>JAECWS010000001.1:5215000-7702500 GCA_018150905.1 Drosophila ambigua | reverse complement strand
TTGACTGAAAATTATGTAAATTTTGCAGTAATTTTTGGTAAATTCCAGCAGCCAGAGGCAGGGCAGGACTCGACTCGTTTTAGGTTCCATTCCGTTGCCCCCTGTCTTTAAAGTGTGGTTGGGCCCAGGGATGTGGTGAGGGGGAGGAAACTCTGGGGTTCAAAAGTTCAACTCGTGTTTCGTAGGTGGCCCCGGCCCCCTTGTCAACGCAGCTTTTGTGTCTGTGCCTAGAATATATAACCCATTTTTGGCTTTTTACGACAACAAGCCCCAACATCGCTGGTCGTCGGTCGTCGGTTGTCGGTTGTCCTCTCCTGCGGTCTCTGGCACATTCAAAATTTGTGCCTCCAGGCCACCCACCCGCCCACATACACACCCACATCCACACCCACACACAGTGTTGTTGTTCAGGCAAGCGAAACCCGACAAGAGTTGACTCAAATTGCATTTGGTGTCCGGTGTCCGGAATCCCGTGTCCATGTCCGGTCGGTCCTCAGCTCAGAGCCTGCAAGCCCCAACGAGCACTTGTCGCATAGTGCTGGCTGGCCCCACGACATCGGTTTAAGCTTTATTTTCAACAGGTTAAAGTTGGCACATCGCAGTAAACGCTTCAAGGGGAATACATTGCACATTTCTGTGGTTGGGGCCAGCAATCAGAGCCTCGTTTTGCGATGGCTTTGTAAGATGCACCGCCAAATAATTGACACTTTCACTAATTGGAGGCCCGACCCCAGCCCCAGCCTCCACTTGCACATTTAATTTAGTTCCCTTTGAGACAGCTAAACCCATATGAAAATGCTCACGAGTATATTAACGCGATTTCTGTATTCGTTTCATTTGCAATCAACAATAAATTTCGCAAATCGAAATTAGAGACGAGACAAAGGAAATGCGCCGCCCAGCATTATCAGCGTGCGGCCAGAAGGCCCACCCTTTATATGGGGCATGTGTGGAAGGCGGGGGCCTAATCTGCCAAATGCAATCTACATAAATGGCCCAACTGTGTGTGTGTTTGTGTGTGTGTGTGTGTTAGCCCACACATTTAGATACAAATTATTTATTTTAAATTGCAAAATTGTCTGTGGCCAAAAGCACTCTTCCTCCTCTTTTGGGCGTGCATTTATCGCCAATGGAAAACCAACAGGCAGTGGCTCTATAGGCCGACATTTAAGATACTCTAACCGATATTATTCAATGAGGATAATTTTACAAAGGAATTCCATAGATTTTTTCTGATTTGAAATACGATTTACTATGAAAATTGGACTACTTTGCATAGAAAAAGATATGTAATTTCCTCTTCTGCATGACAAACAGTTAGCTGAAGTCATAGTAGCCCATTTTGGTAAGGGCATTGCACAATCCGCGCCGTTTATGGCCTTTTATGTGGCTTGATTTAATGGTCTGTTGGCTGGCGCTTTTTTCTGGTTTCTATAATTTTGTGCCCGTTTCTCTTTTGTTGCTGCTGCGTTTTTAATTTGATTTTTATCGGCAGAAGCGTTTGTGGCACACACACATATGCATATGTATGTTTTGTACATGAAGGCGTGTACTTTGTATGTATACATTTTTTTTTTTTTTTTTTTTTTTTTTTTTTTTTTTTTTTTTTTTTTTTTTTTTTTTTTTTTTTTTTTTTTTTTTTTTTTTTTTTTTTTTTTTTTTTTTTTTTAAAATTTTTTTTTTTTTTTTTTTTTTTTTTTTTTTTTTTTTTTTTTTTTTTTTTTTTTTTTTTTTTTTATATATTTTTTATATTTTTAAAAATTTTTTTTTTTTTTTTTTTATTTTTTTTTTTAAAAATTATTACATACTACATACATGACAAATTACAGGGTATTAAGAACATATATTTTATGGTCAAATAACAAAAATTAACTTAATTCATAAATTCATTTTCAATGAAATCCACGCAGCACAGCAAAGTCAAGTCCCGTTGGTTATTCTGCTGCTTCTTCTTCCACCGAGTGCTTCGTATTTGCCGACAAGCAGTGCGAGCGCAGAGCGAGCAGTGACAATTTACCGCACATGAACATGATCGTGCTTGCTGAAGAGAGGGCGCGAGCACGAGAGAGAGATATACAAAAACAACAGAAACTGCGACTCGACTGCGCTGCTATTAAAGTGTGCTCGCTCTCTGTTGGTGTCTGGGGGACATTTTGCAGTACATTTTGTTGTTGTTGTATTTACTATGTGAGTTTTACGTTGCGGAATTAAAGCTCCAGGGCAGGGAGGGTATGGGATAAATAACTTTAAGCGACTTTAAGCGACTACCCTTCACTTTAATAAAATAAACTTTAATTTGAAGACGCTTTAAATCACCCTCAAGATTGATGTATGCTAGATATCCCCCAAGTGGATGTCATGGCCCCGATTCCATCGTAATTAAGGTATCCGTCTGTCTGTCCCAGGGACAGGGGGAGGATGTGCCGGTGCTGGTGCCCCACCCCTCCGTTCTGTCAGAATCAGTGACACGCGGGGGTGACCGCTTCACGGGTCTTCCCTTGTTTGGCAAGTAGTTTAGTTTCGCCCTCAAATGTCATTCGGATTAAATTTGGCGTGAAAGTAGCATTCTAAAATCGTACAAAATGTTGTCTGCCTCCGAATGGGGCAGGGTGCGAGAGGGCATGGGGGAGTTGTGGGTGAGGGGTGGTGTGGTGTGGTGTGTGTGTGAGCTCGCGCATAACAAGAGGAATTGTTGTTTGTGGCAGCCGTTAAAGGCAGAAGGCGCAGCTGAAGCAACAGTCAAAGACGCGCACACACATGCCCTGCCACGCGTCTCGTTACTTGTAGCCTACTTTGGGGCACACATGCACAGTTCAGAGAGAAAGAGAGAGCACGTGATGCCGGCTGAAATGAGCTGGGAGACCTTTTGTCGCTCTCCAAGGTGCGGCTCAGAGGCGGCTCTGAGCGGCTCACGGCTTTTCTTTCGCCCTTTCTCCCTTGTCTGCACGCACTTTTCCAGCAGCAATTGTTTTCCCGTTTTCCCGTTTTGCCCTTCACTGTGACTCCCTGGTGGCCGCCTCTTTGTTTGCTTCGCTTCTCTCCAAGGAGCTTTTCCTGCCTTCCTTCTGGGTCAGGGCGTTCTTTATCCTTTCTCAGCCTTTACTCTCTCTCTCTCTCCCGCTCTCCCGCTCTGCTGCTCTCTGTGGTGCTCCCCAGCGAGCATTCTGTTTGCTTGTTGGTTTTTGCCCGGCTGTTGTCTCCGTTGGAGTTACGCTTAAATGAATGTTACGGATTTTCAATCGTTTAGCCGCTCCCTTTTCGCTCCTTGCGAGCCAACGAATAAAACGATTTTCGCACAAGGACACAGACACAGAGGGGAGCGGCCTCCCCGCTCTAATTGATTCGTTTCCACCTAATGATTCCTTTAAATTTCGCTCATACTCCGCCCGCCATCTAATAACCCGAAAATCCCCGCCATGCCGAAGCCGAAGTAGATTTATTTTGAATTTCTCCAAATGCCGCATTAAATCTCTTGCCAGAGCCAGAGTTAGTGGCAGGGGGTACGGTGGCTCTGTGGCACATCAAAGGATGTTGCCCCGCAACCACCGGCAGCCACAAAAGAATCAATGCCGTCGTTGCCCCAACTGTTGCCACATGCAAATGTGGGGGCATGTCTGGGGATAAAGAAACGTATATCCAAACGAAAATTGAGGGCTACTTTATGTTTGATTGTCGTCTGCCGCCTGACAAGAGGCACCGCCCCACCCCGCCCCACCCAACCACCTCATCGCATCGCTCTGAAGGGATTTATTGTGCCCGTGTCTGTGTGGGTGTGGATTTATTTTTAGCGCAAAATAAGATGAAAATATTATGTCACGGTGCTTGCTTTTCCGAATGGGGCATAACCATACGCGTATCACCGCGCCCAGCTCGTGTTGCGACGCGACTCTCAAAAGGTGCCCCAACAATGACAGACAATCGGCAGCCCATCCCCCCAACCCCCCGCCCAACCAATTCGAGTATATTGTATATCCCATATATAAATAAAATACATGCCGCCATGGGACCAGGACAGGGCAGGCGATATTTATGCTCCGCCATCCGCCTACGTGCATTGTTTGGCTAATAAAGCGAACGGCAAAAGGCAGCCAGCCAGCCAGCCAGCCACCCAGCCAGCGGCACAACAAAGGCCCCAAAGGCGATACGCCCTTCCCCCACTCGCAGTGGCTGCTGCCCGTTCGCATATTCCGGGGCGTATATTTGTACAGGGACATCCTGCAAATAGTGCGGTGCTTTAAGCGCCACCGCCCTGTGCATCCCCGCCACTTGTGTGCCGCTCTGGTCGCACAACAATACGCCGCTTCACACCTAAGCGGGGCCACACAAAGGACTGCTGCTGCTGCTGCCCCCGACAATCCTGCTGCAATAACACCGGCGTCAACTACAAAAAGTCCTGTCAACCTGTCTGTCTGTTCTGTCAACTGTGCGCCGGACAATGGCGCAGCACGACAATGGCGGACAATTGCTTGGGGTATCCGCATTGATATCGGGGCAGCTCTCATGCTGCTCCAATCAGTATGGAAATATTAATGGAATTCCAGCAAGCTATTGCCAATCGCCTCAGGGAAACGAATATCAATTTAGCATACATTTTCGGTACTTTAGGGTAATATTTATACATATATTTTTACACTGAATATTCCCACACTGAATATCAGCTCAGCGCTGGTTCCTCGCATGAATCAATAAGGCGTGTTACTCCCCTTTTTGGGTTCCTTTTGGGGAGAGGCAAAACAGTGTTCAATCATACTCCATCAAGCGGCACTGGAAGCACTGCTGGGCAGAGCCACAGCCTCCATTCCCACCGAAAGAAGCGCGTTGCCTGCTTTCAAAATTCTACAAAAAAAAAAAAAAACAAAAACAAACAAACTCTGCGACACGAATACTAATGAAAGTCCGTCCCATTCTGTCCAAAACGGAAGTGCGTGCCTTTACTGTCTGTGTGTGTGTGTGGGTGAGGCACTGACGACATTAGCGCCATTTTGTCGTAATTAATGTGCGCCATATTAGTTGCTATTTGGCCATTTTTCACACACACAAACGCAGCCAGAAATACGAGAATACAAACACTCTTGTCCGCACACACACACACACAGAGAGCAGTTGGTGGGGGGGGGGAAAAACTTTTGCAATTTTAGTTGAAGAATTTCGCACAGCTGCTTGTTAGTAGAAGGGGGCATGGGGCACGTGGCACGCGGCATGGCATTCCGTTACCAACAAAACACGCAAAAGAGAGACCCACTTTTCGAGACGGGCTTTTTATAGTATGGCTGGGGCGTAATTAGCTGGGCCCTGGAATGGGAATGGTAATGGGAACGGGAACGGGGCGGGGGTTTTGGGCTGGGAATGGGCTGCAAAGTCAAAAGAATGCCTCCAGACTGTGTTGCGGTCAAGAGGTGGTGGCTGCCGCTGCTCCTGCCTGCTGCTGTTGTCCTTGAAACGTGTATCTAATACACAATATTATGGCAGGACGAGGAGCTGATTTGGACATCATATTTTGTGGGGAGCGCCTGCCCCTCAGATAGTTTTTGCAGACACCCTCGCATGCTGACGCAGGCAGCCTGCCCCAGGCGATGTCTGCTGCTGCCACGTTTTTCATGCGTTTACTTGGCTCACTGGACTGAGCGACTGCCTGCCTGACCGTTTATCTCGGCGCTGGGCATTCGGGGAATGTTTTGTAAGTCAGTTAGTCGGCTCGTTGGGCATTTAGTTTGTGGCTACCCTAGCAGCGGGTAGGTTGCAGAGCCTCATAGAAATGGAAATGGAAATGTAGCCCTTTACAAGACTGTTTGCTGCTGTTTGCATTGCTGTGGAAATTATGCACTCGATTTGGAAAATGTGCAACTGCATCGTGGCACAGATACTTGGCTGCATGCAGGGTGAGGATTTTTATGGTGAGCAAATCGTAATTGCTGCTGCGGCAGATAAACACAGCAAAGTCAGAAAATCTCGGGCACATGTGACGCGTTGCATTTTGCAGCGTATCAAAGGCTTCGGCTTGTTCTCGCACTCTTTCTCTCTCCCTCTGTCTGTGCTCTCGTTTATCTACCGCTGATATTTTCATCATGCCAGTTAGTCGGTCGGTCGGGCGGTCTTTTATTCTGTGGCTTTTATCGCACTTTCTCTCTCGCTCTCCCTTCCTCTCCCTCTCCCACTCTTTCTGTGATTCCGCATATTTAAATGATTTGCTGCTAATGCGTCTGTTTATGTTTTATGTTGATGTTGCCTGCCTCTGTGTCTGTTTGGCTTAATGCAATATTTATTTGTGGCACAAACATACATATGTATGTACACACAGACTTACACATCGACATGCACCAACGCCGCAGTGTTTATGTTTCAGCAGTGGCAACACCCCCGCCAGGTCCGCCCTGCCGCGAGTGGTTTTGCGTGCGGTGCGGATTTAATTTCTATATTTCTATGTTCCGGAAGTTGACTAGACAGTCGACCGACTATATATGTACATATGTACATATCTGCATACATCCAAGCTGATTCATCGCTTGTGCTGTGACCCCGTTTTCTGGTCTGTCAATATTTGCTGATGGGCTTTTGGGGGTCACATCCCCACATCCCAGCAGCAGCAGCAGAAATACAATACGCTCCCGCCCGACAAATATAATTGTCACTCAACCAATAGAGTTTTTCTTTCCCACTGCAGATGGAATGGAATGGCTTGGGAAAAACTACATACACTTGAAAATGCTATTGGGCTATTCGGCTGCCTCATTTTACTGCGATTTATGGCCGCATTTTAGGGCCATTATCAAAATATGCTGCACACAAGAAAATCTGGTGACTTCCATTAAGACGAGAAAAAGTAGGCAACCGCCGACACACTTCCCACTTTCCACATCCTCTATCGCTCGTTCTCTATCCCCACCACCCCAGACCCCCACAAAATGGCAGCACAGGACGGCGATCATAAATCAACAAGGCAAAAAGAAAACTACTTAAAGCGCCATTACAACAAATTTAAAGCAATTTGAAACTCTCGAGGGTGGTGGCTGTCTCTCTCTCTGCGCTCTCTCTCTCTCTCTGGAAAGTTCTGCCAAAAAAAAAAAGGCCCTACAGAAGGCAGAAGGGAAATCGGTAAAAACCAAAGAAGGACAGGATTACAGGGGGTGCAGGGGGGGCAGCAAAAACAGGGGCCAAAAAGAAAACAAATGTTTTGGACACTTTATTATGCGCATTATTCACTGTTACAATGTTTTATCCCTTTCTGTTTCTGTTCACTTTTTGTGTGTGTGTTCCGACTGTTGCTCCGCAGCTCCACAGCTCCATTTGGAGCTGTTTCTGCCTCTGCCTCTGCCCCTGTCCATTTTGGCCATTTCTAGTCCATTAACTTGACCCAAAGGTCCACTCAACGGGAAGCGCTTTAAGAAAACTTGCCCGCATAAATGTCAAAGGGGCGGCGGCCCTGTCTCCGCGTCTCCTGTGCCCCGAAACACCACTTGAAAGGCGAACTTGGGCTGGATTTTGGCTTAGCATTAGGAGCAGCATATTATGATCCGATCCACTGCCTCCCTCCCCTCCCCCCCGCAAACTCTTTTGTGCCGTGGAATCAGTGATGCCCCAGTGATGCAGCGTTTGCCCCATTTCCAGCTGAACAAACCGCCGGCGTGGCCCGTCGTGGAGCAGTCGGCCTATCATGTGTAAAATTAGCTTATTTTGTTGGATGATAACCTAGCAGCTACTTAGCCTCTCATGTGCCATGTCCCCATGTCCCCGTGTCCCCATGGAGCCTTTATTTTGCCTTTGCCTTGGCCCCAGCCGTTGGGCATGAAAATAGATTGCTTCAGTCTCTGGTGCTGCCGCTGCCGCCCCCTCCAGCCGCTCTCTTGCATAATTCTCGTTGCGCTTAATGCAATTTTTATGTAGCCTCCCCTGCATTAAGTCATGGCCATAGACTCCTCGCACTCACCCACTCCACTTCGCTCGCTGGGGCAGGCAGGGAGACATTTCTTTTGCCTGTTGGCGCATTAAATTTATATGGGAATTGCAGTGCCTGCCATATGGGACGCCAAGAAGAAGGAAGGAAGCTTCCCGTGCCACAGGGCCACAGGGCCATGGCACCAACTTTACCTCTCACTCGACCGCAGTGGTGTCCCGCTGCCCGCTCCCACCGATCCCATTTTGACTTGCTGCCAAGCATAAATTTTACAAAACTCAACAAATAACCCACGGGGCCATGCCACACACACACACACACACACACACACACACACAAAGAATGGGGCAAAAGGAGTTAACGTGAGTGGGTGGGTGGTGGTAGAGAGAGAGAGAGTCCTGGACACTGCCGGGGTTTTTATCCTTTGCTTTGGTAAATTTATTTTTTCGGGGGCGTGCAGTTTTCAATTTGGCAGCAGTTTGGCCTGCCCCGGGCGGCGGGCGGCGGGAGGCGGGAGTGAAGAGTGGCACGCAAAATGCCTGCCAAAGGCATACCGTGCGGCAAAATCAATAAGAACACATTTAAAAACCGCACGGCGACAGTAACACGACACGAAAGGTTGAGCCGACATCCGGTCGGCGATGTTCGAGTACCTGGTAATCCCAGGCGTGCACAGGGGGGGCAGGAATGAGCGATTTCCTGCCCAGAGAGAATAGAGAACTGCAAGTAGAGGGTATCTTCCCGTCGCCATATGTCGATGCTGGGGTCGGCGAACAGCCGTGTGGGCCAGTGGACGATGCTAATTCTAAGCCAGCTCAGCGAATCATCATAGGAACAGGGTTTTTCGGGCCGCTGCTGCTGCTGCTCCCAGGAAAGAGAGTACAGGAAAGAGAGTACAGGAAAGAGAGTACGGGGTTCAGGGTACACCTCCTGCTTGTGCCGCTTGTTCTGGTTGCAACATCGTCCGTTAATTCCATCAAGCCGCAACACGAAATTCGCTGTTTGCTCGGTCCGACTGCATTAGGCGGAGCCTCCGCGGCTCCGCGGCTCCGTGCATCTCATCTCTCCCCTTTCCAGCACTTTGCATTGTGCAACGTGACGTATACGCATTGTCGCGACCCACATGTGTGTGTGTGTGTGTGTGTGTGTGTGTTGCATATGCACTTTACTTTGGCAGAGGAATCCACTTTCCATTTACGTGCCTGGCAAGACTATCCCTCCCCTGCCTGTGCCTCTGCCTCTGCCGCACCACTCCACGCGGAGCAAAGGGTTTGACCCATTTACGGCAGGGAGAGAGAGCGAGAGAGAGAGAGATGATGTTGTTTAGGGAGTGGCAGTGGCAGTGGGAGTGGGAGTGGCCTCGTAAATGCACTTTATTTGTTAAAGTTTATTGCATCAAAACGAAGAGAAAAAAAACAATAAGTGTTTTACTTTATGCTCGTCGTAGATAACTGCAGCTACATGCCCCATCTCCGTGTTGCAATTGCAGTTTTCAGGGGGCATTTGCCTCGTGCCTCTAAAGAGGGTCTTGCTCTTGGATTGTGGTCTCCATTTGGACAGCGAATCTTAAGTTTCGGTGCCTCATTTCGGTGCTGCTCTTGTGCCTAACTCTTCATTAAGTTTTCCCTACATTTAAGGCATTTTTTTGGGGCTGCCACTGCGTTTGGCTTGGCTACTCCAAGGAGGCATTTTCGGGCGAACTGCCACTTCATTTGGGACCCTTGCCTAAAGTTTTCTCTGCATTTGTTCGGCCTGAAAGGGTTTCTCTACCTTAAGACCCATTGACATGCTGAGGCAGAGCTGCTCTGCTGTTCCTGTGCCTACTCCTGTGCCACCCATCTGAATTCGCATCCCGATTCATTTGCCGCTCCACGCTCCTTGGAGCACTCTCACTCTCTGGCATAAATACTTTCGCCTATGCAGTGAAGGAGGTGGAGGAGGAGGCTCTTGTTGCATAGTTGCGAGTGCCATTCAACGGAGTCCCACTCCTCCGCCGCAAGGACTCCTCGCAGCTGTCTCCCTCGTCCACTTATTTATGCATTCGTGCGCACTTTTTCTCTGCCTTTCCCCACTACGACTACGACGCGGACGATGACGATGTTGTAGTGCATTTTAATTTCGTTTGCATATGACAGGCAACGCGCCGTCTCGCTCCTCGCTCCACGCTCCTCCTCGCAGCCTCTCAGCCGCCTCCTTGCATGGGAATTCAGAGCGAGATGCATTCATTTTCCCCCGATGCTGTTTAAATATTCACAAGCCTCAACAAAGCCCCCCTGCATTCCATTCCACTCCACTCCATGGAATGGAATGGATCCACTCTCATATAAAACAAAATTCATCGAATTCATAAAAATGGATTTATGGACAGAGAGAGAGAGAGAGGGAGAGGGAGAGCTATCTCGCTCTCTCGCTGCTGTCTGACGTTGGAAAATTAAAGCGTCCGAACAAATTCATTGCAGATTTTGTGTAAACACTGGACAACACACTGACTCCTCCAGCTCCACTGCCGTGAGCAGCAGGTGTGGCAAATATTTAAAATCTGTTTGTGTGGCAGATGCCAGATGCCGCGGAATTATGGCACTCCACTCGCAAAAGTTGTACAAAGTGTGCCCAGCGATTGATGTTAATTCATTCGCAGCATATTATTTATTCCGCTTTAAGGGCATCCTCCAATATGCGGCAATCGAATGAATATTTCATATACAAAATATGCACATAAAAATCTCATTGAATTCATTATATATCCCTTCGATTTCCCACGGAATATCCTGAAGGAATATTCAGACAGAAGTAATAATTTCCATGGAATGCGAGGGCACATTTCCCGGGGGGCGTTTTCCTCAAACTAAAATCGAGGCAAATGCTGCGTGGCGCTGATTATGATGTCAGCGCTGTGGAATGATTTACAGCCGCGTGTTTCTCCATCCCCACACATTCCCCCCCAGTAACCAATCGAAGCCCATCTGCATTTCAATGTTTTTATATTTAAATCAATTTTATGGCTCGCAGACATCCTCTTTGCGTTGCCCATCAAATTTACTTCATTCAAACATTTTTGTTTTGTTATGGGAAATGCTGCTTATCATCCTTTATCACTGCCAATAATAAGCAAAACGGAACCCGAAGCCACATAGCCAGACATTCCTGGGCGACCTTTTTACTAGCGAAGCACCCAACTCTGCTGATGTTGATGGCGGGGGAGCGAACCCCTTGTTAACCCCAATAAAAATGATACAAATTAATGAAACATAAGTCAAAGCGGCAGTCAAACGATGAACAAACATAAAATGCCAATCAAAAGCCTATCTACCCCGCCGAAACCGTACCAGAAGGCTAGACAGGACGACTGGTCGACTGGTCTGCTGAGTACTGGCCGCTCCAGAGAGCGGGGTATGGGGCGTTGGGCGTTGGTGTTCTGTTTGAAGGGTCCTAAAAATATTTTTGGGGCGCACAAAATGGCGACGGCTCTCTGCCCTTTCAGCCGTTTCGGCCATTCCGCGCGCGCCCTGCCGCTATCCACACACACTTGAAGAGGCGTCGCAACGTTGCACAGTCAATTTGCGTTCGAGATTTATAACTGTTACACACAGTGGGGCGGCGCAGACTATGGCCCCATCGTCTGATATGCCTCACTGGCCTCACGCCGTGTCCTTGAAGCATCAACTGGGCCTGCGGATTCGGTTGGCGAGGCAGCAGCTAGAACCAAACCAAAGAGCGAGAGAGCGAGAGAGCGAGAGAGCTCTCTTTTTGCCATAAATATTTGCTGCTCGATCAAGTGTACTAATTTAATGTGTTGCCATGGCCATATACACACACCCCGCCCCGCCACACCTCACTGTAGGGTATGTACAGGGTATGTGCAGCCAGAAGAATCGATGACTCGACTGAGTTGACTTAGGCAGCAGCTCCTGCCTGTCCTGTCCGCTCGCTGGTTCGCTATCAACGCTGGCAGGACATTCAAAACAAGATTTATGACAGGCGTGCGGATTCACCGCCAGCAAGGGACGGTGGCTGGGGCAGCTGGCAGACAGGCAACAATAAAATGAAATCAACGTTACGAAACAAGAGAAATGACAACGTTGCTAAATGGGCTTATCGGAGCAGCAAGCAAGCAAGCGGCGTGGCAGCGGCTTCCAAAGCGCAAAGCGAAAGCAAACATCAAGAAAGTAGGCTGTGAGCTGCCGCACGGGCACACAAACCAGTCCGATACCCTGTAAGTGGCAGCTGTTTGTATTGTTTGGGCTGCTGCTTTGGAAGCAGCAAAGGTTTGGGCTCACAGAGCAGAGTTCTACGAGGCAAAGATCGAATGTTAAAGCTGTTCAGCCGTTGCTTAAATTTCCGATGCAACTTTATTTGCGGCAAAACATCATACCCTTCCTCCAATCGAGGGTACCACGGGGGAATGGTGTGGTGGGGTTCGGACCGTTGAAACTTTTTTGATTGTCTGCTTGGTGGATTTTTCGTTTTGAAAATTTGATTAATGTTGTGCCCTGCCAACGACGGCGACGGCGACGGCGACGGTATTAACGGTGATGGCTGCCGATCTGTCCTCTAACAGCAGGAGCAGGTCCTCTAACTTCCTGAAGGATATACAGTCATATATGTATGGGTGTGTGTGTGTGTGGGTGTTGTTGGTGTGGCAGGTCATGATTGGCGGCTCTGGGATTTATCTTTGGGGATCTATTAAAAACTGAAAAGAGCAACAAGCGAGCCATCAGCCGCCACTTAAAACTCCATCTACACGAGGAGTGGGGTGGCGTTCAGGGGGATTGTCACAGCCACCGAAGCCTTCTACGTACTGCTGGCTGTTTCCTGCTGCCGCCTGCCTCTTAAAGTGCGCCAAAAATTAAACATTTTCTTTTGTGGAAAATGCGGGCATACATCTGTTCCCTTTTTCTCACAGTTCAAAGCAATTTTCTTGTGCTGCCTTTTGCCGTGTTAATTATGTGTCCTGTGCGCAAGTTTCCTTCAACATTTGTCTTTGTTATGGGGCACGGAGACACACACACAAAACACACACACACACACACACACATAGGCAGGTCTGACTGCTTACCTGGCAAGGCCATCTGTTTCGCCCTCCATCCAATCCCCTGCCACCTGCCACCCGCCGCCTGCCATCACCTTATTATCATTGTTTCTGCCTTGCTGGTGCCTTTGTTTTTCTCTCGCTATGCCTTGCTGTCGCTTTCCCCGTGCCATACATCATGTATGCAAAATGATGTATGCATGTAAATGACGGCAATGGCAACGCCAGCGATGGGGACAGCGCTGGAGACGCAGAAGTGTTGCGAATTAGGCCAAGGAGAAGCATTAATAAACGCATTTAGTGGGCAAAGCGACACGACGCGACGCGACGCGGAGCAGGCGTATGCGCAATGCCCAAAGAAGAAAAAGGCATCCAGCGGGGAGGTTGGCGTTGGGGTTGGGGTAAGTAAGCTTAGATAATCGCCAAGAAGCAGAAGGAGAACCAGAACCAGAACAAGAACAAGAACAAGAGCCCCGTGATGTGGATAGACGACACATGCAGGCTTATAATTTGCACGTGGCATATCATCTCATGCCGCCTCCTGCTGCCAGCCTCCTTGCCGCCTGCCTCTTTGGCTCCTTGTCTCCTTGGCTCCTTGTCTCCTGCCTCTTCCCTTCTGCATCATTCTGTCATGTGTGTTCTTATTGTGTCACTGAGCTTGACATACTTTCCACTTAGGAGGCAGCAATAGCAGCAGCAGCAGCGGCAGCCTTCCGCCTTCCCCCCTTTCACGTTTTGCAAGTTTATCATTTGCAGTCTTAGTTATGCATACACACATTGCCTCTCGCCTCTCTAGTTTGCCTCCATCCAGTTTTCTTGGGCGGAAAATCATCATCATTGTCGCCGTCTTGCTCTCGAGCCGCTTGCTCAGTTTTCTCCAGCGACTGTGCCGGGGCAGGGTGGCTCGGGGTGGGGCGACATTTTATTTAGTCGAGCTGTTACTTTTACTTTTCTAGTTTTGAGTCGCCTATCGCTGCAGGCCAAGAGTCTGCGAGAATTCTCTGCTCTTCGCTGTACTCTCTTCCCGTGTGTCTCATTGCATAGCTGAAGTGGCACAAGGCTTGCACACAAAAACCAGCCATTATAATTAATGTGGCAGCAACCCAGTGACCCACTCCCACTCCTACGCCTACTGGTTGGACAGGGTGGATGGGGGCGTGGCACACTCCCGCATAATTAACGTATAAATTACATATGGTGTGACGTTAATAATCCGGGCGTTAATAGATTTTTCCTCTTGTTTTTCCTGTGCGCACCCAAAAACATTTCCCCCCCAGTTGTGTGTTTATTCAGGCAGCAGCCAGCTGTGGCTTAAGCGGAAGTCGTGCCACTCCCCCCTCCACTCCCGCCAGACCATTCTATTGCCCTAAATTATCGATAATCAATGAATTTGTGTGCCCATTTATCGTTATGTTTGTGTGTGTGTGTGTGTGTGTGTGTGTTGTGCATTTGTGTGTAATAATTGTTTATCTAAATAATAGAAGCATTTATTTTCGCTTAATTGCGTTCGGCTTTTGCTCTTTATTGTTTGCCATATCCACCTGCCCCATGCAGGGGAAAGCTGAATGGGAGGGGCAGGCAAAGGATAATTAAATATTCAACAGCACCCCCCAAGGGGTGGGCGTGGTGCGTTGGTGTGGATCCTTATTTGGGGTTTGCAAAACTCATTAAAAATCCTCACTCAAAAGTCAGTGGCCCGGGACCCACTGTCAAAGCATTTTGTAAGCAATTTAACTGGAAAATCATGCGACAAACTATAAACTAACCAGCCGCAACAACTGTCCTGCCCCCCACCCCACCGGTTTCGCCCCCTGCTTTGACGGTATAGTGTTGCAAGGGCGTGTCCGACAAATAACGAGACGCCACATCCTTCGGAACAACTAAAGAGAGGAAAGGGAAGGAGAGAGTGGGGCAGGGAGAGCAGGGAATGCTGTGGCAACTTTTGTCATTGGGCCCGAAAGGCATTTGAAAAGCAAACAAACAGACATTAAACAAGCCATAAAACAACAGTGCAGCACTCGACCGATGGATACCCTAGAAGGCAGAAATATTATCACAAAACAGTAACCCAGTAAATGGTGGAATATTTTTGGATCGCTGTTTGTAATTATCATTCGATTTTAACAAATATAATTAGATAATAACCCACAAGTAGCCGCACTGCCTCGCACTGCCTGCCAAGTACAAAATACAGCCCTGTATAGCCCCCCAGCAGCAATAATCAGTCGAGGGTGCCTGGCATTATCCACAGAATGAAACCCCCTACCGAACCCAACCAAAGCCAAACCCCACCGCTCCCTGCCGCCGCCTAACAACAAATGGCACAGAGTCGCAGCCGAGTCGCAGCCGAGTCGCAGCCGAGTCGCAGCAGAGGTTGACGTTTAATTTGCCACTTTTATTAACAGCGCTCATATTAGGGACTCATTTATCAGGGGTCTCTGCCATCCTCGTTCCTGCTATTCCGCACAAAAAACACAAGGGTCTGTGGGGACTGGGGAGTAGTGGCTGGGGTGTGGGGGGGCAACACATAGAAACAGTGTAACAGTTGTGGGAATTATTTAATTTAGACACTGCGCCCCACCCCAGACCCACAGCACACAGCACAGTGGAATGAATTGGGCAAACCGACAGTGGAAATATCAGAGAGCATAGAAGACCCCCCCCCCCCTCCATTCGGCAGACAAGTTGTGCTTTTTTTTTGTGCACTCTCATTGCCAGAGAAACCCCCTGGAACAGGCCCAGGGCTCAGTCTTTTTCCGCCCCGGAGGCAGCGCCTAAGCTTGTGCCTGAAGGCCAACCAGCAGCAAGAGGAGCAACAGCAGCAGCAGACTCTCCTGTTAAATTAATGACAATGACTCCGGGGCGAACGCCGAGCGGCGCTGCTCTGCGGAATGGGACGTCAGCGTCCATGTAGCCACTGATTGTTCAGAGCTGCTGCGTCTGCCACTGCCACTGGCATTGCCACAGTTGCACTGACACATGACAGAGCGTTTCATTTGTTGTGCGGCGTTGGAGCATGACGCTGAGGAAGTGGGCGCCAAAGCCTCCACACACACTGACTGACGGGGAAACTCCACACCAATATCCCTCAAAGGAGGGCAAGCGTTATGAAGCGCCTGTTTCTGTTTCTGCTTCTGTTGCTACTATTGTGGTCAGCGGTAGCTGGTACCTGGGTACCCAGCCACTGTGTGCCCCACTTAATTGAGTTTCCATTCGTAGGGCATGTGGCATGGGTCGTCCATGTTTCACATTACAACATTAGCCGCAAACTGCTTGGGCTCGACACGCGCTACTAAAACGCGGTTAACGCTTCGCTTATTAGCTGCCGATCATCCTGCCGCGCAACTTCATTAGCCATTTGGGTGGGCGGTGCCCCCGTAATGTAATCGCACGTCCACGCACATTCATCATCATCCATTCATCCACACAGAGACACACCGTCAGTCAGTCAGGGGCCATGGATTGCTGGCTAATTTGGTTCTGCGGTGGCCTGTCGTAACCAGATCACAAAACCTAACAGACCCTCTGGCCAGTCCGTTCAATGAGCCCCTATAATGCCGAATGCCTAATGCCTATAACCTGTAATCGAATTGTGTGGCAACAACTAGTCGGCATTAGGCATGCAGCATGAAGCAGCCAATCAGCTCTGCAGTTGACAATGTGAAAAGTCTGCGGCGTGAAATAATTGCGTAAGGGAAACAGCAACAAATGAAACCACTAAATGAATGCAAGTTGCACGCGAAAAAGGGCAGCTTATTGGGGGAAAATCAATTTATAGTTTAGTTAAATGTGTGGCAAGAAATATAACTAAAAGTGAGTTGAGTGCTCTGTGGAAATATCTCTGGGAATATGAGCGAAAGAATCTCAAAAAGAGCTGACTGACATTCCATTCGAATTGCAAGGCGTAAAACTACAATTGGAAATACAAATTGAAAATAGCAATGCAAACGTAATAATTCCGACATGCCAGCCACTGACTCGAAACTACCTTACCCCCCCACCCCACCCCACTCTACCTTGTAATCTCATGTAAAAAGCAGCAACAGCTCAGCCCTTCGATTCGTGGCATGAGGTGGGGCATATTTATTGTACATATATGCATGTACATATTTGCTGCATGCCAACAGGCAGCGCATCATCAGGAAAATTCTCTGGCTTTTTCTCGCTCGCATGTTTATGGGTCGAAGCTGGAGCTGGAGTCAGAGTCGTAGTCAGAGTCGGAGTTGGACAGTGTAACAAACACATCATAAATGGGGCACAACACATATTTGATGAAATATTTATGGGGTCTTCAGTTGTGTGCATAAGTGTGTGTGTTTGAGTGTGTTTGAGTGTGTTTGGGTGTGTGCGGGGAGCACATATTTGCCATACATTACGCACACATTACGTTCCTTTCCGTTCCTGTTCCGTTCCGTTCCTTTCCTGTTGTATTTGTGTTTGTTTTACCCCGAGAGCAGCCAGCAGGCAGCCAGCAGCAACAGCAGCAACAGAGGCAAAAAGGATGTTTTTTATTCTGCAGCAAGGACTTTTGGTGCGCACTTTCAGGCTTCGTATTTTTTTTTTAATATATTAGCTAGGAAAATATTATATTACGGGTATATTATATATCGTATACACAGACATAACAGAGTTGTACGACGATATATGCATGTGCATATATATGTACATATGTATGTGTTTGCACAGCGGTCGCCCAGGACTCCTTTTATACTTACATATGGGAGAGAGCATGTAAATTTTATTTGTTTTTTACGAGCGCATAAATCAAAGCAAATTGTTTTTTGTGTGCATGGAAAAATATGCGATGCGATGCTATGCGGATTGCCCCTGCCCCCTTTCAATGGCCGGACATTTCATATTTTATGCGGTCGGCGACCCTTTTTTTATTTGTCCGTGGAGGCATTTCCCAGACCAAGCCCGAATGCCCGAATGCTTTTCCAGCGAAATTGTTTAAACAATTTGCCAATTAAAAGGCTCCACATACCCGTACACGTGTAGGGTATCGTAACGCATCGTAACGTATCGTATCGCATCGTAGCATATCCCCGAAGTTCTCAGAATCATAAATCGAGGGGCTATGATCAATCAAAATCCAATCAATACACATTCGCGCAGAACAAACGCCTTTGGGGGCATCATTTTTGCTATGCTCCAATTCCAATTTCATGCCCTACGCATCTGTGTGGATCCCGCCCCATCCATCTATATATTTTTTTTTTGTTTTTGCCCGAATTGATTTCATTAATTTCTAATGCCATCACGAAATATATACGAACGGGGAACAACAGCCGCGGGTTGCAAAAACCCGGAAAAACGGAGAACAGAAAAGAAAAGCTCCACATCAATGGAAGGCAAAATGCGAGAATATTTACTGGAAAACAAAAACAAAAAGACTCCTCCGAGTGCACAACAAATTATATCCCACAAAAAAGAAAAACAAAAAAAAATATATACAGTTCTCCTCTTTCGACCAGCGGATACCCTTTACTCGCATTTTGATGAGTGCCTGAGTTGAGCAGACAGCGGTGGAGGGTAGCTACATGAGACATGCGTAGCCCAGGCAAAATGAAATGAGGAATTAAATAAAATAAGATACTTTTGAAATGAAAATTTCATTTGCAAATTCCTTGTGCAGCAATTAAGCGAAAATACGTTTGGGGGTTGCTGCTGCTGCTGCTGCTCCTTTCCTTTGACTGCTCCAACAACGAAAAAAAAAAAAGAAAGAAGAAACCAAATTAATTTCTTCATGTAATTTGTATATTCTTTCATAATGTAACACCAGTCCAGGCGCGAGTCCTGTCCTGTCCTGTCCAGTCCATGGTGTTATCTATTCCTTTGTTAACATAATATAATTTTCTTTTGACTTTTGGCTCTCTTTTGCTTGCTGGCTTGGCTTTAATTCACGCGTTTACATGAAGATTTTCCCCGGAAATAGGAATGGAGATAGAGAGAGAGAGAGAGCATGATAGCTAGACAGTGGTGGGGGACATTGGTCGAGTCAGCAGGGCATTAACTGGATCCCATTTACAGATAAAAAAGCGACACGTTAACGGTAAGGGCTTCCAATGAGCTCTCCACACACACACACACATGCAGCACATACTCGTGTGTGGATACAGATACACAACGCAACGTGTTGGCACCCCTTTTCTTTTCTCCTTATGCAACAATTTTCGAACGCTGGCTAAAATCACAGACTGGCACAAAGAGCCCCAGCATAATGGCCCAAAACGGATGGCAGGGCCCAAAAGAGCTTAAAGAGCGAGGCACAGAGGGCGAGAGGTTCTCTGCAAAGGTAAAGGTAGTGGGGGGGGGACAAGGACCAGCCGCACCCGCATAAAATCGACTCACCGAAATGCAGGCGAGGCCGAGGCGGAGGCGGCGTTCCACTGCCCTTTTAAGTATCTATAAAATGAAAATGTTTATAGAAAAAGAGTTCTCGCAGTGACTTGATTTGTGCATTAAAGATACTCCCATTCTCCCATGTGTGTGTGTGTGTGTGTGTGTGTATTCCATCCACCTGATTCCAGCCAAGTGTTTCCTTTGGGCCATAAAATGCAAGAGATATCCAGAAATTGAGTATCCTATCCCACTGTATATCTCAGATACTTATGAACTGTGTGTGTGTGTGTGTGTGTGGGAGGCATCATGTAAATGCGAAAAGGGTAGACCACACGCCACACACACACAATGGCCACTAAAATTTGGCAGTTAAGAATCTTTGAAGGCCCTTTGAAAGAGGCTTCCGCACAGGAAGTGAAAGTTTTGGTAGTCTGTCAGTCGGTAGTCGGTTTACTGCATTTTTATGTGGCCAAAAAGGGCAGGCAGGCTAGAACAGGATCTGGGATACAGGACACAGCAGCAGCAGTAGGTCCGTGTCCCATTTGATGGTTTATGTAAGAGATTCTGTTATGTGACGCGTAGTTAAATGGAAAATGGAAAATACTTACGAACATCATCTTCGTCTTCATCGTCAATCTCCATCTCCATCTTTTGCTTTACTGTAATCAAATGAATGGAAATGGAAATGAAAATGTGTGTGTGTGTGTGTGTGGAAAGGGTTGTTTTATGCCTCGATTACAACTCGATTTACAACTGGAATATAAAGAGCGTAAGGACTCCAATTATAAGCCATAGAAAATGGTAATCCAAGTGCTTTGCAAAATTAAATTAAATATAAAATACAGAATGAAACGATTTCTTGTTACACTTTCGCTCGGACTCAGTCGGACACAAGCAGCACTTTCAATAATTGCCACTTGGGCGCACATTAAAGCCAACTTATGCCCCCGATTGACTGGACTCGACTGTGCCTTGTGCTCTGCGTTCTGTTGCTGCAACAGCAGCACCGAGGCCTATCCCTCGTTTGGTTTCGGTTGTGCCGTGCCGTGCCCCACCATCACAACGCATAATCATTATCGTTACAGTTTATTGCACATTAAAACTGCGACGCTCCTCCTGTCGCTTCTGTCGCCCTTTACTTTTATGCCGTCCGTGGCCTGGCCAAAACACTTGGCATTACACAAAGCAAATGGCCATAAAACGGAAAAGGGAACACCGAACAGCGAGCAGCGAGCAGCGGCGCAGGCAACTGTATTAAAGGAAGGAGAAGACCGTCTTGACCGTCGCCAGTAATTGTCGCCCCCCAGCAGCAGCAGCAGCAGCAGCAGAGCCTTTTGTTCGAATTTTTTACACATGAATAGTTGCCAGACGGAACAGACCAGACCAGGCCCGGCCCGGCCCGGACCTCCTGCCGCTGTCAGATTTAATTTAATTTTAACAGAAAGCGCACAACACTTCGAGGACTCTCGCTTCTATCCTGGACTCCAGGACTTGCTTGAAGTATAAAATTTGTATTTGATTTTTATTTGATTTCAGTTTTTAATGTTCTGCAGCTCTCTCAAGGGCGTATCCCCCACTTCATTTAATTGCGTATCATTCAGCGGGGGGTATGACGGCAGAGGCTGTGTCTGCTGTCTGTCTATTTACTCCCTTGGAATCTGGGATTTTTTCGGCAGTAAGCTCAAACATAGAAAATCCCTACATCAAAAGAGCAATTAAAGAATGGGAATAAACAATTTTTCATATGCTTTTACTTATCTATGATATGGAAACATGATTCCGAAAGGGCATCTATTTATGGCTTAGGAAACCCCTTTTCTATCTGTTTTTATTTCGATGGCAGCATGATCTTAGCAAATTATGCAAATGTTTGCACTTATTTGAAACAACATTTTTGTTACTCATATTCGGAGGGGTGGGGGGGGTTTCGCTTTCCACGCCACTCCACTTCACTCCCCTCTGCGCTGTTGGCTGCCCTCTTCCCTCGTGCTGCATCTGCTGCCAATATTGACAAGATTTTTATTTAAATTTCGCTGCCAATTTCTTGGCTGTGGAGTTTCCGGCAATGTCATTGGGCTTTCCACTCCTCACTGCTCTCTCCGTTCTATGCTCTGCCATATCCTGTGCTCTGGCTCTGTGTGCATATTTTTGCCAAATCAGCAAATGTTGCCGTTGTCAAGTGAAGTTCTGGCGCTGGCTCCTGCCATGTCTCCATGTCTCCATTCGCAGATTCCGTTTCTTTTTTTTTTCCATCTCCAGAAGTGAACGAAGGAGCACAGTAGAGGAGAGGAGCAGTGGTGCCTGCCAGAGCAAATGCCACTAATATGAAAGCAAATTTGCATAATAATTTTTACCAGATTTTGTGCCAGAGACCATCCTCTACGCTTCTCCCCTCTCCACGCCACTCCGCCGCTTTCGTTTCGTTTCTTTAAATGTAACTTTAAAATAGACTTTAAAACGGGGGCGGCATTCCCTAATAATAATTCCCATATTTATGTGCGCTTTTGTGGTCAATTTTCTTTTGGCCACTGCCGCTGCTTTGCAAACAAATTGAATTTAATGACATTTAATGAGAAAATTAATTAACGCAATTTAATTTATAGCCAGCCATAGAATGGCATAGTTTTTATAGCCCCAAGTGACAATATCTATCTCTACCGCTGGCTGTGTCTCTGTTGCACTGCTCTATTGTGGTTGAACTCAAAGGAAACCGCGGATAAATATTCCATGACATTTGTCACACAAAAAACGAGCTCCTATTTTTTTTAAATAATTTTTTGACTTTGTGTAAATAATTATTAATAATTAAATTTATGCCTCAATGATTTGTGATTTGAGCACAGATCGGAATGCTGTAATGAAATTCCAGGAAGGCTCTTCAAGCTCTTGCCGCCACAACATTTCTCACATTTGCCTCATAATTCGGTCAAAATTCAAAGGAAATCAGCTGTCGGCTTCCCGTTGCCCAGTGCAAATCACAAATTAATAAATGTCTTCCAGGAAACACTTAAAGAGCCCTCAAATCGAATGTAATACATGTCACATCCAATCGAAGGATCGATCCGGCAGTTCATTTATTCGCACACCTACCACAGAGCCATAGTTCTGGGCCACCCTCCATCTGGGCCATAAAAATAATTGGCTATAAATGCGCTGAAAGTCAAAACAAAATGCCAATTGTTGGCAGCGTTGGCAGAGTGGGGTTGGAGTGGTGGCAGGGGGGGCGGCTAAGAATAAGAAATGGAATAAGGAATCAACACATTGCTTTTAATTAATGGCGTGGCGCCTTCGGAGCCACTCGGCAGTTACCGTTGGGTGTTTTTATGACCTTTGGCCTGCCATCCGGACTCCAGCTGCCATCTGTGAGTGGCATCAAATGTTCACGTGTGAGTGTGTGTGTGTGTGTGTGGCAAGGTGGAAGACTGTCGCTTGTCGCTTGCCTCAAGTGCGTTCG
This sequence comes from Drosophila ambigua, assembly GCA_018150905.1. NCBI lineage: Eukaryota > Metazoa > Arthropoda > Insecta > Diptera > Drosophilidae > Drosophila > Drosophila ambigua. The sequence continues at coordinate 7,679,784 of JAECWS010000001.1, read as the reverse complement.
GTTATAATTTTATGTGCAATTAATTTGCCACAGCAGAGCAGCACACAGACACGCAAAGCGAGCAAAAAGAGGGTGCACTTTTTGGTCCAACTAATGAGTGGCAAGCAAGCGTTTGCTGCCGCCACTTGTGTGTGGCAGCCACTGAAGAACAGCAATCCTAACGTTCGCCGTGTGGTGGCCATTAATGTCGATGGCATTTTTATAGTTACGTGGAGGATGGAAATCATCCAATTTTATGGTCTGTCTAACTGCCTTTGAGTTGGCTTTCATTGCAGATCGCGTCGCTGCTGTCGCTTAGTGGCGCTTTCCCCCAAAAGAAGCAAGGAAGAAAGTTGCGTCTTGAGTGCCCAAGCCTGCCACATGCCTGGCGCCTCTTATGGCTTTTTTTTAATTCTAAAAATTGTTCTCCTGCGAGGGTTAGTTGCCGCTTCAAGTCCGAAGGCGCATAAGTTTTATTTTTGAATAATATTTGGACCAACTTTAAATGCAAAACAGAACTTCTGCGAGTCTGCTGCCTTCCAAACTTATTCGCTTGTGATTTTACCCTTTCCATTGGGCACCAAACTGTTCCTAAAAGCAGAGGGGGCACACACAAATGTGCATGCAAAGCCCACCCCATAAAACGCCCGCAAAATAAATGCCCACATCAGCAGGAAATCATGCAGGAGGATAATGGTTCACGAAATGGGGCATTTTCCGATTGATTTTTGCTGTTTTTGTGCGGTGCTGGGGGGGGGCACAATTTACGTTTGGGCCTTGGTGGGGAAAATCTCTAATTAGCTAATTGCTATAATTAAATGTTTTGCCAATGTTGGCATTTCGTTTAACGAGAGACGCAAGGATAATGTAAATATTCTGAGCGTGGCTCCCCCATGCAGAGTGCCCGTGGCAGTGGCAGTGGCAGCGACTGTGTGTGTGTGTGTGGCAGCCTCCGTTCACCATCATTGGAGCATTGTTATTATTGCGGTGGTCCTGCGTACTCCCCACTGTTCTCTGCTTAATGGCAAATCGAACATATTTGCATATGAAATGAGCGAAAAATCGAAACATGGCGGCAGCTAGAGCTGCTAGAGGACCCACACAGACAGCCAGGACCCACAGAGAGAAAATGGTTACCCGGGCGATTTCCGGCACAGACAACATGACATTTTAAACGACTCTTTTGGCTTTCGTGTGGATGTGGCACCAGGACACTGTCTGACTTGGCTTATTATTATGCAAAATCGATGGACAGGGAGCCGGGAAAAACCATTTATTATCATTATAAATTATGCATTGCATTATCACTGGGATCGCTGGCGCAACTTCACGACTTAGCAAAGTCCCCGAGACTCCATGCCACAGCGCAACGAATGTTCTAACGGATGGGGCCACCGCTGCGTATGAGCGATGTAATTGAGTTGAGGAACTGCTGCCGGCCGTCTGTTGCCGTCTGCCAATGGATTTTAATAACTCTGTTTTTTCGACTGTTTTGCCAACGCTCTCGCGCTCCCACGCCAAATGCAAATTAGTCGAAAACTGAATTTGAATAAGTCACAGATACAGATACAGACACAGACACAGATGCACAGATACAAAACACCGCACAGGCCGCTCAGCGGGTGGGGCCAAACTCAGTGACGAGGGACTGCTGCCAGTGTCCCGCAAAAAGGGTTCGAAAAGTTTTCAAACGCTGAAAATTAATACTTGTACAGTCCGCGACAGTCCAGGGCACAGAATCTTTTAAAATTTAAATTAAAATGGAATCCAAAGGCAGGGCTTTAATTACCGATGGTGTGGATACGGATACCCTCTACGGATGCCTTTAATGGGGAGCTCTGAGTTTTATTTCTGGGAAATTTTTATATTGGGAATTTAATTTGTTTTAAACAGCAAAAAAGTGCAATTGATTTGCCTTAAACGATTGATTATATGGTATCCATGGTTTATTATGGTTATTTATTATTATTATGCAGTGGTAATGCCCTTTGGGAAGGGTATGCACAACATTCTATTGAACAATGTCCGCTGCCCACTCAACAGAAAGAGAAACCATCGCCCAGAAGAGCAACCCAAAATTAATGTCAACTTCAAACAGCAATCCCCCTCCCTCTCTCTTTCTCTGCCTCTGCCTCTCCCTCTATCTCTTCCCTTATCTCTTGCTCTCTCCCTCCAGCATTGTAATATTTTTGGAGGGCCCAGCTCGGAAATAATGAAAAGGCAAACGAATTTTAAGTGCAGGCCAAAAATAACACAAATAAATGCCATCGCCATCGCCATAGCCCGAGCCCGAGCCGTACCGGAGCTGAAAGGACAGGAAAGGAAATTGTTAAGAGCAAAGACTCGGAAAATAAGCCAAAGCCAAAGGACATAGCTCAAAAAATGGCGCAAAAGTAAAGCCGAAAATACAAAAAAATGAGAAGGAAAAGCCGAAAGTAAAAAAAAAAGAAAAGAATCTTTGCGGGGCCAGAACAATCCGCGCGCCTTGAAAGCCAAAAGAAATTAGCATAGAAAAAGGATTTGCTCGCTAATTTCACTTTAATGTAAAGATGCGGCCAAAGACGCTAACAGGACGAGGGACGAGAAGGACGCAGGACGATGAAGACGTCGCGCCCATTACGTCACTTTTATCTCTAGCTCTGTCTGCGTCTTTGACCGCTCTGCTCTGCTCTCTCTCTCTCTCGCTGTCGCTGTCTCTGTCTCTCGTGTCCTTCCAGGCTGGTTTTTCTCTGTTATTTATGGCATTATTAGTGGGTCCAAAGCTGCAGATCGCTTGGCTTGGCTTGGGTTGGGTGTGGGAGTGGGAGTAAAACAAAGTGCTAATGCCCTCGGCTAATTATACATCATTTGTTACGCGCCGAGTGCGCCGTCGCCGCTTCTTCCGCTTCCGGTTTATACATTTTTATTTTTATTTTTTTGCTGTTGTATTTTGTGCTTTTGTGTCGCAAAGCGGCAGGCGGCAGGCGGGCATCCATTCCATCATTGCCTCAACATTTTTCTCATCGTTTCTGTTTGTTTTTTGCTGTGTCTTGCAGGTCCGCCCGTGCTCTCCGAGTCCATAATGGGCACTGTCGGCCGACTGCCCTGCAACGTGACGCCGCCCATTTACGAGGATCGTGTGGCATTGGTTATCTGGTACAAGGTGGGCCTGAAGACGCCCATTTACAGGTGAGTCCAAGCAGGGTTTAAGTTCCCTTTTGAAGCGCCCTCCAGCGCCATTCAATCTTTAAGCTTTTGTGTCAACTGCAGGCAGCAGAGCCGCCTGCCGCCTGCCACCCTCTGGCCTTTGACCGCAAAAAACATTTCAACACAGATACACAACAAACACATACACGCATAGAGAGGGCAGGACACACAGAGACAGGCTGAGGGGGTTCATAAATAAACAAAATTGATTACCACAGACAACTTTTGACGCACTCAACCCGCTAGCCACTCAAACCAACAAACAAACACCCACACACACATACAGATAGACAGAGATACGAGAGCAGACAGACAGAGAGACACCCACACAGATGCAGATAAGTACAGCAGACAGACACACAAAATACACAGCAGATGAGGCAGAAAATGCCAGCATTAAAGGAAAAGAGGGAGGAGGGAGCGGCATACCGGACGGACCTGCACATGTCAGGATTTTTCGTTTTCATTTTCATTTAGATTTTGATTTAATGTCTGCTAATTAAGGCATACGTTTGTTTCCCCCCCCATTCACCCCTTTTCGCCAGTCGTCTGGCATGGAAATTAGCATAACTAGAAAATTAAACAGGCTGCCAGCGAGGCTGCCCCACTCCCACCGACAAATTGGTGAAAGTTTTCCTTGGAAAACAGGGTCTTTTGTGGCTGGGAATGGGGATGGGCTGGGGGGGGCTCCAAGGTTACATTTGGTAGCACAAAAACTTTTTCAATTATTCATGTCTGACATTATGCTCTGGCTGCTACTTCTGCCTCTGCAAGTATCTCACAGATACACACGTTCTAGTTCTAGTTCTAGTTGCGTTTCCATTGCCAGTTACAGAGCACATCAAAGGCGTGAAACTTTAATTGGATTTGTCCGCCATCAAGAGAAGGGGGCATGGCAGTGGCAATGGCAGCAAGGGGCATGTGTGTCTGTGTGTGTGTGTGGGGCGCTGATTAGCTGATTGCCAGGCGGCGGCGGCTAAAACTAATTGAACTTTCGGTCAGAGCTGAGTAGCGCAGGGCACCCCCCACCTCCACCGCTCCTCAAGGACAACATTTCCAAGGCAAATGACTAGAGCAAAAATCCTCGCCTCGCAGTAATTAGCGTTGCACAACGACGAGGACGACGACGACGGGCCAATTCTTGTTGGTAATTAAAAACCACTCAGCAAGTAAATTAATCATAAAAGAAACTCCAGCAAAAGCCATCGCCATCGCCATCGCAATCGCCCTCCAGCCGCTTCTTTTCGGCCACATTCTCGGCCGACAGCTCTTTTACTTGGTGAGAATTTAATTTTCAGCTCTCGCTCTGCTGCCAGTCCGTCAATGCCATTGACTTTTTATTGCCACAGCGTCAGGGCAGGCGGCGCTGGCCAGAACCTCATTGTGAGCCCCTGGAACACTACCAACCAGTGCTGCCCCCTGCGCGTATCCACGCGCACTCTTGCCAGTCCAAGGATCAAGCATAGAATCAAGAGCCATCCCCGCCACATGTGCATGAACAAATCAAAATTGAAAAGCAATAAAACACAGACTCAGCAATTGGAAAAGCTTTCAGCTGTCAGAGCAAAGAGAGGTGGAAAAAGGATAGGGCCAGCACAGAGAAGGGCAGCAGAGGAAGAAGGGACTGCCGCAGATTTGTACAGATATGGAAGGAGCTGCAGTGAAGTGATCTACTCATGTGCAAAGCGTATTTATGTGGCATTCTCAGGGCGCTCCCCCACCCACCTTTGTTTAAGCACAAGAAAATGCTGAAATTATTTACTCAATTCAACTGCTTCCGTTTCAATGATTAATTCACAAGTTGCGAGTGTGCGAAACATAAATTTGAAAGCACTCAAACTTCAAACTGGAAGCTGAAATTACTCGCGATTAAAATTACTTCTGCAACGATTTAAGCAATGAATATTACAGCATTCGCTGCATATTTAACAGGGACTGTGGAGAGCGAGTGGTAGAACCCAATTAAGTTGGCCAAACGTTGACCTAAATCAGGCTACGGCAGCCTCCGCCCGTCCCCCACGACGCCCTCTGCCACGGGCGCGAGAAACTTTTTGAAAAAAGCCCAGAAACGCAGAAATAGCTATCCAAACTTGAAGTCCATTGATTGACCACCAAATGAGCTCATTACACCGAAATATCGATGGAAAGTAAATCAATAATCGGAAAGGAAAACATTCGAGCGGAAAAAAACAATAAATTACAATAGAGGCGGGAGAGTGGGCGGTAGGGGTCAGGGTTTATTAATTCATTGCAGAACACAATTACGAGGGGCGAAAAACAAAAAACTTTCGGCAGGCCTCACCTTTTGTTTTCATTTGGGAAATTCCATTTAAAGACTTTTTCTGCCTGCCGCTGACGCTTTCCCCTTCATTTTTGGTCTCTCTTTACTTTTGCAGTGTGGATACGCGGGACTCGAACTTTGCCCAGGGCACCCACTGGTCGGACGAAACGTATCGGGAGCGGCTGTCCTTTCACGTGGAAGGACGTGCCGGCACGCTGAGCATCAAGTCAACATCGGAGGACGATACGGGCGAGTACCGGTGCCGCGTGGACTTCCAGAAGAGTCCGACGCGTAACTCCAAAGTGAATTTAACAGTCATAAGTAAGTACCATATTGAGATGCCGTGTGGCACGAGGCAGCCAAAGGGGGCAAGCATAATTGAACAGCTAATTTGTGCAGCGACATATCCTGTGTCTTGCTCGGGTCTGCATCTGGATCTGGGTCGTAGGTCTGCGTCGGCATGGGCATGGCCCTTGGGCAACCGCAGCCACCACTCAGCTCTTGGACAAACACATTAGTTACAGAACAAGACGCCAACTGTATGTTGGGGCTGCCAACTTTTGCGCCATCCCCCCCAACCCCTGCTGGTGGGTGGGGACGGGGACTGTGCAAACAGCTTTTAAAGTGCAAACTTGGCCAAAAGTTGCAGCTTGTGGCGGGTTAAAGCTGCCCCAAAGACAGGGCCGAGCAGGGCAAACAAGGAACAACTTTTGAATTGAATTTTTGTTCTTTTTTTCTTGCCATTTTTTTTTTTGGCATTTAAATGGATTTTTCCTGCAACTCCAGAAATTGATTCGATGGCAGAAACAACAAAAAAATAAAGAGAAGAGAAATTGAGAGCAAAGAATGTTCCCAGACCTTCGCTGTTTTCTAATCCCTTTTTGTGGCCATGCCACACATATGAGAATGAGCATCCCCATCCCCGTCCTTCGCACATCCCACCCAAGTGCAATTTCATTCTTCCTTTCCGGAGGGAATTTGCAGGGTATCCCAAAGTATCCTCGATACCAAGAGCGAATACAGAGGAATATATCAGCCAAAGGGGGGAATAATCGTTTCACAGAAATATATTATTTCACGCCAAAAGAATCGAACGATCGAGAAACCATCTCTTTGTGGCTACAACTTTTGTATTTCTAACTAAAGAATTCAGTTCCATGCAAGGGCATCCAATGCTTCGATACTCCTCTCTCTCTCTCTCTCTCTCTCTCTCTTGCTCTCCTTTGGATAATCCCTTTCTATAAGGAGCCTTCTCCAATTGCAATTTCATTCCTTGGGTTTGTCTACGGGCATGCGGAAGGCCCTTCGCCAGTTGCCACCTGTGCACTGAGGCGGCGGCGCTGGCTGTGGCTTGCAATTTACCATTAAAATTTATATGCGTTTTCCAAAGGCGTTTAGCCGTTGAGATATATGGCCAAGAGAGAGAGAGCGAGCGAGTGTAGTGGGTGGGAGGGACACGAATTGGTCGAATATTGTTTGGTAAATAGTTGCTGTCTGCTGCCAGATGAAGCGTAAACGGGGTGGGGGCTGGGCAAGGGGCATGGCGTGGCGGCTGTGTTTTTACCAACTTCTTGAGCATGTTCAACATGCAACCAAGGGGCATGTGTGTGTGTGTGTGGCTGGCTGTGACATGTGAAGCGTAAAACCAACGCAGGATTTACAGAACTTTGTATGGAAAAAAAAACTTTAAAGAAGATATTAGATTAAAAGTTGCCACCACCCCACCCACCCGCTCGGGGCTTTCGAAAAGTTTTTCGGAGGCAACAACTTGCTGCTGCTAATGCAAGCGGCGGGGTTGGGGTGGAGCGGGTCGCACCCTGCAAATATGCCAGCTAAATGGGGGATAATCGGAGGGTTTGAGCCGCCAAGTGGATGGGATAAGCGGTCTGAAGCGGCAGTCAAAATAATGCCAAGTGGCAGGAATAAAACAAGCAAATTTGCTGCACGATAATTAAAAGTTTTGGTCGAACATGGAAATGTCTGACGGAAAATTGACGGCCTCATCTTACGGCCCACGGGGGCAGCTGCAGTGGGGGGGGGCAGACATTGGGTGCTGCACTTTCGTGCTGAAGCGCCGCTTTAATGGGGCAGAGAAATGCTTGGGCCTCGTCACTAATTCCCTTAACATTTTCACCCATTTCTCACTCGACAGTTCCGCCCGAATCCGTCATCATTTTGGACAGCAAGGGGGCCACCATCAAGGACCATACACTGGGGCCCTACAACGAGGGATCCGCCATCAACATCACGTGCGTGGCCATCGGCGGTAAGTCCTTTTTCAGCAGCAGCAGGAGCAGCAGCAGCCACGTGTCGTCGTCTTCTGTCTCTGTTTCTCTCACTCTCTCCCTCTCTCTGTGTGTGTCTCTGTGGGGAAAAGTGTTGACGCTGTGACGCGCTCCTTGTGTCTGACAATTAAAAGTGATGAGAGAGCGCGGGCGAGTGCTGCAGGCGAAAGATTTTCACATTTTCACATTTTATTTAATTTCCACACGGCTAGCTGTCTGCTGCATGCCACATGGATACCCATCGAGACAGACAAACAGACAGAGAGAGAGAGTAAGAGAGAGGAGAGAGCGAAAGAGAGGGAGAGACAGTGGTAGAGGCAGACACATGGCCCCACAAATTGCATTGAGAGCACTTGAAAATTGCTAAAAGCCAAACAAGACAACAAATGAAACAGCGAACGGCACTTGGTACACACACACACACACACAAAAACACAATCATTCCACCCACACACACACAACCACTTCGTGCAGTTGCTGAACAAACAGCAGAAAATGGAGAGGCATCCTCTCCTCTCCTCCCGCCGAAAATGCTGAAACGCCAAGGAAAAGGACTCGCAAGAAGTCCAAGCCGTATAACAAACATATCAGTTGCAAGCACACACACGCAGCCACCATGCCACACCACACACAATCCCCCCCTTAACATCTTACCACAGCCAGCACACACACGAACACTCGATAATTCTTTCTCTTGTTCGTTGCTCGTCCCGCAGGTCGGCCACAGCCCAGGGTTACCTGGCTGCATGGGAACACCATCTACAAGAACGCCAGCGTGGGGCACTCGCTCTCGGAGCGGAGGGTGGGCAATGTGCTATCCCTGGCGCGCCTGGAGCGCAGGAATCTCCACATGAAGCTTACGTGTCGGGCGGAGAACAATAATTTGACAACGCCAATTATCAGCAGCGTCGACCTCGACATGAACTGTGAGTGTGCCCAGTGCCAGAGCCACTTCTCTAATCCTCTGTGTAACACTCCCCCCTGTGCGTATCTTTCAGTGCGTCCTTTGATTGTTAAGCTGCAGGGCGAGAACCGGCCCCTGTCGGCGGGAAATTCTTATCAACTGAGTTGCGTTGTCATCGGGGCACGTCCAGCGCCGACGGTTACCTGGTGGAAGGGCAGCAGCCCCATGAAGAACACCCACGAGATTGTAAGTGAACGTCCACCCCCTTCTAGACACCCTTTAAAGAGTTGCTTGCATATCACTCCTGACTGGACTGGAGCATTGATTCCCATGCCAAAGATTCATTGAAATTCAAGCCAAACTATTCCACTCGTAGAGCAGTTCCCTGTGCCAGTCATGCCCGGTGCTGCGTGCTGCTACCCTCTGTGTAATGTTTATAAACATGCAAATTTGAAATGCCTGTCAGCCTGTCCCTCTAGGCAGCCCAGGCGTACCCCCACCCGTAGATTGGTAGAGCGCGCTGCACATGCTTTTGCGGTAATTGAAGCTGAAGGAGAAGCTGAGGCCGAAACGGCAGGCACGTACCAGTCACGGGTCTCCAATTAAAAGCAGCCCCCAATCTGGGCCGATGAAACGTGCCTGAAAGCGTTCCGTTCCGCTTGGCTCCGTTGCGACAACCCTTTCTTTGACTCGCCTGCTCGTAGACTGATGCCTTTGTCTTGACTGCTTTTAATTCTGGCCTCTGTTTCACATTTCACAGACCAATCCGGATGGAAATATGACCACCTCCGTGCTAACGTTCACGCCCACCATCGATGATCGCGGCAAGTTCCTGTCCTGCCGCGCCGAACAGGGCATGATACCCGAATCGGGCCTCGAGGATGGCTGGAAATTGGACATTTATCGTGAGTTTTGCGTTTTACTCTTCCTGTTTTGCTAAATATTTAATGTTTTGCCCCCGACGCGACGCTCTTGCAACTTTTTAATGAAAACGAAAGGCACAAAGGCGTGGCGGGGCCTTTAAAAAGGAGAAGCCTGTACAAAAAAAAGCAACGACTGGCCCACTCTTTCTATAGGTTTTACTTCGATAGGTTTTCCCTGGGCCCCCCCCCTCTCCCGCTGGCCGTGCTGCTGCTGCGGCAAGTTTTGGCAAATTAATTTCCAGCGGCGGCGAAACTTTTGCACAAAACTTGCGAAACTTTTTAACCCGCCACAGGCACCGCAAGCAGCGGCAGCAGCAGCAGCAGCAGCAGTGGCAGAGTCATCTTAACGCTTTTACAGTTTTCCGACCTGTTTGCACGAAATTTAAATGGCCAAAAGCACCAGCGGGGGGTGGCTGAACCGCTTCCTGTTTGCCCTGAAAGTGCGGTTTTTGTTGCTTACCTTTTTACTTTTCTGCCTGGCACCGCCGCCCTCTGGCCTTGTTTCGATTGAAATATCTGCCCCCCCCCCCTAAAGGGGCATGCAGTCAGCCATTGAGTGGGGCACGGGCGCTATTGGGGATTGGGGTTTGGGTTGTTTGCACAATTTGATAGATTGCTTAATAAGCTTAATTGATTCGCATTCGCGCTACAATTCTGAATTAATCAAGTTAAAATTTTACTCCAAGCTACTCCACTCCACCCCACACCCCACAGCCCACAGCCCACTCCGCTCCCCAGCAATCTGCTGAATTGGGACTCGGGAAAAACAACATTTTTAAGGCCTAATTGCCAGTTTGGCCAAAAGCACAGAAAAATACACAATATTAAACAGCGACAGAGAGGGAGATAGAGAGAGAGAGAAGCCCTTTTGTTGGATTGACTGGACACAGAAATACCTCGGAGTCCCGCCGGGGCTATGGTAAGGGTATTGTGGGGCAGCATCACAGTTGTCTGTGTCCCCTTGCTTATGGGTAATTTCTGCAGTATTTTCTCCTTGCTCTTTGCCTGTTACAAAGCTCCCCGCGTGCACAATATACCCAAACTAAAACACCCTCTGAAGTACAGACAAGCAGCACAGCAGACGGATGGATAGCGAAGAGCGTTGGGTGGGGCATGGGGCATTTGCTACAACTTAAATGGCCGCCTAATTTGTGGGGCTTACACAATAATTACACACCTTTCGGCTGGGCTGGTCTGGTCTGGGCTGGAAAGGGCCACTTTCGCGTGTCTGAGCACCCGGCAAAGGCGATTCAGAGTAATTGGCTTTGCGGGCATCAGCTGCCATGGCATCCGCCTCTAACTTGCATTTCTTTTGGGTTTATCCTTTGGCTAACGCGAGATGATTTCTCTGTTTTTACCCACGCACACACACACACAGATATTCCCGTTGTCAGCCTGGAGCTGGGCACCAACTCCCTGAATGCGACACTGCGCGAGGGCATCGACGTCTTCTTCGAGTGCAACATCAAATCGAATCCGTGGATCTACAAAGTCAGCTGGCGGCACAACGTAAGTCAAATATCCCAATTTATCTTGCAGATATTTGTCCATCATTCCATTAAAAATGGTTGAATTTTGTATGCCCAAAACTTGGCGTTTTCGATCGAATAAATCGAATGAAAAACTTTCCTGCCTATTACCACTTTTCCTTGGCTTCTTTACCCAAGGGAAAATATTTCGTTTGGTGTTTTTTGTTGCGCCATATTATTATTATAATTTCCATTATATTTTGCTCATAAATTACCCGCTGCCGGGGGGCTAAGGCTGGCTCTGTAATTGTTGCATATTTCAGGTGTGCCACGAAAAATTGAATTCAAAAACGAAAATTGAATGCCACACACACACACACACACACACATAGAGAATTTTTGTTACTGAATTATTCCCCCCCACGCACTTGGAAAATTTATGCAGCCGGATGCCTAATTTATTCCGGCTTCCTCAATCAGCCGCACGGCCACTGCCACTGCCACTGCCATTGCCAGGGGCATGCATCGTTCAACCGCTCAACGCATGGAGGAGGAGGTGGGGAGATGCTGATGCCACATACCACATGCCACATAAAAGTGTTATTAGCCTGAGAAATTAAATTTATTTCAATTCCCGGCAGTTATCCGTAAATTGAATTTCGATTTCAATTTGCGCTTTTCCCCATTTATCCCAACCACCGACTAAATTTTGCCTTCGTTTCTGCTTGCGTTTATCCTTTACCCGCAGGGCGCAATCCTAGCCAACAATCCCGCCGAAGGCATTGCCGTGTCCAACCAGAGTTTGGTGCTGCAGAACGCCAGCCGTGCCCGCAGCGGCATCTACACCTGTGTGGGCAGCAACCGGGAGGGCGACGGCGAGAGCAATCCCGTCCAGCTGGACATCCGATGTGAGTATGCCCTGTCAGCCCGAGGCAGCGAATTAATTAAAGGCCCCACCAGACAAAGTGTTTAATTTGCATAACATCTTAATCAAAGGGAATTACGATTTTTGCGAATGCAATTTGCAACAAACACGTTGCACAATGCAATTAAATCACAGTGCAGAAGAGTCCTCGTCCGCTGTTGTCCTTCTGACTTGTCCTTCTATACCCGTAGCCCGTATCTTTCTGCCTGTCAGGCAGTACAAATTGCATCGGATGAGTAAAATAAATCAATTAAATGGCAAACAAGTTGTTGTAACAATTCCCACAAGCATTTAATGGCATCATCCCAGCAGCAGCAGAGGCAGGAGAGCAGCAGAATCAACTTCTGCATCTCTCTCTCTCGCTCTCGCTTACTGGCTGTGTGGCAGCGCCTTCAAATGTTTTGCTTTAATTATGCAAATGTCTTGCCAATTCAATTGCAATCTTGCGATTTGCCGTACCTTTTTGTTGCAGTTGCACCTGTCTGCCGCAGCGGCCAGAGGACCACCTACAGCTCCGGGCGGCACGAGACGGTGAAGGTGGCCTGCGAGATCGATGCCAATCCCATGGAGGCCAGCTATGTGTGGAAGTTTAATGCCAGCCAGGGCGAGACCGTGGACATACCCGCCTCCCAGGTGGCCGTCGACAGGGGACGGAGCATCGCCCACTACACGCCCATGACGGAGAATGTAAGTGCAGCATTCCCCCCCCACTCCACCATCTTTTAGGGGTCATATAAATCAGCCTTTCCCTGCCCCCCGCTGCGGGGCGGACACATAATTTTCCAAACGAGTTGCGGTTTTGAATTTTCAATTAAGACTGAAGAGACGAGCGTCGCCAGCGGCCAACGGGCAACGGGCCATTGCTGTGTTGCATGTTGCATGCATAAATTAAGCCAACGAAATGCATTGTCACTCAACCGCCACAGCGTCCACTACACCCGCAACCCGCGCCCTGCTGCTGCTGCTGCCACTGCTCATCCGTGTCCTTCTTTTTGCTTTTGCAGGACTACGGCACACTGCTGTGTTGGGCCACCAACGAGATTGGCGATCAGAGCGACCCCTGCGTCTACACAATAGTCCCTGCAGGTGAGTGTTGCAATCGTCCCGTCCCCCTTGGGCGGATAAAAGGGATTGCCATCCGCAGTCCATTTGGTTTTTGTTATGACTGAGGGTGAGGGTGAGGGTGTGACTCCCTGCTGTGCTTATTTGCCAATGACTTTGGGCACTTCGTTCAGGATTAGGCGGGAGCTTGTGGCAATATTGATTCCCGAGGCTGCAGCCGGCGAAACTGGGAAGCTAAAATATTCCTGGACTTATGCAATTTACTCTCTCCCTGCTGTGTTACCGAAATAATTGTGGGATTTTGTGCTCTGTTATTTCTTTTTTGCGTGGCGATAGGCGAACCGGATCCGCTGATAAATTGCACGGTGCTCAATCAGACATCGACGGGCTTCCAAATCGAGTGCATCGAGGGCTTTGACGGCGGCCTGCAGCAGGACTTTATAATGGAGGTTTATGTGAATGGAACGACACGCAATCCCAAAATGTCCAAATCAATGTGAGTAGCGAAGAAAAGGCAAGCAGGAAGCAGATTGAGTTGGAGATGGAGAGGAGTCGGCCATAGAGAGAGAGAGAGAGAGCGAGAGACATCGAAACTGGACACAGAGCAATCAGAATCACACGCCGTGTGACTTTTGCATTACAACAAACCCAACGATGCGTGGCATTGGGCAGTGGGACATGTCCATCTACCATTTCCCCCTTTCGAATGTGCATTTCCATGTACTGCTCTGCTCTGCTCTGCTCTGCTCTGCTCTGCTATGCTCTGCTCCTTGGCCGCTCATGCTTCTTGGCTTTTGTGTGGTTTTGTTGCCCCAACCTAAATATCGATTCGTTTTGCAGCCGACCGTACTTCGAGGTGAGCGGCCTGGTGCCCGGCATGGGCTACAATGTCTTCCTCATCGCCCACAACAGCAAGGGACGGAGCAATGCGACCATTTTGCAGGTCTACACGCTGAAGGATCCCGAGAAGCAGACGGGTGAGTCCTTAGGCAGGTTCCCGACCCGTCCCGACCCGTCCCGTACCGTGCCCACATTTTCCCATTTCCCATGGGGGGAAATGGAACCAAAATTGAACCACAACTCGTGTGATGCGGGACTGTCTCTCTGCACTCGTTCTGTGTCTTCCGTTTCGTTCTATTTTTGGCGAAGAGTCCCTCCGTTCGTTTCGTAGTTTTCTGCATGTCCTGAGTCCTGGCTGCTGGCTGCTAGCTGCTGGTTCGTTCTCTGGGTCCTGGTTCTGCCTATAAATTAATTGACGCTGGTTTTGCATTTACTGCTCTTTCATTTGTCTTTTAATTTGCTTTAAATTCTCCCACTTCCGCCTTTGAAACTGTTTTTTTTTGCCTTTGCCTTTTCCTTTGCTATTATTTTTCTTACCTATTCTTTTCTTTTCCCTCTTGCTTTTCCCTACTTTTGGCTTCCCTCTGTGGCATGCTCTCCAGTCAGAATCACATTTACGAAATTCTATCAGGGTCTCAGGCCCACCACAACCGCCGCAACGGCCACCAGCAGCGACTGCATCTGCGATGAGGAGGAGTACATTGGATTGGGCAAGGGCAGGGGCATGGTCCACGATGCAGGCACGGACCAGGATCGGGCAGAAGGTAGCGGTGGCACCTATTTTTCAATAATATTCTATTAATTGTATTTTGTATGTTTCTCTGTTATTATTATTATTATTATTATTATTATTATTATTATTATTATTATTATTATTATTATTATTTGTATTCTTTTGATTTTAATTTTATTAATTTCTTTTGTGTTTCATTTATTTTTATTATATTTATTTGAATATATTTTTATGTTTCTGCACTTTGAATATTTCGAAAATATTTTCTTTAATTTTTGTATAATTTTTAGAGCTCTCCCACTGCATGGAATTTGTATAATTTTCACTTGCACCCACACAGACACACAAATCCGGGGTACAAGCGATTTTATTCTTTCCCTTTCCGTTCCATTTTGCTTCGTTCCCTTTTTATTTCCTTTTAAAAATGTTTCACATTCCAACACTGGAAGTGCAAAGGACGGCCACAGGGACACAAATTAGCAACCTTAACACTGCTGGGGGGGGGACTCACATAGGAGGAGTAGATGCAGGGGGACAACAGGGCACACATGCAGCTCATTAAAGCGGCACTAAATGCGAGGCACGTGCGGCAGGAGCTGGCAACAACAAATATCTATATGCAGCAGTAGCCAAAGGAAGCAGAGGAGGGCCACGGACCAGGCAGGGACTGTAGTTAGCAGCTCATAAAACAAGGCCAAGGACAGGCAGGGGAGAGCCACGGGAACACAAGAAAGCAAACACCAACCAGCATCAGTGTCCAAAGCTGTAGCTACTCTCCATATCTATAGACTGTGTAGATCTGTGGGGTAATTGAGAGCATGCAAATATATAGATCCCCGAATAAATACCCGGCAGACGGACAAGCAGCCAGAAACAGTTGTAGAAGCCTCTCTGAGGGGGGAGCTCTGAGGGGGAAAGCAAAACACTGCAAAGATTTAAATTGTATGCAAAGAAAATGGCCCGCTCATCCGCCCATCTCTGGATGGTTCTCTCTTTCCCCGTTTTTCCTCTTTCTGGCATTCCCCACAGACCTGTCGCTGGCCTATGCACCCGTCATCGAGGACATCCGGCCCTTCCTGGGCATCCTGGCTGGCATTGTGGGCAGCGTGTTCCTGGTGGCCCTCATCATTGTGATTGTGGTGCGAGTGCGCGGCTCCTCGGGACGCGATCGCAATAATTACTCGCATCCGGGCAACGTCGGTGGAGGAGCAGGAGGAGCAGGAGGAGCAGGCGGTGGCACGGGCGTCCCTGGCAGTGGCGGCGGCGGACCTGGTGGCACCAGTGCCAATGGCAACGGCAGCATGGGCCTCCTCGCGAGCAACAACAATGGGAGCCTGGGAATGGGGGGAACACTGGCGCACAATGGCGGGCAATCAGTGCAGGACATGCATCGCATCGGCAGGGACACCTGCCACGTGACGAGCAGCCTGGACAGCATTGACAAGAATCCGGACATCATACCACAAGGTGGGTTGGGTGAGTTCCACAGGTGCCACAGGGGCCACCTCCTCTCCTCATCCATCCATCCATCCATCCATCCATCCATCCATCCATCCATCCATCCATTGTCCATTGTGTGCAGCTCTCTCTAGCCACCATCTCTCTGCCTTTCCTTTGCAACAGATGGCCACGACGTGGACGATGAGTGGACCACGAAGGGTCACAATCGCGCCTATGCCACGGCGGCCCTAGCCGAACAGAATGCCGTCATTACCTCCAGCACCTATGATCACCTGATGCCCACCTATGCGGTGGTCGACAAGAAGACGGGTGGCCCACTTCCCGGCCCCGGCCATGGCCCCTATATACAGTATAATACGCTTATTCCCGTTAGCAAAATGGGCGCTTACGCCAATCAACAACAGCAGCAGCAGCAGCATCCACATCCGCACCAGCATCCGCATCAGCATCAGCACCAGCTCCAGGGTGGGCAGCAGCAACAGAAGGTGAGCCCACAGTCCACAGCCCCCCTCCTAAGCCGCTCTTAGTCGGCGGACAAACATTTAACCTTTTAACCCGTACCACATGTGGCAGCGAGACTCATCTTAATTTATGACCCAACGGACAGCACAGGTGGAACCAGTCCATAGCTCTCCAGCAGGGCCTGGGCCTGGGGTTAAGTGGTTTTTATGGCCAGTTTATTGTTTAAGCCACAATTGATGGGCAGCCGCAGGGTTTGCTGATTGAAGTTGCACCCAAAACAAAAATAACACTGAAGCAACTTCTAATGGCGATGGGGAAAATGTATCTGTATGTATTTACTCTATATATATATTTCTCTGGCTGGAATCTGCTGTCATTTCAATGGCAGAACGCACAGAACAAGAAACATCTCCAACGAACCTTGAAGAAATGCTCCCTGAAGGTCGCCCCCTGCAAAGACAACAAAACAACAAAATTCAGAGAAACAGCGAAAGAGATCTAGAGCGAGTGAGAGAGGGAGAGCAACAAACTATAATTTGAAAATCATTTAAGTAGAAATTTCTATGCTGTGTGTAATGCCACGCCCACACTGGCGCCCAGCGAGAGAGCTACCAAGGCTCCTCCTCCAGCAGCAGCAGCAGCCAGCCACAGCTGCAGCAATATAAATTTTCCATTTGCGAATTTAATAAAAATAAGTTGCAGGCGGACAGCAGTGGAGCAGCACTCCAAAGCAGAAGTGGGAACCAGAGAAAACGCTAAGGAGCCAAAGGATGCGCCCGTCCTGTTGTGCCTTGTGTGTGTGTGTGGCTCTAAGTCTGGAGCTGCTGCTGCCTCAAAATGCAATAAGCGGCCAAGTGTTGGGGGTTGGACAAGGAAGGGCAAGGATGGGGCTGAGAATGAGGCAAGGACCAGCAGGGAGTAAGGGGCTGGAGCCAGCGGAGCCAGCAGTGGGACAGTGTTGGTTAGCTGTTGAGGGCAGACACATTACAAACAGGCGCTGCATGTGGGGCGTTGTCTGGGCCGGGAACCGCCCCCCAGCACTGGCAAAACCACTGCACAAAAACTGTAGTAAATATCTCTTAAAGTCAATGCCGCTGACAGTCGCATCAACGGCATGGAATAGGATAGGATAGCGTAGGATAGGTTAGAGGGATATACCTGACCACCTGACAATTATCCAAACTGATTGACGTTCCCGGAGTAGGAGCGAAACGAGTGTCTATATCAATGTGATTTTCCTCTCGCTTTTCCAGACTGAACTCAGCTACAGCGATTTGACAGCGCCAATGGTGGGCAGCGCCGTGGGCGTTCAGCGGTTGGCGCCGTACTGCAGCGCCACATTGGGCCGGCCGGGCCGCGGTCAGGCGGAGCTGAAGCGGGCCGAACCGAATATCTACTCGCAGGTAAATGTCATGATGGACGATGAGATTCTGGCCGACCTCCAGGCAGCCACAGCGGCCGGTGGCAGCTATGTGGCCGGCGCTGTGGTGGACAATGTGGGCGGCCGTGCTGGCGCCTCCTCATCCCTCTACCTGCAGGGCTATGCCACGCGTGTGTAAGGGGTTATACATTTTTTTTGGTTTTTGTCTGTTTTGTTGATTTATTTTTGTGTGTTATTGTTTCATTTAATAAACTTCAAGAACCGCTGGGATTCGAGTGTGTTTCAGTTTCAGTTTCCGTTCGGTTTGCAGCTGCAAGTGCAGGTGCAAGGGCTTTTAATTACTTTTCGCACAAAAGAGTCATAAGACGAGAGTGAAAAGGGTCCTTCCGAAACCAATTACATGCATGCCGAGACACACACACACACACACAAGATCGAGACAGAAGCAGAGACACTCGTGGCAAATCAATACAACGACGGCTGACAATAAAAAAAGGGAAGAGAAAGAAGAGAATGCCATGCCAACAGCAGCAGCAGCAGCAGCAGCAATGCCAGAAATATTCCTGAAAATTACGCATACGCACGGGCGTACGTTTTGATATGTCAGAACTTGAGAACTGAAGAGAATGCTGAATGCTGAATGCAGAATGCTGAGAATGGATTCTGTTAAAATGCAAAAGCAGAAGCTGTAAATCTGACAGATCTGTCCGATGATGAATGGCCGGCCGGGCAGGAGCAACTACTGTTTAGAGCTTAAGGTGCTTGCAGCTGCAGCTGTAGTTCTGTGTGTGCCTGACACACACTTTTAGTCCACGGCAAGTGCTGTTTCCATTGTCCGGCTTACGTCATATATTCTTTGTCCTGTTTTGCTGCCTCGCTGCTTGCCCCAGCCACCCCACAATTATCGTAATGACTCGAGAGTTATGGGGACAAGGTTCTATCGGCAGCAGCAGCAGCGGCAGCAGCCGCACATGCAGTTAAGTGGCAAATTTCAGAGCTCTGCAACTGTGGAACTGTGCGGGGCCACAGCATTTCCACCTAATCGACATTGTTTGCCTTTATTGTCATTTATTGGAAAGTTTTACACGACATGGCCAACAGCAGCTGCCACCACCCCCCGTCCACCATCCTTGCAGCTGCTGGCCGTTTGTTGATTTCAGTTTTAACTTTCGGCTACTTATTTTTAATGGCAATTAGTTGAAATTCGATTAGCTAGTTCCACCCATGTAGTTGCCGTAGTTTTGAGCACAGATCACTTTGCCGTTTAAAGTGTGTGTCAGCTAACACCCAGTACAAATTAACTTACGGCTTAATGTTGGTCGGCAAATTGGCTAAAGTTTGTGGCGAAAATGTGAAATATTTTGCAGCATTTAATGGGAAACTGCACAACAGACTAGAGCTAAACATTTCCTTTAGAGTAGATAAAACAGAAATTTGTGTAACTTAATCAGCAGCAATCCAGTAGGACACAGTTCAAATATTGCCAGATTTATTGTGCCCTCCCCCTCGCACCTAAACGTACATATCTGCAATTAATGGCCTCAGTCGATTCCATCTTAAATGTTTGCCAATTTGGTCAGCATGTTGGTCGGCCTGCATTTGCAGCGTAATTTATACATTTAATTTCATTAAAAGCTCTCGTCAAAAGCGTTCGGGGCGGGGCATAAATCTTGGGCTGGGGCCACAACACAGTGCTGATGCGCTGGCTGCAGTATTGTTTATGCGTGTGGCAGGGACTCCGCTTCGCATTTCACTACGTGACTAAACCCTACCGCCATGTGTACAATATGAATCATCACATGACTAAAACTTCATTATCACTCTCTCTCTCTCTCTCACATACACACACACACACACACATAGATCGATCTGGCACACCATCCCATGCCCATGTACTCCACCAGCCCGATGTTCGCCACGAACAGCACCATCACCGGAGTCACCATGTCACATCCATCACAATTGGCCACCTTCTCGCCGACGCCACCGCCGCCCATCTTCACCCACAGCGTGATGACCGCCACCGGTGAGGGTGGACTCCTACAGCCGGTGACCTGCATGGGTCTTGTGGCAGCCACATCTTCGGCAGCAGCATCGGGACAACAACAGCACCAGCAGCAGCACCAGCAGCAGCACCATCACCAGACAACGGCCAATGGCGGAAACGGAAGCATTGTCGGCGTCAATGTGGGCATGAGCCTTTATGGCAGCGATGTGGTAAGTGGCAGTTTGATGTACATACACACTCTCCTCTAGTTCTCTACTCTCGGAAGCTGCTGTCCAGGCCTCACTCCCCTTGTGCTGCTGACTGCCCCACGATGATAGCAGCACTCGCTGTTAATGTCCAAAACGTTGAAAGCATCAATATGCAAAGTGGATTTTCGGTGGCAGGGATTTGAAGCCAGCGAGCAGCAAGCAGGAAGCAGCAAGCAGGAAAGCAGGAAAACATTTATCTTTGGCCCGATTTTGTTTTCGCTTTTTCGCCTTATAAATGGGGCAGCCGCTGGGGCAGAAAATGGCTTTTTGCGGTTCGCCTGATGATAAAAACCTGTCGAATAGGAGGGGTCGGGGTACAGGTCCGGGTGGGTTAGTAAAGGGTATTCGTATTCCCTCTTAGATTACTTTCATTTGAACCCCCACACCACCACCCCATCCATCCACGCGAATACCCAAAAAGTTCCATACAACTGCACTTTGTCTACCGTTATAGTATCTGCCATTTCAATCGATTGCCCATTGAAAATCCACTGCCACTCGAGAGAGAGAGCATAGGCAGGCGGCGGCGGCGGCCCATCGATCAACAGATGACTCAAATTCCAGGACTCACCCGTTCATCCGCTCATCCCTGACAATGCAATTTTCTGGCAATCCATAACCCTTGATCCCCTTTTGCACAGACAACTTGAAACTCTGACCGACAACAACAAAAAAAAGCGACGAAAAATTCATTCATTTGGGGTTCAGTTCAGAGTGCGGTAAATGACCTCGGAATGTGCCACAGAAATGACAGCTGCAGGACAAAAAAAAAAAAAAAAAAAATAACAATAACAACAAAAAAACTGTTTGGCTCTCTCTGCTTCCCAGGGTCTCTCTCTCTCTCTCTCCCTGTCTTTCCCTGTCTCTGTCAGGCGCTTTGTCTCTCTCATTCACATTGTCGCTGTCGCTGTCAGTCGCGCTTTATAAATATGCCATTATGTGTACTGCTGGCCTAGCGCAATGCGTTTCCAACTGCTCCTTGTTCTCATCCTGGCTGGCATTGCACTGCCCTCGCTCGCAATGAGCTGTGGACTCGACACTGAGATACCTGGTACGGCAACCCTTTGCTCTGGGAGTCACAGCGCTAGAGCAGCGTGGGGCAAAGACTTTCTTCTGCCTGGAATACCCTGCCTGTGCAGGGCACAAGAAAACAGTGCGCGTTTCCATGCCAAAAGAACACTGCGGTGTGGCAACTTTTGACTCTAATGATTGCAATTATTATGACCCGAATAACAGGGCCGAAAGCACAACCAAAATGAACAGCAGCAGAGGCAAAGCAAAGCCAAACAAAAACCCAAACGTATCCAAACGAGTTCCAATGTTTTATTTCACGTTTTTTTCTTCCCCACGGGTTTTTTTTTGCTTCCCTGCCCGGCCCACTTCTTGAGCCATCCCAAGGGGCAGGACACGCTGTTGACGCTGTTGGCCCGCGGCGCTGGCTGTGTTTTAGCCATTTGTTTTTTTTTTTTTTTCGTTTTTTGTTTTGACTTCTTTGATTACACTCAAAAAACAACTACAAAAAATGGCAAATAATTTGGTTCCATCTTACGGGCTGGCCTGGCCTGGCCTGGCCGTTTCTCCCAGTGTATGCTCGAATAATGCGCGCCTCGTTAATTTCTGAAGGAGACGCGCTCTTAAGTGTTTCATTTGTGATGTTTATGCCAGCAGCACCCCAGCCCCCCAGCCCGCCAGCCCCCACCTAGACACTTGTGTGTCATCTTGCTGTCTCTTGCTGTCTGTCGGTGGCTTTGTCCGTCAAGGAACGCTGTGATATAATCGTTTAAGCGTTCACTTCCATGTCTTTCAGGGCAAGCCGCAGCTGCTGAAGACCGTGCCCGAGGAGATGCACCATCAGCTGAATGGGGAGGATGTCCTGATCGCCCAGGATCGTAATCATGGCACTGGGACACGCTTCTGACGCTAAGCATTGCCAAGTCGAGGGAGTGGCAGTGGAGCAGCTGACCAGTAAAGATCTGCACAGAATACCCCACACGGATCAGCGGAAGGATCAGCAAATCAAAAGTAAAAGTAAAGCCCGCAGCAAAAGTCGGGCAATGGGGGAATAATTGGTAAACAAATTGACTATAAGTTGTATGTGATGGCGGAGGGATTCTAAGGATGGTTTTTAAAAGAGTCCTGGCCCTGGAGGGCATGCTCAACGGAAGGACGGAACCTAGAACCTAGTTAGGGCACTTTTTAAGCGGCACCGTAGAAGGATTGTGGGGCAAACGGAGGAGAGCTGAAACCTGTAAAAATATAACAATAAATACATTTTGCATAAAACGGAAAACGCAAGCCAGAACGGGGCGTGGCACGGGGTCGCGGTCCCCGCCCGCTACTTAGTCGTTTAAGCTGTCGTGTAAATTATGGAATACAATTAACATTAATAGCTCCTAATTATGGCTAAAAAAAAAGAAATTAATAAACATTTTGCAGCAGACACTGCA
This sequence comes from Drosophila ambigua, assembly GCA_018150905.1. NCBI lineage: Eukaryota > Metazoa > Arthropoda > Insecta > Diptera > Drosophilidae > Drosophila > Drosophila ambigua. The sequence goes on along the minus strand of JAECWS010000001.1, from coordinate 7,657,190 downwards.
CTGCATTCCGCTGCCCTGCAGCAGAATAAAACTGAATTGTTAATATATTTTTAAAGAAAAGCAAAAGAAAAGAAAAGAGGGTGGAGGAGAGAGAAGAGCGCAGCTTAAAGCGGCAGGCAAATGTGTGTGGGGTGGGGGGGAAATCGTTTAGTCAAGTAAATCAATTCGTGAATGTTGTTAGCTTTTTGGTTCGTACTCCCAGAGATCGCCCAGATACATCCACATTATCACACATTTAACTCCTTCAGCTTGTAACTAAGGCCTAAGATAACTAAACTTAACAGACAGATAAATCAAATCCAATCCAGGTAGATCTAAGACCCTACGCCCCCCCATCTAGATTAGGTCAAATTGTAATTAAATGAATCGTCAAAAAGAATTTAAAGGAAATCTAGTCTTAAGGCAGCCTCCCAAAGGAGCAGCAAATTCCAGTTTGCATTTTATACGTAAAGAAAATGGACAAAAAAAAGCAAAACGATCGAACTCTAGTCTAAGCGACTAATACTAGTACTAAATACTAAAGGGAGGATATAAAAATAAAATACATTTAAAATTAAACAATAAAATGGATAACAGAAAAATAAAATAAATCAAATAAAATGCCAAGCAGCTGCATGTAAAATATTTAAAACTGAAAAATGTAATAAGTTTTAGGCTAAAGTTAATAACAATTAAAACCTAATAAAATGTATGAAATGAAATTAAACTTTAGAGTTCTGGGGTCTGGGGTAATTATTCGCTAATTTCAGGAGCCGCAGAGCATTGCGAAAGAATTACAGCCAAATAAATTCCCCAGGACTATCGATGGGAACAGTGGAAATAGCTGCAGTTACCGACAGTCGGGTATTGGGCTATGAAAAGTGTATTTTATTTCCACTTAAACTTACTCGGAGAAGCAGGATCTCCACTGGTTCTTCTGCAAAGTTCAATGACCCCGAAAACAGAACAAGGGGGCCACTAGATGTCACCTTTTTGGGGCAGCATGCGGCAGCATGCCTTCTGGCAGCAGGATGGGGAACAAACATTTGCTGGGACACCAAACAATCAAATGTTGCACACTGATGTTCACGAACATGACTCCGGGGCAGGGGAACTGTAGCTGGCACTAGGAGGCAGGGAGGCACTGTAACAGGAGCCAGAAATGGAGCACAAGGGGGCGGCAGGGGGCTAGGAGTGGCGACTGGCAGTTGTTGCCCTGTAGCGCAGCAATCGGGTAAATATTGGCAGGCCGCGTAAGCAAACACACGGAAACGGAAGTCAAGCTGAGCGACATGACCGCAAAGGAACAACAAAAGTGCCAGCCGCATCGAGGACATCCGGGACAGCGAGGACATCCAGGACAGCGAGCGATATCCACTAACCAAGGCACCGAACATGCCCGATACATCGTTCAAAAACTCTGTCACAGAGCCAGAGAAATGGAGAGGGAGAGAGATGCGGTATGGCATGTAAATTTTGTATGCGAAAGCACTTAACACCATTTTGGCTCAAGCACTGCAAACAGGAAGAGCAGCACAAATGAGGTGCCTACAGGTGCGGTGGGGGGGGGGTGCCTTGGAAGGTGCTCGTACCACAAAAGTCACAGATCATAGTCCTGCTTGTAGCATCAGCATTTATGAAAGGCCTCCCCCCCCGCCCTTCCACACTCACAGACAAAGTAAATTATGCAAATTTTGACCGCTCGCCGCGTCGATGACTTGTACATTTTGGGCGAGCTTCAAGGGAGGGGGGGGGGGGGGGCTCCCGCTTAGATTTCCATTCCAGATATGCTGCCACATGTATACAATGTATTCCTACGCATTTACCTGTGTGTGTGTGTGTGCCACAAATATTTGCCACACGATGAGGCTCTCCCGCCCCGAAGGCGCTGGCGAGTGTCAGGCCACAAAACCACACTCACACCACACACACACACACACACAAGGAGTGGGCGGCGTGCGGCAGGCATAGAGTGGCAAAGTGGCAAATTTACCCACCAAATTGAAATCGATTAATCAAAATACACCACATAAATTATAAATTAAAAGCCTGTTTATGCTCCTGGAGAGACAGTCGTGTCCTGTCCTGTTCCAGCCGCCAGCCGCCAGTCTCCAGTCCGCATCTGTGTGCTGTGCCCCATCAATCAGGGGTACAGTACAGCAATTAAGCGGCATAAAAGTCACACCGGATATGGAAATGAAAATGAAAATGTAAATGCCAGCAGCCGCGCCATTTTGTGTGGGTGGCTGATGACATAAAAATGCCATTCAATTGCAATTCTAAATCGTAAATAAATATTCAATATTCAATTGAAATGTACAAAAATAGTGGGGGGGGAAAATATATCGTGGCTTTATGGTAGTATCAATCCCCATCAATCGGAAGGGACAAGTACACACAATGAATAAAATTTCTGTTTAAAAAAATGCCAGAAAATGTTCACCTGGCAATGCGCGATTTTTCAACAGTTTCTACATTCTATTTTCTATTTTCTATTCAACAGCAAATAAAATTGGAGTTTCGTATCGAAGAACAATCAATATCCCTGCTGACTGAATGTAGTTTCTTTTCCCAAAAAATTTCTCTCTCCCCGGGCAGCAATAAATTGATGGATCGATGATGAAAAGTTCATGTATTTATGCAACATTTGGTTTTAATTGATTGTCGGGAATGACAAACGAGTTTCAACCCTCCCCCCCCACTACCCCCACCAAACAAAGACAATTTGCTTGATTTATGCCCGCGGGAAGCTAATAAAACTTTGTTGGCGGCCACTGTGTCCCAGGGAATACAACAAAAATGGCATGCAATTAATGGAAATTCTTTAACTTGTGCCGTTTGCTCTCTTAAGCCGCTATTAATGCACAGCCACTCGCCTGTCTGTCTGTCTGTCTGACAGCAGCGTGCGGCTGCATTGCAGTTTGTCTGATTTATAAGCCAACACTTACAGCAGTAAGGACGGGGCAGCGGGGGAACAGCGAGAGCCGTCTGAACCGCTGAAACATTTTCTTACCACTGATTTATTTACATTTAAGCAATTTCGTCGCCATCGTTGTGAAGTTTTCGCAGACGGAAACGTGCAGCATTGCAACCGGAAATTGGCAACAAAAAGGAGAGAGAGAGAGAGAGGGGAGATGGAGCCCTGGAACCCTGGCACGGCCTCCACTGCTCTCTCATTCGCTGAAGGGAGGGGATGGATGGGTTTTTGGGGTTCCAGAGTCCAGAGAAGATTAATGTCGGCGCTTTTATTGTTTGGTCAGCCGTTCCCTCTTAGCCCTCCCCCCACTGCCCCTTCAAGGGAACCGTTTCTGAAATTTATATCGTAAATAAAAGTGACAATGAAAATAAAGAAAATTTTTACTGTAAAGAGGTTGCTGCGGACAGATGTAAATACAACAAAAAAAAAATACCTACATAAAAATCCATATGAAAAGTAAACTTCACTTGTGAGCAGGGAATTGGCAAAGGGGAGCGCAGAGGAGGAGTTTGGAGTTTGACCCGAAAGAACCTTCATTTAGAGATGTTTCTGAATGAAAAGAAAGTCCAAGCAAAAAATTAGCTCCCTTTATATATTTTATATATTTTGTATATTCCCCTTAAAGTATTCAAAAAGTAATTCAATATAAAACATTAAATGTTTATTCAATCAATTAAATGTATCTGTATTTTTGAGACGCACCTTTATGTACCTCGTGGATAGCCTACAAATTTCCGCAAATTTACGCAAACAAAATAAAACCCTGAATACGCATTCGCATTTCGCATTCAACTCTGGCCACACCGCACTGTAATGTGTAACAAATCTACGCAAATTTCTGGGCAAACAACACGGTGACACATGGCTGAATGGGCGGCGAGTGGTTGGCCGGGGGGATGTGGATGTGGGGACACATTTGAAAAGGTTAAATAAATTGCTGGATCCAAACATATGCCTAAGGGCCATAAATATTTGGGATGCCAAAGCAAACAGAGAGAGAGAAAAAGGGTTAAACGGTGATGGAGAGAGAGAGACAGCGAGAGAGGGGGGTAACAAATGCGTGTATCCATTTACATAGAAAGTACCTGGCGGCGCATATTTCCTGCCACCCTGGCACACTGCCGCACGCACCGTTTCCGCCTCTGGTTAATATGGCGGCGTCAAAACAACATTATGTAAAGTCGAGGCGTGGTCGTGGGGGCCGTTGCTAACCGACCGACAACCGACAACCGGAAGTATATATAAAATTCTCCACAAATACACCCAAAAATACTGACAGAGAGAGAGAGAGAGAGTGAGTGGATACTCAGTGAAGCACAGTGCGTATACGCAATAAACATAAAAATTTTGAAAAGCATCGCTGCCAGTGATTTCCCTTTTGGGGCCTGGCCTGGCCTGGTCTGGGGGCCATACACCTACATGACTACCTTGCTTTATGCCCCCAGAGGTTGCAAATTATTTTTTTAGTACTTTATTCAATGCGCATTAGGCGCACAGCTCACAGCACTCCTGCTGCTGCTGCTGCTGCTGCTGCTGCTGCTCCTTTTCTCTCTGTCAGTTGTAAACTCAGTAAAAAGGTGCCTGAACGCTTGAGCCCTCAACACACTTTGCGGCAAGCGAACTACCAACTAATGTGGCCACTTCTCTTACGCCAGAGATACTTAATTTGCATATGCTTTACATTTGTTTATGGCCTAGTGGAGGGCCATGGCTGGGTATTCAGGTGTGTTGTGTGTTTAACGATTATGGATAGTTTATGGCTTGGCTCATTCATTCATCAGCCAAACAGTTGCACGATGAAGTGTGAAGGCTATGAATGAGGGAGCCAACTGTTTTTGCATGCAATACTTAAACATTTCCAACAAATTTCAAGCATTTGCTGGCAGCTTGAGAGTTTCCTTCTGGCCCATTTAAAACCAATTAGCTCTATTTGTTTCTATCATTTATTTGCACATATTCCACGCTTATTTGCCTACCTTTCTGGCTTCTATTTCTGTCAAATATATATGAGTGCTGTTCAAACTAATTATAATTTTGAATGAACGAATGAAATGTCCGCGGAAATTGAGCCACTTACTCGTTTCGCGAGGGTCCCAACCGCAGCAGCACTGGCTGACTGGCATTGTCCCTGTCAATTGACCAGAATCAAGTGGCTTAATAATGCATTTTCTGTATTCATTATGCTGATTGAATGTTTTGTTCCCCGTCCGTGCCACCACCTCCTCCCTTCCCACACACACACCTTTAAATTTTCCACCTTTATCACCCGACCAATTAAATATTGTAAATATCATGGAAAATGGCCAGCTATACGAGTATCATGTATTTTGTGCAAATTTGTGATTGCAAACTAATAAACATAAAATGTATGGATTTTTATTGAATTTCTGCCGTTCGTTTCTGGCGCAGTTTGTGCACGTTCGTAATTTGGTTTATTAAATGGACTTAATAGATAATTAATAAATGGCGCATCATTTAAATGAAATGTTCGTGGGATGAGGGGAGGGGAGGAGACAACATGTAAATGACAGAATCGTATAGCCCCTTTGACACTGCATTGGAAATGCGGTGAATCGAAATGATTCCATTGACATTTATAAGCCATGCACATTTGTGTGCATTTTTCAGTTTTAATTCATATTTAATTATTTGTTACATACGATTCGATTGCAGAGACCTTTTAAAGGGTGTTTTTGAGTTTTGCCCTTTCGACCAACATTTATGCACAATTTTTCAGTGAAGCAGCAGGAGGAAAAGTCTTTAAATTACAAAAAGAGAAACAACAAGGAGGAGAGGCGAGCTCAAGTCTATAATTACTGGGTAGGAAAATGTTTTCGCAATTATGAGACATTTGCATGAATAAACCTTCTGCTTCTGCTTCGGCTTCGGCTTCTTCCTTCTGGACGGTGGGGGTGGATGAGGCAGCGGAGGCAATTATAAAGGCGTGGCAAATTATATAGGGCCCGGCAAAAAGTTTCCTCAAATTCCCAGAGCCATCTCTAATTGGTTTTTGATTTCGTCTCCTTCGTCTCTGCGTCGGGAATGATGGAGCAAAGAATTTCCTATAAAAATTTTGTTTTCTTGAAGAGTAAATTGCTTCGAGCTGGAGCTGGAGCTGTAGCTGAAGCTGAAGCTGGAGCCCTGCCTGGCTGCCTGGCACATGCCTACAATTTTGATTCAAAGTTTCTTTGGCAAATAACAAAATTAACCCTCAAGTGTCTGCATGGGAAGACCAGTGTGTGTGTGTGTGTGTGTGTGTGTGTGCAGTCAAGTGTTAAGTTCTCTACACACTCTCCTCTGGACTTTTCTGCTCCTTTCTGGCTCCTTTTGTAAAGTTGACTACGCTAATATGTCACTTTGTCGTGGCAAAAGTTAACTTTGGCTCTCACCTAACCTTGCATCATGCCACACTTCACACCGCTCTCTACTCCACACTTTCGTGCACTCCACTATCCACTCTATCCACTTGTGCACTTCTCTACACTTGTCTCCACTCTGGCATCCTCATATTTAGCCTGTAGTTGGGGGGCGGGGTCTTGCACTCAACTGAGTTTTTAGCTTCACTTCCTCATGCCTCATGCCTCATACATGCTGCATGTTGCATGCATGTAGGAGTCATGTGTGAAACCAAAAACCAAGTACAGTCCTGCCACAAGCTTGAAAGGGCGACTGGAACGAAAACCGAAACTGCGGTTTCTTCTCTCCCTCTCCCTCTCTCTCTCCGACTGGGCGGCAACGCTATCTCTCTCCGACACGATTCGGCATTAAATTTGCAGTAACACAAATTGTCGCTTACGTTGAGGCAAAGACAAGGTCTGATCTGGTCTGGTCCTGGTCCTGGTCCCTGGTGCTGGTCCGGCGGGCGCACCACTAAAAGCTTCAGCTCAAAGACAACAAATACATATTGAATTGCAACGAGATGAGCTGAGACGCTGCTGTCATGAGGGCATGAGATTCAGATACAGCAGAGCAGCAGAGGCCATGCTGCACTTCACCTACAGCCTAATGGACAGACCATAAGATAATGAGGCAGTAAACTGAATATCGAGCACGGAATATAATATTGCAAACGTTGCACAGAGTCAGTGTCCGTTGCTGAACTCAATCCATAATCTCACAGCAAAGGCCATCCCCCCCAACACCCCCTTAATCATTATACAGAACTTACCACAAATGAGCACATCCGAATATGCACAAATATCAATGGCACACACTGAGAGCAACGCACAAAGATATGTACAATACATATCCCAATATCCCAGATTATTTTTGAAAAGGGAAACAAATCTTGCATATACCATTTTTACTCTCTATCCTTCCGCTATCCTTTGTAGAGTGAAAGTTTCTTGTTCGATGAACTCTCGCCCCAAAAGCTAGCCAACTACTTTGGGATTAATTCCGGCAATGTGTTTTTTGCTTGCTGAGTGCTGCCCCCAAACATCATAGAATTATATTTTAAGATCTATCTACATATACCCTGTAAATCTCTCTCTCTCTCTATCACTCTGTCGGTGCAAGGCAATTGGGCAAATCAACTCTACATCTACAGTTCAAGCGCCAACACCCAGGGCTCTCTCGGAAAATCACTTTGCAAGCCTTTAAAATGCAGCCAGCGGTTTGTTTATTTATTTAGCTTTACTTTTCCGACACAAAAACACACACACACACACACACTAGAGAGAGATAGAGAGCGTACTCTCTACAGCAATTTCTGGCACCTTTTTGATTATAATTTACGACTAAATGTTGTTGTTGGTTTTGCTTTTTTGCTGGTTTTCAGCAAACTTTTACCTGGGGGCAAAGCTCTGGCGACTGCTGGGCTGGAATGGGAGTTACTTCTTCATATTGCAAACACATTTTCCACTGCCAAAAGGTTTCCACAAGGATATGTTCGTGTGTTTGGTTGGGTGGAGCGGGCGGCGGGGAGTGTGTGGCTGGGGGTGGCAAAAGTAACTTTTAAAAGGCAAGCAAAAAGTTGCCACCTTCTGGCTGGCTTCTTGTTGTTTTACTTTTTGTTGCAGCCGCAGGTATACCGCACTTGCCACCTGTCCTGTCCTTCTGTCGCCCTCTCTGTAATCTCTGGGAATCTCTACCCCTCTCTCACTTTCTCTCTGTCTGTCTCTCAAAATTTTGCTACATTTTATTAGAATTTAAAATACATGCAGCAGCAGCAGCAGCAGCAGAAGCAACAGCATCAGACGTTTTATCTACATATTTTCCGAGTTGATGCGAGGAGGGGAATGCTGCCGCCTTAAATCTGCTGTTGCACGATGAATTTTTCATACGATACACTACGGGCAATGCTCGGAAAATGCCTTATTCTATTTTCATTTACCCAAAAAAGCGTCGGTGTTAAACGTTTCGTGTGGCAGCAACAGCTACAGCAGCAGCAGCCGGGCATAATTTCTGCTCATTAAGCGTAAATGCAATGCTGACCCACATAGGCAATTGACTGCACTTGCAAGTAGCCTTGCATCCAGAAGGAGGAGCACCACTCCTGAAGCTGCTGCCACTCCTGCCACAGCCTCGTAGCTTCCAGCTACTGCTCCTCGTTCTCGTACTCATCGTACTGCCTGGCTGGGCAAACGGATTCACGCTGGAATAAATGCCTTTTACTGTTTTGGTATGCAAACTTTTTCGCACTCAAATTGCAGTGGCAGGAGTGGCAGGAGTAGCAGCAGCAGCAGCAGCAGCAGCAACAGCAGCAACAGCAGCAACAGCAGCAGTGGCAGCAACAACCAGAACGAAAACTGCAACTTTCACACGACGCTCCGCACTGCTCCTCTTCACTCTCCTCACTCCTCACTCCGTCTCCTGCCCTTTTGCCTGGTTGCACATTTGAATGCCTCAAATTGTTTGCTGTTTTGTTGCCTCGGTTGCAAGCATTGTTTGAGGGCTGAAGGACGAAAAAAGAAAGCTACAATTCTCTCGCTAGCTAGGCTCTCTCTCTCTCTCTCTCTCTCTCTCTCTTTCCTTTTCATTCAATGTCTCTATGTTTTCTTCTATTTTCTATTATTTATACCCTTGCACGGGGTATGGACATGCTTGGAGGATCCTATGATGGAAAACAGATGGAAATCTCCAACTAAATCCACAATCGAGTGAAATTTTGATTAAATTATTTGCCTCGAATTTGCCATTATTTTTAGGGTATTTACCGCTTCGGTTCGCCTTTTTTTTTGGGGGTTTCTGTGGGATATTTTCTGGCTACATTTTTGTCACAGGAAGAGGAGATGCCGTTGCCGCCCCTGCCCTCTGGCGCCCCTCCTTGACTCGAATGAATTGCAATGAAATTTTGAGGCTCGCCTTTTCCTCTATGGCTATGGCTATGGCAACGACTATAGTGGCTGTGGGACGGGGGTTTGGAGGCATAAGAGTTGTTTTGGCTGCCACCCAGCCTGCCATTCTGCCTGCCTTCTATTCTTCCATCCTGCTGCCAGGCATCCAGGCATCCAGGCAGTCAGTCAGTCGTCAGAGGGTAACTTTTGTTGCGGCCTGGCGCCAGGCCAAAACGGATGTTTGGTGTTTGGAATCGAGCTGCTAGAGACGACTCCCAGCCCAGCCCAGCCCAGTCCATGCCATCCCATACCGTCCCGTGTCCCGTGTCCTGTGTCGCATCTGTTGTGAGGGAATGCTGCCTGGCATATGCAGGGCTCTGGCCAGAGCTACAGCACTACAGAGCGACAGAACGACCGGCAGATGTAATGAATTTTGAGGTCATTCTCTGCTAATTTCCCAAGGAACAAGCAGCAGCGGAAGGAACAGAACACAACAGAAACTGCCACCTCCCAACTGCCAACTGCCACTCTTTTTGCACTCTTTCGTTAAAGTTATTAACATGACTTTATTAACACTCAATTTGCGGTCTGGGGAGGGTACACAGCACCGAGGAGTATCTGCAACATTTCCATTTCATTTTATTTGCTTGCAGAACGGCGGAAAAATGCTCACCATTTCCACTCCGACACTACCACACACACACACAAGCACACTCACACACAAACAATCGGTCGATCGGTCGGTCGGTCGGGGTGGGAAAGCAAAAAACAATTTAAAATACGCCAAGAAGAGCAAAGGAAAAGCCACACGAAAATAGTGCAAAATTGTGGAAAATTATAGACATGCCGGCATTTGTTTAAATACAAACACACGCCCCTCCCGCTCCCGCTCACAACACACCCGAACCACACACCCTCAAAGCCCGCGCAGCAGCAGCAGCAGCAGCAGGATTCCCCAGGAATATGCCACAGAAAATTGGCCACCAAACCCCGCTGGAAAACCCCGTAGACCTCAGACGTCCTTCGTGTGTTGGGTAGTGTGGGTGAATCGCGGGGGGGTGGGCTGTTGGTTGCATGCTACTGTGCTACTGTGCTACCGGCTACTGTGTTGCTGTTGCATGCTGCTATTTTTCCCAGCTTTTAACGCCAGTCAGATTGTGGCCATGGCCATCGACAATTTCTCGTTTGTTTGTCTGTTTGCTTGTCGGTTAAATGGCGGAGACTATCATTTCATTTCACTTTGAGCGGCCATACAAGGCGTCTCCCTCCAACAGTTGTCCCAGGAAAATAACGCAAGCCTCATGCAATCTCATTAGGGTTTTCCAGCCATCGATACTTCCGATATTCGAAATGCAGTCAAGAAAAAGGAAGGAAAATGCATTTCCATTTAAATGGGAGGAGTATGGGAAAGGGCGTCGGTGTCGTGTTGTGCTGTGTTGCTTTTGTGCATTCCGTTAGGAAATTTTAAATTATTATAATTATCTTGTCAAGCCCCACACCCCCCCCACCGAGAGTACTTTTCCTTTTTACTATTTTCCTCCTTCGTTTTTCGGAGCAACTTCAATTCAATTTTCACGTTAATTACACAGGACAAAGAGGGTACACAGGACACAGGGTGGTACGGAGTGCGAAGAGTGGAAAACTAAACACAGAAATGGTCAAGTAGGTGGATGGGGGGAGGGGTACAACAATCAGCCGTGCCACCTGTCCGGCATCCCCTCCCCCAGCAGTGCTTTGTCCATTCATTTTCCGAGTTTTGAGTGCCTAAAAGGCATCAAAGCAGCGCTGGGAAAACTACTTCTGCTGCTGGGGAAAACTAATTGCAACTGCTGCTGCTGCTGCTGTTGCTGCTGCACAAACAGAAGAATACACACAACAGCCAACAATTATACACAAAATTGGGGGCTAAAAAAGTTTATTAATTGCAAAAATTGGGGATCTGTAAAAAGGGAATGCCACTCTCCCACTCGTCGCTCGACTTTCTTTCTCTTCTGTGCTCTGGCGGAAAGTTGACAACTTCATTTGCAACATTTGAGTTGGCTTTGCCCCCACACCCATACCCACACCCACTCCCACTCTACCTGCTGCTGGTGCTGCTGCTGCCACCAGTCCTCCTTCTGGCATTGTTGAGGCGCCTCGCACCTACTTAACTTTTAATTAAAGCAAACAAAGGCAGAGACAGAGACGGAAACGGCGGGGACTCGGGGGCCTGGTGGCTGTTGGCTGTTGGCTGGGGGAATATATCAAGTGACAAAAACCGTAAAACGAAACGTGCAAATAAAATGCGGACTGTTGTAACAAAAGCTGTCGAAATGGGTCCCGGTAACATCCGCCCCAGCCCCCCGCCAAAAAAGCAGCAGCAAAGAAGACAAAGACAAAGGGGGCTCTGGGTGGGGAGTGGCAGATCGTAGTGGGGTCATTGTCTCGTTCGCGTTTGCCTTTGATGTTTCACTGCCTTAGAGGAGTGGAAAATTTGCATATCATGATATCAGAAGCCAAACGAAAACTTTCACTTTGTCTGCTCTTCACAGACATTTTGGGACCCACCCACCAGGGACCCACCCACTCTCACTATCTACTTTGGAGGGGGTGGGGAGAGTTTTAATGATTGTTTAATGCATTTCAATTAATTGTCAACAAAAGCGCTTGAATTGATCCTTTTTGTTTTGTGCTTTGCGGCAATTAAAGCCCTTGTCCTGTCCATAAATGCACTTATTAATTGATTTAAATAATAAAATCAAATGAATAATAAATAAAAAACAAAACACAAAAAACACTTCACTCCACTCCAGAGCAGGGCAGGGCAGGGCATCAATTCATGAAATTTACAAAAATTATTAAAAGCCGATGTGCAAACACAAATAGAGAGATATAAACTGATAATATATTATTATTATATTATGGTATATTATGCGATACATAAGTATGTGCGTATATTGTATCCCCAATTAAGAACTAATGACATTGTGAGCCGCCCCAAGTGGTAATAAGTTTAGCAGCAGCAGCCGCAGCAGCAGCAGCAGCAGCAGCAATAAAATGTTCATAAATAAGATGAATAATTTGCATGGAATCATAATTAAATGCAAATAATAAATATATACATAATTATATTCATGTAATGGCTGGCCGACGATTATAAATAACTAAATTATCTCCTGCTCTTCAATTACAAGCATGTCGAGGGGATTTCCTTTGATGGAAAATACTCATCAGGATGCAGCCATCCCATCCGAAACTGCTGCACAATATGAGAATTATGCGAGTATATATTTCATATTGGAAAAGTACTTATAGAGACTTTGTTTTCTTCGTTGAAAAGTTTCCCTGCAAGTAAATTTCCAGGAATCAGCTTCGATTTTACATTCAATGGGATTGACCTTTCCGTTGGAAATTGTTTCTTTGATGAATATTTACACAAATAGCTAATTATCCATACGCCATGTTGTGGCCCCCTAAAAAATGGCCAAATGTAAGCCCCAAAGAGCGACAAGGCCACGCATATGGCCAGAGAAAGATGGAGATAAAAGTAGCGAGAGGGAGAGAGAGGGAGAAACGGCAGAGAGTCACGGCCGCAGTGCATGGAAATTAAATGGCGTGCCATTTCCGTGTCGTGACTGTCATTTCCGTTTCCTGTATTTATACAAATCACAAAGTAAAGCCAAAAATACATGCCACGTAGGACGACGACGCAGGACCCACTGCGGCTGTTTCGTTGCCCGTTTTGTTTTTGTTTTTGTGTGGCAATCAAAAAGTTGAAGGCCATATACAAACGAACATAAAACTTTAAATGTCTTTATGAGGCCAACAAACAATGCGGCATGGGGGCAATGGGGCATGGCCATAAAACTTAAAATGAAATCAAATCAAATCAAACGGAAGAGTGGGGAGAGGGGATATGTGGAGGGGGGGGCTGAGTCGCTGCATGTGGCAGGACATTAACGAAATGTCAACAAATGTTTGACAAAGTGAAAATTACGAGGAGAACCACCATGGAGAAGCAGCAAGGCCAGCGAAGCAGCAAAAGACAGAATGAAGCACGACCCCGAATGGTGATGGAGATTGAAAAGGGAGACAGAGATATACGAGTATGTATGTATGCATAGGGAGGGGGTGGGCAGGGGGGCAAACGAAGTGGAGACAGAAAATGAGACAGAGACAAAGCGGCGTCTGAAAGGAGTGAAACGGAGAGCCAATGAAAGCCAACGAGCATATAAAAAGCGTACCGCTTAATTAAATTGTTTGCGGGTATTAAAAATGTCACAAAAAAACAAAGAAAAAGAGAAAGAGAAAAAAAAACCAAAGCAAAGCAAAGCAAAGGAAAGGAAAGGAAAAGCATGAAAAGTAATGAAAACTTCAGCTGGCAGTGGCAGGGCGACAGCGTATGCGGGTCGAACCAACGTGTTGCGAAATGAGCGCGAGAAATCACAGAGAATGCGACAGAGAACGAGAGAGAAAGAGAGAGAAAAGGTCAAAGGATGTCTAGGCATCTCCTCCATTGTGTGCTGGCGGATGGCGGATTAGTCTCTGACTTTCAAGAGTGAATTGTAAGCGTGTCAAAGCATGGTGAAAGGATTAGCCCATGGGATTATAGCAGCCCTCCCGCCACCCGCCACCCGCAAGAGATGTAATTATGGCTGGAGACTGGGCCGGCCCAATCACACATACACACATATACATTATCTACAGGGTATGCCCATATCACTCGTAAAAGGGTCTATAAATTCATTAAATTCCTCATCGATTCACCCAATCAAATGAAAATTTGTAGGCTTTTATTTGCATTTCCTTTTCGGTAATATTCACATAAAATGCAGAGCACAATATGCATAGCACAGTGCGCGACATAAGCTCTGAACAGAGATTCTACCCATTTTAGAATATGGAAAAAATCCAATTGAAAGCTGTGATAATTTATAAAAATTGTTTGCCTTTCTATAGCTATGTCTGGCACTGTCCAACAGGCATGATACGCTCGTTATTGCATTTTGGAATATGATTATTAATTTAGCCAACATCATGAGTCGCGTCCCAATAAACGAAATACTCGTATAAAATGGCCAAACAATTCTAAAAATAAATTTAATAAAACGAAAATATTATTTACCTTTCCAGGCAGAAATTTGGAAATTTGTTTAAATAAATACGAGCAATGGGGCAGGGTTTTTTTTATTATTAATTTGTAAACATAAACATAAGCCCATTGATTTGATTGAAACTACAAGAATTCCTGCAAACATTTTGCATCAAATTAGAGCCAAATAAAATAAAGCCAAATAATTAATATGGTAGCTTTAGGCTGGGGGTGGTTTTCCAAGGCATGAAACAGGAACTAGGCTTGAGTTATGATCAATACGGAATCGGATTTTGTTCTATTCTCTGGACACAGTTTTGTTCTTCGCTTGTTAAGTTTTTACGCTGCTATCGCACGAAGTGGCGGTAAATACCAGCTATGGGCTGTGTTTGCGGCATGAGACAGGCCAATTGTGCAATTAATTGCATTGACAGGCATTATGAGACCTTTACGCTTAACACAAACTGACAGGTTGCCCCATAAATACCCAGCAGCATTGCAGCAAAGCAGCAGAGAGAGATGGCCCAAATCAGAAACAGTTGCAAAGGCAGTCAGAGAGGCAGTCGCTATCTCTCTCTCTCTCTCTCTCTCTCTCTGTCTCTCTGTGAATGTAAATGTTGCGGAAAAAGTGTTACAATTAGAGCCAGCCCAATGCCGGAATCAGAAACAGCATCAGGGATCCCCCCGGGACTCAGAGGTTGCATTTGCATATTTTCCATTTATCTGGATACAGCTCGTATTTCTTTCAGTGTAGGCTGTAGGCCCCACCCAACCCCTACCACGCACTCAGTGAATGGGAAGGGGAATGCTGCTGCGGAGAATGCTGCACGGCCATCGCTTGTCTGGATCGCAGCTTTGTCTTTGATTGAATTAAATGGCTTCGCTTCGCCTTGCGGCTCGGCTCCTTGTGGCTGGTGTTCGTCCTGGGCGTTGGTCCTGCGGCTTGCCCTGCTCACGCTCCCTCTGCCACCGCCTGCTCCTGCCGTTAGTCATGTCCTGATGCCATGTCCTGTCGCAATCGCTGCGTGTTTGGCCAATGTACGCATTCATTCAATTTGGAGCACCCCTTCACCGCGGGGCCGGGGTGTGGATGGGGGGGACTCCCGCCAGAATGTGTGTGTGTGTTGGGAGTGATTCCAAGTGTTGGCCAGAACATATTGGTCAGGGAAAGAGGGGGCGGACAGAGTGATGGAGAGATGGAGAAAGCCGTGGGGTGTAGCAAATAATAAAACCACAAAAATAAAAACGGAAAATTCTTTCAAAAAAACGAAACGTCGGTATGCCCCCAACAAGCAGCTGTGGCACGACGCGTTTTCCACTTTCGCCACATTCAGCCATTCGCACGGGCAGTCGGAGTGCCATTCACACAAGTAAATCTCCAAAAAAGAAGGAAGCATCGGTGGAAAATGCATCGTTACCCCCGCAGTGGCAGCTACATACTCCTCGCACTGCACGTATATCGCATGGGGCAGCAATTTGGCGCAGATATTGTTTAATTTATTGCATTTTACAGCATCCTGTGAGTTTTGTGAGTTTTTGCTCTCACTGTACCCTCCGCTGCTGCTGCTGCTGGCTGCTGCTGCTGCTGCTGCTGTTGCATCAATGGCCAACAATACAGTCAAGAAGTGGCTCGAATGGAACCCTGAACGTCGGGGGTCACCGAGCTCTGACAGTTTGCCCGTTGGCCGTTTAAGCCATTTGACAAAAGCTTTTTACGCCCCGTTGTGGGGCTGGACCATCAGCAGCAGCAGCAGCAGACGAGACGGAGGAGGAACACTGGCTGGCTGCCTTGGCTATTTGAATTTTTATGAAACTGACAATACGACATCGATCATTGGGGCTTCACAGCATGCAGCAGCAGCAACAGCAGCAGAAGCAGCAGCAGCAGCATCAACTGCAACAGAAGCAGGAAGAGGGAAACTGGACACACGATGCTGTCAACATTCACCGCAGCCATACAGCCGGACAGCAGGACATTTGTCCGTTTTTTACTACCAATGCGGCGCTGATATATACATATACATATATATATATATATATATGTATGTTTGTATGTATATGTTTCGTGGCCCAGAGTAATTATTCGCACTCGCACTGGCCGCAGTTTACTTCTTCCTCTTTTTTTTGTTGACGCTTTTCTTTTGTTTCTGACCTCTGGCTATTCTGTCTGTTCCGTCGCTGTCTCTGTTTTTTGTTTTCCTTTTGGGTAGCTGCATTTAATGTTGATTTTCCCTTCCCTCAATAATTTCTGTGGAACTGCAAAAGTCCTTCTGCACTCACACTATGGATGTATGGGTATCCAGCTATATCCGCTACACGATTATATGTTTATTCACACATGATTTATGGCCACAGTTGATGGGGCACTCTGTCATACGAGCACTGGAGCGGCAGCGGCAGCGGCAGCGGGGCTCATTAAGTTGATGGAACGAACGCTAAAATGTATGCTACACTTTTATGCTAATCTCCAGGCAGGGAAGGCTCATACGACTCCATACGACTCCTTTCTGCCCTGGCACAGTTGCAAAGTTCAAGCCGGAGGCAAGCTGTTCCTTTATCCACTCACTCGCTCTCTTTTGGGGCGCACACAAACAGACCCAAAACACACACACACACATACACCCACACATGCTTGCATATTCAATTGGACAAGTGCGTGTAATTGACCCAAATTGTGATGAAATTGCGCCAGAGGAGCACTTTGGAGCCGCATGCCACACAGAACACACAGCACCCAAAAACAGAGACAGCCGCAGACACAGACACAGACACAGGCACACCATTGAAGGCTTTCCAAAGTACAAGAGAAATCAAAATCAAAAATTGGGGAATGAAGTGCAGCAATCAAGGAAAGCCGTAGCCTTAGATACACTTGAAAATCCATCGAATTTCCCACTCTTAATGGGATTTTCTTAAGAAATAGAAGAAATGTGTCGCCTACACAGATTTTAATTTCTCTGATGAAAATCTCTCTGTCTATGGATCCTTCGCTGCCTCCTTTTCCTTGCAAATATCTCAACCAAATCGTAGTGCTCCCCGTCTGTAGGGTATAATGAGCAGAATGCTGCTTGCTGTGTGGCAGTGTCACTTTTAAGGCTGTTTGCTGATGGCATTTTGCTCGTGCTCCGAACTGACCAAAAGTGCAGATACATTTGCCTAATTCTTTGACACATGGAAAAGCGGAGAAGAACAACGAGAAGGGAGTGAGTGGAGAAATGCAAAGGGAAATCTGGAGAGAGAACTTTGACAATTTTGATGTGAAAGGGAAGTGCGAGTGCGAGTGCAAGTGCGAGTGTACTTTAATAATATTGCAAAAGTTTCAAGCGAAAAAGTTGAAGGGGAACAAACAGTGCAGCGCAATGATCGACTTGGGAATACCCTGCAGCAGCGTAGAGAGCGTTAATGCTAATGGAATCTCTAGAATT
The DNA here is from genome assembly GCA_018150905.1 of Drosophila ambigua. Classification (NCBI taxonomy): domain Eukaryota; kingdom Metazoa; phylum Arthropoda; class Insecta; order Diptera; family Drosophilidae; genus Drosophila; species Drosophila ambigua. Next base: position 7,639,460 of record JAECWS010000001.1, on the reverse strand, counting down.
CCCAGAATCCAGAAGCCATTCCCTTCCTCCCCGCTTGGCTCTTAATTCTTCCTGGAAACTTTTCGAGGCATCAACAAAAAGTGGCACAAAAGTTGCAATGGAAAGAAATGGAGATGAAAACTGCATAAATACATAGACAAAGGAGACATTAAAATGAAAGAAAAAAAAATGCAATGAAAGTCAGAGACAGAGATACTCAGAGTACACATTTTGAGGCACACAGTGGGGTTGGGTTGGGTCCCTCTCATTTGCACTCAACTGCAGGTTGCAGGCTCCACAGCTGCAACTGCAGCTGTATGAGGGCTTAAGCGCCATGACAACTTTTTAAGCAACTTGATAGCCAAGTTCTTTCCCCTTTTTTCTGGCCAAAGACACCGAGCTGAAACTGCAACCGAAGATGCTACCTGCAGCAGGTGCCAGTGAGTGTCTCTCTCTCTCTCTCTCTCTCTCTCTCACACAATGGAGCAGTCCCGATGTAGTTGGAGTTTCCGTTTGTTGAAGTTGCGTCTGTCTGAAGGGTATCAAATTAAATGGAAAATCCAGCAGAATAACAGAAAAAAATATATAAAAATATATAAAAATATATATATATATATCTGCCTTGCTGAAAATGTATCCCAGATCTCGTTCTTTAAAGTATTCGAAAGAAAACATTGCCCGAAAGAATACGAAAATTAATTTCGATTGATGGATGCATTTTTTTTTCTGCTGCCTAGGTTCAAAGGGATATCCTGATACACAGAATAAACATGAAAAATTCGATGATAAAGCGATCCTAATAACAAATAAATATCCCTGAATCCAGAAGGATTTTCTCTGTTTGTGCTGTGCGCCAAAAGTGATTTCTCTTTCCCTTTAATTTCCATTAGAGTCACAGAACTTTATCGACATGAAATCAAATCGCAAAGCCAGGCCCCAGGCTCCCCACACTCCTGTGGCCACATTCAAGGCTAACAAAGAGGCGTGGTTGGGGCAGCGGCAACAGACCGAATGATGCCACAAAAAGGTGTGCGGTAGGGACGGGGGTCCGTGACAACAACTAAGCGCGAAACTAGCTGAAAAAAAAAAATGATGGCCCCCTGCTGCATATCTGCGGAGGGTTGGCGATTGTGGGGCGACCCAGACTGTTGACACTCGAACGGTGGCTGCGCTGCTGCAGTTGTCGCATAATCCACACAATGCCCCCCCTCCCTTCTCATACATTTTTCACTGTGCTGGAACAGTTTTTTTTACTGCCACTGACGCTGCAGCTGCAGCAGTGGTGTGGCCCCTGATATCAACTCGGATCAAAGCGGCCATCTTTCTTCTCTTACACACACACACACACACACACACACAAACACACATATATAGAGGCAGGACAATGGTCCAGCGAACGCGTGAAGCTTATCATCAACCCAATGACCCATCGGTTGGATGGCGGTTGCTGCAGGAGGAGAGGAGCTGGGCCTGGGGGGGTGGAAAGAAGCGGGAGTCGCCCTGGAGGGCAGCGTACAGCAAGAACAACAATCAACAACAGCATTTTGTGCTGTTGACACTTTGGATTCGAGAATTTATGCAACTTAAAAGCGGTCAAGTTACGAATTTATGCATGCCACGCATGCCACACACTGGCAGAGAGTGAGTGAAACAGACAGAGAGAGAGAGAGAGGAGAGCGCGCAAGAGAGTGACAGAGAGAGACAGGCAGCCACAGCTGGAGGGCCGCATGGCCATATAAATACGAGTTGCAGTTCTTCTTTGCCCCTTCAATGGCTATGGGAGAGGGTATGACGATTTCCACAGAAGGGGAAACATATAGTTCAGATTTTGGGTACATATTAAGGATCCGAATCCAAAGCAGGAAGCGAGGAAGCTCCTCTAAATATTCCCTTGAAACTCTGCGCAGCTCCCTTGTTATATCCCCCCGCAGCCACCGCTCTATAAATCGTGAGAGTCCAAATTGGAAACTCAATATCATCGAAAAATCAAAAGGGAGGGTATCCATAGCTACGAGTCCTTTTATTGTTCTTTTTGCACGGCTGCTGCTGCTGCTGCTGCTGATGCATAAATTGAGCAACATTGCCCATAGCCAGTCACCCCCCCTCCCCCAGCCGCATCCTCTGCATATCAGTGGGGGTTAATCGGAGGGAATTTACCCGTCGGACACTTGCTGCTTACAGCCGTTTAACCCCCGCATGTTTCAATGGGTTAATCTTTTGTGTATGCAAAATGAAATTTTCGCTGGAATTTATTTGCATTTTGTTGCTTCGCATAAATTGCACTTCATTTCAAAAGTAAAAAAAAAACGAGCAATGAAAACTCTGCAAATGCAAAACGGAAAATGCCATTAAATGGTGGGCGAGGCGAAGACTTTTCTGTGTCTGTGTGGAATGCAAAAAATCCGTGTCCAAATAAAAAAAAAAAATATATTAAATATATAAAGGGGAATATATGAGAATGTATGAGAATAAGATTCCAGCAAGAGTGTGGGGTATCCCTTTGGATTTTAGTTAACTTTTTCACACAAAAATTGTCCTTTTGTTTGTCTTTTTTCCCATTTTCCTGCCCCTCAAAACACCAAAACGCTTTCAGCGGAACGAATTAGGCCATTTCTGAGGCAGCGTCTGGTACCTGGAAAGAGCATTGCCTTGTCTGGTCCCCCAGCAGCATCCTCCGCCGACCATTGGCAATGCAACATCAGGAGAGGATTCCTGCTCGTGGCTCATTATATAATAAAGTCCCAGCTTATTTGCATAGTTTTGCGGCTGCGAACAATGTCCAAACCTAAAGCTAAAGCTAAAGCTGTGGCTGTGGCTGTGGCTGATGCTGACGCTGAAGCTTCACCCCCACAGAGTTAATGGAATTTTGTAATAAATTTCGACTGCGGGCCTGCTTAAAAGCGACTATGACGCTCGTCCAAGCTCATTGCAGCGGGAAAACTATTCAATGACCATTTTTCGCCCCCCCCCACTCCGCCCCCTCCTTCTTGATGAGTTAAGGGGAAGGCTGAGCAATTACAACAAGTGCCAAATGCACATCAACAACAGAAGCCAGAAGCCAAAGGCAGCAGCAGCCAGAAGCTAGAAGCAAGAAGCAAGGGGGGAAATCCGCCAGGACTCCTCTGACTTTTCAACAACTGTCGACAGTCGGGACTGTCGGAGACGGTTGACGGAGGCAGGGCGGCGGCTGTCGCCGGAAGCGAACGAAAGTTGCTGCCCAGAAAAAGGGAGAGGGCTCTGGTGGGAGGAGGGTGGATGGTGCAATCCGTAGCGGAAGCCAGTGGCGCAGTAAAAGTCGCACTACTTCTGCGGTTGTCAGTTGTTTTGAACAGCTTAGCGAAAACCCAATTGGGTGGGCTGGCGTGGTGTGGGGGTTGGTGGGTAAAAGCGAAAGGCAGTGCCGCCGAGATTGCCGCGGAAATGTGCCGTCAATTTACGCCAAGGCAATGTCGTCTTTCCCTTTGAATTTCGCTCAAAAGTTTACGCAGGTAAAGGGATATATTTGGTTAAAATACCCCCCCGCCACACTCGCCATTGTATGGTGTGGTGCGGGGGGTTGTGATTGTTCAAGTTCTTAAAAGATTCGCGGACACATGTCCCCGCCTCCCCGCCAGACGCGTATTGATTCAAATCCTTTAAGGCTTAAAGAACTTTTTTGCGTTCGCAGAAAAGCTTGAAATATTGTCATCGGGACAAACGGCCGAGAGAATTGCACTGCTGATATCTCTCTGGTGGATGGTGCGGGGTAGGTTAGGGTATCCGGGCGGCGTCTCCCGCAAGTTTTAAATTAACTTTTGGCCTGTCCGGGACACAAGTTTTGCTCAAGTCATTCCAATCCTTCAGTTGATGTGTGTATTGTTGGATGGCAGGCAGGCGGCACTTTGACAGCAGTTCAGTTCAGTTCACTTCGTTCTGGCTGCAATTTCAATTTCTTTTGGTAAATTCTTTGAAAAAGGGAAAAAAATATATCTACACAGATATGTACATACATACATATATGTACCAGACATTAAAAAGAGAGAGAGAGAGAGAGAGACAACTTGGTTTCGCTTTGAAAACACCAAAAATATACGGGATAAGATATTATCCAAATTATAGTACTGAGAGGCCACTTCTCATACATAGAAACATGCACACAAAAGAGAAAAAAAACCATTATGGGACTCAATATGCAAAACATATGCAAAATTGTTATTGCAATTTACATTTCTGCCTTTCCGCTGAACTGTTGATCTGTCGATGGGTCGATGTGCGTTACACAGCCAAACATCATGCTTTTGATGAGGCTACTGAGGGACTACTTCTCATACATAAATACTACATACATAATACATACATACTACAAACATACTACATACATACTACATACATGTAGATAAACATCATAATTTATGGGACTATTCTCCGCCTTGCATGCAATTGCATGCGCACGACTCAAAGACGATGGAGAGGCACGAAGCAAAATGTGCAAAATTGTTATTGCAATAGCAGACACACTCTACCAGAATTTACAGTTTTTTGTATATTAGCAAGTGCATCGCAGCTTTGTCTTTTATGCGTAAATTAAATGCAGTTGCTTTGGTTATGGATTACTTTGTTTTCCATTATGCACCTCCACCTATGCAGCCTTGACAATTATGGCTCTGCCCTATCAGTCATGCCTAATTTGGCATATTATTTATAAGATTCTCTCAGGTGGAAATGCATACAATTTCGCTGCGTATCCTATCGGTACACTTATTCCACTCTGATGGCTGTGTTAAGTAAATTTCCAGCTCGAAAGTTATGAAGCCTCAGAGGGCTGCACTGCCCACCTGCCCTTCATTCTCATAAATATTTCACCAACAGTCGCACCCTTTGGAGTGCTCCACTCTGGTGCGCCGCTTCTGCTTCTTCTGTGCTCCACTCCCAGGAAAAACACTTGAGATAAGGCTGCTGCTGCTGCACCTTCAGAAAGTGACCCAGACTCTGGCAACGAATTATTACAAGTGCCACAAGAGCAGGGCGACAAAGAGGTGCACGTATACATATACACATATATTATATGTGTATGTATATATGGTGACAGACTCCTTTGCCTCTTGCCTATGCAAACAAAACACACACAGAGAGAAAAAAGTCAGGGGGCGAAAAACTAAGGGAAATCCGGCTGTAGCCGGGTGCACACAAGGCGGGAGGGACAGGAACGAGCACATCAATCACAAAAGAATTATGTTGGGGTAAACAAAAACATTTGTCATGAAGAGAGTGAAAGAGAGCGAGAGCGAGAGAGAGAGAGAGCAGCAGCAGCAGCAGTAGCAGGAATCAGGAAGCAGCAGACGGTTGGGTGGTGGGTGGAGGGGATAGGTGCAAACGGATCGAGAGCATTAGCTTGAAAAAGCGGCTCGGAACGGGGAACGGGGAACGTGGAACGAGCTCGGATCCCAGTCTGGTCCGGCTGTTGGTCAGCTTTCCACCACATAAATCTGTGACAGCTCCAAAAGGTGCATTGTGTATGGGAAGGGGGGAAAGGGGCATCTTTTGAGTGATTGCACACACACACACACTAACAAATTCTTTTCACACTTTCGGGCGACAAAGACAAGGGACTTGTGGTAGGGCAGCCCCCCCCCCAACCCGCTTGGCGTTTAATCCTTGCCGTTTAGCCCTGCCAAAAGCTCCCCTCTCCCTATTGTTTGTCTCTGGACTGGCACAAAGGATAAATACTTGCTGGTAGTTATTAAATTTTATGCATTTCATGCACTTACACCCACCACACCCCACAGCACTCCCCTCTCACGACGGCATCTTGGCTCCAAAAATTTGCATCTAAATGAGTTTGGCCCAAAGGCAACGTATCGAAACTAAATATTTGCCAATGCCAGGAGTGGCAGTGGCAGTGGCAGTAGAGTCTGCCAGCCTGGCCTGTCTTGTGGCAAGTGCGCTGCCAATGCATTGGGCTAGAAGACGGCAGGTTATTCTTACAGCTTATGCAACACTGCACACATGTACACAAACATTGTGGCAGGAAGGCAGAGAGAGAGAGAGAGAGAGAGGTGTGTGTGGGTGGCTGGAGTTCAGGCTAGAGATGATGGAGCAGCTCAAGCTCTCCGCCCTAAAATCAGTTTAAGGCCAACAAAACACTATCGACTCCAAATACCCACTACTTAATGAAGGTCCCTCTCTCTCTAGCCAGTATATACATAGGTATATGTATATGTATATGGAAATATATACAGATTAATACAAACTTTAAGCGTGCAAACTGTGGCTGCCACACAGGAAAAGAGGAAAAAGGAAAGGCAGCAGCAACAGGAATACATCAGATAAAATTCATATGTACGTGAGTGTGTGTATATGTGTAGTATAAATAAATATTTACAAGCCAAAAGAGTAGACAAATTGTTCTTGGCCATTTGTTGATTATTTTTTTACTTGCAATTTACTAATATTTTCCCCAAATTACGTACAAAATGTTGCAGTCGTGCAGCAGGGACTCCACTTGCGGCTTGTCTGCATCACAGATTGGCTGCCATGAGACATGCAACAGAGTCGAACAGCAGGGCAGGGGCGCAACGGGACGGGGTGAGACGGGGACAGTGGACAATGACCTTTGGGCATTTTGGCAGGCAGAAATGCACATCCAAAAGGCGAAGCCTTCACCATTCGAGTCTTAATATATATTGTACAATAATTTTGGTTTTTACCGAATACGCCAATGAGCAGGAGGAGGTGAATGGGTCACGGATAGCACAGCGACAGCCACAATGGCAGAGGAGACCCCACTCCATGGTGTGATCTTAGTTATACATAGGTAAACACAAATTTCTCGAGCTCCAGCTGGGAGGCGCGAGTGGCCCACTGTCCGAAGGTGAAGGCATCCAGCTGGTACAACTTGTAGAGGCGATAGAAGCCCTCGTGGACGTACTTGTTGTTCCAGATCCAAATGCAGTGATTCGGGTAGAACCAGATGAGGTGGTGCCTGCCCCGTACGTCGAGATCGCAGAACATATGCGCCGTATGAAAATCGTAGGGGGGATCCACAAACAGTTCTCGCTTTCGGCGAATGTGCTTCACACCGGGGGCAGTATTGCCTCCTTCAGTTGCTGTGCGTGCAACGTGGAGCATCGTGGACTCTGGTTTCATCTCAGTGGGGCTGCTGCTGAAGCTCACCCCAGTTGAGCCCACAGCGATGGCAGTGTCTGCGGGGTAGCCGATGGAGCTTTGAGGAATCTTCATCTCCTGCCGGGCTGGGTATGAGACCGCCTCTGGGGGTGCCAAACTTCGGGCATATCCACTGCCCGATAGCTGTGACTGTCAATGGTATACGCGGATAAGTCAGCGAATCCGGCTAGAGAGACCGGCGGAAGCACTCACCACTGCGAATAGAGCCGCCAACAGGCAATGTACGAGGAAATTTTGCAACATTTCAACAAAATCTTTTATTTAAATAACTTATTTAATTTTGAAAATTTTTTATTATTATATTCCGTGTGTTCCCAACAAAACGAGTTGTAATAACATATTATATTCGATCCAAAAAACAAACAAACAACTTCAGAAGTGACAAGAAAGTATTCGCAAATATTGCTGGAGTTTCCCATGTTCGTAGAGTTTTTATTTATGTGAAACACTTTATTTTTGTATACAAAAAATATTCAAAATTCCTGCCAAATAAATCCCACACATTAAATGACCCGTTGGGGTGGCGCCGGGGTTGTGCTTTCGTCACTCCTTTTCATCAAACCCTTTCGTGTCTCGGCGAACGTTTTCCGTTTTTCCGTCTTTCGTCTCCATTCCTTTGGCCCGGCGACGGGCCTGCACTGCGTTGATTTCCGTTTTGCCGTATGTGAGAGTGCAACTTGAGCCGCCACTTGCCCCTTCTCAAGTGTGTGTGTGTGTGTGTGTCTATGTGTGTGTATGTATGTGCGGGTGAGTGGAAAACTAAACTGTTGCCATGTGACAAGTGGCAGCTTGACGACAGAAGCAACAGCAGCAGGCAACATCAACGTCAGCATCAATGACGCTTGGTGCGGCACTTTGCAGCACAGCACAGCACACACACACACATAAAACGTGGCACAAACATGCACCTGCTGCCAGAAAGAAAAAGGCAGCACTTGACTCTTGTTGTTGCAAGTTAAAAACTGCAGAAAGCGCACTCGAAAATTGCCACAAAAAGGCTGCAAGCGAGCACTCAAGTAATGAGTGTTGTTCTTCTGCCACACGCCGCCACTCAGTCGCAGTCTGACGGGGGGGAAGGGTTAAGCGTTTTGGAATTGAATACACAATGCCGGAGGTCTTGCACCTTGCACCCATACGACTCACAGACTGCTGACTGGGGTCAAAGGTGAACCCTGACTTCACCTCCACACTCCAAAAGCCAAAAGAATGCGGAATCATATTACACGAAAATCGGATAATGAAGCTCACAAGCGATACAATAAAAAGCAGAACAAAATAGATGCAGCAAGACAGAGAAAGAGAGCGAGAGAGAGAGAAGAGAGAATAAGCATCTATAAGGAGATTGAGTTCTTCCTTTCAATGCATCTCAACAATTGAAAATCATTTGAAACCTTTCAAATGTCTTACAAAAGAAATAGATTTCGCACTCTTTCTCTCTCTCTCTCTCTCTCTCTCTCTCCCTCTCTCTTTATCTGTTTCTGTATGCCTTTCTCTAATGGTTTCTCCGTTTGTTGCTGCTGCTGCCATGAGATTTGATTTGAATTTGCACCAAGACGTGCCACAGTTGCCACAAAAGAGATGGACAGGCGGAAGAGTCGACCCGTCGCTCAATCGCTGTGGCACTTCTCGACGTCATCTATGCAGCGCATGTCACAGCGTGTGGCAATATGCAGACCATTGATGATGGAGCCGATATTTACATATATGTGTGTGTGTCTGCTGAGGCATTAATTGCTACAACAAGGGTCGCCTCTGACCTGCTTAGCAGTTAATTGGAGGAGGCCCAAACTTCCAGGACATTAAGTTTTATGCATTGGCTTAACTAATTTCTCTGCCAGGCACCGCACCTCCTGCTACTCCTGTGTGTCCTTTGCTTTCGTCTGCTTGCCTTTCTTTTTTGTGCTGGCAATTCAATTAGCAGTAAATCCTTATAAACAAGGATGCCCATATACCCGAAAATAGCAGGGGTGGGGGATTGGAGGAGCCCGGTAAAATCCAGCCATCCGTGGGCGGATTTATCTATTCTATTTTGTAATTTTTAATTTCGCAACTAATGCGATTATTCACGCCTCACGGATCTCCAATATAAAATGGAATGGAATGGAATGGGGGATGGAATGGGAGATGGCAGTGGGCAGTGTGTTGTAAGCCCACGTTTAACACTCGGTTTATTTTTAGTTAACGTAACGCTCCACCCCTTCTCTCTACCCCTTCTGGCAAATAAAGTAAAACTATTCCGCACACGAGAGGCGTGGCCGCCGGGCACTAAGCTCAAACTTTAAGCTCTCTTCAGCCAAAGCCAAAGCCTAAAAGGTGTGTGTCCAATGCCAGAGATACAAATGTATCGCCCATATATGCGAATAGTGGTGTACTCTTTCCTTCCTTCTTTTTTTTGTATTATTCATTTAATGAAATCAGTGGAAACAGTGAAACACTTTTGCTGAACGGAATTACTAATTGTAGTAATTACATAGAAAATACAAAATAAAACCATGAACCATGAAGCGCGAAAACGATTTAAAAACTGATAAGGGCAATGTATGCCCTTACAGGAATTTGAATCAATGTTTATTCCAGATTTTTCTTTCCAAAGAATGCAAGTTATTTTTTTTTGTATGAAATATTTCAAGCATTTCCGATTTCAGTTTCTAAACTCGAAAAAAATATACGAAAATTGTATTGTTCGGGATTTGTTTTTAGTCTCTTGCAGATATACATATTTAAATTATTCTTTAGGCTTTCTGTCTCTACTTTGGGAGGTTTCTGCCACTGGCATCTACACCCAAACGAGCCACAGAACCGACGGACACCGTGTGGGTGCAATTCTTTTGGCAGTGAACACAATTGTCACCGAAAAGCAGCGAGGCGTGAAAATCGCACGGAAAGTTGGAAAAAATAACCAGAGAGGCTGAGAGAGAGAGAGAGAGAGAGCGGGAGAGGGAGAGAAAAAGTCCGTTCTGTTGGACGTTGGTCCTTTAGGTGATAGTTTCGCCCTTGCAAGGCACAAGCGGGAGACGGAAGACGGAAGACGAGTGTCAAGTCATCATCGTCCTGGAGTGGAACTTAAAGCTCTGCTTCGTGCGCATTTATAGTTATGAGTGCTTAGGGGGAGACCGCACCACCAACCCCCAACCCCTCACCCGCATTTCACACTTAACATTTAATTAAAAATTTTGTAATTACCAACGGGAAAAGCGAAGGGGATGAGCAGGGGGGGTGCAGGGTTTGTCTTGCTTTCCTTTGGCTTTGCCACTGCATCTCCATCTCCAAGGACACGGGCGTTTGCTGCTATCTGGCAACTCTCTTTCCCCCTCTCTCTCTCTCTCTCTGTTTATTTTGCACCAGTTCACACTTCAGTGGCTCCTGCAGAGGAGCCCCCCCCCCCTACCCCGTAACTGTTATTGCAATGAACTCTTGGCAGATGGCTTGGTCTCCAGCAGGAGACTGCGTCCTGCCTTTGCCACTGCCACTGCCACAGCCTCTGCCTTCGACTTCGTCTTGGTCTCCATTTCATACTAATTGATAAATGTAAACTGCTTTAGTGTGTCCTTTTGTCCCCGAAATGGACCTGCTGCTGGGGCTGTAACCTGAAGCAGAGACTCCAACTCCGACTGCTCGCCTCTCCGCCTTATAGAATTTCGGGCAACTAATTTGTTGCATTATCCATTGTTCCAGACGCTGCAGGGCTCTGCAGGGCTCTCCCTCTCTCTCTCTGTCTTAGTCTGTCTCTGTCTGCTCTGCAGGTTACACGCATATTTCGGAATCCCTGGATGCCACGTGTGCCACCCATGTGTCTGTGTGTGTGTGTGTGTGGGCGTGGTCGTTCCATCAAAGTGCATGCAAAATACGTGACATGCATATTGGAAAGTCGTTGGAATATTTTTATTTTTATAACACAAAAAAAAAAAAAAAACCAGCGCCAACTTTGGTTCTTGTGGCAACTTTGCCATGAAGTTGTGGTGGCATGCAACAGCAGCAGAAGCATCCTTAGTAGGGGGGCAGGCTCCTGCTCCTGCTCCTACTCCCGTCCCTTAACAAGTAAACTTTCCGCTGAACAAAAGCTATGTTTATTATAATATCATCCAAAGAAAATTAAATTAGATGAAATATTCGTTGGACTCTCCACAAGGTTGCCCAAACCGGCAAAGGATACACTGAAAACAAATAGGGAAAATGTTGAAATGAATCTCTGCCCAAACGGAGTTCTCTTCCGTGGCTGCATCCACTTTGAATTCGAATTTCCTGCAAGTTTGGGAAGCCAGAGCCCCTGTGCATGGAACTGCATTAATTCCATTTCTAAATAAACAACAATTAAAGATTTGGGTGTTGGCATTCAGTACTCCCCCAATTGCTAATTTCACATTTATCCAACAATGCCAACAAATGAGGCAAACACACACATTTGGTGGGGGTGCAGGGGAGTGCATATTATAATTAGCATGCGACTGAACCGCGAAAATATCAGAAATTTCGCCATAATTTGCCTGATAAATTGATGGATGGATTCGATGGAAAGCTTCGGAAACGCAATTATGTAGCGAAACGCTGACAGATCGCACAGGCAAAAGGGCAAGCAAGGGCATGGCATGGAGCACAGGACACAGGACACAGTTTAGCACCTCCTCTAGTTGACCATTAAAATGTTGCAAATGTTGCAATTTCCACCACTGCACACATATTTGCCTTTTGGCTGGGGGCCAAAGTATGCACCAAAACATAGGAAAATGTGGCAAAGGCCGTAAATAAACGAAGGCAAGTGGCGGCGCGGCAGAGTGAGAGGGAGAGGGAGAGGGAGCGAGTCGCTTGCCACAACAACAAAAAAAAAACCACGCTGCGAATGCGAGTGTGTTCCTTGGAATTTTCATTTGTTGTCTAGAGTTTTCGCATGGTTCGAAATTCCATGCCACCATTTTGCATGCCGCACCCATGCCCGCAGCCATCGCGTGCCCTTTTCTGTCAGCTCCAATTTGTCGCCACTCGTGCTGCAGTTGTCGCTTCATTTTCGTGTGCAGGCAGGCAGGCAGCAGCAAAAGTGTTGCCCAAGTATTCCTACTCGTATGTTGACAGGCAAATTTTATGCGAATTTCCACTGCGTATAAAAAGAAAAACGACAAAAAAAAAAAGAACCAAAAATTTACGTGAATTTTCTCATTTCCCGGTGGAACTTTTTTTTAAATTGGTGCAGAGTTTTGCAATGGAAAATTAGAAATGAACTGTGCACGGCCCTCGGGTAATTCAATCAATCATTCATGACAAAAGCTCCCAATCGGATCAGTCAGAGATTGTTTGAGTTCCATTTCCCGCCGAACAATTAAGTGCACGTGAGATTCAGGTTTGGTGTTCCCCGCTAACGAGCGGGTCCCCTCCTCCAAGCTAATTAGTCGGTTCCGAGATTGTACAGATAATCGATGGCTGAGATATATATATAGCTGAGATCTGGTTAAGCCCAACAAGTAGTTCGCTCTGTTAGCCAGTCGAGTGAGTCTGCCGTGCCCAACGATTGAAAATGTTGCATTTTACGATATTTATAGCACTTGCACTGGTCGCACTGGTCGCTCCGCTCACCGAGGTACGTCTCCCACTGTAATGGAGAACAAAGACCATCTGTAGATTCCACTTACAACTATCTCCCATAGAGCCTGCCCACTGCTCTGGATGAATCCGGTTTGGTGGACGAGTGCCTGACCATCAACAACATCAGCCAGGCAGAGTTCCAGGAACGCATCGACATGAGCAGCTCCGAGGAGGATTTAGAGAACTTGGATAGGAAATACAAATGCTTTGCCCATTGTCTGGCCACAAAGTCGGACATTCTGGACAGTCGGGGGCATGTGGATGTGGCCAAAATCGATGCGATGGAGCCCCTAACCGATAATCATCGGCAGGCGCTCGAGAACTGCAAGCGGGCGCACGATGAAGAGTCCGATGCTGATGTCTGTGAATATGCCTTCAACATACTCCTCTGCATATCGGATCATCTGGAGGCAAGCGATGAGTCAGATGCAGATGGAGAGGCAGAGTCAGACGCAGACGCAGAGGCAGAGAGCAGTGGCAATGAATAATGCAGCAACAGAATAATACATAGAACTGGTTTTGAGCAACTCTTTGCAATCTGAAAGTGTTTTTCTATTCAAATATACCTAGACTGAATTCAGTTCTATCTTAGCCATGTTCCCCTACACACTAATCGCGAGTGCCGCATTGATATCGGCCCTAATCATAGGCCTCGCTCAGGTGGGAGTCAATATTAATATTTAGCGGAATCTTTGCCTTACGCTATCCGTCCTGCCTTTAGGGCCGCCATCCCTTCAACTTCTTCGATGTGGGACTGCAGGACTTTGACGATTGCCTGAGGAGCAACAACCTCACCTACGAGGAATACGAAGCGTTCGAGAGCTTCGGGAATCTGGAGAATCTGCTGAATGAGAGTCAAGTGGAGCTGAAGTACAAGTGCAACATTCGCTGTCAACTGTTGAGGCAACCAGCCAATGCCCAGTGGCTCGATGCGGGCCAGCGCATGGATCTGCAGCTGATGAATGCCACCGGAGTGACGGGGGATCTGATTAGCCGCTGCATGGAGGGTGCGTCGCCACCTGCTGGCGAGCCCTGTGCGTATGCCTTCCATCTGGTGATGTGTGCCCACAAGGCAGATCATCCCATCATCGATTATGGTGAGGCGGCAGCGGCGGAGCAAGAGGAGTATGTGGACGATGTGGTGGATGGCGACGACTACGGTTTAGCAACCACTGAGGAGGGTGCCGAATAAACGGGCGCAGAAAAGTGGGCAGTAATTAATAAGCGTCGGGGGCGGGGGGCCGTCTGATTTGCATAATTAAATGGAATTGCAGGGTGCGCCCCCTGAATCAAATCGAATCGAATCGGGCTTCAAATTAATTAAATTTCAGCCATGGGGAAGGGGCAGGCATCGGCCTGCCTCTGTTTGTATTTAATTGATTTACTATATTTTAGATACATGTATCTACGGGCAGGTATCTAGATAGATACACTTCCTAATCGTTTGCTGGCTGCAGGGTTTGGGATTAAGGATTGCTGCAGCTCTGCCCCCACCCCTCTTTGTAACGGCGGACGGGGGGCGGGGCAGGAAAAAACATATTTCCTTACACAATGCGATTCCGTTACAGTTTTCCACGCGCTTTTCCTCACTCTATCGCTCTCGCTCTCTCTCTCTCTCCTCTTTCTCTCTCGGGCATTGAGTGTTTGCTTGTTGGTTTGTTTCTTTTTGTGCCGCTTTTTCTTTTGTGCCCGCAGCAGGCGGCAGAATGCAACGGAAGTTGTCATGTTGCATTGTTGCAGCTGCTGCTGCTGCCACTGCTGCCTCGGCAGCTTCTGGTATTGTTGCTACACGGGAGGTGTGGAAAGAAAAGACGAGCCGCACACTTGACTGGCTCTGACGCTTGCCTCTTCCTCCCTGTCCCTCCCTTTCCTTCCCTTTTTCGATTGTGTCAGTTCAACTTTTCCCGCTTGCCACACACACATTCACTTCCCGATGGGGCGTGGCACATTAGTGGGGCAGGCAGACGAAAAATATAAAAAAACAGACCATCATTGTCAACACGCACCAACGATTCCGCGCTGCCACAGCAGCAGCAGCAGAGCAGCAGCAGCAGCAGCAGCAGCATCAGCGGCAACAAGGCGTATGAGTAATATGTCTGGCTCCTGTTTCGGAATCCTGGCGCTGGCTCTGCCTCTGGCTCCTCTGCCATGTCAACATGCAAAACAACAATGGGGCGGAAGTGCATTGTAAACGTGGCCTGAACCCCACATTGAGAACACCCCTGCAACCCCCCTCTACACCCCTAGAACGTGTTTTGAGCGAAAGAGAAACGCTCTGTGGCTGTGCCTGTCGACTGAGGTTGCAATTATAATTTTGTAAATCGACGGATGTTCGGAAAACATACGTGCAAATCGTTTGCTGGCATCCCAACCAAAAAAAAAAAAAAAAAAAGAGAGCAGCCCTCAGGGCAATGAGAAAATGTAATGGCAAAATGCGAAAAAGATATACGACAGCTGTAGGGCAGAACAAAGGTATAGGGAAGTTATGGAAAACATTGTAATAAATAACAAATATCAGTACAATATTTATAATGAAATATTTAATAATTCATATGAGAACAATCACTCACCTTACTTGCACTTGTTAGATTCGGTCTGTTCATCGCTGAAATTATAAGAAATTCTAAGTAAATACCGTGTTAAACTGGGAGCTGATAGAAAGCTATAGTCGAATATCTAGGCGAAATGAGAGCCCAGAGTTCGAGTAAACAGAAGCTGCTGCAAGACTTTACATGGATCTTAAAAATAAAACAATTTATTTTATATATTTTTCTCGGTTTACACAGACCCCTACCAATTCTGGACATGGTAGTAGTATGTTATGGTATAATTTAGTATTTTTTAGTAGTTTTAAGAGCGCTCTCCTTTGGCATTCACAAAAGAAATAATGAGCAAAATTTTTGTATTTCTGATGTTTGATTTTCATATAATAATACCTACATTTTAATAGTTATTCATATTTAATAATACATTAGTTTTTATGGTATAATTTGGTATATTTTGAGTATTATTTTCAACTTAGACAGTAAGTATTTTCATTGCCCATATGAATAGCCAGAAAGAAGATTCATATCGAAATCCCTTGAATAAAGTAAACCCTAACCCTAATACACCCTCGCATGCATACGCACATGCACATGTACATACATACACGTAAAGTTGTATACTATACTGTGGTATATCTATAAGCAATTTTCTTTTATGTACATACGAGTATTTTCCGATCAAAAGTTTTCGCATCATATTTTTCGCTGGCACCAAACAAAAGCAGCTGCTGCTGCTGCTGCTGCTCCTCTACATCCCTATACGTCTCCTCACACCCCTCATGTGGCAATCTAATCACGCGGCTCTGCCACGCCCCCTCCCACAGGTTGCGCACATACTCGTACACATGTCAGAAATTAAATTCGGGGCGAAAACTTACACTGTGCTGCATACTTTGGCAGCAACTGCCAATAAAGTGCCTCCAAACGAGGAAAAGTGGGAAAAGAAAAAGCTCAACTTTTTGCCCCTCTGGAGAAGGAGCGTAGCAGCCTCTTGGACGACGCCTCCCCCCACCACTGTTCCGCTTAAAAGCGTTTCAGCTTGAGCTTCAGGTTCAGTTTCAGTTGCAGCTTGAGCTTATGCTCTGGCTGTTGCATCGTCGCGACGACCTCTCCACGGCTCTCGTCGCGTCTCACGCTCTCTTCTTGGATCCCAAAGTACGCTTATCAAAAGGCACACACACACACACACACACACACTCAGACACAGCACTGACATGCATTCAAAGAACGTGGCACGGAGGGAGTGTCAAAGGGTGGAAAATTCATGGGTAAGTTTTCAGAGGGGGTGGGGGGAAAAGCAAAGACAAGGCGCCAAAGCGAAACGCGTAAGTTTTTTCTGCACAGTTTTTTTTGCAGCATCTCGGCATTTGGTTGGTGTGGCTGGGGAGGAGGAGGAGGAGGTGGAGGAAAAGAACTCTCTTGTTGCAAGTTCTGCATATGACTGCAGGCACGTATTTCTCTCTTAGCGCTTCCCCTGCCACCCCTCTGGAGCAGGGGGATGAATGTAAGTTGATTTATGCCACTTTGTATACCCTGGCTGCACCATGCGTTTGCCTGTGTGTCTGTTGCATAAATGATTTATGGCCAACTCCCGCGACAGTTTCGTTTCGCTTTCGTTTGCAGAGTGTGCAACAACAGGGGAGGTGCTGGGGGTGGACAGAGGACAGTGGAGGGAGGATGGAGGATGGAGACTGAGACTGCAACTGCGACTGACTGCCACAAAGAAGTGCGAAAGAGATGGGCGCCAGAGGAGACGGAGACAATGGAAACACTGTCGCAAAATAAATAATTATAATTGTGTGGCTTTCCCCCACTTGCATGGATACCCTTACCAAGAGGTACCCCCCATAAATACCGGAACTTATCCTTCCGATCCTTTCTAGTTCCTCGGCACTGATCCTTAACGTTTGGCTGCCATCGGCATGAGATATCGGTGAGTGCATCACAGCCTTCGATTCGTTGGGGGTTTTTCCTGCTTTCATTTGTGTGTGCCCATTAATAAACTTAATAAATATTTAACCCAAGTGTGTGGCATGACAGACAGTCCATGGAAATGCGGGTAATTGAAACTTCATTCAGGCGCTGCAAAAGATGAAAAACAAAACAAACAGCAGCAGCAGCAGCAGGTGGAAAAATAAAGGACAGCGCCTGATAATGTGTCAATTATGGGGATCAATGTATGCCGTTCGTTTCTGGTCCCACACTTGACCCAAAATTAAATCCCTGGTGCGTCCACCCCCACCCCTTCGAACCACCACCGGGGCCGACGCTTCCTTCACTAAACTTTTGAGCTTCCTGCTTGAGCCATGCCGAAAAATCTTTTTCCTGCCTTCCTTGGCAGTGTTTTGCACATCTCTAGAGTTTCGAAAGCGAAACAGGAAACGGGAAGTGCGCCTCATGCAACATTTATGGAAGCCACATGAAAGATGAAACACAGCAAAAGGCAGGCAAATGGAAAAGTTGACGCGTAAAAATGGTCACAATGTGTAAATAGAAAATGGGAAATACAATTTAAACGCTGCCGCCACAAACAGAGAGAAGATATTTAATTAAGTTTTCTAAACCCTCCCACAAAAGCAGCACAAAAATAAACCCCAAATAAATTTTGTTAAATACTACACAGATGCTAATACAACGAGAGAGAGGGAGAGGGAGAGGAGAGAGACAGAGAGATGGTCTGTGTTTTTGTATAAATATTTGAAAAATCTTTTAGCCATAAATCATGTCACTTAAATTGCATGCATAATTTGTGCAGTCCACAAATTTAGTAAGCAAAACATGCATCATGCATCCTGCCTCACGCATTCTAAATCCCATTTCTAACACTCATCTTTCAATTGATTGTCAAGAGAGATTTAACCCAACCCCACCTTGTCGATTGGCAAACATGAAAATAAGAAAAATATCCATCCAATGCTGTGCTGAAAATTTGCATTTGAATTTTCTTTCTGGGGAAAACCCAGGCATTTTCCTCGATGACTTTGTCTATTTGCCAAATATCGAATCTGGGAAACGGAAAGTGAAAGATTCTCGAAAATCAATTGAATTTTATCCCAAGATTTGTAATTGAAAACTAAAATTGCATTTTCTTGTACGAATTTGGAACACAGATTCCTTTTGGTTTCCTGTTTTACGTTTTTCGTTTGCTGTTAAAGTGACAAAATATTTTCCATAGATACATAGATGCCTGTCAACTTAATAGATCCTTCCCTTCCCCTTCCACAATGCACCGAGGGTGTTTCCATTTTTGACTTAAATATGCCCTTTGATGGGACTATGGCCAATCTGTTTCTATAAATATTACGAGCCGTAGAATATTTAATACAAAAACCAATAAACGTTAAAAGCATTTTTCGTGTTGATGGGGCAAGGGGGGCGGTGTGGTGTGCGGAGCCATAAGCCACCTGCCAATCCAGGGTTGACCCCAAAAACCAAGGGCTCAAACCACGGATCTCTCGGCAGCTGCAAGGGGTCCAGCCTTTCGCACCCTTTGCCCCTCCTGTGCGCTTCATTAAATGCATTTAAATGTGTTTTCATCATAATTATGCAATATGCAAACATGACTCCTGCCTCACTCTCTCTCTCTCTCTCTCTCTTCCTCTCTCTCCTCTCCTGTAGACTCGCTGCCGTATGGCCATGTCGTGGGTTTTCCGGCAGCTTAAGTGCTTTAATGGCTTTAATTATGTTGCATGCAATTATTGTCGCATGTCCCATGACCCATGTCTCGTGTCCTGTGGCCGCCCATGTGCAGAGCAATGATCATTATCGGCAGCAATATCATTATGCTGCCAGGATGCAAATGCAACAAAAATTATTTAATTAATAAGTGAAAACCAGAATGGATGGGGCGCTCCCAAGCCAGCCCAGCCACTTGATGTATGTGCAGTGTACATATTTATGTATGTATGTATTTATGGCCTGGCGTAATGCTGGCGCAAGCATAGACGGATGTGGGGCATGCTCGAACTCTGCTGCTCGCTTTTGAGCATACGATTCAATCGCTAAATTATGCAAATATGCCGCAACTGCGACAATCGGTAGACGGAATGGAAAGGAACCGCTGGGGCACCAACTCCATATGCACCACGTTACGTATACGCAATGCTGGATGGACACATATGTGTGCATGTGTTTGTGTGTGCGTAAAGAGGTCGCTGAGTTCATCGATGACGATTTTACTGCAATTCCGCTGCTGCTGCTGCTGCTGTCGTCCGTTTCCTAGTTTTTGGCGCAGATGCAAAAGAGAAAAACCAAAAAACGACAGGCACAAAACTAGTCTATCGACTAGGGGATACCCTCTTAATGCAATATCGTGGAAAAACAGACCCAAACTGAGTGGAAATCTGATCTGGAAAGCGATGCTTGGCTGCTTCATGTTGTCAGCATTCGATACGCCGCTTTTCAATCCACAAATAAGGGTATCAAAAGTACACAGAGGGAGATGGATAGAGAGAGAGACGGTGGCAGAGGGGTACCATAAAGCCAAGCCACAACAGCAACCAGCAACAAAGTCATGGCGTGTCCTCGCGATTTTCGGTTTCTGTCGCTGCTGCTCCCCCCCCGTCTCTGGCATTCGCAGCACCGCACCGCAGCGCTTTCCATGGCCTATTTGTTGGGTGGCACCTTTCTGCTTCGCTTAGCCGTCACACGGACCCCGTTTTTTTTTTTTTTGTTGGGCTCCGGACTCCACTCGTATTTTGCGGACGTGACAAACGCAATCAGCGTCAGGTCGTCGGTCGTCAGTCGTCAGTCAAATGTGTAAAAATGTTTTCCGCCTTTATGGCCATCGCTTGTGGCTTCATTTTTGCATGGAAATTGCTTCAAAGAGAGTTACGCGTAGCAGCAGCAGCAGCAGTTGCAAAGTCCATGGAGCGGGGCATTGCTATGATCTGCTGCAAGTCTTTTTTCTGCGCTGGCTAGGCGTTCTCTTTCCTAAAAACCATGGATTCATTTTTATTATGGCGCTCCTTGTACGCCTTCCTGGCACTGGAAGAGCAATCCTATCCCCCATGGGGAGTGCACATCCCTTGAATTATGATCCCCCCTGGTTTTTCCAACCATCGAAATATATTTTATCTCTCCATATCTTTTGGGCACACAATTCTTTTGCCTTGTTTTAGATAAAAAACTCGTTTGTCATCACGTCATTAGGCCTTCCATTCAGCCGGAAACCTAATTGCCACTTCCATTGCAGCAAATATCACTTAAGCTTTTCGACTCCTTTCTACACCCGTTCCCAGCCGTGCCTGCCCCGTCGTCTTAGCCCTTAACCCATCCAGAGAGCCCTGCCTGCCAGTCGGCCACAGAAGTCGCACAGAAGTGAGTTAATTAAAGTTGTACAGGAACGGAAAGGAGCATAAGCCTGGAAAACGACGCTCACACATGCAGCAGAGAGAGAGTGTGCGGTCAGGGGAGGGGAGACTATAGCCCGAACAGAGCAAAGGCAAAAGGCCAAAACAAATTGCCAAAGTCAAAAGCAAAGCAACAGCAGCAACACCACACTGGAAGCACTGGGAGTCCTTTTTTTCATTGGGCGTTGGGTGTTTTCGGGGCATTGGCCAAATGGCAATTTATAAAATCCTTTCAAGTGTCGAAAATCAGTAATTGTAGTCAAAGTGCAAATTGATTGCCACTCTCTTCTCTCTCTCTCTGTCTCTCTCTCTCTCTCTCTCTCGTCTCTCTTTCTCTTCACTCCTTCTCCCCATTGTTTCTCTCTCTTTCTGTACATTGCCAAAAAATCAGTGTGTGGCAGAGGCAGTCAGGCGGCTGTGGCAGTGGCAGTGGAGCGGCAGCGGCAGACCCATGTTTTATTGAGTGTAATTTGTAGTTGCAAATTAATGGCCTCACTTCTCTTTTAATTAAAATGCAGCAAAAGGAAAAGTTGAAGATAGGAACGCCCAAGGCTAGCCCGAATAGCGGATACCCTGCGAGTGCTGCAAAATGTCAAACACACTCGAAATTTGCATCCCAACATAAATCCGTGATTTTAGCAATAAAAACAAACTTAAGGTGGCAGTCTCGATTCTGTTTCGTGATCTATCTATCGATTAAACAATCGGAACATTATTACCATATTAATCGATATATACAAAAAAGCCCATCCATTTTCAAGTATTTTTCGATCATTTAATTATCGCATATCTGTCGATAGTTTAGATCGGAAATTGTTAAACTATAACCTGGACATATTTTCTTTTGTCCAAAAATGATAAACATTTCCCTTAAACAAGCTGCACAGCAGCAGCATCCAGGAACTACTCTCGGCGCCACCAACAAGGACATCATAATAAATTTGCTGTGGAATTTCTTGCAGCTGTACACAATTTCCAGTGCTAAGGACGCACTCTTTCTGGTCCTTTTTGGCTCGCTTGGTGTGTGCGTTTTCAGTGTTCTTAGGTTATCCCTGGAGGTCCGTCCGACCTGGCTAAGTAACTGGATTGCCCGGACTTTGTGCAAGGGGCGAGACAGTGACAGCTCCATCTGTATAAAGCAGGTTCTTATCCTGCCTCCAGGATTTCTCTTTTGACTGCATTACCCCACGCCTCACCCTTTCTCTCACCCTCTCTCTCTCTTTCTCTCTATGGCTTTGTGTCTGCGTTCCGTTGCATGCCTTTTACGCGAAAGACTTCATAACCCCCGAATAGTCGCTCCCTTCGCGAGTCAGGTGAGGGAACAGAAAACACAGGACACAGCCTCCTCCATCAAGTTGCATTCCTCAGCTACTCTGCTCTGCTCTGCTCCGCCCGCCTGCTGCCTGTTGCATGTCAGCCCGCTTTAAGCGGATGCAACAACCGACAAAAGTTTTGAATAAATTTGCGCCATTTGCCAGCGGCAGCAACAAGGCAGCAGCCGGGACGGATGAACGGAAGGACGCGGCATCATCAATTTTGGCTTGAGAGACTCATCAATAAAACATAACAGCAGCAAATGGAGACACATGCCACTGGCATACCCCGCAATGCCACAGCCACATGCAACTCTGGACTACTCGCATGTCCTGCATCTGCTTGCTGCAACTGCAACTGCAACGATAAGGGCCGCAAACAAAAGCTACGCCAGCTAATTTTGTGTGAGGGGAAAAACTTTAATGCTGACACTTGAGGAAAACTTCGACTGCCCTGAGACAGCACTTTGCGAGGGGAGGGGGGGCAGGACAGCGTAAAGGACACGCTCTGACAGTTTGACTTTAAGCTGGCAATGCTTTTGGCCGTCTGGCAACCTTCGACACAACCAAGCGACACTCTCAGAGGTTGCCACACGATGCTGCCCGCTTATCTGGCAATGCCCCCACCCCGCCCATTATCGAATCTTCGATGCCCGCCCCCCTTCGAGGAGTGGAGTGCAGTGGAAACTTTTTGGCAGCATCGAATGTGTTTTTTTTGCAAGAGAAATGCTCGCCTGTCAACACTCTCTCTCTCTCTCTCTCTCTCTCTGTCTCTCTCTGTGCCCCAAGGGCCGAGTGTCGGGGGTCAAACCCAAAAAGCAGCTTGGCTTTTGGCCCACTGCCAGAACTCACTCACTCTGGGGCTGTTCTCTCAATCTCTCTCTCTCAATCGGATGAACTGCAACTTTATTTCTCAATTCTCATGGCTTTGATTAGTAGGCGTTCAGGATCAGGGGTATCTGCAGAATCTTGACCATATATCCCACCGCACCCATCAGAAGGATGCCCGCGCCGACGGCTATGGCGGTGCGCCTGAACTCGCGCCGATTGGGCTTGTGGCAGCGCTTGAAGAAGCGCATCCCATCCGTGATGAATGCCATTGTCGGCAGCAGCGCAGAATCAAGCAAGGGACGGCAGCAGGGACCCCACGACATCTGCTGCATGTCCTTGAGCATTTTGCCAACGAGTCTGCGCGAAGGGGAGGAATATGAGTGACTGATCTCTCTCTCTCTCTCTCTCTTAGTGGCACGTACCCATGATTCTGCTTTTGCCGCTGGCGACGACGCTGCTGTAAACGGTCCATTTGTTAGAGGAATGTTAGAGGAATCCTTGAAGGGATACAAAGTTAAATAAATTTAGTCGCTGGGAAATCAAAAATGGTTGTGTGTGTATTTTCTATCGATTGATTTTGTGCTATTGGGCTGAATGATTGAGGGGAAAGTCTTGGCCTTCTCTGATCTCTGATCTCTGAGATCTCTCTCTACCCCTCTTTTTGTAGCAGCATCCTCTTGCCACACATGCGTGTGGTGTGGCACAATGGAGAGAGGGGGCGCCTCTGCATCGGGACTTACACACATAATCAAAGTTTATGCAAACTGTTTGCCACAAGCTACGAGTACAAGCATTTGCGAGACTGCTTTTGTCTGCCACTTTTGTACTCAACTGCAAATGGCAGAAGGCAGGAGGGGCAGTGGCAAGGGGCAGGGGGCAGGGGTAGGTAAATTCTGCAATTTGTTTCACTGCCGAATCGTTGCCTGTCTTCACTTGAAGCTTAACTAAATGCACAGGGAGTCGAGTCGAGTCCGAAAATGTTCTGTGCCTGCCCCCCCAAAAGAGACTAAGCCAACAATTGCCCCCATCTCCTGTTCTGTCTCTCTCTCCCACTCTCTCTTTTAGCTCCTGCTGCTGGCTGCTGTTGTTACGATTTGACAGCGCCTTGGCTTCAGAGTATCCCCAGGACAATTCACTGCAAAATTGGTAGACAAAACTGTGTGCCACATCGGGTGCCCTGTGCCTGTGCCTGCGTCTGTGTCCGTCTGCAAGCTTCCGGAGCTGCTCCTCCTGCTCCTCTTGGGGTGGAGGCACCATGCTTGTGGGATGTAGGATGTGCTTTATGATTGTGTGTGCGTGCCTGACGCTTCAGCCATTGCCATTGAGATTGAAAAATGTTAAAAAATTGCTTTTAAATGCCGCAAAATACAATTTATTATTCAGCAGAGGGAAACGCCAAACACTGAGCGGGGCAGAGAGGCCACGCAGGCACACACACACACAATGTGCACCCAGGGACGTGGGGTCTTTGGGCTGTGAGCTGAGGGGAATGGGGGGTGGGGCATGGGGCATGTGGCATCGGGCTCCATTCAGTGCTGGTGCGTAGCAAAAGCTCAACAGTGCCGAATGCTTGGGTTGTAAATTTAAATAAAGCCCACATACACACACACATACACACACAGAGGCAATTTCTGCTAGAGTCCTGCTGCAGTTGTTTTGTTTATTACGCATACGCACTGGTTGCCTTCTGGTCATAAAGCGAAACGTTGCTCTCCGGTCTGTCCGGCTCCTGGCCCTCGTTCTGGCCCTCTTTTTCGGGTCAGCAGTTGCAGGCAGCAGTTCTTCAAGCTGCCGATGCCGCAGCCGCTCCCACAGCCGCCTCCGTTGCACGATACTTTCTTTCCCTGCCGACTGATTTTCAAGTGTCCCTTTCACACGCAAATTCAAACTGTCATCGTCTCAATAGGGAATCAACACTCGCAGAAAAATGGAAAGAGTATTTCGAAGATTTGGAATGGCACTAAAAGACATCAAGAAATTGCGGAATTAATCTTTTGACCACCTGCCAAGCGACTTCCCCACCGCCGAATCCTCAGGCCAAAATCCTTCAGTTGTTAACACACTTTTAGGCCCCAACTAATTGTGGATCAGGCCGTAACTTCTCCTCCGCCGCCACCGTCTTATGCTCCTTCCCCCCTGCCCGTTTGCTCTATGGTTTTTCCTCTGTTTGCGGCGGTACTTGAACAATTTTCCATGTGCTCTCCACAGGCCAGCCCCACCTCCGAAAAACTTTGGCAATAAAATTTGTTTCAAATTGCTTTCCAAAAAGGAGCGGAAGAGAGATGGAGTCTTGCCCCAAAGTGCACCCAGAGGGGCCAGAGAGTGCCACAGAATAAATATCAAATATATTGAGAGGCAGTGGCAGAGGGTAGTGGGCAGGGGGGGCATGGGGCAGCAGCAGTCGCGCAAAAGTTAATTACATTGTGTTTTACGGGGGGTAGTGGGTGGAGGGGTGGGTGGGTGGTGTAGTGGAAGTCCAGAGGGCAAGGCCTAATTTCGTAATTCTCTTTCTGAATCATTTAACCATGAAATTGCTCCCTGCCCAGCCCGCAGCCCCCAGCCCAGAGCCACGCCTCCTTCACCCTCCTTCCCGCTCCTACTGCCGCCCTCTCATCATCAGAGCCAAATGATAAGCCACAAACGCATTTTGTGCCTCCTCCTTAATTTACAGTTCAAATCTGCAAAATTAGCCTTTCAACAGTGCCCCACTGCCACCGTGCCACACTCGGCCACACTGCCACGCCTCCTTATCATCATGGTCCCCCACCCATCGACAGTACCCCATTCCGCCCGGGCGGGGGGAGGAGGGGTGCCATGATGACAGCTGGCACACCATTTTGTGTTGGGAAAAGTTTTTGCCTTTTGGGTTGCTGGTTACCGCAATTCGGGATTCTGCTGGTAGCGGGGGGGGGCTGAGGCAGGGGTCACCTTTTAGAGCTAATATTTTCATTATTTTCCATTATTTATGTGTGATTTTTCTGTGTGTGTTTTCCACATGGAAATTAAATGCAATTACAATTACAGATGGGCGTGGCCTTTGCGGCATGTTGAGGGGGGAGGGAAGCTGCTGAATGAATTTTTCAGAGTCGTTTGATGTTTCGTGTGCCCGCGGGCAGCCAGCAACAAATACATTTAATTTAATAATAATTCTTAAACAAGAGTTGGGCGCTTAAAGAGTCCCTGTGGCATCCTGTGGCATCATCCACTGGGGGGAAAACTATCTGTGTGAGCCCATCAAAGCGTTCTGGCACTGTTTCCTGGCTGTGTCTCCTGGCAGTCCCATGTACTCCTGTGCCTCCCTCCGCCTGGATCTGGCCAAATCAAAAAACCTTTTCAAACCGACAAAAATATAAAACCTGCGCAATGATTGCCAAAAACGAAGGAGACACTGCCACAGCCACTGCCACAGCCATTACCAATTTTTGTGCTTAACGCTTCACTGAGCAAATCACTGAGAGACACAGAGAGACACATATAGACAGAGACAGATAGAGGAAGAGGCAGGGAAGGAGGCACAGACATAGACATAGAGATAGAGAGACATCGACATCCCATCGAGGAGCAGTGCATGCAGAGGCATGTACCCCCCTCTCGCAACGACCTGCCCGCTTATTCCATCAGCATGTCATCATGGCAAATCAGACGACATGCAACATTGCATAAAGATTTGTCACAGCTAAAGCTGCACTCCTGCTCTTGCTGCTGCTGCTGTTGCAGCTCCTTCGATTTGTCCCACTTCTGGCTATTGGGGAGAAATGGTGAGCCATGGAGTAGTTTTCCTCCTGCAGCAGGAGCAGCAGCTCAAATCGCATTTTCGCATGCTCAAATTCGACAAACAGCATAACAAGAGAGAGAGAGAGAGAGAGAGAGAGAGCAGCAGCAGCAGTAGGAAATGGACAAGGAAGGAGGAAGGAAACAGGAGACAGGAAGAGGACGTAAGATGCGGATGCGGATGCAGTGGATGCTGAATCCGGAGCAACTTTTGCTGCAAATTCAATTTCGTCATTGCTGCCCTCCCGCCAGTTCCAGCGTCCTGCAATCCTGCAGTCCTCGAGTATGACTTTGGGTCCTGCTCCGCTCTAAAGGGAAGACTCCCCATCGATTCGTATTGCATTTCAATATATAAATATTTATACACAAGTACACATCCCCCGTTTTCTTTCTTTCTTTTCGCGTAGCGCCAGACCCGCGACTTGTCAGTCTACACTGGAAGAAAAACATCCCCCAACCCTTTATTCTCAGCCTTAACAGTTTCCCGAAACAGCTCTTTGCCATTTTGTGGCTAGTTTCTCTCACTGTAAGCCGTACTAAAAATGTAAATATATTTGAGGCTATTGCCAAGGCTAAACCCAAACCCAAACCCAAACCGAAAGCTCATGCAGATTCTCCTTTTGTTGGCGCGCTCCCTCTCCCCCTCTCTCTCTCTGGAAGAGTAATGGAGCCATGTCGGGGCTATGTTTCTGCATCTGTTTCTGATCCGCGATTTCAGTTTCTGCTCCTCCTGTTCTATAAATTGTTTAGCTATTATTTATTTCCCCCTCCCCTACCCATAGCAAGTGTGGGGCGTTCTCTCTTTATTGGAGGGTCTCGCCCTGACATTTGACGGCTGTCCCCCTGTCCCCCTGTCGAGGCCGTTGTATAAATCATGGCTAAGCTTTTATGACATATGCTAAAATTTAATTCCCCCATTCGCAGCAGCGATCCGAAGCTGTTGCGCCCCATTTCCTCATTGTTTTTTTGGGGGCTCCAATGCGTGACAAAATGATTAAGCGGTTGGCTGGCACGGCAGTGGCTGCGGGGGGCGGGTCAGTGACAGTGCGAAATTTCTGTTGATGTTAACGATGTGATTAGATAAGTGGATGTTCATGTATCCATCGGTTGCGGCACGAAGCCAAAGGAGCAATGACAGGAGCACATGTCAAATCCATTGAAATTTAAATATTTAATGCAGATCATTTGCGCCTCACATTTGTGACAGGCGAAAGATTACCAAAGCGTACGAGGGAATATGTGAAAGTCATCCAGCCAGCAGATAAGCCATCATCAAGTGCCCAAAATAAAGCAAAATAAGCTAAATGAGACTCGTATAAACATTAAGCACAACAAAATAAATCAAGTATCCTTTAAATGAGACACCGAAACAGAACTGCGCACCTTCAAGTGTCCCATAAATGAGACAATTCTGAAATTAAATTACGCTATAGTTACACATGTGAAAGACATCCCATCAGCTGGGCCACACCATGCACCATCAAGTGTTCTTTAAGTGGAGCTCACATTCAATTAGAATTGTAAACGGAACAGAAACTGGGAATTATATATTGCCAACCGACCAGAAGTGCAATTTGTGGTGCACTTAACGCATTACATATGCTAATTACGGGCCATAAATCGTTCCGAAATGTTTCATGTACCTGCGTCTTCTACGTGGGAACGGGAAAGGTAACCGTAACTGCAACGGACGAGGGTCATAAAAAACCAGGAGACAATTCCAAAGATTGGATAAGTTTTTCAGGTGCTCCCACGACTGCTGCTGGTTCTCCTCCTGCTGCTGCTCCGCCTTCTCTTTTGCTGTTGGAGCCAAAAACTATAGACGGACAATTTCCTTATGAAATGAAAATAAACATGACATTTCTGGGTTTATGTACTTTTGCAGCTGTGTCTCTCTCACTTGCCCCACAGGCATCCCGGCACCCCTGCACCAGCAACAGCACTGACTCTGGCTTCGGTTTCTACTGCTGCTGCTGCTGCTGCTGCTGTTCCTGCTGCTGTGGCACGTTACGTTTTTCACCGATGTAACGCAGAGCAAAGCTGCAAAGACTGGGAGCTTTGCATTGTTGAAATAATTCATAGATTTCGGTGAAAAACTGATGGTGTCGGAGGAGGAGGAGCAGCAGCTTTAGGCCGTTCCGCCTCTCCGTGTCTTAACATGGCTATGACTGCTATAAAATGTCATCTTTTATTATGGCAAAAGGCTCAAATGGCGCAGACTGCGCCTAGACTGAGGCAGAGATCCCATAGCCAGACCAGAGACCTTCCTGCCACTCTTCATGGCTCTTCTTGCCGCACGAACAGAGGCAAACAATACTTGGCCCCGACCACGCCTCCTAGTCGACACTGCTCTGCTTTTATACGCCTTGCTACACACACACACACAAACACAGAGAGAGTAAGCGAGAGAGGGAGAGAGTCAAGTCTCGTGCTGTGAGTTTCATTTCCGGTGCGACATTTTGTTACAAAACTTTATTTTCAATTTGTGCACATATTACACACAGCTTGCCACACGACACGACACGCCACGCCCCTTCCACCGTGTCCCTTTTGCACGCCTCTTTGGGATGCCAATGCCCCACTTATCCGGCTTTTGTTTTTATTTTTAGTGTAATTGTTCTATTTTCGTCCCAAGAGAATTGCTTCAGATTCAGTTTCAAAGCAAAGGCAGCAAAGAGGAGCGAGCTGCATGTCCATGTCGATGTCCGTGTCCGTGTCCATGTCTACTTATCATCTTCCACTTGGATATCTCTTGGATTCCTCTTGGATTCCAGCCCTCGGTCTGGGTCCCATTCCCATTCACAAAGTCAGAGTCGGAGTCGGAGTCTGGGGCTGCTGTTGATTATTATTACAGGCATTATGTCCGGATTTCACTCGACTGAAGGGAGTGTATAGACAATGTCCCTTTTGCCTTGCACCATCTGCTTGTAATGAAATTAGTTTGTCACTCCGCAGACCTTTGCAGCGTGGAGTTGCTGCCCCAACAGGAAAAATATAAAGAGAAATCAGCAACAGCAGCAGGCTGCTTCCTATTTTGATTGTGATTAAAATTGCCTCCTGCCTCCGGCCACCATTCCACACTTTATTAATGAGAAAATGTGTGTTTTAGTGTCAGGAAATTGATTAGGCCATTGATGATTGCCCCTTCGACTTGCATGGAAAATGTGCGCAACTTTTCAGAATATTCGATTCAAAGTCAAGCCGTATAATTGCCAATTAGAGCATAGTTTGTCTATTGAGTGAAAGAAAACCACAAAGAGGCTTAGAAAGGACTTCTAAGCAGAGTCTCTACCCCTTCAATATTTCCACCCTATTTTGCACCCCTCAATCGTTGCATAACTAGTCACCTTTCGGCCTGCCCCACCTACTCCACCTAGCTCAAATGGGAATATCCTTCCAGGAAATGGAGCCCACCCTCACCTCTCCCCTCAACAATTAATAAGCCGATTTTGTACCTGGAACGCGGGCAAAATTAATTAAATTATTTTTGGCACCCACATCACAGGACCAGCAAATTGTCAAGACCTAATTTGTGGTCATCAGACCATCCAAAAAATATAATATGATGATTAAAAATTAGCCCGAAATTAAGGCAGCAAATAGAAAGCAAGGAAGGAGGGGGGTTGTTGGGTTGGTGGCTCTCCTGGGAATGTCATCAACTGGACACCCGAGAATGTGGCTGCTGCTTGCTCCTCTGGCCCCGCCGGCTCACGTAATCAATCAACTTTGATTAGATGCTCGAGGAGGGAAATGGGTTGAATGGGGTGCATGACCCTCATAAGCTGCAGGACACATCACAGCCCAACCCAATATAAGTTTTTCTTTCTTTTTTCCTTCTCCTCTTGTTTTGGGCCTAAAGTTTAGTGCCGGCCAGATTATCGGCATGTGCCGGTGCCGGTGCGGGTGCGGGCTACGGGTTGCAACAAAAATCAATACATCTTGATGTCCGATAAAAGTGAAATAAATTGCACAGGATATAGTATGGGATATAATATATTCTTCCACGTAAAGTAGAATGAAATGTGAAGACCCCTCAAGACTCCCTTCCATTTGTTTCGTTTATTTTTTATTTTTTTCTTTTTGCTTAAATTTCTGTTTGGATTTTGCTCGCACCTTTCGCGGGGAGGGGGTCCTGTGGTTTCTGCCGCAATAAATACACTTTTAAAAGATAAATAAATCCCCGACACTGGCACCCAATCACTGTCACGTGTAAATGGCGGCCCAGGGGCCACCAGGGGGCTAAGCAGCTTAGACCCCCGACCCCCACAAGCGCCACTCCACACACGCATTCGGCCGCCACTTTAAACAGAAAAAAAAAACCGAGGAAATGGCAGCGTAGGAAAAACTGTAGAGTACGCAACGTTGGAATTTCTCCGAGCTGGACTTAAATTACCAATGAATGGAAAAGCCGCAATCTGCACTGAGAGAATGAGAGACAAAACAGAAATGAAAAATAAAAAAAAAAAACAAACCTCGAGGTTAAGACGTAAAGCCAGCCAAAGGGAGAAGGCAAAAAGTGGCCTGGTTGGTGTCTGTGTGGCATGCCTCAAAGAGTTAAAAGACAATGTGGAGGGAGGCTAGGCTGCAACGGTTAGGTGCAGCAACCAAAAATTAATTAACTCGGCTGTCAAGTGGCACAAAACACAACAGAAACACACAAGACAAAGAAAGAGGCGAGGCTGCAGGCTGTCTCTGCGGCTGTCCGTATATAAATTATTTAATCGAAACAATCGCCTATCGATGGCCATCGAGACACTCTGATGGCATCTCTGGATGGACAAGCTCCTCTTGGAGGCTCCTCTTAGGGCCTCAAAATCACATCTGGCCTCTGCTTGGAAATATTTATTGAAGTTTTAACAATAAACCGTTGCTGTCTGTGTATTGTTAAAAAAGAGAGCACTTAAATGTTGCTTTAATTATATTTCTTAGTCCGCTAGTTCGGTTACATTTCTACTACATTTTGTTGTTTTTTTCTCTATTTTGATGGCTTTTATTGGCTTGGCTGGCATCTGGGGTATTTCGCTTTTGAAACAGTTTTTTGGTCTCATAAACATTAAAAAACATTTCCTTACATATGTACATATGTATATGTGCATGTCGTTATACTCTTGAAGAGGGTATATCAGCAGGAGAAACTTATTCGATGCGAATTCCTCTGTGGATCCTTTTTTTTGCTGCCACTTAATCGAATTCATGCGCTCCCCAAAATGGACGATTCTTGTCTCTTCAAGGGTATCCATAGCTTCTTCAATGGTCTGTTATGGGTGTGGGTGTGGTGTGAGATGGATGGGGGGACGGGATAGGGGCCTTTGCATGTCGCGGACTTTTATTAACTTGGCCGCCTCGCTGCCGTTCCGCTGTAGCTGTTGCCTGTTTGCTTTTGGGAGCCCTTTATTGAAAAACGGCCAGAGCACCAGACAGAGGAGAAGGAGTTGCAGCTGGAGCTGGAGCTGTAGCCAATGGGTGTGGCTGTTGGGCGCTCATTAACTTGGCTTCTCTGTGGTGCTGTCTCCTCTGCTGCTGCTCCGTGCCCTTCTCTGCTTCTACTGAAAATTACAATTGAGCGTTGAAAATTCTCATTTTGAATGCAATCGAGCGACGCAACGCGATATCAACAATTTGGGCACACACAAAAAAAAAAAAGATAAACCATATTCATTATAAGGCAAATATCAAATTGGCAGCATCTGTATCTGTGTATTTGTGTGTGTGTGTGGTTGTGTGTGTGTGTGTGGTTGTGTGTGTGTGTGTATGCGGCCTCCAATCAAGTGGCACCGCAATTACGCTAAACAAAATTACACATACATACATACATACATACATACTCGTATATATTTCGTAAATTTTGTAAAATAAGCAAATGAAGAGCCCATCGGCCAGCCGCAGCCACAGCCATAGATACAGATACAGATACAAATACAACAAACACACATACAGATACAAAAAATATACATGCAACGTTTGAGTATCGCTTCTGCCACCGCAGTATACATTTTGACTGATTTTAGTTTGCACTGTGCTACATACAAAATTTAAAAAAAAGAAAAAAGAAAACACGCAGAAAATATGGAAATAAAAGCCAATTTGCTGGGATATTCAATAAAAGCCTGGAAAAGCGAGGGAATATTGGCAGGGGAAAAAGCCTATAATTCCATTGGTGGACGCTGGGATGATGCGTTTTTATTGTTACCGCCTCGATATTGTTGGTACTCGTAAAGTAATAAATTTGTGGAATATATGCGCCAATTTACACACAACATTTAATGAACCGCAGATACGGGGAGGATGCTGTCTGTATCCCCACCATTCATATGGGGTAGGCTGCATCGCTGCATCCCTGCAGCCTGCATCTGTGGACATTGGCCAGTGCATGCTTAACAGCCAAACATTAGGAGGACTCTCTCCGTATGCCAGTGACTGTGGCTGTGGCTGTATTCCGTAGTCCGCTCTTTTCCTGGTGCCACAAAACAATGGCCACACACACCAGAGGAGTCGTCGAATTCCTCTGCTCTTTATGAGCGGCACATGGAGCCCGGAGCATTACCCAAGTTCTTCATGCCACAGAGCGCACTTTCTCTCTCTATCTCTCTCCCCTGCACTTGTCCCGCCGCGCCCCGTCCAGCGTTTTCGTGCATAAAGCAACGCGTTTCCAATTTCCGGCTTTACGCCCCGGGAACGCAGCCAAAAACAAAAAGGTTGCTACTTGCAACGGCAGGCAGCGTCCAAGAAACAGAACGAGAACCAGCACGTATGGTGGCTGGCCCCATTGTCATGCCGCTAGAGATGGTGGCGTGTGTCTGCGCCATTTGTGGTCCAAAAAACACGTGGCAGCTGCTCATAGAAGAGATCCATGGAGGACAGGCACTAAGGATAATGAAGGTCTTAAATCAGCAGAATGAATTTTTGTTTTATTTTCAAGTTCTAGCAAATCTCTATGTTACGATCTACAAATAGATCTATCTATCGATATATCTTTCGATCGATCTGTCCCTCAGATTTCCCAATATTTTAGCTTTTTTGCAGCTTCTTTAAGCCATCGTTTCGTTTGCTCTTTTTGGGCCATCGCCATTGCTATGGCCTCCTGTTCTGTCCGCTTAGCTACTTTGTTGGACAATGGCCGACGCACACACACACACACACACACTACACACACATAACTCACAATGCACACAAATACAGCCGCCAGTGGGCAGAGTCGCATCAGGAGAAAGCCCCGTTATTAATGAGAGCTCAGAAATCATCAGGAATCAGGATGCGTAGGCCTCCCTTCAACCCTCCCCCCACCGCCACCAACGCACCTCTTTTTGGGGCTGTGATGTGCGTTTTTGGGGGTGGCTGATGCCACGTAGATGCGTAGTGCGACTCTAATGAGCAGCCGCTTAAACAGAAAGGAACCACAATTCTGCGGGCTGATCCGCAGACTCCTTCACCAGCTCCAGCTCCAACTGCTGTTCCCTCGACTACTCCTGAATGCTGGAAGGGTGGCAGGGGGATGGAGGCAGTGAGAATGCTTGCAAAGTTGTCAAGTAATTAATTTGTTCAATGGCATGTTCGAGGTGTAAGCGAAACCATTTAAGGACTGACGAGTAGCAGCGTCGTCGTCGTCGCTGCTTGAAAATTCAAAAGTGTAACTACAAAGTGGCAAAGTCCTTCAAGCGAACCCCACCCCACCCACCCCACCCCCCACCACTAGTTTCCTTTCAGAAAGGAGTCGTCGCAGCAGGCGTTGGCAGTGCGTGGCAAGAGGACGATTCGAAGAGAAACTTGTCATGTTCTACGCCTCCTCCTCCTATTCTGCTTCTGCACCTCCTCGTGGCAGAGTTTGTATCCGGCCAGAGACACGCAGCAGCGCCGAGTGGGGTTCTCCAGGAGTTCGCTTGAGTGGTTACCATGCGGCAGTGGGTACTGTACAGTCATCCCTCTCTTACAACATTCCGCACCCCCACATTCACTGCCCTGCCCTGCCCTGCTCGTGTGCGTGTGAAATCGGAAGTGAATGCCGACTGGTGTCTGCCTCCTCATCCATCTTGCCACGAACATCTTCCAGTCGCCATTCTTGGCTGTCTCTGAGGCTGTGCCCGGGGGCTGGGGATGGGGCGACAGGTGCTTCCGCATTTGAATGTCAACGGAAACCGCAACGGTACAACTTAGATAAACGTTTGCTCTTTAAATATGTGCGCTGTCGGTGCCACCAAAGAAGGAAGCATCTCAGGACTGTCTCCGGGTTTATGTGTGCGTTGCAAGGATATCGCTACATGCGAAATGGTTGCGGTTCCAATATACGAGCAGGAGCAGCAGCAGGGGCAGAGTCCTCGCTCCGTGGCACTCTGTGTGTGTGTGTGTGTGTAAGCCATGACAGGAGTACCTTTGCTTGGATAGATCTTGGCTTGACTTGGCTTATTGCTTACTCTCCTCCTCCTTGCATCCACCATCCCCATCCCAGAGGTGTGTGTGTGTGTGTGTGTGTGTGTGTGTGTGTGGCAGGCTGTCTAGGGTGTTTGCACTTTCAGCACCAAAGTAAAATTGATTATAGCGAAATGGAGATGTATAAGCAAAGACTCTGTCTGAAGGATATCCCCATACACGTCCCCATCCACATCGCCATCCACATCACCACGCCCCAGCCACATCCCTCATCTACAGGGTAGCAGGCTGTGCGTAATTATACTGTGTGAAAAAATTATGTAGTTAATGGAATTCCAAGAGAGATTATAATTATATATTTTATGCAAAATTAAAATCCCATTTACGTTGAATATTGAATTTCAATTGAGTCCTTGGCTCCTTCATACCGCTTTAAGCTGTAAATCATCGAAATTTCAATGTGTAGAATTGTAGTACATTTATTGGGACTCTCAATTTTAGAGGCATTTTCGAGCATAATTGAAAGGATTTATGGCTTGAAGTTCAACTCACTTAAGGCAAAATGGCTTTAGGTCACTTTCCTGACTTCACAACACCTTTCCTTTGATTTTTCCCCAACAGAAAATTTCTCAATTCGTACTTTGGAGGCATTTTCTCTAGTGATTTATCGACAAAGGCATAGAAGAAGACGCAGCTAAATCTATTTAATAAGTCAAAACTGTTGAATTTTTCAGCTTTTTTATTGCATTATTTACCAGCATTTAACAGGTAATAAAAATACCCACAGAATCAATGGCCAAACGAATTACACAGAAAATCAAATTATTCAACAAAAAAATGCAGTATTTTGCATGTGCATATTCAAGCCATTGATTAAATTATGCTGAATGGTCAAAAATGAGGGAGAGGAGAGATTCGGGACATGCAGCATTCTCTTTATTGTCGCGCTGAATAGCGTGTGGCATGCATCATTGCAGAAAAACGCTCCGAGGGTGTAGAAAAAATGCGATTAAATTGAAAATCAATTTCCATTCAATTTAGGCAAATTCCAAACAAATTAAGCCAGGCCCAAAAAATCTAACAGGAGTGGTCGGCCATGCATGCCATTGGGGCGATGGCCAGGACCCCACTGCCATCCCTGCTCCACTAAAACTTCGAAATAAATAAAACCAATTAACAATAATCACAAGCAATTAAATTTGGCTGTGAGGCAGGCAGATACGAGTAGAACGTGGAGTCTGTGTATCACATGATAAAGAAAAATAAATGCAAGCGTTTCAGGTGCCGAAAGTTGGGATACCCTTAAGGATCCATTGATTCCATGGGTCAATGGCATTATCTTTTGGATTTGTCATCAATTTCTGCTGATATCTACATCTAAATGTGGATATTTAAGGGCACATGTACATATTATATTACAAATACAGTTTGGACCGTTGTGAATCGATTTCGATCCTTCGAAATAAACTAGTTTTTTTCCGCAAAGGCTCTATAATGGAAGAATTCTAGATTGACCCATGGTTTTATTCCAAAGGGTATATGGATATATGGAAAAAGGGAGGTCCACTTAATTAAGCGAAAAGGGAAAGCGAGATAAACTTCAGTCACGAATATGTACACTGACCATACGTTTTTAAGTGCGAAACAATGTAATTTCATGGTAATCAGTAGACCATACCCGTACCCCGTTCTGCCCCCGTACTCGGACGATGGTACGGATACATCCGACATATCCCGAATGAATTTCCGGCTGTGTGCACATGCCACATAGCCATAGAGATTCTATGGACGGACACTTGGGGCACTAGAGAAATGTCAGTTTGCAATTTTCTATGCCATTTAAAATAAATGAAAATGGGGAAAAGCTCTTCTTTTGAGCCTTGCTCTGGGCCGGCGGCGGTGGATGGTAGTTTTAGGTGCTCTTGGGCCAGTGCGCGCGTGTTAACGTAAATAAATTACACACACACACACACACATGAGAGAGAGAGATAGGACACTACGCAATCAAGTGGTCAGCGGCATGCAGCTTATAAATCAGAGGCAGAGAAACAGTGCCTCCAAAAACATTTCAGGAATGGAATGGGCCTTGGCCGTTGGATAGATGGACCCGCATAGCAATAGATGGATGGATGGATGAGTGAGTGAATGACCGAATGACTGAATGAATAGATTGAGCGTGGAATCCCGGATAGATGGATGGCTCGTATAAATGTCCAGCTATTTAGTTTCGGTTTGCTGTGGTTTGACTTTGCTTGTTTTTCCCCGTCCCCGCTTCCCCGCTCACTCTGGGAAAAGTTGATATTGTGCTTTTGCCCGCTTTTAATGTTGTTTCGGGGACAATTGTCGGGGCCCCACGGAGAGGTTTTTGGCCTGACAAATGGCAGAGCAATTACGAATTAACTAGCATCTGGTTAGTGGCCAGTAAGAGAGTGGGGAGAGGGAGAATGGAGGAGGGGTCTAAGCCTCTTTATCTGCGATTGCCAATGGGTCATTGGAGAAAATGGAAAGCGGACAGCAATACTCTGACGGGATTAATATGTTTCTATATATCTACAAACTTACATATGTATACTCGTATGCTAAATCATATAATTATGGTATATTCCGTTAACCTCTCAGTGAATTGAAGATCATTTAACAGTTATTTAAGTGCCATTCTCCTCAAGCCTTTGTCTGCCTCATGCGACGCATGCCCCAGGGATGCCAACAGCATATTTGCAGCTGAAAATACTGTGGTCGGTGGCCCCGGACTGCCAGCAGAAGAGAACCGAACATAGCCGCATATATTCTTGTGGATAGGACTCCATATTATCGCACAAAGGACTTCACTTGCAAAGGCCAACCGCAGTCGAGTGCAGACGTGTGTGGGGAGACGAGTGTGGGGGGGGGCCTAAGAAATATTGCTGTGCAAATATTTGTATCGCATACTTTGGGGCACACACGAAAGTATCTCTCGTAAGTGTATCTCTCTTTGTGTGTTTTGGGGCGGAACTGGGACGATGGGGGGGATGCACATGCATCGGGCGGGTAATACACAGCTTTTTCTCGATGGAAAACCCAAACGAGAACGAGATAAGCTCGAGATGGCTCTCCCTACAAAAGCCGCATCTCAGCGCTCGCCGGAATCCAGTTATCAGCATCATGTCGCCGGGAATGGAAAGGCTGCCCCTACTGCTCCTCATCGGTGTCTTCTGTCTGAGTGGCAGTGGGGCGTACAATGTGCCCCAGGCCACCGTCAAGGTCAATTCGCCCAATGGCTTCGAGGTATCCATACCGGACGAGCCGGGCGTCTCCCTCTTCGCCTTCCACGGAAAGGTCAACGAGGAAATGGACGATCTCTCGGATCAAACCTGGGCCGCCGACATCGTCAACCCCCGCAACGGACGCTGGACATACCGCAATCGCAGCCACAAGCTGCATCCAGGAGATGTGCTCTACTATTGGACGACGGCGCGCTACCATGGCGTCGACCATCACAACTACAACCAGCGGCATGTGGTCGGAGCAGGTCAAGGAGGTAACACGCAGCGTATCGATGCGCGGGGTTCAGGCGGTGGCCATCAGCCGATTGTAGTCAATGGCCAGCCGACGATCAATATATATGTGGCATAAATTGTATGAAAATTAAATCGCAATTATTATTCTGTTGTTGGGGGAACTTTGGAAATTTTTGTAGAGATAGAAGCAGATGCAAGCGCCTATAGGTGGTATGTAGAGGTTACTAGAGATTAAATTCAGGTGAGACCTCTGTAAGAAAGTGATTTTCCAATAAGCTAAAGAATATATCAATATTTGTATCTGTACAAAAATACATACACATGGAGAATTCTGTTGAGCGGATGTTACTAGCGCTCGTCAAACGCGCCTTGCATTGTTTTATTTTCAACCCGTTCTCAACCCAAATGGCCATAAATCAAAGCACCACTTTGTCGCAGATATGGAAGTAAGTATCCGGATCGTATAAATCATTTTGAAATCGCACCCCCCTCGGCACTGCACCCTTCACTCTCCTCGCTAGACCAGTGTCACTCGAAAAAAGTGCCACAAAAACACAAACAGCGTGAGAGAATCTATTCGCCAAGATGAGCATCGTATCGAATGGGTACTCGCTCCGTTACTCTTGGCCCATCTAACTTTCTATTGAGACCACAACACAAAGACCAGATATGAGTTAAAGTTTTTGAAATAACACGTGTGTGTTATGCTCTGCTCTGCTTGAAAGTTTTTCTTTTTGATTGTCTCAACAGAGGGGCAGCTTATGTCGATATTAAATTGGATAAATTTAAAACGCTGTGGAATCTGATAATAGACAACTTCATAAAATAAAAATAAAAAATTCTAAATATAAAAATTGAATAGTATGGTGTACCAAAGACTCACCTTAAATTCTACTCGACATAACTGCCTTTAGCCTTTCTCTTCTTTTTACTAGCTGTCCACTCTTTTTATAGTTTTGGGGGGCATTCAACTGTTTTTATTTGTCATTCAATATTACTAATTTTTTGCCGAAACCGCCTGGCACCCTTGGCCATCATCTTGACCAACCTGAAGTTAGATTCAATCTCACTCTCACAGAAAAAAAAAACACTCATATATGCACATTATTTTCCGCTCTTTCTTTAGTTCAGCGGGCCTTTTTCCGCTCTTTCTATAGTTTTGCGGAGCATTTTATTTCACTTGCACTTTCACTCACTTTTTGGCCATCTAGGCATTTATTATTTTCCGCTCTTTCCATAGTTTAGCGGGCCTTTTTCCGCTCTTTCTATAGTTTTGCGGGGCATTTTATTTCACTTGCACTTCCACTCACTTATTGGCCATCTAGACATTTATTATTTTCCGCTCTTTCCATAGTTTTGCGGTGCCTTTTTCCGCTCTTTCTATAGTTTTGCGGGGCATTTTATTTTCACTTGCACTTCCACTCACTTTTTGGCCATCTAGCCATTTATTACTTTCCGCTCTTTCCATAGTTTAGCGGGCCTTTTTCCGCTCTTTCTATAGTTTTGCGGGGCATTTTATTTCACTTGCACTTCCACTCACTTATTGGCCATTTTTCCGCTCTTTCTTTAGTTCAGCGGGCCCTTTTCCGCTCTTTCTATAGTTTTGCGGGGCATTTTATTTTCACTTGCACTTTCACTCACTTATTGGCCATCTAGGCCTTTATTATTTTCCGCTCTTTCCATAGTTTAGCGGTGCCTTTTTCCGCTCTTTCTATAGTTTTGCGGAGCATTTTATTTCACTTGCACTTCCACTCACTTATTGGCCATCTAGCCATTTATTATTTTCCGCTCTTTCCATAGTTTTGCGGGCCTTTTTCCGCTCTTTCTATAGTTTTGCGGGGCATTATATTTTCACTTGCACTTTCACTCACTTTTTGGCCATCTAGGCATTTATTATTTTCCGCTCTTTCCATAGTTTAGCGGGCCTTTTTCCGCTCTTTCTATAGTTTTGCGGGGCATTTTATTTCACTTGCACTTCCACTCACTTATTGGCCATCTAGCCATTTATTATTTTCCGCTCTTTCCATAGTTTTGCGGTGCCTTTTTCCGCTCTTTCTATAGTTTTGCGGGGCATTTTATTTCACTTGCACTTTCACTCACTTTTTGGCCATCTACCCATTTATTATTTTCCGCTCTTTCCATAGTTTAGCGGTGCCTTTTTCCGCTCTTTCTATAGTTTTGCGGGGCTGTTTGTTTTCACTTTAACACTTTCACTCACTTTTTGCCGAAACCGCCTGGCACCCCTTGCCGTCATAATGACCAACCTCCAGTTACACTCAATCTCACTCTCAGAAAAAAAAAAACACTCATATGATGCCGTTACTTTTTCTTTACGGCAATATGTGCTCAACATTTTCGCTTACTGCTTGCCGCCTTGTACTGCTTGCCGTCGTAATGACAATTTTGCACATCACTCTCACCATGCTGAGCCCAGAAAAAAACTCAACACCAAAAAAAACTCAAGCGGAGAGAACATCTTGATGCCGTTATTTTACTTCTTTCCTTCTTTACACTCATATTCCAATAGCTGGAAACGTGCGCTGGAATTACGCTACGACGCAATTGCCGTTTTCGGTTGGTTTTAAATATGGGAAAAACATGATTTTACACTTGATATGATCTTTTTCTACTTTGCCCTAATGTTTTGGCTCTTATCCCACATGGAGTGGCACTTTTCCGGCTTTTTCCAGATCTTTTTATAAAACTTTTCACAATTTTTTGGCAGATTTTTCTTTTAAACACTTGCTAGACTTATCACACGGGTTTTTTTATAATTTTCCGAACTTTTTTGCACCTTTTTACTGCATATTTTGCTGCGCGACATGAATTGACATGCGTCTGCGCCGGGAGTTTAAATTTGACTATGCGCTCTCTTCCCACTCAAAGACATTTGAAGGTGAATGAACTGCAATGGGAGAGAGCATCGGAGAGAGGCTTGGCTTTTGCAATGTGTGTGTGTGTGTGTGTGTTGTACGTCTGTCGAATGTTCTAGAAGCAAAGTGCGTGGATGAGATCATCACCATAGAAATGGCGATTGATTTGAACTAATTACATTTCCGGGGTTTTGGCCCTTTTTACTGCACTTTTGGCTCCGCGACATGAATAAAAATGCGTTAAATTTAAATTTGACTTTGCGCTCTCTTTTCACTTAAAGTCATTTGAAGGTGAAGGAACAGCAATCGCTGAGAGAAGCTTTGCGTGGGTGTGTGTTGTAGCTTTGAGGAATGTTCTAGAAGGAAAGTGCGTGATTTGAATTGGGTAAAAAAGTTAAGAGAGGGAGCAACTTTAGTTTTTTTTTTTAGCAATGTGTGTTTGTTGTTGTATCCTGGCATATGTAAAGGGCGAGCATTGAGAAACAATTTTAATTTAAATCCGCTTGGCACCTTCTGCGATCTTGGCGTCCTGCACGCCCTCTCTCCATCTCAGAAAAATATCAAATAAACTCAATTATTACTTTGCTTTCTTTTCACTCGAATTCCCACAAATGGTAACGGGTGGGAAGCAGCGCTAAAACTTCGACGCAATTGCTATGACAAGACACGACACGACACGAACAACCATGCTTCTGCGCAAGGAGCTTAAATTTGACTAAGCTCTCTCTCTTTCCCCTAGAAGTCATTTGATGGTGAAGAGAGCAACTGTGAGCGATCTCTGCAGTGCGTGTGTGTGGCTTTGTTGTTGCTTTCGTCTATGAATCATTGCCTACTCTTTGTAAGAATGGAATCAATGTCACCTCTGTCGCTTTCTTCTCACTTCAGTGTGGTTATTTTATGTCCTTTAAAGGAGAGAACCGAAACATAACTTCGCTGAGAGAGAATTAGAGAGCGGCTTTGACTTTCTTTGA
Source organism: Drosophila ambigua (assembly GCA_018150905.1). Taxonomy (NCBI): domain Eukaryota; kingdom Metazoa; phylum Arthropoda; class Insecta; order Diptera; family Drosophilidae; genus Drosophila; species Drosophila ambigua. Next base: position 7,597,226 of record JAECWS010000001.1, on the reverse strand, counting down.
AATGTGTTGTTGTTGCATTCTGTCGTTGCTCAGAGAGGGGGAAGGGAGATAAGAGTTCATTTGAAGAGTTCTACTTATTTCATACTCTCTGTCCACTGCAGCTTGTGAGAGTGCAATGACCTGAAGCGGGGGCGAAAAGTTCAGAGCGCTCTCTTGCTGAGATGATTTAAGAGCGCCTTTGCTTTTTGTGCATGCTGGTTGTGTGGTTTTTGTGGCTTTCCAATATATGTACATACATAAACAAACATACATACATATTTACATACCTCCGCGGTGGGTTTTATTTATGTGAAATGTATTTATTATTCCTGTATAAAATGATCAGAAAAAAACAATATTTTTCTCTTTTACAACCCTCTGAACCGCTCCTGTTTGGGGGCCTGTTTCGTGTTACATCTCTGCCAACGCCTTGGGCTTGACCCTGTGCCGCTGACCGCTTTCAGCGCCAGAAAGTTGAGATTAAGCAGGAGGCTGGAGCTGGAGGAATATTACTTAATGTACTTGAGAGAGCAGGTCCATTTGTCAGTACATACAAATTTTCTGCTATTTAAGACTCATTTATGGCAACAAAAAAATGGCTTCAACGTTGCACTTTCTCAGGGCATGCACATGTGTGCACACATATGTATGTATGTACATATGTATTACGCTACATAGGTGCACGAGTATATATGTACATCAAATACATATAGAAACTGGTGGAAACTGTGGAATGGAGACAGCGAATGCAACTGACGCTGTCAGCAACATTTGCAGCATGCTCCATGCTCCATGCCGCTCATTTTCTCATTTCGTTTCGCAGCAGAATTCTAGCTTACGGCAAGTTTGTGGCAGTTGCTGTTGTGGCACTTGCCCCATGCCACACCCACACCCACACGCATTCACCCACACACATTGGCCACCATTTTTCACGTGGCAGGCGCTAAAATGACTTGCGACGACAACTTTATGAGGCACTGAGAAAACTGAGAGCAAAAAAAAATGCACATGCCCCACCCCATGTACCCCATATACCCCATACCCATGCAGCTGCAGAACATGCATATGTACGTATGCGTACATACATATGCACATATGTACATGCGAAAACTCCTATTTGAAGCCCTTGGCCTAAGACTATATAATAAATAGTGAGATGAGTTACGTCCGTACATTTGAATTATCATATGTAAGAAATGCCTCGCTCGCTAGAATTGGCGAGCGCACAAATCTAAAAATAGAATGCGTGATTATAATTGTTATTATATTATGCTGTCTTTGCCTTGACCCTGCTTATCGATAGACCCCGGCGGCGAATAGAAGAGAACCCACATGCAATTAGAAACGAGTTAGCGAAAATGCTAGAACCATTATTGCGCTTTATTGGGAAATCGGACTGCTGCTGCGTTGAGTCAGCCGCTAGCACAATTTTAATAAAATATTTACATACATATGTACATACTATGTATATATGTTTTCATGTGCAACTTAAACTTTTGATGCTTGCTGCAATAAGGAAATATTTAAATTTCCCATTTTTACGAGTATTGCACGAGTATTTTTGATGACCATTTCTAAGCCATGTGGCGGGACAAATAAGGAAAATGAAACGGAACGTAAATAAAGTTTATACGCCATTAATGCAAGAACTAAATGGACACTTTTATGAGGTGAATTGGATCTTAGTTGCCATAATAAAAGGAGTTTCGCTGCATTCCGTGGGATCTGTCAAGAAAACGGCAACGAAGTTTTAAAACAAATTTGTTTATTTTTTATTTCTTCTAGTGTATAAATGGAGGAACATAAATTTATCAGATGGTTTGACATTAAAACTCAAAGAAGTTTTATTCTATATATCCTATTTTGTTTGTTTAATTAAGATAATAGTGATCTCTGTATGGTCCTCCTGTATTTAGGCCGTTGTACAAGCCACCACCACCCCACGAACCGCCATGGGGTCCTTCCGTATGGCCATCGTCGCCACCAATGGGTGCTCCTTCTGCATGCGTTGCGCCGCCCGGGTTTTGGCTCTGGCCAACAAAAGGTCCACCCGTGTGGCTGCCAGTTATCAGGCCGTCACTTTCCTGGGGCTTGGCGAAGGGTCCGCCACTCGTGCCGCCCGAAATAAGTCCAGCATCCAGATTATTGGTGTCAAATGGACCGCCTGTCTTGGTTCCACTGATCAAACTGTTTTGGTAGCCACCTCTATTATAGGTGGGGTTCGCCAGCACCACAATGCTGAAAATAGTCAGCAGCACCACCACCACCATTACCACAAACGCGGCAAGCGATACCATCTTGAGCTCTAGAAAAACGCGACTGATAAGCGGGAGAGAACTAACGAGACTGAACAAATCAAAACAAAATAAATCAAATGATGCTGTGAACGGGATGAATCAGCATCAGAATTGCTTGATCAAAGCTCCAGCAAAGCTTTTTCGATCGCTCAGCCTCTCCCCACCGCTCCCCAGCGCCATTCAGGTTTAAGCTTGACAAAATTAACTTTAGAGGTATGGCAAGCCCCTGCCATAAATTGCCATCAAAATATCCAAAGAGAAAGTGTAACTTTTGCCATGAATATAAATATGTGTCCGGGGCACGTTCCGGATGATGGGAACTATCCGAAGAACCCACGGACGGGCACGGGCATGGGCATCCTCTAATGGCTAAAATATGAAGCCTGAACTCTGGCAAGGGTACGGCGTTTTTTGAAGGGAAGGAATCTCCCACCGAGCTGCAAATTAATTATAAAAGATTCCGCTGCCAGAAAGTTAAATATTTTTGCTACCCCAACTTCAGCTTCGGCATCGGAGTGTGAGGCGTGTGGGGGGCGGAAAATAAGTTGCCAGCAACTTGACGCACATTTGTCACACGCCACCGTGGAAAAGGGGTTCCGTCTACAGGTGTCCGTGCTCCCCTGCTCTCTTTAGCTCTCTGGCGCTCTTGGCTCTGCCGCTGATATATGGCTCTTTGAAATTAGTCCAAGTGCAGAATGTCTGAGCGGTGTAAAAAATGGCAAGAAATTGCGAGAAATTGAGAATAATTGTAGAACTTTGTCAGGCTGTTGTCGATGTTGGTGTTGGTGTTGGGGGAGGGTCGAGGGTCGAGGGTGTTGCCATACGCTTCGAACTCTGAAGTTAATCGAAAATCACTTCATCTAAAGGTTTGATAGAGTTTGCGAATAGAAATTACTTTGAATGGAAACTTGTAATCGTACGTGTAACCATATACTCGTACATATTCATGGCCTCATCATGGCGAAAGCTGAGAGCAATTTCAAAATATTTTTCTAAACTTTTTTATTAAATATATGTAAATCTTTTGGATTTACGCATAAAAAAACACCGATACACGAGCTTTAAATGGTACATAGTAGATTCCAATTCACAAGGCATAAGGCATTATTTTCATATCATTAATAAAGCACTTGAAGTGGCTTTAATTTGCTCTAATTTCTGAGGATTGATTGAAGATATTAGCCGTGTTTCCATGTGATTATCCGCAGGAAGTGATAAGTACATAAATTTGTGTATAGCACAAAATGCATTTAATGCAATCCAAAATGTTTGCCCCTCATGTTCCTGTGCTACTCCATACATATACACTGCGAAAAAAATTATTCAAATTTTATGAAAGTTTTTTCAATTTTAGAACAGTCCAAAAACAACAAGCAAACCGAAAACACAGCGGGACTCGTCACTCAAACGACATGTTTGTTGTTTGTTAAAAAAACATTCTCAGACATTCTCTTCTGCAGCTTTCGCTTGTGCATGTCGAGTCGAGGATTAAAGTGCAGCATTGTAATTTTATTGACACTCCTTAAGGGAACCTATGTCCACCTTTTTCCTTGCTGTGTAGCCCCATTGAGGGTCAGGCTTTGGGGTGCTGAGTACTCAATTAGCATTAATGAATCCTCTAGCAGGATAATGCCTGAACAGTGTAGAGTGTAAGTGGTGGAGTGGAGTGGAGTGGAGAGTGTACACTGTGCAGCTCAACTGGATAATTGAATTAATGGCGCTCTGGCGCTGCTGCCTCAAGTTGTTGTTTGCTTATTAAGCTAATTGTCTTTATTAAGGCCACCTGCCTTTGCCATTGCCATTGCCTTTGCCTTTGCTTGCCTTGTCTCCTTTGTGACGGTCCGAGAGAGTCGATGGCAGGCACTCTTAGACTCGAGTTTCTTGCCATTCTCTCAATTGATCAAATGCACTTTCCATGTTCTCCGCCAACGACAGCGACAATGGCTCACGTCGCAAGTCATCTGCAGCGGCAGCAACAACACAGTGGCAGTGGCAGTGGCAGAGGCAGTGGCATCATCGTCTGCATTCTAAAATCACACAAAACATTTTCCAAATGCGAAAGTGCAGTCAAAGTCGTGCAAAATGCAGTGCCCCACCCGCCCAGTAACCAGCACCACACAACCCACTCCACTCACCACCCTCCGCTGATCATCCATTTAACAGACCCGGCGTTGGTATACACTTCCCAAGGGTATTTACGACTGAGTGCAGTTTTATGCAACGCATGAAAGGAAGTGTCACACGCCTAAAAATCACCATCTGTAAGTATGTATGTTCAAATGAATAATATAGCTTCCATATAAATGATCGGTTTTAAAGGGTATTTTACAACTTCGGTCTTCGGTCTTGGTTTTTGCTCTCCCTCCCTCTCGTTTGCCTTTTTTGTGCTTGTGCAGTCAGCCGTTGATAGAGACATTGCAAAAACAGAGAATAGCAGAGGCTTAGTGAGAGGAAGAGAGGTGCAGAGAGAGTGAGTGAGTAAGTGAGTGAGTGAAAGAGAGAGCGTACGCGACAGAGAGTAAATTCCCCTCATGCTAGTATTTTCTAACTGTTCTTTGCGCTTTGTCTGCTGCTGCTGCTGCCAGGAGGAATTTGCAATTGTTGCTGTTGTTGTTATATTTAGCATCGCATCCCAGACGCAATTTATATAAAGTTTAATTGATTGGAAAATCAAATTGATTCTATTCGATTCTATTCGCTCAGCAAAGGCAACAATAAAACGACTCTGCGGCCACAGCCACGCAAAGATATTACCCATAAACCCCAATGTCCAAACCAGGTTATGCTCTCTGCACTGCACTGCTTTGCTCTGCTTTGCTCTACGACTGCAAACAGAATTTCAGCGTCAGAGTCATTTATCTTGACGGTATTTCATTGCATTACGGAACATGAACAACTGCTTTGACATGGATACACGGCTAGATGGGGATAAAAACAATGAGGTGAGGGATCAGGCATAGCTGCTTAAAGTGAAAATAAATATTCTTTGTTGGGAACATATTGGAAAATATGTTAAACAGAAGGAGTAAGCAAAGGGAGTTGGGTAAAGAGGAGCAGCGAGAATGGAATGAATCATAAATGTTAGATATTTTCTAAAACAAGTGAAACCACAGGAAATAAACTAAACAAGGGCAGCGAGTTAATCGAACTACGTACATAATTATTCCAGCTAGTATTCTAGGGATTTATTATATAAACTAAGTAAATATGTATATCTATGAACGAGTGACAAATACCCATAATAAGCGAGTATTTAGTGAACTAGCAACGTCCAACCAGTAACGAGTGCATGCAAGTCCTCAAATGAGAGTGCTAATATGCTATTAATAAATTTACACTGCAAACGAGTACATAAAAAACTAGCAACGAGAATGCAAACAAGTGCAAACGAGTAGGTAATCAGGTAACGAGTTAATGCAATGCAATCATTTACATACATTAGCCCCCCTCCTACACCTACCAACACGCTGCAGCACAACACACCCCCTTCCGACTAAGCGGACCAACTTTTAGCCATTGCATTTTATATCCACTTTAGTTTTAACTCGCTCTCGTATTTTCACAATTGCTTTATTCCACTAGTGTTATCTAGCAAAACGGAGTTGAATAAACTGCTTGCCCAACATACACACACACACACACACACCCCAGCCACATCCGTTCAAGCGCTCTCTAACGGAGAGCGGCGGCAAGCAACAACAATGCACGTCTGTCATTAACAAGCAGCGCAATACCTGTTTAATTTTTATTGTGAAACTTGCCACAGAGACACACAGAGAGAAAAAGAGAGCTCAACTTTTCTCAATCTCATCTGCCACCCAATGCCGGCACCCACTCATCGTCGTCGCGCGCCAATGTCAATGGTCGAGCGGTGGCTGGGCGTGGGCGTGGGAGGGAATCGACGTAGAACGATATGTTTAATGGCAAAAGCAATAGCAAAACTTTTACGTATAGCAAAGCAATTCAATTGAAAATAATTAGAAACGTAGCCAGTCAGCCACATGGCGAAACTTCTTAATTGCCCGACTATTGTGCGTCGGCTGGCGAATACAAATAGCGGACGGTACGGTCTCAGGGGGGGTGTGTGTGCGCTCCGAGAGTGGAGTACAGCAAATTGCATTATGCATAAGCCGACTACGACAGAATCGCCCCCTCCCCCGCACGTAACGTAAACATCGACGCAGAGCGAGAGATAGATAGAAAAATCCAAGATATGCCAGAATGAGAGAGGCTTACTCTCTTTTTGTTGCTCTCTCGTGTTTCCTACGGTCTGAGCGAGAGAAGAGTCTGAGCACTAAATGAGCGTTGCGGGAATGGATCACCTTGTTTAATTTCAGCATGGCTCTGAGTTGAGCAAAGAGCGAAGAGCGAAAAAGCGAAGTTGAAGGGTCGTTTCGATTCCGTTCTTGATCTCGTGTCCGTGGTCAACCGGTTATTGTAGGACTGCTTGCAAGCAGGGATCCACTCCATGATGCAATTACGCAAGGTGCTCATTGCCTCTCTTTCGGGTCTTATGCTCACGCACAAGCACTCACAGCGCAGTTTGTTGTTGTACGAGCAAAATAAGCCACGAAAAGAGAGCGCCTGGCGGCAGAGTGGATCACCTTTTATGATTTCACTGCTTGCCGAGCTCCTAACTTCGGCGTATATAAAATCCATGCTGACATTTTGGAGCTCAATCATTTTGAACTCTTCGCCCCGACCATGTGCCGCCATCATCGTCTGCATGTTCTGCTGCTGCTGCTGCTGTCGCTCTTCAGCTTTGCCTTGCTCAGCGGTAAGCAACGAACTCTACACATAGATTCCTCTATTACGTTGTGTTCCCTTTGTTTTTTTTTGTTTGTTGGCAGTGAATAGCCTGCCCTGGGGTGGACCCTCATCGAATAGTCGCGGCTCCAGTGGCGGACCCGCCTGGAATGGCGGCCAAGAGGACGATCCCCGCAACATCGTCCTCCATGCGAATGGCCACGGCAAAGCCCACTATGGCAAGGGAAACACTTACTGATCAGATCAACGTGGAGGCCTGACCAACGATCCAATTGAGATTCATTTCATTCCGCAAGACAATGAATAATTCATTTAATTTTTATTCTATATGAATTTGTAATTAAGACAATGACAAATTCCAAAGAAATATAATTGGCCTCCAAAGTGATATGATTGTAAGACTTCACTGCTGCCCTCTCTGGTGGCTATATGCTAGATGAATCCATCCACTGATAAGCGCCACAGAGATTCAGATTCAGCGATGAACCCGGCGAACCTTTGTGGTTGGGAATTCTGGCTGTGAAAAACCCCACAAGCAATCGAAGCTGAAGGGAGGCGCGCCGCAGCAGCCAATAAATTATGTCTGGCTCAATAATTTGGCACGCTTAGCTTTGGCCTTTTTTTTTGTTTTGTGTGACTCACGGAGGCGGCACCAATCGTTGCAGTGAGTGGAGTGCCACCCTCCCGCCGATGATCGGCAGCCGCGAGTCGTGTGCAAGCGAAAGAGCAAAACAAATAAATGAACAATCGGCCGCGTCTCTGGCAATTCCCGGCGATTGCCGGCGATTGCACCGCGCTGACCTCCCCAGTCCTATCTTTTCATCCGTCCGCATACCCTGCATATACCCTATACCCTATATTCTATAGCCCATAGCCATAGCTGCGAGAACGGGCTGCGAGCGGCGTCGATGTATAAATAGCTGGCACTCGACTTGCCATGGAAATAGTCGACGCAAAATGGGCTTCGGTAGAACTTGGATGATATTGGGGCTAATTGGCAGCGTCGCCTGCCTGGCTAGCGGTAAGTCACATGCACCCTGCTCAACCCGCACATACCTCAACCACTCCAACCTGAACAGCTATGCCCCAGGGGGCGGATGAGCAGCAGATACTGCGCAACAAGGGGAGCACCTACCTCTCCAACGGAGCGGGACAGATCATACGGGGAGCCAACGGCAAGACCATTCTGATCGGTTCCGATGGCCGTAGGATCATAGCCGATGCCTCGGACTCCGAGGAGGATGCCTCCCGGGACGATGATAGCTTCAGTTCAGGCGGCAACAACATCGTCATCAATGGCGGGCAGTCGAGCATCATCACGAGCAACGGCAAGACCCTCCAGTACGGTGCGGGTAACATCAACTACAGCGGCTACAATGGGCACTCGATCACCGTCGTGAATGGCGTCATCACGCTGACGGAGGGCGGCAAGCCGTACAGGTTCGAGGCAAAGCCGGCCAATGTGGAGAAGCGCGAGACGGTTGACATCAACGGCCAGCCGGCCACAGTGCAGTACGCGAACGGCGATGTCATTGTTGAGCTGGCCGATCAGACGGTGATTGCCAAGATCGGCGACAGCTCCTTCATTGGCGATCGCGCCTCCTTCGAGAATCGCGACAAGCTGCTAGCGGAGGCCAAGCAGAATGCCGAGAATATCCAGCGGCAGGTGCAGGAGGACCTCAAGAACATGCTGCAGGGCATGCGAGAGGAGCTCCAGAAGACTCTGGGCAACATTCGCATCTAGGCGCGTGGGTCTCTTAACCGATCATCCCTATGTACACAGCTACAAAAGAAAAACCCAGCAGTGAAGTTGGAAGCACAATAAATGTATCTATATCTTTGTTGCACAAAATGCGGATCGCTGATCGTTTGATTGGATTTTCCATGCGAGCCAAATTGAGTTTGTTCTCTGAACGAGTGTTGCTATGCCAGAGGTTCGATTGCTGCGCGAAAATAGCTGCAGAATTGCGTTGATATATATTCAAAATTGAGGGACAGAAACAGACAGAGGGACGGGCATCAGATGGCTGTTGCTGATCAATGAGGTTCAGGCCAAACTCAGTGGCACAAAGGGACGGGAGCCAAACCATTTCAGACTCCATTTAACTGATAAGTTCTAGAGTTATTTATTTATTTATTTTTCCGTTGTTGCAACAATGTACGAAGACACTCGCCGCCGCTGCAGCCCAGCCAAAGCTCAGCCAATTTGCCACGCTTCGCTCTTCCCAAAGTGACTTCATTTGTGTTTTAGTAGACGCTGTATAAATAGCTGGCACTCGACTTGCCATTGAAATAGTCGCTGCAAAATGGATCTGGGCCGAACTTGCATAGTGCTGGGGCTGTTTGGCAGCATCGCCTGTGTGGCCAGCGGTAGGACAACTTCCACTTACGAAGGATTATCGTGCAAGGAATAACTTTCCGTGTTTCCACACAGCTCTGCCTCAATTTCTGGACGCCGAGGATGATGCCTTCCTGTACGACGACAGTCTGAGCGCCGCTGTGGGCAGCAGCAATGGCCAGAAGTTCGCTTCCTACGCGACGGCGATCACGGAGAACGGCCACACCCTAATCTACGGCACGGGCGACAGCCACAAACTCGCCTACAATGGGCACAGAATCCGCGTGGACCATGGCAGCATCACGCTCCTGGAGGGCGACAAACACTACACGTTCCGCCCGCTGGGGGCCAGCGTGGAGAAGCGCAAGTCCATCAAAATCAGCGGCCATCCCGCCACACTGCAGTACTCGCGCGGCAATGTGTTCCTGCACCTGTCCGATGGTTCGGTGGTGGCCAAGGTCGGCAGTGGCTACTTTGTGGGCGATCGCTATGCGGTGGAGCATCGCGACACGATCATGCGCAAGGGCAGGCGCTAGCAAAAGACTCGAGTCAGCTGCAAAGTGACTCAAATAAATGAAACCCCAGTGCCCACGACTCGAGGGGGCGTCATAAAAATGCTAAATATTTACTCGGAAAATGCAATTGGGTTTTCCCACTGCGCGGCAGCTGGCAACTATTTACTGGTATTATTTATCAGCTGATGCCCATTCCCCCCTAGCCATGCAAATTTTTTGCCACAGAGCTTAGCGCTGTCGTCTGTCTCACAATAATTCCCATTGCCATAATTACAAGTGTGTGTGTGTGTGTGTGTGTGTGTGTGATTGATTGGCAAGAAATTCTGCGAATAGCGGGATTATTGAAGCTTAGAGATGGACAAAACATTTGATGCTTCACTGTAGAAATTTCTTATGGCATAACTCGACGAATTTCGTTTATTTTTCATGCTCTTTTTTTTAATTGTAAGCTTAAATATTTGAATAGTTTTGTGCCATCTCTAGTACAGCCACAGCAAAACATTTTTTTTTTTTTTTTATTAAATTATTGCATGGAGGACTGGGGCCACTAACCAGCTCCCGATCCGAATGGCCTGGCTCCCGACCCGAATCCCTCAGCCTCACAGAGCCGAAGGCCCAGGGAGCTGGGACAGAAATCTGCGCTGCGTCACGTTCGCTGTATGAACTGGCGCATCTATAATATAGATTCTCTATACTGTATGGTTAGTGCTGGGGCTATATATACATATTGCCGCATTGATCAGATACTGCTAGTTAAGTCGCTTGTGCAGGACATACTCTCGTTTATTGATGTTTTTTTCCGTGCATCGACACGTGTCTTTTTGTTGAGGTTATGTTTTTTCCGACGGCGCAGCTATTGGACTTTGGCTTTGTTCTCTTTTGCTTTTAATTTTCTATTTTATTGCAAAAGCGAATATGGTGGCCGCATCACTATAGGGTCTGCAATGACCGGTTACGTTCAGTTGAGATTTTTGTTTTTTATTTTTATGGTTTTACGTCGCAAAACATGCCTTCGCTTGTCGACTGTGGGCCGTACAACAGAAATACAACACTGTAACCACGCGCGACTGGTCACACTTTGCCCTAAATTTCTGGTTTATTTTCGTGCACAAACTTTTGAATGAATGTCAAAGCACCAAAGCAGCAACATGAGCTTTCCGCTGAGCAACGAGCAGCTGGCCGCCTGGCGCACGCAGTTCGACAGCGAGCCACGGAATCTGCTCGCCCAGAATGTGTGCACGCTGCACGACCCCTTCAAGGTGTGCCTGTGCTCCACGTCGGAGGTGGGAGTGCTGGCGCCCAGCAAGCACAAGGTGACGCTGCAGGGGAAGCTGACGAGCGGCGGGCCCGCCTGGATCAACACGGGACTGGACCTGCTGCGCCTGGAGTTCGCCAAGAGCTTCCAGACGCTGCCCGCCGACTTTGAGTTCTCCGCCGGCCACCTGGTCTACTGGCACAAGCTGGAGCGTTGCAACTACCTGCTGCACGCGGTGGCCGAGCAGCTGGCGCGCTGCGAGCCCGTCGACGGGCGCAAGTTTCGATACCTGATGAAGCACGTCCTGCCGGACGGCGGCAACTGGCAGATGTTCGTCAATCTCGTGCAGAAGTACGGCGTCATGCCCAAGCAGTGCTACCAGACCACGGGACGCCTGCGCCAGCTGAACGCCATACTCAGGAGCAAGGTAAGGATCCCACGAGAGGAAGTCAGCCCCCGGATTAATCGTTTCCCTTTTAGCTGCGTGAATTTGCCAGCGTGCTGCACAATCGCTTCATATTCGATGGCGACGGCAGCGCCCTGCCCGCCCTCATCGTCGAGGAGATGATGCCACAGCTGTACAAGGTGCTGAACATCGTGTTGGGCGAGCCGCCGCAGGAGTTCAGGTGGGTGTTCAGCGACGCGAAGAAGCGCTACCAGTGCCTGGAGCACTTGACCGGGCCCAGCTTCTACGAGGTGCTGCTGAAGCGGCAGCCCGACCTGGATGCGATGGTCTGCCTGGGGCACGATCCGCGGCTGTCCGCGAGCTACCTGGCCAACTACGAGATCGAGCTCAGCTCGAACATGGTGGGCGGCCAGCGGCAGCGGTACAACAACCAGTCGATGGACGTGCTGGTGCCGATCATTGTGGCCTCGCTGGCCGGCGGCAGGGCCGTCTGGCTGGTCCACGACGTGCAGACGCAGGTGCAGCACGAAGGACTGGCCGACCTGCCGCTGCTGTTTGGCCTGCAGCTGGGCCACGAACTGAGCAAGGCGGAGCGCATGCTGTACAAGGAGACGCGCCGCAATCGGGTGCTGCTGCTCACGAAGGTCAGTCTGGGTGCCGAGCAGCAGCCGCTGGAGTTTCGCACCATCGTACCCTCGGACACGGGCGCTCCTTCCATTTCGGCCCTGTCCGAGGCCAGTCTGCAGAGCGAGGGCGTCAAGGCGCGATCGCTGAAGCCCAAGGCAGCGCTCTGCATCAAGACGGACTGGCTGCGGGAATACGCCTTCGAGATTGTCGTCCACTCGAGCTTTGTGCCCCCGGATGTGCTGGGCGCCGCCACCAGAAAGGAGTGCACAGAGCTGCCACCCTGGGACATGATGGGCGCCTTCCTCGACTGATTACTGCAAACTGCCTTTATTCGAAGCGTTCAATAAACCCCACCAGCCTACGTTCCCGACAATCACACTGGCATCCACATGGGCTCCAGCAGCGTTATCTGATCCCTGTAGTTGAAGCCGTGCCGCGAGCCAATGAAAATCCGCTTTGGGTTCTTCGTTCTGGCTATCACATACTCATCCAGCTCCGGGTCCTCGGGCGGCAGCACGAGCAGCACAGTGTCCTTGTGGTGCTCCAGCGTGGTCGTGTCCTTGTAGAACTTAATCTGCTGCTTGTGATCTGTGCGCCGAAAGTAGAACTTGTAGGCCTTGTCCTCGCCCTGGGTGATCTTCATGCCGTTCCGGATGGCGCACACCTTGTAGTCCTTGTACTGGGCGCATCTGTTGATGTTGCCGCGCATGTAGATGGCGGCATGGAACTCGAACGGACTGTCATCGTCCGGCAGCTCTTCCCGCCGGCTCAGCGAATGTCTATCGCTCTCATCGTCTATCGAATAGTCCGCTCCAGCCACGCCGCTCGCAATGAGACCCACAAGCAGCAGGCCACAGATTTGCATGACTGTTTCGGCTGCCAGTTCGAGGGGAAGTGTGTTCAGATCTGTTGGGTTATCCATATCGAGCGGCGGCTTAAAGCGTATCCAATGGATTCCGTTTGCCAGTAATTGCCGTGCGGCGCATCTTAAAGTGGTTCGTGGGGTTCGTTTCCTGTAATGCCGCAGCGCTGTCGTCACCGAGGCGCGACCTTCACTAGGATTCGGCCCTACGTGCCTCGCATGCCTAATTAGGCATTAGAGGGGGCCCACCCCCGGGCCAGTGCTTTCTTTAGACTTAAGGGGATTTGCGCGCCGGGCATTTCGTCTTTGACTTTGCATGGAAAATGGAAACAGCATTTAAATTCGACTTAAATGTAACTTTATTTTGGGGCTACTTAATGTGCGACATTTTAATACTGCCTGATGCCGTAGTAGGACGGACTGGCGTAGCTGTAGCCGTACCCGGGATAGCCATGCCGGGGCTGCGGCTGCTGCAGGATAATTGGCTGCACCACCACGGGCTTCGCGAGCAGATACTTCAGCAGATGACGAGGCTCGCGTACGAGAGCAGCGTCCTGGTGCGCTGTCGCCGCCACTGGCGCGCCGGATCGGGCAATGGCATTAGCATTGTCGCCAGCAGCTGCCCGATCAGGATGTGCGCTGTGCTCACCAGGAAATGCCACCACCAGCACCACGGTCAGGCTGCTGAGCAGTAGAAACGCAGCGAACTTCATCCTGCGGCGATTTGTGGGCGAGTGAACTGTTTGAGGCTGCCAACGCAGCCTTAAGTACGGCACGGACAGGTAGTCTCTGCCCGGGCAGCTGCAGCTACCTGTTCTGCGCCCCCGACAGCTGCAGGGGATTAGCCTGTAGGGGATTAGCGGCTCCTTCCCAGAACCAGAACAGAATGCGGGCTAATGTGATTTTTGGAATGCTTGAAACTGTTTTATTGTTCGCTTGGTTTCTCTCTCCGCCCCTCGATGTGGTTCCCATTGACATGCCAAGACGCCCAACTACTCGCTTACATATCCGTACATATATCGGCTGCCCCTTACATCGGTGGTGCTGGCATGCCCTCGGGCATGCCTCCGGGTGGTGGCGGCAGTCCAGGTGGTGCCTGGCGGCGTTGCTGCGGGGGCAAAGTCCACGGATTAGAGATCAGCAACAGCTTCGAGTGGCGGGCTTTACTTACTCTGAATTCTTTGGGCGGTGGTGGCGGCTCCTCATTGGCCACAGCGCGACGGGACTGGAAGTAAGCAGAGAAATACAAATGAAGGATATCCCCCTGCAAAGGGAGCAATGGCTTTGCGGCTTACCCTGAACTCCTTGGGCGGTGGTGGCGGCTCCTCATTGGCCACCGCGCGACGGGACTGGAAGTAGACAGAGAAATACAAATGAAGGTTATCCCCCTGCACAAGGATCAACAGCTTACCCTGAACTCCTTGGGCGGTGGTGGCGGCTCCTCGTTGGCCACCTCCTGCTTCAGCTCGCGGGCATGGCGCCTGGCCTAGAAGGAGGCATTGAACAAAACGTTGCATTAGCAGTGCCAAATTGGCGACCCGCCGCCATTGCAGCGCCCTCTGTGGATCGAGCTGCTCCATCGCCCTCATGTCCGCCGGCGTCTCTTTTGGGGGCCCAAGAACACTTAGGATGCGTTCAGCTAAGACCAATTGCCACTTACCCGCTGGAACAGGCCCGCGGGCTTGGGTTCCTGCGCAACAGGTTAAAGGATTACAAATCGCACTCGTGACAGGTGGACAGCCCGCCGGACTCACCTCATCGCCGTGTCCCTCGGCGCCGAAGAGCATCAAAGCCACAACGTAAATAACCAAAACGGCACAAAATAGCTTCATTGCGGAGCTGTCACGTCCCAATAGAAGATGCGCCTGAGAACTGGATGGTTCTCCACTGTACTGGGAAACGAGGCGCATCGGCGGCTTATATACGATGTGGGCCCCATGTGGGGCTTGTGCCCAAATACTTATCCGACATCTTGTTAGCTCGAAAACATGTTGATTGGCTGTTAAACCATAGTCATTAGCAGATCCAACTTGTAGATAGATGGAGACATGGCAGCTGCAGCTTCGGGGACGCCGATTGCATGTGCATGGTCAGAGATGTCCCAGGGAGCAGGGTCGAGAGTCTAGAGAGTGTTTTTGGGAGTGTATATGGCAGTATAAAATAATTGCATGTATTTCTTGCTGGTTTTTTAGTTCAGCTTTCGCCTCTCTCAGCGTTCAGCAAATTAGTTTTATAGCTGCAATCTCCGTGTTCCATTACGCAACAAATTCCGCCATTGGCTTCACTTCACTTCAGTTCACCCTTTTCCTTCCTTCCGCCACTGGACAAATGTGTCCCTGCAAGGTGGGGCTCCTTCTTCAGCTATTTTTCATTATTTCCGCCACTGAACGGCACAGCGCGTCCACGTTTGCTCTAAGCTTTGCATAATTTCGAAAATTATAACGCGCTTTGATGTCGTCTTCAAGGCGAAACAACGCGCATCCTTGGCCACGTCCAAGTCCAAGTCAAATATGGCAGTGCAGGCGACAGAACAGCCAGGGGAGCGACAGCGGCAGCGGCAGACAAAGGAAAGTGTAAATAAAAAGGGAAATACAAAGCTTCAGCGGTCCGAGGCTTAGACACCCTGCCAGCTGGATCCTTGCTATGGTGGATATATGAAGAAAGTCAAATAATAATATTAAATATAAATATAATAAAATATAAATAATAAAATAAAATAAATAATATTAAATATAATAATAAAAAATAATAAATAATAATAAAATAATAATATAAAATATATAATAATAAAATAATAAATAATAATAAAATAAAATATAATAATATAAAATAAAATGTAATAAAATAATAATGAAATAAAATATAATAATATTAAATATAATACAATAAATAATAATAAAATAAAATATAATAAAATAAAATATAATAATATTAAATAATAATAAAATAACATATACAATATAAATATAATACAATAAAATAATAAATAAAAATAAAATAAAATATAATAATATAAAATATAAATATAATGTACCATAAGTTATACATTTTAATTAATTATAATCATTATAAATTATTCCCCTTTTTTGGTATTATTTGCTTACCCTGAAATCGTAATGTTATGGGATGTGATTATATAGTTATGCTATCTTGGTCCTATTTTTCCTTGCTGCCTGCAGCTATAGGAACGATCTGGTCAAACATATCTAGCCAGTTATCTTCACAAGTTATTCTCATAGCTGGCATTTTTGTCTGGGATAAATACTCTTCCATGGATCCAAACAAGCTGCCGCTGCATGTTCTCGAAATCGTTTTACCCCGTGGCAGTGTATCAAAATAAATAAGCGCACTTTTTTCTCATTTCCGTTGCTTACTTTGACGTGTTTAGTTTTTGATGTGGAACATTCTCGCACGCAGAGGAGACACTGGCTGGAAATAGAGCGCGGGGTGCATAGCGCAGGGGGAAAAGAGAGTCAGAGCGAGAGCCAGAGCGAGAGCGAGGGACAGGGGCAAATGATTAAATTCGTCATTCGGCAACACGGACAACGTGAATCCCCTTCCTCAGGGCTGGGCGTTCGGTCTCCTTTTCTGTGAGATGATGTCTTACCCTCTCTCTCCAGCACCATCTCTCTCTCGCTCACACTGTCCCTATTCCTGTCCTGTCTCTGTCGCCGGGCGGCTTCCTCTTTTTGTCTGTGTGCGAAACTTTTCTCATTAGAAAACTTTTACTATTTCCGCTACTCAACGCCAAACGCAAACAACAAACGACAAAAATGGGCAAAAATACATAAAAAAAAAACAAAAAAAAAAAAAACAGCATTCGGATAAAAGACAGAAATGCGTAAATTTGTTGTAAATAAAATGCTTGATGCGCCCAAAGCCTTCGTGCATTTTGCAAGCCTCCAGGCCAATGCATTTCCATTTGGCATGGGCTGCCATTTGGTGCCCAAAATACCAATACCAATACCAATACCGGCAAATGCCGACAACTGCCTCAGATTTGTCTGCTATCTGTCAGATATTTTTGCAGATTTCCTTTGACCTCTCCCAGGCAGCCTTTAGTGAAGCCAAATAAATCTGACTTGATCGATGCCATAACCTACTCTCAATAGACGCCAAAAAAAAAAAACCTACTGCAAGACACATCCTTTGAGGCCGACAAAAAAATCACTAAAAGCCCAGGAGCCAAAATCTCCCCAAGGATACGGCCCGGGGGCAAACTTGGGGGCACAAATGTGGCACAAAGCAACAAAGGGCGGCTCATAAAAATTGTCTCTTATTAAATTTTCTCCCTGCTGCAAAATCAATAAATCAGAAGGAACAGCGTCGGGTGGGGTGGGGGGTGCAGCTTACCTCAGTTTCAATTCAACTCAATTCAATCAGATTTTCTTATTTGATTTTAACTTTACCTCCCGACCGAACGAACGACTGTCTGTCTGTCTGTCTGTCTGTCTGTAGAACGGAGTGGAGTCCTACCTGGTGCCTTCCTGTTGCCTGAGTGCCGACTGCCACTTCTTCCTGTTTCCTGCGCTTGCAGCGCACTTCCTTCGAGTGCCTAGAATTTGCTCTAATTTGATTTTGAACGGCAGCTTCTGCTCCTGCTCTGCTCTGCCGCTCTGCCGCGCTGTCATCTGTCATCGCGCTTTTAAGTCGCCAAAATATTGATTTCCCACCGATGGAAGGTGCCTAAATATGCGATTCTTTACTTTAAATCAACCCAGAGCAGGCTCCAATAGCTCCACTGTTGCTCCTGCGAGAGGTGCCGCAGCCTAATGGCTTGTTAAAGGCGTTCTGCATAGAAATTGAGCAATCCCGCGCTGCACCATTAGCGGCCCATAGATTCACAAAGGCTGACCATTTAATGCGGCGTAAGTAGCAAGTGAAATTAATGCCCGGCTGTCCCCAATGCCCCAAGTGCCTGCCTGGGCCACCCCCTGGGCGCTAATGCAAAACATAAACCAGGCGAAGCGCCTCGCATATCGATGCATATTCAACCAGCGAGCAGGCAGCAGGGAGCAGAGAGCAGGAGCATGAGATGCCCTCACGCCGCGGCGCCTGTCAGTAATAAGTTCAATGGGGAATGGGGAATGGGGGTGGGAGGGGCAACATCACGTCCTGGGGGCAAACGAGAGCATCACGAACCGGATAATGATCAACGAACTGTATACGTTTCCGCAATCGTAGTCAAATCGACAAACATGCACACAAAGTGCAACGGCTGCTCGGCTACTCCTCCAACTCCTCTTCCATCTCCATTTCCATTTCCAATTCCATGGACTGCTGCTACAGCAGGTCCTGCTCCAGTTCCGACAACTGTTCCCTTGCTAAGTCCCTGCTGCTGCTGCTGTCACTGGGGACACTCGCTCTGCATCGCCATCGACGGTATCGAAGCGAAGGCCTTGGAGCTTTAGCTGCTGTGGCCCAAGCAGCTTATGCCGCTTCAGTGGCGATGCCAGCAGTCTGCCGCACCCCAACAGCCCTGCCACCAGCCCTGCCACCAGTCCTGCCACCAGCCGTTGCCTGCCTCCCCGTTTGAATATTTTGCATTATTGATAAACTGCTTTCTCGTAGTCGTCATCGTTGTCGTGGCAAGAAATAAAGCAGCGGCAAAGAATATTTATGACACTAGGAGCACAAAAATATGTACATCTGTACACAGCTACGACTACACAAGACGTACCCGCCTGGCAGTCAACGGAGCACCAGCCCGGCCCAGGCACGCCCCAAAGCTCGAAACGTGTCGGGCATTAAGCGCCTGAACGTGTGTAACAGGACGTTCTTCCAGGACAGGCCCCTCTACCTATCTGCCACAGGATAATGGCACTTTTACAGACATTTGCTGGCGATACATACCCCCCAACCCATGGGGCAAGCTTTGAGCTGCAGAAGATCAGCTTGTGGCTTGTTCTATATGCCAGACAAAACAGCTCCATTTATCAGCTCATGCAATAGATAATAACGTTAGTATATGGCTGAGAATCGGCTGTAAAAAGTATATTCCTAGGGCATAGGAAAGTCTCCAAGTTTGCAGAGCTGCCTGCTGGAAATATCCATGCACTTTTTGGCAATTTTTGATGGGGAACGACAGATATGGGGGAGATGGCACGAATGAAAGGGCGCTAGCGGCGCCAATGAAGCGTTTAACTGTGTGGCACGGCAATGCTGCAAAAATTATAAAGGTACCACCGCAGCGCAGCGCAGCAGCTGCCGCAGCAGTTGAAAAAGCATTTGCCAGACCAATTTGGCCGTGGTTCGCACACGGCCAGCACAGTCAGTGCAAAAAGTAGTCGGACGATGGACGATATTGTAATTGCATTTGCTTTGTTGTTGCTTACAGAAGGCATGCAGCCATAAAGTGGAGAGCGGCGAGAAAAAGTTAACGAACAGCAGCGCCACACGGCACAAAGGGACACGGAATAGCGTCCAGCAAAGAAAATATATATATATGTATATAGTGGATATTTGGACAATGGGATACCTTTTTCTTTGGCATCATATTCCCCCTCCAAAGTGCGAAAAAAACTCTAAACTGGCTCTCGAAAATCAAATGGGAATAACTCTGAGAAAATAAATCTGGTAATATTTTGTACTTGCCCGATTAAATTAATATTTATAGATATAAATATTGATCAACAAATAAAATATATAAAATAATATAAATTTTAAAAATTATAGTTTTATTCTTTGAAAACTTTTTAATTTGAAAAAATTAAATTATATAATAATCCGATCGTGATATGATATTCATGGAATTTGCAGCTAATAATCTGTAGGATCTGTCTATAGCGCACTTTACAGATGAATGCACATACAGACGAGTACCGAAATGTTCCCAAATCTGTTTTGGGACTGTTAATTCTGGTCCAAAGAATGGTCCATCTTCAAGCTGTTCAGCTTGAGAATTGCCCACAATATGCCCTGCCATGTTCCCATTTACAGGGTATGTGTAAAACAGTCAAATGGGCGTGGTCAGGGGCATTGCGTCTGTCTGGTACGCACACATCACGTAGCGAAGTTGCCGCAACTAAAACTTCATCAATTTGCCTTGCGAATCCTTGGCAACTTTTTGTCTCTCCCTCTCTGTCTCTCCTGTCTCTCGCACTCTGCGAATGCGTCTGGTGGTTGGGTGGTGCAGTAAGTACATCCACACACACACACACACCCACACACATGCAGTTGTCCAGTGCATAAAGGACATTACATCCCATGGTTTTTGGTTTCAGCTTCATTTTGTATAATTTTTGCAGCGAGACTCCTCTGCTTGTCCAGCCCCAGCCCCAGCCCCAGCCCCTGCCCCATCCATCCGTCCAGCCATCCTTCGCATCGCTCCATTTGGGCCATTAATGCCTGGCATTTTATTTATGATTAATTACAGCGTTTAAAAGTCCATAAATTTGCTGTGCAAAAATGCATTTTTTATTGACGAAAATAATTAAATACGTCACACCCATAATGAGAGCCGAGCAGAGCAGAGCAGAGTCCCAGCGAGACACAAGGTGGAACGGACGGCAGCTCAATGAAACATGAATTTACATTAAAGAATTTTTGCATGCTTTTGATTTAAATATCCATTGACTTGATTACATTTACAGCCGCGCCGTGCAGCAGCAAAAGAATCATTTACTGTCTGAATTTATTTGCAGAATAATTAAACATTTTGCAGCTGCTGGGCAGAGACTGAACACTGAACACTGAACTGGGCTGAGAGTTCTGAGCTCTGAGCTTTGATAAGCTTTAATTATTTATGAGTTCTTTGTTATCAGCAATCCCGAACAAAGACCAAGAGCAATGCTAAGTCCTTTGGTTGTCATAAAGGGAAACGACAAAGGCCCCATCGTCCTGACGATAGCCGAGGCCGTTGTGCACCACATAGGTCCAGAAGTACAGGGTATCGCCCAGATTCAGCACCGTCTCGCGATCCCGAAACGTCCAACGTCCGCTCTTCGCTTTGGGTATATCGCGGGCCCAGCGACCCGCCTCCAGGCCATCGAACTCCTCGTTCACCTGGCCATGGAAGGCGAACAGAGAGATGCCCTCGGCATCCGGTATGGAGACCTCGAAGCCCTTGGGATAGAACACCCGCACACGGGCCTCTGGCACCTCGTAGGCGTGGCCCGACCAGGCCGCCACCGACAGCAGACCCAAACAGAGCCAAAGACGAACCATGGAGCTTGAAGCTTCGAACAGAACTGGCAGGAGGGCAACTGATCTTCCATGTCTGCTTTCCAGCTTGCTTATCAATATCAAAGAGAGAGAACAACAAGAGAGAGAGAGGGAGAGTCACGAAAGCTTTATTTTGCAATCATTATCGTTCCCGGGCCGCTCTCAGCGACAGCAGACAGTTGGCCATGCCCGAGAAATGTTCACAGGAATCGTATACATCGGCAAACTCGGTGATGCAGTTGTGGACGCTGTCGGGCCACGACTCCTCCAGGGCCTCCGCTTCCAGATACTGCTCCATGTGCAACTGCCCAGAGGCATCCAACAGCTTCATTCCGAACAGTATGCAAGTCGCATAGCACTTGTACGAGCGATCCAGAGCACTGGCATTCCAGTCCTCAGGCCAGTTCTCCAGGAATGATCTTTGCTCCTCCGGTGTGGTGTCATTTTGACTGCGACAGGGGTCGTATATGGCCGAGTTACTCTGCGTACAAATGGGAGAGTGGAGAGTGCAGGAAGGAGTAGCAGCAGCGTATTCGGTGATCAACTTACGTGGGCACTGCCATATAAGAGCAGCAGCGAAAGAAGCAAAAACACAACTCGAACCCACATGTTTGCCACTCGAAATGTTTGCCTGTGCCGTGTACCCTGCCTACTTATAGCAACTGTTTGCGGGCACCATCTGATATATGCATAGTACAAATTACTGGCACTATTCGCTGTCTGGACAAAAGGGCGAAATCCGATTACCAATTGCGGCCAATTCTACGAGCACTAACTGGGCGGAAAGATTATCCAGCGTACCCCCCATTCGACCGATTGAAATGACAATTTATATGGGAAGCTCGTGGAAATTTTATTTAATTGGAATGCATTTAATACTTGCAGAATGCTCAAGGATGATACTGTCCATCCTCGACCTCGCCATGCGGCGATTGGGCAGCGAGGGCGAGGCGCTGTGCCTCCTGCTGCGCCCCAATGGCCGCATGCTCCGCTGCGATGCGCTCGAAGGCGCTCAGATGCTTCTGTGTGGCATGAGCCACAGCGGCGCTGGCGTGTGGAGCAGCTGCCAGAGACTGCAATGGAATGCAGAAACAAAAGCTTCAGCTCAGTGGCCAGTTCTACGATTATGAACGACGATTATGCACTCACCGCTTGGCCGGGCGTGTGGCTTGCATGCTCTTGCGCAATGCGATTGTAGGCCTCGAAGTGTCTGCGCTTGGCTGCCTTGACGGCGGCACTGTCCTCCAGCTGGTGGCTCAACTGCGGATGGAAGCCGTTCTCATCGGCCACATACTGAACGGTGCGCACCTGGTTCTTGGGGTCCACGTAGGAGAAGGCGCCACGGATGACACCCGAGCCATCGGACACTTCCGTATGCTGGCGATCGACATGGCCAGGCGCCCGTCCAGCCTGATAGCTGAACACATACGGATTGGCCGGACTGTGCGTCTCCAGATGCTGCTGGTTGTTCACCAGGTGAGCCACATCGCTGGCCACTCTGCTGGCGCTCCAAGCGCATACGATCTTCGTGTGCAAAAAAAATGAGTCAAAAAAAAAAAGCAGGAAGAGTGGGCGCCCGTTAGGTCATTGTGGCTGAGGCAATCCACTCCCACACACGACTCACCAAAACGATCATCAACTGCTTCATGGCCATGTCTATGTCAGAGTCTCGCCTCGTCTTGAGTTTGGTAACTTAACGTGCCGCTGCTGTTGAGCTTCGAACGGTAACTGAAACCGAGCTGGCCAACAGCTCATCGTCGTGGAGACGGATCGACCCCAAAAAACAGGTCTCTGCCCGACGAGCCGCAGCCAGCGGGAGCTTCGCGTTGATTCCGAAACTTGTTTTCAACACTTTTTGCATTCTCCCTCCCAACAAGGTAAACATTTTGTTTTTGACATTAAAATCGAATAAACAAATTAAATTATTTCTAATTTTTAAGTATTTCGTTAGTCATTCTAGAGTTGAGAATATTGCACCTTAGAATCGATACTAGAGGGACGTCTGGAGTCTGGACAGACCCTGGAGAGTAGGAACTAGTTCGTAGCCTAGCGCAGAATAAGTACAGTGTGTACATATGTACAGTGGTAATAGAGTTTAGGCCAGCTCTGTCATCGTTTGGGCAATCCAATCGTTGTACTCCGAGACTCTGGTGTAGACGCCCGGGAACATGGCATGGGCACAGCCCATGCCCCAGGACACAATCCCGTAGAGTCGCATGCGTCCATTGATGCTGGTGACCAGCGGACCACCGGAATCCCCCTGGCAGCTGTCGCGACCGCCCTGCGGGGTGCCAGCGCAGAACATGCTGCTGGTCACGGTGCCAGCGCCAAAGTAGTTGCGGGCACACTGCGTCTGATCCCGCTGCTGGACAACTGTGTATCGCAGGCGCTTCTCCGGCTGCATTTGGGAGATCGATTTGCTGCCCCAGCCGCTGACAAAGAGCTGGGCCGTGGGCTGGATGTGGTCCTGCCTTGTGGCCAGGACAATGGGCTGGATGCTGCCGCTGTAGACGAGTGGCTGCTGCAGCTGGATCAGCGCAATGTCGTTGTTCATGTGCGTGGGCTGGTGGAACTTCGGATGCGGTACGATGCGCTGGATGCGAATGTAGCTGCCGCCAGTGGTCCACTCGCTGGTGCCGGCTCGGATCACATAGTACTCCGGCTTGCTGTACTCCAGCACACAGTGGGCGGCGGTCAGGATGTGGGTGGGCGAGAGGATGGCGCCGCCGCAGGCATGCCGCGTGCCCAACTGCAGCGAGATCTGGTGCGGAAAGTGGACAATGCTCGTCTCCCAGCCGCCCACAATGCGGCCATCCTGCTGGCCAGCGGTGATGTTCAGCGCCTGGCTCCCCGCCAGCCAGATGCACCAAAGCGATATCCCCAAGCGAAAGCTAGTCATCTCGTCTCCCAGATGTCGACTGTGCAGGGGACCGCTTTGGCCCGCCTTCTTATAGCCGGGCATCGTGTCTATGCTTATCTTATCTCCTGCTCGGCAGACGCACTTCTTCTGGCAGTCACGGTTTTTGGGGTGGCCTTAGTCAGGGTCAGGGCTATCTTTGGTATTTATGGAAATATTTATGGAGGGCAATGCGAATGCGCGGGCTTGGATAGATGATAGATAAATGGGTGCCTGGTGTGGTGTGGTGAGGTGTGGTGTGTGCTTCTAGTGCCTAGGCTTTTGCTCTTCCAATCATCTTTCCATGGCCGTCACCTGCTCCTTGAGGTAATCCAAATGATTGACACTGTCCTGCATCACATCGTACTGATAGCCAACGTGCTGCAGGATCAGGCTCATCTTTTGCAGATTCTGATTGCTGTAGTCCGACACCACATCGACCTGCGTGAAATTCTTCAGCGTCTGATGCATAATCTGAAGGAGAACCAGAAGCAGCTGCAAGTTAAGCACTGCCATTAGAAAGTCGCAGGAATTTGTGCTCACCTCATTGGATTTGGATGCCCGCACAACCTGTCGTGCCACAGAGCCTGCAATTTCCACAAAAAGTTCGAAAATTTCATAAATTTCGTGTATTCCATTTCTCACCCAAATTATTCACGTTTATTCCCACGCGGGCACAAAGGCGCTTCTTGGAGTCATCGAAGAGGTGTCGGGCACTCGAACTAGATGCAGATGCCATTTTATTAATCAGTAAACACTATTTTAAATGTTAATAAACTTTGCGAAAGTTAATAAGAAAGTCAAGGCGAACAGCTGATAACGTTTCGATAAAAATATACCGTCTGACCCTCAAAAATATACCCAAATATAAAATACACCAAAAATATACCGAAGAAAATCATATTCAGCAATTTGGATATTCGATTCAATATTACTAGCTAGTTAGAGCTTTAACAACTGTAAATATGACTTTACCAGATAGATGAGACAATTTTCTACAATCTGGTTTATGTTAAGGACACCTATTTATTGGATTACTTTTGAAATAAGGTTTAAACAAAGAAGCACAGCAAACATGTGCCTGTTTTACATGGTAACTACACGCTCACTACACGTTTTATACATATCAACGAGTTCACTATGTACCATGTAGAGAATCATGTATTAAAGTAAAACGAATTTTTAAAATAATATTTAAAAATGTAAACTTAATATAAAATACTTTTATTCAGT
Organism: Drosophila ambigua; assembly: GCA_018150905.1. Classification (NCBI taxonomy): domain Eukaryota; kingdom Metazoa; phylum Arthropoda; class Insecta; order Diptera; family Drosophilidae; genus Drosophila; species Drosophila ambigua. The sequence goes on along the minus strand of JAECWS010000001.1, from coordinate 7,571,888 downwards.
AAACGGATAATGGCAAAATCAACCCGATCTGTTCCTGTACCTCCTTCTGAAGCAATGGTTCACATTCGGCTTGATGCCCTGGCAGCGGTTGTTCCATGCCACCCAGGCGGAGAATCCCTGCTGGCGTCTGATGTACTTGGCACAGGCAATGGAGTACCTGATGTCGTCGCTGAGCAGCAGACGGCAGGGCAGACGGCAGAGATCCGTGGAGGGGCGCCCGTCCGCCGGCTTGCACCAGTATCGGTCGTTGATCTGGAAGAGGCCCCAGTCCACGGAGCCATCCACATTGGAGGGATTGATGGCCCTGCTGTTGAACGAGCTCTCGCCCTCCACAAGGCACAGCCAGTCGGGCAGCTCGCCGTAGGGCACACCATACCGATAGAGCTGGCGGGCCAGGCTGCATCTGCCCACCTGGCGCGCGCCGACCAGCGATAATAGCCAGGCAACCAATAGCCACAGCAGCTTCATCTGAATCTCAATCTGCGTAAATTGTGGGCCGCTCTGTTCCGCGGACAATGGCTTTTATAGCCACAAAGCGCGCGTTCTGTTCTGAATGATTGCCGCCGCTTGGGCCACTCAGACGGACAGCTCTGAAGTGGGGCCCACACTCGAGCATAAATCATGAGCACTGGACGGCAAAGTGGGCTAAGATCTCCAATGGAGGGGAATGGCTGATCAGTGTTACACATTCAAGTTGGACTTTCGATTCTCGAGCGATCCAGCCAGTTTTCGGTGATATATGGAGTGGGAATTGTGTGCCATTTAAGGCCGAGAGCATCTGCCTAAACGACGGGCCTCAGTGTCAGTTTCAGTTTCACTTTCAATAAATTCCTTTGTTTACCCCCGGCCCACCCATCTGGCATTATATAACAACGCTGACAGCTGCAGGGACGGGTAGGAGGGGGCGGGAACACTTGAGATTGCGTCGCGTGTGCTCCGAAACAATTGTGGAAAAGTCATTCAACTTTTGGGCAACAAGTTTCTGCTTGTTCTTTGACAAAGTTCGTATAAAAATATGCAACAAATACACAATAAAATATCCTAAAACATGTATAGAGATAGTCCTGGGGGTTATCGCACGTCCTGCAGCTCCTGTGCTGGCGGATATTTGGCCTCGTCCTGCGCCTGTTCCGTGGGCTGTTGGTAGACCTGCTTGGGCAGGAACTGCCGCTTCCGGGAGATGGGACGCACCAGGATGTGGGCCACACAGGTGCAGATGGCGACAATGGCAAAGTACTTGAAGCTCTCCCGTCCGCCGAGGCGCTGGAACATGAATCCGCCGATGAGAGAGCCAATCGAGAAGCCCAGGCCATCGTCCATGCCGGCCATCAGACCTTGAACTGTGGCGGAGGTGCCTGGCGGGGCCACAGCCGACGCGTAGGCGACGATGCACGTGTAGCAGAGGGCATAGGTGATGCCCTGGAAGAAGAGCTCGACGCCCACCAGGTACCAGGGGTTCGGTATCCAGGCGATCAGCGACAGGCGCAGCGCATAGAAGAAGAAGCACATGCTCATGCAGTGGACGTAGCCGAGCTTCTTGATGATCTTGCCGCTGTAGAAGAAGAAGGGCACCTCGCCGGCCAGGCACTCGGCGGCCACCACCAGGCCCTCGATCAGCTTGATCTGGTGCATGTAGCCGGTCTCCTCGGCCACCTGCTCCACGTGCCAGAACATGAAGTAGATGATGAACGAATCGATGATGCCCGCCACGGTGGCAAACACCAGAAAGACGACAATCGGCGGCTGTCGCACCAGCTGCCACACATCCTCCGCAATGGACTCGGAGCCACCGAGCTTGGGCAGCTTCAGCTGGGACACGCTCGCCAGGTCCAGCACGCTGAACACGCCCATGATGATCAGGGCGGGCGTCAGGCTCTTGACGGCATCTGCGGTCCACAGATCGACCACAATGCCCGCCAGCAGGGCGGTGGCGCCAAAGCCAATGGTGCCCCACACCCGCTGGGCCCCGTACTTGTCCTGCTCCTCGTCGCCCAGCAGATCGAAGCAGCAGGCATCCGATATCGAGTTGGTCACATTGAAGCCAATGGTCCCAATGAACAGCAGGCAGACGTACAGCCAGAACTTGCCGCTCCCATAGATGCAGCTGTCGGTGTGCTGCAGCAGGCAGGAGACGTTCCCACTGGCCAGCGAGCCCGCCTCCAGGCTGCACATGTGCAGGCTCTCATTGCCATGCTGCAGGTTCTGGCTGAGATTCAGCCCCGCCACAATCAGCGCCTGAAAGCCTTCGCACTCCGCCGAGTGCACCGTCTGGCAATAGGCGGGAGCGGCGAGCACCTCTGGGGCGCACTCTGCTGGTGCAGCCAGCAGGTTGACATTCCACCTGGCACTGCCCTCGTCCAGCCGTATGGCATGGCTGCTGCTGGGCAGAAAGTAGAAGCCAGCATAGGCCAGCGTCATCACCACGATCAAAGTCATAAAGATAAACTTGCGCAGGCTCTAAAGGGGAGAGACATTAATGGGGGGGTGGAATCGTTCATCTGAAATGGAGATCTTACCGCGAAATAGTCGGCGAGGAAGCCCACCAGGGGCTTGGCCAGGACGTACAGGATGGGCAGGACGGCCATTATGTAGCCCATCACATCCGGCGGGATGCCAATCTGCTTGCCAATCACCGACAGCTGCGGCAGTATGGGACCCATGGCTGCGCATAATCGAAGGGATTTTAAATGGAATCTCTGGAGAGGCATCCTCTGCACACTTACCCGCCATGAAGAAGAAGAAATGCGCCTTGATGGGCAGCAGGCGTCGATTGAGTCGCACCATTGTCCTTGCTGGTTAACAATTTGCAAAAATGCTCCGAAATATATCACAGATTTAAGGCCAAATCATGTCTTGAGTGAACTGCGGGGTGGGTCGGGTGTCGCTGTCTGCTGCTAGCCAGATAAGTTCATATTTTCTTTGCACTATTCCGTCTTCGACGTTCGTCGGCGTCTGTCGGGGCTCGGTGCTCGGGGGGGAGTCTGTAAATATCAAGTGATATGGATGTAAATTAGAGGCCTGCTAAATGCGGTATCTAATCTGGGTTTCTGCCAGCCGCCGATAAGCCGAACCTGTCCAGACACACACCACAAGGAAAAGCTGTAATCGGCAGCATAAAAGCCGCCAGATACAGACACGGAGCCAGCATAGGAACGAACCATCGCTGCCAAATCTTATCTGTAGATGGTAAAGATTTTAGAGTCCTATTTTAGGACCCAGGGCAACAATATTCACTTGTTCAGTGCCAGTACGTGTGAGTGTACGTGTGGGTACGTATTTATGGACCGGTTTACAGACCCACTAAGCCACAAACACAAACTTGACACACAAAAAACGCGACTTACAAATGCCGGCAAAACGAATTAAAGGTGTTCCAACTTAATGGATTTGCCCAAACAGATAATTAATCAAGCCCGAAAAAACACACACACAACTTAATGAGGGATTCACAGGGTAAAGTGAGAGCAGCGATCGAGGGCGAAAAGAAAGAGAACTGGCAGCAGCAGCAGCAGCGAAGCCATAAAAGTGCTGAGATTTGATGTGATTTGACTCGATTAAATTGTTAGAATCGCAAAACAATGGTTTCACGTTCTCAGCCATAAATATGTAATTATGTTAATAATTAATAAATATTATTATTTCACCCACTACACGGCGATCAATTGAAAAGCCCTGCGACGCCTGAGAGCTGCGGGCAAACGACTGAAGAAAAATGTCGCTGGGCAATCGCAGTGCAGTCTGTGCGGACAGTTGATAAGTCGGCTGAAGCGATAAGGGAATCAATTATAGACATACTAAATGTTGATCGAGCAAACATTGGTCTAGGGCTAAGGTGCGAGTCTGTGCCTCCCTGTAGGCTGGTATTTCCCCACAGATGCGAACGCTAATCGATCTGGCATATCCAAATCCCCCCGCCTGACTCATCATCAGCATCGCCATCCGCGGTTGTGCGTAGTAGAGCTCTCCGTAAGATCCGATCGGTTGGGAGAATCGAAATCAAAATCAAGTTTTACACGCCACAGCTGACCAGCGGACAGCAGACAGAGCAGGCTTCAGTCGCCGCTGATCTTCCATTCGCTTCGGTTCGGTTCGGGATTCAGTCTGGCCTCAAGCTCAAGCATTGACTCGTACTCGTACTCAACTTCATATAATTTAAAATTTATAAATAGTTTACCCACACCCGAGTGACGACAGTGCAGCAAATTAACTAAATCTCTCAGCCTCTACGCGGCCACTCAAGTGACAATTAACCAGCAAAAATCGCAATCCACTGCGATAATACGTTATAAATTCAATATGCAGCTGCTTACATTTATATTTAATGTGGGACTGTTGATTGCGGCCTTCTTATCAACATGCGTAACTGTGGCACCGCCCGATGATGGCAAATGTAAGTTGATTTAATGCCAAGGGGCGTATACAGGGGCCCAGGGATCTGTAGCTGGAAAAGAAAACAAAGGAACAATTAGGCAAAGCTTTAGTTAAAAATCAAGAGCATAAAGTACCCGGAAACCCACTAATTAACTGAGTTGAACGCCTCTTCCTTTTCCTTCTTTGATTATGCATTTCTCGCCACTCCATTCCCAAGCCAGAGAGAGAGAGAGCTGACCTTGGGTTTAACCAAAACCCGCTAAAGATAGTATCAGGGCAGCTCCCTCTCCACCAACCTAAAAGCCGAACCCAAAAACTTGTCGCCAGGTAACCTTGAGGCGGCTGCTCCACTGCCCCAAGACTCTGGAACGTTGCCGCCACTTTGCGGGCTTATGCGAATTCGGCGAACGCATCAAACTGCAAAAAAGTTGCCCAGTCTCGACGCTGATGGGAATTTATAATTGAACAAGAAATAAACCCCAGAGCAGGCCAGAGCCGGAGTAGATATTCCCAGCAAACTGCATGCGACACAAACAGCAAAAATAAACAATAAATAAATGAGAAAAAACCCCTAAAAATACGTACGAGTATAACCATAATTAAGGCCTAGATGGTTGGTTGGATGGTTGGTTGGTTTGGGCGGGAACTGGTTTTTTCGTTGACGTATTTTATTAAGTATCTATGCTAAAGAGTTAGCCGCTAACTGTCAGTCTTGTATTATTGCTTTTAGTGCGGGTTTGTGTGGTGGAGTCGCGGGGCATTTATCGGAAAACCCCCAAGTTGTGTCCGCTGCTCGAGGCGAAGACCAACATGGAGTGCGTCATCGGGGTGGATCGGCTGGACTGTGTGCGGCGCATACACAAGGGCACGGCCCACTTTGGTGTGCTCACATCGGAGGATCTGGTGGCGGCGCGCTGGGCCAGCGTGGAGATTCTGGTGGCCAGCGAACTGCGCTCCCACGACTCCAACTTTGAGTACGAGATTGTGGCGGTGGTGGACAACCAGGCCAATATTCACACAGTCCATGATCTGCGTGGCGCGAAGCTGTGCCATCCCGGCTATGGCCTGACCAGCCACTGGACGGAGGTGTTGGCCAATGTAAGTGGTTCGGACACTTGGACACATGCTGCAGTTCTTAATCAGATTTCTCTGCAGTATTTTGAGGCCGCTTTGGTGTCCAAGACGTGCGATCCAGAGCTGAGCGTCACCGAGGATCGGATTGCAGCCTCGTCGAGATACTTTGGGCCCAGCTGCAAGGCTGGTCCCTGGGTGCCCGATCCCAAGCAGGATCGCATCCTCAAGAACCGCTACCCCTCGCTCTGCCAGATGTGCTACGATACCTACAGCTGCGACAAGTACGACAAGCACTGGGGCCGCCGTGGAGCCCTCTACTGCCTGACCAGTGGCGGCGGCAGCGTCTCCTGGGCCCGTCTCGACGATGTTCGCAGTCATTTTGGTGTGAGTACCGGACGAATGACATCCTCACGGCAGTTTCCCCATCCTCAGCTGATTCTCTGTGTGTTTCAGTTCACGGGCATAGCGGCGCAGGCGGATGCCTCGGAGTACAGCTACCTCTGTCCGGATGGCCATCTGCAGCCCCTGAATGCGTCACAGCCGTGCGTGTGGGTGGCCAAGCCGTGGCCCGTGGTGGCCGCGCGTCGCTCCCATGCCGCCCAGGTGCAGCGCCTGGTGACGGGACTCAGCCACGACGAGCCCGACAGCTGGCAGAGTGCGCTGCTGAGTCTGCTGGGGACCTACTACGTGAACACGGTGCGGCTGGACAATGTCATACCGATCGACGACTATCTGGACCAGGCCCCGGCCTTCCAGTCGGCCTACAGCTTCCCCGAGTGCAATCCCCCGCGCTCCATTGTCTTCTGCACCACCTCCATCATTCAGCACATCAAGTGCTCCTGGCTGCAGGAGGCCTCCCAGGTGTACGGCGTCCAGCCCAACATTCAGTGCGTGCGAACCAGCAACGTGGAGCAGTGCCTGGACGACACTCGCTACCGGGTCACCGATGTGGTGGTCGTCGATCAGGAGATGCGCGTCCGGGCCCAGCGGGACTACAGCCTCGTGCCGCTGCTCTACGAGTTCTCGCTGGACATGCACGACCGGTACGTGACCATCGCGCTGGTCCACAAGGACTCCAAGTATCAGCAAATCAGCGATCTGCGGGGCGCCCGTGCCTGTCTGCCGTCCTTTGAGGGCGCTGCCCATCTGTCGGTGCAGGAGGCCATTGTGAATGCCACGGGCCAGGTGCACTCGCTGCACTCCTTCTTCCATCGCGACTCGTGCCTGTGGCAGCCGCACCGGGGGCGGGAGTGCCCCATGCACTACCAGGGCGATGAGGGGGCGCTGCGCTGCCTGGCGGAGGGCGGAGACGTGGCCTTCCTCAGCTCGGATGTGTACAAGAAATACGTGAGCGGCAACATGACGGCCGACTGGGTGATGCGCGGCAGCCAGAAGGACTACCGTGTCCTCTGTCCGTACGGCGGCGTTGAGAGGCACTCGAACTTTGAGTTCTGCTACCTCCACTGGACGACGCGTGGCCACCTGATGACGCACAATTCCTCGCTGCCGCGTCGCAACGAGATCTACAATTCGCTGCGCGACATGGACCAGCTCTTTGGCAGGAAATACAAGAGCGAGACGCGTCCCTTCACCCTTTACGGCATCTTCGACAAGCGGAACAATATTATGTTCCGGGACACCACGGACGGGCTGCTGGGCCTCCAGGAGCTGCACCGGGACAATGCCAAGCGGGTGATGGAGCACATCTACGACAGATATGCCACCACGCAGTACTACAGCAGCAACAATGAGAGCGGGGCACAGCGAAACAACAGCGATTTCTTGCTGCACTTGCTGTTGGTGGTCCTCTGGCCGCTGTGGCGACACTTTTCTTAGTCAAGAGCACAAGCCCGATCTTATTTATTAATGTGATATTACGCTAAAAATTGCTTTAAGAATATTATAAAGTCCAGACCTGTATCACCCAATTCTGTTCATTTATTTTTTAAAATGCAGTTTAAATTTCGATGGAAGCTATCGAAATGGCAATCGATTACTTACCAGTTGCATACGGGAATAGCAGCATTGGCCAGCACTGTGCATCAGCTGTTCATGTTATTGCTGCTTTTTTTTGTTATTGTTGCTATGCACTTGGGTTTGTTGTTGCCAGGGAAACAGGAAAAATTTGTCACAACTCAAAAACAGGATATTCTGCATTGCAATTGATTAAATATACGTGGCATTTGGCATTAAACTCCATTCACTGAGCATTTAAATTAACTATTTTGGAGGCATTAGCCGGTGTAAAATGTCTAAGAATGCGGCGCGTACCAGCAGCAAGACAAATGTGAGACGATAAATACAATTACTAAGAGAGCACGCTGAACGAATAGGCTATTCATTGATTAGTGCTAGCATGCCGCTGGTGGCTGCAGATTAGTTGGCACTTGAGAGATATTCACAAACAGGCAGCACATTTACGTTTTATTCATCGTTCACCTGGCACTTGGTTATTTTTGCATTAAGTTCGCAGCAGATGCACAGCTCCCACGTTAGCACAGACATGCGGCCGCATATTAATAATGCAGAGGGCTTTTGTTAATCAATTAAAATGAATTAAAGAACGAACCGATCGCACCTCGACACTTCTTTTGTTTGGATTAAGCCAGTGCTGTCAGATGCTCAGCAGCCAGTGTTGCAAAACTGCTAAAGCCACATTAACTGTTAAAATTTGTAAATTTTTAGCCACGAAATGAATTGCCAAGAAAAACTACAAAATCGCCGGCTGCCAGCGGGACAGGCGCAACCACCAAGGACAGAAAATCACTGGTCAAGCAGCCGAAGGAAGGCGTGGAAGGCGATAGGGTCCTAAAGAAACCCACAAAGGCAGCGACGACAACAACATCAACGAGCAGAAGACCAGCAGTGCCATCGAATGCGAGCAAAACCAAAGAGAGGGATCCTCCCCAGCCCACCAAACGGACGACCCCATCGCCCAGTACATTGCGGGCCGTCAAACAACAGCCCCAGCCCATCAAAGCGAAGCCCAAGCCCAAGCCAAATGCCGTGCTGGACACATACCACAGCGTGACGGTGGCATCGCCGCCGCAGAAGCGTCGCGTGCAGCCAAAACCAGCAACAGAGGCATCCCCGGAGCCACAAAGAGCTGCACCACAGCCCAGGACACGCACACTTACACGCACTCTTGACCCAGAGGAGGTAAAGGTGCTCAAGCGGGAGTCGGCCAAGCAGAGGAGCGACATCGATGTGGAATCCCTGCCTGTGAAGCAGCCAGTGGCCTTCGAGGTGAAGTTTGAGGAACCAAAGGCAAAGACAGACAATGAGTCGGACAACTATTCGGATGACTTTGAGTCGTATGAATCGGATTTTGAGACTGGCTCCAGCACGCCCGAGGAGGAAGCAGACGATGACGATGACGATGAGGAAGAGGAAGAGCCGGAGGAGACAGAAGAGAGAAAAGAACAGCCAATGGCAGAGCTAGAGCCGGAGTCAGACATCGTCGAGGAGAGGAGGAGGAGGAAGACGAGGACTCTGAGCCCACGCAGAACCCCATCACAGTGATACATCGGGACAGGGAGCAGGATCGCAAACTGGACTCTGGCCACTACGACATGCACATGCGCCGCCATCCGCTGCTGGCCGAGCTCAGCTCGCAGTCGACGCAGCATCAGTGCGACAGCTTCGACACCAACTCAATGGCCAACTCGGAGCAGCTGGACTCTGGCATAAGCACAACGGACCAGGAGAAACCCCCAAGCGGAGAGTCCGAGTCCAATGTCTATTATGGCGGCTATGCCAACTTTGCATCCCATCCCGTGGAGAGTCGCCGCGGCAAGGAGCTGATGCGGAAGCTGCGCTTCGACCACCTAAACTATCGTCTGTTCGAGATGAAGCCCCTGAGCTACGAGGGCTACATGCAGAGCTACGGCAAGCTGAACACCTGCCAGCTGGCCACCCAGACGCAATCCCCGTACGTGGACACCGAGTGCCAGACCCTGGAGCTGCACAGTCGCAGCAGTTGGACCCAGCATCCGCCCCACTATGGCGGTCAGCTGGTGCTCAGCTGCAGCGGGGATGCCGAAGCGGAAACGCTGCTGAAGCGACCCACAGATGCCTACGAGACGAGCCTGTCCCGCCTGGAGCAGCTGCATCGCGCCGAACAGGAGCGGGCGCAGCAACAGCAGAGGCTGCGCCTGGCCAAACCCACGGACTTTGAGCGGCTCGGTGCGTTCCTGCAAAAGGCCTCGCGGCTGCTGGGCAAAGTTCTGAATGAAAACAATCAACGAACAGCCCGGCCCAACAGCCCGCGCCACCTCCCCCTGCAGACGGGACTGCTGAACGCTCTGCCCGTGCGCCGCATCTTCGGCAGCTGTGGAAGCGGGCAGCTCGTGGTCACGGTGCACGAGTGCCCGCCGCAGAGCAACGTGTACAGCGAGGACTTTGCCAACTTGCTGATGGTCTGGTCGCTGAGCCATCCCGGCAAGCCGCTGCGCCTGCTGTCCACCTGGGCGGAGGTTTGCCGCGTGGCCTTCTGCCACGAGGCGCCGGACATCATTGTGGCAGGTCTCAGGGATGGCAGTGCGGCCATGTGGGATCTGCGCGAGACCTACAGCTACTGCTCCAAGCTGGACGGCCACCTGACTCACTTTGCTGCCACCCAGTCGGTGGTGCCGTCGCTGCTGGGGCAGGCGACTGCCTTGGATCTCGGCGCCATGGTGGATGTGCGCAGCTTTCGCAGCCAGCCCAAGCCAGTGGCAGGGGGAATGCATGCCGCGCACAAGGAAATCCAGGTGAGAAATGTCTCCCATTCAAAGTTCTGGATACAAACTTGGGTTTATCCTTTCCACAGTACGCATCGCTGAATGACTCTGGATTGCTGACGATGTGGACGCTGGTGGAGGGCGCCTCCACCGCTGGCAGCTCGGGCAGCAATGAATACAGCTCGCCGTGGGCCCGGGTGAAGCTGCTGCAGAGCGCCAGCTGCGATCTGAGGGGTTATCTGGAGCGGCGGCTGCTGAGGAGCAACCAGAGTGCCTACGAGAAGACCAAGTCCCTGTTCCAGGGCAACGTCTACAGCGACGATCTGCTGCGGGAGCTGAACGAGACGCAGACCCTGAGCACGGCCCTGCAGGGCCAGGGATTGCAGGGGCTGCGCTTCACCAGCATCGACACCGGCAGCGACCTCATCTACGTGTGCAGCAATCGGAACTTTGTGCTCTGTTGCACGCGCAGCCTGAAGACGGAGCGCTTCAGCCGGATAGCGGTCAACGAGAGCCGCTTCCTGTTCCCCACCTCGCTCTGTGTGCTCTCCAACGAGAGCTTCGTGGCGGTGGGTCTGTCCAACGGTTCCGTGATGATACTCAACTGCAATCAGCGGCAGCACCAGCGCCAGGGCCACAAGAGGCCCCCCACGGGGATGCCACCATCAACCGCTGACCTCGATCCGGAAATTGGCAAATCCTGTGCCATCCAGAACATCATCCTCAACGAGCGTCGCTCGTTCGAGCAGCAAATGGATCCACCGGAGGGCAGCAGCTACGATCTGAGGCCCAACACGGCCCTGGAGCTGATTCGGCAGCCGCGTCGCTCCTACGAGATGCGCATCTTTGACCAGCAGCTCCTGCTCAGCGGCAGTGGGCTGCGTCAGCATCTCGTTCAGGCTCTGGTCCTCTCCAACGACGGCTGGCGTCTCTCTGCCCTGGCCAATGGGGCCATACGCACCTACGACTTCTACTTGGATAAGGAACTCCCCCAGCAGCAGCAGCCAGGGGAAAGCAGCTCCCAAATTATGGACATGGCCGCCGCACGCAGCTCAGGGAATGAGCAGCATTTACTCATCCTCGACAATGCGGGACAGGTGCAAATGCATTCACTCGACTCCGCCTAAACTGTTGATTCTTTTCTAATTATTACTTCTGTGCGTTTGTTGAGCCCTTTCGTTGCGAGCAAATAAAGTTTAAGTGCAACTAAAATAGATGGGAGTAGAATTGAAGTACAACCAGTACCCCGGGCGCCCCCAACCCAAAGACATCACCCAGCGACAGAAGAGGCAAGGGGCAAGAATAAAGGAATGCAAAGGAGACAAGACAAGGCGCATATTCACTTAAAGTCCCTTCATGGGCATATTCATTCATATTACAAATAGTTCTAACAACTTAAACCCGCTACAACAGTATGGTAGTGCGAATTAAATTACAAATTTCCATTAATTCAGGGAGGGCCAAACAATGTTTCAAAATTACAAATTTCCGTGAGCGAATGGCTTGTCCTTCTATACTCAGATATCGTTTTCTGTTTGCGATATTCAGCAGTTCAAAGCTTAAAAAATAAGCAAAATTTACAATCTAGATAATGATAATGAAATAACAATTGTTCAGGTTCCGGCACTCTTTTCAGCATCATCTAGTGGTGCAGGGGATGGACGCGGTCGTCGCTTGCGTCGCGACACACGCAGCACGATCTCGTCGTTGATGCGCTCGAATTGATAGTTCCGTGGAGCCCATGGAGCAGCGTTTGGTCACCACCGAGGTGTCGCTGCCAAAGCTGCGATTGGGACTCTCGTCCAGCGTCTCATCAATGGTCACATGCTCCAGCGTCGGGGATGCCTCGATGCCGGGCGCTGTCGGTGGCTGGGATGGTGGCGGTGTCTGCGGCCCCAGCAACTCGTCCGTCTGCGGATCCTCGGGCATGTGGATCTTTCCGCTTTTTGAGCGGAGTCTTCTCGACTCTCAGTTTCTCTGGTGTCGTCTTTCTACCCTTGGGCGTGGACTTCGCTGGACTCAGCTGAAGCTGAGGGGATGCGGTAAGAATTTGCACCAAGTCCTTTTGGGGCGACTTTTGGGATTTGTTGGAGGTTGAAGTCACTTTCGTTTCGTCCGGCGATGTCTGATGCAGCTGCTGCAGTGCCATTTCGATGGTGTCCTCGGCGAGTGTGAGATTCGGATAGCTCGTGTTGGCGGCACTCGGCACCGGCTCCTGCTCGCCAGTCAACTCATTCATGGCCGCCTCCAGCACCATGTCCTCGCTGTTGTCGGTCTTCGTTGAGTCTGGCTGGGCATACAAAATGCTGGAGGGCTTGGAAGTGGCTGCAACTATCAGAGAATCATGTATGGATCCGTGGGGCGGAAGTATTGGAATCTCAATTCCAGTTGATTGAATTGCAGCAGTCTCATTCACAGGACACTCAATTCTCGATTCGTAAACTGCAACTACAGGCGTCTCCAGGAAAGGAATCTCTGTAACAAAAGTCCCCACAGTAGCAGGAGTCTCCTCAAGAGGCTCCTCCTCCATGGCAGGTGTTTCCATAGCAGCAGTCTCCACAACAAGAATCTCATTATTGGATTCGTAAACGGCTGCTACAGTCGTCTCAGTCTCAGGAGTCTCCATGGCACAAGTCTCATTCTTCGATTCGTAAACTGCAACTACAGGAGTCTCCATGAAGGGTAGCTCAGTCACAAGAGTCTCAGGAGACTCTGAAGCAGGCGTATCCATTGAAACGATCGCCATCTCATTCGTTGTCTCAGTCACTGCAGCCTCAATCACAGGGGTCTCAGCTCCCGGGGTATCATTCTCTGATCCGTGAGTTGCAGTTGGAAGAGTCTCACTGGCAGGAGTCTCAGCTACAGGCATTTCATTCTCTAATCCTTGTGCTGCTGTTACAGGAGTCTCAATTGGCGCTGGTTCGTCTTCTAGTCCGTCAGCCGCCATCTCCTCTCCAAAAGTTTCCTGTTCAATCTGCATATCTTCATCTTCATCCAGTGCAACCGACACACAACTTTCTTTCTCTGGAAGCTCAGCCTCGATCTCATTCTTACCATCAACGAGATTTAAGTCTTGTGATTCCGAGTTCCCTTCTGAAGTCATTTCCGATGAATCGAAGGGCACATCGACGGTTATGGCAATGTTCTCAATGTCCACTATCGCTGGCAATCGTATATCCTCAATTATTTCGATGGCTTCAGTTATCTGACTGGCATGCCCTGGCGTGCAACAGTCCTCATCTAATTTCGTATTCTTAGCTGAACATTTTGTCGGGGCTGTGATCGCTTCTGATGATTGATCCTCAGTTATTTCAGTGGGACGCCTTGGTGTGGGGCAATCATCATCTAAAATCGTGTCCGAACATTTGGTGGGCGTCTGAATGTCCTCCAGTGTCCCTGCTCCTGTTGCCTGATCAACGGCATCCTTCATTAATTCGGCACTTGCTGGCTCCGACATCGCATCGTCCACTTGTGCTGTGGCGGCATCAACTGGCTTCGTAATTTGAGTTTCTTCCTTTTCTTCCGATTCGGGTGTAAGATTCAAGCTGGGCGCTTCGATATCCATAGCATTATCTTCGTCTGTGCTTGGGGTTTCGCTGATCAGCGCCGCTTCGGGTGTAATATTCGTGCCTGGAATTTCAATGTCCATTGGACTGACCTCGTCTTTGATTGGAGCTTCGGGTATGGCTGCTTCTGGCTCCAGGGACAGACTCTCTTGTGTTTGCTCCACTTCCCCCATCGATTCTGTTGGCTGGCAATCCTCTGTGGGTCGAGTAGTCACTTCCTCCGTATGATCAATGACACAATCTTCAATTGCATCTATTTTTTGAGTACACAAATTGACGTCTTCAGGCTGTTCAGCTGCCAACTGTTGCGTTGCATTCTTTATGGGCGACTGCTGCTGACAAATCATATCTAATCCTGGTATCAGTGGCTTGTCCAAATAGTTTGCCCAAGAAAAGGCTCCAGCTGTTGGCTTAGCTTGATCCAGGCTATCCACGATGACTTGTGACATTGGCAGACTGCAGTCTTTGGCGAGAGGATTCACCTGGAAGTAGCCATCAATGGCAGAGATGCTTATCTCTTCGTTTTTGGCGGGCTTGTCCCCACTGATCGGGGCCTGCAATTGGCTTTCTGGTGTGTACAGCTCCACTGAAGTCGCTGGGGACGTATTGGACGTCATTTTCTTGATCATTTCCAGATTGGGACTGGCTAGAACTTGGTCGTTTGTCTCCTCACCGAAGAGAGTCGTCACTGTGGCTTCTGTCTGTGTCTCTGTCCTTTTGGAGCGATCATCCGGCTGACGAGCACTGAAAGAATCGTCAAATGCTGCTGTCAATGAAGAATTGGGCGGAATGTAGGACTGTTTTTCGTTTGCTTACCTTTGCTTTGAGGCTGCCGTTCGGTTGGGGGATCGAGAAACACTTCGGCGTTTGCTGGAGCGATCCTTGCTCTGGCGGCCACGATGCTGTTCATGTCTGTGGGAACGTTTGGCGCTACGACTGCGACTGCGACGTCGCTCGCGCTCCTTTAACCGGCTGTCCGAGCGTCTGTGTCGATCCTCCCAGGGCGATCTGCTGCGGTTTGTGCGCTTGCTATCCTTGTTGTCATGCGTCCTGGACTCTCCACCTGTTGAGCTCTTTTGATGATTCATTTTATCACTTGTCTTGGGCTCAGTTCTGAATTTGTTGGTCACAGTTTCCTCCAGTTTGAGCTTCCTTGGCTCCTGGGACTCAGTCTTCAGTTTATTGGCCGCAGGTTCCGCCAGTAGTTTCGGTCTTTTGTGCTCTGTATTCTTGGACTCAGTGGCGACCACAGTTTTGAATTTGTTGGTCACATGCTCCTCTGCCAGCACTCTGGGTCGTTCATTCTCGTGGTTTGTATTCTTGGATTCATTGCCGAGCGCAGTCTTAAATTTGTTGGTCACGGGCTGCGACAGTTTGGAGCGCTTGTGCTCCTGGCCAGCAACCTTGGGATCCTCATCAGCTCGACCCCGCTTCCGCCTGAAGCATAGGTCGTCTTTCCTGCAGCAAAATGTAATGTAAACATGTTATGATTCACGGACAACGAGGTTGGCCCTTACTCCTTGCGCAGCTGCGTAATCAAAGACTCCTTTCGCTTGATTTCCGCCTTGGCCGTGTCCATGAGATTCTGTAGATTGACCTCCATGGCTCTGATCTTCTTGTTGAGCGCCTTATTTTCCACCTTTAAGCACTCGATTTCGGCCTGTGCGTCTTTGCATTGGAGCTCCCAGGCTTGCAGCTCTTTGGATTTCTGGAAGACAATTTACACGTTATGCACAGTGTGCTGGCACTCTGTAAGGACACACGCACCTTCTCCTCGGCATTTTGGAAGTCGTCCAAGTCGCCGTATATGTTTAGTTCATCGTCATCGCCCAACATTTTAGCAAACTAAAATGCAAGAGCTGCAAAGTCAGAAGATGGGCTCAAGTGCTGGCTAACGCAGAAGTCGTGAAATACCGCGTATTTGGCCAGTGCTGTGAAATGGCGAACTAACTTAGGCGCGCAGAATGGAAATTTAAAATTTCCTGCCAGTAGTCAGTGTTTTTATCATCATTGAGTAACACACAAGCAACAATAAACAAACAAAACAATGGATTCGCAAGCACAAACACACTTCTACAAGAAAGAGAGGAGGAAATTCTCGTTGGTTACGTACTTCCTGACATTATTCTTTCTGCTTCTATCGGTGGTTCAATGGTATTTCATTCAACAATCGTACGTATGCCGGAGCCTAGCTTGTAGCCTTGTACCCTAGCTTTCTTTCAGTGACGATGTAAACGAATTCTTCATCAAAAAATATTGGGTGGGGAGCATATTTTTCGCCGTGGGACTAATACTCTTCGCCGCATTCATTTTCTTCGAGACTTTGCGCTTTATGGTGCCCATCAATTGGATCTTGGCCATCGTTATAGTAAGATGATGAGTATTTGCAAAGAAACATCACAGTTTCCAATCCGCACTTACAGTTTGAATGTGTTGTCATGGGAGTCACGTCTCTGGTGGTTCGTCACCATAAATTCCAATTCCTGCTGAGCTATACCATCTGGGCAGTGATTCTGGGCATCGTTCTTTTGTGCGGCTCCTTTCTGCCGGTGAGATATCACCAAAGTTATCATTTTGACAGTCATTCCTCATCTCTGCCTTAGCACGATCTCACTCTGGATATTGTTGTGCTGTTTGTGCTTGCCATCCTGGCCCTCATTGGCGCCATGTACTTCCTAATGATGCACATCGTGACCAATATGCCGTATTCGTTTTTGATCCATCGGGGATTTGTTTTGGGCAGCATCTGGATGGTATGAGGAATATATACTCCCATTCATCCTTTTCATTTATTCAACCCCCTTGCAGTTTGTCATGTATCATGCACAGATCATCAATGGTGGAAAGTTTGCGGAAATGCGCACCAAGGACTATTTGCTGGCATCTTTGATGCTCTTTCACGATTTTCTGCTAATGTTTATGCTATCATTTCAAATGGCCCCCAAATGGTCCGATGCATGTGATCGCCATCTGAATAAGACTTCTGTGCTGATATTCATAACAGAGCCAACCACAGCGCTTGTTTGGGACGAGGACTAAAAATGATTAAAAGCAACTCAAATAAACAAAGTTAAAGGAGTTCAAAAATTGCGCCAACATTAATTGATGGGCAGCACTGCACTTAATTAAAATCAATCGTTTTACAGCACTGTTTGACGTTTGGCGCAATTTCGACACAGCTGCTCGTAGGTTCTTATTTATTTCGCTTGTTCTTAGATTTCCGAGTGCTGATTCGGTGAATAAACTGAAATTGGCACAAAGCTGACATAAACAAATAAAACAACCACTTAGCCACTGCAGCATAGCATTTGTGAATTCAGTTGAATTCCAGCTATGGACCCCACAATATCCGTTTCCAAGGTGAGTTTAAAAAATCTTCCATTGAACGCTGGGAATTCAAGATGCTTGTTTAGGGATGTTTTGTCTACAAAAATGGAGCTACGCGTGCCGGCAAGAAGGCATCCGGCAAACGAAAAAGAGCCACAGGCGGCACGAGCAGCCTGCTGGGCAAGGAGGTCGTTGGGCAGCCATTCTACGATGCGTACGCCCAGACCTGGAGTCAGATGAACGAGCACATCACCCGCCTGCAGCAGCAGAGCTATGCCCGCACACTCGAGCAGTTGGTGGAGTTCGTGGTGGGCCAGGCGCAGGTCGAGGACAAAATTCTGCCCACGGCGGCACTCCTCACGGGCATCAATCAGCCGGATCACCTCAGTCAGTTTGAGACTTTAACGCGGCGCCTGCATGTCCAGAAGGCGGCGCGTGTCTGTGTGCTGCAATCGCGAGATTGCCCCACTCTTAAGGCAGCCATCGAGGCCATGGTCTTTAGCCTGATCGAGGGCGAACAGTACCAGGAAGACACAGAGGAGGAGGAGGATGTAGGCGATCGGGATCGCAAGCGACTGCGACGCTCTCACTGCACGATAAAGCAACTGACGTCCTGGTACATCAACAACTTCGTAACGGAGGAAAGGAAAAGCCAACAGCTGGTTGTCATATTGCCCGACTTTGAGTGCTTCAGTGGCCACGTCCTGCAGGACTTTATCCTCACGCTCAGCGCCCACTGCGGCGACCTTCCGTTTGTCCTTGTGCTGGGTGTCGCCACGGCCATGTCGGCGGTGCACAGCACCCTGCCCTACCACGTCAGCAGCAAGATCCGGCTGCGCGTCTTCCAAACACAGCCAGCACCCACAGGCCTGAATGAGGTGCGAGACTTCTACTAAAGAATAGAATTTTGCAATTAAATTGTGTGTGACTTTTCAGCTGCTGGACAAGGTGTTGCTCTCGCCCATGTACGCGTTCCACCTGTCTGGAAAGGCCTTCAAGTTCCTCACGCACATCTTTCTGTACTACGACTTCTCCATTCAGGGCTTCATCCAGGGCTTCAAGTACTGCCTGATGGAGCACTACTTTGCCGGCAATGCCTACGCCCTATGCACGGACTACAGCAAGGCATTGAACCGCATCAAGCTGCTGACGCACGACGACATGGAGACCATACGACGTCTGCCCTCGTTCCGGCCGTACGTGGAGCAGATCAACGACTGCAAGCGCATCATCGCCGTCCTCACCGACGACGACTACCTGAAGAAGAAGCTGCCGCAGCTCCTGCGCGACTGTCTGCTGCACTTTCTGCTCTTCCGCAGCACGCTGGAGTTCTTCACGGAGCTGGTGGGCGATCTGCCGCGCTGTCCGCTGGGCAAGCTGCTGCGCGAGCTCTACGTCAACTGCCTGAACAGGCCGATCACCGCGTCGCCCGAGTACAAGGAGTGCTGGCAAATGCTGAGCTTTCTGTCCAAAGAGGAGTTTGTGGCCAAGGTCCAGAGAAGTTTGGCAAGAACGGAGCACTTTCTGGCCGCGGAGATCGCCCCCCACGAGCTGGGGGAGGCCTGCACATCCGTGCTGCGACCGCAGCTACAGAGCATTCGGCAGCTGCTCGACGACGTGGTCATGGGCACCCTGGAGATGGTGCCGGCCATGTCCACGGATGAGAGCAGGCCTGCAGCTGCTCTAACGCAAGTCGCCTCGCGGCAGGAGCTCAAGGCACAGCTGCTGCAGCGCAGTCAGGTGGACAGGCAACACCAGCAGGCTCCCACCACGGAATTCGCCCGATCCGTGCAGAGGACGCTGGAGCACATTGAAACGCAGCTGGTGCGCGGCCATTTGCGTGCGCTCCAAGAGGCTCCACCGCTCCACGAACTGTTCGTGTTCAGCGACATTGCCACGGTGCGCCGCAACATAATTGGCGCCCCGCGGGCTGCCCTGCACACGGCCCTCAACAATCCGCACTTCTACATGCAGTGCAAGTGCTGCGAGCTGCGCGAGCAAACGCAGCTCATGGGCTCCCTGCCCGATCTCTCGGTGGTGTACAAGCTGCATCTGGAGTGCGGGCGCATGATCAACCTGTTCGACTGGCTGCAGGCCTTCCGCTCGGTGCTGCATGCCAGCGAGGATCCGGACGGAGAGGTGGCCCAAGAGCAAATAGATCCGCAGATACAGTGAGTCTCTCTCCCTTCTCCGCCTGATCAGCCCCCTCTTTACTGATTCTCTTTTCACTCTCTCTCTCTTCCAGGGCACGATTCACGCGCGCTGTGGCCGAACTGCAGTTTTTGGGCTACATTAAGATGTCGAAGCGCAAGACGGATCATGCCACACGCCTCACCTGGTAGTCCCGGATTCGGATTTTATCTCTCGTTTCTGTTTATTTATATAAATTGCTCGCGTGGTCGGAATAAATACATATTTTATCTATGGGCATGCACGAAGAAATGTCTTTGAGAAGCAAGCGAGTGGGGCAGGGGCCAAGCGTCCCTTGAATATCAACAAAATGCTCATTCCAGAGAAGCAGAGAATCTTCACATCAGCTTCAGCGTCTCGATGGCAGCCGTAATGCGTTCAATCTCCGCCCGCGACTCTGTGAGCTTCGTCTCGTTGGCCGCTTGCACCTCGGCGGGCACCTTGGTGGCATAGTCGGAGGCCTGGATGGCCTGGGTTAGCTTGCCGACGGTCTGGACCAGCTGGTCGCCCTTCTTCTGCAGCTTGGCGATCTCCTTGTCGGCCTCCACGAGGCCCTTCAGCAGCAGATGCACCTCGCACTGCCCCGTCACCGTGAGGATGGCACATCCGGCCGGCGCAGGGCTATCGAAGGTGACCTTGGAGCAGTAGGAAATGGTGGCCAGATCGCTGGCATAGCGTTTGAGTATTTCATTGGGCGTGGCATCCGTGCAGACGATGTACGCCTCCGTCTTGGTCTTGTTGGGCAGATTGTAGTCGGAGCGGGCTGAGCGAATGATGCGCGCCGCTTTCTGGACAAACTCCACATCGGATTCGATCTTTGCACTGCGCCACGAGGTGTTGCCTGCAAGGATTGGGCAATAAGTAGGATAAGCAGAAGCCAATTGGGGCAGCTACTCACTGGGATAGCTGGCAATGCAAATGCTGGGCGCGGGATTCGCGCGCGGCAGGCGCTGGTAGAGCTCCTCCGTGATGAAGGGCATAAACGGCGAGAGCAGCCGCAGGCCAAAGTCCAGGCAGACGTAGAGGGTGCGCCGGGCGGCGGTCTGCTGCTGCTCGCTGCCGCCCTGGAAGATCGGCTTCAGACACTCCAAATACACGTCGCACAGATCGTACAGCCAGAAGGCGTAGCAGGCGCTGGTGGCGGCGGCAAAGTCGTACGACTCGAAGCCCGCATTGCAGGCCTCGATGGCGGCCGCCAGTCTGGACAGGATCCATGCATCCATCTGGTTGACGGCATCGCCAGCGCTCAGCTCGGTGCTGAACTTCTCGTCGCCGTTGAAGTAAAGCAGGGCAAACTTTGTGGCATTCCACAGTTTGTTGCAGAAGAAGCGGTAGCCGAGCACTCGATTGATGTCCAGGTTGATGTCGCGTGCCTGGGTAATGTACGCGCAGAGGGCGAAGCGCAGGGCGTCCGATCCGCACTCGGGTATGCCCTGGGGATAGTCCTGCTTCTGGCCAGCCTTGGCCTTCTCGATCTCGCGCGGATCGAGATTGGAGCCCACGAGCTGGGCGTGCAGTCCCTCCAGTGTGATGCCCAGAATCACGTCCATGGGGTCGATGACATTGCCCAGGGACTTGGACATCTTGCGGCCGTGGGCATCGCGCACCATGGGATGCAGATAGACCTCCTTGAAGGGCAGCTTGCCCAGCAGCTTCTGGCCGAAGAAGACCATGCGCGCCACCCAGAAGAAGAGAATGTCGTGGCCCGTCTCCAGCAGCGATGTGGGATAAAAGGTCTGCAGATCCTTGGTGTTGTCCGGCCACCCGAACACCGAGAAGGGGAAGATGCCCGAGCTGAACCATGTGTCCAGCACATCCTCGTCCTGCTTCAGCACAATCTTGCTGGCATCCACCTTGAATCTTTCGGCCGCCTTGCTCAACGCCTCCGCCTCGCTGCGCGCCACAATCCAATACTGTTCGTCGTCGCTCTGCCAAAGGATACAAAAGGATATGTGAGTAAAAGCATAGAGAGGAAGGGGACGGGGGCCTTAGATTACCACTACTCCACCAAGAGCAGGCTGGACAAGAGGGATCGCAAGGGATTAGCTCCGACAAATGGGTTCCTCAATGGATATACGTACCGTTCCGGCTTGGATGGAGGGATCGCTGAAGCTGACGTGGTAGGCGGGTATGCGATGGCCCCACCACAGCTGCCTGGACACGCACCAGTCCCGGATGCCGTCCATCCAGTGGTACCAGGTCTTGGTGTGGTGCTCGGGTATGATCTTCAGCTCGCCAGAGCGTACGGCTTCGGTGGCCGAGGCGGCCATGTCCGAGCAGCTGACATACCACTGGGGCTTGATCAAGGGCTCCACCACATCCTTGGACCGGCTGCAGATGGGCACCACCATGGGATTGTTGATGGTCTCGCGGTACAGATTGAGCGCCTTGAGCCGCACGAGGATCTGCTTGCGGCACTCGAAGCGCTTCATGCCCGTGAACTCGCCGTAGTCGCCGATGATGAAGCCGTCGTCGTTGATGATCGTGATGAAGGGCAGGCTGCAGCGCTTGCCCACCTCGTAGTCGTTGGGATCGTGGGCGGGGGTGATCTTCACGGCGCCCGTGCCAAACTCCATCTCCACGAACTCGTCGCACACGATGGGCAGGCGGCGTGTGCAGAACGGATGCACCACAAACTTGCCGTGCAGATGCTTGTAGCGCTCATCCTTGGGATGCACGGCCACGGCCGTGTCGCCGAGCATCGTCTCAATGCGCGTGGTGGCCACAATGATCTCCTCGTCGCTGCCCTCCACCTTGTAGGCGAATTTCACCAGCACGCCAAACTCCACCTTCTCATCGTAGCCGGGAATCGAGAGGAAGGTGCGGCCGGGTATCTCCACCTTGTCCACCTCAATGTCCGAAATGGCCGAGCGCAGGGTGCACGACCAGTTGACCAGCCTGGAGCTGCGGTAGATGCTGCCCTCCTCGTGCAGCCGCACAAACGCCTCCGTCACGGCGCGACAGAGCTTCGGGTCCATGGTGAAGTTGACCCGCGACCAGTCGTAGGAGGAGCCCAGCGACTTGAGCTGGTCGTAGATGCGGCCGCCCTTCTCGCGCCGCCAGTCCCAAATGCGCTCGATGAACTTCTCCCGGCCCAGGTCGTGTCGCGACAGCTTCTCGTCGCGCCAGAGCAGCTTCTCCACCACCACCTGGGTGGCTATGCCGGCATGATCGCACCCGGGCACCCACAGCGTGGTGCGTCCCTTCATGCGGTGGTAGCGCGTGATGGCATCCTCGATGGCATTGGTCAGGGCATGGCCCAAATGCAGAGATCCAGTCACGTTCGGCGGCGGTATCACCATGATGAATTTGCCATTCGGATTCGGCGCATCTATTGAATCGCGCTGCAAGAAGGGGGGAGTGTCAGTGTCACGGCTGGATATCATCGACTCCCTATACTCACCCCATATTCGGGCTTGAAGAAGCCCTGCTTCTCCCACCAGCTGTACCACTGGGCCTCCACGAACCGCGGACTATACGCATCTGGCAGCGGATCACTCAGATCTTTCATCTCCCCGGGTGCTGTCTGGGCTGTGTACACAGCGGCCTCCTTTACCTCTTTGGTACGCTTCTGTAATGGAGCACGAAGTTAGCTTTCTCCCTGAACAATAGCCGCAATTACCAGATAATTGTGCTCTCCCCCATTCACTCTTTGCGCACATAACCTAGTTTCCAGTGGCTCGGTTTGTACGTACTTCGGGCTTCTCCTTCTTTTCGGCTGCCGCTGGAGCTGCTGACGCCTTCTTGTCCAGCTTCGCCTGAAGCTTTGCCAGCTTCTCGGCCTTGAGGCGCTCCTTCTCCAATTGCTTGGGTGTCTTGGCAGGATTGGCGCCGCCGTCGCCGGTTTGCTGCTGTTCCTCCTCTGGCATGGTTCCGTCAAATGTTGGGGCTGGCTCAATCAATACTTGGACTGTCTGATGCAATTCTGACCAGGTTTCTGTTATTACTCACCTGCAGCTGGAGTTCGGAAATGGGAAAAAAAACAGATGAAACGTGTGCAGTTTTCGAAAGGATTTATCGGTATCGGCTCGGCAAGTTCTGGTATTAAACGAGCGCGCACGTTTTTTTTTAAGTATCACTTGCCAAGTATTTTGTGTATTTGGGAATCTGTCCACACTAATAATTATTATTTTTGCATCACGAAAGAATTTTGCGAAAACTAACAAAAACCGTAATAAAAGAGCCAAGTGAAGAGTTTCGGAGATTTGTTTAAACGTAAACCTGTTCTCGCAGTGCTGCTGCACACAATTGCCATTAAAAGTGTGCCTCAAAACAGTGTTTTATGCGTGCAACGAGAGGAGACGCTTCTGATAAGCAGCCATCTTCGTCTTCTTATAAGAATGCCTGCCACACACGGCTAGAAAACGGTTTGCTTACATTATAAAATGCCAAAACAGCGTAAAAACTAAAGCTAACGATATTGATACCGCTGTCGCATCAACACCGCCCCCTCGCCTATGCAGTGCCCACCTACAACTGCAAAATCCACACATACAGACATGTGCAGCGCGCAGCTAATCTATTGTAAATAAACTGCGTCCACACGCGTCTATCGTGAACGGGACACATACTCTCGGTCACGTACGCCGCCGTCGCCAAGTATTCTGTTCCGTTCCTCCTGCCTGCTGCTTCCTCGTACCCACACAGTGTGCGGGTGTGCGGCCGTTTTACCTGGAATAAAGTTTGCCATAAATCAGCGGAGAATCAGCCCAAAGCATGTGAAAATGCGTCTATAAAGAGGAGCAGAGTGCAACACATCCTCAGCAAGAGCATCATCAGAGGAAAAGTAGTGGTAAGTCTGGCAAAGAGAACGAACATCTATTGGGGGTTCCAGAGGGGGTCTTGCAATTACGATTTTCTGTGGCCAGAGCATAGTGCAGAATCGATTTTTCAATTTTTAAATGGCTCATTCGCTGCTCTTTCATTTCTCTCTCCCCATCCCTGTCTCTCTCTGTGTTTTGTGTGGTTCGGGCCCACTCATTGCATTACTCGCCCTTTTAGGCCTCTAGTTAATTGCATTAACTTTGGTAGAACCTTTCAGCGCAGGGGATTAGAATGTGGGGATGGGCTTGGAATGCGAATATCTTGATTTAAAATTGACTTTGAAAAGTTCTTACCATGAAAAACGCATAAAAGGGAACGTTGGGAACTATTCCTATAATTATACTCCCCTGTATGAGTATTGGTTGCTCTATATGGCAACGTTATTTGATCGTCAAAGAGCTGTTGTACCCATGAGAAACCTGCGGCCTGCGCCCCTACCCAGTTGTGCCTCTCCCACTCCCACAAATGCCCGATATGCCTCGGTAATGACTTCTTTTATCCAAACAAAGACACAACAAATGTTTGAGGAGGACGAAATAAAGGCAGAACCCCAGACAGGATACCGAAATCAACTCTTTCGGGGCACAAACAACTGACCTGCGACAAAGGCAAGGCAAGGTAAAGGCAAGCAGCGCCGTCAAGAGAAACATCTGCCGCAGTGTCTGAACGTCGGAGACAGCAGCGTCTGAATATTACCTGCCCCTTGAACGATGTATGGCTGGATGGAAGGACCAAAGTTCAATGTACGCCTGCGCAAATACAGTTCACAATGGGCACGGCGCAATGCAGCTGCCCGAAGGGGGAAGACAGACAGACAGAGAGATTGCCAGGGAAGTTGTGATTTTTTTTGTCAGCACTCGCACTCTATTCCCGCACACATCCTTCTCTTCCTGACGGTGGTAACCAGAAGCCCGAGGCGGAAATCTCAAAATGTTGTTACAGTTATTGTTCCGCCTTCCGCCTGAAACTTTTATGTAATCTCTCGCGATCGTTTTCGGAATTGGGATCGGGATCGGGTCGGGTAGACTCCTGTCCTGTCCTGTGCGTGTAATACCGGTTTCTGTCCCTGCGACACAAGTTGTTCAGAATGCAATTTGAAACTTTACCCTCTTTTGGGGTCTGCTGAGCCATGGATTGGGGGGCCAACTGTCGTCCCCTCTTCCTGTCCTCACACTTGTGCATGTCCTATCCCGATCCCACGGGCCTACGGGTTCTGGTATTGGGTTACAGCTGTGAGAGAATATGTGTTTGGAAAGCTGTTCCTTCGACGACGACTGAGTTGAAGTTTTTTATGCTGGTTTCTTTTTTGGAGGCAAAGCAGCGACGAAGAGAAAGGCAGCGTTTGGATCATGCAGATGATGCTGGAGCAGCTGCCATTAGGGCCTGCATCTTGTCATCGTTGTGGGTCCAATAAAACTCTCGGAATCCTAACCATTCTCCCACACACACACACAGAGGAGAGAGACAGCGACCGAACCGCAGACAATCAATCGAATTGGGTGCCACATTCGAAGGCAGATGCCAGCTCTAGTCCATCTATGTGGCACATGCCACAGGCTGGCACCTAGAATGAAAATGAAAAGACTCACGTTGAGAAGGAAGACCAGGCCACGGCTGGGACAGATGTTGCAGCCGGAGCCCGACCGCCGATACGAAGTAATCAATGCAACAGCAGGCAGGCGGCCGGGCAGACCGAGCCTCAATGTGATCCCTTCTCTCTCGACCCAGCCTTGTGCGCTGGTGCCCCGGTCCTTTCATTCCACTCAATGTGCAACGGCCGGCTGCAACTCGCAGTTAGACATCGCTGCACATACATTTTCAAATTTTTAGTGCATTTACAGCCAACATCTGTCGTTGCAGTTATCCTTGTCCTCGCTATGCGTCCTGGCCAGCTGCTCGCTCAGTCACTCGTTTGTTCCCTCAGAGCCTGGGGTCTGGGTCTGGGTCTGACTGCCTGGCTGCCCGTTCGAATAAGTACTGTGCGTGCAGGTGTGTGGCATTGGTATTTTTGGGGCATGCCACACTCCACTCCTTCCGGACTCTGTCGAGCCTACACACTCGACGACGCACTCGACGATTGGGGGATGGATGGCCAAAAGTCAGCTGTTTTGCGCAATGTTTATAAACAAAAAGCGTGTGCCAGAGTAACCCTTAGACATGTCTGGGCATATATTTTTGGAATCACCACCGACACTCTGGCAGAGACATGGCCAGAGCCAGAGCCAGAGCCAAGGCCGGAGCAACCACCGACCTACATATTGGCGCACTGGCACTCTGGGCCACATGGCGCACGGGGTGGTTCCGCTCACACGCAGAGCTCTGGTTATGTTCTGTTCTGTTCTGTTCTGTGGCCTTCTGTAGGTGCAAGGACGTTGGGAAAACCCCCCCAAAAGAAAAAGTAAACAAATGGAAAGCAACCCCAGACCAGTCGTCTGTCTCTGGCACCGACCGCATCCGCTCTCCTGGTCTCCGGTCATGTGCTTCAACCCACCACCTTACTGATGGTTCTGGTGGCGTGTGCCTATGCCTGTGCCTGTGCCGGCATGTCATCCATCCATCCGCACAACGTCTTCGTCAATTTTAGGGGTTTTCCCAAAAAAATACGCAACCGAAAACCAAAACAGAGCAGGTATTCGTTCGGTGGTAGTTAGTGCATGGAGCGAAAGGAGCGCAAGGAGCGTCCGTGCGCTCCCATTCATAAAACATAAACATACCCCCGTGGAAGCGGCGCTTATGAGCACCGCACTCGCATTGTTTGCCCACACCGACCACGGTGACGATTGCGATTGCGATTACGACCTGGACTAGGACTACGACTACGACCACGACCATTGTAGGTGGTGTTTTCGTCGCAGATCCCGTCCGGGCACCCGGGGGGGAGTCCGGTGCAAGAGTCAGGTGCACGGACAACCCTCGACGGCGGAGTGGTAACAAGTTGGTAGCTCAACAGGTCCCGCCCGCCCGGGTGGTTGAGGATTCTCATGGGTGGGTGGCTGTTTGGGCCGATTGCGGATTGAGGGTATGTAATTAATACAAGTGTGGGGTTACGTTATGGCATTGACCCAATCAGATATCCTCGAACACGGAATGGAATGCCTTCACTTGTAGTATTTTGAAGGGTTGAAGGTCATGTCCTTACCTATCCTTCACCTATGAATCCTGATGTTGTGCAGGGTTGGGATCAAATTCGGGCATTCCTGGCACAGATTTTTAAAGCTATTTTTCCCCTCAAAAGATGGGAAAGAATTCTGGAGCTTTGCTGATAATCGCTGCCTACTTTCGTGGGTTCCAGATATCGATGACAGATTTCTTTTGAAAGGAAATGATAATTAGTATTGAGTACTCCTTTAGGAATGGAATTTATGTTGTCAATAAATGAACTATATTTCATGGCCTTGAAGAAACTCTTAAGAAATATGAACTCAACTCCTATCCAACGAAAATATTTTATCCTTTTGGTTCTGGTTCCATTTTAATCAGAGTTTGGCCTTCTTTAAGACGTCGCTCAGTTTGAATAAGTGGCAGACAGGCTGGCAGGCAGGCCATGGCCTGGCCTGGCCTCGTTCTACATTGCAGCATCAGCAACAGATCTGAATCTGGAGCATTATGTTTGGAGGATACCAGAGCCGGAGAGCTGTGGCTCCTCTTTCTGATTATTCTTTTACTTTCATCCTGCGGGAAGTCCAAGTGCACGCCTCTTGAGCACGCGCCTCCTGAAAATATGACAAGTTTACCGTTTTTCTACGTACTTTGATATAATTTTACCGTTTTGCTTTGCGCTTTTCAAAATGGCGACAATGGCTGACCAATAAAACAGAAAGGGGCCGGGGGGACGGACGCCGAGATGCGAAAAACGTTGAAATCCAACCGAACAATGGCGACGAGGCGGACGTCGTAAAAGAGAATTAATTAGATTGCGGCGGCAGCTGCTGGGCGTACGTACGGCTGCTGAGCGAGAGAGAGCCGAAACACTGAGGAGAGAACTTAAGCCAGAGAGCAATAGAGAAAGAGAGTGAGTGAGAGAGAGAGAGAGCGCAGCGAGTCTGGTGCGCTGAAAGCCTGCAACTGTAAAGTTGTCATGCGCTTTGACTGCCATTCTCTGTCGTCGGTTTATTCCGTCATTCCTTTTCCTCTATTTAATACACAACAATAACAAAAAATAATGGTCGCCAGGAGTATGAGGATGCACACACACACACACACACACAGCCACACGCATATAGTGAACATGAAATGTAACGAACGCAAAAGCAAAAACAAAACAACGGCAAGCGGCACAGGAACCATCGCAAAGAGGGGGCAGGGGAGACAGAGACACAAAGAGAGGCACAGGACACAGCACAGCACAGGCAGAAACGAGGCAAAGGCAAAGCCAAACAGTTGTGCAATTGAGATAAAGGACAACAAAAGGGAAACTTGAAAAAGGGGACGCGTGCTTTGCTTTTTGGTTGGGTCGATGTCGATGTCGACGCTGATGCACAGTGGTTGCCGCTCTATCAAAAATGGTAAAGGGGGCTGTGGTTAAAATAAATCTTGTGGTTAACAAAAAAACTAGTATATTGTGAATAAGCAATTAACAATAAACATTTAAAAATGTCTTCTGTTTTATTTATGAAGAGTATAAAAAGAAGGAAGATCTGCAAAAATAAAAGAGCAACTGTCTCAGAAGTATGAAAAATAGTATACAAAAATGTATAAAAAGTTCACATTTTATTGACGATCGTTGAACTTTTCATTAAGATGATATTCCTTTGCTTTTAAGTTAACTTTTTTGCCCCACTGTTCCTAACTTCCGATGTGAACGCGCGTGCTAGTCGTCACAAAAGGATATAAAACAACAACTACAAAGCAGAGGTAGCGGCAGCGTCAGCGTCAGCGCCAGATCTGGAGGAGGAGAAGGAGCAGCAGCAGGAACAAGAAAAAAAGCATAAATAATCTTGTAGTTGTTGTCGCAGCTGAGGAGCCAGGCTCGAATTGAAATTTTATGAGAAATTGTATTAGAGAAATGCTTTGTTAAATCACACGAGACACGGACGGACGGACGGACACGCACGCACACACACACACATGCAAGGAGCAGAGGCATACGTGCGTGTGTGTTCGTGTGGTAGATGCACAAATGGGAAATGGGGAATGTGGAAAAAGGGGACGCGCATTATGGCAGTCTCTACGTGTGTTCTCTCGACGACGTCATCGCTGCTGCTGCTGCTGCTCTGCCACTACCGCAGTTGTTGTTGGTTCCTGTTTTCGCTTTTTACCGTTCAGTCAATGACCACATTGTGTACACAAATGCAGCTCTCTCTGTGTTGTATGTGTGTGTGTGTGTGTGTGTGTATGTCCTGCCGGAAGTTGAAGCCGCCGTCTGGTCATTCTCGCCGCTTTCGTGCAAGCTCTCGCTTCCATAAGCTCTCTCCCTGTCCCTGTTGTTCCGCTTGAGCTACTTTTGAAAAACAAGTATTTTCAGTCTCGCAGGATCTGTGTGGCTCCCCTTGCTCACTCTCACTCTCTCTTTCCCACTCACACTCCCATAAAAAAGTGCTACGTTTCCGATTCGCTTGTTCTTGCTGTTTTGCTGTAGTCCTGCAGCGCAGTGTGGCCCATTCCTCGCATTCTGCGCACACGGGTCTCTCCTCTGGTCACGCTTTGATCCTGCCGTTCGCCCGCTCCCCACGCTCGTGCTCCTACTCCTCTTCCTGGCTTCTCCCCCTCCCCTGCATAGGCGTTGCCCAGCTAATGACATGTTGTAAATTATATTTCTCGTCAGCATTTCGTACGCCGTTTCATGCTGCCATAATTACACTCGGTTCGGTTTCCTTCCCATTCGCTTGTTTCGTTTTTAATGTTTTGTATGGCTCGTCTGTTGGTTCTTTTTGTATGGGTTTCCTCTCCTCAGAAGGGGGCCAAACTCTGACGTAATTACTGCAGTTTTAGTTATCCCTTCCAATCGCAGATGTGCTAATTTCCATGCCAAATACTTGGACTTGGTAGAGTCTAAAGTCTCCCAAAAGTTTCCCCTTTTTCTAATTTGATCTGCTCGTGTGATAATAGAACTTATTTCTTGATTATAATTCTTATCTAATGCGATTCCACACATTTGATCCGATGATGATAACTGATCTTGCTTATGGGTGGACTATTTCTTATCTAATCATTTACCAGATCACAGAGAACGACCCATCCACTGTGAAAAAAAAAACACAATGTAATTTCTTTTCATCTAATTTACAGATTTATCTCTCAATTCTCGCACAATTCTTAAACAGAGATGTTCAACTGGGCTTTCCGATGGCTGTTCTGTCAGTGTCTTCTGTTGGATTCGTATTCCCAAAATATAACAAAATATTCATGACATATGAGACCTTCTCAAGTGTTTGACATGGTCCACATCTCAAGTGGAACTCCTGCCGTTAGGAGGAGGGCTACCATACGTTTACCTGCCTCTGATTTCTGATCCCCGAACTGTAAGTCCGAGATTATGCAGATCTTTGCCAAATAGAAATCTCTTGCAAACGATGCCCAGACACTGCATAATGAGGACTAAGCCCTTTGCGATTTCGCTGCCGGCTTAGTCAGAGGCAGGCTGAAACTAGAGATAGAGAGAGAGAGAGAGAGGGAGAGAGCGAAACCGAGAGACAGACCTAATGGGGAGCCCAAATGCGAGGCAAGAGCGTTTCCAATGGCGAATGCATTTTCCATTCGGCACGTCTCGTTTTTGCAACAAACAGAAAAGCAGTTTGCCAAATGGTAAAAGGAAAAAGGAAAATGCATTGTTTGACAGATGGATGGATGGATGTGGATGGAGGGAGGGGAGAGGAGAGGCCTCAGGGGACGGAGAGGAAAACAACTGCCAACTGCCGCTTTTCCACATTTTCCCTATTCCATCATTATCCTGCCAAACTTGTTTGCTCTCGCTCTATCGCTGGCTCTGTCTCTCCCATCTCTGTCTCTTGCGCTCTACCAATTTTCATTTCAAATTATGCTTTGACCAAAGCATTCGCATTAAAAGGACAACGCTCTCCAGCTCCTGTATCCTGTATTTGTGTGTGTCTGGCTGCGTGAGCGAGTATCTGTGTGTGTGTCTGCGAGTGTGTGCGAGTGCGAGCGACCGACCGACCGACCGAGCGAGTGAGTTCCATCGACGGCTGCGTCGCCATCGTCCTGGCATCAGGCTGTGGTTCAGTTTTCTCTCGTAGCTCGAACAGCTCAGACATGTCGCTGGTCCGCGCTCGCCGTGTGTGTTTTTAGTTCGCATATAAGAGCCAGTTAGCTATATATACATACAGCCCATACATATATATATATATATTGATACTCTCGTGAGCCACCGCCCCCCGTCCCGCAAAACACACAACACACAAAAACGAAAAAAAAAACGAGAAACTAAAGAAAGAAAACCAAAGTCAAAGACTGTGGAAAACGCAAGACAAACGACAAACGACGCCATTTGATAGCCAAAAGTTTAAAACCAAAAAAAATCGAATCACACACAACCAAAGTAAATTCAATCCAATTTGTTTAAACAAAAACTAAACTAAATAGAAATTGTGCAACCAAAGTTCTGTGAAAGAAGTAAAAAAAAAAGCCAAGCGAATATAGAGATATATTTGATATGCGAATGCAGATAAAATAATGTGCAATAAACTACGAATCTTTATGGAGCAGTGAAACCACTGCCCACTGCCTGCCTCTATAGACCACCTCTCAGATACTTGAATAGCATTTTGCCATTTTGTTGGGATTTACACAGCGAGCGAAACGAAACGAAACGGAGAAACTGAATAATAAACCATAAATAAAAAAAAGAGAACGAAACGAAACCGAAACGAACAAAAACCCATCGAAGCACATCACAAGTGAGTTCTAAATTTCATCTTTCCATACAAACACACACACACACACACAGATACTCCTGTAAACACACACACACATATATCCCACTCATCGCTCGCCCCCTTTACTCGTTGCTTTGTTCACTCGCCCATTATGTTGTATTGCCCTCTGTATATCCTGCCTTGGTCCTCTCTCTTTCCTACACTGTGTCTACTCTGTTTCGCTCACTCAAATATGGAAACACGAACCCAACTAGCAAATAGTTTTGCGCACTCGTCATTATCCTTCGTCATTGTTCCCCCGCTCCTCTCCGTTCCCCTACCAATCGTTGCTGCTCCGCTCCGCTCCGCTCTCTTCTCTGTCTCTGTCTCCGTCTCCGTCTCTCTTTCTCTGTCCCTCTCGCACACATCGAATCCTCATCGGGTGGTGGTACAGTTTTCTGCGTGGCCCAAAATTGCGTAAATTTTCATCTAGTTCGCGCTAGGATGTCTCGCACAGCGTTGGTTGTCCTCGCTCCTTTCCTTCCGGCTTCTGCTGCTCCTGCAGAGCTTTCAATCTGTTTAGCCTGACAGTAAAATCGAAACACGGAAAGCAAAAAACAAAAAACAAAAAAAAACAAGCGGAAACCGGAAAAGTTTTTAATACAAATACAAATACAGATGTGAGATATTATTGCTTATTGGGCGTTTTCTATTTGGGAGTCCTGGGCATTAATTGATTGCCCCTTCCGTGGCATGATTTATTGTGGCATCCTCTTGGCATTTCATGTATACAGAAATATATTGCGAAAAATTGCAAAATCACAAAATGGGAAATGGTAGAAAAGTATACCTGAAATAAAAAACCTTCTCGTGTGGCATTTTATACGGCAATCGGTTCGCCAGTGTTTTTCCTGCAGTGTATGGATAACGAATTTATTCTATACGCACTTTTACTTTTAAATGGTATTTCAGCTTTGATTTAACATCTAAATTGAATGGTGAATAACATAAAATTATTATTGCATAAGGAAACATCTTTTTATTGAACAAAATTTGCAGCTACTTTCAAAATTTCAGCTAGTCTAAGGATAAATGATATGTGATATATGATATATGATACGAACCCATTCTACATACCACTAACGATATAATATCTAATCCATAAGATCATTGCACTTTCTTTTTATGGGTGTTATCCAGAAACAAAGAGATGGGAAAAGGGGAAAGGGGGAATGCCTGCTGCTGTCTGTTGTCTAGCATTTGAGGAGAGTGGAGAATGCCTCACGATCATCGAACGATACGCTCCTCAAACAGCAGCAGCAGAGGCACACAACCAACTGCATATCCTGCCAGCCTCTATCCACACGGCCCGAATGCCTGCTGTTGCCCCTGCCCCCGGTCGCTGCTGCCGCCGCGCCCATTCAGGAAAAAAAGGCGCACGAAAAGTTGCAGCTGTTCTCTTTCTGTTTGCTTTTGTGGCAGGCAGAACGATCCGCAACGTACCGCACCGGCACCGCACCGATCCGATCCGATGCGATCGTTCAGCGACGGGGCAAGCAGGCAGGCACTGAGACTAAGACTGAGGCAGGGGCAAAGCCAAAGGCAGTAGGCATCTGCTTCGGATTAATGGGCTCTCCGAATGCATTGAGCCAGAGCCATGGCCAGAGCCTTGGGATAGAGTGCTATATCTGATGAATGCGGGAGTTTTAATGCCTCTCTGCTTTTATCACAGTTCCAGGATCGAAGCAGAAATTAGGAGAAAGAAGAGAATAACAGACAAAGGGAGAGAGCGAGCCTTTCGCTCAAATGAAAATGTCCGAAATACCGCGCATCATGGTCTTCCGACCCACCTGGGAGGAGTTCAAAGACTTTCCCAAATACGTAGCCTACATGGAGTCACAGGGCGCCCACAAGGCCGGGCTGGCCAAGGTGGTGCCGCCATCCGAGTGGATACCGCGGCGCAGCGGCTATGCCGATCTGGATGCCCTGAATGTGACAATTCCCGCGCCCATCTGCCAGGTGGTGACGGGCAAACAGGGCTACTACCAACAGATCAACATACAGAAGAAGCCGCTGACGGTGAAGCAGTTCAGCGACCTCGCCAGCACCGAGCGCTACGCCACGCCCAAGCACTTTGACTACGAGGATCTCGAGCGCAAATACTGGAAGAATATCACATATGTGGCGCCCATTTATGGGGCCGATGTCAGCGGCAGCATCACAGATCCCGACCAGGATGTAAGTGTTTCAACGGAGGTTTCATTTGGGGACTTTGTGACCGATCTTGTTGTCCCCCTTGGGCGGTTGTGTTGCAGAGTTGGAACATCAACAGACTGGGCACGATACTGGACTACGTGAACAAGGACTACAACATCCAGATAGACGGAGTGAACACCGCCTACCTCTACTTTGGCATGTGGAAGACAACGTTCGCGTGGCACACCGAGGACATGGACCTCTACTCGATCAACTATCTGCACTTTGGGGCGCCCAAGACGTGGTATGTGGTGCCGCCGGAGCATGGCCGACGGCTGGAGAAGGTGGCCAATCAGTATTTCCCGGCCAGCTACAAGAACTGCAATGCGTATCTGCGCCATAAGATGACGCTCATCTCGCCGCAGATCCTCAAGCAGCACAATGTGCCCGTCAGCAAGGTTAGCCATTCAAATAGAGAGTGTGTGTCCTTAAGATAAGCCATCCTCCCCCATCCTTCACATACTGCAGATCACCCAGGAGTCGGGCGAGATCATGATCACGTTCCCGTTTGGCTACCATGCGGGCTTCAATCACGGCTTCAACTGCGCCGAGTCCACAAACTTTGCCATGGAGCGCTGGATCGAGTACGGCAAGCGAGCGGTAAACATAGACCCTACTACCCATACCCTCCCCACCCCTCCCCTGGGACAGCGTCCACTCATGCGGGTGTCGTCCTTCTATTGCAGGTCCAGTGCACGTGCAGCAACGACATGGTCAAGATATCCATGGACACGTTCGTGAAGCGCTTCCAAAGCGACCGCTACGACATGTGGATGGAGGGCCGAGATGTGGGCCGGCATCCGGAGGATCCCACCGGCGGCACAACGGTCACAGCTGCACCCCTGCCACCCCACCTCGATGTCCTGCTGTGTGATAAGAAGTAGGTTGCCCCATCTGCCGGATGCCTGACTCGCCCTTGACTCCCCTTCTCCCTCTCCTTTTTCGTTTTCGTCACTGCAGAATGAAGAAGCAATGCAATCCCACCATAGCGAAGAGCTTTAAGGAGCGCAATCCCGACCTGGATCTCGACGAGATCCAGCAGAACCCGAATGTGCCCGACGACGTCAAGGCCATGCTCAAGGAGAGCGTGCTCACCCTGGACACGGCCGACCTGGGCATCGAGGGTGAGGGCGATTATCCGAACGAGGATGCTGTGAGTCTGCAGAGTCCTGCGGACTTTAAGACCAAGCAGGAGCTGCTCGAGTACATGGACGATGGGACAGGTGTGTAGGCCCGCTGTAGAGTCCCGAGATCTGACCTAAAATTCTCTCTTTTTTCTCTTCGCCTTCGCCTTCTCCCTCTCCGCCTGTTTGTCCCTATCTCTCTCTCTCTGTCTCTGTTTTGATCTTTGCAGAAGACGATGACGAGGAGGAGGAGTTTAAGCGCCGCAAGGCGAAGCGGCGGTACGATGCGGACTACGACGACGATTGGCTAGCCTCCCACCATCGCCGCACCAACTCGCGGAACAGCAGCCGCGGCCGCAGTCCGCGCACCAAGGACGAGCGCTCCATATCGCCGGCCTCCTCCACATCCTCGACATCGCGCGGTGGACGACGCGGCAAGGGCAACTCCACGACCCGCAAAACGCCATCAAAGCGAAAAAAGGACTCGCCCGCTGCAGTGTCTCCGGCTGCAGCAGCCTCAACACTTGCCACAGTGGCAGCATCCACAATTGCAACACAAAATACAACAGCGACGGCGGCGGCGGCGGTTAGCAGCGATGGAGGTGAGAGCAGCAGCTTCATAAGCCACTGCACCACTGCCACATCCATATAACCACCGCAATCCCATCATCAATCATCAACCGTGATCCCATCATCATCCAGATCCAGATCCAGATCATGTCAACCATATCCCTCCCAGACTGTCCAGCCTACAGCCACTCCCCCATCCACCACCACTTCCCCGTGGATGGGTCGAAGGCCACTCCTCCTTGGCCTCGACAGTCCCCGACAAATGTAAATAAACTTTGGCCGCATCTGCAGCTGCCATTTTTCATCTGCAGCGTCCCCCCTTTGTATCCTGTATCTTGTATCTGTTGCTTGTGTTTTAACCTACCTACGATATACATACCACATACCATAAGGTCCCTAGCTCTGTTCTATTCTATTCTGTTCTGTTCTAAATCTAGTTGTAAGTGCTCCCGACAACAAATATACGATCACGCTTTTAAAACTATGCTAAAAACTAACCAAAAACCAAAACTGTTTTACTAAAACCACCTCCATCTGTCTCTCCTGTCTCTGGGCCGCCATCTTCAGTGTTTGTTCTGCTTTCGATTTCGTTTTCGATCCTGCTGCTGCTTTTGCTTAAACCCAACCGCCACCATTCCACTCCCACTGCCCCCCACCCCCCCACTCCATGCTCCTTGGTCCATGTCCTTTCATATCTGTGTGTGTGTGTGTGTGTGTGTGTGTTTACAACAAATATTAACCACTCAAAAACAACAACTATGATACTGTAGTCGAAACAGTTATTAAAATATGCCGATTGCCATTTTCCAGATGCCAAAAAGGAGCAGCAATCGCTGGCATTCATGCAACAGCCTCGCAAGTTCGAGGGCAAAATACCAAAACTAAGTCAGCCAGCAGCAGCAGCAGCAGCAGCAACTGCTCCAGCAGTCGGAGCATCCACATCCACATCTAGTCAGGAGCAGCAGCAGCAGCGAATATTTTACATCAATATGTTGCCGTCAGCCAACACTCTCAATGGCATTCCACAGCAGCAGCCGCAACAGCAGCAGCAGCAGCAGCAGCAGCAGCAGCAGCAGTATGGCAGCACCGATGGCAACGTCTATCAGCTGCAAAATGAAATACTCTGTGATGCAAATGGACAGCCCGTAACGGCTGCCACAGCCACATATCAGACGACAGTGCCCAGCAGTCCCCAACAGCAACAGCAACAACAGCAAAATGTTGCTGTTAGTGTGGCCAACAACAACGCTGCCGGTAAGTGTCTTTTCTGTTATTTTGTTGTGTTGATTCCTTAACTTAAATGTTCCTTTGTTTGTTTGTTTGTTGGTTGTAGTCTTTGTGTTTGGTTTAACTTTAACCCACTTTGTGTACTCGTAATTGGTGTCATGTCGAAGCTCTAAGAACTAACCGATCCGCATTTATAAACCACACATAATGTATATATCTAGTATTCGTATCTGTTTTATTTGTTTAACATTCAAAAATTGGCCAAAACTCAAATTCAAATTACCTCGATTTTATTTCGTAAGTGTCCGCATTTCATTCCATCTCATGCCACATCCATTCATCCATCGAGAATATCGGAGATCTGTTCAATTTTCAACTATTATTTCTTGTGCCCAAAATTCATTCGCACCCCTCAAAAAATACAAATAAAAAAGAAAACAGAGATAAAAGAAAAGAAAACGAATATCAGTGATTATTTCTTCCATTTGCGGTGCTCAAAAATTAAACATATTCAGATTGATTCAGATTCATCCGCCACTCAACCGAATAAACCCAAATGAAATCCACACCTGATTAACAAGAACAAATGCTTTTCCAACTAAATAGTCGTGTTTATTTTCCGACACGATACTCCTCCACCTCCATTGGTCTGTGCGTCTCTGCCTCTACTCTCAAACGTCAAATTTCCATCAAAATTATACATCAAATCTATATAAATAAATGCACAAACATTTCCCCAGAGGGAACTCGTGCTGTGCGCGTTGAAAATGGCTCAAAAATTTTGCAATTATTATTTGTATTCTTATTTTAGTTTAGTTTAAGAGTTATTCCACACAGTTCAAACGTGGCGCGCGCTCAAGTGGTGGCCAGCCAGTGTGACCAGCTGCTCAGCCGAAACAGTGCTGCCCATCCATGCGCACGCACATGGCAGCACTTGAGCAGCAATTTGGTTCTTTGAACTGAACTGTTTTATTATTGTTATTTCTTAGATTTGCGTTTATTATTTAAGTTAATTTTAGTAAAGATATTTAATTTTTTCTATATTATGTATATCTCTGTTATTTCGTATTTGTTTCTTTTTATTTTGTATCTGTGAACCAAAGACACTATCCGTTGGCTGGACTATCTTTCCCGCCCTGTAGAGGGGTGCACCAACGTTTGGCCAATTCACAAATATACTTTCTCTTTCCTCTGTTGTACACTCAGTTATTGAAGTATTTTAACTATGTATTTCATTTTTGTTTCCTTAGTCCGTATTGAGTTATTGCGTTGCGAGTACTGTACAAGAGTTACGATTACGATTACGATTGCTACTTATAAACTAGAACTAAGTACTACAAAACACACAAATTCTACCGACAAACAAAAACCAATCTCTCACTCTCTCTCTCTATATATATGCCTATATTTTTGATATATCTAAAGAAAGTCGTGCACTGTATATGTGTGGCATGCGCTCCACATGTATACGGCGCACAAGTACGAGTAGTTATCATTTTGCACTACATTAGTTTTTTGATTTCGATTGATTGATTTCGATTTGAATTTCAATTCCAATTTCGATTACGATTACGATTGATTTATTGATTTATGCAAATATTAC
Organism: Drosophila ambigua; assembly: GCA_018150905.1. Lineage (NCBI taxonomy): Eukaryota > Metazoa > Arthropoda > Insecta > Diptera > Drosophilidae > Drosophila > Drosophila ambigua. The sequence continues at coordinate 7,533,224 of JAECWS010000001.1, read as the reverse complement.
ATTCAAACACATCTTTTATGAACCAAACCGAATATGTATTTTCCAAAAAAAATATATAAACAAAAGACAATGTGGTCACAACTATTAGTTCGTCCTCCATCCTGCACACGAACGGCACCGCCCACACGAACGGAGGAGTGGACCCCAACACCACCCACGAACACCAGCAGCAACAGCAACAGCAGCAGCACCACCATCAGCAGCAGCAGCTGCCACAGTACCACTACATCACCACCGCTGGGGAAGACGGACAGACCCCCACAACCATAGTGTTCGAGAACTATAATGGCGGCATGCCCGCTTCCGTCGCCTCTGCCACACCGACGCCCGTGTCGGTGGCTGCCTCGCCGGCGCCGACATCAACCACCACCACCACGGCCCTGGTCAACACGGACGGGACGATCATCGAGTTTGACGGCAACACCTACGAGGAGTACCATGTGCTAAAGAGCGAGCCGGGGAGCAGCGACTGCCTGAGCAATGGGAGCAGTGCCGTGGCGGCGGACATCATCAAGTACGAGCCGCAGCACGTGGAGGAGGATGACGAGGAGAGCGGCCTGCAGGTAAAGTACGACGACGAGGGCCTGCAGGTGAAGTACGAGGAGCAGGAGCAGGACCTCGACCAGGGGCAGGACTACGAGGAGTACCAGGTGATCAAGGCCGAGGTGGAAGCGGAGGCGGCGGAGCAGGCGGCCGGCGCGGTCAGCTACACAATCACCAGCCTGCCAGACGATCCCAGCCAGCCGCAGCAGGCCAACTCCGGCGAGCCCAACGCCAGCAATGTTCCCAAATCGGGATCGGCGGCGGCCGCCAAGCAGAAGCGCAAGCGGAAGACGCGCGTCATTGCCGAGGACGAGCAGGGCGAGTACCTGGAGAAGATGAGTGTGCGGGGCCTGGACATTGCCCGCTACGAGCACATCATCGACGGTGTGGCCTACTGCCTGGTGTGCGCCAAGAACGACATCTTCAAGACGTTCAAGAACAAGTACAGCTTCCAGCGGCACGCCTACCTCTTCCACGAGGGCCAGAACCGCAAGATCTTCGCCTGCCCCATCTGCAACAAGGAGTTCTCGCGCCCCGACAAGATGAAGATGCACAAGAAGGACAAGCACGGCGACGTCCCCATGCCGCCATCGGCCACCACCACGCCCCTCAAGGCGGACGGCGCCCCGGCCGCCAAGCGACCGCGAACCTCCCGCACACCACGTGTCCGCAAGTCGAAGGCCAGCGATGCAGGCACCCCCACCGGCACGCCCGCCAAGAAGCGCCTGGCGCAGATCGACAGCGTGCTGGACGATGTCCAGAACTCGGAGAGCCTCTCCGTGCCGCAATCCCAGCACCAGCAGCAGCAGCAACAGCAGCAGCAGCAACAACAACCCATGCAACACACACTCACGACGACGCTGGCACCCACAACGACGCAGCAGCAGCAGCCGCAGCAGCTGCAAACGCTGCCATCGCTGGACTTCAGCGGAATGATACTGCCGGGCGGCGCTCAGCTGGCCCTGGCCAATCCGGGGGCCAGCAGCTCGATGACCCTGCAGCGTGGTGCGACCACGCCGAATGGCGGACAGGCGGGGACGGGGCCGACAACGACGCTCATCTACTCGAACCAGCTGGAGCTGCAGCAGGCGCTGCTCCAGCAGCAGCTGCACGGCCAGAGCATCATGATCCAGGACCAGGCGGGCAACCTGGTGCCCCTACAACTGGACGGCAGCCAAACGATATACACGACGGCGCCGGCACCGCAGCAGCGGGCGCAGGCAACGACGGCCACGTACCAGACGACTCAGCCGCAGCAGCAGCAATTGGTGCAACATCAGCAGCAGCAGCAGCAGACGGTGGTGAAGGTGGAGGGGCAGTCGCAGCCCCACTACGAGATGGAGAACGTGACCTACCTGAGCTCCACGGCGGCGGCCACGCCGGCAACGGCCGAGCAGCAGCAGCAGCACCAACAGCAACACCAGCAGCAACAACACGTGATTGGAACCGTGCAGAGCTACCAGATCCTGACACCCGATGGCCTGCAGAGTTTCCAGCCAAAGCTGGAGCCGGGGGAACTGGGCGACCTTTGTCCCTACTCGCAGTACACATTCCAGCCCACTCTCAACGCCAACGCGCTGGATGCGCACACCCAGCAGCAGCACCACCACAACCAGCAGCACCATCACCAGCAGCAGCAGCAGCAGACGCATCTGCTGCAGCAGCAGCAGTTCGCGACCCACAATCCGCACCAGCAGTTCATGGAGCTGAAGAACGAGCTGCTGATCAAGGGCAGCGACGCGTACGCCCTGGACACCGGCTCCATGTACCACCTGCCCTTCTCGCCCACCTCGATGATCAATGCGGTGAACGATGTGAACACATCGTCCCTGCTGGAGACCAAAGAAATTAGGTAAACACTTCCGCTAATCCCTCTCCCTAATCTACTCTCTACTCTATTCCCCACTTTTAGATCTGTCTCTCTCTCTCTCTCTCTCTCTCTGTATATTTTCCCTAGTGTAACTCGCTCGTCTAGTATCTATATCTCTCTCTCTCTCTCTTAAATGCTCCTCTATCTGTCTCTTTCCGCTGAATCTGTTGAGTAGTCGGCGGCGATGCTGCAAGTCGCTTGTGTACCGTACCGTTGTGTTTCCTATATTTCCACGTATTTAGTGTTGATCAACGCCGTTGTACCATATGCTACTAAACACATTTTGCAACACCACTGCAATAAGAACGACCGCATAAGAACAATGAAAGCAACAGCCAAGTGCAACGCATATGAAACCACCGAAAACGTACATTAAGCATTAACCAGTTTAGTTGTTAACTTAGTCCTATGCATATTTTACTTTATTTAGTATTATTCTTTTGTACCGTCTAGGAGTAACCTAAGACCTACGCGTAACATACATAATTATTTAGTAGCACTGTTTTTTTTTTTTCAAATATTTTGTTGCTTTGCAATACCCACGATATTTGCCAACATTTTTGTGCATTTATTTATTGTTTCACCACCACTCTACGCTTTACATAGACTGTGCGTTGTCTCTGGCTTTTTGTTGCTTCCTCCCCAACTCCCCAACTCCTACTCCTCATCCACCAAGCATCTGCTTATGCTACCTAATATCCATGCCTAATCTCCCTGCCTAACTCCTAATTCCTAATATGATATAATCATCCTGTTGCCCTGGTTTTGTTCAGAGAAATAAGTTTTGTTCAAATACGTTTTATACCTCAATGCAATTTTGTTCTTTTTCTTTCTTTTCTCTTGTTTTATTTTATGTACACACAACCAACCCACCAACCAACCAATCAATCAATCAAACAAATCAATATGAAACCCAATAATATAACACTCGCGTATGATTAATATCGCAAACGAAAACAGCTACGATATATCAGAGGCGGTGCTATTAGCCCTCTGAGCAATCCGAAACGCCATCGAAAGCTGCAGCCAAAGTACCAAAAAATCTAATTTAATCAAATGAAAACTAAAACTATAACCGCACTCGCTGAAACAAGAGAAAACCAGAAACCAGAAAGAGTGAATGGCAAAATGCCTCCTCGAGAGCAAAAGCAACGCAAATGGAAGCCAGTTTCAATGTTTGCTGAGCGCGGGGCAACCATCAAAATACTTCTACATATATAAAGTATAATACCCATAATACTCACCGTCTCGGCTCATTGATATATTCATTCAATTCAATCAATCAAGCAGTCAATCAATCATTCCTCCATCATCACTTGTTGTGCCTGTTCCTCTCTCTCTCTATCTCTCTCTGTGTGTGTGTTTTATGTGTAACATCAGAAAAAGATCCGATCATCATGAAATGAATATAATAATACTATATGTATAAACGATCCACACAAATAAACTTAACCAATACACATAACAAATTAACACATAAACAATTAAAATTGGACATTTAGTGCAAGGTATGTGTACTTTTATTTATTCGCTTTTCGTTTTTTGCGTTTCGTTTCGTTTTGTGTTTTTTTTTTTTTGTTGTTGCCTAACCGTCTCCCTCGTTTTGTTACTAACCGAATGTCTCTTTACCAATTGGCTCTTTGACCTGCTGTTAACGGTATAATAAGTCCAGGCATTTGCCAGTGTTGGGCAACATCCACGTGAAAAGCCAGCGTTGCATTTGCAACATGCATGTGTGAGCGGGCCATATTAAAAACGGGGGACTCAAGGGGGACGCAGGCATCCACCACACAATCCCACATACATTCGATCATCGCAAAGCTATCAGTCATACATATAAGTACTATTTTAATTTACTAACCCAGATTAACTCTGATTTAAGCCTACCTAAATTACCCAAAACGAAACCACATAAGAAAATTTCAGCAAAATTGCTAATGAAAATATTTTATTTTATTTTTTCTTTTTTCATCCAACAAAACCAAAAAAAAAAAAAAACAACAAAATATGGAAAATAATTTTTTGTTCGTCCGTTGTTTGTGTTATTTCTTATGATTTGCACACAAAAAATTCATCAACATGCGACAAAAATCACAAAAAAAAAAAACAACAACAACAACAACCCGAACGAACAACAACAGGTTCTTCTAAACACCACAACAACCACAACCACATCTCCAAGAACAAGAACAACAACCAGAAGGCAATGTTCAAGCGGCCATACACACCAAGCATTCACAGACCCACCACCACCACCACCACCACCGCCATCAAAAACAACAAGAAAAACAACAAAAACACCAACACGAATCACCAAAACCACCGTCCCCAAAACACTGAAGACTTGCAGCGTCGCCAAGCGGAAGCGAATCGCATTTACTACGAAGAGATCGTCCTTAAGCAGGCACAATCGCGTGCCCGCTGCCTCGTCGGTAGCGGCAGCACTGCCAGTCGCAGCAGTGGCAGTGGCACCGCCAACGGCAGCGGCAGTGGCAGTCGCAGTCGCGGCAGCTTCGTCGATAAGTTTGCCGACTTTGTTACACACAAGACAAGAATGCCCATGTCCATGCCCGTCCCCAACCACAGCCACCAGTCCCATGCCGTGCCGAATCCCAGAACTAATGCAAACGCTGTCTCATCTCTCATTCCTCCCCTGAACGCGAACAGTGGAAGCAACGCCAACCTCAGCTCTGGAGCTGCTAGCAACTGTGTCTCTGTGGTGAGCAGCAGCGGAATCAATGGCTTCAAGGCCGGAGCCAAAAAGACGCCGGTCATCCTGCTAGCCGCCCGTGGCCCCGGCAAGCATGCGCCCATCAGCCTCATCAACGGCACTGGCAAGGCCGGAGCGGGCGGTGTCACGTTGCTGCGCGTCAATGCACAGCCCAATCGCAACCAGCGACAGGTCATCGTCGCCCCAGAGCAGGTTCAACAGCAACAGCAGCAACAACAGCAGCAGCAGCAGCAGCAGCAGCAGGAACTGACTGAGGAAGAGGCGGAACATATGGAGCTGGCGGAGGATGAGGAGCTCGACGAAGAACTAGAGGACGACGATGATCTCTCCTCTTCCACCGCTCAAATCCTGCGCAAATTCCGCATTCCCAAAGGCACGGCCCTGACTGCCAAATCTGGGGACAACTACCTGGCCATGCCCACGCCCACACCGTCGCCCCCAGGGGGCGTCAATGCGGGTGGCTCCGCCGCTGATGTTGGCAGCTACATTGAGAACGAAGATGACATAATCGAGGAGCTGCACGAGGATGATCTGGTCGAGGAGATAATCGACGAAGAGCACTGCGAGGAGCAGCCCGAACTGGAGGAGGAGGAGGAGGAGGATGCGACGACGGCGGCCGACAACGATGGCCTCGACCTGAGCAGCCCAAGCCATGCAGCCCCACAGCCAGTGGCGACGGCTGCTCCAACGACTCAGCAGCTGCTGCTCACCTCGGCCCCACAGCCTCCGCCGCTGCAGCTGCAAACTGTGAGCTCCAACGGAACGGTGACGTACCTAAATCTGCCACCCAACACGATTTTGCTGCAGTCGGCCGACGGCAGCATCATAGCAGCCACCCAGGTGCCGCATCCGAATAAGGCGGGACAGCATCAGCTCATCGCCCTGCCGGGCAACGTGGCGATGGCCGAGCCGGCGCCCCAGGCCACAGCGGCGCCCACGCAGACCCTGCTCCTGACGGCCGATGGCACGGCCATTCCTATCATGGCGAATGTCGCGCCCCAGCAGCAGCAACAACAACACCACCAACACCAGCAACAGCAGCAGCAGCAGCAGCAACAACAGCAACAGGCGGCTGCTGCTGCTGCTGCCCAGCTGTTTGCCGCGTAGGGGCTAATGGGTGGCCAAATGGGTCGATTTTTGAACAGTGCCACCATAATGCCGACCACTTATTTTTTTTAAGAATCGCCTGTGGATCCAGTCACAGATCCATAGATGCTGATGGATGGTGTTGCTCATGCGGCAAGGCTTCGTATGGATCGTAAGCCTTGCCCCGTCAGCAACATTTTATTGGGAACTTCCCGAACCCGTCGCAAAATCGTCGCACTTGGCCACCCATGCTGGGCGGGTGAGGGGAAGAGCAATAGGGTAAAACGGGCAATAGAATCAGTATAAGAAACAAACTCACAAAAAGCCAAGCTAAAAAAACTTCTTGATATTACTACAACGTTGGATGTGCATAGAAAATTTATTTTTATACATATAATCGAAAAAGGGGCAAATCAAATGTTGTTCAACACACCCACAAAAAAAGCACACATAGACACACACACACAGACAGACACACACAAACACAAATAACAGACAGAGTGTTGTAAAGGAATCAAATATGTACATTTCAAGGCAAAGTTAAGAGCATCTTTACATATAAATAAATTATTTATACAACTAAGCTAGCATTAAACATTAAGTGCAAAGACGAGACACACACCCAAACCAGTTGTAACTACTCGTATTACCATCGCTGCCCCAATGGAGCGGCGGAATATGTTTAGCCTAATTTACGATTAGCATTGTATCTCGTATTCATTTCTGACTATTTACGCATACATTACAAACATATGTGTGCAATGCTCTGAATGCATACTTATGAATATATTTTTGTTCCTTTTTACGTATCGAGAAATAGACAAGAACTATTTCATCTAGTATTTCGTCACTAAGTTCCACACAATCTATTTATTTATTGATGTTAACCGATATCCCTCCCCGTGCATGCGTGCAGCCCGCTTCGCGTCGTCCCTTCTCCTAATGGTTTCGTTTATAATGTTGCATATTATTTACGTGAAATATTATACATACATATATAGGTGTGTATGTTTTATCTGCAATCCTGTTATGCCATTCATTTAAGAGTAAGCGAATTCAAGCCTAGCACTGACCGAACCTACTTTTAAGTTGTGAACTCCCCCGACCCTTCCACCCATTCGATACTTAAGGCTAAAGTATTTTTCATATGATTACACACACCTTCAATACAGCCCCTAGGTTAAGCACCCCCCGCCACACACACACATTAAATAACATAGCTAACATTAATGGAAGACAATGATTGAAAACGTATATAAATATTTTAGTCTAAGACCCACACAAACAAACAAACAAACAAACAAATAAGCAAATAAGAAAAGAGAGTTGCACTTCTTGTAAGATATACTTCTAGATTAAGGTCTAACGATAAACGAAGCAAAGGAGAAAGCGAATTAAAATCAGCAGCCTAACATATGTATAATAACGAGTCTTAAACTAATATTATTTTACGTATATATAAATATATATATTTATTATAAACAATAAAATACAATTTTAAAAATTTAAAAGCCGTTTAGTCAGTTAGTTTGCTCAGACAACATTTAATTTAGTTAAATTCATTTAATTCCCAATTTGTATGGGTATATTGACAGTTCGGACGTCGGTTTTGTTCGTTGGCTTGGTTCTATTTCGTCTCGGCATCACTGGAACCATGGACTGGGCATAAAACTTCATCGATCCCAGTGCTTGGGGTGACTCCGCTCTGTAGTTTTCAAAGCAAGTCAAATCAACTAGATAGTGACCCAACGGCAGCTTCATAGGCACAACACTCTCATCGACGAATAAATCACGAGCAAACATGTGGCCCTGCAATGAAAACTCTCGCTCATTTCGAATCCAGCCAGCAAGTGGGTTACGTTTTCTCGGACTTACCATAAATGGGCACGAGTGATTGAAGTTGGTATAACGCCTCAACAGACCCCACATATATTTCCCATAGGGGCTATAATTTCTTCGGCCAATTATGTCGCATATATTAACCACAACATCCACCAAGAACGGATGATATTTATTGCTGTAGTCGCGTTTAAAGATCTGTATATGAATCTGCAACCGGAGAGGTTAGAACTATGGCAAATAATAGTTAATGGCAACGGTTCCAGCTTACCGATATATTCTTCACCGGCTCGACCAAATCCACATCCATCTGGGCCACGGCCTTATTCCAATTGACGGCCTTCAGGATGCACGAGACATTAGTAGTGCGCTTCGGAATGGGGCTGCATTTCAAGTTCGTCGTCTTGTATATTATCTTGGGTTCGCAGCACTTGCAAAGAGTCCAAATGTTAAAATATACTTCGACTATAATTTTTCATTGGCGCGTTTTTTTTTTACTATTTTCCAAATCAGCAAGGAGCCAATTAGAACCGCAAATGACAAATTCATGATTGCAAATAAAATGCGATTTTAGAGTAGGTATACAAATAGGCAATTTTTAATATTTTACCATTTAAAAAGAAATTTATTTTTTCTTTTTTTTAATTCAATGATTCAAATATAATTGTTATTCACATTTAATTAAAAGTAGATCAGAGTTTCGGTAACATTATAAATCGATTAATTTATATAAGAATTTTTGAATTCTGGTATTTTTTTGTACAGCTTTTTTTAGAGGTAGCGCTTCGTTTTTTCACGTAACTCTTGTATCTTACGTCTGGTTGTAAAGAACTTTGCTATTTTAAAAAGAAAATAATTTCCCGAGTTTTTTAAGTAAAAATTTCGTTAAAAATACCGCAAAGAAATCATAATTTTTGCAGTTCAATGCTTTATATTTTCTAGACGTTAAGCTGAAATCACAAAGTGTTTGGGCTTAACTTCCAGCTGTTAATTATCTTTTCGAAATAGCAAAGTTCTTTACAAACAGACGTTCGGTTTGTTCCTCGATGAAAACTGGTGTCGAGTAGTGTAATCAATCTGATATAAACAGAGCCAACGAACCATAGCTCTAGCCATGGTTCTCCACAAATAGAGGTGTGTCACCCACTTCTTTGCGATATTTTGCAACCACTCGGCCTCAAAAAATATATTTTTGTTCCCTTTTTACGTATCGAGAAATAGACAAGAACTATTTCATCTAGTATTTCGTCACTAAGTTCCACACCATCTATTTATTTAGTCATGTTAACCGACAAATTTTAAATTTAAATTTACTAAGTGACTAATAGTTTGCTCAGACAACATTTAATTTAGTTAAATTCATTTAATTCCCAATTTGTATGGGTATATTGCCAGTTCGGACGTCGGTTTTGTTCGTTGGCTTGGTTCTATTTCGTCTCGGCATCACTGGAACCATGGACTGGGCATATAACTTAATCGATCCCAGTGCTTGGGGTGGCTCCTCTCTGTAGTTTTCAAAGAAAGTCAAATCAACTAGGTAGTGACCCAACGGCAGCTTCATAGGCACAACACTCTCATCGACGAATAAATCACGAGCAAACATGTGGCCCTGAAATAAAAACTCTCGCACATTTCGAATCCAGCCAGCAAGTGGGTTACGTTTTCTCGGACTTACCATAAATGGGCACGAGTGATTGAAGCTGGTATAACGCTTGAACAGACCCCAAAGATATTTCCCGTAGGGACTATAATTTCTTCGGCCAATAATGTCGCATATATTAACCACAACATCCACCAAGAACGGATGATATTTATTGCTGTAGTCGCGTTTAAGGATCTTTATACGAATCTGCAACCGGAGAGGTTAGATCTATGGCAATTAACAGTTAATGGTAACGGTTTCAGCTTACCGACATATTCTTCACGGGCTCGACCAAATACACATCCATCTGGGCCACGGCCTTATTCCAATTGACGGCCTTCAGGATGCACGAGACATTGAAAGAGCGCTTCGGTACGGTGCTGCATTCCAAGTTCGTCGTCTTGTATATTATCTTGGGTTCGCAGGACTTGCAAAGAATTTAAATGCTAAAATATACTACGATTATATTTTTTCATTGGCACGTTTACCATTTTCCAAATCAGAAAGGAGCCAATAAGAACCACAAATGACAAACGCATGATTGAAAATAAAATGCGATTTAGGAGTAAGTATGCAAATAGGGAATTTTTAATATGTTACCATTTAAAAAGCAATTTATTTTTTCTTTTTTTTAATTCAATGATTCAAATATAATTGTTATTCATATTTAATTAAAAGTAGATCAGAGTTTCGGTAACATTATAAATAAATTTGAACCACATTTAATGACGAACGGTTTAAGCTTTCTTCTTCCTGTTTATGGCAGGTACCATAGCCTGGACATACCAAACGATGCTTCCGGCAAGATCGGGCTGCTTTTTGGGGTAATTCTCCATAATGGTAATGTTGATTTTGTAAAGGCCCAACGGAAAATATTTGGGCACAAAGGACTCGTCGATGTAGGCGCCGCGTGCCATTAAATGACCAGCAAACGGGCAGGAGTGATTGAAATTCGAGAACCGTTTGGTCACTTTAATAATAATAATAATAATAATTTTTTGAGGGGCTTTTATATATTTTAAACCTGCTTTTTACTGCAGTCGCGCATACTTTTAGGAAGAAGAATACAAAATATTTGTAAATCCTAAAACAAATATTTGGAATAATCTGAATAAAATATGCTTCAAATATAATATTATATTGGATCTATATTTTGCAATAAAAATAGTCACAGCTCGATCAGTGTAGTGTTTTTTGAATTCGCTAACGTTAAAATTGACTGGTCGATTTGACCACTGGTCATAATGCAGTATATTCAAATGCCATAGATTCTGCACGCCTATAGTAAGCGAAAGGGCGGAGTCGATCTATTTGACAATGGCACAAATAATTATCGTATTAGAGTACGAGGGAAAAAGTGGTATTGGCCGTTGTTTACAAATGCGCTGGACGCCGATATGGTTAACTCATGGAAGCTCCACTGTGTTCTGGCCAAGCATGCAAGCACTACCGAATCCCAAGAGGTGGGAACGGATCGCGCAAAGAACCGGATAAATCCAAAAAAATTAAGTAGGAGGCCACAAATTGCTTTCCGTACTAATGTAACTATGTGTTTATTTCATACATGTCCGGAGATACAAAGGATCTCACATGCACCAAATTTGAGTTCAGATATACATAGTATTGAATAATATTAGAACAGACAAAACAGATAATGGCATCTTCAAACTTGAAAAGCCACGTCGCTGTCGTGTTTGTCATAAACATGCTTCATTTAAATGATCCAAATGCGATGTTGCTGTTCACACAAAATGTTTTAATAATACACCTGGCCCTCGCTTAACTCGAACTCTTTTAATACGAACTCGATCTTACACGGCTATAATATTTGCTCCCTTTTCCTTTTTAACACGCTCAAAACCTCGTTCTTACACGATTGCAAAATATCGAAATTTATTTTTGTTTGTCCATTATGCCTTAGAATGTTTTTGCACGCATGGGGAGAGCGTAGTAAAAGGGAAAGCTCTCACGTGTAACGAACCATGGCTCATCAAAAACAGCGGAGTGTCAGCGCATCCACGCTGGTCGGAAAGAATAACACTACTCGACAAAATCCAACTTTTTTTCATCAAGAATCCAACAATCCAAAAAAACCAACGGAACTTTTATTTAAGAATTTTTGAATTCTGGATTTTTTTTGTATAGCTTTTTTCAGAGGTAGCGCTTTCTTTTTTTCACGTAACTCTAGTATCTTACGTCTGGTTGTAAAGAACTTTGCTATTTTAAAAAGAAAAAAATCATAATTTTTGCAGTTCAATGCTTTATATTTTCTAGACGTTAAACTTAACTTCCAGCTGTCTTAATTATCTTTTCAAAATAGCAAAGTTCTTTACAAACAGACGTTCGGTTTGTTCCTCGATGAAAACTGGTGTCGAGTAGTGTAATCAATCTGATATAAACAGAGCCAACGAACCATAGCTCTAGCCATGGTTCTCCACAAATAGAGGTGTGTCACCCACTTCTTTGCGATATTTTGCAACCACTCGGCCTCAAAAAATATATTTTTGTTCCTTTTTACGTATCGAGAAATAGACAAGAACTATTTCATCTAGTATTTCGTCACTAAGTTCCACACCATCTATTTATTTAGTCATGTTAACCGACAAATTTTAAATTTAAATTTACTAAGTGACTAATAGTTTGCTCAGACAACATTTAATTTAGTTAAATTCATTTAATTCCCAATTTGTATGGGTATATTGCCAGTTCGGACGTCGGTTTTGTTCGTTGGCTTGGTTCTATTTCGTCTCGGCATCACTGGAACCATGGACTGGGCATAAAACTTAATCGATCCCAGTGCTTGGGGTGGCTTCTCTCTGTAGTTTTCAAAGGGAGTCAAATCAACTAGGTAGTGACCCAATGGAGAATTTATAAGCACAATACTTTCATCGACGAAAAAATCACGAGCAAAAATGTGGCCCTGAAATAAAAACTCTCGCACATTTCGAATCCAGCCAGCAAGTGGGTTACATTTTCTCGGTCTTACCATAAATGGGCACGAGTGATTGACGTTGGTATAACGCTTGAACAGACCCCAAATATATTTCCCATAGGGGCTATGATTTCTCCGGCCAATAATGTCGCATATATTAACCACAACATCCACCAAGAACGGATGATATTTATTGCTGTAGTCGCGTTTAAAGATCTTTATACGAATCTGCAACCGGAGAGGTTAGATCTATGGCAATTAACAGTTAATGGTAACGGTTTCAGCTTACCGACAGATTCTTCACGGGCTCGACCAAATACACATCCATCTGGGCCACGGCCTTATTCCAGTTGACGGCCTTCAGGATGCACGAGACATTGACAGAGCGCTTCGGAATAGGGCTGCATTCCAAGTTCGTCGTCTTGTATATTATCTTGGGTTCGCAGCACTTGCAAAGAGTTTAAAGGTTAAAATATACTTCGACTATAATTTTTCATTGGCGCGTATTTTTTACCATTTTCCAAATCAGCAAGGAGCCAATAAGAACCGAAAATGACAAACGCATGATTGAAAATAAAATGCGATTTTAGCGTAGGTATACAAATAGGGAATTTTTAAATTTACCATTTAAAAAAATTTTTTTTTTTTTTTTCAATTCAATGATTCAAATATAATTGTTATTCACATTTAATTAAAAGTAGATCAGAGTTTCGGTAACATTATAAATCGATTTATACCACATTTAATTACGAACGGTTTAAGCTTTCTTCTTCTTATTTATGACAGGTACCATAGCCTGGACATACCAAACGATGCTTCCGGCAAGATCGGGCTGCTTTTTGGGGTAATTCTCCATAATGGTAATGTTGATTTTGTAAAGGCCCAACGGAAAATAGTTGGGCACAAAGGACTCGTCGATGTAGGCGCCGCGCGCCATTAAATGACCAGCAAACGGGCAGGAGTGATTGAAATTCGAGAACCGTTTGGTCACTTTAATTATAATCACGCCAACAGGCATAAAGCTCCTTCTCGATAGGATATCACATAGATTAACTGAAATGTCCACCAGAAATGGCTGATACTGGTTGCTGTAGTCCCTCTTGAAGAGCTGAACCCGTACCTGAGCAAGCATTCGTAATTAGTTATGGCTTTTATGAAACGTTTGGGGTGACATCACTTACTGAGATATTGTGCAGTGGCTGGAGCAGTTCAACGTCCATTTGGGACACGGCTTTGTTCCAGTTGATGGGCTTCAGATAGCACGAGGGATTAGCCGAGAAGGGGGCTACTCCAAAACATTCGATATTCTTCATTTTATAAATCACAGACGGTTCACAGAGCTTTCCACAAATTGTACAATAAACTGATGCAAAGCAGATGCGAATAATGCAGGGAATCTTTTACTCACCACCATTCCGTAGAGAATGAGCTGCGGAGCGACAACTGCAACGAGGTACATAGCCAGAACTGCGAGCAATATCCAGATGGGACAACCATTTAAATCATTTTTTAATTTCGCAATGAAAATTTGAAAAAATAACCATTTAATAAACAATTAAGCCGTAAATGATCGCCCCCTAAACGATCGCCCTGCCTGATGGATTGAATAGTACTACTGCGTCAGAGGAACGCTCCCCAGCCAATATACATGACAGCCAAGTTGTCCAATTTGGTGGCCTCGTCGATGAGAAAGTTGACCTGTCCTTCGGTGGACAGGGGAATGCTGTTGGACTGCTGGCGCTTAACCTGTTGGACAACGATAAGTGGAGTGTCGGTAAATCTTTAAATGAAATCTTTGGAATTTATGTGACCCTTACGTGACCCTGCAGACGATCGGCAATGCGCTGCACATCTTTGGTGATCTTGGCCGTGGCGGCGGCGTTGCGGATCTGCGCTCCGACATCGTAGACAAAGGGTCTCAGCATGGACATCAGCGTCTTGGCCTCCTGCTTGAGCAGGCGCAGCGTGATCTCGCAGCACTTGCGGTAGCTGCCCTCGACGCCCAGCGGCCCCATGGCCGCGATCATGTTCTGGGTGAGCCGAAACGGAACCATTTCCGGGTAGTTCAACATCTCGCCCTGGTTGAACAGGCAGTTGAAATCGACGTGGACAGCGTCACCATTGCGCTCATCGAAGAGTATGTTCTCGCCGTGACGATCGCCCAGCCCCAGGATGTAGCCCACCATGGACATTACGGCCACGGTGCGGATGTACGTTTGCCGGGCCTCATACCAGCTGTGGGGCGTGGCGAATCGCTGGCGCAGCCACACCTGGAACACGGGCGGATGGGCGGGCAGCAGCTGCTTGGTGAACACCTCGCGCTTCTTCTCTATGGGATCAGTCAGGGGCAGGGCCAGCTGCTGCAGCTGGCGGCTGGTCATGACCCGACCCCTTTGCGCGTACAGGGCCATGCAGATGCTGCGGTACGAGGTGAGATTGGGCAGCCACTCGACCAGGCCGCACTCCTCGTTGAACGGCAGCACGGCGTAGGTGCGTATGTGGAGGCGCCGCTGCCTGGCCGGCGCACTCTGGTGCAAGTAACGCTTCACCAGCCCATTGAACTCCATCAGACGGGCGTCGCGACGCAGGTCATCCTTGGGCTTGACCAGCACATCGTACTCCTGGCCATCGCTGCAGCGAATGGTGAGCTTCTTGGGCTTGGCCGCCGAGCGCAGGACCGTGATCTGCTCCTGGAAGCCGCTGATGTAGATCTGCTGGTAGGGAAACCAGTTGGCGACCTTGCTGCTGCTCGGCGTCAGTGCCGATGGGCCGGACTCCACGGTGAGGGGCATCGTGGGCTGCATGTACTTCTCGAAGGGCAGCAGGATGCTCGAGAAGTCCGCCTGGTTGCACAGCTTGGTGAGGCGCTGGTCCAGGTCGCTGAGCTTGTATGTTCGGTCCAGCGTAACCTCCTTGTTGGTCAGCTCAATCAGACGCTCCGTCAGGGAGTTGAAGTCGGTGAGCAGCTTCTGGAAGGCGGCGTTCTGCAGGCGGGCATCGGTGAGCACCAGCTTGCAGCGCTTGATCCTGTTGGCCGTGGCCGACTTGAAGTGTGGCAGCAGCATCCACAGGGACTGCTGGGGATACTCCTCCACCAGGCGTATGATCACATTGCGCAGCACACCGAACACCTCCGGCGTGGGGTGGCAGAGGCGACTCAGCATCTGGGAGAAGACCGTGTAGAAAATGGCCGTGGGCAGGACGCTGCAGCAGTTGCTCAGCAGATCGTTCATCTTCTTCACGAGCTCGGCATTGGTGGCGGACTCGGCCGTGTCCAGCCACAGGCTGATGAGGCGCGGCATCGACTGGTAGACATGCTCGCTGCCATACCGCAGCGATTTCGCATAGTTGAGCATGATTTGGAGCAGCAGTTCGTCGCTCTCGTGGCTGGCATGGGATGTGGATGTGCTGCTACCCTGTGTGGCCTCGCGCATCTTTTCCAGGAACTGCGCCAGCTGCACGTGACAGCCCTCCGACTGGCGGTGCACGGCAATGGCCTCCTGGAAGTACCGCAGAATGGCATCCGCGCACAGATGCATCGACTCGGCATTGTACACCGCCTGCAGGTACTTGCCCTCGAAGTACAGATGACGCTGCTCCGTGGACAGCTGCTTGGCGTTGCCCTGGCAGGAGGCTCGAATGATGGACAGCTGCTCCTCCAGATAGTTCATGGCCATGACCTGGTCGCCCTTCTGCCAGAGCAGCCGGGCCCGCTCCAAGAAGAGGCCACTGGGCTTGTAGTCGGCCGCCTTCAGGATGTACAGCTGTGCCCGCTGCAGCTGGCCCGCATTCCGGTTGATCTGCGCACTGTTCAGCCAGAGCCTGGCCAGCTCCGTCTGCAGATGCGGCTGGAGATGGCTGCGATCCGCGAGGCGTTGCTGCAGCTCGGCCAGCAGATTGCGGCGGAAGCTGTTGATGGGCTCCTGCACGCGCACCTGCGGATGTATCACCTGGATACGTGCCTGCCAGTCCTCAAAGTACTCCCTCATCAGCAGCTCCTGCCGATCCTCGGCGGCCTCCTCATGCAGCTGCTCGACCAACTGCTGGCTGCACTGAAGCTCGTGCACCAGATGAAGCTTCAGCACCGCATCGTAGGCATTCGCATACGAGTGCTGCTGCACGGCGGAGCAGCTGCGCAGCTGCTCCAACACCGAACCGCGCATCCCATCCAGCAGCGAGTCGAACTGCGGCCGCGTGGTCAGTGGCTGGCGCAGGGCCAGGCAGCCTTGGGCGCACTGGGCCGGCCAGTTGGCCTGGAACTCGTCCAGTTCGTCGTAGCTGCCGAGGCGCCAGAGCAGCTCCGCTTTGCACTCGCTGAAGCACTGCTCCGTGTACTGGTCGGCGAGGCGCTGCCAGAGGCCGTCGGCAATCAGCTGGGCCGTCTTGGGCGTGTCCATCAGGTAGGCGTCGATCATGGCCCGGATGTGCTCCGGCTGGAGGTGCTCTGTGCTGGAGAGCAGCTGCTCGTAGCAGGTGATCATGTCCTGCTGCCGCTCCACCAGACGGTTCACCAGAATGTCCTGGGTGACACTCATGTCGTAGCTGCGCGCCTGAACGGCCCCCTCCACGGAGTCCGAGTCCAGCAGCTTGCCATAGACCTCGACGAGGAACGTGAACTGTTCCAGGATGCGCTTGGACTTGTCCGCCCCATCCTCCAGATAGCTCTCCAGGTAGCTGAGGGCACGGGCATACTCCCCGCAATTGTAGCTGGCGCGGGCGACCAACAGCTTGGGTATCCTGCCGATAAACTCGTGAATCTTCCCGTAGTTGCTGTCCACCTCCTGGGGTGGTCTGCCCGCAGTGCTGCGGCCGTGCATGCGCTGCCATTCCCTTAGCCAGCGTTGCAGAAAGTCGAGCAACTCGGCACAGAGCTTGCCGGCGAGCCGAGGCACATGGCTGAAGTCCTCCCTGCGCTCCTGGACACTGCTCGCTGGCTGCTTGACGGCGGCCGCGTACTTCTTGGACTCGAACATCTTGAAGGCGTTCTCCTTTATGGCGCCCAGCTCCTGCTGCGCCTTGGCCGAGCTGGAACTCTCCTCGTTGGCCTGCAGCACCGCCATGAACTCCTCCAGCATGTGCTGGCTCTGCTCCGCTGTGCACTCGAGGAGCGCGTGCAGCAGAATGTACGGATAGAAGGTGCTCAGCATGTTGCCGTCCCGCTTGATGCACGGCTTGTAGGAGCTTAGCAGGTGGCGCGTATCCGTGGACTGGATGTACTCGATCAGGCGACTGGCCCACACGAAGGCCCACTCCTCGTACGAGTTGTTGGAGTAGTGGCTGCCAAAGATCGGCTGCTGCTGGCAGTTGCTCGCCCGCTGGCAGCTCGTGTAGCAGGACTGCAGCAGCGGCTCCATCACCTGACGCATGCGGGTAGGCAGCGACTGCCAGAGGCGCACCTTCTTCTGCTCCTTGGGCGAGATGCCGCACACGGCCAGGGTCTCCTGTATGGCCAGCGAGAAGCTGTCCACGAGCTTCGTCTTCTGCTGGAACTGGTAGCCGCGGCACAGCGCCGTCAGAGCCAAGACCGCAAAATCGTCGGACATCACGGTCAGCGGCAGCTGCTGGGGGCTGTCGAAATTGTAGTTGGACAGCAGGTAGCTCGCGTCGATGGCCCCCAGTTCGCCGAGGCATTTGGCCGAGGCCATCTGCAGCTGGCGGTCGTCGTGCTGGCAGCCAGCCATCAGGACATTGACAATCTGCTCCAGCAGCGGTTCGAGCGGCAGCTCATTGAGGATCATCTGGTTGAGCTGGGTGCGGCGACGGCCGAAGATCTCGCCCAGATGCTGAAGCCCATAGACGCGCACCTGCAGGCACTCATCGACGATCTGCCTGTGGAGGAAGCGCAGCTGCTCCAGCAGCTGGGGCGGCGACTGCGCCTCCTCCCCGGCCAAGTCCAGATGGGAGGTGTGTCGCTTGATGCACTCCCGGATGTTGGGCGAGACATTCTCCATGCGCTCGAGGAAGTACAGATCCGGTATGAAGTTGCCCAGCATGGAGGCATTCCGGAGTATCACAAACTCGTACAGGTCGTTCACCTGCTTCACGTTCTCGCTATCCTTCAGCAGCGGCTGCAGAGTGGCCACGATGCGGCCCAGGGAGGGGCCCAGCTCCTGCACATTCACCACGTGCAGAAATATGTGCCAGATCTTCAGGCAGATGCGCTGCAGACGCGGCTCCTGCAGCGTGTGCACGAAGCTGAGCATGGCCATGATCTTGAACCGGAACTGGGTGACATGTTTCGCGCCGACGAAGCGCATAATCTGGCCCAGACTGTAGAGGGTCTCCTCCTTGAGAGGGCTTCTCGAAGGACGGCTCGCTCAGGCAGCTCTCGAAATAGGTGATTACGCCCAGGAAGCGCTCGGCAATGAAGGTGGCAAACTCCGCATTGGCCGCCTGGCTGGACAGCGCCTCCGCTGAGCCCACCGACAGCTGCAGCAGGCTCTGGAACGATCTCATCACGAAGGTGGGGTTGCGATTGAAGTAAATCAGCAGCTCAGCCACCGTTTGCTGCGGAAAGAAAGCAGAGCAGAGTAAATATAGAGATAGGACAGGGGGCAGGTGCCGTGGCAGGTCCCACCTTAACATCCGCATTCATGAGCTCCTGCAGGCTGGACTGCGTGCAGCTGATCACCAGCTGAATGCAGCTATTGGCCAGCTCAGGCTCCTCGGTGAGGTAGACATGGGTATAGAGGCGCAGGAACGAGATGGTGAACAGCGTCGCAATGGGCTTCCGCAACTGTTTGGCTATCAGCACAAGCACTCCCTTGCAGCGCGGCTCCACGATGCAGTGCGGCAGGACCATGGCCGTCAGCAGGCGATGGTACTTGCAGGTGAACTCCTGCACGCACGAGAAACCCAGCATTTTGGTGAGCTGCAATGGATAGATATATCGATATAGTCCATGAAGGTGTGTCGTCATATCTACGCACCGCTCTGAGGGATCGCGTGAAGCGCACGCCATCCGTCAGGTATGCAGTCAGGGCCAGGCGTACGGCCAGATCGAGGGCATCCCGCTTGTACCAGTTCCACAGGTTGACCGTCTGCAGGCCGTGGCGGGCACACATCTCACTGGCCGCCATCACGGCCTCCTGGGCCACCAGGGAGTGCGTGTGCACCAGGAAAAAGAAGGTCATCTTGAACCAGTGGAAGAGCCAGATCTCATCGATCCCCGGGTGGGCACAGGAGATGATTATGCGCAGCACGGCGCGCTGCTCCAGTTTGCATTGCTCTGCCAGAGGGTTGGCCAGGATTTGCTTGACGGCCTCGAGGATGAACTGGCCCAGCTCCTGCATGAAAGACGCCGACTGTGAACTCAACGCAGGAACCAAGAGACTGAAGCTCTTATCGCCCACGCCCCGAAGTCCTTCCTCCTTGAGCAGACCGAAGACAAGGGAGGGGCTAACGCTGAGCAGATCCAGGTGATGGGCAATGTACGAGGAATCTGATTGGAACAACAATTCCCTGACTATCAGTTCGAGTACTTCGCCATCGAAGTCGAGATCCGTGGCATTTGGCTTGCACTTGCCCAGGAAAAGGCCAGGCAGCTGCTCCGGCAGTGGCCGGCACTGCGGACAGTACAACTCAACGCGATCTGCCACCTTAAAGACGCTCAGATGGGAGCACATCAGCATGCGGATCGCTTGACTGCACGCAGACTGGGGCGACAGGTGCGGCAGGGCTATCAGCAGTTGCCCCGCTTGGAGGAAACCCGCTAGAAACAGCTGCGGCAGATTCGGGCAGATCTTCTCGCCAAATTTAAGGAGACGCCTGGCGTAGAAGGATTGGATCTGGGTGAGGGCACTCGACGGCGTCTCCAGGCGGACACCGCAAAGGCGTGCCATCCCCTGTATTTCATGCTCCTGGAGGATGGCCAGCAGGTGGTGCAGTGTTTGCGGCTTCAGTGAGTGGCTTATGAAGGCGACCTTCATTAGCAGTGAGCAGATCTCCAAGTATATCGGTCGAATCTCATGAATGCCGATGCTGACATTGCCCTCCTGGTGCGCCAGGTGCGTGGAGACCTCATTCCAGTCGGTGTCCGTCTCCTTGGGAAGCTCATACTGCAGCGGCAGCCTGGCCAGGATCGCGGAATCCAGCTTGTCCTCAGATTCCAGCATCTTTTGCTGGTTCTGCCACAGGATGAGCTGCTCCAGCTGATGGAAGGCCCGCATAATGGCGACAATGGCCCACCACTCATTTAGGGTGGTTTTCTCGTTCGGGAGCTGTTGGGCCATGGCCTCTGACATGGCTTGAACGATGGGCGAGCGCATTTCAGGTTGCTTCACTGCCAGAAGCGTCAACAGTGGCAGCAACTGCACGGGATGCGAGCGCCAATGGCCCATCACGAGCTCCTTCAGCAGCATTAGGTGCTCCATGGAAGTCGCCGAGCCATCCAGCTGCTTTTGAACGCAGTCGCTGAGACTTTGGAGCAATCCCTTATCGATTTTCAGGCTCTTGGACAAGCCCAGAATCTCGTTTAAGAGCAGGTAGCTCAGGTGAAGGCCCTCGCGGCCAGACAGCTGCAGGACAAGCACCAGTTGTCGTGTGGACATATCAAGCCGTACCAGCTCCTGCCGGCTCATGCACTCCTTTTCCAGCCACTTGGCAGCCATGGACCACATCATGGTGGTGGCCTCCAATGTCAGCTGCGCGTAATGGGCCACATCGGGATTGGTCAGCCAACTGTGGGAGGACTGAGACTGCAAGACACCGTGGCAGTACTCCAGGCTGGCCAGCTTCGTGTCCATGTCGCACTCCTTCAGGATGAGCAGCGCCTGCTGCAGGCTCCCCGAGAAGATGTCTCCGTGCGTGGCATCTCCAATATGGTGGGCATGTTGCAGAATCGTCATCAAACTCTTGGCATACGCATCTGCCCTGTCCACCGGCAGTTGGATGTCCTCGAATGCGCATTGCGGATCGAACTCCAGCAGAGGAGTGGCATCGCACTTGAATATCCTCAGGTTAAGTTTCTTGTCCTCCCTCGTAGACCCCTCGCTTAAGTCGAGCGCACTCAGTTGTACGTGGATCTCTTGCAGGGCCTCCACATAGGCCTTCACCAGGCGCTCGTACAGCTTCGGATGATTCGAGCAGCAGGAGCTAATGATCTTCCTCTGCAGATCGATGCACTGACTGTGGTGAAATAGTAGGCATCACATGCATATCATTCTGTTTTGTGCTCTTACCTGCCATCTTCACTCTCGCCCAAGCACTTGGCCAGCTTGTTCAGCAGCCACAATAGAAATGTGTCTTGGAATTTGTTGTTCAGCTCGCGGACCAGCGAGCAACTTATGAGGCTCGGCTCCTGGCAGAGTATGTCCTCGATAACTGTGTACGCCTGGGACAAGTTCCCTTCGTTCCGATTCACCAGGTTATAGAGTAGTTTCCACATTTCCTTGCGATGGTTCGCCATTTTCGCTAATTTTATTTTAAAAATCCAAAAATACGCGAAAATAGGCAAAGACCGGCAAAATTTGCCGCAAATTGTAACAGCGCTGCCAGATGCATGTAATTTAGCTGGCCTATCGTTCGTACATATGTATCGATATATCGTATAAGTAGGTATATCGGTAATTTAAATTTTAACTATTCTATTTTCTTCTGCTTCCTCTTGGTTCGCATAATCTCCCAATACCAATTAATAGTTCCATAGAACGCGTTGCTTTCACCAGAATAGGTTTCGAAAAACGTGACGGATATCCAGTAAATACCGGTTGGAATGGATGATGGTAAATTGCTGGTTTCGAACATCATGTCTCGAGCGAACATATGACCCTGCAATAGTAAATTGTGAAGTTATTCAGTCTCCCTAGGGTGAATTCTGTGATGCTAGTTACAGAAAAAGGACAGGAGTGGTTGGCATTCGTGAACATTTTCAATGTTTTCCAAAACAATAGGCCGTAGGGTAGGAAAGACTTGCCAGCTATCAGGTCGCATACATTAAACGAAATGTTTACCAGAAATGGCTTATACTGGTTCGTATAATCCCTTTTGTATAACTGAAGGAGCACCTGCAAGCAATTATCTCATCTCAGATATTATTTGATCGAAAATTGTATATATTCTTACGATTGGATTCCTCAGCGGTTCTATGAGTGTACAGTCCATTTGTGCAAGCGATTTCTCCTTGAGGTGGCATGTGACATTTTCAGTGAACTTTGGATTGGATTTGCATTCGATTTTTGTGGATCTTAGTACCAATTCGGAGGTACATCCCTGTCAGTGTGTGTCCTTGGAATTAGATAGATATAATGGTTGGACATAATAATGTATATTACCCTTGAGAAAACCACCAAAAAGCAGAGAAGAACGATCATCATCACATGCAAACTAGCAACTGAAAGAGCCAACCACTAACCCAAATCTGGTTTTAGCCTAATGACTTAATAATAAGTCCCCCTATTTCAATCATTATTACAGTGTGTGCTAATCTAATTCAAGATCTGTCCACTAGACCGAAAAGCTGTACAATGCTGTTGAAAGTGACAAGCATAGCTATAAGTTCTTGTGGCCGTCGAAAATATGCGGAAACCGCGAGACTTTGGCACTGATTTCGATGGCTGCGGCATATCCCTGTCGTAATGGAGAAATTAATTTTAAAACTGATTAAGCGCGGGCGACATTAAGAGCTGCCAGACATCGATAGGTATTGAGGTGTTGGTACCAAACATCGATATTATGTCCAATCGTTATCGTTCACAAATTTGTTGACATTTTTCTGTTTTCCTAATTTGTTGCTGATAATTCGCTTGTTTTCTTAATTGTGGGTGGAGTTTTGCCCCCCTTTTGGCAGATTTGAAGTTCCTTGGCGCCAGCCAGCTGGACGGTTCATGGCTAACCGCGATGTATTCTCCAAAATCCTGCCCAATGTTAAGTTGGCCACTCGCTACGATGAAGACGGACGCGAAGTTCAGGTAAATACATCTGAGCCTGCAGTAATGACTCCTCGTAATGCTCGTTCTTGTTGTTCAGGTGGAGCGGCGCGAGGACTCCGATGCAACAGCAAAGGAGCAGGACACTTTCGACATTCTTGTGGCCGCCGGCTATTATCGCGCCCGCATCAAGGGACTCTCCGCATTTGACAAGGTTGTGGGCGGCATGACTTGGTGCATCGAATGCTGCGACTATGACGTGGATGTGGATCTGCTCTTCCACGAGAGTCTGTCGATAGGACAAAAAATGTAACTGACCCTGCCAATTTCTTGGAGCCCAATGGGATTTATCTAATACATTTTCAGAGCTCTCGTGGAGAAGATTGTTTCGGTTCTGATCGATATGAAGTGCCCACATAGCTTGGAGCCGCATCAGGTGCAGGGTCTGGAGTTTCTTGCCATCCATCCCGTCATTCAGTGGCTAGTGAAGACTTCGGTAAGTGACATTTCCATCGAGGCGTACACAGGAACGAAGAAAAGTCTTCTCTTTGCAGGTGGAAAATCGTGCAGCGCGTGGCCAGCGCTTGAAGAGATTTGCCATTGGGGAGTTCCACAATCATTACCAGTATAAAAGCGACAAGGATAATCTGACCAAAATACGCCTGGCCTCTGCCAATATAAAGACCATTCAGGACCTCTACAGTCCATTTAGGATGTACAAGCGCCAGGAAACCACAGACGATGATGAAGTTTCGCGGGTGCGCCTGACGCTGCTTGAGTACGGAGATCCAGGGCCGATGTTCAAGGCAAGCGCAGGCCGCAAGGCAGGGTCGGGCGCCGAAGAGGGAGATCAGGTGAGACCGAAGGAATTATTTTATAATTTCAGCAAACAAAATTTCCTTAGCAGCTGGAGCAGCTGGAGCAGTACCTGCGCAGCCTATCGCTGGCTAAGGAAGACTTTACGGGCACCCAGAAACGTATAGATCTGGACCCTACGGCGCGGCATGCCCTACAGCAGCACTATGCGGAGTTCAAGCTTGAAATGGAAACCGATACCCAGGAACTGAAGGCACAAAATCAACAGAAGCGCCTAGAGGCAGCCAAGATTGCGCTGGAGCACAAGGTGAAACGCTTCTGCAAAGACAACGAGCAACTGGCAGAGGCGGAAAAGGAGCAGGGCCAGAGAACAGCAGAAAAGGAGGAGCAGCTGGAGACGCTAAATGCTGCACTAAAGGCTCACAAAGCAAACGCAGGAGAGTGCGGATCCAAAGTGAGTTGGCGACTGTCTGCTGGCTTCTGACAAATGATGTTCGATGGTTATCTCTTTAGGCTGCTGGCAAGGGTTCAGGCGCTGTTGAGGCAGCACGATGAGCTGAAAAAGAGTGAGGCGGAATTCAAAGAGTCCTGCAGGACGGATTTGGCCAACCTACAGCAACAGATTGAGTAAGATTTGGGCCATTAAAGTGTGACCCAAATTAAATTCCCAATTTTCGTGCAGGGATCTGGAAGCCTTCAGTGCCCAGGATGCGGAAGCGCAGGAAGCTGCCCTGGCAGGCGAAGAGAAGCGCCTCAAGGAGCTGCGACTGCAGCTGGCCAAACGCAATCGCGGCATTGTGGCCATTGAACGGAAGCTGGACGCGATACCCGACCGCACGGAGCTGGCCCAGTACCAGCGGCGCTTCCACGAACTCCACAACGAGATGAGTGGCAAGCACCTGGAAACAAAGCAATATTATATACTGTACAATACGCTGAACGACAAGAAGCGCTACCTGGAGAAGGAGCTGACGATGCTGAACTCGATATGCGAGGCCTACAACGAGGGCATGATGAGTCCCCATGGCCGCGAGGACTTCATACGCCAGTTCGAGACGATTGTCGATGGGGTGAAGAGTGCCCAGGACAAGGTGCGTCACAAATACAACGAGGAGCGCATGCGGCGCGACGAGCTCAACGAGGAGCTGCAGTCCCTGCTCGAGCTGCAACGCCAGTATGCCACCGCCGTCAAGCAGCTCACCCGCGAGTGCCAGCGATGCGACCAACTGCAGCAGCACCTCAAGTCAATTAGAACTAAGACCCAGTCCTAGCCCCGCAATATGATATTCAATTATGGCTAGTCCTCCGTGGGCTGGCTGTCATTCCTCCTGTCCTCCTGTGGGGGGGCCTTGCGCAATTACTTAGTAAACTTGTTCAATAAATTGTGTCCCCATAATTGTAGTGCCATTATTCGAGAATTCGTTGGCTGACTGAGTGGACTCCAAGGATTCCACTCCCCAGGGAGCGGACCAAGTGCACACGCTACAAGCCCCAATGCTGCCCATTTGTCATGCTTAACTTTAACCTTTGGCAGTGCAGTTTCCCATCTCCCCGAGAGAGAGAGAGCGACCCTTGCATGTGTATTTATGGAATTTATGTCACTTTGGCTGCTGCTCCTGGTGGCTGGGTCAGCAGTTTATATCCATATATGTGGAGCTGGCTGCTTTGGCATTTGCATTTGCATAGTTGCAGGGGAAGCAATGCAAATTGCTCTCTTCATTCCATTCAATTTGGTTCTCCAATTAATATGCGGGCCGCTTGGTGCCACGCAGCGCAATCAGAGCCACTTCAGGTGGGGCCTGGAGTGCGGCGCATGGAGGTTGGGTGCCCGCAGCCAGCAAGCCGGCAGCATGTCCCAGCTGACGGTGGTTTCTGTTAATTAATGTCCTTGCACCTTAACATTGAATTCAAGCTGAGCAATTGCAATTACACTTTATTGCGTGGCAATCAATTCCATTCAACAAGTGACATTGAGACAGAGACATACTTCCTTCTGGCCGCCACCTTCTGCCTCCTGGCTGGCAGCACCTACTGCTCTGATGGCACCGCAGGCGAAACCTTCGTCCAGCTTCAATGATAAATTTTTAGCATACACATAGGAAATATTTAAAGGGAGCCTGGCCAGGCCTTGGTGCGCCGCAGCGGACAATGTGTGCTGGATTGGGCCATGTGCTGGGACTCGATAGAGTCCTTGACAGACAGTCGAACTGCACTGCTCGTACTCGACGCGGCTCCTGGCTTCCATTCCATTGTGATAATGAGCAGGAGTGCTCTGCCCTGCCCTGCCGCTCTGCCTTATCATACTGTAAACACACTCGTACATATGCGTACATATTATATGTATGTATTACTGTTTGTATGTATTTACTACTACCCCACACTCGTCGAGCAGCCAGCCAGGCACGTCGAGGAGGAGTGGAGGTCGAAGTTCCATGACTTTTCCCCCGGCAAAAGTGAAAGGCAAAGGCCATAGTGGCAGTGGCAGTGCCAGGGATCGGGATCCCGCGTTTCCTCATTTATATTTGCTCTGGCATTTGCCCCAAACACACACACAGCACACAGCCTGAATGGGCTGGAGCAGAAGAGAGATAGCGATAGTGGGTACGGGCTGGAACGAGAGGGAGGAGCACACACGATAAGGGGACGATACGAGCCAGAAGCCTTGACAAAAGTCAATCAGCATATTTGCTCGATTGGAGGGAGCATGCCAAGCGGATAATCGATTCGAAATGTGTTTGAATAACAAATTACTGGAAATTGTGAATGCGAAAGTCATTGTAGCACACACACGGGACACGGGTCTGCACACCCAGCATACGGGTGTGTGCAAAACGCTTCGCACACTTTTTCGGCTGCGAATCAAATGTATGCAGCTGTCAGTGTCGCCTGAGTTGGCTGGAACTGTCCTGTCTCCATCCTGACAGGCGACAAAGCTATGGCGGCACGTATGCGTGCATGGGGCCCCGACTTGACGTGGCTCGGCTCTCGGTCTCTGCCCCGTTAACCACTTGTTGGCTCGTTGGCTCGTTGGTGACTGAACTTTCCATCTCGAACTATTGAACTTTGGGGCCCAAACAATGAACCGCCTTATTGCCAGGAAGGCTGCCCCCAGCCCCACCCCCGTAGCTGTCGTTGCCTATTTCTGTGACTTCTGTGTGCGAAAAGCAATAATACTCATCCGCAGATGCTGGTCCGTGCAGAAGGGAAATGAAACCACACGATGTGCCCAGAACTTTAATAGTATTTCAGTGGCATTTGAATACTCGCCCCGAATCGGTTCGCGTCGCTGCTTGGGCGGGGTGGAGGGGTTCGATTTGGTCAAATGTCAGTGCACCTTTGGTAAACAAAGAGAGTGCCCGCTGGCCAGGGCTCTGGCCATGGCTGCAGACGTCCACACGACAGCATGGCATGTGCCGCAGACAAGTTTAAATCAAGCCACAGTAAAAGATGCATTAATCAACTTGAGCAATGAACCAAGGTGCCCCCCAGGACCAGGACCAGGACCAGCACCAGGACCAGCACCAGGACCCTAATCTCCCACTCCACACGGCCGACAATTTGTCACTGTGTGTCACATGCCGGGAGGCGGTCTATGATCGGCCGAAAGGAACATTCGTTCGGAGCATTGATTTAATTAATTTATGTTATCCTGGCGGCCTGGCTCCCTGGCAACAGCAAACAAGCGCTGGCCAGACGCTTACCCCAGGGCGCGTGGCAACTCTGGCCAGCAGCATCGCTCCGCATCGCAGCTGCCATTCAACAGGTCTGCCAGCTTCCGTGCGCGGGACGCAGAGCTTTCGGCGAAAGCTCGGCCAAAGGCATGAATGAAAAGCGTCGGAGCCAACCAGCCGCCCCACCGAAGGGGCAGGAAGACGAGACGATGTGTTCTGTTCGTTCTCGGGCCAGTTCGGTGGCTGCCTGGCTGGGCTCCATTCTCTCATTGCTCCGCTAACCAGGCACTCGAACGCACACGGCGCGGACTCCGCACATCCGACATCCGACATCCATCCACTTTGGGATCTCGGGATCTCGACTTCGTTCCGTTTTGCTCCGTTTTGTTCAGTTTTGTGCGCGGCTCCATTCCAAAAAGGGGGGCGAATAATCACCATTTCATTTGAATTTTTATTCAATAAAAAAGTGCACAAAAAAGAAATTCATAATAAAAAAAAAAAAGAATAATAATAATACAGAAAAACGAATAATCCTAAAGCTACAAATGTAAATGGTAGTCCCCTCCCAGTCCGCAGTGCGACTCCACTTGCCCGCCTCTCTGGCAGTGCGTGTGTCACAGTGCTTGTGAGTGTTTGTGGAAATATGCAAAGGATTGGCGCAAGTTGCGAGGCGTAAAAATATTCAAATTCCATGCTGAAATTACTGCACGCAATTTTAAATAATCCAATGCCAGCGGAACAAGTGTACAAGTAATCTGCAAGCAGGCAGCAGTCAGCCGGCAGCAGCAGCAGCGGCTCTCAAAGCGGCACATAACAGGCCGCGAGCCGCGAGCCACGAGGCATCTGCTAATAGGATTACGCATCACCTTCGGTGGGTCCCGACAGTTGTGCGGATTAGCAACAGCGCCAGAGTATCCGCCATTACAAACCCCAAGTCCCGTCTTCATTCGCGGCAACAGATTAAAAGGTATCCTACCCGCAAACCCACGAACAGGAACAAGCGGCCAAGCCACATGGCGCGTATGCGTGATTTGCCCATTGAACAACCGATCCTATCCCATCCCATCCGAACGAGTACTCGTATCTCTGGCTAATTGTTAACTATAGTCGGAGGACACATTCAAACGAATTAATAACCAGCTTGGTCCCACATTAATTGGCATCCGCTTTGAGTGGTGGTCGGGGGATGCAAAGGGCGGGGGCTGCGCCTCTCAGGAGGAGCAGTAAACTCCATAAATATCACATTTTATTAAACAAAACCCGAATCCATTTGCGTTATTGCTTTTACGTGCACGAATGTTAATTGAAGCCGCTCACCTTTTCGGGAGACTGCCAGGCAGATCCACCCACAGCCCAGCACAGCCCAGCACAGCAACACCCCACCACCTATCAGATTATGGCCAGCAAACCACCAAAACAGATTAGATAAGTCGATTGCGATGGTGGCTCGAGTTATTAGCGAACAGCGAACAGCGGCAGTGGGCGATGGGTGATGGGAGAGGACGGGCATGGATGTTGATGACGAGTCAAGTGGCAATGCGAGCGTGTGTGTGTGCATACACACATATCCATGCATGTATGTGTGTGTACTGTGCGGAGAAATGAATATTCATAATGAGGCGCCAGTTACACATTTCCCGTCGAAGCATGAAAAGCAAATTACGCACAAAATAATTGACATTAGCATATTTTGTGCATCCTGTACGAGCGTGTATCTGTCTCTCCCTCTTCCTCTCGCTGTGTATGTATGTGTGTGTGTATCCTGGATATCCTTTGTGCCAAATGGCTTTCAACTTAAACAGTCCCGAGCCACGTTCCCCTCTGTATTTTGATTGAACTTGAAAGTCTCCGTGCGTTCCGTATACCCCACACGGCGCATACGTGATGTGTCTAAGCGGATTAAAGCCAGATGGAACCGATGGCAGAGCGGCTGGTTGAGTGGGGTGCATCGCTGCTTTGGCAGTATTTCCTATTAAATAAACATTTTTTTGTATGCCAGAGCGCTCTGTGGGAAGCTCTAATTGATCCCCCCAGCTGGGCGGGCTCCCATCTTCTCATCTCTCTCTCGACAGCCGAAAAGAAAAGCAGGGAAATTTGTTTTCAATATGGACATGTGTTTACTTATCTACGCACTTCCCTACCACCCACCCCCCGCCATGTACTCCTTTGGCAGGCACCCACTTGGACAATCATAATCCTGCACTAACTGAGGCAAGTGTAAACGATTCCTTGGGGGCATAAACATCACACGCTAACTGACTGGCTCTCCTCTCCATCTCTCTCTCGCTGTGCTTCGCAGCACCACTTAATCATTACAAATGAGCCGCACACACACACACACACACACAGAGAGTAACACACGCACACACTCCCAGCACAGTCGCACAGTGGGGCCACATTTATGGCTCGTTAGCAATGCGAGTTGCGGCAAGCGAATCGGGGGGAAAAGGGGAAAAGAGGATTGGAACTTTGACTCGTTTTGAAGTTGTGGCCAGTGCGGTTTGTGTCGCTCTTTGGGGGCAGGGCGGGCCATTCAAGGGTTAATTGCCAAAGATTTTCAGCTGCAAGCCTCGGGTTTCCCCTCTTGATTGGTTTTCATGGTCAAAATGGGAAGCTGCAAACATTGAAAGTGGCTGGCCGAAAGTTAAAGGAGGAGCAGCGCAGAGCAGTGCCGCCTCCTGCCACATTTGATCCAAGTCAAGTCTTATCTGGAACGAAAAATGCTTGCAGCTGAAGTTGATAAATGGATTTAGTTTGATTTTATAGCTAAAATCGATGCCCCACCATTTGAATCCCTCTGCACGGAGTCGGAATCGAACAGTTTTCGGGGAGTCGCGTCAAGACAATGGGCCAGCTCGGTCAAAGACCCCCTGCAGGAGGAGCGCCCTTACCGCTGTGAGACATCCTGACTCATGCGAGGGTTTCCTCCAAAAAAATGCACTTAAAATTGAATGCCTTTGGCAGAGGAGCAGCAGCCGGAGCAGGAGCCAGAGCCAGAGCTGGAGCCAGAGCGTGACAGAGCCAGAGATAATCTACAGCATAAAATCACGCGACAGTAGACGCTGCTGCTGCTGCTGCGGCTGCGGCTGCCTGTCGGGCAGACAAAGGACAGGACAAAGGATCAACTGCAATTTTGGATTTTTCTCGTTCTGTGCTTGAGAGCGTGCCTGTGGTGGGGGTGTGCCCGATGTCCCCGATGTCCTTTGTGGCAGAAATTACACCAAGAAGTTCAGTTCGGTTCGCATTGGTGCTTCATTTTTGCGCTCGTTTTGACTATCAGCCATTGCATTTGCATTTGCATTTGCATTCAGCACTTTCAGATCTCCAAGTGACTCACGGCTGCAGCTGCTCAGCCATAGATTCATACATCTTGTAGCCATGTGTATTTGTGTATCTGTGCAGACATGTTTTTGCTCATTTGTCAGCTTGTATTTATCATTTTCGCATCATTAGCTCGTGACGATGCGGCTGGCATATGAAGGGGATTTATTTATTTGGGGTTTCCTACCGGAACAGAGAGAGAGATTGAGACTGAGACTGAGCGATGGCCGAGCCATTCAAACTATGGGAAAACTGCTGCTTTCATGCCAGGATCCTGGCTGCTCAAACTTGCCGCTCGACTGCAGGGCTTCTGCCACTTAATCAGGGTTTAATTTGCCATCAAATGTGAAATAGTTTGCTGATTAGCTGCCAGCCCAGTTGGAGATGCAACGAGTTTCAACATCCCTGCCACTTGCCTGCCACATGCAGAAATCTGCTCGTGCTGCCTACCTTGAGGGGCACTTAAAAATGTCGAACCACAGAATGTTTTGTAAGCCAACAGTTTTATATTTAATTGCTTAATTACTGCTTGCTGCTGCGGCACACCCCCCGCCCCCCTGCCACACGCCTCCACCAAGCGGCTGCCATTTATGCTTACGTCTCTCAAACTGTTTTATGGCCCTGCGGAGAGCGGAGCCTTTACGAGCGCCCCGATTGCGCCTCTGCCAGACCACAATTACCGTCAAGCGGCCGTTTAGGCACTTGAGCCACCAACAACTTCCACTTTAACTTCCACTTTAACTTTAACTTGAACTTCAAGCTTTCAGCTGCAAGTTGACTTGACGTTAAAGACAAAAGTTTTCATCCTTGCACTACTTTCCGCCCTGCTGCATGCATTCCCGTGCAGACTTCGACCTTGGCTTTCGTGATGGGAATGTGTTCGTGCCCCGCGTAGTCGCATTCCAGCCCACGACAGCCCAGCTATGTGGACCTACATGATGGCTGCCGCCCGCGGAGATCGGGTCAACACAATGATGTCCACCAGAAGACGCCCCGAAACCGAGTCCCCCAAATACGGTTACAAGTAAGCACAAAGTTCGACCGCAGCGTGGAATGACTACTGTACGCAGTATCTGCATTTCAGCCTCTCCTCTCGACCCATGTACCGCACCACCCGCTTCGTGGGGGCCACCTCCTCGGCGCCCGCCCAGCTGCAGCTGCCGCATCACTCGCACCACCAGCAGGCGATGGCGCTGACGGTCCCGCCGCCGCTCGAGGAGATTAGCGGCGGCTTGTTCGCTCCATTTGCGCCAACGGCAGCGATTTCAGTCGAGCAGGCAGCCAGCTCGATTCCCCTGGGAACGGAGCACGACGAGCGCCTCGAGGTGCATCAGCTTCATTATCCACGCCGAAGCTGGCAACGAAGACCTCGGCATGGCAATCAGGCAGAAGCGGATGACGACGACGACGAGGACGACGAGGATGATGATGACGATGATGATGAGTTCGGCGAGGCCAGCGGCAACCAAGAGGAGGGCATTGCACCCGCTGACCTGCAGCAGCATCGCCACAAGCATCACCAGCAGCAGCAGCAGCAGCCGCAGCAGCAGCAGCTCTCCAGTGATCCCAGCTACGTGGAAAACGGCAGGAAGCTGATACAGGTAAGCGAACAGCAGGGCATCAGGGCCAACGTGACGCACATTCCACTCGATTGGAGCTGTAGATAAACGATAACTGATAACCGATTGCCATAACCGATACATTATGGCCGCCAGCATTCAATTATGTGGAAATCTAATTAAGTAATTGCCACAATTGATTGACTCCACTGGCTGTCTGCTGGCTGCAGGAATTGGCCCAGTTTCTGGCCATGCTCCATGCCCAAGGCCCGTCTGTCCGCCCAGGCCACGCCAGGCCAACGCAAATGAACTGAGAGAACCTTCATAAACTTGACCTTGCCGTAAATGGTGTTTTAATTACTTCCTCTATTGTCACGTAGCCCATCGCCCGTCGGCAGTTGAATGCCATTTTGGGCTGCCCGCACAAATTTTTATTAGCACGTGTCAATCGACTTAAAAAACAGACCAAAAGGAAACAAGAAATAATAGAGAGAGGGAGAGAAAGAGAGATAAGAAAAGGCAGAAGGGGGATTTATGCACGAGGAGGGTTCGCTCAGCAAAAACCTGAATACTCCAACAAAAGTCGTTTAAAGAGGGAATAAATATGTGTATAAATATGCAGGGGGCAGCAGATGGTACCTCTGGATGCCTGGGTGGCAGCTAGCTATAATCTGAGCTGCATCAAAACCATTGAAGCTTATTGCAATTTAAGCGTAAAATTATTTAGAATTATTTGCATTGAAGCAATCTGGAAAATTGAAACCATCTCTGGGGTATGTTCTTCTCTGAGCAAACTTTGGGTGGCATTTAGGGAACGGAGACAAGATCAAAGTCTCTTCCGCTGAAGGATTCATGGCTAAACAGGAGCCAGACAAGCTGGGGCCATTCGGTCTGTGCCACCTACCGGTAGCCGAAAACTCAACCATCTTCAATCTTTGCTACTTGCTCAAAGGAAACAACTTATCGCTGGTGCAGCTTGCGCTGCCTCTGCTGGCTTCATTGGAGAGCTCTTGGTGTGTGCCCGGCCCATGTCCTAGCGAGGATAATTGCATTACTTGGGTTTCCCCTTGTACGTACGCGAAAGGAAACAAGACACTCCGATCCGTGCCGGGCACTTCCTTTGACCCGCAGGGCTATAAATAAGTGAGTGTGTATTTTGGTCGAATGGCCAGAAACAGCTGGGGGGAGCAGCAGCAGCGGCAGCCATCGTCGGGTAGCTCCAGAGTGGGGGAGATTCGACAGTTGGCTCTGAGCGAGCAGCTGCTGTTCAGCAGAGAGCGGGCAGCAGGAGTCAGGAGGCAGCCAAGGGCGACAACCAATTTGACAGATAAGAGAGCCCGAGTCCAGTCCCCTCAAAGTATATGAAAGCGAGGCACCATCAGCACAAACAGAAGCAGAAACAGAAACTGTTTCAATGTCATTTCATAAATGGCCCAATAGGAAACAGAAACAGAAGCAGAAGCAGGAACAGCCAGAGCCAGAGCCACAGCAACGCCAATGCCACTGCCACTGCCACTGCCAATACTTGTAGCAATACCAATACCAACAGCAACGGAAAAACGCAATGAAATAAATACAAATGAAAAGCCCTCAAAGCCTTTTCCCTGTCTCCGCCCGCATGGACGTTGTCTACCAAATATTGGCTCTGGCTGTGGCTCTGGCCTGGCCTGTGGTTGTTGTTAATGCCTTTTTGAGGTGTGTTTCCAGTGTTTGGCCAGCAGCAGAGCCGAAAGAGCTGCAAGAGCAAGGCAAACTAAGGCAAGAAAAACCCTCAAAACGCCGCCATTGTGGTTACATAAAGGTCCATTACTCAAAACGGGCAGCCAGGACAGAAAGGACACTTGGGTGTTGGCAGGGGTAGCAACTTTATGGAATTGGCATTGAAAATATGACAAGTCTCGTGCCAATCTAAAATAGTTACAAGTTCTTCAAGTTGAACAGCCTCGACGCCGACGTCGACCTCGACCACCCTGTCATCTAGTCGGGCAGGGCAGGACAGGGCAGGGCAGGGCAGCGCCATTAAACCGATTAATGAACTCTATTTGCCTGGCCATACCTACAGACACATACACATACATACATATGTACCTCCCCCCCGCCAGATGTTAGAATGTACATGGGATGTTGGCTCAATTGTTTAACCATCCATTGGCATGATGATACTACGAGTATTGTAGCGGGTGTGGAATTTGAGAAGGCGGCAAGACACTCAACACGATGATGGCACACAGGGCGACGGCGATGGCGACGGCGACTTGGAAAAAAGAGTGGGACGGGACGGGGATGGACTGACGAACGGACGGACACCTCTAGAATAAACAGCAAAAGTGCGGGGAGTTCTCTGTCGCTGTCTCTGTCCGTCCGGGGACATTCCGCTTAGTCAAATTCTTTTTTTTGCGCCATCGACAGTTGGGTAAAAAACGCGTTCGCAGTCGGCAGCTTAGCTCTCCAGCAAGTAACTCGCCAGCAATACATAAAATAATACAAGAAAATAAACGGAGAACAAAACTTGGAAGCGGATAATTTATAATATTATAACAATGTCAAACTCGTCAGCGTAATGCGTTCGGTAAACAATCGAAAACAAGGCTTAAAAATTGAAGCAACAACAGACACAGGCACAGACAGAGGCACAGGCACAAAGCACAGGAGCGAGAAACGAGAACAATCGACAAGTGGATTTCCATATTGATGAGGGTCTGGTCGGTGGGTCTCGTCTCTCCCCATTGATTGCGGGGGCAACTGTAAAAGAATGGAGAGGATAACGCAGCAGAACAAAGCAGTACAAAGCAGAACAAAGCAGTACGGAGCAGCACAAGTCAGGAGTTCCGGGGACGAGAGAGAGAGAGAGACACAAACGCTTTAGTCTGTTTATTAAACGGGACTCGTTATCGGTCTTGCTCTGCTCCCCTCCCACACTCCCCACCCCAACCACATCTCTTCCTCACACTTGACAGGCATCAGAGTTTGTGGCCATTCAATCTGCGCCACAATTTGCATTATTTCCC
The DNA here is from genome assembly GCA_018150905.1 of Drosophila ambigua. Lineage (NCBI taxonomy): Eukaryota > Metazoa > Arthropoda > Insecta > Diptera > Drosophilidae > Drosophila > Drosophila ambigua. The sequence continues at coordinate 7,497,341 of JAECWS010000001.1, read as the reverse complement.
ACGTTTCCCATCCAAATCACAATCAAATAAATAACAAACTACTCGTCGCCCAATCCATTGGCGCAGTCCGAGTAGTTTTATTTCGCCCATTGCGAGTGTCAATAACCAATAAGTGATAACACACGAAAGGGTAAACCTAAACCCTGCACCAATCCAGCGATAAGATACTGAAAGTTGTTCTTCATCCATTAGAATGTGTTCACCCCAAAGCATCAATCAATATTTGAAAGGGGATCCAGCACATGGCCACTGCTTGTTCTGGTTTAATGGAACAAAAGTCCCCGATATCCCTGGCTCGCGCGGGCTTACCAGTATTGTTTGAGAACGATGAACGCTTTGATGGCGTCAGTTTACAGCTCTCTGAGTATTTATGCTCTCGATTAGAGTCCAGGTACCCCTACAACACTCACAAATGCTTAGGCGTGCGATTTGACTGCTTTCCAACTGCTTGTTTTACTCTCAGTACTCACCTTTCCCAGTAGTCTAAATAAAAGGAAATTTCGAGCAATACAGCCACTTGCCCGACTAAGTTCCGATGAAAGAAAGTTCTTTAATTTCTAAATCCAAATTGTATTCCATTTGTGTTGAATGAATGGTAATACCTTTCAGATTTCATAACTTTCGAACTCTTTAAAGGGTATCCACTGCTTCAAAGCTGCCTCTTTCTGTTCTGGCTTACTGTACAGACGAACAGCATAAAAAACGCACGCATGCAATAAACATGGCTCTGAAAATGCTTGATTTGGTTAGCATAAGCAAAGCCCCGACTCAATCAACGCCCCCACTCCACCCCAACCCATTGGGGCACTCGATCTAACGGACTCGCAATTATGGAAATTTATTGAGCAGCTACAGCGCGGCGCGGCGCGGCCTTTGTGCCGTGCATTCCAATCAGGGTGTCGCTGGTGATTTTGATGATTATGCCGTTGACGGTGGTTGCCTGGGTCAGTGTTTCAATTTTGATTTACAAAAAAATACCTCTCGAATTTCGCGCAACCTCGCAATTGGCCAACGGCTGCCTTGACTTGGCGATGAGCTCATCGGATATTAAAATCGAAATGTACGGAGCAGCAGGGAAGTCTAGCGCATCTATCACACTGGCTGCTTGTCAATTCAGTTGCAATTAATTTATGCGAAAGTGCGTTTCGTTTTCTCAGTGGTTTGCCAGTAGCCGGTACAGCTCAGCCTTTCAGCTTAATTGAAATGATGGCCCAAACAATTAAAAAACATTTAGACAAAATGTCAGAGCAGCGCCAGGCGTCATCAATCTTGTCAAAATGGCCAGAGGTACACACAACACCAGTCACCGGCACACAGGTCGTCGAGTCGGCCCAGAGTGCGTGGTCCAATGAAGGACCAAAGTCGCCCGAGACATCGTTTTAATTAATTAAGACGCGGCAGCGCGTTGTGGCAATGCAAATTAAGAAAATTGCAACACAGCATTCTCGTATTGACAGAACACCAGCGACGAGGCTTCGCGGAGTCGGTGCTTTTAATACCCTACTGTGAGACAAAACCAAGCCAGAGTAGAGGAAAAGTAGATGCCCGTTCTGGTTTGGTTTAATGCTGATTGACGGATTAATGATTGATCGCTTCCGCCAACATCTGCACTGAGTCCAAGTACCCTCCGCAGGAAGGGTGCATGTAGCAGAGCTGTTGGCTATTCCGTATGCCTGTCGTGGTTCGGTTCGGTGCGGCTAATGTCGATGTCAACGTCGCTGCCCGCGGCGCTGCCTTGCCTTCAATGGCAAATTGCGTGGCGTGGCGTGGCAGTCAGGCGGTCAGGCGGGCGGACGGGTGGCGGCAGTATTAAAAAACTGCTTGACGTCGATGTCGATGTGCGCATGCGCGCAGCTTCTGCCCAAAAACTAACGGCTTTAACGGCCTGCTGTTGTCACTGTTATCAACGTGTTGTTTTTGTTTCTGTTTCTGTGTCTGTTGTTGCTGTTGGATTAGGCTGAATTTGGAGAACATTCAAAGTGGAAGTGCTGAAAGTGGAAGTGCTTGAAGTGGAAGTGAATTGTGATAAAATACAACGACGGAGAAAGCGAGGGCGAAGACGAAGACGCAAACGACGACGTAGACGTAGACGCAGACGAGGATTTGTATGCGACATTTCAAAGTCAAAGCCATGGTGCAGTCGTTGGATATAGCAGCCATAACGGGACAGCAAACAGATGCGGTAAATTAGCTCGCAAATACGTTCCTACACTGACAGAAAATGAGCAAACAAGTGTAGAAAAATCCAAAAAAAATGGAAACATGAATGTTTATGTAGATGTAGATAGGGCAGACAAATCAATCGAATATTCAGTCAAGAAACAGTGAAAATTCCGCAATTTTGAGACGCGCTTTTTGCCCAGTGTAAAGCTTAGCTATGTACACATGTATGTACATGTGTAATGTGCCTGATGGTGTATGTATTAATGACCTTCGGGGGGCTAGAGCGCACACACACACAGCGGGAGGCGTGGCATTGCATTGTCAGTTGCCAGAACGCACAACGCGGCGTATGAGTCATTTTTTTGCGGTTCCTCCGTTTCTTTTCGCGTTGGAGGAGTGCAGGAGAGATGGTTTAATGGATTAACCGCTGCCGGCGTCTGATAAGCGTTTATTAGCCTGTCAAGAACACGCCCTTAATGCCCGCCAGCCAGCCCACTTGAGGTTGCTGCAGAGGGTACCCCATCCACGTGTGTGTATGTACCCAGCATTTGGCTACTTTCGGACTGCAGTCGTAGGGGAAAATCCAGCGGAGATGCTTGGTCTGCGTCATTCACGGCACTTGACTGGGCCACCATTGCTGGCTGGGCAGACACAACAAAACTTGAGCACAAAACTTGGCTGCTGGCCAACTTTTAATGCGGTTAAAAGGGAGCCACCGTTCTACACGGAGCCGGCTCCGAATCGTTTCAATTAGCAAACAACTGTAGTAGAAACTTTGGCTAACTTTTGCACCCCCGTCCACCCCCCCGAACAGGAGCCGAGCAAGCGGAGCAAACCATCGGCTTTGCGGCGAACCCTGCAGGCGTTGCGGCAGCGTCTGACCAAACGGAACCGACCAAAGCCGCCAGACTGGTTCCTGGAGAAGTTCTCGAATGCCAGCAACACGGACAAGATTGGCAAGGGCTGCCCCATGATGGACGATGCGGCCCTCTCCAGCGAGATACGAGGCAGCAGTGCCCTGTGCAACCGGCTCTCCGTGGACCCCACACTGCAGTCCCATTACAGGGTAAGTAAGCCCCCCCACCCCCCTCACTGCAACTCAAATATCAACTCGAATTCCATCTGCATGTGCATCTGCATCTGGCTGTGCAGTGGCTGGCTGTGGTCTCGCTGGCCGTGCTCTACAACATCATCTTCGTGATGGGACGTGCCGTCTTCTGGGAGATCAATAAGAGCGCTCCTGCGGTTTGGTACACCCTGGATTATCTCTGCGATTTCATCTATCTGCTGGATACGCTTGTTCACATGCACGAGGGTAAGTTAACAGACGTCCCCATCCCCAACCCCATCCCCATCCCCCTGTTACTGCCACCACCAGTGTGCGTGTTTGGGATTTACCTATGCAAATGAGGCCCACACCAAGCGGAATCACTCGCTTTAAGCCGCCTCAGACAATGCCACTGGCACTGGCACTGGCAATGCTGTCGGCAAAGCCATTTGCTACGCATATGAAACCCATTTCAGTGCCACATATCAGTAGATATGTGTGTGTGTGTGTGTGTGTGCATGGCAGGGTGGGAGCAAGGGCCGGTGGCGTAGTTGAGTTGCCAAATGCAGGGATAAGCCAACCTTGACATTTTCCACAATGGCAACAAATGCTCAGATACCCTGCAGCGGAGCCTGCCATGTGAGAGAGGAATGTCGATGGTTGAGGCATATTCATTGCCCCCCACCACTTGAAGTAATATTTGATTGACGAAATGTGGAATGTATCCTTCAAAGTTTCTGCCGGACTTTAAATTATTTGTGGCCAGAGACACGCCAGGCGTCAGTGGAGTGCCATTGCCTCCAATGCAAAGAGACGCAAGGGCCCTAGGGAATCTCTCCAAGGGAAGCCATCAAGTCCGAAGTTCTGGCTTCCGATACATAAATCTCACATGGCTCTCGGCTTATCGCAGGGTGTCGCCACGTCGTGCAGTTAGGCCACGGGAAAAGGGGTTTAAGAACGCAGAGAACTGTAAAATATGCCACTGCACGGCACAACTGAAACAAAAGGGGCACCGCAACACGAGGGGGAGGAGGGGTGGGGAGCGGCGGAATCTCAACGCCTTAACCTTAAACTTTTTGTGTGCTTTGTCGACCGCAGGATTTCTGGACCAGGGTCTGCTCGTACGGGACGCGTTCCGGCTGCGAAGGAACTACTTTCACACGAAGGGCTGGTACCTGGACGTGCTCTCGATGCTGCCCACGGATGTGGCGTACATCTGGTGGCCGCCGGAGACCTGCAGCAGCCTGTACCTGCCCTGTCCGGTGATTGTGCGACTGAATCGGCTGCTGCGCATGAATCGGCTGTTCGAGTGGTTCGACCGCACGGAGACGGCCACCGGCTATCCGAACGCCTTCCGCATCTGCAAGGTGGTCCTGGCCATCCTGGTGCTGATCCACTGGAACGCCTGCATGTACTTTGCCATCAGCTACGAGATCGGCTTCAGCTCCGACTCGTGGGTCTACAACCTGAACGGCACGAGGAACAACACGCTGCAGCGGCAGTACATCTACAGCTTCTACTGGTCCACCCTCACGCTGACGACCATCGGCGAGACGCCCACGCCGGAGAACGATGTCGAGTATTTGTTTGTGGTGGCCGATTTTCTCGCCGGCGTCCTCATCTTTGCCACCATTGTGGGTGAGTGCGAGTCCAGGGGGCAGGCACCCTTTTTAATGGCTGGATCCGGTCTGTGTTTGCCTTTGGGCGAGCGTTGTTTACGCAAATATTTCGTCTGATCGTTTAATTGGTTGCAGAGTGACATCTGGGACATCGGGCACATCAATGGGTATTAATTTACAGCCACGCACGTCAGGGCCTCGACCCACACGTACTCTACGCCCCATCCCCAAGCCCAAGCCCAGCCATACCCATCCATCCCTCCCACATTATTCATTACTCTCGCTTGCTCTTCACGCTTCAAGTTTGTTTTGTTTTGTTTTGGTTGCTGGGTTGATTTGTTGCTGTCGCCTTTCATTTTCCTTTTCGGCAAACGTGCCTTTTTATCATTTTTGTCGTTGCCCTTATCGCCGCCATTACCGTCCCGAGATGGGCAGCATTCCCCCAGCAGCAGCAGCAGCAGCAGCAGCAGAAGGAGAGATGGAGCAGATGCCAGACTTGTCCTCGACCTCATCCTGACTGTGCAAACAAATTTACTTACAATGATGAATGTCGAGTTCTTTTGGACAGGACTGGCACTGGCACTGGCACTGGCGCTCATCTCATCTCCCTTTACACCACTCCTCCTCCTCCCTTCATGCTGCTCCCACAACAGTCTGTCATGGGCACCGGAAGTGCCGCCATTAGTCGCCATTGTGCCACGCGTTACCCATGTGCCGGAATGGAGTCCATAAGTGACATGGCGGCTATGGGGTCGGGTCTGGGTCTGGGTCTGGGGTCTGCCCTGATGGAGTGCTGCCGGGAACGAGCTGCTTCCCAGCGATGTACTCGAAAGATAATGCCAGTCATCGGGCTGGCAGAACTCTCTAATGCTCTCTGCCTTGTTTCCGCTGGCAGGTAATATCGGTTCGATGATTTCCAACATGAACGTGGCCCGCGTGGAGTTCCAGAACCGCATGGATGGCGTGAAGCAGTACATGGCCTTCCGGCGCGTGGGCCACGAGCTGGAGGCGCGGGTGATCCGCTGGTTCGCGTACACCTGGTCCCAGAGCGGGGCCCTGGACGAGGAGCGAGTGCTGGCCGCTCTGCCGGACAAGCTGAAGGCCGAGATTGCCATCCAGGTGCACATGGACACGCTCAAGCAGGTGCGCATCTTCCACGACACGGAGCCGGGCCTCCTGGAGGCGCTCGTGCTCAAGCTCAAGCTGCAGGTCTTCAGCCCCGGCGACTACATCTGTCGCAAGGGTGACGTCGGCAAGGAGATGTACATCGTGAAGCGGGGCAAGCTCTCCGTGGTGGGGGACAACGGAATCACCGTGCTGGCCACCCTGGGCGCCGGCTCCGTCTTCGGGGAGGTGTCCGTGCTGGAGATTGCTGGCAATCGGACCGGCAACCGCCGCACCGCCAACGTTCGCTCCCTCGGCTACTCGGATCTCTTCTGCCTGGCCAAGCGGGACCTGTGGGAGACGCTGGCCGACTACCCCGAGGCCCGCTCCACCCTCACCCAGCGCGGCTGTCAGCTGCTGCGCAAGGATGGACTCCTCGACGAGCAGATCTTCTCAGGTGTGCTAAGGCTGCTGCCTCCCAATCCCTGCGAACTCTCTCAATGCTCTCACTGCTCTCAATTCTCCGTTCCAGACTCCCAGCGCGTGCACGACAGCATAGAGGGGGGCATCGAGAAGCTGGAGCTGTCCGTGGAGAACCTCAACATGCGGCTGGCCCGACTGCTGGCCGAGTACACGGCCAGCCAGGCCAAGATCAAGCAGCGCCTGGCCAAGCTGGAAATGAAGTGAGTAGTCGAACGAAGCCTGTCGAAGCCTGTCCCCGCCATCTGACTGCGTTCCCTTTTCAGTGGCGGCCCTGGCACTTGGCGCTTGGAAAGCGAGCCCCAGACCCGAGCCCGCAGCGGACGTCTCTACTCGCTGCAGCCCAAGCGGCGCCCACGTTCGCGACCCGACGCGACTGCCAAAAGCGGGGAGGCTGCCAAGCAGAACACGCTCTAAGCGGAGTCCGCCGTCTGGAGTGCCCCATCCAGCCCATCCTTCGCCCCAGTGTACGCCGGAATAAAGTGATAAATGCATTAAAGTTGCAGGAACGAGAAGCTAGAAGCCAGAGGCGGCATTTGGCCAGGGGCCAAACTGTAGTGGAAGTCAAAGTTGGGGGCAGGTAAATCAGTTTTTAATTTTTACAATTAGTTCGTAGGGAAACGGACCGCAATGGGTGGCTGGGGCAGGGGCAGGGGACGTACAAGTAGAAGTGTAGATAACTTTATAAATTTCTAAATTTATTCAAAACTGAATGTGCCTCAAAGTTTGTGTGTGTGTTTGTGTCTGTGTGTAACGATAAATAGGCTAAGGAATGAGAGAGAGACACGGGGAGAGAGAGAGCAGGGAGGAGGGAGGAGAGAGAGAGAGATACAGCAGCCGGTGGCATATAAAGTTAAACCCCTTACTATCCAAATGTATTGTACATAAGTTAAGTATACGCACTAGTCCAATTTTACAGGCAACAGGCGGCAGCTGTTTGCCCCTAGGCTAGGATCATTTTACAATCCATCAAAGTGGATGGATCCGAGACCAGAACTGGAACTGGAACCGGAACCGGAACCAGAACAAACAACTGACCAACCAGAGACATTGCTGAACTAACTAGAACCGGAACTGGAACGGGAACAGAAGAAGCGTCTAATGAGAGACGGGGATGATCCCGAGACAGAACTGCATTTCCTGCATTTCGCTTTAAGGGCAAGCCCCACCACCCACCACACACTACAAGAAACCCATTCAACTTCAAGGAAAATGTTAACAAAAAAGCTTACAAAGCTAACAAACAAAATGGGGACAAAGGAAACCCCAAAAGGAAGAAAAACAAAACAAAACAAAAGCAAACGAAAGTAGAAATGGAAATGAAAATGAAATGTATTTTTATATTAGTCGTAGACATTGAATGTATTGTGCGTATGATGTGTGTGTGTCTTGTGTCTTGTATATTGTATATTTGTAAGTTCAGCTGCAGAAGAATAAACGAGTCCAATCGAGTAAAGTTATGCGGAATAAGCGTAAGCGTATCCGGTCCCAAGCTGCACGAGTACGAGTATTCCTCGGGGGCTCCTCCATGCGCTGAGACGGATAAATGCAAATCACCTCGAGCGTCGAGCCTCCGGTTCCACATCCACTCGAATCCACTCCTTTGTGCCGGCTCTAATGTCATCTTCGAGTGCGCTGACAAGTTGCCAGTTGCCGAACAAAAAGAGAGGCAAGCAAACAACAAAGTAAATAAATGCAGACGCATTGAGGAAAGTGACAGCGACACGCGTCGCCTTTTTAGGTGCCACATCGACAATGTGTGCCGCGCACCACGAGTCGTATGAGCAATGCCACAGCAAAAGGAGAGACGGTAGGAGCGGAGCTGATGGGAGTTGGGTGAGCTGAAAGCTGCCTGCGTGGGGCAGACGATTGTGGAGCCATGCGGAACCCCGAAATGGTCGCATCATGCCGTAAGTGCAGTAAAAAATCAATTTTACCAAAATGTTAAAATATTCGCGTACACTCAAAAGTCCCAAAAGAAAAGAAAAAAAAAAAGAAACAAGGTGGCGGCGGCAGGACTCAACGCCTCCGCCCTTTAAAATCACTTGGGCACGGGGCTTGAGCCACGTGAATGGAGCTGATTTCGTCAACGACGGGGTGCCTGCCGGTGGAAAATTACTGACAATAAAATGTTGACGCAGTCAAAGAGCATTCTGAATAAACAGGGTGGCTCAATGCGCTTGGATCGGCCAAAGGAACAAGTTCTAGGGCCGATAGAGCACTGAAAATTGACTGCAGTTGGTGGCATTTGAATTGCAGAAATTCAAAATTGCAGAATTGAATTTTCATTGATTTGTATCAAGGGTTTCTCACACTCCATACACTTATTTATGGTATGTATAAGGAGGAAGGGACTACTCCTTACTCCGTAGTAGGGGCATGGGAACCCCCTTGTGCCACTTTTGTGTTCATCTCAGGGCTAATGTGATTGATTCAGCCTCGCGCAGCCCACTCCAGTGTTAATATCGTACAATAAACTGGGACTCTCGTTGTCCAAGTGAAAGGTTTTTCATTCCAAAAAGGCTCCGCCTTGCCGGAAAAGCATTAGGAAGTGCTTCGGCCTGGAGTATGTACTGCCAGGCCACAGCATGCCCTGCCTGTCTATTCAGTTTCATATTCAAGGAGCCCAGCATCAAAAACGATAGTTAAATAAAGTCATGGCCGCTAAGCAGGAACATGAAATGCGGACGATGCGCTGCCTGCGGTGCCTGCAGGTGGTGGAGTGCTCGCGATACGACACCAATGCCCTGCTGCTCCACATCAAGGATAATCACCCCGAGATCTTTGAGCAGGACAACGACAAGATTAAGAACCTGTACAAGCTGGCCGCCGAGCATGGGGTGAGTGAGGAGCGCGTGTCCCAGATCGGCAAGATGACGGGCATGACCGAGGCGCAGATGGCCGACGAGGCGGAGCGCTGTAAGTGGCGGGAGTGGCGGGGCTGGGTGCAACAGAGTGCCAGTAGTGACCGACTTCATTGCAGACATTGCGAAGCATCCGAGCAGTGGTCTCAGCGTAGGATCGAAGGCGGAAGGATCGGAGAAACTGTCGGGATCTAGCAAGCAAGGCGAGGGCGAGGCGGCCAAGGCCAAAGCCAAGGCAAACGCAAAGGCAAAAGCGAACAACCGACGGCAGTGCTATCGGGCATCGATTGAGCGCTGGACACCCGTGGACGGGAGCATCTACTGCCCCAGCTGCGGCTGCAACCGCCGGCCGGTGGTCAAGTCCAGGACGGAGGTGATTACCAGCCATGGCTGTGCCGCCTCCTGCGTGATCAGCTGCTGGCCGCTCTGCTTCCTGCCCTGCCTCGTGCCGCCGGAGAACCGCGAGTACCTCTACTGCTGCAACTGCAAGTCCTTCCTGGGCATCTACGATCGCGAGAAGAACTGCGTCAAGCCCAGCAAGCAGTTTGTCCCCAGCTCCCCTGCTTTACCCAAGAACTCGTAGAGGGCTTTTTCTGTGCGTGTGTGTTTCAAATTGTTCGTGTGATTAATTATATTTGGAGAGAGCTTTCCGCTGAGCTTCTGCAGCTTTCAGCCTAGTCGATGCAGACACCATTCGACGACCCCCTCATTGGCGCGTCGAAACGGTGAGCACAACGGTCTGTGTCTGTGTTTGTGTTTGTGTTTGTGTCGGTGTCTGTGTGTGGGTTTGGTTTTCCATTTGGGCTTGTGCGCGTCGCTGTAGGTTGGCGTGTGTTCGGTCGGCATCCTGGTAGGCCTGCTGCTTCACTTGCTCCGCCCTGTTCTGGCGCGACTTTTCAGCCCGCTTGGCCAGGACCTTCTCGCGCGACTTCTGGGCCCGCTCGGCACAGTCCTTGGGGCGCGTCTTCAGCGTCATGTCGTCCACGGCCGCCTTGCGTTTCGCCGACTTGGAGAGGCAACGCTCGGTGCAGCCGATGGCCACATACCGTCCGATGAAGCAGCCGCACTGGGCGCAGTAGTGATTGATGTCCCTGCGGCCAGACCACTTCTTGCTGGAGTGAATGAGAGATGCAACGATTAGACAGCTTCGCTGGGAGCCGCTCCACACCCACCAGAGATTGGAGAAGCCGAGGAATCGCTGCAGACAGGTGACGGCCTCCAGCTGGACGACACTCCACTCGGAGCGCGCGCAGGCGGGACAATGGATCCATGTGGACTCGGGTTTCAGGTGGCCCACCTGCTGCTTGGGCGCGATGCTGATGGCTATGATCTGCGGCTCGTCCATGCCCATGTTGTGCTGCTCTCTGCCGCTGGCCACTGACTGACTCAACAGTGATCACTGATCAGTGGCCAGGGAATGTGAATCGAATGCGAAAGAGAACAGAGAACAGAGAAACAGAGTGGGAGCGTGGAAGAGCGAGAGATCGATCTCTCTGCGATGTGGGTACACATGCTGAGGCGTTGGTCTGGTAATTAATTAGGCGCGTGGAACACATTGAATAGATCTCTTTATTGTTTGTTACATGAAGTGTCTGATGTGTCTGATGAGTCTGCCTACAGCTGGGGCCTCCGGTACACGCCCAAGTACTCGCCACAGGCGCCGCAATGGTGCCGCTTCGTGCAGAAGCGCAGCCAGGAGCGGACCACCCGCGTCTTGGCCTTGGTGCGGCAGTGGGGGCAGGTGATCTCGTTGGGGCCAGGCCCGACGGCAAAGTATACGGGCAGCAGATCCTGGGCCATGGCGAATCGTACCAAATGATCGATCGGCGGCTGCGGACGGGTCTGGACGGGTCCAAAACCAAACGAAGACTAAACCCAGCGAAGAGAAATGATGGCAGGCGATCCCCACAAACAGCAAAGAGAGCCCCCAAAGAGAGAGAGAGAGAGTGACCGAGTGATTGTTAATTTTTAATTTTATTTCTGTTTTTGATGTGGGGAGTGGGTGGCTTTTGGCTTTTGGTTGTTGGTTGTTGGTTTTTGGTTGCTAGATGAAATGCGAAATATTTGAAATATTTGTGGGCTATTTGGTTGCCTTCAGCTTGAGTGGCGCCCGCCGCTTCATGCTGCGCCCGAAGTAGCAGCCACAGTTGCCGCAGTAGTGGCTCCGATCCGTTTGCTTGCAGGGCACATAGTAGTTGAAGCAGCAGCAACAGCAGCAGGTCCTGCAAAAGGGATTTAAGTAGAATATCTCCAATGACTCGCTGCGCACCTACACGAAGAGACAGCCGAATATGCGATTGAGCTCAGTGGCCCACCACTTGAGATCGTTCTGCACCACACTCTGATCCTGGACACCGCAGGCGGGACACTTGATGGCCACCGATTCGTGGGGCAGGTTGAGAAAGGTGCCCGCCAGCGGCGTGGCAAAGTTATCATAGATCTTGCGCTCCTTGCGATCCTCCAGGGCCTTGGCCACTGCCGCCTTGGCCACCTGCTCCGTCTCCGTCAGTGGCGTCGACATCGTCGCTGCTCGCTGTCCAAACTGAAACAGCATCGTGGCCCCAGCGATCGAACAACCAACCTGTTCGGTTTCGCCAAGAGAGAGAGAGAGCAGTCTCGCTCTCTCTTTCGTGGGGAGCACAAAGAGAGCCAATGGTGGAGAGAAAGAGAGCCGCTGGATGATTTATTTGACTTTTCTTTAATTGAGTTAGATGCGTAATAGAATTAGACGTGAAATGTGAAAATATTTGGCATTAATTCCACTTTAATTGGTGCGGCGACTACTTGGCCTTGCGCTGGATGCCCACCTTGCCGCCGCAGTGGCTGCAGTAGACGCCTTTGGTGGTCCACTCCCGGTTGCAGCCACACCAGGTGCACACGCAGCAGATCCAGAAGAGCGGGAAGATGCTGCAACAGAGATGGGAAATGAAAGTGTGGGCAATGCATCTATGCTGAGCATCCTCACCAGGAGAGCAGGCTGAGGCAGCAGCTGGCATCCTTGCAACTGGCCGCCCGCATCACGGCCGCCTCGCTCCTCTCGCGGCACAGCGGGCACAGCAGCTTGTAGGTGGAGGGGCCGACGGCATAGTACCGCAAACGGGGCTGCTGTGCGGCGGCAGGCGGAGCAGCTGCCTCCAACTGGGAGATCAGAGTAACCTTCTCGCAGCTCTGCTCATCGATGTAGGGCACCAGGGAGGCCTGCTCGCCCTCCACCACCACATGGGCTATGATGTTGCCGGCCCGCTCCTCAGCCGTCCGCGCGGGCAGCAGCCTGACCTGTAATCTCTCCACTGGCTGGTGCTGTTCCATTGTAACTGTCTGGGCCAGAGGCCGAGCATCGAGTGCTGACCCCTCCGCCAGAGCAGAGTCCCAGCACAAGAGAGCAGAGCAGAGCAGCTGTGAGAGCACAAGAGCGTTGGGAAGAGAGAACAGTGGAAATTCCAAAGAGTGTACGGTACTCGTATGTGGTGTGTGTGTGTGTGTGTGTGCTCCATGATGTCTATGATGTCATCGGCAGTCGGCCAGAACCAGATCAGAATAGCGCATTCTTTGTTTATCCAATAAATGGAGCACCGACAAATTGGTGAAACATTTTCCATATTACATCAGCATCCAACTGCGCACTACATGCTGGAATAAGGGAAAATATGGAAATATTTGACAGTCGTATTACGTTGAGTGGCTGCAGACTTTTGCGGCTCAGTGTGGGCTTGCTGAACGCGTTCTTGAGCGGCTCAAATCAGCTGTTGTTTTCTTGCTGTAACTTCAGCTCAGAGCGAGTGAGCGAGAGAGAGAAAGAGAGGAAAGCTTAAAGCTCAAGCTTTGGTTTGCTTGTTTATTTGCGAGAGAGAGAAAAGTACAAGGCAAAAATGTGAATTGTGAATATTCCGTCTACTTTCGTTTGTTCAAACGTAACTTCAGACCATCCCTGGGCACCAGGACGGGAGCAGCATCGAAACGGAACTCCACCTCCTTGCGCGGGGCCTGAACCAGATCAAAATTGGCCAGAATCTTGGCCACTGCCACCTTGGAGTTGACCTTTCCCATGCGTTGAGCTGTGAAAAGTGCATAGAAATAGATAGGAGCACCTCGAACCAGGCTAATCCAGAGTGGACTCTCACCTATGCAGTGCCTGGGACCCTCGCCGAAGGGCATGTAGGCCGCCTGCTCGTAGTTCATGTTGTCCGCATCGAAGCGGTGCGGATCGTAGCCCTCGGGATCGGGGAAGTAAACAGGGTCCCGATGGATGCCAAAGAGCGAGATGAGAATGGGCGTGCCCCTGGGGATGGTGTGACTGGTGCCCGGCACGGGATAGTCTTCGGTGCACTCTCGATTGAGGAAGGGCAGGCCAGGATACTTGCGAAGGGTCTCTGGCATGCAGTTACAGTATAATCAGCGATCAGCGATCAGTGGGCGTGGGAGTGGGTGGCGAAGCACTCACCCATTAGGCAGAGATCCAAGAACTTGAGATCCTGCACCGCCTCGTAGGTGAGCTTGTCGGTGCGCTGGAGATTGTGCCGCTGAAGAACTGCGTCCAGCTCGTCGCGTGCCTCCTTCAGCAGCTGCGGGTACATGGCCAGCTCGTAGAGAGTGAAAGCAGCCGCGGCCGCCGTCGACTCCGACCCAGCGACGTAGAAGAGGAAGGCCTGTGCCGCGATCTTCTCGATGGACATGGCCTTGAGCTCCTCCTGGGCCGTCTCGATGTCCCACACCTCGTCGTCATCCTCGCCAATCTTGCCCGTGTTGCGCAGCCGGATGAGCAGCTGCAGCAAGTCCTTGCGCACCACATTGTTGCGTTCCCGGAACTCGATGGTGCGCTTCATCATGTCCCGGAGAGCGATGAGGATGGGGCTCTCATAGCCCAGGCGGTTCATCAGCTTGGCAAGGCTGTGCGAGAGTAGGGAATAATCATGTAGAATCGCAGATTGGGAGATTGCAGATTGGAGACACTCACGGCGGACAAATGAACATGGCCAGGTTATGCATCTGGAGCAGCCGCGAGTTGCTGCGAGCCTCCTCGTTGCTGATGGCCCGGAACTCGTTGTTGGGATCGCTGAAGCTGTCGATCTCCAGGCCAAAGATCACCGACCCAATGATGTCCACCGCATAGGTGGTCATCAGCTCCTTCATCTCGATCTCGTGGTCCGCCCCCGCGCCCTCCAGCACACCCCTCAAATGCTGCACCATCTTGTCCCCCACATCGTCGATGGTGCCGAACATTCCCCTGATCTTGCCCGACGAGAACGAAGGCGTCAGCTTGCTGCGCAGGCTGCGCCACGAGCTTCCCTTCAGGTTGAAGAGGTTCGCGTTCAGCGGATCGTTCTGCTCGTCCACATAGACTCCGCGATCATGGAAGCTGGCAAAGTCGCTGGTCATGATCTGACGCGCCAGCTGCGCATCTCTCACCAGAATCCACGGCGAGTTGAACAAATACATGCCAACGATCTTGCCCTCGTGCCGTCTGTATATGTCGCTCAGGGCCATGCCCAGACTCCTCTCCTTCATCATGACAGTGTTCAGCACGCCCATTGGGCTCTTGGCCTTCTCCTCATCCACGCCCAAACGCTCCCATCTGCTGTACTGCCGCATCACGTAGCGATACAGCAGGCCCAGTGCCAGTATCAACAGTAGAACAGCCCACATCCTGTATCCTATATCCGCACTTCACTTCAATGCACTCCGCAGATTCTATTTGAGGCGTCTGTACGGTAAGTCTGCCGCGCCCCGATAAGCTTTGCGAATGAGCGACAAAATGCAACTGCAACGAGCGGAGATTCCCACTGCTTGCCAAAGTCCAGAAATGTGAGAGCTGGAGGGAGCTTTTGGCTCTCCGGAACGGCTTCGTTTGAAGAGATTCGCTGCGGTGCAGCTACAGGTACAGGCAAGCATCGATACTGGAGTACACCCGAGAATTAATTACATTAATTATAATTAAAATTTATTAGTATTTTGTCTCATTTGTTCGCTTGAAGTTCGAGGGCCTGACGCTGCTTGCCCAGTTTCTTTTCGTCCAGCTGCTCCTTCTCCACCTTGCGGAAGCGCTGCCAGCGCCCGTTGTCCTCCACCTCGCCCCTCTGCAGCCGGAAGAGGGTGCGCTTGTACCAGCTCAAGGAGATGTGCCGCCCAATGAAGCATCCACAGGCGCCGCAGTAGTGATTGACATCGTGCCGTCCCGCCCAGCGAATGGGATTGCTAAACGGAAAACACCCAGAGACATGAGAGAGCACGTGGCATGGGATCGGTTGAGGTGTGGGGGGCCTACCAGCAGAGGAGAACGTTCAGGGTGCAGGCGATTTTCTGCAGACAGGTGACGGCCTCGGCGCTCCACGCGCGTCACCTGCCACTGTCGACAGGCGGGGCACTGCAGCTCCTGCGGTGCGGTGGTCAGGTGACCCACCTGTGGCACGGCCGAGACGTTGCCGTCTTCATTCTCGTAGTCGCAGACACTGCCGTCCAGGCTCTCGGTGCTGGCCATTTCACAGCGACGACGCACAGACCTCTACTGAGGCAACAGCAGCAGCAGCAGCAGCAGTGTATCTCAATCTTATGCTGCGTGGGTCGTAGCGCTGGGAGAGGGAGAGCACGCGATGATTTTTGGAAGAGGAGCCAGCCAAGTGGTGGCCGAATAAAAACGCGTTACTTGTTAAAAAATTAGACAGCAGCTGGGCGATGGCATTTATTTATAGATCACTTGGCTAATTCTAGAGAAGCGGCGTGTTGGGCGTCGGCTAAGTGGGACGCCAGTGGAAGCCCAGATGTCCGCCGCATCTGCTGCAGAAGACCCGCTTGGTCTTGAGGCGACTCTGCAGGCACGAGTACACAAAGGTCAGGGCGAAGATCGGGAAGCAGCTGCAAGTGGATTGCGAGTCGAGAGAGATCAGAGAGAGAGAGAGAGAGAAAGGACAGGGAACACTCACCAGGATAGGGCGGAGAGCAGGCAGCTGAGCTGGCCCAGGGCCCCAGTCATCTCGACCGTCTCCGTCTTGGAGTCCTGCTGGCAGAGCGGACAGCTCACCTGGTAGCTGCTGGGGCCAATGCTGAAGAACCGCACCTGCGGCTTGCCAGCATTGCCCTGCAGCGTGGCCGTGGTGGCCGCCGAATTGTTGTCCAGCTCCAGCTCCAGGTCCAGGTCCAGATCCACCTCCTCCAATTCCTTACTCGGCTCGCTCGGCATTGCGACTGGCCAAGGCAGCGGGCCAAGCAGTTCGGCCATCGGCTGAGCACGCGACGCGCCGCCACAGAGCCCACAGAAGAGCGCGGATCGTGCCAAAGAGCCAGCAGAAGAGCGGCAGATCGAACCAAAGAGATTCGGCGAAAAGAAACAATTTATTTTTCTTTTTGCGAATGGATCATCTGCTCTCGTTCCAAGGTCAACAAAACTACTTAAAAATAATAAAAACAAACGAAAAAAACACAGCTCCCCCATCCCCCCCATCGATCGTCGATCATCCATTGTCATTGCCGCTTCCAGGCACCCAAGAGATAGCCGCACTTGCCACAGATGACCTTGCAGTCGTCGTTGGAGCGCCGCATGCAGCAGGGATAGATGGGCAGCAGGGCAAAGCAGCTGCAAAACAGGCAGAGACCAGCATTAAAGGGGGGAAGGGGGCTCGGAATGACTGTCCTCCCACTCACCACATGGTCAGCAGTCGCTCCAGACGCACCCCCTGCTCGTGCAGCCGCTCGTGGCACTCCGGACAGTACATCTGCCGCAGGCAGCTGATGTTGGTGGCGGCGGGCGCGGCCGGTGACACCTTCTCGGCCAGCTGGCCCGTGGAGTTGGACTTCCTGCAGAAGTAGGAGTCCGGCCCGCGATCAATGTCCGCATAGCCGTAGGGATAGCCGCGATGTGGGGGCGTGCTGGCCGCCAGGAGCAGCTTGTCCAGGGCTTGGGCCGACTGCTGCTTGGCCTGGCCGCAGCTGGCATTCAGGTTGATCTCGACCAGCTCCGAGTGGAACTCCTCCTCCCACTGGGACGGGGACAGCCGGGACGGCTCCTCCGCCTGCACATTGAACTTCAGTTGCCGGCTCATGTTGTTGAACTGACGAGACAATATTTTCTATTTGCCTATAAATTGGGTTATTTTGGCTTACAATTGAAACATTCGAGACATCAAAAACATTGGACGAATGTTTGCCGAGCAGGGGGCAGGGGGAAGGGGCAGGGGTGATCTATCTATTGGCCAAAAAAAACCAGTTGTTCATCTGTTTTGTGAGGTGCCCCTGCGCCGACTCGCAGACTCTGTTTGCCTAACACTATTTTCATGGCTGCCAAGTTAACGGCTCTGCGCACTTGAATCCAAAGTCAGGGCGATGAAAGCTCCACGAAAGCTCCCCCTCGAATCGAGTGGGTGGCAAGCACAGCTACATATTTATTCAGTGCTCACACCCCCCTCCAGAAATATTATGGCAGGGGCGCAATTATATTGCGAAATGCTTTCGATGCAGCACCTGAAGAGAACTCGTTCCAAAATGGTTCCACACTGGCATATATAATTGTATATAATTGGTAGTATTTCCTCGCTCGCTAATCTCTCTCTAATCTCATCCCACAACTTGCGAGATTGAGCCCTAACCACACCCATTGCTGGCTCTAGATTACATTGTATATTGCAAGGCGAGCTGCTCCCCATTCCGCGACAATCTGTCAACACTTTGGCGCTTATTCATCAGCGGTACGTACGCGCACAGTGCTGCTGTACGAGTATTGGTGCAGGGGCAGAGCCACGAGGTGAATCATCATCTCCTTCGCCGTAATACAATCGCACTGGTCCGCTCTTAATCAGCCACACAATAACAACCGATACAGCTACAGATGGGAACCTTTTATGGATGCGGCAGAAAATCCCCTCTGGCTCGGCTTTGCGATAAGATAGTGATAGAGGCGCTCGCGGGCAAGGTTTTCTAGGCCTCCACTCTCGGGCGGCTGCTCAGTGCAACGCCAACCAGCAGGCCGAACGGTACCCAGCATTTTGCAGCAACAAAGAGCAGAGACATGGACAGCAAGCAGCCTCCACCGTACAGCGAGCAGAGCGGATTCACCCCGGCGCAGACATACCAGCCAGGTGGACCCACACAGCCGCCGCTGTACCCACCCATGCCACAGCCGCAGCAGCAATCCACGGTGATCATTCAGACGACTACGACCTCGAATCTGGTGCCGATCGGCAGCGGACCCACCCGCATTCGCTGCCCCTCCTGTCACGCCGATGTGCTGACCACCGTTAAGAGCACCCCCTCGGGACGCACCCACTGCTGGGCGATGATCCTCTGCCTGTTCATGTGAGTAGCGACGTAGCATGAAATAAATGTGATCTGTCCCCCCAACGGATCAGCCAGCAGTATGAGCGAATTTGCTGTTCTCGAACGGCAGGTATTGTAAATAGTGTCTGTACATAAGAGCCGCACTCTCCTATCGCCCGATACGCATACATATACATTTGTGCGGGTGTACGAAAGAGAGTCAGTCGACTGACTTGCGGTTGTGGCTCTGCTGACTACCGACAGTCGAAGCGCTGTTATCTCAAGTGGAAATGGAGTTGAGTCAGATAGGAAATGGACGTACAGCAGTAGAAGCAGCCAGACACGTTCCTTTCTTCCATCGATTGAGTCGATTTATTGGCCCGAATTACACCCACTATGTACTGTTATCATTAGCATGAATCACTCACCGCAAAGAACGGCATTTACTCACCCACTGTGTATCTCTCTTTCTGCCCGTAGCTGCTGGCCCTGCGTGTGCCTGCCCTACTGCATGGACTCCTGTCAGAACGCCAACCATTACTGCCCCAACTGCAGTGCGTACATCGGCACCTTCGAGAACTAGTTTTAATGTCTAGCCATTAGACCTATCCATTAGCCAGCGCAACTTAATCAACTGTAAATATATATATGTACTAGCATCACAAGAACCCACATTAAACACCAGATTCCAGCAGGAACAGGAAACGCGATGAACTCAACGATTTGTTTACTTGCTCCAGCTCTTGCATATATCATATATATAATGTGTCTCACTTGTCCATTAGTTTTCTCTGGCTCCACTTTCTGTGTGTCCCACCCAATCGATATGGCAGCAACCCCCCCCTTTAGCAACCAGTTGAACTGCCATTAGCGATTGCTCAACTCAAGCTCTATCGCTGATTAGTCAGAAGAGATAACTAGCTGTGATAGTGCGTACACTCATCCAGCCCACCGCAAATGGGCGCACCCGGCACCGCTTCAGTGTATGTCATACCATGAACATGAACACCACCTCGCAGGTGGTAATAACCGCCGAAACCTTTGAGCCGGTCCCCCTACCAACCGGAACCGTGGTGGCGACCCAGCCACCTATTGCCAGCCGCACTCCGATCGGGACTGGCGAGAGCTCGCTGAAAGTTGGCTGGCAGCCGATGCAAGTGCGGTGTCCCTCCTGCCACGGTGAGGTGCAGACCAGCCTGATTGTCGCCTCCACAAAGACCACCCATCTGTGCGCCTTGGTCCTGTACATTTGCTGGTAAGTGGATGCGAGTGTACGACTGGGTACTCGGATTAACGGACCAACTCGATTTTAGCCTCTGGCCATGCGTCGTCTTGCCCTACTGCTTCAACTACTGCAAGAACGTGCGTCACTTCTGCCCCAACTGTGGAAACTACATAGGAACCTATTCGATTTGATTGAGTTTGCTGATTGTCGAAGCCGCTAATAAACGATTCAAAACAAACAGTTTGTAAAAGCTCTCCTTCGATTTCGTATTCAGCTGTTGAAAGCTCTGCAAGAAGAGAGGAAGCAAACGATAGATATTTATCAAGCCTATCGATAGGCCACATATAGCAAAGTCTTTCGCATTTGCGCATTCCTCCTCGCTCAGCTTTCGTTTTCTTTTCAGTTCGTTCTGGACGCTTTCCGTGTGTTTACTTCTGCTTGCATTTTCTGGAAGAAGAAGACACTGCGTTATCGCTAGAACTGAGCATTAAATACAGTTGCGCGAGCTTTTGTAGTTCTTTCGAGTTAAAACGCGTCGAGTATCCAAGTTGTTCGAGCAGATATGGCAGACTACAGCAAACTGGGATCGCCACCGGCTTACATGGACGAGGCCTCGGCTCCACCGCATGCCGAAATGAATCAGTATGCCCCACAGCCGATGTATCCGCCGCTGCAGCCACCGCCTCAAGTGGCACCGGCACCAGTTGCACCTCCTCAGGTGGTGCACCACACCACCACTGTTGTGGTTGAGAGCCAGGGACGCGGCATGGTCTGCCCCCAGTGCAACGCCCGCATCCGTGTGCGCACCGATTTCCATCCCACGGGCAAAACCTACTGTCTGGCAGCTCTGCTCTGCCTATTCCTGTAAGTACCACACACACACCCACACACACACAACTCAAAAGCAATGAGTAATCGTCGAACGTGCTGAATTGAATAAACAATTTGCGCTTTTGCTTCCGTTAGGTGCTGGCCCTGCGTCTGCGTTCCCTGCTGCTGCAACTGCTGCTACAAGACCAGCCAATTCTGCCCCAACTGCAACGCCTGCCTGGGCTCATTCTAAGGAAAACCAAACCAGTGAACATTCGTCACTCATATGCACACACATATGGTGACCCTACATAAATTACATACTAACATAATCATACCAACAAACATATATACGCATATATATATACACTGACATTTGATCATACAATACTCGACGATGTATGGAATAAACAGAATCGTATTTCTGCTTACACCAAGCGAAAAATCAAATAAATGCTTTGCAAGCGAAGCAGATTCCAATTCCGGGAATCCCGTTAAGCTAAGTCGGCATTTGCTGTTGTTTCTGTTGTGTTGTGGTCCTGGACCTGGCAACATTGTTGCTGCAGCATGTTGTGGTGGCTCGTTGGCTCACGTGCGACTGCTCCTCGGCTTTCCAATTGCGAATTTCAAATCATTTCCATTTTGGCGGCTCCAGGTTTCAGACTATTAATATTCCGAAAAGTTGTTCTTGTGTCGTTGATAAGAAACTTGTGAGTATAAACAAATGTGCACCTATCCAAATTAGAGTTCAGGCTTAGAATAGATTTGGTACGAACCTTAAAAGGTCTTGCTCTGACAGGAGTAACTGAACCCAAGACACGCATAGATAGGCATAGATAGGCTAGTGTCAAGGGATTGTGAGGGCGGTAAAGCAGTGTGGCCGGACACACCCTCAGCCTAATGATGATAATAACGCCGTAACGAGTTTGAATATAAATACATTTTTTTTTTTTGTTGATTTTGTGAGGGAAAGCCAACAAAATAGGCAAAGGTACTGGCGCGCGCCGTCTTGTCCAGGATGAATACGCAGAACGGGAAAGGACATAGCGATGGAGATGAGGAGCACAGAGGAGAATGACGGCATCCATCTGACATCAGAGGAACGACGAAAGGGTCTCTGGTCTGCGGCGCCCAATGGATGACATCAGAGGAAGTCGACAGTGACGCTGAAAAGTTTCAGAGTCAACACAAAAAAATGAACAGAGATAAGGTCGCGCGCATGTGTCGCTTCTATGCAATTATAATCGCCTACACTGGGTGCTATAGAGGGCCGCTGGGGGGATAATTCGAAACTAAAATAATTCATGTTTCATGTCCAGCTCCACTTGCACTCGCACGCGAACCCGTAGTTGTACCCACGGGACTCAAGGTCGGTGGTGCAGGGCGGCAATCGATAATCAGTTGGGTCTTTCGTTCTCTGCCTGGGCTCTTTGCAGCAGCAGCAGCATCAGCATCATGTCCACACCCGTCGGTCCGGAGCCCAGCAGCCTGATCTGCCCCAGCTGCCGCCAGAACGTGACCACGCGCACCGAGCCAAAGGCCTCGACCAAGACGCACTTGATCGCGCTGATCATGTGTCTGACCTGGTAAGTGTCCTGACCTGGCAACCCAATACGGCAATCTGTTAGTGCTAATTCTCTTGCTCCCTTCGCTTAGCCTCTTTCCCTGCGCCTGCTGCCTGTACTGCACCGAATGTGCTCGCAACACGGCTCACTTCTGCCCCTCCTGCAACGCCTACATTGGATCCTACGAGCGTTGAGCCCTGCCCTGCATTCCCTGGTCTGCTGCCGCAATGCTACGCTATTTTTCTCGATCTCTATAGAATTTTTGTACCTGTCGTTGCCTCGCACAAGCATTTATTCCCACGTAGTGCAAGATTCAGCTTATTTTGGTCCACAGCACGGAAATAAAGATTGGCAGTTCAACTTGTAGTAAAAGTGAAGCTTAAATGGTTCATTGGAATTTGTAAAAAGGGTTCCTAGACTAGGACTACGCCCATGCTCGGTACATATGTGTATGGCCATTAATTTCAGGGCCACGTGTCGCAAAGTGGAGTGCCCCCAAATGGCTAGAAATTAGCGGTAATGGAGGGTTCTTCGTCAGGGTTAGGGTACAGCCGGGAACACGGCATGTCGGCTGTCGGCTATAAAGCAGGGCTAGGCACGCTCCTGTTGGACTACTCGGCCATGGACGTGGACCTCAAGAGAACAGCCTACTACCCCTATTTGGGGGCGCTGGAGCCGCAGCCAAATCCTGTTCTGGTGATCAATGCCAATGGTAAGTGCGGCAGGGGCTGTGCAAATGATTCTATAAATCAGATTGCAGCTGCAGTTGCAGCTGCAGAGGCACAGCCGAAGCTGGGACCTGTGGCTCAGATCGTGTGCTGTCCACATTGCCGATCCACGATGGAGTCCCGCCTGGAGCCGCGGGTGACCAAGCATACCCATGCCTTCGCCTTTGCTCTCTGTCTGACGGGGTGAGTGCCGCTTAGCGGCAGAGGAGCTCGTGTTTCCACTCAATCTCTCCCTCCTGCTCCGCCACTTTCAGCCTGTTCTGCCTGGTGCCGCTGCCGTACTGCCTGAAGAGCTGCCAGAGCGTGGACCATTTCTGCAGTCAGTGCAATCGGTTTCTGGGAAAGGCTTCCAGCTAAGCTTTGGCTCAAATTCGATACGCAAAACTTAGACTTGGAAAACCCAAGCATATTTCCATCTTCCACTGAACATTCTTTACATCACTCTGATAACGACGCGTGGGACGACGCCGCCCCCTCAAATTCCCTCTTTTATTCCGACCAACACACTCGTACAAATACTTTGAACTTGTGAAATCCCAGTGGATGGCCCGCAGCTACACAGCGCCGGAGCGAGAAGTTCAGTTTCGTGCCGGACATCGAACGCTTCACACACTCGACGGAAATTGGCACAGCCATTGCAAGATTACAAGAGCATGGATTACAAGGGCACCGCTCCACCGGCGTACGACCAAGGCTGTATGCAAGCAGCTCCCCAGCCGATGGCTGTCCAAACTGTGATGCAGGGTGAGTAGGAGAGTTCGGGACTCCTCGAGTTTATTCAAGACGTTCCAATTGGTCGCGCAGCCCCCAACGTGCTGGGCGATATTCCGGCTTTGGCCACATGTCCGAGCTGTGGCGTCCGAAGGCAGACGGCCCTCCGCTTTGAGCCCAACACCAAGACTCATCTTCTGGCGCTCGGCATTTGCCTGTTGGGGTACGTAGCACTCAATCGAAGCCTCCAGCTTCTCCAGGAACTAATCGTTCTCTTGGCAGGGGCCTATGCTGCTTCTGCATTCCCTACTGCAACCACTCCTGCCAGACGGCCAAGCACAGTTGCAGCAGCTGCGGTGCCTACTTAGGGTCCTACAACAACTAGATTCGAGAGGACCTTTCTGATTTTGTTCCACTTTCAATATATTCCCACACAATGTTGCAACATACATACATATATTCCTGCACAAGCCTATGTACTACATTAATTATGAATAAAATCAGCAATTAGCATTCCCATTCAAGCCTTATCAGCGGGGCTTGGCGATACTTCCAAGTGTCGTGGGACTTGAACGGAAACTTAAGAGATTAAAGTGACGCAGAGCAGAGCTGGCTGCAGCCTCAGTACCGAATCGATGTTTGCGCGGAGAAGACCTGCGGGCAAAATGCGCTCGCAAGAAGTCTATCGAAGTCTCACACAGCCGCCGGATGCTCCGGGTCCGCTGCCAGAGCCTGCGCCGGAAGAGAGTGCTGACGACAGCTGCCCGCACTGCGATGCAGCCCCAATGGTCGGCCAGGGGCATTCGAGCCTAAGCTGGTGGCAGAAACTTCGGGCGGCTCTATCGTGAGTATTCACAGCATTTTCACACTGAATTTCCCTATTCCCTAGCTCATCTCATCCATTTTCCAGGCGGCCCCTCTGTTGCTTTCGCCTGCGCTATAAAACGGTCTACAAGTGCAGGTCGTGCGGCTGGCGGGGCTCGTCACCCAGGTCCCCGAAAAGATGCAGCTTTGCATGCAAACCGACTGCCGGGATCGAATCGCGAATATGAGATTATATTGCTGAAAGATGGCTACTATTTCCCGACTTCCTATCATCCCACTCGCACAACTACGTCAATATAGTCACAGATTATGCTCGGACTACTGTTAGAAGGATAAGTTTCATCAAGCTATGGCTGTAGGACCAGTCCCCCCCCATTCAGGATCTTAGCAGAAAAACCAAATATATAATGTATTATTTATGCCATACTATGCATATATTTATATTTTTGGATACTTTTGGCAGGAGGTACACCAAAAGAGACGCGTCTGGGAAAGCTTTCCGCAACTGGTGGCACGCTTCTTGCGCAGAAATGTGGAGAGAACTGTTGCATCAGGCGACATGTTGAGAGAGCTGTTGCATCAGGAGTCATCGGCCACATGTTGGTCCGCCTGGGCTTATCGTTCATTGAGAAAACCTATGCAGAAATTGTAAACAATAAATCAGATGTCACGGCTGCAGCGCAATGGGTTACATTAGTCATTCAGTTCTTTGTTTATTGCAATGCTACTGCGCCAAAAGCTATAGCTCCTCCAGTTCCTCCCACAGGCCTAAATATTCCACCACCTCCTGCAGCTCCACTGCTTGGCAACTCCTTTTCGAGGCTTTTGGGCAATCAGAACATCTTTGAATTAATCAATCAGAATGGACGATCCCAGCTACGATTCCTACTCATATTTGATTTGAAATCGCCACAGAACTATCCCAAATAAATATATATACCCAGAAACCTGTGTACATATAGCTAATATATAGCTAATTCCCGGGACTGAAAGCTATCCCGTTAATGGAGCTTGTGGCAGGTGATGGCAACATTGTTGCACAGTTGCACCCGGGCTGCATGTTGCACATACGCACAAATAACTTTGGAGTTTATGGTCCAGGAATCAGTTCTCTGTGCGACGTCCCTACTGCTGTGTGAAAGTGCGCGAAACTGCATCCCGTTCATCCGAAGGTCCGTCTGCAGCCGCTGATAAGCGCACAAAAGCTGTGCAACCCTTAGCTTTTGGCCTTGAACCATTTTTGCGTGGGATACGAGGCGCATCCAGAGCCGGGCAGAGCAGAGCTAATTCCCACGCAGAGTTCTATATTTGGGCTGAGCCGTGCTGCAGCTACTATTTCATCAGAGTCGGAGTGTGCTGCGGCATCAATCGCTGCTTGAATGCCGTTCAAATTGCTGCCACAGTACGGGCCGGCGTCACTTGTTGCATTGTTCGTGGACTGGCGTGAGAACCTAAAGAAGGAGATACGAGCCAATGTGCTGGCCGCACGGATGGGACAGTACCGGGTTAACCACAGGTATCACCGCATTCCCATCGAATGCTGTCCCCGATGCAAGTCCACGGCCGTCAAGTTGGAGTTCCGCACCAGTCGCTCCCAATGGAAGAAACTAAAGAAGAATTTGGTGTAAGTAGCTCGGCTCCAAGTTACATTACGGCAAAAATAAAATGTTCCCTTGGCCTTCCCTGCCTTTCAGCGAGCTGTGCTTCTGTCGGCCATATATTCCAGCGGGCATGTATAAGCAGGGCCACACCTGCCGATCCTGTGGCTGGATGGACGTAATAAAGATATGTTAAAGGAATATCCCAACTATATTGCACATATATATCCACATTATATACTCACAAGTATCTACACCATATCCAAATATTATTAGCTACGATGAAATATTAATCCCAGTTCTTCAAAGTTACTCCCACTTGTTGTTTCTGCCTTATGAAAAGGGAGGGCTGGGCTGGGAGGAAAAGCATTAAGCCGGAGACAAACAACGCATAGATAAGACAGCGCAAAAGCTAGCGGTGGAGCTTTTGGATAAAAGCTTTATGGTTTCGGCAAGGTAAAGTGCTGTGGCCCGCAAGTAAAGTCTTGAAAGTTTCGTTGCTCGCATTCAGTTCTCTGTCGACCAGCAAACGGAAATGCAGTACAATCAGCCGCAGCCTGGAGCCGGTGGCTATCCGTACCAGCCGCAGCCGCCAAGCTACGAGCAGGCCGTACATGTCCCGGGTCCGGCGCCCGTCAGAGTTCAGGTGCAGGGCGCACCGCCGCCACCCGTGGTGATCATTCAGCGTGAGTGGGCAGCATCTGTTTTGGCAATGTCCAAGCCGGGCTCAGTTCGTGATTGATTCCAGATCAAGCTGCTTTGCCGGTGGGTCCTGACGCCAGCTTCATCACCTGTCCGCACTGCCATGTCCAGAAGCTGACCCGCGTCGAGTATGCGCCCAGTGTGCGCACCCACTGCATGGCCGCCCTCCTCTGCCTGATCGGGTAAGATCTGCTCTCGCTTTTGTCGCGGTTATCTAATCATTAATTGGTCCACGTAAACAGCCTCTGGTGCTTCGCCTGCCTGCCCTACTGCGCCACCAGCTGCATGAATGCCAACCATTTCTGCGGCAACTGCAACAAGTTCGTGGGCGTCTACAGCAGCGACTAGCAGCATTCGGGCCTCGATACTTTCAGAATAAAATAACAATCCATTCCAATCCGATCCGATCACATCATCACATAGTCTCATGCGAGTGCGAACATTTTTGCCTGGGTGTCGGCGTCGACAGACGAAAGACATTTTGCTCCACATAGTGTAAACAATCGGCGCAGAAAGCTTTTCCACCACTAAACGGCTTTTATTGATAAGAATGCGATACGAGTCAACAATTTGTCGGTGCGTTCCATTGCCACTGACGCTCACCGACGAGTCATTTGTCCATTCACGCCCAGAAAATCAATATGGAACCCGTTTATCCAGCCGCTCCACTGGAGGCTCCGAAGGGTGCTGGGGACGTCCTGGCCGAGCACCAGCAGCTGCTGACACCGTCACCTCCCAGCTACGATCAGGCCACATCCTCTCCGGCGCTCACCACGGGACCCGCAGCGACTCCAGCTCCAAGTGCAGTTCCCGTCCAGCATACAGTGGTGGTGGTTCCTGGATCAGTCTACGGGCCGGAGCCCATGGACATTCAGTGTCCGTACTGCCACAACTATGCGCGCACCCGCGTCTCCTATCGGCCCAACTCGCGCACCCATCTGATAGCCCTGGTTCTGTGCCTCTTCCAGTGAGTAATGCCGGGGAGTGTCCGCCGCTTCTGCTGCGTTTATCTGATTCCGTTCATCTGCTCCTTTTACAGGCTGTACTGCTGCGTGTGCCTGCCGTACTGCATTGGCAGTTGCATGAACACCAACCACTACTGTGGCATGTGCGACCACTACCTTGGCAGCTACCAGCGCAAATGAGGATGGGCCCGACACCATGCTCTGGAGATTCCTCGCTCTTTTCATGCTCCCACATTTATGTATAAAAACGCTTAGATAATAAACCGATGGTGGTCTGCAGCCAATGTTCACTGTACGTTCACAAACTATGCTTGTACTTGAGATAGGTTGGGTATACATCCGCCAGTGTGTGCATTAGATAAAGCTTCAGGCCGAAAAAACTCGTACAATTTGAAAGATATTTTCCGTTTTGCAATTGCCGAAAAGGTTGCCCAACCAACCAGCCTCTCTCCGCTCCCTTCGAAAGCTTTCAAGCTCGCTCTGTGGAGCGCGATCTAAGCCAAAACTTGAATCTGGTAGGCAGTAGCTAGCAGAGAGCGAAACGGAAGAGACGACGAGCGATGCCAGTCTGCGAATTCGCACAGTAAACAAAAACCAAGTTGGGATTACATATACGCTACATACATACGCACACATGTATATGCATATATGTATATAGAGAGGTGGAAGAACTTGAATCTCTTACGTGCAAACAA
Source organism: Drosophila ambigua (assembly GCA_018150905.1). Classification (NCBI taxonomy): domain Eukaryota; kingdom Metazoa; phylum Arthropoda; class Insecta; order Diptera; family Drosophilidae; genus Drosophila; species Drosophila ambigua. The sequence goes on along the minus strand of JAECWS010000001.1, from coordinate 7,468,996 downwards.
TTGAAAGCTGAACTTCGCACTCGACGGCAATGGATCAGAAGCGGGCCATGCTCTATCCGCAGGTGGATTTCAACACGCCCAGCGCACCGTCACCGACGCCGACGCCGACGCCAGCGAGGGAGTTGGTTGGGCCAGAGCTGGTGCCCGTGGAGGCTCCGCCATCGTACGATGTGGCAATAGGCACAAACGCAGTGACTGTTCCAGCCATTGCAGTCACCCCACAAGCGCCGCAAGTGGTCTACGAGTATGAGCAACCAGCACAGCAATCCACTGTTGTCCAAATGGGTAAGTGATTTCTTGCTAGACTCTTGGTATCCCTGACGTCATGGCTGGGCAATTGCAGAAACACTGAACTTGGGTCCGAATCCCTGCAGAGTGCTCTGCCCTGCCTGTGGTGCCCAGAAGACCACACGCATGACTCACACGGCCAATTCGCGGACGCATTTGGGAGCTGGACTGCTCTGCCTAGTGGGGTGAGTCCGACAATCGCGGGTTCCAGGTGCGCATCCGTGCTAAACATTCTCATTTCTCTTAGGTGGTGCTGTTTTGCCTGCTTCGTTCCATACTGCATGAACAGTTGCCGCACTGGCAACCACTACTGTCGCAAGTGCAACACTTTCCTCGGCGCATACAGCCCCAGCGGACTGAAGTGAAGATAAGACTACGGTGAGATGTGATCTGGTGGTACCTACTCGTACATATAACACAAACAAGAGCTGCTATCTCAGCTGTTTGCCTAGATATTTGCATATGAATATATTAACCATAAACAAAAGCCGCTGCCACTTACCTTCTTGTTGCTGTCGCCTCGCCTTTGGCGCACCATCTAAGAGCACAGCGTTGGTGGAGGTCGACGTGCATCGTCACTGTGCTGCTGCCTAGCCTTAAATAATGTTAAATACTCGAATAGTCTCTATGAAAAACAACAATAAAGCCGTGCAAGGGATAAAGAAGAAGATTTTGACTGTTTTTGAATTTTTGGCGCTTCTTTCGACAGTGCTGCCAAATGTGGCCAGTCGGGATTTACCAACACTCCAGGACGGCGGCTATTCTTAAATCGCCGTTATCTCAACGAAATTTTACAGATATACAAAAATAATAAGAGGGTCAAGAGTAAAGTCATTTAATAATGTTTATAAAGAGTTAGTTTCAACATTAAATGAAATAAATAGGGTAAACAAATGTTCATACCACCGGTTGACTAGCAACAAGTGCTCACGTAACGTAATGTACGATTTTCAATTACGTTACCCTCCAAACCCACTTACGTTTTATGCTTATCCTTTGTATTCACCTTTTCTGTTTCAATCTTGTTTTATAAACAATAAAATAAAAAAAGATTTCTTAAAGCTGGCCAGTCCTGTAGAAAATCGATTCATCAACCGGATAAAATTATATGCTAAGTACTGAGAAGCCTATCTAGTTAGAAATTTTAAGCCGAATATCAAAATCAAGGAAAATGATTTCCGATTGTGGACAGAGACCGATTAACCCATTGTCGACCAGTGGGTTTTTACATTTTCGACAGAATATTATAGTTTAGCGCAGTTCAGGTGAAAGATATAGTAGTTTTTTTTTTGTACATAGTGAGAATGGATAGGATTGTTCAACGATATGTATTTAAAAACGTTACTATTTTCCGCATGATGTTCAACGGTTTAAATGGAGCAGGGGTTAAGTGGGCTGATTCTCGGTATATTGACGGTATATGTTTACAATGCGAAGGTATATTTCGGTATATTTCTGACAGTCGGGAGGTATATTTTTTCGATAAATCCGCGGTCACACTGGCAGAAAGTTTTTTCACAACAAAAAACCTCCGATTAAGATACAATTAAGCATCCAATGTGTGTTTTTAGCATTAAGAAACGCTTCTAAGCCAGTTGTGCGTGTGTGCCAGAAGGCTGCACCCCAAAATTGCCAGCATTTGCGCTGCGTTTTGGCAGCCACAACAACAGCAGAAGCAGCAGCGGCAGCAACAACGGTGGAAAGGAAAATTCAGCCCAGCTGCATTTCGCTCAATCCCCAACACTGCAGTTTCTATTATGGACAAGAAATCATCGCCCGTTCGACGACAAAAGCGCCAAGCGAAAGTGATTGAAGATAACTTTTGGGACTGCAGCGTCTGCACGTACAGGAACTCGGCCGAGGCGTTCAAGTGCCGCATGTGTGACGTGAGGAAAGGTGAGTGACCTCGATTTCATTTGCGGACCACAGCGGCTGCGACTGTGGCAACGGTTGCTGCGTCACATTTCAATTACCCGTGAAGGACGGCGAATAATCGTTCGCTGTGCGCGTAATTTGTTTTCTTTGCTCTTGTGCAATGACGATGTTCTCCTCCACTCACTATCACTCTCTTCGTTCGTTCCCTCCACACCGCTAGGTACCTCCACGCGAAAGCCTCGCCTGAACTCGGCGCTAGTCGCACAGCAGGCAGCCACACTGCCAGGAGCCAGCGGCAACATGCCCAACGGCAAATCCGCATCCAGTTCACGGCACGGGAGTGGACACGACAGGCAGCGGCACAAACGATACCCGGCCCGCTTGAAGAACGTTGATCGCTCCACGGCGCAGACACGCGAGGTGACCGTCAACTCGGTCACCGTCTTCATCACAGAGTACAAGGCGAAGCCGGTGAGCAGCAGGCGCGAGTCCAGCGAGCAGAGCTTCAGCGAGAGCAACGACAGCCGGAGTTAATTTGGAGCCCGTTGCCAGCCCAAGTCTGTGCTACCTTTTGATATTGTGCGCCACGATTCCCCAGGCCCTGCCCACGCTCCTTCCCCCTCGTCTAAGTGTACAAGTAACAAATTGTAAATTCTAACTGTTAGGCCCGAAACAATTGTAAATCGAAATCACTATAAGTTATTGAGTATTAGGCAACGTTCGAAGCCGAAGGCCCCCCGGTGCATGGCTCCAGCGACTTCCAGCCCAGGCCAGGCGGGGGCGAATACAGAGCGGGACAACGAGAGAGAGACAAAACGCGCATTTACACTGCATTACCCTCGGCAGGCCAGCCCCCTTCGAATGTGCTACCCTGTATATATTCTACCAGCAGATACATATAGATACGTACCTTGTATATCTGTCTCGTATTGTAATTCTAATCCCTAATTTATTATCGCTGAATGCATCCTCTGTGTATGTATATTTTCAACAAGGATATCGTTTACTGTATAAGTTTTCAATTAAAATATGATTTAAAGAAAGCTAATCTCACTGTTTAGAGCGAATCTGTAACCAAGTCCAAGCCCCCACAAAACGGTTTTTGTTGATACTTAGCCAATGCTGCTGTCAGCTGTCTCTGCGGACAGGTCGATGCAGCCTGGACAATTATAGACAATTTGATAATTTTAATTCGTTTGTATACAAGACTGATTAATAGTTACCACAAAACACACAGATGTATTGTATGCATGCATGCATGCAAGCTCCACAACCACAGCCCTGGCCACAGTTCTGTTCCCCCTTCCCCCAATAGGCAACCCGCCAAGCAACAATAGATAAATACTCCAACGAATAACAAGAATTTTTGTACTTAGCAGAGCCCCAAGAGCTCTCCTCCACCATACAATATACCTAATTAGAAGACGATGAATTTTGATATGAACGATTATATTAAATATTGGATAATGGATATAATGGTTTATAATGTGCTTGATATTTGCATTTTGAGATAGATTATTTAGCCACAACCTACACACTCACACACACACACACACACACCCAGGCAACACACTCGGAAGCCAAGTGCATGATGCCAGCACAGCACCAGAGGCTACAGCTCACTCGAATACTGCCGGACTGAGTGTGGAACGTGTTGTAACTTCCAGTAAAACAAACTTCAGCTTCAGATTAAAATTAACATTAAACACTTATACAAATAGTTTATAACTGATGCTTAGAGATGGTCAAACAATAATTAAAGCCACAGACACACACACACATCCATCCATTCACAGGCTCATAGATACAACGCCCCACACACGTACATATGCATACAAAGTTAGTTAAAAACTTAAATTCAAATTGTAAAGCATTCAATTTTAAAGCATTATAAAATACATTAAATAAATTTCAGAAATGCTACTTAAAATCCGTGTCGTGTCGAACATTTTACCTTGCTGGAATTATCTGAAATTATCACGTAATTCTCTAGGTTGCACCTATTGGATGGGATTCCTGCTTCAAGTTTAAAGTTCTTTAAAGGCAGCGGACCAACGAGCAACCCACAAGCAACCCCTCGCTGTGGATGCATGCCAGTACATCCACCATCGTTCCACTCAAAGACACAGCAGGACCAGGGGACCACCCACGCGTTGCCTTTGTCTATGGCTATGTGTGGGTGTGTGCCATTGTGCGCCAGTGTGTGTGTGTGTGTGTGGCTCTGTAGGGGAGGAAGAGGACGTGGACGAGGACGAGGACATCATCTGTGTATCTGCTTACGCGTGCTCTCAGCTTTAGTTTGGGTCTCAGTCGAGACCCGAGACCGAGTTTCAGTTTCAGCTGAAGCCACTGTCTCTGCTATGTATGGTCGAGGGCTACGCCTTTGGCAGCTGCCTCAACTTTTCGCACAGCGCACATCGCACGCTTCGCAAATAAATTACAAATTGTTTCGTTCCAGCGCAGCTACTACTTACACACACACACACATACACATACAGTCCACCCCCAGCTCCACGCCAGCTCCAACTCCATTCTCATCCCCATTTCCGCCTCTTCAGCGACTCCAACACCCTACAGCCCTCACACAATTCGTTTCAAACATTCTAGCCTGACGTTCGAAATTTTCCCGTTCGCATTTTCTCTAAAATGTTAAAATTCACCAGGCCCAGACTCAGACCCATTCCCAGACCCAGAGTCAGGCCCTGCCACACAGCTACAGCTACAGCTACACCTACACCATGCCGCCATCCAATGGCCTCCCCCAGGCGGCACAGGACCTGCGTTATCAGCGCCGCACTCTGTGCGCTTATCTTCCATGTACGTTTCGTTCTTGGGTTCTGTTTCATTCGTTTGTTCGCTGCTCCTTGCGCCTCGGCCGCTGTCTCTCGGCTCTCCTCCACCCTGCTGCTGCCGCCTGCCTTCTTATCCGTTTGTTTGTCCGTGCTTCCGCCTCATCTGTGCGACCGTCCGCACATCCTGTTCCTTCTCTGCCATTTCCACGTCCTTGTGTGTAGTTGGGAAAATTTGGTTTTTCTCTAGAACAGCGGCAGCAGCTAAAAAAGTTGCTGCAATTGGAAAATGTTAAATTCCTTGCGGCCGGAACTCTGCCTTCGGTCTGAGCCTGTGCCTGAGCCTGGACCTGGCTTCAATATGACGCATACGCGGTGTGGTCCGGCCCCAAGATCGCCTGCAGAATGGACTCTAAAACTTCTGCTGCGGAGTGCTGGAGTTGGATTGGTGGGGTGGATGGGTATGGGATATGGGGGGCATATGGGTAATCCCCGCAAGTAACTTGAGCACTCCATGGCACAGCGCGCACGTGTGCCAGTGCCAGTGTCAGTGTCAGAGTGTGTGTGCGGGTGTGTATCTGTGCTAGATAGCCGCGAAGGATACTTGGGGGAGACAGAGAAGGAGAGAGTGTGGGCCCCCTTAAAGCTGCGATAGCTCTAGGTTTAAACACACTTTAGGCATTACCCATTTTAATTACATTAAAAAAGTTTTTGTTGGCATAAAATAAATTGGAGCCAAAGACGAAAGCGAAGACCAAGATTCGGGGCCTGGGCTGAGCGAAGAAACGGCACAAGGAACGGAAAGCGGGGAAACTTATGTCACTTTGATCCTTAGAAGTAACTCGAAGGCAACTCATGCGAGAGACAATAGGGAACTACCCCCAGCAGCGACCCAGCAGCGACTCCCATCCCAACCCCTGTTAGTGGCTCAGCCTCTTCCACTCTCTCACTCTCCCGGTAATCAAGTTTAGTCTTTAAAATTGAAATTCCAGCATTAGGCAAGGAATGCGACAAACGGGAAATACCATCCGAAAGGGGTGGCTGCCTGGCAAAGCCATTGAGGGCTGTGCGAGAGGGTTAGAAATTTGCCTTCCTTCGCTTATCTGCCTCGAATGTGCCACAGCACGCATCGAATATACCGAAGAAATCGTTTGCACATTGCCGAATTTAATTTACAATTGAGTACGCAAGATTTTCCAGTAGTCACTGCAGCAGAAATTACTTAAAGAATGAATCGAATCGAGTCACAGTTCTAGAACTAGTACCAGAGTCTTTCGCGCTTTTTCATTGATTAAAGTTCCAAATTAAAGCTGCCCAAAAACAGAGGGAAGAGGACGAAAAATGTATGACAGTCGCAGTGTCACCACCGCCCCACGGCAAGGCCCACATCCACATCGCCTGTCGGGGACGAGCCGAGCCGCGCCGGGCCGGGCCGGGGCTGGGTCGTCAGCTTCATTGTGTTTATTTCTCATGTTAAAATCAAATTCCCGCGTGTGCAATTTTTCATTTGCCCCGAACCCGGACCCGGACCCGGACTTGGGCCCCGGGCAGCAGTAGCTGGAGCCGTAGTCGGAGCCCAGTGGAGAAATGAAAAGGAAGTGGAAAAATGTGTAAAGGTGCGTGTGGCAGGGTGGCAAGGGTGGCAGGGCTCGCATGGGGTGGGCTGGTGGTGTGATTGCTTGGCTGACTCTTCCGGCGTGCTGTCTGACGTCAGGTGAAGTCAGCTTAAAGACCAACTTTGCTAACAAACTTTGGCCGCCAGCTTCAAGGGCTTCTTCCTCGCCGTTTCTTGCGTTGCTATTGAAGGTGAAGAATGGAGGCCAAGATGAGCTGCAGCAGGAGTTGGATGCTGCATGCTGCGTGCTGCAGGAAAAGATGGAGCTGGTGGAGCATTAAAGCCAGTGCTGGAGCTGGTGCTCAGCTGCATTTTGGGTAACATTTTTCGATACCTGTCGGCATGTGTCGGGGTGTGCTGCTGCTGCCTCAGCACCAAGAAGCATGCCCCAGCCGCTGCTCCTTGCCCCACCATCTCCGCGTGGCAACTCCTCCTTGGCGCCCGCATAACTTGCGCTCTAAACAAAACAAAAATGCGTTGGCAAAGCGTACGACCAGAGACAGCCAGAGCCAGAGTCAGAGCCAGAGCCAGGCACATGGACAGAACAAGGGGCTGAGTCAGGGGCAGAGGCAGGGGCAGAGACAGAGACAGAGGCAAAGGCAGAGGCAAAGGCAGCTGGCTGCGATGACTACGATGGCGATGGTGATGGCGACACTGGCAACAGCAAAGGCAACATCAGCGGAATACCCTGCAAATCAAACGGAGAACTCCATTTTTGATCTGCATTCGACGTGCACTAAAACGTACAGCTGGAGGGAGTCGAAAGTAGAAGAAATGAGTGAAAGGAACAGGAACCAAACGGAAAAGAATTAAAGCCAAATGTGAGCTCAAAAATCCTTCAAGGAATTCATACATAGCTGTGTCCAGTGATCCCTGAAAGGGCATTCTGCCATCGGTGTGGGCTACCAGCAGCCCTAAACTACTCCTGCCCTGGCCCTGGCTGGCTGGCTGGCTGGCTGGCTGGCTGCTTGCTCTCTGTAAGGACAGCGACAGGCCGACGAGGACGACGATGACTACAACGACGGCAACGGAGGCAACGGCAACGAAGGCAACGCCAAAAAGGAGAATGGGGGGAGAAGGCAACCCGAGAAGGGGGAAATGCGACGGTGAGAGGGGAAACGAGGCACGCTGTGCGGAGGGAGGAAGGCAGACACGACACACCAAGTGTACAATAGCTTTAAGCTTAAACTCTCGCACACTTGCACGCACACACAGGCCCAGGGAGACCGACACACAGATACACTCCAAGCATATATCGGCGAATACAGGGCCACAAGCAAGCCCAAGGGAAAAAACAACATTTGGTGTTGCTTTCTGCCTGCTGCCTTTTGGGTGGCAGGCAGCGAGACCCCAACCTTGGGGCCCATTTGGATGGGAGCACGATCGGAGCAGAGCCCAATAGGGGGCACCCTGTATGCCCCAATGGCAGTGTAGCGGCGAAGAAGAAAATTCACGGACGAGCGCTATGTGTCCAAGTCCAAGAAAGAAAAATACTCGCTGCGACAACACTCCAGTGGAGTGCCAGGGCTGGCGCTTCCCTCCAGCTGCCATCCAAGAGGGGATCTCTCGTTTTCGCATACTACACGGAACTGGAGATACGAGTATGGTAGATGGACCCACTTAGGGTTGAACTGATTGATATAGTACACAAAAATTGCTATTTGGGGCCACGAAAGTCAGTGGTTATGCTCCCCACTGCTCCCCACTGTAGACGTAGATCTTTGCCACATAAATGGGTCACTCTGCCCAATCTCTGAGAGAGTTTTCCGTATCTGCGATCAAGACAGTTCTCCTTATCTGGGGAACAACGTAAATTAAATGTGATATTAGGCGTTTGCACAGCTGACGACCAGCCAGCGATAAGAGTTCCGCCACAAATGGGTACTCCACCGGCGACAGAACTACGGCTACAGCTACAGAAAAGAGCCCAGCCCTGGCTCATTGGAGCAGCAACGCGACTGAAGGCAAGGCAAGGCAAGGCAAGACGACCAGCCAGGCAGAGACAGAGACAGCGGCAGCTATAGCTACAGCTACATCTACAACTGGGGAGCTCGTGGGGCTCGGCGGGGCACGCTGGGGCTTTGGGGGAGCCATCAAGTTGCGGATTCAACGCCACGTCGCTGGGCGTTTGACATATCCCCAATCTTGTTGGGGCTATGCTCCAGCAAGTACCCAGAAATCGACGAAATTCACTCTACGCAGACAGCAGATAGAAAAAGTAGATACTTTATGCCGCGTTCGCCCCCAAAATGGCCCCAAAAAGCCATGCACGGCAGTCATTGGAGCCAAGTTGGGGAATTGTTGGGGCGACTCGCTCCAGAAAGTCTCCAATTTTTCATGTGGAGGCTACAATGCGGGCCCAATGGTCGACTTGCTGGCGCGAACTTGGCCCCCAAACCCCGCCCGGGTGGCGGGGCGGCAAGAGAAGAGAGAGAGAGAGAGCCCCAAGAGCAGCGGAGGCAATGGCGTCAGTCTCTCTCTGTCAGTCTCTCTCTGTGTGCCTCTCTCTGGTTGAGTGCGTGGTTGTGTGGGACTCGTATCTGTGTGATGGGCTCCGCTGAATATCTCTCGAGTGCGCTGAATGAGCTTGAAATATATTTCAAAATACAACGGATGCAACGGATCTGTTGGCCCTTCGGCCACATGGCAGGCAGGCAGCGACAAAGGCAGGACCAAGGTAAAACAATTATTCGAAATATTTCTCATATTAAGATTAATAAATATTTTCCCAATATAAATACATGGAGCCCTTCCACTGGCCAGTAATTGAATCTTAATGAAAGCCAAAGACAATATATGGAAATTTCGTTGCCTACTTTTGTGGGGCTGCGGTCAGATGGTGAAATATGGCAATTATCTACAATCTATGCGTCTGAAATTGCATATTGCACTCACACATGTGCAGCTACACAGATACGCACAGTCTCCCCACACACACACACACACACACACAGGAGATACAAAGGGAATGTGCATTCCATGCACATTTCATGCATTTCCTTTGTACAGGCCAACTTATCAAGTTTCCTGTCCGCCGCCAACGAATGCAACCCCAAAAAACCCCACCCCGCCACCCGGCCACACAGCGTAAACGCCCCACCGCCCACCATTAAGCATATACAATATATTCCGACCATGTACTGCAGCTGCAACTGCAACTGCAACTGCTGCTGCAATGGCAACAGCAACAGCGGCAGCGACGACTCCATCAACCAACAACAAGGCCCATCTGCAATTCCGATTTCGATTGCATTTTTGTTGCACGCACATAATTTTTGTGTGGCTGCAGATAATGATTTGGTTACATTTGATTTCGTTGCCGATTTTAGTGCAGAATATTACCCTGCCATCCAGATGTTGTCGATGGGCAATGCCATGCAGTATCCCCAATCTGTGTCGCTTGTGCATTCGCGTTGCAGTGAGAGCATCTAAAATTGCATGCTAGATTCAGGCAGAATTTCCAGCTCCATTTTGCGGGCAAACGGAAGTGCTGCGGACATGCACGGCGGCGGCGCAGCCTCGGTCTGTCCTGCGGTTTAAAGCGTTTTTTATTTATTTATGCATTTTTCGCATTTATTGCAACACATTTTAATATGCATCTCGGGGCGTGGCTGATACCCCAGCATTTGCAATTAACGCTCACGGGCCCCAAGAGGGGGGGAGAGGTGCAGGCGGCACGGGCACTGAAACGGGTCGCAAAGATCCTAAGGCGGATCAGGCAGGTGGCTGACACAGAAACCACCAGGCAGGCTGCCAACGAAGCCAAGCAACAGGCCAAGCAGCAGAAAACACAGACAGCAACATGCAACAGCAGCAGTGGCAGCAACAGCAGCAGCAGCAGCAACAACTTGCAGCCAGAACAACAACAACAACAATGGCCTGAGCTGGACAACTCTTGACATGCATATGCAAAGGTCTTTCCCAGGTTGCCGCACAATCAATTTTGCGAGAGACCTTCGCTCGATTCTCATCCGTGGCACTGGGAACCCGCCAAAATGCAAATGACGACAACAGCAACAACAAAGGCTGAACGAGCTGAAAAAAGCTGAACAGCCACGTAGTACAAGAACTTTGACGAAACGAAGCAAAGCGAAGCCTTTGATGTGCACCGTTGTTGGTCGACTAACCCCAGAGAGCCCCGACCAGACCAGACCAGACCACAGCCCGTATTAGCTCACCTCCACATCGTCCATATGGCACGCCATATTAAATAATCAATATTTGTGCCAAGTCCAACTGCAACTCAAACTCCATCTCCCAGTCAAGCCAAGAGTTCCTTGCTGCCCGAGCCGGAAGTCGTTGTCACATCAAATGGCGACAAAGCACTTCCGTTTCTCGCTCTTCTGCTTCGGCCCCTGCGAACAAAGGGATGCTGTTGCCAGGGGAGAGCCGAAAAGTTTACGCTTCCTTTTAAGCTCCAGTGGCTCATCCAACTCCCGCATAGAATAGAGCCAGCAGACCCCCAAGACGGGGTAGGATCGGGTTTGTTTAGAATTTTACTCTGCGTGTCGAATTTCCCCCCGATTTGAGGGGGAGGCCGATGTACAACATTCCCAGACCAAGCTGCGTCGCCTGTGCTTCCCTGAAACTACCTAAAAACGGAGAGGGATACGATTACCTTGCCCGTTTCCTGGATATGGGGCCTCTGGAATGTCAGTGATTCAGATACAGATACGCAGAGTCAGGGGCGGGGAGGTGGCTGAGGGAGCTCTAGTTCTCGGTCGGGGACATATTCCACCAGCATTTTCAACGCTTTTCGTTTCGATTCGTTTCCAGTGCCGATCGTCGCCGTCGCCGTCGTCGTCGTCGATGTCTGCTCTTTGTGCATTCTTTTAGTTTGCTTTGCGCCGCGTTTTCGTCTCTCGCCTCCATCTCTCTCGTATCCGTATCTTTCTCTCTCTCTATGCCCCTTTGTCACCGTGTTCTATGCTCGGATCTGCCTGCCCTGCTGCCCCCTTTCTGTCCATCGTAGCGCGGCACAGCTCCAACGAGGCATGCAGTCATCGGCGACGTCGCTGAATTTCGTTTCAGCCCCAGCCGATCCGCACCGAACCGAGCCCGAACCCCAACAGACACAGACACAGACACAGACACCGAAACCAAAACCAAACCAACGCTGATTCATCGAAATTAAAAATAAGTGTTTTGTATCTGTATCTCTGCGCTTGTTTCACATTCTCCGCTGCCGTAGCGCTCCTCGCGGTGTTGTTTCGCTCACATTCCACTGGCAGGCAGGCAGGCTGGCTGGCGATAGCTTCAGCGATTTCCCTTTGACTCTGGAGTAGAACAAGTTGCGGATCCCTATGACATCTCTCTCAACTCTCGGTAGTACTGTGGGGTTATATTCTAAGCGTACTCACAACTAAATGGATATACCTGCGTCTGATTCTGTCATTTACTTCGAATATTCGAATACTTTTTGTGCACATGAAAGCAGAGACTGCAACTGGGAGACGGGGCCATTGATTTATACGCGTATTTATATTGTTTCCGATTTCCTTGTTAAGCATTTATAAATATCTTCGAGCTCCGCTTGGGGCACTCGCACTATCTGCCACATACTCGCATGTATCTGGATTCTGGATTCTGATTTATGTGCGAAAATCTCGGTGTGAGCTGTCTTCATATTCCGGACTTCCCCTCTGTTGTTTGTTCAAGGACACCTGTTTCCACATTCCACGCCCGATCATCCTCGGCATGCAACATCCGCCCCGTCTCGTCGCGTCTCGAATCGCAGCAGCAGGTAGCTGCAGAGACGACAGCGGCCGTGATAGCCGCTCCTTGGCGATTTCAGTGGTATTGGTGGTGGTGGTGGTGGTGGTGGTGGTGGTGCTTTCTCCATCCTTGGTCACCTTGGGCGGCATTCACGAAATGTGTGTATCCATGACACACACACACACACACTCTAGCACACACTTTCCCACACCCAGAGACAGGGACAGGGGTATCCATACACATACACATATACGGGTCCGTTGTGGATTAAAATTTCTTCGTTCCTTCTTTTTTTATAGATGTGTGTGAATGTGTGTGTGTGTGTGTTGAATGCATTTCCATTTCCCTTAGCTAGCCGTGCCAGGGGAGCGCTCTGCCAAGGCGGGTGGGGGGCATTTATTTTCGGCATTTGAAGTTAGTCCTTTGAAAAAACGGGGGTTCAAACTCAAAGTGCTAGACCGAACCGAACGAATCGAAATGGAAATGGAACCGTACCACCGTACCACCATGCGAAGGGTTGCTCGACGGTCTCTCCCCGAGAAGTGAACGCCAGTGTTTGCCAGTGTGTGTGTGTGTGTGTATCTGTGTGAGTACGGTAAAAGGAACACATTTGGATGCCAGACGACTGCTGCGTCTCAACTCCCTGTGCGACATTACGGGGCACGTTGGAACGTCAAAGAGTGTGTGCGGCAGCAGGGGCTCGCAAGGGCACAGGCACAGGCACGGGCAGCAGCAGCAGCAACGGCAGCGGCAGAGTTCGAATCGATTTTGGAATTCGTCTCGTGCCGAGGAGTGCGTGGAAAATGCTGATAAATGGGAGTTAGATTCGGAATCTCTGGGCCCAGCAGCAGCAGCAGCTTACTCTGCCATGCTAATGAGGCCCCCCACCCACCACCCCACCCCGCACCATTGCAAATGCAGTTGCAGCTCCACTGCATATCAGAGCCAAAGTGCCCCCAAATCTGAACGATAAGTCGTAAGGCCTGGGACTGGGACTGGGCCCTGCACCGTTCGGTGGGTGGCTTGCTTTGTTTGCCCACGTCGACTGATAAGATAAGCAATAGCCCAAGTCTGACAGAACAGACCCCTGGAGTGGAGTGGAGTGGAGTGGAGTGGAGTCTGCTGCCCCGCCGCTGTTGTTGGCCCCACGCTCGTGACTCGCCTCGACGATATCTTACGTTGCTGCGTTTCAGAAAATTCAAAATTCATAGAATGCAAATGTTGGCTAAACAACATTCGGCCCGGCACACGAGCTCCAGTCGCCGTTGGGGCACAAACAGAAATAGATACAGAGGCAAAGGCAAAAAGGCAGAGAAACAGAGACCACACCGATCCAGGTCTCAGCCAAAGAAATACAGAAAGAGAGAGAGAGAGAGAGAGCTTGAGTCAGGTTTTGTGCGTTGAATTTTAACTAAAACGAACTTAAGCGGGCCTTTCCATCCAAGTTATAGCTTTGGAGATAGCCGACTTTGATGCGGAATTTCCGTTACGTTACGTTACGTTACGTTACACAAGATGCGCTGCGAGAGGGTATTTCCAGATCTAATTTCATTGTTGGGTGCAATGCAGTTCAGTGCTCTGATCTGCTCTGTGGTGTACCATAAATCCTGTCTATATGGATTCCATTTAAAGTTTCGTATGTTTCACTTCGATTTGCTTTACATGTGCCCCAGAGTTCCATCTGGAAGCACGAGAATCAGATCTAAGCGTTAATCCATCCATCGGAGTTCTGTTTTGGGGGCTCTAACCGTCGCTTAAAGCCTTAAGAGTGGGCCCCGGTGTTTGCAGGCGTTGAATATTTCCAATTGGATGGCTTCTACATGTACGTTTATGTATGTACATACAGTTTAAGTGCATGCGTGTTGTATGTACTGCATGTATATAAGTGTTAATCAAACACACAGGCACAGACTCACGCACACGCACTTGACGCATACGCACATTTAATGCAAATTTAAGCAGTTAGCAAGCAAGTAAAACCGTTATGTGCCACACAGGCCTGCTACATACATATGTACATGGTACATACATACATACATCCGTGGTCGAGTGCATCGCTGCTTGCGTGTGTGTGTGTGTGTGTGTACATACATAATGCAGGGAATATAAATAATTGCAGTACATAAGAGGAGTCCGTGTGTTTGTCCCTTGCATAACCGCATATGCGGTAAATATGTACATACTACATACATACATACATATACACATTTATATATATAGGCATCTGCATCTCTGGCTGGCTGCACATTGCATTGGAATTGCATTAGTGTGGCCCTTTGTTCATTACAAAATGCAGTAGACACGCACACTCGTGTCCGGGCCATGGAATAAAATGAATTGCCAGCAAAATATTTACGCATTTGTTGGATAAGATAAACAACTCTCCAACCCATCCCACCACCCACCACCCACCCATAGCCGCAGGCCCAGCAACCATTGAAAATACATGGAAATCGTTTGGTTTTTTATACATATTTAATTTATTTTTCTCCTCCTTCTGCTTGATCCGTTCATCTTCTTCCTCCTCTGGGGCTTCTCCTGCTCCGCCATCGTGACACAACAGAAATATCAATCAATCAAACAATCAATCAATCAATGGAGATCTTAGGGCTAGGGGCAAACGGGTAATGTAATCAAAAATCAAGGATCTCAAGAATCAACATAGCTAATAATAATAATAATAATAATAGTTTTGCAAAAAGAATTAAGGCATTCGGTATATTGCGGCTCAACAAAAGTTCTTCGAATTCGGGACTCCATTACTTAACATAACATTGGAATTACAATATTTTAATTATTTAGTTTTTTAGTTTTTAAATTAATTTATTCTTTTTTTGTATGTTTGGAAGGTTTTTTGTTTCCCTTGTTGCTGCTTAAATAAAATTACGTAGTTGTTTTTTAGCATTTAATTTTGTTTGTTTGTGTGTGTGTTTTATACAATACATTTTATATCACAATAGAAAAAAGAATTAATTCGTATATTCTTTTCAATCGTTATCGCGCTCTTTTTTTTAAGTTTTTTTTCCCCTTTTTTGTGTGTTTCTTACTTATAAATTAAACAATAAAAAATTTACAGAATTTTCTTTAACGCTTGTCTCTGTGTGAGTGTGTGTGTGTGTGTGTGTGTTGGTGAGTTTTTCGCTATGTTTTCTTCTTCATTTTCGTATTTGACTAATTGTGGCTTTTTAGAATGCTAAAAACTAAAAACTAGCAATTAAATTTACGCATTTTCTTTAAGTTCTACTATTAACATGTTTTTTTGCTTAGATTTTCGTATTTTCTTTAATTTGTAATCAACTAAATTAAACGGCATAACTAACGGACGCTGTACTAAAGCGAATTCGCCAACGAAACGCAGAAGGAGCTCACGGGAGGAACAAAGAAGAAACAGAACAAAAAGCGAACACAAACAATATAAGGTTGAACGGGTAGCAGAGCAGAGCAGTGCTGAGCGGAGCGGAGCGGAGAGAGAGGAAGATAAAAGTTGTAGAGACACGGCAACAAAGAGCAAATGGTGGAGGAGCGGAGCAGGCAAGCAGCGAAGTCAAAGTTGCGCCCAAGGCATATTAGACGTTCCAGGTGAGGTGTTCCTGTCAGTAAGTCCCTATCCTAAGTAGTCTGAGAGAGTGCCCGGCCAACGGTTTTGCTTGATATCATCGATTGAGCGCTCACCTTCTGGAAATTATACCTTGGTTAAGCCCCACACACACACAAACACACACAGCCAAGGCAGCTGGCTGCCTTCGCCGTACATTCTTCATGTTGTTGTTGCTGCTGTTGCTGTTCTTGTTGTTGCAGTTGCTGTGGCAATGGAGGACGCTGGCTTTTGTAGCCGAAGCGTGAATTAAAATAAACTATTTAAATTTATTTGCATCTGTTTAACGGCGGCCTGCATTGCACATACATATGCATGTTTCTCTGCATGTGTGTGTGTGTGCTATAATGTGCTGCCCACTCCATCGCACTCTCTCTCCCTCTCCCTCTCACTCTTACTCCTGCTGCTCTCTCATGACGCTTATCGCGAGTCTCCATCGCCATGCACTTTGTTGCTGTCGGCCATAGCTGCAGTTGTTGTTGTTGCTGTTGCTGCTGCTGCTGCTGTTGTTTCTTTTTTCTCTCGTTTCTGTTTTTTTCGTTTTTTTTTTTTATCGCTGCGTGCGTGTAAGCCGACGCCAGTGGGGGCCCCCGTTCCACCACTCTCCCCCCCTTAGGAACCAGCGGCACAACAACACAGAGCAAGCTCCATGACGCCGCCGTGGCCCCACCTCGCTCTCCCACTCTTTCGCTCTTGCTGTGTCGCAGTGTATCTGTGTGTATGACTGTGTGTGTGTGTGTTTCATTGTTTGCTTTTTGTTGTTGTTTCTGCCTCCGCCTGCTTCTACGTCTCTTTCTGACACTCCACCTCTCCGCGTCTCCGTCTCTCCTTCGCTTCGTTTCGAAAAAATTTAGTACAGCGTGTGGTATGGCAAACGAAAGCTATGAGTTTTCAGTGTATCTTGTCTGCCCCGAAGTTGACTTCCCGCCCTGCCCTTACCATTCGATTCCCCTCTCCCCATGTAATTACGTGCCACAGCCAGACGACATGCAACTTCTGGACACTGGACACTGGCCTGGACACACGGGCATTGGGCATGGGCAATCGTCCATCGGCCATCGGCCATCGGCAATCGGTAGGTAGGATTGAAAGTCACACGCACACTTCAGGGCCACACACTCCAAGTGTCGGTCTCTCCACCGCCAGAAGTCTAACCCGGACCAGCATTAGCATTGGTAGTGGAACTCGTATTGGGATTGGGATTGGGATGGGCATTGGTATTGGTGGTTGGTATTGGTGTTAGTGGTGGTGGAGCTCTTCCCCTTGAGCGCCGATGCTGCCGCTTCTGCTGCCTCCGCCTCCGCACAGGCATTGCAGTCATGGTGGACGCATCATCTGACCAGCCACAGGCCCAGGTTGAGCTTCTGCAGCTTGGGCAGCTTCATGATGATGTCGATGCCCTTGGAGCTCAGCTGCGTGCAGCCGTAGAGATCGATCGTCTTGAGGTTGGTGAGATCCTCGGCGAGCGTCTGCAGGCCCTTGTCGGTGATGCGGCTGCACTGGCCGATATTGAGGTTCTCCAGCTCCTGCAGCGACTTGGCGATCTTCACCATGCCCTGGTCCGTGATCTGGCACTGGTTGAGCGAGAGGGAGCGCAGCCGGTAGAGTCCCTGGGCGATGTGCGTCAGAGCCTGATCGCTGATCTTGTCGCAGAAGCTCACGTCCAGGGAGTTGATGCCGCTGCCCCCCTCCGTGAGGTAGGCCATCCCGATGTCCGAGATGTTGTCGCAGGAGCGCAGATTCAGCTGCTCCAGCTTGGGCATGCGCGCCAGGTGCTTCAGTCCGCTGTCCGTCACGGAGACGCAGAAGCTCAGGTTGATGGACTTCAGGGAGGTGAGGCCCTGCGCGATGTGCCCCAGCGCCTCGTCGCTCAGCCGCTGGCAGTCCTGCAGTCCCAGGTGCTCCAGCTGGAGATTGCCTTCGGCCGTCTCGCGACTGAACCCGGCCAGATGGCCGATGCCCTGGTCGCTGATGTGCCAGCAGGAGCGCAGGTTCAGGTGGCGCAACTTCTTCAGGCCCCACGCGATCAGCAGGAGGCCGGTGTTGGTGATGTTGCAGCAGCCGCCCAGCTCCAGATTCTCCAGGTTGCGCAGGTGCTGCGCGATCCGGCCGAGACTCGTGTCCGTGATCTGTTTGCAGAGCGAGAGGTCCAGCGTCTTTAGGTTGGGCAGGTCCACGCTGAAGGCGTGTCCCAGGTTCATGTCCGCCACGTTGAAGCAGCCGCTGAGGTTCAGCGACGTCAGGGCCGGCACACCCAGCACCAGGTCCTTGAGCGAACGGCGCAGGGACAGGATCTGCACCTTCTTGATGCCGCGCCTCACCAGACAGTTGAAGAGGCTGGGGCTGGAGCGCTTCAGGTGCAGCTTCGCCTCCACCCCCTTCCACACGCTCTTGGCATAGGCCGCGTCGCGCCAGGCGCTGCACACTTGGGCCGCACGGCCCAGATCCCTCACCGGCAGGTGCTCGAAGATCTGCTCGAGCAGCTCCGGGAAGAGGTTGCTGATGTGCGTGCCCTCCACTGGGGGCGGGCTCTCCGGCGAGGCGGGTCTGTGCTGGTGGTGGTGATGATGATGATGATGGTGCTGTGCGTGGGCCGCTGCTGCGGCAGCGGCGGCTGCAGCCGCGGCCGCGTGTTGCAGGTATAGCGCCGGCGGAAGGGTCTGCAGCTGCGGGCGGTGGTGCAGTGCGTAGGGCGTGAAGCGCAGCAGGTGGTGGGCGCTGCGTGTGAGGCCGGGTAGCTCAGTCTGTGGGTAGAGTTCGTCCATGCCCCAGACGGGGGCGCCATTCGCTCCACTGGGAGCGGCTCCACCCGCTGCGGCTGTGCTGCCTCCGCCGCCATGATAGCTGGTGAGGGCGGCCGCCGTCTGCAGGGAAATGGTCGTCTGATGGTGGAAGGGCAGTAGCTCTGTGTTGGTGGCCATGCTCCTCGGCGTCCTGCTGCTACCTCGTTCTCTTCCTCTAGCTCTTTCGCTGGCTGTCCTGTCTGCCGGAGACTCTTTGCTTTCTGGCTGGATACAAGGTTCTATTGTGGCGGGGTTCACTACGGCGATGCGGAGCTGCAGATGCGTCTTATGTACGTCGCATTTTACTCGCTGCGCGACAGTTTCAAGGGGGCAATGTGGATGGTTCGAGACGCGAGACGTTCTTAGGTTGCACTGGGACTAGAACTGGAACTGGGATGTCCGCGATGGTTCTGATTAAACTGATAACTGATTCACTCGTGTGGCACTCTGGCTGGCGACTCTTGCACTCTGACTCTAGCACTTGGGGGGGCCTTTGGCTTGGCTTGGCTTGGCTTCGATGGTGGGTAAATCCAAATGTCGTTAGTGTTCGAGAGATCCAAGACGCGCGCAAACCGAACCGGACGACGTTGAGAGTAAAACTAAGCTCGCTGTGGCCGTAGCAGCGTTGCTTATAGTAAAACGACAGAGAGCTAGATGGCCGTGTGTGTGTGTGCGCCGAGTATCTGTGTGAAGAGGCAGTCGAATTCAGCAATGGCTGACTGTGCTCAAAGCAGGTAGAGCACTCTCACTCGCTCTCTCTCTCGCGCGCTCTCTCTCTGCCTGCAGCTGTATTGAGAGGCAGCGGAGGTTGGTTTCGTTTCGGGATGGTTTGGCTTCTTTACGGCTAGATTTTGTTGGAAATTTTGTATAATATTTGGAAGTTAAATTAATTACATAAGGGATTCAATAAGATTGCTAGAAAATCCAACGAAATTGAACTCCTATTCGTTTCGTTCAATTAAAAACAAATATATGCGGAACTATATAAATAAATAGGAAAAGTTTGAAAGTATCAAAATAGTCCCACAAAATCAGACTAAATTCGAAATGTGACTGAATTTGCTGGCTTGGCCAATCTTTGTCAGCACTGAAAGAGAAGAGAGAGCGGCGTTGAAGTCTCTCCGCCTGCAGCTGTGTTAGTGTGTGGCTCTCTCTGGCTAGAGAGATAGATTGCATGGCTGAGAGAGCTCTCTCGAGCTGACTGCTAGACCTGGGGCTTAGATTCATCTGGATTTTGGCCCAGGCCTGACTCTATGGTCGCGTCTGGTCCACAGATTGTGTTCAGGTTCTTCTGCAGAGCTGCCACAGAGCTCTCAATGCCAAACTCCGACGCATTTGTTGCTGCTGTCGCTTGCTGTTGCATTCCAAAGTCGAGCAGGTACCTGTCTTGCCTCTTTATCTGCCTTTGCATTTGTGTGGCTGAGTGTGGCTCTGTGTGTGTGTGTGTGTGTATCTGTGTGTGCGATCGCAGCTCGCTACCTGCGAACACAACAATACAATCCCGGTTTCCAAGAAAATATTAACGATAACTCCAAAAAATGTTGCCGCACACAGGCACGGCACAGACATAGATGCAGGCACAAGCAGAGGCTGAGGCAGAGGCCGAGGCAGGCCTTCGTCGCATGGGATTTGGGATGGGATGATGCACAAAATCCAGCGGATGGAACAACAATAGCGGGAATGCATTGTTATTGATACTAGGAAAGCGATGCACACACACACACACACGGGCACACCGACACACAAGAACATTTTCTGGGGACCTAAAAAAGGAAAACGCCGCCACCATAGTCGTCATCGTCTTCTTTGCCTTCTAAAAAAGGGACCAAGACTAGGACGAGGGTTCCGCCAAGGGGAGGGGTAGGGGCGTTGTGAAAATCTGTGTCGCTACCTGCACCCGCACCCCCGCACACACAGAGAAAGAGCTCTCCCGCACCAGCATCCTGGCTGAAGAGGAACAGCACTCCCAGGCCCATGTTGATTTCTTGTGCCTCACGGAGGGACTTCCAGCCCCTGGGCCGTACTCCGTACTCGTACAGTCATTATCCTGGCGAGGAGCGGGAGGATGCCGCAGACGAAGACAGACCCAGAAGGGCAAGGCGTGCGTACAACTTTACCAGCGCTACCTGTCCAACCGGTTTGGCCCAAAAGGGCCAATCGCCCTCTATCACTCTTTGGACGTGTCTGCGCTCTCTGGCAGCGCAAATGAAAATAATCTGTTCGCTGGAACTCTGGCTCTGGCTCAATCCCTTGCTTCAGCCACACGGCCGCTGCCTCCGACTGAAATATAGTGCGGCACATATAATAATCGATTGGTGTTCGGCTGCCTCCTCTTCGTCATCTTCTCCTTTATTTTTTTTGTTTTTTTTGCGTTGCATTTTGCGTACTATGATCATCATTAAAGCGGTCGCAGAGGCACACAGGTAGAGCAGCAGTGGCAACTGCGGAAAAGGTGCAACACGCAGACGCAACTGCGGCAGGGCTGGGCCAGGGCTCGATGTGGGCAGATGACAATGTAGGCAGCAAGCTTGAGGCTTGGGCCAGCCCAGAAGATTCAATTTGCATAGCTACTCGTCTTGCCTACGGAAAGCAGATTCAAGATACGTCTATCTATCACTCAAACATCTGAGGATGGCTAACACAAACGCCGCCATATTCCCCTATTTCGACTTGAGAACTTTATTGCACCTGATTAAAGAGAACATCTTCAAATGCGGTAATATTGCTGCTAGCAGTGGGAAATTTCATCCTCTGGGATATTTCTTTGCATTCTCCTTCATATCATCCAAAACGAGGCCAGGGATCTGTGAGAGGCTAAGATTGTTTAAGGACAAATAAAAGTCCATATGAAAAGCATCTTTTCGCGCTGCTGGGCAGGCAGTTTATTCCCTGATATTTAAACTAAAAGTTACCCTAGCAAGGCTGACCTTAGACTCTGCTACGCATTCAGGGCAATGGCAAAACCAAGCCACAGCTTTATGCAGATAAGGATTAGACAGATCGGAAAGTACAGCACAGCTACAGCTGCCAGAGCCACAGCCGTACATACATCATGCAGATGGAGCCAGGGCCGAGGGTAGGGCATATTGTGGCACCAAGTACTGCGGGAGAAGCATACAAAAGGCGCCGCCATCAAGACCAATTGATGTTATCGCCATCTCTGACCAATTTGTGGTTGGCCCGCATCTCTCTCCCGTACTGACCCTTTGGCGGTGGATGTGGATGTGGATGGGTGCCCAGGCGAAAGGGTGTGAGCAAGTTGGTGGCGTTGTGAGTGAGGTCGAGCGAACGCCGATACGGCCAGCATCAGCAGCGGCGTCAAGCTGTGACAGATTTGTTACAGAACATCACATAATTTGCCGGTGATGGCAATCTGATCACCCACCGCAGAAATTGTTGCACAGCGACCCAAAGAAAGTCTCTCAAGTTAACCCGCAGATTAATCATTGGAACGAATCTGTTTTGGGCTGTTAAACTAGCAGAATCCCCATAACGAAATAACTCCCTAGCGCCAGGAAGAGAGCCTTATTGCACTCTTAACTGATCTCCTACAGGACATAGAGTAAGTAGACACCCGGAATACAGAAATCAAGGCACCTAATATTGTCTTCCATCCGTGGGCGTGTCCTGCAGCTTAGCCTCAGTGGAGAGGAGAAGACCACAAGAAGAGAGACTGTCCCTTTGGGACTTGACACTTGTCCAGCTCTCGGAATGGCCTCCACTCCACACTTCCAAGACAATCAGACTGCCAGGCAGAAACTGTAAATTGAAACCGGACTGCGAGGTTCGTGGACCCTCGAGAGTTGCCAGCTCAAGTGCAAAGTTCCGTTGCAGCTCAAGGCGTTTTCTGGCGAAGTAGACATCCGCTAAAGAACATAATTTGGGCAGACATAGATCAAAGATTCAGTGCACTACCCACTACCAGGAACTAAATACAGAGTACAGTAGTTCCATTCCCATGCTCGCACGCACTCGTACCCGTATATGTAAAATGTTCCTTTATTGTTGATGTAATTTTAAATGCTATATGCATATATCTACATATGTAGATATACTCGTATTCAAATGTTAAGTATATTTCAGTTTTGTGTGTGTTTTTTTTTTGCATTTAGAAGAGTTTGTTTATGGCATTACGCACTAAAAATGAAATGTCGCTTTCGATTCGACTTCGTGTTTCGATTTCGTTTTTGGATTAGGTTCGTTCTTAAAATTCGTTTACGCTATGACTTTAAAATACTCTAGAATCTAGATGCTAATTATTAAAACCCAGACCCAACTGTGCTTCGTCTCTAAATATGGCTACGGAAGGGCAGTACAACTCAAAGCAAGTTGGATTCGTTATAACGTGTAGGAGTATGTATATATTATGTATGTATATATATATATATAATATATATGTACATGTCTCGCCGATCCGGGCTGGCTAGCAAGGAAGTGGATTTGTGTTTGGGGGTGTGTATGCTATAGCATATTTTGATTTGATTTGATACATGCGCGGTTCTAGGTGCTATATGATCTCTATAAATACGTAGCTACAAGTAATGCATATGTGTGTGTGTGTGTGTGTAATATTGTTTAAACGTTTCGTTGACTCAAGTCCAAATGGATATCCGTCATATATCAAATTCCAATCGGCTCTAAACACTTTTCCAAGAGCCCAAACAATCCCTCCCATTCCGATCTGCATTCAGCTCACGCGTTTTGGGTTATTCGAAAAGTGTTTGGGCCCCAAACTGTGAGCATTTCTCTTGGCTTCGATGGATTCAATTTGATGATTTTCGTATTATCCATTTTGAATTTCTAATGTGGTACGTGTCTAAGTTCTAAATTATGCTAAATTCTCCCAATAAAAAAACCTCACTCATCGTCTATCAATCTGTCTGTCTGTTTGCATGTGTGCGCGGGTTTTCCAGCAAACATTTCTCGTTGTTCGAACCAAAACGAAATATAAAACTAAAAACTCAAAAATCAAAACTCAAAAAGGCGTACGTACTCGTAATTAAAAATTAAAAGGGTTTAAAATACTATAATGGGGTTATATCACAGGTACATTTTAGACTTTTACTTTTTTCAAAATGCAAGATTGTAGAAAATGTATGTCATGGAGGGGGGATCTGCACAGCGGAACCTGGACAACGGGAACGGAAAACTGGGGAGTAGCTCTGCGTTAGCCGTGTGCAGGTCCTAAACTTGGCTAAATGCTATATAAGTAGTCGTGTAGTTGTATTGTATATGTGTAGTTTAGTATGTATGTATGTATATATCTATATATATACTCACTGGGTCAAGTCACCACCGTATTTGTGAAGTATATTACGTTTTTTTTTTTTCCTTTTATAGAAAAGCACTAACCATTAAACATTGCAACTGCCGTCTCACTTGTCTGCCTTCTGCACCATTCCTCATCACAAGTCCGAGGCGGAGACAAGTAGTATTCGATTGTGATCGTAGATATGAAAGTGTTTTGAATACTATATCGTAGTCAGTATTCGTATCAAGCCTATGACTAGGACCAAAAACATGCTGTACATATGTGTACATATATATCTAAGCATATGCACTCTGGCTCTAACTACATACCCCTGAGTCCTTGCTCAGTCGTGTACTATGTGTGTTCTATGGCCTGATCTGTTTTCATTGCTCAATAAGTTCTCTTGAGTACGTATTTCTTGAAGATCTGTTCACACTGAGATGGGTTCTGAACTCTATTTGTGAAGGGTAGCAGCCCTCGCGCCTATCCCTATCTGAAGCAATTTCTATCGTACAGCATTCGTATCTATCTCTTAAGTACATTACGTTTTTGTTTGATGATGGGAAAGTTTTTGGGTGCTAGGAGGGGGAGGTGATGCTGGGGGAGCATTGTGCTTGTCTATGAATGTCTAGGCTGTATGGATGTAGTAATGGAAAATTCGTAATTGCTAAAGCTGCACAATGCCCCCATGATTGTGGCTGTATATGATGAGTGCGTGTGTCTGTTGTGGCAGTAGTACGTATTTGATTCCATAGTCGTAGTCGTAGTCGTAATCGTAATCGTAATCGTATTCGATAGTAGTGGGGGAAATATGGCGCAGAAACTTTGAGTTTGTCCAAGCGGCTCGCCCCAGACTCGAGGACTGTGGCCTAGCCGCTGACTAAGTTCGATATGAATGAAAAGTTAGACTAGATGCTATTTAATACTAATCCACCATCGGGGGAATGGCTCTGCCTCCACATACCGTCTCCCCATGACGACTCGTTGGGAAGGAGGACGTCAACTAGTTCCGCTTTAAGTGTTCTTAGCAGTCACGTGGCGGGGAGCCTGCCCCCCTGTCTCGACGTACAGACAGGAGCCCTCGCTGCAGGAGCAGGTGTCGCCCTCTCGGGAACTGTTGCAGCAGTCGCTCGTGTAGTTGCGCTCGTGCAGCTCGTAGTCCACCAGCATGTTCTCGCTCTCGCTCTCCAGGCAGGGCTGCACCAACTGGTTGTTGGCTTGACGACGGTGGCCCGAGCGCTTGCCACTGCTGTGCTCCTCCGCAATCAGCTGCCGCTTGTGGCTGTGCGAGGCTCGCGAGTTGTCCGAGCACTCGGAGGAGCACTGGTAGATCTGGTGGCTGGAGGTGGTCTGCTTCATCGGATGTCCCTGTGGTTGGGGATGCACCGGCTGATACCAGCCCTCTGGGGCCGGAGCCGGCGGCGGTGGCTGCATGGGTGAGGCCAGGGCATCGCAGCTGTTGCAGGATCGGTTCTGGGCGCAGCGCGAGGCATTCAGGCCCGCCTGGTACTCGCTGACGGCATGGCGCTGTGTGGGGAACTGAATATGCGTGGGGGGACCTCCGCCAGGCGCCGCGGTGGCAAAGTAGGCCGGCAGCTGGGGCGGGTGCTGGTTGGTGGGCGTGATCTGGTAGCGATTCTGTGCGCCGCCCACAGCGGACAGCGGATTGCTGTACACGTTCTCTGGTGGGGCAGCCGGGCGCGTATTGTGGAGAAACGCCCCAGGCCGAGAAGCCGCCGGAAGAGCTGCTGTGAATGGAGGCGTTCAGGATGCTGCATGAAAGGGGAGTGTCTTGGTGAGGACTGTGATCAAGTTTATGGCTGGCCATGCGGCTCTTACCTTTGGTTTGTGGAAATGCCAGAGCCTCCGCTCTTGGAGCTCTTGCGCGAGGACTCCGGTGAGCCCTGGGCGTAGCCGTAGGTGGAAGACGGCGGCGGGTGCTCTGGCGGTGGTGGCAAGAACTCGGACCAGTTGATGGGCTCCACTGGATACTGCAGATAGTTCGATTTTGAAAGGGGAGCGGCCGCGCCCTGTCCCGCGAAGGCATCCGAATAGGGGGAATGTGTGCCCGAGTCCTTGTCGGCGCTCAGAGAAGTCGGTTTGGTGCAGTTCTCGCCCGAAGAGGTGCCAATGATCATTGTGGTAGCATAGGGCGTGGGATTATCGGGGCTCTGGCAAAGATTGCACACAGATTAGATGGAAAATGGAAAGTCGCAAGTGTCTACGATGGACTCACCTTGCGGCAGTTGTAGAAGGTGGTCAGGTTGCGGGTATCCACTTCGGCGTAGTCGGTTCCTCCATCCGAGTTGTTGTAGTTGGACTGGCTGCTGTTGACATGGGACAGCAGCTTGGACTCGCTCAGCCCAGAGTCCTTGTCAGTGTCCGTCGGACGCCAGTTGCGATCAATCCACAGACTTTCCTTGCTGTTGATATTAAGGGCAGTGATTTCGTTGTCGCTCACAACTGCAAATGGAGGGAAAATGTGAGTGGAGGAGGCTGCAGTCGGGGTCTGTGCATTTCTCTTACCACTGAGGTGGGCCAGATCCTTGGTCATCTGATGCCTCCGCTTGAAGTAGACCATGGCTATGGCAGTGGAGATGACCGCGACAAGGAGTATGATGACCACCAGGACCATTAGCCAGATGGCAGGCAGATAGACCGAGGACGTCCTGTGCGTGGTGGGATGCGTGTCACTGTTGGGCTGAATACTGCCCATTCCGTTGTGGTAGGTGAAGTCATGACCCTCCTGATGCCGGCCATCGTGGGTGCCGCTGGGATGAGCACGCGGCGGGTGCACATGGTGCGTTGGGTCCATGAATAGCGAGATCTGAGAGAGAGCACAAGATTAGAAAAAGACTCGAACTCTGAGGCTAAGGCTTTCCACTTACCGGCTTGGAGTAGGGCCCGTCGCCTGCCTTGGTAAAGCAGTTCAGACGCACGCTGTAGACGGCTCCGGTGGTGAGGTTGTTCAGCAGCACCGATGTGGTGGTGGAGTTGAGCGTCATGTTGGCCAGCACCTTCATGGTGTTGCCGGCGCTCACCTCGATTTTGTAGCCGTACAGATTGCCATTGTGGTGCTGGGCAGGGGGCGGCGTCCATCGTACCCATCCAGCTGTTTGGTTGTACATTCCGATCTGTATGTTATCCGGCGGAGCGGAGGGAACTAAGGGAAAGAGCGAATAGGTCAGTGGGAGTTCGATCGTGGTCTGGTAACGACGACTTACCGTCTTCGTAGGTGAGGGCCATTTTCGAGTTGCTAGGCTGTCCTTCGATTGTCTCGAAGAAGGGCGTCAGGAAGAACTCGTATTTGGTGTACTTCTTCAGATTGCCGACCACAAACGACTCCACCGAGGTATCCATCACAGTGATGGAATGGTACTGGTTTGCCGAGTGCAAATTGGCATCCCTGTAGTGAATGCGCAGACCCTGACAATAGATCGCAAAGAAGGATTAGCTGAGGCATACACCACAAGAAGAAGTGCTGGCACATACCTCCACATATTTCTCGTCGGCGCTGACATGCAGCATCCAATCGAGACGCACGGCACTCGCATTGATGGGCGAGGCATCAATCAGCTCTACAGACTGCAAACGAAACCAAAGGTTAGTTGGAGTTGTGAGTCCTTGAAGGCACCTCTGAAACTTACCTTTTTCGTGAGCAGAGTTCGAGCTGCCGACAAGTCATTGGCCGAGGCCGTATCGAAGTCCTCGCCAATAGTTTTGATGGCATTCGAGAGGCCCGAGGGTACAGACACCCCCTGGCTGTTTTCCGCTCTCACCAGGAAGACATACGAAGTGGCGGGCGTCAAATCCGAAATCTGCAGAGCAAAAATAAAAGTTTTAGTCACCGGAAGGAGTTTGACTTAAGGGGAAAACCCACCGTGACTTGAGTATCGGCCACACGATAGGCGGCCACAATCCAGCCAGTTTGCAATTCAGGACTAAAGTACTCCACAGTGTAGCTGCGAGAGGGGGGAGAGAGAGACACTTGTATAAATCATCTGTAATGGAACAATCTGGGGCAATCTTACCCAATAATTGGCCCGACGGCGCCAGGTTTCTCTTGGCTCTTGGCCCATCGCAGGGAGATACTACTGCGGCTGGCATTCAGCACTTTGGGTGTGCCAGGTGGAGCAGGATATGTGCTGGGATCAGCTGCCCGGTGCAGTGATGTTGCGCCTGATTTCTCAACCTACCAAAGAAAGTTGTGAGTTGTGCGTCAGGCGAAAGGGTAACTTTCAGAGTGCAAGCTTAAACTTACCGTAAGCGTGGCTGACCAGGAGGTCTCGCCACGTTCCGAGGAGGCAGTGCAAGTGTAGAGACCAGTGTCGCTCAGTTGGAGATCTGAAAGCATGGTAAATAGCCAATTAATCTCCGTTCCAAATGGGGATGGGCGACTATCACTCACCGTCGACTCGCAGAGAGCTGCCTTGGATGATGCTGTGACGATTGCCAGGCTGCACGGCATAGCCATTGTGGAACCATTTGATGCGGGGATTGGGAGTGCCAGTGGCACGGCAGGGCAGTGTGGCCACAGATCCTTTGGACAACGTCTGATTGGCGGGCCCTATTTGGATGATGGGCGGCGGACGCTCGTCTAACGAGCTGACCTGAAGGAAGATGCGCACTGTCGAGGAGTCGACCACACTGAAAGCGGAGCACACGTAGAAGCCCTCGTCATCCTGCTGGACATCACTGATCTGGAGCGTTCCTTCAGACGAGACCTGCTGCCGGCCGTGAGAACTGTTGGGGAACATCAGCGTGGACACGCCCTCTTTGGTCCAGAATACAGAAGGCGGGGGATTGCCAGAGGCCATGCAAGGGAACTCAATAACGCCATTGAGACCCACTTTCTTGTTGCTGGGCTTCCGGGTAAAGTTTGGAGGAGCTGATGGAACCAAGGAAACCAGCGATTAGATGGTTTGGGTTGAACCCAATGGGCAGAGGCTAGTCCTACCGTGCACGGTGAGCGTGGCTCTGGCGCTGATTTGACCCACATTGTTGTGCGCCTCGCAGACATAGGTGCCCTCATCGCTGGGCGTAATGTTGCTGAGCTCCAGACTCTTTTCGTCGTGCAGGATGCGGGCCCGGGACACGGGTATGTTGCCCTCCTCCTTCTTCCAGAGGACCTTTGGCGGCGGATCGCCGCCCACGGAGCAGTGGAAGGTAGCTGTCTGGCCGTAGAGCATCACCTGATCCTTGGGCTCCTTCATGAAGTACGGCTTGACCTGTACAATCAGCTTCGCGTAGCTGGACTCCCGGGTGCCAACCAGATTCTGGGCAATGCACTTGTAGTTGCCCTCATCGATGGGCTCCACATTGCTAATTAGCAGATTGCCACCATCGACAATCCTCACGCGAGAGCTGGCACCGAACGACATGGCTTTCAGGTCATCCAAGGGCACGCCATCCTATGGGAGTCGGGGGAGGGGGAGCGGATTAATATATGAATTGCTGGCTGATTTAAGTATTTAAGTCTGGGTCTTACCTTCATCCAAATGAGAGTTGGCTCTGGAATGCCTTTGGGCGGCCCACACTCGAGCAGAGCTGTCTCGCCTTTGGCCACGCGCGTGTCTTTGGGCTCCACGCGAAAATCGTCGCGCAGCACTGGCAGAAAAAAGAGCACAAGCACAGGCATGGGCACAGGCACAGGCACCAGAGATTAGTTGTGTGGGCAGACAAGTTGTCGAGAGTTGATTGGACTTACCAGCTATTTGGAGCGAGGCATGTCGACTAACGGCCTGGCCCACACGGTTCTTGGCCACACACCAGTACTCGCCGCCGTCCTGCTCCTTCTTGCCCTGCATCGTGCGGTAGAAGAACAGGGCGCCATCATTGAACTGGACGCGATGTGACTTCTTCTCATTGGTGCTGACGGGTTCGCCGTCCTAGCGGGGGTAAAGCAAAAAGGAGAAAGTTGAGAGAGAGAGCTCTGACCAAGCCACTGACCAGAGCGCCCATCCTACCTTGAACCACTCGATGGTGGGCTCGGGCTTGCCCTCCACCTTGCAGTTGAACGTCGCTGGCTCATTCTTCTTCACCACCAGATCGGTGGGATGTTCGATAATGCGGGGCGACTGATATTGGGCTGAAATTGGAGGGGAATCCAAAAGATTTGTGAGCTGGAAATGAGGGAACTGGGCTGGGCTGTGGCTGTCGCCGTCGGGTTTACCTATGGCTGCCGGCGGCGTCACCAGGCCGAGCAGCAGCAGAAGAAGTATCATCCTACTCCCCCTGCTGCCCCACAGGGTTATGCTGGATGATGTTGGATGAGGAGAGTTAGTGCTCGTGCTCCGGGAGATGGCGATGCTGAGACGATGTGGTCGATGCATAGGATATTCGGTGACAGCGACAGTGCGTGGAGAGTACTTATATTGCGTAGTAGATGATGCGAGAGCTGGCGACAACCATTTTAGCTGTGTGTGTAGCCTGCGATGCGATGTGCGATGCGGAACGGAAGATAGAGGAGCATGAAATGTGGGCAGCTGTTAGATTTGGCCAGGCTTAAAAGAGGGCAGTGGGGATACACATGGACATGGGGAATGTTTGGTGGGGGTGTGCACGAAAGGCAGGCGTGGCGTGGCGTCGCGAAACCCCCAAAGCATTACAAGGGTTTACCTTTCGATTCGATTCGGTTTTTATCTTCCGAAATTATTCTTCGTCTGTGCTCCAATTCCATTCACATTTCCCTCCCGAGATAAGCACTTACTCACTTCACACACAATACACACGCACAACCATTAAAACATATACATATGTGTATGTATGTACATATATACTCCTACATATGTCTAGCTATGCTTTTCCATTAATTTTATTTCTGTATTTATCTCTCTCTTTGTGTTTATCTCTCTTAGGCGGCAGACAGCGAGCGACGTCGTAAATTTACAATCCAAATTCTGATTTCATTTGATTCCGATTCTCACACTTTCTTTATTACGTTTTATCGTTGCTTTTTTTTTATTTATTTACTGTTTTAGTTTTATTTTTCAGCTTCCATGAATGATATTTATTTGTCGATGGCAAGCCCTCTCTTCCCGTTTTCATTGTCGCTTCATTTTCGGGGTTGTTTCTCAGCTCGCGCACATTTTCCACATTTTCCGAACGAATTTCTTTTGGGTAATTTTACAAGAACAAGAACACGCTGCCCGTCCCCCTCTTTCATCTATTACAACTCACCCCCTCCTATCATTGCCTGCTGTTCCCCCTTCAGCGTTCCGTCCGTTACATCGCTTGTTGTTGTATCTATAACAGTGTTGTATGTATAGCTCACTCCTGTTCCCTCGGGCTGTAAAAAAGTCCATTCCATGTGCAATTTACGCCCAAACAACAGACTTTCTTGTTGCAAATATCCCTGTCCTAACTGCCTTGATGGGTCCCGCCACTAATGCACTCCACTTACTTTAATTTATTAGCCAGAATTAACTTTTTCCACGGATTTAATGACAATCAGTGTGACCGCGGACTTATCGACAAAATATACCACCCTCAGAAATATACCGAAATATACCTTCTCATTTTCAAAGTAAACAGTAAATATACCGTAAAAATCATATTCCTCTATTTTAATTCTATTTAATTCTATTTAATCTAACAAGCTAGTTAGGACTCTCACCGCTGAACATATAATTTTATCCGATTGAGGAATCAATTTTCTACAAAATTGGTTTAATTTAAGGACGTCCCTTCTATTGGATTTCTTAGTTTAAGCAAAGAAGGTCAAAACATGACTGTTGACACTAATGCATAATTACGTTCTGGGGAAAACAAAGTCAATTTTAAATTGAATAAAAAAGCTTAAATAATGGAAGCATCAAGTTTCAAGTTATCTTATAACGCAATAAACTCGATAGCGGCAGAGTAACTAGGGTACAAAATACCAGAATGTATAGGAACGACTGAAATTGGACCACGAACACCACTGCGGATTTATTCACTGATCTGGCAGCGTAATTTATTTGTATTCGATTTTGAAATTACCGTTGGGCTTTAATTTTGTGTTACAGAATTTAGAAGATTACAAACCGCCTTGGGAAAAGCCTCTTAATGTGACGATTTGTGCTTGGATGTGCCCCGAACGCGGTTTTTTCTCTGCTTCTCCCGCTGGCTTTCGTAATCCTGGAGCAATTTTCGCATATAGCCGTTGCAAACGGACATATCCTTCGTAACCTTCGGCAAATCGGTGTTTCGATCTGGGATTGGACAGAAACCGCGATCATTTTTCAGCAGTGTTTGGGAGTACTTTCCGGGGGGCACGGCCAGGCGCAACTTGCCATTCCGCTTGAGGACACACACGAGCTTCAGCCAGACCATGTCGCTGTGCCCCCGTAGCGGCGCTTTCGTGCCAAAGCGTTTTGTAATATTCGATAAGCTCTGCATCTCGTTGGGTACTCGAAAGGGGGAAATTAAACTGACGGAAATCTCTACGAAGGTCTCTCAATCCTGGCCAACTCGGGCCGTCCCCTGGCCAGATTCCGGGATCGCACCGCGTTGGAGAAGTTCGCATCGAAGGCGGCCACTCGACCGCGGCTTGGGCGTGGTATTGGCGGAGTGGGAGGGGGCGGACGGCGGCCAGCGGGGTGGGCGCTCTTCACCTGCTTGGGCTGCAGCTGGAGGCGCGTGACGCGATCCACGGACATGCTCTTGGGCCGCCGGGACAGGTAGTCGTGTATGTGGCTGTTGGAGCCATTGCTGATGTTCAGGTTGACCAGGTAATCCTGCAGTTGCGCCTTCAGCTGGCTGTTGGACGCCTCCAGTCGCTTCTTCTGCTGCTTGAGGCAGGCCACATCCACGGCCACATTGTTGACGCGACGCCAGAAGGTGTCCATTTGGGGCACCACTCCGATCTCGTCCTAGGCATCACAGATCGGGATTAGGAGGCGATTTCGAGTGAATTATATTTCCTACCTTGAGCAAGTCAGTGGATGCGTCGGATCGGTCCTCCACTGCACGGATCTCGATTATCTCCCGCGACAACTCGGGCAGGAGGAACATCTTCTCGCGCTGCGTTTCCATTTTGGCACAGACCGCCGACAGCTGCAGCAAGGTCTCGCCCCTGCCGACGATGCCCTGGAGGGTCTCCAGCGCATTGTAGCTCTCGACGGACATCAGCTTGAAGGTCTGGTGATCGCTGGCCACCTCCTGCTCCACGCAGGTGCGCAGCTCCCTGAGCCGGTCGGTCAGCTGCTGCTTGATGGCCTGCCGCTGCTCCAGCTGGGCCTGCTGCTTCGTGTAGAACTCCTCCGAGACGAGCCGCAGGTTGGCCAACTGATCGATCAGATGCTCAATGTCGTACGTCTGCTGGCTGATCTGCTGGGCGGCCTCCTCGTCGCGCTGCTTCAGATCCACGTACTCCGCGTAGAAGCCCTCCGTGTGCTGGCAGTAGCCGGCGAGCACCGACTGGTAGTCCTGCCAGAGCTTCTCCAGCTTCGCCTCGCCCCGGCTGGTGATCTGCTCTAGCTGCAGTTGCATCTGAAATTAAATGTGGCACGCAAAACGAAATCATGATTGATGGATTGATGTGGTGCCTTGTGCTGCATCCATTGTGTGTCAGTCAGGGCATCCATTAGGGTGTCATTGCACTGGGCTATATATGGGGCGGGGCTGCTGTTCATTCAGTGTGCATTCAGTTCCCGAGATGATCGTCTGGCTGATCTTTTGCTGCCTCTGCTGCTGCTGCTGCTGCTCTGTGGAGGGCCTCAAGTGCCGATCCCAGGAGGGCCACAACGAGCTGGAGCTGAAAAGAGTTGTCCGCAGCTGCATGCACCGCACTGGCAACAACAACAACAATGGTAATGGCAATGGCAATGGACAGGACGACAACGAGGAGAACAGAGGCTATGGGCGGACGGTCCATCGGTACGATTATGGCCAGCAGGAGCAGGACGGCAGATCGAGCAATGGCTACAGGTGGCAGCGCAGCCTGAAGCAGACGGAGAGCAGAAACAGCACTGAGGGCGCGGAGGGAGGCCAGTGTGTGGCCCAGTGCTTCTTCGAGGAGCTGAATATGGTGGGACACTAGTGTACGAAAGGGTTCCATTTCATCCTGTACAACTCTGCTCCTTAGGCGGATGGCAATGGCATGCCCGATCGGCGCAAGGTCAGCTATATGCTGACCAAGGACCTGCGCGATCGGGAGCTGCGCAACTTCTTCATGGACACGGTGCAGCAGTGCTTCCGCTACCTGGAGAACAGTCGCAACAGGAGCAACAAGTGCTCGCAGGCCAGGGACCTGGTCAAGTGCATGTCGGAGTACGCCAAGGCCCAGTGCGACGACTGGGAGGAGTACGGCAGCCTGCTCTTCAATTAGGATGGGATGGGATGGGATGGGATGCCCGGTGCCACTTACGCCGCTCTTGAGGTCCTCGCAGCGCTCCAGGAATCGTTCGTGGTTGTCCTTGATCTCCCGGTCGGTGGTCTCCTCCACCTGATAGAACACGCACTCCAGCTCCTGCTGCTTCTGGGCGTGCATTGCCCGGAAGCCAGTCGAGTCCAGCTCCCACTCACCCAGCACCGCCTGCTTGTCCTCCTCGTAGATGTTCCTAAAGAACTCCAGCCGGCTCCGGTGGATGCCTAGATTAGATTTGGGTCAGGGTTTTCCGGACGAAACAAATACACACGAAATACACACCAATGATGCCGCTTATGTTCTCCATGTGGGCCTGCTGCAGATTGGCGTACATGTCCTCCGTGGAGCCGAGGTGCGCTATGAGGCGCTGGATCACATTGTCCTTGCGCTTCAGCGCGTCCTTGAAGAAGGCCTCCACGTCGACGATTTCGCGGCGCAGCTCCTGAATCTTCACCTGCCTCAGAATGCTGCGCCACTCCTGATTGATTTTGGCCATGTTCAGCCGCCCGAAGGCATCCTCGCGCTTCAGTTTGCTCTACGGACGGGGGAAAATGTCTGTTAGCTGAGCTGTCCCAGCCATCACCTCTGGCCTGCCTGTCCCGTACCTTCATGTACATCGAAATGAGCTGCATTTTGCGGCGTCTGGTCTCCTCCTCCGCGTCGGCCCGCATTTGCAGATAGCGGGCCCGCTCCTCCTCGGACATCTTGGCCAGCTTGTTGCCTTTTCCCTTGCCCTTTTTGCCCATCGTTAAGCGTTTTCCTTGCCCCAATGATTGCCCCACTCAGCTAATCGAGTCAGCGTTTCTCTGGCTAATAGGCCGAGCGAAAATTAATAATAAATTGCGTGCCGCCGCGTCGCTATGACAGCGCCCCCACCCCGCGGCGACTGTCGTCAGGCGACGGACTGTTGTTGCCATAATAATGGACCCCAAATCAAGTTAATGTCGCAGCATTGTGGGGGCCATTAGGGCTGTCCATCAATGGGGAACGGCTCTCTATAAAGCGGTGCCCGAGGCCAGCCCAGCGAGCCGTTTCACAGTTTTGAAAATGTTGCGGGCAACCTTTGTGATCGGCGTGGCTCTGGCCCAACTGCTGGTGGGTAAGGCAGACCCGGAAAAGAGCCACTGATTGATTCCACTCCTTTGCAGGGCGGACTCTCGGCGATTCGCGTGCACTGCCGGCATGTGGAGCGGATCCACGAGGACCACATCCACAGCTGCTGCAAGCATCCGGACGGGCACGACGAGGTCACCGAGATGTGCGCCAAGCAGACCGGTTTCCGACTGCCCTCCACCGAGGAGGAGGCCATGGAGGATGTCACCGTCGACCAGGCCATGGTGGGCACCTGCTGGGGCAAGTGCGTCTTCGACCACTACCAGCTGATGGACGGCAACGGCACTCTGGACATGATCGCCGTCCACACCCACTACAGGAAGTACCACAAAACGGATCCCGAGTACGAGACGGAAATGCTGAACGCCTTCCAGAAGTGCCACTCCAACAGTGAGTCCCAGGCCCCAGCTCCATAATCATCCATGTGGCACATCACTTTCCCTTGCAGACGAGGATGCCACAGCGCAGTTCCTGTCGCTGCCCATTGTGCGGGCCTTCGCCACCGGAAAGTTTTGCAAGCCCGCCTCCAGCGTGATCCTCTCGTGCGTCATCTACAACTTCTTCCACAGCTGCCCCAAGAGCCGCTGGTCGAACTCCACCGAGTGCGAGGAGACGCGCGCCTTTGCCAAGAAGTGCAAGGATGTCCTCACCACCATGTGAAGCGGGGGCCCAGGGCTATTCCCGCATCCCTGCCGACAGAATGCAGCTGAATTTTCATTCCACGCTCATTGAAATAAATCGTTATTGAAGCATTAAAAGAGGATCAATTTGATTTGTTAAAGGGTTTCGTTTCCCTGCAACCTTATTGCCTTGCAGCTCAGACCTTACGATAAATGACTCTTAGAATATGCTCCCAGGATAAGTGGGGATAGAGATCATCTTCTACTCGAACTCGAACTCTACTCAAACTTAATGCTTAAGGAAAAGCACACAGAAATAAACTTCAAATTCAATAAGATGCTTTATTCACATGCCTTTGCACGGACTCTCTTAGAGAGTGGCCAAGGAGTCGCGACACTTCTTGCTGAATGCCAGCGTAGCCTCGCACTCCTGGGTCTTGGACCAACGCTCGGCTGGGCAGTTGTGGAAGAACTGTCTGATCACGCAGGCCAAGACCACACTCGACTTGGGCTCACAGAACTGATGCGACATCTGCCGGAAGATGGGCTTCGACAGGAACTTGGAGGTGTTCTCTTCGCCTTGGATAAAATGAAAATGCGGCACATGTGACGATGAGTATGAGCGGCTAAAAGGCGCATTCCGGGCACTCACTCTGGCCGTGACAGTGGTCAAAGGCGCTGATCATTTCGTTGGCGTACTCCGGATCGTTTTCAAACTTGGAGCTGAAGTACTTCCGCACCGCCTCCATGTCCACCGCGTCGCCTGTGATGAAGTTCAGACTGCCAAAGATGCACTTGCCGAAGCAGGTGCCGCGAATGGCCCGGTCCGCCGTGATGTCCACCATGGCCTCCTCGTTCTGGCTGGGCAGCTGGAATCCCGTCTCCTTGGCGCACTTCTCGAGCACGTCGTTGTGTCCGTCGGGATGCTTGCAGCAGTAGTGGATGTGCTCCTCGTTGACGGCCTCCGGGTTTTCGCAGTCAATGCTAATGCCACTGGCGAACTGAAAGGCAGACTTAAGCACCTGCGGAGCAGAGTCTGCGATCATCCACTCACCCAGATCAGGCAGGCGACACTCAACAGAATTATGGGCTTCATTGTGCTGCGTCCACTGGAGTAACCTGCGGATTCTGACTGCTTTTATGGAGTGGCTTTGGCCAGCAGCCAGGAAATGGTGAGCCATCAGAAGGTCTGGTCCATTGCACTTGGACCGACCTAATGACTCATTTGTTACATTCAATTAAGCAGTCCGATCACGCGGCCAATTAAATAACGAAGGTACAGGGGGTCAGCGGATGTTATAAAGCCCCAGCCCCAGCCACCCATGCGATCCCATTTGAAGAACGATGGCTAACCTGACGATTTCTGGCTGGCTGGTGCTCCTCCTGGTGGCGATAGTAGCGGGGCAGGAGCAGGACTCTGAAGAGGTCACCAGCATCGCCGTGTCCAGCTCCGGCGAGGATTTAACTGAGCAAAAGTGCGGCAAGGAGGTGAGCGAAAGGCAAACGGAAGTCTGCACGGGCAGAGTCACTCATTTAGCATCCTCAAACAGCGCAACGGCTGCTGCGAGGAGCTCTACATCGGCACGGAGGAGGAGCTGGTCAAGTGCTTCACCATTCACTCATCGAAGCTGCCGCCGGACGGCGACAGCGATGTCGGCAAAACCCTGCGATTCCTCTCGGTGTGTATTTGGCAAAGATCTGGGATGGGTCACAGGGACAGGGTCCGAACTGAATCCCCTTTAGTGTTTCGTAGAGTGTCTGTACAAGCAGAAGAAGTACATTGGGAAGAGTGACACGATCAACATGAAGATGGTGAGGCTGGACGCGGAGACGACGTACGCGGATCGGCCCAAGGAGAAGGAGTACCACATCGGCATGTTCGAGCATTGCCGCAAGGACGCTGTGGGCATCTACAATCTGCTGAAGGCGAGTCCCGGGGCCAAGGCGCTGCTCAAGAACGCCTGTCGGCCCTACCTGCTGATGGTGTTCCTCTGCCAGAGCGACTACCACCAGAAGCACGAGTGTCCCTACTTCCGCTGGGAGGGCACCGAACGCGCAGGCACCAAGGACACCTGCGAAGCGGCCAGGGACAAGTGCTACCTCCTCGACGGCATAGCACCACCAACGAAAGGCCCACTCTGAGAACTGTATTTGTAATCTTTTTTGTGAATAAACGTAGCGACTTTCCCGTCACAGCAGCCCACACGGATACCTACTCATACTCATACGCATACTCGCATTGACAGCTGCCCAAATGGCGGACTATGTGGTGCGCACTGCGGACCTCGATGACTTGGATGCCATCAACACGCTCATCCACTCGCCCACCGTCAAGTGGTTCGGCAACATTCGGCCCAAGTATGCGGAGAAGTCCAAGCTCTTCAAGTGCTATCAGACCTACCGCCTGGTGGTGATCGACCGGCAGACAGCCGGGCGCCTGGCCTATGCGGAGTTCCGCAACTACCCGTCGATCGATGCCCTGCCCAGCGACTGCTGGCCCGAGTGGCTGTCCGTCAGATATTGGTAAATCCTCGGATGCAGCCCCGCCAATTGACGCCCCTAAAAATGGTCCCCCGAATCCCCTGCAGCCTCACCATGCCGCTTAGCTTTCTGAACACAATGTTTTTCAACTTCTGTGTCTATAAGGGCGACCATGCCGACGCCGTGGAGAGCATTCTGCGGGACATTTTCTACAGGGAGAATCGCATTTGGTATCTGATCACAGTGAAGAGTCCCACGATACCGCAGCCCACCTACTATGCGGAGACGTTCGAGGATCTGGAGCAGTATGCCGACGTCTACTATCCGCGCGAGTTCTCCATCGAGAACAACTTCAACACGCAGGCCCTCTACGTCATCTTCCGCTTCAAGCTGCTGCCCAAGATCACCTACCGGAAGGCCCTGTAAGTGCTGCCAGCCAGCAGTGTCTTTGCCCCCTGCTAATCAATTGCCTGGCGTCGCAGGCCCGAGGACAACGATGACATCGTGGCCATACACGAGTACGAGTATCCCGAGATGCGCGAGCAGCTGGGCGACTTCTACATAGCCGAGGAGATCCTGCGCACGGACAGTGGGCGGGAGAAGAGCTTCCTGATCGTGGCGGAGACCGAGAACGAGTGCCAGCAGACCGAAACGGCGGTGTTCCTCTGGCTGTCGACGGACATCGACATCCGCTTCTATGTGACGAACTACGAGCTCGAATCGTTTGGCAATCTGGTCAAAACCGTCGAGGGTCAGTCGATCCACGTGGAGACGATCAACGTGTCGTAAGTTGTCGCCCTAAAACAAAGCTACGAGAGGTGTGACACCCCTCATGGCCGCCCCGCCGACAGGTCCGTGCAGCCCAAGAACGTCGCCTGCCTGTTCACGTCCGATGCCCTGGACGATCTGGATGCCATGACCATTCTGGGCGGCCTGCAGAAGAACGACAGCGGCATGAGGTGGGCCAATTAATGTTCTCACCTAGTCCTGTCAGCACATCCTAATGGCTTGTCCGCCGCAGTGTCTACAGTGCTGGCAAGGCGAAGGTCAGCTCCATAGAGGGGATCATTATTGAGGCGCGCGTCACGACCGGCACGAACAAGTTCTTTACGCGGGAGAGCCTCTACTCCAAGCTGAAGTACATCATTGGCAGTACGTGACTAAAGGGAACACATTTCTCGCTCCTACATGCCCCTGCCTCTCCCTCCCTTCCTGCAGAGCTCGAGAACAGCGAGTACTACATTAGCAAGGAGCTGAAAACCATCAATGTGCTGTACGCTGCCGGCGTGCACCCGCGGGGAAGTCCGCTGGGCCTGGATGCGGCTTCGAATGTGTTCGTGCTGAAGTACATTGGGGCGCGCAGGGACTTTCCGCTGGAGCGGCTGTTCAACAGCGTGGTGGCCATGTTCTGCGCCTTTCCCGACCGCGACTACTGCATGATGCTGATCTCGAAGGAGACCAAGTCCATACGCAGCCACGTGGAGGTGCTCAAGTACTTTATGGTGGGTCCAGCGGCCCTGCCACTGAATGCTCGTTCTCTGACTTTGATTTCCCGCTGCAGCCAGTGGCCTCTCGGCCCAGTGAGGTGGCCAATCCGGAGGAGGTCTACATCACCCATCGCAGCACAATATTCGGAGAGATAAGGTGAGATGCGATGCGATGCGGTGGCCCCTGCTACAGCTGTCTGCCCACAGCTTGTACGAGCTGCAGAAGGACGACGTGGCTGTGGTGCGGGCCCTGGCCATCGGCAGCAGTGCCTCGGCGTATGACGACAACTCCAGCAGCTCGCACGTCAGCAGCTTCTCGTACACCTCGAAGATCAACGAGGCCGCCGATCTGGAGCACGAAATCGAAGTGATCAACGCCATCATGAAGGACGTCCTGGAGAACGAGCTGACCGAATTCGCCGTCTACACGATTCGCTGCGGCAACTCGGCGAAGGCGGCCAGCGAGAACACCGCCATTGGGTTCGTGGTGCTGCGGGAGTTCCGGAACCACCATCACCTCCACCGCCACTACCATCTGCCCAGGCACCAGACCCATCTGAACTCGATGCGGGCCGAGATCATTTCCATGCGGCTGCACCCCCTCTTTCTGATCAGCAGCGACCTCATCTTCCGCGACCTGAGCATGAAGACGCGCTACCAGGACTACTACTTCATATCCTCGGCCAATGTGGGTAACCACACACCACACACCAGACACCACCAGAGTCTGCCCTGTCTACTGCTGAGTTTCGCCCGCAGGGTCCCCAGTTCACGAACGATCTGAAGAAGATGATGACAGTCGTCGAGCCGAACCCCATGAAGAAGAGCCCGATCACATTCAGAGCCCCCGGCGAGGGGTACTCTTCCAGGGAGAGAGTGCACCTGCCCGAGCGCAATTTCCACCAGGATCACCTGATCGTCTACCGCCACAAGCTGAACCCCACCAAGTGGTTTGGCAACAGCGAGCGGCTCGTCGTCGTCGGCTTCACCGACGTGACCAGGGCGTTCCTCCGCCAGCTGGTCTTCCAGTGGAACAGCACAGAGTGAGTGCCATCGTGGCAAGATCCATCCCTCCATCCTTCCTTCCTCCTATCCATCCTCCTCCTGCTCGCAGTCACAAGAACTCGGAGACGTACACCTGCTTGCCCCGCGTCCAGGTGACGGTGATCACGCTGCCTGGCGTCGTGGAGGCCGAGTACGACGGCATGTTCCAGTGTCCGTACTGCGGCACCTCTCCCAACTGCTACCTGTGCTTCCGGAACGTCTCGTGCTACGTGCGGGATGTGGTGTGCCGCATGGATCTGCGCCACTGGGTGCACTTTGTGCCGGGCAAGGTCGATTTCGTGGACAGGTTTGGTATCCGTTCCATCGCTTGGCGCCCCCCCACCGCCGTGTGTCTCACGCTTCTCTCCTCTGGGGGCCCTTGCAGGGAGAGGAAGTTCGTGAAGCTGGAGGACAGCTGCGAGATCTACTACGACACCCTGCTGCTGGCGTGCTACATGGACTTTGCGCTGCGCAACCCCGTGCGGCGGCCAACCACGCCCAAGAATCCGCCCTGCAACTTCGTGGAGATCAACTCGCGGCTCAAGAAGTTCCTGCTGTTCTACAAGGTGCGGGCGATGCTCGAGGAGATGCCCCGCACGTACCTGGTGCTCGTCTACGGAGCCAATCTGCAGACCTACGAGTGCATCGCCTTCCTGATCACCCACGGCGTGGATACGTCCCGCATCGTGCTGGTCCAGCCGCGTCGCATCTCCGGCCTGGAGGCCGAGGAGAAGCTGAAGAATCCCTACTGGGACAAGAACCTTCAGTACATCCTGGACGACATGCTCACGGATGCGGGCATTAAGATTGTCGAGGATCACGACTTTGTGCACTGGGTGGAGGCCGAGTCGTCGCCGTTCATCATGGAGGTGATCTTCGAGCACTTCCCCAGCAAGCGGCGCACCTCCTTCGACTGCGACCTCTTCATATCCTTCGACGAGGGCCACATGGAGCCCAGCACCAAGAAGTGTAAGTGTAACTGCAGCCCAACGCCGAGGCCGAAGCCAACGACATTTCCCCATTCCAGGGCTGAAGGGCTGCGGCATTCAGATGCGCAAGGACGAGATCTTGGTGGACGAGGACTTCAGGACCAACGACGAGAACATCTACGCGGCGGGCAAGTTCATCCGAATGAACGGCGCCCCCAACTACCAGTACAAGTACACCAGCGAGCGGGAGCTGGGCCGCAAGGTGCGCGCGAGTCCCTCACCCCCAGCTCAGCTCACTGACCAACCCCATTGCCTCGCTTCCCCTACAGCTGATGCACATCCTGGAGCTGTCGCCCAGGCAGGAGAACTTCGAGTACAAGTACTCGGAGCCGCTGTTCTTCCAGGCGCTGCTGCCACTCAACTACATCATCACGAAGGTGACCATGCCGCGCCGCTACCTCGCCTCGCAGCTCGCCCCGGAGTACACCTGCAACCTGACCACCTACAAGAACAACACGTTCTGCCGGGTGGCCCTGGCGCCCAACATGCTGGTGGACGAGATTGTGGTGGTCACCAAGAAGGTGGCACGCCTGGACTACCTGGAGCACTTCTGCGGCAGGCACGAGCTGCTGCTGAACAATCTGAAGGCGCGCTACAGCGCCAAGAGCATCGGCTGCTTCCTGGCGTTCTTCCAGGAGCCCTGGACGGAGCTGATCATGCACGAGAACTTCCAGCTCTTGCAGGAGCAGAACCGGGAGCTGCTCAGGCCAATCGCCGTCTCCAACCTCAACGTGAGTACTCCGACAGCCGTCGGCATCTTCGCCTCTGGCTCTCTGGCTCACCTGTAGACCTCCCACGGCCTTGCAGAAGGCCACCCGCAGCCCCTTCATGGAGGTGGCCGTGCAGGACTTCATATCGCTGAACAAGCGCTACTTGGAGCAGAAGCTGCTCAATTTCCTGAGGGAGCACCGCAGGGACTTCCGCTATCCGTTTGCCCTGCCCGAGGACTTCATCAGCTCCGGCATGACGGTCTGGGACAGCGAGTCCGAGACGGAGACGGAGACAGACGTCGAGGAACTAAACGAAAAATATGTAGCTCCCAGCAGGCTGTTGCCATGTTGTGTGAACTGTGACCTGTGAACCATATCAAATATATATTTTCTGTGTTGTCTGAACCTGAGTCGTAGAATGGCTAAGGCTCCGAGCTATGTGATTCGGATGGCCGGGGTCCAGGACCTGCCCCGAATAGAGACCCTGTACAACACGTCCGGTACGCAGCACTTTGGCGAGAAGCGGCGGCCGCCGCTGATGCAGCTGTTCAGCGAGCACCAGGCCTACCGGCTGATTGTCTACGACCCGAACCACTTCACCACCCTGCTGGCGTACGGAGAGTTCAGCACTCACCCCAGCATACCCGTGCTGGCCAACGACCTCTGGCTGCACTGGCTGAGTGCCCGCTTCTGGTAGGTGCCCGCGGATACCGCTGAGGCGAACTCTTCTTTGAACTCCTCTGGGGCCATCTCTCTGCAGCTTGGACCTGCCGCTCAGTCTGCTCAACACGATCTTCTTCAACTTCTTCATCTGCCTGAACGAGCATCCCACCATTCTGAAGGACATCGTCACGGAGATATTCTACAACGAGCACAAGGTCAACTTCCTGATCGTCACCAGGCCAGCAGGGTCGATCCAGAAGACCGATCCCTATGAAGCCATCCAGGCGTACGGCCAGACATTTTACCCCAAGTATTCCACTCTCGCGGAGCAGAGGGGCCTTCCCTCGGTCATTGTCATCAACCGCAGAGACGTCATGCCAACCATCTCCTTTCGCAAGGCACTGTGAGTGGGTCCTGTGAGAGCCGAAATTACGCTGCCCCAATCACTGCCCCATTGCCCTGCCCACAGTCCCGAGGACAACGACGACATTGTGGAGGTGATAGACCACGAGGAGCCGCATCTGCGGCAGCAGAATGGAGACTTCTACATAGCCGAGGAGCTGCTCGACTCCGAAAGAACCGGCCAGAACGAGCTGATCATCGTGGCCGAGGTGAGTTCCTGGCTGCACAGCCAAACGTGTTCTGTAACGAAGTCCCCAAATTAGTTGGGCGAAGAGATCGCTGGCCTGATGTGGCTGACGGACAAGCTGGACGTGGAGCTGCTGGCCAAAAATTTTCATCTCGAGCGCCTGGGCAACCTCACGCGATGCACGCCTGGAGCCAAACACGGCCGCGTGTCCTTCGAAGTCATGTGAGTGCAGCTGCAGCTCATTGCATTCCCGCATCCTTGAGGTCTGCACTTGCAGCTCGGCGCACACAAAGCCGTACAAAGATCTGTACACGGAGTCCGCACTGGCCAGCAAGCCAAACAAATTGCAGGGCAGCGCCACGACCGTGTCCAGCATAGTCCCGAACAGAGCCTCGATCAGTTCGCTGGATGACGACTTCAGGCTGAGGCACAGCACGCTGATCTCCTCGCAGTTTGGCTGCATCTAC
Organism: Drosophila ambigua; assembly: GCA_018150905.1. Taxonomy (NCBI): domain Eukaryota; kingdom Metazoa; phylum Arthropoda; class Insecta; order Diptera; family Drosophilidae; genus Drosophila; species Drosophila ambigua. Next base: position 7,424,574 of record JAECWS010000001.1, on the reverse strand, counting down.
GACGGTGGACTCCACTCCATTTCCATTTCCCCCCCCTACTGTGACCAAATCGATTTCAAATATTTTCAGAGCTGCGCCACGGCCATCATTATGTGAACGCCAAGCGGGAGATGCTGGAGATTGCCTTCGATCTGTCCAGTGACGAAGAACTTTCCGATGAGGGATATGCCTTGGAGCACTTGAAGCGGGCCTCCAGCGCCTTCCTGCTGAAGATGTTCAATCTGAATCCCAGGGTGCGGATTGAGTACACGTTTTTCTTTCTTTCGGCCATGTTCAGCGCCTTTCCGGAGCTCGACTACTGCCTGGTGAGGGTGCCACCCACAGTGACGCTGTCCAAGAGTCAGCGGGAGCTGATTCGGTTCTTCTTGGTGAGTGCCAGTGCCAGTGCCAGTACCAGAGAAGAACCTCCGATGACCCCTTGCCTTTATCCAGCGCACTGCTCACCGCCCCGATAGCTCTGTGTCGGACAGTCTGTACGTGGCCCATCGCTGCACTCTGTTCGGGGACCTGCACATATTCCCGCTGAAGCAGAGCGAGCTCGATGAGATTACAGCCATGCTGCGGCTGCCGCCCTGCACCAGGGAGCGTGAATACCCCGATGGGGATGAGCAGAGCGACGTCAGCTGGTCAATCTCCGACCTGATCTCCACGGAGGTGTGCCAAATCATTGACCAAATCTTCGCGGACGCTTTCCACAACGCCCAAACCGAATTCACCTGCTACACCGTACACTGCGGCAACTCCCAGTCCCGCACCATTGTGGGCTTCATTGTGCTGCGGTAAGTGGAAGTTTAAGGTGGCTTTGGGCTTAAGTCGCTCCCCTCTCCTCTCTCGCATCCTGCAGGCCCTTCACGGACTATGACGCGCTCAGCCGGAAGTTCTTTCTGCCCCGTGACGAGTTCCATCTGACCCACAGGCGCGGCGAGATCGTCATGTTCAAGCTGCATCCCCTCTTCCAGATCTGGTGTGACCCGATCGTTCGCTCCGTGGCCATGCAGGACAATTATCGCGAGCTGTATTACTTCCACCAATTTATGGTGGGTTGACCAGCGCAGAGTCCAGTCCAGAGCCAATCTCTAGCTGTGGTTCTCCCTCTTTAGGGCGTTTCGCTGCCCAACGATCTCGTGTACAACATGATGCCTGTGGAGCCGCGTCGGGTGACGCGCAACTGGTTTCCGCAAAACGACAAGGATGGGCTCAAGCGGCAGATCGACACGGTCGATTTCCCCAAGGTGAACTTCTTCAGCGATCACCTGCACGTCGTCTGCCACAATCTGCTGCCCAGCAAGCACATGGGCATTCCCAGTCCGCTGGTCATTGTTGGCTTCTCCGACATATGCCGGGCCTTCCTGCGCCACATTATCTTCGGCTGGAACACGAAGGAGTAAGTGCCGCCTGCTGCCCGTGGGCCATGCATGGCCAATTGTAGTCTCTTTGCAGCTTTGCCAATTTCAAGAGGTACAACTGCCTGCCGCTGCTGGACATCACTGTGATAGTGCCACACGGCGTGGTGGAGGCGGCCTATGACTCCGACTTCAGCTGCAGCTATTGTCAGGGCAGCAAGCAGTGCTATGTGAGCATCGGCTCGAGCAATCCCTTTGTGAAGGATGCCACGCACCGGATGGATCTGCGCCACTGGGTGCAGTTCGTTCCCGGCAACCTGGAGTCCATCGATCGGTGAGTAGATGCTGCTGCTGATGCTTTGGGCTGCTGCTGATCTCCCTTCGATCATTTTGCAGGACTGAGAAGGTGATTCGCCTGTCGGACAGCTGCAACATCCACTACGAAAAGTTGCTCCTGCTGAACGACATCAGGTACGGGCTGAAGGACGAGGACAGCACCGCCCCGATGCCGTACAACTATTCGGCCATCAACTACCGCCTCGACAAAATCATCCTCTACCACAAGCTGCAGCACATGATCGAGCGCGACATCCTGTGCACTCCGGTCATCGTCTATGGCTACGGCATGCCCGTGTACGAGTGCATCAACTTCCTGGTGACCCATGGCTGCCAGCCGGACCACATCACGTACGTGCAGCCGCACATAGCGCAGATGTCCGAGCAAATCCTCTACTCCAGAGAGGACGCTGGCCTGGATGTGATTCTCGTGGAGATGGTGGCCGATCTGGGCGTAGAAATTTACCTCTCCACCAACTTCAGCAGACTCGTCTTCTTCCCCAACAAGGCCACCATCGAGAGCGTGGAGTTCCAGCTGATGCCCAGTCGGCATCGCATCACCCTGAACTGCGACATCTTCATCAACTTCGAGGAGAGTTTCATGTGCTCCGGATTCGAGAGAAGTACATCGTTGGCCTCGATATTTATCCGCTCTATTCGCATGCCTCTTCCCCTGCAGTACTGCTCGACTCTGGCATTGAGCTGGCCAACCGAAAGATCATTGTCAACGAGGAGTACTGCACCAATGACCCCAATATCTATGCCATGGGCCAATACATCAGCATGCTGCCCGCGCCCAACTACCAGTACACCCACACCAATCCCCAGGAGTGTGCCGAGAAGGTAAGCTGAGGGGCTGAGTGCTGAGTGCCTGCTGGATGCTGGATACTGGATACCAAGTGTCGTCTCCCCCAGCTGGCGTTCATCCTCAACATGCAGGGTGGATCGACGCAGCAGCGTTTCTCGAAGGCGAACATGTACACGGGACGGCTGCCCATGGACTACCAGATGGTGAAGATAGTGTCGCCCCAGCCACTGCTCGTGGGTCAGCTGTCGAGCGAGTTCATGGAGAGCATGACGACCTACCACGATGGCGACTTCTGTCGCATTCGACTCAATCCCAAGATGTTCGTCATGGAGATTGTGTGCGTCACAAAGAAGGTTGTAGCTAGCCCCCTTCTGGGCCCCCTGTGGGATCACTTAATCGTTGTGGCTGCTCCCTTAGAGAAAGAGCCTGTTGTTTCTCGAGTACTTTTGCGGGCGGCACGTGGCGCTGCTGAACAACATGCGGAATCGCTGGCAGAGCGGCTGGATAGACAGTTTCCTGGACTACTTCGAACAGCCCTGGACAGAGCTGTTGATGCACGAACGATTTCAGGATCTGCAGCTGAAGAACCGCCGGACTCTGCTGGCCATTCTGATGATGGACACCACGACCAATTTGCACAAGGCAGAGAACAGGTCCAGCCTGGAGGAGGCCCAGCGCAAGAAGCTGGAGGAGAACCTGATCGACTTTGTGCGCACATATCGCAAGGAGTTCGTCAATGAGTTTGCCCTGCCCGAGGAGTGGGCCAGGGGCACAGTGTAACACTTCTGTGTGGTTGCTTTTGTTTCGTTTGTTTAATATATTTCGCGTACTTTAATCGGATCATCCACTCGAATCCAGATGGACAATTCGCAGAGCGAGCGACGGTCACTGTATTGCATACATCGCTACACATCTAAGCCAATATAATTGCGGTTTTTACATGGTACAGACAACACACTAACACTACTCGTATAAATGTAGAGGGGCAGCGGACAAGGGCCCCTGGGATTATCCTAGATACGTTTGTTAATCGCCGTCGGGTTTAGTACAACATCCATCCATCCATCCATCGATCTCTGTGGGTTAGCTAGCTTATTCGAATATACTACAAGGGGAGGCGGCCTACAGGGGCGTGCAGGTCGAGGGCCGGCGTCGTGGCTGGTTGCGTGGAGGGGGCAGGGGACTGAGCCCACTGGGGAAGACGATGACGTGATGATTGAGCCGGCCTCATATGCCCTGCAAGAACCTTCGTAACTCCTCCTCGGTGTCGAAGATCATGACGGGGAACGGCGATCCCGGAACGAACTCGCCCGCCCACTTCACCTCGACGCGATAGTCGCCCGGCTCCGTTGGATCGTACTGCAAATAGTTCAGATATATGTGAGCACTGCCAAAGGCTTGTAGGCTGCTTTCGGGCCTTACCTTGCACAGGATGGTGCGATCCTTTTGGCTCTCGCGCTGCATTTCGACGCGGAAGGCGCCCTTGGGTCCGCGCACGCGAACCGTCAGCTGTCCCGCCCCAGCGCCGCGTGTGTCGCAGATGAAACGGGACTGGAATGTGGCCAGCACGCCGTGCTCTATGCCCGGGCCGTAGACGCGAACCTATGGAGGAGCAGGGCCTTGAGTATATGTGCATTAAGAGTGTGACTTTCCTTGCTGCTCACCTTGCTGGCATCCGGTGCGCCGGCCACCTTCAGGGCGAAGGGGGAGCCGGGCACATTCTGGCCGCCATACTTGATGGTCAGCAGATGGCGACCCGGCTCTTGGGGCTTTATGTTCAGGGTGAATGTGGCATCGCCGTGGTCGTAGAGCTCGCAGTAGGCTACCTTGCGGACACCGGCACAGTGGGCGGTGAGTTCGCCGGGACCCGCTCGCCTGGTGTCGATCCACGACTTGATGTCCTTGCCGACGATGCCGTGGCGCAGCCCCTCGCCGGAGGCGATCACCTTGGAGGCATCCATCGAGGAGCCCACGGCCACTGTGAGCGGACAGCCCTTGACCAGTCGTCCGTTCCACTTGACGGACAGTGTGAGGGTGCCCGTGGTGGACTTCTGCGGCGTGTACGAGGCCAGCCATACGTTCTCGCTGGGACGTGGCTGTGCCAGGCTGACGGGCAGCGATGTGTTCTCCTGGCTGGTGCAGAGCAGCACCTCGGGCCTGCCAGCGGGCGCATTCGACGCATCGATGGTGAAGTGGGCCGCCTCGCCCGCCTGTGCGGCGGCCAGGCCGCGGCCCATCAGCTGAACCTTGTCCGCCGCTTGCTGACCTGTGACAAAGGCGCTTCTCGGGCACTGGGTGATGGTCAGTCCGCTCCAGGTGAGGTCCAGATCGTGCTCCCCCGCAGCCAGATTCTCGCCGGTGATGTTGAGGCACATCTTGCCGTCGGACATCTTGTCCACGGGTATCTCGATGCCGTCAATGCTGCACACCAGCTTGCCAGGTCCCGCATTCTCCACCTCGAAGATGATGCGGGCGGGCAGAATGAGGCGTCCGTCGTGGTCGACCAGCGTGCCCCATCCGCCCACGGGCGTCACCTTGTTGGACTCCACGCAGCAGATGTGCCAGGGCGAGCCGGGCAGGCTGCCCCGGTTCGGGCAGCTGGCGCGGATCTCGTATTTGCCGACCGACAGGATCACGTAGGAGATGCGCCACTCGTTGTTGCCCAGGGCCTTGATCTTGGGCTCGATGCGCTCTCCGTACTCGTCCAGCCGCTCGATCTGCACATTCGGGGCAATGGGACAGTAGACGACAAAGGAGGCCTCCTTGTTCCGGTGACACACCTCCAGGCCGTGGCCAGCGGCTCGGGCGTCGTTCCGCACGCCACTGGCCGAGGCGGTGAAGTTCAGCGGCGAGCTGGGAATCGTCTCCCCGCCGTACATCAGCGTCAGCTTGTAGTTGCCCGGCTGGGAGGGCACAAACTCCACGTGGTAGAGCCCCTCCGACTGCTCGTTGATGAGCACGGGCAGGCTCTGGTTGCTGGGCGAGATGGCGAACGCCTCCAGCTCGGCTGTGCCGGCATTGTCCGTGCGCACGGTGAAGCTGCTGGGGCTGTGCAGGGCCAGCGACTCCTTGCTGACGCCTTGGACGCTGACCTTGCTGCTGTCGAACGACTCGCAGGTGAAGGGACTGCCTGGCAGCGGCTTCGATTGATGCAGCACCTCTGCGGGGCACGAGATGCGTTAGGCAACTAAATATCTTGGATCTATATTCGCGGCACTCACCTATTATGCACTGGCCCGGCTTGTTGATGCTGAACTCCGCCTGCAGATGCCCGTTCTTGGTCTGGTAGCAGCGGACGGGCAGGGCCTGGCCGCCCGGCCCCGACACCACCACATCGAACTCCCGCGCCGGCCTCTTCACGGTGTCAATGGCAAAGGACGTGGTCTTGCCCACCCTCGCCTGGTAGAGGCCCAGGCCACTGACGCTGATCTCCTTGCCGGCACTGGCCGGCAGCACGCTGATCTCCAGGGGCTTCAGCGAGATGGGCACGTCGTTGAAGAGGATGCTGATCTTGTGGGGCGCCACGCGGGTCGGCTGGTAGACGATCTCGTAGACGCCGGCCTTGTTGGGCCCGCGGATGGTGTGTGGCACTTCGGTCGCTCCGCAACGGACGAGGGCGGAGAGGTCCCCTTGGCCGGCCTCGTTCAGGGAGACGCCAATGCTGGCCGGGCGATGGCAGAACGCCTCACCCACCTCGGTGATCTTCACGAGCATTGGGTCGAAGGCGCAGAGGGTGCGCGACCCGATGTGCTGCCGCGTCTCCCGATCGATGAAGCGCAGCGTGTAGTTGCCCGTCACATGGGTGCGGAACTCGGCCGTCTGCCGATTGATGGTGTACGGGACGGACTTCTGGTCCGGCGAGATGATCTCCACGATCTGATCGTCGGCGGGGAAGTCGATGGCCGCCAGGCTGCCAATCTGTATGTGCTGCGTGTGCTGCTGGATGTCCACGCGGAAGGGGCTGCCATCGACGGCCACCTCGTTGAAGGTGATGTTCACGTAGTGCGGCTCGGTGCTCTGCGGCACAAAGGTGACGTCGTACAGGCCCCGGGCGCAGGCCACCACCTCGGCCTTCACTGTGCTGCTGTCGGTGGACACCACCAGCTCCAAGGTGCCCTCGCCGGCACCGGCCGCGTCCACGCTGAACGTCACTGGCACGCCCAGCGTGGCCGGACCGTACTGCTGCTCCAGGCCGCTGATGCTGACGCGCGAAACGTCGAACACATTGCAGCTGAAGGGCGATCCGCTGATGTGCTGGTCGTTCGCGGTCACGCTGATCAGGTGGCGACCCACAGTGCTCGGCCGGAAGGAGGCCGAGTAGCTGCCGCCGTCGTGCTGGCTCATCTGGCAGTGCTCGTTGTCGCCCGACGGCGACGTCACGAAGATCTGCGGCTCCACTCCCTCGAAGCCCTCCAGCTCGAAGGTGTTGTCCATCTTGACGGCCGCCTGCTTGAGGCACTCGCCCATCGCCATGGCGCGGGGCAGTCCCATCGATGGCGACGCCGCTGCCGCGGCAATGTGGCAGCTGAAGGGCGATCCCGGCACGGGGTGACCATTGAAGCGCACCGAGAGCGAGTGCGAAGCCGCCTCCGTCGGCTTGAAGTTCACCTTGAAGCGGGCGTTGCCCTCCGACTGCACAAAGTTGGGCACATTCTTGCCGTTGACGGCCACAATGATCTCCAGATTGCCGGCACCCGCCTGGGAGGCGTTGATGCCGAAGCTGACGCTCTTGTTGACCACCCCGGCCCGGATGTCCGTGACAATGACCTTTTCGGCGGAGTAGGCCTTCAGCAGGAAGGGACTGCCCTCCACATGGCCGCCGCCGGGCAGGCGCACCTCCACCGAATGATCGCCCACCTCCATGGGCTCGAACTTCACGTTGTAGCCCAGGGCAGAGGAGCCCAGGGCGTCGATCTTCACTGGGACACTGCGTCGCGCGGGTCCCAGCACTTCCACTGTGGGCTTGGTGTCCGATTCCACCACAAACTCGAACAGCCTGCCCACGCTCACCTTGTCCATGGTCTCGGGCGACTGGATGCGAGCTGCGGCCGCCACGCGGCAGGTGAACGGGGACCCAGGCACGTCCTGGCTGTTGAAGCGCAGCTCCACGGTGTGGCTCTCGGCCTCGCGGGGCGTGAAGCTAATGGCGTAGGTGTGCTGGCCCTGGGCCTGAGCCGAGGTCGGCACACGGCCGCCGTTGACGGTCACCTCCAGGTTTCCGGGCCCCGCCTGGGAGGTCTCCACCAGGAACGTGACGGCCTTGCCCACCGTCCCACTGCTCACATTCTTCACCTTGATGGCGCTGACGTCGTAGACCTGCGATAAATAGACCTTTGAATACTTCACTCCGATTCTGGAGTCGGACCTGGGGAACGTACCTTTGCCGCATAGGGACTTCCGGCGGTGGCCAGTCCATTGACCGTGACATTGACGCGATGCTCGCCCACGACGCGGGGCACAAACTCGGCCTTGAAGACGCCCTCAGCGGACTGATGCACTTGGGCAGGCACCGACTGGCCGGCAGGTCCTGGTTTGCGTTTTTCATTTTCATTTTTGTTTTGTTTGTTTTTTTGTTTTCATTTTTAGTATTGATTAATGATTATATCGATTTTGATTTTGATTTTCAATTTTCAATTTTCGATTTGCGACGCGGCCGGAAACGAGTTTTGAGATTGATTTCGTTTGTTTGGTTTGTTTGAGTAATTTCAGTAATTGGGCAACGATTTGGTTTGGTTTGGTTCGGTTTGGATTGGGGATTGGTCGAATGTGTGTGTGGGTTAGTGTTCGTTGGGATTTGTGAAGCGAAAAATTTGGAATTTGGAAAAATGTTCACTCGATTAGTAATGGCATTTAATTGGAAAACTTTCGAATGTGCGGAAAAGTGCGGAAAGGGGTCTGCTTTGGGGTTAGTTTGCTTCGATTTCCTTGAGTCATTTACTGGGAGTGGGGTGGCGTGGCGTGGCGTGCAGTTAGTCGGGTAAAGAGTGTGCCGGAAAGGGTTAGTAGACCGATAGATGGCATGGATCAGGGACACTATACAATAAGGTCGATCTGTACACGGTGTAGGAGCTAAGAGAGGAGTCCCCGGCCCCATCCCTGTCCCAGTCCCAGTCCCTGCTGGATATATGCACAACCTATGGGCGGGGCGTACGTTTGAGTGTAACCAGTTTTTATTTAGATCCGCGTAATGCTACAGAGTATAATCAGTGTCAGTGTCAGTATCGGCTTGGAACGGATTAGTGCACAATCGGACATTACATTAGTAAATACTTAAATTTCATTTTCATTTTCATTTGTGTTAATAATATATTGGGGGGTATATTGGTACAGAGAGTTGCATTCAACAGACACTCTCTTCTGGGGTTATTTGTGGCTCGGACTGTTAGCGAAATAGTAGTATATATAGTATATATAGTATATAATATATAGTATATACACCTGGTAAACGGAATGTACATATATATTAGGGAGGCGGAGCGCATTCAGGCAGCTCGCGCACTGGTATGGTATGGATAATAAAAGTAAGTATATATGCATATATAATATATGTATAGATATATAGATATAGTCTAGTACAAAAGATTTCGCCGTCCTGAAATATATAATACAGATATAAAAGTGAGCAAAATTATTACAAAAAGACCATAAGATTTACAAACAAAGCAAAGAGAGAGACACAAACAGCACACAGAACACACAGCACACACACACCACACAGAACACACACACATAGAGCACACACACAGCACACACACACAGAGGAGAATACGATCTAAACTGAAGCAGCAGCTGAGTGCAAACTGAATCTGGAATGGAGAGCCCAGCCTGGTTCTGGTTCTGGGCTGCGGACAATCCAAGACCAAGAGCCAGCACCTCGAGCAGCGCGAATGATAAATGTGTCGCATAATTACACACACACACACACACACTACGGTTGGGGCGTGGGTGGGGGAGGGACTACTACGGATGTACGAGTATCTCATAAATTCACTCTCCAAATGGGTCCCACCGCTGGCTAGCCCCACAGAACCCACAACACAGCTACAACAGGTGAGAGGCAGGTGGAGGCATGCATGAGAGTTTCCACAACGATTTCCGCTCACACAAAGTACGAAGTGCAGTACGAGGGGCACGATGAGGAGCGGGTCAGGTCAGGGCTGTGTGCGTGCGCGTGTTTGGGGAAAATGTGCGGTTGTATGAGAAAGTTGTGCGATGCGAGTACAGACAGGAGATACAAGATACAAGATACCAGATACGAGATGCTAGATGCGAGACACAGATACAGATACATTTACAGCTACAGTTGCAGTTGCATGAGATGCATGCAAAGTGAGTCCAATCGAATGCGAATACGAATACGAATGACACGCTTGGCCGACACAAAACATTTAGCAAAACGGGCAATTAAATTACGGATCTTAGGACTAGACTCAACCGATGCGGCGAACACATACACAGGGGGGGCAATGAATGTGTGTGGTTGAAGGTGGTTAGATCGGGAGAGTGGGGGGGGAGCGAGCGCGCGGGGAGCGACAGCACAGGAGTGGAGCTACTGGCCACCGTCTTACATACCTTCCACATTGACCTCAATGTCTTCCAAACGGCCGCCATTGTGATTGATGACAAAAGAGTTGGTCTGATGCACGGGTCCGGGGCCGCCGAGCGACACCTGGGGCCCGGCCACGCCCCCGCTGATGCCGACCGTTATGGGGCAGCCGGGGACGGGCATTTTGTTGAAGGACACATTAATCGTGTGCTCGCACGACTCGGTGGGCACAAACGAAACGGAGAATCTGCGGCAAGACAAAGGCAATCGAATGTCAGTGGCTGCTGAAGGGCCATGGGGCACATCCATGAGATAGACTTACCTTGCACTGCCCTGGGGATGCACCTGCGTGGGAATGTTCTGACCCTTGGCCGAAATGGTTATCTCCAGGTTGCCCTCACCGGCATCGCCCGCGTCCACGGTGAACTGCACGGGTCGGCCCATGGTGCCGCGGGAGACGCTGCCCACGACCACCTTGCTGGCGTCGTACGACTTGGCCAGGAAGGGTGTGCCCTGGACGGCGAAGCCGTTGTACTCCACGTTTATCGAGTGCCCGCCGACGCTGGTGGGCGTAAATTCGGCCGTAAATCCGGCATGGATGTCGCCCGTGACGCGGACGGGCAACTCGCCGAGGGGACCGCGCACGCTGACGGCCAGCTCGGCGGCTCCGCCTCCGCTGACGGTGATGTGGAAGGAGGAGGGCCGGTTGACGGGGATGAGCTCCAGGTTGGAGAGGTTGAGCAGGACGCGCGAGGTGTCCGCCACGGCGCAGACGAAGGGACAGCCGCGCACCGTTTCGCCATTGAACTTGATGTCGATCAGGTGGGACTTGGCCTGCTCCGGCGTGAAGGAGACCAGGCAGCGACCGCCGCCCACCACCTGGACATGATTGGGCACCTCGCCCTCATTGATGGATATCTCCAGCTGCCCCTCGCCGGCGGCACTCGCGTCCACGCGGAACTGGCACGGCTGGCCGACCACTCCGCCATTCACTTCGGTCACTTGGATCAGGCTGGAGTCGTAGACCTTGGCGATCAGAGGGCCACCAGCTATCTTCGTGCCATTGATGGACGCATCGATGACGTGCGTGCCCACCTCCGTGGGCACGAACTCGATGCGTGCAGCACCATTTGCCGCCTCATGGGTGACTCTGGCGTTCAGCTTTGACTTGTTGGGAGTCAGAACCGTGGCCACGCACTCGCCCTTGCTCAGGCTTTGTCCAGGAGGCGGCAGTATCTCAAAAACCGCCGGCGTATTGGCGGGCACAAGGCGTGTGGATTCGCCCAGAGCGGTTAGGCCGGGTGAGGACATGATTTCAGCGTGCCACGGTGAACCTGCAATAGAAATCAACCATAACTAATGTTTATAATGATGCAAAAGACGATAATGTTATCAATTTAAAGAGCTAATAGAGCTAACACAATGCTAGTTGTTGACCCACAAAGCTAGCCGTTGCAGCTGCAGCTCTGATCAGATTGGAATGGATTCGATCGGGCTCAACTACCATAATCAGCTGCAATCAGCAGCAATCTGCAAGATGGAGCAAATGCAAATCTCTCTCTCTGTATCTGCTTGAACTGATGAAGTGCCCCTCGCACAGCCTGGCTGGCAAGGCTTCCGCTGCGACTTTGCATTGTCTCCCGCTGCCGCCTCATTATAATTGTCGCAATCTCCATCTGTGCCGCCTCGTTGCAAACGACAAGTGCGTATAAGTATATCTTATATCTTAGGCTGCGTGTCTGTGCAAGTATCTGTGTTACGAGTGGAACAGGCAGGCAGGCAGCCAGGCAGACAATCAGCTCTCAAGCGTCAGTCGATGCGACATAATTTGCCAAAGCTAGTTCAGGAATGTTTCACAAGATTCGGCTGGCAAGCAGCTCGAAGCTCGAATGTCTCATTAAATAGTCGGAGGAGCATCAGGCTGGCTGGCGGAGATTGGCAATGGCCAATTGGCTCGTTAAATGTTTGTTTGTTGACTGCCACTCCAGCAGAGGAGTGCTCTGCCTGTCCCACGAGCTCTTCATTGGACTCGCCTCGCCTTGGGTTTGTGTTTGCTGCCGGGCGTTCAAATTTACTTTTTTTTCTGCAACTTTCCATCCATTTCTCTTTTTGCAATTGTTGCACTTTTCCTTTTAGCACAGTCGCTTGCTGTCCGCCGTCCACAGTCCGCTGCTGCAGCCACTTTTTTTTGTATGGCTTTTCCATGAAAATTGCCGCAACGGTCAGGCGTCAGTTCGATGGAAAAAATCAAACTGTTGCGCTGCTGTCATACTGGTAGCTAAAAACTCGCTTCAACTCGCCTTCCCCCCCGCTGCTGGGCAAATCGTTTGGCTTAGGATTTGTCTCTCTGTGGCTGCCTGGGAAAATTTTACAACTTCTGTTTGCCCAGCCAAAAAGAAACCGAAAGAGTGTCGGAACCAACCGGAGTGCCTCCTCTGTTGGCTCTTGGCACTTCGGCTTGAATAGTTGCTGCTTGGCTGCTGCGTCTATTCTGCCAATCGGGGCCATCATTAATCAGTTATCGCACACACATAACTCTATTCATGGCCAGGGGCTGTGCAAAAAGTTACAGTTAGAACTACACTGGGGCAAAACCCGCCAGGCCAACGACCAGCATTCGACCACATTCGGCACACATTCTTCTCCCAGTGCAGACAAGTAAGAGTTTGCCTGCTCGTTAATTAGATGCACTTGACTCTGGCTCACTGCATGCTGCCTGCTGCCTGCTGCTTTTCCTTGCAGTTCTCTCCGCGTGCAAGAGCATCCGAGAACCGACTAACCCACAGCTGGTTCTCCTGGGGCCGTGTGCTCGCTCCGCTGGCCGGTTTCCCGGACCGAGTGCTAATCGCAGCGCTGAGTTGTGGCAGCCCGGCCAGAGAACAAGTGTGCAGCTAGCTGCTAACGTGGTTATTCAATCTGCATATATGCATCTAACTGTATGTGGGTATGTACGCATGGAAGAACTGTCTCTGGGTCTGACTGCGGTTACGTGACTGGCCGTGGATGCCCGTTAGATGGCCTGCAGCTGTCGCTGTCGCAGCCGGAGTCTGAGTCTGATTCGGTTTCGAATTCTGATTCTGGCTGAACGCTAAGAAATATTTTTCGTATGTTACAAAAGAAGATTTACGTTTTTGTGGCTGGTTCTTGTGCTGGATTGTGGCTGCCGTTGACACAGTGCAAGATCGTAGTGTGGAAAAATTCGAATCGAAGTAGGAGTCGGAGTCGGAGTCGGGGTCGGGGTCGGAGAACGCGTGCGGCAGACCCTTCTTTTGTTAAATCAAATCACAATCGTTGGCGGCACGTCTGAACTTGAAAGAGTTGGAAATGAATTTTGTGTGTAGCGATTATGTCAGCGGGTTGTAAATGATTTATTTATTTATTTATTTGTAGTACGAGTATGCGCGAGCACTGCTGGCCGTTTGTCTTTATGTTCTACAATCAGAAATCCAACAAGAGACGCAACAAAATAAACACAACGATTAAGCGAAAAACATTTTCAAGAATCTGCGCAACGATGCACAAAGCGGCATCGCGGCACGATCACGATTCGGCGCACGTTTTAATCGCGTTTTTCCACGACCGGCGAGCGATTTAATTTGTTTAAGTTTATTATTTATTTTCTTGTTTTAGTTTTATTTTTATTTTTTAACATATTTATCACTATGATCGGGCTGCAAGCGGGGTGGGGCGGCCCCAGAGGTTGACGAAAACAAAAACCAGTTAATGCCGCTGTTGTACTTTCAGCGTTTTCGACAATTTTCGTTATTAAATTATGCGCGACTGGCGCAGGCAGCGGCGGTTTCACTTTGGCTGCCGCTCGTAAAAATCCCAAAGAGCCGACCGAGCTCTGGAAGTGGGAATGTGTGCCAATATGTTGGCCGAGAGGCAGCGGAAATGGCCTTAAGCGCTGGGCTAAAAGCCTGCCCCAGCAGAGCGGGCCGAGCTGCCGAGAGAACGGGGAGAGGGGTGTGGCCGCTCGCTCATTGTTAGCATAAACTCACGAAACCAAAAATAAAGAAAGAAACGGAACGCAACGAACGAAACAAAACCAAACGAAAACGAAAATATATATACATAGATGTACATACATACATACATACATACGTACATGTGTATATAATCGTATATTCGTGTGCTCATCTCGGTGGAAAGTGGCCGACGTGGCCAAGAAATTGCAATCTGCGGAGGGATCTCGGATCTCGGATCTCTCGCATACCTGTCGCGCCCTCCGCCGCATACCTGACTGACAACCTATCCCAACGGGTTTCGGCTGTAGCCGAAGGAAGCCAGCCAGCCGCTTTGTCCGCACTTCCCTTAGAGCTGCTCCGCTCCGCTCGGCTTTGATTTCCGCCTGCAGCGAGACACACACAACAGAGGCATGCAACAAGTGCGCCTTGAACCACATACGGGTACGGGTACGGGTACGAGTACAAGCACAGCGAAAATATGTATCTGCGCCTTTGACAGCAGCAACTATTCGCAGCTTAAGTTGCAGTTGCAGTGGCAGCTGCACTCGCAGTCGCAGTGGCCTGTGGCAAGAGCGAAACAAAATGGCTGCCCCTTTGTCATCGCAGATAAATTGCACTCGGGGAGACAGTTTTCTTCGCATTATTGATTTGGCCTAGGCAAAACGCAGGCAGGCAGTCAGGCAGTCAGTCAGCCATCCAGCTAGACCCACTCCCCAGTCGCCAGTCCGCGCCCCGTTTGGAATGCCTGAGCTTAAAGGTTCATTAAACTGGTTTTCGTTCGCCCTGGCAGCAGCGCCCCACACAAAACGAGAGACCCCAAAAACAGAGAGTGGAGTGGCAGTGGCAGTGGCAGCGGCAGCGGAGACGTCCGCATTTGATATTAGCATATTTCTTTGGCTTAGAAATCTCACACGGAATCTTTTCGTTTCGCTACACATTCCAGACACAATCCACTCTGTTCTTCTGTTCTTCTCGCGGCCAACTGTTGTTTCTCCGTCGCTTTTCCTACGTGTGTGTGTTTCCGTTTTTGTTTTGAGCCTAACAAACAGTTCTGCACAGTTTTCTTTCGGCCAGAGTCAGTATTTCCGTGCGTTTCTTGCCAATTTTAGCTTCACTGCGTTACGTTGCGATGCAATACGATCCGATCGTGGTTAACTGCGCCGCCGACGTGTCAGATTCGTTTCAAACGCGAGCTGTGACTGCCAACGCGACTCTGGAGCGGAGCGCCACCAGCCCACAGACATTGAGCATTGAGCATCCGCCCGAAACCCGTCGAGCAGGTAGCAGTCGAGCATTCGCTGAGCGCGCCAGAGCGTAAAGCACCGAAATATCACGGCAGGTGAGCACAGGTGAGAGCAACTCCAGGCAGCGAGAGCGATATCCAAAGAGAGTGAGCGCGGGAGAGGCTTTCATTCGCTCCCGATATCACTTTAAGCAGAGCCACGAAGTTTCCAGGGCATACTTTTATGCTGCCCACAAAATATGTGTGTACATGATGAAACTGGAATGCCCTCCCCTTCCGCATTCTACCACTCAATGTCCATCAATCATCCGAATGTGAGCTTCGCTAGGCCTACAAATATAGTCATCCGGCCCGCCCACAGGCTGTGGAACTCACCTGGAACTGTTTCGCCATTGAAGGTGATCTGCACAGTGTGCGTTCCATGCTCGTGCGGTGTGAAACTGGCTATGAATCGCTGTCCGCCCAGCGAGCGCACCGAGGAGGTGACACGCCCGCCGTTGACCAGGATCTCCAGGTTGCCGGAGCCGGCCTTCGATCCGTCGATCTCGAACTCGACGGGTCGGCCAATGGAGCCATTTGGTATATCCTGCACTCGTATGGCCCTAGCACCCGTCGCATTGCCGTCTATGGGCCGAAACCTGGACAGCGAACTGTAGCCATAGCCGGGAGCAGGCAGGGCACCGTGTCCATTGCTCTCGGTGACCACATGCTCGCTGGACTCCTTGACGGTCTTCGTGTAGCCGCCAGACTTGTCCGTGTACGTGTTGTTCGAGTGTGACTTGACTGTGATGGCACTGGGTCTGCAACAGAGGGCCGAGAATGTCAATAAGGGAGCCGCGTGGAGCGCTCGAAGGGCCACTCACTTGTAGCGCTCTGCCGTGTCGGGAGAGTCTCGACGGTAGTCCGCCTGTTGTTGCTGTTGCTGCTGCTGCTGCTTGTGTAGGGCGAACTTGTTGTACTGCGTGTTCCGGTGCGTCTCGTGGTCCAGGTCGGGGCGATTGTATTGCAGTTCGGTGTTCAGCTGCGTCTCGGTCATGTTCGCCAGCGATTCGAGCGAATTGTGCGAGAGCATGTGCTTCGTCTTGTTGATCACGTCCCAGCTGTCGCGCCTGGCCGATGCCGGCTTCATCGTGGACACCCTCACATTGGAGGAGTGATCGATGCGCGGCTCCGGGGAGCCAGTCCGACGCAGTCGCTCAGCTGTGCCATACAGCGAGGGACTCGCCCGCACATTGGAGTCCGTCACGTAGTTCGACGACGACTTGTACGTCGAGGAGCTCGACTTCTCCACGGTGCGCGATGTCTCATAGCCATTCTGTGCAGGGGAGTAGAAAAAACGATGGCTAAGTAATCAGCGGATCAGTGGATCAGTCGGGCACCGACCTTGTTCAAAGTGCTGGTCACCGGACTGCCCATGCGATGGGTGGCCGTCGTGATGTAGGCGCTGTTCGGCGAGTAGCGCTGCACGGGCGAAACGGAGGCGTGCCGGGGACTGCCGCTGAGGTTGCGCGTGGAGCTCTCGAACTGATTCGATGTCTTGATGGTCAGCGGACTGTGGGTGTGCACCTCGCTGGACCGTGTCTGTGGGAGGAGAGAGCAGAGCACAGAGTTAAGTGGACATTCTGATTGGGCGTTTCACACACACAGCTGGCAAGAGACATATTCCCGGTTCTCGGATTTAGGATTGTGGATTGTGGGATAGCAAACGAAACAAACAAAATTTAGTTACATTTAGTGTGGGACTAGGTATTGGACTAAGCGAGCTGGTCATGGTGCTGGTCAGCTGCTGGTGGCGCTGCTGGTAGCTGTTGCTGCTGCTGCTCTGGCTCTGGCTCTCCCGCTCTTCGCGCGGAGGCGTCAGCTTGGGCTTGGCCGGCCCGCGCCGCTGGCTGTACAGCTCGTTCTCCTTGTCGTAGTAGTAGTCGTTCTTGGTGGAGCTGCCGTTGGAGGCCTTCGAGTCGCGCCGCCCGCCGGCGGGGCTCTCCGTGTACAGGTCGGCGGAGTTGAGGTACTTCACCGTCGGTGAGCCGCTGATCGGCGGGGGCGGAGGTGTGGATGTGTGGTTCTCCTGTCGAATGTAATTTTCAGTGTGTGTTCGGGATGGGACAAGGGTTTAGTTAGTTAGTTGGTCGCGTGGGTTAGCCAAAACATTCAATTTCGATGAGGTGTGCCGGGGAAGCGTTAGCCACAGAGCCCGTGCCGCATGCATATCTACTCGTATCGTCCCGCTGGTTCACTCACCTCGCTCTCGCGCTTATAGTACCTGGAGCTGGAGCTGTGGTAGTCGGTCGTGTCCAGCTTGGGCGAGTACTGCGGCGAGTAGCTGTTGGTCCGCTCCGCCGCATTGTGGCGCGACAGGGAAGCGTTGCGGTAGTCGTTGTGCCGTGCGTTCGTCGTCGATATGAAGTGCATCGACGGGCTCTCCGAGCGGTGTTTGCTCTCGTGCAGCGGGCTGCTGCGCGTCTTGCCCGACCGTCCCTTGGTGCCCACGCGCATGCTAAGGGCCCAAACACACTGGTCAGTCGTTCCCTTTGCCTCTGGATGCCAACTATACTCACATGAAGGGCGATCCCTTGACATCGTAGCCATTGAAGTAGATGTAGACGCGGTACTTGCCATTCTGGCGCGGCATAAAGGTCACTCGGTACTTGTTCTCGACGATCTTCTCCACGGAGCACACCAGCGAGTGCTTGTCGTGGACAATGTCCACGTGCAGCTCGCCGGAGACGCCCACGCCGCGCGCATCCACCTCGAAGGTGTGGGCACGCAGGGGCATGGCGCCGTCGAGGCCGTGCACGGACACGCCGGAGGCATCGAACACCGCGCAGGTGAAGGGTCCGCCCTGGATGTGCCTGCCCTGGTAGGTGATGGCTATCTCCCAGATGCCAGCCTCGTCCGGCTTGAATATGGCACTGTGTCCCTCGTCGATCTTCTTCAGCGGGCAGTTGTGGGAGATGCCCGTCGGCGAGACGGCTGTGACGAGGATGTCCTCCGTCTTGGGCGCCCCCGTCGCATTGACCAGCACTTCCACGAGGCTGCCCAGGGCACAGGGCGCCATGCCGGGCGGAGCCACCTGTAGCTGGCGCGGAAGGACGCGGAAGAAGTGACCCCCCAGGCTGTCCTCGCCAATCTCCACCACAATTTCGTGCATGCCATAGCGTTCCGGCACGTAGACGCCTTCGCCATGGGCATTCAGGCGCACCGTCTGACCGGGCTGGCCGGAAGGCGGCACCACATGGCAGCGCACGGAGCTCAGGCTGATGTCCCGCGACATTACATCGATGCGGAAATGCGTCTGCGTGTGAAACAATCATTAAGCATTAACGAACGACAGTGTGCCGCTGTGCATGACTCACCGGCTCGCCCACCCGTCCGGATGTGCTCTCCAAGTAGACGTTGACCAGGTCGGAGAGCGGCGGACGTGGGGGCACCCACTGCAGATTGGCCGCGTAGGCCATGATGCCCAGATGCTCCACTTCCGGGGTGGCCATGTCCTTGGCTGTCAGTATGGGCTGCACGCCCAGCTTGGCCCCCGCATCCACCGCCTTGCGTATGTTGTTCTCGTAGTGGAAGGGATCGGTGCTGAGCTTTTCCGGCGCTGGCGCCGAGCCGCCCAGTCCCTTAATGATTTCGCACATGACGCGTCCATCATTCCAATCGGTCTGTGTGGCGGATGGTGTGGGAGGAATGCGTGAAAAGGCAAATTAAAATGCAATTAAAACAGAATCCAGAGGCAGTGTTGTAAAGCGATAGCCTTGCACTGGTCAGTGCTTTAAAGCGACAGCCTTGCACTGGTCAGTGCTGTAAAGCGATTGCCTTGCCATATTTTCGAACTACTCACCGTGAAATTCTTCACAGGATCTTTGACCTGCGTGTTTACCCATCGCATGGTGGCATTGTAGCCGGGACCGCCGGGCTTCATGAAGTACGAGAGGTACGTCATGCCCGACAGCTCGTCCAGCCAGGGCGAGGCGAGGTATTCGGGCTCCAGGACCTTGGGCACTCCGAACTCGCGCTGCGCCAGGTTCATGGCGTTGGTGCAGTTGCGCACACTCTGACTAGGATCGAGGCTGCGCCAGTGCGGGAACAGGCCCGGCTGGCAGTAGTCCAGCAGGGCCGCCAGATTGACGCCGCTGTTCCAGTCGGTGGTCAGGTTGGTGATCTTGCAGTCGGGCAGGGCTGCCTGGAGCCAGGCGAGCATCAGCTTGCGCGGCGGGAACTTGCTGCGTCCGATCTGGTAGCGGACGATCAGCGACCAGATCAGGCCGAGAATCAGCTTCACATTCCCGTTGATGATGTCCACATTGCCGATGTTCACCAGCTTGATGTGGTCCGCCTCGATCGATTTGAGCGCCGTGGTGGCGTTCTCCAGATAGTGATGCTGGTTGGCTGGCCGCCGGTTCCAGGAGGGCTTCAGCGGGCGCGTCTGCAGGCCCTCCACGAGGGCGCACAGACAGG
The DNA here is from genome assembly GCA_018150905.1 of Drosophila ambigua. NCBI lineage: Eukaryota > Metazoa > Arthropoda > Insecta > Diptera > Drosophilidae > Drosophila > Drosophila ambigua. Next base: position 7,404,872 of record JAECWS010000001.1, on the reverse strand, counting down.
TGCCATCGCAGAAGTCCGTTGCCCAGTCATGGACCTGCAACAAAACGGGAACATCATTAGCATTGTGTGACGCCCTCCGCGCATGTTGGTGCCTCTGTTTGCCCGCCTTCCTAATGAGCAATCAGCTACAACACAACTCGTGGCCCACTTTACGAGGTGAACCGCCCGAGCATGGGCATGGGAACACCACATGTGTATACATATATATATGTATACACCGGAGAGAGGCTTTCTCCGCATGCTCCGGCGCCCGGTGCAGCCAATTGTGAGCGATTTTAAGCATTTGACATAAAGCTTTTTATCTGCTCGCTGTCAGCATTCAGCCCGGGGGCGGAGAAGCAAACCCAAGCCCAACCCAAGTCGGAGACAGGGACTGACACACAATCGCGTGTCTGTTGCTGTTTGCTTGTGCCTTGGAAAATATTCATTGGATGCCATAAAAATCTTGCACAGAGTTGAGACACAACCATTGTAGCAGGTCTCCAGCTCTCTAACAAGCTAGCCCCCCTCCGCCTCCTCCTCCTCCACAGGTTGTTGTTTGTCGTTCGGAATTGCCTTTAAATTTTGAAGATTCCTCTGCCGTCGGAGGAGTTCATCGGCAGCATGAGCTGCTGGCTTGCCCTTTTCTACATTCCACGTGAAACCCCCCCATGGAAAGAGTATTTCATATTCCCTATGCAAGGTCTGGTGCGGGCCCCGCCTCTTGTTTGCTTTTATGCACATGTCATACAAAGTTGATTGCAATTTCATTTGTCATAAACGCGTACAGCGAACAGCTAGAATATACATATATTCGTTTGGTGAGAGTGATGGTGATGGTGTACAACAAATAAGTGCTCTGTCGGCACTCTCCATTTGGCCGGGTGACCCGAATAGACATCGCGTTGCCAGGTCTCAATTAGCGCTGCTTACTGCTGGGGTCTTCAGCCTTGCTCCTCGCGTTTCGTTTATTTTGGCCAGCGAAAAGCAAACACACAAATTATGCGAGAAACTTAAAAATTCAATCTCGGACAAAAGCTTTAGCTTGTTTTTGTGTACGAGTCGTATTGTAACTGGTAATGGGAATCATCGATGCGTCGGCCTTGGCATTCAGACCCCCAAATATGGTCGGTTCAAGTCTGCCAGGCCAGGCCAGGCCCGGCCGTTGTGTTGTGCGTGTGAGAAAATCACTCTGACTGACTGACTGTCAGGCAGAGGCAGTTGTAGACGTAGTCCCTGGTCCCCATACAACTGACAAATGAAATGCATTGTAGTCGTTCACGTACGCTTGGAATTATTATAATTGTAATCGCTCATGCTGGCGCTGGGTAGCTGGTTAGCTGGGTAGCTGTGGTAGCTGGGCACTTCACTTGCCATTGAAGTCGCTGAGCTGCGTGGGCGGGCGGGCCAAGCTGAGCTGAACTAGGTTTTATGTGGCAGGCCATTTAAGGCGACTTACGGAAGAGCTCAGAGCTCCAGTTAATGATTCGAATTGACGCTTTGTCACCTGGCCAAGCGTGGACGGGGGTCTCGGCTTACACAAGCGTTCACTTTCAGCTTGATCGGCGATCAGCATTCTCAGGCCCTGCTCCGACAGCCATTCGATAGTTCTACATACCTAACTTATCCCATCCCCCAACTAGCCCTCCCATTGAATTGGTAATTGTTTTTTCTCGCTTGATCGGTCAGCCAGAAAGCCAGCAAAAGCAAACCAGCAAGCCAGAAAGTGTTGCATAACCCGCGACTGACAGCGACTGACAGCGGAACTCGAACTCACCTGCATTCCCGTCTCGCGCAAATGCTCGTTGACCCAATTGCGAAAGGTGTTCGCCTGGATCTCCACCCACAGATCCTCGTTGCCGCGTATGTTCATGCCCTTGGCGGCGGTGCCCTCGGGACTGCGCGCCACCAGGCCCGCGTGGGTGATCTTCTGCGTCTCGGTGCTGCCATCGTTGTTGTGCTTCAGCAGTCCCGCATGCGTCACCTTGGCGCCCTTTATGTCTTTGACGTCCATCGTATTGGCGCTCTTCTCACTGCACTCTCGCACTCTCGCACTTCACTTTACTTTCCATGCATATGTACGTACGTACGCGTACAGCTATGGCTATGATCTACCACTGGTCGATGAAATGAAAACCGAATTGATATTTATTGATTGGACGCGACTCAACAATGGGCAGTTTCAGTTTCGTTTGCACACGTTCGTGGCTCAATGGGAACTGTTCGCTGCTCTGCTGTTTTGCTGTTCTGCCGCTCAACTTCTCTCTCAGATCTCGGGCCTGGCCAAAACAAACCATGACGTCATTCATGCCTGGCCCAAAGCTCAAAGCTCCCAACGAGAGAGGCAAAAATGTGGTGGGCTCATGTGCGAATATCTCTGAATCTGAATCTGAATCTGGCTATAAAACAAAACTGGTTTCGTCAGCTCCAAGCGACAAGCTACAAGCTCCGAGCTCCCAGCCCAAACGAAGCGAGCGAAAAGGAAAATTGAATACTCGACTCTCGTACAAAAACACACAAAAAAAGAGTCTGAAAAATAACAGAAATCACTTAGTTTGGAATTTCGCCGCAACACAACACAACACACAACACACCACACACCACACACAATTCGCTGGGGCACACAGTGATAGCTGGTGGGCAGAGGAGCAGAGGAGGTGCCCCATGTGTATGGGTCTTTCACAAAAGCCACTGCCACTCCACTCCAGAAGGCCGTCAAGGTTTGCTCAGTGTAAACGTGGGAGCTGCTGCTGCTGCTGCTGCTGATAGTATTAACAATAAAATGTGCGGCTAGTAATGAAATCTGCCACGATCAATTGTCAATTGTTTGGCTGTTTTCACTTGTCGCACTTTTACCCTAACAATTTGAGCAAACTGAAAGTTGCTTTGATTGTTGTTCAGTTTCCCCACACCCACCCACAGCCCCGCTCGACGGCAATCAGTGATAGCAGTGGCAGTGGCAAAATTTCTGTTTGCATTTCTGCATTCTTGGCACAATGCCACAGCTCTGGCTCTGCCTTTGGCTCCATGGACGAAGACAACGAGGCGTCAAACAGAGTCTGGCAGACTTAATTATAGGAAATCCGGTTAGCACTCCAATGGCCATATAGCCAGAGCCGAGCGTGAACGAGTATATCATATCCAACACCAGTTCTGAGCCGGGGCTATATGCAGATTTCCAAATACTATTTATTGGCAAACAATCCAAACGGCTTACCCCATGCCCAGTCCCCCCCACAGTAGATGACATCACTCGCTCTCATCTCACTCTGAACTCGGATGAGTTGCTTGCGCAATGTCTTTACGTGACACTGGCCGGAGAGCATGTAATTGCGTTGCCTGAATTGCATAAATTAGCAGCGGAACAGCAGCCTCCTCCGATTTGTTGGGTGAACCTGAAGCCTGATCATCTCTGATGTCATCTGCGAGTACTGACACTTGACATTGGCAATGAACCTAATTAGTTGCAGTCCGCAGCACTCGACTCCAGCTCACTCACTGTGTTCTATATTCAGCTCGGACAAGGTCATGGGAATTGGAATTGGAATGGGAATGGGAATGTCGCTGACGCACTGACCGCCTGCCTTTGTTTGGATGTTTACACAGTTGGTCAACTCTGCTCCACTCCGCTCCACTCCACTCCACTCCCCCAGTATCACCACTCTAGAGGGCCAGCAAACAAACAAGGAAAGTGTTAACAGCGTTTTGTCGTGACTAAAATTGGTAGAAGAGGGCCAAGCCAAGCAACACACCTAGTTTAGGGCATTACGTAATTCCCAAATATCTAACGATATGTCAGCGTCAGAGTATTGCATTGGCACATCTATAGATAGATATCTATCTATCCATACACAAGTATCTGTATCTATATCATAGAATGAGCTGAGCACGTAGGTGTCTGGTATTTTTTACACTTTTCGATTTGCTTGCTGTCCGAATATATGTACATATATGATTTTGCTGTTGTTTTGTTTGTTATTTGTTGCTTTTGCCTTGCCAACCCCCACACAAATCTGCCACAACGTCGTCGTCGTCGTCGTCGTCGTGGTCGCTGTCATCTGGCAGCCAGCCACCCACATGGCGTGGTTCAACGCCTCGTTCTAGACGTGGGTGCGATCTCAAGTTGATTTTTGCCAAAAGCCAGCACCAACTGGTCATTGATTTGTGAATGACTTGAGGGCATTTCAGAGCTACAACTCTGTTCAAAAATGCTGCTGCTGTGGGAATATTTTTTGGTAAATATTCTGCGACAACGTCATTAAGTTTGAAATGTCGAAGACTAACCAGACTGGTGGACAGAGCCATAATTACGATGATGGATAGGCTATACTTAGACCTGGACTCTGGAATTAAGTTTTGCAGCTGCTCACAGACCGAACAGAATGAAATTCCGTTTGATTTTTCAGCTTTTCTTGCTCGTAGGTCTACTTCCTGTTGGCCCAAAAGCGATGGCAACACATGCCAAATGGTTAAGGGCCACGCCTTTGGAGTAAATGATGGCTCATTAGGGCATGATTCCACGGAATTGGCGGGGCCAGCAAGCGTTTGTTGCTTTTGGCAACATTTATAGCTGTTCGTCATAAATAGAAAACCCGCCAAGCGATGCCCCTGCTTGGGTCTTAGCCAAGTTTGTGTCTTCAGTCATTTGATTAATGCCGTTAGGCGTCGCGACGCCAAGGCGCAGCCAAGCCAAGCCCGTGCCCGTGCCCCTGCCTTTGCGTTTGCGTTTTCCACATTCCCCATTCTGGCTGGGGTCTGTGTTCTATTGTTTTTTAATTTTTGCTCATTACTTTGCTTCGTTTATTCGCTTAAAAGCCGCAGCCATTACAATTGGGGGATTGGGGCGTCTCAAAACGTTTCCAGAGAGCCAAGCCAGAAACTTTGGAGAAAACCAATCGAACAGCGAAAACGGAAAACCAGATTCAGAGGCCAGAGCCAGAGTCGGACTTAGACTTAGACTCAGATTCAGATTCGCTTTCGGTTTTGTTTTTGTTTTCGCTTCTCCGCGCATTCGTCCATTATGCAATGGGCTAGGCCCAGCCCGGCCCAGTCCGGCCAGCTATGTGAATAATTTCGTCGGACTAGAGCGACCCCGCCTGCGACTTTTAGTATTTATGAGCTACGATTGTGGGCTAGTTGTTGGCCGATTCACACGCCACGGAACGGCGCGCCGTTGCTCCACTCCGCGCCATTCACGTGTTTAGCACAAATTCCACACGAAAAGATATCTCCTCTAATTTAAGCAGCAGCTCAAAATTAGAACAAGAGCCCACCCCAGCCAGTGGCTCGAGCGAACGGAACAGCAGAGGCAAAGCGGAATAAGCGCAAAAAGAATTAAAAATTAAACACAAAGCAAAGAGCGAGACACATGAAGATCCATAAAAAGAAATATAGTTAAGATGGAACGTTAGACGCGCGCGGAGGGAGTGACGCGGCACTGCGCGCGGGTAGAGGAGAGCGATCAAAAGTTATTAAAAACGTCGCAGGGAACACGGCACAAATATGCGCATGCGCGTACACCATTCGAGTATACACACACACACACACGTACGTGTACGTACGTATGTATGCATGCCCAAAAGGTATATACAGGTATGTACAGATAGTGTCGGATTTTGTTGGTTTTGTCTCCCTTTTGGCACTTGTTGCTTACACTTCGATTCGTGGGGGTGGGGGGGAAACGCGAGGGTTGGCTATAAAAAATTCAAACACGTCCAGCGCGCACGAGTGGCTCACAACGACTAAAATTGGCAGCTCCACCACCAGCACGCCAGCCCGCTAGCCCGCTTCAAGCTTCAAGATCCACTACTTCCAGTGGCTGTCGAGTCGCGAGCTTTTCTCGCTTCCATTGGCAGTGGTGGGGATTCGGTGCTCGCTCGGAGTGGCCTGGAACGAACCGCTACGTCATCGTTGCGGGCCTGATCTTGGCTTGTTTTGCTTGCCAGTTTTGTTAGCGCTTTTGTTTTGGGCTCTCAATTCGCTCAGGTGGCTCTCGGCCCGGTTCGGGTTCGGGTTTGGGTTTGGGGTCCATCATTCCCAGGTATTTCGAGGCGTTTCGAGGTTCGTTCTCGAGCCATTTAATGGACTCGACTACTCAAGCAGCTCGTTAATTGCAGGCGTCGCTGCGGCAACGGCAACGGCAGTGGAGTGCCATGCAATGCGATGAGTGTGTGGTTTCCACTGTTGTAATTGAACAATTTTGCGGCTTTTTCTCAGATCTCATTGATTACGACACGCAGCCACGATCGATGAGTCGATGCATTGCATTTCCCCCGAAACCCTAAGAAAAACGCAAAAGTTTTCATATCTTAAGAATTGTTTTTGTTTTGTTTTGATTTTATTTTATTTGTATTTTAGTTTTTGTTTTGTTTTTTTTCATTTTACCCTTTTCAGATTTCAGAGTGTTCAGCAATGTAATCGGCTTTGAAATGCTCACACGATAAGCTCGATTTACCTGCTGCAAATCGCGGGGCCTTGCCATCCCTTCTCTAAACCGATTCGATCTGATCTGATGTGATGTGATGTGTCGGTGATCGTTTTTAAAATGCATCATCCGAGATTACTTTCGACTCAATTCATTTCGTTTCTTTGGCTATGGAGCTTTGGCTATGCTGATTTCATTTACTGTTTTAATCTTATAAATTAATTAATTAATTTATAGTAAAAATAAAGCTTTAAATGTTCTTACGTCGCCGTTTCATTCATAGATCTCAATGCATAAAATTAAGTTAAAAAATTGTCATTACACAAGCCACCTCACCTCCGCGCCCCAGCCACCTCCAGGCCTGGCCCACACTTTGCATCAACAACACAACCAAATCGATGTAGTTCCTTGTATTACACGAGTACTCCCAACAACAAATAGTTACAAATATAGTATATGTCTGTGTTCTATGCGCTCTAACAGAAAACTGCGGAGAAATCAATGGGAATAAATCTAACAAACGTGACAGGGCAGGGTCCTGTTCTGTCCTGCGATAAGCGTGCTAATAAGCCATCAAAATTCACTTCAATTCAATTACATTATTCAACGTTAATTTTTGGCTAACTAAAGAACCTCAAACTCCCCTTCTGTGCCGTCGTTTAACTCCGTCTTGGATTGGTATAAGTTTTTCGTCTTAGATGAAACCCCATTTGATGTTTATTGTTTAATTATTAATTAATTATTAATCCATTATTTGATATTCCGAAATGTAATTAGGTTGACAAAATATGGAAAAGGAATTTACGTGTAGTTTGCTCTCACTAGAAAATCCAAATTAAGTTTACTTCATCGACAAAAATCTAAGGAGAAAATCCTAACAAAATTTTGAGTTTCAACTTTTGGCGGCCCATCATCCCATCCCGTCAGAATGCAATGAGTTCCGTTTCAGCTACCGATAATTCCATTCCCATTCCCATGCCCATTCCCATGCCCGTTTCCGTTTCCCTTTCGCGAACAGACACCAGATACTCAAACGCATCTTGATCCAAACGCTTGGCTGCTCACTCACTAAAGTTAAGAATCTTATTCAAGCTATAGCTATACTCGCACTATATATTTATTAGATTTCCTTATTGAGACCATCTCTGGTTTTCCGTGTGAGTAGAACCGATCCGGATCTCCCTTTGGTCTGCTCTTGTACACGTCTAATGGTAGATATAACTAAGTATAGCTAGAGTTACGGCTAAACTAATTTCCATCGCATCGCGGCCCCCATATTATGGGGATGACTACACTGCGTTCTGCTTTCTGCTACAGAACCCTCTCTCTCACTCTCTCTCTCACTGCTTCTACTTCTCCTTCTCCTCCCACTCCCACTCTCCTCTATCCTAATATCTTTCGTGTCGACTACAATCTTCAGCATTGGTTTTCAGTTTGGTTTGGTATTTGGTATTTGGTATTTGGGGCTGTTGGGTTCTCGGGGCGGCTAACTAAATTTAAATACATTTAGACCTTTAATTTTCTTATCTTCTACATAGATATAGCATAGTGCAATTTAGTATTGCATTAAAAGTGTTTACTCGTTTAAACTAGTTCACTTATTGATTCTGGCTAAGAGACAATCCTTGGGGTTTTTGGTTTTTAGTTTTTGTTTTTTTGTTTTTTGTTTTTGGTAGTTTTTAGCTATATATTGCCTCTCATTTGTTTTGTTTTTGTTTTCTGTGTGTGGTGTTTGCTCTGGCAGTTCTTTTCCAATAGTACAGTACAAATATTTTTCAAATATTCACTTAGTTTGTCCATAAATTGTTTATGCATTATTTTCAATTTTAAAGTAAATCGTTTCCCATATACACATCTAGTTAGTTATTATTAGTTTTGTTTTGTTCTCGAATTACAATTAGCAAATATTACAATAGATTTATGTATGGTATTTATTAGATTTATTCATTTTGTTACACTCATGAGTTAAAGTAATCTTGTAGTTAATTGTTAGATGATCTCTATGCTATATTCTCGCGTCCCATCTAGCGACCATAAATCTAGTTAAGCCCTGGAGCAAAAGTATTTACAATGGGAGCATGTTTCGGTACCCGTTTCGGTTGTCTAGTGTATCCTTTAAAAGAGGCGAAAAGTCTAGGCCTAATGATTTCTATATTGTATAAATCTCAATACGAGTATATTTCTGGTTTCTGATTTCTTGTTTCTGATTTCTTGTTTCTGGTTTGTTTTTAGTATGGAAAAAGTGTAAGTTTTGGGGCAACGAGCTATGGGCTGCGAAAAGTTCGTTTCGGAATATCTAGTAAAGCTTTTCCGATATCTTAAATTACAATACATTCATCGAATTGCGATCTGCCATTCTCTCCCGGGGGCTCGGTTTCCTTAGACTACGTTTATTGGGATATTTTTGATCTCTTTTGTGGTAGTTCTCCTCCCCCTCATGCATACATATGTACACTCGGCGTCGTCCAGTGGTCTTGGGTCGGGTTATTTCTGCAGCGGCGGTGGTGGCGGCTGAACAAATTTCCGAGGCAGTGCCATTATTTTTATTTTTGTTGGTGTTGTGAGTCGCTTTATCATAAAAGATTTTAATTGAACATCTTGGGTGATCTTTCGATCTATCCTATAACGAGCTGCACTGGTTATGGGTCTGTGTCCCAGCTTCCGTCTTCTCCGCCTGTTCTCGCCTGTCTGCTGGTTCCTGGGGCTTCTGCTGCTGCTCCTGGTTTTGGTTTGGGGTTTTCTGGTTAGTAAAATGATTCGGCAATGGGCTGTTTCGACCGCATGCACACAAACATGGATACATAACACAAAGAGAGTGATGGCGAAACACACACAACAGATAGATAGAGAGATAGAGAGAGAGAGAGAAAGAGCGAGAGATGCTTTATGAGGGTGATGGCGATCTCAACGTCCAGCCATTCAGCTCCGCTCGCTCCTCGCCAGACTGCTGTCTGGATTGATGGTGTTTGCGGTTGTCAGATGATCGATGATGATCATGGAGTCATGAGGAACATGATATGTACACCATACCGATCGGCTGATGGGGCAGCGCGCTCCCGTGTTATATGATACTCTCTCGATTCCGCTCCAGCTCCTCCGTCTCGTTCTCGGGATCGACGCTGGACGTGGACGACACTCCGCAGATCTGCATCTCGATCTCGGCCAGGCGATTCTCGAGATCCCACTGCTGTTGCGAGAGTTTGGTGTTCAGAGCCTGGTTCTCCGACTCCACCGTATGCAGTCGTTCCCTCAGCCGCTTGATCTCGTCCTCGAGGGCCTCGTGGGAGCCCAACAGCGGGGTTGTGCCCCCACCGACAGCTCCCACGCCCGCTCCGTAGCACTCCAGCTGCGAGCTGGAGTCGCAGATGTGACCTATGAGAGGGGCACAGATTGTTGATGACTTATGCAGGCTTTCGGGGCGTGATTTCATCGCCTTACCCGAGTGGCTGGGCTGCGACTGGGGTCGAATCGAGTGGTGTGAGGCGGCCCGACTGCGCGGACGCTCCTCCGAGCCGTGGGCACTGGGGCTGACCGATCTGGGCGAGTCCGTGGCCCGCACCAGACGGTCCGCATAGCTGCGAGGACTTTGGGCAAGAAAATAACTGAGTGAGTATGTGGGAGAGTCAGCCAGTTGAGGCTCACCTGTACCCGTGCTGTTGCGAGGATTGCTGCGCCGACTGCTGCTGCTGCTGCTGCTGGTGCTGGTGCAGCGGCTGGTGCTGCTGCGGCTGATGCTGCTGGTGTGTCAGGTGGTGGTGCAGCAGCGGGGCTAGTGGGGCTGGTGGCGTTGCGGCTGGTGGCAGCCACATCTCCTCGAGCGAGGTGCGGCCACAGCTCTCGACCAGACCCGGCGTCGACTGGCACCGGCCCATGGCAACTACATTAAAGTATTTGACTGTGTTTTATAACCAAAATCATCCACCAAGCGGAAAGAATCGGAGTGAAACGAAACGAAACGAAACGAAAGGAGAGGAAAGATGGAACGGAAGGCAAAACAATCGAATCGTGTTATTCTGGGGCAATCGTATTCGTATCTCTGAATTTCGAGTGGTGTATCGGAGTGGGGCAGTGGTGGGAATGGGGAATGGTTGGGGGTAAGGGGTATGGGGTATGGGGGATAAAAGGCAGAGCGGCCTAGGATGAGGGCAAATAAGTGGGTAGACAAGTGCCTGGATACCTTTTTCTAGGGGCGCCTTCTTGTATTTCTCCAAGCGCTTGACGGCTATCGACTCCAGACGTACACGCGCCGCCGGATACTCCTTCAGCACGTCCCACATGTCCTTCTTGCTCAGCACGAACAGGTCGCTGTAGCCCACGGACCGTACGCTGGCTGTGCGTCTGTTGCCTGTTTTTGTTTGTTTGTTTTTTTTTTTTTTTTTTTTCGTTTTTAATCGGGAGAGTTGGTTAAGCAAATGTTGGCCAACGCAAAGAGAAAAGTTTAATGGTCTTGCAGCGGAGAAATTCCATGACGCGCTGTGTCGGTGTGTCTGTGTCTGTCGTTCGATTCTGCTTGTTGTCGACTGGCAGCGCAGAAGGACATTAAAATTGCATGCCACACGGAGCATGTGGCGTGTTCTTGAGTGGCGGTTGGGGGTTGTGGCGCAGGGAAAACCAGGCAATATTTTATCTATGGGCTTGTTTTGATTAAAATTGATGGCCACTCGTAGCTGTGTCCCCGTACCGCTCCCCAAGTGGCTCCCCAAACAAACACATGCAATTCAAATGCCGCATCTGGACTGCCCAACAGGCAGAATCGAATGTGAATTTTTGCTGGTGTCAGGGGGTCGTATACTTAATTTTAATTACACAAATCTCAATGCAAGTACGTGTAGAGAAACGTTTAAATTACGAGTAGGCAAAGCAATACAACAACATCAACATAGACTCAGAGACAGTGAGAGTGAGAGAGAGAGAGAGACAGAGATATACCATATATAGACACAGATAGAGAAAGATATATAGATAGATATGGAGATGGAGGGACTAACTATAGTGGAAGAAATAATGAAATTCAAATTTAAACTGCTGCAAGGCAATTGTGACGTGACCCCTGATTGAACTCGAATAATGATTAAATCATGCAGAAACACAAAGAACTTTCAACAATTCGATTTGTAGTCTCTAATTGCTGCAGGTGTGTGACGGGGTTACGGGGTAACGGGGTGAAGAGGTGAAAAGTTTTGGGCAAGTTGAACTTTTGTCTGAAAATTAAGTTGCCAACTCGAGAGCCGAAACTCAATTAGTTGGCAAGCAGCGAGCGGCTTTGGTGACGCCTTCAAGTATGCAACGCAAAGATATCTTCCACTTCCACTTGCAGTTCAACGCACACACACACACACACACGTACGTACGTACGTACGTATACGTATTGTTAATTATGGCATTGTGTGAAGCAGAGAGAGAGAGGGAGAGAGCGAGCAGCAGGTGCTGCCTGGTTCCCTGAAGCCATTTGTGTTCACACTTGACTGCCAGCTGGCACTGGCTGACTATTACATGAAATTAAAGCGGCATTAAGTTCAGCAAATTGGTTTTTTGTGCATCACAGCCACAATTGTTGCGGCTGTTTTTATGCCCATACTCATACTCGTAGTTTGCATACAAAAAACGCACCAACAATAAAAATGTATTTTCGTGTGAGCGAGTGCATGCAGGTGCAGTAATTGCATTTGACATTCATTAATTTTGCAACCCAGAGTGTCAGTGTGTGTGTGTGTGTGAGCCAGACAGTCCGAATTGGAGCGTAATATACTTTTCGGCTTAAAACAAAAAAATTAAAAAACATTCATACAATTTACGAACAAATAAAAACAAATTAAACAGCATTTTTTAATGAAAATTAAAGGTGCAGGAATTAAAACATGATTTAAATGGCTCATAAGTGCTCTTCTATATGAGGGCAGGTGCTGAGGGAGGAGGGAGGAAGCAACGTGGACGGCTAATCAATATGTGTATAGGGTACTATATCTATTATGTATGTACTCGTGTCTCTGGGCGGGCTAACACTTAGACTTAAATACTCATAGACAGGTAGACATTCCGCACACATAGCCATACATATGTATATTATATACTCTGTATATATTTGTAAGAGAGAGAGAGCAAGAGTGTCTGTGTCTGTGTTCTGGGGGGGGTGGTGATGATAGCAAGCAATACGGTTTGAGTATTTTGGAGTATTTTCTGAGCTTGAAATATTGCTAGATTGGTTGGTGGGTTGGTGGGTTGCTGGGTTGCTGGGTTCAGGGTTGGTTGGCTGGTTGTTGTAGTTACGTTATCGTTATTGTTCCGCCTGTCGCACTAAAACGGGATATTTACCAAGTTCTTTACCTGCCGTGCCCATATTGAGTATACTAATCTCGCCAAAATAGGAACCAGCCTTCAGCGAGGCCATCACCGTCTTTCCATTGTCGGCCACAACCTGCAATCGTCCACGATTCACAATGTACATCTCCTTGCCCACCTCGCCTGCGAATTAACAATGCAAATGGTATAAAAATATATCTAGCATGTATGTATTATTTAATGGGGTTGGGAGACTGTACCCTTCCTGCAGATGTAGTCGCCGGGCGAGAAGAGCACGGGCCGCAGACGCAGCACCAACTCGCAGAGGAAGCCAGCTTCGGTATTTTGAAATATCTCGACCCGCTTAAGTGTATCTAAATGGACGTTAATTGCTATTTCAGCCTGCAAGATACAGATACAGATACAGATTGGCATTTGGGGTAATGTAATCGACGATTTGCGCTGCTTTACTTGCCTTTAATTTATCAGGAAGACAGGAAACGGCGCGCTCCTCGTCCGAGCACTTTTGCGTGAGCCACAGGTAATCGAACCATTTGATGACCTTCACCTGCAGATGATTCGGCACACGTCGCATCCGCATGTACGTCTTGACGCCGTCCAGCTTGGCTAAAAGGGAAGAAAGTCCAGATATGTCAGTCTTATTTTGTATGTGCAGGGGCTGCTCCCTGGATATTGATACGCGACTGGCATACAAAGTGTGTGGCAATTGCTTTGCTTTGCCCCACCAAATGCTGGTCCATAATGCATAAATTGCTTCGATCTAGCCCACGGTACATGGAGCGGCTTTACTCTCTAATCGGTCTAATCGGTCAATCAAGCTGGTCCGCATAAATTTGTGATATAAGACTTTTAGCTGCTCCGCAGACACCGCTGAATATAAGCTCTGCTCTGGCTGGGCGCACCCTTGATATTGATTACTCATACGCCCCGGGGCAGCCTTCGCCCAGCCAGTTGTGGTTGTCCGGCACTGCACGGACAGCACGTGCAAAGGGATTGATTGGTCCTACTTGTACTTGTACTTGCACTCGTACTGCTACTCTTGTCTACGTATCTACGTATCTACGGGACTGCGGCATTCCATGTGAACGACCCAACTTAAAGAGCAGCCCATTCTGTTTGAGCAATATTGATGGGAAGCAACTAACTGGCTTTTGTTTCTAGTTTGGCCCCGTCCCCATGCCGCCCGTGCCCGGCCGTGTGGCTTGCCAGCTGCTAGTCATCGGAGTCGATAAGAGGAAATTAAATCTCTTGGCTCGTCAGTGCCCACAAATATTGACACAATTTGTCGGCGGTTGCCAAAGGGGAGTGGCAGTGCCTGTGACACTGCAAGCTGTGAGCCGAGCTGTGGGCTGGGACTGCGTGGGGCGAAATTGGCAGGTAGCAAGTGGCAGGAGTGAGCGTGAGTGCTGCGTCTTTGTGTTTGCTCGTGCAAACATTTGAAAACCAACTGACAAACAAGCAAACCAAACAGATTGAATACAAATAAATACCCAGGCAACCAGGCTGATGTCCCAACCGAAGGGAGGGTGGCTGCTCGCTCGCACAACGACATCACATCATCTATAATGCAATCAATTCCCAAGCCCCCCCTCCGACCAGGCACATCCAATCTCAGCTGGTCATTTGTCATTTCCCCCAATTGTCAAATGTCTTTTGTTGTTCCAAACGAAATTAAGAAAGAATAGCCAGCAGACAAATTTCACTTTATTTTAAATGCTATTTTATTTTATTTTACTTTATTTTATTCTACTATGAATGCCCCTGCAAGTCATTCGGTGTCTGCGAAGCAGTTCTCTGCTTGAGTGCCAGCATTCCATGTGGCAAATATTTCCATCTTCGGTTAATAATAGTTTTTGCGAGCCATCCATTGGCAAAGTGAAAGATTATTGAATGGCAGTGCCTGCCTCCTGCTATCCATTACACAAATCGGATATGGATAACGTTGCAAATGGCGCCCACACACGTATCCACACACACACGTATCCGCCCATCCCTTGCCTCCTGTTCGCTGCCTTGTTGCATTGATACCGAGACCCATGCTAAATTACAGCAATTTTTTATTGCGGAACAGCTTGAATGGAGCAGCATTCAATGGCGCATAGCTGTGCTCATGTTGCCGCCCCCTTGTGGCACTCCCATTCCCAGCAACAGCACCAGACCCAACACCAGTTCCAGACCCAACACCAGTCCCAGTCCCAGTCCCCACCCTGATGCCACAGAGCACGTTCTGGTTGACGCTGGATTTTACGGGGTTTTATTTTTGTAACAATTGAAAATCAATCTAAATATTAATTGCATATTCCATGGCAGACGGGAAAAACAAACAAGTGAATGGAGAATGGTGAATGGAGAATGCAGAATGGCGAGGAGCGGACAGGAGAAGAGAGAATTCTGTGTGGTTTCTTGTGGTTTGTGTTTTTCCGGGTCCTTGGGTGTTGGATGTTTTTCAGGTTGCCACGGTAATTGCGGTTTGCCTTTAATAGAGTCTTTCTCTCGCTCTCTCTCTCTCTCTCTTCTCTTCGATTGTCCGTCTATACCTTTGTGTCATTTATTCAACTTCTGTCTGCCTTGCTTTTCCTGTATCTGTCTGCCTCGTCTATGTGTCTGTCTGCTCTTTCTCTGTGACTGGATGCGTCTTCCTTTTTGGTGTTTTTTTAGAAATTACTCAAGCTTTAATTCCTTCGCTTGCTCTGTGGCTGAACAGAGCTTATCCTGTTTCTTTCAGCTTCGTTTCGTTTCGTTCATGCTTCTGCTGCTTCTGCTGCTGCTGCTGCTGCTGCTTTTCCCTCTCCGCTTTCCATTTCGTTGCATTTTGCGAGCAAAATTTAATTTGCCATTTTTTGCCCTCAAGTCACTTGGCTGCGTTTGGGGCCAAAGGAGGATGGAGTCCAAGGATGGGCCTGGATGGGCCTGGACGGGCGGCAGACACGACGGCAAACTGCATTTGGCTTCACATTTTGCTTATTTCTTATTTCTTATTTATTTTTCATTTTATGCTCTGCTTACCCAGCAGTTGCCCACAGCGAACTATGATCTGCTTCTGCTTCTGCTTCTGTTGCGATTTTTGCGGCAGCAGTTTCAGTGGCAGTGCCCGCTGTCGGTGGCTGAGTCACCTTCAGCACGAAAAGTCAGCATAGAAACTTGAACGAATAGTTACCAATAATTACATTTGCTGTTTGACTCGACTTTTGTCTCTCCGCCAATGGGGCCGGGCAACAATTGCCACCGAGGGATCAACTGCTGGCACAGAAACCGAGCCCCGGGAACAATTGTGGGTGGCTCCAGGCACACAACAGCAAAGGAGGAAGACGTGTGGGTGCGGGGCAAAAGTTCAGGCCATTGTCTGACAACAAAGTGCCGCAAGTTTCCGTTGGGGGGAGCTGGAGCGAAAGGAGATCGCACACAAACAGTAAATATGCGTGACAAAAACTTTCTCTTCCTGCCAGCCCTTTTCATAAAGCGCACCCGCACATGCACCCGCACATGCAGCATGCTGCATGCATCGGAAAAAACAGAAAACAGAAAATAACCCCGTGCCGAGCTCTGAATGGATACGGGTATACGAGGCAGTGGGCGTGGCAGTGGGATGGGGGAGCCATGTGAAAATTGCAAACTAACTAGAAACCACTTAAGAGCCATGGCTGATGTGTTATGGCAGAGCAGGAAGTTGTCTTCCCGGCGAGAACAAAGGAAGCCAAAGGGGGACGACGACGACGACGAAGGGCCAAGCGAGTGACAGGGAATCGAGGGAATCGCCGGCGATTATCAGCCGAGGTGTGTGGGAAGAGTCCAGTTTCGGGGTGCTGTCCCTCCACTTGACACAGTTCTGTGGCATCCACGGTGGCACTGCGCTGCCTGAGGCGTTCTTCAAGAGGCATTCCGTCTCTGACTTGCGGCCTGCTTAATTATGCATTTACCGCAGCAGCAGCAGCAGCAGCAGCAGCTGATTCTGTGGGTGATTTTCTCGCCTGGCGCAGCCTGAAGAGGCAGGCAAACAATGGCCGCGAAGTGCTGGATGGATTTATTCGGGCGGTAACTAAAAATAAATGCCAACAGCCCGCCGTGCACCACCGCGCCAGTCATCCAGCAATAACAATGCGCATGCCAGCTGCATCATCAACGCAAAGGAATGGCAGTGGCAGTGGCGGTGGCGGTGGCAAGAGCAGGAGGCAGCGGAACGAACTGCAGTGGCAGTTTCAGCACAAATCCTTGGCATATTCGCCATTCAAGGATAATGGAAAGCTCTGGCCCTTAAAGAGCAGCAGCAGCAGCAGCAGGAGCAGCAACAAGAACAAGAATAACCACTGGCGGCGTGTTCTAAAAATACGACAGCAAGTTGGTGTACATGCAGCTTAATGGGCAAGAGCGGCGGCCACCAGCGGCGATTGCGTCTACGATATTGATTGGAATCCGCACACACACACACAGAGAGAGAGAGAGAGAGACACACATACAGTCATACACGGTTACAGCTGGGGGGCATAACCAGAAGCAAACACAAGCCAACACAGAGACAAACACACACACACAAGAGGCAGTGGCCGCCCCGTTGGACATTGCTGTGGCAAGCAAAAGCAAACAGCGAAACGAACAACAAACACAACCCAACCCAAGCTGAAAACACACACACACACAGTGTGCCCCACACACACACACAGAGATTCGCACGCAGCAGCAGCAGCAAGGGCGGGCAACTTAAAGTGGATAATGGACGTCGCTTTCCCCACACTGAGGCTGCTTGGTTGTGCTGCTGCTGCTGCCACAGCCACTCCTTTCCCAGTGTCCGGCTGCTCGACTTTGAGCTGGCCAAAATGCAGGCAGAAAGAGGTAAAATGTAAGAGGCAAAGCAGCGGCAAAGAAACAGGTACGAGCCGAAATAAGTCGCACAATGAGACACCCTGGCAGACACCCTCCGGTGAGCGAGTAACAAAGCAATCTCCATTCCAGCCGAATGATGCCAAGTGCAAATGGAAGCTCCTGCGGGTGGTGCACGGTCCACGGGCTATCCCTCCGCACTCAGCCTCTCGATAAGCGCCACCGCGGAGAGGATATCCCCGAGTGCGCGGCGGCCAATCCAATGCCAAATGTTTGCCCCGCGTTCTTGATTCAGTTCGTTTGCCTCGCTTCTATTTTTAGTGCAACCTCGCCCCAGCCAGCCAGCCAGGCAGTCAGGCAGCCAGCGAGCATTGTGGAGCAGCGGCAGCTGCCACAACAAGGACGAGGGCCACAGCAAACAGCAACACTTTGTCCGTTATAGTATTACTTGCACGTTGCACGTTTAGCAAGTCAAAAATAGCTGGCAAAGGCACTGCAAATCTCATCCTGGCAGCAGCAGCAGCAACAGCAGCAGCAGCATCCGAGCACCAGGGTGCACGCCCCATCTGGGCCGCAGCAGCTCCATCTCCATCTCCGCTCCAGCGCTTGCATCTTCTTGTGTGTTTCCGTGTGCCTGTGTGGGTGTGGGTCTGGCTGTGTGGGCATTTGTTTGTGTTGGCTTAAATTGAGCGCGTAAATTGTTTTAATTGCGAGGTCAAAAGCCAAGCCCCAGCCAGGGCATCAGGCGAGGCCATCTGGACGTTAATTGCAAATGAAGACTGAGCGCTGACCAGCTAGTTGGCTCCATAAATAAGTCCGTATAGTCCGCAAGTATAAGACCAAAGGATACCCCTCTTTGCATGGGCAAACGGAGAGGAAATTGCTCCTCGGACTATGGCTGTAAATGGGAGCCAAAGTGGGGCTTAAATCCACAGCGAGAATAAATAAATGCACGCAAATCGAGAGGGAAAATATGTGGAAGCTGCTGCCCGAAAAGTGTCCGCACACATCAATCAGAATCCGATGACAGCTCTGCTGACGGGGGGAAATTCCATGGAAACTATTTACAGTAACAATTACATAATGGACACGGGAATGAGGCGGAAGGCGGGCAGCAAGATGGAGAGCATGAATTTACATAATTTTAAATGCCAGTTTTTGAAACGTTGCGTGGCGTGGCGTGGCGTCGCTCGCGTCTCGTTTGGATTGTGGCCAAAACATGATGGAAATGGCCAGAACATCCTGAATGGCCAGGTCCTTCTGTGCTGCTGTGTGTCCCTTTCTTTACATGCCAGTGTGTCAGTGTGTGTGTGTGTGTACATATGTATACATTGTATATGCTTGTCGATTATCGCTAGCTAGCATTTGGCGAACGGCGAACGGCAAACTTTTGCGCTTGTCGACGTTAACAAGCCGCAGAGCCATGCGTTTAACCAAGCGTGAATGTAACAGTGTGTGTGAGTGTGTGTGTGTGTGTGTGCATGTGTGTAATGGTGGTGGGGGAGGCTGACAGGCAAAGAAGGTGCCACTCAGCAGCAGCAGCAGCAACATTGTTGCAAAATGATTTTGTATAAAAAAGAACCATCAATAACTCAAATATAATGACAGTTTTCCACTTGTTGTTGCCCCTCGCCGCCTTCCTCTTCTCCTAATCTGCGACTTCCCTTTCACCTCCCCCCACTGCCACTGGCTCTTGCGTATTTTCCACTGCCCCCTGGCATACTCCCGCCCCAAGCCCGAAGCTAAATGGATGAATAACTTAAGCCAGATGCTTCAGCCTCTCGTTCCTCCGTGTTCTGTTCTGCTCTGCTCTGTTCTGGGTGCGGGTGTTGCTGCTGCTGCTGCTGCTTGTGTGATGTTATGTAATGTAATAACGTCAATCAAATTTAAAAAGGCAGACCAACTATTTGAAAATCAATTTGCATGCCTCCACAGCAGCAGCATGAGGTAGCAGGAAACAGGAAAGGGAAGAGCCGAGCCGAGCCAAGCAGAGCCAAGCAGAGTGGAGCCGAAGCGCACGTCTCCCTCCTTTAAGCTGCTGGCTGCTTGGATCTGCATGATGGGCTAATGTAGCAAAAGACCCTGCGAGCAAAGTCAAGCCCCACCCCACCCCACCCCCGTCTAGGCCATGACTAGCATGATGGCTAGAAGGGCAACGAGGCAGCCTGAGCGTGAGTGTCTCGGGCCAAGCTAAAGTTTAAACTTTAGATCCGCCAGCAGAGTGAACTGTAACTCATTAATCATTCGTCATGTGTATGCGGGCAGGAGGAGCGGGAGGGCGACAGAAACATTTCGAGGCCCATCAGAGCGGCTCAAAGTATTTGCAGCGAAATAAATCAGACATGTTGTCCTGTCGCCCCAGAACCCACTTTCAAGCCTTGTTAAGCCCCTGACAAGTCATTGGATTTCATTAGGGTTTAGTTCCGTTCTCCGTAGAGTGCATCCACAGATATTCCATGTGTAGTTGATTTCTTTTTGTGGCCACTCAGCCACTCCAGCAACTATTGCCCAGTGCCCATCATCATTCTCGTCATCATTTACCTCCTTCGGCTGGCTGGCTGGCTGTTGGCCACTCAAGCCAAGCCGCTGAATTGACAAATTGATGGATGGTTTATCGAATCGTTGCATGCTTCCTCCCATCAGCATCCCATCAGCATCAGCATCATCGTCATCTTCATCTTGATCCTCGTCGTCTGCGACATGATGCATTAAGTTTCCGGCAAAGTTTGCGAATGTAGCGTAACAACAATTGCTGCCTCAGCTCCTCCGAAGTGTTTTATTAGCAATCGAGTGCAGAGACCAGACCAGACCAGCCCACAGTTTGCCTCCAGTTCAGTTGAGTGGACTGGAGCTGAGTTGATTGTCGGATTATGTGTGCCTGCTTTTTATTCCACAAATTTCCACTGAATACATTGTATTTCTTGCGACGAATCACTCAGGAGAGTCTATGGCAGCTGCTGCCAGGAAGTGCAGCGCCGTGTCATCCACATCCTGTCTGTGGCAGCCGTCGATGAACTCTATGGTGATGGTCGCATACATTTTGAGCAATTTCATAAACTTTATGCGTAGCTCCAGCCACAGCCACAGCCACAGCCCCACATGTGATTCCGAATTCCGCAATAAAAAACGTGCAAAATTTGACCCGCACAAATATGCAGGCAAACCAGAAGAGGGGAGGGAGGGAGCAGGTGGAGGAGCAAGGCGAAGTGTGAAGTGAGCCAGAAGAAGTGAACGAACGGGGGGGGCAACGGGCAAAAAAGCGGAGGGAGCATAAAGCCAGAAATTAATTCAGCAGCACGTTTCGACCATTAAGCCGCCAGAGCTTTGCTTGCTGACTTTGTCATGGACATGGGCTCGCTCTCCCGCTCCCGCTCTCTCCCCAATGCCTGTCCGAGTGGACACACACACACACACATGCAAAGTGTTGTATAAACAAGTGAGATGCCAGTTGGCGGCTGCAGCAGTGCGACGGCTTCAGGCAGGGCTAAGATGGGCTTCCAGCAGTCGGAAAACAGCAACAAAAGCAACAGAAAGAGAGCGGGAGAGAGACATGCTGCTAGGTGGGCGTATGAAATCAAGGTGCCACGCCCACTGGCATCAATTGTGCTTTGTTTGCCCCAATTCCGCCTCTCCGCTCGGCCCCCCGCCCGCAACATCTCTCATCTGGCATCCCTTTTGTGTGTCTCATTGTCGCCGTGAGTGGCTTTAATATTTTCCAGCTGACGTTGCTCTTAATGAAAGCAAGAAAAGCCAGCCAGCCAGCAGCTCCGCCCCACTGGCCCTCCCACAGCTCCTCCTCCGCCGAGCACTCTGGCCACAGCATCAGCCGCTCGCTCGCTCCTCCTCCAGCTAGTCTCCCCCTTTGCCTTTCTCTGGGCATTTTCCACTTAGCTGACTTGGATTGCTCTTGCATTTCGTCCAGTTATTTATGGCCCCTGCCGAGTAAACGAGTTCATTTAGCTAATGGCCGCACGCCCAACTGCGCCTACAAGAGATGCCTTGAGCTTGAGGAGTCCCGTCCATGCCAGGCCATGCCACTCCACTCCTCTACACTGTAAGCCCTTCCAGCAGTGCTGGACTATGCCACAATGGACATTACATTGCTATGGCAGCAGCAGTGCCAACAGATTTCCATATTTTGCAAACAATTTCGTGCCAAGATGGCACATTTTTCACCGCCCATTGTTGCTGAAGGGTTGAAGAAAAGATATTCTCTCTCCGTACTCCTTTCTCTACCCCATTTGGTGAGCCTGCCTGCCTCCCACGCAACAAGTCCTCACTGTCCATGCTGTCAGGGATTGGAATTTATGAAATGGTTTCCTGTGTGACATGCCAGCAGGAAATACTTTCAGGTATCCAGCAACAGCCCTCCCTGTTTTATTGTCCCCACCCTTGCGCGGCTTTGTGCCAGCAGATTAGCCTGCTGTAATAATGTTTGGAATTCAGGTCAAGTCCCTTGTGGAAATATAGTATCAATGGAATGCGCATTCAGTCGGTCTGTCCGCAAATAGTGGACTTGAAACTCACCTTGGAACTCCTTGCGGGCGGCACTCACAGACGTCACAATGTTCGCCACGTGGCCGAGTACAGTGGCGAAGAGCATCAGGCCGAAGAGCAATTGCAATATCACAAACACATACTCGCCCTTGGAGCGGGGCTTGGGCAGGTCCCCGATGGTGGTGAGGGCCAGGGTGCACCAGTAGTAGCTCTGCAGATACTGCTTGACCACGTCCGCCGACTCGGAGTCGTGGTAGACCCAGTTGCGGGACCCGAAGCCGTTGTTCTTGTGGATGATGTGGTAGAGACAGCCGTTCCAGTGGAATATCACAAGCAGATAGTGGATGAGGGCCGTCGAGCGGAAGAGGTTCGGGTAGTTGGTGTGCCGCTCGGTGCGGTCCATGAACGCCCAGAAGCGGTAGATCTTGACCAGCCGAAAGCTGCGCAGAATCGAATTGAAGCCAATGGACAGATAGAGAAAGTCCAGCGGCAGCAGGCACAGGCAATCGATGTAGAATATCGTCGAGTTCATGTAGTGGGTGCGCAGCTTGATGGCGTCCGTCTGGAGCACCCCGTCCTCCAGGTAGCCGGTGCGAAAGTGAAAGAAGATGTCGATCAGATAGAGGAAGTCCGACAGGTAGTCCAGACAGAACCAGATCGCAATCGTCCGCCGATTGATCTCCTGGAAGGCGAAGCGGTAGATTATCACCCAGAAGTTGTACAGAAAGGCCATGGACACCACCATGGACCAGTAGTAGCACAGCCGCCCCGCCGGATCGAACACAAAGTGCAGCTTGCGGGCCGCCGTGGCCGCTCTGATGCGCTGCGAGGCGGTGCGGTGCGGCTTCTTGTGGTGCGGCTGGCCTCCATGTGACCCGCCGCCTCCATGCGCCCCGCCGCCGCCGCCGCCCCCTCCATGGTGGCCATGATGCGGATGACCACCGTGCGGCCCCTGGCCATCGCCGCCCTGGGAGGAGGCTGCGTGTGCGTGCAGATGGTGCGACGCCGAATGCTGCAGCTGGTAGCGATGCGGCTGTGGGGCAGCATTGTGGTGCGGCTGCTGGTGCTGCGATCGTGAGCGCGGATAGCTGCGGCAAGGAGAGAGTGAGCAGGGGATCAGCAGGGGATCAGCAGGGGCATACTTACCGATCTGTGCCGTTGCAGTAGTTGCCGCCATACTGATTGTGCCCGCCCATGGGTATGTGGGTGACGCCGCCGCCCGCGAGGGTGTTATCCTGTGAGCCGCGGCCCGTCGACCGGTGCCAGGTGCCGGTGCCACTGAGGAGCGGCTGCTCGCCGCTGGCTGTTGTTTTCAGTCGGCCGCGCGACTTGTTGCGCTGCTTGTTGTGCAGTAGATCCATTTCGGAGGCAGTGCTTACGGTGGCCATCTGCGAGTGGGAGGCTCGGGAGGCGCATGGTGTGGCCAGGCTGTCGTGCGACGTGAAGAAACCTTGTTGCGAGACGCTCTGGCCGAATTTCGGCTGGGACATGCCAAACTTTGGTCCTAGATCTGCGACGTGGGAAGGAGAAGGAGCAGCTTGGATTATTCATTATTTATCAGTGGGATGGGCAGGACCAGGGACACACAAACGGCTACAGAGGACCACAAGAGAGAGTGAGACTAAGAGAGAGGGAGCTGGGGGCTGGGGTAGGGAGAGCCTTACCGAGAAAGCTCTGGCGATCGATCGAGAAGCGACGCAGGCTCCCCAGATCGATGAACTGCTCATCGGCGGCCACTGTCGGCGTAATTGAGAGTTCGGTTGTGTGTATGGCGGCACCACCACCAGCGCCACCACCGCCACCACCACTGTTGAGCCCACCACCACCGTGTGAGAGACCAGCAGCGGGGGCGCCACTGGAGGCGCCGCCCACCGTCAGATTGGTGCAGGTTGTGGCACCGCCAGCACTGCCGCCCATGCCGGCGCCCAGATATGCCGCATTGCTGGCATAGAAGCTGCCGTCGAGCTCGGCCATCTGCTGCTCGTAGGCGGTCAGCGGATTGATCGACCGCGAGCTGTGGTCCCGGTACAGCGGCCGGGGCGAGGGCATCAGCGAGGGGTTCAGCAGCCCATTGAGGGACAGACGTGGCTGCATGATTTCCGGAAAGCTGGCTCTCGGCGCTAATCTATGAGAAGTTGCCGTTGCCGTTGTAGTTCTGTTGTTGCTGTTGCTGTTGCTGCTGTTGCAGATGTTGCTGTTCTGGCGAACTGCTATTGTTGCTCTGGCCTGGGTCTGTGGCCTGTCGCTGGTCGTGGTGCGACTGCGAATGCTTGTGCTAGTGCTTGGGGGCGCGGTAGCCTGGGGCCGGGCACTGGGCCATCGTTCATCATCATCATCAGCATCCCGATGGACATCGATGTGCAGGCCACTGTCATTGTCATAGTCATAGTCAGTCCCTTCGGCATCGATGGCAGCGTCGCGCCTCAGGCTGGGCGTTGCCCTGGCCGTCGCCGAATCAGCTGCACGTTGTCCAGCCCAATCGGTGGCGCGTTGATTGCGGGTTTATTGTTGCACAGTTTTTGATTAATTTGCAATTTGGTTTGCCCCATGATTTATGGACATAAACATAGAGAGAGAGAAGAGAGAGAGAGAGAGAGAGAGAGAGAGAGAGATGGGGTAGAGAGCAGGAGAAATGTGAGCAGAGCGGAGGAGAGTAAAATTAATTGCAATTTCTCCATTAATAACATTTTTTGTTTCAATTAATTTAATTGCTCTAAGGAGAAGGGGGCAAACACAGACACAGACACACACACACACATAGAAATCACATAAACAGTGAGGAGTGGGTGGTGGGTGGTGGGTGGGGTGGATTGGTGGTGGCAATTCAACTCTAAGTTCAAATACAAATTCAAACAACATTCCATTCCACAAATACAAATATCTAAGATCTAGATTTAACCAACGCTTCGGGAGGGTGGGGTGGTGGATTGTACGGGTGCTGGAGCAGGGGGTGCCAGGTAAATACCATGCAAAAGCACTCTACGATTGTGCATACAGGGCTACAGGGGGGTATGATCGGGTTGATGCGGGGTTGTGTGTGTGGGGCGGCGGAACCACCTGTCGGGCGTTGAATAAGTGTCGGGCTCTTGGCTTCTGAGAGCGCTAATAAAGTTAGATTTAATTAGGTGCGCCAAAATGGGGCATGCAACAGCGCAGAGTCGGCTGACGGCCTGCCTGACTGCCTGACTGCCTGGCAACTGGCTTCGTTTTCCACTTGGAAATTCATGAGTTTGCCTGCCACACGCAAGGCCTCAGCCTCCCACTATCTCCCAGTCCCTCTCTCTCTCTCTCTGTTTCCCGCTCTCTAATAAAGAAGGACTAGCTCAAGTGCCCACTTGACTGTCGAACAGCAAGACAATGTCCAAAGTGTTGCTCTTCCGTGTCCCTGTCCATGTCCCCGTCCATGTCCCTCTCTCTCTGTTGCTGTGTCTGCCGCGTTGTCGCCATCGAACTGCGTGCGGCGCCAATTTATTTCTATTACGAGTACTTCAATGTTCGCTGCCTCTGGCTAGCCCTCCCACTGCTTGTTGCTCTTTTGCCGAGACTGTCCCTGCCACCTGCCACCTGCCACCTGCCGCCAGCTGAGTGGAGTGCCTGCTGCTGGGCTACTGGGCTGGGCTGGGCTGGGGCAATTGATTATTGGCGGACCGCTTTTAATTATTGGCCGTGCTGCTGCCGTAATTCAATTACCAGCTGCCAAACAGCGCTGCGGAGTAGATGAGACGAGTCGAGGGTTCGTTCTTCCGTCCATCCGGCGGGTGAGTGCTCGGGAGCTGTTTGTGTCGCGAATAGCGAGTGAAATGCAAAAAATTGTCAATTACTTTGCCACACCTGTGCACCAGTGCTCTGCCACTGCCACTGCCACTGACATGAATTTCCACTTTCCATTACTTTCCCCGTGCCTTCCCCGTGCTGCTGGCTCGCTCGCAGACACTGGCTATAATTTCTAATTAATTTTCGCTTAATGGCAACACACAAATCAACTTGACCGCGTTATTTATTAACTAATTTCACAAGGGCCAACGGCAGACAGCAAGAAATAAATG
The DNA here is from genome assembly GCA_018150905.1 of Drosophila ambigua. NCBI lineage: Eukaryota > Metazoa > Arthropoda > Insecta > Diptera > Drosophilidae > Drosophila > Drosophila ambigua. The sequence continues at coordinate 7,378,811 of JAECWS010000001.1, read as the reverse complement.
TGGTTTATCCTCAATGTTTTATTAATAAATATATCTCTTCCCCCGGCCAGTGCTCCATCCGCCTGCCCGCCGCTAACAAATGCGGTTGCAACTTTAAGCTGTGGCTGCCACTCGCCTGGCAGCCATCTTGGCTGCAAGTTTAGGGCTGTTTCCTGCTTTTCAAAGTGCATTTCAATGTTGGCCCAGAACTGCTGAAAGTTTGTCCTTGCAGCAGTTGCTGCTGCCTCTCCCCCTCTCTAACCCTCTCTAACCCCCTGGTCTCGCTCGATTTTCAGATGCTGCGTCATAGGCAATTTACAAGCCTGTTGCCTACATTGAGGGGCTGTCAACTGAAATTGCCCTGATTCCTGCCCCAGAGAAGCGAAAAGCAATATTCGAGTGACACAAGCAGGGAGGGAGGGTGAGAGAGAGAGAGAGAGAGAGGGGACTGCGAAAAAAAACTCAAGGAGCGACAGGGATCCATCTCTGTCGCCCCTGACCGCATTTGCAAGTTTGCAGACATAATCTTGGGACTTTTTAATTTTGCTAATAGTCGAGTGTCATTAATTTAAACTTTTGCGCTCGGCGCGTTTGTCTTTGGCTGGAGCGGCAGTGATAAGAAAAACAGGGCATGCGAGACAACGAAAAAAAAGGGCAGAGGCAGCAGCAGCAGCAGCAGCAGCAGCGTAAGCGATAGGGCGCAGAAAAATGAAAAATCTACAGCTTAATGGGCGGCACTTTGTCATGGCCTGCCACCCGGAAACGGAAACTTGCGACAAACTTGCGCAAAAGTTCAACAAAACACTTGAGCGGCCCGCACCACAGCCGCAGCCGCAGCCACAATCGCAATGGCAGAGAAAGATAGAGAGGGAGAGAGAGAGAGAGAGGTACGAGAAGGGATAAGGGATAAGGCTCAGCATGAATTGTCAATAAATTTGTTTGCCGCAAATCATGGCAGGCTGTGCGCCGTAACCAAGAGTCCGAAAAAGAAACAGAAAAAAAACCCAAAAACAGAAACACAAAAAACAGAGAGACTGAGAGAGAGGGGGGAGTGAGAGGGGAGGGGGGGGTGCAAGGCAGAGCTGAAGAGAAACTAAACCTCAATTATTTGGTGTAGCTGCCGCAGCAAATGAAAATATTCGAGAGCTGAAAATACTTTGACAAAAGTTTGCCCAACAAACTTTTGCTTAAAACATACTTTGAGCCGAACACAAACACGCGGGCCAGGCAGGCAAATGCTGCCAGTGGGGCAGGGGCGGGCAGAGCAGGCAGCCAGTGGGTGGAAACTTAAACGACACAAGAAGCAAGTCAGGCATTAGGAACAAAAGAAGCAGCTACAACTGGAGAGCCGGAAGCAGCCATAGCCCAACAAATTTCTGGACAATCCAGTTGCCAGGAGAACGCCAGGGACACAGTCGCGTGGCAGATGTGTCCGTGCGCCATGCCTCGATCGAACTGTCAAACCTTTTGCTGTAGTCACACAATTTGGAAACAATGAAATGCACAAATTTCGGAGTATTAACGAGTCTGCCGCTGCTGTGCTGGTTGCTGGCGACCGCATGGAGCGAGAGTGGGGGCCGCGTGAAGCGGCTGGCGTTGCCGGACTTCGACAAGGACACCCTGAGCCTGGCCAAATACGTGGTCTCCATTCGATCGAGGACGCCCGTGCGCTACTTTGGCGATGACCACTTCTGCGGCGGCGGCCTGTTGACGCCGGACTGGGTGCTGACCTCCGCTCACTGCATCATGGAGTGGGTAGTGGGGGTGGGGCGCCGCCTCTGAGATCTCTTTCGCTGACTTTCGCCCTTGCTTGCAGCGAATCGAAGACCATGTTCAAGACGCGGGTGCTGCTGGTGGTGGCGGGCTCGCCGAATCGGCTAAAGTTCGTCACGGGCAAGACGGTCTGCAGCCCGGTGAAGGCGCTGTACGTGCCACTCAACTTCACCATGCTGAACACGGACAACATGGCGTTGGTGCGTCTGCGGTACTCGATGCCCACCGGCAATCCCCGCATCGGGTTCCTCGAGCTGCCCTCCGCCCCGCCCCAGTTTGGCGCCAACTACAAAGTTCTGGGCTGGGGCCGCATATACGAGGCAAGAACTCAACGGCCGCAGGGGTGCACTTTCTGATTCAAATGCCACAAACCTTTGCAGGGCGGTCCCTTGGCCTCGAACATCCTGCAGATCGATGTGCTGCTGAAGGAGCTGGCGTACTGCCGGGGTAAGCTAAAGACCTTCAAGTACGGCATGATGTGCGGCAGCAACGAGGGCAACGACTCGAACCCCTGCTCCGGGGATCTCGGCGGCCCGTTGATCAAAGGCAGCACAATGTTCGGCATCGTCACCTACCCCATGGGCTGCGGATCCGCGCAGACACCTTCCGTCTACACGGATGTGCAGAGCAACCTTGACTGGATACGGGACACGATGAGCAGCTGCTGCCGCCAGTCCCTGGTTTCGATACTGATGCTCTTGCTCTCGCAGTCAGTCGCTGGCATGCCATGGCAGTAGCTGGCGGATGGGAGCTGCGATGGAAATAGAGACTATGGCTGGAGAGGCACGGGAACATTGAGCCCCTGGCCCGTGCGGTTTCAATTAAAATTCGTTTCACATTTTACGGGCATCCAGTTGCAGTTGTCACTGCCACGAGACTGGCATTTACGAGCTGCAAGAGCACCAAACACAAGCAGGCTGCTTCTCGCAGACAATTGATCTGCCAGCCAAACTCTGGCCCCGTACCCAAGCCCTAATTGCCACACAGCCCGTGCACTAGGGCCACGTCCGTGCGGCTTTAATTGACATTTGTCCCTCAATTTGGGCGCGTTTGCTAGGCAGCCCGGCGCCAGGCGTCCACAAGAAATTTGATTTATCCCCGGTGTGAAGTGAAAATGGAATTTTGATACGGTTAGGCCACACATAGAGGCGGCAGTGCTAGAACGCGAAGCGAGTTTGGGTGCCCTCGTGGCAAGTGGAACGTTCATTGCTCCCTTGTTCACGCGATAAATTCATAAAGGAGCCAGCGCTGGGGCGGGCGTAGGCACCTGCCATCCATTTGGGTAATGAATTTTGTGCATGCACTCGCTGCCGCCGCCTCTGCCGTTGCTTGGCTCGGGTCGGGCTGCTGGAGGAGACTCCAGCCAGTAGGCAAATGCGTAATGACAAACATTAATGCAAACGACTTCATTTAATTAAACGCCGTGCCGGGCAGAGAAAGGAAACTGAAACTGAAGCTGAAGCTGAAACATCCTTCGCCTCCCCGCGAAGATCTCGTCCCTTAGCATTTGCTTCGCTTGAATGCGTATTGAGGTGCCCTGAGGGGGCGTGGCAACAGCAGACAAAAATACAATCAAAAGAAGGGAAAGATATTGCGACTATGGGACCGACTAGGCCCGCTGATACGGGGCATTAGCCAAACAGGGGTACAGCTGCAGAGAATTGCCAGCGGGGGAAGCCACTGGCCATCGGGAGCGAAATAGAGTCCCAGGGAATTTGCATTCGGACCATTTGGCTGTGGGTTTTCCTCATTTGGGGATTCATTTCTTGGGATACAGTACCGCGAACATGTGCGAAGAGAGCGATGCGTATAACGAAACAGGAGATACGCGCCACGGCAGAGAAGCGAGAAGGCGAAGGAGCAGATGCAGAGCCAGAAGCAGATGTGACAAAGTCGACAAAGAAGAAGCCAATTCAATTAACAGTCGCTGGCAATGGGATTACTTCATGCAGTGGGAACTTTGAGACAGCGAACGGAATGGTCACAGGAAGCGCAAATCCAAACAGCCCCGCCCCAGAGGCGGCAGCCCCCGCCCCAGATGCGGCAATCTCTTAGCCGACACCGCTTCCCCGCCTAATCAAAGTCGCAGTCCATTTGCTCTGCACGTAAAAGCATTTTAAATTCTGCAACATTTTCAATGGATTTAAGTGACTTTACTCATTAGCACTCGCGGGTTGCTCCGGCAGAGGGCAGAGACCGGGCCGGGCCAGGCAGTCGCCGCACATCTGTTGCAGCCACAACAGCAGTGTGCAAAACGAAATAAAAAACGCTGCACGGGGCAGGCCAAATCCGAACTGTTCATTTGCATGCTCTCGCGCTCATTACATTTACATTAAACTTTTAATATGCGCGGACATGTGGGTGTGTGGGTGTGCGTGGGGGGGCAGGGCCTCTGGTAAGCAGCTGCTGTGATGCGGGTGCAAGTGTGCATTGGCACAGGACACAGCAAAAGAATGCATGCAACAGACGGGCCGGGACGGGCCAGGACGGGCCGGTGCGGGACGGGACGGTGCGGAATGATGACGATAATTATGGCCCCGCCCGCATTGCGAATATCTTCATCAGCCATGGAATTCGCTGTTAATTAAATCTCCGGCCAGATGCTGCGGCATCTGCCGCTTATTCGCGTTCATCTTTTTGGTCGCTCCCCAGGGGCTGGCGACCGCCGGCCGTCGATTGGGGATTAACCCACCGCTGAGCAGGGGTGCTAAGCCAGATCATATGTAGCTTTACCACTGCTTATGCCCCACCGTTGGCTGGGACTGCGGATTTGCCTTTCCCTCTCTCTCTCTCTCTCTCTCTCCTCTCTGCCTTCCTTCGTTCCAACTTTGAGTTTGTCGCTGTCGCTGTCTGCACTTTTTACCTCAGGGGGCACCGGCATGAATGTGAGATGAGCTCGCCTTCTCGTGCGCGCACCTCTCGCCCCGTTCCACAGGGCGTATACTTGCTGAACTCGCCTGACAACAAAGCAGAGGCCGAAGCGGAGCAGCCACAGCTCTGAGCGCCGAATCGGTGGATGCTCTATCTATTTTTTGTTGGGTTCTCCATGCCATATGCCCAGCATATACTTGTTTTGTTTCTGCTGAAGCGCATTGTACCCGCTGCCCAGGAAGGGCACAAGGATATGCTAGGGGCATGGTCACACTGCCACATTTGGCTGGCTGGGGTACCTGTCTGTGTGTGTGTGTGTGTGTGTGTGTGTGTATCTTCAAGTGTAAGTGCATTTCGTTATGAGCTTAGCAATCTTATAAATGTTTGCGTATTTGTTTGGCCCCCATCCTTGTCAGCGTCGTTGTCGTTGCCATCGTTGACGCTGGCTATTTACTTGATGTGACCTCTACTGCTGCAGTGCTGCAGTGCTGCAGTGCTCTGGCGCTGCTCCTCTCAGCGCCTCAACCTTTCAGCTAAGCAACTGCAACTGCAGCTGCAGCTGCGAGAGTCGCTTTGTGTGTGTTTGCGAATGGGGCAGAGAGGTTAAGACTGCGCTCAGAGCACATAAATATCTAAAGGATTCTTGAGTAACTTCTCTAATGGATTTGGGTTAAAAATACACACAGCAGGGTGCTGCTGCTGCTGCTGCTGCTGCAAGGGCATGTGTAGGGCAAACACTCACAAGAAACATGTACACATGTGTGTGTGTGTGTGTGTGTGTGTGTGAGTTTGTTTAAGAATTTTCAAATTAGTTTAATTTTCATTTAAATTACATAGCAAGCAAAGACGAGCAGGGCAGAGCAGGGCACAGCAGAGCACTTGACAGTCAGTGAAATGTCAATTGCAACAAGCGGCGGAAATGTGCGGAAAAATATCCACTAGTGGCACAGTGGAACTTCCCTTGAGGGGGCACACACGAAACTTTTCTCATTTGTCTATTCGGTTATTGGATAAAAGTTAAAGTTTCGGGCGCACATTCCTGGCCAAAGTTCGGGCAAATATTGAATATTTTATGGCAGAGTAGCTGCTGGCTCCCACTGTAATTAGAGCCGGAATTGTGGCTCATCTTTTGGGGTAGCGTGGCAGCCCCTTGGGGCCCTGGGGCATTGCTCAGCCTCAACATCAAAAAGCGAACACCAAATTGAAACTGTAACGATAATTATTTAAGCCGCCTTGCGCCCAGCAGGCACCTCACTCCCCATGCTGCCTCGTTCATACATTCGGCAGGACAATGCGGCATATTAAGGGACTTTAAGCAGAATTTATACATACAATGGGAGAGCGTCTCCATTAACGAGTGCCCGAGTACCCGAGCATGAGTGCTGTATGTACGATATGCATGCCATAAAGCTGTCCAACGCCTCTTCTTCTCTTGTCCTCTTGTCCTGCTGTCCTGTGTACCGTGTGCTGCGTTCTGTGTCCTGTCCCGTAATGGGTCGAAAGTAATAAGCATGCTCGACGGACGGACGGACGGACGGAAGGGCGACGACCAGCTTATTGTTTACGACGTGCTTAGTGGCAAACTCGGCTTTCATAATAAAGCGTTGTTGGCACGGCACACGCGCGGGCAGTTAAAGGCAATTGCGACAAATGCCAGAAACAGACAACGGCCATGGCTACAGCCTCAGCCTCAGCCTCAGCCGCCGCACATGGGCCTCTTCCTGTAATTTTGGCCAGAAAGTTAGTTGCATACACACGAGTGGAGGGCCTAGGGCTCCACCAAGGAAATGGGATGGTTGTGTGGCTGCGGCACAGCCCCCGCCCACAGCGGTCGTTGGTGTGGCGGCGGCGTGTGTAATGTGAGACAAGACAGCCGCACGTGATGTGATTAGGACAAGGCCCCAACAACAGCGGGCGAAGGCGAGGGAGAGGCGCAAACACAGGCCGGAAAGAAACTTTCGAGCTTAGATTTTAATTTTTGGCAGCGATAAAACAGAAGCCAATGACCCAATTTGGGCAAACTAGGCGTATGCGTAATGGCTGCTCATGCCCCTCCTGTGCTCTCCTGTGCCAATTGCTGATTATTATGCAAATTGGAGGCCAAAGGCAAATTAAATTTCGGACTGCTTCCCCCCCCACACACAATTGCATAATGCGAGTAGTGGCCCCACTCCAAGCTGTTTTGCTCTCAGCAACTTCAATTGTTTGCCAGCTTCGGCCGTTTCCTCTGCTGCAGCTCCTATCCGATTACTGTTGCTGGTCCTGGCCCGTTCTTCGTTCCGCAACACTTCAATTAGTCCCAAAATGCAACAGTGGCTGCCGCTGCTGCTGTCGAAGCTCTTTATCTGCTTCCACCGCAACCACAAATCAATAAAATATCAAAATGCTGCATTTGCCCAGGAATGGCTCTCCGTCCCAGCAGGAGTTTCGGACTGGGCTTCCTGTTTGGAGTTTGGCTTTAGCTTGCCAGATGTTTCACTACATTTTGCATTGTTGCGCCTGTTGTTGGCTTTTCAGTTGATTTTTGACTACCGAAAATAGTGCGGCAGTTGTGCCACCTTGCCAGATATGCTTTTCGTTGCTTCATTGTTTTGGCAGACTCCACACCTCACAGCTCACGGCTCACAGCTGCCACAACACACTTCAGCCCACAGCCATGCTTCGTGCTGCCACACACATACGTACGTGTGAGTATGTGCTGCAAGTTGCGCAAGTCAAATTAAGCCAAAAACCACTTAAAGTTGCAATTTCCGACACAGCATTCGGGCCACATGCCTCAAGGATATGCGCAAACAACAAAAACTGCAAATGCAACTATAATTAAAAGTTTTCGCCAGCCAAAGTCAGAGCTGCCGAGCAGCAGAGGGATGGATTGTTGTTGCCTTGGCCACAGGGCTGGGACATCCTGCCTGGTGTACCCCCCAGAGGATTCGCTTGAATGAATTCCATTGACGTTAATCGCATTTGGGATGGGCATCGCTAAGCCACTTGTGGTATTTGTTAATTGATGAAAATGCACAGCCAACACTTGGCGACCCTTGACCCTGCTGACCTGCCCATTCCACTCTCCCCCGCCGCTCAGTAGAGTCTGCTCTAAGCACTCCGCTGCCCGCTCTGCCCCGTAAATGAAAAGTTAAATTAATTTCTGTCGACAGCACAGCGCCAGAGCGAGAGAGGAGAGCGGCAGCAGCAGCGGAAAACTTTCAAATGAATTACATATTCTAAGCACGCGGTTCTTTGTTTACCGGCGGGCGGGTTGGGGCTGCTTCGGTGCTGTGTGTCGTGTGGTGCGGTGCGTTGCTGTTGGGATATTAGGGGGCGTGGCAAGTATTTGCTGTTACATTGTTGTTGCTCTGCCGCATAATTGTATTTGCTTTTGGGCAACCATTTGGCTGGGATGCCCCTTTCTGGTGCCGCTACCCTTGCGCCCGAGAGGCTCTGATGACTGCCAGCCAGCAGATGATTTGCTCTGCCGAACACCATCCATTATTATGCCACTATATCGATCTGAATCGGTAGAGTGTATCACAAGTTCGGCTACCCAAACAGCTGGGGGTGTTTTTGGGGGAAAAGTTGATTTTGGACTCGTTGGTCTTTTTTTCTTTTGGTTGGTTTTGTTTTGTTTTTTTGTTTGTTTGTTGCTTTTTTTGCAGCTGTTAAATTGTTAAAAAATTACAAATAAATTGAATGAACATCGTCGTTGGCTGTTGGGCGAAAAGGGATCCACTGCGGAAGGCCAACAATTACATTGAATTGACTTTTCAATTTCGTTCTGTGGCAACTTTTTTAAAGTGCTTCGATTGGGGACACCAGAAAGGGACACAAGTACCAGAGGGAGGGGTAAAGAGCAGGGGTAAGGAGCAGTGTCTGTCTGTCTGTCCCCAATTTTTGGTGGAATTTTTGCTTTGACTTCTTATGGGGATGCAACTGCTGCTGCTGCTGAAGCTGTTGTGGCTGTTGTTGCTGCAGTACTCCCTCTCTCCTTCTCGTCATTATGCCAAACGAAACCTATTTGGGTCACACAGACAGAGGAGAAGCTCTACTGGCACTGGCACTGGCCAGAGGGGGCCCGTGCATTAATGGCCCTTGCAGGACGAGAGAGAGAGAGAGAGGGGAAGAGTTACCAGAGACCTAAGGCAAAAAGCTTACGGAACGTATAATATGAGCCGAACGGACGCAGGACCAGCAAAGAAATGCCTCTCCCCTGAGCCGGACATGAGCTCGGCAGCCAGGAAGGGCTGCGCTGTGCTGTGCGAGTGGGCATGTAAGAGTAAGAGCCTCGAGTCCTGCATTGCGAATGCTCTCGCACAAAGGATATCAAATTTAAGTGCACACACACACACACACACACACACACACACTACAGCCATCAGAAGGGGTCACCAGGGGCCAGAGGTTGACTTTAAAAGTTATCAATCAGTGGGAGTGGCCAGACACTCGATAAAAAGATGAACTTTCAGGGGAAAACCCCCAACAAGGTTGAGTCCCTTTCGAACGCATCCCAGGACTTGCTCGGCGCCGCCTCTGTGTGTACTTTTGCGACCTAATCGCATTGAGTTTAATGTCGAGAAATTTCTGCTACATCTTCAGCTGCCCCATTGAATTGGCTGCCTCTCTGCTGAAATTCCTTTGTGCGCACTGCGCAGATCATCAAAATACTTGGCTGGGCACTTTTTATTGTTATTGTTCAATTTCCAGACAGAGAGATACAATAAAAAACGGTCTTAATTTGCTGATATTCCATCAGGGCGAACTTTAACTTGGGCTGTGTTTTTTTTTCTTGGGGGTCAGCAGAAGGCGAGGCTCCGAGTTGGCAACTCGATTTGTAGACTCAACAGCCTGCCTGCCGCTGTGGCAACCGCCATGGCAATGTGCAAATCATATCACACATGGCCCAGGGACACAGTCGCCCACTCGCCCATTCGACCATTCGACCATTCGACCACTTACTCGCAATGGGTGAGCATTCAGCTAGAGCAGTGGAACCAGGAGGCGGCCCCTGACGCCCCCTGAGCAGCTCCCTTGGCAGCCGACTGTCGTGGCACAAATTCTGCTGATTGGCAGCCAAAATGCGATTAGGTTGCAGTCCACTCCCAAGTCTTTCCCACCTCCCACAGCTGCTGGCTGCTGGCTTTAAGGCTGCCTTTCTACGTGATCAAAATTTCGTTTTTCTGTTGCGGTATAAATGCCGCTTATCGCATTGTAAAAAGGCAAATTTTGCCGCAGACCAAAAAAACCACGTAAAATCAGGGAGCAAGAGGAGCAGGCAGCAGAAGCATAAAATTGTAATCCTCTTAGTTGGCCAACAGGGCCACAAATGTCGCCCTGCCAGCTGGCCAAAAACTTAATTTTCTGCAGCGCCATCGCCGTAATTACCACATAAACTCAGCTGCAAATTGCTCGCTCCACAAAAAGATCCTTTGCCCACAGGCTTACAGACTTCAGACCAAAAATAAATAAAAATAATAATAGTGCTGAGCACAAGAAATGAAGGCCGAAGTTTTGATAACTTATCAGTTTAATAATTTTTGTGGCACATGACACATGCGTGCAATCCAACTGTGGAAGAGACTGAATTGCAAGCGGAGCATCAATAATTATTAAGAACAAAAGGATTCACAATTCATGCAGAGTCTAAGCTGGCTCTTGGCATTATTTTTGGCACCGAAAAGGTCAGACATTAAAGAGACTTTTGCCATTAGCTGCTTGCAGTGAGCTACGAGCATGTCTGCGTCTGCTTTTGCGGTCACTGGGCGCCAGTTAATCCCCCGACATATGTGGGGGGGAGCACCGAATTATCGCTGGCTGTTGACCACAACTCGGACTGGAACTGATAGCCGCAGGCTTAGCCAACCGAAGAGAGCCAGCAGAGAGAGCTGTGCAGAGAAAAATAATAGGTTTATGCCACCCAAAATGGCAGAGGGCACAAGTGATTGATATGCACGACATGTCCTGCCACAAGACACACACTCTCTCGCACTCATGGCTCATGGCTCATGGCTTTAAGTGCTTAATGTTTGATGTCTCTCTGTGTGTCTGTCTCTTTGCATGTTCGTGCGTATCCGAGTGTCGCCCAACACTTTCATTTGCATTGATGAGCGAAAGGAGGGGACAGCTGGGAGAGCTTTAATTAGCTTTAGAGCAAGTCTTGCTTTAAGCACAACTGCCACAGCCAATGGATAATTATTTAATCTGCTGGCCATTAAAAGTTTGGAAAGACTTTGATTTAAGGTAAATCACTCTCCACTAATTGAGGCCCAGCGACTGCTAGCCAGCGGATTACAGTCCGGAGAGCGGAGCTATGAGTGCTTTAAGCTGAAAGCGGAATCACAAAAGTATCCGCTTCAGCACTCAGCCAGGTACACGTCCGCAGCATCTTCACATAATTTGCATATGCACTTGGGCATGGGGAATGGGGATGGGGATGTGCTTATCTGGTCATTCCTTGTGTCCTTTGGCGCACACAAACACGCTGGAGAGTGGAGAGTGGCAAGGGGATCTAAAGAGATAGAGATAGAGGAGATAAAGAGAAGAGCTCAATGGCCCTGCAAATGTGCAAAGGGCGAAACGCTTTAGTAGCTTGCTTTATTTTTATAATGCTGCACTTTCGTTGATAAGTCAAGCACTTGAGCAGCAGCAGCATGAAAACTCCCAGCTGCTGGCTGGCTGGCTGGCTGGTCCCTTTGGTTGACACCTGGCTAGATGCCAACTGATGCTGCCACAGCCACTCCACCTGCATTTGTAATTGCATTACAGACTTCCAGCCCACCATTCCCATTCCTATTCGTATTCTTATTCCCATTGCCGACAAAGCAAATCCCCATTTCTAAAGGCGATTCAGAGTGTGCCAGCTTTAAGTGGCCCTTTGTGCTGCACGCACTGGCTGCTTCCAAAGTTGTGCCGCGCTGCGTGGCTGGCGGGCAACAATGTGTATGCATACGCAAGGTGTGCCCTATAGTTTCCCCGTCCAACGTAACTGACAATTAAAACCAAGCCGTAAGCCAACAGCAACAACATTGTGGCACGTTGAAGTGCATGCAACTATTTTTGCATTCCTTGTGCTCCACCCAAAATTTGTAGGGGGGGGACGATACATTGTATCGCCACCCTTTCTGTTTCACTGGCTGCTGCTGCTCGAGCTGCTGCTGCTGCTACTGCTGCTGCTTCTGGTAAGTGGTAAGCTAATACGTTCATTGTTATCGCCACTCAACTTGCCTCGACTCGCTCCATCTATTCCTGCTGGCTGTAGTGCTCATATTCCTGGACATTCTGCTATCATCTCCATTGGCCATTGTCTAATCCCCGGCTCTATGGCACAGATTGCTTTTATAATTGAAAATACTCAAATTACAGATTGCATTCAAATTGCCAGCGACAGAGAGACAGAGAGAGAGAGAGAGAGGGAAAGGAGCCTAAATAACAGGGAGATGGAGGAGACATTATTTCTCCAGCAGTCAGTCGCTGTGGCAGGAGAACAGAGAGAAAGTAGCAGAGATAACACCCAAGTAGCTGCCGCTAAGAGAGCTGGCAGTAGGTGCCTCCTCCTCCTTGAAGGGCTCTGCCTGGCCTGGCCTGGCATATAAATTCTAATTAAAATCTGCGTGCCAGGTGGTAAATAAAACTAATTATATATGCCCAATTTTGCCCTGCTGCAAAGAGAGTGCAAAGAGAGACTTTAAAATTGTCAGAGACAACAGCCAGGGAACGGAGAGCTGCTGCTCCTCCGCTCCGCTCCTCTGTATTCTGTCTCCGTATTCAAGTGAACTCTGTTGGCAAATGGAAAAAGTTTCGCCACGACTCAACTATGTCTGGCGCTGAAGTCTTTTTATTTCGGGTTTGAGTTTGGGCTAAAAGCAAAAATCCAACAAAAATAGAAACGAAAGAAAAACCAAAGGCGAAACTTTTTGCAAAAACTTTGACCGGCAGTCCAAAAAGGTGGTGAGGGGTGGGGGATGGGGTAAATCTGTGAGAGGGTGGCGGCGGGTAGGAATGGCTACAATGCAGACCCCATGGAGAGTGGCGGCAAATGACAGTTGGGTGGGAAATCAATGATGCAGCTGCCATAAGACCTTCTAAGCTCAATTATTGCAGGACAAAAGACAAAAGCGAAACAAATACTGCCAGACCGAAAGAGAGAAGGAAAGAGAGAGAGAGAGAGAGAGACGGACAGAGATAGAGACACAAAGAGAGACAAAAGCATGGACCATTGTGGATGACTATATTGTATGGCAATTTCCAGTTTAACGTGCACCCCAAAGCCATTTCAAATGGAACAAAATCAAACAGAAGCACACACACACACACACACACACACACATGCCGTAAAAACGAAAGCATAAAATTGAATATGAAAAACGTTTTATCTGGCCATATACTAATGGAAAGATGGATGGATAGATAGATAGATATGTAGATCAATTCAATTTCATTCCACATTGATCGATATGCGCGCCAAAGTAGGCAACGAATATTTGATGAAAATTCAATTTTCAATGGTTTTTCAGAGCGCGCCATTAGGGGCAGGGGAGACGGGATAGAAATGGATAGAAATAAAGGGAAAATCACACACAGACACACATACATTCAGACACATGCATATGTATGTATGCTGTAGATTTATTCACTTGTTCCGCACTTTATGCTGTATTTTTTGGGTGTAAGTCAAATTTAATTTACTGCCACTCCCCCCCCCAACGCCCCGCTACGCCTAGGCAAAACTTTGATCAAAGCTCTGCCGAAAATTGCCTTTGTCAACACACACACGCACACATCCAAACACACACATGGATGTGGGTGGAAAAACAGCAAGAGCAATGTACTAAAAATTGTTCGAAAAACATTGTTCGAGGGTGTGTGTGTGGCGCGGGTAGAAAAATATGGCAAAAGTTGTGGCCAACTTTTTTGTGTGCTCATTTTTTTTTGGGGGGGGTTTTGTTTTCTCTATCTATGGAAACTCTATCTACATTTTTGTGTCGTCTCTTTGGCCGTCTCTACTTTCTTCGTCGCTGGCTCTCCACACAAAGCGTTAAAGCGTTAAGCGTCATTAAAGCCAAGTCTTCTCGGGCCATCTGTGTGCGATAAATGTCAATTACATCTCTGGCCAATAAACAACTTAACTTTTACACCAGTTCGGATTTTGTTGCAGCACTAAATCCCATTAAATGCATTGCGCATACGCCCCGTAGCACGTAGACACAAAGAGAGAGAGAGAGAGAGAGCGAGAGAGAAAGTCTAATGGCTGACAAATTGAAAGAACATTCCGCTTATGTGCGACATAACAAACACAATCGACGAAAATAAATCTACGCTCTGATTCATCTGTGGCGCAGTCCTTCAGAGCCCGCAGAGTCCGCAGAGTCCCGCAGTCCTGTAGTCCGTGTCTGTGCCGTGTCCGTAACGAGGGGCAAAATTGGTCCCAAATACGGATTTATGCCCCGCTCAATGATAAATTGAATTTCACTCAAAATTAACTGTAAGCCAACGCAAAGAACGTGCCACAGACACAGCGGCAAAGAGAAATGTTTCCAACATATGCGGCCTATAAAATGTGACAAGAAAACTAACGAACGAACGAAGGAGGGTGGCAGGGAGGTAGGGCGGGAAGGGAAGGACGGGCTTCGGGTGCGGGCACGGCTCTGTTTGCGGCTTTGACTTTGGCTAAAACAACACATACACGAATGAAATTGGGGCAAAACCCAGAGAGAGACAGAGACCCGACCCAGCGAACGCCTGGGAACTTGTCCTGACAATTGCCTAAGCATATTTGTCATTTGATTGATTTATTTGGCCAGGACAATAAGAGAGAGAGAGCGGAGTCGTAGCAGCAGAAAGAAGCTGCCACTAAAAGCAGGCAAGATTGTTGTTTTGGATTTGTTGGTTGTTTGTCAAATGAAATCTTCATCGCCCCTCATTAGGGTCCAAATTTCCATAATTCAGCAGCAGAAGCCACAGGCCCAGCCACAAGCAGCAGCACCAGCACAACCCATAAAAATGCAAATACAAGTAAATGCACTCCTTTGACTGCTGCGGGAAAAGTGCTTTGGCTCCCCCGTCTTGATTTCTAAATGAGATGCAATACGAGTAAACTCTTCTACCGGGCATGCAGGCGGGCGGGGGCTATGGTGGATTTTGGGGGTCACAAAAGGTCACTTTTGGTGTGGATTTGGTGGTGGCGGTGGCGGTGGTGGTTGGTGGTTGGTGGTGGATCTATTTAAAATGTGATTCAGGTGCTAGACTTTCCTACTCCATAATTGATCAACTGGAATTGTGAAGGGTGGTGGTGGGGCGGATTTAACTGTTAGCAATGGCCACGGGGCAAGCGTGCCGTGGCACCCACCTGTGGAGTATCGCGGCGTTGAGGCGGCGGCATCGCTGCTGGCAATACACCCGCCATAGGAGAAATGATGGCTACTGGTGCCGGTCCCAGAGACAACGGCTATTTCCTCCAGCTCATGGCCGGGCGAGGTGCCGGCAGATACCAGTCGGGTGGAGGATGTCGCCGAATTGCCCTGCGAGTTCTTGCGTCCACGTAGCGAGAGCACCAGCCTTTTGGCTGTGGACATGCCCTCCAGCTTGTTGTTTAGGCTGCGGAGGCTACTCTCTCTCTCTTCCACTCTTCCGCTCTTCAATGATTTCTGCTTTTGTTTTCTGGCTGCTGGCTGACGGCTGCTCCTTTTGCGCTGCGTCTGCAATGCAAAAATGAAAATGGTAAATGGAAATGAGAAACTTTTTCAATATCTTATAGCAGCGAGCAGCCCATCCGCCTTCGCTATTTATTTCGTTAATAATTTAGAAGGGAAAGCTTCAAAGGATATGATAATTTCTGCTCCAAGAACACAACAACAGCACAGGCCATGGGGCAGGGAGGGAGGGGCTGCATGGAATTTTCATTTTCATTTTCATGCTTTGCCAGTTCCAAGACAATGCCCTGCCCCCCCACCCCTTGGCGCTAGGAGAGGGGCGCTGTGCTTAACTTATGCAAATGCCTGCAATCAAAACCTAAGAAATGCCACAAAAAAGAAAAGAGAACATCGCACAAAATGATTGCGACATGGAAAATATGAATGGCGGAGAGCCCTACATTAGCATATGAAGAGGCGAACAGTGCGCCAGGGGTGGGGGGGAGGCAGCAACGATGCTGCATTAAACATTGAAACTATAAATATTTCTGACAAAGCAACCCAAAAACAAATATATTTGAAATAAATAAAAGCAAAGAGAAATAGATTCTGAATATTTCATTGGAACCAGTCCGAATTCCGAAACAAATTCCCTTACTGCTTTTTTGTGTACATACTCGCACATACATACATATGTACATATGTATATCTACGGTATAATTCTGCGAGCTGAGCTTTCCGCGTCAGTCTACCCTTTTAGCCAGCAGAAGCGAGCATGTAAATCGTTTTGTGGAATATCTACGAGTACTTAAATTTAAATTAATGAGAATAATTCTCAAATATTCCCTCTCTCTCTCTCTGGTTTTTTCTGTATTTTTGCTCGTCAGGGTTTTGGGAGCTAAAGCGGCTTAGTGGAAAAAGAAACAAGCAAACAGCAAATGATAGACACGAGCATACACACACACAGAGGGACAAAGGGCCAAGGGAAAAGAAAACTGTCTATCTTTTAGAGCCGACAAGACCCAACTCCCGCAACCGCTTGCCTTATCATTTTAATATTTAATAAGCATTTCGCAGAAAGGAGCGGCATGCTCTGGAAAATGGAGCAAGCAAGAAGGGATGTGCGGAAAACCCGAATGAAATGGCGGGGAAACTTCTCGACTCGCAGCCAGGGGACTCTGCACATATTCAGTTGAGTGTAAACTTGATAAGTTGTCGCTCTGGCAAATGTACAACATATTGTATGTTGCAGAGCGGGTGGGGAGAGGCACAAGGAGGAGCAGAAGCAGGAGGGAAGCCATCGGCTGTGCCTCAAGGGCTGAGCATAAGAATATGTACATCCATATGATTCCATTTTGTGATATTTACATATGAGAATTATGCCACTTTAAATGCCTGATGCCTGATGCCCGATGCCTGGCACTCCTTCATTGGCTCTTTAAACTCTTTAGCGAATGGCTTTCCGCCTCCCTTCCCACCCTTCCTGCCCACCCGTTGAATCCACAACAGCTGCAGCATTCAGCTTTCCGTTTGGATACGTGACGAATAACAAATTTGTGGGATTTTGCAGCATTTTGATTGAATGTGGCCGCTCCCCCCACCCCGGCTCGCTGCCTGGGCAAATCGCACGAGATCCAAATACAAATATGATTTATGAGCCGCAGAATGGGCTGAGACGAAGGGCGGGGCGTACCCACTGCAGATGTTGCACAATCACACACACGCAAAAAAGGCAAGAGAGAGAGCAGAGGGAACTTGGGAAGTTGCTTTGTGCCTGACTTATTCCACATCCGGTTCCTGGTCCATTCCCATGATTATGCAAAACCGATTCGAAATTATTAGGGAGACACTCTGCCACATCCTGTGTGTCCTTCTGGCACCTCTCCAGCTCCTTTGGCAATGCCCAAAAGGCAATCAAGTGTTGCCAAAACCAGCGCAAACATGAAAATTCTCCAATAAAAAAAAACCCACCCCAGAGGGAAACAAAATTGCAAAAAAAAGAAAGGAAAAAGACCGAGTTGACGTTTCTCAGAGATTGGCGATGGGGGGGGGGATGGATGTGCAGTGTGGCATGTGTATTCTGGGCAATTGTTTGCATTGTGCAAGTGTCAACAGCATTTGCAATTCCGTTGCAATTTTTAGCACCTTTTTGTGCTTTGAACCTCCCTTATTGCATTTCCATTTCTGCCCCCCCTCTGCCACCCTCCTTACCCATATATTTGCTGTGAAAATATGGTAATTCTTTTGGCATCGCAGGCTGCCAAAAACACCTTCATTTCGTATTATTTCAGCCCGCTCGCAATTTTTATCCGCATCGAAAGTTTAAGCCAATATTTTGACAATCTCATCGTCCATGAATACATTATACCTATGTGTGTACATCTATTTATTCTATAAAACTTTAGCTATCCCAACTATCATGTTTCATTTGAGATACTTTCCGCTGCTCTAATTGCCTCTTGTGCATTTCCCTCTGTGAATTCTGCGAAAAACTAAGGGTCTTTCTGTTCGTATCTAATTAATGCAATACCTTTTAATATAATCCCAGAGCAGTGGGTGCTTCCAAGTGTTCTTTCTGTACATCCACGTAGCCATTTATCCGGCTCACGTTCCAAGACGGACAGACAGACAGACAGACAGACGGGACGTGCATAAAAAATGAATTGCCATCAATCTCGCGCTTCCAAACATTCGTCCAAAGCTGGACGACAGGATCCAAAGCTGCTACCAGTTGGAGCAGAGCCCAAGAGATGGCAGCAACAACAACAAAAAAGGCAACTAATTAGAGGCAAGAGTCGCGAACGGACAGCGCATTACATGAAATCCAATATAGCGAAAAGCAGAGTCTGCTCCAGCCAGATACTCTATCCGATTAAGCCACGAGCACATTTGTCACACGAATCTGACAGACTCCAGATGCAGCAGCAGCAGCCCCACGAGGGGTGGGTACGGGGGTTTTCATAGAATGAAAACGTTGACCACAATGGAGCTCCCTAATTGGAGTATTTCCATGGAAGTAAGAACAAATTAGAGGACCCATACGCACTACTAATTTATAGTGAGAGGGAAATAGAGAGAGACAATGCATGCGCTCCATGGGATTTGTTGCAGTGCTGCCAAAGCCCTAATTACGAGTTTGCAACGGAGCCAATTAGGTGTAAGAAATTAACGTGCAGCGTCTGTTGCACATTCGGAAAGCAACCAACAGCTGCAGTAAATATCCCGTGAGAAGGCCTTTTTAATGCGAGAACCCAGCAGAATCTTACATCCATTGTCAGTGCAATTGTATCCTTGGCAATTATCAAAGGCTTATGGCGATGCATGCAACTGCCCATGTCCCCCGTCACTGCCGCACAATCGCATTACGCTCAATTCAGCAATTAAATACGAAATTAAGCAAATCGATTTTTAAAGGGCAAAAATAGCATTATGGTTTCAGCAGATAATCGCAGAGGCAGGCTGTCGGGTATACTGAATGCATGCAACATATGTACAGGTACATATGTATTTACTTGGAGAAAATCTGTTGAATACAGGCAAGAAAATGCCTATTCCCATTCCAATTCCATTTGATTGCAGTGGAAATTCAATCTTGCCATAAATACCTTAATTTTCGTATCACTTTTCCGATGTATTGGGCAGCATTTAGTTGGCATATGAATCCAATCCTATAGCTATCAGCGAGCCGCCCTCGCCCACTCTCTCGCCACTTTCTGTGGCACGACTGACCGCACAAATATTTAATTGTAGTAAAACTTTTGGGTTTTTCGTTAATTCTATTACAACAACATTTTGCTGCCACGCACACACATAGAACTTCCACACACACAGATGTGTGGCAGTGTGGATCCCTTCCTCTCTCTCTCGCTCGCTCTGTGTGTCTGGCTCTTTCTTCTGCTGTTTGGCGCTCCCGTTCTCCCGTTGTGTGTGCTTCCCTTCAACATTGCGCACGAACTGCAATTTATAACTGCATATACGTGAGCATACCCCATCCTTGCCCCATCCTTGCCCCATCCAGCAGCAACACCGCTTTGCAGACACCCTCTGGCATATAAACATTTTGTTAGCTGCGCTTTGGTTATGTTCCCCGATGCAAGGTGCCTGCCTGCTCACATCCGTGAGATACTTCTCTGCATTCAGCATTTAGGAGTGCCACGACGGCAGTCACCCCTCAGCCTCCCTTCACCGCCTGCTGCTGCTGCTGTTGCTACAGTTTTTTCGAATCGCCAGAGCGCAAACAAACAAAAGGGTCGCGGCGGCTGAAGCGTCCGCACCAGCGAAACAGCAAGCAAAAACAAAATGAAAAACAAAATGAAAATGAAAATGAAAATGAAAAACAACTTGCAGCAAAGAATGTGGGCAAAGAGAGCATGGCAAGTGTGTGTTTGTGTTTGTGTGTGTGTGTTGTGTGTGTGTGCCCCAATCAGCGGCAGTTTGCTGGCGCTGCATCAGCTTCTCTCCGCCCGTGTGTGGTGTTGTGTGGTCTTGCAACAAATTTGCTGGCACAGCAGGCGAAAATATGTGCCAACACAGCAGCAATCTCCAGGAGTGGAGTATCGCGCAGGGCCCTGGGATACGGTGGGGGATATTTCACTTTATTGGCAAAGTCGAAGATGGAGTGCGCTTTCCACACACACACACACACACACGGGACCTGGCAGCGGCGAAAACTTATGGCCTCATCCTGTTTAAGTCGCGGCACTTCCCTGGGAAATGCAAGCGAAAATTGTGTAGGGCAATGTCTTAGACTCGGACGAGAACGAGTACGAGAGCGAGTACCCCACCCCATCGCCTGCTGAGAGTTTCTGTTGCAACCTGAGGCGCCACTCCCCGCCCGCTCCCCGTTGGCAATCATCAATCTTCCTCTGCCCTCGGAGCGACACGCCACATCCCGTTGCCTGAGGCTTAATTAGGCGTCCCATTTGGCCGGGATCCGAGCAGCAGCCACACTATGCGCCTGTCGAAATATTTGCATTCCATGTATCCCTCAGGGCAGCTCGGGGCGCTGGCTGTGGCTGTGGCTGAGGTTGAAGTTGTCATAAGCAGAGGCCGGGCCGAGCAGCGCCATGGATTGCTCTTCTTAATTGGATTCTAAATTAACTGTTAAAGCATTTAGCATTTAGCGTGCTTTGTGCAGCAGAAGGAGGAGTGACAGTGGCTGTGGCAGTGGCAGTGGGCGGCGCCGCAAGAGCAGGTGTTACGGTGGTCGGACCCCTTGGATGGCCACAGGCCACAAGTGCCCGCACCACACACCACCCCTGGGACGCTGTGGGGCACAAATTAAATGTCATTTTCAGATTCCCAGCTATATCTTGTATGGCTTTAATCTAATGGCCCATTGGCCCAATAAAGTCTTGGCTTTCAAACAAGCAGGAGATTCGGGAAAATGATTTTCACATAAATCCAGCACAGAGATTGAGGGCCCTCGCATCCGAAAATTCAATTAGAGGCAGAAATCTCCAACTGTACGTCTCTCTCTCTCTCTGCTCTATCTGCCCTGACCATCTCTCTCTGTTTCTATCTCTCTCTCTCTCTTTGTCTCTGTCGAAACATGCGTGTCAAAACAATTGTCATTCATTTTACTCCGGGCTCTGGGCTCTGAGCTCTGGGCCTGGAAATTGAGTTCCCTTTCTGCCAGCCCCAGCCTCTGGCCCAAGCTCCTTCTGTAGTCATGCAATTATGGGCCAATGACATGTGTTAACAGTCAAGCCCCAACCCTCCCCCCAAGCCACGACTGCTGCCTGCCCGTTCAACATTTCCGCCAGCCATTTTTGCCCATTTCCTGCAGCCTTTCAACTTGAAATCCATATGGGAGAACGAAGGCGGCAAGATGGAGAAGATATGGACGAGTGAAGATACATGCTCGTCCGTACATGGCGTAGATGCTAGATCCGGGGGCTGCGGCCAGTTCCAGTTGATATCCGTCGCTAGCCTTGATTACGGCTGTCATATTATTTTCACACTTGAAATGCTGCTCGCATTTCAGCGCCACAAATCGATCCGACGCGCGGTCATTATGAACGTCGGCCATTATTTGGCACTTGGCTGTCACTCTCTACATGGCACTAGGAGTCCTTGCAGGAGGCCAGCATGTGTGTGCGTTTTTCTAATATCCTAGCGTGCTTTCAGCTGTCAGTCCATGGCACATCCGCCGCCTCCTCCTGCAACTCTCACACTTGGCGGCTGTGTGCTTGGGTGCTGGGGTAATTGATGCTCAAGGAATTTCGTGTAGATAGCAGGCCTAGAAGAGGCATTCATTAGATATATTCGTCCGCCCCTGGCATACACCCGAACAAAACAAAACACACAGCTGCCCTTCCATTCGCAGGATGCTGCTGATTCGCGCTCAAGGGCTCATCGGGGCCTTCATCGTTCTGGTAAGTGCGCAGCCCCATTGAGACATTGATCATTAGCCCACGATCCACGCAGATGCCATTGGTCCTCCTGGCCAGACCCGCACCCAAACAGAACGTAACGCTCGCACTGAATGCATCGGGAAACGGGAGCAAGCGCCAGGCCAATGGGACTGCGGCTGTGGAAGCCGCACCGGCAGCATCCGCTGCACACGCCAGGCGCATACGAAGAAGAACCATTGATATTCCAGTAATTGCGCTGGACTACATGACGGCACACTCGCCCTGCGACATGGACATGCGAGGCATTCGGCGCTACATTACGGCGTTTCCCAACCAGTGCATCTGGAGCTACAACAATCGCTACACCACCGAGGGCTACTACCGCGTCTACAAGATGTACCAGCTGGAGGCATTCTTCTTCGGCCAGTACTACGAGCGGCTCAAGCGCTACGAGACGGAGCCCCACAACTATGACGCAGAGTGAAGCGCGCAGAGAACTCGCCTTCATTCAGCCTTCAAATATAATTCATTTACTAAAAACACCTGGGCATTGACTTCGTTTTCACATAATCTTTGAGCTCAGTATTCATCATTCGTTGTGTTCAGTCAGTATTTATTGTTGTAGCCACGTATCGTACATATCTGAAATTTAAACATGAATCCCAAATTGTATTTGCTTTACCTAACGCTCATGGCGGAGCTCTTTCTACTGGTAAATCTTTCTGCTACCATGAGATATCGCTCTTAAATGAACCTCATCCTTCAATTGTAGTCGCAGCTACCTTTGGGGGATGCCAGAACTGTCTCCATTGCTCCGACGCAGCAGCAGGAGATCGAGGGAAGCAACAGGAATGACACTGCCACTTCCCTGGACGCAGGCGACCCGAAGGCGAACTCCACTGCCCTTTTATCAGCCGATGGAGCGGCTACTTCTGTGTCTGTGTCCGTGCAATCATCGCCATCGACTGTGCAGCATATCCGTCGCAAGAAGCGTGAAACCCTGGTGGATATACCATTCGATTTCTTCACGAACCACATGCACTGCGACTTCGATCAAACGGGAACCTATAAGATCCTGGACTTTTTTCCATTCACGTGCATTTGGCTGCAGAACAACAGGCACTTCCACGAGGGTTGGTGGCGCATCTACATGCAGGGCATGATGGAGGCATTCTTCTTTGGGCAGTACTACGAGCGGCTGCGGCGCTTCGAGCTCGACCCGCACACCTTCGACTACAGAGGCGTGGGCCTGTAGGCTGCTAGTCTGCCCATAAAACTAATGCAGAAATCAAATTAAATGTAGATCTTGTTCTATGAGAAATTACTCTATTAATGGGGTGGAACTGGCTGTATTTTCAGGGTAGAGAGAAAGATACAAGCGCAGGATTATCTGATTATTGTAGCACTGATTTAGCTGTCGGATCTTTTAGGGTCTAGAACAAAACCAAAAGAAGACGATACAGAAAAACACACAAATATGCAAGGGATATACACGTTAGCTCTGATATGGCAGCTAGTCCTAGTGGTAAGTCCTTCGAACTTCCGCGCAGCCATCAGATGATCCCTCACATCCCCACGTTGCAGTGCCAGCTGCCACCAGGCGGTGCCATGAGTATTTCCAGCAGTATTGCTCCAACGCAGCAGCAGCAGCAGTCTATCGGCCACAACATCACCACCTCGATCCTCGATCCTGCGACTGAACAGAAGAAGAACACCAGTAGTGTGGCAGCATCCCTTGGCGCCACTACAACTGCCAGCGTTTCTGCTACCCCTTCGGTTAACCC
Organism: Drosophila ambigua; assembly: GCA_018150905.1. Taxonomy (NCBI): domain Eukaryota; kingdom Metazoa; phylum Arthropoda; class Insecta; order Diptera; family Drosophilidae; genus Drosophila; species Drosophila ambigua. Next base: position 7,355,429 of record JAECWS010000001.1, on the reverse strand, counting down.
TTCCCAATCATCGCCATCCACCATGAAGCATATCCGGCGGCGCAAGCGTGAAACCCTGGTGGATATACCATTCGATTTTCATACGAAGCATCTGCCCTGCGACGTCGATGTGCAAAATGTCGAGCACATCATTGACAGCACGTACAGTGCCTGCAATTGGGCGTACAACAACAGGTGGGCTCATGAGGGATTCTGGCGTGTCTGGCAGATCTACAGACTGGAGGGATTCATGTTTGGTCAGTACTCCGAGCGCATGAAGCGCTACGAACTCGATCCGCACGGCTACGTTTGGCCTAAAGGCCAATAGATGCCCCCACGCTGCACTCTGGTGTCAATAAAATTCTGTGTTTAATGTACTCTCATTCATTGGACTTGTTGGGGGTTTGGGATACCCTGGAGTTAGTTGTCTGTTCATTTCAGTTGTACAGATCATCATTGACGGTCGATCAATTCAACACGAAACAAGTCCAAATTCTAGTGTGATTAAAACTGATTTGAACCAAACATGAAGTTGCCATTTAGGGTGCTACTGATCCTGTTGGCGTTGCTATTTGCTGGGGTAAGCAGCTGCGAGCCGTTGCCTACTGAATGAATCGATTTAATCCATTCCATCGACAGTCTCTGCTGGTTCGGGGCTCCAGTGCGCGAAGTATTCCGGAAGAGCAGCCATCCGATGGAGCAGAGACGCCCATGGAAATGCCAGTCGGGAAAAGGGTGAACGCCACCGATTGGGCGAAGGTGCGGAGGGAGCGTGGAGAGCCCGTGGAGGAAGTGGCCGGCGGTGCCGTTCTGCCTCAGTACCCATATATGAGCTCCATCAAGCACTTGTCCCGCACCAACGGAAGTGACAACGGCACTTCCGAAGAGCCGGTAATACCCTACGACTTCGACATAAAGCATCTGCCCTGCGATCTGGACTCGGGGGGCAGGGAGTCCGTGGTGTGGGCTTTTCCCAATTATTGCATCTGGGCATTTAACAACAAATATAACGACGAGAAGAGCTATCGCGTCTACAAGATCTATCAGCTGGAGGGATTCTTCTTTGGCCAGTACTACGAGCGTCTCAAGCGCTTCGAGATGGATCCCCGTGTGTGGGACTATCAGAAGACGGGAGTGCAATAGCCAATCCGCCAGGGGCAACATTTAAATTTTCTGTATCACCTTCGGCTGATTTTACGTATTTTTTGCGGTCTGAGATTAAATTAAATTTGCAGTTGTATTCGAAATAAAAATCGGATCAAGAATTATTAGAAAGCGTGACAGAAATGCAGCCAAAGGGGAAGATCCAAAGTGTCTGGGAGTTTAACTTAAATCCAAAGCTCAGAGAAGAGAACTGCTAGCAGTATATAAATCTTTAATTTGTTGCTATCTTTCGAGAGCGTTTAGGAAGAACTAAGTCCAGAAAAAACATATCCCTGTAGGTAGTAGGGCCACGTCTACAGTCCGAGATTGGGCGCTGCACCAGAGCTCAGGTTGATGGCAAGTATCTGTGAATGATTGACCTCATTAGGTGTGTGTTTCTTTCTTCCTGGGTAATTAATCATTGGACGACAATCGCTCTCCAATCGCTTGCCGCAGAGCCTTCTTCGTAACAAATTACAATAGATTACAAATGCGAGCGGAAATTCGATACTTTCGTAATGCTTTTTCGCTGTTTGTTCGGGCGAAAACTGGCAAGGAAATTGAAAGCGTCAGCAGCTGCTCCATTTCCCACAGCTGTCGGACATACTCGTACAACACGGAGCCGTGGCTTTCTCTCAGTCATGGACTGCGAATGGTACTCATGTATGAGTATGTGAGTACTTTTCAGATTCGAGAATATGGATTGATTTTTGGCTACCGTGTTTGGCGACATCTCAACGCCCCTCTCAGACGAACACACACACAATTGTAAATGATTTCTTCTTGGTTTTAATTGCGGCAGCTTTATTTCTCTCCGATGGCCATAATCAATCAAATTTCCAGCTCGCCACTCCCCTCTTCGCAATGTATTTTGGCCAAAAGCAAATAAGGTGCAACGCCCTAAGTGAATTGGATGGCGTGTTACGTTCAGTTTGGGGCGATGTTTATCTGCCAGCTTCCTATTCTTTTTCGTGGGATAGCATTTGTGTGTGTAATTTGTAATTTTGCGGATCATCAATCAGCTGTCGTCAGCTGTCGAGCTGCGATTGCGTCTGTCCCCAGCGTACAGCATTACAGCGGCGTGGAGTGGAGTGGAGAGGAGCGGAGCGGACAGAGCAGCTCTGATTTATCGGTGACTGGCCGAAACCCGAGGCGTTTGTTCCTTTTAATTATACGAAATCGCACATCCCTCTTTGTCTCCAGCTTTGGACATTCGAGGTGTTCTTTTGCGGTACATTTTAAACCATGTACGACACAGACCTCTGGGGATTCTTGGTGCTGCTGTGCCCCATCGCTCGCTGTTAAATCTTAAAGGCTGTGATTTAATTCAAAAATTTTCTACATGTTCGTGGGGCTTGCTGGGCTAACAAAAACTTGTTGTCTATGCTGAAACTTTAGCACGGAGTGCACAGAGTGAAAACTTACAAAATTCCAGAGCTATACGCATCACAAAGGATTCATATCCGCTCGACACTCGAAAGTACTGCTCCAGAATGTTTTCCTTATGGTTTTGCCCCCTCTATTCCGACAGTTTAAAGTTTCATCAAATAAACCAACAATTTTGGCTGTTTCCTATTTTGTGTGTTGAATTAAACTTCAAGGTGCAGCAGCAGCAGCAGCAGCAGAAAGCTCCCACATAAGCCTTGATTTCCACTGCTTTTTAATTAATTTTAAATTACAAAATCGAGTGCAAGGCAGACACTAAAACAGAATGGAAACCGGAGGTGAAATGGTATGCGTGTGGAGTGGGGAAATATGAAGAGTTTCTGCTGTGCACAGGAATATTTTGTATCATTAAAATTTCAAGAGAATTTATATTCTCAATGCGAACAGGGTTTTCTTTTCTCTCTTTTTTTTGTTTTTTGTTGCTGCTTTTCATAGGCAAGGAAAACATTCATTGCTTTCAGTGGCGCTTCAGTTTTATTTATTTATTTCCGGAAGCGTGCCCTTGAGATTTGGGCTTTCTCTTGGGCTTTCGCCTGGCCATCGCACCACACCTCCCCCAAGACGCTCCTCCAGATACAGACACACACACCAACACCATCGTTGTTCATTAGGTTTTTGTTGCTTCTTACGCTTTTTGCGGCATTCGCGCGTGTCTGAGCCCCGGCAATGGAGTTCTTCAAAAGTTTTCATTGCTCTGCTGCCTCCCATTGCCAGCCACGCCCCTCAAGCATGTCTCGGGCCATGGGGGCAATGCTGGCAATGCTTTCCTGGTGGCTTTCCTTGACCATTTGGCTGTGCTGCGCTGTGCTGTGCGCCTCTAATGAAAACACAATAAAAATTTTGCGCTTTTCTGCCTTCCCAAGTGGCTGTGAAATTTCGTGATGAGTTTGTCAGCTTGTGGGAATCGTGCCTGGGCCTGGGCCTGGACCTGTCGTTGCTTGCATACTTATTAAGCGAACTGTCTGTCTGTCACACAGTCTCTCTGCTCCTCGCCCATTTAGTTTAATGTAATTAAGTTCTCTGGTCCGAGAGTGACGGCAGAAGTGTTTCTTCCTCCATGGCAATTGCCTTATGGCGCGATAATTATTTGATTATGTCACAATACACTTACATTTTCCACTAGATCCTGAACAATTGTTCAATTCGATGATATCCAGTCTGATGGCACAATTTCATAGATTTTCATCGCCAGGAAAAAGTTTTCAAGTTGCGAAAGTCGCATAAAATATTTTTGGTTTTTGGTCGTATTTTTTGGCTCAACTTGAATTTCAAATATCAACCACAATTGATTCCCGGCCAAAATCCATCCAACAAATCAATCACCTGGACTCCGGTCTACCGTCCTCTCCCTCTCCCCCCTCCCTCCCTCTCTCTCTCTCTCTCTCTCTGTAGCACACATTTTTGTATATTTCGGCATATATAATCCAGTGCGGCTGCTGCTCCATCCTGCTTCGTACTCGCTTTGAAACTGACACGGACATGTTGCATACACTTTCGTGGCGCAAATCTCATTTCCCTTGTGGCTGCAAAAGCCACTGAAAAAAGTATACCCCGCCCCTACCCTTTGCAAAGGCTTCAAACTCCCCTTCTTCACGTTTTCTTTTTTTTTTGGCGTGCAGTGCTGTGGGGATAACCCAATTTGATGGCCACTGCTTCTCCACTGCTCCACTGGCGGGTTTTGCCTCTTTGCTTACGTCACAGTTTCGCACCTCGCACAACTTGCTTTCTGTGTCACACACACACACAGCTATACAGAGAAGAGAGACACACACACACAGAGAGAGACAGAGAGAGAGAGAGAGCGAGAGATGACTCTACAGAGAGCTCTGCATTATGGCCGAAAAAAATGGAGGAAACAAAACAACAAAATTCCATTGGAATGAGGGGCATAAAAAATGGTAACAAAATTACATACATCAAAGGTGTTTTTTTTTTTGCTCCTCCTCTTTTATGAATATACGAGTGGGTGGGGAAGGGATGGATGGAGGGCTGGGATAAGCCGCATGTTGTTTAAGGGTTGCTGCGGGCCCGGTTCCTAGTGCTCTTAGCCCCTACGCCACTGCTGGCTGCTGCTGCTGCTGCTGCTGCTGCTGACCAATGGACCATGTAATTTTTTGGCAAGCATCCTTTGGAGTTATTTTTTTTTTTTGGTGGGGTGGAGCGGGGAATGGGGCTACTCCACCGCTGCTGCTGCTGCTGCTGTGTCCTTTGGCCCCTTTTTGTCTGACGATTGCTTTTCCATGTTACCTTTCCCCCCACAACCACATTGCCACATTTATGATGAATGTGCGATGGGCTCGTGGCCGGGCTGGCTGCCTCAACTCATCTGTTTTTTTTTGGTCAAATAAACTTGGCAAATATGCGACGGCGGCCTTAGTTTAAAGCCAAAGCACGCGCCGATTGACATCATTAAGCCAGGGCCAAAGGGGCGCCAAAAGGGGTTGCGCCACTAAATCATGTTTGGGCCAACAAAAAATATGACAACAAGCAACCAAAGTGAATGCACAACCAAATAAATGGCCCACCAGGGATACACGGCTCAGGGTACACGAGTTTATTATATTATATATTATATTACATGCATGATACGCCACGAGAATGTTAAGAGTTTTGATTTATGCAAAATAGTTCCATTTTGGGACGCGATAACAAAGGAACTGACCCGGAAAATTGACTCATTTAAGGGGAACAATAATTCTATATAATCGATCTACAATACATACATACATAATGGCATATAAAAAAGTAAAAGGAATGCCGTATGTGGGGGGAAAATTTATTTCTTTATTCGGAGCGGAATAACTGGAGAAATAATGGCACAAGGCACTCCACTAACATATGAGATGACTCACAGAAATTGTATATGTGCCTACATACACGTGTTTGTATTTTTGATTCGCTGATTCTTTGACAGAAGGGAGGAACCCCACAGCTAACAGCATTCCAGGATAACAGCAGTGCAAATGCCAAACGAAAGTCGAGAATCATTCTGGGAAATGTATTTTTATCAAATAAGAAAATAAGAGGAGGACGAGCAGGAGCTTTGGTACGCTCCCATTCTAACTGTCGGTGAGATGCAGGCCCCTAGATGCTCCTTCATCCTCGACTTGCGTCAGACGGTATAGCAATCTGAGCGAAATTCTATACGCCACCTAAGATCCATATTTATGCGCCGTCTACAGCTGCTTGAGCACAGCAGTGGTTGTTTCTGTGAATGGATCTACGACTATAAACAAGGATGGAGACAGGCCGTAAAGTTGATAAGCCAAAACCCCAAAAACATCGAAGGTATGTACGTCCCTACCCGTCTGCATCGGCCATCGTCTGGCTTCGCAGATGTTCTCCTGCTCCGCTTTGCAATTTGCTGCTGTTTGCGACTCCTGCTCGCCTTGTTTGCACATGGTTATTGATAGTGCTTCAATCTGAGGAAATAATAAATAAATGAGCCTAACGTCACGGCTCATGTCGTTCGGTTGCCTTCCTACGTCTGCAACGTCTCCATCTGACTCTCCTCTTCAGTCTTTTCTTCTTTTCCTTAAGCACACACACGCACACACACACACATTCGCATGCTCATATGCATACATATACATAAACAGACTCATTCACTCACGACATTTCCTTCTGCTGCTCCTTCTCCTGCTTCAGCTACTGTTTTTCATTCGCATTTCTTTTGCCGCTCTGTTCCCCTCAGTTTCTCAATTTCCCACAGAGCTGCCAACATTTTTCACATCTCTCTCTGTCTCTGTCTCTCTCTCTCTGCCTTTGAGTCAGCGGCTGTGTGTGTGTGTGTGTGTTCTGTGTGACGTATACGCAACGTGTGCCATATTTTTTACATGGCCGCCAGCGCAGTACAACGCAGCACCTCCTGCAAGTGACAGGAAACACTGCCTATGACGACTGCTGCCACAGGCCAACATTTTCTTCAGTTATTTAGCGCGCCTCCCAGCGGTCTACCAGCCCCCCTGCCGCATCCTTCTGCTCCACCTTTTCACAAAGAGCAAATTGTTTTGTCCTTCGACTCCTCCCACTGCTGCGCCTACGATTACGCCTATGTGGCATGCCCCCTATCCTATACTATCCTCTCTCAGATCTCAATTTGTGGACAATGTTGTGCAGTTTGTAGCGGGGCTTACAAGTTTTCTTATTGCAATGCAAATTAACATTTTTTTTCCACTGCAATTCCACAGCCTTTGCACAACATTCGCACTGGGAACAGGAAACAGGAGACGGGAGACGGGAACAGGCACAGTACACACATGCCCATATGATTCCCGCACTTGTGTAAAATTTCATTAACATTGCGTATACGCCCTGGCGTCCGTCCGTGCTGTCATTAAGTAATCTGTTTGATTCGATGCCTCTGGGTGGCTGTGCGGTGCTGTGCTGTGCTGAGCGCTTCCACCTGCCCGTAAAATGCATTAATCAACTGTCTGGCAATTTACTCCCCACACACACACACACAACACACACACACGTACAAATTAAGAGCTGGCGAAAAATTCCAGCAGCCATGTAAATATATGTATGTATTAGTTATATGCGTGGCTGTTCCATTATATGTACATATAATACTTTATGTGTACATACGTGCCTACGTACGTATATATTCTGTAATATAATTTCATGGCGTTCTTTTAAGAGTTTAAGAAATTGAGAGCTGAAACGGAGCCAAAGGTTATGCGCTTGCAATTTATCTTTCCAATAAACTCAAATCGAAAGGGCAGGGGGCCACCGGCTATTATTAGGAAACCGTATTAAATTACTTTACATGGCCATCTAAGGCCAGAAGCCAGTTTTTGTTGCTTTGAATTGCACGGCAAGATGTTTCCCTTTAAAGGATTTTTCCGTTTGGTTCCCTTTCAATAACATTTTATCGTTTTAAGCGCCAGTCTGCTGCTAAAAAGGGGCACAATTTTTTGACATTTTAATATTTGCAACCTTTTAAATACGAGTACGCCACATGCCAGACATATGTAATGCCTCAATGTACCCATCCAATCCCATTGCGATCCCAGAGCTCTACACTCTCTCCCACGCTGCCAGCCTGCCACGCTGCCGTTCACGTCCACCCCACTTAGCTGTGGCTGTCATTGCTTTTAAAAACTTTATGACACTTTTCCGTTTTTTGGCATTTTCATGCAAATACACACACACACACACTCAAATATGTATATCCCTTCAGTGGTGTGTCACAGAGTGTGTTGTATGTAGATAGTAAATTACAAAACGCAAATCGCATATCGGGGGCAGCAGAGGCGTCAGTTTTTGGGTTGAAGTTTGGAGTAAGGTCAAGTTTTGGGGATCCCTTTCTGTATATTTATCTACACTGCCTGCCAATCACAGTCTGCGTCTGTGCTTCACTGTGTGTGTGTGTGTGTGCGGCAGATTGGCTATCTCTCGTTGGCTTTTAAGGTTATTTTCTATTCCATTCCAGCTGCTGCTGCTGCTGCTTCGGCTGCTGCCACTTTTATGCTTTCTCCCACTTCATTGACGGTGTCGATGCCGATGTCGTTGTCGTCGCATTGCACATAAAACATTTTTATTGCTCATTTAGATATTTATGCGCAGTTTTATTATAATGAAAATTGTGCGTATGCGTGCGGTTTTTATTGTGATTGCATTGAGGCCAAGACAGGCCACAGAGAGACATAGAGAAACCACACGAACACACACACTGCAATGTGCGTCACAGTTGGAGAGTTGGAGAAACAGACAGAGACAGAGAGAGAGAGAGAGAGAGAGTTGTGCTCTCTATCTACATATGTTCGGCCCAAGTTTTTGTTCAAACTTTCAACTGCACGTGTTTTGATTTGCCATCTCTCCTTCCTCTCCTCCTCTCTTTCCATTTCGCGGGTTGGGTTGGCTCAATTTTACGCAGCTTTTGCTTTTTGCATTTTATGCGTTTTCCTTTTTTACGAGCCTCACGTCGACCACAAAACACACACACACACACAGAGAAGCACACAAGAAACAAATTCAAATGGCAAATGTCGCAAACGAAATCGCGATCCGAGCTGATAAGTGCCCGCAAAAAGAGGCAACAAAATTATTTTATTCTTGCATTGCTTTCCAAAACGGAAGTTGGGGCGCCATTTAATTGGAAATTTATGTGTGCTTGTGCTTGTGGGTGTGGGTGTGTTTCTGTGTGTGTGTGTGAGAATTAATGACCGAAACGAGCCTTGTTATACTGTCATTAATTAATTTGACAGGCAAATAACTTTTGCCCTGGGATATTTATCGATGGGTTTTCTCGCAACTCCAGTTTTATACACTTTTGCACGTATTTCAGCACCACCATTCAATTATACTATCCAATTGTTTATCAACTAAAATGCAATGCACACAGAGCGAATACCACTCATTCGTCCTACCTATTCGCTGTACTTCGGGCCCAAGCCATGTCATGTCATGTATCCCTGCGGCAATCAGCCAACAATAATAATTATAAATCAATTAAAGGCATATTTACATATTGCCTTTTGTCATAATGCAGATACACAGACACATACATACCTATATGTACATACATATGTAAATCCATTCCACAGCTGGGTGCGTGCGTGTGTGTTGTGGTTCTCTTGGGCCGCATGAAAGCAATTTCAGACAATTCGACAACTGATTGACGGGCAAACTGTCATTGACACTAACCACAAGCCACGCTCTGCGCCTTCTCTGCCTCCGCCTCCGCCCCTGCCTGTGCCCCCGCCTTCACCTCTGACTCACTCAGCCTCATTCGCTCCGCCTGCAGCAACCTAATAGTGATTCCCGTTCGAGTGCATGCCAGTGCATGTCTCTCTACATGTCTATGCAGGAGGCCTCTGTGCATACAGACATGTACGTGCGGCTCTGCGCCCTGCCTACAGACAAGATTAAGTAAATATTGCGGTAAATTCAATTTCCATTTCAACTCAATTCAGCGAATGCCACAATGCCACGTCGCGTCGCCGTCATTGGTGCTTAAGCATTCGTAATAACTAAACTTGGAAGAGCCAGCGAATCCTTGCAGACTCCTAATTAATGCAGAAAACTGAACATTTAATCTGCTTTGAGGGATTTCTGTGCTGGAGCGGATTATTTTATTCCGAAATTCGGTTAAAATTCGTTTCCCAGAAAAGAACCGAATATTAATGGAAAACCGGAATTTACACACAGAAATTCATCAGTTTTCTAGGGAAATAAATTAATTTTGCCAAAGCTAAACAAAGTTTTAATTTAATTTAACAAATTTACAGGAAAACCCTCACACATATGTACATAAGTATGTATGTAGCTGCTTTATATGCTGTGAATGTACATAGTTTTGCACCTGTGTGTGGCACGCATATTTGACCACGTTCTGTCACCAACATCGGGCAGTTGTCTGCGAGATGGGGGCCATCTCTGCGGATCTGTGGCGGCGCAAGCATTTAATGCCAATTGCAACCCCTCCACACAAAGCTCGTTGGAATATTTGCTCTCATTCTGTGACCACCCGCTACCCTGCCCACTCCCACACGCCGCACTACCCACGCACAACGTACACACATATTTTGGTCCATTAGACTCGTCTGTTGGTCTGTTCGTCTGTTGGCCAACGAGTCCCCCATGAGTCTTGTTGTCGGTTGTGTCGCTTCTTTTGGCTAATGCGGCCACTGGGCAGTCAACGGTTTTACTTCTCTCTCTCTCTCTCTCAATCGCTCTGTCTGTGCATCTCTCTCTATTAAGGTCTCTGCTTTCTCTCTCTAGAATATAGTTAGTTCTGTTGATTCTGCCCTTTGGCTAACAACAGAATGTTGTTTACTTTGCATATTAAAACCAAATGAGAATGCAGAAGCAGGGTCCAGGCACAGTACAACAGAAACACAAGAATGACAGCAGTGCCCTGGAAGGCCGAAACGATGGATACCTTGTCCAACCATAACATAAAATATATTTTTTATTTCACATTATTTGAAGGAATTCATTAAATTTCAGATCTAAATTTCAGATTCGCAGGGAATTTTTCAGTTCGCTTTCGATAAATTTGCACAGCGTTTCATTATAATTTTTGCCGTAATATGCCCTTGCACCACGGAGGAACAAATAGTTTCCTTTGCTGATCAATAACAAATACAATTGATGTACTTTAATAACGTAATTCTAATTGTATCCTCTTGCTGTTGTAATTGCAAGTACTCGCCTCTGAAAGGGTATAACAAAAGGGCATTGTTGAGAGATTTGAAATGGACGAGTGGGTGGCAGGGCATTGCGGGGCATGGATGCGACCATGGGGGCTGGAAAAGGGGTGGCACTTATAAGGCTACTTTTTCATTTGTGACGCCTACGCTCGCCCTCCCACGTTAAACTTTAATTAATTATATACAGTTTGTTTGTGAAATTAAAAATTGTTGACTTTCACAGGATAGCAAAATGATGACGAGGACGATGCTGGATGATGGAGGTGGGCTGGCCTTGTTGCCTGTGCATTGGGAGGTCTAGGGAGATCTTTAATTAGGGAACCAACAGCCAAAAGCCTACACAGTGGCAATCGAAAGGCGACCCGACGAGCGAGACGGGCGGCAGAGTGGGAAATGCTGTTTCTGTTTCGTAAGAGGCTTAAAGTTTGCAAAAGGGAAAGAAAAATGCGAGAATGCTCTCGAGTGTGACGTCCAATAAGAATTAGTGGCCAGACTGGAGCAGTGGAGCATCCTCGTACTCGTACAGAAGGACGCGGCAGTCTGTCCTGTCATTTATTGCTGTTTTTTTTGTCTGTTTTTTTTTTGTTGGTCCGTTATTTCCATTGATTGACAGTGAAAAAGCGGACACGTTGGCAAGGCACAGCACGCAGGGTTGACATGGGGGGGGGACATGGACCAAGTACTTTTCGATGGGCAGGCGGCCCATGGGCTCCATGTCTCCACATCCTTCATGCGCGCTAATTGAAGCACGTCGTTACAACCACAGAGGCAGTGGCACAGGTAGTGGGGATGTGGCACTGCAGGTGGAACCACTGGCATGTGAAAGACTCTGTCGAAGCAATGCACTTAATTGGACTACTACGAAGAGCAGCAGCAGCAGCAGCAGCAGCAGCAGCCGCAGCACCAAAGGACTACCGAGGAGCATACCGATAGCTTCTCCTACGATTAATTAGTGGCCCGAACGAAGAGCTACGCTCCGGGGGCAAAAGCAGAGATAACCACAGATAGACGATTGATGCGTCCGTAATTGGAACTATTCCATCTTTAGAGCCCCCCCCTTAAAGCCTTCTCTACCCCATCTGCCTGTCAATTTTCTGGTTAAATAGTGTGAAAAATAACCCATCAGACAGCTGTACGTGAATACTGTACGTGAACTGCTTTGCTCGTAATGAAATTACCTTTCGTTATTGTGATATCTCGTCAGGTGTGGTTTTTCTTAAGACAACCCCTTTGCCACATCTACCCGTCGGGGGTTTCTCTGAACTTGTGCGTGGTGGGATGCCACTTAATGGTGTTCCCAGGTGGTGCCACCAGAGCATTCGCCATCCGACATGTTTCTGCCAACCCCTGGATGTTTTTTCTATGGTTTCTCGTCTCGTCTCGCGCTTGGTCTTACGCATAATTAGCGTCGGCGAAAGTAAACTTCTTAAGCTGCAGTTAAAAGCCATAAAACTTATGCGCATCGCTGGCTGTCATGTTAAATTCATAATTTCAATTTGAAATTGTTATTACAGCCCTCCATTCGCCATTCGCCGTTTCTTGGCATCCTCCCCAGCCCCTGTGGGGACGTTCCTCTCACGTTCTTCCCTGATTATTATTATTGACAGTCGCCGCGGCCGCGGCCGCTGCCGTCAGTCGTTGGGGGCTGCTGTTGCGGCTGTTGTTTTAGTTCTGTCTCCGGCATCATCCTTGGCACTCATTTTAGTCTCATAAATATGCAAATTAATCATTTGCGCAAATTTGCATATTTAATAAGTTGCTTTAATTAAATGTTCACGCACGCATGCCTTGCAATCTTGCCCCCGAGAATCGGTTGGAAATCAGTGGAATATCCTCGTTTTTTTCCACATTAATGCCAACTCTCGTTAATTGTGCTTCGCTGCAGTGATATCTTATTCACACTCAAACACACACACACACACAGGCAAAGGAATGGGGTGGAAAAAGGGGAAACTTTTGGCTGGCAACTGTTTCGCATATTTTAGGACACAGTCACGTTCCCATTCAACAGACAGCACAGGCAACAGAAACGGCAAAAAAAAATCTTTTTTTTTTTGTGTTCAACGAGAGAAATTTCCCAAAAAAAAAAAAATGAAATAAATATAAAGAAAGAAAAGAAAATGAGCGAAGAAAAACGAAGCAAACATTTATATTATATGCAAACTGTGAGGCGCAGCGAACATAAATTAACATTTTTATGCCCCGCTGCAATGGAGCAGAATGGAGAGGATATAGAGGATGTTTCGGGGGTAGGGCTCAGGCCCCGACCCAGACCCAACGCAGAAGTAGTGGATGCCACAGAGCATCCGATGGAGATGGGTCTTTTTTCTAATGCCCGCATTATTTACGAGGCAACGTCCAACCCGCCCCCCCCACTGTCCACGTCCCAAGCTGGTGGGCCCGCTCATTCACCATTTCTCCATTTCATTTCATTTCATTTCGTTTCCATTTTCATTTCCCATTTCGTTTCGTTTCATTTCGCCTCGTCGCATTCTTTGGCATTTTCCTTTGACGCCACAAATAATTTTAATTGGTTTTCCCCTTGAGGGGAGCCCCCCCTCTTTCGCTCACTCAATCACACACACAGATGGTAATGACTTCTTATCTATATAAAGTGTGTGCCACAGTGCGAGGCAGAATCATAAGACCAGAAAGAACGGTTCAATCGCAGTGTAAACTTTTCAACATATCGATTGGGGAATACTTAAGCTCTTCCAACTTTTGTGTGTGTCCACTTCCACAGAAAGAGATAGAACCAACAATAGCAAGGCAAAACTTGGGACAGCTCTTTAAGCTCTTAGCTCCATCTGCCCGGAGCTTGCTATTTCCCAGTTTTCATCCTAGCAACATAAGTTTTCTTATCCGGACATCGAAATAGGAGCACACTCTTATGGCTATTATATGGCACTGTATCTTAATATTCATTCTTCATCCAGATATACAGATGTACATATGTACATTTTCTGTTTATTCGTCCATTAAACGCAGTGTATGTTCCGTCATCCCACAGGCAAGAATGGACACATTCATCATCCCAGTTGTTGTCTGGCTATATGTATATCCCTTTATGCATATTATTAAAGTTTTCCCTGTATCTCCAAGTGTTTGTTTTAGCCACAATTGCAATTTGATTTGACTACAATCTGCATAAATGTGTGTGCGAGCAGGGACAGGAAGTCGTGTGTGGGTGTGGGTGTGGGTGTGCGTGGGTAAATTCTGGCAGGAAAATAGCCACATTTGAATTTACCACAATTCCATGAATGAGATGATTGGACAACTAGGGTTTTTGGGTTTTGGGGCCCCCAAAATGCATTATATAATTAGCAAAAGTTGCAGGTAAAATGTTTAATTATTGGCAGTATACGGGTAGTGGTAGTGGGATGCTCTTACCTTTTTGGCCAAAAATTATCAATTATTTCCCAGCTGTTTCTTTGCTCTCAGTTCTCACTTATGTTTTCCTCTCTATTTTTTAGTTTCCTTTCTTAGCTCTTTCTTGCCTTGGCTTTGGCTCCTTCTTTTGGTTTAGTTAACCATTGTTTTTTAACTGTTGTTTTGGCTTACACAGCCATACACACACACACACGCGCTCACACACAGGACACACACACACTCGCGCGCGCGTACACTTTCACATATACGGGGAGACTCGCGCAACACGAACACAGATGCTGTGGCTGCGGCTGCGGCTGCTGTGGCGGGGACGTGCGTCAAACGTTTGGGGGACACATATTTCGGATGGAGAATTCATTAGGCATGCGGGAATTTTAATTTCACTTGCTCACACACACGCACATAGTATGTGGCGACATATTTCTCAAGCATTTTTGCAACGGTGCCGACTCGACGGATGTGGGATATGGGTTTCTCCTGATGCTGCAGATGCCGATGCCGATGCTGTTGCTGTTGCTCCTTGTCCTGCTCCTGCTCCTGTTCTTGTTCCTGCCAATCCTAGTCATGCTTTTCGGTTTGTTTTCGTGGCGGCTCTGGTGTTGCTTTTCAATTTTCATGTGGCGCGTTGACCTTGCCGCCCAAGTGGAAACAACTATGCCACACACGCACACACACACACACCAACCACCTCCACACACACACACACACTCGCACTCACAGTCGCACAGTGAGGCTGAGCGCACGTTGACAGCTGTCAAAAATTGCGTGGAAAGGCTGGAGATTTTTTCAGCATTTTACAGCCTGCTGGTGGCAAGGAGGAGGAGGCGGTACAACACCGCGGCAGCAGGACAGCAGGCCCGTGGTCGGTGTCGGGGCCGGGGCCGACAGCAGCAGTAGGATGTAGGCCTCCAGAATTTCCATAACGCACGCTGGGTGGGGAGTGGGAGCGCGACTGGCTGCGGCAGCGGCAGGGACAGCGGTGGCAGAGCCCTACGCGTTTAATGTTCAAGTCAAGTGCGAAGCTTATGCGCCCCGACACGTGCGCGTGAGTGCGTCGTCGTGTCGTCTCCAGCGGGGGTAGGACATTGAGTTGGGGGCTCAGGGTGCTGCCCTCTCTTTCTCGCCCGCACTCGGTGTTTTATTATTTCGTTCCTTCTTTCGTGCTATCCTCTTTGTGTGATGCTTTTTTCCCCCTGTAAGCCTGTGAGGTCCACGACAGTCGTCCCTTTTGTTCTTCTCCGCTACGCCGCTTCGATGACAAATTTTTCGTTGTCTGTGTACAACAAAAAGAAAAAAAAATGGAGAAGGAAACACGAGAGGAGAGAATAGAAAAGAAGAGTTTAAAGGATAGAAGAGGAGAGGATGAGCGCTTTCCAGTTTTTTAACGGCCGCCGATTTGATTTCTCACTTTCGCTTTTCCTTTCGCACTTTTGTACCGTTGTACCGACTATTTTTTTTTTGTTGTTTCCTTTTAGATTGGATGTGTGCTTTTAAGAACGTTTTTTTTATCGTCTCTCTGTTGTTCTCCGTGCTCTCATTTTCTGTACCGCTCCGCTCATTCGTTGTTGTTGCTCTGCTTTCGTCCCGTTTGCATAATAAATGTAAGCCGTTTGCGTTTTCCGACGGATAGGGGGGCACCGACCCGCGTCCGTGTCCGTGTCGGCCTAAAACACACGTGGTGGAGGGAGGGGGGTTCTTCTGTATTTCTGCGGATGCTGCTTATACACAGCCAACGGCCTGGCTCTTCCGGCCAACAGCTGCTCACCAGCCGAAAATCCGGGCTCCGGGATTTGAAAATGTACCGAATTTTTCAGTTTTCCACCCGAGTCACCGACTGCGGTACGTTCTTCGAAACCGAGATTCCGTCAGATGAAAATCGTGTCTCGTCTCTCGCGCGATTCACTTGTTCATCGCACGGGCACCATTTTCCTACTCTCAGCTGCTGCCCGTCATTTGGATTTTCCACCCGCAAGTTTATTCAAAGGGATGTGAAAACTCACTCAAATCATCCCAACCAACGCCAGCGACAGCAGCCAGCAAGCAGCAGAGCCGTGTGCCAAGATCCAGTTGGAACTTTGAGTGCGAAAACGCAAATCACACTCAAGAGCGCAAGCTTTGGGGAAAAAATATTGAGATATTGAAGAAATCATTGTTAAAGCTCATCTCATCTAAAGCTTGCTCTCTCGGCTCGGCGCATGGAAAAACAGGAAAAGTTAGGATGGAAATTTGTTATTTCGCTAGTTCGAAAATTCGAACATGGTGCGGCAACAGACTTGGCGCGCTTACTGTTTTTGCTGTATATTATGAGGAACCCAATAAACATAGGTAATGTACTTAAAACAAGCCACTCTTATAGAAAACTGATTCGTATATCGGATAAAATTATGTGTATAGGTTTTTGGGTCCTACATAGCCAGTAATATTAAAGCGAATATCAAAATTGAGGAATATAATTTCCGATCATGGACAGCACACGATTAACCCATTAATGACCCATTTCGATTTACGCACATTTTTAATTTTTTGCAGGCATTTAAATAGAGCGGGGTGAAGCTATGTTTTTCTCGGTTTCTGAGGTTTCAGTTACACTCGACAAAACAAATCAAGTGAAATATTTATTTTTCCATATATGTACATTTGAAAATGACCGCCAAAGTCATTTATCGCACAAAAATATCGATATTATTCGCTCTCAATTCATGGTGACTTTCCCCTCATTTTCGTGGTGTGAGAAACATGCATCTTACGGGAACGTTCCCGTTAGATGCATTGTATGGGAAAAATTTCAGCAACATGGGGAAATGAATTAGCAACATTGTTGTGCAACTTTGGCACAAATTAGCAACAATCTGCATACCTTGGGAAAATGGATATTATGGACCTGAGATATAGTTTGTAATTTCAGGCTCCAATTAATGCAGAAACTACTCAGTCTCTGTTTTCAAGATAATAACGAAATTTAACAGCTCACGGGTTCCAATAATAGGTATCAGAACCGGGATAAATGTATATATAAAACACAAACATGTGCATTTATAGGTAAAAAACATGTCAAGCTAGGATAAAATCATAAATAATGTTTCAATGGAGCTTGGAACAAAAAATTTAACATCAATTAAAAGAAATAAGGTATACAAAAGCCATACGCATAGTATAAAGTTGGTTGACAGGCAACAATGACGTCACACTTAGTCAACATTACGTCTTATGCTTTGGCCGCTTTTGTTTGAACCTTATTATGCAAACATTCTAATGAAAACGAGTTCTAAAAACTAGCCAATCTTGTACAAAATTTATTGAGGAATCGCATTAAATTATATGTTTAGGGCTGAGAGGGTCAACTAGCTAATAATATTAAACGGAATATCAATATAATGGAATACGATTTTAATCAATAAAATAGAACGTTAAACCATTGTCAACCAGGGGGTCCACGACATATATGTTACTTTAACATATTTTACGCATTTCAGGTGAAAGGTTACGGTGGTCATTTTTGTTTTATAAGTATAGAGGAGTATAGAGGAGTAAGTATAGAAGGAGCTACAATGATCCCAAACAAGAAGTATTCTTTTCCGCTGTTTGATTGAATGTGTAAATAGAGTGGGGTTAAGTGGGCCAAGTTCTTTTGTTTCTTCGGTATTTTTGCGGTATATTATGACAATGAGAAGGTATATTTCGGTATATTTCTGAGGGTCTGTCGGTATAACGTCTGCAGAAACCCACGGTCACACCGACAGCACCCATCTTGAAAAATCTACGAGCTGGCTACGAGGAGTTGGTGTAGTTATTTAATTATTTCTGCGGCAAAGAGTTAAAAAATATATAAAATGTCGATGATTTCTGCACGCTTGGCGTCGTCGGTCGCACGCACCTTGCCCAAGACGGCCGCACAGGTATTAAAAACAGATTAAAAGCCACGGCGAAAAAATTGCATATAAAAGTTATACATAATCCAATCTACTCGCCGAGAGAATTGGCAAAGAAAAAGTGCTAGCCGAGTCGAAATGGATAATAAAGTATCGTTGGAGGAAACTCGCAGGCTGCGGCACGAACGGCGATTGGGTTTTTTCAGCATTTTGGCCCAGAATATTGTGTTACGCAATTCGGCAAAAATCATAGGCGGCCGCGGATAGTGGCTTCAACTGTTACATAACTTTACTATCGCTAAAGATGTCTGAGAACTTAAAATTGCAATTTGGCAACTAATAGCATAGTAATTGTGGATAGAAACGCGCAAGGTGCATTGTTTGTGTAGAAATATTACATAATTTTGGGTACGTCGGCTCTGCCAGCGAGCTCATTGGCAGTACCCGAAGTGTGAGGTTATGTGCAAGGCAGCAAGTGTTAAGCGAATGATTAAGTGCGGGAGGGGGTGCAGAGTGCGGAGACTGGAATTGATAAATGAAGGAGTACCCTAGAAGTTTATTAATCTATTATTTGTGGCACAGAGCAGAGGAGAAGCGAGTGTCCCTCGTGTGTTGGTTACTCAACTACGAGACACATTCCCCGCACACACTTTCCTTACATAAGCAACATTGTTAGTAATTCCGGAACTCGATTCGATTGGTTCTCTCTCCTACAGATTGCCTGCAAGGCTTCGTACCCAGCTGCCTCTCTCGCTGCCCGTAAGTTCCATGTTGCCAGCTCACAGCGCAGCGCGGAGATCTCCAACATCCTGGAGGAGAGAATCCTGGGCATTGCGCCCAAGGCCGATCTGGAGGAAACCGGTCGTGTGCTTAGCATTGGTGACGGTATCGCTCGTGTCTATGGCCTGAACAACATCCAGGCCGATGAGATGGTGGAGTTCTCCTCCGGCTTGAAGGGCATGGCCCTCAACTTGGAGCCCGACAATGTCGGTGTGGTCGTCTTCGGTAACGACAAGCTGATCAAGCAGGGCGATATTGTCAAGCGTACTGGCGCCATTGTCGATGTCCCCGTCGGTGATGAGCTGCTCGGTCGCGTTGTCGACGCTCTGGGTAACGCCATTGATGGCCTGGGTGCCCTCAACACCAAGGACCGCTTCCGTGTCGGCATCAAGGCCCCCGGCATCATTCCCCGTGTGTCTGTGCGCGAGCCCATGCAGACCGGAATCAAGGCTGTGGACTCTCTGGTGCCCATCGGTCGTGGCCAGCGTGAGCTGATCATCGGCGACAGGCAGACTGGGTAAGTGTCGAAGAGCTCCCCGCACAGAGTTTTCCCCAACCGTCTCTGTAACCCGACCGCTCTTGCAGTAAGACCGCTCTGGCCATTGATACCATCATCAACCAGAAGCGTTTCAACGACGGCCAGGACGAGTCCAAGAAGCTGTACTGCATCTACGTTGCCATTGGCCAGAAGCGTTCCACTGTCGCCCAGATGTTGAAGCGTCTGACCGACGCCGGCGCCATGAAGTACACCATTATTGTGTCTGCCACCGCTTCGGATGCCGCACCCCTGCAGTATCTGGCTCCCTACTCTGGCTGCGCCATGGGAGAGTTCTTCCGCGACAAGGGAAAGCACGCTCTGATCATCTACGACGATTTGTCCAAGCAGGCCGTCGCCTACCGTCAGATGTCTCTGCTGCTGCGTCGTCCCCCCGGTCGTGAGGCCTACCCCGGTGATGTGTTCTACCTTCACTCCCGTCTGTTGGAGCGTGCCGCCAAGATGTCCCCCGCCATGGGAGGTGGATCCCTGACTGCCCTGCCCGTTATTGAGACCCAGGCCGGTGATGTGTCCGCCTACATTCCAACCAATGTCATTTCGATCACTGACGGCCAGATCTTCTTGGAAACCGAGTTGTTCTACAAGGGTATCCGTCCCGCCATCAACGTCGGTCTCTCCGTCTCCCGTGTGGGCTCCGCTGCCCAGACCAAGGCCATGAAGCAGGTGGCCGGTTCCATGAAGCTGGAGTTGGCTCAGTACCGTGAGGTCGCTGCCTTCGCCCAGTTCGGCTCTGATTTGGATGCCTCCACCCAGCAGCTGCTGAACCGTGGTGTGCGTCTGACCGAGCTGCTCAAGCAGGGCCAGTATGTGCCCATGGCCATTGAGGATCAGGTGCGTAGTCCATTGATACACCCCCTGTGATGTGTCCCTAAGTTCTTCTTCCTCTCCAGGTTGCTGTCATCTACTGCGGCGTGCGCGGACACTTGGACAAGATGGACCCCGCCAAGATCACCAGCTTCGAGAAGGAGTTCTTGCAGCTCATGAAGACCAGCGAGCAGGGTCTGCTCGACACCATTGCCAAGGAGGGCGCCATCTCTGACGCCACCGATGCCAAGCTGAAGGATATTGTCACCAGGTTCTTGGGCACCTTCCAGGGTTAAATTGCAACGACCAGTCAGCGGCGCGGTGTAACATCTTAGATGCGGCTCAGAGATTACCCTAAAAGCAAGATCAATAAAGTAGAATATTGTCTAAGTCGAAAGTCCCCTAACAATTTCAATGCTGCCCATTGCCGCGCGCAGATCTATAAATCAAGAATAACATCATAAAGAAGCCTACAACACTACAACTTAAGATAAACAAAATTATACAAAACAAAAGAAAATCCTTTTGCGCATTCATGTTTTCCTGCGTTTCCGGCCAGCTCCGTGTCCCTTTACGCCGTCCAACGCCACCAAAATGCCACAAATCTTGGGAGAGAGAGAGAGCAGGCGGAAGGCGGTGGACGGGGCACGGATTGGCCGAATCCAGTTTCGAATTTCAGCGACATCCGTGTGGTTCTTCCAACCATTAGATAATGATAATCCTGCATTGTTCTTCTGCTCTAAAAATGTGTAATCAATATTTGAAATATTGTAATCGAGAATAGTCGAATACTGTCTGTGGATGATTGTGAAACGATGATGAAATAAAAACGATACTAAATTATACTCTAAACGAAGAACCATCACAGGTGTTATATTTATTTTAAACGTTAAACCTTTTGGGGAACATCTCGACTTAGTCTTTATTTAAAGTTGATCAGTGGATATTTTAAACCCATCCATTCGGTATATTCCTATTCATTTCATTAAGGTTTATCTTCTATTTAATCTGTTGTGAAGCTAAGAATATGATGAGATCCCATGATGATTATATGTACGATGGACTACTTAATCTGAGCACTCGCACTCAGCTGATCCGTCAGCAGCTGCTCTTAGCCTGTCGAAAGATGTTCCGTCTGTTGCACAACCTCCCTTCCCACTGAGCTGACCTCCGGCCACCCTCGTGAGTTGCCGTTACCTGAGGCAACGACTGTCAGGAGCAGTACCAGTGGTTCAGTGGTGGTTCCATGCTCTGCATATTTCTATACCAGCGAGCCAGAAACGAGAGCAAGGAAGCCTAAGCGCCTGTGCCGTTCAGCGTTCAGAAACCGAAACGAGTCCCGAAATTAAACGAACTGAAGTTTTTATGACACGGCGGAGGCCTGGCATCCAAAATAAAATATGAGCGGCGGAGGCAGAGTCAGAGCCAAAGAATGGCAAGAAAAAATTACTTTGTCAGGCCTAAACACACATATCACATCCCCCTCTTCCGCTCTCTTTTTATAACCCTCTTCTCCAGTATGCTTGGGTGCTATGCCCCCCTCGGCCAGGTGGGGGTCTGCTTTCTTTTTATTGCATTTGTTTGACCGTAAAAGTGTCGAAATTAATGAGAGCCATAAAACCGTCAAACTTAAATTTCGAACAGGCGCACAGCAAAGCCAGAAAGTGGGGAACGGAACGGCACGGCACGGAACAACGGTACGGTCTGGAAGCGACTGAAGAGACCCACGCACACAGAGACACCCCAAATACACACACGCATGCAGAAACACATACAGAGCCACGTGCGAGCAATGTGCTTGGGCAATTACCGTTTCCAATGGAACGACACAGCAGCATAATGGAAGAGAGACGAAATGAGAATTGAAGCGGTTGGCAGAAGGAAGGGAAAGCAGAAGACGAAAAACTGACCTGCGATCGGGAAGGTGACCTTTTCCACCTCTGTTTCCCCCCCCCAGTGTGTGTATTCAGGAGGATTGATAAGCCAGGACAATGGAAAGGGTCTGTCTAGCGCCTGCCTGAGATTTCGTTCTCACAGTTGAAATCAGCTGCCGTTGCCGGCCGCGGAGGACATACACATGCATCCACATACATATGTCATATATAAAGGTCCAACAAACTGAGTAGTTTTTAAAATTACACAATACAAAACTTTATTTGCCACGACATTTGCTGAACACAGTTGTGCCATATGAATCAATTCTTTGCCTTGCTTAAATTATACAATTAAATTAGTTGTAAGTCGTGCGAAATCCATTACATATACCTATATAGATTATAAAGTCTCATCTCGGGATTAAGCAGAATATAATATTTTTGCACATTTTTGGGATTTATTCTTAATGCATTGAACGAACCATTTCCAATCAAATTTAAACTCTAATACAATTGATACAAATACAAATATAGTCTTTCGCATGGGTATAATATAATAATAATATGTATATGGTATATGTACTTTGAGAGACAACGCCGATATGTTCAGCCAGCAAATGTACTCGTTGCCCACTCACACACCTGGCTCTCAGTGTCCTTGTGTATTGCGGTTTGTGCTCGTCCACTCTCTCGCACTCTAGAGGTGTGCCCTTAGGGGGAGGAGCAGGAGTTCCAGTTCCGGTTCAGGTTCCCTCCAACTCAGCGTTGGAGGAGCCTAACCATAATCAAGTGAAGAATGCCTTTGTCGTTGATCGCATCGGGGCGGCCATGACACAAACGCGGGACGCACAGCAGAGGGACCGGACCTTGATTTGCTACGATCATTATGATTGAAGGGGACTTGGACTTCTGGTATTACACAAACTTAAAACGAACACGAAACGTATAAACGAACGAACGAAAATAAAGGAATACGCTAAAAATTTAAAAATGAAAACAAATTAAACTAAACTAAATATTTCGGGGGGATTTTGTGAGGGGGTTGTGAAGTGGGCCCCAGACTACTTCTTCTGGCTCTGGGCCACAATGGAGTCCATCAGGGGCCCGCTCAGCTCGGTCCTGAGCGCGATCTTCTGGAACTTGTTGCCCTGATACTTGTTGTGAATGGCCTTCAGCTTGGCCTGCGGTGCATCGCGCGCCAACTTGGCGATCTGTCGAGTGATGGGCCTCAGATGCGTGGCCGAGTAGCGAGAGTAGTAGGTCAGCGTCGGTGTCCAGTGCTTGTCGTTGAAGCCAGTGCTGGCCCGGTAGTTGCCATTGAGCAAGTGCAGCGACAGGAACAGCGAGGCTGCAGCAATCTGAAAGCAGCATGAACACAACATTATGATATAACATGATTATATGATTGCTATCGGTGTGCCGAACCCACCTCTGATGGCTTATAGCTAGCCAAATCGTAGTCGACCGAAGCCAATTCCACAAAATACTTGGACATGGCATGGTGCTCATCCTCTGCCCCAGCGGCCTTTGAGTAGCGCCGCAGGAAATGAATCGGCAGCGGACGCGACAGATTACAATCGATGGCCTTGAAGATCTGCAGCTCCATTATGCGGATCTCACGGGCCGAGTAGGTGTCATCGGTGATGAAGACAAAGTCGTTAATGGCCGGCGGGAACAGCTCCTCGTATTTGGTGGCAATGAAGAGGGCCGTCACTCCCACCAGCTGCAGATTGCTGCGCTTCGTATTCTTGACCACCTGCAGATAGCGATCGATGATGGCCACGGCCAGCTGGAAGGTCTCGGCAGCCAGATGGAACTGCAAATGCACCTCGTTGATCCAATCGATCAGCACTGCGCGCATCTTGTGGGAGACTTCCTTCTGCCCGGCCAGGTGATCTTGGTGGATCGGCTGCTCGATCTCCACCTTGTACAGATAGTCGTAGATATCGTTGACGTACTCAGATACGAGCACGAGGTTCTCCTTGTCGTTGGCGTCGATGTCCTCGATGCCGGCCAATCGCTTGCTGGACAAGGACATGGATGGCTGAATGGTTGTCGATGGCTTCAGGAGGGCACCCCTGGCGGTGCTTTCGCTCCTGACCAGACCGATGACGTCCTTCTTGATGGCCGCAAATGGCTCCTTCTTGAGCACGCCCACAGGCTCCTTCTTCAGACCGGCCACACCCATCACTGGCTTGCCCAAAGCAGCCCGCAGCTTGGTCAGAGATTTCTTGGACAGATTGCTGTCTTCGCGTCGCAGTGTGGGCTCAGGCCCATTGACCTGATCGCTGGAGCCGGTCTCCGGCTTGGGCTTGACTGTAACTGTTCGGTATTGGGACATGGGCTTGGACTTGTTTGGCAATCGATACTTACGCTTGCTGGTCGCCTCAGCGGCCGCCTTGTCGCCACGGGCCAGGGTGTTGGCCGAGACCTGGCGGGTGAGCAGAACGCCCGATGGAGCGGTATGGGTGCGCACAGAGTTGGAGCGCAGCAGTGCCCCCACTCCACCCTCAGCGGGCTTGGCCTGCACGGCGCCATTGGCATTGCTTGCACCCAGCGGCTGCTTCTTCCAGTGCGTGTCCACGCGGGCCTTGGCGTTGCGCAACACACTCGGCAGCTTCGATTCCTTCAATCTGCAAAGAGAACCGAAGCGATCCGCAATGAGCAAGCGGTCGCCATGGAATGGGGAATGCTCGGGTGCACTTACTCTTTCTGTGCCACATCTTTGGCGGCAATGGCGCGGTTCAGCCCGCGGTTCTGCAGATCGCCCAGAGCTGCACGTTTTGTGGTTGCCTCATTTGTAGGCACTGTCAATTTCTTCAGCTGGACTTGGTTAATATTCTCCAGGGCGTTCTACAAAAACAATTCAATTCAATTTACCCAAATGCATTAGATGGCAAAGGGCGGCGGCCATTTTGCCAAGAAGCGCAATGCTCCCAGATTTAGTGGGCAATACTAGAGAGTGATAATTAGCGGTACAAGTACCGCAATTGTAAAAGTGCGCCAAAATGCACCCGCCGGCGGCATGGAAAAAACAACAAAGCTATTGACAAACGGAACATTCTCACCCTCTCTCACGCTCGCTCTTCACACACACTCTCACGCACTCTCTTCCCTCATTCCCTTTTGATCTTGGCTGCCGATGCAGCAATGGCGTCCCTGCGTCGCTATCGGCCCTTTTCTATCATGTCTCTATGAAAATTATTAAACTTTAGAAAACTTACCTCGTCCCCACGCATTTTCAAGGTTGTGCCGACCATTTTGATTGTGTTTTTAAACAAATATACAATTAACACACACGAAGCGTTGCTGTAGTTATCTTTTCTCTTGGTCTTGTTAGCGCGTTGATTTGAATTCGTAGCGCAGCTTGTTTGTTACTCTGCGATTTATATGTAAAACTTGATCTCGATGGAGTTTGATATTTTATATGTTATAATTTACAATTTTTAAATCGAAAGCGACTAAGTTTCTGAATTTTTTTATTTTAAGAGTCGAGCTCTGCCGCACGATGCGAAGCCAAGATTGCAGTTTAATTTGAAAATGCAGTGTGACCCAAACCCTCGAGGGCACTATCGATAGTATCGATATTTTACTGCTAGCCTCTACTATCGACAGTTTTTCGACTATCGTTGCGCTTCTGATATGTTTGGATTGGCTGCTATAAACTACGAAGACACATTTGTAGACAAATCGACAGGTGGCATCTAATTTTTACAATGGATTCCTAAATTCCTAAAAGGTTTCAATGGTTTTTTAATAATTATTTGAGCCCCGATACTATCACGATAGTATCGATTGTTTTTTCAAAACATTCAACGTTGATATTCCTTGAATTTGATATTCCCTTCAATATTATTAGCTAGTTGGCCTTCTCAGCCCTAAACATATAATTTTATGCGATTCCTCAATAAATTTTGTACAAGATTGGGTAGTTTTTAGAACTCGTTTTTATTAGATTGTTTACATAATAAGGTTAATAAAAAAGCGGCCAAAGCATAAGACTTAAATGTTGACTAAATGTGACGTCAGTGTTGCATGTCAACCAAGTTTCTTCTATGCGACTGGCGCTCTCCCGACTCATTTTTGCGTTTTAATTTTGTGCCTAAAAATTCCGAGGTAAAAACTAACGAAACTCAAGCCCCGCTCTATTTAAACAGGAGATAATTTGAGTTAAAACGCAGTAAATGATACTGGTTGTAAATTCTTCTTGTATATATACATACCTTCGCGTTACTTAGAAAATATATTCGCATTATTCTATTAATCGGAGCAGTTTACAAATAAGCTATATTTTATTGATTTGAATGCTACCTTAAACGCTTAATACAAAAGAGCTGCATTAATAAGCACAAAAATGTCAATTAATGAGGGTACAAAATGTTTAAAACAGGAATTCACAGAGTACCCCTTCTATTTCATAGCGATGCTTTCTAGTGTGACCGTGCCCAACGTTAGTAAAATCTAAATGCCCATCGTTGCTAAATTTGAATTTAACGCTCGTTTAATGATAAGAACATGCGACTCGTCTGTATGCTTGTTAATTTAGCCATCGTTTTGATTGAAGGCTTGTGAGGGCTTTTGACAGCGTGTGATTTATCATTGCCACTGGCTGTTGCATCAGCCATTGATTGCGTCAATTAAAAGCTGATCACTTCAATTGGCGTCTTGTCCGATTGTTTGTTTGCTGCCCCGTTCTGTGCCTCTGCATTTGCATTTGCATTCGCTGATTTAAGATTTCCTGTACAACATCAAATCTGCTTGGCGGAAATGCAGCATAATTCTTTGCCTTCTTGCTATCCGACCTGTTGCTGTGATGATCAGTGTCAAGTTTTCGTCTGCTCCATCATTTTCAAGCACTTGACCACAAAACAATTGCCACCTGTTTTATTTTTTGCCAGTTCTTTTGTGTGTGTATGTTTTTTTTTGTCTTGGCCCTTTGCCTTTTCTTAACGGTCTTCTTGCTCTTCTTCCGGCGCTTTGGCTCATTAGCATACTTCTGTGTGTTTGTGTGTGTGTGTGCTTGGAGCGAGAACGAGGAAAAAAACCGAACACCAAAAAGATTCATGATCGTGCCTGTCTCATCATGTTTTCCGCGCTCTGTGAACATTTCATTCGCCAAAGTGGAGCCGTCGCGGAAGGTCGGTTGGGTTGGGGCTCGCTCTCATACATTCGCTGCCCTAGAGCATTCATCTAGGGAACACCACACTGAAATCCTTCGTGTTGTCGATCCACTGAGTGCGCATTGACCTCCGCCAAATTGTTTATAAACGTTTCGGTTTTGAGTGTGATTTGCATATGGAAAATAAATGTGTATGAAAAATAGCCAATAAAAATAAAATAAAACACCATTTGGACGTAGGAGCGTTCTGCTTCAGAGACCATGATCTGTGTGTGTGCTTAATTGTGCTCTGGCTGTGGCGCTTAAATCAAAATAAATGCGTCTAAATACGAAAACAAAAGACTGGCATTATATTTAAAACAGAACGTGGCTCTTGTTCCCCGATATCGCTAGTAATATTGATACCGGGCAGAACCTTGTACCAGCTTGTACAAGCTGTGGGGAGTGTGGGGTGCATTTTACGAGGTTTCTGCCTTATCTGGAGTGGCAATCGTTGGGCGTGCACTTCACAAAGAACTCAGGAAACAAACTAAATAAATAACTAGTATAAATACAAATAAAAAGTCAAGTGTGGCCCAAATACAAATCACACGCTGAGCGAGCGAGTGAGATGGTAATGCAATGCCTTGGCTTGCCGTGCCAATTAATTAGTGCATAAAAAGTTAAATTAACTGGCGTAAAAGTCGGAGCAGACATTAAGCGCCTTCACTTTTCTCTTTCACGAAACCATTTGTAATTTTCACCCGTTCAAATTTTCCGCAGACCAATGAAAATGTAACTCCAAGCGAATCAACAGCAACAAATTATGAAATTGGGCTGCACAGCCAACAAAAGGAATAATATTTGTATTTGTGTATGCAATTTGTGCAACATTCGCCGCCTGCCAGTGTGTTGCACCAACAATAGAGCGATTAGTGCCACCCCAGACCAAGTACTACCAAACGAAAGGGGAGTCGAGTATTGCCAAGCTTTGCTTTCAATTGTCAACGGTCATCAGCGCATCGTTGTGACTGTCTCAGCAATGGCAGCTAATCGCCGATGGATCTATCATAGTTGGATCTTAATAGCTCTGACCGCCTTGTGGCTGCTAATCGCGCCCGTTAGCCCCCACAATTATGATGGCTATGAGTCCCACTCCTCCACCCAATCCTCCTCCGTACACATTGAGCTGCGCCGCAAGAGGAGCTTGCAGTGGAATGGCATTGAGGTGAGTCGCCGTGATTGATATCAATATTTTCATTGTCTTATTGGCGTGCGATATGCCATACATCATACGATTAACCCATATAACCCGAACAGGTGATCAAAAAACAAACACACAACAAAAACAAAACTGCCACATAGACAGAACATGAATAAAACATGAACTGGAGGGTAGCCCAGGCTCAGAGATACCCTGCCAATAACCAAAAGTAATACAGTCTGGTAGGCGAAATATATCTTGAGGCGATCTTGGCGAGTGTCTGGCGATTGTACCCTGCGAAAGAGTGTAAAATATTCTGTGACTCAAACATAGTTTTGCACAGCTAAGCATTAAATGTGGAAAGAACATCCAACGGGCTGGGGCGGTGCTGGAAATGGGGGTAAGGTAACCAGAGCCCAAGGCGTTTAATGACCTCTGCCCAATTGGGCGTTGGAAAATGTTTTGGTAATTGGAGCCACCGGCAACCTAAAGAACCCAAAATTAGCGACAACTTGTCCAATTACACATGTCTCAAACAGCAACAAGAAATAAGAAACAAAGCAAATGCCCCCACGTCTTCCCTATAATTTGAGTTGGAGGAGGTGGTCCAGAGCGGCTGCTGGCGAGCTCTGAGACTCCCAGAAGGAATGCGCAGCACATCACATCACATGATTACCCGGAATCGTATGGGATAATCGCCGCAGCAGCTGGCCGGCCAGTTGCAGCTGTCTGGGGGCCCCAAGGAATTCTCAGACATTGCCCAAATGAAATCCAGAGAAACAAACCAGTAGACAGAAGATCGCCAGTACAGCCAAGTTGTTGACCCTTTCAAATACATACATACGCAAGTATATATATATACATATGTATGTATGTATGTGTGGTATGCTGTGGTCGCACTTGAGAACCTTTCGCTTGGTTCTGGCTCATGATTATGTGATCATAGTCTCACCGTACTCTCTGCAGCCCATCCTCCTTTGCTGCCAAATTGCTCTGAAGACAATTTTCTATGATACAATTTACATTTACATTTGTTTGTTTCTAGTTTTCGCCATGTTCCCCTCGTTTTTTCCGGCTTTCCGCTTTTCCATTTGGTTATTTTTTTATATTTTTTTGCCCATTCTGTCTATGGGTCACGCAAAATTTCATCACATAATCAGTTTGTTTGGGGGGGCGATTACTCCACGAGCTCCATGTGCTCCATGAGGGATGCATTTTCCACTCATTCCCTGTCTGTCTGCTGTGGCTGTCACTTGGCATTGTTGCTGTTGGCTCGGCGTTTGGGCTTTTCCGGCAATCTGAATCGCTCTGGGCTCGCTGGGCCTATTATGCTGCTGCCCTTGCAGCCAATTAGTGTCCATTTCATTGAACATTGTTTGTCTTTGATAAAGTTCAGGCAACAAAATTGGCCAGCTAGGTGAGGTAAGAGCTAGGCTTGCTTAGAGGCAGCAACTAGAAAGGGTCTACAGGGAGAAAATATAAAGGTTCAAGCGAAATTTAAGCCGGGACAGAGAGTTTTGTCTAAATATTTGGATCGATTTAGAGCCTTGCAGAAGCAAGCTCTTTATATGTAACAGATATATCTAGGAATCAATCTTGTTTCTATTTTACGCTTCATTTTTTCTTTGCTAGTGCTTTTCTCTCTTTATTTATTTTGCTCAACTATCATAAGCCATTTAACGAGCGGCCACGCCTCCTTCGCACAGCATTACAATGTTGATTATAAACATTTGCCAGCCAGCAGCGACTACAGCAATTTGTAACACCTTCTCCTCTGCGCTGCTGCCGTAGGCGGAGTTTCAATCCACACATAAAACCGAAACGCTCTTTACGCTCCGCCAGGCACCAGCGCGCTGCTCCACAATGGAACCGAATGAAACCCAAATGAAAACTGTTACAACAAATTAAAATTAAATAATCGCACACGCACCGCACTGCACCGCATCTGGCGAAGATATAGCCCCCCCCCCCCTGCAATGGCATACAAATTTCTGTGTGTTGCGCCAACAATTTACGGACTGTCGGTGGTCAACGCCACCCTCGTGATGACCCCAGCGAACAGCTGTTGGAAATGTCTAATTGGAGCTGTGCTTTTCATTTGCTTTGGTTTACATTCTCCATTGTCTGAGTGAAAGTATTTCGGCTGGGTGGGAGGGGGGTAATCTCGAGAAAACCTTTACCCTTTGCTCTGTTTTCGGGGCAAGTCTTTACGGTTTGTTGCCTTTGTTACACTTTCCGTTTTGCATATTAAACATTTTTCACTGCTCTTTCGGTTCGCCCTAACATTCGCTCTCCCTTCCCTCTGTCTCTGCTCTTCCGCAGCTGGACGAGAACACGCTGCTGGGGCACTTGATGGATCATGAGCGGGCCCTGATCTTTGGCACACCATCGGCGGGCGAGGGTAAGTGCTGCTGTAACAATAGCGATAGTTCCTGGGGGCCAAGTAGATTGTAAAGATTCTTAACTATGACCCACTTCGCTGATGGCAGTGGGTGAGGTCTCGGCCGACGCTGACAGCTCCGACAGTTCTGAGGGAGCGTAGCCCATAACCCGCTGACGGTTGGGCGGCACTGCAACATATCATTAAGTCGGCTGCCATCGAGGAATGCTAAACTTGAACTACAGGCCACATACAGGCTGTGGGGTGCCAGGGCGGGGGCCTTGGGTGCTCACGGAAATCTGCGCAGTTGTTTTTGTACGCGTATTGATTCATGATTCATATTGCAGCGCCCGATTTCAAGCTGGTGCACCTGGAGCAGGAGAACGGCGTGAAACGACGCCGCAGACGCAGCATGCCATTGCCACAAGGTGAGAAACGAATAAACAGACATTCCAAAAGCAAATAAAATGCATCCCACATCGCACATGGATACAGACACACACAGCTGCAGAGCTCGTGCTGCTCCAGTTGCGGTCATTATGCGAGAAGTTTAATTAATTCAAATGCATTCGACAGACGCCGATAGCTACGATGGGGAAGCGAATGGGGCTGATGGGGGCCCAGTGGAGGCCAGACTGCAGCTGCAGCAGGCGCCGCAGCTGATCGACGATGCCTTCATCTTCATCCGTCGCACCGCCAACGGGACGCAGTTCGTGGAGCATTCGCCGCAGTTGCTGAAGCGTCTGGAGAGCTGCTTCTACAGGAGTCCGGCGGCGGCCCTCGATCTCTGCGAAACGGGCACTGCGGTGAGTGTGAAAGACTGATCCGAAGCCCACACACACACAGGCATTAACTCTCTTTGGTTTGCTCCCGCTGGCAGCGTGGCGTGTTCCAGCAGAATGCCAGCGACTTTGTGATCCATCCGCTACCCGCTCGCTTCGGAGCGGGCAACCATGTGATCTACCAGGCCCGCCTGGATAGGAGCCATTTCGGTCGGCTGGGGCCGGGGCCACTGGAGCCGTTAGACAGCCAGCTGCAGTTCGAGCCCGATGCAGAGGAATTCAACGAACCGAAGCCGAGACTTCGAGCCCAGTCGCCGCAGTCGCCGCTGAGACTGCGCTTTCAGCCGCGACATCATCATCATCATCATCACCAAGAGAAGAGCCAGCACGAGAGCCAGAGAACGAATCGGAAACATCAACCGAAGCATGGACGCCGTCGTCGCTACATTGGGCCGTCGCCGCGCGGCTTGGCCGTGCCCGAGGAGCTGTTCATCGAGACGGCCATCTTCGTGGACAGGGATCTGTTCGCGCACATGCAGCGCAACTTCCCCGCCGACACCGAGAGCAAGATGATCAGCTTCGTGCTGGCGATGATCAACGGGGTGCAGCTGCTCTACCACCATCCCACGCTCGGGCGGCGCATCAACTTTGTGCTGAAGCGGCTCGAGATCTGGAAGTCGTGGGATCCCGCCAGCCTGACGCGCTCCAGCGACGTCGACCACTACCTGAACAGCTTCTGCGAGTGGCAGGAGAAGCTGAACCCCTTCTCGGACCTGCATCCCCTCCACTACGACCATGCGCTCATCCTGACGGGCCTCGACCTGCGCACAATCACCAAGGATGGCAAGGCGAACAGCCAGGTGGTGGGCCTGGCCCCCGTCTCCGGCATGTGCACGCCCGTCTCCTCCTGCACCATCAACGAGGCCAAGCACTTTGAGAGCGTCTTTGTGGTGGCCCACGAAATCGGACACAAGTGAGTGGACACCCCTAGCCCCTACCCCTCGCCCCAGGCTGATCTTCTGACCTTTCATCCTTTGTCTCCAGTCTGGGCATGCGGCACGACACCAAGGAGAACAGCTGCGACCCCAGCATGCACATCATGTCCCCCAAGCTGGGCAGTGGCAAGGTCACCTGGTCCAAGTGCTCCCGCACCTATCTGGAGGACTTCCTGCTGTAAGTTCTGGCAGGGCCACGAAGCGCCGTCTTTAATTCCGTATATCTGTGCAGCGAGCCCCAGGCCGAGTGCCTCTTCGACCGGGGCCAGTTTCTGGATAACCTGGACCATTCCGCGGGCGGGATACCGCCCGGCGAGCGCTTCGATGCCAACCAGCAGTGCATGCTGCGCTTCGGCAAGAACTTCATGCGCGCCAGCAGCCAGAGCAAGGCGGAGATCTGCCGGGATCTGCACTGTCGGCAGGACAAGCTGCCCTGGACCTCGCACCCGGCCCTGGAGGGCACCGAGTGCGGCGAGAGAATGGTAAGTGCTTGCGAAGACGACTTCCACGACCACTCATCGGTCATGTTTCGCTTTAGTGGTGTCGCGGCGGCTCCTGTGTGGCCCGCGCGTCGCAGGAGAGCGCCCTGTCGGCCCACAGGCAGTGGCCGCACAAGCCGAGCTATGAGAAGGCCAGCTTCATGGAGTCCAACCGGATCGGGCCGCTGCTGAGCGAGCAGGCGCGCCCGTCGGGCAACGAACTGCCGGCAGCAGTGAGCAACTGGAGCCCCTGGAGCGAGGGCAGCAAATGCGAATCGGAGTGCCTCTACGGACCCTCGAACCGGCTGCGCGAGGGCAGCACCGGACTGCGCACGTTCAACCGCAGCTGCCTGAACTACCGGCAGCGGTGCATGGGCCAGGATCGGCGCTTCGAGAGCTGCATCGCCAAGCAGTGCTACAGTGTGCCGGTGCAGACGATCGCCAACTTCGCCACCCAGGTGTGCATGCAGGCCAAGAAGCTGGACGGCGAGCTGACGGGCGAGGGCCAGCAGGTGAGCTCCACCTTTGAGGACTCCTGCAAGGTGTTCTGCCGCACCAGGACCAATGCGACCAAGTCGCGTCGCTGGACCTTTCCCGACGGCACCACCTGCCGCTCCAAGCACCACAGCCCCGAGGACATTGCCTACTGCATCTCCGGCCGCTGCGAGCGCTTCTCCTGCGACAATGCCACGAGCAACTTCTACCGCATGGACCAGACCTTCTGCCAGTCGAGGGCAAGGGACTCTGCGAACGAGGAGAGCAGGCAGCAGCAGCAGCAAAAGCGCTATGCGGAAAAGCAGGAGGCAGTCACGCCCAGAAATCGCTTTGAGAACGGTAATGCCAATGAATCTCGCTTCTCGTTTGGGAAATTTCTCTGATTTTTAGTCTCTCTCCGAGCAGAAGTGGCCGTGCGCAGCTTCTATGGGCAGGACAACCACATCAGACCCCAGCAGCAGCAGCAGCAGCAGCAGCCGCATAAGAGGAAGGTCTACGAGTCGTACCACAAGTATCCAGCGAGGGAGGAGCAGCCACAGAGGGCGGCCGCGCCACCAGCCTCTGCCTCGCTGATCGCCATCGAGCGCAGCTCCGCGGCGGAGAGCGAGTGGGAGGTGAAGTCGGGCTGCCACTCCAACTGCATGGCCGACGCGAAGGGCATCCAGGCGGTGAGGTCGCGGGTGACGCGCGAGGACACCTTCCAGCTGTGCACGGATCGCGCGAAGCCTTGCGAGCGGCTGCAGACGGCCGCGGAGTACGCGGAGCAGACCTGCGCCAGCTACAGGCTGAAGGTGCGCGGCCTCTCCGGCCACGGGGCCCAGATCTCGGCCAGCATGGACGAGCCGGATCGCAGCTGTCGCGTCGGCTGCCAGGACGAGTTCATCAAGTACCGCTACTACCTTGTGAACGGCAAGAACGGCCACTTCCCCATCGGCACGCGCTGCTCGCAGGTGGGCAGCCGCTTCTGCGTGTACGGCAAGTGCCTGGAGTTTGGCGACGACAACCTCCCGCTGGAGAAGTCTCACATCAGCCTGGCCCTGCTCCGCAGTCGTCGCAAGCGAAGTCTCCAGCCTGCAGCGCCGTTTCCCCACTCCAACATCGAGCGAGGATATCTTCATGGTGAGTGTTTGCTGATGGCCATGATGGCCTTCCCTGCCCCCGCTACTAATCTGTGCCGCTTGCAGCTGCCTCGTCGGACCACATCGAATTCACCCAACCCATTCACGTCTCCGCAGACGAACTGAGCAGCAAGAGCTGATAGCCAGGCATCCAGGCATCAGCCCCTTAGTCCCCTAAGTATTAAGCTAGACCTACGCTTAAGGCTGTCCGCAAACTGCCTGCGAAATATACACGAATTACTTCATAAGCGAGCAGCTCTTCCTCCAGGATAACTCACATTTCATTCCCATTGAAGAGCCCCCAATGGCCCCCATTTGTAGACCATTCTCCTTCGTTCTTGACTTTCCATTTTAGATAAGTGTTTCGGCGCTAGCTGGGGCCCACACTCGCGTCGGTTCCCATCGGCTTGGTTTATTTGTGGGGCTTTTTTTTTCGGCGTTCGCATGCAAGCAATTACCAATACTCGATATTCCCCACCCACACAGCTACACCCACGGAGAGAGTGGGAGAGAGAGAGAGAGAGTGAAAGTGAATGAATTTCGTTGGTGTGCGTGGGGCAGAAAAATTAGATAAAACACCTACGAAACGCTGAATATGCCGCAGTCTGCAGGGCAAGCGCGCGTCGTGCAAATCGAATCGCAGGGAAAACGGAAAACGGAACAGCGAAAACAACAACAGCAACAGCAAAGCCCAAAAATTACAGCAAACGGAACAGCGGAAAGTGGCGAATCGGAAGCGGAAGTGGCAAGTGGCAAGTGGGCAAGTGGCAAGTGAAGTGTATGCAAAGTGGCTGGGATTTGTGTTGTGTGAGGAATGCAACGGAGGCTCTTGGGCTCTTGCTGCCCGTGCCAGTGACCAGTGGGGCAGGGTCAGACGCGGACTCTGTCAAGTTCAATGCACCCAACACCCCGGGACTCAGTGCAGTTAGCAGTCCCGTCCCGTCCCGGCCGTGGGGGGCGCATGAATAATGCACAGATCGTTTACGCTGACAGACGCGGAAGTGCAATCCAAGTGGATGCCATAAATTCGAATTGGAGGCGCCACAGGGCGGCAGTTTAGCTAATTGGCAGTGACATTTACGGCTATACCCCCAGAGCACTGGGGCACCCGAAATTGGGTCAACCAATTTCGGTTCTGGAGGGGACTCGAGGAGACCTTCACAGGGGCTACGCACGCACTTCCCTCTGGGACAACTGTGTCAAGTGGGTCTTTAAATTTGAGCGCACGCCATTCGGGATATTCGAATATCGTTACTCATCCATTGGGCAGAGGCAGGACAGGACAGGGGCTGGACAGGGGCAGCAGCTTGTCTTCCCTGTCTTCGTGGTAGGCGGTCGCCAGGACCTTGGGCCCAGGACTCTGTGACCTGTTCGGTGTGCCGCTCTCTGCACCACCCCACCCCCTGCCAAATCAGAAAATCGATTCGCCTCTAATTGGTTTGTTTTCATCGAATTCCCATTTTGGTTTACTTTTCTGGCGGCGCCTGTGGGCTGCACTCAGCCCCACCCAATAAGTAGGCAACGTCCCAACGTCCTGCTGCCGTGCAGCCAAAGCATTCGAATGCAACGAATGCAACGCGTTGGGGTTTTAGGATTTGGTAAACTAAATAAATAAAACATAGCTAAAATCACAAACCATATGCCCAGCCCCAGCCGCAGCCACAGCCACAGCCACATTCACCCGCCCCCGTCATTGGGTATGCACACACGCAATGGCCGGGATGGCTGGGATGGCTGGGATGGCGTGGCATGGGGAGTCGTATGTGGACTGGACTGCGGCCAGGGCTGACCAGTTGTCAACTCAGACGTCGCTGAACCCACCAGGACAGCGGTCGATGCGCCGCTTCGATCTAAGTGCCGCGTTTTCCCCCAGCTATTTCCAGTGCTCAGTGTGTCAAGTGTGAAGTGAGTGAATGAATCGCGATTGGGGCAATGTGAAGAGTCGTGGACTCTAAGAGTGCTGCGACGCCACATCCAGAGACTCTGCCCCCCCAAACGATATTAATTGGCGATGCCGCCGAAGCGTCGCAGAAGATTCCATGGCCTATATTACCATTCATCGCCGCCCAAAGGTGAGTTGCTGCCACGCATTAAACTATTCATATTCATTGCCTATAATTGAGGGAAATTGCGCTGACAACACGCAGGGGGCTGCAAGGGGAGGGGGTAGGTCCAAAATTTGCATATTGCGTGCCATAAAAGAGTGTCAGCTCAACAAGTTACAGGTGCTCCAGGGGTGGCTGGGGGGCTCCTAAAGTGGCCAGCACTAATGCGCCATTTCCGTGGCACTGTCGAGCAGTTTTTATTGCCACTCCAACCCCCAGGGCACCCCGTCTAATGATTCATTCCATTCAACTAATTTACATGTCACAAAGAGCGAGGCAATACCAGGAATGTGGCTCAGGTGTGGCAGGAATAGACTGGGGCGCCCTTGACACAGCAGAAATGTGTGGTCAAAGCAGCTGGCGGGCTGTCTCCTTTTTTCTAAGAATTTTCCAAGCATTGCCTCGAGTGTTACGCTGCTGAAACTCCCTGCAACTAGTTTCCCCATCTGTGCAGGTATTTTCTGAGCCACGGAAACGGAAATTCAAAGTATTTCCACATATAGTCAGGGCTCGTATTTGGTTAGTGCCTTGGCCGCCCACAAGAGAAGAGCACAGAACGAGCCCATCGCTGGGCTAATGAAAATGTTTGCTTAGTGGCCAGCCAGCACGTAGCACACGCCACGGCACAAAGGAGACCCAAAGGTTATTTATTCATGGACGTTATGCAGACGTTGAAGGAGCGCGAACAGGACGCAATTATTGCTGCTATGTACGGCACTCTCCTTGACCACAACACAACACACAGCACACAGCACAATCGAATCGAATCGCCAGCTAGCTGTCCCAAATTCAACACCTTTCGACGTGGCCGGCAATCAGTTTGCCAGCGCGGCTTAAGCGGGCCAGACGCAAATCCAACAGAACCCCTCCGCTCCGAGACGTGCGGGAAAAACGCAGGAAAGTATGGGAGCAGGCCATGACTTTTCCACTGCCATTTGTTTGTATATTGTATAACTCTGCTCTGCTATAGTACACATTTATTTTTGAGAATATTTAAATAATTCAATTGGAAGTCGGCGATAATGTTTGGTTATCCACTTGCAGTTATGCCGATGAACGGACAGACGGGCGGCCTCAATGGCAGCAAGCGGCGCAGCAACGATGGTAAGATATGGCAGGGCGTGAGCGGGGTCACAGCCAGATGTCATTTTCTCCCATCAATAAGAAATAACATCAATGATTCAGTCAGAAGTAGCGCTCAAGGGGCTGACTTTCCACTTAAAAGTTCTCCCATTCGCTGCGAATGGGATCCGATGCGATGCGATGAGATGACCTTGGCGCATTTCAAGTTGGCGAAAACTTTCTCCAGCGGAAATTGTCTTGAGTAATGCCACTTTAAGCGAACTGCAGCCGAGTGCCGTTCGCGAGTCGCAAAACTTGAGCATTTATTGCATTTTATTTTCGTATTCGTTTTAATTTAGTTTTCAGTTGGTTTTTGCTTTTTGTTTTTCTTTTTTCGGCAAATGGCATGCAAACACGAACCAGGGGGTGCCAATGAAATGGAAATCGCTTAGAAAGGGGCTGCGGCAGGGGCTGGAGCAGGGGCTGGAACAGGGGCTTGGGCTGCTTGCTTCTGGTGTTCTGGTGAAATTAATTTCAACCTTTTTTCAATTTGCTACGCTTTTCGGGCTAATAGATTTCTCGGTGAAGCTATCCACCATCCGCATCTGGATGCACGAAAAGGACATTGGCAAGCTGACGCGCATTCTGTGGGCGGGCCAAGGCCATCGCCTGTGCCAGCAGGCCAGCAACAATGGCCGTGTGAAGCGTTTCCTCGCCGCCGTGCCACACGTCATGGTGAGGCAGCAGTGCACCCCCAAATGCTCCCACTCCCAAATCCTGCCGCTCTACCCGTTTTGCTTCCACAGAACGCCATCAAGGATCTGCATCAGGCGGTGATCGACAACAATCTGGAGTCGGTGCAGGCGCAGCTGGAGCCGCCTGTGTCCGCCGCCCTGGTGACCTGCAAGGACGGCAATGGCCTGAATGTCATCCACAAGGCCGCCGGGCTGGGCCACACCAAGATCCTGGAATATTTGGTCGGCCTGTGGCCGGAGGGGGCCCACGAGATGGACATCACCGGCAAGACGCCGCTGCACTGGGCAGCCAGTGCCAAAAACAACATGCGCTGCTACACCCTGCTCACCCAGGCGGGCTGTGACGAGGAGGCCCTCGACTATGTGAGTGGAGGCAGCCGAACTCCGAACAATTAAAATGATTCATGGCAATTCGGGGGCAATTTCAGAAAATGAAGACACCCTCGTACTACCGCCACAAGCCGCACGAAATCGAGCGGGCCTTTCTCGTCTACGTGCCGGAGGCACCGCGCGTCTCCCCCGAGAGCACCACCGACTGGGAGGCCTTGAGCGATGAGAGCGGCGACAACAGTGCCGCCGGCGATGCGGCCAGCAAGGTAAGCCAGCACGTGGGGGGGGGTTACCCCCCTACATCCATCTGTTTCACTTGCAGAAATCGGACATCAAAGTGGCCCCCGCTGTGAATGGACGCAAGTCGCTGGACGACAGCAACGAGAACACCTCGGAGCTGGACACAAACGATGGGTGAGTGGGGCTGGGGGGCAGGGCAGGGCAGGGAGCGGGGTTAGCATGGCTTGGGCTAAGTTTTGGCTGCGCTGCGTTCAGTTTTTGTTTGTGGGGCATGGCTTTGAGAGACAATTTTTTGCATTTTGAAACCGCAGTACAAGTGCCAATGATGAGGAAGATGATTTGTCCAAGGCGGATGTGGAGGTGGACGTGGATGCCGAGCCAGAAGCGGCGGCGGAAGTGCCGCCATTGCAGCGGCGACCGGAAACGCCGGCCACATTCAACAATGGCCACATCAATGGCGACGACATCGAGGGCGACACCGACGGCGACAGCGAGGCGCCACCGGAGGTAAGTGCTGCCTGTTTGCTTGCGGATTGAGTCTTTCGTTTGCTTGCGTTTCCGTTTCCGTTTCCGTTCGATTGTCTTTGCTTGCACACTCCTCCCCTCCCCAAGAGCTTTCTCTGTGTTGCACTTGGATTTGCTTTTGCGGGAAGACGCGTGGCGGGGGCGTTGCGGGCTTTACGGGCGGTACTGGGGGGCTCTGTGAAAGTAAGCCATTGTCGGCTCTCGCTTTCCCCTTCACCTTTTTCTACTACTATCTTTGCGCTTTTTGTTTAGACCGCTCAAGTCCGGCGCCGCTGTACATACAATGAGCCGAAGGCCGCGATCTTGAGTCCACACTTTGAACCACTCGGCAAGCAATCAGTCGACAATTGTTTACTTTTACAGAATATTGCGAGCGCTGTAGGCGGCGGCAAGGAACGAGCAGCAGCTGCTGGCCAGGGTGGAGAGGAGCAGCAGGAGGCAGCTGTGGCGGAGCCGAAGGAAGAGCAGGCACACGGCGAAGAAACTGTCACAGAGCAGCAGCAGCAGGAGCAGCAGCAGGAGCAGAAGCAGGAGGAGCCTGCACCTGGGATTGAGCTTGAAGTTAACGAAAAGACTGAAGAGGCGCAGCCAGAGACGGAAGCAGAAGGGCAAGTGCCAGAGGCAGCTGTTGAAGAGGCAAAGATCAGCGAGGCAGAGGCGGAGGCGAAGGTGCAGCAGCCTGTACCAGTGGCTGAGCAGAAGGATTCCCAGGATCAGGATAATGTGGAAGAGAACGACGATGACGATGATGAGGTACACTTTGGCGTGCTTTAGGCGTCCAGCGTGCCACACCACACGTTCTGTAGTTCTGTCACCGTCTGTTGTGTGTGCCGTTCAACCGCTCAAACAAAAAACAAAACAAAACAAAACAAAAAAAAACACTTTTCCAACTCAAATGTGAAAGCAAACTAAGTATATACTATCAGTCAGTCAAACAATCAGTCAATCAACTGCAGCAGGCACCCCAAGTTTCCATTCATTCTAATTGTTTTCCACACCAACAACAAAAACAGCAGCAACAAAAGCAGCAGCAGCAGCAACAGCCAGAGCCAACTGCAACAAGCAACCAGCAGCAGCAGTAGCTACAGCCCAAAGAAAGAACAAACGCAGCAGTCAGCTTACATAACGATATCTAACCAGACATATCTAACTCTTATCTACACCCTACAGATCTAATACCTATATGCATATATATATATATATTTTGTAAATGCAACGTGTGCTAAGTTCTCTTCGCTCGAAGTAAAAATACTATTAAGCCATAAACGATAACCGTAACCAATTAAAAATGGAATGCAAAACCTGCAACTTGTGTCTTTTGCTTATCGTTTCCACACCACACCACCCCGCACCACCCACTCCCAGAATAGACTAAGCCCCGATGTACTTGTATTGTGTGTTGCCCCCCCCGCTCACAGTTTCAGTTTCATTTTCAGTTTCATTTTCATTTTCAATTCGTTTTTGTGTAGCAGATCAAATCAATGCCAGTGTCCTGCCCTGCCCTGCCGTGTCCTGCCCCCGATTTGCGGCACTATCGATTGCCGTAAATCAGCAGCTGTTTACCCACAGATAGACTTTATACTCTTTTTACTCTTTATAATAATGCTCACCCACTCCATGGGCGCTTTCACTGACATGTGGAGACGGAAAGAGGCGCCAGCCTCAGAGCCAGAGCTCAGCTGTCAGAGCGGCAGCCGGGCCCGAGTCCAAATGGCACAGGAACATGCAAACGTCAAAACATTTTCAGTTTGCAGGCACTCGTCTCACATATGTGATATAAGCCCGTTTGATATATATCCAATTGCTATATTTGCTGCAGTCCTCAGCGCCACGGCCCACCCATCCAAGCAGCCATTTGTTGAGGATAATCAAGTTTTACCCAGAGGTTAGCAGGTTTAATGGCACTGTGCTGGGGGGGCGTTGCTGAATTTCAATAGAATAGAATAGAATAATGCAAGTGCAGTTGCTGCTGCAATTTGTTATTGTGAAAGCGGGGCGTGCGCCTAACATTACGCATACGAGCTGTGGACTTTAATTTACTGATGGAAATATGCTTTTAGTTTGGAATTATTTAATGGGCCAAGGGGTCAGCGGCGCTGGCATTGTCACTCTGTAGTGGCACTTACGTAGTTCCCTGTTCACCTGTTCTGTTTGTGTTCTGTTTTTGTCCGTGTGTTCACATCACCTGCACGTTTTAGCCATAATCGACAGACGACAGACAAACAGTTTCGCCCAAATAAAACACTGAAAACCCTTTGTACAGGACGTGATAGCGCCAGACACAACGGAGAGCCAGCCCATGGAGCAGTCGCAGCAGTCCAGAGGAGGAGCAGAAGACAGCAGCACCGGAAGCGGAACAGGAGCAGGAGCCAGCAACGAGACCTGATGAGGATGGCAACGATTCGCTGACATCGGCCATGGCCATCGAGGGCTTTGTGCAGGGCGCACCCGAGGATTATACAGTTCAGTCTCAAACTGCAATTGATGAAGTATACGATGCAATCCTTTCCTATCTGTCCTATTCAAGCGCTCTTTCTCTGTTGTTTTGTTCTGTTCTGTTCTGATCTGTTGCTGGCCTTCTCGCCTGGCTTTTCTTTTGGGTTCGCTCCTATCATTTGCCAGCCATTTCACTGCCATCCATCCATCAGTTGTGTGTGTGTGTGTGCGGTCAATGCCCCAAGTGAATGATGGTGTTGTGTTGCTTCTCCCCCTTCGCAGGAGGCACGCATGAAGCAGATCATCGAGTCCGGGGACCTGGAGCAGCTGGCCGAGATCGTGCTGAACGGCGAGGGCGCCACTCTGCTGCAGCTCAAGTCCAAGGAGGCCGAGATACAAGCCTTTCTCAACAACGTGCCCAGCTACATGGTAAGCGGAAGGAAGTGCTGCGATTGGCCCGATTGGCCGGAAGGAATAGCCACTAATTACTGCACTTGCTGCTCTCACAGGAGAAAATCCATCGCGTGCACGATGCGGCACGTGACGGCAACTTGCTGGCCCTGCAGCAGGCCCTGGATCGCCGGAAGTTTGCCATTGCAAAGGACGACATATCCCCCAATGGCTCCACCGCCCTGCACGTGGCCGTGCTCTTCGGACACACGGGTGGGTGCTCGAACTTCGCATGTGCGCGAGACCCCAGCTCAAAGCTTCCATTCCCCATTTGTTTTTGCTGCAGACATCGTTCGGTATTTGGCGTCGCGTTTCCCGGAG
Organism: Drosophila ambigua; assembly: GCA_018150905.1. Lineage (NCBI taxonomy): Eukaryota > Metazoa > Arthropoda > Insecta > Diptera > Drosophilidae > Drosophila > Drosophila ambigua. The sequence continues at coordinate 7,312,654 of JAECWS010000001.1, read as the reverse complement.
ACCATGACGATTACGGATAATGACGGACGCACGCCGCTCCACTATGCAGCCACCATTAAGGACAACGGCCATTTCTACAACATGCTGTTGCAGCTGGGCGGCAACCCCAAGGCACTGGACAAGGTGAGTGGGCTGGGAGGGAGCAGAGTGAGCCGTGGCCAGCCATTTATCAATTATCCCTAATTGGGTCTGGGCACTGGGGAACTGGGAAACTCCCTCCTGCCAGTCAGATCGCAAAGACCCGCCTGAAATATTCATTGGACTGGGAAAAATAGCAACTGCTGCGCGACACTTTAAACTGGGCTCAGAAAATAAAACTCAAAGTGGGACAAGGGGCTCTCTCACACTGCCACAGACATTCGGCTGTGTGCCATAAATTTGTGATTGGCCGAAACTCAATTAATTAATATTTCAAAACTCAATTCACGCGGCACACGGCACGCAGCTGGGCCACACGGCCGAGTTCTATTTGGACAAGGAGAAGGCGATGGACATCCTCAACTACGCCGAGCTGCTCAATCTCTTTGGGGCCGAGGAGCTCGAGAATCAGTTGCTCAACGATCAAGGTAGGACAGGGACAGGGCCAGGGACAGGGTGGCAGGGGGCTGGCGCCCGACCTGAATTGTGTGTCCACCAGCAGCGAGCAGCTGCAGCTGCTCACACCATGCCATAGCACCAGCGAATAGCACTCGATTTTTCTTTGCTTTTGTGTGGCTTTTCCTTCGGTTAACCCACCCCCCACCACCCAGCACACACACACACACACAGACAGGGGGCAGTTACACCCACTAAAAGTAAACCAAAATAATTAAATACGTTTGCTTGCCGTACCCCCGACTCGTTAATGGGGGGTAGACTGGGTGTGTACTGTACACAGCGCGGGCCCTGGCCGAGCATTTCAGTCATCGATTTTCAGTCGCACCGTGCAGCACACATCGTTCGTCCTTCGCTCAATAGTCAGTCACACACTCGCCCGCGTGGTCGTGCCTGGTTCTCGGTGGCAAAGCGAGCTGCAAGCAAGTATTTTCGGACTCCCACTGCTACTCGTTCGCCTACTCGTTCGCCTACTCGTTCTCCTGCTCCCACTCGTTGTCGTTCTCTGCGTCTCGTAATGGCGGCAAATCGTGAATTCTTTAATGAAATCATTGGCAATATTGATGATTTATTTGGTATGTAAGAGGCACCATGCACCGTGCACCGTGCACACTCTCCGGGGTTTACTTATCCACTGAAGCACCTGCCCGCCTTTTCTGCAGCACACCACACCACACCACCCCACCCACCCCACCCTCATTCGTGCTCGTCTGTGTCTGTGTCTGTGTGCTAAATGATAATCATCAAATCCAAACACACGCCGCAGTGCCCGACGATCTGCACAGTGCCCGGCGAGAGCTGCAGGACGGTGAGATCTCGAGGACCCTGGAGCGCTGCTACAGCGTGATAGCGGAGTCCGGCAAGCTGCTCAGTGGCAGCACGGCCTCGGCCCTGGCCCACCGGAAGCCGGTGAGTGCCGCCTCGTCGCTGCAGCTGTCGGTGACCAGCTTCCTGAGCCGCTTCCTCAAGCGTGCCGGTCTACGAGAAGATCAAGCGCCGCCAGACGCGGCTCGATCACAATCTGTTCGATGTGCTGTGGCCGGCGATGCGGAAGACGTCCAAGGCCCGCCACCTGGAGGAGGACATCAACTATGGCATTATCGCGCCGGACTTTGATGTGTTTGTGGTGTTCCAGGAGTTCCTGGTGCCGCTGCTGAAGGACATGCACTGCCTGTGCATCGACGCCGACTTCAAGCCGCAGCCGCGGCTCGCCTTCTTTCCGATGGAGAACGGGGATCGGCTGAACACGGCCGGCTTCGTCTACGACGACGAGTCGCTGCTGGTCACGCGCTGCATTGTGGAGGCGTCGCGCAATCTCGACCAGCTGGAGCTGCCGCTCAACCTGACCATTGGCCAGCTGGAGCAGGCCGAGCGCCTCATGATGGGCAAGATATTCACGACCAGCTTCGCGGATGCCATCGGGGAGACGGAGTCCGGCAACTACTACACGCTCACCGAGCTGCTCGAGCCCGACTCGGAGGTGGCCCTGATGCTCAGCAGCCTGGGCCTCATGATAGCCCTCCTGGACACCAAGGATCTGGTGCAGGCAGCCGAGTCGACCGCCTTCAATGGCGCCCTCTGGCCGTACGGCCGCGGCGTCTTCGTCAACTCCGCCCACAACATGGCCGTCTGGCTGAACTGCCAGGAGCACCTGCGTGTGATCTCCACGACGAGCAGCAAGGATCCCGGCGACATGGGCGCCGCCTATACGCGGGTGGGACGAGCCGTCACCTACCTGGAGACGCAGCTGCACTTCAAGGAGAGCTACCTGCTCGGCTATCTGCAGTCGCGGCCCGCCTTCCTCGGCACGGGCCTCAAAATGACGACCATCGTGAAGCTGCCCAACCTGATGAAGGAGCTGGACAACCTGCGGCACCTGTGCTCGGTGCGGGGCCTCAGCATGGTGACGAACCGGCTGTCCAAGCTGACGGTGCGGCTGATCAACATGCAGAGCATGGGCATTGCCGAGTTCGTGCTGTTCCAGGACTACTGCACTGCCGTCACCAACATCCTGTCCCTCGAGAAGGACATGTCGCTGACGAACTCCAAGCACATTGCCACCATGCTGGTGAAGATCTTCAAGCGCAAGAAGAACAGCATTGTGGACCGCAATTGAGAGAGGGTCCCATCGCCCAATACCCAATCCTCCCTCTCCCCCAATGTGTGCATACTCGTACCTACATAATGTTATCTTTAAATATATATATATATACTCGTATATAGATCGCAACTTGATCGACTCTTGCTCTTGACTCTTGTACGCCCAGCAATGCCATCAAAAAAGTAGCTCAGATCCACCTACTCCTCCGCTTACGCTGAGCTTCGTACGCCGCACACATTCCAAAATTCCGTAATCGTAAGTTCCGCATTCAGTTAACACACCTACATACACCCCCCCGACCCAACCCACACACGGATTGTGATCTTGTTTCGATTTCCATTTGATTTGCAATGTTTCGTTTCGTTTTGAGTTTCCACCCATCGGCAGCCGCAGCTTCGTTTGTTGACTCTCCCCACCCCCCACACACACACACACACACACACACGAACCCTGCTCCCCCTCTCCCCCTCTCTCGCTTTGTGTCTGTGCATTTCCTGGGCGTGTGTGGCGCTGATCGGAGCGTGTCTAATGCTGATTTCTCTCCGTGCAGGTCAGGCGCAGTCCGTGGGCTTTCAGGCCAATCCCATCTTCAAGACGGAACAGGGCAAATACCTGGCAGACTGTGAGTACTGTGGCGCACATACAACTCCGATCCGGCCGTAACTGTTGCCCCCTCTCTGCAGCTCTGGCTGATCCGCTGATCAAGGCGCTCACCGAGATCGCCAACAAACGGCCCAAGGATCCGGTGGCCTATCTGACCGGCTACCTGCAGCACTTCATGGGCGAACGGAAGCCGCTCACCCAAGTGGAAGTGCACGCGGGCACCTCCTCCTCCTCCACCTCCACCACCGCCAACCCCTTGGCGAAATCGAACCCCAGGCTGGTGGGCAGCCGCAATGGCATCGGCAATGCCGATCTCATCGAGCTGGACGCCCGATCGCTGGCCGAGGAGGAGGCCGACGGAGCCCTGGCCCTGCAGCACATGGAGGAGCGGGACGAGCACGGCCAGAGCATGCTGCACTTCGCCTGCGCCCGCTCGCACCGCCGCGGGGCCCTCTACACGCTCATCGAGGAGTCGGGCATCGACATCACCTACCGGGACGAGCTGTACCGCACCGCTCGCGACGTCTCCCTGCAGGCCAATCAGCCCAACAATGCGGCGGAGATCGACCGCTACATCCTGGCCCAGGCTGCCATCGGTAGGCCCAGCCAATCGCTCCCAATGCCACGCAGAGTAACCCCCCTTTAAATCTCTTTTTGCAGGCCAAGTGGCACCGTTCGACGAACTGGCGCTGCAGGGCTACGATCACATCCTGGACATCGAGGACGAGAGCGGCCAGTCCATCGGCGACGTGGTGGCCAGCCGACAGCACCAGGCCCTGGCCCAGTTCTTGGATGCGCTGCGCGGCCTGGAGGAGACGCGCGAGGAGCTCCACCAAATGATCAGGGAGAACAACATGGAGCGAGTGCGGCAGCTGACCGCCGGCTCCAATGTCAAGTGGCTGATCAAGACCAAAAACTATTACGGTGCGCCCTCACCCCAAAGGGGCAGAATATTTTATTTTATTTTATTTTGCTTTTGTTTTTGCTTCGCAGGTCGCACCGCCCTGCACATAGCAGTGCTGAAGGAGTCCGAGGAAATGGTCCAGCACCTGGTGAAACTCTGTCCCGAAACACTGAAGATCACGGACAACGTGAGTGCCGCTTGCCCTGTGGGCAGAATGACCTTTTAATGACTTACATTCGTTCCATTGCCAGCTGGAGCGCACTGTGCTGCACTATGCCATGGGCACCAACTCGCTGGAGAGCGTCAGTCGGATTCTGATCCAGAACGGGGCCAAGCGCACCGCCAAGGACCTGAAGGGCCGCCAGCCCAGCTATTACTTCATCAACAAGGCGGACATACTGCGGCTCCAGGAGGAGGAGGAGGAGAGTCGCTGAAGATCGCTGGAATGGCTGCTGGCTGCTACTCGAGTCAAGCATTATGTATAGAATATCTCTGTAAGCGCTGTAGTCCCATAAAATAAACATGCTCGTACGCCTGGCAGCAAGCGTCTCAGATAGATCCCACTCCAGCTGGAGCACGGCGCTTTGCTTGATTCGGGCGCTTTGCTATCGGCCCGTGCCCCGAGGGACTCTTCAGTTTGGAGGTTGGATCGTGTGATCCGCTGATTAGGCGAAGGGGTAAACACGGCAGGGCCAGCAATGATAAGATTACACGTAAGTTCGTGCGCACTCAAGAGCTCAGAGCTGACTCTGGCCTGAGTGGCCTGAGTGGCTGCCTGCGACCAGACAAGAGGAGAGGCCTAGGTCTGGCACTAAGACCACGATCGAAATCGCTATCGTTGCGGGGCAGATCTGCGCATCCGGATTACAGGCGTAGTGCAGTGGGTGAGCGGACCGACCCAATCCCAATCCCAATCCGAATCACTTGTTCGCGCTATCTCTGGGGCATGTTTCCTTGCTGCGTTATCGATATCGTGTTTGCCCGTCAAGTGCTGTGATTTGCTGTCGCTCAGTCGCTTAGTCGCTTGTCACTCCAGACCGCGATTAGCTCCAGCTCCACTGCTCGGCGAGCGCACAAGGTGTAAAGCAGGCTGACAGGCGGCTGGCCATTGAGTTGCCTCCCGATCTTGGCCGCGTGCGGAACACACACAAACTGCAATATGACCGCTGCGACGAACACGAACACGAACACGGGTTAGTAGCACATCCCCCAGCAAGGATGCTCCTGCGCGCCCATGCGATACTCCGTGGAAGTTATGGGCACGATCGCCAGTCATGCGAGGGCGTTATCAGGCCGTAAAACCCACTGCCAAGTGGCTGTGATTTATGTCTCGAATGGCCCAGCTCTTGAGACAGCAATAAAAAGAGTCTCGTGTATCCAGTGCAGTGAGTGGCGTGGGTCTAATCCGATTTCTTTGCCACTTCGCAGGTCCCGCCATTGGCCAGCGGCATGTGCAGACCTTCCTGCTCTTCCTGTCCATTGTCGTGAACTACATGGCCAAGTTCAATGCCGGCGTGGCCATTGTGGCCATGACGAACGCGGAGAGCACCAATCCCGATTTCCCTGTAAGTCTGCCGCATCTCTCTGCCTTGAGCTTTGGCCACTGACCTCTCTCCGGCAGGAATACGACTGGAATGGCGCACAGCGCTCGTACATCCTGTCCAGCTTCTTCTGGGGCTACATCATGACGCAGTTCCTCGGCGGGTGGCTGTGCCGGCGCTTTGGCGCGCGGTTGACCATGTTCGTGTCGACCATTGGATCGGCCCTGCTGGCCCTGCTGCCGCCGTGGTGCGTCTCCTGGGGCGGCTGGCAGGCCTACTGCGGCATTCGTGTGGCCATGGGCCTCTTCCAGGGCTTCCTCTTTCCGTGCATCCACGCCCACCTGGCCAACTGGTGTCCCGTCAACGAGCGCAATCGCCTGGGCGCCCTCGCCAACACGGGCCTCGACTGCGGCACTCTGCTGGCCATGTTCGCCAGCGGCCAGATAGCCGCCTCCAGCATGGGCTGGCCCGGCATCTTCTACATCTCGAGTGCCGTCGGCGTGCTCTGGTGCGTCGTCTGGCTGCTGTTCGGCGCCAACACGCCCCGCGAGTCCAAGTACATCAGCGCGGAGGAGCTCAGCTACATCGAGACCTCGATCAACTCCAGTCGCGCCCAGGAGGCGGCGGAGCTGAAGGCCAAGGGGCCCATTCCGGTGCCCTGGGCGGCCATCTGGGGCTCGGTGCCGTTCTGGGCGTTGATGGTGACGCGCTGCTGCCAGTCGTGGGGCTACTCGACGCTCCAGACCGAGATGCCCTCCTACATGAACGACGTCCTGCTGATGGACATGAAGAGCAATGCCATCTTCTCGGCCCTGCCCTACCTGACCTCCTGGGTGATGGCCTTTGTGTACCTGATCGTCGCAGACATCCTGCTGACGGGCGGCGCCATGACCATCACGGGCATCCGCAAGACCTTCAATTCCATATCGTTCTTCGTGCCCGCCATCACGCTGATCGGCATCGGGTTCCTCGACAGCGAGCACAAGACCCTGGCCGTGGTCCTCATGTGCGCCAATGTGGGCATCAATGCCGGCAGCACCATCGGCAGCACCATCAACACCATCGACCTGTCGCCCAACCATGCCGGCATCCTCATGGGCATCGTCAACACGGCCGCCAATGTGGTGCCCATTCTAACGCCCCTCCTCGTTGGCATCATCGTAACGAACGATGTAAGTCCGCAGACCCCCTGCTGCAGCTGATTCTCACTTCCGCTTTTTTGGATCTTTGCAGAACGATCGCGTCCAGTGGCAGGTGGTGTTCATCATTTCGGCGGTCATCTTCTTCGTGGGCAACATAATCTACCTCGTCTTTGGGCAGATGGTGAACCAGCCCTGGGACGCAGCCGACTTTCTGGACAAGCAAATGTCCGGCAGCCGCCAGGAGGCAGGCAATGCCAAGGCCCTGGAGGCACAGCAGAGCGAGCAGCGCGAGCAGAAATCAACAGAGGAAATTCCGAGAAGGAATAGCCCAAAAGTGGAGTAGAATCAACCATTCACGACGGCTGGTCCGTGCCCGTAGAATTTCGCAGAATATTCAAAACTAATTGATAAGCTTAGATATAAGAGATAGATCCCTAACCCCTGAAATATGCCCTAAAAATTACAGCCTAATGTTTAATTATTGCTTCTGTTTTTGGCTTTAATTTTAATCACTTTAAATAGCTACATCTAAATAAATAAATAAACAAAAATAAGAAGTGTAAACGTCCATCAATGTCCCTGTCCCTGTCCCTGTCCATTCCGATGAAGCTAAAGGGGATTGGCAGTTCGACTCGTACTACCCGCAGAGTACTGCCCATTATCTGACATACAGGTATGTGCGCGTAGATTATGGTTGGAGCTATCAGAAGTAGTGAGCGCGTTTAATTCCCATGCCCTGATTGACGTGCGAGTGGGGCGCGAACAAGATCGATGGCTGTTCAATTAAATTGACATTTCATTTCATTTCATTTATCCACTAGGAGTGCCAAACAAGACGGTTTCAATGGGCGAAGCCGCCCCCGTCTGTTGCTGTTGCTCCGAGGGGGTGAGTGGAGGGACTACTGGAAGGGTGGGCTGTTAGTTCTGGTATTCCCCATTGCGAGTCATGCCTGGACGCGTGTCAGTGGCGGCTATCTCAAGTGGGTCTGCGATCGTCCAGATGTTGATGCTATCAGCTAATGGCTGGAGGGCCAACAGAGAGCCAAGATCCACTATTGGCTTAGGTCAGCGCTCTGGATGTTGCTCCCATTCGGCAGTGGGGACTAGCTCTGTTCCATCTACAATTGATCTGGGCCCCCCAATCTAAGTACGCGACATTCCGCGTTTCTTTTCCACGGATCGCCAGCCTTATCGCAGGATAATCTCTCCGATTAGGCGCATATCGATTATGAGGTCGTTCGATTGAAATCGAAGTGTGCCCCCGCTGTAAATTAGCTCACTTCATTCGAGTTCAAACGCTGCTGCAGTTCGGACGGTGCGAAGTTTGATTTGTTTGAGTTTGCCTTAAAAACTTCCCAAGGATGACCGTGGAGCCAAATAAAGGTGAATATGGGCGTGGAAGTGGGGAACTGGGGGCACTTTCGCCTGTGAAGTGAACTTTGCGCACCTAGAAACGGAGCTGCAACAGCATTTGACACACTTTTGCTGAAGAAGTTCCCTTCAAGTGCCCGGCAAGACCTTGCCCGTGGCCTGATTAAAGTCCAGACCACTCGCGCGGCTCGGCTCGGCTCGTCTCGCTCGTCTCGGCTCGTCTCGCTTCCACACAACAAGTGGCTCTCGGAAGGGTCATAAATCGTGCGGCTTGTGCCCTCGATAGCGTTGTCTCGAGTGCAATTCAGATTTACTTACGCGACTGCAGGAAGTACTCAAGATACGAGCTGCGAGCTGCGAGATACGTGAGTAACGCTTTTGCTTCGCTTGCAGGACCTGTTGTGGGCATGCGGCATGTGCAGACCCTGCTGATATTCCTCAACATAACCGGCATGTACCTGGGCCGCCTCAATGTGGGCGTCTCTGTGGTGGCCATGACCAATGCGGAGTCCACCAATCCCAACTTTCCGGTAAGGCCATCAACCACCCCCCAGCCCTGTGGCATGCTCTAACCACATTTCGCTTTTCTTCTTCCTGCCAGGAGTACGACTGGTCGGAGTCGCAGAAGGCACTGATCCTGTCCAGCTTCTTCTGGGGCTACATCGTCACCCAGTTCGCGGGCGGCTACCTGTGCAAGCGGTTCGGCGTGAAGAGCGTGATGCTGTGGGGCTCGTTCGCCTCGGGCGTCGCCAGCGCCCTGTCGCCGCTCTTCATTGGCTTTGGCGGCTGGCAGGCGTACTGCGGCATCCGTGTGCTGATGGGCTTCGCCCAGGGACTGCTCTTTCCCTGCATCCATCAGCACCTGGCGCGCTGGTCCCCGCCAGCGGAGCGCAATCGCCTGGGCGCCCTCAGCCACACGGGCATCGAGTGCGGCAACGTGTGCGCCATGTTCCTCAGCGGCATGATAGCCAAGAGTGCCATCGGCTGGCCGGGCATCTCGTATGTCTCCGCGGCAGTGGCCTTCGGCTGGTGCGCCCTGTGGTTCATCTTTGCGTCCAACAATGCCACCGAGTCGCGCTTCATAGGCGCCGCAGAGCTCCACTACATTGAGTCGTCGCTGCAGCACAGCGACAACTACCACAAGAAGGTCATTCCGATCCCCTGGCGAGCCATCTGCAGCTCCCTGCCTGTCCTGGCCCTGCTGATAACGCGCTGCTGCGAGACCTATGGCCTGAGCACGCTGCAGGCCGAGATCCCCTCCTACATGAACGGCGTTCCTCGGCATGGACATCAAGAGCAATGCCTTCTTCTCGGCCCTGCCCTTCCTGGCGATGTGGTGCATGTCCTATGTGTACCTGATCACAGCCGACCTGCTGCTGAGTGGCAACCGCCTGTCGCTGACTGCCCTGCGGAAGACCTTCAATTCGCTGGCCTTCTGGATTCCGTGCGCCACTCTGATCGGCATCGGATTCCTCGACAAGGACCAGAAGACGCTCGCCATCGTCCTGATGACCCTCAGTGTGGGCTTCAACAGCGGCGCCACCATCGGCAGCTCCCTCAACACCATCGATCTGTCGCCGAATCACGCCAGTATCTTGATGGGCATCGTCAACACGGCCGCCAATGTGGTGCCCATAATCACTCCCCTGGTTGTGGGCTTCATCGTCAAGGATACCGTAAGTGGCCGCCGCTCCCTAGAAATATATCAACTGTGACCTGTTAATGGTTTATTTTCGTTGCAGAGTGATCGTACAGAATGGCAGATCGTGTTCATTATTGCGGCGGTGCTTTTCTTTGTGGGCAACTGCATATTTCTGGCCTTTGGCTCGGCTGTTTGCCAGCCCTGGGATGCCGAAGACTTTCTGCAGCCGCCCCAACCAGAGCTGGCCGAGGGCAAGCCGAAGACCGAAAAATCCAGATAGTACAACTCAATTTCCGACTCTCCGATAGCACTCCCAATCTACACTCGAGTCCGTCCGGTCCGCTGAGCTTTTTCTCAGGGGGGAATCACTCGAGCTACGCAGCGTTTGGCAGAGCTGCTCCATAGATTATAATTGTTTAAATATGTATAATACTCGTAGAGTTCAATAAATCGATGGAACGTTGGAACGAGGGACTCGGGGTGGCTCCTTGGCTCCTCTTTCGGGTACATTATCGATTAGTTTATTATTTATATAGCGCGTAGCATCGCTTATCGGGCGCTGCACGGGCGTGCCATTGTTTCGCGCGCGATTAGAGCCGCACTCGTAAAGAATAATATTCAAAAAAATAAATTAAAATCATTCATTTATGGCCCAATCGGCGCTGTTAGCTGGAAGCTAGCCCTGGCCCTAGGGCTTGCCTGTTTCTGTTTCTGTTTCTATTTCTTAGTTTCCGTTTTATATTTCCACCCAGATCCGATAGAGGCTCGAGCTTTTTCGCCATAAATCTTCTGGACAAATAAACAAGTCTGCGGCAGAAATGGGTAGGGGGTAGGGGGTAGGGGAGTGGAGTGTTTTTGCAGCTACCACTTGAACTTTGTGTAAATCCATCAATATTTGCTGATACTACGTTTATGTGCGAGTATTCTCTCGCTCTTGTACAATAGATCTGGGACGTCAATCGACTTCTGGAGTCGCGGAGTTGCGTCAAAAGTTACGCGTGCTGTTTGCCCACCAACAAACGGAGCATCTCTTTGTGGGGAGTCACCTGCGAGTGCCCGTGCCGTGCCCGTGCCATGCCGTGCCGTGAATGATTACCGGAATGTGGTCAGCCGAGGCACACGAAGCTTTCAGCTGTCATATAAATGTTGGCTAAACAATTGCGAGCAGGGCCACAAGCGATCCGCCAAGCAAACGGTGCAGACCACCAACCCAAGATCCTCGCTCTCTCCTCTCCCTACCCTGCTCCTACCCTGCTCCGCCCTCGCTCGGTTCAGTGCTCGTGAAAAATGACCCACAAAGCAGCCAAAGGGCCGCGCATTGGCATTCGCCATCTGCAGTCGTTCCTGCTCTTCCTCGGCCTCACCGTGATGCACATTGCCCGCCTCAACGTGAGTGTGGCCATCGTGGCCATGACCAATGCGGCCACAACGAATCCCAACTTTCAGGTGAGTGTGCCCCGCCCTGAGTGGCTCCGGCCCAAGGAAGCCTTTGCTGACGTGGTCCGTTCTTCGCTTTCTGGCAGGAGTACGAGTGGACGGAGAAGCACAAGTCGTACATACTGTCCAGCTTCTACTGGGGCTACATCGTGACCCTCTGTCCGGGCAGCTTCCTGTGCCGTCGGTACGGCGCGAAGGTCGTCCTGTTCGTTGCCAGCTGCGGCACGGCTGTCTTCAGCGTGATGACCCCCTGGTGCATCTCCTGGGGCGGCTGGCAGGTGTTCTGCGCCATCCGCATCCTCCAGGGCCTGTTCCAGGGCGTGATCTTCCCCTGCGTAACGGAGCACCTGGCGATGTGGTCGCCCCCCGAGGAGCGCAATCGGCTGGGAGCCTTCAGCTACACGGGAACCGACTGCGGCACTGTGCTGGCAATGTTCATCAGTGGCATGATTGCCGAGAGTGCCATGGGCTGGCCGGGCATCTCCTATGTCTCGGGTGCCCTCTGCGCCGCCTGGTGCGTCCTCTGGCTGCTGCTCGGCTCCAACAATGCGCCCGAGTCGCGGTTCATTGGCGAGGCGGAGTGCAAGTACATCGAGTCCTCGCTGCAGCACAACGAAGACTTCCACGAGCGCACCATCCCCATTCCCTGGAAGGCCATCTGGACGTCCGTTCCGTTCCTGGCCCTGCTGGTGACCCGCTGCGCCGAGACCTATGGCCTGAGCACGCTCCAGGCGGAGCTGCCCTCCTACATGAACGGCGTCCTCAACATGGACATCCAGAGCAATGCGGTGTTCTCGTCGCTGCCGTTTCTGGCCATGTGGCTGCTCTCCTATGTCTACCTGATCGCGGCCGATGTCCTGCTCAGGAAGAAGTGCCTGGGCCTGACGGCCGTGCGCAAGGTGTTCAATACGCTCGCCTTCTGGATACCGGCGGCCGCCCTGATCGCCATTGGCTTCCTCAACGAGGACAACAAGGTGCTGGCCATTACGCTGATGACACTCAGCGTGGGCGTCAACAGTGGGGCCACCATCGGCAGCTCCCTCAACACCATCGACCTCTCGCCCAACCATGCCGGAATTCTGATCGGCTTGAGCAATACGGTGGCGAACATAATACCCATCCTCACGCCACTGATTGCCGGGGAGATCGTGACCGATAAGGTGAGTCACCCAGCCCGAGCCCAAGCCCGTTGAATGGGAAAAAAACCCCGAATCGAAAGCTAATCAATGTATCCCCTGGTATTTGCCAACTCTTCAGCACGATCGTGGCCAGTGGCAGATCGTCTTTGGGCTGGCTGCCATCATTTTCTTTGTGGGCAACTGTGTGTTCCTCGTCTGGGGCACGGCCCAGGCCCAGCCCTGGGACGCGGATGACTATCTGACGCCCAAGGATGCCGAGTCGTGCAGCCAGAAGAAGAGGAGCCCACCGCCGGCGATCGCGCCACCCATCGATCCCGTCCTGGAGCTGCAAATTAGCTGGCCAGAGCGGTACACTGTGATGGCGACGGACTGATGATTTGTGGCGGAAGTCGAGTCGAACAATTGATTTTGTTAATCAGTATTAACTATAAGTAGGTTGTAATTTATATTTATTCTATTTATAAGGCGTGACATGTGCGCGGCACTTGAGTAAACTTATTTATTTTCAATAGATTCGATTCGCTTTGTTCTGTTGCCAAAGGCTTGTGTTTTGGGCACTCCAATCGAGGACCCCAATCTAATCTCTTAATTTATCTTATAAATGTATATAAGCACTCATATTTATACGGGATTTTCACACCACTCGCGACCAAGTCTCAATGGTGCTGTGCTGCAGCGTAGACAAGTGGCTCGTCTCGGCTCGTCTCGGCTCGCCACAGCTGTTTGGGGTAGAATAATAATGTAGAATAATGAACAATTGTGATACTTAGAAATAAAAACAAACTTGTTGACTTGCCTCTCTCCCTCTCTGCTTTGTACGTGGCTCTATTTACACTGGCTGGCTGTCGCTAGATCTGGGAAATTATGCGGCTATAAATGGGATCCGATAGCACCGTCGAACAGCTTTAAGTCGCGGATCAGTGCTCGAGGACAGACCTGCTTCTTGTTTCGCGTGAATTGAGCCAGGTCTGTGTCCTATCTAATCCCCTAGTCCACCATACCTGTCGGGAACGTGGGAAACAGCTTTGAGTCGAGCCGTGGAGCAAACATCTGTGTGTTTTGAGACCAGGCCTTCGTCGTCTTTAGCGCGAATTGAGTAAGGTCTGTGTCGTATCTAATCAATGACAAATTCAACAATAATTATCGCCTAACGATCGATCGCTTTGTCATCTGATAAAACAGAGCCTGCTGGCCGGAACGGAACCAATCTGCGAGCAATTACCTCAATCGAATAAATTCATATCAAGCGCCAGGGTGACTGGGTAAACTGCGAGTGACTGCGAGCTCTGACTCTGCCCGTCGATAAGAAAATACTGCCAGCTACTGTTTTGGCATTATTTCTCCTCGTCATTGTTATTGTTTGCAATGGGCTCTCAGTCCACCCCCCATGGTTTTTGGCCTAGTTATTTTCTCTGTCTATCCCAGCCCAGCCCTAAAGTAGGCTAAATCCAGTGGCAAGGTCACGTTCTGAATCTTATCAGTGGAGGAGATCTTGTTTGGTCGTGTGTGTATCAGTGACGTCGCTGCCTGCAGGCGCAGGCGAAGAATGCAAAAGCATCGTTGGCCAGAAATCAAGTTTCGGTGCACAAACGAGTTTCGCGTTGGCTGCAGCCACTTATTCACCTGCCCGTACACCAAGCACTCCCCACTTTGGTCAGTTCTGCGGTTTCCACTGGACGGTGTGGTCGCTGCCACCGATTGCACTTGCAATGACAATCACGTCGTTCTCTTTGGTGAGCAAAGGTTGGCTCCACATCGATCGAAGCGATTCAAAGTTCGCTTTCACAGTCTTTTTTTTGTTTTGGTTTGCAGGGCCCGCCCTGGGCATACGCCACCTCCAGGTGCTGTTCCTCTTCACGTGCGCCACCCTGGTCGTGCTCCAGCGGATGAACCTGAGCGTGGCCATTGTGGCGATTACGAATGCGAACAGCAGCAATCCAGACTATCCGGAGTACCAGCTAACGGAGCAGCAGAAGTCGTATATACTGAGCAGCACCTTCTGGGGCTCCTGCTGCACGCAGCTGCTGGGCGGCTACTTCTCCAGTCGATGCGGGGCCAAGGTGCTGCTCTTTGTGATATCTCTGGCCACGGGTCTCATCAGCGTGGGCACGCCCTTCTCCATTGCCTGGGGTGGCTGGAAACTGCTGTTCGCGGTGCGCCTCGTTCAGGGCCTGGTCATGGGCGGCATGTGGCCCTGCCTGTACACGCACCTGGCCAAGTGGTGTCCCAAAAAGGAGCAGAATCGTTTTGGTGGCATCATGTCGACCGGCCTGGATTGCGGCACAGCGCTGGGCTTTGCTCTCAGTGGAGTCCTGGCCGCCTCTCCCCTCGGCTGGCCCAGCTCCTTCTATGTGCCAGGTGAGTGAGCGTCGCCATGTGATCGGCATCTTTGACTGAGTTCTCTGCCAGGTTACATTGGGGTTGTCTGGTGCCTGCTCTGGCTGCGCTATGGCGCCAATTCTCCATCCGAATCGCCCTTCATTTCGCTGGCTGAGAGGAAATACATTGAGTTGGCCCTGGAACAGAGTCATGCCCCCAAGGGCGCGACGCCGGCTGTGCCCTGGCGTCACATATTGACCTCACGTCCGTTCCTCGTTCTGGCCTTCTGCAAGATGAGTCAGGCCTGCAGCTTCTACACTTTGATGCAGCAAGTGCCCCGCTACATTCACGGCATCTTCCGGTACAGCATTTGGATGAACGCCTTGCTGTCTGCGCTGCCCTTTGCCATCATGCTGCTGTCCTCCTACTTGTTCATCTTCCTGGCCGAGTATCTGACGCGGCGGCGGAACATTCCACTGCCTATCCTTCGCAAAACCATCAATTCGTATGCCTCCTGGACTCCTGCCATTGCTCTGGTGTCGCTCACCTATGTCAGCGACCAGAATGTGGTCGGCAGCGTCTGTTGTCTGATTGCAGCGGTGGCTGCCATCTCTGGCCAGGCCATTGGCAGCTCTCTCAACCATGTGGATCTCGCTCCAAACTTTGCAGGGCTTCTGTTTGGCATCAGCAACACCTTGATGTCGGCAGCCGGCGTCATATCGCCCCTCATCATCGGCTTGGCGGTGTCCGATGAGGTAAGTCTTAACACACGGCGTCAACCTGCTATATAGGATAATACGTGCATCCACTCACTTTACAGTCGGATCGTACGCAATGGCGTTCTGTGTTTCTGGCAATTGCCGCAATTCTGTTTGTCGGAAATTTGTTGTATTTGATTTTTGGCCGAATGACGGTTCAGCCTTGGAATGGACCCAAGACTGCGGAAACCCAAACAGCAGCAGCAGCACATTCCCCAGCGCCTGAAGAAGCGCTTTCCATGGAGAAGTTTAACTATTTTTAGTTGATTTAATCGATTGTATTTTATTGCCAATATCCTGTGCTCCGATCAGCTGGCCGCGGGCGTTAATCATTGTTTTTTAAGCTTAAGTTTTGTTTCCGGTCTTAAGGAAGAAAGCTTCAAGGGAACTTGTGCAATTTGTCGTTGCTGCGGGCTGCCACTTGAAGCCGATAACTTTGTTTCATTGTTCTTTCATTGATACCGATAACATCGATTACAGATTCGCTTTGAACCGATCTGGCAGCCCTAAAACCGATCGATAGAATCATATGGTTTGTTATCGGCTCTGCTCTGCACCCCTGAAGTCTGATGGCGGCAAGAAATCGTAGTGAATGGCAAAACAAGTCGGATTGTTTAAAAATGTTGTTTATAACGTATTCAGTGCTAAAATGGTTGCTTAACATCGGTTTAAAATCACAATAATATATATGTCATGTGTCCGCTGTCGTGTGGAACTCGTTGCGCCCGAAATTCGTGTCGCGCAAATAGTGTACTGGCGAATCGTTTATCAACGACAACAGAATGGGCTTGAGGCCCAAAATGGAAGCTAATTTGTATTTGAGTGTCACCGATTTGAGCAGCTCCACCAGATGGGGCAGCAACTCCTCCTGCTTGGCGGTTGTGGCATTGCTCTGGGCGTGCACCAAGTAGCTAATGGAATCGAGAAGAGCGAGAATTAAGCCAGAAACGGAGCCTGTGTAAGTATATTTATTCTTACCCCTTGACCACCTGCTCGATCACATCGTCGCTCAAACGCCGATGGCAGAGATATTCCTGAAGATAGACGGGGTTCTGCAGCAGCACAAATTGGGAGAGAATGGCCTCGCTCCAGTTAATATCGTAGCCGTAGGCGCGACTCAATATCAGAGTTTGCGGGACGCTGGGAAATTGTGCATTAAATTAGTAAAAGCCAGGAGCCCGGTCAAAGCTATGCTCTGATACCTGATTTGTGTGTTGACCAATTCCCGAAACTGTTCCCTCGAACGGACGCCTATGACGCTCACACAGAGCTGCGGGGTGTTGTTATTGTGTCGCCGTTCCAGGGCCTTGCTGCAGAGGTCCAGCTGCATGGCAATGAGCTCCGCTCGCGACACACTCTGTTGGGCCAGCAGCAGCTTGTTGTCCAGCAGATAGTTCTCCGTGGCATGCGTGTAGTTCTCCATGGCCTGCTGTAGAAGATTCTGCACCTCCGACGAGCACTTCAGCTTGTTGAACGTCTCGGCCAGGGACTGGATTCGGGCAATCACATTCTGGGCCTCTTCGGTCCACATTTCGGCCAGCTCCTTGTACATGAGAAAATGCAAGGCAGCCAGTCGTAACAGCTCCTTGCCGTTCTTCGGCTGGTACTCCCGCAAATAGCTGAGAATGCCCTGGCGCAGGCCACTCTTCTGGTCCTCGTCGAACTGGCCCAGCAGCGACTCGAACTGTTCGTTCTCAATCAGCGAATCGAAGCAGTAGAACATCTCCCGATAGCAGGCTATGCCAATCAGCATCCGGACGATCAGGGACCACGATTTGGCCTTGGCCAGTTGGCCATTGAGCTTCTTGGCCTTCTGCAGAACGCTGGCAATGCCCTCCATGGAGCACTCGTGGACGAAGCACAAGTGCGCCTTGATCAGCAGCTCCAAGTAGATCTGGTTCTGCTTCTTGTGGGAGAGCACTTGGGGAACGCCAGACAGTCCCCCGGGTGGTGTGGCCAGCGGCAGTCCATAGAGCGTTATGATCTTCGAGAGACGCTCAAACGTCTCGCTCTCCTCGTACTCCTTTCCGTCCTGATAGCGACGATAGGCCTTGAGGGCCTCGCAGTAGTCCAGCAGGCAGTTGCCCAGCATCGTGGTGTTTGGCGTCAGTTCCAGGAACAAGTGGAAATCCCGATCGATGCTGTGGCCCCAGAGATCGGCGTTCCTCAGGGCGTTCCGTGGCTGTTGGTTGGCATTGAAGATGTAGAAGCGTGGCCTCACAATGCACGTAGTGAGCTCCAGGGCGAGAATATCGGCAATCTATCAAGCAAATGGGAATAGAAAATCTTCTTTTGGTTTTGTACTTTGCATCTCACCTCCTTTGGAGTCATCCGTGTGGATATTTGTATGTCGCTGACCACCAGCAAGCGCTGCAGGCAATCCTCATCGGCGGCACTCTTCAGCAGCACGTGAACATCCTTGGTGCGCAGCACATCCAAATACTCCTTGTCCAGGTACATGGCGGCCCGATAGGCCAGCACAATGCGTCTGCCCAGCTCCACGCCGGCCTTGAGCTTCGACCCAATGCCCAGTAGGGTCTCCAGCGTCTGCTGCTTCTCCTTGGATGGTATCTCCTCGAACTCCAGGGCCAGGGAGTCGGAGCAGCTGTCGGAGAGATCGCTGCCGCATCGCGTCATCACATTCTGGTTGAGCGTGATCCGATTGAACTTTGGGAACGCGCTCTTCTCGATCTCGCCGAGCAACTGGCGCTCCTTGCTGGACAGATTGCCGATGCTGGTTATGCCCTCGGCCAGGGCCATCGCGAAGACAATGAACCGCAGATCGTTGGGCCGATACTCGAAGAGCTCCTGCAGCCGCAACGCCTCCACAATGTCGCCCCTGTCCAGGAGCGTGTTCAGCAGGCTGTCCAGTCGCGCTTCCATCTCGGCCGTTAGCCGAGACTTTCCGGCAATGCTCAGGTCGTCGATGCCCGCCAGTTCCTTCAGCTCCGAGAAGGACTTGTAGAGGACAAGCCGCTCCTGCAACATGATCTGCTCGTAGTACTCCGAGTGGTAGATGGCCAGCGAGGGGAGCTGATCCTCGGGCAGCTGCAGATAGCACACGACCATGTCGTACTCGATCTGATCCCTGTCGAAGGACTCGTTGGGGAACAGATGGTGCTGCTTGATCACACCCAGCGCATTCTGGAGCAGCTCGTAGCGCCTGAGAGCACCCGCCTGGTGGCCGGCGGCTGCCTGCAACAGGAAGTTCACCAGAATGGCCGGCGGCAGAGCATGCTGCTCGATCTCCCGCTCGTACTCGTGGCGGGGACGCAGCACTCCAGCATCCAACTCGGCCAGCCACTTGGCATAGACGATGTCGCTCAGCGGCAGCTGCAGCAAGGTGGACAACTGCAGTGCCTCGTCGTAGGCCTTCGCCTCGGTGAGGGCGTCCACCAGACGCCTGTACTCGGAGCTGTCCCTGCGCACCAGCTGCGCCAGGTCAATGGCCAGTTCCCTGAGCCACGTGGCGGCCACACCAAAGACCTTGTGCAGCAGGCAAAAGTCGAGCAGATCGCATATGTCGCCCACATCCGAGCGGCAGATGCAGTCCAGGAACCGCCGCTGCTGCAGAATGCAGTCAAAGTTCGACTGCAACTGAACGAGCAGCAGCCCAATGGAGCGCTGCATCATCTGCTTGCGCGGCAGGGAGGCACACAGCGGCAGAGTGACTGCATCGTGGCTCCAGCTGCAGAAGAACTGACGCAGCTCCACAATGGTGGCATCGCTGAAGTCCTCCTGGTGGCCCGTCAGCTGCAGGAAGCGGCACAGATGCGTGAATTTGCAATCCTACAAGGAAGATTCACAATTATTGGAAACGGGAATCGGGAATGAGGAATCAGAAGTCAGCCTCCCACTCACCGGCTGGAAGATTTCGAAGCTGTGCAGGAGAGCGTTCACGTGGCCGCCGGCAACGGCTCCCCGTATCACGGACCACACCCACTCGAAGCGATCGTCTTCCCTCAGCAGCAGGGTGCTCCACTGGCCGCTGGCCACCGCCAGCCAGACGAGCCAGCACCAGTCCAGATTCCGCCTGCTGACGGTGGCCGCCAGAACAGCGAGGACGGGCAGCCCCTCCCTGATGCAGTGCCTCAACAGATTTATGCTGCTGCAGTGCGGAGCGCTGCCCTGCATCATCTCCAGAAACTTGGCCGCGGTTGGGACTTCCTCGTCGGGCAGACTGTTGGAACTGCACAGGATGATGGCAAACAGATCCTGGCGAGCGCAGGGGCTGAGCAGGTTGCACATGGACTGATCCGCATGCCTTTGCAGCTGCTGCTGCTGCACATTGGCCTCCTGGATGGAACTGTGCGAGGAGTTGGTCATCGTTTCCTGCGAGGAGTTCGTCTGAGCTTCGACGCCGCCACGACGCGTGGGTCTGTTGGAGCTGCGCTTGTGCTGCCGATCGCTGGACTCGTAGCTCAGAGCCCGCAGCAGGTGGACACCCAGCGCAGACGACTTGAACTCCGGCAGCAGCTTCTTGAGCTCCGTCAGCGGCAGATCAAAGTACTGGATGAGCAGCAGCAGGTGCCACCAGTCATTTCTGGAGGCGTAATACTGGAGCAGAGCCCCTGGAAAGTTGCCCGGAATCTTTCGCACGGCCAGCCGCATCAGAGCTTGATACAGATCCAATGGAAAGTCTTTGGGATTCGCCTCGAGCCGCTGCACCAGATCCCGGTCCCATTGGGCCAGCAAATCCGCGTAGCTGTCGCTATGCCGACGCTTTGGCAGATGCCTTTGCAGCAGAAGGAAGCTGCGCAGCGACTGAGTGTCGAAGCCCAGCATCTCGCAGCAGGCCACACAGTGGGTGACCAGCTCCTCGTCGCCGGCATGCTGCAGGGCCAGCTGCGTGGTCGTTTCACAGGCATGGAACAGCTGGCTCTTCGTTATCTGGCCGTACAGCTGCAGCTGCTCCGTGATCAGATAGTACACTGCATAGGCGCCCCTGTGCTGCTTCAGATAGTGCGTGTAGTTCAGCTGCGACCTCCTGGCAAAGCGCTGGCAGAGCCGGGGATTCGAGAAGGTCACCAGCTCCCCGTGGCCAGCGGCAGCCAGCACCGAGAGATTCACTTGCTTGAACTTCAGGAAGAGTTCGTGCGGCGTGGGCAGGGCAGCCGGACTGCCCGTCGGTCCGTGGTCAAAGCGTGCCGTCAGCGACTTGAGATATGGCACTCGGCTCAGGCTGGTGGAGGTGAGGAAGCCCTCCAGGGAGCGCACGCTCGGCTCCAGCGTCAGAAAGTCGTAGAACGTGAGCAGGGGATGCTCCTCAAAGGGGCCGACCGACTCGTTGTGGGTCTTCTCCAAGTACGTCTGCACGCTCTTGGATATCTGCAAAGGGAAATCTCTTAGAAGGGAACCAACGAGCGAACGAACGAATGCCCCTACCAGTTGGAATCCCTCGTGCTGCGTCAAAGAATGAGTTTTGAGATCAATTATGAGTGTGAGCAAGGGCTCCTGATGCGCCTCGCTGCCTGCCAGCTGCTCCAGCGCGGCAATGGGCACACAGTCCATCAAGAGCAGGGCGTGGTGGCCACGGTCCAGCAGATATTTGGCCAGCGGCTGGCGGCTGATGAGCTCCGAGTGCTGTCCCAGGCAATCCATTGTGCAGAAGCGCCGCAGCTGTGTGGGAATGTCCGAGGATTCATCGGGGAAGAAGTAGCCCGCGCGGGCAAAGTAATTTCGCAGCGGTTCGCTGGGCTGCTGCAGCTGCTCCAGCGCGTAGTCGTACATGGAGCAGTCCACCTGCCAGGCCGCATAGCCCTTCTCGAGCGGGGACAGTGTGTCCTCGGGTTCCTTGCCCTCCTGACAGCAGCACCAGCGCTGCAGCTGGTCCAGCCGCTGGTTATCCACGAGATGCTGCCACACCATCTCCTTGCTGAGCTCGGGTAGCAGCGATTCGTTGCCATTGGAAAAGTACAGCTCCACCAGGAGCAGCTGCAGCGCCTCCTCCGGCAGCGTCATCAGCGCCTCGATGTGCACCCGCGGCAATTGGGTCTTCAGTTTGGCCAGCAGCGCGCCACACTCCCGCAGCTGCTGCACCAGCGACCAGTAGTAGGCCAGGACGGGCTCCTCCTGCTCGTACAGCAGCGGTTCCTTGGTGCGCAGATGATCCAGCACATACTCACTGAGATCCTCGTCCTGGCACTCGCAGGCGTACTGAAAGAAGAAGCACTTGACGTCCCTGTCCACATTACGCAATGTGGTGTCCGCCTTGTGGACGAGCCGCTCCGACAGCAATCGCTGCACATAGGCCTGCACCACATCGTAGAAGTAGTGGCGGTACTCCGCTGTCGTCGTTTTCCTCTTCTTGGCCCAATATTCCATGCACAGGTCGATGTTCTCGCCTTTGGTGGCCACCTCCTTGATGATGGCCACCTCGCTGATGCCCGACCAGCTCTTGAACAGTTTGTCCCGTGCCTGGGCCTGGGCCTGAGCGGAATGCATCTCGTTGGGCGGTGTGTGGGCGGACGTGTGTGTGGAATGTTCCGTGAGATTTTTTTCACATTTCTTTGTTTGGAAATCAACAGTTGCTAATGGCCGCCCACAGCTGATTATTCTTATCTCTGGTTCAGGCGCGAACTAGTTCGTTGTTGTGG
The DNA here is from genome assembly GCA_018150905.1 of Drosophila ambigua. NCBI lineage: Eukaryota > Metazoa > Arthropoda > Insecta > Diptera > Drosophilidae > Drosophila > Drosophila ambigua. The sequence continues at coordinate 7,290,507 of JAECWS010000001.1, read as the reverse complement.
TTATTTGGGCTATGAATAATCAAATCGATTTTACAGCTAACACAAGCTAACCAAACCATAATAATTTAATTTCCTATTCTGCTTATTTGTTTCTTTAATTTACTTGTTAAAAGCCATTTAATGTGTGACTCCCAAAATAATTCATTTGACTTCGTTTCGATAGTTATCTATCGATAGTTGGGCGCTGCCAGACAGCTGTTTTTGTGCTGATACCACTTGGCGCTCTATTTGAAACCCCTTAACGCCATATGGCGGTATCAGCTTTCGTTTTCGCTGGTAATTCTATATCCACTGCAGACGTCCTTCCTTGTGAAATTCAAGTAGCTCAAGGAAGCTACAAGTTCACTTAACTCAACAGTTCAAGTCACATGTGGGGCTTGATCGCAGACCAGACCCCCCACACGCGCACACAGAAGGCGGTCGGTCGTTTGCTCCGCTCCGTTTAGGCCCTTTATCATGTTGCTCCTTCCGTCCCTGTTGTTAGCCAGAACTTGGCCATTTGGATTTGCCATTTTTGGGCTTACAACATCCGCTTACAGCCTGTGGGGCGTTGGGGCCGATAAATCAACTGCCTAACAAAAACTTACAACATTTCTAGGAAGCTTCTATCGTCCAAGAGCAGCAGCAGCAGCAGCCGCACTTTCCACATGACACCTGAACCCCACTAAAGTCGCAGCCAGAGCCCGAGCCGGTGACTCCATTAATAATTTTCACACGACCTGCCGGCTGGGGTGGGGAGGGGGGAATTGTGTCATGTAAATTTGACATGCCACATTCTGTGGCCGAGCCACCTTTCTTCGTTGGTTGCGTAAGCTGATATTTTGTGCAGCAGCATAATTATATTCTTTATGTTTTTTACGCCGAAAGAAGAACTGGAACAACAACAAGAGGGGGATATGTGTTGCCGCCACATATTTTGGCTCTTTTCTTGTTTTTATTTTGTTTATTTTGGACTCTCTTCGTGTGGCCCGTGGTTCTTGTTGTTGCTGTTACCGTTTTGGTCACTTTACAAATAGTTGGAGTGGAAAAAAGCTTTATGGGATCTGCGGCTCCTCCTCCTCCACCTCCAGCGACGGTGGATACCCATGTCTGCAGTTGGGCTTTGAGCGGGTGACTTGGCAATCAAACCGGTTGTCCCTGCTCCGTCTTTCTGCTGGCTTTACTGTCTCTGAATTTGTATCTGTGTCTGTATAACTATATCTATGTGCTTGCTTGTGTGTGTTTGTGTGTGTGTGTGTGTGTGATTTATAGTTACGCACAAGCGCGCAAATCCAATTAGACGAACCGACTGACCTGACTGGCTGACTGACTGACTGACTGACAAAATTGAAGCTTGGCCCGCAGCAAATGCCGCCAGATCTTCAGCTGAGGCTCCTCTGGGCACAGTAGTCATTCCCCCAAAACGATATTAACATAATTTTAATTACACAGCCTGCACCCACAGCCTGCCATCAGGCAAAGCTCTTTTCTTTTAGCTGAGTTATTTTGAATATTTGTCTCAAAGCTGCCTCAAATTCCCTTGCATAACGTTGGGTCCTTTGTATAATTGATTTGCTGATATTCCCTATATCTGGGAGCTACTGTAACTCATAGAGATATGTTCGGGTCGGTCGGACTGTATATGTTTTCGGCGTTTACATCATCGCCAATGGCGGAACTTCACTGCCCCGGCCACACAAATGTTGTCCATGGTCCGCTGTCCGCTGTCCGCCGCTCGCCTTTGTTGCATTTTTCTCAAAAATACATTCAAAGCATCAAACCGAAAGCAACGAACTGCAGTCGCGCATCTTTATCTAAAAATTGAATTGAAATGTATGTCATAATACCTTTGGCATGCCGGCCAGTTGCTTGACATTAAAAATGTGCTCCCCCCCTCACTGCACTCTGCCACTGCCACATATGGCTGAATGCAAATTTTCATCAGCCATATGGAGCAAAATGCAACAACAAAAAAAAATGCTGATGACGTTTCTCCCCCAATTGAAATGCAACTCACAAAACTTTGGGGAACGGGCCCGGGCCTGGGGCCTCGGACCGCGTCGTACCCGCTCCTAGTTGAACATTTTGTGCTTTTAATTTTTTCGCAAAAAGGGCCAAGTGCTCGGCCGTGTGTGGTTATTGTTTTGATGGCTCTTTCCCACGTTAAATGGGTCTCAAGTATGATATCGTATCAAGATCGGGGCCTGGACAGGGTGTGTTCCACACGTTCCGCACACAATTGAATGCTTAAACAGCTCGCTTCGGTGCGGTGCGGTGCGGCTGAGACTCGTCCGAGTCCCCGGATAACCTTCAAGCAATTTGTGTTTTTTTTTTTTCTGGGGCTTTTCCTATGGAAAGTCAAGCCGGTCCACCGATTTGGTAATCGCCTATCCGGACAATAGACCGTTTTTGGGGGTGAGAGAGAAAGAGAAAAAGAAACAAAAATTGATTGATAGTCGCGGCACATTCCACATTCCACGAGCTTCCCTTGACTCCCCCTCCGATAAACTTGTTTTCACTGACGGACTCCCCCACCCCCCCACCTCTGTCTTTCTCCTCTATTTCTATATTTTGCAAAACAACAAATGGGGAACCAACAAACCAAAGCGATGATTAATTGGGGATGACTGACTGCGGTGACTGTTGGACTGGAGGAGGCGCAAATCCCGAGCCACGATGTGGAATACCATTGCAGATAGGTCACAGAGCCCATAGTTTATCCGTCTAAAATCGTTCAATGAACCGATCGGGTCAGATCGGATCGGTTCAAATCGATTGACACAGAAACTCGAAGATTGAAGATCTGTCCAAGAAGCATCTTTGTCAGCCATGCGAGAATATCCCATTGATTGGGCTTTGTTCTGGTGCGAACCGAGAATGGGATTCTTTGCAGATTTATTTGCATTTGCTTTTTTTTTTCGGCCAGCCTTTCGCTTGTACCGTTAAATGGGAGCCACTCTCTTGGGCCATAAATTGGCTTGGGCCAAAAGCCGAAACAAAATGCCTCATTAACACCTGGTTTGCGTGCGATATTTGAGCTTTCGATTTAACGGTCATGCCCCGATCAAAATATTGAAATTCAATTTCTTTATGCCCAAGAGCGTGGCAGGGGAGGGAGGGAGGGATGGATGAGGAGGGGGAATGTTCAAGTTCAGGTCCCATAACCTCGTTGGTGGTCCCCCAAGGGGTCTGAGTTCTTCGTCTCTTTTTCCTAATTAAAATCAACATGCGCTGAAAATCAAAAGTGCAAACAGAACCAGAACATAAATCAACGTTGAAGTGAATCCGAATCCGAATCAGAATCTGAAGTCTCGAACCCGAACCCGAATCCCGTGTCCAGGCAGCAGCCAAAACTGATCTCTCTCTCTCTCTCTCTGTCTGTCTGTCTCTCTTGAGTCCCATCCCAACGGCCTTGCTTATCAGCCGTTTTCCTTTTCTTTGTTCATTCGTTGCCTCTTCTTTAGTTTGCTTTCTTTGTTTCCGAACTCTTCTTGCCACACGATGTTCTTGTTGTTTTTTTTTTTTTTTTGGCCAAGTTGCAGTCCATTTTGCCGCAACAGGTTCTTGTCTTCCAGCCATTCCAGTGCGCGCTCTCCCGCTCTCGCTCTCCCTCCTCCCATTCCACATAACTTCCAAAGCCCAGAACTGGACACTCAACAGGTTCTGCATAGAAAGAGCGCTCTCTGAGTGCTCGTACTCTGAGTACTCGTACTCTCTCTCTCTCTCTGTTCCTCCTGCTTAGATAAGTGACTTTCAGTATTAAATAGAAATACGAGTATATGTACCTGTTTGCTTAGCTCTATGCAGTTGCTGTTGTTGCCGCTGGTGTTCCCTGATAAGGCCTAACCCCCATTAGCAAATGATTTCCATGGGCACTGGAGTGCCCAACATATTGACAGCATACGTACATTTCCTACTGGGTTTTTTTTTTTCATTTCGCCGACCGCCCTCTCTCCCACCAGTTCGAAGCGGCTCAGGTAGGTGCTCTCTCTGTCTCTCTCTCTCGAAACCAAGGTACAATTAGTGCAAGGTAAAGACTATATCCCTCTCAGGCGTTGCCTCTTGTTGGCTACTCTTTCGTTCTTTCTTTCTTTCCATAAATCAAGAGAGTTTTGTGAGCGCACGCCGCTTGGAAGGCACCTCACCTTGTACTCCATACACTGGGCCCACAACAACAGCAACGTCTTGAGACGCATTGCTCTCTCCTGCTCTCGACGGTTTTCAGCTGCCTTTTAACGTGGCTTGCTTGGGTATTTTTGCAACTGCTGGGACTGACAGAGAGAGAGAGAGAGAGCGAGCGAGCGGTATAGCGAACAAGATTCGACACGATACGACATGAGCTTTGCCTGATCGAGACTCTTGGCCAGCGGTGTCTCAGTCTCCATTCGGCTCTCATTTTGTTCAGTTCGTAAGACCCCGACCGACGCGCAGCAAGAACCAGAGGCAGAGACAACGTTATATGCCCCCACCCCTCGCGCGCTCGCTTCTGGTGGCCCGCGCAGCCTTTCCGTGTCCGTGTCCGTGCCCGTGATAGTGCCGTGTACCGTGCCTGTTGTGCCTTGTGCCTTGTGAGTTTATTAAAAGAATTCATACATACTCGTATTTAAAAAACGAGTGCACATCTTTTGTCAATGGAAATTCTGTGAAAAGTTCACTCAGCTTAAGCTCTCCAAGCAACACAGAGAGAGAAAGAGAACGAGAGAGAGAGAGAGCGAGAAGTAATGCAAACAAAATGCGGCCAAAAGCACGAAACGGCCTTTTCAGCTTTATAACAATATCGTGTAAAAATGTGCCTCCAAACAAAAAAAATTACATACTCAGCAAACATCAACAAAATGACAAAAAACAGAAGAAAAACAGTTCATGGAGTGATCAACCTTCAGCCGCTGAAGAATTCTTCCGCTTACAAAATGTATTTTCATGAAAGATTGTTTTAGCGGGTGGCAAGAAGATTCTGTGTGTTTTTTGTTGTGTGTTGTGGCTGCCACAACAAGTTTTCCCCTCCAACAAAAACAACAACAACAGCAACAACGATTTTCCAACCAGTTTTCGGAGCTTGCCATTTTCCGCGCTTCAAAAACTTCTTCCTTTTTCTGCTTCTCCTTCTTGTGCATGTGATCCCAGAGAACCAAGGGAGAGAGAGACAGAGAGAGATAGAGAAGGTGGAGCACAAAAGCAGCTGCAAAAATTTCTCATGGGTCGGTCATCCCGTTCTCGTTTTTTTTGTGCCTTCCGCCATATAGAGCATATAGTAAACCCCCCTAGTTAGCCCGGCCAGACAAGACCTGGTAAAACCTGGTCAAATAGGTGTCCCAGTACGTGTTTGGGATTATTTCAACAGGGGCGCCACTGCCACTAGCGCATAAAACGGTTTGCGGTAAGAAACTCAATTCGTGGAGCCAAATGCATCGTCGCTTGAGACAAATCCGAATCGGAATTGTGGGTCGTGAGACACAGCCACAGTTGCAGTTGCAGTGGCAGTTGCATAAGCAAATGCACCGAAAAACGAATGAAATAAACCTGAAATTAAAGCCATAAAACCATGTAGAGCACAGATAGAGGAGTGTTAGAACTGGCAACAAAGAAGGTTCGAAGTGTTTTGCTGCAACTAGAGAAAGATTGCTCCCAAAGTGAAGCCCCTTGGGCATAAGATCTTTTTCTTGTGAATCATCCATTAGAGTACTCAAAATTTGCATACAGCAAGACAGAGGGGTACGTACGTATGTATGTATGTATCTTTCTCATGCACTCAAGAATTCCGAATCTGATTCAGTTAGCGATAACGAATGATAAAGAGCAAATCATGCAAATCCCCTTAGCTGACAGCCAGGGGAAAGTGGTCGAAACTGGAGCTGCAGCTGTAGGAGTCGGAGTAGGAGTAGGAGGAGGAAGGAACTGTGGAAAGGCAGGCATAGGGTTTCCATGTCGCATATCCATGTGACAACTTATCAACTGTCACAGAGGGGCCCCCCAGTGGGGGGGTTGGTTCTGGCATAGCATCCACATCGAATGCTACACAAGAATTTCAAAGCAAAGCAAACTTGTTTGCTCAACTTCTTGCCCCGTGATTGGCGGGGAGGGCAGGAAGCGATAGGTAGGTGGAATTGGTGCTGGGTGCTGGCTCTGGAGGCGGAGGTGGAGGTGGAGCTGGAAGTGGAGGCGGTAGTGGTGGAGCAGACCCGAGTTCAATACTCTCGCCGGCATTCACCCGACAAAGCAAATGGTTTTTGGTTTTTCGGGTGTTTTGAACTCATTTCGAAATGCGTAAATTTTGGTTGTGTATCTCGGGGCTCTCAATTTCTGCGTCTTGTGTCAATGTTTTTGTGTCTTGAAAGATTGATTAAATTATACGCGGCAGCAGCAGCGCCACGCCAGCGATGATCTATTTAATTAAAGTGGCAAACATCCGTGTGGAATGCGGCGTGAAGCAGCGGCAGCAGCGACCTTGCCATATTTGATGGAATTTCTATCTGGTTCCCGTTCCCATCCATGATCCATGATCCATGATGTGTGTGCTGAGTGTGTGTGGTTGCCACTCGAGTTGTCAGCGGCAGATCCATTGGCGGTAACTCGTTTCTGGGTCTGTCTCTACCTCTCTCTCTCTCTCTCTCACTGTATGTGTGTGGAGAGTTTTATCTTATCGAGGGGGCATACTCGTACTGTTACCGGCTCTCAACGACGACGACGACGACGGGCTAAGACTAATTTTAATCTTATCGTTTGTCACAATTAAGTAGTGCAAACACCACCACAGCAGAGAACCAGAAACAGAAACGGAAAGGGCAACAGAACCAGAACCAGCAACCGAATGAAACATCATCCAGCCAGCAGGAGCATTCTCCCCTCTCAGAGTTGTAAATTTCTCACAAAGTAAGCTGAAATTTCGGGAAAACACGAGCCATGCCACGCCACACACTGAGTGTTTTTCCTCGATAAAACACACAACAAAAAAACAAAAAACGTTGCGCAAAAAAAATGTATTTTCTTGTTGGTCGGACGACTCGTGTCTCCAGCTAAGCAAATAAACAGAGAATGGGAATGATGAGAATGATATACTCACAAAAAATATGTTCCAAAGAAATTGCCATTTCATCATTATTTGAGATAGAACGGAATACGTAATAGAAAAACCATTTGCCAAACGGCACAAAACGCTGCGAGAAATATGGTTTAAATCTATGAATTATAGACCCCATAAAGGGAGCGAGAATGAACGTCTCTCTTCCCAGTCTTCTTTGAGGTAAATGTCCCTTCAGATGGTACACATTTAATGTTTTATATTCAGTCAAGTGTTTAGTTTGAGCCAAGGAGGCAGTCAGCACACTTGGAACAACATTCCTTCGCTTTCTATCAACTTTTTCAGCAGATATATTTTCTGACTTTCCGGCTTTCCCCTACCTTTTCTACCATTTTCCTGTGGGGGTTTTTTTCTGTACATTTCATATTTGCATTGCATAAAGTGCTAGGAATTTGCAAAGGTAAATATTTGTGCCACATACCACAGCGACACTTGTTCTCCCTCCAGCTCTCTGGGTGCCAGCATCTCTGTCTCTGTCTCCCTCTCACTCTCTCTGTTGCGTTGATAAGAAAACGAGAACGAGAATGAGAACGAGAAACGACCTTGTGGCTCGATGCCAACGACCTTCACAGTTTAACAGACAAATTACAACATCCACAGGCCTTCGGAACAACTAAATTTCGCATCCTGCCACATGCTGTATGCCGCACGCTGTGTGTTTGGTCTCCGCTTTGGCGGAAGTAAAGCAAGCACAAAGAAATGATGCGATGCGATCCGACCCGATCCGATGCGATCCTTCGTCCCGTAGGTAGATGAGATGCTTGAGATCCTGTTGACAGCGGACCATAAGCCGAAACGAATGCACCGCTGAGAGCATGAGTTTCGAATGTGTGTGGCATGTAGCTGCTCGTATCTCGTTGCAACTGCAACAAAATGTACTTACCAAGAAGCGCAGCTTGGGAATATATATTTTCCTGAGTTTTTCCCTTGCCAGGCGCATTGCAGCGCAGCGGAGCACTAAAGAAAACGTTGAACTTGCCGCAGGTTGCAAGCGGTGTAGCGGTGTTGCCAGGCCCTTTTTTTTGTTGCTGTTGCCGTAGTTGCTGTTGTTGCGGAAATCCAGCGAACGAATTAAATTTAATTGTAAATTTATGCGTCGGCTGAAGCTCCATTTTCTGCCTTGGCTTTAGCTTTGGGCTGCACCTTCCACCATTTCCCCCGTTTCCCCTTTGCCATTCTTCAGCTGTGGTGGGCTCCATGTTGCTTTTGTTGAGTGGAATGGAATGCCTCTCGATCTTCACCTTTGCTGCAGCTGCTACCTGTGTGAGAATTGACGAAAATTATAATGAGTTGGCAAAAGTTGAGAGAGTGTGGCAGTGGCAGTGGCTGCAAGAGTAGTGGCGAAACACCTCAGACCTCCTCAGGTAGTACATAGTCACAGGCAGACAGACAGGCAGGTAACAATTCCCATTCATACGAGTAGTTGCAGCGCTTTTCTAACGCTTGTTAGTAGCTGACACTGCGGAGTACGCGAGTAGAAGCCTCAAGCGCAAATTTATGACAGCCTTTGGGCGCTCTCTTTCGCTCTCTCTCTCATGGTGCGATCTGATGTCAGGTATTCCAATCTTTGACAACTCTTTTGCGGGTCTCTTTGGCCACCTACGCAGCAGCAGGGAGCAGCAGAAACAGTTAGCAGATACCTTAAGCTGATAAGCAAACACTTGGTTATGGAATTTGACAGTTGCTTCAAGTGCCACACACACAAAGGGAGAGACAGACAGAGAGAGAGATAGAGACAGGTCAGGGGTTCAAGGAACACAGAGCCCAAGGTTTCCAAAACAATCCAATCTTGGTTTTTGGGAATAGCTTGAATGATTTACAACCTTCTGAATAGAATGTAATGGTAGGATGGTCAATGCTGGAAAGATCTACAGATTAGGATATCAAAGATCTACACCGAAACTCAGTGGAAACTCGAGGGCAAAGATTTCACGGTCCGAAGAATAGCAACAATAATTACAATGAAAATATTGATTTTCTTCTGCCTTAAACATAGATCTAAGAATTCAGATACGACATATCTGTGTATACCGAATGGCAGGGCAGGATTTCATGGGTTTGATTTTATTTTGCACTAAATCAAGGGAAGAAGAGTACTAATTTGGATCCAGAGACGAGGATCCACAGATCGCAGCTATTTGGAATTTATTTGAAATTATTCATTGTAGATATCTCGAGTAAATTAATAGAAAAAGAATCCAAACTCCTTAATAAAGGCAGCATCCTTGTTCAGCACTATTTTCGCCATAGAGCTCAATGTATTTGCTTGGCTCGTACCAACGTTCGTCGATTGCTCGCTCTGGTCTGGGTCTGGGGCTTTTAGCCATTTCTGACCTCGCCATCGATTGGCCAGCAATCAAAACCCGTTCTTAGAGTCGCTCTGGTCGTCGTCTAGTCGATGCGGAGCTCTCGAAGCTTGCAACCTGGGTGCTCGGGAGCTGGTAACTGGAATTGGAATTGCTATTGGGATTGGTAATGGTACTGGGAACTAGGGGAACTCTTGCTGTTTCGCTATGCTTTTAGTTTGAGGGTTGGGGCTGCGAGCTGGGCGCTGGGGGTTGGGTCTGTGCTCATTTCACTGGCGCCACTTTCTGTATTTTTGCATGTTTTCCGCATTATATTTTTTTGTCATTTTTGCATTTCGATGTTGAATATTACGTGAGGCAGAAAGCCAAACCCATGCCAGTACCCGTACCCGTACGTACAGCGCCAGCAAAAGTGTCTAATTTCGGAAATCACAACGAGGCGGCACTACGACTAGTCGCATTTGTATTCGCATTCTAGCCAAGGCCATAATTAGCAAATCGTTGGGGGGGTGTGTGGGGAGCAAAGCTTTCGCATGTCAAGGAGGAGAGGGTATCCTCCTCCAGGGGGCATGAAAGTGCCACGAGGAGGAAGTGTCATTGCACTCTCTCCTCAAGCTGACGCTGAGGCAGAGGCACAGGCTGAGACTGTGGCCGTGTGGCTGTGGCGAGTAAGTAGATTTATCTGCCACGTACTTTGTCCCCTCAGCCCGCTCCCCAAAAAACAGGCTTCTTCCTTCTCTTTGGGGGCTTCTTGTGCCTCTCAGCTTGGGCCTAGGTCTGCTGTGTCTTTGCTGGTGCTGCTGCTTCCAGGTCTGTGTCTGAGTTTGTCAACAGAATCCAGTTTTTCGCCTAGGACAAGCTCCAGCTCCAGTATCAGAAGGGGGCAACAGGGGCAGATGAAGCCCCAGTCGATGCTGCGTTCCTTTGGCAGGCAGGCAGCGCTGCATGCAATGCTGGTTCCAATTTCAATTCAAGTTCCAGTTCTTTGGGCCTCATAATTATGCATTAAACACTTGAAGTTTACGGGCCCCAGAGGTGGCAGCTGCTGCTGCTGCTGTTGCGGTGGCAGCCTCTGGTGGCATTAATGGACATCAATTTGCATAGAAACCATACAGAAAACGATGACATTTCAAAGAGAGAGAGACACAGACGACTGCGTGGGCCATTTGGAGACGATGAAATGCAGTCGCCAAATCGCATTTGGGCGCAAATGCTGGGCAACAACAAAACTTGTTTATTGGCTTAGACGGACGGACGGACGGACGACCGACCCGACACTGCTCCTCCGGCACGGCTGTCGCCTCCCAGTCGCCGCCTCTTGCGCTGTCTCTCCTCTCCGCTTATTTCGTGGGTCAATGTTATGTAAACCTGGTTCACTTTTTTTCCTTCTTTTTCGTCGTTGTTGCTTTTGTATATTTTGTAGCACACATACCATGCCATATAACACATAATACTCTCCACTTATTACACAAAAACCTAAATAACTCGACAAATATTTACGGACGGGCGGCAGTGGTCAGTCGTTCACAGAAATCGATTCAATTTCTCATGTCTCTCTCTCTATCTATCTCCCTCTCTGTGTGTATCGCTCTCTCTCTCTGTCCATCCATCTATGCGGTGCCCGTCTCCGTATTTTCTGGTTTGGCTGCATTGCATTCCAAAAGATGCGCCACAGACCGGACTCCGCGATAACAGACAGACAGAGAGAGAAAGAGGAGGGAGGGTGACAGATATGTCGCCAGAGACCAAATGAAAATTAAAATAATTCCAAAGATTCGCTTACATCATCCGACGATCCCACCTACCTACCTCCCTCACTCACTCCCTCCTCATCCTCCACAGAGGTGGCCGTACAGCGGAATGGCAATGAGAATCAAGCAGCTCTAAGCGTGCCACAAAATCAGCCACAAAAAACTTCAAGGGAAACCAAACAGCAAAACGAACGCAAGAGAAAAGCTCTCAGCAGCAAATGAAAATGCGAAATCACAAAGAAAATGGAAACCGTCTGGCGGTCAGCTCCTCATCCTCCTCGTCCGCCTCCTCCTCGTGCTCCTCCAGCAGCACGACGGATCTGAGCAGCAGCGGGAACGGAAACGGGAACGTGAACGGGAACGTGAACAGTCTCCAGCAGCAGTCGGAGAATAACAATAAGATTTCGGTGGTGTCCAAGCTGCTGCTCAAGACCGCTGGCATCGGTGCTAAGGATAATACCGCCAGTCCGCAGCCACGGAGGGATGCCACAACCAACAGCAGCAGCAGCAGCACAGCAACAGCAATGCCAGCTTCAGTTCCGCATCGATCGCCGGCTCCATCGTACAGGTAAGGTCTCGGTCTCTCTCTCTCGCTCTCTCTCTTAACCGGTTTTTCGTTTTATTTTCTTCTTGTTTTATTATTCTTGTTAATAAATCCTCAAAAGCGCGCAGAATTCCAATCGCACGAGAGGCAATGTCTCTGTGACTCACCGAACGCCACCGCCTCCCCGTCGTTGTGGTTGTGGCTGTGGCTGTGTCTTGGGCCTGAAACAAAAAATGAAACAAAAGTGAAGGCTAACACAAACAACCAAAACGAAACGAAATGCCCCGAAAACCCACGCACCACGCACCCGGGATCCGGGACTGGGAATGGGAATTCAATTTGAATGGGAATGGCTGGCCGATGGTGCATCACTCTGTGCCTGTGCAGGTTCCTAATTGAATTATGGCTCTGACCTCCATTTCCATGGGCCATGCTCCATGCTCCATGCTCCACGCTTGCATCCCAACAAAAGTTTCGTTTTCGATACGTCCAGATATCTCCAAACGGTTGGATTTCGGCCTTTTTTTGTGTATTTTCTTTGTTTGGTTTTTGGGTTAAGATTTGTTTGTGGATCAACACCAAAATCATCATCGCTGGGGGAATCCGCAGATCCGTACCCCTCTGCTACCCGCTTGGGCGGCGAAGGAGTCGCGATTATTAATTGAACGACTGGCAATGAATGAAGCCATAGGAATGCTGAATGTTGCGTGTGAAGTTGGTTTCCACTCCATTCGATGCTCAATCCGGAATGCAGACTGCAGAAATCAATGAATGAATGACGCTCTCTCTGCATCTCTGTCTCTCCGCCCCTCTGTCTCTCCGTTTCTCGGATTTTTGTACATTTTTCTGGCATATGCTTATGGCAGAAAAGAGACTGAAAGTTGTGGCTTTGCTTACTCTCACTCCCCGAAAACGAATTAAAGAGCGAAAAAACTGTAAAGATATTCATCTAAAATTTAATTAAGAGTATTATTTTATTTATTGGTTATTGGCAAGCAAAATCCCATTACTATAGCGATCACGGTATATCGATCTATATAGTGCATTGGACCCCCCTCGCAAAGGCAGCCTGCCGTTCTTTTGATGATTTCCACATAAGCATCTCCCATCGCTTCTGCCCTTCACTGATCTCATTCTGTCACTACAGATACAGATACAGATACAAATACAAGCGGAACCCCCTCCGAACTTGGTTCTACTTGTATTTTTGATATGCCCCGTCACCCGTCACCCATTAACCTTAACTGAATTTGTTGTGAGCCAGGCCAGGGCCGTTGCTGTGTAATCTTAGCATTCGATGCGATGCTCCCCTCTCGAATGCCACACGAATCGCTCCATGAATGCCACACATTGGGAAATGGATTGCTTTGCGGTTTAAATGCAAAATAATTTACCAAATTAACGGTACCATTATCACAAGCGACGATCCGATCAATCAAAGTGAATCCGATCAATTAAATGTTGCCTCCGAGCGTGGCACGAACAAAGAAGAACCCATACAGTGAGAGAGAGAGCAGAGCAGAGCAGAGCAGCGAGGAGAGAAAACCAATAAGAAGAAAAAGAGGTTACAGAACAGAACAGAACAGAATACAGGGTAGAGAATCGGAGAAGACTGCTCATAGATGGAGATGGAGATGGATATGATGATGGCTTTGGATGGGAATTGGAACAGCATTGACCTTACCACCGAAATCGAGTGATGGGGGGCTTTGATTAATCATCTCTGCATTCCTAATTGTGGCCCCATCTTCATACATATGTGTCGATTGTTATCATTTTTTGTGTTGAATTTTGCAAAATAATATATGCCTCTGGGCACACCGAAAGAGAATGCCCATCCGTCCACCGATAGATGGATGGACGGATGGTTGGATGGATGGATGGATGGATTCGATCTGTTAGGTTATTGAACCGCTTCCCTGCCGACGCTGAAGCTGGAGCATTTATACCGCTTTAGTTTTTCATCTGGCTCTCTGCCACACACAAAACGCTAATTACTGTGGGGCAGCGACTGGGGATGGGGCGCGCACGCTTTAGTTCCAGTTATTAGATGGCGAACCCCAGCTGGTTCCCGTAAGCAAACGCGTACTCGTCGTACACTTACTCGCCAGCCTCCTCCAGGCACAGCAACAGCAATAGCAACAGCTCTCACCCCCCTCTGACTCGTGCTGGCCACATCCATTGATGGAGCACCCATTCTCGTGTGGCTTAGAACTAGTTTTTGGGGTCTCTGGGGTTCGCTCTGAGAGATATTTTTGCATCGATTAGGCCACATTCCACGCACCTATCTCCCGCCGCTGGGCGTTGCAATCTCTTTTGTGGCTATTTATAGCTGCAATCGAATTAATTGTGGCCACGCCCAACCCCCCTCATGCACTGGTGAATAGTGAATATTGAACATTGAATAGTGAATACTGAGTACCAGATAGTGGGCAATGGGCAATGGGCTCTGACGCTCGGAATCTTTCCATTCTGCGGCCACTTCTTCGCCTCTTTCAGATGAATGCGCAGATTTCTAAAGAAATACAAATATTTTCGGGCTCTTCTCTTTCGGTTGCTGTCTGCCAGCCTCACTTATGTATGGATTGTTTTTTTCCGTCGCATCAGCCAAAGCACTTGACGCTGCCAATGGCATCTCTTTTTTTCCTGGTGTTGCTACATATTTATATTATTATTATTATTGTTTCGTTTCGTGTGAAGTTCAGGCCGAATCCGAAGCTGAATCCAAGCCGTAAGCCACTGATCAGTGGAGTGGGGCACCCTAATCGGTGGTTCATTTCCGCGGCAGAGCTGCTTTCCTTTCAGCTGCGCTGCGGAAATGATCGCATATTTCGCCAAAAGAGATCTTAAGATCGTCCAAGCAATTAGGGGCGGCAGCGGCGGACCGCTAACTGGCTAATACTCTTCCCAGAACTCACAGAGAGCGAGAGAGACAGTCTTGGAATTTGTTGGTTCTCTTTTAATTGAGTGAACAGTCGGAGAATAAAACGGGGGATTATCTCAGAGAATTCCAGAGAGAAACATTAACAGAAACAATGAGAAGAAAATGATCTAAGCTTAAAGAATTTTATTTGGTGTTACCCTTTAAAATCTTTAATTGGAAAATTGTGTTGTTTATCCACCTAAAATCAAAGGCGATCAAACGATTCATAGAGTATTGCCCGCTTCGTTGCTCTACTTAAACATTTTCCACACCTTTTCTCGTAATTCGTTTTCATTTGCAATGCCCTGCCTGTCGAACGTTGAAGCTTAGATCCAGCTTCAGCTCGCCGCTGGCTGTTCGCTGCTCGACGGTTAACGCTCATTAGTTCTCTAGCTGCGCCGTCCCCCTGCCATCCAACCAACCCCATCCCCCCCCCCAGGCCAACTAGTTTCTCACACACCGCCAAATACCGCACACCGCACACCGCACTGAACAAACGGATAGAATTCTCTTTGCGGCAGGCGGCATGCGGCAGCAGCTCTGCAATTAATTAATGCCAAGAGTCTGTCCGTCCAGAAGCGGCAATGGCAACAGAAAGCCGCAACAATGCTGCCTGCCAGCGCTAAATTCTAGCCAGATTCCAGCTAAATTGTTTGCGTCTTGTCTTTGAACTCGAACCGCCTTCAGGAGAGGCCTGCCGCTGTTGCTGCTGCTGCTGCCACTCTGCCAATGGTTTGCATTTTTTAAGCAGAAGAAAAAAATTATAACAAATAATTGCCTTTTGCTCCGGCGACAGGTGCAAAGAGCGGAGCTTCCAGCTGTAGATGCCATTGTTCCACAGATGGAGAGAGAAGCACAGATGGAGATGGATCCTCTGCACTTTTTGGCCAAGGGGCATACACTTTTTTTCCTGTATGAGCCGCTGCTCTCGCTGCTGCTTTAATTAATTAACAAACCAAGTGAAAATGCATTATTTTGTTTTGGCCAACGGCACTTGGCTCTCCTTCACCTCTATGTACGTAGCTGTCTCTTCGATTTCATTTTTCGACTAGAACCCCCCCACACGAGCAGCACTGAAAATTTCACTTTTGTTTCTCCTCCAGCAGCAGCAACAGCAGCGGCAGCAGCGGCAGACAAAGCGACATTCAAGCCACGAAACAATTTTGAGGTCAACAGAAGACCAGAGAAGACTCGTTCCCATTACCAAGATTCGTCGGCTGTTGGCCAAAAGTGGAAGCAGACGAGTGGTGGAAGCGCTGGAGGGGTGGGGTGCTGGATCTACAATGTTGCTTTGGAGTCCATTGAAATTCTTGCTGCTTACTCGACCAGCGACTGGTGCGGTGCTGCTGCTGCTGCTGTTGCTGCTGCTTGATGGCAACCACAAATGAACTGAAACTCTGCTTCTCTCTCTTGACTTTTCGTAATTTAATGCCAACTTAGAAGAATCAAGAGCCAAGAGTCGACTCTTGGGGCTGGAAGAGTGGCAGACAGACTCGTCTCAAGCGACAGGCTGCCCTTTCGATACAGTTGCAACTTTTTTTTGCGTTGGCCTGAGCCAAAATAAACATGATTCGCCATTTGTGTGCTGTCATCGCCCGTGGAGGATCCGCGTGCCTCGTCGCCAATCGAAAGTACAAGACGCCAGACTGCAAGACTTTGCTGCTTTCTAATTAAGGTGGTTGCGGTGGACTCCTCTGGTGACGGTTCGGTTCTGCGTGGCCACTGGGGCTTGCAGCTAATTAAGGGTCGTCGTCGCTGGCCGCCTAATTATGGCCAATGATAGTTCCCCTTTCGCAGCTTGTGTGAAAGTGAATTGGAGTCCAAGAAATGGAAATCAAGTTGCGCTTCGTTGGCTCAGCTAAAGTTGCGATCGTGCACGAGCATGTACCTATTCGCATGACCTTCTGGCGTGGAGTTCTTGGGCTCTGGAATCGGCATTCTCCCGCATTGCAAGAACCAGTTGCTGATGTCTGTGCCTGTGCCTGTACCAGTGCCTGTTGAGGCTTGAGTGGCCCCAAAAACAAACAAAACTGCGTGGCCATGTTCGTTCTTATTTGCTGCACGCCTGAAACTTATCACTGGCCATAAATCTTGCCACATGCCACAGCCACAGCCAGAGACCAAGAGACCAAGAGACAGACACGGCATACCAGACCAAAGGAGAGCAGTGGACACCAGTGGACACCAGTGGATAGCAGCATACCAGTTGCCATGCCATGACCATTACCATTACCAGTTCTCGCCACTCCGGCCGGGTTTTTCGCCAATGTTATTAACGTCAAAGAGGCAGCAGCAGCAGCAGCAGCAGGCCAGGCCGTCCATCGAGGTCAAGGATGCAGCAGCAGCCATAGCTATATATCTCTCTCTCTCTCTGTCTCTGTCTCTGTCTCGCTCCCTGCTCTGACATATGTATATCCTGATCCCATTGCATAAACACTCATTCGCTCGCTAATGAGACGATGGCTCGCTCCCTCGCTGAAATGCCAAAAATTATTACTAATGAACGCACGCGCAGCAGCGCACAAGATTCACTTTCATCGGTGGCCCACTTAAAGGGATTCACCGCCAGACAGTCGATGTCCGATGTCCACTTGACAGCTGGCGAAAGGAGTCGTTCCTCTCCTCTTCCCTACCCGCCCTCTGCGCTCGCTCGCTGCGAAAGTGTGAAGCTCGGGAAGACCTCCACGCTGGGTCAGCATCTTCCGGGATTCGCAGGCCGCAAGCCTGTGCAATCTGCTGCCCAAAATAAGTGCTCAGGCTGCCGGCCATGCCACAGTGGGTCAAACACGGTGCACATTGGTGCACAAAACAGACTCAGGTATACAGCAATTGGCATAGGTTTCCCCCTGGCGTTTACTCAACAGATTTGTACTCCGTTAAATCATCATTGCCTTTGTCCCACTGTGCAATCACTTTTGGCCTGGACATGGCGTCGCCTGCGTCCTCTGCCGTTGCCGTGGCCGTTGCCTGACTGCCGTTTTGTGACTGTGTCCAATTTGGGTGCAGATTGACAGCGATATGCGTTTAATTTGACGATAAATGGCCAATATAGCACGCAAGCAAAAGATTGTGGAGTGGGTAGAGGGAAGGGGAAATGGGGTTATGCAGGACTCTTTTTGTTTTGTTTTGGCAATTCAATTCTAATGCCCCACGCGGCCTGCGGGCATACCCCCGACTCTCGTTCGTGCTCTTGCCAATTGCCAAATTCAAATCAAAATCGCAGCACGATCGCAGCAGAAACGAAAACCCCAAGCCGAAGCTGAAGTTGAAGCTGGGACTGAGGCTGAGACTGAGGCTGAAAGCTGAAGCTCAGAGCTGAGGTTGAAGCTGACGCTGATGCTTGGCCACGTTTGCTCGCATTTTGATTGCAATTTCTTTTCCGTTTGCTGGCCGCTTGCTGGCTGGGTTTTCTCGCCGAAGATATTCACAGACTCTCCACAGAGTCAAAGAGTCGTGTTGGCCATTAAAACAGGCCAGCGACAATGGAAAACGCAAACGCAAATCAAAATCAAAAGCCATCGAGCAAAATGTACAAATTTTCCTCACGAAAACGAATCACTGATGAGCCACGGAGGGGCCAAATGGCCAAATGGCTAAAACTGGCTGAAACTGAAAGCCGATCATCAGATCAGACGCTCGAGGCATTGCATTCTCGTTGGCGAATTCCGCAACTGTGTGCTGCGAGACATGTGGGGGCGGCTGTCAATCTGTCTCTCACGTGTGTCTCTCGGCTGTCTCTCTGTCTGGCTCTGGCTGTCTCTTATCACGCGCTCGCCACCAGAATGTGGCCTGCTTGGGTGGCATGGGCACGGGCACGGGCACGGGCATGAGTCAGTGGCAACGTCATCGCCGTCTAATGAATGCGAGACTGGGGGCCAAACTAATCTTTGAACTCTTCAATTGACTGAGTTTTTTTTTTTTTTGTATTCGTTTCGTTCGCTTTGGGGCGCAAAATCTCCAACTATTTCCAGGGAAATTAAATGCGAGTATTTTAAACATTTAGCTACGATTTGTCATGGATTTTCTTCCGCTTTTACTTGCCCCAAAGGCTGACTTCGGGGCAACGTTTCTGCCGTTTCCATATACGAGTGTGTTCCCAGACAATTATATGCAGCGTTTTCCCCGGGGGCGCTGCAGCACTTGGCACAATTTATCAAGTGATTTATTTAACACGCGCCCAAAATGTTGGAACGGAAGTTTGATATCGCCTCCGGGGCAAGTTGGGGATCATTAAGAATACAAACTGCGATCCGAATCCAGCTGTGTCCAGCCACTGACCCACTGCACCAGATACTCTAGAGTGTAGAGCTCTGACTTCAGCCACAGCTACAGCCCCAGCTCTGACTTCAGCCACAGCTACAGCCCCAGCTCCAGCTTCATCTCCATCTGGCATCCGTGGCCCGGGCAATTGATTTATTGTGCTTTGGCTATGGCTCTGGCTGTGGATACGGCTGCTCATCCAGAGCAATTTCACATGGGGCAGACACAGCTGTGGCTCTGGCCGATAATTATGGGTTTAGCGGAGGCCTAGAAAAAGGTTTCTCTCGGCTGAAGGAACGGCCACCAATGCATCCAAAAGTAAAGGGCCCCCAAAAAAAAAAAAATAGTGCCCCGTGGGACAGTTGCTGATTTAAATTCCGTGTTAGAGAGACACAATAATTGCGGCAATTGGTCGTAGAGGCAAGAAAAAACCCGAAATGAAATGAAATGAAACGAAGAAACTGCACGACGATCGAACCAACCAACGAGTGAGTGAGTGAGTGAGTGAGTGAATGAATGACTCCACTTGGAGCCATGGAGAGTCTTTGGTTTCGTTTCTGTGTGCCCTGAGTCTTGGGAACATTCGAAGGAGGAGAGTGGCAGCATAAATCATTAAAATTCTTTGGCGATGTGCCCCCGGAGGCACCCCCAATGAGCTCGAGAACTTTTCGGCTTCAGAGCTAAACAGTTGACCCACAAAATGATATTCTATTGCATATTTGACTGTGACTGACTGGCAACTGTCAGTCATACGATTCGTTGCTATTATTACGAGAATTATTATTATTATACGTATATATATTTATGATTTTCTGATTTATTTTCGCCATTGTGGCGCCAAAGTCAAAGAGACAATCAACAGCAGCTGCTGCCCACGTACCTGGGCCTTAAAATACAGAAATAAAACCAACACAGCAAACCAAAAAAAAAAAACAGATACATAAATACAATCCCCAAACCCCCAAACCACCAATCCCAATGCAATCGAGAGACTTGAAGCCAAAAGTCTGTCAAGTGGCTTAGAGGCTTGGTCGCTCGCTCGGTCTCTCTCGCTTCTCGTTTCGTTTTCTATGCATGCATGTATGTGTGTGTGTGTGTGTGTACTCATACGAGTATTCATGAGTATTTACAATTCGATTTGGTTTATGAGACACACTCGTAAGCGCAAAGCGCAAGCGCAGGCATCAAATTGTTAAGTATACGACGCGTGAGCTTTGCCTAGGGATGGCAAACAAATTGAATGCATGAATTGGATATTTGGTGCTGGCCCTCGAAGATTGGCTGTGTGGAGTGCAAAGCCCACAAGGGCGCTGGTCACTGGATACAGTCACTGATGGGTGTCTAGCACAAGTTCATTTTGTGTTAGAAATTATTATTTTATTTCTTCTTATTTTTACATAATTAATGTACTTTTCCCAGCTAAAACTTCCATTATCATTTCATCGATTTGTGATTTCTGTTTGTTGTTCGCTCCTCTCCTTCCCATTCCCCACCCCTTAATCAGTGTGATTATTATGCTCCGCTCACAAGTTATCACTCGATTCAGTGATTACTTGGATCACCATATCGCCGCATGAATCACTGCCGCGAGCCATTGCCAGCCAGCCCTGTGCCTGTGCCTGTGCCGTTTGGCTCTGCTCGTGCGAGCGGTATGACTCCATCCATTCGTTCGATGCACACAGCATTACTTAATCCGGCTTATTATGGACGCTCCGATTCGCTGACGGTTCGCGAGTATCCCCCCCGCTCCCGCCGCTCCACCCACGTGGCTGACGGTTGCTGCAACATCGCGAGCGGAGGTTTTGTTTGTTTTTTCGGCTGCACTTCAAAATATGTTTGCTCGCTGGCGGAGATTGGCAATTGCATCGACCATCTGCGCGGCTCTGGACTGGACTGCAATAATTTTCACTTAATTATCTAATGAACAGAAGGGGCTGGTGGGGGGACGGGGTGGCAGGAGGGGACTCTAGTTATTGTTGATTTTTGTGCGGGGCTACCGTAATTATGGCCGGGGATCATTTGCAAATGTGAGCTTTTCGGCCAGACCGATGCTCCGATGGTCGATGGTCGGTGATCACATAACTAATGATTAAACCATTTTAATGTTTGAAATTTTGTCGAGTATTATGTGGCATTCGGTTCATTATGCAACAAACGATTTCACTCTCCACTGTCCATCGTCTGATCTTTGCAGGACCACCACCAGCAGCAGCATCAGCAGCAGCATCAACAGCTCCACCAGCAACTCCATCCACAGCAGCAGCAGCAGCAGCGAGAGCACCCGATGGATCAGTGTGGCTTGACCCAAGCTGGACTGGAGGAGTACAACATCCGATCATCCTCGCAGTACTACGACCAGACGGCATTCCATCACCAGAAGCAGCCCTCGTACGCCCAATCGGAGGGCTATCACAGCTATGTCTCCAGCTCGGACTCCACATCGGCCACGCCATTCTTGGACAAGTGAGTTGTGGGGGCCCCCATGGGGCAGGGCAGGGCAGAAGGAGGGGCCGCCGCCGGTGCACTGCAAACACGTTTCCGTGCGGCGACAATTATGAATTTTATTCGTCTACTGAAAAAAGGCCATTAAAAATTCTTGGTAACGCCATAATACAACACATGAACGAGAGAGAGAGAGAGAGAGAAGAAATAAAACCGAAAACGACGAACAGTGCTGAAGCTGTTGGCTTTCAAGGTCTTTCAGTCGCGACTCAAGTGGCTCCGACTCCGACACCGTCTCCGGCTACACGGACAGCGGCCTGAACTTGCCCCAAAGTGTAGCTACATATGTCTCTCCCTCTCTCTCTCTCTCTCTCTGTGTCTCTGTGTCTATGGCTCTATCGACATGCTGAATTTGTGAAGGCTAAGCCAGAAATTCAAGTAATTACTTGGCGACCATGCGAAAAGCGAGAAACCAGAAACCAGAAACAGAAACAGAAATTTCTGTAGCACGCAATGATTTGCCAAAAAGCCAAGCCCCACTTGAAAGCCCCAAAAGCCATTCCCCCCCGTGTGCCATCAGCATTCATTCTTTCATTCGTTCATTTCTTCTTCCATTTTTATTGTAGATTACGTCAGGAGAGCGATCTGCTGTCGCGGCAGTCACATCACTGGTCTGAGAACGATCTCTCCTCGGTGTGCAGCAACTCGGTGGCACCCTCGCCCATTCCGCTGATGGCACGCCAATGCAGCAGTAGCAGCAGCAGCAGCAGCAGCAATGGACCTGGCTCCCATCACTCCCACTCCTCCCACACCCACTCCCATTCGCACTCGCACTCACATTCCCATTCCCATAGCCACTCACATGGCAACTCCTCCTCTTCCGCCTCGTCAGCCAGCAGCAACAACATCATCAGCAGCAGCAGCAGCAGTGCCAGCGCCAGCGCCAGCGCCAGCAATGGGAACAGCAACAACAACAGCTCCGAGAGCACTTCATCCACGGAAACCCTGAAATGGCTGGGCTCCATGAGCGATATATCCGAGGCGAGCCATGCCACGGGCTACAGTGCCATTGCGGAATCGGGTAAGTGTCGCAGAAAATGGGGAAACACTCAACAGGGAGAGAGAGTCAGTGAGTGAGTGAGCGGACAAACGGATTATTGATTAATATAAATATTGATTATTCCGCTGGAATTTCTAATGGATATTCAAATAATTTGAAACATTTACGTTCAAAATGAACACTGCCCAGAAACTGGGAGAATTATTCCATTCCCATTATAAATGGGAGCATTATCATGAGAAATATCATTGACAGCTGTAAATTTCGATCATTGCGGCGATTCCTCGGGCGCCACTCGGCGTCATTGTTGCAGTTGCAATAAGAGAATGCTTCTTGGACAATTGCCAAAACTTTTGGCCAAGCGCCCACTCACTCGCTCACTCGCTCACATACACGACCTTGGCTCATTGTCTGGCGACCCACTTTTACTCCTGAGCAACACGCCCTAACCGAAACCCACCGACCACCATTCTGTGCTCCCTTTGTTCTTTGTTTGCTGCAGTTTCCTCCTCGCAGCTGATTGTCCACAGCTCCCGGGTGCTGACCCCCAAGCGACACCACAGCGAGAGCGTGCTCTACCTGCACGACAGTGAGCCCCCAGCGACGACGACGATGACCTCCTGCTCCCCCACAGAGAGCTGCTCCTCGCAGCACGTCCAGCATGCCGCACAGGCCTCCGAGGACGGAAGCAGCTGCAGCAGCAGCAGCAGCAGCTCGATGGCAGTGCAGCCGCTGCGCGTCCAGCATCGCCACAGTCCCAGCTATCCGCCCGTGCACACGTCCATGGCGCTGCACCACTTCCACCAGCAGCCAAGGATGAGCACACAAAGTTCCTTGCCCGAGCTGGAGTCGCCCACGGGCAAGCCCCGCTCCCTGATGGGCCAATCCCATTCGACGGGCGATCTCCAGCAGCAGCACAGCCACCAGCACCTGGGCCGCGCCGGCCAGCAGCAGCAGCACAAGTCCAGCATTTCGATGAGCATATCCAGCGGCGAGCCCCAGTCCCAATCCCAGACGCAGCCCCAGCTGCCGTCCAAGCAGCAACAGCAGCTGATCAAGTCAGACGCCCTCAGCTGCAGCGCGCCCAATGTGGGGGAGCAGGCGGCGGGCGGTGCCGGCGACTCGTACCGCAGCAACCACCGCCTGTTCCCGGTCAGCACCTACACGGAGCCAGTCCACAGCAACACCTCGCAGTACGTGCAGCATCCCAAGCCGCAGTTCAGCTCCGGCCTGCACAAGTCCGCCAAGTGAGTAGACCTCCAGCAGCTGCCTCCTGCTCTGTGCGCTAATCTCTGCTAATCTCTGTTCCAGACTACCTGTGATAACGCCAGCGGGAGCGGCTGTGCAGCCCACCTGGCACTCGGTGGCCGAGAGAATCAACGACTTTGAGCGCAGCCAAATGATCGAGCCGCCGAAGTTCGCCTACCTGGAGCCCAGCAAGACCCATCGGCTGTCGAATCCCGCCCTGAAGGCGCTCCAGAAGAACGCCGTGCAGTCGTACGTGGAGCGGCAGCAGCTGCAGCAGAAGGAGGAGCAGCAGCTGCTGCGGCCGCACTCGCAGTCCTACCAGGCGCTGCACGTGGAGCGCAAGTCGCTGCCGAACAATCTGAGTCCCATCATGATGGGATCCTCCTCGTCGAGTGGCTGCAGCTCGCCCACGCCGCCACCGCCGCCGCCACGCTCGCGCTCCCTGCTGCCCACGCTGCTGCGCCGCTCCAGCTCCGCCTCGGACTACCCCGAGTTCCGGGAGCTGCATCAGGCGAAGGTGCCGCCCCCCAGCATACGGAACATCAGCAGTGCGGAGAAGCTCTCCTTCAACGATTGCGGCATGCCGCCCCCGCCGCCGCCGCCTCGCGGACGCGTGGCCATGCCCGCGCGCCGCACTTCCTCGGCCACGGAGTACGCCCCGATGCGGGACAAGCTCCTGCTGCAACAGGCGGCGGCCCTGGCCCACCAGCAGCACCATCCGCAGCAGCATCGACATGCGGCGTACCAGCCGCAGCCGCAGCCACAGGCGCCAGAGCGTCCGCCCAAGCATCCGAATCTGCGTGTGCCCTCGCCCGATCTGCCGCCGCCGCCACTCGGGGCGGAGGTGGACACCAGCTACACGTTTGACGAGCCACTGCCACCGCCACCGCCGCCGGAAGTGCTCCAGCCACGCCCACCGCCATCGCCCAATCGACGCAACAGCTTCGCTGGGGCATCCACGCGTCGCTCGGCCTACGCGTCGCCACCAGCCACAGTCGCAGTCACAGCCCCAGCCGCAGCCACGGCCCGAACTCTAGTTCCAGCAGCCAAGGTTCCTCCTCTTGTGCCCAAGAAGCCGACGAGCTTGCAGGTGGGTGCCATCGGCATACCGACAATCGAATTGTGATTTGTGATTTCTGTTTTTGCTTCTCTGATTGCAGCACAAGCATCTCGCCAACGGATCCGCCAATCTGCCCACAAACAATCGCAAGCGTCCGCATCACACGCCACCGCAGCCCATCCTCGAAAATGTGATTGTGGCGCCACAGGTGCCGCCGCCACTGATGCCGCGTGCCCGGCCCACGGCCCATGACATTGTCATCGCCAGCAATCTGGAGAGCCATCAGCAGAAGAGGTGAGTGCCAGAGTCTCCCGTCTAAGCAATGCCAAGGATCGTTTGCTCCATCAAGCGTAGCTCTGGGTGCGCCCAAGCTCAGTCCCAAGCTCTGTGGGCCATTGTTCTTGACCCCATCGAATCCAATTAACGTTCAATGGAGTGCGTGGCCCGGTAGCTAAAGCTAAAGCCGCTCAAGCTCACGGGCCTCAATGATCTGGTGATCTAATGAGCTGCTTCCTTTGAGGCAGAGCAGAGCCAGGCCTGCTGCTGCTGTGGCCAGCCTGTGGGGCCGTCAATCAGCTGTCGTCTAATGCTTAATTGGATTATGAAACACACCAGAGCATGCCGATCACTGAGCAGAGACTTTCGCTTTCGACCCACTAAACCCGACTTGGATCCAATTGCCAATCGCCGAAAAGCTAAACGCTAAACGCCAATTGAGAGCCGCCACATGAACGGCGGCCCCGCAGAAATGTGTCAACTGTGGCAACAATTTATGCTTTTGCTCCTTTGGCGTGTGGGCAGCGGCAACTGCCGGGCAGCACCACTCCCCGGCCACTGGTGGAGTTCTTTGTTCTGATTGTGGCGGGTAAAAGCCAATCAAATTGAGTTGAGTATCGAAACGGGCATATCTGGGCAGGCGGGACGGCACAAAAGGTCCATTCTTGTGGCCACTGACATTGATAGATGAACGCCGTGCGGTTCATTAGCGCATGGAGCGCTTGGTGCGCATAGTTTTTGCAGTCACTGTTTGGGCATCGCACCCAATTGCGAGCATTAGATAACTCAGAGTCACACATTCGGGTGCTTTCTGGCTGTGGCACGATCAGTGGATCAATATGTATGCACATATTCCCTATAAATCTGGCCACACTTTGGCCCCCACGCCCCCCCCCCCGTTCAATAATTTCTATGGCCTGTCATGTTTTTTCGGAATGGAATGGGGAGGTGGGTTTGTTTTTGTTTTGTTTTTCCTGTATGTCGTTTTTGTTTGGTTTTCGTTTTGGTGGCTTGGGTTGACACCGGAGGAGACCTTTGCGGCACGATTTGTTGCAGCGGCAGCGGCAGCAGCATCCAGTTATCCAGTTATCGAGTATCCAGCATTCAGCACGAGACAAATATTGACACAATTTGTGGCAAAGTTTTCAACTTTTCGGCTTGCTGGCAATGGCTTGTAAATGGGCTTGTCGCTGGAGGAGCAGAGTCCAGAGCGGGTTCAAATGCCGTTCACCGAACGAACGTGCCTAATTTGCATTTTGAAAGTTTTGGCGTGCTGAAAATAGAGCAAAGGGCAGCCGTCGCTTGCATTTCGTCGATCCGAGCAGATAGATCACCTGCACACAGTCCCTGTCCGCCAAATGCTGACTGCAATTAGAGCAACACTCCAACTTCAGCTCTAACAGCGCACCGGAAAGCGAACTCCCCGCCACCCTTGGGAGAGGTGTGCCATGTGGCATGTGCCATGTGGCATGTGTTCTCTTGACAGGGGCCTCTAATTATCGCCTCGCACAGCCGTCGCACAGGCCCAAAATCGCAGTAAAGTGCAGGCATTTTGGTGAATTAATTCTCTTTTGGCAATTTGGCAACACTCTCGAGTGCTCGAGTGCTCGATTGCCCGATCTGCGGGCTGTATTATTTTCAAATTAACTGTCGACCACAGACCACGCGTCGTATGCGCACTATAAATCACTCATTCGCCATGTTGCCAGCCATGAGCCAGCGTACAGCGTAGAGCACAGCGAGAAAAGGAACAAGAGTACAAGGTACATGCTCGTATAATGGAAAAATCAATGCTAGACAATTCAATTCAATTCAATTTATCCAGAGCCACAAGTCGCGACTCTAGCGATGCAGTTGCCATGATTAGCGACGTTCGAGTAGGAGACGGAGTCGGAGACGAAGGCATTTCATGCCACCACCAGGCGGCGGTGGAGAGCAGCAACATTTAACAAAGTGTTTGCCATAATTTGTGGCCCGCTATCGCCAGCTAAATATCGACAGCACACACAATGATCGATTGAACTTTGCTCGCTGCTCGCTGCTGTGGCGACGATGACGATGACGATGCAACAGCATCGGCAGATTGCCCGATCAGAATACATACTCACACTTACTATGCTTGCCAAATCGAACAAAAGGTGATTGAATTTAATGGATTTGTGCCCAAAGGCAAAGGCAAAGGCTTTGGCAAGACAAAACAAAATAAGACCCAAGCCACACTTGATCCACAAATAACGTGATTACATAGAACAGGAATATATATATGTGTATATATATATATGGCATTTCTTGCGCTGCAGCTTGATGCAGCCGTAGATATTCGGCTAGGAAAAGAGATACAACATTTATGGCGAATTATAGCGCTGCAGCTCCACTACATGGCTCTGTGGCGACATCTCAGGGCCAAAAATAATTGCCAGTCTTTTGCACTGCCCTACTGCCCTTCCGTAATCCGTTCCCAAACGATTCCAATTCCAAATGCAAATCAATCAGTTTCATTTGTTTGATGGAGCTGCAGCCATTTTACGCGACTCTTACACGAACTCTACATGCTGCAGTCTCAAAAGTGTGGCATGCTTTTGCGCTGTAAAAATTAAGAGAGAACATAAATAGCTCTCTCTTCAAAATAAAGAGAAGAATTTCTAATAGAGAGCGAGAGCGAGAGAGTGCCGGAGAGGGAGTGAGGGAGAGAGAGTGCGCACTTGTCCGATCGACCATTAAAGTCGTAGATGTTAATTTTAATCTCTGGCAAATATGCAATAAATGGCCAGAATCCGCCTAATTCTATGGGCCATAAATAACCCGCGACTATAAAAGAGGCCAAGAACCCGCAGGTGAATTCCCCTTTAAGTATTTTAATAGAATTCCTAGCCAGTGACTAGTGTTGGCTGGCCACTCTCTTAGCCCGCTCTCTTCGGCCCGGTGGCGTTGGACCGGCTACAGGCTGCAGCTGACTGTATGCGCTCAGGCTGTTCAGACTATTAAATAAACGATTGAATTTTAAATGCAGTCTCATTCGGCACGATCCTGTCCACCAGATATTCAAAAATCATTGCAATCGGTGCCTTATTACAAGTGGAATGAATAAAAATAAGTCTGCCAGCACGGTTGGCTCTCCCGCTTCGCGCTTGCGCTCTGCACTGAGACTCTTACTCTTACTCTTAAAAATAAAATACGTTGCGACTGGTTTTGGCTTTTGGCTTGTGGCTGTGGCTGGCCATCATTTTGCTGGCGGTGCCTTAAGTTCAAACGATTGGCAACCGCGGACGCGTTCGGACGTATGAATGCTGCTGACAGGCGATGCGCGTGTGAATCCCCAAACGAAAGTAAATCAAACTGCATTCGATATTTGGGCAATTAAAAATGCCAAACTCTCGTGACACTTGCATACGTGTGTATCGACTGCATAAGCCGCGTTAACTTCCTGCTAACCAAAAATACAAAATACACAAATACAAAAACACAAACCACAGTGAAACCAAAGCCGAATCGAATCGAATCGAAAGCGAAAAAGTGCCGAGCGACAAGGAAGTTCAATCGCCGCGCGGAGTTCAAATGTTAGGCCAGTCGACAGACGAACGGGGGCCGACAGACCAAAAGTTGCATACAATTTGCACAAATAACTGACAAACAAAAGGAAGAAAGATATCACGCAAAGCTTTACCTTGTTTTGTTGTCACTTGTGCGCCAGTGTCTCTCTGTGTGAATCCGGCATCGGCATCGGCATCGGCATCTGTATCTTCCCCATCTTCATCCCCGAACCACCCCTCCCCCACCGTGGGTGTGTGTGTGTGTGTCATATTGGATTTCACAATATTGGATACCGTCCATCACATGAAAATGGTGTTCGGCGGCAAATTTCGAATCAGAAGGTAAACATCAACTCAATTGCTTGCTTGGATGGTCAGTTCTGGCCGTTGTATGATCTCAGCGCTGATAAGGAGGGGCTCGCTCGATTACCCGAGTACTGGTTAGTCAGCCGCACTTGGGGCCTTCAGCGAACTTCATTAGTTGGCAAATGAAGCGGATAACATGACTGCCCGATGCACTGCAACTACTTGGAATACTTCGCTTAGTACTTAGCTGTTTGTGGGTTTGTTTTTGGGATGGAAAACTTCCCTTTCGTTCGATTATATATGTAGGAATATATATATACAAAGGGAGATATCATCAGCGCCTGTAGCAACAATCATTGCAATCGAGTAATTATTAAAACCACAAGTGACAAAAACTTGTTTTCATTTCTATATAGTATTATTCGATGCCCATTAGCGGGTATATTTTAGTCGGAATGTGGCCAATAGCGTTCTTTCTGGTTTGGTTTGGTTTGGAGTAGTTTTGTTTTTTCCCAAGATCTCTCGCACGAGTACGTGTAGGGGTACGGGTACGAGCATGCTACGCTCTGTATGTAAGTCGTTTGTAAGCTGCATTGCTGTCTCGATTGGATCAGTCTGCTGCTGGCTGCCTTCTGCTGCTGGCTGCTGCTGCCGTTGTACTAGTTTGTGCCGCTGTCTGTGGCGGCTAACTTCAGTGGAACCATATTTAGCATGCTCAATGCCTTGCGTCTCCGCTAATGACGACAGTTGCCGCTGCCGCTGCTGCCGCTGCCGACTGGCTGGATGTCTGACTCCAACTCTAACAACTGTGGCCTAACCTTACGACCAGCAGTCGACATACTCGCATACTTAGCGGAGCTGATAAATTTTCACAGCTGTTGCTGTTACCCTCTCCACCAGCCACCATCCTCGTGCTCTTTTTCAATCTTTCTCCGTCTGTCTTTCTTTCTCTATTACTGGCATTCCCTTTGGAAGCCACGTAGGCGGCAGGTGCAAAACTGAAGCACGTTTCCTGCCCCGCTGCCCCGCTTACCTACCATGCCAAATTGTCTTCGGATTCGGTCTGCATTTGTATCTGTATCTGTGTCTCTGGCTTGTGCTTCAGTCTGAGTGTGTGTGTGGCTAAGACACGCGTCAACAAAGCAAATCATTCGCCATAATTCATAATGAGATCTATTGACATTCGGGCCATATAAGTGCTGTCTGAGTTACACTTTGCACGGACCCGACTTTGCACTGGGGCTATGGCTATCAGTGCGAAGATCTTATCGATTTCCACTGTATATGGCAGAATGAGAACAATGAGGACCTTTGTTTGCCGCCATGGCCAAAAGTGGCTAAAACCGGTTATAGCCATGGGGACGGGGACAGCCAGCCAGGCCAGAGCCAGCTGCTTCGGTTGAGTGGTCGTCACCCTCAGGAGCGGTCGCCAAGCGACTCTGTGGTGTAGCATCAACCCTCGCGAGAGCCATGAAAATGAGGACACCATTAAGTGGTAACAGAAGGTGTGCGGGTGCGCGGGTGTGTGTGTGTGTGTGTGTCTGATGGACAGCAGCTGACTGATGTGCAACTCAAATGAGTGAAGTTTCCATGGGAATAGCCCTTAAATATTATATCAATCTTAGTGGAATAAGTAGATAAAATATGAAGTAAAGATATATCCATAGTTTCCCTTGCCGTAAGTCCAGCATTGATGGCAAAACTGATTGATAAGGAGCTCATATACCCCTCTTTCGTACAGGGTACAACATTGCTGGGACCACAACGAACCGCGACAAAAGCAAAAAAAACAAAAACTATAATATTATTCTGCAATGCCGACGAATCGCTCTTTTTTTTATTGAGGCTTCGCACGAATTTCAACAGGAATTTGCTGTGTAAGAGTAAAAATGTTTTCGGTTTTCTGTTTTCGAACTGACAGCACAAGCAGAAACCAAAAGAAATAATCAATAAACATTTACAATATCAAAGCAGCGACAAGAATTTCGGACGATTGCGATAGATCTTGAGTTGCTCCCTGCCCCTGCCCCCCAGCAGATCCATGAAATTAGTTCGACCTTCGGTGGAACTTTGATTTTTTTTTTGTTTGGTGTGTGTTTTGTGCTGCGGTGTGGTGTGTGCCATTCGCAGGGCTAAAGTGTTTATTTCTATGGTTATTGTGGCCAAACAATCGATGTTTATTGTATGTTTTTCATTGCCAATCGATTCGATGTGGAAAACTTGTAAAACCAATCAACAGGCAACGGAAGAGTGCCTCAAGACTTGCTCTGATTTGATTTGATTAGTTTGTTCTGTGATTTGTTCAATGCTAATTGAAGGGAGCCCCAGCCCCAGCCACAGCCACAGATGTCAAGAGTTTTCAATTAGCATCTTCTTTGGGGGGGCTTGGGTTTCGTTTCCCCCTATTCAGGTCGGAGACAGTGGGAAAACCAACTTTTTGTTTTGGGGCCATTTCGCGACTATTTTTATGGCCTGCCAAAAGGCAACACTTGAACAAATATCTGCGGATATACATACATTCCGTATGCCATTCAGATATATCAATTGAAAGCAGCCGAGAACAAGAAGAGCACAGAAATGAAGTACGTACACGCAGCCCCATAATTCGGTCTTAATAAAAATGTATAAAAATGCCATTTGTTAATCAACGGCACTGACAAATTGACAATTTGAATAACAGCAATAAAGAGTGAGATAACGACAGAGGGAAAGAAGTTCAAACGAAATTCGGAATGTTACGGCAGCTCTCTCTCGCGCCCTGCCGCTCTCTCCCGCTCTCTTTTAACAGAGCTCTGTTAAACGTATCAAAGAGAGTTCATGAAACGTTACGAAATGTTAGGATCTGTTAGCTTACGCTTAGCTTCAATCCAGCAATCAATCAATCTGCTGCTGCTGCTGCTGTCTCTATTCTCTTCTGCATTTATGATAATTAGATACGTATACGTACCATCATAAAACAGATAGGCAGAGAGACTGAGAGAGAGAGGTAGTGGGAAACGTGAATCGTTATAGTTTTTTGGAGGTTGGTTCTCTAATGAGTCTGCCCCGACATACAATTGCTGGCGTGTTCGCCCGGGTTCTATGATTACGTGTACTGCCTGCCATATGGACCCATGGACTACATGGAGTGGATAGGGATAAGCTTTTGGGGTCGACCAGTGCTCGCATATGTAAATTGGTGCCACCAGCGACACGTTAAAAGTTCCACATTATCGCTGCGGAACCTTTCTGAACCCTCTCCGCCATACAGGTGGGGTGGGGCCAAACCCCAAACCCAGCCAACGTCAGAGCACTGCGAACTACAAAGAGCCGCTCCACAAAACAAAAGTTACTAGGGGGAGGAAAAAGCGTAAAACAAAAGCCAAGCTACGTACTGCGATTGCAATTGTAATTTATTTTTTTAATTTCTGAGCTTTGTTCTACAAATGAGCGGAGTGGAGTGCGGAGTGGCGTGGTGTGGATTCTTTACTTTCCCAACTTATCTGAAAGTGAACGGGCGAACGCTGCGCCAGGGGGATCGTTACTCATCCAGCGGTCCGAACAGAACAGAAAAAACAGAAAAAAAGAGCAGACTGTTCGGGTCTGTCGGCTACAACTATCTGCATAAAGCCCAGCCCCAGAGCACACACAAATACCATCTGTACGAGTATTGTATGTAGAACAAAAAGCCAAAGCTAAATGCTGAGTGCAGTGACAACAGGCGGGCCAGGGAAAACTCCATTGAGCAGCGACTGGGGAATGCTCTGCCATAGAGGGGGCAGGGAGTTTTGAATGCTGATTACTGGGAGAAAGCTCTTCATTAAAGAAGATTATGAATGGATCTGCAGAGTGTGCATTTGCACATCAAAGGGAACACTTTCCAGGCAAGTTCTTGGGTTTTATAGAACTCCCACATCGAGAGTACCAGGAAGTAGAAGCCCCACTGGTTGAAATTGTCAAAATCCATGGGCATTCGAGCAGCGGCGGAGCTTGTCCGCGGGGCAGAGTATAATTACAGCAACGGTTCACATTATTCAGTATTCAGCGGACAGATAAAGTTGCGGGTCCCCACCGGCAGTGGCAGCGGCAGTGGCAGCGGCAGCAAGTTCAAGTCGAGCGGGCAGGCAAAGTACCGCAAAAGTCAAACAAATGTGGCAAGAAGAGACAATGGATGAGGAAGCACTGGAAGCCAGAAGACGACGCCGCTACAGGTGCGGGCGCGATCTCCGATCTGCGATCGAGTTCAAGCCAAGAACATTTGGCATACATTTTTTCGGGCCAGATAAGGGAAGAGATGGGGTCGACGGATGTGCCCACGGCACCGGCATAAACACACTTACGGCTATCTACATATACATCTCAGCCGTGTGCAAGGTCAGCGTCGGTCGGGTCGGGAGAGATGAAATTGTGGTAGCCAAAGCCGAATTCAATTAGCCACAATATTAATGAATAAATAAACAAAAACTCATAAGTCTTGGGCTAAACGCTCCAGTAACCTCCGGCCGAGAGCCGGCTGACTTCCTTCTGATTTCGTGGCCAGCAGAAGCGGCCGAAACACGCGCCGAGCGCCCATGCCATGCCAAGCCAAGCCAAGCCACGCAAATCATTAAGAAACAACTGAAAAATTTCACAAATTAACTTTATAGCACGAAAATTTCTCGGACGCCAGACAAAGATGATATATCAGAGACGTACAGACAGCACACACCACACATGCACACGTACACACATACAAATTAATAATTATGAGCCGCAAAGTGGCCAAGAGGTGGAATCAGTCTGGCCGCTTCCTGCTTGGCGGCTACTGTAGAAACCCGATTGGGGATCGCTCCTCCGTAGGGTCTCTTGGGCCTGATTCGATTTTCAGTGTCTGCTCTTGAGCCATGCACGAAAATTGCTTTGACACAAATAAAACCTTTTTTTTTAGTGGGTCACGCGCGTCATGAACAAATGAAAACCACTGGACGGACGAGCGGACCCACCACCACCACCAACCCACCCAGATGATAAAAATCAAAACATGCGCAAAAAACGAAAAGCAAACCAACAACCAAAAACCAAAGACAACGTCCAAAAACCCAAATTAAAATCGGAGCAGCACTTGGCCAGGGTTTCCCGGCGGGACGGCCGCAGAGCAAAGCAAAGCGCATGTTTAAATTGTTTGCCTAATTTGGCTTACTTTTTTATTGCTGGGTTTTTTCTTCTCTTGGCTAAAATGTAATGCAATTAACATTTTTTACATTTATCGTAGAGTCTGTCTGTGTGTACTGGTGAACGCAACAATTTCTCATTGGCCTGGGAAGGTTTTTTGGCCAATGAAATGCTCATAAAGTTGGAAACTGAAAGCGAAACGCTGCGTGGCACGCGGAGCTAGACTTGGGAATATACTACAGTATTCCTGTGATATGTATCCTTTATTTTGAGAGGATCCTATTGAGGTGAAAGGACCAACAATTCTGTGCTTTTGCCAGGGCTATTTCAGATGGATCAATTGCAGAAGTAACATGACTGTTCTTTCATTGCTAATCAAACAAGGGTAGTAATGAACTTGTCCCATATGGTATATATAAAATGTAAGGAACAGGTTAGACGTGCCAAACCAAACAAAGACCCAGCGATCCCCAAGGCGCCGCGGGGTTGTGTAAAATAAAGCTGTGGAAATCACTTATCGGTTGCATTGGCTTTTGTCTGATATTGCGTCTTTGGCTTTGGCCATGGGAAAGTTCTTCCCCGCTCCCTTTTCCTTTCTGTGTGGCCATTGGCCAAAGCCTAAGGGCCAAGTCGTCAACCGCAACGCAAAGCAACGCAATCGGGCGTGTCGACTGCGTTGCGGGCCGCAATGACTGTCGCTGTCAATGAACTTCGTGGCTAAATTACGTGCCTGCAATTATTCTGGGGAGGAGGAAGGCCCGCACCGAATAAAAGACTCCGAAAATCTGTAGGCAGTTTGCATAAATTTCACGCGGCAGTGAAACAAATG
This sequence comes from Drosophila ambigua, assembly GCA_018150905.1. Lineage (NCBI taxonomy): Eukaryota > Metazoa > Arthropoda > Insecta > Diptera > Drosophilidae > Drosophila > Drosophila ambigua. The sequence goes on along the minus strand of JAECWS010000001.1, from coordinate 7,255,785 downwards.
CTGTGTTGCGCAATGAGAACTCGCTCGGTCGCTCTGTGGATCGCTCGCCTGCTGCTTCATCAATATTTAAATTTTGTTGGAAAGATTTTTATGGGTCTACGTGTAGATCACATTTGCGACATCCCCCATAATGTGCCGTTAAGCGGCCCAAGAGCTGAGTGGAAATTCAATTAGCGACACCCACAGCAATGGTACTGGGCCTCGGACTCTGACACTCTGACACTCTGACAGATCATCATGATCCCGGGCAGAAACAGAAAACTTAAAAAGCAATTTAGTTTTATGATAGAACACTCAAATTGACACCAAGAATTGTGATGTGATTGCCGTTCCGTTCGGTTCGAATCTCCATTGAAAAGGCTTTCAGAAATTGTCATTGAAATGTGCGGCGGCGTCGTGGCACTTTGGAGGCAAATAAAAAAGTGAAATAAACTCGGCTGGAAATGAAATCAAATGGAATGGAATGAAAATGGGCGAAAGAGCAGAAATGTGTGCATTATGCATATTAAATGCTTTCACTTTCGTTTCGGAAACAAAACCACTGACGAAATAGTTGATAAAAATGTGTACTTTTCATGGGGTTTTTTTTTTTGGCACTGCCCGGCCTGAAGTGCCCCTCCCTGCGATGTCTGGGCCACAATTGAAATGCAAGACGAGCAGTGCATCTATTTCTATATTTATTTCTATGGCCATTCGGATTCGGCCATGGTCAGCTGTTGGCTGTTGACTGTTGGCTGCTGCTGCTGTCCGTCCCCCGTTCGGGTTGATTGTCAACCAGTACGAGTCGTTGTCTGCCTTGTGCTCAATCATTATTGCCAGTTGCATGTTTTATAACACACCGAGATGTTGATGTTGATGATGTTGATGATGATCACATGCACTTGGCATTGCATTGCTCGTGTACGACTATTCGCTGGGGCTTTAATAACTCTCTGAGGCCCGCTGCGTGTCTAGAGTCTAGACATTGTCTCTGTCCCGGTGCCCAGGCAACTGCAATGATTGATTCCCACAAATGCAAATGAGCTGCGGCGAGAACAACGGCCAAATGAAATGCAATCAATGATTGTTCCCCATGCTTTCAGCCAGATCCATAAGCCACAGCCCCGTCCATTATTATGCATCCGAGGTGGGGGCTTGTACTTGTACTTGCGCTTGCGCTTGGGATTGGGATTGGGATCGGGCATGGGATTGGGCTTTTGCTTTTGCTTTCGTACGTGGCCGTTTTTTGCCGCCGCCTCAAGGCCGACGCAGTCCAGGCCAGGGTCTGTCGCTGAGGTTCCTCCTGGGTCCTCCTCTGATCTCTGGACAAAAAGCGTTAACTAAGCAGCCACATATTGCTTTGTGGCGGCTGTTTGTTGTTGTTCTCGATGGCATGACAAATTCCCCCAACAAAGAAAACAAAGACCACAAATATGCATCGATTCCTGCGCCCTGCGCCCTGCCCTTCCCTTACCGAGCACTCTGTGGCCTTTTGCGGCTTGGCTCTTTTTGCACGTTCTTCAGGGAAAACAAACCAAAGAAATCCAAGAAAACAAGAGAAGAAGATGTTGATGGTAGAGGATGAGCAAGAGGAAGAGGAAGCTGGTGCATCTGAGGAGTACCTTCTGGTAAACAATTTTCAATCAACTCCCTTAGAGCTCACGGACAAACCAATTTGCAATTTAACCAAATGAAATGCAAACCCAAGCGAACAAATTTCAATTTCCAATGCACAAAAGAGCTGAAGGAGCCGATCGCGGATCGCGGATGGCGGATGGCAGATCATAAATATAAATAAGGAAAACCAAACAAACGCCCAGCGGCAATCTGCATTCCTCTGACATATACTTTACATATATATTTATATACATAAAGATAATCAGACGATTATATACGTATGTATATGCTCTGTAGTTGGAACATTTTGGGTCAGCCGCAGTGCATAAATCAGAGCAGCAGGCCGACAGAGCCACAGTCACATTTATAAAAGCTAATATGTCAGGCAGGCCCCTAATTTGTTGGCTAATCAGCTGCAGCATCCAATCTCCTGTTCAGTCGTCCCATTTACATTCCCATACCCCATACCCCATGCCCAAGAATCTGTGTAAATGGAACGGCGCCTCTGTCAACTTCCCCACATGTCGTCTACATGCACATCGCCCACCGCCCATCTCCCATCTAAACCCATCCCATTTCAGAGCATTTCAAACACCATCGTCTCCCATCTTCCCATCGTCTCCGTTGTCATCGTCATCGTCATCGTTGCCAAATAAATTGTTTAGCTGAATTATGCCATTTATTTATAGCCACATTCAAATTCTCCCAAGACTTCCTCCTGTGCTCGTTCTCATTCTTATGGCCATTCATTCTCATTCTCATTCTCAGTCTCGTTTTTCTCAATGATTTGTGGAGCTTCGAGGATGAAAATATATGCTGTACATACACATGCACATACATATATATATAGAAAAGGTTCTCTATGATTCCAACTGACTCAGTCCCATTGGCAAGAGCTTATTTACATTATCAGCTCGAACGATAGCATTTGGCCAACCGATTTTGTGTGCACAATATGCCTATACCCTGACCAAAGGAGAGTCTCTATGCGTAGAGATTGAAGACATAGCTACAGAGAGCTTTGCTTTCAGGTGCCTTACACAATTATCCATACAAATATTGCATTCCATATATCAATTAATCCCATTGTATGGAAATCTTGCCTCGTTAATTACTTTGGGCTACTGTTAAATTCAATTCAAACTGCCAGAGATCTATTCAAATCTCTGATTCTCGCATGAGTTATTTTCTTAGCCATTGAAAAGGGCATACGAAATTCTCTAAAATACTTTCAATTTTCTTTCTCGCTAAATTGTTCGTAATTTTATTTCTGGTGGTTTATTTCCAATGCGATGATGGCACATATCATTTTATGACACTCTCTCTCTCTCTCTCTCCCTCTCTCTCCCCGATAGTCTCGCTGTCTCCTTCGACTGAATGTTAATTTTGTGTTTCGCCAGCAGTGCCTTCAGTTTTGTTTCGTTCAATGAAAAGCATTGTCGCTGTTTCATTTGTTCGGCTATTTGTTTGATTTATTTCGCGCGTCGATCCGATCGGTGGTGCGTGCCCCAAGTACTATACGCGAATCGCTTGATTGGATTCCCCCGCACTCCGGCCGGACAATGGCCCAATGGTTTCAATATCTCAAGTTTCGGTAAAATTAGCAAATGTCCAGCGTCTAGACGGCGCAGATGAAAATGCAAAGGATCAGCGATCTGATGTCATTCCATTGCCAGTCCCCAGGGAAGCGGATGGGGATGGGGATGGGTAGCTGCTGGATGGAATGCGTGAAATGAGTCGCCTGCTCTCGTTCGCTTCCTTGGCCATTTACGATTATGACTTTTAATTGCAGCTCCCAACTTGGGCAAATGCAATCCAAAAACGATACCGAACAACAGCATCGGGCTACGACTGCGACTACGAATACGATCACAACCTTGAAAACGCAATCGATGGCGCCGTCAAATCTTGATCTCGTTTTTCGTTATTTTTTCGCCATATAATTGCGTTTTCCCCAATTGCTCTTGGCATTCACAGTTGGCCAGGCCCGCAGCCGATGTGGCTGCACGCGATCAGCACCGTCAGCCAAATGAATGCCAAATGTTTGCTTTTCCTCTTAACCAATTTCGGGGCACGGTCCGGCATGGCCTGGCCAGGCCAGGCCCATTTGGCTGCGACAAAAAAGAGAGACAACCATCCATCGATGGATGGTGGATGCTTCCTGTCCTGCGGCATCCCCAAAACCTGCAAGTGGCCAAACAGCGAACACTTTTCGATTATTATCATTATGCAGAGTTCGTTGAACATCGTGTTGCGCCGACAGGAAGCGGCGGGCAGCGGCGGGCAGCGGCGGGCTCCGCTGTGAGGTGAGGTTTTGGGGGCCAGGGCGAATGTCAATTTCGCGCTTTGGTTTTTTTCTCCCTCCCCCAAAAGAAAAGAGACGTGGAGAATTATGGTTATGACGAGCCAGAGACAGTGATGGGGGGGGACAGGCACAGGGACTGTGACGGTGACGGTGACGCCCATCAAATCCACACGATACCCGACAGAGACAGCATCTGCCGCGACATGAACATTTGTATCCACAATCAGCTGAGAGGAGAGTTGATGATGATCATCATCATCATCTGAGAGTGGGCGGCGGTGCTGCAAAAGGAGAAGATAGGACGGTATTCACATGAAGATCAGCCCCGAACACGATGAGGTAGAGAGGCGGACGTAGATCCATCCACACGATGTTGATCAGCTGAGTGCTGGGAGTCGGACGGAGGCTGTCTGCCCGACCATCGCCATTACCGTTGTATCTTTTATCAATAAACCGTTAATTATCAAAGCCCCTAACTGCAGTTGGCTCTGTGGCAGCGCTGCAAACAATACGCGGATGTATTTCTGTATTTTATTTTATTCCGTTGTACTTTGCTGTGCTGTGGCTGTGCTGTGGCTGTGCTGTGCCCCCAACATACAAAAGCTAGGAGTGCCACTCATCAGCCAGACCAAGACGGACCGAGCGAGCGGCCGCATGGGGCAACGCTCGAGATCGCCACGTCCAAGGTTTTGTAAACACCCCAGCCACTGAGAGAGTGTGGGCGTGGGCTGGGACTGGCTCTGGCTCTGGGTTTCGGTTTGGGGTCGGGCTCTGGGATTGGAATTGGAATTGAAATTGAATTGGGTCTGTGAATTGGGTGTTCCGCTCCACAAATCCCCCAACCAAAATTGCGGCGTACATAAGAATATTTTAAGAATAACAAAGAACCATTTTGGCAACACTCAAATATCGCGCCCGCAGACAAAGGGCCCAGCAGCCGACCCAACCCAGACCCCAAGCCCCAGATGAGGCTCAGTTTGCTTGGGCATTTGTCTCCGTGACCTTGTAGTGGAGTGCTCACTGTAGCACGTAAGTGGGGGAGAGGCTCCCCCGATTAAGTCCTCTGTTTGCTTTGTTTTTTCTGCACTCCGCAAAGGCCTTGTGATGTCACCAGCTGCCGAGGGGGTGTGGGGTTGTTTGCTTTTCCAGCGCGTGACACCACACAAAAAAACACAATAGAAGTAGCGCCCCCCCCTTATCGGAATTGCCATCAGAATTCGATCAATCGATCGGGCACCGGCGCTTGCTCGGAGCCTCTCGGAACTACAGCTCAATTCGGCGGAGTTGGCCAGCAGCGTGAGAATTTCCGAGCTACCCCCACTGGGAATTTGCATAAATAATTGCCGATTGGTGCAAATTCAGTGTGCTCCACTGGATCCAATGCGCAGCCATTTATAGATTTGTAGTGCTGTCCATTAATTAGCCATGTTGATGTCTTGGGGGCCAGCCTTGATTGCTGACTGATTTGCACCTTTGTTCAGAATAAATATCATTGTTTATTCTCGCTTATGCCAGATCCATTAATATGTATGCTAAAGGTCACATTCGCTCTGGTCCGGGCCAATTAAATTGGTCCGAAACCGAAGCTCGAGCGTGTGTCCCCGTCAAGCCATCAGCAGATCATTTATCAATCTCTCACTTTCGTTCCGAAAAGTGTACTTGAAATTAGCTGTGTGTAGCCACATACATATGTATATCTCCCTCTGTATGTATCTGTGCGTGTACGAGTGCAAATGGCACGACCATCGCATGGGCCTCTGTCACTGGATGGTGATCTCACTGAGCGAATGGCTTCCTGCAATACTCATAGTACTCCTCTGTTTGCTGCAGTTCTGCATTCTGTGTCTGTGACATCATGCGGCTATTTTCAGTTCTCAAAAGTTTGTTCGGAAATTGCATCTCATACGGACTTTGCAATTAACAGCGAACCAAGGTGCATTCCCTCGAAATTTATGGTTCAACCGAGACACTTCCCTAATAAATAACTTTTTAATTTTATCATTAAAAATTACAACAACAACAAACTGGTAAAGAATTCTTTGTCACTCTCTCTCTCTCGGTCTCTCTCCCTCTCTTTCTGGCGTTGTCTTTTTCGCACTTTTTGTTGAGAAATTTGCGCGATTAAGAAATTAAGAGCCGCTTCGCATGCTTTTCTTTTCTCTCCCGCTTGAAGCGGACAACGTCGCCGGATCTTGGCTAACAAGTACGAGTAGATACACTTGTATGTGTGTGTGTGTGTGCTGTGTGCCTGCTTGGCCTCTTCACACTTTGTCCATTATCTGTTGCTCTCTTTCGACTGAAATTAGTTGGCTAAAAACAATGAGAAATCCGTATTCAGGGCAGTTCCTTCAATGGCCGCAACACTTTGGCATTCGGCGGCGGACACCGGACACCGGACAGCGGACAGCCGGATCGGAGAGCGGCTTTTGTGTAATATCTAAAAACAAAAACGCAAATGGCTCAAAGACCAGTCCCCCCCCCTATCCCGTGCAGCTGCCCCGTGCCCCCTATCCATTGCCTCCAGCATACCTACCTCCCTACCTCCCTCCCTCTCACTGCTGATCCGGCCATGGCGGACGTGTTGCGCATGCGCCTGAGGGCAATACAAGCTTGGGTCCGACGTCTCTTGTGTCTTTTGCCATACAATTTATATGCCAAGTGGGCTGAGAGTGAAAATGTCATTGGCAGATGTGTCGCGGATATTAGCCACCTGCCCCCGCCCCCCGCATCCTCTGTGATCCCCCCCCACAATCCATCTACAGCCAGCTACAACTTCCTCCGATTGCTGTCCCCTATGCAAACATTTATACAAACATTTATGCATGTACTCGCACGACAAAAGGCCCGCACCTGACTGAATAATATGTTTATTGCGATTGTAACTAAATTAAATGTTTCTTCTCTGCGGAATGGTACGGACTGCAGAGACTGCCGTCTCTGGGCAAGTGATTTCTCTATACCGAATACTTGGCCGGGAGGCGCCATATGAAATGTTAGAGCATCGGAGAATAGTCTGCGGGGAGTCTCTCAGAAGGGGTGGCAACCGTAATATTTACAAGCTTGTTGCTGTCGCAGCCGAGTGCACACACACACACATGTGTCTGCTGTGGCTGCTACTGTTGCTGGGTTCTGCCCCCTGGTGGCAGGCATCTTTTTAGCTGTAATTACGATGGGCTGCACTGGGGTTGGGACCATCGTTTAGCCATCACAAGTTAATTACCCCGCTGCAGCCCATTCAATGGGACAGGCCGACCGACCGACCCAACTACTTTCGACACTTTCAATGGGCTGGGCTGGGCAGTGCTGGAGAGGAGCTGCTGGGGCTGCTGCATTTCTCAAGTTGTCTATTTTTGGTGTTTGGCTTGGGGCCCTCCAGCGAAAAGCGCCATTAAATCGATTTTACATTAAAAATATTGCACAAGGCATCATTGTTGGTGTTGCTGCCAGAATTAATGGATCATAATTATTGCTGAGCGGCAGCCAGGCAGCCATCAGCGACAGACACCACCAGCCACAGCAGCCACAGCAGCCACAACAGATACCTCCATCCGCCAAACAGTAGCTGCAGCATTAGAAAAGAAAACAAGAAGCCAAGTGGAGAGGCTGCCCCGCAATCGAAGAGCGATCACGAGGCAGAAGATGGGATTATCACAGAGGAAAAGTTTTCTGGGGAAAATCTGAAGCAGAAGCAGCAGCCGCAACAGCAATTGGTACGAGTAGATTCTCATGGTGGGAAGATGCCTATCGCATCCACCACTGCAGCAGCAGATGGAGAGCGGAGAAGGCCAGCCACTTAGCCAACATTCAACATTCAGCATTCAACTTTCAATGCATGAGAGAGAGAGAGAACTTTTCTTTTCTTTTTTACTGTTTTGGATGTGGCCACAGCCAGTGCTGCTGCTGCTGCTGCTGTTGCATTGTTGCTTTGTGTTTTACTTGGAGTTTTCCAAGAGAAATTTATGGCATAGTTTGATGGACGATGATGCGTGGCTGTCTCTGCCTAAATACCAAAGAAAAAGAGTCTCTTCGCCTGGTCGCATCTCCAGTGGCATGCCTCCTCTGCCTTGTCACTCTCTCTCTCTGCCTGCGCCTGCCTCTGGGCATTGAGCGATTTGTTCTGGCTGCAATGTTGACCTCCACTCGACACGACGCCCCTACTCCTCCTCCTCCTGCTTCGCCTCTGGTGTAAGTCCACGCAAAGAAAGCTGACGACCATCTGTTTCTACTGTATTGTTGCTGCTGTTGCTGTTGCTGTTGCTGCTGTTGCTGTTGTATGTTGACTTGACGTCATTTTGCGGCAAGTGAAAATGTGTGCGATGCGATGCCGACAATCCGGTTTGCAGGTTTCGGCTGCGGCGGCTGAGCTTGTGAGATGTTTATGTTGAACATTCAACATCAGCCGTAACAGCGGCACAGCCGAGCATTTGTTTGCCTCTTGTGTTGTTGTTGTTGTTGTTGTTGCTGCTGTTGTTATTGTCGGTTTTGGCCCAATGTTAAGACGAGATGTTAAAACGTGATTTCCATGCGTCGCCGCAGCGTTGTCGTAGTCGGCATGGCATATTTAAATAAAATACTTTTACTATCAACGAAAACTAGTCGGCCACCCCACCGGCGGCAGCCACAGCGGCAGCCCCAGCCACAGCCAAATGGCCAAACAGCTCGTTATATTTGCTGATCAAAAATTATAGTGCAACAACGGCGCCAGTAGTTGTCAGTTCGTTGTTGCAGTTGCCAGTTGTTGCAACTAGTGTTGCAGTGTGGCATACGCAATGCGCCACGCAGTGGAGAGGCCACTGACCAAGCAGATCTGCACCCCACACGGCACTGCAGCACCACCCCACCACCATAAACCACTGACCATTGCAGGCAGTGTCGTCGCAGTGCCACTGAACCCCACCAAAAGCGGGTGGATCATGGCTGGCATCTAACTGTTTATTTTCGTATCCCAAAGTTATTTGTTTATAATTTTTGTAAGGGACTTATGCAACCCCCCAAGCAATTTATCAAACATTTCCATGGCCTTTGCCTTCGCCTTCGCTATTCATAATTTGCATCACATAACCAAAATGGAACGCCCCGCGCAGCTTAATAAATAAAATATGCGTTAATTGTATGCCCCAGTGCCCAGTGCCGAGTGCCGGACATTTCTTTTGACCCTTTCTTTCTTTCTTTTCGACCCGATATCTTTGTCATTGTCTTTGGGGCCCCGCCGAAAGAGCATTATCGGGCGTTATACAATATTAGCGGGCGCAAAAATACAACAAAAATATATATAAAAAACAAAAACATAGAGAGCTATTTTTGATTTCGGCATAAATCAGAGATTAATTTGAATCATAATCGTAATGAAGGTGTAGCATGTACACAGTTGTGTCTGTTTGGGGGGGAGGGTAGGATTGTGTGTAGGATTTGCCGGTAATAGGCTTATGTCAGCCGCGAGACACGGAGCAGAAAAGGAGGAATTCTCTGGGGGCTTACAGCGGTAGTGCTCTGCCGTTCAAGGTCTTATCTATGTTGCTGGGCTGAGATTACAAGTGGGTAAACAAGAGATATGCAACACTATCTCTTCTGTGTGACTTGCTCTGTTGTAGGTGTTCTGTGGATCTACTTTTCCACCCCTCTTTGTTCTTGGATCTGTGTAATATGTTATGTCATCTGCTGAGTACTCTCTGCCATATGCAAATCTATGCTAATGCAGCAGCTGGAATCTGGGAAGCCTTTGTCTTGGCCAAAATTGGCAACACACACATTTTCTTCGTCTTACTTAACAGCGCAGGCGAACGGAAGTGATTAAGAAAGGCAGAGAGTGGCCCCCTCCCTGTCTCCCCTGTCTTTCGCTGTAACCATCTCTGACCATCTCTCTCTCTGTCTCTGTCTCCCGCCCATCAAAGAAAGTGAAGAAGAAGCAGTCGAAATGAGGGAGGAGGAGACGAATAGACGCTTATGCAAATGCTAACTAGTCCGATGAAAGAGCCACTAACAGATACATCTACATCTGCATCTGCCTCTGCCTCTGGCTCTGCTGTGGGCCTGTGTATCTGCACATCTGCAGCAGCATATCGGCCACAGCTGTTTGGCCGTGTCTAGCTGTGCGCTCTGTGATGTAAGCCAGTCCAAAATGGTGCTGCTCCCCGCTCGCCGCTTCACGAAAAACTCTTTCCCCATGCCATTCCGAGCAACCGCCCGACCGACCGACCGACTGCTCTTAATTTATGCAAATGCGACAACATTTCTTCGACGGCTTTCTTCAGATGCAAAACACTTTACACCTCCCCCCTACCCCTAGTATACTATATATATATGTAATATGCAGTAATAACAATAAAGTTTTTGGCAATAGACCGTTTTGGCGTCAACACGCTTTCAACCAAAGCTGGGGGTGGCCAAGCCGAACCACAAATAAACTCAAAAAAAAAACACCGCGAAAATTTACACAAAATCTTTTCAGCGAGAGAGTGAAATGTGAATACAAAGAAGAAAAAAACACCTAACCAGCTAACAAATTAGTTTAGCACTTTTGAAAGTTGTCAGAGGAAGAGAGAAGGGGTGAGAGAGAGGAGTGATCGCAGGGAAGCGGACACATGGGCATACGGACGTACCCGTCATACGCCTTGCACACTAAAATGAGGGCCTGGGCCCCGACATTGTCCGGAGTGAAACATAAAACTCTTTATAATTGCACTGTAAACATTTCACTTTCGTTTTTATTTCGCCTTTTTTGGGCTTTGTCTTGGAAATCATTTACTTTACACAAAATGTCGTCTCCGCGCGTCGTGCACAGAATAATTTCTGTGGCGGCTGACTCTGGCTCTGGCTGTGGCTATCTCTCTCCGCGCTTTCCCCATATCGTCCGACGATATGTGGGTGCTTAAAGATAAAGATTGTGGGCACGCGGGAGGGGCAGGATTCAATTAGCATCTGTCCAGATTATGGGCAGCAGCATTTGCATTAATGAGGCGTGTGTTTCGAGACAACTGCCAAATCGTGGCAGCTACTGGCGACGACCCCCACGAATGACCCCCGGCTGCTGCTTGGGGCTGCCGACATTTCCTCTGGTCGTCTGGGCCCAGCAATTGCAGCACCCAACTGTACTAATGAAATGAATTTCGCTTGGATTCTTTGCAGATCGAACTCGAAGGCTTCGTATCTGCCGCGCCAGAGCCTGGAGAAGCTGAATAATACGGACCCGGACCATGGCATCTACAAGCTCACGCTCACCTCCAACGAGGACCTGGTGGCGCACACGAAGCCCAGCTATGGGGTGGGCGGTAAGCTGCCCAACAATCTGCCAGATGTCCTGCCACTGGGCGTGAAGCTGCAGCAACAGCCGGCGAAGCCACAGCCCGGCTCTCCGAACGGGGAGGGCAATGTGACTCTGCGGTACGGCTCCAACAATAACCTCGCAACGAAATCGCCCACGAACGCCACACCTCACTACACCATGATTTACGGCCAGGCAATGGCTGGTGGGGGACAGCGATACTCCACGCCGCCACTGGGACACGGTCACTACGGAAAGGCGACGCCACAGCACTACACGAGATCTCAGTCGTACGACGTGAAGCAGACGTCCGTCTTGCCCGCACAGAAGCAGCTCATGTCCCAGTCGCATGTGGACCTGAAGCAAGCCGTCCATGACCTCGAGACGACGCTGGAGGAGGCGATGCCCACGCCCACCGAGACACCGGCGACAACGCCAACGCCACCGCGCCTCTCGCCGGCCACATCCAACTCGGACTGCAGCCTGAGCTCGCACAACAGTTCGCTGGAGTGCAGCATTATTCCTAACACGAATGCGAACACGGTTCCTAATCCCGAGGCGCACATCTTCCGCGCCGAGGTGATCAGCACCACCCTGACAACGAGCGCACCTCCTAAGCCGGCGATGAACCGCCAGGAGTCTCTGAGAGAGAACATCGAGAAGATCACCCAGCTGCAGTCGCAGCTAATGTCCGCTCATCTGTGCGACTCCGGCTTGCTGGGTGGCTACAACAGCACCAAGTTGGCCAACCCCAACCCAAACCCAAACCCCAGTCCCAGTCCCTGTCCCAGCACAGAGTTCCAACAGCTGTCGCTGCAGCCACCGCCGAGTCCGCCCAGTCCACCGCCCGTCGAGGAAGATCCAATCGAAGCGCAAGCAGCTGCCATCGAAGGTCTGCAGCTGATGCAACGCAGCGAGCTCGTTCTGATGGTGAATGCCAAGCCCAGCACCACGGACATGGCCTGTCAAACGGATGAGATGGCGGACCGAGACACCGATCTGGTGGCAGGACGGGAGGAGCAGCAGACGCGGACCACACTGCAGCCGCGACAGCGTCAGGCCATTGAGATCGACTACGAGAACCTGAGCAGTGAGCTCCTGAAGCTGCTGGCGCCCAACGACAAGCTCGTCGACATCCTCACACCAAAGAGCTGCAAGCCCACCTCCCACTACGTCAGCAATCTGTACAATCCGAATGTGCCACTGCGTCTGGCCAAGCGGGACGTGGGCACCTCGACCCTGATGCGAATGAAGGCGGCAACGACTCCGGCAGAGGCCACCAAGGTGGTCAGCGTGGAGCTGCAGCTCGGCGATGCGATTAGCGAGGGAGCGAATGTCATCAAACAGAAGCTGGTTGGTACCCACTGCAGCCTGCGTCACGTTCACTTTACTAATTATCCATGTAATATCCCCTCTAGGATGAGTTGATCAAACGGTTGAACCAAACAATTTGCGCCCTAAAGCATGAGCAGCAAACCATCGGCGAGGAGTGCTCGACGAACGACAAACTGGGCCAGGATCTGTTTGCCAAGCTGGCGGAGTGTGTGCGCCCAAGCCAGGCGTCCAAGTTCCGGACCCACATCGACGATGTGGGCCACATCACAAGTCTGCTGCTTTCCCTGTCCGCGCGTCTGGCCCATACCGAGTGCAGCCTGGAAACGCGTCAGCAGGATAAGGTGGGTGCCAGCATGCCATTTGGCCATTCTTCTTCTGAACATTTGCTAATGTACGTTTTTCCCATCTCCAATCCCGATCCCCCCAGAGCGTGCTGGAATCGAAGCGGACGCGCCTGTACGAGCGGCTGGAGGAGGCGCAGCGCCTCAAGGCGGACATCGATCGACGCGGCAACAGCATTGCCGGCCTACTGGGCAAACATCTCAGCGCAGATCTGTGCGCAGACTACGATTACTTTATCAACATGAAGGCCAAGCTGATTGCCGACGCACGCGACCTTGCCGACAGGATCAAGGGCGGCGAGGAGCAGCTGGGCGCCCTCACCGATGCGCTAGTCCAAAGCGATTGCTAAGTTGCACCGACTGCCGGCCAATTTTCCCAGCTGTCAACTCAAAGTTGAGAGCCGCACGAGAGAATTATCCAGCCGTCCGCAATATGTATTAGTTTAAAACGATGTGCTTAATTTCAACGCCCACACTATAATGTATAATTGTATGTTCATTTGTGATTTTCAACTAGCTTGTAGGTTAATTATTCTATGTATCGGCCGCCTAAGCGTAAGCATTTTTTACATAATTATCAAAGCAAAGATAAACATTATGCATTAATAAAATTATAAAAACTACAACAAATTTGACATAACCAATCTGTGTGATGAACATGCATCTAATTTGTACAATTTAAAATCAAAGCGCGGCGGCTTTCCGTCAACTCAATTTTCAGTGCTGAAAAGTGCCGCATAGCAGTTCAAGACAACAGCTGTTTCACTATAGTATATCGATAGTGCACTCGAAAGTGTCTACTTTTGTTAGACCATCTCAATTAACACGAAATTGAAACAAAGTGCTTGGCTGTTTTTGTTTGAACCTTATTATGTAAAGAATTCAATCAAGGAGAGTTCTGAAAACTAGGTAATTTTGTACAAAATTCATTGATGAATTGTATAAGACAATTTTTTAAGTGCTGAGAGGGCTAACTAGCTGCTAATATTAAATCGAATATCATAATTGATGAATATGACTTTCGTCGGTATATATACGCTAATTTATAAACAAGAGAATTTATATTTCGGTATATTTTTGAGGGTCAGACGGTCTCACTAGAAAGTGAATGTCTCATTTTTGCGTCAAGAGTGAGCTCCAATTGAATTTTTATATTTCTATTACCGTTTCTCCGTAATTGGGAAAATGTCAAATTCCCAACCAGAAAAAAGAGACCATATATTTATTGATTTTGGCCAAAGGTTTCATTTTCAAATTTCGGAATTCAAAAATTTTCTCCTCGGTCACACTGACCACCCTCACCAATAACAAATGCGGAAAATATTAAAAATAAAATTCGGCAAATACACGAAATAATCTGTGCAGGTGAGCTAAAAACGAGAGGCCGACAACGAAAAAAACGGAATCTAAACTTGGCGGTTGGCGCTTAAACAATTCATACAAGTAGTTCTGTTTATTCCACAAAACAAACCTCTCTAAGTTCAATTCAATGTGTTTTCTTTAAGATTCCATTTTAACCACGGACGCTGTTTTAATATGTCACTTATTAAAAATTTGGTAAAGGAAACGGAGAACAAGCCCAAGAAGAAAAAGAAAGATGCTGGATCCGGGGACAGCGATTCTGATGGCAAGGGAGGGCCACTGCGACCATTTGTCAAGACGGCCACCGATCTGCAGAGGCTGAAATTGGAAAAACTTATGAAGCATCCTGTAAGTGCAAGCAAATTTGTTCAGTAAATGTATTAAACATTGGTTTGTAATTCGCAGGAGAAGCCCGTAATCATACCAGAGCAGCGTCGCGAACGGGACTACAACGCGTCGGTGCCAACATTTGTGCGAAACGTAATGGGCAGCAGTGCCGGAGCTGGATCCGGCGAATTTCATGTTTATCGACATTTACGTAGGAAGGAGTATGCCCGCCAGAAAAATATACAGCATCAAAGTGCCCGTGAGGCTGCAGACGACGCCTACCAACAGAAAATAGATGACAACCGACGCTTGGCCGAGGAGCGCACAGCCAAAAAAAGGGCTAAGAGGCTCAAGAAGAAACAGCGAGCAAAGAAACCTCGAGAACAAAAGACGGACGTAGCTAAACCAGAATCCGAGTCGAGTGGAAGTGCGTCGGAGGGGGAAGATGTTGAGGAGAAGCCAGATACAGCAGACCCAAAGCCAAACGTGAACTGCGATGAAGGCCAACAGCGTCCTGAAGAAGCCAGCTGTGAACCACCAGAGACAGTGGATCTTCAGGATTCTTCTGCAACTGAGAAAAACGAGACCTGATTTGATTTCTCTACTCTAGGGTCTCCACTTTGAAGAAATACATGTTCTAGTTTATTAATAAAACAAAACTGCAGTTTTATTATTTATATTGTTTACGGTATATGCATACTAAGCGAATTCTATACATCGTTCGTATCTTTGTATTTGTCAACTCAGGCCATCATCTTAAAGCAGCTTTGGTGTGAAAAAAGCAATGAATTGTCTTGATTTTAGTGCGTTTCTAGTCTTATAGTAGTATAAACGGTGCATATATAATTGCATTTAGTCGAGTGCAGTAAATGCTTTCGAAATTTGACATCAATGGCTATAAATAGTCGAGAGGGCACTTGTGTAGTGATACCCTGTACAAATATAGTCCATTGAACAATCTGTTCAAGAACCAGGGCATACAAATTTCTACTTGTTTGGGGTTTCTGTTTCTTGAAGAAGCAAGTTTTTTATTGATTCCAGTATATCGTTTTCTTTAAATCCATAATTGTGTGTTCTTGTTTTCTGCTTCTTGTTTTTTTTTTTGATGCATTCCATAAGAATTTCAACTCAATTTTCCACAAATAAATATGTATAGTAGGTATAATATTAATATATATATATATTTGCTTTTGCACTTATACAAACTATTAAAATAAATTTGCAGCATTTTTCTACTATGTAAACCGTAAACGTAAATCATATTTTGAACTTAAAGCCAACTTAAACATGTAAGCATTTTGATAGATTTTGTTAGATCCTTCTTTCGCAAAAAAGAACACAAAACAGAGCAGAGTGAATATGGTAAAAATAAGCAGTAATTACCTCATTTATGGTAAATAAAAGTAGGTATACAATTCAAGTAATTTTCAATAACAAGTTTCTCTGGTGAAGAAAAGTTGCCGTTAATTGTTGAAATACTTTTCCTTGCTTCGCCGTTACCATGCCTCATTTGCAAACATTTAAACACTTTCAACAACCTCAATGTAATTTGTTTTGAGTGTTTGTTTGTGGATGGAAAATCAAAATTTATCTACCGGAACATTTTTCAGATGAATATATTTGGTTGTACAATTGCCAATACTCTCCATCATTCAACTATAGACGTATTTTTCTGCTTGTGCCTGATTCGTTTAGCGAGCCGCTGCTTGGGATTAGCGAAGGGTCGACCGACCACACAGCATTACAATAAACGATAATAATAATCGTAGGTGTATTTGTATAGGCATTAACGTATATGTACTTTGTATATAGTAGGTAGGTAGGTAGTTACATAGTTAGTTAGAAGGTCGTACAATTAAATAAATAATTATTTTCTCGATTCTGCATTTTGCATCGGGTTTAAAATACACTATGTTCATTTTGCTCACGGACGCTGACACTGAAAGCGTCTAGAAAATAAACTTGCTGAAGGTGGCTGAGACTGTTGTATTTATGTGTGTGTTGTGGTGTGGTGTGTGATTTATTATATTAGCTTTATTTATGTTTAAATTGAGAAGTAAGCAAAACTTTTGCTGAGTTTATCTTTGCTTTAACGACACTCCCAGACCTTAACTGTTTGATCCACACTGCCGCTGATGACGTACGGATGCGCCTTGTGAAAATCTGCAAGGAAACGAAATATATGCATATTTAATGTGTGGACAACATTGCAATCGAGTCCTTTTCTCTGCTTACCTATGGAGGTGCAGAAATGCTGATGTGCGTATAGCGTCTTCATGCATCGCTTGTTGCGCAAGTCCCAGACCCTGATGGTCTTGTCATCACTGGCCGACACCAAATACTTGCCACCCGGATGGAATGCCAAGCCACGCACCCAATTGTCGTGGCCATTCAGCGTGAGCAGGCACTGTCCAACGCTCACATCCCAAATGCGTATAGTTTTATCTCGAGAACCGGATGCCAGGAATGGACCCTGATGGTGACCTTTCTTATTGTCCGCTCCGGCTGCTTCGTTTATCGCTGATGCTGCGGCTTCCGGAGCCCAGGCAATGCACTCCACGGTGTGCTCATGATCGCGTAATTCAACCTGTAAATATGTAAATCTATTGAAGGTTCATTGCTATCCAATAATCCCTAGAATGTCTACCTTGCAGTCTTTTGAATTCGTCAACCAAACACGTATTGTGTGATCATTTGAGCATGTGGCAAAGATGCTGCCCTCAATGTGCACTCGCACCATTCGCACCCACTCCCTATGGCCAGTATATGTCTTCACGCAGTACCTGTCGAGCAGAATGAAATGAGTTAGTACCTAGCATCCATCTTTCGTCTTGGATTAGCAGCTTACCCTGTGGCCACCTCCCACATTTTGATGGTTCGATCACGTGAAGCAGACAAAACATAATCGCCGGCGGGCACAAAGGCCACCGAAGATACATTGTGATCGTGACCATGCATTGTCTTGACACATTCGTAGCTCTGCTGGAAATCCCACAATTTGATGGACAAGTCCGCGCTGCAGGAAGCTTTATTCAATGAAGAATCCATTAGTTCGTTTTTAAAGCATATTGATGCTAAATAAACGTACCCAAGAGCTTGCCCTGGGAATCGAATGCCACGTCCTGCACCGAGTCGGTGTGTCCTTTTAGACTACGCTCATATTCGCCAGTTTCGAAATCCCAAATCTTAATGGTGGCATCTTCCGATGCTGAAACCATGAGGCCAAAAATTGGATGAAATATAACCTGGAAGAAAAATCCTTTAGTTTTTAATGCTTCTATCGCCTTGACTTCTTATCTTTCACTTACCCTCGTTATGCTGGCTCGATGCCCAGTCAGAGAGTACTTCTCTGGCGGGCGAGGTATCCATTCGCCGGGCGTGCGTTTGTTCTTTGTGGGCGCGCCCTCGATAACCTCTTTCTCAGCTTCAGTAAGCTTAGCCTCTAGTTCCATCACCTTCTTCTGCAACCGTATGACCGACGTCCACTTCTTCTCCAGCAGACCGCCATACTTCTTCTCCGCCTCTGTGCTGACATCGGCCTCCTTGCGAAAGGTCTCCAGTGAGTCGCCGTAGCCATTTGAGCCCAGATAATCGGCAATCGCTTGGTTACTGTTTGGAGTGAAGTAAAAGTAAGCTGAATTAATAAATTGGTTCAAATAATTGATGGCTTAACTTACAGCTCCTCGCGCTGCCGCTGCGACAACACCATTTTCATACTGTTCTCCGATTTGGCTTGTTTTCTGGTCTATGTTGATCGCTTTTTCCGTTTTCAATTCGTGCAGCTCTGCAATGCAAGAATGAAATGATACATATGTACGTGTATGATATGATGAATTGCTGTACTGGAAACAGGAAATTAGTTTCGCAAAAGTTAAATGCCAAAAATGCCACAGAGTTTCGTTTGAGTTCTCATGGAGGGCAAGTCACCCACATTTCGTTGCGTTTTGCGATTTCGGCAAGAGTGCCCCCAAAACCAAAGGGGGCAGAGGCATTTGTGTCTGTTTCGTATGCTCATCTTTCGTCTAGTCATTATAGTGTTTCTTTATACAGAGCTAAAGCGGAGCATCATCATCATCATCACCGTCGTGAGCAGTTTCTGTTTCTGGCACAAAGTTTCGAGTGGAGACAGACTACCATTAAAGCGCACATTGTATGCGAATCTCAGCAGGGCTTCGTAGCCAGTCAAATAAATACTTACATACCTAGCTGTACAAAAGGAAGTAGTCGAAACACTCTCAAGCTCAAATTGAATAGTTTTTGGAACTACAATTGACGTGCACTGGGCCTGCAATAGGTTCAAGGGGCGCCCGACAATCGAAGCATTCAAATGGAATTAGACAAGGCAGCATTTCTTGCTGTTTGTAGCTCGCTACAACCATAAATAGTGCGACAAGCTGTTGCTGCTGCAAGACCATTTAATTGACTCTCAAGGTGGGGGAGAAGCAAAAGCAAAAGCAAATCACAGGTAGCACGCAATAAAGTGATAATCGGGAACGCAGCGAACACATATCGCTATCGTGTACACGGGAGATAACCAATAGACCATTGAGCGGTACGGTTCGCACGCGCTGCCAACCTTTGCAAAGGCAGCCATTGACAAAGCCAATTAGCTAGACTTAACGGCAGTTCAAGCAACTTCTTATAGGCAAATAAGGGGACCGGAGCGGAATGCGAAAGAGGCAATACAAGCAACACAAAGTCCAAGCTTACACTCACACACACACGACGCACATACACGCACGCAGACAGACTAGGAAATGACGTTTTCAAATTATTTTTGGCCAAATGATATTTAACGATTTTTTTGAACTAGCATACTGCCAACAAAAAGTGACCAAACGAGTTCAGTTCAGCAACGAACAGCAATACACACTCGTACTTCAGGCAGAGTGGGATTCAACGACAGCGCATGGGACCAGCCAGGCCGTGACGTGACTCACCCACGGGACACAAATCGAGCGAGACTCTCGGGTCTTATCAGCTGTACAAGAACGGAACGGAACCTCTTTTTCCATGAGTAAAAGACATTTACAAATATGAGTAGGTGGATAGATGATGCTTTCAGTAGGGACGGTACAGACAAACTACTGCGCATCTAAATATAAATGGAAATCAATGAAATACAACAACGTCACGCGTATAAATGGAAGTGGCGCGTGGGTTGGGCTGGTCGCGTGGGGAGTGAGGGTTCCTGGAGCTCCTCCAATACCGAACCGAGTCAACAGAATTTCTGTTGTGGCAACCAACATTCCAGCTCTTTGGCATGCGCATTGTAACTGTAACTGCCTGTGTGTGGGCTTCTGCTCTGCTCTGCTAGGAAAGAAACGGTGCCAAACGGCAAACACAATGGGCATAAGGGGGCGTTTGGGTCACACGCTGCAACAGCAGAAACAGAAGTCGCAGGCAGAAAAAAAGGGTGCCAGGCAACACGAATAGGAAAAAGGTAAAACCAACTTAGATTCTCACACTTGTGCTTGCTCAAGCTATTTAATATTTTAATTTTAAACGATTTCCACCTCTCAGAAGCTGTGAAACAGCTCGCGCGTGGGCGTGTGATGTCAGACAATGGTCGGCAATGCATAACGACCAGGGCTGCCGCTCACTACATACTTTGACAGGATGCAAGCTCTCTTTCTCCCTTGATTACTGGCTGTTCGCTCGCTTTCGCTCTTTCTTACGGCAGACCTTGCACTTGCTTTTGCTTTATGGCGCTGTTTTTTTTTTGTATTTGCGTGTTTCATTGATTAACCCACACACGCAAAGCACATGTACATGCAGCTGCAGTGCGAAAAACTGTTTCAAGAGCAGCAAGGAAATAATGCCGAAAAACGATGCGAAGCGATAAAAGCTTCGAACTTCGATCCAACAGGGAGAGTAATAGACTTTGATTAAACTGGGCAATTGATGTAATAATGCATTAACCTCTTTCTGGGAAAGTCGGGGCACTTAGAAAAAGCTCATGTGCGGGTACGTCGAGGGACGAATGCAGATAGAGAGGTCTTTATGAGATAGAGAGCAAAAAAAACAGACATAGCCCCTTTGCCTTAAAGTTTAAACAATTTGCAGTATCAGAAGGCAGACAGCTCGGCTCTAGAGTTCAGCATTTTTCACACATTCTGGGAAATTGCAACGGCAACGGTTAACAGAGCTTAAATACCTAAGAGAATGCCCTGACCATGGCCAAAGAAAAAACCCAAAACGGGAAAACTGTGAAAAAAGAAAATAAAACTAGATTTCTTCAGCATGTGCAGAACTGGTTTGGCGTATTTCGCCCATGTAAAGGTGTGAGGCGATCGGTGGTTTGTCTGTAGCTGCCAGAACTATTAAGCAAGGAATGGAGTATTGGTCGTTGTCGCTGCAGCTATTCCGGGGAAGGAAATAGGTAAAAATCGATCAACGCTCGATGGGGCGAAGGGGAGGACACATTCTCCAACACATGCGCAAAAAATTCATACACATACACAGCCATACACTGCGGCTCGGAGTGATGTGTCATCGTTTTCCTGTGGTTGTAAATTGTAATTGTTTTTTTTTCTTTTTTGCATCGTTTTTGCACTGTTCAGTTATTTTTTAGTTTCTGTTTTACACATTTTTTCCCAATTTGCATAACTCTTTCTCTTGCTTTTTTCGGTTTCTTTTCAATAACAAACACAAAGCAAACACAATAACAACAACACACACAAACGAAAATATAAACTGTTACGACGGCCATCTTGGATAGAGGAGGGGGTGCCATGAGACACAAAAAGGCACTATGCAAAATCGAAAATGGACAAATCCATCAATATACACTCGAAAGCATCACCAATGACTTTGAAATTATGCCTTTATTTATTTATCTCGATACATAACACACGCACTAACACACTCAAACTTCCAATGTCGTACGTATGACAATTTTTCCATTTTTTTCTCAGTGTCCATTACATACCGTCGCTGTTGCGAAAATGGCTTTGACTATGCGGTTGATCGCGGCGATTCTGCTTCTTGCTTTGATTATGCGCAACGAATACTTACAATGATTTTGTAATTCATATACTATATTTATAATTAATCTGATTTATTTATGTATTTTGACAATTTTAGTAGAAAAGAGCGAGACGCTAGTGCAGTGTGACCGTGGCGATAACGATAAAAAATACCATCCGGTCCAACAAGAAGTACCACTAAATACCATTTCAGTTTCGGGAAATACCATTTACATACCATACCAAAACGATACTTAATCCATTTAACACCCCTCTATTTAAAAAGTGGACAACACTTTGATAAACTGTGGAAAATAATACGGTTCGTAAAGGCTCCTTGTAGCTCCATCGTCCTCTTTACTTACAAAAGAAAAATGACCACCGGATATCTTTCACCTTTAATGCGTAAAATATGTTAGTTACATAAATTTCGTGGAAATATTAAATACCCTCCTGGTCGACAATGGGATAACGTTCTATTTTATTGATTGAAATCGTAAATTCCATGAGTTTGATATTCAGTTTAATATTACTAGTTAGTTAGCCCTCTCAGCCGTAAACAAATAATTTTATCCGATAGGAACATCAATTTTCTACACGATTGGCTAGTTTTCAGAAGTCCTTTTTATTGTATTGTTTATATAAAAAGGTTCAAGCAAAAGCGGCCAAAGCATAAGACGTAAATGTTGACTAAGTGTGACGTCATTGTTGCTTGTCAACCAACTTTATACTATGCGTATGGGCTTTTGTATACCTTATTTCCTTCAATTGATTTTAAATTTGTTTTTCCAAGCTTCATTGAAATATTAATAATGATTTTATCCTAGATTGACATGTTTTTTATCGGGACTGAGTTGGTGCTTTGAAAGCCAATTCGTTTGTTAATTCGAAATAAAATGTAAGTGCTAATCAGTTTAAGGAAACCCCGTAGTGACTTTTTCGTGATAGCTGCTATCACTCACAATAAACCGTTTTTGCCTTACCTCGCAAAATGGGCTGGCCCGTACGAGAACAAGGCATCATATCAGTAGCCCGGCAGCATGTGTCTGTCATAGCTCAAAAGAAGTACATATGCTTGACAAAAAAAGCGATCGAGAAATAGTTCGTTTTCCATTTAATATTCAAACACCACAGCGTTATATTAATATAAAGCGGCAACCCACTTCGTTCACCTAGTCCCACTTACGTTTGCTGCTCGGCATCGAATCATCTCTTATCGCTACAACTTGAATGGGCCTGTCCAACTCCTCTGGAGATGTCCGCCCAGCTCTGCCACGGTGGTCGTAATTCCAAACACTTCTGACTGGCGGACCTATGCAAACGGGACATCTGGGCGCAGGAAGGCAACGGAACGGAGGCACACAGTTGGTTATCCGGCTGAGTATTGACAAATTTTGCTGTGAATGGCTTACCTGGCTACTTCTACTGCTGCTAATTGAGCGACAATCGGAGAGGGATAGATTTTGAGGTACATGCACATCAGACAATGGGCTACCACCAGTATTGGCAGGAGAAGAAGGGAGCAAAGAAGAATGGCCAACCAAAATGCGTTCTTCATGTGAAAAAATATAAACACGGTATTGGGAGACTGGAGCATTGGGAGAGTGGCGATATCTGTACTCACTATTGGATCCACTAGGCGTGCACAAAGGAGGCTAACGCCTTGGCTGTAAATGTAGGCGAGGGGCTGACAGTGTCCTACGTTGTTGTTGCCTTCAAAGATCACTCTTTCGATATAATCTTGAAACTGTTCGTTGATTGAGATCGTGAGGTTAAGTGCAAGATGGTTGATGTATTCCTCGCCTTTAGTCCTAATAAAGTTCTCGGACCTTTGTACTGCGTCCATCAGTATTTTAAATCCATTGTTAAAGTTATGGTTGTCGTAGAGAATGAGCTTATCAATTTCCTTCACTTTAGCACTTAATTTTTTCACGAGAGCTCTTATTGGCACATCCATTTCATGTTGGATTCCGTTCATATTAAAAGCGGCAAGAAAGTAATTAAGGCAGGCTGGCCAATCTGCCCAATATCTTGTGTTTAGGGTGAATGAAAACGTTCGCATTTTCCTATGCAATACAGCAATATCCATTGGGACATATTTTGTGCAAAGCTTATCGACGTATAAGCTGCTGTGGTAATCCGACAAATTGCCCTCACGCATTTCATTGAGTATGAGTTTCTCTTCTTCCAAGAACAGATAAATCTTGGATAAATCATCAGTGAATTGGGGCGTTTCTTCAGCTTCATCGAGGAATATTTCCATCCTTAACAAGTCGTTTAAATCGTAAATCTTATTCGCTCTCAGCAACTCAAAGATGGACTCATGAGCATGGCATGCCCTAAGTGCATTCGACACTGACAGTGTTGGCAACGAATCCCTTTCTCCCTTATTCCGCGACATGAAGCGATTGAGATCGATCACAGGGTCCAGCTGCTTGAAGATGTTCTCCCCATGCTCGTCTCTCAATGGAGCACATGCGGTCGAGTATGTTATCAAGCCGATCATCAAGTAGAAAAGTCCAACCAGCGTCAGGAACGAGAACACACAAAATATCAGGATGATGGCTCTGGAATAGTGACACAATAGTGGCGGTTCGGCCAATAACTAGAGATTACTCACACAAGTAGGCATGAGGCAGCCATGCCTTTGGAGAACACTTTAGATGGTCCTGGCATTGTCCGTCTGCGCCCAAAGCAGCCGCATATCAGGGCCGAAGTCAGGATTGCTATCATCTACCGGCGAAAGATTTGGTTAGCCGTCGAGTAATTCGACATTAAATACAATTATTTCGTAGAAATTCGTCTTACTATAAAGATTAAGACGCAAATGGCGATGTTAATAGCCCGCCGTTCATCGCCAAACTTTACGTACACGTCTTCGAATGTCCTCGTGGTCCTTAAGGTGTTAAGGTGAATTTCGCTGATCATAGCATCGATCATGTCGCGTACTTCCGTGGCTTCATCCAGCATCAGTACCCTGCCTCTCCTGATGCCTCGGAACATTGGCGGCAGCACGAGTCTCATCTGTTTGAGGATCATGTCCTTAATTTTGTTGAGGCGGACCATGGCCTTTAATGGAAGTTTATAATCTTCATCGGCAATAATTTTCTTGATTGCTTCGACATAGACTGTAGTATTACGCAACTGGAAATTACACCGCTTATAGTTAAACGAATAGTGAACAGCTATAGGGAAAGGATAATACCCAGTCCATGTGCAGGCACTTCTCAGTACCAAAACTCAGGAGGTCTATATCATGGTTAAACTGATAGCATCTCGGCAAATGGCACAAAGCATAGCCACTGTATATCAAATTTCGCTTTATGCCGCGCAAACCTGAAAGGGCGATAATCGGGATCAGATCGGATATAAGAAGACAACAAAAAGTCCCCGGCCTCTAGTACCGTCTCTATATTGGCTCCCCAAAAAGCGGATTTCCTTCTCTAAGGCATCAACTTGTATCATAAGCTGTAATGCTTTCGGCATGTTGAGGAAGATGCGCTCCATTTCAGCTAGCGCAGTACTCTCTGAAGTGTCACTCAGGTCCAGGAATATGTGATTATGTGCGTCTATGGAAACAGATGAAGGGTGGAGTGGGCAAATGTCATTTGCATTTCATATACCGAGTCAAAATTACTATTTAGCTGTTCTTCGATGTGAGCCTCCAGCTCCTGGTAGTTGTACACCATCAAATGGTAGATGTGATTAGAAACGTCTCTAAGAAAGTTGCAAGTGTCCTCACTACCACGCCGCATCGTCAGCTTGGCGTCCTCGAATCCCCGGTCCAGAAACTTGTTCGCAATAAACGCGACGATTAGGCCAAAGCTGCGGACAATCGAAGGCACATTAGTCTGTCTGCCATTGTATATGACTCGACCTCGACCCAGACTCACATCAGGCCAATGATGAGCAGGGCAAGGCAGACGCCGCAACACCTGCGCCCCGGCCGTCTTTTTGATCTTGAATGATGCTTGCAACGTAAGCAGCAGCAAAAGCAGCAATAGCAGACTCTGTGGCGTCCGGAGGGTGGGAAAGGAGATTCATCAATAAAATGGGGCGACTTTGAGACACAAGACTTTGAGGCTTCACTTACCCAATAAACGGAATGACAATGATACAAGCCAGGAGGAATATCACGACCAGAAGCAGCAGCCAGTATTTACCTAACAGTGCAGCCCAGTCGTTCTTCCTCACCTTGGGGCCGAGTACCAATTTGTTGTTGTTCGCCAACATAACATACCCTGCAGGAGGGGGCGGGGTGGTAGGGACGGCTCAGTGGAGACTGTTGGACTGGCTTGGCTTACCCGGAGGCAGGTCGGACATGAAGTTCCGCAAGATTAAGTGCAATATCGAGTAAATGGGATTCAGGGATTTGTGTGTCGAGGTTAGATCCCGTGAATAGTTGGGGTAACCCTGGTATGGGGTATATTCGACGTAACCCCAGTGCCTCTGTCCAAGTTGCTCGTGAGTCGTACCGTCGGCCACGTAGCCCTCGCGCCAAACGACATCATTTCCTCCCTTTCTATTAGTCCCATTACCACCTTCTCCTCCATCAGGTTTTTGTCCAGCAGCCTCCTGGACGATATTTGGTATAGTAAGTGAGAGCAGCACAAGGATCAACTTCACCGCATGGATGCCTCGGACAGCACGGGGAGCGAAGTGACGCCTCCGTCCTTTTCCGGTGGATCTTCTATAGCGTGATGGTTCCGCCAAAGCCGTTACGAGATTGACACTCTTGCCCCTAATGCAGCGGGACGTTTCGGTAGAATTCATCTTTCAACTGTAACGAATCCTTATCAGGGCACGCGAGAACTCTGCAACATTAAATACAGGGGCGAGGTCTTCTCCAGTCGTGGATCTGTGTGGTGTGGTGTGGTATGTATGTTGTAGGTGTACGCTTGTGTGTGCAGTGAAGTTCTAACTTGTGTAGTATCTGATATTTCCAGATAACAGTTAAATCAGAACAGCTGACTGGAATTCAAATATTCCGAATACGGTCACATTGCTCCGCGATTCGTCGACAAAGCAACCATGTTCCGCTATCGATAGCGATAGCAAAATACAATCGAAATCAAATTACTATTAAATCAAATTAGTCAATTCAAATTCAATCAAATTAAATTTGATTACAATTACGACCTTGATTTTAGATTTTAGATTTTATATCTGTATTTAGCGAATGTTTTCTCTTCTAACATTCAAATCAATCACTTTACAGTACTGCACCATATCTTCAATAGTATTTTTGCAACAAAACTGCAATTGTTGTTATCTTACCCACACACACACACACACACACAGACACGATGGGAGTAAACTTGTTCTTATCAGCGCCCACACCAATCCACAGGCGGTTACTTATTCTCCTTCACGCTCAGTTTTCGACAAACGCTCAACGGAAACGGTTATAATTACTTCTGGGCGACACTTTCGACTGTTAAAGTGCCGAAACAGACGCGGCGCGCTCGTGCAACCATTAAAAAACGAAACGACCGAAATAAACAACCAATAACTTTTGCCAGTGAGTGCAGCAGTCAAGTCTAGTTGAGGCATACCATACCCAAACCCAAACCTAAGGCATCCATATGCGAGAACTCATTGTGCAAATTGCCAAAATATGTAAATCATTCGCCAAATTATGGCACTCTAGCGCAGACAGCCTTATCAGTCGATCGATCTAATCAGCAGCTGATTCTATTTGCTCCCCATTACACGCCTGTGATAGCAGATAAATGATATCAGAGGGGCTGCCTCTGCGGTAGCCGATCGCAGCTTTTTGACAATGCGATTTACTACCGCCAAATGCAACAGAAGCTTCCAGCAGACCAATTCTGACCAAGCCAAATAGCTGCAGATTGCTGTGGATCGCTATTAACTGGCATTCGAACACACAATACATCGAAGCCTTTGAAGGGAATTTATTGCTCACCCACCCATTATTCGCTTTTACGGCAATGGGAGTGTTGAGTGTCGAGTGTCGAGTGTATGTAGAAGGCGTTATCAGTCGACTCTGATTATATTCTGTCGATAGCAGCTCAGCTCGGCTTGTTCGCGGTATTCGTCAGCCTGTAACCGCTAAATGGTTATTATTGGCTTATTTGGGGTTTTTTTTTGGGAAGCTAATGGAGTATCAGGGCTTGTGCGTTGTGATTTCTTTGAGCTCACAACAGCTGAAACGGAGACTGAAACAATTGTCTTTGGCCTGGCCCGGGGTGGGCCCGTATGTTCATGTGTAGTTGCTCGAAGGGAGATAACGCATGTGTCGGAGTGCCATTAATAGGTATCGAGAAATGTAATTCATTTGCCTTATAAACGTATCTTCCGCTGGCTGCCACCCGTGACAATGCTGTGACAACGAAAATTAGTAATTAGTGCTGCCGTTTTTTGCAGTTTCTGTTTGATTAAAAGTCAACAGCAGCACAGACACTGGCACAGCTTACGCGCACATCAGCAATGATGAAATGTCTGTCCGTATATCTGCTGTTCGCCATTAAATGGCCATGGGCTCGTGATAAGAATACGCTATGGCCCTATAGCTGTAGGCCTGTCGTTAATCGCATTTATTTGAATCCATTATCGATCGAGTCATTTATTTTTTTAATTTCGATTTCGTACGTACATTGGTTGAACAACCAGGCAGATCACAATCAGGGATCCGATCCTGTATCTGCGAGCCACTTGGCACTCATCTCAAGTGCCTTGATAATACTTTCACAACATGCACAGCCATGCCGAATCTGCGCCAGACATTGGTCACGCTTCGTGTTCCCAATTCCCCACTTCAGAGACCAGCCGGCGCATGAATCCCTCATATGTCTCTACTGTGACCCCGTCTGAACATTTGTTCAGTTCCTTGCCAGGTTCAGCGTCCACAACTGCCCAAATCTTTGATAAATCACACCTTTTGCTCCGCCTGCCCACCTCCCCACCAATTGCACGCACATTGAACCCTTAATTATTTGTTATTATAAATAACAGAATGCACACACACACCGCAGACGAATGCTGGTCGAGGTTAATGATTTATGGAAATGCCCCGAGCAACCAGCCAACCGGTTGTGCGTACTCCTCCTCGACTGAACTGCCGAATAAACATATTTTACTTAATAATTCACAATTAATAAGCGTCGTCGAAAACCTCCACAGCATCCGGTATCGATACAATGTGGCCCTAAGATGCACAGCAATTACTGGAAGCCAGCACTCAAGACCTACGGACTCATCCTCCTGCTGCTGTCCGCATGGGCCCGGGCGCAGACCGATCTGCCGAGTTCCGCCTTCGACGATCAGGAGTTGTCCGACAGTGAGTGTGCCCGGTTTAGGTTCACGTTCAAGGCTTTAGCTCCCCGTCTAACATTTCGGTGTGACTCGTTCCAGAGGTGGAAATCAATGTGGCATCGACGGTCTACACGCTCAGCTTCAGCATCGCTGGGGGCGACACGGACTATGCCATCGAGGGCATCACCTGCCGCAACGGGAGCGGCAAGGAGACCAAGGCGAACGAGGCCAATGTGTGGTAAGGCTCTGCTCAAGCAGCAGACTGCGAGCCTGTCGAAATGTCTGTCGTGCTTTTTTCTATGCAGCGAGAACCTCGATCCCTGCACCTTCTACACGTGTGTGGTCGCGCTGCGGGCCACCGACACGAAGCCGCCGACCCCTGACCAGACGATCTACGCCTACACCGAGTACAAAGGTGAGCGAGCCCAGCCTGCTCCTGCTTCAGACATGGGCTAAGCCTCGTGCAATTATCGTTTCAGAGCCCAGGACGGATGTGACCGACGTGCAGGCCACCGCCAACACCATCAAAATCAGCTGGGAGACGAGCGACCGCGCCTGTGTCGAGGCCTTCCAGATCACCGCCAAGGCGGCCGAGTACTCCTACACGACGCAGCAGCTGAACGAGCGGAGCACCTACACCTTCAGGGACGAGGTGAATGCCTGCCTGACCCACACCCTGACCCTGGAGACGCGCAACAATGCCAGTGTCGTGGTGGACACGGACACGAGCGAGGTGGAGACGCTGTACTCGGAGCCGGGCGACCTCTCCATGAACATCACGAACCTGGCCAACGGCATCACGGTCATCAGGTGGGCCGATCCCACCGAAAAGCACTGCATCTCCAACTACATCTTCAAGTGGCAGCGCGACGACTGCGAGCAGCAGGCGGAGGAGCAGACGACCACGGATCTGCCCAGCACCATGACCACCCTCAATGCGGACTATGACATGGAGACAAGCGACCCGGAGCCGGAGCCGGAACCGGAACCGGATCCAGCAGACCCACCCGACAGTGGGAACAGGGGTAAGTGGCTGTGCGCGGGGTGTAGCGACTTTCTTATCGGACAATCCTCCGGATCGATCCCCAGTTGAGTGCGAGTGGAGCGACAGTTCCGCGGACTCCAAGCTGCGGGAGTACCTGCTGACCGACCTGCAGGGCTGCGAGCAGCATACCTTCGAGATCTACATCAACCAGAACGCAACCGCCAAGGCCTCCCAGCAGTTCGAGTCCGCCGAAAAGAGTAAGTAGCCGCCTGCTAGCCAGTAGCAGAAGCCTCCTCTCATTCTCCCCTTCGCATCCAGTGTCCAGCGCTGTCTTCGAGCCCGTTTACAGCATGAACGCGACGGAACTACGCTGGACGTGGGCCGAGCCGCACGACCATCCCAAGTGTGTGGCCAGCT
This sequence comes from Drosophila ambigua, assembly GCA_018150905.1. NCBI lineage: Eukaryota > Metazoa > Arthropoda > Insecta > Diptera > Drosophilidae > Drosophila > Drosophila ambigua. The sequence goes on along the minus strand of JAECWS010000001.1, from coordinate 7,225,610 downwards.
ACAGCGTGCAGCTGACGGGACCCTTGCAGCGACTCAGCGAGACACTTGAGGTGCGGACTGGGGACAGGGAGGCCGTGTTCGAGAACCTGGATCCGTGTGGCGTCTATGTGGTGGAGATCGTGCCGGTGATGCTGAACGGAAGCTCTGGGGCCATGTACCAGGCGGAGACGACCGTCAGCGAAGATCGTAAGTCGACGATTGCGATGGCCAAAGCCTGGGGATTAACCCTTCTCGGTTAGAGCCCTCGCAGATCCTGGAGCCCGTCGTCCTGCCCGGCTCGTACTCGCTGGAGATAAGCTGGCTGACCCCCGCGTATGCGGACCTGTGCATCGACGGCTACCGCCTCTCCGGCTGGATGGAGGACAACAAGGAGGTGCTCAGTGCGAGCACCAAGAACACATCCGTGACCTTCAGCGATGGCCTGCTGGCCTGCCAGGCGTACACCATACAGATCATACCCTACACCCGGCAGAACCTGGACGGCGATCTGCGCCAAGTGGAGGTGGAGACAAGGGCGGCCGTGGTGAACTCCGATAGGGTGAGAGATCCGAGGTGTCTCCTCCGACTGTCGTCTCTGATTTTCCTGCTTCGCATCCGCACAGATCACTCTGCAGATGGGCACCAACGGGGCCGGCTCGCACAGCCTCACACTGATAGCCAACAACCAGGACTACAACAACACCTGCCAGACGATCTTCGCCTTCTTCAACTGCAGCACCACGTCCCAGGTGCGCCACACCTATGCGGAGCGCTACGTGGAGGGCTACACAAAGACAGGTACGTGCACGAGCACGAGCAGGAGTCCATCTGAGCTCATGCGCAACTTCCCAACAGGCTTCCAGGCGCAGATCAGCCCACTCTCGCCGAACACCGCCTACTTTTGCGACGTGATGCTGTACAATGTGGCAGGGTCCTCGAAACTTCGGCGCACCCTGGAGAACACGCAGACGCAGAAGTACTGTGAGTGATGCAGAGATCCCCATCTACCTCTCTCTTCAAACAATTAAATGCCATTCGCTTGCAGTTCCCGAACAGCCCGAGAACGTGACCTTCGAGCAGAGCAGCGTGCAGAGCCTGCAGTTCACCTGGAAGCCGCCCACCTATCTGAATGGCCCCATCAAGTACTACCAGACCTTCCTGATGCGGCACAAGCCCGACTACGATGTGCCCGAGGACTGTGCCGAAATCAGCGAGAATCCCAAGTCGGAGGCCAAGGGCGATCTGAGTGTCAACTTCACCGAACTGGCGCCGGGCGTCCGCTACATGATGCAGGTGGCTGCCCAGAATGACTTCGGCATGGGCGAGTATACCGCGCCGATTATTGGCATCACGCTGCCCGCGGGTGAGTCGGCCGCCCTCCCATCCACGTGGGAATCTAATCCCTTTCTTTGGCAGTCTCTGAGCGGGTCACCAAGCTGACCGTCAACCCCATGGGTCCCTCGCTGGAGCCTGCAGACAGCTACAACGCCAATGCGACCATCACCTGGACGTCGCCCTGCAAGTCCAACGGGAGGATCGAGGCGTTCGTCCTGGACTTCAGTGGGGAGCGGGCCGCACACGAGCGAGTCGAGTTCCAGCGCATCGTGGAGCCGAACAGGACGGACCGCAAGGGACGCATGTCCTGGACGGAGACGGAAATGAAGCCGGAGTACGACTACACCGTGAATGTGGCCGTGAAGAACGTCGATGTGGACACCCTCAGCGACAGCGTAGTGTCCCAGTGGCAGTCTCCAGCCGGTCGTAAGCATAGCTCGAGGCACTCTCCTCCCCCTTCCCCTCTGGTCGCTTCCACGGCTCATCTCTTGTCTCTGCAGTTCCGGCTCGCCTGGGCAATGAAGTTGTGGGCCAAATGCGGGTCAGCCCGAACGAGACAAGTCACCCCACTAGATCGGCCATCGTGCGCCTGCCCGCGGACATCCAGAGCTCCGAGTCGGGCAACATCACCTACATCGCCTTGCTGCTCTCGCAGAAGAGCTGTGCCGAGACGCCGCAGCTGGGCTCCGCCTTGGTGAACGCCGCCTCGGCGTGGCCGGACGTGCAGTCCTATGAGACGGCTGGCGGAGACGGCACCGCGGGCTGCGTCTTGCAGTACCAGACGACGGAAGAACGCTGGAACCCGGACACAGTCGCCCGGGCCAGGGGCTCCGGCAACGAAATCGTCTTCACCATCGGCGAGGACAAGTGCCCGAATGGCAAGCGCTACTGCAATGGGCCGCTCATGGCGGACACGCAGTACCACATGGTGGTGCGCCTGTTCACCAAGTCGGGCTACCGCGACGCCGCCCTGCTCGAGTTCAAGACGGATGCGGCCATCAAGGTGACCCTGATCCTGATCAGCGTCTGCTCCTGCCTGCTGCTGGCCTTTGTGCTGGGACTGGCTGTGCTGTGGGTGCGCAAGCGTCTAGCGTGGTAGGTGCCAGCCGCCCAGAACCACACACTGATTCTGATTCCCTTTTTGGTTGTCCTCCGTTCGGCACAGGCATCGCGACTCTGGCCAGGGCATCGAGGATCCCTTTGGCAATGTGATAGCCAAGAACTTTGCCATCTTCTACGCAGAGGTGGCCAAGCCGGAGAAGTTGGCCCGCGAGTTCAAGGAGATCACCGTCGTGGCCCTGGAGCTGAGCTACTCGGCCTCCGAGCTGGGCTGCCACAAGAATCGCTATGCGGACATCTATCCATGTGAGTGGGTAGCGCGCACTCCCTCGGGGGCCCTAAAATCGAATGTGTTTTCCCTTTCACAGACGACAAGAACCGCGTTATCCTGGACATAGATGCGGAGGGATCGGACTATATCAATGCCTCATTCATAGATGTAAGTGGCCACCACATTTGCCTCATCCCTCATCCTCACCCACTGCATCCATTCGCTAGGGACACACCCGCAAGAAGGAGTACATTGCCACCCAGGGCCCAAAGCCGGAGAGCCTCATGGACTTCTGGCGCATGATCCTCCAACACAACGTGCGAGTCATTGTCCAGGTGACCCAACTCCGCGAGGGCAATACGGTGAGCTCCATCTAGCACGCTGCTCAGGTCGAATTAAAGCTAAAAGCGTTTCCCACGGCAGATAAAGTGCCACGAGTACTTCCCGTACAACATGCGCGGACTGACGGTGACCGTCAAGTCCAAGGAGAGCTTTGAGCTCTACGATCGGACCGAGCTATCGGTGGTGCACGACAAGTACGGGCTGAAGGAGAAGGTCGTGCACTTATACTTCAAGAAGTGGCCTGATCACGGCTGTCCCGAGGATCCCATGCACCTCATCGCCTTCGTGAAGAAGGTCAAGTCAGAGCGGCGGCCCAGCTACTCACCCATCGTCGTCCATTGCAGCGCGGGCGTGGGCAGGACCGGGACCTTCATCGGTCTCGACTTGATTATGCAGCGCTTGAAGAGCGAGTCCAAAATCAATATATTTGAAACGGTCAAGAAGCTGCGCTTCCAGGTAGACGCACCCGATCCGGGCCGCTCGATGCGAGACGTTTTTTTCTCATTGGCTTTCTGTTTCAGCGCATGAAAATGGTGCAGACGCAGCAGCAGTACACATTCCTCTATGCCTGCACCTACGAGCTGGTGAAGCACAAGATTCCGCGGGCCGCACTCAAGCTGGAGGGGCGCCCGAACCCCGCCGCGGCGGCCAAAAAGGTGAGCTTCCCCGAGGTGGCTGCTGGCCATGTAGTTGCCTCGGCTCCGGGCGCCGATCCAGAGAGCGGTGTGCCCACCTTGCAGCTACCCGCCCGTTTCTCTGGCCTGCAGAGAAGCAGGGACGACAGCGCCACCAACAGCAGCAGCATTATGTGACCTCACAGTGATCGTCGTTTGTGTATTTATTGTAATTGTATTGAACAAGTATAACTTAGCAGCAATAGTAGCCAAAGAAATGCGTCTAAAGCAAAAACCACTGCATGTAAAATGTTAATAAATGGAAAATATACAAATACTGTAAATTCGAATGTATATCAAACAGTTGGCGGCAAAGGAAGAGCGAGACGACAGTATTGTCACTTCATTGTACACTGTGGACGTTTTGCAGCACTGTCTCCTGGCCGAAACAGCTGATTGCCTTCCAAATATAAAATTAAACATTTTTATTTACAAGCTTAGCGTCGTTTCCAATTTTACAAAATGTCTGAGCGAAAAGTTCTTAATGTAAGTCCAAAATATATGTACGGAACGGTGCTAGGATCACGACTAATTCCAATGCATTACAGAAATACTATCCCCCGGACTTCGATCCGTCGAAGATTCCGCGCATGAAATTGGCCAAAAATCGGCAATACACCGTCCGACTGATGGCGCCGTTCAATATGCGATGCGTGACCTGCGGCGAGTACATCTACAAGGGGAAGAAGTTCAATGCGCGCAAGGAGGATGTGGAGAACGAGACGTACCTGGGCATACGCATCTACAGGTTCTACATCAAGTGCACCCGATGTCTGCAGGAGATCTCATTCAAAACGGATCCACAGAACACCGACTACGAGATCGAGGCGGGAGCCACGCGCAATTTCATGGCCCTAAAGCTGGCCGAGGAGCAGGCCCGGCGCGAACAGCAAGAGGAACGCGAGGAGGAGGCGAATAATCCCATGAAAATGCTCGAGAATCGCACCGAGCAATCGCGGAATGAAATTGAAATGCTGGAGAGTCTCGAGGAGTTGCGCGACCTGAACAGACGCCAGCAGACGGTGGACTACACAACAATGCTGCAGCAATATAATACGGGGAAACGGAGAGAGAACGCTTGGAGCGCGAGGAGCGTGAGGATGAGGAGTTTATCAAGTGAGTGCTGCACTTAATCTTTCTCAAGCAGACTCAACATATATGTATCGCATTCCCATTTCAGATCTGTCAACTTTAAAAGCAAGCCCGAGGGTGGCAGCCGGATAGTAGCCGAAGAAATCATTGAAGACGTCAAAGAGGAGGCTGCGGACTCATTGCCAGCTCCCCCTCCGGCTAAATTGGCCAAGCCCATTGGCCCTCATCCAGTGGCCCACACCACAAGCAAAGTATCGGCCGCTCAGCCCTTGGTTAAACGTAAAACCCCCTTGGTGCTCGTCAAGCCAAAGGCAGCAGCCACATCAACGGATATTCCAAAAGCAGCTGCAGCTACAGCTACAGCTCCAGCTCCAGCCCCAAAGACCCCAGCTCCTGCAGCGGGTCTATCCCTTCTAGCCGCCTACAGCGATAGCTCAGAGGAGGACTCCACCTGACACATCACTTTACTGATGTTCTTTTTTACAAAGCAACTACTTAAGCCCGCACAGATCCATGCTCAGCCTCCGCCCTTGTGTCAGTAAAAACTCGTCGAATGTATATAGTATTGTATGTATGTTTTATATACTTTGAATAATGCATCATTTAACTAATCCAATTCAATCGCATCCAAATTTAAATCAATGATTTCGTCAAGGCCAATCCGTAAGGCAAATAAATTTCAATTTCAAACAAATAGTACGAGTGATTATCCATTATCAAAATATCCATCAATGGTACACACTACAATCACCCACCACCCATCCCACTCAGCCGAAGCCCATTTCGTGGGCTAATCGGGCAGTGTGGGGTGTGTGTGGGCATAAAGAACTTACAGAACTACTTGTGGTTTAGTTAGAGCTAAAAACTATGTATGTGGTATATACAGAGTCGTTTATGGTGGTGGTTGTGTTGGGTGTGTGCTATGTTACGCTTAAAACTCGGGCAATCAAAATAAAAAATAATATCACAAGCGAAACAAAAATTATAAAATACACGATGGGCATGTCCTAGGCATACGTCCTAGCCTGTCTATACAGATGATGATTATCAATTAGGGGGGGCTATAAGTATAGTAAATCCATTTAGATGATTCATTTCATAAATTACGAAGACACTGGTATGTTTCTCTAGCTGTCGTACATAGCATAGCATAGCAATCAATAGCATAGGCAATAGATAAGGCCTCCTCTCTCACTTCGTCTCTCTCCACCACGGGAGTGGGATTACACATTACAAATTACGGTTAAACAGTCTTTGTTCATTTTGGGGGAGGGGAAGGGGTGGTGGGGGGTGGCGGGTCACGGGTCACGGTGGGGCAGCCACAGACAGCCACTTGTATTTTTGGTATCGATTTTCCTGCTTTCTTCATTTGGTTTAGCCGTCCTTCTCCTAGATGTCCACCGTGGTGGCCTGCTGAATGGCGTTGTAGCTGCTGGCGGCGCTACCACTGACACCGGCACCAGCACCAGCGCTGCATTTACGTGGCAGCACTTTGGGTGCTGATCCTGCCATGCCACCACCTGCACCACCTGTGCCACCGCCCCCGTCGTAGTTGTGATTGTTGTTTTGCAGGAAATGCTGCTGCTCGGCCGCCGCGTGGTTCAGTTCGAACAGCTCCATGTCGTCGTACTCTGAGATGCCCAGAGCTCGTGTGGGAGCATATTGCAGATCGTTCTCTCCGTCTCTGTCCTCCTCGTCATCTGTGTGCGGGGGGTTCTTGTGGCGGGTGCTCATGGCCACGGCGAAATCCTCTAGGCTGCGCTTGACTGCCGCATCTGAGCCCGTACCCGAATCCTTGCTGGACAGATGATCCTGCTGTGCCTCCAAGTCGGTTTGCTGCAGATAGCTGAGCGTCAGACCCTGCTCCAGGCAGCGTTGCTCGTACGAAGGCGTTGTGGTAACAATGAGGCGACTGTGAGCCCCGCCCTGGCCATCGCCGCATCCCAGATCTGCGAGACTGCGCGGACGCAGTTGCGTTGGCTGCTGCTGGGAAGGAATACCGTCTAGGACCAGCTGGGACTGGTGGGGCCTCAGCATGGTGCGATTCAAGGTGGTCAAATGGGTTTGATCCTTGTCCAGAGTGGAGTGCTGGCTGGCGTGGGTGCGTGCTGCCAGTCGTTCGGCAGCGAGGCTGAGCAGGAACTTGCGCTTCTGGTAGCGCAGGGTGCACCAAATGATGCAGCAGTCGACCAGGACGCAGGTCACAGTCAGCAGCACAATGCCCAGCAGCAGCACATCCCAGTTGAGGTTCTCCTTGACCACCACCAGCTCCGACTGCAGGGTGAGAGTGCGCGAGTTGTCCGTAATCTCGCAGCGGTAGTGTCCCGCATCATTCGATTGGGCATTCAGGATCACGAGCAGCTCCTTGCTGCTCGTGAAGTAGTAACGCTCTCCGTCCGGCGTCGTTGGTGAGATGTGGATCGGCTTGTTCTCCTTAAACCATTCGCGGTGGGGATGCTCCAGCTCCAGCTCTGCGTTCGCCGCCTCACTGAGGCACTCGAGCACACAGGTGCGACCGACAACCACCTCCTGATGCACCAGTGGAATGCTGGGCAGTGGTTTGTCTAAGGAATGGAAACAAAAAATCATTTGAAGCCCCGCAAACAGAGATGCTTCGCCACACTTACCGTTCACCAGCAGCGTGGCGTTCACCTTGATCTCGCCAGCAGCGCTCTCCGCCGTGCACGTGTAGATGCCCGAGTCGCTGGGCTTGGCGTTGGTTATCAGGAAGGCGTTCTCCTCGCGTATCACTTGCAGGCGACGCTCGGTGGCCGCTGGGAAATCGCTGGCCCCGAACTTTTGCAGAGCTATCTCCGGCATGGGATCGCCGCTGGCGGAGCACACCAGTCTGGCTGTTTCGCCCGCATCCAGTGTAAGGTTGGACGGCACGTGCATGAAACTGGGATGAACTGCATAAGGAAAGAACGAACCATTACGAGGATTGTTGTGAGGGAAACCGATTCGATTCAATTCGATGCTGTGGCATGTGGCACTTACTTCCTATGGATATCTTGAACTTGTCCGCATAGGTCGTCCCAAAGGCATTCGAGACCACACACTGAAAGCGTCCTGCGCTCTCGTAGGTCACATTGGTCAGCCTTAGATATCCGTAGATGGAGGTCTGATTGGTGCTCTTGTCGTGACGGATTTGTGTCTCCGTGCTGGCTCCATCGTGCAGGGCTGTGGGACGTTCCTGAATGTGCTGGTTGTCGTGGCGCCACTTGATCTTCAGCTCATCGGCGGCCGCCAGCGAGGCGGCTGTGGGAGAGCTGGCAATGCATTCCAAGGTGATGTTGGCACCCTTCACGGCCAACATGTTGTCCGGCTCCTGTTCCAGCTTCGGTTTGGGCGAGTCAGCTAAGGCAATTTCAGATTGGATAAGATTAGCTGATTCAATCAAGAGGCAGTGGCTCTGACTCACCACACACCAGCTCCGCGTTGGTCAGCGTAAGCAGTTGACGATCGAGCAGGTGCTCGGGATAGCCACAGACCACGTTCGCCAGCAACTGGGGGGCCTGCATGGCAAAGTGACTCTGCAGCCACTGGCGGAACCAGATGAGCTCGCAGTCGCAAATGAAGTTCAGGGACTTGAAGATCAGCTTCTGCAGTCGCAGCATGTGCTCGAACGCATTCGGCTGGATGCTGGCGAGAGCGTTCGAGCCCAGATTCAGCAGCTCGAGGTTGTTGAGGCCACTGAGGGCCTTGCCACTGATTTGTTTCAGATTATTGCCATGCAGATCGAGGCGTCGCAGCTTGCGCAGCGCTTTGAACGGCGCAATGGCACTCTGATCCTCAATGATCCAGGACAGGCGATTGCGACGCAAATTCAGTTCCTCCAGATTCTTCACGCAATCGAAGGTGTTCTCCTGCAGATACTGCAGTTTGTTGTGGGCCAAATTGAGCTGCTTCAAACGCTGCAGGCAGTCCAAGTGCTGTGGCTTGAACTCGCTGATGGAGTTGTGGGAGAGATCGAGCGACTCCAGGGACTGTGTAAACTCCCAGGTGTCCAGCTCGATGCGGGAGATGGAGTTGTTCGACAGCGAGAGGTGGTGCAGCTTCGTCAGGTTGAACAGGCCCTGGCGGGAGAGCGAACTGATTTGATTGTGATCCAGCTCGATGCTCTCAATGTTCCGCATCACATAGAAGACGCCGTCCTGCAGCGATCGGATTTGGTTCGACTTCAGCTGAAGCCTCTGCAGCGATAGAAGACCCCGGAACGTGGACCAGTTAATCTCCAGATGATTGTAGCTTAATGCTCTGCAAAATACGGAGATCGAATCGTTGTAATCCTGTGAAAATCTTAATGCATCATCATCAGCTTACAGCTTCTTCAAGCGGCTCAGATTCTTGAACACGCCAACCGGCAGGCTGCTCAGGCGATTGTTGTTCAACTCCAGGTCCGTCAGGTTGTTCAATGCCGCAAACGAGTGCTCATCCACATTGGCTATCTCATTCCAGTTGAGTATTCTGGGGGGTGCGGAACAGAAAAGGAAATGAGTTATGGCCTGCGTTCACAGCTGGGAGGGGCAGTCCTTAGACACTCACAGATGGGCCAGGCGCGTGGACGTGGGAAATGAGTTGGCCTCGATGCTGTGCAATTGATTCCTGGACAGATCGAGGGTCTTAAGCATGGGCAGTACTGCCAGAGCCTCGCTGGAGATGCTTCGAATGCGATTGTTCGCCAATATCAGGTGCTTGAGTCCAGTCAGCCCCGTGAACTTCGGTATTGCCTCCAGCAAGTTGCGTTTCAGTGTGCTGCAAGAGATGGACAGAAATTAAGCTTAGCAAATCCTCTCAACAACGGGGAGTACTTTCGTGAGCACTTACACCTTCACCAGATTCGACAGATTGCGTATCTCCAGGACAGTCGTGTCGTTCAGCTTGTTGTTCGCCAGATGCCTGTGTGGGAAGCGGTAGGGGAGAGATAGAAATTAATTGATTGCAGTTTTGCGAAATCCCCGGCTTGACGAATGCACTTCAATTACGCCATAATTATCGATGCGTGGCGGCAGATAAGACACTTCCGTACGTTTCAGCGTTTGCATAATTTTGCCATGCATTAAATTGATTAAAAGCGCGACGATAAAATCGCAACCCCCCGAAAACAAAACAAAATACAAGCTAAAAATTTATGTGAAAAATGGGAACAAATTTCGCTTCGAGGGTTGTGCCACACTCCAATTTCTGCTTTGGGGGTGGTGTTTGCCATTTCATCCCCCATTTGTGGCATAGATAATAATACTTACAGAGTCTGCACATAGTTGGGCAGCACGGGCACCCGCTCCAGATGCAGCTTGTCACAGTCGAACAGGATATTCAGGCACTTGCACTCCTTGGGGCAGTTGATGTTGTTGTGGTTCGCATTGGACGCTGCCGCGGCGGCTGCCAGCGCCTTCTCCGCCTGCTCGTACTGGCCGCCATCGTCAGCCACGAAGCCGTTGGTCTCCAGCGAAGCGGACTGAATGGAGGAGACCTGCTGGGGAGATGTTGCCGATGACGCCAGTGGGACATGCAGAGCGGCCAGATCATCATCGTCCATGTCCACGTCTCCATCGGACTCGTCCTCGTGCAGCGACAGGAAGTGCTGGCGGGGCGAGGCCAGGCCTGCTCCTGCCCCAGCACCGGCACCATTATTGGCCAGCATGGCAAAGAGCTGCTGCTGCGGCAACTGGTTATTGTAGGAGGCACCGCCCGACTTTAGGAAGGCACTCAACGGCGATGCCGCGCCCATTCCATCAGCGGATGCTGCGGTCGGGGCCCCGACGCCGATGCCGGCGCCTGTGCGGAGCTTTGACAAATTGTGCTCGCTGTTATCAGTAGAATGTACGTAATTAGCAGCAATTTATTGATTTTATTGAAATCATTGGTTGTAGAATAATTGCAATTATCATTATTGCGACTCGTTGTTGCTGTTTCTGCTTCAACGTCGTCATTGGCATTTTCAGTGTCGTTGTCGTTGTGTTTGCGCCGTCTGCGGCGTCGTCGCCACTTGGTGCCCAGCAGCAGCGAAGCGAGGCCTGACAATGTGAACGTCCCACTGCCTCGGCCACTGCTAGCGGCAATGTTATCAAATTTATTCCAATTCTCCCGCTGTTGTTCTCCGCCACTCTTCATGGCCGAAACGTGCATTTTGCTGTTGTTTTTTGTTTTATCAAATTCGTCAATTTCCAAATGGATGGCCACATTCAAAGAGCCGTTATTCCTGCGAATGTCACTCGGCCAAGCTGGTACGGTCCAGTGTTGCGAAGCGTCCTCGGACCTCCGAGTGCTGCCGAACGATCAAACGCATGATATCGTCGCTGCAAGGAGCAAGAAAGCAAATCGTCAATTAAAAAAATATAACAGAAATTTAAATGGTGCAAGGTCTTTCCCCTCTCTCTCTCTTTGTCTGTCTGTCTGTCTCTCTTTAGTATATGGATACGTATAGAAATATTAATTGTATAGAAAGTGAATGTCTGGGCCGGAGAGCACAGAATATATACTCATTAAAATAAAATACGACCGGATGTTGGGTGCGAAAAACGCGCCGAGCCAACGATTTTTATATTGCAAAAAAACAAAAAATGCTACGAAAACAGCAAAACCTCGGAGCAGCAGCAACATCAACATCATCATCATCATCGCCCGCAGAGGCATTCACAAAAGTAATATCTTCATCTCGTTCCAGAATTGTGCAGCGTATGCAGAATTCTTTTTCAGAGCAATGTTCTCGGTTTCGGGCACGGTCGGAGGCGGAGGCGGGTCCAAAGCTCGCTAAATTTCGGTGACAGTACGGTGAAAGAGATAATGAATAATGCAGCTGAATATATGGATGTATGGATGGATGGATGGTTGGATGCTGCGCAGTTTGTTAGTCGCGCTATCACCTTTTGGTTGGTTGGTTCGGGGGGGAAAGGAACTGAAGTTCACATTTTCCCACAGGCAAACGGACATTATCCCCAGACACCCACCAAAAAGGGCAGCAGCGGCAGCGGTGGCGGTTGCAAAAACGAGAAGAGGTAGAGAAAATACTTAGCAATTACCACAAACACAGCGTACAAGACTTGGCCAGACATTACACATACAGACATACCACATGCATACGTGTAGTACTCGTACTTATATAGACGGGGCTACTAAAAATGGTCTTGCCGTTGCACACACACACAAACACAAACGGATTCACAGATATACAAACGCGTAAAAATGCCCAGACAACCAAATTTAGTAGCAAGCAAACAAACAGGAGCAACAAAAAGCACAGCGTAATGAAATCAAATAAAAAGTGCCCGCAGCAGCAGCCGCCGCTTACTTCAGTTTAAAGATTTTTCTTCAAAGAGTTTTCACGACAAGAAACTTTCCGCGCATTTCTCACAGCTCCATGTCGGTTTCTCGCTGTCTATATATAGAGTCCGTCCGTATACGCCACTAGTATGTACAATGTACATACATATGTATGTATGTACGAGTGCGAGTTCCTGGCAAGGAAAAACTTTCAAGTGTCCAAGAGGTGAAGAGGTTTTGATTAGTTTCAGATTGTCGATCATGGTACTCGTGGACTGGCCTCAATTCCAAATAAAAGTTGTACGCGCGCGCGTCAACTATCGGGGTTCTGTTCTACATTTTGTAACATTTATGGTTGTTGTTTTTTTTCGATGGCCCTAAACTGCTCCGCACACAACAAACAAGCCATGCAATTATCTAATCAATAGGTTTGCACTGTCTTCGATCGCGGTATCTACAGAGGAAAGTGTTCATATTTATTGGTATTTGAACAGATCGTTCAAGGTAAATATTTGGGCGTGCAAGTGTCCATCAAACTTTCCACTGAGGCAGTGGTTTACTAAGGGTTCGCTCATTCTAAAGCGACTTCTGCTGCGATCGCTCCTCGAACGTTCCGTTCACAAGCTCCACAAATGATGGCCATGGTCATGGAGGGCGTGTGTATACACCTCATCCTTCGGCTGAGCCATCGATCATGCTGCGTACCAGACGATGCGATGGCATTTCGCACCTATCGATCACCTCGCCCCATTGTGGAGGACCGAACATCCAAAGCATTGTGCGGGCCATTAAATCACTATCTTTCGGATATCTTTCGATCTTTGGATCAATTTTCACACACCAATCAGCAGCGAGCGCTAATTTCCTCTGCCCACTAAATGTGCCACCATTTTGAATCCATTTGCATCCATAATCTTCCCCATCGATTAATTCGCATATTGATAAACCCCGCAAGTTCTTCTTACAACAAAATAAAAACGGCCCCAACGGAGATTTAAAGGGAAAAACCCACGCTGGCCCAGAGATCGGTCGGGGCTGGGGCTTTCACTCTGAACTCATTTTCGGACAGCTACAGACAACACCAAAAATTTACGACAAAATGCAGATTTGGGTTTTTTTTTTTTTTTGTAGTATGTTGTCAACTCCCTCACAATTTGTTAGATAACGCACGGCCGGCCCCGAGCCGAGTATTGTGTCTTATAAAAACGACAAAATGTCGATGTTGTCGCCTGTCGGTTTGTTGATGATGATATGATAATACATCCATTGATATATTTTTATGTGTGTGTACATATTGGCTGCCTGGTATGCATGCTCGTACAATAGTCACCCAACAGCTCGTGGAAACAGATAGATAGATACAGCTATATCTATATCTACACATGGGTATGCACGTTTATGCTTATGCTATCCACACAGCACAGCCACAGCCACAGGCACAGGCACAGACATTCAAAGAAACACCTACATATTCATGATCGTGTGTATGAATGTATCTTCTAATGATCATTAGCCTGCCGTCAAACAAGAACGACATCATTTTTCATGTGGGGGGAGTAGCGGACAAAAAGACACAGCGAGAGAGATAGGCAGAGGCAGAGAGACAATCGACAATCAGTTTTTGTTGTTTATATAATTATCGCATCCGATGTGTGTGTCTGTGTGTGTGTGTCTGTACATTTTCTTTTTTTTTTCTTTTTTAGCATTTGACTTTACTAAATGCTTTGGCTGCATTTTTATTTGACTTAATTTTTAGTTGCTTGTGTCTCTGTCTGTCGATTTGGATATTAACATTTAAATTGGTAATTTCGTGCTGATGCCTTTTCTGCTTCGTTTTTCCCGTTGTGCTGCGTTGCTGTCGCCCACCGCTTTTATTCGTCTTCGTCTCCGTCTCCACATCTCCACATCTGTGCCTGTCATTGTGTTGCTTTCGTTTTTTGTATGAAAACGTTTTCATTCGCCCAAATGGTTTTTCAGTATTCTTGCATGTTGTTTTTCCTATTTTCGTTGTTTATTACCTTTGCCAAACCAAACGAATAAAAATATACACAATATTTTTGTGAATAAGATGCCGACTGTTGCATTTGCTCAAGTGTTTTTTCATCTCTCGCTGCTTTGTCGTTGGGGAGTACAAAAAAAAAAAAAAAAAATGCAAGCAAAAGAGTGAATACAAAAACAGCCAAAGCTCTGGGCAGTGGGCGGTCGGGCACCAGCTGAGGTGGGTCTGGGGTGGGGCGGAGCGAGATGGGATTGTTGAGCAGCTGCAAGCTGCCACACAGTGGAATTATTGTGTACATTTCCAACTACTTATCGGGGGTCAATCGAAGTAAGACAAAATAAACGACGTATGCGAATCGGAACATAATCAATCGACAGAAAATATTATTTTTAAGGTTTATTTCCAAATTGACGTTCAAGCCCCACTGTCCCCACTGTTCACGTCTTGAGGCAACAACACTACCCAATGCAAAAGCAAGACGAAGAAGAAGTAGCTTTTGATGCAGCGATTTGTCGCGTGGTACTCGTGCCTCTGCTTCTCTTCCCGCTTCTCTGTCGCTGCCCCTGTTGTGCTGGTGAGCAGTTAGAAGGCTGGCGATTTTGCGTGGGCCCCCAGGTACATTGAACAGAAGGTAAGGCAGTCCTCTCTCCAGGCACATAATGTTGTTTGTTACTCTCTCTCAAACAAATCTTGGTAGCTGCATGTATACCGATCTCTCTGACTGCCATACCTTCGGTTTAATATAATTTGCGTGGGCCCGAGAACGGAAACCGCGTGCAGTCGACGCTGCCTGTTGTCGTAATGTATTACGTCAAAGCTGCCGCGCGTACGACTGTGAGTGTACGTGAGTGTGTTTGTGTGTGACTGTGTGTTGGCAACAACAACACCAACCACATACATAAAAGGTAAAAACGTCGCGATGTCTGCGGCAACTAATTAGGTAACGTGCCAGCCCCAGCAACAACAAGAACCCCATGATAAGTGGCAGCGCAGTTGGCAGCGCAGTCACAACGACGCAAATAGCAACATAAATTTCGCACTCACATCCACAGTCGGACACACACACACACACACGCAAACTCATAGGCACTGCGGGGCCTGCCATTCTGTCTGCCAGCCCAGGTCCATTGTTTTTGTTGCTCATTTTGCAAAAATAAATTTAATTTTGTAGCCATTAATTTTCCACTCTAGATACGAGAGACGCGTCTCTACGTACGTTCGTACGTGTGTGGGTCTGGTGGCTGCCACTGGCTCAGCCAGGGCCTGCTAATTAAATAACTAAAAAGAGTTTATAATTGTGGTCTTTGTTCGTTTGCTCCTCTCCCCTCTCTCTCTCTCTCTCGTTGCACTGTGCGCGCACGACAGTAACGGTTTATTGGGCGACAGGGAGAGCGAACCAACACCACTGCAGTTTCTGGGATATTTCTGCGCTTCACATGTGAATGCACTTTAGGGAGCAGATACAAGTGGATCCCAATACTATGTATGTATGAGCACCAAATGTGGGTTTCGATATGTTTCAAGTTGAGTTTTTGGCAATTAGCAACCATTTATTATCATTATTATTTTTATTTTCTTCTTGTTCTGGTTCCATATGTCGGTGTGTGTGGCTTGTGTTTGTTGTACAATAAATTAACGTCTTTTTTATCGCTGCGATGATAAACCGTTTTGCTTGATTGGTCTAAGGCGCATAAATAAAGAATAAATAAAGCGCAACAACCGCTTATGTTTTTGTTGTTGTTATTGTTGGACTTCACCATTGTGATCGCTTACGTTCTTCTGATTAGAATGGAGCGTGTGATATCATATGCCAAATATCCTGTCCTCGTATCTATTCGGGTGGGGTGTGCTCTGCAGTCAGGTGAAGCCACAAGCCAACAGCCGCCCCAGCCAACGCACAAGATAATTTTTAACTCTACCTAGGAATAGTTTGAAAATTGCCCGGTCAGCAGTCTGTTGTTTCAACTTCAAAATCTCCTTTATTAATATTATATTTAGTTTACTTTAAATTTGTTGTTGGAACAGTAGCAAAAAGCTGCA
Source organism: Drosophila ambigua (assembly GCA_018150905.1). Taxonomy (NCBI): domain Eukaryota; kingdom Metazoa; phylum Arthropoda; class Insecta; order Diptera; family Drosophilidae; genus Drosophila; species Drosophila ambigua. The sequence goes on along the minus strand of JAECWS010000001.1, from coordinate 7,209,556 downwards.
GCCCGCACTCGCGATTTTGAACCATCCTGCCGCTCTGTTCCCACCAAGAAGAAGAACCATGAGTAATATTAGAGTCAACATCGCAAGTATTACTTATTATAGTGTTACTTACTTTTAGAACAGGGAAATCGCCTTTGCGAGGAAAACAGGAAAGGAAGGAACACGCATGCAGATGTCCGAGGGGGCCTGGTCCAAGTGGATGGCCAACATCGAGAGCGTCCCAAGCCCGTGCCCCTCAACCAGGTGCTCGAATCCCTGCGTGGCAGTGCGTCGCAAATGTTCGTCAACCCGAACGAATGGGACACCAGCACTGATCCTTCTCCAAGCCATTGACCACTTTGTGTTACATCGGAAATTTAGAGTTCAAATATATTTTTTGTTTTATCGGTAGAGGAAGAAGTTTCTGATTCCGCCTACTTCACATATCGAAATACAACACATATTTTGCAGTCCTTTAAGTGACATTTGAAACTAAGTAGCCTCTCAGACTTATCGCAAGGAAGTCTAATTACGCCCCCCTATTACTACTAATCTGCTGCATCCCATTAAGGACTTTAGATGCCAACATATGGGGCGACCTGTACGAAAAGCGCCCCAAAGTTAGTAAAAAGCAAGGTGTAGCTCCGGAGTGATATCACCCTTGAATGACAGACTTGCACAATTATATTTTGCTTCAGTCATATGTTTACCCACTCAATTCCAAAATGTCTGTTATCAGGCAGTTGATAAACCCACTCCCCCCTTGCACTTATGTATTTACAATATATGAGTGTTTGCTGGACTCGACCTGCGACGGTACTACACATATTTATTCCAGATAGTGTCGATGGGCCTTCTGGCTTCTGCAGAGTCATACGACTAGCAGCAAGAACCGAAGTTCTGCCTTGCGGTCTCACCTTGAACCAAAAAACGGCAGCTTGTAATCCCCAAAAGTTAAGCTTCTCATATATCTTGGCATCAGAGAGTATCAGATAAAAGAGAAAAAAGCCGAAGGCGGAGGAGTAGGAGTAGGAGAGTAAACGGAGCTCGAGAGTCGCATTCAAAAATTAATCTGCAGCGGCAATAATTTTCGATTTTTTGTGCTCTCAAGAAAATCTCAAGCATGTCAAATTGTATTCCATTCAACAACAAAACAAAATAAAATAAAAATCGGGCGAGAAAGAAAGAAAAATGCGCCACACTGAGCCGCCGACTGTCAAGAGATTTTAACGAAACGAGAGAATAAAAGAAATAAAACGATCCTGCAGGAGAAGACTTACACAACAACAAAAAAAAGAACAGAGCAGAAGATGAGTGTTGCGACTTTAAAATACCCCCTAATCAGATGCTGTGCGAGTGAAAACAGATTAAATTTATTTACAGGGACGAGAGAGGGAGAGAGAGAACTTGGAGGAAATTATCAGATATAGCAATTCGCAGAGATTTCGTGATCAAGAATATATAGATGCATCCACGCGAATACAATATACCCTACCACTCCACGAGTACCAGGTATAGTAGCAGAAGTAACAAAAACAAAATAATAAAGAACGCTGGGCTATGGCTGTCAGTGGCAGCCGCAGAGATCCCCCAATCCCGAGGTCCCACAACGCAGCAGCGCATACAAAAGGCCAGAGCTGGCCCCTTCCGCGACCCAAGTGAGAAAACCAAGCGCGACACCAACACCAAAAACCGGCTATGGACAGAGGAAGAGAAGAGGCCGGCCCAGCCCGGCCCGACCTGCTTCTGGTCTGCTCTGCTCCACTCACTCTCTCTCTCTCCCACACTCCTTGCTTGGGCCTACGCCATGGGGAATTGAATTGAATTTGCAGCCCCACGTTGAAATTTCAGTGTGGCTGCCTTTTCGAAGGTGTGAAGAAAAAATAAAAATACAAAAGGCAACAACAGCGTCAGTCAGCAGTGCAGAGCAGAGCAGCACAGCACAGCACGAAATTCTGAAAAACTCCATGAACAAAATGCAGCCAAAGCCAAAACGAAATCAACTTAAGATCTGCGCAGGCAGGCAACAGCAAAACAACAACAGAAAACTGGATTGGGCTTCATTTTCCAAAGTCGCGAGGGAAGGGAATGAGAGTGGAATGAGAGGAACAGAACCAAAAGAATACGGCAGAAAAAAATAAGAGATTCTGGGATTTTACTTGCATTGTTGTTGGCTGCTGCTGCTGCTGCTGGATATGATCGGTCAAATATATGTATGAAAATGTGTGTTTGTGTGCGTGTTAGAAGGGAGAGAGAGCATCGCATCGCATCTGTTTCTTGCATTGCCGAGGCCATGGAAGGTCTTTCTCTCAAATTGGGTTCGTTTTGTTTCGGGTTTTTTCCCTCTCGTTCTCGCTCACAATGTGGTTGTGTGTGTGTTGCGAAGGTGAAAAGTACTTGCGGATTAGTAATAATAGGAACATTAATAATCTGGGCTTGACTTTCTGACTGCACAAATACCCTGCAATTGTAATATGATGGGATTTCTTTCATTAAACATTACAATAGAAAACTGCCTATGGAATTTTTTTTTTGTTGTTTTGTGAATGAGAATGGAGGAAACTATTTTACACTGTTACAAATATTTGACAGATGCAATTTATAAAGAAGAAGACCAAGATCGGCAATAAAACCCACTCTATTGTATGTGCATTGAGAAAAACGGACAAATTTTCGAGCTCTACGATATTCCCAATTAAAATAGTCGTCGCCGGTTTGAGAAGAAATGATTGTTAGTTAAGCGGAATATTGCTCAGTCGGAAACATAAAAGATAATCATTTCGGGAGACATGCCTGCGATGACCCATCTAATCTTTGGCATCTCTAAGGAATAAAATGTAATTCCTATTTGAATAGCTCCAAAAAACCCTTTTTTTGTTCTATAAATGAGCTGGGACATGTTTTATATTTTTTGGGATCGACTTAGCTAGATCCCGCGGTAAAAAAAAAAACCCAAATCCAAAGTTACAAGAACATGTACACACACACACACACATATATACACAATGTCAGCCATAGATTGAAGGAGCGACAAAGATATCCCGCATGAACATACAAACATACAATATATTGTAGATGCATGCATACATACATACATATGTACATATATGTATGTGAATATAATTCCCAACAACAAAACTATTCAACTTCGAACCGAATCTGATTTCTGAAACCGATTGTGTGTATGCCTTCGTTTTGTTGCTGTTGGTGGTGTTGTTGCTGTTGTTGTTGTTGGTTCGAGACGTCAGTCCAAGAGTCTCGCTTAAACGAAAGCCGACAAGAAGGCAAGCCTACAGAGGATTCCTCCACACTCCACACTCGACGATCCACACACTTCACAAGACGTTGCTTGGTCGTCGGCTTAAATTGGTTTTTATTGTTGTTGCACATGATGTCCATTGTTGGTGGTGGTGTTGGCCCAGGCCTGGGCCTGGGCCTGGGATCAGCCCCCGACCCTCGCCACGACCCTCGCATCATAGCTTCGTTTTGACCATATTTCTTGTCCGTGTGCCCGCTTTTCTGTGCCTTTCTTTGAAGTCGCATTTAATTCTTCGAGTTTGGGTTTCGTTTCGTTTCCTTCATTCTTTTTCAAGCCCCCCCAACTCCAACTCCAGCCCCAGCTGCAGAGACCTTTCCGAAACGTAGACGTTGGGCTGTCTGGCCGAGGTGTGAAGAAAAGAATTTTTCTGTGCAATAATCTTGATGCCTTTTTAAGATTTGTTGCTGCTGTGGAGCTGTGCCCCCTACCCTCTCCTCTCCTCACGGCACCACTCAACATACATCTCCTTTTTAGGTGAAGAGACGGGCGGTGAGGGGACCTGCCTGCATACGTTATTTTGTTGCCGTTCTTCAGTTTGCGCGATTCGTTTCAGCTGAAAAGTGGTTGGGTTTAAGGAAATTTACGCCATAAAATGCTGAAATAATTGGATACACTCGCTCGCAGTCCCGGGCACATCTTCCGATCTCCGCTTTGCCCCCCACCACACTTCAGCTCTCTTTGAATGCATTTCAAATTGCTAATGATGAGGAGCTGCTGTTGCTGCTTCTTCTTTAGAGCTGCGACTCCATCATTGGAAGATGCTTTCGTGAGACAAGGGACATGCCATGGTCAAGTTTGGTTTGGTTTGGTTTGGTTTGCAAAAGGGAGGTATGTATGTACCTCTGGCCATCTGCAGCAATTGCAGCAAAACACCAGCAACAGCACCATCCACCAGACACCATCCCCACTCAGCGGCCAACCAAGCATTAAATGCATTTATTTATGAGACCACCACCTGATATGATCTCCTGGCTGAGTCTGAAATGGCAGGCCCAGGCCCAGGCCCATGCCCAGACCCAGACCCATGCTCATATGCATATGATGTGGAGGTGATACTGAATTTAGCTAGAATTCACACCTTGAAGCAAGGCATAATTTATTATATGCTCAGGTAAACACAATCGTAGCTCTGCAACCATTTTGCATTCAACTATTTTTGATGGTTCTGTTTGGATACGAATATCATCAAAAATTAGCTTTAACCCAAAACAATACTTTTTCCTTGGCATGGAAAAAGTGTATGTTACATACAGTATATACATACATATGTACAACAAAAAATAATAGTTTTCTGAGAAAAAATTGCTACATGCACTAGTGAAACCGGGACTCACTTATCGGCCACGAGTAAAATCGTACAACTACAAAATGCATTCAACGCCTGGTGTCTGAAGGGTCTTTCTCCCCGCTCACTTCCTCTCTGGCGTTACTCGGGATTCCCTCTGGTTTCCCTTGTAACTGAAAGCCCAGTCAAATGCATCGAGAAGCGGCAGCAGCAGGGAAAAAACTTTGCACTAATCATAAAATCCCCCATCAATGTTAAATGTATAAATGCAAAAATGGAAACGGCACGAACATCGGGGCTGTGGCTGGGGCTGGGACTAAGGCAGAGGCACTCACGAATGTACAAATGTGGGGGGGCCCCAGAAACAGAACCTCATAACTAAATTGCATTAAGTGTAATTATAACTAATTAGAAAACAGAAACCCAAAGACCGAAGACCGAAGGAGAGAGGCGGAGGAATAACTGGCACATGGCGAAAACAGTGGAGGAGAAGAGGCGAAAACGCTTTTCTGGAAAGTTATTAAAATCAATGGAAATAATGCTTATGGTTTTGCGATTAGTTCCAGTGAAATTCATGGCAAACAAATTAAATAAAATCTAGTCAAAAATAATAATGAAGGAAATAGTTGTTGACTCAGCATGGAATTATCGATCTGAGCGAATGGAACCGAAACTATAAATGGGGTTTCCGGAAAAATTGATTTGCGACCATTTTACCCAAGGTATGATGCAATATAAAGTACCATTCAGGTCTTATTGTCTAATAGATTGATGGAATTTAGTCTCCCATTTTGAGACTACAAATGTCAGAATTCTTTTGTTCGGGTCCCGGGGGCTCAGAATCAACGCCACAAATCTCCGCATGAGAGATCAAGCAGATTAACATTAATGCGGGGATAGGGAGAGGTACGGTACCCATATTCGTACCCGAGGCACAATGAACTACGGCGCGGGCTTTGGGGGAGCCCAAGAAATAAATCATCTAATATAGCGCGCCATTTATCATCTGGCATGGCCGTGTGGCTGTATATCTATCATTTATCTTTTGCATGCGTCCCAGCCATACCACACCGCTGGGTGCCTCAGCAGTTGGTACAGGGCATAGGAACAGAAGATGATCATAGATGATCGTTAAAAAGTTAAAAGTAAAAGAGAAGGGGTAGGGAATGGGGAATATGAAGGGGAGACTGCCAGAGAGAGAGAGACTAAAGTTTGGCAAAAGTTAATTTCTAACTTAATTAGGCAGCGGAATGCGTCATTTACTTACCTATTCACAATAATATCAGCGCAACGGGGGTTTGGCGGTTGGTGGGGTGATGGTGTCGAGATGTGGGCGTTGTGTAAACAAGAGCGCGAGTGGGATAGACAGGCCAGAGCAGAGCCTTAATGTCTGCGGCGGCAACTATTACGTCGGGGTATGCATATGCATACGAGTGGGTCGGTTCGGGTGTATGTGTGAAAGAAATGTACAAATGTTCGGCTGTCTGTACCGTTCTGTTTGTCTATCTCCTGCTTTAGCGCGATGTGATTCTTCGGTTGTTTATTCGTCACTTTAACACGTTCGATGCTGAAGCTGACGCTGACGCGGGCGTTGCGCGCTTCCCCGACTGCCTGCTGCTGCGACGTCACCGCTGCTCACCGACACACACAGCTACGCGATGTATTTTTATTCACTGCCTTGGTATTGGTGTATTTTTCTTCAATTGCGGTGGCGGCATGCACATACACACACACAAACGCAGCCACACTCATTGACAACAACACTGAACGTACCGAGAATGAATATGTGATTTGACTTTATTTGTTGCTATTTGTTTGTTTTCGTGAATGTTGTAGTTTTAGTTTTGCTCTAAACAATCAACATGTTCATTTATCAAGCGCCCAAGTTAAATTCTTAGGCACATTTCAATCATAACCACAAGCATATGTATGTTTTTTTGTTATTGCCGAGATTTTATGCTCACACGCTCTCTTGATTTATTTCCGAGAATACGACTCGCTATTCGGATATTTATTTGATTCTAACCTTTAGCACTCCGAAACCTCTTCAATTGGGTATCAGTTACTTTATGTTTATATTTACTTAAATTACTTCTTCCGATTTTCTCATTAATTAAATCTAACACCGACGCGGGTACGACACAACTTTATCCGCGGCAGAAAAATTTGTGAGTGTGAACGTGGATTTGTCATTCAAATATACCTTAACGACAATCAGAAATATACCAAAATGTACCTTCTCATTTTCAAAATATACCGGAAATATACCGAGAAGTTCATGGTCCCCAATTTTCATATTCGGTTTAATATTCTCTTCTAACTATTACCCTCAGCGCTAATAACACATTTTTATGCGGTCGATCGATCAATTTACTACAGGATTGATTAATTTCAAGGACACCTTATACTCGGTTCAACAACAAAATCATATTTTTACACAGATATTACACGGTATCTACACATTTGCTACATATCAACATTTTTTTAATATTTTTTTTAATAACATTAGTGCCGACCAGCGTCCGACTTTGTTATTGTTATTGTTAAAATTTGGTAGATTCTCGAGCTAAGTATCATAGGTAGTCGGCTTTGTCAGGTGCAAACTGACAAGCATAGAAACAAAAATGAAATAAAGGGCTCGAGCTGGATTTTATTGTATACTAACTATATAAAAAACATGAATTCATAATTGTTGAACACACAAATTGGCAGCGCAACTGTTGAAACAGTTCTGCGTAACGTGCGCCGCACACAGCTGTTCGCTTCTCTTGGCTATGTCGGTATTAAACCAGATTCCTAAATCGTTAACAAAAGTGCTACAACAATTCAGAACTGCGAAATGCCTGCCGCAGGCTTCATATCCAACCATCCGCAATATATGGGGCTATGTGGCCGTCGCCTTCAATCAGGTGGATGCGGACCGTCTGGCCAAGGTGGGTCCAGATCGACTATGTGCCGAATGGATTGTGAAGAATGGAGGCGGTGTACGGTTCGTTGAAAATCCGACAAAGCTGTGGAAGGACTACAACTCCCTGCCGTCAGAGACGACCAAGTTTTCCATCAAAGTCGTGGATGCCACAAATGCATCCATAATGAAAATAGGACTGGCTCATTTCAAGGGATGTAAGTCAGTCGACACGGTCATCTTTCATAATTGCAAGCATCTGGAAGACGATGGACTGGAAGGATTGTCGCACGTCAAAAACTCGCTGGAGCGGCTTCAAGTGTCCGGCTGCTACAACATCAGCGATTCTGGTCTGGGCGCCATAGGCGAGCTCAAAAACTTAAAGCAACTCCTCATATTTGACATGATTTTCGTAAAGAATATGGATCAAGTGGCTCAAGAGCTGAAGAGGCAGCTGCCCGCGTGCGACATCAAGGCCACCAAATTGGGCGTTCAGTTGAAGGAGAAGTAGACTCTAATATCTGACTTTTTTGTGTGTTTATATAAATGTTGACACAATAAAACGTCATCTTGCAGGTTGCAAGTTGTTTTGTTCGATTTTTAGTGCTGGAAAATACTTGTTCGTTTGTTTTTGTTCCCTTTCTTCCACACACCTTGCGTATAGTTGTCTAGTTTTCAGTATTTTACAGTATTTTTTAAGACGTATTTTCGCGCGTCTGCCAAACGGTCATACCCCCAATCCAGAAAACGGGACACAACATATTTTTTGTTCATCAAAATGTAAAAAAAGTGAAAGAAAATGAACAAGTTAAAGTATTTGCTAAGCCTGGTGACCCAGCCCCGAACCATATCGAGCAGCAGTCCCAAAGAGCAGCTTCTGAACTGCCTGACCTATGGCTTATTGACAATTGTCGCTCTCTGTGCGGGCTTCTTGCTGTGGGACCTCTCGAGCAGCCAACGAGATGGATTCTTCTACGGGAAAAGGGACTCGCACACCCTGGTGCTGGACCTTTCGCACAGCCAGGAGGTGATCCTGCACGTGGATGCAGACCAGCGTAAGCGCAATGAGAACTGTTCGTTCTGGGACTGCCTGAACATCTACAAGTGCGAGCATGACAGACTCAAGGTATACATTTATCCGCTGCAAGAGTTTGTGGATGAGAAGACCGATAAGGTGGCCACCACATTGTCCAGCGAGTACTTTCAAATACTGGAGGCGGTGCTGAAGAGTCGCTACTACACGTCGAATCCGAATGAGGCTTGTTTGTTCCTCCCCAGCTTGGATTTGCTGAGCCAGAATGTCTTTGACAAACACTTGGCGGGGGCCGCCTTGGCTTCGTTGGACTTCTGGGATCGCGGAGATAACCACATAATCTTCAACATGCTGCCTGGAGGTGCACCAGCCTACAACTCTGTGCTGGATGTGAACACGGACAATGCCATCATATTTGGCGGTGGCTTCGACACTTGGACGTATCGACCGGGCTTTGATGTCGCTATACCCGTGTGGAGTCCCCGCGTGGGGCATCAGCATCCACATGCTGCAGCCCAAAGAAAGTTTCTTTTGGTTGTGGCCCAGCTTAATATTCTTCCTCGCTTCCTGAGAACCCTGCGCGTCCTGTCCTCTGCCCATGCCGAACAGCTGCTGCTCCTGGGACCCTGTGAGAGCATGGATCTCTCCACACGCTGCTCCTTCTCGCAGCATCAGAAGCTCCTGGAGTATCCCCGGGTGCTGTCGCGTGGAAAATTCTGCTTTGTGGGCAGGAGCCTGCGTCTGGGTCAGCCCGATCTGGTGGAGATTATGTCCGAGAGCTGTATTCCCGTGATAGCCATCGACAACTATGTGCTGCCCTTTGAGGACGTCATTGATTGGTCTCTGGCCTCCGTTCGCATACGCGAATTCGAACTGCATTCCGTAATGCAGAAGCTAAAGGCTATTTCCAATGTCAAAATTGTGGAGATGCAGAAACAAGTGCAGTGGCTCTACTCCAAATACTTCAAGGATCTGAAGACCGTGACATTGACGGCGCTTGAGGTTCTCGAGAGTCGTATCTTCCCACTGCGCGCCCGCAGCAGCCGACAGTGGAATGCCATTGCCACCAATCCACGCTCCACCTTCAATCCGCTGTTCCTACCCTCGTTGGCGCCCAAGTCTCAGGGATTCACAGCCGTCATTCTCACCTATGACCGTGTGGAGAGTCTCTTCCTCTTGATCCAAAAGCTGGCCGTCGTGCCCTCGCTGCAAAGCATTTTGGTCATTTGGAACAACCAGAAGAAGTCACCGCCACACTGTAAGCACCGAGTGAACTTTTCAGTGTAGATCCTTGGCAACTAATACTGATAATCTTCTTCCACTGAAGTATCGACATTCCCATCCATATCAAAGCCGCTGAAGATCAGACAGACCAAGGAGAACAAGCTGTCGAACCGATTCTATCCCTACCCGGAAATCGAAACTGAAGCCATTTTAACCATAGACGACGACATTATCATGCTAACCACGGACGAGCTTGATTTTGGGTAAGACAGAGTTCAATAGGGATGGAATTTGAGTTAAAAGTGGAAATTTTTTTGTAGCTATGAGGTTTGGCGAGAGTTTCCCGACCACATTGTCGGATTCCCCAGTCGCATTCATGTGTGGGACAATGTGACAATGCGCTGGCACTACGAGTCGGAGTGGACGAACCAGATATCTATGGTGCTCACGGGCGCCGCCTTCCATCACAAGTACTGGAGTCACATGTACACATATGCCATGCCGGGGGACATCAAGGACTGGGTGGACGAGCACATGAATTGCGAGGATATTGCCATGAACTTTCTGGTGGCGAATATTACCAACAATCCGCCCATCAAGGTGACGCCGCGTAAGAAGTTCAAGTGCCCCGAGTGCACCAACACCGAGATGCTGTCGGCCGATCTGAATCACATGCGGGAGCGCTCCGCCTGCATCGATCGATTCTCCAAGATCTATGGCCGCATGCCGCTGCGCACGGTGGAGTTTCGAGCGGACCCAGTTCTCTTCAGAGACAATTTTCCGGATAAGTTGAAACGCTACAATGACATTGGCAGCTTGTAAATGCCGCAGACTCACTGAAATTCCGGGTAGATTAGGTACGGAAATACCAAAGACTTGTGGGAATAGCGCTCAAATTTAGAGGGAATCTTTTCTGTTGCATTCGAATATATCCATAGAGCAATCTTAAGTCGAAGCCAGAGCTAGCCGAGGCGCACCATCAGCTATCTCACTGGATCTCGTTTAGAAATCTGTTTTAGTTTGGAGAGATATGCATCCTGTCTGGACGCTGTGCTAAGGACACACCCAAAATATCCATATTAAACGTTGATATCATAGAAAAGGCGAGTTTTATTCTGAAGAGTAGCCTAAGGCTTGCACGAGTACACGAATATGATTCGTTTTAAGCGGTCTTTCGAAATGGTTAGAGCTTTGAAAATGTGCTGCGAATATTTTAAATGCTATGCTAATATCATGGCGATACTTTTGGTGCTCTGTTCTTGTGGTCTAGGCTTCCTTTACGGATGCCAAATACTCTTTGTAACGTTGCTCCTGTTGCTGCTGCAGTTTCTGAAGCTTTTTCACTTGACCTTTGCTAATCTCTTTGCCTTCCTTGTCGAGCGTCGGCAGGCCCTAGGATTGGATTCGAATTAGTGCGGTAATTATGGCATGCAATTCCTGCTTCACTTACATTCGCATCAAAGGCCGAGTACTTTTCGGTTTCGCCAAGGAACATCTCTTTGGGATTAAGGCGACGCTGCGCGTCCTTGGCTGCTGCGGCGTCGGCAGCTGCCTGCTTCTTGCGTTCCTTCTCAGCTGCTTTATCCGCTTCGGCGGCCAGTTTTGCCTCCCGTTCGCGCAACAGCGAGTCGCGATCAACCAGCTTGACGGCAAACTTGCCGCCGTCCTTGTCCTCGAGTCGCACACCCAAATTGGGCAATATGTTGTCACGCAGGTCGTCGCAGAGCTTCAGGATATCGAATGCCTTCAATGCTTTCGCCTGCTCACGCACCAAATTGCGGAATTCCGCCAGTGATTGGACATAGGGCAGCACTGTCGTCTCCAGGTCGCCACCAGCTGCCTGCGCACCGGCTCCGCCGCTCACCGTCACCGGGAATCCGATGCCACCGCGTGGTCCCGAAATGGCGCCGAACACATGCAGCAAGTCAGTGATGTATGTGGCCACGTTGCGCAGCAGAAGGCTGTTCAGTCTCGACTTGTTGTCCCGTATATACACATTGGAGGCGGAGACCAGTTCCCGAATGGCGTCCAGGGCGCTGCGCGTGTCTACGTTGTCTGGATATCGTACAAGAATTCATTGGTTAATGCAATGGATGAGGAAGGGCTTTCCCAGACGAGCACTTACCACAAAGGGCCGCGTGCACTTGCACCTGGGAGCTGGAAAACTTCTTCTGCAAGGCAGCCTCAATATCAGTCCAGGCATCAAACTGCCGTCGCGGCTCCTCAGACAGCACGTGACGGGTCAGATCTTTCACATTCAGGAAGAACTCCTGCAGGGGACAAGCTAGAGTACTAAATGCCTCTCGAAATGATGCCACAGTTGATGGTGCTTACGTTGAGGAACTTCTCATATTGCGTGGCCATTTCCATGGTGTTCTCCGAGTAGTCGAGCGTATCCTTCCACGAGTGCAGGAGGAAGGCAAGACGCAGCTGGGTTGCCGAATGCTTTTTCAGGGCCTCTTGAATGGTGACGAAATTCTTCAGGGACTTGGACATCTTGCAGCCGGCGATGGTGAGATGGCCCGTGTGCAGAAAGTATTTGACCCACTCGGACTCGTTGAATGCCGCCTCCGACTGGGCCAACTCGTTGTCGTGGTGTGGGAACTTCAGATCCACGCCGCCTGTGTGTATGTCGAATGTGGAGCCGAATATGTCCGAGGCCATGGCCGAGCACTCAATGTGCCATCCGGGACGGCCACGACCCCAGGGACTGTCCCACCAGGGTTCCCCGTCCTTGCTTGCCTTCCACAAAGCAAAATCGTTGGCCGAACGCTTCTCCGAGAGCCGATCCTCGGCCACAGACAAATCACCCTCACCCTCCTGCAGGGACTTGGTGTCGCCATACGCCTCTGGGACCAGCTTGGCGTAGTGATGCTTCTCTTTCCTGTCGAAGCCATTCACATCAAAGTAGACGGAATTGTTGGCTGCATACGCGAGGCCGTTGTCGATGATCTTCTGAATAAAGGCCACAATTTGTGGCACGTACTCTGAGACCCGCGTGAGCACATCGGGTGGCAGAATCTGGAAATTCCACACAGATAGAATGGGGCAAAGTGCTGGAACTCAGGTTTAATGACTCACGTTTAGCGACTTCATGTCGTTGTGAAATTGGTCTTCCCAGTAGCGGGGCAGTGACTCAAAGACCGCATTGTCATTGATCTCAGCCCCCTTCTTGCCATCCAGCCACTCGGCAATCGGATCCCTGGCTTCGTTGAGGTAGTTTTGTCGCTTCTCTGCGATGCTCTTTTCGTCTGCTTGGCTCACTGCCTTTGTGAGTGCATCAACGGCATCGTTCATGCGCTGCAGCGTCTTGTCCAGCATCACCTTCTTGTCCGGATCCGTGTTCTTGGCGCACGTTTCCTGGAATCGGACAAGCACCTCCTTCTGCTGGCCCAGCAACTGGTCGAGGGGCAATTTCGCTGATTCGCTGACATATTCGTCGAAGAGATGGTTCTGCCGGGCGCGCTTGATGATTTTGTCATCGATGTCCGTGATGTTCATCACATAGTGGATGTTGTAGCCAAAGTAATTGGCCAGAATGCGTCTCAGAATGTCGAACGAAATGTAAGATCTATTGGGCAGGCAACAGATAAGATACCGACTCTGCGATGCTGATGTGGCGCTTACCGTGCGTGCCCCATGTGCGAGGCATCGTAGACAGTCGGCCCGCAGCTATACCACGTTAAATTGTTCCCATCCAGCGGCACGAAGTCCTCCTTCTGTCTCGTCAGGCTGTTGTAAAGCCGTAGCTTCGGCCGCTCCGCAGCCTTCGGTGCTTGCCACGCAGGTTGTACACGTTTCGACATTACAATGAAGATATAAATTAAAGGTAAATATGTAAATAAACGTCCCGAAGTTACTTTCGATAATATTTTGGAATTGTGCGATAGATCGGTGAAACGACCATCGATGGCTTTGCAGCCCTGCTGCATGGCATGGCGGTCAATAATTTGAAATTTCATCGTTAAATCCGATAAATGCTGAACTAGCTGTTTTACAGCACTGCTCGCTGTCTCGCACAGTTCGAAAACAATCGATATATTTTCCCGCACGTGCGTTTGTTTTGTCTTGGCGAGATTTTTTAATTAGGAAAATTAAGCTAAAAACAATTACTTAGGAAGATGAAGTGGACCACGGCGAATCTGAAGCACCCCAATTATACGGCACAACATGAAATTTACGTGGGCACACACACAGGATCTTTCAAACGTAAGTTTGTTCGCAGTTGAAGTTTCGACAACGGAATCATTTTAAACGATTCTTGTAGAGCTGCTGCCGGCTTCGGAGAAGAGCCCACATGGACAGAGTAACCTCAGTGATCTGAAAGACCTGGACAAAGAATCCCGCGTCACTGCTCTGGCTTTCGGCAACGAGGCGCGAACAGAAATTCTGCTTGGCCGAGCCAAAAACATCGCCGAACTGCATTCTATTGGGGAAGGAGGCTTCTCCGCGCGACATGTGGCTTTCAGCGCAGCTCCCATTGTTGGCCTGGCGCGCTTCAACGACAAACTGATTGCCGGCTTTGGGAATGGACAGTTGCAGAGCTTGGAGCTGGACCCGGAGGAGGAAACGCCACCTGTTGTTCTCTCTACTGGCACCCAAATGGATCATCTGCGTCAGTGCGCACAGGCCAGGAACATTGTGGCCACTGGCGGCAAGGAGCGACAAAATAATCTGAAAGTCTACGACCTGAGCTCCGACGCCAAGCAGATCTTTACCTCCAAGAACTTGCCAAACGATTATCTGCAGCTGGAGGTGCCTGTTTGGGACAGTGACATTGGCTTTGTGGACGGGCCCAGTGTCCTGGCGACGTGCTCGCGTCACGGATATGTTCGCCTCTACGACACCCGCAAGCAGCGCCGTCCCGTCTCCTGCTTTGCCAGCGAGGAGCACGGAATGAGCTTCGCGGCTCTGGTGGCACGGGGCAACTACATCTACACGGGCACTACGATGGGCGCCCTGAAGGCCTTCGACACGCGACGCATGAAAACTCACGTGCACACGTACAAGGGATTCACGGGGGGCATAAGTGACCTGCACTTGGATCCCACTGGACGGTTCCTGAGCTCTGCCAGCCTGGACCGCTATGTGCGCGTCCACGACGCTGACTCTACAGTGCTGCTCTACCAGTGCTACGTCAAGTCGAAGGCTACCAAGATCCTCATCCGTCAACTGAAGGAGGAGAAGCCAGAGCCTAACGCCGAAGAAGAGCAGGAGGAGGAGGAAGTGGAAGTGGATGCTACAGTGCCACAAAAGCCCAGTATCAAGACAGCCCCCGTGGACGATGAGTACGAGGATATGTTTGAGCAAATGCCGACTGTGGGGTGAGTCTATTTATTTGGTAAAGGTGTCCATGCCACCGACTAATCTCCCAAAATATAAAACAGCGACAGCGAAGAGGAATCTGCAGCAGAAGATGCAGCTGAAGCGACTGCCAAGCTGGAAGGAGCCAAGCAAAAGCGCAAGGGAGCGAACCAGTCGCAAAAGACGAAAAAGAAGAAAGTGTAAATAATTCATGCATCCATTTACTTGTTAATGTTTAGATTAAAGTTTAATATTAAAACGTAGCAATACAAAAGGACGATGCGATGTGGGCTCTACTGCCACGCCTTCCTTGGCAGCTGCGCCTTTTGCAGCTGATAGTTCACGTACAGGCGGTAGATGCAGTAGTAGAAGAACTCCACAACGGAGATCAGGCTCAGGCCCAGGCAGAGATTGAAAATGCCCCCAAGGTCAGCTGAAGTTTGTGAGAATCTAGAGATGAGTTTGTTACCCCACAACACAGAGAGAACTTACAGAGGAGTCCGATCCAAGACATGACCGTCACCTTGCGAATGACCGGAACGACCTGCTTGGCCAGATATACGCGCAGCACAAAGCTATCCCTTTTGATCAGTTCCCGGGAGCTTGGAGGGCAAACGATTATAAATTTAAGCTGGTTCCATAGAGGCTTTCGTACGTACTAGTAGCGGCTCACGGAGAACTGGTGCTGATTGAGGTCCGTCTTGTAGGAGAGCGTGGAGTAGGTGACATCGTAGCAGTTGGGCAGGCACTGGTCGCAGCGCACGCTCTTAAAGCTGTCTGCGAAAAAGTTAAGGGGGAAAGCATCCTTTTGGGTTTATTTTTATTTTTTTTTGTATTCTGATTTGCATATCGAAGGGAGAGAGCACTTTAGGGCTTTATTAACGTGCAAATGAGCTCCCAAGCGATTTGTGGGCGCATCCAAGTCATGGCATATAATGCAGACACTCGGGCACGTGAGTATCCTGAATATTTAATATAAATTATGAAACATGAGCGAGCACAACCGACGACAACAGGCCACCCACATAATACGCCACAGTCACCGCAGCAGCAGCAACAGCAGCAGCAACAGCATGGGAAATACATGAAAAGTACCACAGCCAGCCAAGGGCGACAACGACAACGTGACAAAGGCTGTGGGAAGAGGAGTACGTGAACCTTGTCGGGCCCTGAAGGATGTGCGTGGGCAGAGCCAGAAGTGACAGTAAGCCCGAGTGAAGCATGGGACGCCCCGCCGGGAAAGGGCACTACTCACCATAGTTAGCCGAGTAGCAGAATGTATCATTTAGATTGCACTCCTTGAACTGGTTGCCAACGATGGGCAGGAGGTACGGATGACAGCCGCACTTGGCGACGATGGCCGCTGTCTGGCAGGAGAGCAGGCAGGCCGCCTGCCGGTAGTTGCGGAGCCTCAAGTCGTTCGAGATAAGGCAGTCCCGCTTGCGTTCAGACAGCTCCAGCACCTCCGCCGAAGAGCTCTGGACGGTGGGCGAGACCTCGAGAAAGCTCTCGGATCGGGCGGTGATTGTCACCGAGGAGGCCGACTCGGTGACATAGTCCATGGGATGGTGGACGAGGACAATCAGACCCGTGTTGAGATTGCGCTCAGAGCCCTCGGCGCCGACAAATGTTAGGCCGCCGTCCATGCCAAAGATGTTCGCCGAGAAGGGCACATAGCTGGAGTTGCGCGGATTATAGTTGAAGGAGCAGCAGGGGCCCAGGTAGGCCGTCGTGGGTATGAAGGAGAGATACTCGTGGCTCTGGTTGCACTGGAACTCGGTGTGGCCCCAGAAGCAGCGCTTCACGTAGTCCGAGCAACCCGGACTGACGGCCATGGCCGCCTCCCACACACTGACGTTGTTCAGCCGCAGCACCGCATCGGTGACCCTGTAGCTCTCGTGCGCCGGCGGCTCGAAGCTCTGGTCCGTGAAAGCGTTGAGGAACTCAAAGCCCGCTGCCACGTCAGCCATCTCGTACTCTGGCGGAATGTTCCTGGGCAATGGAGCGGCTACTTAGCGGGGGCTATTCAATTCATTCACAAGGTTGTTCTGTTTGTTTGCTTACAGCGTCCTGACGTAGCGTTCGACGCGCTCGGAGTTGACCACCTTGGGACTGCAGATGGTGACGCCGGGAAAGGCCACGTCCGTGATGGAGAGATCGTTCGAAATGGTGTTCAGAATGGGATACGAGTAGAACTTCAGCCAGAGCAGGAGGGTCAGGTAGATGCTCAGCAGCAGCAGCTGCAGCAGCACCGACGACCAAATGAATCTGAAAGAGGCGAACACAGGGCACTGGCAGGAGTACTGTACACTGGAGGGTAGGAGGGATCTATCCACTCACCTGGACAATCCGTGGGTGCGCTGGCGTCGCAGCAGCCACATTCCGCTCACCTTGGTCCGCTCCGTGTACTCCCAGAAGGTCCTGTCGATGGCTGCCCGCAGGGGGCCGAGGCGCCTCCGCTTCTCCAAGACTCTCTTGCCAGGTGCTGCCCACTTGTCGGTGTCCCTCATCATGTCCACAGTTCGCTGCAACTGGCGGCACACGCAGCACGCTTATATACGCCCGAGGGCCACCTCCCCCCGCCTAATGACTGCAAGTTGTGGTCCTAATTATGGGTTAATGGACTCGTTAGCCTGTCCGGCCCCAGAAAGTTGTGCCACTTGTTCTGCATTAGTGACAATTCGAAAGATGGACTCCATCAAGCACTGGGTGTTGTCCAAATCGATATACAATGTTCTGGGTCTCCGTCCCAGCAGGTCCCCCATTAGCCACACAATTTTACTCCAATTTTGCCACATGCACGCCCCAAGAGCGGAATTCTCGCACATGCAGCTCTGCCCACAGACAAATCCAGTCGAGTCCAAGCTACATATACATATGGGTACCTACATATATCTTGAGTTGGGAAACTATGCAGCATCGGAGCATCTTGTCTTACTACCAACTCGACACTCGACTGTTTGTCTGCACGTCCCTACACTCTGGCCCCGGGACCGAAAAGTTTCCGTGTTCAAATCTTCTGCATCTAGCTTTTAAGCTGGGACAATAAAATTCCAAACTTTTACACGCTCCCCCCAGGCGCAGTTGGAGCAGAGCACTGGGCAGGAGTCGTTGGAATTTTTGGGTAAACTGCAGCTGAGTGCTGGAAGCGAAGGGACTGCGCATTCGTTTCGAATTAGTTGTTGACTTTATCGAATGCTGTTCCTCCTTCATTGTTGTGCTTGTTTGAGCAGCTCAGAGTGAATTTTAATTAGTAGCCCTCCAGTCAGTCAGTCAGTCCCTTCGACTTAATTGTTTTCCATGGCAATGAAAGAAAATTCTATTCCAGCTCACTATGAAAATTCTACGAGCAAGTCAAAAAATGTATGACGAGCTGGAACTGGAGTCGAGCGCAGAACTTTGAATTCCAACTAAAAGTTGGCTAGGTAAATGAAAAGAGACCACAGCCAGGAGACAAACTTTGGGAGCGGTTTTTATCGCGGGCACGCGCTCCCGATTGCCACCCATTACCAAGGGTACGGACTGCAGATAAGCTGCCGCCCCCACCCACCCCCATGGCAATCGCCTGCTAATAATCTGCCGACATGTGGAGCCATTTGCAGAGCGCTGCGCAAACGTGAGCTGCCTGATTGAAATGTCTCCGCGCTGTCATGGCCAGACTCCAAGCCCAAATTATAAATTCGTGGCCTCAACTTTCCTCCGACGGTGGCTTCACCTTTTTTTAGTTTTTCAAAAGCGCCAGCAAACTTCTATTTGCCGAAAAAATAGTTAAGCTAGCTCCGCCGCGCCGGGTTGGAAATTTAGCGCCAGAGCTTTGGCTGCAGAGCCATAAAGTCGTGTCGACAATGTTGGCCAAGGTGGAGGAGCAGCGCGGCGTGGACTGTTTAATACTCGAGCAAAGTTTGAGCTCGTGATTTTGTTGCAATGGGGAATTAGTTTTGGCCGGCTTTCGGGCACTAAAACTCTAAAACTGTATGCAGCGCAGTCACGCCAGATTCCATTATAGATATTGGGAATGGGCAAGCTCAGCTCAGGCTGGTGTTTGCTGGGCATTAGTGGAACAATGTCCCGCGGGCCGGCACTCCGAAGGCTCTCAGATCATCTGCCTAATGATAAGCCAACAGCGGCAACGACCAATCAATCAAATCAATCCGATTAAGAGCCAGCCCAAAGCAATTGTTTGGACAACACTTGTCTTCTGGCAACGTGCTACGCGCTGGGAAGCGGCCAGGACCGAGTGCCGTGTCAGCTGTCCATAGCTGTAAAATAGCGACGCGTCTATTTGCATTCACATTGAACCCTGAAAGCCACAACGAGCCCTATTACGCGCCGAACACAATGGCCAAGTGTCCCCATAATCGTAAAGAGAGCGCGCCATTCGAGGCAAGTGGGTGCCCCTGGGGCATGGCAATTTGTAGCCCGCGCCCCGCGAAACAATGGACGGGGACAAGGATGTGGCCACAGTCCGTCGGAAGTGCATGTGAGCCACGGGCATTCGCCTCCAGCAGGCACTAAGAAGAAATCGAATCGAATCGCAACGGAAGGCGACTCCGGGTCGAGTCAGCGTTTACAGTTCGATGGCAACGATGCTAACGATTCCACTGCGGTGGAATCAGTGCCCCCGTGCCACCATCTCTTATGCATAACAGTCGATGGGGCAGCGGCAATGCAATCACTTCGATCGGGGATTGATGTACCACAAGCAGTTGCCCCATTCGATGGCATTTTCTGCCACTCAAAATTTTAAATCTTCCAGCCAGCTCTGACCATGAATTTCCCCCACAGCCACAGCCCCACCCACACACATCCACATTAGCATTCAACAGCCTCCGCCACCCCGCCTGCCAAGTGGGGCATGCCAGAGTTACGATGCTGTTGGAGGGAACTTTGCCAGTTTGGAATCAATTTAGCGGAATGTAGCCAAACCCCTGGCACAGGCTACGGGCCACGGGCCTCAAGATTCAGTGCTTACGCTCCAGTGTCTGTCCGTGTTCGTGTTCGTGTGGGCGGTCCTTGGGAGTTTGTGCCATTTTTTTGTTGGTGTGTTGGTCGCCACGAGCATTCTCATGTTCCACATGCGGCGGGCACTTTGCATTTCGGGCCCAATTGATTTTTAATGGCTCTATGCTCCTGCGACTCAAATAACAAACAAAAATTCGATTGCTCAACGGAAAGTTTTCGGGTCGCACAATATTGAAATGACTTTCGGGGCCTGCCACTTGTACAGGAATAAACAAAAGCCACTCATGACGGCGCTCCCAGCGGTGCCTGGGTGTGAGGGTGGCTCCTTCCTGCGAAGCTGCCTGCAAATCCCAGCAGCAACAAACAGGGCATAAGGAAACAGGTGCATAAGGAAGGTTCCGGGTGCCAGCTGCCAGCTGCCTGACTAATTGCCCTTCATTTGATTTCCGATTACGCACCGCGCTTGGCGGCCCAGCCACAGTGGCTCTGCATAGGCGAAATTCTGCGAGTTTTATCTATTTTTTCTGGCAAGAAGATTGTTGCTCCAATGAATCTGTTTTGGCTGTCACTGTGACTTGACCCAACTCCCGTTTCCGGCTCGTTTGCCTGCTGCTGCTGGGGTCTAATGCTGTTGCTACTGTCATTAAATGAAGTGCGTTTGCATTTAAGCCGGCTTTGGAGCTGTGCTTAAGCCTATTAGGGTGGTGCCACTTGCAAACCCCAGCCCCAGCCACAGGCTACCTTTTCTGGAGTGGCAGATGGGGCTCTTCACTCAAAAGTTCTCCAGACAGTTCGCCAGAATGGGCCACTTTAACCAGGGACACGGGTGTATTTCGGTGCTGGAATTCTTTTGATTTAAATTCATCGATTTTGGCCTTTTTGCCTTTGAAGAGCACTCGCAGCCATTCGCCCATCCCCCCCTCCATGTACACACCACACACACAGCACGCCATCGGCATGCCACTTCACTCTGGACTCTGGACTCCTTTGCCGACTGTTGCGGGCACGTAACAAATTTCGCTTGGGCCCGCTTCCCTTTCAATTTCAATTGATTCGATTTTAATGGATAGATAATGTTGATTTCGCACAGCATAAAATCGAACAGCGCGCCGCGAAGGTGAGCCTTTCGGCTGCCCAATCAGGCTCCAATTAGCATTCATCTGCAATGCATTACATCGCTGTCAAGATCAATGAGCGGCGCGGCACGAGTGGCGATGACTCGAATACTTCCTGCGGGGCTTGGGTAGAGCGGGCAGCGGTCACATTTAATAAGCGAAAGAGGCTGGAATACGAAATACGAGAAAAGAAAATGATAATCATCAAGCAAAGCAAAGCGCAGCTGGAGAGCAGGAGGCAGGGAAACCACAACGCTGCTGGCTCATGCCCATCGACCTAAGCAGACTCAAATGATATTTCTTTGGCCGCAATCAGAGCGCGAGACCCTTGGCCAGTCCTGCTGCCGGAGGCTTACGCCTGGCAGCAATTAACAAAGCGCAAAGAAAACACAATCAAGGCCCAGGATAAACAGGCTAAACACAAGATGGCCACAGACTCCAGCACCCTTGCAGCACGCAACTATGCTCAAGATGAAGTCAAGCGGAAACGCGGGGGCAAGCAGCTGGTTGCGTGTTGGATAAGCAGCAAAGGGAAAGCGTCGAGAGGCAGAACAAACAGGACAAGCAGCTGCCTGTTGGTCCTATTTGTCCGGGGACATTCCACATAATGAGGAATTATGAATGCGTGAACACATAAAAGATGCGCAGCCAGCGGACAGATCCTCGTCGTGGATTATTGGCTCAGCCTAAGCCTCAGCCCCCCCCCCCTAATTGTTAGTTATTGGCCGTCGATGCCGTAAGGGATGTGGCCCCATCCGGCTGGGCCAGTAAATCACTTTGGGCGCGCCTACAGTCTACGCCCGCTGGCGTCCATGCTGCAGGCAGGCTGTGCATTTGATAATCAGATTGCCTCACACGCCACACCCAAACCCATAGCTCAAGCTCTCCCTTTTGTGGTCTCATTTGCATGTGCCATGTTAACACCACCAGCCCGGCACAGCACAGCACTCGAGAGCCTCTTGAGCACCTGGTGGCTTGCGGCTGGTGGCTGCCGGCAGCATGTGTAAACTGTTATTCTATTATGTATGCGGAAAGTTCTCCTTGAGCAGTAGGCGCACACACACATCCTCGTAAAATCCTGTGGCAATGGCCTGCCGGAATTCCGACTTTATGCTTCCGTTTACGAGCATCTCGCCCTGCCCACTGCCTTAACGAGCTGCCCACTGTCGGCGGCAGTAAACTTTCAACTAAACTGCCCCGAACTTCCATTGAAGTTCTGGCTGTGGTCCCAGCGTATAATTAGCTAATTGTGCGCTGGACAGATGGGATCCCCAGATCTCCACTGGCGGCTCCCATCTGTGGTCGAATCGCAATCCCTTAATTACCTTCTCGCCCGATCAGGCTGCGCTTACATAAATCTGATGCCCTTTGACTCGGGCCGTGGCAGCACGAATTATGCCTCCCCCTCTGCCCCGTTCGAACTGTTTGCCACCGCAGCAGCGGGCAGACAGCAGCCCGGATATAACTGCCTTTGTCCAGCCCCCAGATCTGGAGCTATCTGCCAGGGGCTTTGATTTAGAGAGGGCAACGGGTCGGACAATGTGGATGGACAGCGTCACTGCCCAGGGGCCAGATCCCAGACCGCATTTGACTGGCTGGCAGGCCAATAACCACTCGCATTGTCTCGGCATTTGTTTGGCCGAATGTTTTGTGTGTGTCCTGCTCTTCACCGATAATGTGGCCCAGTGTTGTGGCCAATTTACATACAACCAGGGGCGACGCTGGGTGCGAGAGCTGTGCTGTGGCCTGTTGGCCTGTTGGCCTCCTGATTGGCATGCCATAATGAAATTTTGTGTGTGTTTTGGGGCCAGATTGCACTGGCTCCTGTCCATTTCCTGTGCGGCTGTTTCGCTTGGCAACACTCGCTCAAAGGAATTCTCCATGGCTCTCAATTAATCAACAACATTCTGGCGCATTCCCTTGCCCTGTCTGCCACAACATTCCATGATTAGACATCCAATTATGTTTTATTCGCATTCGAAAAGTTTCATTTACATTGTTATTGGCATAGCAAAGTGCACTTATCCATTGAGTTTTACATTGTACATACATATATTTTGTCCTGCCCTGCTCTGCCCCTCCATGGGTTTTTCTTTCTTTGATTATGCGCCTTTATCTTTATCTTCAGCTTCATCTTTTTGTTGCGGCGGCGGCTGCTTGCCTTAGTATCGCCTTCGGTCCGTTTCGTATCGATTGATTATGCTGAAAGCGTTAAATTAAATGGATTATTGAGCCTGCGAAGGGTTGCGTTGCTCCTTCTGCAATTTTATTATAATTCGCCCAATAAATAGCGTCCACTAAGTATATACAGTTGTGGTGCAGACTCCGTGCGGCAGGGGCTTACCCATTGAACCAGCGCACATCGATTGGCTACAACATTTATGGAATTTATTTATTTACAGCAGCACTTAAACCATCGCTAAGTCTATGGATATTTGCAGCAGACGAGCATGTACGATAATTAACAGAGATTGCGGGTGACTTTTCATTATAGTTATAGTTTTTTTTTCGGTTTTGCATTTGCGTGGTGCTCAGTGGCTTACCTAATTAACAGCTCACATACGACTAGAGTACGGAATAGGATAACGTTTAACATTAATTGTACGATATTGTAATGGATAATAATAGCAATAATAATGGCAATAATAATACTAGTAATGTACAGGAAATGTGAGCCCACAGGAGAATGCAAATTATGGGCAATATTACCAACTGCCGATTGGGCAGCGCATTTCCAAATTAATCCACGGCATGCCCAGCGGGCAGAGCTGTTGCCAAGGGGTGTTTGGGGGGGCTGGTGCAAAGGGGTTTCGGGGATGCTGGTGCGCACACAAAGTGAGATCAATGGTTCGCCTAGAGCTGCTCGTCGGCCTGCAGGGAGACCAGCACCTGCTCCTCCTCATCCTCCAGCAGCTCCACAATCAGCGTGCCTCACCTCTTCTCACTGAGGGCGGCCGAACGTCCGGCGGTGGCGGCTCCGGTGGGGCCACTGCCAGCAGCTTTGCCGCCATTTCCGTGCTGCAATGGGATGGAGTCCTGCCGGTGGAAGCTGCCACCACGCATGCCTCCGCCGCCTTGATTATTGTTCATGTGCAACGAGGCTCGAAGATTGCCCCCTGCGCTGCCGCTGCCGGTGCCCACGCCCACGTAGGTGGAGCGACGCATCGACATTACGCTGGTGTTCTCCATCATGCCAGTGGCCGTGGAGTGCTGCCGGAGGTGCGGCTGCCGCTTGACGCACATGCAGCAGAGATAGCGGTTGAAGTGCTGCCGAAATACGCCGGACACGCAGTAGAGGGCCACAGGATTGACGCACGAATTGAGGAAGCTGCAAATGGAAAAGGCACAAACCCATTTTAGATCCCATCAAAGCTGCGGAATGAAGCGGCAATCGAGCAGCGACCCAATCCAGGGAGGGAGAGCCATTCCGAGCATAGCTCGAGTGTGTTTTGACAGACGTCTCCTCTAGTTTATGGCATTTTATTGAAGGGTTTATGCGGTTCACGCCCATTTGCATAAAATGTAAATTGCTTTCGGGGCGACTCCCCCTCCCTGGGCCCGGGAATGAAGCCACCAAATTGCTGGCACACATTATTTTCAGAGTTTTACGGCGCTAAGTGACGCCCAGCGAAGCTGTCGACAAAAATAAATTTACTAGCAACTGCCAGAGGGGGCGGAGCAGCCGGGCATAATCTGTTTCAATTAAAAATTCTGCCACAAGTCAGCGCTGGCCGGAGGCAATGCAGGGGAAGCCTGTCTGCGGGAAAACTTTAAAGGGAAGAGACGAGAAAGAGGAGCTGCAGAAAAACGAGCTGCATTCCAGCCCGCTGGTGTATGTGCGCCCATAAATTGTGAGCCCCTCGAGGAATGCACGCCCCATGCAGGGGATAAAGAAGAATGTCCCCCAGCAGCAGCAGCAGCCAAAAGAACTGCTGACTCTGCTCGATTGGACTGGAACTGGAGCCGAAGCTGGAGCCTCACCTTGTGCAGAATCCCACGATGCGAACCATGTGCCAGAAGCTGTCGAAGTCGTCCTCGGCGGTGGGATAGAAGTGGTACCACAGCTCGAACACGTAGTAGGGAAAGAAGCAAATGAAGAACACTGCAAAGATAAGCAAAGTTTAGAGCCAATTAGAGTCGGGCGCTCACTCCGCGGCTGTATGGCGTGCACTTACCGACCACGAAGGCAACCACCATGCGGGCCACATGGCGCCGGGCCCGTGCCTGTGTCCGGCTCTGCACGCTCAGCTGCTCGCCGGGCATGTCGCGTGCGCTCATGTGCAGCCGCTTGGCCATCATGATGTACAGCACCGCGATGATGCACAGCGGCACCACATAGTAAATGGAGGCCTTGGCTGCCATCATGTATCTGCAAGAGAGACGACCGAAACTTTGCTTACTGCGAAGCTCAAAACTTGATTAATTTCACTGCCCCTTGGGCCTGGCTGGGCCATGGGAAATCCTCTCAATTTTAATAAGCGGACTTTGAGATATTTCTGGCATTCGCATATGCGAGTTTGTGCTCCGCCGGACAGGATAGGATAGGAAGGGACACATTCAATTACGCCCAAGCGTTTCGCATGCCCATAAAAAAGCCGAAAAGTACGCTCCGCTTTTTATTCTAGCTTTGCCAGCTTTCATTCCATTTTGTGGGTTTTATTGCGGTCCGAAGCACGTGCCAGCAGCAGACCAAAACAAAGGACTCCTCTCCATGACGAAATGTGGGCATAATTATGCTTTAAATGAGAATTTGGCGAGCAGATTCGTAGCAGCCGCTTCCCTTTTAACCGGATCTGTGCAAATTACATCACAGACGGATTATGTGCTGGCAACAGCTGACAACGACGAAAGGATTTCCCAGCAGCACAGGGAGGAGGGAATTATGTGGCAGTGGCTGCGGTTGGCATGCCGTGGCCTGCTCTGCGTTTAAGCACTTCAATAAGCAGCCAGAAGCAGCAGGTGAAAGTTGCATTGGCTAGCAGGAGGCTGGGGAGCGGAGGGTGCATTAATGATTAATGCCCTCTGATGGGTTTCCCGGCTTGAAGCGTCTGCGGCTCCTGCTTGAGCACAGATAAGATGCAAAAGTTTTACTCCAACGCTCCGCAGTCAACAGAAATTGGGAAACTCTTCCTCCCAGCCAAAGGGAGGAACAAATTCAGTCAACTGGCTGGCTGGCTGGCTGGCACTTCTGCTTGATTGGACACCTTGTCCTGGGGCCTGTCCTCAAATATTATCCGCAGACTAAATAAAGCCAAATGAGGCGAACAGACGGCAAATTGGCAAATTGATTGCCGCCGGATTGCTGGAACTCACTCACTCACTTTGCATAAATCTTGGAGCGGAAGGGCGAGCAGACTTTGATGGTGCCGTTGCCGGCGGGCGTTGCCATCGGATAGACGATGATGTCCGACACCAGGAACGAGGGCATGCCCAGCAGAATGGCCATGATCCAGATGATCACGGCCGTGAAGACGGTCAGCGGCTTGGTCTGCAAAACAGATGGCACGAGAGAATGTCATGGCCAATGATCAACGCGAATCGTCGCTCCGCTGCACACTTACCTGCAGCTTTCTGAGGGGATTCACGATGGCACAGTAGCGCTCGCCGGACAGGGCCGTCAGCGTGAACACGGAGACGCCGATGGAGATGTCCTTGAAGAACTCGGTGATGCGACACATGTTCCGCTCGAAGGGCCAGCTCTCCTGGGTGTACACTATCGTGGCCACGGGCACGCACACCAGAATCACCAGCAGATCGGCCAGAGCCAGCGATAAGATATACCTGCAAAGCAAGGGGAAACCCTTTAGTCTCTCTCTTTCCCATACGCATTCCCATTCCCCATCCGACTGGCCATTGTCTGCTCCCTTGTTCGCTCGCACGGAAGACTGTGCCTTTGTGCCTGCTCACTCGAAGGGGTTAACCTTGTCAGCCACGCTCGGACGCGTCAACCGAAAGGAGTGATTTTTCAAACAGGAAAACGAATGGGGCAGCTGGGCAGTACAGCCAAGAATGCGACTGAACGACTGACCAGCCCACCAGTTGAGGGAGCAGCACAGCTTTAACTAATAGTAAAAGTTGCGGAAATTGTTCTTAGAATTAGTAAAGTTTTCAGAAGAGATCTGCGGGGAGCTACGGCCCAAGGGAAGGACTTGTTGCGGCCTGCCCGCAAATTGCTGGTCTACCGCCGGGATTCAATTGAATCTCCCACTGCCACACAATGGGAGCCCCACAAGGCACAGGCCCCCGTCTACCAAGCGCCGCTTGAGTGGAAGACTGGAAATTCTGTGCCTGCAAATCGCTGTGACATTGACACCAACGACCCGCAGTGAACTGCTTGACTTGTATAATCGTTGGACTGCCGGTCGAGTGCTCTGATTGTATGTGACATGAAGCAAAATCTCACGCATTTGCGCCCCCGTCTAGACGGCGTGGGTGGGGAGCGAGGGGCTAACTTTGCATCGATGGGCGGACAATTACAATGGCCAGCGACAGCGCCATCGCAATCACCATTACAATTAGGTAGCCATTGATTGCAGTTTCCGAAAAGCAAAAGGCAAAAGGCAATCAGAGCACCTCCAGGGCCCCACTTAATGGCTGCTGAATGAAGTACCACATTCATTCACTCACCAAAAAAAGGGCAATACGAATTCTTTGCACGACAGACAGACAGACAGACAGGCAGGCAGGCAGGCAGGCAGTTGACATTTTACTGGGGCACAGAAAGTTTTGATTGAATTTCCATTTGAATTTATTTGAAATTCGCAGTGGCAAAAAAAGAGTCTGAAGTGCGAGTAGAAACACAGCCACCGAGTTTGGTACAAGTTTCCAAAGTTAATAAACATTTGCCTCGACCATGTCGTCAGCTGCTGGCGTCGGTTATGAAAGCGGTTCGGGGTGCCCAGTGGCACACCCTGCGTATACGTTATGCGGCGGCATCCTTTGTCAATATTTATGTACAGCATGAGGCAAAAGTATCTGCTGTAAGTGAACAAGAAAATGTGTCTTCAAACTTTACCACCGAACACGAGCTGCGGCGGCAGCCTGCGAATCTGGAAACTAGAGCAGCTTGCGGCCTGACATTTCCCAGCCTAATTCCTCTCAGCGTTCGGCTTTCGGTTTCCTTTTTGGATACTTA
The DNA here is from genome assembly GCA_018150905.1 of Drosophila ambigua. Lineage (NCBI taxonomy): Eukaryota > Metazoa > Arthropoda > Insecta > Diptera > Drosophilidae > Drosophila > Drosophila ambigua. The sequence continues at coordinate 7,181,295 of JAECWS010000001.1, read as the reverse complement.
ACATTCCCGAATCGCAGACAACATATTGTCATTCGCTTCCCCCCGAAAGTTATGGCAACTTTTAATTTGGGCGCGGAGATGCGATGCGATATATTCTTCTATTGGAACAATAAAATCAAACGCAACCCATAAGTCAGACCATGAATTTTGAGTGGCTATTCCAGCCGCCGTGTCGGGGTGCCAGGGGGTGAACTCATTGGCGGCTCGAGTGTGTGGTCTGTGTGGTGGCCGTATGAAAACATTATTATTTATGGCTCCGGCGAGGGCTGCCCGAGGAGTCAGCCACCTCCACTCCTCGCTGACGCTGTGCGTGCCACTCGGACTTACGTGTTGGGTATGTTCCGCATGGAGCGGTGGCGAAAGAAGATGATGACCAGCGTGCCGTTGCCGAGCACGCCCACGATGAAGATGAGCGTGTACAGCACGGTGACAATGTACGTCTCCGGGCGCTCCAGGACGGGCACATACGGCCCGTTGCCGCTGGCATTATGCTGACCCAAAGACGCGCCAGCATCGGAGTCGAGGCTGTCGTTGCTGCCACTGCCGCTGCCGTTCGCCCCATTGGCTGCCCCCACTCCGCTCAGATCCAGGGGGGCATATGCCAGACTGGCGGCCAGAGACTGGCTCATGTCCATGAGGGCGGCGTACATGCTTTAACGCGGCAGATGTCCTTCGCTGTCTTTTATATCTCTGTGATTCTGCTACTCCTCTTCCACTCTTCCACTTCTTCTTGTGGTGTCTGTGTTTTGTTCGGCTGCGTGGCTCTTTACGGCCACTTCCGTTTCCGCTCTGTCCAAATGTTTGGCCCTTTTGCTTGCCCCGGTCTAGGTCTCCAGGAGGGTTGCGGCTTGAACGCTTCGAAGGCTGGTGCTTGCTGCCACAGAGTCGTGTTTTATTTTCCACATTGTGCCACAAGAGTTGGCTCTGCCATGGGCTGTTTCCTGTTCGTCGGCGTTGGCGGCGGTGCGGTGATGCTGCAGCGGAAGAGACAGAGAGAGAATAGAAAAGCGTGTCAAATGGTTTGTGGGCAGGGATTTGAGCAACTTAAACTGTAAACTACTGCATTAGGCAGGGCCCGGCTGGCGTTATGCATTACCTATGAAACCCATAAATATTACGCATACGCAGCGTCGGTGTGCGCATCGCTGTGCGGATATGTGGATACAATTTATGATTCGACAGCTGTGGCCTGGTGCTGTTGCTGTTGCTGTGGCTGTTGCTGTTGCTGTGGCTGTGGCTGCTGCTACTGCTGCATTGTCGTGTTGCAGTGCGTGCAACTGCATAATAAAGAATCTCCTTAACATGGAATCGCTGGCCATGCATCCCACCCATGCATCGATTGCCGGATAAATTAATACACAAGCCCTGAAGGAAGCCTGCGGCAGGCAGAGCATCCAATTATTTTGTGCTACTTCCCCCATGCCCATGCCCCGGCGATTATCTTTCACGCTCTGTTGTCTTTGCTCTCTTCCCCTTCCCGTTCCCGTTCCCCTTGCGGCAAACTAATAGAAAATCATTCGTGCAGAAGCAAATACTTTCGAGTCGCAATCAGACGCATTTATCCCCTAAAAAAAGAGAAAACCCGGAGAGGGACTGCCACTGGCACCGAGACTGACACACTGCCGGCTGCGATGGCATAAGCCCCGCCTTATCTCTCGTCCCGATTTGCGAGGAGGTGTCTGCTGTCTGCTGGGGGGGGGGATCCTTATGTTGTTTCAATTTCAATTTGATACAAGATTGCTTTAGCCATTCGCATGCTTCCCGTTGATTTCTATTTCGATTTCTATTTCGATTTCGCTTTCATTTTCGTTATTTATTTATTTACTTTCATTGCGGCCCACCAGCCGTCCCAAGCGTGACTGCCAGCGTCTCATGTGAGTCTATTTTGGGGACAAATTTCATCAGCCTGCAAACGCCAAGCGCCCTTCGGCCGAGTGCATTCGCTGCAAGTCTCGTCGGGAGTTTGCCCCAATTGAAGGTGAGGTCAGGCTGCCATTTACCTTGCTTTAAGCTGAGCAGAGAAATAATTAATGTTCGTGCCATTAAGTTCGCTTCTTGCTGCCCTCCGCCGGAAGTCAGACTCCGGCATTCCCATACTTTGTGCCCACATATGTGAGTGTGTGCCATAAAGAGCCTCTGGCCCGGAGGCCTGTCATTAAACCCATTGCACGTGGTCGCTGCTGTCGGGCAACTGTGGCAGTGTTTACCCACCCCTTGCCACCCCACTTTTCCCCAGTGCCCGCCCCTCAATTGCTGGCAAATGAAACACGCATCTCGGCGCTGCGTAGGCTGCAAATAAATAGACTTTCGCACAGAAGGAATCGCGTGTAATCGGAGGGTTTACATACTTTTATGATCTTATGCTTTTTACCCCGCACCCCGCGTTATTGTTGCGAACGGAATCCCATGGGGCTGGCAGTGGCTGATGCTGTGAGCTGGGCGTTGAGTCATCACATTTGCGCCCATTCACAGGGCGGATTCTGATTATCATTTTGCCCATCTAAGCGTATGCATATTTTTGAGGGGACTCTCCTGATTTTCTCGGCAAATAAAACTAGCGTCATGCGGCTGCCCGGCACCTGAACTCCATCCGCCAGTCAATTATTTATGCCACTAAAAAACTTGTCAGAAAAAAAAGCTGCTGGCAACAGCGAGGAGTACATCAGAGCGCCCAGCAGGCGGAAGGGAAGGAAAAGTTTTTCGCTTTCGTTTTTCAGCAGATGAAAACTTTTGAATTAGTTTGGGGAGCAGACAAAGCGACAGCCAAACTGGCACTGGAACCGAAAAATAAGTTAAAGGCGACGCGCTCCCAGGGGAGTGGCATGGGCGTAATCTTTCCAGGGAAATGATTAAACTTCAGCGTTGACCTCAATCAATTGAATTGAATTCCGTCCGTACATATTTTGCCATCATTAATTTCATTCTTGCCTTAAAGTCTTTTGCTGTTTCCCTTGGACTTAGCGGGCGGCGGAGGGGCGCTCTAAAACGCAGCCGTGGGGAACTCCACGCAGGAGCTGTTTCAGGTAACAGCATTTATTTATGGCCTGGGCCTAGGCCTAGGCGGAATCTAAATTTGGTTGCCAGAGCTGTGCGGTGCCAGGCAATTACAGTTGGCAGAAGGAGCTGCTCCCCGTTGCCAGGCGGCGGCTCCCTGCTGCGATCCGCAGAGCGAGACAAAGTCGGGATAAGGCCTCATGTCGGTCTGCCTTCTTATGTGGTGTGCTAGATAAATCATGAGCCAAACATAATTTAATACAATTGCGTGCCGGGCTGCGTTTCTCTTTGTATCTCGTAGCTGAGGCAACGCGGCGTATGCGTAGTGCGGCGGGTGCGGGTTAATCATACGCCGCGTGGACGGCGCAGCCAAGCCGAATAACAAGCCCGCTAGGCGTCGCGATCTTAAAGAGCAAGCCCCAAGAAAGGCTTTAAGAAGGGCCCCGAGGAATACGAGGGGGACCCAGAGAAAGTCTCTCCTAATTAGAGCCGAAAAGGAGAAAAGGAAGCAAGTTAGGGGCGAAAGTTATGCTGCTTAATGTGCGCTCAAATGTCCGTACATTATGTAAATTTGCAGCGACCCATCGCCCTGCTGGCCACGCACAATATTGACAGAATTATGCGACATGTCGCTCGGGCGCCAGGGGGCACACAGGAAGGTCCAGCCATTTGCCGTGATGGAAGTTGACATAGATGGACAGCAAAGATAGAGATAGGGATGCAGGGGGATGACCAGCCCCTGATAGCGCGACAAAAGGACAGGCAACAGGGGACAGGGCACAGGGGACAGTGGACTGGGAGCGGAGTGTCAGGCAGTAGGCGAAAACTTTCCCATTGAGTGATTACTTCATTTGATAGACTTGTCCAGGCGAATCCCTAACAAAATCCGCTTTAGTGTCCCTCAGTTAGCCGTAAATCCACAGTATGTCGAAGCGCGTGAGCATCGTGCTGCCCGGGGAGATGCGGCCGCCGCCGGTGCCACCCAAGCCGAAGAGCCGCGCAAAGTTGGCGGTGAAGAGCAGCTTGAGGAAGCCCTCCAGCAGCTTGCTGGAGACGCCCAGAAGCCTCCTGGAGACGCCCAAGACATCGCGGACGACGTCGAGCGATCTGCAAACGAACATCGGCGCCGGCAGCATGCCGCGAACGACGTCCAGCGATCTGCCGACCAGCATCAGCACAAGGAGCGGCATGCAGATGACGTCCAGCGGCTGGTCCTCGAGCAGCCGCAACTACTTCAGGGAGCTGGCCAGCACCACCACCCAGAGATGGACTCCGGCTGGCCGGAGGAGCTTCGAGGAGCAGGAAGTCTCGCAGAGCGACGCCTCGCAGAAGATGTCCGTGAAGGCCTCCATCAAGAGCTTCCTGGAGAAGACGGTCGGCGTGGTGGGTGCCGGGTCCACCACCTCCATCATAAAGTTCCTCAGCTACTTCAGGGGGGACAGCCCCAGCGCGAGCACCCAGTCCGAGATGTCGCACACCGCAGGCTCTGCCCAGCTCAGCCCCAATCCCACCGAGTCGCTCGTTCTCTTTCGCCGGCAGAAGGCCACCTCCGAGGCCGACTCGCTGAACAGCTGCCCCAGCTCGCAGCCGTCAGTCGTCTCGACGAAGAAGCCCTCGCGACTGGAGGTTCTGGCCAAGAGCAGTCGCAGGTCCCTGGCTAGCGTGGGCAGCAGAAGCTCCTCCAAGTCGGGCCGGCGGCTGCCGGAGTTTGCGTTCGCGCTGGTCAGCGCCGACGGATCCATCAGGACGCCCAGCAAAGGCACCACAGACGCCTCCAGTGCCAGCAAAGGCAGCGGCGAGCCGCCCAGCAGCGGGGCCGCCTACGACGAGCGCTGCGGCTGCTGCCACTGCGTGCACATGCGGCATGCCGTGCAGCAGGCCGAGTTCCTGGCCTCGGACGAGGGCCAGTGCCGGCAGCAGCTGAAGCTGGCGGCCAAGAACTTCTTCCTGGACATCTGCGCGATGTCCGTGGTGCGCGAGCGGATCCTCAACGATCTGCACGGCACCGGGCCGCAGCGGCCTTCGCCGCGCGTCAGCTACCCCTTGGCCATCACCGGGGCGCGGCGCATGGACAGACGCTCGCTGGCCCTCGAGTGGTTCGTGCACGACTACACCGACATCGCCCACTACGAGATCTACGTGGACGATGTGCTGTGCCGCAGCATCTACAATCCGCGCACCCTCCGCACCGTCCTCCTGGACGTAAATGCGTCCCAGCCCCACAAGCTGCGGATGCGCCCGATTCCTGTCCAGGGTCGCGGCCCGGCAGCCAAGCCGGAGGACAGGATGGTGCAGCAGCTGCGGGAGGGCGGCCTGGCCAGCCTCACGACGGGCAGCCTCTGCCAGTGCCTCCAGCCGCAGCAGCAGGAGCAGGAGCGGCGCAGGTGCAAGTCGATGCTGGACTTTTGGACCGACAGCGAGTTCCTCTACCTTCCCGCCGCCTGCACGCGCTGCTAAACAAATGTCCGGGACTATGCCAAGTAAATTGTGATTGCGATGTTGAAATCAGGAATGGGTTTGCCGAGCGGGGAGCGGGGGGGCAGCTGCGTGCTGCCATAATTGATTACATTAATTTCGGCCAACTGCTGACTAATCACCCGACAAGAGTCTTGCAAATCGCCCGTTGATGGGGTGTCCCTGTGCCCTCTCTGCCGCCACCTGTTTCTATGGCTCCAAGGGAATAGCAGAGCATCCCCTGGCCCCTGCCTGGCCCATGCCATCGCTCAACTTGGCGGCGTCTGCTGTCGACTTTATTTAAAAATTTATCGTAATCTGTGCAGGCGGCAGGCAGCCTCTTCCCTCGGGTACGCCGATGATGAAGCTGTGTGCGCCTTTATCGCTGGCCACCAGCCATCCTCACGGTCGGGCAAATATGTATCTGGGCGCTGGCATTCCGGAGACTGCTGGCTGACGCAGACATTTCACTCCGGTGGCGGATCTGTCAGTGATTTCGGTTACGATGTGGCGTGATTAATTATTTGGCAAATATTTGAAATGCTCTCCTTCCTAGGCTGCTGACCAGCTGCCGCTTTTGGTATGGAAATTTAATGAAAATCACAATAACACAGCGAGAGAGAGAGAGAGAAGAGGAATACTCATATTTTTGGCCAGGCGTCATACAAATAGAGAGCGGAAAGAGAAAACTCCGCCCGCCAGAGCAGACGTTGAGTATTTTAATTAATATTCACTTGTGCTCCCATGCTTAGGCATTCCTTTGGTCATGTGATGGGCCACCACCCACCCTCCCCTCCGCTCACACCACCCACACTTAGTGGCCCACTTTTTCCCGCTCTGCTGTTTGCTTTTTGCCTTCGCCTTTGCCTGCCCTGTGGCGCGTGATGGCTCTCCAAATAAACAAAAAATTCTGCGTGCGGGCATCGCACTTCATTTCCGAATACTTTCATTATTTTGTACTATTTCCCATTATCGGTGGTCGATACTTGTACTTGCCAGCGCATGTTTACGCTCTCCAACAGAATGTTTCTTCCGTTCTGCCTGCCCCCAGTCCTCTTGCCGATACGTTGCCACGCGGCGTGTACGTAACTTTTTATAGTCACATCTCGGGGCGCACTTTCAATTAGTTTTTATGGTTATTATCATGCTCTGACCCTCCGGCCCTCCCTTTACCCAATCGGGGTGCCCTCTGCTGCCTTAATGTGCTGCAAGCAGTTGGCCAAATATTTTAATTGATTTCATGTGGCAAACGCCAGAAAGCTGCCAAAGCCTTGTGTAAATATTTATTGGACTCCACAGACAGACAGTCCCTGTCCATCAGCATGAGCTGAAATGTTTACCGCGAGTATGTGGTCAGTGTCAGTCCAGTCCATCTCGTCCGACGGTTCAGTCTCGGATATGTAATACTTTATAATCCCCCGCCCCCACACACACAAACGCCAAGAGCTGCTTTTGGCTTTGTCTGCCAGCCAGCACTTCACAAGGCAGAGGCAAAGGTTAAGAGGAATTCTTTCTGGGCTACGATTGGGAGTGGGTCTCAGCGACATTTTGTGGAGCGTAAACCCTTTGAGGTAATCTGCCGCACTTTATTGGCTGCTGCATGTGTGGCATGCACGAAAACCGCTTCGAACCGCTTCGAATGTGCCCTGGCAGTCGCTCGAAAATTCATTACAAATTGTTTAACTATGACAAGTGGGTCCCCTGGGAGCCATGTTTCACCGATTGTTTGGGCCCTGTCGAACCGACTGTCGACTGTGTGTCTCTGACCCCATTCTACTCCTTCTGCTGCCTCCCCCCCTGTCAAACACTTTTGATGCATGGGAATGGGAATGGGAATTTGGGGCTGCTGGGAGGAGCGTCGAGTGCGATTGAATTGAATTTTCGCAAGCAAATGGGAAAATGGGAAAACAGCCATGGCATGGGGCACAGATAGGAGCAGTGACTGAGCAAGGGGATAGGGATAGACACACGCACGCACACGCAAACACAGAGAGGGATGCGGATCAGGGGCCCTGTCAATGGGACAACAAGACTGACAGGAACACGCATGTAAACACGCACAAAGAGGATTGGAGCGGAAAGCCAAAGAATACCAGCAGGGGACACGGGATAGGGATAGGGCAGGGATAAGCCACTGACATACTCTGGCTTGGGCAACAGCTTTGCCTGCGGATTATCCAGCTCCATCTCCGGCGAAATCCATCAAATGCTGTCGCTGTGTCGCTGGTTATCCTCTGAAATTTCTCCGATATTATAAGCCAATCCTCCAGAAGCATCTACTGAAGGTCTGCCACATACGGTGTGCCTCCATTCGGTTTCCCAGCGGGTTGCTTGTGGCTTGTGGCTTGCGGCTAAGCTTTGGGTTTGCCCCACGTAAATTAGCAACCAAATGGGAAGCGCAAAGGAAAGCTGCAAATGCAAAGCGTTTTCCCAGCCGAATCGCCATCTCCATGCAGATTAATCAGCTGCTCTTTTTATTGGATTTCTGGTACATTTTCTCTGCTTTCATTTGCATTTGCTGCTGCCCCTGCTTGGAAATAAATGTGCGACGAACAATGGACTGCCCCTGCCACTGGCAACGAATTGTGGAACACGCAAAAGAATAAAAGATACAAGATACAAACACATCTTTCCCTGGCAGCTCCCTGGGCAGCTCCTTATTTATGGTGCTCTGCGGTTCGGACACGCAGAACGATTTTATGATAAATGACGCGAGTTAATCATCGGACCCTGGGAGCGCTGCGAATGTATGCAAAGGGGTGAAGGATTGCCTCTTAATCCACCGGCCAGCGTGCTCTGACGTCAGTGGCTGTCCGAGCGAGTCCACTCTGATTTCCCACAGATATTTAACGGACTCCCCACCTGACGGCAGGCCCAGGGGCAGGACTATCCTTCTTGATTAATTGAGTCCCCTGTTGTCCATCGAATCATCATCAGCAGCAGCAGCAGCAGCCTCAACCAGTTGATCCCGATGTGACAACATTTGCAAAAACATTCGATGGAAAGTCGGCGCAATAAATCATTTGTGGCTGGTGCCGTCGGATCGGGCGACATTAGCAGGAAGCGCCGCAGGAGCAGCTTCATTTATCAAGGCGCCGAAGGGCGGCTCCAATCACAAAGGCAAAGCGGAATGCCAGGCACTGAGCAGAAGCAATAACGTGTCCTCGAACAGGTGTATCCTGTCGCTGAGTAGATGACTAGGAGCCCGCGCAGCTGTCAGGCAAAGGCATAGGCAAAGGCTGTTAACTCCATTTGCCGCGATTGACAGCCTGTCGGCGTCTGATTTCGGCCTCGCAAGTCGATCTGCCTCAACGCCCATTTCTTTCATTTATTTAATTTCCTATTTATGCCAGGCATTACGCTTCATTCGCTTCGCCATTCTCCCAGTCGGAGGAGGAACTGACTGCAACGGTAATTGAATTCCCCCGCCTGGCAGACAGCTGCAGCCAACAAGACACTGAGGCATGCCCGGCAGAGCGATGGAAAAGTGATTGTTATATGCTGACAGGAGACACGAGGCACGGCACAGGCGACAGGCGACAGGAGATGTGCTTTTCAGGTATCAGTGGAGCAGCAGTGGACAGCAGGAGAACTGGACACAGCTGAATCACTAATCAGATGACATCCCTCTAATGGCCACAGCATGGCATTCATTTGGGGAATGGATCAGGCAGTGGGCACACTGCATATTCATCAGTTAATAGAGGCCTTCGCAACGGCGCATAATTAGGCCCGACAGGCTCGGACTCGGAGTCGGACTCGGAGCCATCACCACTGCATAATTACAACAGAGTGCGGGCTCCTGATTGCTGGCTGCTGTGTGACGGCTCCTGTGTGGCCCCACACCCTGCCTTATGGCCATTAATAATCGGCGCGCACATTAATCAGTTTTATATGGCAAATTAATTTCAGAGCCCAGGCAAAAGCAGCCTCAACTGAGCCGAATGGCATGGGAAGCCCTTTAACCAAAGCTCTGGCAGCAAATGAAAAGGCGGAAATTAAAGTCGCACTGGAAGCGGCCCATTAAAGTCGTTCAGCTTGGGAGAGCTTAGCCTCCGGAGATCCGGTTCCGAATTGCGATGGAATTCAATAAGCATTAAATGTCCCCATCAATAAATCAGGTCTGGCTCCGAAAACAAGCGAAGCTCACGCACACACACATAGGAGACCCCATAAATATCCATTTAGGGGGGTGGACACTGGCAAATAAAATAAAATAAATGTAATTTATTAATGCTAGCGCGGCGCTAGAGTGAAAAGCGTGGAAGGGCAGGGAAATACACCTGCTGAGGAGGGATAAATCAAAATTCGGGCCACAGGCAAATTTGTGTTTCACCCAAGAGTCTGGCCAGAGTCTGGCCCCTGTGTGGTCACAATTGAGGCATTCTTTACCCATTCGAGCAGTCGAGTATTTTGCCATTGAAAGCTGGCAAACTCCATGGTAAAGCTGCTTCCAGGGGCAGCTTTATCAGAACTCTGCTGTGCATTTAAATGCACAAATTGAGGAGCTGTCACCAGGGCCTGACCCTGAGCCACTCAATTAACGCAAGGCAGTGCAGGAGGGAAGCTCTGTGGCTGCAACTGTCAGCGCCAGGGCCAGCGGCAGTGCAGTGCAAATGCAAAATCATAATCCACATCCATTAGGCACTGACGTCTGACAACTGTCGAAACCAGCTTGGCAGCTCGCACAGGCAGAACTTTCGGGGGGCTTAAACCCTTTCGATCCACGCAAAGGAGAGTGCTGGAGGTGGGGTGGGGGCTCGTGTGGTCGTAATCAAATGATAGTCAAGCGAAGGCGCTGAACAAATATGACCCTGTGGGCACATTACGAACCCAATTTGTGCGCGCTTTCCCAATTTTATTAGCCGCAAAACTTCTCTGGCACGAGCAGGTTTCAGCGGTAAGCATATTGGTCCGGGGATAACACCCTGCGAAACATGTGGCAGAGCGTGGCAGATCCAGGGGTATTGCCGCGTCGATGCGCTCCCTTCTGGAAACTTTCTGATATTAAATTAAGCGCCGCAGCGCAACATGTCGCATGCGCGATAATTTCCATTGTGGCGCCACCAGCAAACAATTGTAAAGCCAAAACCAAATTAACACAAAAAAAAAAACAAACTAATTGAGCACATTCGTGGCTGCCTCGGGGATTTAACTCGGTGTCCCTGTATCTGTGTATCTGTATCTCTGTTTCTGTTTGTGTATCTGGCAGTGATTGCGATAGCTAATTATCCATCCATCCTCCATGCTCCATGCTCCACACAGCCCTCGTCCTTTATCCTGCTCCCACTCCTGCTCCTGCACCTGCAGCCAGGTGTGGCTGACAAATTTGATCTGATCAGTGCTGATGTGTGTGCCCCGACACGTTCCGGATGGAGAGATGACTGATTGACTTATGCTAATTTCCTGCTTCCTGCCGCCTGCCACGCCTCCACGCCACGCCTCCATCGATGGATCAAACCCGAAATGCGACACTGACACGAACACCGAATCAAATTAGGCCTGCCACTGGTTAAACGGATTCATAGCGGGGCCATTTGGCAGCTTCCTCTTATCGCTGAATATGCAAAATTGTTCATTTATTTTGGGCCGCAAACAAGCAGCGGAAACCCCAACCGACAGGCAGCAAAGATTGGCTTTAATGTGGTCTCTTTGTCTCCAAGTCGGTGCAAAGTTCGGGCCAAGTTAATTAGTTTCGGGACCAAGCTCCCGCTGGCCTAATGAGCCAAACTGCGGCGCACAAACAGGGGGCGCCGTCTGAGGGCGCTTTATAATTCGTGTGCCGCCTCACATACTGACCTCCAAAGGCATGCGGCAGTCCCCCGCCTGAGTTATGGAATATTTGGACACTAAAATGTGTGACTTAAGACGCTCCCCACTTTAGTTTGCTTTCCTCTTCCGAGGGCTTGTCTTGGGGGAATAATTTAAGCCACTCGCAAGCCCTTTAAAGCGTCGAGGCAAAGTGATTTCTTGTGCCTGTTAATAAGTTAAATTTATTTTATTTATTGCATAGTTTTAGCAATCAGTTGCAGCCAAAGAAATGCCTTTGTAAGAGTCCCAAAAACTGCACTGTGTGCCATAGCCAAAGTGAACATTTTTGCCGTGTTCCGACAGCATTTCCCTCATGTTAAATTAATTTCGTGAAAACTTTTCAACTCTGCAAACAAAGAGTTTTGTTTTGCTGCCAGTAAATAATTAAAATCTCCTCAATGGCATGTCAACGCACAAAATGACAAGAGGAGCCTTCACTTCACTTCGCATAACTTTTACCCACCCGTTGGCATTTTCGGGACACACGAGAGAGAAATAAAAAACCTTTCTGCCCGAGCAACAAATTCAGAGCCTCTTGCAGCATAATGAACAGTTTTGTTATGTTAAAACTTTGTTTTGTGGTTGTCATAATTCTGCAAAAAAAGCTACGGAGTACTCACCTCTGACAGCGGATTACGGCGTACTGCAGCGGAAAGCAAGCGAAGCAGCAGCTGGGAGCAGGCAGGTCCAGACGAGATTTGCGCCTATTTAAACACTTGTCTTCAATGCCATTGAATTGTTTTGTTTGCTGGCACCAAAACTTGCCACCGAATGAACGAAAGTATTTGGTTTTTGTTTGGCTTGCAGTCAAGGGGGCCAGGCGCTTCAAAAGCAACAAAATTCTCTTGAGACGCTGCGGAATGCGAGCTATTCGGTTGATGTTCGGGTGTACTTGACGCGGCAGAGCACCGATATGGGAGCGACAACGACCGCTTCAGGCGAATCCGTGCACAGGACTAACGCGGCCAAGTCGTAGGAGCCGGCGCCCAAGTCTGCGCCAGTCCCCAAATGCGTTCCACATGTGCCGCCCCGCTAAAAGCGCGCCAAAGCAAGAGCCCCAGCCAAATGGTATCCACCACGTGCATGCCAGGGCGCAGGCGCCCACAAGTGTGGATCCCAATCGGAGTTGCCCCCGCCACACGGCCCCGCCGCCCAGCTCTAGCGTTAATTTTCCGGACATCTGTTGCTTGCCCTCGACGGCGAATTTCATTCATAATGCGAGCATTCATTCCCCCCACCGCGCTCGCAATGGAAATCTGTTTTGGCAACGGCAACAATTTGTATAAAAATATTTTCCCACATGCACGCGCTGCCGCTGCTGTCTATTGTTGTGTGTTTATTGTACCCTGCAATGGGAGAGCGAATGGGGAATATATGTAGAGCTGCTGTTAGGTAGTTGTTGGGGTTGTTGCTGCCCCACAGCTTCTGTTCCTCTGCTGCATAAAGGGCAACAATAAGTCGCAGCATTTGACAGCATCTTCCCGAAATCGTGTCGCTATTTTTAAGGACACTTTTGAGCCTGCCTGTGATGGCTAAGACCGCCGCAAAACTCAGCAAGGCAAGAAGATGGCTAACAGAAATAGCTCTGGTAGCAGCACATCGTTGCCAAGCGAATTGAGTCCCCCCCAATGATAAGAAAAGATGCCCAGATCGGGCTGATTTATGGACAGTCAGCGGTGTTCTGTTGCCAAGCGAGAGCAGCCCATGGATACATTTATGCAGGGTGCTGGGGCTCTCAGTCTGTTCCCTCACAGCTACGAGTGCGCTGTTACCTGGTGTTTACCCTTCGACAGCTGCTTAAGTGCATTTATCTGGCTGTATAAGGGGCAAGTGATCCGCTCCGGATCGCTTAGTTCAGCAACGCGATTGCTCAAGATGATTGCCACGACGTTGTGCTTTTACCTGGCGCTGCTGGCCGCATTCCTGATCTTGATGGCGCCCACTTCGGAGGCGTGCTTCATCCTACTGGCCTGCCTAATGGGCTCTCCGCTGTGCCCCTACAACACCACTGCCTCCGGATGATGAAAGTCGCAGCCAATAAAAGAATTTTGCATTGAAAATAAATGTAATTCTGTGTGTGAAAGCTTCGATTAGCCTGCGGGAATAAAGAGTGTTTCCTATTTCCGCATTGAGCAGCAATTAAGGGGGCAAATCTGAGTGGGCGAAGGAGTTCCCCCGAGTGTGGGGGAGAGGATTGCGCTTGGAGAAAAAGCTGAAGAGGCATCAGTGTAGCACTTAGGCTCAGAGGAACGGACAAGAGAGAGGGAGAGTGAGAGAGAGAGAGAGAGTGTTGCTTTAGAGCCCTGCCACGCGTGGCCGCAGCTTGGGCATGCCACTGCCCCATTACGTATACGCCGTGGAAGCCCACGTGTTGCACGCTGGTGTGCTTGGACCCACGAGTCAGTCACGTTAACCCACGCCTGCCCGCCGTCTGACGTATGAGTGATATTTAATTAATTGCCATCGCCGTGCTGTTTGCGCTCGGTAAATTTGACTTGCAATCCAGCAAACTCAAACACAGCGGGGGCGTCGCTTCGAGAACCCTTTGCTTCACTCCGTTCTCGAGCACGCTCTCGGAGCAGCAGCAGCAGCAGCAGCTCGCCCTTGGGGCTCCCGTCGGATGATGGCTGATGGCTGACAAGACAAGCAGAAAGTCATTTGGAGAGTGTGGCGCGTGTGTTTTGACACGCCATTGCGACGACAGCGTGCAACATTGTGGCGCCGCTGAGCGCCCCGCAGCTGCCCTCGTGGGACACTTAAAGCTGCGGCCTTACATTGATTTTGCGCTGCTATTGTCGCATCGAGCACGTCCGCCCACCTGCGTAAATCAGTGCTTCAATGCAGCAGTGAATTTTATTGGGCAGAAGATTGTTAACTCTGACGATTGCTGCCCCATCGATGGGAGAGCAGGTCTGCAAGAGTTCATGGCACCCGGCCACTCCTCCGGTGTCTGCTACCAAAATATAACCAAGCGTGGGCCAGCCTCTGAATAGACGTAAACAGGAGATTCTGCAAGGGCGGGGCGGACAGGTGTGCCGTGTAATTTATGCAGAGTATGCCCCGGCAGCGCGCCACTAATGGAATAATTACATGGGACGCGTATTTATGTAATTTCATTGACTGGAAAACTCAACCGCAGCGCAGACATTCGGCCGCAAATTCTATTTTTGTGGGGGCCAAAGGAAGCGCTATATTTAAGCACTTCTTTGAGCTTTCATTGGGGGTCTGTGGTTCGTCTTTTTCCCTTTTTTTGTTGGCGTCAAGCAAGGGTCTTTCCTTTGTCCGCATCGACAGGTAGGCAAGCCCGAAATCGGCTTGTTCGATTGGCAGCTGCAGGGTCGAGTTGCATTTCATTGAACTCTGCCCCCGCAGCCGATGAGAGCCAATTGATACCCCTGTGGAGTGTGCCCAAAGGTTGAACTGGAAGCGTAGGAACATTCCGCCGAATCGTTTATTGATTTGCGCTTCTCCCCTGCCCCCAACTCAGTGGAATTCTGTCGGAAGCTGTCTTGTGTTTTGCAAATTTAATTTCCATTTACCATAATGAATCGGCCTGCCACTCCCCGGGCGGTTGCCCCGGGCGATGGCTGACTGGGGCGCACTGGCAGCGGTTCCTTTTGATTCGCAGCAAAATTTGCAGAAATGTTTCAGCTCCTCTGCCTCTGCTGACGAAATGCTAATTTTCGGAGCCCCCCAATGTAAATAGAATTATTTGCGTAGATGCTGGTCCTTCCGGGGCGCATGGATAATGTTTGCATGGCTGGCTATGCTACGAGTAGATGCGGTGGAGTTACTATGCCTGATTGGCAAGCCAACAATGGGTGCAGCCTCCGGGGAGTACTCGTTGAGCTGCAGTGGCTATCCCTGGAACAGTGTTCTGCCCCTGGAAATGGCAATGAAATGGCTCCTCACAATTTATTCACACTGCTGCAGCCATTAGCAGAATGTCCTCTACAAAATGAACTGCATGGCCGCTAATGAATTAAACTAAATTATCCCATCGGGGGCAACAATGTCTGCCCCCCAATGTGAGGTGAAATTTCAGCTGGCAAAATAATCCGCTTACACAAAAGGTGATTATTAAATTTCCAGGAAAATCGGATTTTCAATGGATTGGTGTTGGGATTGGGCTGGGGTGCTGGGGGTTGGGGCTTGGGGCAGCAATTCAATCCGTTGTCGCCTTCCCAACAATTTGCGTTCATTGTGCGGCTGGGCAAATCCATTAATGTGGCCCTTGGAGTGGGCTGATGCTGATGATGATGCGGACTGGGGGCGACTCTAGAATTACATAGCCAGGACACGTACTGACAGCGGCGAAAGTGAAAGCCACGTCCGGGCGCGGGGCACGAGGCCGGAAAGCTTTGCACTTAATTAGTGCAAATAACTAATGACAAACTTTGCACTGGCCGGGCGGGTGCTTTGGTGCTTTGATGCTGCCAGCCGGGCGGAAGCCGAACGAGAAGACACACCAAGGCAGGGGGTTGGGTCGGGTTGGGTTCGCTGGATGATGTATCTCATTGTTGCCACGGGGCGGCTAGAGACACTTTGCCTGAATGGGTCTGCCATTTATTTAGTGCCCAAAATTACAAAAGAACTACACAGAATCGATTCATCTCTCTGGCCCACTTCTGCCAGCCGTGAGGATCGACTGTGCCGCAGATATTCTTCGGCATTAAATGCTGTTTTCGTGTATGTGTTTGTGTCCTTTATTTAATCACTTAACTACGAGTATTTATCAAATATTCGTCACTCATTTCAGTGCATCTTTTTTTGGGTTATTTTCTGGCGCTTGCATCTTGCAACATTACGAACTTAGGCTAATCGGAGTCCTGGGGCTGATGACAGATCGGGAGTGGGCATGGGAAACAGGCCCCGCAGAGGGGTGCGAGATGGCGCTGGAGTTGCGAGATTGGGCTAAGCATGAGGCGTGGGGGGAGCAGGGTTCAAAGTTCTAGCAGGGCTTAGGTTCTAGGTGCTGAAAGTTCTAGCTAATGTGTCCTGGAGTCGAGTCGAGTACGAATCCACGGGTGTTCGGGTGTTGCCTGTCCGGTCGTCTAGTATCGGTAGCCACTGCCATCGTTGTCCCCGTTCTGGCCGCCGGGACCGAAGCCATTGCGGCTCTGGCCCTGCCCCTGGCCCTGGCCCTGCCCCTGGCCCTGGCCCTGTGGCTTGCCGCTGGAGTAACCGTTCTGGCCGAGATCCTGGCCACCTGGACGTCCGCCGGAGTAGCCGTCGCGACCCAGATCCTGACCACCGCCTTGCCGTCCATTGCCTGCCGCACGACCGCCAGAGTAGCCCTGGCCCTGGTCACTGCCGTCCGGACCGGTGACGCGGCCAGCAATGAGCACGCGACCGCCATCGCTGCCTCCAGTGCCGCCATTGCCGCCGGGCCGACCGCTGGAGTAGCCATTTTGTCCCAGATCCTGACCTCCAGGGCGTCCGCCGGAGTAGCCATTCTGGCCCAGATCCTGGCCACCTGGACGGCCACCGGCGTAGCCATTCTGGCCAAGATCCTGGCCACCAGGGCGTCCGCCGGAGTAGCCATTCTGGCCAAGATCCTGGCCACCAGGGCGTCCGCCGGAGTAGCCATTTTGTCCCAGATCCTGACCTCCAGGGCGTCCGCCGGAGTAGCCATTCTGGCCCAGATCCTGACCACCTGGACGGCCACCGGAGTTGCCATTGCCTCCAGGACGACCGCTCGAGTAGCCATCGGCGCCCAGATTCTGGCCACCGGGACCGCTGGCGCCACCATCGTTGGCCTCGCCCTCGTAGCGGATCTGCGGCCGGTAGCCCTGCTGGTCCGCCTCGTACTCGACGATCTGCGGGAAGAGCAAGGGAGAGAGAGAAGAGAGAGAAGAGAGAGAGAGAGAGAGAGATTAGCAGTGACAGAGCAGTGGCGGGAGCGGAGCAGGGAGGGATCGTTCGCCTGTTGCCCGCCGCCGTCTCGTCCGGCTCGGCGCTTACTTGCTTCCTTCCGTCGGGCAACAGGACATTGTACTGGCCGGTGGTGAAGTCACCGTCGCGCATCTCTGAATGCCCGAACGAGAGCCCACTGGGGGCGTCCTCGACCTGGTAATTAAACTCGTACTTGGCCGGCTCCTGCGGCGCAGACCAGAGCAGAGCAGAGTGGCGCGGCGTGGCGCGAGGGGCGGTACCAAGGAGCGGGGGGCGTGTGGAGAAAGAGAGAGAAAGAGACAGATAGAGACAAGATCAAGAGCAGTAGGGGCAAGGCGCAAGCAAGCGGTGCAAAGAGAGAGTGAGGCAGCGATGGAGACAGAGAGAGCGAGAGAGAGAGAGAACCAGCGAGAGATCGGGGCGTGGGCGTGGACGAGGGCGTGCATCAAGGCGCTGTGTGCAGCAGGGGCGGAGAGGTGCCGTGTCGAGTGTGGCGTGTGGCGTGTCGGGAGTCGCTCCAGACCCATCCGAAATCTACGGTCTACTCACATCGTTGTCGTAGTCGGGGCCGCCACTGCCTCCGGGTCCGCCGGGTCCGCCGCCAGCTCCTGCACCGGAGGCAGGTGGACCGTAGGAGTCGGATGGACGACCGCCCGAGCCGGAACCGGAGCCAGAACCGGCACCGGCACCGGGTGCACCATAGCTGCTGGAGGGACGTCCACCGTTGCCGTTGCCATTGCCATTGCCGGAAGAAGCGCCAGGAGCACCGTAAGAGTCGGAAGGACGTCCGCCGAAGCCACCCTGGCCCTGGCCCTGGCCCTGTCCTTGGCCTGGAGCGCCGTAGCTGCTGGAGGGACGACCGCCGCCGTTGCCATTACCAGGAGCACCGTAAGAGTCCGATGGACGACCGCCTAGGCCGCCCTGTCCGCCTTGGCCTTGTCCCTGACCCTGTCCTGGGGCGCCGTAGGAGTCTGAGGGACGACCGCCGGCTCCTGCACCTGGAGCGCCGTAGCTGCTGGAAGGACGACCGCCTTGTCCTTGGCCCGGAGCACCATAGCTGCTGGAGGGACGTCCGCCGTTGCCATTGCCGTTGCCATTACCAGGAGCACCATAGGAGTCGGAAGGACGACCGCCTAGGCCGCCCTGTCCTTGTCCCTGCCCCTGTCCCTGTCCTGGGGCGCCGTAAGAGTCTGAGGGACGACCGCC
Organism: Drosophila ambigua; assembly: GCA_018150905.1. Taxonomy (NCBI): domain Eukaryota; kingdom Metazoa; phylum Arthropoda; class Insecta; order Diptera; family Drosophilidae; genus Drosophila; species Drosophila ambigua. Next base: position 7,162,935 of record JAECWS010000001.1, on the reverse strand, counting down.
GAAGCCACCCTGGCCCTGTCCTTGGCCTTGGCCTGGAGCGCCGTAGCTGCTGGAGGGACGTCCGCCGCCGCCGCCGTTTCCGTTGCCAGCACCGCCGCCTGGGGCGCCATAGGAGTCCGAGGGTTTGCCGCCAAGACCACCTTGTCCTTGTCTTTGTCCCTGCCCCTGTCCCTGTCCTAGTCCAGGTGGGCCGTAGGAATCGGATGGACGACCACCGGGGCCTCCGCCCTGTGCTCCGGGGCCGCTCTGTCCGGGTGCCCCATAGCTATCGGAGGGCGGGAGGTAGGAGTTGACCGGTGGCTCGGGACGCGCCAGAACCGCCGTGCAGAGCAGCGTGAGGCCGAGTAACTTGAACATATTCCACGCTGCTGGAGGGGATCTCTGATCTGTGATCTGTGATCTCTGATCTGGATGCGTGTGTGGCTGCTGTGGTTGCTGCTGCTGGTTGCTGCTGCTGGTTGCTGCTGGTTGTGGTAGCGCCTCGAAGCAGCGCCGAATTCTGACTGATCTCCGACTGCAGCCGGGGCGCGTATTTATATGAAACAATCCAAAACTGAAAGTCGAGGATGCACACACACACACACAGACCCAGAGCGAGAGAGGGGCCCTCGGTTATGAGTTGATGGGGCAGGCCGAGACTCATCTGTGCTGCGGTGGCGGTGGCGGTGGCAGTGGCAACATGTGGCAACCACAGCCACGAACAGCTGCTGCCACATACGATCATCTTCAAACAGCGCAAATCTCAGCTGCATTTGGAGCTTGTCGCTGTTGTTGCTGTTGCAGTTCTATGGCCCAGCGCCAGTCGCCTGCCAAAAGCAAAAATCTCAATCAGGCATGGCATGGCCCTGCTCCGCTCTGCTCTGCTCTGGCTTGGATCGCACGTGAAGGCAGCGCAGAGATTCCGTTTGCAACTGGGTTGCCAAGCTGATTTGGAGGCGAGTGATTGTGTTTGCCCAGAGCCTCCCCAGCTCTGTCTCTGCCTCCACAGAGTCACCGACTCGGGAGTTACGTTGGCGCAAAGTAGTCTACTCGGTCGCTGGGTGAATGTGTCGGCGGCGTCTGCTGCATCTTCAGAGTGCTTGCCGCTTTGCCGCTGCTGTTGTCGTTGCCGTCTGTGACAAGCTTCGCATTTGTTGCATTTGTTTGCCTTGTCAAATGCAGCAAGGGGTAAGACTACGAGCACTAGTCACAGCGTACGAGTACCAGCAAAATTGTGCAGCTACAATTGAGGAATATCGTGCCATCGGCGACCCCAATTGGGGGAGTAGATCTCTGCTCACATCCGAATGCGTTTTGATGGCTGTGGAAGGGTCGATCGCAGATCTTTTGCTTTGAATGGAAGATCAGGGCATTGCCTTCACCGATTGCACTTTAATTGATTCGATTCATGGCTGCAGAGCAGTGCCCAGAGATCAGTTTGGATTCGATTCGACAGCTCCATTCATTCAGATCATCGACTCCAGCTCCAGCTCCACTCTCTTCTATTGATTCATTCATTGATTCCGCTGCCCACACAAAGAGATGCCCCACAGCCTTATGGGAAATTAATTGCAGCGGGTTTTCCCAGCCAGCCGCCCTGCCGCCATTGACACGCAGCCTTCACCGCCGACGACAAATGGGAACGTGCAGAATTAATTGCCCCCAGCGGTGGCTACGTGCCTGGCCCTGGGAGGCAGCTGCTCATCCTCATCCTGCTCGTCCGCCAGACGTGCGGGTCAGAAGCGAGCGATTTGCCGCTGAGATGAAGATCGGAGTCGGAGTTGGAGTTGGAGTCTGAGTCGGATCACGTCGACAGCTTAACCTCCCCACAACCCACACAAATCACTCGCTGGCAGCGCATCTAGATTCGCTTTTTATCTGCATTTTGGCATATTTTACAGGCACTGCAATTAATGGGCGGATAAATGGTTTCATTCGGTGGCCAACTTCTTGCTGGGCTGGCGGTGGAGACGCTTGTAGCGGCCGTGGACCTCCAGGAAGAGCAGCGTGTGGAGCACATAGGTGAGCAGGCAGACCACACAGCAGTCGAACAGCACGAAGAGGAGCAGCAGGCCCAGGTAGCAGCACAGCAGCAGCGTCAGAATGGACAGCACCAGCTGCAGCAGGCACAGCCAGCGATGCTCGAAGAAGGCTGAGGGAGACAGAGAGACCTTCCTGTAGATCCGCAGAGCGATTTACTTTCGCATTTACTTACAGCTCGCCAAGAGCAGCACATAGAACACGCTGCCTATGGCTCCGTTCGGGGGATTCAGATAGTAGCTGGAGGTGGATCCAAACAGCTGCTGGCTCAAGCCAAAGCCGCGTCCATAGCTAAAGCGGGTTCGGAATGGTTTCAGTGAGTGCATAGCACCTCTAAGGGGCTACTCACTCTGACTTGAAGACAGCCGTGCAGCTAACCTGCTCCGCCAGGTCACACATGGCCACGTAGTCGCCGTCCAGGTCGAGCTGCCACTTCACGTACAGCGAGTACAGGGAGATGGCTAGGCCACAGCAGCAGATCCATCTGAGGCGGCCTCTGGTTGCGGGCTCCTCCGGCTGACTCATTCTGCGGCCACAAGGATAATGAGCAAACAGGTTGGCCTGCCTGCCAGGCGGCGCAGGCAGGAGTGGCCAGCCCTCTTGGCGGCTGCGCAGTGAAAATTGTGCGTAATTTGAGATACGCTTGCCAGAGGTCCCAGGACTTGGCCAAGAAGTTTGCAGGACAGCCAAAGGATCCAGAATCCTGTGGGGGTATTGTAGCCATTAATTCATTCGATGCAAGACAATCTTGCTGGGCTCCAGCTAAGCGTTAAGGCAGAGCCTTCCCTTGCTCCAAATTCGGAAATATATTATTCGATCCGATTATTAAGTATTTAATTAATTCATCTGCAGGGTACTTGCAGCTTCAACTTCCCATGGACGTGTTGGCTGGCTTGTTTTTCTCTTTAGGTGCGTAAATAAATTTCCATTCTCCCTTAATTTGTGTTGACAGGAGAGCAACAGGTACGCCACGCAAATACTGCGTAGCGAACTATAAATTGAGGCTGGATAAACAACAAAATGGAATGGGATAGGAATAGGCTGAGGCAGAGGCAGAGGCATGATAGGGATAGCAAAACATAGCCCACCTGCAGCTCTGCCGAAACATTTAGTAACGCTCCACTGCATGCATATGAAATTAGCGACTTTGGCGACACCGCAGTGCCAGACATGCAAGAGACAGCCAGCCCCACGAGGCCCAGACCCAGCGACAGACGCAGAGTACAGACTGCAGACAACAGACTAGAGATGGAGACGACTACATACATGAGAGATGCTCCCCAGGTCGGGGCATGACACAATGGCGGGCCCACTCCGCTCTCCCACTGCTGGATGCTGGCTGATGGCTGCTGGCCATGTTGTGCTCATGTCCCTTTTTAATTTATGGCCTCACGAATTTAAATTTATTTATGTATTTAAGAAGGAAGCAGCAGGCAAATGAAGTGATGGATAAATCCACGTGAGAGACATGAGGCAACCAAATGGAAACAATTTACGAAATTACAGTCAGTAGCTGGCGCAGAACTTAACCTATCCACCGCTCCAAAGCGATCCAAAACGATCCAAACGATGCGATGCCATGCCGTGCCATGCTATCCCGCCCGCTGGCAAAGTGAAGTGACGAATTTTACGCAACCTTGGAGAGCATCTGAGCCAGCAGAGAGACAGTCACCGCAGTCAGTCGCCACCGCCACCGCTTGGGACTGTCTCTCTACAGTCTCTGCGGAGTGTAGAACCCTTCTAAGCAGCTGTCAGATCGATTGAGGCTCAGCCGCAGCCTCAGCTCCACCTGGTTGCTCCCAATTCGCACATAAATTCGGAGCAAACTTAGGCACTCGGCAGTCGGGGGTTTGTTGAACTTTACACTTCAAATACGTTGCGAATACGATTCCCAGCTCTGATCGGATGATCGGATGGGGTTTGATGCGTTTAGAAGGGCTAATGTCAGGCAGCAGCAGCAGCAGCAGCAGCTGCAGATTCCTCTTCCACTTCACCTCGAGCACGCGCTGTTGACTGGCTGCTTGGCTGTACCCTTTCAGAGAGAGCGGCACCACGATTACGAACAGACGAATGCCATCGCCCCTGATTGGATAATGATAATGACAGCCCCTGTAGCTGCAAGGGTATCCAAGCGGCGACCTTCGGAACTAACCCTCTTCTGGTCGTGTAGATCCGTGATCACAATCAAGCGAAGTGCAGCAACAAAAGCGCCTCAAGTGCAGCTGAGCTGCAGAATGCACAGTGCAGAATGATGGAGCTGCAGCTCTGACGATTATGATTATGTTGAAGGTAAAACGCTTTTGGAGTCTCTTTGCCTTTTGTTGGCAGTGCGGCGAGAGTCTTCTGGCTGCTCTGTCACCCGCTCGCTGCTGCACGTGTGTCAACTGGCAAACTGGAAACCCAACACCGAACACCAAACACTCGAAGGAAGTTAAGGTTAGGCGGCAGTGGCAGTTGCGTGCTGCCGAGATGTGGCAATCCGCAGCACAGCACAGCACAGCATTTGTATGCGTCATTTGGCTTAGTAAATTCGCAATTAATTAAAATCAATGCAGCGCGAATTGTCATCGAAATGCTAATGGGAATGATTGAGCAGCGCAATTGACAAAGAACAGAGCCATTCACAGAGTTTCATTTGACCCGAAGATCACTATAAAATATAGCCGAAGAAAACATACATTTAACAGACTTATCCCCAACCCACCACACGCCACCCCACGCCCCACCCACCACGCCGCTTAGAAGCACTTGCGATGGACAATGCTGGCGCCCACCTCCTCGTACTCCGACCTGTTGATCCACATGTCCTGGAAGCTGCTGAGGGAGGCCAGCACCGAGCCGCCCAGCCAGACGGCGAACCGACGCTCGGGACAGGCCTTGATCTTGATCCTGGTGCTGGGCGGGGCCATCAGGGCGATCTCCTGCTGCAGCCGCTCCCCAATGTTGGGGAACATGGTGGTGCCGCCCGAGAGCACAATGTTCTCGTACATGTCCCGGCGCAGATCGATGTCGCACTTGAGGATCGACGCGTAGGTGGCCTCGTGCACCCCCTGCATCTGGAGGCCCAGCAGACTGGGCTGGAACAGGGCCTCCGGGCAGCGGAATCGCTCGCTGCCCAGCTTGATCTTCTGGCCATCGGGCATCTCGTAGATCTCCGCTCCTTCTTCGGAGCGGCCAGCAGTCCAGTCCAGCTGCAGGCCGTGCGCCTGCTCCATCAGTTCCCGATCGTAGTTCAGCGAAACGTAGCACAGCTTCTCCTTTATGTCGCGCACAATGTCCTGCTCGGCACTGGTGGTCATCTTCAGGCCACGCTCCGTGAGCAGCTTGCACAGGTACTCGCTGAGATCGCGGCCAGCCAGGTCCAGGCGCTTGCAGCCATGCGATATGGAGTAGCCCTCGTAGATGGGCACCGTGTGGGTGACGCCGTCGCCGGAGTCCAGCACCAGCCCAGTGGTGCGTCCGGTGGCGTACAGCGAGAGCACCGCCTGTATGGCCACGTACAGGGCCGGCACATCGAACCGCTCGAACATGATCTCGGCCATCTTCTCGCGGTTGGCCCGCGGGTTGAGCGGCGCCTCGGTGAGCAGCACGGGCGACTCCCCCGGCTCGACTTCGAGCAGGTCGTACGTGTGCTTCCAAATCTTCTCCATGTCCTCCCAATTGGTCACCACGCCGTGCTCAATGGGGTACTTCAGGGTAAGCATGCCCCGCTTGCTGATCGCCGTCTCCCCAATGGCGTCCACGATGCGGCAGTCCACGAGGACGTTCTGGTGGCGTGGCCGCCCAACGACGGCAGGGAAAACCACTCGCGGCTTCTTGTCGTGGCTGAAGCCGGCCTTGCACACGCCCGACCCATTGTCGATGATGATCGGCGTGCGGAATACCTCTTGAGCCATCGCTGCTGCAAGAGCTGTGAACCACACACACACACGAGTTAGGAGTTAGGCCTGTCTCTGCTGATTGCCCGGGGAAGAACTTACGAAAGTTTAGATATTTGTGGAGAATTCGCTGTGCCTTCGTGTCGGTCAGATCGATCTTAATTTGAGAGGGAATAACAAATTCGGACATCTGGTGTGGTTCTAGTGTTTGTTTGTCGTCAATCCTTGTGAACGAATATCATTGAACGGAACACTCGCCGCTTGCTCAGGCCACAGGCATATTTGAAAAGTGGCGCCACTCGCCCCGCCGACCCAGTGTTGGAAAACAGTGCGTGTGTGGTTTATGCGGCAGTTCAAGTTCCACATAACTGATGTATGTAGCTAATGATTACCAATTTATTTGCCGAAATCTCAGACTACGGAGTGGGGAGCGGATCTATGATCCGATGCTTACATATTAAACACAGAACGTAAAGCAGCCTAGGTGGTAAGCTTCTTGGCCTCCTGGAAGCGGCACGAGATGTCGTCCCAGTTGGCAATGTCCCAGATGGCCTCCACGTACGAGGGACGCACGTTCTTGTACTGCAAGTAGTAGGCGTGCTCCCACACATCGATGCCGAAGAGGGGCACCAGGCCGGTGCTGGCCTCCAGCGGATCCTGGTTGGGCAAGGCAGCCAGCTGCAGTTTGCCCGACTTCTTGTTGTAGCCCAGCCAGCCCCATCCAGAGCCCTGGACGGCCACGGTGAGGGCGCTCAGCTCCTTCTTGAACTCGTCGAAGCTCTTCCACTGCGACTCGATGGCCTTCTTAAGGTCATCGCTGGGTGCAGACTTGCTGGGCGAAAGGTTCTGCCAGAAGATGCTGTGGTTGATGTGCCCGCCGCCGTTGAAGCGCAGGGCCGGGGCCAGCTGAATGATCTTGGAGGTGTTGCTCTTGGACGTGGCCTCCGCCAGCTGCTCCTCGGCTGCGTTCAAGTTGTTGACGTAGGTCTGGTGGTGCTTCTGGTGGTGCAACTCCATGATCTCGCGGCAAATGATGGGCTCCAATGCGGCATAGTCGTACGGCAGCTTGGGCAGCGAATGCTTGCCGCGCACTGCCATGCTGTGTGGTTGCAAAAATGTGCATTAGCAGATATTCAAGTTCATGGTCGCCATTATGCATATATAGTGCGATTTCTGTTTTGATGCTTTTTATGTAACCGGACGGCGGTTGAGCCGGCATCGATTAATTGCACTTTGTGCTGTACTTACCGCGCTGCCTGGGAGAGTTTGCGGGCTGTAAACATGACTATGGTTTTGGCAACTGAAATGTAATTATATTTGTTTAGAGCAGGGAATTATTTAAATAATTCAAGAAAAAGAAGGAAAAAACTTACATTGCTTTTGAGATGCTCCACTGTCGATATATGAAACCGATATCGATAGCGCTGCTCACAAGTGCGTTGCCTGCTCAAAAGTACGATGGTACGATAGTACGATAGTTCGTGAAGTGTCAGTCCTAGGAGCGCTATCAGCTGTTTCCCCCATCCACAAACACAACAAAACAAAAACAAAATATTGGGGCGGAAAATTCACTTTTCACCCGTTTTCCCCAAGCTGGAAAATGCGCGAGCAAATGGCCACCAACCGCTGGCAGAGTCGTTTGTTGCGTGTTCTCGTAATGGCCTCCGCCGACCTCAAATTAAGTCAAAAGATAATTTAAATCAAAACCCAATGAACTAATTCCAAATGTTTTGGTGACGAATCAACCATTAAACCAAAGAAAATCGTACAATTTGAGTGCAATTAGGTATCCGATAATTGTGAGTGTGATTAAATAACCCAGCGGAAATCAAAAGGAAGTGCTTGCCACATTCCAGGCGCTAGAGGAGGAGCCGCAAGAGGACTCTCCATTTAAATGTGAGTAACTGTAAAAACTAATTTGATTTCTGATCAACATTTTGGGGGAAAACTCCACATTCCTTGCTGTATTCGGGTATTTCTGGGAAAAATCAATATTCCACTTGCTCCCGCTCCCGCTCTCGCCTCTGCCTTCCTTTCGAACTGCGCACGCATGTCCCGCAGGGAGGACCAGCCACCTGCCACTCCCACTGCTCGTCCTCCTGTTGCGGTCCAGCAGCTGTTTGTCCTCGCATCTTGGCGTGGGCGTTGGGCAGCTGCTGCTGCCGCCCCGTACTCCTCCTCCACGTAGGCTAAAAATAAAGCTATTTTCCGTTGTTTGCAAATTTCCTTGGCCGAGCATATGGTGCAACCAGTCATCAGGGCGGAACGGGACACACATTTATGTTGCCTGTCGCCAGGCGCACCGCCCACCACCCCCGTCCGGCATATCATAGCGGTGATACGAGTGCTGCTCCCTTATCGCAGTGCAAATTTGGACGACAACGATTGACGTCACGAATTGGAAATGAAATTGAGTTAACAACAGTCTCTGCAGTCTCTGGAGTGTTGGGGGTTTGTGTTCAAATATTTGCGTAGTTCCTGCGAGTCCTCAAGAGGTGGAGCAACCTTTGACCTTTGTGGGGGAGAGACACTGACAACACGGACAACACTCAGCAGCACAGACAGCCGCCACTCAACCTTCACCTCAATGCGACGCAAAAAGTCAGTCCATGGGCGCCTCGACTGAAACAGAACAATGGTCTCTGGTGGGGCAGATGCTGGCGAGGACTCGTACTCCTGCCGAGACACCATGTGGCATGTGTGTGGGCGGGCCGTTGGTCTGGTCTGCTTGGGTTATTTTCCCTTTTGCGCATCACTTGATTGGTGGCAAAGCCAAGCTCTGATTATGATGATTATGAATGAGTAGGGCCCCTCCAGCTACAGGCGAAGCACTCTGATTGCTAGATTAAGCGTGAAGTGCGATTATTGCGTGCTTTCATTGGAAAAGATGATAGCCGGGGGTCCAGGCTTGCAGCATTATAATCCTCAGAGTCCTTCCCCTGGGTAGCAGCCAGCTTTCTCTTCTGCTTCCCCAAAGAGCGCAGCTTAAAGAACCGCAACATAAACTGGCTTCCAAAGGGCCATGAATAAATAAGCTCAAATACTTATTCAAAAAACAAAAACGAAAACGAAAAGGTAACAACAGTGGACCGTTCCCCAGGCGTAGGTCAAAAGGAGTGCCAAGCGGGGGGCGGTGGGCGTGAGTGCCGTGCAATAAACATAAATTTACGGTGAGCGCGCGCGACATTAAGACCGTAATGGAGAGGTAGCAAAAGTGTTTCCCAGAGTGGGTCCACCTGTTCGGAAAAAATGGCTTCGCGGCCAGGGCAATGCTTCGTCCTGTATTATTAATTGTGTTAGCCAAGTGGAGGAATAGTGGTGGTACTTGCGGTCTTCCCCAAATGAGTTATGTTGCTGGTGGCTGCACTTTTAAGTGCTCCCCGTTGGAGTTGCAGTTGCAGCGGCCTGTGGCCTGGGGCGTGGCCCCCCCCCCATTGCGGTGTACTACATCACGTGTGGTCAGGCGAGGTCCTGCTGCTGCTGCTCCTGTTTCCCATAAGTAAGTATGCCGCAAAAGGAGCCACAAATGGAAAATACTTGCTAATCAGCGTGTGTTTCCATACATTGTAAATACATATATAGAGCGACAGCGCGGCGGCACCGAAAGTTACAACATTCCCTGCCCCAAGTGGGGGGTATTCCTGCACCAAAAAAAAAAAACGTAGTAAACAAACCTTGAAATTATGAGAAAAACCAAAGGAAATCGAATGAAAATGGTGAGTGGAGCGGAATGTTTGCCTCCTGAAAGATGATTCACCATTTGGCTGGGGTGCTTCTTCCTTCCTGCTGCTTGCCTTCTGCTCTGTGTATGTAGGTGCCCGTTGTGGCAGGGACGCGACTGTTGTGGCACGAACACACACACACACACACCTATACAGAAAAGCTTGGCACGAACATTTGCCCGAATGAGTCATCCGCTGGTTCTGTGTGTGAGTGAGAGGGATTGTGTGTCTGTGGCTTTTTGCGTGGGGCAGGCTTTGCTTTCGTTCTGGCTCCTTCTTTTTGGCTCCTACTCACTCCTCGTTCTGCTTTTACTGCCGCTGCCTGCCACTGGCGGCTGCCTCTTGCCTTCTTGGCCATAATTTAACTAACAAAATCGCTTTTCATTTATGTCCCTAGACTTAATGGAGGAGCAGACCCCAGACCCCAGACCGCCCACGTGTCCGCTGCCATTTGAAGAGTTCCCTTTCCTTCCATTCTTATTTAAAAGACAGCAGCGCACACCCCACATACAGAATGAATGACTCATCTTTCAGCCAGTTTAAAGCTCCACACAGTGGAGCTCCATGGAGTGTGATATTTTAATTACTCCGCAGATCCTGCCCAGACTGTCGCTGAACTCCCTTTTCGATTCGAGGATGATGCCGCGCAGTTGCTCGCAAATTGAAATTGTTGAAAATGTTTTTGTGGCTGTCTGCTGCTCGTGAACTGTCAATGACATTTGCCAGCGGAAAGTCCTTAAAGCTGGTTGCAAAATTGGGAATTGCGCAGCCAACAATACGACGCGTACAACGTCAACGACCCGCCTTCACTCCCCCCCACTGCCGTTCACCCTTATTTGGGTTCCTTTTGGTCTGGCTGGGGGGAGGAGGTCTAGACCTCCTCTTATTTCACATCCACCTGCCTCCACCCGCTGCCCTTTCACACGCACTGTTGCCCAATATAAAGAACGTTCAATTTGAATGCAAAAGCCGATTTGATATTCGGCGAAGCGCAAGGCAAGTTATATAAAATATATTAGCTGGCAGCACTTATAAGCTTGTGCCATAAACTATCTGTAACTGGCTGAGAGGATTGATTTGAAATATCTTTATATGCGGACAGGATCTGATCAAGTTATGGTCTTGGTAGGTGCAGTAGCATATGGCAAATGGCCAGATTGGCAAAATTGAGTTATGTTTATGGAAACTCTGAATAAAAAATTCTCCCTATCGCAGCGAATTTTTTTACTTTACCCACTGGCAATGGAGCCAATGGGAGCTCTTTAACTTGTGGGGAAACTCGTTAAACATATGCACATAAATATTCAAATTGCTGACATACGTATAGCCGACAGCTCCCGGACAACTCCTGCCACTCCTTGGCGCCCCTGGGCGCTACTCCCCTGTCAGCGACAGCGTCAGATTTCAATGTCAATGCAATTACCGCGAAGAAGCACACAAATGAAACTACCAGTAACATAAAAAAGTCAGAGTCAGAGCCAGAGCCAGAGCTCGTCCTGTGCGTCAGGCACCCACTCGAGAGGAGACGACGCCAGGCGATGGTAAATCAATAGGAAAAGTGGAAAAGGCAAGAAAAGCACAGCACAGCCACAGCCACATACAATTCACAATTTATTTTACGTCATCAGGGAGAAGCCACTCTGCCAGCAGTGGCAAGGGGCAGTGGCAGTGGCAGTAGCAGCCGCGACAGCGACAGCGGAATGGCTCATAATAAGATCAAAGAAACAGTGGCGGGCGGGTGTGTGACAGTGCTGGGCTGGGACAGTGTGTGCACCTGCTTTATTAATGAAATTCTTCACGCTAAACGATGACGGGTCCCCAGCTCTTTATGAAATTTGTCAAATTTTTGGCATACCCATATAGTACGAGTTCGCATACAGCTCTTGTCCCTCAGCTACTGCCCGGATGCCTCCCCCCGGGGTCGAGTCGAACACCCCCTGGCCTGCTTCGGACGCATGCGCCTGGCTAGAGGGCTGGTCGCAGCAGCAGCAGCAGCAGTAGCAGTCCTGGCAGCTCGACCCGACCCAACTCGACTCTCGGTGCTCGGATTCACTGTGTCGTCTACCCTTAACGGGTGCAGTTCGTTCTGGTCTCGATTGGATTCGTGTAACTCGTGCGCGTGCCACAGTTCTGGCTGGCCATCGATTTTGTGCAGAAAAAAAAAGAAAACGCTTAAAGTTTTCCTTGCCCACAAGTGAAACGCGTCCGAAAAATCCCTAGAAAAAGCTCAAATCGCAGCCAAGTAAAGAAAATCTACCATGAAATATCAAGAAATATCCAAAATAATCCAACAATCAGAGTAAAACTTTTCCTCAGCGAAGTGCAAAAATTTTCTCTGTTATACAGAAAGCCAGACCCCTCTCACATATACACATACCTGCATGTATGTATGTATGTATACATATATGGAGAGCAATGTAGGAAGGATATATCTATCGAAAATAACTGAATAAAGAAGGCACAAGAAGAAAGCTACGCGAATGTGCGCTTTTGGTTACTTATTGTTTTTCGCCCTATTGCTAACAACAATTCTGGTGCTATCCATCATATTTGCCACGACCTCGAAGCGATCCATGTTGGACAGCTTCATCCTCGTATTCAATTACACACAAGAACAACAGCCAGAACAACAGCACCAACAACCACAACAACAACACCGAGAGGACTATCTGGAACAGCCACAAATGTTCCTCAAGCAGAAATCCATTTGAGTTGAATGAATAAGGCTTAGGGCAAAGGCTCGCTTTAAAACTTAAAACAAAAAAAAAACGGGGAAAAATCAATTGGTAAATGCTTCAAAAACATTTTTGCAAAATTTCATTGATTCGCGTGTGAAAACATTTCGATAATCTCAAGACATTTTCCATCCGTTTCATTTTTATATAATTTCCATTTCGTTTCCTCTTTTTTTTTTTTTTTTTGTCATCTGAATCAGTCGCCACAGTGGCCTCCAGCCTGATGTGCTTAGCCTCGCTGCGGTGTAGAGTCCGTGGGTGGATGGAGAGTGTAGAGATTTGTCCGCTATGTGTCCGTGGCGAAGGCAACATGAAAATTTATTAATAAAGGTCAAGACGACCTGAGCGAAGGATATGCTGTGCATTTTCCTCCGAGTGTGCCCATGGAAGTGCCATGCCTTGCCTCTACCCCACAGGAAGCCATAAAAAGAACACTGCAATAAAAGCGAAGGATTCGTGTAGTGCTTTGCCTTGGCCGTTTCCTTGTCTCGAGTGGAACCTTCCATGGGAACCAAACAAGTTCAAGTTGAGGGACCTTCTCGCTTGTCACGAAATGGCTTAAAGGGACAATTATCATGTCATTATCATGTCAAGATCTTTCTGTTTCTATTGCCAGTTCTGCATATAAATTATTGTTCTCTATGATTTCGCTCAGTCTGCATCTGCACATCATGGAAAAGTATTATACTCAAACATTACACAAATATTTTGCATGCTCCAGCTCTCTTTCCGTCTGTCTCTATCTCTCTGCCTAACTCTCTCCACTTTCTTGCACTGCTTGGGGCGTCTGCGCAGGGGCCGCTCTGGAGACTTTTGCCTCAATCCTGCTGCAGACTGTTGCATGCCTGCTGTGGCAGATCCATCAAAACACACATAAACAAAAGTATATTGCTCAGGTAAACAAAGAGAGCGAGAGAGAGCGGGAGAGAGAGGGAGAAAGAGAGAAACAGACAAATAGAGTGAGAGAAAAAGAGAGTTGCGCACTAGAGAAGCATAGCATTGGAAGTGTCCCACTTCCCACTTCCCACTCATATAATCCACTCCATTGGTAAACATTTGCGAGAAATACAACTAAAAGTGCAACTGTAAGACGAGCATGTGCAACCCAAGGGAGATCTGCCATCAGTAAGCCAGCAATTAATTGGCTTTTGCTTACAGGTAAATGCAACTAAAGACTACAGTAATTCCCCCATAAAGCCAACAATTCGAATACATTGGGGGTGTGATTGGGTTTTGTGTGTTTGCTTTTGCTTTTGTGTTTTTTGCTCGATGACTCATTCGAGTGGCCGAGACTCGTCGCTGCTTTTACTGGAAGAGAAGAGCGTGTGGAAAGAGCACAAATAAATTGTGGAATGTACTGCACCCCACCGCCAACCCGGCCACGAGTGTGTGTCCAGGGGGGTGCTAAAACTATTGGCTGGAATTCAAAGTTCAATAAAGGAAAAAACTAGCTTGGGAGAAGGCTGCAATCACGCTTGAAATTGGAGCATAAATAAATGGAATTCAATTTGTAAAGTTATATATTTTGAAGCCTTTGCACACCCCCAAAGAACTTGTGCCCCTACCGCAACCCACATTGCTGCAGCTCCAATTCAAATTTCCCTGGTGGCTTGCCCTGGAAATGACTCATAGCCACAGCCACTGCCACAGTTGAGGCAATTATAAAACGACAGCATGCTGTGCTGTGGTGTGGGGGCGGGGCTCTCCAGGGACTTGTATGTGGCTTATAATATCGTATTTCTTACCCTTCCACTCCAGTTAACCGCAGAACCCAGGACACACGAGACACAGAGCCAAAGATGTCGTCGGTTAAGGTGGCGGTGCGAGTGCGCCCCTTCAACTCGCGCGAAATAGGCAGGGAGTCGAAATGCATCATCGAGATGACCGGGGCCACCACGGGTAAGAGAGACCACACACACACACACACACAGCTCAGGCTCTAATTGGGATCCTTTTGCAGCCATAACCAATCCAAAGGTGCCGCCCAACACCAGCGAGGCGGTGAAACGTTTCAACTTTGATTACTCCTACTGGTCCCATGATGTAAGTGCATTGGGGGATGCGGGAGCCAAGTGTAATCTTTACTCTTTTCGATTTATAGCCACGCGACTCGGACTTCTCCACACAGACGATGGTCTACAAGGACATTGGCGAGGAGATGCTGCAGCACTCGTTCGATGGCTACAACGTGTGCATCTTTGCGTACGGCCAGACCGGAGCCGGCAAGTCCTACACCATGATGGGCAGGCAGGAGGAGCAGCAGGAGGGCATCATTCCCATGATCTGCCAGGATCTCTTCGATCGCATACACAAAACCGAAAACGATGAACTCAAGTATTCAGTAAGTCGAGTTTCCCTAGAGAATAGCCCCTGGTATACCATTCACACTCGAACTCGAACTCTCAGGTCGAGGTCTCCTACATGGAGATCTACTGCGAGCGGGTGCGGGATCTGCTGAATCCGAAGAACAAGGGCAACTTGCGGGTGCGCGAGCATCCATTGCTGGGCCCCTATGTCGAGGACCTGTCCAAGCTGGCGGTCACCGACTACCAGGACATACACGACCTCATCGATGAGGGCAACAAGGCGCGGTAGGTTACGCGGGGACTACTTGCAGCGGGAATAGCAATGCCAATCAATGCCTGCCACCCTCCCTTCCGATCTTTAGAACTGTGGCCGCCACCAACATGAACGAGACGAGCTCCCGCTCGCATGCCGTCTTCACCATCTTCTTTACGCAGCGCCGGCACGACACGATGACCGATCTGACCACCGAGAAGGTCTCCAAGATCAGCCTGGTGGATCTGGCCGGCTCGGAGCGTGCCGACTCGACTGGTGCCAAGGGCACCCGCTTGAAGGAGGGCGCCAACATCAACAAGTCCCTGACCACCCTGGGCAAAGTCATCTCCGCTCTGGCCGAAGTCGTAAGTCGCTACGATCGAAGATCTCAGATATTCCCAATAAAAACGAATGCTCTAATCCTTGTACTCCTCCCCTTCGCCGCTGCCCTGTCGCTGCTGCGCTCCAGTCTGTAAGTGGATGGTTGGATCCATTGGGAGGCCCCCCTTTTGACACTTGAATCCCTTTGCAGGCATCCAAGAAGAAACACAACAAGAAGGCCGACTTCATACCGTACCGCGACTCGGCCCTGACTTGGTTGCTGCGCGAGAACCTGGGCGGCAACTCCAAGACGGCCATGATAGCGGCCATCTCGCCGGCGGACATTAACTACGACGAAACCCTGAGCACCCTGCGGTAAGCCACAGAGGCTGGCCCTGCAAATAGAGCCTGCCAATAATAACATAATGAACCCATAGGTATGCGGATCGGGCCAAGCAAATCGTGTGCAAGGCTGTGGTCAACGAGGATGCCAATGCGAAGCTCATCCGCGAACTCAAGGAGGAGATCCAGAAGCTGCGCGACCTCCTGAAGGCCGAGGGCATTGAGGTGCAGGAAGGTAAGCACTCTGAACAGATACTTAAGTTAGAATATCTTCGACTAGGCCTAACACACACACACAGACACAGAGACACACACACAGAGACACTGTCATGTAACCGAAATTACTTGCCACATTTGCAACTCGACTATGTACAAAGAAACGCTATCCAAATCCTAAGTTAGCCGTAGTCCTTGATCCTAGAGTACAGAACCTCTAACCAGAAACCAAACAACAACCCTACCCATTTCGTTTAGGACCCGATGGCAAGGTGGTGTGCGAGAAGCGCGATGCGAATAGTAAGTAGAGCCTCTACCATCTCAGCGCAAACAAAACCAATAACCAATAACCAAAAACATAAATAAAAAAGGCTTCACATGCAAAATGCTATTCAACGTACCCCAAGTGGATGGGTGCAGTGCGTTTCAGAGCTAAAGAATTCCCATGGAATGGGGAATAGTCGCCCCCCCCACCAGTGTCGAAGCGCACTGCACCCATCCAGTTACCGTTAATACATATATATATATGTGTGTGTGTGTACCACGTCTGTAATGTGCTGCTGCTTCCAAACAAATCGCTTCAGGACACATATGTACCCGTATGCCATACGATAATCACCAACAAGTCCTCCTTATGTTGCCTTACTCCAAACACACACACACCCACACACACCCACACACACACACAAACACACACCTATGAATAACCAGCTGCTGAGCGACAGAGTCTCCTGTCCCCACATCTGCGTGGGGGGTGGAGACTCGTCGCCAGCGCTTTTTTTGTCTCGCATTTGTCGCGTTTTCTTTGTGTTGCCCTGAAAACGGATGGGTGGACAGGCCTTGCAGCCATCTTGCAGTCCTGCCAGGACATGCCAGACTTGGGCCAATCGCATCCCACCCACCAATCGGCCATTGCTTCTTATCTAACTTTGTATCTACCTGCAATACTCGTATTTATCCAACGTATCTGTATCTTTGTGTATTCCATATTCCTGTGCTGATTTCCGATTGAGGCAAATCGCTCCTCCTTACATAGCACGCTTATCCACTGCGCTTGTGACTTGTGGCCTCGAGTCCGAGTCCCAGTCCCAGGTTCCATCTGCTAATTCGCGTTTCAATTCTTGCAGAGGACGAGCTGAACAAGTCGACGGGCACGGGGACGGGGACGGGCATCAAGTCGCCGTCGAAGTCGCGCAATCGGAACGGCTCCACCACGGAAATGGCCGTGGATCAGCTGCAGGCCAGCGAGAAGCTCATCGCAGGTGAGTAGTCAGCCACGCCAGTCCGCAGCAGTGCACGACTCCAGTCCGCCTGTAATCCCCTGCAGAACTCAACGAGACCTGGGAGGAGAAGCTGAAGCGCACCGAGGAGATTCGGCTGCAGCGCGAGGCGGTCTTCGCCGAGATGGGGGTGGCCGTCAAGGAGGACGGCATCACCGTGGGCGTGTTCTCGCCCAAGAAGACGCCGCATCTGGTGAACCTCAACGAGGACCCCAACCTGTCCGAGTGTCTGCTGTACTACATCAAGGACGGGCTCACCCGGCTGGGCACCCACGAGGCCAATGTGCCGCAGGACATCCAGCTGTCGGGCTCGCACATCCTCAAGGAGCACTGCACCTTCGAGAACCGCAACAGCACTGTGACCCTGCTGCCCCACAAGGATGCCATTATCTACGTGAACGGACGCCAGCTGGTCGAGCCGGAGGTGCTGAAGACCGGCTCGCGCGTCATTCTGGGCAAGAATCACGTGTTCCGCTTCACCAATCCGGAGCAGGCACGCGAGCTGCGCGAGAAGATCACCGAGAACGAGGCCGAAAACGAGCTGGAGAAGGCCGACGCCCCGCAGGTCGACTGGAACTTTGCCCAGTGCGAGCTGCTCGAGAAGCAGGGCATCGACCTGAAGGCCGAGATGAAGAAGCGGCTCGACAACCTCGAGGAGCAGTACAAGCGCGAGAAGCTGCAGGCCGACCAGCAGTTCGAGGAGCAGCGCAAGACCTACGAGGCCCGCATCGATGCCCTGCAGAAGCAGGTCGAGGAGCAGTCCATGACCATGTCCATGTACAGCAGCTACTCCCCCGAGGACTTCCACCAAGAGGAGGATGTCTACAGTGAGTGCAGCACTTTAGGTGATCCATTCGCATTCAGCTCCCAGCCCCGCTCTATCCACAGACAATCCCCTGTACGAGTCCTGCTGGACGGCCCGCGAGGCTGGGCTGGCGGCCTGGGCCTTCCGCAAGTGGCGCTACCATCAGTTCACCTCGCTGCGCGACGACCTCTGGGGCAATGCCATATTCCTCAAGGAGGCCAATGCCATTTCCGTTGAACTAAAGAAGAAGGTACGACGTGCCCACTCGTCCCTTGGGGATAAAGTGCTCCCAAGGCTAATGGCTCTCTCTCTCTCTCTCGCTCTCTCAGGTGCAATTCCAGTTCACCCTCTTGACCGACACCCTGTACTCGCCGCTGCCGCCCGAGCTGGCCTCGAGTGGGGCACCGCTGCAGCAGGAGGACGAGTTCGGCGCCCCGCCCGTCTCCAAGACCCTGGTGGCCGTCGAAGTCACGGACACCAAGAACGGCGCCACCCACTACTGGTCGCTGGAGAAGCTCCGGTAAGCTGTGCCCTCGCAGGAGCCACTGCCACTGCCACTCCTGCTCCCCCTCACACTCATTCGTTCTCTGCACTTTCGTTCAAAGTTGAAGCTGCCTTTTCCTTTGTTGGTTTAACTCTGCCTCTTGGCTTGGTTTGGTTTCGTTTCGTTTCCTTTCTGGTACGTGCATGGTGGTTGTAGTTCATGGATTCTAGTTCCTGTCAAAGTGCTCTAGAACCCTTCAAGCGATTGTCTCCCGCAGCTCACCGCCACCATTTACGCCTCAACGCTCATCGCCATCTCAAACAAAAACAAAACCTCCCCCCAGGCCTTGAACAAATGTTGATTTGTACTTTTTCGGTTCTCTTACAACCCAATCCACACGCTCCCGAACCCCAACCCCATCCAAATCGAACCCGAAACCATTTCGAATCCCAACCAAACTCCTGCTCATTTTGCCCCTATCCAAGATATCGCCTCGAACTGATGCGACAGATATACAATGTCGAGAGCCCGCCATCATCCATGCTATTCGATACGTCCCGAATCGAGGCCTATAGCGGACCACAGCCAGACAGCCACGGCCACGGGCACGGCCAGCGGCAGCTGCTGCCGCCAGTGGAGCCCGCGGCGAAACCACAGCCCCCCGAAGCCGTGAAAAGGCCCGCCGAAAGAGCCTCACCAGCACGTCTGACATTGGCCAATCTGATACCTTCTAGGTTTGCTTGGACTGCATCTGTTCTTCAGCTTTTTCTGTTTTCTGTTTTCCGTTCTCCGTTTTCTGTTTGCAGCCGCTGCTCGAAAGGGTATCTGAGCCTTTCCGTTCGGCGCGGCACACGGCATATCCTTTCGAGTGTCGGCTGGCCCGTCTGCAGCTCTCTTGTATTTGTTGTTTGTAGTGTACGTAGCAGCCATTGTCGTAGCTGTAGCTTAGCTGTAGATTTGTGTGCATGGCTTTCCATATATTCCCGCTGTCCGCAGCGTTCCCTGCTCCAACGCAAGCGCTAGCCTGATGCTCGTCTGTCCTTGCTGTGCCGAGAGTAGTTCCTCATTTTGGGTGCGTTTCTCCGCTTTTTCTACACAGACAACGCCTGGAGCTGATGCGCGAGATGTACCACAACGAGGCGGAGATGAGCCCCACCTCGCCGGACTACAACGTGGAGAGTCTGACCGGCGGCGATCCCTTCTACGATCGCTTCCCCTGGTTCCGCATGGTCGGCCGCTCGTTCATCTACCTGAGCAACCTGCTCTATCCCGTGCCCCTGGTCCACAAGGTGGCCATTGTGAACGAGCGCGGCGATGTCCGGGGCTACCTAAGGATCGCCGTGCAGCCGGTCCTCGACGAGGAGTCGATCGACTTCAACAATGGGGTCAAGCAGTCGGCCCGCTTGGTCTTCAACGAGGACGATGCCAAGCCCAAGTATCGAGCCCTCAACGAGAAGGACGACGTGCAGCGGTACATCGACAACGGCGGCCTCGACAGCAAGCTTGAGGGTGAGTCTCCCCACACTCTCCACTGGGTATGTGGCCCTTCGAGCCTAACATTTGATGTGTTCGGTTTAGCAGAGCTCGAGGATGTGGACTCGGGACGCGGCATTGACTCGAACTCGGCCTCGGAGTGCCCCGAGAACGCCGAGGAGCCGGGCGAGCATCTGCAGGTGGGCAAGGAGTTCACCTTCCGCGTGACGGTGCTGCAGGCCACCGGCATCGGGGCCGAGTACGCCGACATCTTCTGCCAGTTCAAGTGAGTGCACAGATCTTCCCTTTGAACAGCCACTTTAATGTCCCTCCACCCGCCAGCTTCTTGCATCGCCATGAGGAGGCCTTCTCCACCGAGCCGGTGAAGAACTCGGCCTCGGGCGCCCCGCTGGGCTTCTACCATGTGCAGAATGTAAGCCAAAGCCGCGCTGCCCCGTCGATCGGAGTCTAATCCCAGATGGGCGTTGCATTTTGCAGATAACCGTGCCCGTGACCAAGTCGTTCATCGAGTACTTGAAGACGCAGCCGATTATGTTCAAGATATTCGGCCACTACCAGACGCATCCGCTGCACAAGGATGCCAAGCAGGAGTTCGTGTCGCGGCCGCCGCCCAGGCGCATGCTGCCCCCGAGCATACCCATCAGCCAGCCGGTGCGCAGCCCCAAGTTCGGGCCCCTGCCCTGTCCCCCCTCCTCCACGGTCCTGGCCAAGCACGATGTCCTGGTGTGGTTCGAGATCTGCGAGCTGGCGCCCAACGGCGAGTACGTGCCATCGGTGAGTGGAAGAGGCCAGAAGAGCCCCGCCCCGAGCTCGTGCTGCCGGTACTCATCCCCTGTTCGCACTCATCCCCCCCCCTCGCAGGTGGTGGAGCACAGCGATGACCTGCCCTGCCGCGGGCTGTTCCTGCTGCATCAGGGCATCCAGCGACGCATTCGCATCACCATTGTGCACGAGCCGACGCCCGAGGTGAAGTGGAAGGACATCAACGAGCTGGTGGTGGGTCGCATCCGCAACACGCCCGAGTCCTCGGACGAGCAGGACGAGGATGCATGCGTGCTGTCGCTGGGTCTGTTTCCCGGCGAAGTGCTCGACGTGCCCGGCGACGATCGCTCCTTCTACCGGTTCGAGGCCGCCTGGGACTCGAGCCTCCACAACTCGGCGCTGCTCAATCGCGTCTCGCAGGGCGGCGAGACCATCTACATCACACTGAGCGCCTACTTGGAGGTGAGTCAATCCTCATTCCGATCCCAATTGGAGCAGCACTCATGGGGGCATTCTTTCAGCTGGAGAACTGCGCCCGCCCGGCCATCGTCACGAAGGACCTGAGCATGGTGATCTATGGACGCGACGCTCGCACCGGTCCCCGCTCGCTGAAGCACCTGTTCTCGGGGCAGTACCGCAATCCGGAGGCCAACCGTCTGTCCGGCGTGTACGAGCTGTCGCTGCGTAGAGCATCTGAAGCAGGTAGTCCAGGTAGCAATTCTCATTGTAGTTGTACTCGTCGTATCCCGCTAGCCAGCTCTTGCTGACGCTGCCCCATAGACCGCTCTCTGACACGCCCCATCCTCCCGTTCTCGCCCCACAGGTGTACAGCGGCGTCAGCGTCGCGTGCTGGACACCAGCTCCACGTATGTGCGCGGCGAGGAGAATCTGCACGGCTGGCGGCCACGCGGCGACTCCCTCATCTTCGACCATCAGTGGGAGCTCGAGAAGCTGACGCGCCTCGAGGAGGTGGGACGCATGCGGCACCTGCTGCTGTTGCGCGAGCGCCTGGGCATGGACACCAACCCCAATCCGACCACCAAAACGGAGAAGGATGTCTGCAATCTGGCTGCCCGTGCAGCCACCTCCCC
The DNA here is from genome assembly GCA_018150905.1 of Drosophila ambigua. Classification (NCBI taxonomy): domain Eukaryota; kingdom Metazoa; phylum Arthropoda; class Insecta; order Diptera; family Drosophilidae; genus Drosophila; species Drosophila ambigua. Next base: position 7,141,227 of record JAECWS010000001.1, on the reverse strand, counting down.
CGTGCACATGGTCATTCCGCAATCGCCGCAGACGCCCGTCAAGGATCCGCAGCAGCTCTTGCCAGAGCGCGAGTACAACCAACGGGAGCAGGATCTCATGCTCAAGTGCTTGAAGCTGGTGCAAGGTGAGTGCAGTGGGTTCCCTGCTAATTCCCTGGGCTAATGTGTTCCCCCTTTCCAGCTGGACGCTTTGCCAAGAACGAGGCAAGTGACACGCAAACCCAGTCGGATGTGTCGCCCAGCGATGAGGGCTGCGCCGACATGACCGTCAGCTGCATCTCCAGCAACTCCATGGAGTGAGTATTCGCCTCACCATCCCCCCCCCACGCACCTCAGTTAGAGAGCTTCTACCGCCATCCATACTGCATCCCGGCTTTCTTGGTTTATTAGATACAAACAGAATTGGCACAACACCCACAACCACACCACAAATCCACCCATCACTCATCCGCACTCTGTGCAGCTCGTTAGGGACTCCTCCTCCGTGCTCCTGCGGCCACTTGCTGCTGTTTGTTGGGCGGGGAACAGTCGCTGCGTAGAATACACAGCAGCTGAGACTCCGCGAAGACATAGCCGGGCCTGCACTGGCAGGGCACACCGCAGTGGGTGGGGCACGCGAGCGATTGGAAGAGGCAGGTCTCGGGGCCACAGAAGCCCGGGAACGGGTTCCAAATGTGCTTGTCGCGATCCGGGTCCGGTATCGATTCATGCACCAGCATGGCCACAACTACAGCTGGCAGCAGCAAGCACAGAGGCAGACTCACCCGCAGCATTCTGCAACTGCAACCCAGTCCGCCCCAGAGCTGCGGTTCCATATGTCATCGCCCCATCCATCCGATTCATTCAAGCGCTAAACTAACAAAAACACACAATTTATTTTCGCAATGACTCGAGACTCAAAAACAAAAACAATCCTCCAATCTTTACATCTGTTTGTTTTCCTTTGGTTTTCTTTCACACGAATTAGAGACAACAAATTTGTAATTCGACGCAGGTAATTTTCCGTTCTAACCAGAGAACCCAAGCCCCTAGTCCCGCCCACCGCCCAGTGCGACCCTTGGCTAACTTTTGCTCCATCTCTTGCCCGCAGGCTATGCTCGCCGGATCGGGCCGATGCCCCGAATGGCTGGGAGGCCCCTGCCCCGGCCACACAGCCGGCCCTTCCGCTGCGGCTGTACGTGCCGGAGCTGGAGGAGATTCGCGTCAGCCCTGTGGTGGCCCGCAAGGGACTTCTGAATGTCCTCGAACACGGCGGCTCGGGCTGGAAGAAGCGCTGGGTGGTAAGTCCTCCCAATTTGTCGCTAGGGAATCCCTAATCCCAAAGGTCTCCTCCATTGCAGACTGTGCGTCGTCCCTATGTGTTTATCTATCGCTCGGAGAAGGACCCCGTTGAGCGGGCGGTCCTCAATCTGGCCACGGCCCAGGTGGAGTGCAGCGAGGATCAGGCGGCCATGGTCAAGATACCCAACACTTTCAGGTGGGCTCTCTTGTGTGTTTCCAGTGGGTTAACTTGTAATCCAAACGATGCTCTCCTTACAGTGTGGTGACCAAGCACCGTGGCTATCTGCTGCAGACCCTCGGCGACAAGGAAGTGCACGACTGGCTCTATGCCATCAACCCCCTGCTGGCCGGTCAGATCAAGTAAGCCGCAGCTTTAACCGGGTCCCTTAAAGAGACATTTCTAATGTGACTATTCCCCGTATAGATCCCGGCTTGCGCGACGCACCTTGGAGCCGGCCAGCCAGACGGCCTCGCAGATCCAGGCCAGCAGCGCCGCGAACGCGAACAGTGCGAACAAATGAGATACGATCACGATGGAGTCCGTTTTGGTTTACTGAAACGCAGGCTATGGCTGGCTACAGCGCTTGAGCCTGGCCAGCCGATTGATCGGTCGGCGGCGGCAGCAGCAGCAGCCGGCCACCGATTAAAAGCTAAAAGGATTCCATCGGGACAGCAGGAGATTTCAATAGAGAGATTGTAGAGCAAAAGCAAAAGCAAAAGCAAAAACAAAAGCAAAGAGCAAACCAAATGCAAAGCGTACGTAATTATTAAGTAGAGAAAGCAGCAAGCGGATTATTGTATTTTGTAATTAGTTGGCCCCCGGCCGAAGGTGGCAGCAGGCAGCATAACCCAGCCCAGCCCAGCCTCCCACATCTGTTTGAGTTTCGTGCATTCTGGAGGCATTTTTGTGTACATAGCTTTAGTTCGGTTCGATTGTATAAATATTCGCGATTAGTTTAAACAGTTAATTTACTTCGGTTTCCACGTGATATTATGTTGATCGGTTAGAGTACTACATGCCACATGCCACATGCGTATATGATTATTTCGATTCAATTATGTGACGATTATGCAATGCTTACAATGCATTTCAATGCAGCCACACACAGACAAACTATATCTACATATATATACATAAAGATATATATTTAAATAATTATTATTGTATAAAACCCTATATACTTGCTGTTTATACACAAATTTTCAAGCATATATTACTGTAACGCGTATTGTTTAACCTCTAAAGGAAAGAAAAGAAAAGGAACGGAAAGGCAAGGAAAAGAAGAGAAAAGTCAAGGCATGGCAAACGAAGGCCGCAGCAGATAAATATTATACCAAAATAAATATGTGTGTGTGTGTGTGTTAGCGAAAGACCGTACAGTATATAGGATATAGGCGTGCAGGAGCGAGGCATAGGCTCAGCAGAATGGCGAAATCTCGATAAACATAATGACGACTACTTGTTAGATCTATATATACATATATACAGATACACATATAAAGATATACACATGCGTGCAGACATACATATATGAAGCTATTTTACACAGGAGATGGCCCTGCTCTATATATATGTATATGCAAACGTTGCCATATAGCATTATCAAGTGTTGACCGCTTTAAGGCTTTTCCTCCCCTACCCCTACGGCACACAACCACAAAACCACAAAGCAGTTTTGTCGCTTCTCTATGCTCCCACTCGGAACCACCTGCAAAGCTTCAAGCAACAAATTACGAAACAAAACCAATTGTAGTTTTGATAAAGAAATAATTTAAATCTAAAATTACGAGTAGTCACCGCCACCGGCCACCTGTACATTTCCCAATAACAAACTAAAACTATGCTTTTCACACGCTATACAAGAAATTTCACATGCATTCTGCATTCTGCTTTCGGTTCGAGCACGAGCTTAGGTCGGGCTAATGGATGATATTTAATATGGCAGGCAACAGGAGCTTCACTTGTGCCCGGATCACAAGTGCCAAGGCTCCGCATGTTGTCGATGGAAGCGCTTTCCTTTGTGTCCTGCGGACACAGAGCGTTAAGCGTTCGTTAAGCTGGACATTGGATCAAGTATTCGATTGGTAATTGGAATTGGAATTGCAGCCGAGTTTGAACTTGAGTTTGTGTTTAATGTAGCGAAATGTAACATTTGTTAACCTATTGAATTAATTTCGAATTGTAACATATTAGAGAATTGTAATTACAATAACCATTGTGCGGGCATGTGCGATACGATATCTATGTAATATCCAACAATATGTATCCCTTGGCCCAGCAAATTGAAAGGCACACAAAGGTCCACCCAGCGATCTACTGGCTTTGCGGGTTGGCGAGCCACAGCAGCTCCACTTATATTATGCATATAAAGTACATAAAATACATTTCAAAATCTATCTAAATATATACGTACCCCTGTGTGTACATCGGATATACCTATTTGGATAGGAGGCGCGATGGGGAATGCGATGAATGCCACCGGCCACCGCATCGAAAGCGGAACCAAAGCGGTGCCCGGGCTGGGCTCGGTAGTTGGGGACAGTCCGAAACCAGACGAACACAAACCTATGCTATGTGTACGTATAATCAAACCAAGCGATTTATGCCAGGGCGCATCACTATTAAACAAATATAAAATAAAAACGGCTTTAAATAAAATCTGTAAATTATCAAATGGCTTTCATTTCCTTGTCATTGCGTAATGCCTTTGGCGTGGAACCGAAGCGAATTGTTGAGACGAAACTGAAACAATTTACGGATGGACACGTGTAGGGGATTGCACTTCCCCCAGCCGCATAAGGCTTATCGATTCTCCTGAAATCCATTTCGTTAGCGTACAAAATCCTTTCTTCATTTATGCATCCTCAAACGATTTCACTTGGCATGGAAAGCATCGATTAAATATTTATTTTAGTTATTGCAGGGCACTCTCCGATCGCCTAGGCCCCTCCTCAACCTCCAGCGCTATATATATAGAGCGAAATCGCATTCCAAAATCACTCAGTCGAGATTACCAGAAGAATGAAGTGCAGCCAGGCCATATGCGTCGTCTTTTCAGTGATCGTAAGAGACAAAACACTTCTGGTTTCCTCTCAAAAACATGTGAATTCACAGCTGCTGGGATGCGTTGCCCAGGAGGGGCTGGATATCCATAAGATGGGCAAGTGTGTGGACCTGGGTGTCGAAATGGCCTCGGCCATTGGCCAGAAGATTGTGCCCACCATCAAGTCCCTGGCCACCTGCTCCAAGTTCGAGCCCATGAAGACAAAGGGCCTGGATGCGACGGCGATGCTGCTGCTGTCCTATCAATTCATCCAGAAGATCGTCGGCAACCAGAAGTGCCTGCTGGACACCATCCAGGACACGAGAAAGCTACTAAGTCCCTTCGCCACATCATTGTCCCAATTAAAGTGCCTCAATCACTAGGATTATTGTTGTACATAGCTTTTCTTTTCTTTGTGTACAAAGTAAATAAACAACCGTATGAAATCGATTTGGGTATTATCGGGCGACAGTTCTGCAAGTGAACAGCATTCGCTTTTGGATCGTGGCTTGGGCTAGTGGCCAGCATGAAGATCATTCCGCTGCTTGGCAGCCTGCTGGTGAGAGAATCGTTGGGGTAATCCCATATTGAGACGCTCGTAATGATGGCTGCGCTTTGTGTTGGTAGCTTGTAGTGCCCGCTCTGTGGGGTCAGGAGTACAGCCTGGACGGCATGGGCACATGCTGGAGGATCTTTTTGGAGGCCACCTCCGCCGTGGCGAGCCGTGGCATGCCCCTGCTCAGGGACATGATCAAGTGCACCAACATCACGACCAATGTCGATTCTGAGAGCATCGATGTGCCCACGCTCATGCTAGTGGGCTTCAGTTTCCTGCAGCACCTGGCCATGGCCCCCGACTGCCTGTGGAACATGACCGATGCCGTGGCCGACATTCTGGAGCCCCATTGGAGCAGCTATTCCCACCACCAGTGCAGCTACATTGGCGTTCCGCAAAGCTGCCTGCCCAGAGCGACCTAACGACCGTTCGTTATGGCAGCATTCAAAATGGGTTTTCATGCATGTCCCACGTGTGCCAGGGGCTTGAGCAAAGCCAGCCAGTTCCGGCCAAGAATTCCCAGCATGCAGTGCTTACGAACCGCTTTAGTCCTCGGCTGTTTCCTGGTAATAAATGCTTTAATGGCGCGATAGCTCCCTATCATTCGCTCGATTTGCAGGCATTGGTGAACGCCCAGACGTACAACCTCAGGCAGATGGGCGTCTGCGCTCAGATCTTCCTCCAGGCGGCTGCAGAGCTCACCAACGGGACCATGCCCATCGTGAAGACACTGCTCGAGTGCGTCGGCTTCAGCACTTCGAAAAATGTGGCAGCACTCGACACCAGAACGTTCAGAGAGGTGGCCTCCAAGTTCCTGGGCGAGCTCGTCCAGAGTCCCTCGTGCCTGCTCGACGTGGCCGACTCGGTGAAGAAGCTAATGGGAGAGCATCTCGCGCGACTGCAGACCTATAGGTGCATGTACCTGGGCGTGGCACCCTCCTGCATGCCCAAAGACCTCTAGAGAACAAATAAAAGAGCGGCATGCTGCTCTCGTCACGTTTATAAGCAGCTCAAAGCATGACAGCGCCGCACACTTCTCACACAAAGTTCCCTCGGCATGCACGGAGCGAAGGTCGCACTGCTGCTCAGCTGTCTGCTCGTAAGTGCCTGGACACATCCACTCGTAGCTGCCTATACGCGATTTACCAGAGAGGATGCTTCCCCTACTTTTAGCTGCTGCTCTGCGGGCCCACTGCAGGGCAGAAGATCAACCTGATCCAGGTCGGGCGATGCGTGGAGATGGGCTTGGAGCTGACGGCGAGTCTCTCCAGCCAGATCATGCCCACGATGAAGGAGCTGCTGCACTGCGTGGGCTATGTGCCCAAGATCAGCACGGCCCGAGTGAACAAGGCGCAGCTGCTGGTGATCATCTACCAGTTCGTGCATAGGAGCTTGACGGGCGAGCGGCTGCCCTGCCTCATGAATGCCTACATGGCGCTGACGAGCGTCCTGGGTCCGCACTTGGAGAAGATGAGCTCCTTGCAGTGTTCCTATCTGTTTGTGAAGCCGCCAATGTGCTGACAAGTTCGTAATAAAAAAGGTTTCATTCGAAAAGGAGCGCAGATCTTTTGGGTGCAAATCCAACGTGTCACTTGGGAGGCGTGAAATCAACTGTTAGAAGGGGCCGTGAGCATTGCGAATGCGATTACCCTGTGGCCTATAAATAGGGCACGCTCTGGGGCTGGCTGCAACGTTTGGTGCGCAGCCGTTTAGCCGAAAGCATCAGGACAGAGAAAACCCAACATGAATCTGACCAAAGCCGCCCTATTGCTGAGCGCGTTCGTTGTAAGTAGTGCCGCGCAAACTCAGCCATGGTTAGATCTCTAATATGCGAACAACACAATCCACCATCTGAATCAGGTCTTGTGTGTGGCCCACGATGAGTCCGACATCGCAGGCTGGGACAAATGGCTGGAGTGCGCCCATGTTGGCGCCAGAGCCTCGGCGAAACTGCTGCGCGGCGCCATTCCCGCGGTGCGAACCCTATATGAGTGCATCGACTTCGAGCCCATCCGTGACCCCGAATCAAGGTACCTCACAGCTGTGGTCAACCTCTACGAATTCCTGAGGCACACCGTTTACGATAAGTCGAGCTGTCTGCTGGACCCCCTAAAGGGAGCTGTCAGCGTTCTGAAGCCATTCGCTGACAGGATTTTTGACCTGTCCTGCATCTAATCCTAGATGTTCAATATTGAAATAAATTCCGAGAGCTCCAGCTCCTGCGCTACTTGCAGCAAGCCAAAACAGACAAAATGTTTCTTTTCGCAGTGATTTGATTTAGGGATATGACAGACACAGATGCTGGCAGTCCCAGAAATATATGATTTATGCATCTGGTGAATCAAGCCTTGATTTCATCGGACTACTGCGGCATTATCCTAGGCATATTTGAAAAGATTTGACCTTCCAGTCACCTCTGAGGGTGTGGGTGGGTGGAAAGAGCGTCAAGGCCAAAGGCAGAACCCATCGCTTATCCCCGGATTAAGCTGTTGCATAAGCGTCGAGACCGGAACCGAATACCTTCCACGCATTTAACTCGTTGCATTAAAGTGCGAAGGGAGCCTTTAGCGATGGCCAGCTGCTTGACGGAATACAGCCGCCTGGAGCTCTATAAATAGGACAGCCGATCGGTCAGACAGTTCATAGCTGGGTCCGATCACAATCGCTGTCTCCCCACATTGTACTGACCAGAAACGAAGAATGAACGTGCTCAGGTCGATCATCCTGCTGGGCTTCGTGGCTGTGAGTACTTTCAGCTCCGATTCTGGGCACAGTAATTAATGCTCTAACCGATCCGCAGATCTGTCTGGCCCCGAGGCAAGCCGAGGCACAGGCCAAAGTTAACGACCAGTGGAGCAAGCTGAGCAAGTGCGCCCAGGTGGGCGTCGAGGCGGTGTCCAAGATCATCAGCAACATCATTCCAGCGGTCTACGAGATGCAGATATGCTCCTTCTATACGGCGCTTCCCCCGAAGGATGGCAAGCAAAAAGCGACGATGTGGTACATCAAGAACCTTTATCGGTTCTTCAAGAGGCTGGTCCTGGATAAGCCCAAGTGCCTCAGGCTGCTGGTGACCCAGGCAACGGATCTGATCAAACCATATTCCGAACAAATCGAGAAGTTGGAATGCCTGGAGGAGAAGGACTATATCTTCTAGAGAGGATATACCATGTATAACTATATCCCAAATTGCAATAAATCGAGAGCAGAGCCTTTGCATGCCACAATAGCAATCAAATCTCATTGTTTTTTCCTACAAGAAATTCCCCACAACGCTTAATACCTAAAGGAAGAAAAGGAAATGCCTCTTTCTGGCCAAACGAAATCTAAGTTCAAGTTCAAGCAACGCAAAAGGTTAAAGTGAACTCAATTAGAAATGGTTTTGTCCCTCAAGGTCAGACCGAATTCGCTGTGCTAGGGCAGCCATTCGTTTTGGATTATGGCTAATGCCATAATGCCGTCGGAAATGTGCGCCAGGAGCCTGAAAATTGGGCATTTGTGATGGCCGCGAGCATGGCGAATGGGATTAGCGTGGGGCCTATAAATAGGGCACGATCTGCTGATGGCTCAAACGTTGGGTCTGGAGCCGTCAAGCCGCCAAGCCGCACGCACGAAGACAGAGAAAGCCCAAATGCATTTGATCAAGATCACCTTGTTACTGAGCTTAATGGCTGTGAGTATATTCGAATCTGAGTACCCCTCCGCTTGATCCGATCCAATCCGATCCGAACCATCCGTCCTCCAGCTGTGCCACAAGAGTCAGGTGCAGGCCCTTTCGTCTCACTTTGAGAAGTACCTGGAATGCTTCGAGGCGATAAACGAGGGCGCTGCCTTGCTGATCGAAAACACAATACCCTCCCTGAAGATCATGGTTCTGTGCATCGACTACCGTCCCAGGCTGGACAAGGGCGTCAACTCCTTCCTCAAGTACATTCGAATCGTGCACCAATTCGCCAAGAAGGCGATCTACCATAAGCCGGACTGCATTCTCCAGATGTTTTCGGCGGCTGTCACTCTGCTGAAGCCCATGGAACAAAAGTTTAACAAACTGAAGTGCTTTGACGAGTAAAGTGTACAATAAACAATACATTTTCCAATAAAATACCAGAGCATACCAGCAGTTTGCGAGGCTCAGCGAACCGCATATCAGCCCAACAAGTGTTTCATTTCCCCACAGCAAGTCACGCTGGAACTCTTGACACTCGGAAAAAATAAAAGACATTCAAAACTGGCGTCCATTCGTTGTATTTTACATGCTTTTTGTTTTTTAAACGAGGAAAATAATTTAAAAAAAATAAAATATCAAATCAGAAAGTTCTGAATCTCCTACTGGAAGCCGCTTGCATATGATACAGCTTAGGGATATATCTCTGGGTCTGATTCACCGCATCCCACTGCACGTTCTTTTAGGTTGTCACACGTTTCCTTATGTACTCCAGCAATCCTGGACTTATGCCCCAGGAGAGTGGCATAACCATCAGCAGGGCGCCGCAGAGAACTGCAATCGTAGGGGTTAATGTTTCTACATGTTCCACAGTAATATTTGAATACTCACGAAACAGTCGCGGAAGCTTCATGATGATTGATTTTGTATTAACTGAACATTGTCGTCGCTTTATATAGCGAAACGGAAACTAATTCGTGACTGTGGAATGTCCGATAAAGCCTCCAGACTTGGGAGCGTGAGCCACGTGGAGATAGTAGGGAATGAAGCCGCGACAATCTGCTCGTGGCTGTTCCCAATTGTTGTCTGGCACCTGCTAAGTAATTGCCTCAATTCCATGGTCGCCTCGCCTCGCTCCCTCCGCTCCAAATCCTTTCTATTGTTGCTGGGAAATTCCATGCAAACAAAAGCTGGCCCCGCTCGGTGATGCTAGTCCCCGGGTGCAGAGTGCAGAGTTCCTAAGTTGCCTAAGCCCCAGCATCAGCTGCGCTTGTAGCCGGGGATTTGTGTTGGTTCAAGCACTCTTGGAGTGGACTGGCTGGAGCTTCCAGAGCCAAAGATTCGTTGTAATTAGGCGAGTTGTCACTGTTTGCCATTTGCCATTTCGACGCTGCTCTCCCTCGTCGCTGGCCACAAGACCAGTCCATTTTATGGACTTTTGTCGCTGGTCTTGCTGCATCTTTTGTTGGATTTTGGTCTGACCAAATGAATAATTCAATAGGCGGCAGGCGAGCGAGCGGAGGCAGAAGCTGCAGTCCATCGCAGTTGCATTGTTGGCCAGCGGCGGCTGTAATTGAGGTCAGTGAAATCAAATCGCTTGGCATTGGACGGACAGGTTGTTAGCACTTGCTGCGACTGAAGCTGCTGAAGCGGAGTGAAGAGGAACTGCAACTGCAACTGGAACTCAAACTGGACTTGGTTGGCTTTCGTTTCCCTTGGCGCACGCAGCGGCTCCACTTTCAATGGCCAAATGCGGCCATGGGTTCTTCCTCTTGGCGCTGCTTTCGGGGTTAGCCGCTGTTTCCGTCAGCCAAAATCACAGCCACTAAAAATAGACAACAATTAAATGCAAATCAATCGAATTGATTTCCCCCCAATGGCACAGTGGAAACCAAATAAAAAAGCAGACGAGCTCCCCAATCGAATAAAAGATAAACCCAAAAAGGGGGAACCTTTGGTCGGGGTGTACACTCATCAGAGGTGTCCATCCGTTCACGGTGTCCACTGCACTTGGCAAGCCGAGCAAACCGCACTGACATTGGCCTTCGAGAGATCGCGTTGGAGGCTGCCAAATTCGGCCAATTAGCGGCTATAAATGCGACCCATCTACTGGCCACCAACGCCAGACAACTTAGACGCTGGGCGAGACAGTGCCACGTCCACTTGTCACTTGCAGCAGCTTCAGTTGCAGTTCAGTTGCAGTTTCCATTGGCAGGGCGAGATCACCCACTGTTGAGATCAGAATGTTCGACTCAAAGATTAAGGTGCCCAAGTACGACTCGGAGGCGTTCGACAATGTCGAGTACGAGCTCCAGATGACGTACACCTTGGAGACGGATTGCCGCATCATGAGCTTCTACGACGCCATGTGGGGCATGGAGGTGTCGGGCGGCTACGACCAGTTCGAGCCGCTGACCATCATCAATGTGTCGCCCACGGGCCTGGCCAAGCGCGGCGGAATGCGCGTCGGCGATGAGATCACCCAGATCAACGATGTCCCCGCACTCGATTTGACCTTTAACGAGGCCCTCGAGCTCTTCCGCAAGTCCTCGCGCTACGTTCGCGTCTATGTGCGTGGGTAAGTAGCTGATCGATCCTCAAGCCTCTGTAGTCCTGGGGGTAATTGTGCTTCTTTTTCAGCGATGACGATGCTCCTGGCGAGGAAGACTGGACCTGCGACTGCTGGTTCAAGCCCAGGAAGCCATGGAGGCGCGACTTCACGCCCATACAGTGGACATTCCCCTGGAACGATCGCCGCAAGCCGGTCTACAAGGAGTCCAACTGCTTCATGGTGCCGAGCAAAATGGAGGAGAAGATTCGCCTGCGCCGTGCGGCCACCTCTGCCGTCCACAAGAAGGAGGAAGCGCCCCCGCACACCCGCTCGCTGACGCCGACGCCCAGGCCCAAGAACCAGCCCGGTCCGAATCTGCTCGAGAGCGTCCTCCGACCACGTGGCCCGCCACCAAGGGACTAGATGAGCGGCGACCTGCAACGAGCTGGCGAAATTATGACGTTTCAATACGCAGGCAGCGCTGAATCCGCTGCAGTGCCCCGAGATCCACAGGATCCCTCACTCACACGTTGTCTACCTCAGCGCGGCAGGCAGCTGCCTCATCCCGAGAGCAGCTGGAGTGCCGCGCAAGGGCTTGAGGACGGATTTCAAAGAGTGTCCGCGAAGGAACATTGTCGAAATCCTGCCGATAAGCAAGCTTCTACTTAAGTGCATAGGAAATAAAGGGCAGAAGCCAATCGATTTGATACGTACGGTTCCAGATGGCATTTCCAATTGGCACCGGCCGAAGTCACGCTCTGGGGAATGCGGCTGTCGATTCAGTCATTGTCGCTCTTCGCTGCTGCCGCAATGAAGACTTGCATCCTTGTGGCTCTCTGCCTGCTGCTGATCCAGCTGGCGAGCGCCCACATGGCAGTGCCCTGCCACGGCATCACCTACTACGACTGTTACCACTACTGCAACGACGGCAGCTGCGCCGGTCCCGAGTGCTTTCATCGCTGCAACAGCGGCTGCGGCTGCCAGGAGGCCTTCATCGTGAGGAATAATGGCGCCTGCAGGAAGCTGGAGGTGTGTCAAGTCGGCGACGACGATGAGGACCCCCAAGACGCAGACCCAGAGCAGCTCCTTAGAAGGCTACCGGGAATCGGGACACCGGGACTCAAGCCACCGGGATTCGGACCACCGGGATTCGGGCCACCGGGATTCGGGAAACCGGGACTCAAGCCACCGGGATTCGGGCCACCGGGATTCGGGCAACCGGGACTCAAGCCACCGGGATTCGGGCAACCGGGATTCAGGCCACCGGGATTCAGCCCACCGGGTTTCGGGCCACCGGGACTTGTGCCACCGCCACCGCCGCCACCGCCGCCACCAAAACACCAAACAGGTGGTGCCCTTCCCGAAGGTTCATTGCCGCCACAGGATGCTGATGCTGGCCTGGGACGTATGTTGCAGCCAAGCTATCCGGGTCCTAACGCAGATGGTTCTTCCTACGATAGTACCTATGAAGAGTCAGAAGTGAGAGATATTAAAGAAGATTCATTTAGTGACGAATATAGCGCATAAAGCACCTGTTTCACAGAAAATTGTTTCAATTCGTTGTTATTGCTTATCGATAGTTGTGGTCGTGAGCAGAAGGACATGCAAGTTTTCCAACACTGTCCTGATCACATGGCGGCGCAGCGCCCGCAGTTGTTGTACCAAACTTTGCTCATTGTAATACAATTGTGCTGCTTGTTGATTAAGTGATTGATTAAGTGCGCTTAATGTGGCTTAAACATCTCATTACATAGAAAGACATGTAACGTAGCATTTCACGCCGCCTTGCAGTGGAGTGGAATATTTTTGAGACGCCGCCGGCACGTCGCCAACTTGGATTGCCGGATTGGGTGGATTGCGTGCAAATTGCTTGCAGGTAAGAGTTGATAAACAATGGATGTGATCTTTCCATAGGCCACGTGGCAGGGCTGAGCAGCAAATGGCTTAATTGAAGGAGTGTTTTGCGTTGTACGTACCGTGATGGCAATCAGCACGGCAGATCCAATCAATTGCTAATTTGCCGTAAGCAAAAGTACAACTGAATATTGGGGCCAGGGAAAATGCAAATTGAGCAAATCTCCACTCGTGCAGCTCCTGCGGCTGTGGGCGGGGTGGAACTTTCTGGAGTAGAGATGTTTTATTTAGCACATAATTCAATTTTCATTATTCAGAGAGCGAGTTGTTGGTAGGTTTCCTTTTCTCTGCTAGTCGGCAGGGCAGCAGCCACCGCAAACACTCAACTGAAATCCAGAAACAGGACTGTGAACAACACTCAAGAAAATTGCCAACATACTTGTTTATTTATGTTTTCCAATTTTAAATTCGTTTTTAACCTCAAATTTCTGTTTACCGCAAAAGTGCGCAATTCAGATGAGTGAGATTGGAGTGTGTGTGTGTGTGAGTGTGAGTGGGCCCAACGGATTTTACTGGCCTTGCCTGCATCCCTCTCTAACGTGCTTGAGCTTATGCATAATCTTTACCTCTGTCCCGCTTTAGCCTACTTGGCTTGCTTTTCTCTTAGTGTATTCGCCAGCCTCGAGTGAAGAGCTTCCCTATTGAGGGAATCCAGGCACTTTATTCGGGCTCCTGCTGCATTTAATTGAATCAAAAGCACTGGTTGTCGATGCCGTGGCTTTGACTTGGATGGAGTTGCTGCCCCAGCCGTGTTGAATGCTGCTTTGTATGTTAGTTGGAGGCAAAATGGAGGCCAGGCCCAATTACAATGGGCGCCCGTGGAGCAAACGCAGACGCAATCGGAATCGCAATTAATATTCATTTAAAACGAATATCCAACCAAAAAGAAGCAAAGAAAAGGCAAATTCCCTAGATGAATTTTTAATTTCCGAGCCACGAAAGAATGCTGCGGAAAGCCGTCTTTATGTTTGCCCCTTATGCCCCTAATGATGATGAAGATGGATGCGAATTTCCGCTTCGACTTTCGGTTTGGTTTGAGTTTGAGTTATGATTAATGCATGAACAGAAGTCGAGTGGTCCTTGATTTACCGCGAATCGTCTGAATCAGAACCCCAAAAGGAGCCACCGTGGACGGGGGTTGTGGGGTTTTTTGATGAACTATAGAAACTATCGACCATGTCCATGATTTTCACTGCAAGTAAAAGTTTCCATATTGCGCTTTACCCTGTGCGAAAGGAAAATCACCGACGAAAAACTTTTCATCGGAAAAAAAAACTCATTTCATCCTAATCATAATAATAACGTCGGCAAGGGGGCACTTAAAAAATTTCCACTTGTAATCTATGCAGCAGAAGAGCTGGCCAAAGCAGCGAAATGGAAATGGGAAAACAGGTTCGCATCGGGTAAAAGTCAATGACGATGGCGATGACGATGAACAAGTCGCACAGCTGTCGTGGGAATCTTCGCAGCAGCAGCAGCAGCAGCAGCAGAGGCAGATGCAGAGGTAGTCGCAATGTTGTCAAAGTGAATGCCATGGAAAATTAGCAAAAATCATTGCAAATCAAATGGAAAACATGACAAGCCACAACGAAACTTTTCTGCCAGCCAGCCGATTGAGTGCCCCCGACCCGAATCACAGATTGAATGCCGTACATCAAAGTTCAAAAGTGTCAAACGTTGTGCACCATCGCCATCCTCCATCCCTGATCCTCTTTCTCCTTCTACTCTTTTTGGATGGAATCGAGAATGGGAACACACTCCAAAACTGGTCGCTGGCTGACTGCCTGCCTGGCTGGCTGTCTGGGGGCTTAAGCCAATTTATAGTTTGTGTAGTGCCAGACGACATCGATGCCATTGGCTTGGACGCTTTTAAAGTTTGCCTCTGCTTGGGCTTCCTGCTGCTGGGGCTGGCTGCTGGCTGGCGGCTGGTACTGCTGATGCTGCCTCTACTGGTCCCCTGCTCAGGGTCGTGAGGTGAGGTGGGTCTGTTAGCCTGGACTATCAGCGTGGACAAACACAGCATGTTCGTATATGGGAATGGAGAAACTTAAGCTGTGTCAAATGTGGGTCAATCCCAAGCTAACCAAATAAATGGTTTGTCCGTAGGAAGCAGGCAGTCGTGCACAGAAGAGACCAGAGCAGATTGAAATGGGATAAGGAGATGGAAAAAGGTTCAAGGTACACAAAAAAGATCCGCAACAATTTATGTAGATAAAGGAATTCTCAAAAAATAACAGTTCAAGTGTGGAAAAATTGAATTCTTCCAACAAAACGGAAACTAAAAATAAGACAAAGTCTTCCATCGATAAATATAAAGTTGAGAAATTCCTTTTCGAACCATGCAGCGATTAAAGTGGACTTTTATGTATCCATAATTTGATTCGAATCAGAACGTAAATATCGATTAGACGCATTCGATAGACACCCTCAGTCCCAGCGACAATAAAAAGCTGCAACACTTGCCTGAAGCAGCCTTCAATTTCCATCCATGCACTCCACTCTGCCTGGTGCCACAATAAATTCTATGGCCTCTCAGGCCCTGACAGTTCTGTAGGAGCTGTCTCCTCCAACTCCTGACAGCATGAGGCAGGGGTTTTGTTCTGTATTTTTTTTTTGCCTGCATGAATATTTCATGAATGTCACTTCTCGCAAATAAAGTTGTTTTGCAGTCACATTTTGTGTGGCTGTTGCCGCTGCTGCTGCTGTTGTTGCTGCTGTTGTTGCCGCTTCCCGTGTCAATCAATTCATGCAGACGAGTGGCCCCTTGACTTTGGGACACGCTCCTCTTACTCGTATTCTGGCCAACAGGAACTTGCGATAACATTGCGCATACGCCGCATAAGCCGCTGACTAAACATGCCATCAACGGGGTGGGGGGCAGGGTCGCTCGGCAAGGGAAAGCGAAACATTTTTATCACTGTCAGGAATTCGTACAAGCCCCAACAGCATCTCACTCTGGTCATTAGCATGGCAAGTGTCGGAGGCAGAAGGGAAGTGAAAGGAGCGAGGCAGCTTAATTACACATTCCTAATGGTCACAGTCGAGAGTCCAGGGCCCTTCCCGGCAACAGGAGTCGGAAATTAAGAGTTACCCCGGCTAAAGATAATGGACTTGTGGCACATTTCGACATGAATTTCTTTAATGCTCAGGGATCCCAGAATTCGCCCGTCAAGTAAACCTGCTGCTGGTCGAGTATGGCAAAGAAAAAGGGTCGATCCGCAAAGAACTTCACACCCTTGTCCTTGGACAATTCTTGCACCATTTCTGCAATCAAAAGGGCAAGGATTACATCCATTCTCCTTGTAGTTGAATGAACCCACCTCTTTGTCCATGGTGGCTCTGCTTCAACACGTTGATGCCGCTCTCGTCCAAGTCGATGGCGGCGGTGTGCATCATGCTCGAAAGCCGCAGCTTCGAGTCGTTCGAGAGTCGGCCGAAGCTGGCCGCCTCACTGTGCAGATCGGGCAGCCCCAAATCGTTGAGTATCTGGGGCACGAGCTCCACAGCGTAGGAGAACTGCATTTTCGGCAGCTGCAGCTCCACCGGCTGCCGCTTGCCGAGGCGCAGGAGCTCCGTGAGGTTGCTGTGCCGGGGAATGATGTATCTGTGAGGCTTACCATCCCTAAATGAAATGGAGCTCAAGAGGATCATGAACTGGACGTTGGTGTTGCCAGCCAGCGGCACGAGGAGCATCTCTCCGTCTTCCAGCTTGGCGTAGGAGAAGTGCGCTCCCACCTGGTACATGGTGGGAATGGCCACAGTGCGTCCGCGACCGCGTCCCTCTCCGTCCAGTTGGCTGTGAAAGCGTCGGAATCGGGTGTTCTCCCTGGGAAAGGCTCTTTCCCAGTAGCCCTCGAGGGCGCCGGCACTAATCGATATCATCTGGGTGTGCTTGCTCAGATGGCGCTTCTTCACCAGACTCTCCGCCAGGGGACTCGTGAAGACCTCCAGTCGCTGATTGATGTCAAACAGACTCGTGCCCGGATACTCGAAATCCATCAGCTCCAAATCGCTCACCGTTCCCACCGCACTGCGCGCTGAGTCGGGGATATCCAGGGGCCTGAGCAGGAGGCTTCTGAATCCGGCCACCTTGGGCCATTCCCCGGATATGCCTCCCACCGGGCGCCCCCGCCATTTGCCGTTCATCTGCTCGCGTGTGCGTCCATCCGACAAGAGAAATAGCGCCTGAAAGGCCGACATCAATGGCGGATGGCAGATCAGGCTCCCAGGCGCATCCCCATGCCGCCCCGCGATGTATCTGTGCAGCAGCGACTCGTTAAGTATCTGCGCCTGGGCGAGCGCCAAAACTAAACCCCACAGCAGCAACTTATCTGAAACATTATTTATAGAGCGCAGTGAAGGATATCTCATGGTTAAAACTTTAGTTACATTTCATGTTTTGCGTGCGGCTATTCAAGGGGAACTTTGTCGAGCGTCCGAGCTCTTGAAATGTGCTGCAGGAGTGGAGTAGGAGGCAAAGTCAATTCGTTATGCAGAGATTGGCTTTGGGTCTTATGTAAGGCATAAAGAATCGTTTAGGAACTACCAGAACCATCCAGATCTTACTCTACTTGGGGGTCTCTAATCTTCACTCATTAATAATTGCAGGTTTTCCTTTCTTTTGGGGCCACTGACAAATAGCCAAGAAAAGTAAATTTTAATGTGCTGCGCACCCCGAAATCTCCGTCTTAGTGCACTTCATTAATGCACCATAATGTGGAGGGGTCATGGGCTGCCAATTGACCTCTGGATGCTTCGCCAGAATTCAGGCTTCAACGCACGCAAAATTAATTAACGTTGCCCCAAACTTTTGCCACTGCAATCTTTTGTCATAGTTTCCTCATTTTATGGGCCCCCGCCCGCTTTCCGTTCCCCTGTTAACGGACTGGACTGGCCCAAAAACGAACAAATATCAAAAGGAATCGACTCTCAGATTCCCATTACTGAAGCTGGCGAGTAGAAAAGTCTTAAAAAAAAACTTAATTAAATTCCTATCTGATCTGCATTTAATTGGGGAAATTGTTGGATGATTTCTCTGCACATGATTCCATGCCACAATGGATGCCACAGTAAAATACTACCGCTGGCTCTTGCTACCTAAGAGAAGGTACACAGGAGTTACAGGGTCCCGGAGTGTCATGCCTGCAACAAAAGCAGCATTTTGGCTGCTGCCGTTTTTTGGGCATCACTGGAGCGGTGTGGGGGCGAGGGCTGGGACGAACAAACAAAACTTAAAACTGGCTGGAAGCCATTTTGTGTAAAGTGCTTCGGTGCCTGCCACTCCGTCCCCAGCCATCCTGCCTCGCTCCTGCTGCTCCTTTGGCCACGCTTCAACAGTTCCCCGAGGACAGTCGGTCATTTTGGACTTGCAACTTTTGGCCGGCGGACGAAAACGAAGAAGGAGAAAGGGATGGGAAGGGAAGGGAAAAGGAAAAAGGAGAAATTTCCTCGCGATTGTTTTTCTTCCGCTGGACCTAAGCCTTGGCTGAAGAACAAGACGCAGTGGGGCTTTAATTGTTTTAAACAAGAGTCTGTCCAGCGTCTCGGTTTAAGCGCACAATTAAACGAGTCTTCGGATGTGATGGCGCCCCACCACTTGCCGCAGCCTGCGGCAAACATAAATCCAGAGCGTGGACTTGCAGCGAAAGCCAAATGCAATTGGAGCAAATGCTGCGTTTCGTTTCGTTTGCTTGGCTTGGCTTGGCCGTGTGTTTTCTTGCTCTCCTGGATTGCTGCTTCTTGGCTTTTGTTTGTGTGTTTGTGTTTGCCACCGAAATTGAATTTCTCGCTGAGCGGAAAACAATAAACAAGCCAAGCGGTAGCCAGGAGGCGACGGAGCGCAGCGGCGTGCGCCGCGTCGAAAGATGAATGGATGGAAACAGTGCAAAAGTAGCAGGCAGTGGGGTGAGAAAGGGTGCTGGCTGGCGGAAGGAAAAGCCAAGGTAACCAAGTTGCGTTGACTTCGAAGGAAGCATACAAAAAGTGCTATGTGCCCCTTTTGTATTCGTGGAAGGAACCTTTAGGACAAAAAAACACAGGGCTATCCAGCATCCTAATGATTCGCAACAACGCTTCAAATTTCATGGGAAATTTAGATTACTGTCCAACTGTTTTCCAGAATTCTGCCTCAGAAAATGAAGGAAGTTTCCTCTGGAGTAGGTTTCGATGGTAGCCAACAGCCGAACTATGTGTTCAAGTTAGTTTTTCTGCTACAAGGAGACACTTCATGAAGTACATTTGAAAACTCAATTGAAACCCAGCAAAAGGAGAGCACTTTAAGTGTATCGAACCGTTCGCATATCTTTCCTTTCCTTCTTTTCTCTCGTCCTTGGGGGGTTTTCGCTCGCCATGTGGCTCCTCTTCTTGGCACATTGTTTGGCCAAAACGGAAGGAAACACTTTCATTATCACTTTGGCGCTGCAAATTTATGGTGACAGAGAGTCCCTCTCTGCCTGTCCTCTCCCCAGCAGTGGGGAACGACTCAAAGTGGATATAACCGTAGCCGTAGAGGTTATCGGCATGAGAGACGCAGCACAGTCTTTGCCACTCTTAAATGCATTTCCCAGCAGAGAGCTGTGGCAGAGCTGATTGTGGCGATGCTGCTGCTGTTAATTGGGAAAAGCCTCAGCCAGAAAGGAAAGCAGCCACAACCGGAGATTCCACCAGGGAGACGTGAACTGTGCCAGGCAGCTGTACAACAGCGTACGTGCCACAAACAGACACAACGAGGACTGGTATTTCTTAATGAATCCTTCGATCACAGTACTGCTCTTCTTCTGCGGTTATATCTTCCATATAGCCCATATAATTCCATCAATTTTGCTCCAGGACTCACACATCTGCAGGGGCTGTGATACGATTTGTTGCTCAAATATCTTCCCCACAGAGTTGTCTGTTTTTTCTGCACTCAAGTGGCAGCATTAGCCTGGATATCCCCCCCATTCTGTCTGCTCTTCTTTCATGTACGCTTTCCTACCTCTTCGTGGCTCCTCCATTAATTTTGGTCTCCTTAATCATTTGCTCACTCGTTTGCGGCCATTCATTCTCACTCGTCAGCTGTAACAATTTGCGGAAATTAGCCAAGGTGTTTTATGGTCATCACCGCAGTGGCAGAGAGCACAGAGAGAGAGCGAGCGAGAGCGAGGGCTTCCATCCCATCCCGCTGGAGTGGCTGATTGTTTGTTGTTGTCTGGCAGCGTGAAAATGTTTGTGTTTTTCTTCAGTTTGGTTTTCCTTTCAAGTGTCTCTTGGAGTGGTGTCGCCTGTCTCCTGTGCCCCGCTCTGCCGTCCTGCCATTGGGATTCGTTTTAATTGGGGTCTAAGCTGCCATTAAGCTCCTCAGCCTTTTGGTATGTGCTCTAATTCTATTTTTCCAGTTTAATGAAGTCCTTGGCCGGGCCGCAGGACCCTCGCCTGTCGCCTGTCGCCTGTCGTCTACGCAAATTGGTTGGCATTATTCATTCAGTGTCCTTTAAAGCCCAGGATACGCCAGTGGCAGTGGCACTAGCAGTAGCAGTGGGCTTTCCGTAGTCTACACTCTCGGCCTGGCTTAAATGCCAATATATCACTGGCTAACAAAGCCACCTGGCCCGTGTGGCACAAGGGAGAGTGTGTGTGTGTGTGTTTGTGTGTGTGTTGTGGCAACAGCAGCAGAACATGCATCACGCACACATGTCTTCACAGGATACTAATTATGATTGCGGTGGCATGGCAAGGACATTGCAGCAGAACTTTGTTGCCTTCCACCTGCATCAGAATGTCAGGGGTATATTTGCAGCTGTGTGGGTGTGTTTTTGTGTACGTGGCTGTGTGTGTGTGTGGTATCTGTGTGGGTGTTCATAAGCTGGGAACTGTGTGAGCCGACAAACAACTCAATTGAATGGCCATGGCAGCTGCACAGAGACATTCCTCGCGGTGAGAGCAGCTTTCGACCTTCAATGGGATTTGCCTCGAAGCGTGCTCTTTGGGGCTAATGGATCACAGTTTAATGGTCACGACACTGAATCCCCCCGCAGCTTACCTTACTTTACTTCTCAGCTGCTGAAAGATGTTTTTTCGTGAAGTTCTTAGGTCGCAGGAACTAAGGAAATTTATTTTAAATAAGGATTCGGGAAGGAATTTTTATAGTGCCCATTCTTACGAATTGAGATTTGACCTTACCTATGCCAATCCATAAGAGTATCCTTCCTCCAGCCTCCACTATACCTTCTGCTCTTAGCGAGCGACTTACTTGAATTTACATGGCGAAATCCTCCCATAAAGAACTGAGTTGATTGTTGATGGAACGCACTTAACACTTAACCCGCCTGCATCCAATCGAATCCAATTCTCGGTTGACTTTAGCTTTAACATTCCTCAACTTGACTTGAACTGAACCTTAGCCTCTCCTCTCTCTGCCATTCCCTGTCGCCACTCCTCCCCGCGCCTCACTGGAAGGTATTTCAATTTCGTTTGGTTACAAATCGTACCATCAGCCCCCCGCCCCCGCCCCTCGTTGCGATTCAATAAAGAGTAGTCGGAGTCGGAAAATATCATAAATTTTCGTCATTCTCAGCTGCACCTTCGGGGCGAATGTGCCGTACATCTCCTGCCCTTCCCGTCATCCCCGATTACCGCAAAACACCTGTACAGCCACGCCTCCTGCCACCACCATCGCCAGCGCCAGCGCCACATCCCCCCCTTTCGTCGCTCCTTTTTGGCCATTTGTCAGAGTTGTGTGGCAGTGTGAGTGGAAGGGGTAAAGGGCTCGGGTGTGGAATAGAAATTGCTGCCAAGTCATGTCATTGCCTCCGCCTCTGCATACATCCATCCATCTGTATACCCGCACGGATATGTAGATCCTGGAGGCCAGGACTCCTATGCGAAAATACTTCCGTGACTTTTGCGGCAGATACGTGACTTCCCCAGTGAATCCCTTCTGCTTCCTGCGCCGCGACTTATTTACTGTTTTTCAAATTGCACTTTGCAACTTTTTGGCTGGCTGGCTGGCAGCATTTTTTACGTTCCCTCCTGGCTGCGGCACGGCACCCACCGTCAGCCATCCTGCACCAAAAAGCCTGCTGGCACCCACCTACCTGCCACAGTTCCGTGCCACGACTATACCCTTGCCCGCCCATCATGTGTTTATGGCATCTTAATTGTGTGTGTGGAAAAGTTTTTTTGCGTTCCGGAACTTTTTCCATTTTTGCCGACACTTTTTATGACAGTGACAGTTTATGTTAATTCCCGTCGTCTGCGGCACGGCCCGATAATATCGGTAATCATATTGATATTATATTGATTAATTACCCGTCATGTCTGGCCATATTTCTACGGTGAATATTTCATTTTTAATAAATACAAAATGCCTTGACGTTTGTGCTTAAATGGGCGGCTGAATTGGATGTGAATCGGATAATGATTACTAGTATTCCTGCGTTGATTGACCAAGCGGATGGCTGTTCTATGAAGCGGTGTGGGCGGTCTTTACTGGGCGAAATTATGGAACGTTCTTTGGGTTTAAAGCTGCTCAAAAGTGATGTATGACCCTAAGAAATTTATTCTATTTAACTCCCTTTATGTTTTAAAGACTGTAGGAAAACATCTGCTGTTCTCTATGGCGATAATTTATTTGATTATTTATTTATTTGACTTATACCACTTTGACCTTTGAACCATGTAGGAGCAGTATCATTTGTTAATCCCCTAACTTTGGGCTGTCGTTGAGTACTTAATGCAAATTAGGGCCACACACTCGGAGATACTTTAATCCCCCGAAAGGGCAAACTTTGCCTTGTGACATGTTGTTCTTGCTTGCATTTTAATTGGTGGCAAAATCAATAATCGGCAATGCGGCATAAACTACCAGAAAGCTAAGTGCATATGCATGCATATGTATGTATGTACGTATGCATTTGTGTGTGTCAAAAAGGAATTGCCAGGGCTTGAGCTCCCTTAAAACTGGCACAGATACATACATACATAGATACTGTCCTGCAGACAGATACACATTCGAAACACACAGACGAAAAATGAAGCAAAGTCAAAAGTTGCTGCATGGAAATTGACTTAAAGAACATTTTTTGGTCCTCCCTCCCGCCGAAACGTTGCAAAGTATGCAACAATTTTTTGGGTCTCACTTTGCCATCCATTTTTGTGTTAGCCTGGTGTGTGTGTGTGTGTGTGAGTCTAGGGGTATGGATGGCTGCAGGGTGTAGGGGTCGTTTTTGATGCCAAGTCAACATCTAATTGGATTTGTGCTCATTCAATGAACTGCAAACGAAAAGTATTTTTTATATGATTATTCCACTTGAGCCTCTAATGAATGAAAGAACATTTTTATTCCCATTTTGCACTTTGCTCCACTCCATTTGGCCAAAGTGCAAGTGTATGCAAAAATATTGAAACATGTACGCGAGTATGTACGTATTTATGATACCCCCGAAAGTCGTACTGTTGAAAGGGGTATGCTGGGCTCTTGATTAGATTGTGCGGATTTCTGTTCGAATGAATATTTGAATCCTTTGGGTAAAGGATAGGCAAACAAAATTACTTAGAGAGGGGACAATAGTGGCTACCCCTCCAGAAAAATTCATTAAGATCCGAAAATGATTCGTTATATTATAATATAAAAAAAACCTAAATATTCCTTTATTTTGAGATCTACCAAAAATATATCCAGCAATCGGTTATGCCATAGTCCAATTATCGATTGTTGCGGATTTGCGATTATTTCTTGTTTTCCTGCGCCGCCCCGTTCTGGATGCGTTCGCTTTGATGGAAAGGCGAGAAAATCTTTGCCACGCGACATTTTCTGCAATTAGGGACAAAAACACGTACCAGGAATGGCAAGAGGAATGGTCTGTGCTCACAGACAGACGCGGACGGACAGAATGGTTGGCTGTGGATGGCTGGATGGGGGGCATGGGCATGCCGCAGAGGCATACTTTAAATTGAAGATCCCCGCGGGTTTATCATAATATAAAAATCTAGCATTGGGCCAGAGTTAAATCTTTAATGAGACGGAAAGCGAGCGCCAATCGCTGCAATTAAAATTAATTACAGTATTTGTCAGCTTAGCTCCGGCTAACAGGCCACCGCAACAGCCAGAAGAGCAGCCACGAGAACCACCGCCAGAAGTACCAGAACCACCGCCAACTCATTCACCAATCTCTGCGATGGGAGGGGATGGAATGGGATGGGATGTAATGTTTTGGAGTGGGGGTACCTGTAAGGAGGAGAGGAGAGCCCTGCATTGATTGCAATCGCGATCGTTAATTAAATGTCGAATGGAATGTTGTTGTTGCTGTAGTTGCAAGTTGTTGCTGTTACTGCTGTTGCTGCTGCTGCTGCTGGTGGTGCCTCCTGTGCGTAAAGATCAGCCGGCCTGGATAAGGGGCAAGTTGTAAGTTGCAAGCTGCTCTGGCTGCCGGCTATTTATATCTGCAGCACGTTGCTGCACGCAATGCGGTGTCTGTCCCATCCCGTACATACAACGAAACTCAGATCCAGCTACAGCTCCCGCTCTCCCGCCTCCCCTTATAGCCCCCATCTTGCAGCCCCAAGCCCCCGTGTAGTGCTGCTGCTGCTGCTGCTGCGGGCATTATCGCCCTTGATCTTGGCTAAATCGAAATCGCCGGCGTTGCGTGAAGTGTTGCAAATGAGTTTTTGTCTGGGGCGTGCAGTGCATTTTCAATTGGTCGGCAAATTGGCAGCGCCAACGAAAACAGTCCACAAATGAAGCCAACGCAACGTACAGGTGGCAGATATTCTATATTCAAAATAGGGAAAAAAGCTAAAGATACTCAGCGCATTGGGAGATTTGTGCCAAATTTAAACAAAGATTTATCCTCATTTTTTAAGTACAAAAAAAAACGTCTTGTTTGGAAAAGCATTGGGTTTTCTGGGGAGAATACTGATAGTTGTTGGGGCTTGTACCATATTATGATCTTCAGTCGTTCGACAATATCCGCTCGTATCTAGTGCCACTAGTCATCCAGTCTGCCGTTGCAATATCACCATTAGGGATTCTTAGATGAGCCAAGCCATATATGAATATTTGATAATTATTCCATAATTATTCCTATAGTTAAACTCGCCTCAAAAGTACCAAATTTTATACGGAATATCTTCCTTATACATACAGACACGAGGCTGTATGAAATTGCAACTGAACCAACAGAAAATTGGGTTTATTGATGGCGAAAAGCCGAGAAAACGAGTTTCGTCGCCAAGAAAACAGAAAACTTTTGCGATGCGTAAAAAGAAAACTGCAGCAGAGGAAAAGTTGATTGGTGTCATCTCTCTTCTACCCGTCTGCCTCCCTCTCTCCACTCATATTTTCTTGGCGATGTTTCAATTGAAAGAGCCATTGCGAGGAGTTGTGCTGTGCGAAGGGAGGACCTGGGGAGGCGGCGTGTGGAGAGCAATTGGAAACACTGTTTCGGAAAGGTGTCGAACGAAATAAATTTTGCAGTCGATTTTCGGCACTTGTCAATGGACAGACAGTCGACAGACTAAAGTTAATGGGAAATGCCGAATGACAGGGAAAATGTTCATTGGCAGAGGTCTTAGGAAATGGGGAATGGGGAAATGGGGAAGCTATAAAGTAGCCATAACCGTCTGCAGAAAACGCCGTAAGCCATAGCCATATTTAAAAATCGTCTGCAACAATGCCTTGCAACCACAACAGCAGCAGCAACAACAACAGCAACAACCAGAAAACCAGAAAATGCAAATGCAAATGAGCCACGTGCATGCCAGAGGGGTTCGAGCGACAAGTGCAGCGGCCAACATGTGCGTGTTCGAGCTGGAAGCCGGCGAAAAATCACCAAAACAAGTTTGGTTCGATGTTGCCATAGTGATGAGCGGGTAGCAGCAAGGTGGAAAAAAGGCTAACCAAAGAAGATATATGTATGGTAGTGACATTGACAGAAATTCCTGGAAATATTTACGGATTCAATCTCTTTTTTGGGGCAATCAAACAGAAGTGGCCCTACAATCTCTTTCCGTTGCCCTTGACGCTCTGCGTTTCGCTCCCACACAATTGTCTGGCAGCCACAAGTAATGGCTGTCGTATAGGGGCACATTTGTCATTCGCAGACGCTCCTTCAACAGCAAGAACCACCACGACAAACGCTCCGTCGGTGTCTCTTATCAGTGAATTTTTATCAGAGAGAAAGAAGTGACCCACACCCCGCAGTCGAACCTGAGTTCGCTTCGAACATGCTGCAGCGTGCTGGTTGTGAGCCAACGTTGCTGTAGTCACTGAAGGCGATTCCAGACACCAGCTCTGTTATGTGGTGTTCTGTAACGACGAACTCGTAGACAACATGTTGTCGTTCGCTGGCGCGTATAGGAAACCCACGGCCTTGCCGCCCCATTCGAATTTTGGCCGTTGAAAGTGTTGGATGTTGGAAGTTGGAAGTGACCGCGCGCGCTGCATTTCTCTTCTTCCATCCCAAAAAAATACGTGAAGAGTCCGCCGACGAGCACACCACCTCTACGCGCGCAGGTGTGTGTTAGTGTGTGCGTGCCGTGCCCATGTGTGTGTGTGAGTGTGTGTGATAGTGTCTGTGCATTGTTGTGCGAGTGTGAAGAGTGGCACAACACCATCAGCAACAACAACAAAACATCAGCAGCAGCAGCAGCAAGGGCAAGGGGCCGCAATCAGCTGTGAAGGTGCGAAAGAGAAATGCAAATCGAGTTAATGGCCAACAAAATTACGAATTATCAGCAGCGTGAATTCTCGCGTAAATTCCACATCTCTGAAATCGAATCGAAACGAAGCGTGCGGCTCTAAATCAATCCGCAAAAAAACTAACACAAAATAATATTCACAAATATTTGAAACAAGTAAATAAAACAACAAAGAAACACAGCAGCAGCAAGCGGCGTAATAGAGTGTTTACCATAAATTTGGTAGCAGAAGAGAAGGTGCTGGAGAAGGAAACGTTGAAGAATCCAACGAAACGGAAGAGAGTGCCGGAGAAGGAGCAGAATCCATCGGCAGCAGTGCGAAAGAGAAGGAGTCATTCCAGCAGGTGGATTGCGCGGGGGTAAGTGAAACGGGAGGATATGTAACGGTGCTACGGCGGAGGAAAGCACTCAAATTTGTTGTTAGACTTCCCACCACTCTTCCCTACGACACGCGACCGGGTTGACTGGGGGTTGAATGGGACATATTCTGTCCCAAGTCGCAACCTCGGCACCCAGCACCCGGCACCTGCTGCGGCTGCTGCTACTGGCGCCTTGCCTCCCCCTCGCCCGCCCGCTCCCTTTCGCCCATGACAACAGATCAAACATTTGTTTTTGTTGCGTGTCTTTGCCGCCGCGTGTTGTCCCGTTAACTTGGACTGACATTTTACATGGCACTGCGTCTGCTTTTGCTTCTTTTGCTTCTTGTGTTGCTTTTGGTTCTCATCCAAACCCCACCTTCTACCCATTGTTGGTGTTGTTGTTTGCTGTTGCTTCGTCTTGCATGGGTTCTCTTTCACAGCTCTTCCGCATGCTCTTCGTGCATTGACTTTCTGTCTCTCTTGCTGTCTGCAGTGGACGCTTTACTGTTGTTACTGTTACTGATAGTGGGAGCGAGTGATCAGGAATAAATTTGAGCGAGAACGAGAAAGAGTCCTCTCTGCACAGATGTTTGATCGGCATGTGGAAACTCTTCCCTGGAGAAAGGGTATCCCCGATTCTTCACACTTTCCGGGTCTGATTTTCGTGTTTTTGTTTGCAAATGACTTTTTATTGGCCATTTCCTTGACTTTGCTTGCTCTCTGTTTTGCTCTCATTTTTGGCACTGGTTTGGCCCTCGCATGCCGTCTACAAAAAGAAAAAATCAATAAATTTCATTTGATTTTTATGTTGCGCCTCCTGCTCCTGGCCGACCCCACAGCTGTGTCTGGCAGAGGGAGGCAGGGAGGTAGAAGAAATGTTGAATGCGCGAGCTTTGTTTTTGCCTTTGGCTTTGCAATGTCAGCTTTTAGTCCTACCAACCGCCTACAGCCCGTTGGCAATCCCAACCCTCTCCCTACAGCTCGTAGTCCTGCCCCTACAGCCCTTCGTCCAAGCCCCACCCAAATCTCTCTACCACTCCGCTTCACCCTTTGTTTTTTTTCCTGTCTCTCTGTGCGTTTTGCCGGGTTTTGTTTTGCTCTCGTCTGGCCTAGAATCTAGCCAAGGGAAAAACCGAAAAAAACTTGTCTTTTGTTATTAATTATCAAAGGCGGCTCCCCCGAGAAAGGGGCGGGAATTGCTAGTCAGACCCGCCCAAATTAGACAGACAGATGGATGGATTGGTGTCAGCGGCAAGGGGCAGGCGAAGACGATGGTGAAGAGCCCCCTTTATGGTCTTCTAATTAATTCAGAACTTTTATTAGATTGGATTCTCCGCTCTGTGTGTCTCCCGCTGGAAACCCGTTCTCTTCCACTGCACCATTACTCATGGCTGTACGCAAAGATAAGATAAGATTAGAATGCTTCAGATAGAATTGTATATCTTTTGGGGCCAAGTGTGTAGCCCCGTCCTGGGTTATCTGTGCTTTGGATTGCACATGTCATAATGGAATAATTTGGCAGCCCAAAATGTTGACAGTTCTCTTTGTATTGTTATGTCATTTATTATCTGCAGGGACACCTCTCCCGAGCAGACACCCGCAGTGCTAATAATGTTCTTATATTCTTCGCTTTGTGTAAATAGAAAACTCTACCGTTCTACAGATGTGTCTTCTCCTTTCAAAGCCTTTCTTTGTGTGCCCTGGACTTATCCGTATATTCATTACATTAGCCATACTTTTCCCTGTCCATTAGTCGTCGCTCTTTTGACGGTTTCTGCACCTTTGGACCGTCATTTAACCATTCAAACAACCCTCTAAATGACTCCATTAGCCACAGCCAGAAAATCAGGTGAAAATGGCATTTCTCTGTGGTTCGGTGGATCCCGCAGGCCCTCCCCGTCAAGTGGGTTTATATTTATATTTCTATTTCGTATTTGTTTAATTTAAATGAAAAAAATTCACCTTTATCGCTCTCGTTTGTCGCCTGTGACGACCCCTGGGCGAGGGTTCCGTTTAATTTCATTTCCATTTTCATCAAAACGAGTTTCTTGCTTTCTCAGAGTCAGAGTCAGCGGCAAAGGGAGCACGGAGAGTGGGGGGCTTGGGGCTTGCTTGTAGCTGGAGTTATGGCTGAAACCGAGTCTGGGGTCAGCGGAGGTCTCTCTCTCTCTCTCACTGTGTTTTGCTCTGTGGCTCGTTTGATGCTTGGTTGCATCATTAAGAGGCAGCGGCGGCAATTAACTTTAATTATTTATGTCGGCCACTGGGATCGAGAGACGATGGGGACGAAGCGGCCCCGCAGCCCACCTGCGGTCCTCGGGTAAAAGTTAAAGCTGTTGCCATTTATGTTAATTTCAATGAATTAATCACTCCACATATTAGTCCTCTTAAACGTGTCTTACATCATGCCCAAACCAAGACCGTCGCAACGGTTCTGTTTTCCGTATCTTTTGTGTTATTTGCCGTCTGCTTTTCAACAGCTGTTGGCTCTGAATTTTGCCTATCAACTGCTGCTAACTGCTGCTACTACCTAACCACCTTACTGCCTCTTCTTGGACCTGCCTTTCTGTATTTTGCACGTCTGCACGTTCTCCAATCGAAAAAAAGAGCCAGAAAAAAAAGCTGTTCCAAACCGAAACCGAAGCGAACCGAACAGAAACAAAAACAAAACGAAACAGAAGCAGAAGCAGAAAACAGTTGTCAAAATGTGGTACATGGGAAAAAAATTATGCACTTTTCTTGGTTTCTTTTTACGTTGCATTGCACGTTCCTCAGTCTCCGGATTGAATATATCCGATAGCTTCTAACGAGCGCAATGTGGCAGAGCAGAGGGACTCATTCAGGGCGGAAATGTTTTGGGGCACGTTCCAGGGTCTCGGCTACCCGAAAGTTGATTGATAAACTCGATTCGTAGCAAGTATTTCGGTGTAGGATAATCTTTCTCATGAATTCCTTCCGAACTACGAATCTTTCATGTTATATCTCGTACAAGAATAGTTTCGCAATCCAATCATCTTTATCTTTAGAATTTCCTATTTTCTATTTCCTGTACAGCTTTGAGTTTCCTTCCATGTCTCGAGTTGTTTACTGCTGACCCAGTAATTTCCCTTTGGGGAAAGTTGCTCCTTGGAAGGAATCCATCCTCCGAGGATACCCATACCCGTACCCTAACCGTAAACATATAGAACAAACTTTATGTCGGGGCAGGAGGAGGTACCCAGAAGAGATCTTTTGTGCAGAGTTTTGTGTTGGTCTTTTGCTTGATTTTCGGTTTATTTTTCATTTCTCATATTTTGTTTGTTTCTGGTTTTTGGCCTTTTATAATGCCTGTGCCTGTGCCTGTGCTCTGCCGTGGTGATAACAATGCTGAGCAAAACTTTTTAGCAGCCCTTTATGTACTCTCCATGGCCACTTCCCATATACTCGTAGTACTCCTCTCGCACTCATTCATTCTTGTAGCCGTGCACTCGCACTCATTCATCCTTGCTCGGACTTCCTTCCTCTCCGGTAGCCGTATCCTCCGTGTCTGTAGCTCTTTTTGGCAACGGCCTCTGGTATTATTCTTCTCCCGTGCCTTTTTGGCTCTTTTATTGTTGTTTGCTGTGTGCTGTTCCTTAAAAAGGAGACCATTCTGACGCGCAATTCATTACCGGGGCTGGGGGTTTGCTTGGGGCTGGCTCTGCTTGCTGGTCTCTGGCCTTTGCAGATGCGGAAGTTTCAGTTTCAGTGCAAGATATCGCACAAACTATTTGTATTTATATCTGAGTTGCTCATATTTTACCCCCACTCCCACTCTCTCTCGCTCTCTCTCTCTCTCTCTCTCTCTTCATTGTTCTCTCCCCTAATCTCTGCTGCTGGGGCATGCCTTGGCCTGGCCCTCGCTTATCCTAAGTCTGCGCTTAAAAAAACATACATTTTTCACTGGCGATAAGCACTTTCTGGCACAGTGAAAGCCCTGCTGAGCGGTCAAAGTCCCCTTGGAGCAGCATGTGCCCGCCCCAGAGAGCCATCACTGTATTTACATAATTAAACATACATAAATATCTAAGCGCTACTGGGGATTGCTTATCCCATACCCTATACCCCACACATATGTACATACATATTGCTCTCGCGGCTATCAAGGGTTATACACTTTCAAAGAGTTTAAGGAGTCGACTAGGCGATACCCAGGACTTTGAGATGATTAAAGCAAACAAAGGGTGCAACTAGTAGATCATTGCTAAAAACTATTACTATTTATTGTACCCTTAAATAAAAATCAGAAAATGAACTAGGAGATCCATGGAATTCCCCTCTGCTGATAGAATTCTCCAGTGTACTTTTACAAAAATCAACTGAAACGGAAACTGGAGAACCCTGCGCTTCCACCGATACGAGAACCACTGGGAAAGGCATTCCCTCTGCATCTGAAAATCTGTTACAGTCAGCGAATAAATTGCACTCATTAAATATTTATAAGAGTGCCAGACGCCTGGATTCCTTCCCCCCTGGATGCGATGTAGCCTCCCTCGATTTTCTTTCTTTATAAATTCATAAAAATCGTATGCGATGCAACTGAACCCTTTTGTTCATATGATAATGAGAGCTGTTGCGCCTCTGTTCTCCTTTGGAGTAACTCCGCCCCTCTCTCTGCTTCTATTCGGCTGGGTCTGGGCCTATTTTGGCCAGAATTCTTTGGGTTCTGCCCCTCAAAGTCATGACATGTGCCGGCGCGGACCAATTTATGGCCATGGATACTATAAATTGTGGCTGGGGCTATTGATTTGCTGTTGGCCATTCCGCCTGCCGCTGCTGCTGCTGCCACTGCCACTGCTGCTGCGTGTGGTGACAGTTGACAGTTGAGTTACAAGGTCATTATGTGGGGTTGTGTGGGGCTCTCGTGGGGTGTGGAGTGTGGAGTGTGTGGGGAAGGTAGCCAGCCCATAGACTGGAACTCGTTGGTGCGTCATGGGATACAAATGTAACTTTGTGCCTGCGGGCAAGCGCGTGTATGAGCGCAATTACAGTTAATGTCCAAAGCGTGGATTCATTTCCGTTTTAAACAATTTTTTGTTCTTGGTTTTTGGATTGGTTTTTCTGTTTTGGGTTTTCGGTTGATTGATGGTTCGGAATAGAGAGGCTGAAAGGTCATCCCATCCGAATGACTGGCAGCAATCTCTCATCCATTGTTTTGCCACACAAAGGAGGAGCAGACCCCTAGACCGAGATGATCCCTCGCCTGAGACCTAGATTGAGCCGTACCTCCGACTGTCTGTCTCTCTGTCGGTCTGTCGATTCGGGTCGTGTCTGCCTCTGTGCAGATGTAGATGTAAATCTCTATTTTTTCTTGGAGGTTTACTTTGCCGCTGCTGTTCTTTGGCATTAGATTTCCATATTTGTCGGATCAATTAGTGTGTTTCGCCAAATGTTTGACACTTGACGGGAGGCCTCGATAAGGCCAGGGCCAGCCGGCTGGTCTTAGCTGGAAGTGGAAGTGGGTCGCGGCCTGAAAGTGCAATGCGAACGAGCTGCGCTGAGCGCTTTCTCCCAACTGAAAGAGGGAGATGGCGCAGCTGCAAGATGGAAGACACAAGATACACATACTGACAGCTACTTAATCGAAGTCCAGAGTGAAATGCAGAGATGATTTTTATGCATTTGCAGCCAACAGCAAGACCCCAAACGGAAACCGAAACCGAAACCCCAGAGCCGTGAGCCGAGACCTGGGCTTCAAGAGATGAAGATGCCCGATGGCCGATGGCCGACTGGCCAGATGACTGCCGCATTCCACTTGGCCAAAG
Organism: Drosophila ambigua; assembly: GCA_018150905.1. NCBI lineage: Eukaryota > Metazoa > Arthropoda > Insecta > Diptera > Drosophilidae > Drosophila > Drosophila ambigua. The sequence goes on along the minus strand of JAECWS010000001.1, from coordinate 7,108,398 downwards.
CCAAAGCTGCAGGCCCCCGAAAAAATACACCCATACACTGCCACTTCCACTTCCAAGCCATACCACACCACACCATTCCACAAGATGTGTCTGGGTCTTTGTTTTTGGTGAATTGCTTTGGATGGTAGATGGCATGGTAGATGCTGGATGCAGGAACCTGTTTGCTTTGGGATTTGGTCTTTTTCTTCTGTTTCGATTTTTTCTTTTTTTTTTTATGTTGAAAATTTACGAGTTTGGCGAATACCAAGCTGGAAGAATTCAATGAACTCGTCTTCTAACTTGGCTTTCGGCTCTCCTCGATAGTCAAGAGTGTGGAGTGGAGTGTGTTTCGGGATTGTGTCTGTGTGTGTGTGTGTGTGTGTGTGAGTGTGCTAAGTGGGCAGATCCCCAGACATGGTCTTGGGCCATGTAAATGGGGAGTTCTCCATTCCGTGGCCCCCCCGCTAGCCATGCCCCCCCCGCCAAAACACACAGAAATTGCTTTCGAATTGGATTAGCAACATAAAAAAAAGTTTGTTCGTTCTCCTGTTGCTGCCACAGAACTTGTATGCCGCATGTTGCAGTCGTGTTGCTGTTGCTGCTGCTGTTGTTGTGGTTGTTGTTGTTGCAGCTTCTTGTTCCAACATTTGTCTTGTCATTGCGATTGTTGTAGCTGTTGTTGCTGTTGCGGGTGATTGTTGAACTTATTGTTGGAATTGTTGTAGATTCGCCTGTAGTTATTGTTGTCTTTGTTGCTGTAAATATTTGTTGGGTGTTTTAGTTATTGTTGTTGTTCTTTTTGGGGGATTTGCTGAGCAATAATTTCGTAAGCAATGATTAATGGTTGTAATGTTGTAATAATTTTAGTTGTTGAATTTTACATAGCTAAAGATTTCAGTCGAATTGTTGGTAAAATTTAAGTCGTTGTTTCTCTTTTTTTTGTATTTTTGCTAAAGGCCAGATGATGCGTCGCTTTCATGGCCTGTGCCCATCCCATGTCCAATTAGTTGCAGAGAGTTGTGCTTTTTTGGTCGTCGCCCCACTTGCCCCATCGTCTGTGACCAACTTTGGACACAAATCTGCTCTCCCCGCCCGTTCAAAGATATTTTTAATTGTGGACAACGGACAATTAGTCTGCAACTTATAATTAAATGTAGCCAAAGCTCTGACGCTCTGGCTATGGCGATGGCCACTAAGCGACACTAAGAGTCGGGCATCTAAGTTTTAATTGCCATCATTTGTTGGAGTGCTCAAACACGTTTCAGCAGGGGGGGAAATTATGGTCTACAAGGGGTTGAAGGAAAACACTATAAATCCATTTAAATAACAGAAGTGTTTGGCATCTGATTTCAATGGGAATCACCATCAACAGGGGAGGAGCTTTAACTGATTCGGATTCAGATGGAAATGGGGGATAATTTCCCATTCTAAAGTTTGAGAAATCTTAGGCCCGAAAAGCATAATTAAACTTGATTTTAATCGCTTGCTAGAGGCCCATAAATTTCTCACTTGTTTAATAAATATTTAACCATCAAATATTGGCCTCCAGAAGCCACTGAATATTCTCTTGAAATTGAATTCTGCTGTTGCCACCAGTTAAACATCAAATGTTGATCGAAATCGAAATTAAATATTCATTTATTCAAAATGTGGAAAACAGAAATGTTTCTCGCTCTTTTTTTTTTGCAGTGCCCCAACCGCTGTACATTCAAATGTGCGTTCATGCCCCATCATCTTTTATTCAACACTCGACGAATATAATTTTCAACTATTTTAATTGCTTAAACAATGGCCTTTTTTTGCGGGCATTTAACAAACTATCTGAGAATAAAATGAACACAGACCGAAATCGTCTTCAATTTATGGCAGAAATATAGTAGAGGCAAAAGTAGAAGTGCCAGCACACACAGCACAGACAACAGATACAGAGATACATCGCTCTAATGACTCGAACTAACCTTCGGCAACAAATCACGGCTGTCAGAGGCAGAAAGATGAAAAATAAATATACAGAAATATAAAATACAAATACAATGGCCAGCAGAAGATTTAATAAAGCACCACCACTCCAGTGGCAGTGGCAGCACTGCGGCAGCACAGGCACCACCGAAAGGCCAATCAAGAGAAACCTGTTGCAATGCTCTCTGCTGCTGCTGCTGCTGCTGCTATTGCTGCTGCTGCTGTTGCTTCTGTGGCTCTTAACTTGTTTCTTAGCCGTGTCTTATATTCTGCCTCTTCTGCTGTTGTTGTTGTTGTAATGCAGAGGGTTTCTGTGGCTCTGGTTCACAGTTTTTCACAGTTCTCCACCTCCCCCTGTTGTTTCCCCTGCTCTTTTGGCATTAGAGGAGAGACATGAATGTTCATTAAACCGTAACCGCAGCGGCAACAGCAGCAACACCAGCAAAAGCAACAGCAACAGCGTCAGAGTTGTCAAGCTCTCGGTGTCGCCTCTGAAGCTAAACATTGCGGCAAATGCCAATGCAAATGCCTCAGGGGCTGCCTTTAGGAGAGCTTCTAGTCCCCATATCAGTGACATTTAAGCAGGAAGCTGGCAATATGCTGCTGCCGGCACTGATCCCAACTGACAACGAAGTGTGGATGCTCTTGCATTAATAGCTCTCTTAAGCAATCTTTCCATTCCATTGATCTATTTATTCAATAGATCTAAGACAAAGAGCGATGGAGATGTGTGCAAATGTTTGTTTATTCTTAGCTCTGCTCAGGGACCCATGATTACCAGAATACATCTCGTGGACTTCGAGTACTCCCAGTGGTAAATCAGCCTTAAATTTCACACTTTATTTGCCACAAAAGAAAATATGCCAAAATCTATTTAAATATATTTCACAGCAAACTGCTAAAAGTAACCCTAGAATTTAACAGACTCTTTCGAGTTCTTTTGTCGGTTGTCCGGGGCTCGTGTTCCACTCATTATACCCCCCCGATCCTCGACAAAAAAAGGTCTCATCTTACCCTCGCGCCAGCCCACAGAAACAAAAGGGACAGCAAAACAGCAGTAACAAAAGAGTCAAACGCGCTTTTGGCCTTCGGGCTTTAAACTTTACTTAGCCATGTGTCTTCTCCCCTCTTAACTTTTTACATTTGTGGCAAATGTTGCATCATCATTAATACAGAAATGCCGCAACAACAGCGCACAATCATTGATGGTGATTGCTGATGATGATGCTGATGGTGGGGTCTCTTTCTATAGGGCCTGCCCACTCGCCAGCACTCCCACTGCTCGCTCTCTCTCTCTTGCAAATGCAAAGGCGAATGCGAATGCAGGCAATGATGACAGCTGCTCCTTAAGTTAAGCTTTTGTGTTCGAAATGTTAATGGTTAATGCCAAGACGAGCCTCTTCCGAAGGTGCAGTTCATGAGTCATCTATCCCCCAGACGCCAGACCCCAAAAGCGCGAAAATGTCAGCCGGAGAGGGGTCGGGTCTCTGTGGGTCTGTGGATCGGAGCACAGACTCAAACCGAATACAATTTATCACATGTTGCAATGAAAAATCTGTGAAATGCACTCAGGTGCCTTAAAATATTTAAAGCAGCAGCGGCAGCAGGGCCTCTGGTGAAGTCATTAAGCTGGAAGTTAGGTAACTCTTCTTCGAATGGTCTACGGCACACAGGCGGCCCTGCAGCTGTAGCTGCACGTGGTGGTAGCTTGCAGCACTGCCACTTGATTGAGCCGTAATTAGTCGACAGAGATCTTGTGAACCCTCACTCTCTCTCTCTCGCTCTCTCGCTCTGCTGCGAGTGTGTGTTGCAAACTTAATTATATGTTCAGCGGTTATGTGGGTCGCCTGGGAATTAGCACCCGCGAAAATGTGTTACAGATCCCCGCTGGATAGGAGCAATAATCTCTGAATAATCTGGAAACACCCCAAAGCAAAGAGCGCCCCAGAGCTACGCGCGGTATTCAAATCGACATCGACATCATGGAATCGCATTCCAGGCACGTTGGAAATTAACCAAAAATAAAAGAATAAAAAAAGAATAAAAAAAGAAGAAAAAAGAACCAAAAGACATTCAAATAAAATGAAAAGGCAATCGCAGAAACAACAACAACAACACTCTACTGCTGGGCACGGTCCAAGAGGTGTTGAGGTGACCACGACACCGCGACCAGGTGAACAACCCGTCTGTCGACCGTCGATTGCCTTTTGGGAGCTCTTTTTTTTTACAGCTATTTACTTGTGCGTTAGCCCTAACTCTCGCTCTCTCCCTCTCTCCATCTCTCTCCCTCGTCCCCTCCCCCGTCCCTTCTCTGGGTGTTTCGCTTGTTTGCTATGTGCTCGAGCACCTGTTTGTTTTGTTTTCCAACATGCTGTCGAGATCTCTAATTATATATTTGCCGCTGTTTGCTGTTTGTGTAAACAAAGAAAGTTTGAACCCAACAGCAACAAAAAATTAAAGCAAAAATTACATGGTAAATAAATTGAAAATGTCTTAATTAGTGTGGGGCTAACGGTTAAGCCAACGGAAACGGAAAAAAGTTTGAAAATTTCGAGTATTACCAATTTCATGAAGGGTTCCATCAAAGCGGGATATACATATGAATATCTATCTATACATATGTACATATATTAATTATTATATTAATGATTATACATACATACATTTAAGAGCATTAATTTTTTTAATTCCTTACAAATGAAACATCTCATTAATCATCCACTCTTTTCTTGCCGTGATAAATTCTTTATTTGTTAAATTTCTTTATACAAGTTTCTTTTTTGCAACATTCCCTGCATATTTCCCGTTCCATGTTTCATAATTTTTACTTTTTCTTTGTGTTTTTTTTACATTTTTTTATCTTATGAACTTGCTAATATTTTTTTTGTGTGCTTTGAAGTTATGTAAAGTTAATGCGCCCAGGCAGCAGGCATCTGGCAGCGGGGAGGGTGGAATGCTGGTAGCCGTGACTTTTGTTCAGCTTTTTGTCTGTTACCATCATCGTGTCGCATCATGGTAGATCCACCATCGTCATCGAATCACTTTCACTATCGTTGGTGGGACCCCTCGGGGCTGCTACCCTGACGATTATGATGATGGTTGTGTGCTTGTGGTTTGGATTGTTTATTTTCAGTTTTTGCCATGTTGATATCGTCATTGAATGAATGGATGAATGAACGAACGAATGAGTACAGTAAATGTTTATTTTTGTTTGGATTTTTTCGTATTTGGGGTACCGTATCGAGCAGGGAAAGGAAAGGAAGAGAACTCAATTATTTGCATCCAATTTCTGATAACTGGGCATCATCGTAATCCACAAAAATTCCCCGAGCCTTGCCGCAAATAAAAAGCAAATAAAAACAGAACACAATTTACTTTACACAGCAGTACAGCAGTTGCATATGCAATATATTTTTAGCAACGATTGGTTCAATATTTGTTGAACAATATGCGAACAATAATTTCAGATGGATGCGAAAAAGAGTGCAATAGACTCTCTGTTTTCGTTTGTTGTCTGTTATCTGAAATGTCTGTAAATGAATTGCATTCGCAATTATTTCTGAATATTCATTCACGTGGCATATCAGTCCATCAGATATGGCTCCTCTGCCTGTTTAGGTTCCGTTCCCCTTTCGCTATCAATTGAACCCGTCTGCTAACGAAGGTATTTTGGTTTCGTGGCATTCCGAGTAATGGAAGCAGTCAGTACCCCCCGATTGATATGACAGATATATCAGTTTTAAGTGGATTGATAAGCGCCGAACTATTAATCAGTCCAAGAATAGGCTTGGAAGGTTTCTACTGAATATCCTGATAAGCAAAGAACCCCAGTTACGACTAGGATGTTTACTGCTCTGATCTATGGATATAACTTAATCTTTTGGCGGTGTTTTTATGGCATGTTTCCTTTCAGAAACTGATCTTAATCGCTTGTCAAACGCGACATCGATTCACTCCCCTGCCATACGATGCGAATGCGAGTCGGAGTCGGAGTACGAGTCGGAGTACGAGTGTGTTGCAATTCACGCTCTCCTCAAAGCGTGTTTAGATACGAGTACGACGAGTACGAGTATTAACAGCTTCAGCTTAGACTCTGCTCTGTGCTGTGTGCTGTTTACTGTGGGCAGAGATACGCAAAGTATCTCTGGCTTGTTGGCAACAGCCAACCCATAACCCACACACAGAGCTATGCTTAAGATACAGATACAAATGCAGGGAGAGTGCAGCAACTACTCTTCGAGGCCATCGTCGTGCCTGGTCTCGCCTGCAACTTTTACAATCAGAGCTAATTAGCAAATTCATGCTAATTTCGAGTTGTAACAAATAAAATTACAACGCGTCGCACGTGTCGCCTTATATAATTAGTTGCAGCATGTTGCCAGAAGTTTATACTCTCTTTCTTCCATCGACAGTGTGAGAGAGAGATAACGATAAGCACTCGGAGGAGTGCCAGTTGCCAGTTACCATTCCACGTCCTTGCCTCCTCGTTACGAGTGATAAAACAAAAGTTATGTCCCATGGGAACTCTGAGAATGCTGGAACCACTGCGAAATTCGCATAATTCATAATGAAGATGTTGTAAAGAGTGATCGCTCCAGACAGGGTGGATGCATGGATGGATGGTGGGGCTCCAGTCTAGGGCTCGTTTATCATAATGCAAAAAAGGGCATCCCAGCCATCCACTGGGGCAGCCCTGTGCATAATTACACGTTGGATGCTTCAGCGCAGTCTCTTCCTGTCCTGTACGGATGAGATGACCGCGGGACACGATCTGTGGCCAGTGTGTGCCTTTCTCGTGTCACGGGTGCATATCTATTGGCTGGGGGAAGCAGCTACTGAAAGGTTGGGCTTTCGAGGCCTAAAATCGATTTCAGTTATTGATTGTAATGACTCCTTGGGCCCCATCCTTCATGGCTGCCCTGCTTCTATCCAGTCCGTGCCTCTGCCCCTCTGTCCTGTCCGCTTGCCTTCCCGTCATTTGTAGCTGCTGCATCTCTCGGCCAGCAACGGCCTGGGTTTGTGGCCTATCTTTCGGCCTGGTTGCCTCCCCATTCGGTTGTGTGATTAATTTTTGTGTCGAGTCAGGTTTGGGGCTGCCCCACTGCCAGATCTGCTGGCTCTGCTGGCTTTGCTGGCTCTGCTGCCTTTTGTGATTTGAAAAATTAGTGCAAACTGCAAATGATCATAAATCAAACAGTTTTGTTGATTGCATTCGAAGTGCCCACAAATTGCATGATTTTGCAATTTCTGGACTCGCTACGAGGCAGTGGCAGTGGCATGGTCCTGGTCCCCTCTCCTGGTCGCCTCTGCAGCTGGAACGTTGCAGTTTGCATTCCCCGGATGCTGCTGACACACGACGACAGTCGACAGTCGACAGACAACGGACAACAGACATCGGACATCGATTCCTTGTCCTTTGTGCAAACACAACTGAAGATATTCCGCCTCTTGGTAGTTCCGCAAATAACTTGAATTTTTCTTACGCGAAAACAACTGGCACGAAGCAAAACGAAAACAAAAACAAAAACGACAACGGCAACGATTGCCTGGCATTTTTACGAGTATCTCTTTTTCATTCCTGGCTGAAATTTTATTGTATTGTAATTAAATTGCAAAGGAACACAAAGGAAAATCAAGGGGAAAGGCAGGAAAGGCAGGAAAGGCGCGTTGCGCTATCTAAGTCAGAGTCGCCGCCTGAAAGCCCAACTCTGGGGCCAGTGACGATCACTTGGCTATGGATGATAACTGGTTTCCCCGCTATGTAAATGAAGTGTATACTACTTTGGCTAATACGCGTACTAGCACGAGTGGAGAGAAAAAGAGGGGCAAGCATCGCGTGTGCGACCTTCGCTCATCGATGATTATGATGATGGACAGAGAGAACACAAAAAACCATATAAACATTGAACAATTGCACACAAAATGAAACCCAACTCAACCTCAGCCTCAGCCTCAACCTGCGTCTGAACACTGAGCGAAGATAACTCCATGACGTAACCCACTCTCGAGGCGACTCTCCAGTGACCAATCGTCGAGAGCGTTTCGATCATTAGCAAATAATTTGCGCCATTAGTTTGAGGGCAAACAAACGTGGTGGAGCCTTTGGGGCCGAAATGGGGGATCGTTCTGGTAATCGGCTTAAAGTTTATGGAAGAGCATTTACTTTAATGAACTGCCATCGATGCCCGGGCCCCTGGCTGGGCGGGTGGTCTCCGCTCCATGTTCTCTGTGCCCTGTAAGTAGCTCAAAGTAGATCTCTGCCGCTACTGTGTTTTGTTTCCCCCTCTCTCTCACTCTCTATCGCTCTCTCTCGTTTGTTTGTGCTATCGGGTTTTGCATACTTTGTTGCCGTTGCAGTTTGGAGAGCACCTGGAAGCATCGCTAATTAGTGTTGCCATTTCAATTAGTCGCCGGAGATGTGTGGCCCAGATGGGTGTCACATGGAGAGGCAACACCCGTGCTACATCATGCGATTGGAGGTCTTTGATAGTGTGTCCGCTACCTGTCCACGTGGTACCTTGAAGTATCGTTGCATATCGCCAGCCAACACCAACACCAACACCTAACCGGTTCCCATCAGAGCGTGCTGTTTGTGGGGAGGCCAGAGGGCAGCCGACAGCTGAGGAAAATGGCAAAAAGTAGGAAAAATATGCGATAATACCAGTATGTGGGCGTTTGAATTGAACCCCAGAGAAAGCGACGAGCCAGCCAAGTGCCAAAGGGAGAGAAAAACTCCCCCCAATGGGACACTAAACCATATTGATTGGCTCTGTGTCTGTGTTGCTTTTGGTGACCCACAAAATATTTTCCACAACGTTCAGGAATCTTGTAAGTGGTGGGGAAAACCATGGGAAGGAGTCTGCCAATACTTGTATCCGTAGATTAGCGCAGAGATAGGCGGATGCGGGGCTATAGCATGCCAAAGGGTGCAGTAACGGCAAATTGGTCACTCCGACATGTTAATTATGCTGAAGAGGAATGCTGACGGAATCTGCCAGAGCTTTAACTTGGCAAAACAGACTTGATTAGTGTTGGAGGTGGGAGAAGAATGGCATCCCCTTTTGAGGTGCATTAAAGCTGTGGGGAAGGGAATCTCTTTAACTTTGAGCACCAGAATATTGTTGTTAAGTGTGAAAATAAAAAGCGTAAAATTGATCACCCCGACTCCGACCAACAACTTTGCTGTTGAAACAATAAACAATAGGACAGGCCGGACAGGCACTGCCACACATAATAAAATAAAATTAAACCATAAACCATTAATAATCGCAACTAAATGATGTGATAAACCATTGGAAGCCTCTTTCAAAGTTTGCTTTAATTTGGAATAAAACAGAAATTTCATTTAATATTTTGCATAATTGCCAAATCCCCGAAAAGCATAACCGAGAATGAGAAAGTTTCCCCTTGGTTGCTATGGGAAGTTTTCCATGTGGCATTTCCCAAGCGGAAATGCGGCAGAGCCATATGGAGCAAGTGCCATAAATTCCTATGCCGCGTACACAAATAATTAAGTGCATGAATATATTATTTATAAATATTCCATTATCTATTTGCTATCTGTTGATATAACTTATCGCTGGGACTAACATTTGCCTTCCATTCTGCATTTTCCCTTGCAGCTTTCGGTCACGCTTCGCATTGCGGGGTTTTCCTTTGAAGGAAATTCGGAAAGACTGCAAAAGTCCATGTGGAGGTGAGTGCAAAGTCCCCGCCGTTGCCCTGCCCCTAAAACCAAACGAAACAAACAAATTTTCAATGTCAATTTGTAGTCGGAATTTATGATGTCCATTGTTTTGTCTTTTAGTGCTCTGCTCTTTCTGTTGTTGTTGTTGTTGTTGTGTCCGGCCAAATATGGCCAGCAATTTCACTGAGCCAGGGCCCCGAACCGGGGACTACTTTTGCACTGCTACTTGCAGCCAAACCAACTGCTTGCTGCGTACAAACACAGGTCCAAAGAGACGGGCTTTCCATTGTCTCCTCTCTGGGATACCCTTTCAGAGGCTACTCCTGATTTTGATGACCAAAGGAAAGCCACAAAAAGTATCTGAATTAGCAGTTCTTGTCCTATAGAAACTATTCCTTCATATGCTTCTAATTTCTGCACCTACCACCCAATGCCACCTCATGATCTTCGGAAATCCAATCAATATGGTAAAGGTTCATCTTGCAGGGTATCTAAACCCTCGTAGCCTCAAAGCTGGCAATTGTTTTTCTGTTGTTTTTTGTTCTTCTTTTCGGCTTGTGGACATTTGTTCGTTGTTGTCGCGTCGCGTCGCGTCGCTCTTGGCCTCGTTATTGTGCCAAATGGCCATAAAAGGTTAATTGGGTCCTTAGCAACTGTTGGGCTGCAACAAATAATGCAAACATTCCACGGACTTGGGACTTGGGGGCCCTGTGCTCTTCCTTCAGCAAGAAGAGCGACATGCGACATAGAAAAATCTTAATTAGTTAATTAAAACAACAAACAAACTGCAGTCCAGGTCCCAAGACGCTCTGGCCACAGAACGCTTGCCCCTAAAATAACTGGTTCTCCACTGCAGCAGTGTTCGCCTCTATGTGTTAGCCAAGGTAAGGTCTGTGCTACTGCGTTGTGTCTGTGTCTGTGTCCTGCAAGTAGTTCACTTGGGCTACTGCATAATTCATTCGGTTTTAATGACAACACGAGGATGGAGGCGTGGATGTTGGCTCTTGGCTGTCGGCTGTCGGCTGGTAGCTGTTGCAGCATGGAGGATGATAGTGATAGAGACGCGTTGTCTGGCCGTTGCACACCCATGCCATAGATCTCTCTCTCTCTCTCTCTCTCTCTCTGTTTGTAGTTCCCCTTTTGTGGTTTTTTGTGTTTGGTGTGTCCCTTTGGTCTGAGACTCTTTCAAATCCCTCGAGGTGGCATTAAACTATGAAAGGCATTTAGTTTAGCGATTTATATAGGCGACCTTTTGACAGTTTTATGTCCAGGTTGTTTCCCCCAACGATAACGAGCACAAATGCAGCCTGCTCTTCCTTTGCTTTTCCTTCATTAAATGGAGCGGCAAATGTATCTGTATCAGTGTGCCAGCACTCGTACGGATGTATTTCGCTTCGTTATCCTTTGGCATCATCGATGCAATTGCCTGGCAGGGATTTATTTGCTTTTAAGCAGTTTGTAATTGCCAATATATCTGACGGGACATGGCATCGAATCGAATGGAATCGAATGGAATGGAATGGCAGACAAGAGACAGGGCCCCAGAGTCCGCTGGGAAATCGGAATTGAATTCCTTCTTAACGAGAGCAACCAAATTAATTCCACACAGACCTTGGGGCACATTCGGTATTCGGTGTTGCAGAGTCACACAGTTTAAAGGCTCTTAAATTAGCTGCATCGAATATCATTTATGATACTTTGCAGCATTTCACCGCTCTCCCCTTCACTTGACCTTTTCCTGGGCCACAGACAGGCCCGTACAAATTGTTCGAAAAAGGGTCCCAAATTACATTTTCTATAGTCCAGCCAAAGGCTTTTCTTCCACTTGCACGCTTTCCGCAACCACAAGCTGCCCCACAAATGGGGGCCCCAAATCTGCTGCGGGACCCAACTCCACCCTCAAATAATGGGAACATGCTACGAGCCCTGATATAAAGAAATGACCAACTGCCATTAGGCAGTAGATATTAGATGGGACCACGTCGCAGCGAGGGGACGGGCGAGCGAAAATGAAACCATTTTTGTCCTTTGACAGGCAATTTTCAAGCGTAACATTTTCGATATTTTCTGGCCTTCGACTCTAGCCCCCTGCCTGGTTTTTTCCGCCACAACGCAACCGAATTATCTTTCCCGGAAAACGGGCGAGAAATAAAATATGTCCTGTCCGACGGCTGGTGACCCACAACAACGGCAACAAAAAAAGTAAAAGAAAAAGGAAAAAATGTATATAAAATCTAACGATGATAGTTTATACGGCCAAAAGCGATTTTTCCTCTCGCACACTCCCCGTCCCCCGCAGGACATGTTTCTGGCCCGGAATATTTAATCGAGCTGCCTGCCACAGTTGAAATATATTGAGTGCATTACGAAATCCAGCCGCTGGCTCCACACATCTCCCATGCCCATCTCCGTTCAATCATTTGATTAAATCTAAAACTGTTTACGAGCCTCAGCACTCTGTTTTTCTTTATTCATTCCAATGGAAAGTAATAAATTAATTTTTCCATCTCGCTCTCTATTTTGTTTGCTTTTGTAAAACCTGAACAAACAAAATTAACGCTGATAACTTTTGTGTGCGGCCAAATCTTTTAGACTAGTTTCGCAAACAGTTTTGTGGCAGTTCTGATTGGCGGGGGGAAACCAAAAGGGGCCTCTGGGCACTGAGGTTCGCTGTGTAATACAAGTCAGAGGAGGAGGAAATACTCCCAAATGCGCTGGGAATTTCATTTTGGTGCAGACTGTATGTATAAGCAAATAGTTTGTTAGTTGCTTGCTCCGCATAACTATGAGTGTTTACCAATACAAAAGATAACCAATCAGCATGTTCATTAGCATTTACAGCAGAGCTACTCCAGCTACTATCTATCTAGTTCGCACAGATACGTATCTAGTATCTGTGTGATGTACCTTGATGATACAAATATTAATGCAATGATGTTGCTATTGGGTTATTATTCTTTCAGGTTTTACTTCTGTATTTCTTTTTGGGAACATACATTTTCCTTGTGTTTTCTCTTGCGTATCTGCTGTAGAAATGGGTAGTCCACAAGTCGACTCCTTTGCCCCGTGTACCAGCGTATGAAAGGGAAAAACCTTTAAAAATATTTCGCCCAGTTTGTTGGAAATTAGTTTCTTATTCAATTTGGCCCCAAAAGTGGTTGGAGTGGATGGGCAAACGGCCAAACAGGGCCAACAGTCTGGTATTGAAAAGAGGCGGCTAAAATGCATTTCCCGCTGCAGAGGAGGAGGAGGCAGAACAGCGAAACGGAACTCAAACAAAACCCAAAAGTTGAAAATCAGCGCGGAAAATACACGAAAAATAAAACGTGAAAAATCGTGAAGAAGGCTCTGCTCCCATCCCATTCCATCCCCTCCGATCAAATCCAATCCGGTCGGATTCCGACCAGTCAAGTTGAAAAATGGCCAGCAATGGAAATGCAAGTGGCCCTGACTCTGACTCTGACTGTGGAACAGAGTCAAACAAATAACTATTGAGGTCGGATAAGAGTGGGGAAAGCCCCGTGCCAGCAGGTGGAAAATGCAATGCATATGCAAATGAACAATTGATTTCCCTGCGGCTCATTTGGAGTTTATTCGCTGCGATTTTTAGCCTACCTTCGGGTATTTCTTACTGTCTCTCGAAACTTGTTTGACCCTCCAATTAGTTTGCGGTTCCTGCTTTGCTGTTGGCCAGGGCATTAGCCACTGGCAGAGACCTGACCTTGTTTCCATGCGCTAGCCCACACAAAGCCAAGTGCAAGGTCAGCGGAGAAGGAGAGAGAGAGAGAGAGAGAGAGAGTGAGAGAGAGAAAGCGTAGAGGGTGGGAGCGGAGACCTAGAGAAGCGGAGCCCCAAAAAGCAGAAGCAGAATCTCTGGGGAATTCAGATTACGATTCATCTGAATTTTTTTGGATTTGTGGATTTTGTGCTGCTGTGTTGTTTGCTTTTTGGGCTGGGCCAACGAGTTTGGCCAGTTTCTTGGGACAGTTTGCGGAGCGAATTAGCCAACAAAAAATCTTGGCCAAGTTTTTGACAAGTTTGTTGGCCACAAAGGAAACGATTTGTGGCTGCCAGTCATCATAGATTATCATCTCAAAAGACCAACAAAAATAGAAGGGGAATTAGACTACAGATTTGATTTGATTTCTGGCTTAGTGGATGCCAAGTCTTAATGATCGCATGGCATGGGCGCTGCTCTGTGCTCGGTTCATTCAACCGCACTTTTCCCATCACTTTGATGGCTTTCCACTCCGTTCTAATTACCCACCTGTCATCTTCTGTGGCTCTCCTCGGATCCTTCGGATCCTGTTTTGAAGCAGAAAGAGATGTCTAGAAAAGCCATTTAATTGCATTTTCCTCGTGCCTGGGCAAGAGGGAAAATCATTTCTGCTGCTGCCCGGCTTTTTGTCAAATTGAAAGCCATAAAAAATGCGTGGCATGCTTCCAATTGTCGGCCGCTCGGATGGGGCAGGCAGGCCGGGCAGATGCCGTGCAGATGAACGTCTGCTGAGGCTGCTGCCTGCCTGCCTGGTAGTAAGTGCTGAGGATCCGCTGGGAAACTGGTCTTTGGATGTGGACTGGTTCGGTGGATGGCAAATTAACAGTTAAGCGCCAACGGTAAATAATTGTCAAAGACAACATCCCATCGTCGATGCTGCCTGCCGCATGCTGCATGCTGCATGCTGCCTGCTCGTGCTGCACCGAGGATGAGGCTGAAGATGAAGTCGCTCCATCGAAAATGAGGTTTGACTGGTTTCGCCGTGACATGAACCAAATGCCCAAAAGGAGTCTTCGCCAGCCATCCATTCAGCCAGAGTCATCCAAGTACAGTGAGCACTGCCTGTGAAGGAGGGAGAGAAATGAAGCGAGAGCGAGAGAGGGATCTTAAGAGGTATCTTTGAAGCTTTAGAGGGGTATGGAAAGTGCCACTACATTATTTGAGCGAACTCGAAACCCATAGAAAGCCAAGTAAAGTGGCAGTATCAACTTATGACGGCAGATAACTTTTAAGAGAACTTTAGGAATCATTTCTGTGCTCAGCGCACAGTCTGCAGTTTTCTCTTTGATTTTGTCTCTCAAAAGTACGGAGGCGGCACAAAAGCCAAAACCAAACCAAAATCGAAATGAAATTAAATTAAAATGAATTAGGATTTCCATTTGTGGGAATGCCACGATTCGCACTGTACCTCCATGACCTGTCCGTCTGTCTGTCTGCCTGTCTGTCTTCTCCCTCCACTCCGTTGCACTCTGTTGCCGCTGGTCTGTTATGTTTCCTAGACTGGTAATTCTAGTCGCCTTGGTAACTTCTCTCTCTCTCTCTCTGGCTGTTGGCTTCTGGCTGCTGCCGTTGGCGGATGTGCAAATATTTTGATTAAATTTTCTCCTACCCGTTCTCCATGGCAACTTTCTTTCCACGAACCAAAATGCAGCCACCGTGTGCAGTGGCATCATCATCATCATCATCATCAGCAGCAGCAATAGCAGTGGCAGTGGCAGCGGCAGTGGCATCTATCTCTCAGTTCTTGCGGTGCTTCTTGGAGGAGTCTCGCTTTACGTTCCCAGGTGGCACCTTTAGTGGAGCACAACGGTCGGCGGCAGCTTTTGAAAGACGTTCTTCCGTGACTGGCTGGCTTGACCCGTGGCTAAGACTTTATTCCCCCCCACCCGAAATGATTCCCAAAAGTTCAGAGCAGAAGAACTTCATTAGAGCACAGAACTCATTAGCGGCGGAAACTTTTCCATTTGCCGGAAAATGAATATTAAACGGGCCTCTCCTCTCCTCTCCACCCTTCACTCCTCTCCTTTCTGGCTCTGGTTCTGCCTGTGCCTTCGTTTTAATAACTGTGGATTAAGTCTGCATAAATAATAATGATTATAAACTGTGTGAAACTGCACTCCCCCCCTCCCCACCATCCATTCATATTCTCTCTTCTGCCCTTCCGAAAAGTTTCTGCATAAGAAAATGACAAATGATCGCCAAGGAAAAGTATTCCGAAAGTGGCTGCCAGGATGGAGGAATGACGGGAGGGAAGGAAAACCGCGGTGGTTTTCCACTGCTTTTCCTTTGAGTTTTCCCCTGAGGTAGGGATGGACGGGGCCTTTACACTTCTTTCGTCAAGCGTGGGTCGAATTATCTTGGCAATTATTTCTCTAAAAGCTGCGCTGATTAATGGAGCAGCCCAGACCCACAGCCAGAGATAGCCACGAACCGAAGGTAATTTCCGAGAAGGAAGTCTCCGACTCTTTCGTACTGCTATTCAATTTAATTGTATCTTATCTTAGAGCCAGAAGCAGAGGACGCACAAATTGCTGTACTGTTCGCTTATCAGTCAATTAGCCAGGCGATAAGACGCTACACGGCTCACAAAACCCATGCGAATGAGCAGGTAATGAAGAGAGACACACAGAGAGAGAGAGAGAATGGCAGGAAAAAAAGTAAAAACTCAAGACAAGTAGCCCCTCGGGCGGAGCAGCCTGTCATCGTAACAATGGCAACCACTTATCAGCCACTCGCTCTGTTTCTGTTTCTCCTGCATCTATAATTTCGCTTTCAGGTTGTTGTTTGTTTGTATTGCTGGCAAACACACACACGAATTTCCATTCAGCCGCAAAACTAAACCGCAACTCATTAAGCGAGACACTCAAAAATGTAAAATACCAATTTGGAAACAATTCCAGACAGGGCTTGCCAATCAGTGATAACATGCAGCAGGAAAAACCCACAACTCAACATAAATATGCTGCAAATGGAAATGGAAATCGCTAGAAGTTTTTTGGGAATGTCACTCACAAAAAAACTATCTTTTAATTGGATGTTCAAAGTGGTTCTGAAGTGAAGATAAATTTCATTTGGGACTAATCAAAGTTAGGCAACTGCACAGGAGCGTAGTTATCTTTCCCTGGAGGAATTGTTTGCTACAGAGTCTCCCTCTAGTCGCATAGTTTTTCGAATGTTACCCAGTCCCAGTTCCCCACACAAAAAAAACCCTTATCGCCCTGCTGCAGCTTTGTCCATGGGGGGGAAAATCCTAATAAACGCCCAACATTAAATGCCAATTTGGAGTTAAACATATCCCGCAACCGATGCGATGGCCATTAAATATTATGATATCTACGGCCACATGCCACCCTCCATCCCACACACCCATTAAAGCAAACGCATAAAAACCAAACATTGCGCATACGCTGTGTGCACCGCAATCAAACCAATGCCGCACAATACGACAGAAGCGCATTTTAATAAATATACAAATTTAAATGCTGCACACAAATGGCAGGGGGAGGGCATATAGTGCGAGACGGCGCCTTTCAGGGGTAGTATTTTGTGTGGAGCGAGCAGGGGAACAGCAAAGCTCCATAAATGACATTTATGACATTGCAATCCGTCAATTATTGATACAAGTATTTGTATGTGCTCGTGCAGATATTCCGTGCCAAGTATATACAGCTGTGTTCGTGGAAATATTACTGCAGCACCGTGTCACACTCAAAACTATTTTTGAGACACTTTCAGTCTTCTTAATTGAACAAGTGATATCTTTTCGGAAAGACAGGAATGTAAACAGCACAAAATAGAATAGGGTCAAATACACAACTGCCATTTCCATAAACAGAGCTGTACAAACACATATACTCTTGATTAGCAAAGAGGCGATAGATTAGCACAAGAGACGGTACAGAGGGAGACAGATAGACGAAGAGAAAAATATAGAAAAACAAACATTAACATGAGGAGTAATATTTTTGGTCGTATTCTGCCAGGTGTATTTTTTGGTAGGTTTTCATTTCGTTGACTCCCAATTGATAAACAATTGTGATGCCCTGTGTTGCATGGGTGAGAGGTGTGCGCTTTGATTAGCTTTCATCCGATCTATAAATATCCATAAAGAGAAGTTATAAAAAAGCCCATGAAAATCGTCGGCAGAAATCCGCCAATTATCGTCGTGGCAATGGTTGTATGGCTGGCTCCCTGGCTGTTGTCAGTGCGGTCCGTAAACCGTAATTGAGATTGTCAACATTTGGTGTGGGTTAACACCACACTCTCTCACTCTCTCTGTCTCTCTCTCCATTTCTCTCCCGCTCTCTGTCGCCTATAATTGCTCTATTTTGCCAGGGCAAACTTTAGTTATGTGAGTTGCTGTTTTTACAGCTGAGTGAGGACATGACATGTGTGTGTGGCGGGGGGCTCCCCTCTGTTTCCTTTGTCTTTTGCATTTCTCTTTTGTATTCAGTTTATAAGCGCATTCAGCGGAAATAGCCCCAACACAGCTAGACGGGGCACGGGGCAGGGGAGCATGGGGCATGGCACTTGAACCCAACGAGCCATAACAAAAGGCACACGAAGTAATTAACTTGTATTTATTGTATTCACATAGTTGGCCCCCAAAAGGGGCGGGGCGAGAGCAGGAGGTGGCCTGCAGCAGGGAGAGCCGTTGCCGCCAAGGGTGTAGAGTGCCACTCGGTTCGGGCCATCATCAGAGTGGCAAGAGGAGATTCCCCAAAGTGGACTGTGGACAGTGGACAGCAGATGGAACTGTAGCCATAGACAATCCCCAGGCGGGGGATCGGCTGCCTTCCTGGCCCGGTTGCCCCCATCTAATTGAGAAGCCCAGAGTCGGATTGGCCGTGGGGCAAGCAGCGTGCCACCAGCGGCCTGCATGTGCACCCAATTACGAGTGCGAGTGCGGAGTACTCCTCGCAGAAGTGCCCTCCAGCCATGTTTATTAGTTTTAATTCTCCCCTGCATACACAATTTCCTCTAATAGACTCGAGAGACTCTGCTCTGAGCGCTCGTATTAATGCAAATTGAGTTGGCTCCAAGCGAATTCCTGCCCCAGAGGCAGCCAGCAGAAGCGTGCTGAAGCGTGGGGGGGTGGGAGTCAAAGCGAATTTTAAGGAATCTTTTGATAGAAAGAACATTTTTCTCCCCGACAGCTTCTTGGATTTATGGTGGGAGATTGTTGGGCTTAAGAAGTGCCTTAAATGAAAATTAATCTCTGCGGGAAATGCTGGACTTTTCCCAGGATTATGGCTCCTGTGACTGAGCTCCGACCGTGACGCAGAACCACAGAAGGAACCGAAACGAACCCAACTCTGAGGGGCGGTGGACAGTCCAGTCCGCTAATTGGATTAGCATCGAAGGGTATTCAACTGCGGTTAGCCCGCTGCTCTGTGCTGCGAGGGGGGGGAGAAGGGGAAACCGCACAATTTCTTGTTTCTGCCCCTGCCCCC
Organism: Drosophila ambigua; assembly: GCA_018150905.1. NCBI lineage: Eukaryota > Metazoa > Arthropoda > Insecta > Diptera > Drosophilidae > Drosophila > Drosophila ambigua. Next base: position 7,089,542 of record JAECWS010000001.1, on the reverse strand, counting down.
CCACATGCCCCCATCTGCTCGACACGCAACTCCACTTCTGCCTTGGGATCATGGTATGGTTTATGGCCTGGCCTCTGGGCCGACGACGAACGCTGCTCTCTGCTCTCTGGTCTCTGCTCTCCGTTCGCCGTTCGCTGTTCTCTGTTCCATTTGGGGGCCAAAGCCAGAGCCAAGTGGCGTGTCCATGTCATTTACCTGGCAGCCACTCAAGTGGTTACCGTGGAGAAGGGCGAAGGGGAGCAGGCATATCGAGGCACTGGAGAGCACAAAGTTCTGATGCGGTTTTTGCTGCAATTATATAATATTGACATTAGTTGCATGTTGCCTGTCGCTTTATGTTTGTGCCGTTGTCTTTGCCTTTGCCGTTGACGGGACGATGCGAAGGGGAAGGGGCGGAAAGCTTAATTGCAGATGATGCTGCCACAACAGGCGCATGAGGCATGAGGCAGGTGGCATGTGGCCACAACAGAGATCTAAAATCAATATTATTCTTAATGGCTCAATTATTTGATTTGCGTTTCAATTTAATGGCTTAATGCCTTAAATTAATTGCATTCGGCCTTCTGTTCCTTTGTTTTATGCTCAACACCGAGACTGAAACTCATTCCCCCTCTTTCTGGCTCTCTCTCTTCCACAGCTAAGGACCGCCCGGAGTGCAACGTCTGCCACTGCTATCCGCAGTTCTTCCCACAATTCGAAGATTGTCCACACATATCCACAAAAATCAGACTGAGACGAGAGCAGACTGCAAGCAAATCTATATTTTGATATCTTCCAGAAGAGCAGAAAGAGCACACCACATATCAGAGACAAGGAGAGAATCGGAGAAGCCAAGACATATCCTAAAAACATCAAACGTCGTAAATCATTGCCGGGCATTGATTAATGTTGCGTATACGCCATGTGCGCCCATGCCACAGACCAGAAGAAAGAGGCCTCGTAACTAAGTGAAAGCCGCACAAAGCAACGCAAAAACTGAGACCTCCACTGGGCCAGAGAGATTTAGTGTATCCGCTAGCACCTTTTTTGGCCGAAAGCCACCACAGCAGCAGGAGCACAGCTACAGCAACTACAGCCACAAGCAACACACACAGAAAAACCAAAGATGGCCTTCATCTGGCGTCGACGCTCGACGACAATCGTCAAGCTGGTGGCCTTCCTTCTGGCCATCTGGTTCTGCATCGCCTTCCTCGTCTACACGGACGACACACGGCGTCGCGCCGCCCAGGAAGGGGCCTCAGGCAGTGCCGCAGGCGGCGGAGCCGCTCCACTCGGGGATCCCATTGCCTTGCCCCTGAGGAACGGCGACCTTGCCGATCCCCTCAACGAGGACATCGGCCTCAATGGCAATGTCATCAATGGTGGTGCGGGGCTGCGCAACGAACTGGAGGAGGCGGACATTCCGCCCACCGCCGCCAAGCCCAAGGCAAACGAGTCCGCACGCCTGTCCTCGGAGAAGAAGCCCAGAAAAAAGGCGGCTCCGGGTCCCATTCCACTTAAACCAAAGGCACAAGACGGTGAGCTCTTTTGTTTTATAATTAAACTGACTTTAGTCGTAGAGAATGGTATTCCTTGAGCTGAAAAGCGGAAAATCCGCTGGCCAATCTCCATAAAAGGGTCAGAACATTAGAGCTAATTAGAAGTCCCTGCCAGCCAGCCAGCCAGCCAATCCCTTTTCCATCGAAAATCTTTGCAGACTAAAACTAATCAATTCAATTTTCCTTTCTTAGCGAATTAGTTCTCTCTGGGAAAAGTTTTCCTTTCCGTTGCCTTGCCAGCAGTTTTCCCCAGATTACTTTCTCATTTTCCCAGCGATTTAACATCCTTTTCCCTGCTCTTTGGCGCATTCGCTCCCTATCGTATTCCCTATAGTATTCCCTTTTTTTTTGCTGTGCGCCGAACAATAAGCATTTATATTGAAATCAGTTGCACATTTATTTCCATTCCGGAATCCGCACAAATGGAAGCACCGCGCAGTCCCCTTGGCTCTTGCTCGTTTTATCGGTGCTGGGAAATCTCTTTCATGCTTTTCCCTGGACGCTTTGCACTTCATTTCCACGCAATCGCTTGCAACTAATTCCCATCAATTCAATGCACAATTCATGCCCCCGTTGCACCCATTGCACACACATCCTTCTTGGGAGATTGCATTTTGGGTCACCAGCAGCAGCAGCAGCAGCAGCAGCAGCGGCAGCAGCTGCCCGAAGAACCCGAAACCGAACCCATCCGCATGGAGGATAATAGCACATATGGGGCGGGGGTTTCTTTAGGAACCCCCCCTGCCAGAAAAACTTGCTGCTGCTGCTGTCACACTTCCTCGTTTTTCTCTGGTGGCCGCCGCCTTTGTGCCTTTAAGAAAATTTCTAACAAGTTTTACAACAATGTCGAAGATGCCAGCGGCAAATACTAACAACCCGAACAACTCGAACTGCAGCAACACGAGCACTTAACAACTTGGAATTGCTGCCAAACAACATTTTCAATGTCAGGCGAATGCTCGCTGGATGTGGGCCAGGGGGCAGGGTAGTATACTGCAGGGATAGAAAGATATAGACAGACAGGAAGACAGACAGACTGGCAGGCATTCGCATTAAACTTTTTGAGGGGAAACACGACTAATGAGGCTGCAGGCAACGACTAGGGGATACCCTACCCTACCCCACTCTAGGGACTTGACTTCTTTGCTCTGTGTGTATTGCCTATCTGGGCTATCCACCTGTGCAGGTTACTGATATCTAAATCTGCGATCAAGTGAAAACTCAATCGAGTACCTCTTTATTTATGGACACCACAGAAATTGATGGAAAGAAACTTGATACGCGTGAGATTTGCACTGCCACGTTTGGTATTCATATACCCTTTTAATCTACGCTGCAAGGGTATGATAATATTACTTACTAATCAAGTCGGGAAAGGCTTGGGGAAGGCGGAGCGAGTGGAGGAGGTGGCAGATGTGGCAGAGACAGCTACAGAGCCAGAGCCATGGCCATGGGATAGATTTTTCCTCAATGGACACTTGACTGGACTGGACTGGACTCTGCCCCGCTTTCTGCCCAGGCAAATCAATGAAGCCCGTCTGGGGCCCAACCAGGCATGACTCCAGAGGGGGCAGTGGCAGAGCTAAGAGGAGGAGGAGGAATAGATAGACCTCGCTTTTAGCTTCCTGTATGTGTGTGCACGCCCTTCCTCATCCACCATCTATTGGCTGGGGCTCTCGCATGTGGAACAAGCATTTAAGATTGCATCAGCATGTGGTCGACTGACCATCAGTCGTCAGTCCATGGTAGGCAGCAGGCGGGATACAGGGGAGAAGGAGGATAGCGAAAGATCTACATCCAAGTTTCCGTCTCCGTCTCCGTCTCGGACAATGCACGTATTTGCAATTTCGCATATCATGTTTGCATCTCTCCCTCTTTGGGCCCCATCATCCATGCCCCATCTTCAGCCTAGGTTCTCCTTGTGCAAGTCCCTCGCCTCCCTAGTCCCTCCTCCCTCCGCCCATGCCCATCATCATAATCATCGTTGAGGTGGCAAAGCTACAAGTTGGATCCTTTTCTTTTGGGCCTCTGCTCGAGCAGCAGCTGCCCCATGGCGTCAAAATTGTGTGCAAGCCTACAAACGTTTACCAACACTCGCCAGGCAGGACCCACGGATCGAACTTCAACAGTGGTTCGAGGGCTACAAAACTAATCATGCTTTTACTTGAGCTTTGGCGAATATTTTCTGATCAGCGATGGTTCGAGGGACGTCTCAGGCTGGAGGAATTTCGCTTTTGATGGTTACCTTTGGGTTACCTTTGTTCTGCGAACTACTTTTGCTAGACAAACGTTTTATAGCACATTCAATGCCCAGACTATAACTTTTAACAATACTCACGTTTTATGGTTGGCTCGATGGGGTGCCAGGGCGACCACTGTGGCTGCACCTCCAACCCTAACCCTAGCCCTAGCCCTGGCCCTCGATCTGCTGCATACTTCATGTGTGCCTGTGCCTCTGTGCCTCTGACTGTGTGCCATGTGGGTCCACGTTGTTCATAGCTGGTAATTAGTGTTGTTGTACTTATTGGCTTTGGCCTTGGGGGCGCGTTACCACCACCAAAAGATGCAACAACGAGACGCGCGAGAGCGTCGTGGTACCAACACGACGTTTATCGCGCGCTCGCATCGGGTTCCTTAGAGTCCACTCTACTCCTCGACTCTCCCCCATTCCATCCCACCAGCAAACCTGCCTGCAGGCCATGTTATCTTGATCGCTGGCCCTACTGCCTGGGATGCCTTTATGGTGCCTGCCCCCGTCACTAGGGCCCCTCTCTGCCCCCTTTGTGGGGGATCTGCTATGTGCATAATTTTTGTTCTTTGCAATTTAGCAGCGATAATGATTTTATATATTCAAGGCAACATCATAGACACGCCCCCCGAAGGCCCCCTTTTTGCTGTCGTAGCAGTTGCATGCCACAAGCGGCACAAAAGCAGATTGATTTGCCCGTCTCTCGCGTCGTTCCGCCGCCGCTTGCCTCTCGTTTCGTTTCCTTTCCCTTGGCTGTTCCTGTTTTTAATCAATGCTAATCCCGGGCAATGCCTGATTTCTGCTGTGCTCGCATGTCTATTGTCGTTTCCGCTGCCCCCGTCACGGGGGGGAATCACACGTGACTCGCCCTAACCTCATTCGTTGTGCGAAATAACGGTACTTTGGCATATTATGTTACAGTTATGCGGCAAACATGATGAAACATGAACGACAATGAAATGAGAGATAGAGCGGGAGCGAGAGCGAGGGAGCGGCATTTGTCACACCCCCACCCCAACTATGTTTAGTCCACATCCTGATGGCACCTTCCACCTGCTGCTGCCACCTCCCACTGCTCCGCCCTCTGCTGCTGCTCCTCCCTCTATCTCTTTGTCAATAGCCAAACATTTATGGCTTCCTGTCACGCTCAGGCGTGTCCCTTGAGCGCTTCTCTGCGCTGCGATTGTCTTTCCTTGTTATCTCTCCCTCTCCACCCCCCCCATCCTGCATTGTCAGCGCGTGGCGCGGAACATAACGCATACGCAGCGTTGCTGTATGTCCCCTTCCACACACACACACACCTGATGTGACAATGTCAACTACGATTTTCTCATCGGAAAAGTGCACGGTTGATCGAAATGCAGACCAAAGCACGGGAGTATTTTTCGGTACGAAAAATTCAATTTTAATGGAATTTATATGGTTCATCTGGTAAAAGTGCCAAGAACATAAAAATATATCCAGTGATGGATTCTGCTTGCGTTCTTTAAGGCATAACCTTTGGCCCCACCTCTGGCTGTGCGTGGGCGTGTCCCAAATTGGTTTACTCCTCGCATAAGAATAGGCACCCACCCGCTGGTTCAGGGCATTTCATTAATGTCTCAAGGGGCCATAAATATGCAACAGAGAATCAATAAAAGACATAAAATCCAGTTACGGGGAGCAGTCCGCGCCACAGCCCATACTTTTTGTTTTATTGTTTTTTATGATGATGATAATGCGTGTGCGAGCCGCATGCAAAATAAAAAAAAGTTCATTATAATGACTGAGAGGGAGGGAGCGAAGGATGGGAGACAGAGAACTAAGGATGCTTGGAATCCTGTGGCGGAGCCGTGAATATTCCGCAATGAAGTTATTACTACGGCAACGGGCGACAAATCATAAAATTTATGAGTGAAAACCCCCCGCTCCTCTTTGGGAGCCGCCGTCCGCCTATGGCCGACTTAATGGTTTTTCTCTTATTTTCCGTTTTTGTGCGAACAAATTTATTGTCGGCTGATTGGCCTGCTCTCGCCTATCCATTCCATTCTTCCACTTCAGTCCACTGCACGCCACTCTTCCCGGACTAGCATAATGCGGTTTATATTCCCCATGCCCACTCTCCATACCACACCCTACCATCCTTTACCATCTCTCCTATCCTGCTCATTTTCAGCATTTTATGGCTTTTTATTTTGCCAGAGCTAGCTTTTTACGCTTATTGAAATTGAAATGATTGCGGTAATTGAAATGTTCCTGCATCGCTGGCTGCCCCACCCTCAGAGGCAAGGATAGTGATTGGGGAAGCCAGAAATATGTTCCCCGATTGGCATATAAAGAAGAGTTTTCGTGGACTGAACAGAGAAAACGAGTTAATAAAACCCAAAGTCGCCTTAGTGACTCTGAATTTAGTTATGTTTTTATTGAGTATTAATTGAACAGGTTCTGGTTATGCTTGAAAAGGGAATGGGGCTAGTTCTGTGGAAACCCCAACCGTGGTCAGACCCAAAAATATTTTATTTCTTAAAATCCAAAGCTTAAGATCCCCTGAAATCAATTTGGCTGGGATTTGCCCACAGTTTAATCTATAGAAAGCAAACCGAAGCTCAAGTAAATGTAATTCCCAGATGGAAATCCAGTTTAATTAAATTTGGAAGCCCTTTAAGCAGGGGTCTGTCCTCCGTACCTGAAATTTCCATTAGCAGAGAAGCGAACCCGAGGATGAATAGTGAAAGGCACACAGACCGGCATTCAGGCGATGGCCAATAAGTGTCACTTGTGGCTGACAAATCGCATAAAAAGCAGAAGCAGAAGCGCACGAGCAGGCAAGGCAGCGGCAGCGGCAGCCAGGAGGAAGGAGGCGCCTCCTGAGAACAGGAGAATATTTCATATTTCCATGCAAATGCAAATAACAAAATAATAAAATGCACAGCAAGGATCCACACACAGATAGGAGTAGTAGTTGGGTGGATGGGTGGATGGGCGGATGGGCGGATGGGGGAGGGACACACATGAGGAAATTTGCAAGGCAAACGATTTTTCATAACCATGTGAAGGACCCCAAAGCAGAAGAAGCTCCTGATGATGGCAACTTTTCATGTGAAATGCACTGCGATTTATCTCGACAGGAAGTGAATGTTTGTCCCTCTGTGTGGCTGTGTGTCTTTGTGAGTTTATTTTGTCATAAATTTCACGCACAACAGGGTTCCCATGCTCATGCTCATCTCGCCAGCACCTTAACCTGCAATTTCAAGGCAAATCAAATCAGACAGTAAAAGCAAACATATTGCTAACGATTCCTACACGCTCTCTCTCGTTTTATCTTGCAGATACGAAAAAGGTGATAGATCCACCTGCCAACTTCGATGAGAATCTGGGAGAGATGGGCAAACCAGTCCACCTGCCCACCGAGATGTCCGACGAGATGAAGAAGGCCGTGGACGATGGCTGGACCAACAATGCCTTCAATCAGTACGTTTCCGATCTGATATCGGTGCACCGCACACTGCCGGATCCCCGGGATGCCTGGTGCAAGGATACGGCCCATTATCTCAGCAATCTGCCAGCCACAGATGTCATCATCTGCTTCCACAACGAGGCCTGGACCGTGCTGCTGCGGACAGTGCACTCGGTGCTGGATAGGTCCCCGGAGAGCCTCATTGGCAAGATTATCCTGGTGGATGACTACAGTGATATGCGTGAGTGTTTTATGGCAACTTATCTTTCAGCCAATTGATCCAAATCATTGGATTTATGCTCCATTTTAGCACATCTCAAGAAGCAACTGGAGGACTACTTTGCCGCCTATCCCAAGGTTCAGATTGTCAGGGGGCAGAAGCGCGAGGGCCTGATTCGTGCCCGCCTCCTGGGCGCCACATATGCAAAGTCGCCGGTTCTGACTTATTTGGATTCCCATTGCGAGTGCACTGAAGGTGAGCCAGCAATAAATGCGAATGCCTGAAAGTAGGCAACATAATTGGGACTAAGACATTGTAGCATACTTTTAGAGGGGCATTATATTTGTGGCTGAATTTTAATTCCATTTTCCATTTTAATTTGTTTCTGCGTTAAATTAACATTGAAAGCCACTTCGTATTCCTCTCTACGGTATTTCGTAATTTAATTTTCATAAATACGGAAATACGTTTCCTCCTTCGTTAAATGATTGACATATCCATTTTCCAGCCCTCTCTCTCTCTCTCAATCTCTCTCTGTCGTACCTTTTATCCATTGAGCCCACTGCCAATATGCTAATTGCCCAAAAGAAACCTTTGATAAGGCAAAAATCAATATTTAAATTTATGCGGCAGCCAAAAGCCAAAGAAAAATTAAATCAAATTTAAATGCAGAAATTTCATTCCTGTTTTACAAGCCATTTCCTATTCGAGTATCCTCCTCGGAGGCTTCGCCACCCTGGGGAGTCTCGTTTCTGGTTTATGGTCGAGAGTCTAACGGTCTGTTCGTAACGTTTTTGATGGCCATCAAACAAAATCCGTTGGGCCGAAAATGATGGCAATAAAACAAGGGCCCAACTCGAGTAAATCACTTGAGCCTCTGTATTATCCTGGCCGGGGCTCTTCCTCATTTCCCCCCCCACTCGATAAGCTGAGTGACTGACAAGAGTACGTAACAAAAGGCAATCAATTTAGTTTATTAAGAAAGTTGCAGCCAGAGCCGGCAATTGGTTGTCAAAAACTATCCGAAAGCCAAGCGAAAAGAAAAGCAATTTCTCCATTCATGAGGCGGTTGATGGATGGATGGATGGCCGTGCCCCGAAAAAGCAATTAAACCCAGTCGTAGCAGTGTTTTCACAATTTCAATTCGTTTCATCCTTTTGTTTGCAGGCTGGCTGGAACCGCTGCTGGATCGCATCGCCCGGAACTCCTCCACCGTCGTCTGTCCCGTCATCGATGTCATCAGCGATGATACCTTGGAATACCACTATCGCGACTCCAGCGGCGTCAATGTGGGTGGCTTTGATTGGAATTTGCAGTTCAGCTGGCACGCGGTGCCCGAGCGTGAGAAGAAGCGACACAATGTGAGTAGATTGTGAATTTCTGAATATTGTTGCGCCCCCCACGACATCATGGAGCGGGCTTAGTACGGGGCTTCCTCCCGCGGCCAACCTAAACATACGCGCCATGCGTTCTTCTGGGCTGAGTTGGGTTTGTTCAACCCTTCGGTTGCCATGGCTATGGCTGGAAACCGTTTGCAAAATGGGGTTATTCCCGACGCTTCGTTTCCCGCTCGGCGCGCCAAAATCATGAAGCCGCTTAAAGCGCTTGAACGTGACTACAAAAACTGAATGTTTGCCGTAAAAAGGGAACGAATGCCCCTGCCCTGTCAATGCACACACAAACTCTCGCGATACGAACGCCAACACGGACACGGATACGGAAACCAACACCATTCAACCAATCTCACGTACAGGCCACAAAAGTGTCGTTCGCTGTATGAGCCATTAGGACTAAGAGTCGTTTCACGGGGCAGATGATCTAACAGAAATTCACCAAGAACTTGGGATAAATTTGCGCTGAGGATAAGTTTACGTTGGCAGCAGTTGTTTATGGTTGTTTATCCAGGAAGAATGTCAGGGTCCAGCCCTCGAGGGCTTCCCTAGAGCCAATCAAAAAGTTGAACTATTTTCCGTACAGTCAAAGGCAAAAGTTTTATTAAATATAAAACGACAATGCGCTGTGGCAAGGGGATCTTTGGTTTTTGTGCAGAGCGTTTCAAGCATATCCACATCGTACCATAAATCGCGGTCCTATTATTAGAAAGAGTCCAGATAGTGCATCAGGGGCAATAAACTCCATCTAATTTTAGTTGGAATTTATTGATTAACTTGTGAGCTGTGCTGGGCTGTTGTTTCGCTTTTAACACGCACTGTACCAGCGGATTTCATATCCGCCCATCCTGCCTGATGCCATAACTTTCCATGAACCAGAGAAATGGCTTTGGCAGTTTATGGCCGCCTGTGCGAGCCACGTACAAACTGTTACCCACACTCCGACACGCAATTAGATACTCCCGCACAGACACACACACACAGATATAGAGAGTAGGCGAGAGAGGATGAGAGTGAGAGTCAGAGAGGAGACAGGGGTTCAGACAAAGTGCTCCACAAATGGACATTCGAAACTGTCGATGGGTTTTCCAGGCGCTGACAGCTGCTGCCTGTTCGTGTTCTCCTTCGTCTGAATGGAGGAAAATCCTCCTTGACTGGGCCTCAGCCAAACCATTTTCCACTTTTCACGTAGCGTCCTACCCGCTTCCCGCATCCGCGCTTTCAACACCTCTTTTTTCCTGGCTGAATTAAATGCGAGAACTGCAGTCAGACAGGCTCTTCGCCAGGATGCTTTTTTTCAATTTGCTTAACATTTTAATTAAAAGTTCATAATTACAACGTTTTCTCTGCCTCTGCCTCTGCCTCTGCGCTGGCGAATGGTGTGAATTGGCTCGAATGTAAGCGATATTACGCATACGCCTCATAGCTTAAAGGCCACAAATTACAAACGGAAATGGAGATCAGACGAGATGGCGAAAGGAGAAACAGAAAGAGCAGCAGTGCCAGCTGAGGATATGGCAGAAACAACGGGCCATGACACTGCAATTAAAAGCCAAAAATGTTAAAAGCAATTTGCCTCCACTGTTGGTAGGCGAATGAATGCCCTTCACAGCGGACATAGCGATCCACAAAGTACAGGCCTTTCGATCTTCGTTCAGCAGTGAAGATTTCTGGCTGAACGTTTGTGCCGAACCTTCTCTCCACTATGCTCCTTGATCGTTTGCTCATATGTCATAGAAAGGGTGTCTACTCCAGCGACTTCCAAAAGCCAGACCCTTCGTTTCTTGCTGCTGCTTCTGTTTCTGCTGTTTTCGTTGCCGTTGCCGTTGCAGTGGCAGTGGCAGCAACGCATTCGGCTTTTTGCGGCGTAAATATCTGGCATAATTGTTTTTACAAGCGCCAAGGGGATTTATGAGAACATTGTTGCCGAAAAATCCTTGCCGAGGACACTGGCAAATTGTTGTTGCCGTTAGCTGCTTTCTGCTTTCTGCCTTCTGCCACAGCTACTGCCTCTGCTACTTCCTGGCGACATGCGGCGTGCAATTTGGTCTCCATCCTCGCCTCGCCACGCCACGCCAAGCCAACCCATGCCTGGCCCTGCCTCAAGTTGCACTTAGCAGCTAAATCAAGTAAGGCATTTCCTGCCTGCCGCCGCCACCGTCTGCCTGCCGTGCCAGCAGCACCATTGGCAATTTGCCGACTCGTAAGGGGAACCGAGGAAGGCAAAGGGAAGCCCATAAATGTTGCTCCGTGTGCCACATGTGTGCCGACAATGATAATGGCTCAGCGAAGATTTCTCACTCTCTCTCTCTCTCTCGTCCTCTCCTCTCAGTGGCAGTGGAAAGTTTTTGCCTGAAATTGAAAATGCTTAAGCGAATGGGAGATTCTCTCGCACTGTCTCTTCCAACCAAAATCCTCAGCGATTTCTTATAGTATCGCTTTGAGGTGCATACCGACATTTATCCCCCGTCAGGTACATACACACGTATATGGGATATGGTATATCCTTCCTCATCCTCCAGCTTGCTCTCGCTGCTGCGGGGCACAGCTGTTGACAGTCCCAAAGCTGCCCGAATGAAAATCCTACCAACTTTTGATGTCTGTCCAAAGTTGCTTAACTTGTTACGAGTTACCAGAGTTGAGGGAGGAGCAGCAGCAGCAGCAGTACAAACAGCAACAGCCACATCGCATAGGGAATCAAAAAATACATATTCGTTATGGGCAATGCCATTGCCATTGCCATTGCCATCGCCATCGCCATCTCCTTTTGCCAGTGAAAAGTTTTTCCTGCAGCTTTTGTTTGTCTTTCCTCGGGGGAGGCAAAAGATGCAAGGATATATTTTATATTTCTCATGAAAAATACTTCCTTTTCCTGCAAAGCTAATGGATTCGGCAACTGGCATTCCACTGGCACTCCCCTGCCTGCCCGCCTTGCCCGCTTCATCAAATCAATCAAATCCGATTTAACAACTGGAAATCCAGAGCAGTTAATCATTTAAAACAACTTAATACAACTGCTGAAAGTTTTCGCCTCCCCCCGAAGTTTGTTTTTCCCCTGGCTTTGCCTCGTGTTTGCTGCCACTCACAGACTTTCTTCTGCCATTGGAGTTTTCTTCGCTCTCTGCTCAGAGTCGTTATTTTCCAGCATTCATTTGAGAGCAGCAAACGCCTGGCAATGGCAATGGCAATTTAAATATTTAAGAGACGAACCAAACAACATAAAAACTAATTCGCTTCGTTTGCCCGCCTCGGGCATGCTAATATTATGCCACATACCTACCATGCATATGTACATATGTGTATTCTATATGGAAACTAATCCGCATAGAGGGAAAATCTCGAATAAAACTACAAACAATTTCATATCCATAGAGCGAGTCCCAAAGGGGGGAGCAGCAATGGAAGGGGCGCTGCTGAGGGCGCTGAAACACTAATCCAATTATTTGAGAAAAAGGAAAGCAACGGCAAAAAACGTATTCGATGGCAGAGCAGAGCAGTGCCAGCACGGCGTATGCGCAATATGCGTGCTCAACAGCTCACGGCACACAGCACTCATACGCAATGTTGGCCAACGCGTTTAACTATACATAGAGCGACCGAATATACATAAAGAGGAGTGCCTGAAGTGCCAAATTCACCATCCCCCAGTCCCCCAGTCCCTTACCCCTGCCCCTTGGTCTGGATGTGGATCTGCTTCTGGTTTTGGTTCTGGTTGTGGGCAAAAGGCAAATGGAAAGGAATATTCCACACAGAGTTTACCTTTAAAAATTGTTTAGGCTGTCGTCGTTGCCGCTCCTGTCCTCTCGTCCCTGGCACACTCTCGCTTATATGCATGTGTAATGGGGCCTGTGCGGCAGGGTAAATGCTTTCCTAATACCCTAAGCGAACGAGGGAGTATTTGGGAGAGGCACAAAGATAGAGAGAGAGAGTGCGGGAGTGCGAGAGTGAGATGGAGGTGGGGAAAGAGGTTGCTCTCATCTTGGCCCGTTGCACGTTTCATTTAACTTCTCTCTCGTTTCAGGTTTATTCCATTCTGATTGCCAATGCGTGCGTTCTCGTGTATGATGCTGTCGAGAGTCCTTTTATGCCTTTGTCTGCTATCATTGTGCTGCTTTTCGGGGCTCTTCGTGCTCTTCCTTTTCGGTGTGCCTTGGCGCGGGTATATCCGCTAGACGGGGAACACAAGTCAATGAACTGCTGGGCGGCATATCTTCTGCTCTGTGCAAAGATTTTGAATCCCATCGCCTTCAAGGGTATGCCATGGTTCGACTACCCACTGGGGATTTTCCGCTCATTGTATTTTGCGTTGTTTTTGTGAAATCGTGCCTGACATTGTGCTAGTCCTTCAGCATGTCCCCATGTGCGTTCGTCTGTGTCTGTGCCTGTGCCTGTGCGCCTGTGTGTGAGTTCTGCTACGTATGCGAAAATGTTTGACGTTTTCGCTCCAATGACAAATGTTGAGCAGTCAATTCAAGCCTTTTCATGGTCGGGGCCCTGCTCTGAGGCGAGGATGTGGCCAGAGTCTGGCACTCAGCTTGCTTTAATGACGAAGCCGATTACAGATTTTCCGTCAGAGTCAATTGGATTTTGGCCATTCATCGAAGCAAAGCGAAAGATGAAAGCCTGTTACGTAGGACGATTGTGCCACAGAAAGAGAAATATATGGTTATGCTGTGCGAATAATTAGGCAGACATTGTGTCTGCATGGGCGGCATCATCAAGCAATTAGTTGGAATGCTGCTGCAACACCCGCTGGTTTATTCTACGACATTACACATACATTGATAGCTCTAATTTTCCGTCTGACAGAGCTTGACAGAGCTGAGGCCAATCAGTCCAGCAAACAATGAATCGATTCATCATCTTCGTTTAGTTGGACAAACGATACTTGACGGCCCGCAGGATGGGATACTTCTCGGTGGTGCAGAGGCCTCGGAAGTCATCGAAGGAGAGGTCAAAGAGAGCGACGCCTCCGAGGTTGTTGGTGCGCACGTAGCCGGCCTTGTCGGCGGCCGTGTCCGGATCCTCGTAGCTCACCCAGATGCCGTTGTCGCCCTTCTTGTCCGCCGCCCGATAGGCATACGATCCGAAGCGCTTGGCCGGGTCCTGCACTTTGGTTAGCGGTGCATTGGCGCCCTTCGAGTAGGCGTTGTTCTGGTTGGGCAGCAGGGCGCACACCTCGGGCCAGCTGTAGATGCCATGGACCAGGGTGTGGACTCCCACGGGGGCCTCATCCTCCACATGGGACAGCGGAGGCACGCCCGTCTCGCCAGCGTCCTCGGTCAGCTTCCAGGGGCGGCCGTAGGTGGCCACGCCCACGTTGATCTTGCTGGCGGGGCAGCTGTTGCGCAGCCAGAACTTCACCTGGGCGTCGACATTGAACTCGGGATTCCTTTCGCTCAGCTCGTAGATGGGCGCGCTGTAGTCGGCCACCTCGGGATTGCGCTGGGGCGTGAAAAAGTCAAAGGCGGCGAGGTTGACAAAGTCCAGGTAGTTGATCACCGCGGGGATATCGTAGAACACTGCGGAAGAAGAGCCTTTGTAGCACAGATTTGGAACCGATTCGGGGCTACCTACGCGACGAATTGACGTTCGGCAGAACGGTCGTTGAGAGCAGGAGATTGTCGGGACGGAAGGCGTTCTTCACATCGCGCAGCAGGGCGGTGAACTGCTCCTTGTGCTCCTCGGACTTCTCATCCACAATGGAGTCGCCGGAGAAGACCTTCTTGAAGCCCTTCCAGAAGCTGCCCAGGCCGCTGTGCACCTTCTTTGGCTTGTTCTTGGGGAACTGCCAGGCCACATCGAGGCCATCGAAGCCGTAGGTCTTCACCAGCGAGAAGACGGTGTTCACGAAGCGCGTGCGTCCCGTGGAGCTTTCGAGCAGCTCCAGATACTTGTTGGGCAGCTCCTTGGCATCCTTGTCCGTCTCGATGTCCTTGTCCCCGCCGACGCTGAGCAGCACCTTCAGGTTGGGGTACTTGCGCTTCAAGCGCGTCACCGTGCGGTACAGCCCCTTGCCCAGATCGAGGTCCAGCTGCTGGTTGAGGCTCACCGCCTTGTGCGATTCGCGCTCGATGCCCGCATAGCCATAGATCAAGTAGTCACAGAACTGGAGCGCCGGCTCCAGCTCATCGATCACCAGCTTGCCGAGACCTACAACAACAAACAAGGCAGATTAGAGATTAGGTGCTCTGAATAGAGCAAGGTTATCGCATCGCAGCCAATGGAACCGATTCGATTCGATTCGAGGTATTCGTTGATAAGCTTGTTTTCAGTTTCGGTTTCGTTTTCATCTTGTCTCATTTCCCATCGCTTATGGGCGGGCGGGCATTGGTGTTACATAACCACTCACCTTCCTTAACGAAGCTCGCCGAGTCGTAGAAGCAGACGAGGTGCTTCTGGGGCACCTGGGGCCCTGACTGCTGCTGGCCCACCTTCACGCCCAGCACCACGCTGGCCAGGCACAGCGACAGCGACAGAATCGCCAACATCTTCATCATCTTTGCCTGCGGATCTCTCGCTTGGGGGGGGGATGGATTTGTGTGCGTTCCGTTCGAGTGTTCGCGTGGAACTGAAACTCGACTTGAAATGGGATCTCGGCTCGGCTCGGCTCCGCGTCGCGTAGGTTGGTTGTAGGCTGCGGCTGCTGAGAACGAAGTGTGAGCTGATAAACAAAGCGAAGCTCAAATGAAATCATTAGCAATGCATACAGTGGGGATTCGCTAAAGGCGTAATCGCTGGGTTAACAATTTTTAGAACTATTTTCCAATTTGATTTTCCTTTAACTGAGTTAACTTAATGCAGATTTCATACCTTCTATGCGCTAATTTGTTCCCCTTAGCTGGTCCCCACTGTATTCATTTTCAGCAATTTTCGAGTGGGCATCACAAAATGTGTTTAAATTTTTACGACTTACTGGTCTCGACCAAATCATATTTGCTGTTGCTTTTATGTTTGTTTCCTTTGCTTCTCTGCTGCCTCGGCTGCTGCTTCTCTTCTCTGATTCTCTGCTTCTCTGCTCTGCCTTTGCTTTTGCTTCTCTGCTCTCTTATCAGCACTTGGTCTCGTTTTAGTGTGTGTGCCTGAGCTATGCCCTAAGCTCTGGTATGTTTCTGACTCCTCGTCTCTGGTTTCCTATTGTTCTGGTTCTTTCTTTTTGCATAATTCGTGTGTGTTTGTTTGCCGTAATCGCGTTCGATCCACTTTGCCTCTGTTGATGCCCTGTCCCCCACCCCATTCAGCATCCGATTCAGAGCTGATACTTCTTGATTATCTAGCAGTGTAGCTTTGATTTAGATTAAATATTCGCAGTGCACAGAGAGCCTCAACTCTGAGACATACTTCCGATACACACTTCTGTAGATGCAGACGACTCTCTCATATTTTGCAAGGGTATCGACCCTTCGCATTCCCGAGTGCAGACTTCCTTGTTCTTGCTCTCTTGCCTGCTTCATAATTCATGTGTATGGCCAGGCTGGAGTGCGTGTGGGCAAGTGTGTGCTCCATCAATTTCATTTATTTAGTTTCAGTTTGTTTCCCCCTCTCCAAACCCCCCTCTGTACACTGTTATTCCTATACTCTCGTGTCCTGTGCTTGTTCTTGCTGGTCCTTTTCTCAGGCATTCCTCTCGTGCCCGGGCCATTACCTGTCCCTTTTGCCCTTATGCTTTTGAATAACTGGGAATTCATGGGCATATCGAATGTTACTTTGAATTCAAATGGAATTGGCATTTTCTCTAGCCACCCACCCCCAATCATCTCAGAGTTGCTTTGAATGCGAACTGTGTCGGATAAAATGATTTCCGATAGGAAGTTCGTCCATTGTTTGTCTGTTGTGTTGATTGAAGGCAACAGTTTTTGCGTAATTTAAATACAGCACTTAATCAATTAGCAGTTTCGCTTTCATCTCTTGGCGTGGGTCGGGCAGTCTCTGGTGTGTGTGTGGGTGTGGGTGTTAATTCCGTTGAATTGAGAGTGAGAAATGAGGCTAAGCTGATGCTGTGGCATGCCCAGGGGCAAGCTGCTGGCTTCGAAACCCAATCACATGCACGAGCGGTTTCCCCCAAACTATAATAGAGCGAAAAGAGCGGAGAGTTCCGTGCACCAACTGTAATAGAAAAAGAATAGCAGAGGGTTACCCAAAAATATGTATATGGAGCAGCGAGAAAAGGAGCAGTACATAATAAAGAGAAAAGAAGCGAGTTCCCCCAAATGTTATAAAGAAAAAAAAAACCCGAAAAGAACGCAAAGGTTTTGGTTAATTAATTTTTCGCTACGGAGTTGGCAGAACTGGAATATTACTTACACATTTTGCTTGTAGTCCGCATAATTACGTGTACGTTTAACTTTTAATTGAAATGTAACAAAAGTTGGCTGTGGAGCGCAGTGGGGGGATGGCTCTGAGACCTCACGACCTGGGGGGTCTTCTGTGTAAAGAGTGTCATGGCAATGCAGAGCTGCTCTCTCTCTCTTCCTTCGTGTCTGTCTCGTTCTAAATTTCTGTTTATTATATCGAGCTAAAAGCTGGCGATGTTTAATTAAACGTATAGCTAACAGGCACACACACACACACACATATGCAAGCACAATGCACACAGATACTCCGTCGACTGCCGGCAGCTGGTGATATTTATGAGCAGCCCCAAAGTATGCTACACTTCTGTTGAGTTCGTCCGGCTGCCAGGTGGATTGGCAAGTGGGGCGTATGGTGGTGGTGGCTCTGCTGTCTGGCTGCCTTTTGGCTGCCATTAATTATATGCCAAAATATTATTAAAAATAAACCACCAATTTAAGCTGGCTTTCAGCGAGAGAACCAGAGACCACAAGTGGCATAGCTCGCTCTCGCTCTACCTCGCCCTCTCCCTCTTTCTCTTTGCTTCAGCCATAACTTTGCATATTAAGCCACAGCAACAACAAAGCAGCGGGATTGGTGGGGAGGGGAGAAAATACACAGCAGAAAACAGTGAAAACTTTGTGGGCCAGGGCCCTCTCCCGCCTTCCCTCTGGCCCCAAACTCCACTCGTGATGGCCCAGCCGCAAAAAAAAAAAAAAACAAAAGCAAAAGCAAGCTCGGACTATGGCACTGCAATTTCTTGCCGCCCGCCCTCCTCGTGGGCCCGCAAGTGTATTAATTTGCACCCAATGGAGAGTGACGAGTGATACCGCACGCCTCCAGTCCTCCGCTGGATACAGCAACAACGAAGCTGCGAACATTTCTCGTTTCGGAGAATGGAAAACCCCAAAACTAACGACCTTTTCGCCGGGTGGCTAGGGTCTGTAGGGGCGTGACCATTGCCGGCTGCAAAAGTGATTTGTGCCTTTGCCGTTTGCAAGCGGGTGGAAGAACAGACTGGTGGCAGCGGGAGATGATGCCATGACAGAGGCAGCGAGAGATAAGCGAAGCCAGGGATGAACGCTCTCAGGGGGGGGGTATGCCTCACCTTGTAAACAGAGACGCAGTAGGGCAGAGAAATAATTATTGCAGCCCAATATAAAACTAGAGTGGAGATTGAGCAGAGCAAAATGCATAACTTTGGGAGCAGCAAGAGGCATCAGTGTCTGGCCAGCCCTGGCACGAGCAACATATGCAAATCACTCACTCAAGCGCTGCCCGAAAAGCAACACACACACACACACACACACAATCAAACAAATATGTGTGTGTGTATGTGGCAAGAGGCGGGAAATGTATCCTGTGTATGAAAGTCCGCTTACGTGGCGCATGATTTATTAAAAAACGCTCGTTAAAGTGCACAACACACTCAGCCAGAAGCAGCACAACAAAATAAACCCAGAAGCAACGCCACAGTCGAGAGCTATGACTATAAGATATACCCTAATGAGATTTCTTTCCTACACTCGCATGCCGCTTGTTACTGTCGCCCCACCATGTTCAGATGCCTGAGAACTATTTATTTATATAGCAGTGAATAATGGCTATCATTTCATAGCTCTAGCTGAAATATCCGAGCGTGGCTGGATTTAAAATACCCTTTTGGGTCCGAGCTACAGGGTATTCACACACATCAGAGCAGCAGCTTGCATTGGTATGTGTGTGTGTGTGTGTGTGTGTGTGTGTGTGGTAGTGCTGCAGAAATGCATGAAAAATAACTATGAAAATAAGCAAAGGCAGCAAAAGAGCAGAGGAGCAGAAGAGCCTCGCCCCACAGCACTAAAAATAGATATGAAATTTTTAAAGCTTCGTTGTGCCGCCGACTCACAGCCCACCCACACTGTTCCGCAGCTCTAGCGTTGCAAGTAGCAGCAGCAGCAGCAGCAAACGTCCCTCGCCTCGTGGCAGACACTTAGCAGCGAATGATGAGAGTTGTGGCGCGGGGTTGGTGGGGGTATCGGCTGGGACCCAAATTTTCCAGCCCATCCATCAACTGTCGGAACGGGGTTCATTTTTAAGCAATTTTAGCAAACGATGTGCCCGATGGCCCTCCTCTTAGATGGATGACGCCATATACATACATACCTAGATACATATGTATGTAGTTATGTACATATATAGTAGCCGTATTTTTCGATAAGAAGCCATGGATTTGCGTACCAGTTTCAGCCTCCACCAACATCATCATCGGTGCTCTCAGCCGCAGCTGCATCCTCATCCTCATCTGCATCTGCATCTACATCCACATCCACATTCTCGTCGTGGTCGTCGTGGTCGTCACGCAATTGGAAAATTGTGAAGCGGCAGCCATGTTTGGTTTTCATCTCTGGGAGCTGCAAGCGCTGCTGCAGGAAGCACCATTCCGTATTATTAATTAGCTGCCATTCCATATTCCATGCAGCAGCCATGTCGAGGAAACGGTGCGGCGGGGGGGTTGTGGGGGTTGGTGCAACAGAAGCCCATGTCCGTGGGACATTTGTTCTGGTTAGCACCGGACGGAGCAGGACAGAGCAGGACCCAAAGCTGCGCAGCAAATTGCCAGTTAACCCAACCGAACGGGAACGACTCGCATTTGCATAGCATCATTTGTGGGGAATATGTCTTGGGGCCCATTTACACCACCTAATGGGTGTGGGGCACACGTTTTAAATTACATCCCGAACATCCTGGAAAAATAGGTTACGATAAACGAGAGGGTTTATTTTTGATAGCTGCAAGCACCGATATTCCCGATGATGCCGCTCTGCTACGTGCCGCCGAATCTAACGAAATTCTCAGCCAGCTGCAGTCGGGTCGTTAACTGCTTGGAGGATAAGTGTATATTTGCATGCAACGAAGCTCTGTTAAATTGCATGCATAATTTATGCAGCACTTTGGGGCACCATAGGCCAGCCAGCCAGCGTCCATCGCCCATATTCGCTCATCAACTGAAAGTAAGCACGTACTTGGACGGCAGTTACCGGCCCAGTTGCTACCTATTACCTCCCCATTCCATCCCATGCCGTGCTTCATCATCTGCCACTCTTCACAAACTATGGAAATTGAGCGCGCGGTTCGCATAGCCAAAAATTACGGTTCCATCAGGTCTGCTCTCTGGGCTCAGTTCTCTGTGCTCTGTTCACGGATGCGGACAAGGCCAAGCGAAAACGTGCTGCTGATTGAAGCACACTATAGGCACCCCGACCAGCCATCGCTGCTGCTGCTGCTGATGCCTGGAGGATAATCGTGTAATCAGTTTTGCCCCAGAGTTTAGGCCATGAAATATGCCGAGCATTCCGCCGAGGGCATGGCTGAAAGGAGGGGCAACTTTGCTGCTTGCTTGGCGCGCGTCAGCTTAAAAACTTAAATAACATTGCGCAAAATTAAATAAGCGAACAATTTTTGCACCACGACAAACGTCCTTGGGGGGGGGTCAAGCACCACTCCTCCTCCAGCTGTTGTCCCAGCGAGGTCCGAGGCACGAGGCACGCGGCACGTGTTCCGCCATTTTGACAACATAATTTAGTAATATCCTAGGGGCCTGGAGTACGAGACGAAGGGTCCTGCGATGTCAAGAGGCTTCGTCCTGGCTGCCGGCGACCATTTTCTTTTAATTTTCCAACAGTTAAGCTGCGTGCCGCCTGCCGTCGCCTCCTGCCTTATCCTCCATCTGCCGCCACTTCTTGTGCGTTGCCCTGGCGCGGATTTTACTGCTTAATACGCAAAGTTGCACTTTAGTTTTTATTGCACTTGGTCCCGAGGATCTTCAGCTCTCTCTCGCTCTCTACTGCTCTGCTCTCCAGGTCCTTGTGGCAGGATGCGCTGCGTACTAAAAATGTCGAAAGTTTTGTGCACGCGCTTTCGCGCCTGGAAGTCGCTGCTGCGTTTTATGGTCCCTCCCCCCTCATAAAGCAGGGGCTTAGGCGGAAGGGGTGCCAAAAAAGTGAATTTAACGTAGGGATTTATCGTAAATTTTTGGAATATTTCCACATTCTGGACACCCAAACGGGAAGTACCGTGCCCCCTTCTATGAGTTAAACCCTCGACGCCGCTGCCCTCTCTCTCTCCGCCTTACATGTGTGTCCGTGGGGGTGTAGGGAACAAGGGGCAGGGTAACGTTAAGCATTTGCTAACAGTCCAGTGAACCGGTAATCAAAGCAAAATCAGCAAAGCACTGAAACAACTTTTTTATGCTAATTTTTACTTCCACCTCAAGCTCACCTCACCTCACCTCACCTTTCCGTTACCCCGTTCGTTCCCTAAGGGTGCTGTGCTGGGTGTGTATCTGCCTGTGTGTGGCATGCTACATTAAACATTTAAATACGCTTTTGAGCAGCCCCGATTCGGGGCGCAGAAGGATGCTGCTGAGTGTGCTGAGAGCAGGCAGCTTCAGGAAAGCAACCGAAACTTCAGACACGAGATTTCCTGCATCTGCATCTAGAGCTGCATTTAGAGATGGAGATGGAGCAGACACTCGTGCAATAAGCCAAATTGTTGCTCAAAGATACATCCTCGTGGCTGCAGCCTCTGACCTGAAGCACTCCTCCAACTATTAACTTTGGCGAAGATTGCGACTTTTCGGTGCTTGACTCAAAATGCAAATACCCAGTCGAGCACATAAAACCCTCCAAGTTGCCCCGCTAAGTTGCCACTTTACCAGCACACACACACACACACACACACACACACAGCTACTCGAACACAGAGATATGTATGTGGGAGTGTGGTGACGGCTGCTGCTGCCTTTGGAGGAGGCGTCTCCCGGCAAGCACTTGTCAAAGTCAACTTCACATTATGTCGAGCAGCGCTATATTCATTTTTTGTCTGCTTTGCATTTTTCGTACTTTTTCGGGAGCGCGTGTCTTGCTTTCCTCACCGCCAACGTCTTCTTTGCTTTGTTAGGCGTCGCATCGAAGGTTTTCGAGGGTAGCAACAGGGATTCCATGTCCGAGGGAGCTACAAAAAGAGAGGAGAGCACCATGCCAAAGCGGATTAACATGATACTCATGATTCAGTCAGCGCCCATGCAGATCTTTCCTACATTTCCCACTCATATTTGCATTCTCTAAGCATTCCACCTACTTAGGGTATGCCCATGTTCCTTACCCTGGCTGTTATATCTTTTAAACATTATCATCGCCTGCCGCCTCCTGCCGGGGCCTGCCTGCTGTGCTCTAAGAGACCCATCGGCACTTGGTGTGTGGCTCTAGGGATTCCAAGCACCCCCTCTGAGGCGCCTCCTGACATTTACGATATTCCTGGGCATATTTTTTCGGTGCCTCCTGCCGCTGCCGCTGCCACTCTACGTGACTGTTTTATTTGATGTTAATGTGGATATGTTGTTGTGGCTGCCAAAAGGGGGGGAGGATGAGTGGGCTGGAACCACAGCAGGTTAGCACATTTTCCAGCGACTTTAAAGTGGAACCTACGGAGAGAAATTCTATGGGGCCTACCCCCACCCTCCTCCAGCGTAAAGTGTGTCACACTCTTTAACCATTATGAGTGCCATAGGATTTTCATTTTAATATCCAAAAACGTGCAAAAGGAAGACCGAGGCCGGTCCTTGTGTTTCTGAGAATACGGATGAGAAATGCGCCTAAGTTACTTTTGACATTTTGTCATCCTCTAAGCTCTATTTCTTCCCCCCAGGATCAGATTTGGTGGCGCTGCTTGTTTATGCCATTTTCACGGAAAATTGATTTGTTTCGGCCATGAATCTTCCACTTAGTGTGCCACTTGAGGAGTCCAAGTTAACGCCACTGACGTGGGCCTAAAGGCGGGATTATGGCCAAATAAATGGTGCAAAGAGAAACGTAAATAAAGGAGCAATTCAATGGAAATGTTCAGGCTTTCTGTGCAAATTTATTGACTCCTCCGAGGACCACACTTTGTTCTACATAAAAGGATTGATTGATTTTTCACTCAATTCCTTTGTTGTGTTGCTTTTTTTTGTGGCATTTTTGCACAATTACATGCAATATATTGATCCGCTTTCCATCAGAAAAACTTGGTTAACAATGTTGTTTTTTCCGCTTGAAGGATTCTGCTTATATATAAAATATAATTTACACAATTAAATCAAATAAAGTGAATGCATAATGCGCTGCTGAAGAGGAAATAATGTTGCGGATTCAATCAAATGATATTTAAGAGGACAAATTGTGGTAAATCTCCTGGGGATTTCCTTTCGACGGCACTTTTCATCCCCTGCTTATTGCTGTTTAATTTCCTTTCGCTTTGGCCACAAGTTTCATATTCGTTTTCCGCCCACAAGCGCTGCAGCGTGATGCATTCGGGCATAAGAATTCTGTTTGTTTGTGTGCATTTAATCATTTAAGCCGCATTATTTTTCAGCCAATGGCAAACCAGGGGAAAAACCAGGCGGAAATGCAGGAAGGAGGAGCCGTCGGAAAAGCGAAAAGTTGTGCCCCCGCTGTTTGCACAAACTGCAACAGCAAGTGCAACTGCAACGGCAACAACATGATTCACTCATATTTCCCTGTACATTTATTTATTCAGAGCTGCATTCCGTTTTATTTCATTTCGGTTTATTTTCGCCAGAACTCTTTTTTCATGTACAAATAATTCTCATTTTTTGTCGGTGTGTATGCGTGTGTGTGTGTGTGCGTGTGTGCCTTTTACTTCCATTTCCTCTGAGCGGCAAAAGCGGAAAACAAAAAAGGATACACAGTAGCGGATGGGCGAGGGAGGGAGTGAGGGAGGGGGGAGTGCGTGTGCAGGTTATAACAATAAAAAGGTTCTCTCCATACTCACATGCTGCAAGCTCCCCCAGCCGCAGCCACAGCCCCCCGCCTCCGTCTCTTAACTTTTCACTTTTGCTATTTGTTCTGTCACTTCCGAAGGCAACAAAAAAAAAAAAATGGCCGCCCGCATGTCCTTTTCCTCTTTCCCCTTATCCTTTATGCCTTCTCTCTGCTGTCTTCTTTTCGCATATTTGGGCACATTGTCGTGCCCCATCCGCTTCTGCCTGCCACATCCGTTCTCCGTGCTTGTAGCTGCCACAATTTTTTCGGGCAGCTCTGTTGCAGGCGTTTATTAAATGTCACACTGCGAATTTTGCCGACGGCCAGCCGCGTCTTCCTTCCCATCCAGCCCCATCCCCCCCTGCCCCGCTGCTACGCTCCTCGTCAGCGATGCCCCCAAAAGCACAATGGTTGCACAGTTGTCGCGTTCGGAGATTTCACTTGGTTGTCCTGTTGCCAGATATTTTTCTGGATGTGCCTCCTTCGTGTTGACTTAACGTTACACATTTTTAGCTGCCGCCCACTCGGCGGGTGTCCTTCGGACCCATCTCTGTGACAATTTCATTTATTTTCTCGTTTTACGTTCGTCAACCTTTTTCTCTTCTCTCGCTTGGTCGCTCCCCCTGAAACTCAATTACTTTGCCTGCAATTGTATCTGTCGGCTTTAGCCGCTCCCCCCAACCCCTTCGCCGCCCCGCTGCGTGGCAGTAGCAGCATCGTTCTGACCTTTGCAACATGGCTGTACACAAAATAATTACTCTGTGCACATTTCTCGCATAATTTAATAATAATGGAAATTATTATGATGTCTCTCCCGGAGCCATCCATAAAATTAAAAGCAATCACAATAAATATATAGTGTAATTAATGCGGCAACTTCATTTATGAAAACACTTTCATAATTGCCAATACCCTTTTGTGGGAGGTGAATGTTTTAGAAGTAGATGTGTGTATGCCCCAGCACTGGAAATGGGATGCATTCAGCTAGGGCTTCCCAGAAAATCAGCTCTATGGCCACATTCCTTCTTGGCTTAAATCCAAACTCCATTTGCCATTAAATACTCAAATCGAAACATTTCAAAGGGTATTCCCCCAGTAAACTTTCCTCTCCTGTTGTATCCCATTGTACTGGTTATTTTCTGTTGTATTTGATTTGCCATTGAACAAAAACAAATTGCGAAACAATGCAGCAAAAATAAAAACCACCATTGGCAAAGTGTATTTATTTTTAATTATTTTATATGTTGCAAGCGGACAAACAGCTGCTGCCGATGCTGCTGCTGCTGCTGCTTCTGGCATTCGAAACAAATCGAGGATATTCCGGAAATTAAATTGCAATGAAATACGGAATGAAATTCTCCAATTAAATGCAGGAATTCGTTGCCCCAAGGGGAGTTCGGGCAGTGGCAGCCAGGACTCTGGACAAAGTATTCAATTACAACAACATTTTGTGCCGGAGAACCAGATAAGGGTGTGAAGGAGATAGTCGAGAGGGGCAGGCGGACAGAGAGGGAGGAGCGGTGAAAATTTTGTACTAAATAAAACGTAGCCTCAAGTATTTCTGTGGCAAGCTGTTGAGAGTAACCAAAAAAAAGGCAAAAGCAAACTTTCCCTTCCCGAGAGACTGCGAGAGAGGGGGGGCGCTTGAAAAGGGGCTGCCAGGGAGGGCGGGGGCACTAGAGAAAAGTTGGCTCAGGTGCAAGGTACTTATGGCATGAATGCGAGAGCCTCCGCTGGAGAGTATCAATTAGTGAAATTAAATTTGTGGCACGCCTCCTCGTAACTTTACTCACATCGATGCTATCTTTTTTTCGTACCTTGCAGAGCACGGCGGAGCCCGTCTACTCCCCCACGATGGCCGGTGGACTGTTTTCGATAGACCGTGAGTACTTCAACCGCCTGGGAACCTACGACTCTGGCTTCGACATCTGGGGCGGCGAGAATCTGGAGCTGTCCTTCAAGACATGGATGTGCGGCGGCACTCTGGAGATTGTGCCCTGCTCCCACGTGGGCCACATCTTCCGCAAGCGTTCCCCCTACAAGGTAAGTGTCATCGATCAATTATCGAAGGGAAACCAAAACAGAAACAGAAACACAAAAAGCGGAAATGGCAATCTGTCGGTCCATCTGTGTCTCTGTGAGGAATTGCTGCCCAAAACCAACATTGATATGCTGCCCACTCCACTGCACGGCCACTGCTCATTAAGGACCGTAGAGGTGGACTCGAGTGGCATGGAAGTGGGTTGCAAGTGGGTCTGCAGCTTGGGGGAACGACCAAAAGAATTTAAAACTCTTACACAACATCACGTGCTATGTGCTGTGTGCTCGGCATCGCTTTGTGTGGCCAGCCTCAGGACCAGTTACCAGTTACCAGCTACCAGCCGAGGTTCGTGTTTGGTCAACAGTGGCCCAATCCTCGTTGGCCCGCCCCACCCACACAGCATACACACCCGACCAGCGCCCATAACCACAGACTCCACTCCACCCATTGCCATGTTCTCCTCTGGCCCATGCCAATGCCAGCCGCAAAGCAGCAACATGGAGCGTGGCCCAGTCACAGGGACCTCGACATGGACATGCATTGCGGCTGTCTTTGCCATGTGTGTCCGCCCTCTCCTCCATCTTGTGCAGCTCCTACAACTACGGCCACTGCCATTTGGGGCTGCTTCAATTATCAACGGTTTACGCTTGACAAAAGTTTGGCAACTGTTTGGATGTCAATACCGCAACACAGAGCCACACAAAGAGCTTCAATGCATGCTCTCGGAGGGGCACTAACACGAGCCCGGTCCCGTTGGGCAACAGCCAAATCCCTGGCGAGTTTGTCTTCCAGCGGAGTTTCAGATGGAACAAAGGCAACCCAATGGAGAGCGCTCAGCAGCATGGGGGGAAATGTCTGTGAATGGCACAAAACAAACATCGCACCTATCGATAAATTACGAACAGGTTTCCATCAGAAACAGCAACAGATCGCAACATTTATCGCTTAGTTATCGAGAGGAGAGTGGAGAGTGGAGAGAGCACCAAATATATGGCTTCGACCCTGTGCAATTTCAATAAACGTCAGGTGCAAACACTAAATCTTGCAGTCCTGGCATCCGCCACACCCACAGCTGACCAAACATCCCCCAGCCTTGCCGGTCAACCGCTAGGCTCATGAAACGAGCAGCGATAACAGGGACACACACACACACAGAACAGGCGGACAATGCCCACGAGTGGGTGTTGGTAAGAGGTAAACTGAGGGCAGGGACAGATAGCCAGAGACAACCACAACAGGGCCAACACCAGGGCAGCAGCAGCAGCAGCAGCATCAGCAGTAAGCAGTAGCAGCAAACCAGCAGAAGCCGTACATAATGCCACTAAGCAAAAGCCACTCATTCAGGTAATTAGGCTTTGTTGTCCACCTCCCCTGCTGCTGCTGCCGCTGCTGCTACGTCTCTTCCCCACGGCCACTCCTAGGAGCTGGAGCTGGACACCGCCCAGACCTGTAACGGCATTGTTCTGCTCTACCTGCAGTCTGCTCTGTTTGCTGACCAAATATTTCCATTGACTCTGGCGCCCGCCGCCCAGTGATTGCGCTTGGCTTGGCCGTGTGCCTTTTCCTCTGCTATCCTTTCCGCCTGCTCTCCTTGGCCAACCATTGCCCATTGCCCAGTGCACTCATCCACTCTCTGTTTTCCCTTCAATTGCAGTGGCGTTCGGGCGTGAATGTTCTGCGCAAGAACTCGGTGCGGCTGGCGGAGGTCTGGATGGATGAGTACTCGCAGTACTACTACCATCGCATCGGGAACGAGAAGGGCGACTGGGGCGATGTCAGCGATCGTAAAAAACTGCGGTAAGTTGTGCGGGGCAGGGGCGGGGTACGGTAGTCAGCTATACCAGAAATCATCCCAAATGCTCATCCCAGGGAGGACCTGCAGTGCAAGAGCTTCAAGTGGTATCTGGACAACATCTATCCCGAGCTATTCATACCCGGCGATGCGGTGGCCCATGGCGAGGTAAGTCCTTCGGTTTCCCCAGTGTTGTCCCCACCACCACCACCCCCCCAACCCTCCAACACCCAGGGCCAACCCCCAACCAACCCCCCCAACTGAAACACTAACCCCGACAACTGGTTCGAACACGATCTCAATCCCAATTCGCAGATAAGAAACCTAGGTTATGGCGGTCGCACCTGCTTGGACTCTCCCACCGGCAAGAAGCACCAGAAGAAGGCCGTCGGCCTCTATCCCTGCCATCGGCAGGGCGGCAATCAGGTTTGTTCTGTGACAGCAGCTCAGCAGCCCTGCGACCGCCACAAACTCCGTTCAAGCAAAAGAAAACGCAAACCGTAATCGAAAACCGAAAGATACAACAGCAACAACAAACTCTTAGATCCGTACACCCACTTCGCTGCTACTAAACACTATGTCCCCAAACTAATATCTCTCTGTATATATCCGGCACTGTGGTGGCATACTCCAGCTCTAAAGTCTTAGAGTCTTTGCTCCTTTGAACAGCGCCCAGAACTCATTCCAATCCTCTCTATGAACTCTACATGCACTTAATTTCCAGATGTCGAACGTAGCGTCGGGCATGTGCCTAGATGGGCAGGAAAAGCATAGTGAATTGGCGACCGTTTCCGTGTATCAGTGTCATGGCCAAGGAGGAAATCAGGTATCCACATACCACACATACCGGCCAGATGGAGGCATAGGCGGCCGGCGCGGCGCGGCGCCCCACCTCGTTCTCTTAACATTTAATTTCTTGTTCCCCGCTTTTGTTGAAATTTGAATTGTTGGTTTTTTTTTTGTTTTGCTTCGGTTCCTGTCTCCTGACTTTGTTTGCGCTTTTTGAGTGCTTCCCGCTTCTCGTTTGCTTATTTTAATATAAATCCAAGCCAATTCCAAAACCCAACCCCCACATCCAATTGACACTTGACAATACACTCCTCCAAGTCACATCACATAACATCATCATCAAATAACCCCACTAAAGAGGTTCAGGAGCCCTATTAATCCTCCCACTACGTATCTGTGATTTTTTATTTGAATTTTTGAAGAAAACCTTAGAGGAAGACTGCAGATCATAGAGATCAAAGCTACAGAGAATTTTTGTTGATTTTTTTAACCCAAAACGTTTTGGATATTTTATCATTATTAAATTCAAAAGTAACTATCAGATCTCCCTTTTATCTGCAATAATCTATAGATACTGTTTCTCCTACGAAGTAAACACTTTCTAGATATAATTTCCTTGCTCCCAAGCTTCTATATCATCTGTAGGCCATGATCATCTAAAGCACATCCCATACGCAAATTTATAGTTTATTTTCAAATCATAATTTTCTTCAATTATTCTTTGATAATTTTGCAATCATAATTTTCTTCAATTATTCTTTGATAAATCATTAAACCTCTAATACTCCCCCCCCCACGTATTCCAATCTAATTTTGATATTTTTGTTTCGTTGGAAAAAACTTTCCTGCCTGTTTTTGGTTTTTGATTTTTGGTGCCTGTGCCTCCGAAAGGTATTTCGAAAGTGGATCCTCGCTAAGAGCTGACAACAATAACCGTATTTTTGTCGTTGTTTTTTTTTCAATACCCTTGTGAAAGTCCTACGGTTTGAGCACTAATTTTGACGGAGTTTGTGGCTAGTGTAATAAATTTTAGTGGCGTATAAAAATAATGTGGATTGACAGCATTTCATATGCAATTTACAATTTATTTGCGTAGCCTAAGTGAAAGTATTTATCGGCAATTGTTGCCAAGCAAAAATTGCATTGACAATTTAACAGTTTTACAGGATGCATACAATCAGACACAATCGCATTCAAAAAACACAAACACACACACATTTACACTCACACGAACACTCACACTGACAGACACTTGCGCACGATATTTGGGGATACTTTTGGTCGATTTATGCCATGCCATGTCACACAGAAATTAATTAAAAACGAATCATAAATAAAACTGCGAATGATAAATCATTGCATCGCTTTGGCTTCAGCTGCTGAGAGCTTTTTTGTGTTGTGCGGCAAAGCATCAACGGCAACAACAGCTGCAACAACTAGAACACCAAAAACAGCTGCATACAGAACTAACTACACCAGCCATTCGAGTGTCCATGCAAGAAAGAAAAATAACCCATTTAGCAACAAGAATTTTTGACAACTAAACAAGCAACAGAGGGGCCGCAGAGAGAACGCGGCAACAAACCAAACTGCAGGCGAATGAACTGCAACAGACAATAGAATCCTTTACATCACACACAAACACACACACACACACAAGAGCAGACACAGATACTTTGTCAATGTGTGTGTGTGTGTGTGCTTTTCAGCTTTTTGTATATTCAGCATTTAAATGGGGGGAAAGTGTTGACCCCGTTCTACTGGCCGACGCCTCGCTTCAAAATCGTCCCAGACAGACAGCAGCAAACAACAACCCCGCCTACAACCATTCACCGCCTCCCCCCCATGTACACACAGACACATGGCAAGAGTGCAGCAGAATAGAAACCGCAGCCAAGTACGAAAAAAGAATCCTCCAAATGTTTGTTTGCACTCGCAAATGCGGCTGCGAATGAAATAATCAACATTTGCAAAGCGGTAGCGGTAGCGGTACGGGCGGGAATTTCGGTAGCAAACTCATGGGCGTTTAAGCAAGGAGGCGTGGCACACAGCGCTTTCACGGTTTTCTCGCACGTACATTTTAATTTCGCACATCGTAA
The DNA here is from genome assembly GCA_018150905.1 of Drosophila ambigua. Classification (NCBI taxonomy): domain Eukaryota; kingdom Metazoa; phylum Arthropoda; class Insecta; order Diptera; family Drosophilidae; genus Drosophila; species Drosophila ambigua. The sequence goes on along the minus strand of JAECWS010000001.1, from coordinate 7,058,854 downwards.
CATTTGCATGTGCAACGGCCAGCGGGTGGGACTGCCATGGGGGGCATACGTCAAAGGCTACGGCAACGAGGAGCTTGTAAACAGTCTTCTGCGAAAATTTGTTCATACTGCTGGCCGAATGTCCACGTAATGAAAGAATTTTCGCCATGAACAAGCGTATAAAAACGCGACTGGGCCAGGACAACTACGAGTGGAGAGTATCTGTGTGCGGACAGCAAACAAATTGGTTCAGCGAGAAGAAGAGAGGAGAGCGTAAAAAACAAGAACGGATGGCCATTCTTCGCGTTTGGAAGTACTTGATACCCTTGAAGGTCGATGGTTCGCAGGGTGTGTGGTTCCATAAACTACCAAGAGCGAAGACAGCCAGCCCGAGATTGTTGAATCGTGCTTTCATATTCCTCCAAATATCTCAATGCTGTTCCTGTGACGTTGCCAGCATGGGCTGATAATCATAATACCTCGTCTCAAGGGTGTCAAGGGCTTAATAAAAAATACGCTAGATAAAAAAGAAATATAAAGCGACATGCAAAAAACGTAATTAAAAACGCATCACGCGCACAGAGGGAAAGCAATGATGGAGATGGGGAAAGGGAATGGAATGGAATGGAATGGAAAAGAAATGCAAATCGCGAACAGCAAGGATGACAAGGGAGTGGGTGGGGCAGATACAAGGACTAAACAATACTCAAGGATGAATATGAAGTGGAACTACTCGCAGGAAGAAGCAGCGTCCTGGGCTAAGCTACGTGACACAACTGTAAGGCAGCTCCTGAAGAAGAAATCTCTGGAGCGATTTCCACAATGGAACCACCACGAGACACTTAAAGATACTCGAAATTCTGAAATTCGACTGTTAAAACAATAACTGTAATTATCCATGCAACGGCAACACGCCCCCGTTCCGCCCAGCATGGCCCAGCTCATCATTATTCCAGTCCTGGCAACATTATAAACCGAATAAGGAAGGAAGGGGCCTGGGTGCGAGGGCTATACGGACAGCAGGCGCGGAAACGGAAATGGTAACAACACAAAATGGCGGCTGGTCACGAGCTGCTAGCTGCAGCAGGGGATGTGGGGAGGTATGTCTGTAGGGCAGGGCAAACAAAGCCATTTCCAGTCGCCCGCAGAATCAGGGCCCGCATCAGAAACGGATTCCGAACCCTGGTTCCGAGGTGCCTGCCATCTGGCATTGGCAACGTGGTTCAAATTATAAATAATCATGACCAGACACACGGAGATACACAATGTATATATACACCCATCCAGAGAGGACAGAACCTTAAACACACACACACACATGCATACACACACATACACAGAAACAGAGCTGCTTTTTGGCATTTAATTGAATAAAACATTACTCTGTAATAAGTTGTGCGATTGTAGTCCTGGCAAAACTTTTGGCTTGGCAATTGGCAGACCCACGCATCCGCCGCCTCCATCGCAATTTGTATTAATGTGTTCCCTGTCCGCTCCTCCGCAGTACTGGATGCTGAGCAAGACGGGCGAAATACGGCGCGACGACTACTGCTTGGACTATGCCGGCAAGGACGTGATTCTCTACTCCTGCCACGGCGGCAAGGGAAATCAGGTGAGTTTGTTGGGCTACTTTCATGGGACATGGGCTAATCGAAACTGCATTTCAGTTCTGGACATATCGTGAGAACAGCAAGCAACTGCACCACGGCACCTCCGGCAAGTGTCTGTCCATCAGCGAGAGCAAGGACAAGCTGCTCATGGAGGAGTGCGGCCAGTCGGTGTCCCGCCAGGAGTGGTTGCTGGAGAGCTACGACAGCTCCAAATTGTGAGGCTACTTCTATGCGAGGGGCAACCTCCTGTTGCCCACTTCGCAGCGCCAACGACAGCGAGACAGGCGAGCATAGCAGCAGCAGCAACAGCAACAGAAGCGGCATCGAAAAATGGAGACAGTGTGGAAGCAAGAGTTGGAATAGATTTCCCCTATTCCAGGCATGTGCAATAGGCAGAAAAATGTAGGGAAAACGGGGGAGTTTAGCATCAGCATTACTTTGCCATGCTATATAAATATGATTAAAATTGATATGTTTCCAAGCAACATCATTGTATGTTACATAGCTATAAGAACCACACACAGATCTACAGAGAAACAGACAGACAGACAGACACACGGACGAACAGACACTTACACTCAGAAAACAAAAAGAGAACGACTGCTGTACAGTAGCTATAAGTTTTGTAGGCCTAAAGTCAGCATGTTCTGGGGCCGCTAGGTTATAGAGTCCTGCCAGAAGAAGTGCTGGCAAAAAAAAAAATATGAAGTCGTAGCGCAATTTTTGCATTTACATTTGTAAACGTTTAGCACAATTTATGGAAAGTGTGTTGGATGATCCAACGGAGAGCGTAACCCTACGATTTCCGGATTATGAATATGAATTATGAATTTTATATTGTCATAAAATGGCTTTGCGAAAGCCCCATTCCAAATATGTTTCTAGTGCGTAAGCTTTAGGCTAAGACTCGAGGTCGGAAAGCATTCGGTGATAGCCTTTGTTTTGCCTGTACGCCCCGCCCCGCCCCGCAGCATTCCCACTTACCACCTATCCACCTACCTACTCCTATATTGCATTGCATCTATGCATCTGTATGGGAAGCATTATCGTTAGATGGCACACCAAAATTTTGAACTTATTTATTTTTATGTACGATTTACGATTTGTGTTTTTTATGTTTTATGTGCAAAGTGCGTTGGGGACCTTATGCCAAATTATGTATGTTTAGATGTATAGTTCTTGTACTCTTCTATCCGTTGGATTTCGTTTCATTCAATTTGATTTGATTTCGTTGAGTTCTCAAGACGACAACATATCGTATGCGTTGGACACAGCCAGCTTGTAGTAGTACTTGCAATATCAGTTTCCAGACTGCAGATATCACTGAGCAGATCTTAGAGTTAGTTAATGCAAATGTGCATAGTGCCTTCTACTTATAACGGACACACACTTACCACTTGCCCATCCCTTACGTATCGCAGGCGTTCATCGAACGTGTGAATTCGGTGTACGAACTCCTGTAGCATTAGTCTAGTTGTCACAATCACAGCGACTGTGTATATACATACATACATACTGTACTGTACTGTACTGTACTGTACAACTTCATATCGCATACTGCAGAATGTGTACATAACTATGGATTAAATACTGTTTTATTCGAGACTAAAGCGTACATATTATACATACATACATAGTATCCAGTAGATAACACTAACCAGAAGCTGCTTCATTTGATATTTTTCACACAAAGCGCTTCACTGCATGCGGCATTTACAATTTAGCGTACGAAAACCCAAAGCCATAGGAGGTGGTCGAGAAACTTTTTTTAACTTAAACCCTAAAGAATATTGTACTAAGTGCGTAGTGAATGTGTAGCAATCAGTCGAAATTGTACAAGGCAGCAGATGCAGTTATAAATAAAATATATGAAAGTAATCTATAATTCAGTTGGTTTTATTCAAGTCTGCGCCATCACCAAATAACAAACGCCATTCGGAGCTGCATTCCAACCGGAACTAGCAGAAAGTTCACGAAACAAAATATTCATTTAGCGTAAAGTTAAGAAATTAATTCAATTCACAATATTCAAATGTGCGCAACATTTTACCAAATGTTGCAAAGCTCCACTGTATGCAAAAAAGCTTCAGGTATGAGCAGCTGTTGCACGGGATGCCAGATAGTCAGAAAAAGATCAAGCTGTTGGTATATTTCTGAGCGTCAGCTTTTCGACGACCCTCTTTAGGTCACACACCTTGCATATTGTTATAATTTGTTTAGTATTTTCCGGTATTTTTATCAGTATATTTACGAATACGTTATATTCCCAAAACAAACAAAACATATTTCGAAAGTGAACTTATTTATTGATTTAGTTGTGGTTAGTTTACCTCCATGCCGATTCCAGTTACACATTTGCGTTCTGCTTGATCCAGGCTCTCAAGGCACCCACATAGGTGTACATGGCCGGGCGTCCCTTGGCGCCACATCCAAAGCCCCAGGAGACCACGCCGAAGAGTTTGCCATTCACAGTGAGCGGGCCGCCGGAATCGCCCTGGCAGGAGCTGACCTGTCCACTGGGATGACCAGCACAGACCATGCGATCGGTGAGCCCAGGAATGTTCTGGGAGTTGCAGTAGTCCCGACTCCAGAGCTGCACCTGGGCGTACTTCAGGCGGTTGGGCAGCTGAAGATTCTGGTTGATGGCCCCAAAGCCGCTGATGGTGGCCATGGTGTCGGCGGCATAGTTGGAGTCCGCTGCGGCCAGCTGGATCGTTTTGACGGCACCGCCAATCGGCACGGGAGCACTTAGCCGGATCAGCGACATGTCAAAGTCCTGGCTCTGCGGATTGTACTGCGGATGGATGATGAACTGGGAAATGCTGAAAGCCTGCCCATTGCCGGCGCTCAGATCGTTGGTTCCCACTATGGCCTTCATCTGGGCAGGGTTCTGGTCCCTTGTGCAGTGGGCGGCAGTTACAATCATCGTGTCGGAGATCAGCGAGCCGCCGCAGTGATGGCGCCCATTCAACTGCAGCGACACCTGGTGCGGAAACTGCCCAGGGCCTGCGAACTCGCCGCCAATGATTCGCGAATCGTGCGCCGCCTTGGCTTGACCGGGAACGGAAGTCGTGGCGACCAGCAGGAGCAGTGCAGCTAGCAGACTTGTAACCGGAGTCATTTTTGGAGTGAGTGTGCCGACCGTGGCTGCCCTTAGCCAATTTATAGGTCTTGTCGGGCCATTTTCGTGGCAGTTTTTATCACTGGCTGGCACACTTTCATATGCGAATTGGATCGAGCTGGGTGGGGTGCCAGAGGAGGCGGGGCAACATACATTGCATTCTCCAATAAAGATAAGATATACTTCCTGACTAGAAAATGTTCCCATTCAAATTCCACCTATGTACATTGTACATATTTGGTAGTCCCCGCCATCCTCATGGCTTCCTTCCATTCCATTCCATTCCACCCTCTACCGGGTACTATCTGGGATAAGCCGCAGGGGCTCGGCTGACACAATTCCGTGTGCGAATTTAAATTATCGCCACATAAAAACCAAGTTCACCTCACACTTAATTGCAACGACCTTTATTTAAAGCGAACTAGGTGAAAACGAGGGTTTGCTGGCACGGAGAATTTGTATATTAAGTCTTCTTGCTGATGTGGCCTGCCTGGTGGCCGTTGCTGATCATCCACACGTTCTTCCAGAGCTCGCGCTTGTAGATATTGCGATAGTTCTGCACGGACACCAGAAACTCTGGCCCAAACAATGTCTGGATGACCACATTCTCGGCGGCCAGATTGCGGTTGGTCGCCGCATGGACAATCACCAGTGGGGCATTGCTCTGCAAGAGAAGTGGGTTAGCAGAATTTCAGCGGGAGGGACATTCATACGAACGGGCACGTCTTCGCCCTCGCTCTCGAAGCGCCTGTTGCGATCGACGTGAATGCAGAACCAGTTGGTGAAGGCCATCGGCACGTCACCACCCGGACAGCCGCACCTCTGTGGATGAAGAAAAGCCCATCAATGAAAACCTCTTGAGGAGCACCGCGTCATCTTACGCTGCGATGCACAAGGCCCAGGGGGAAGTTCAGCTCGCCGTGCTTGTGGGATTGGTGAGTGACATCGATGGACTGGTTCAGGTTGACTTTCTTGGGCGCACTGAAGAGCATGATGGGATCACTGCCCGAGTCCATACACTCCAGGCGGAAGCGCTGCCCGTACTTGATGTCCTGCCCGGTGCGGTCGTGCTCGTCGCCACTGACGATCCGGAACGAGTTGCGCACACAGGCCCGGGCGGAGGGAGCCACCGTCAGCTCGCAGTCATCGTTGATGCTCTGGCTGTGGCGCACCACCCGCTCGTTGATAACCACCGAGAGGGCCAGATTCAGGTCAGCAGTGTTCATGTCCTCGATGTTCATGGCAATGGGCATCAGCTGGACGACGGCCCCGAAGATGACATTTTGCTTTGGCGCTGCCAGGACAATCTCCTTGTGGAAGTTGTCGTAGAGAGTGCGAGCCTTCTCCACCAGAAGTTCGCCCCGATCGCGCTTGTTCTTAAAGTTGCGCACTTTGTCCTAGGAAAGGGGATTAGCACTTGTGAGTTGAAGTCTTCTCGTTGCTCTCCTACCTCCTCGAGGCAGTTTTCCTCGAACCAATTGCCGATGCGGACGACGGGCCGGAAGCGGGACGATCCGCCGCTTATATCGAATACCGTGCAAGGCATTTTGTGTTGTGTGGTCGCGAATAAGAAACAAAATAATTAACCAACAAAGAAATTGAGTAGAATTTAATTTGTCTTTATTTAGTTTGGCAATAGAGACCCGACCCGATTCGTATGTTTCAGTTGCTTTGACTATTAGAATATAATAAAAGTCGGTGCGAGATTATCCAAGTGGGTATAAGAAAGCAAAAGCTGACTAGATTTTACTTTTCCAGCGCCTTTTCATAGGAGGAAACTGCGAGTACTTCATTCATGTTCTCCTGCTCGAATTCACCACGGATTCATTGCGGTTTCATTCATAGCATACTTTTGGCATTACGAACGAGTGCCTTGCAATCGCCACACGGCGGATGAGCAATGGCAGAGATAATATTTTCCCTTAGCACACATCTATGAGCTTTAATTTGTACACGCTGGCGATCCATCAAGTCGAATCAAACAGAGGTGATTAAGACGGCAGTGCTGTCGCTGGCCAAGGCAGAGAGGAAGCGGCTAAACCAGTCTGTTTGCCTCAGACTTCAGCTATGGGTGTGCCTCATCACCATTAGCAAATCTGTGGATGTCTGGGCCCAATATCGGTGACAAGATAAGCCAGTTGTATCAACATTTAGCACATGAGCCGCTGTTGGTCGCGTTAATTGTACTTGTTATTCATTATCGCTGATATATGGATGATGTGTCTGATGATAGATCGGCGTGCACATCACGTGAACGTGCGGACCTGGATCGGCCGATGCGCGGCACGTTTCTTATCTGGGCACCAAGCACACGGCACCCGGTACCCGGCACTCAGCCATACGGTGTTTTATGGTCATGTTTACCCTCCGCTAGAGCCGCCTCTGACGGTGTCCGTGCTGCTCCAGCTAATCAGCCATCAGGCCCGGCATCCGATATACAGCTCGGCACTGATTTATTTCAATTTGGCTGCACTCACATTAGGAATTTCACAATTTCCGCTCAGCTTTCTGTTACGTTCCCTTCGGGGCTAATGTGCTGGCCATAGTTGGCCCCGAAGTACTTCACGCTGCTCACTTGGTACGAGGGCACATCCAGCTGCTTCAGGCCGCAATCTGTGTGCAGAATACAGTCCGATCGCCGCTCGTCGAGCACATAGCCCTCGAGGCAGACGCACGGACCCCCGCAGATTTTCGGCGGACAGCTGCGGGACTTGTACTGGCAGGTCTCCTCGCACCGGCTGGAGCAGCTTGACTTGGTGGCATTGAGGCCGCAGTCCAGGCTGGCCCCAACAAAACGGGCATCCCTGATGGCCCAGGCCTGCACTAGAACGGAGTACAGTATCAGGTGGAATACCATGATCTGGAGATGATCGAGTGAATGTTTCGACACATCCAATTGGTAGTGGAACCGATCTACCGACCAATTAAATTGGCTATGCATCGTTCTGCCTGATGTGAAATGATACCCCGTACTTGTAAATACCATTGAGTCGCTTTGGCCCCAGTTTGAGTCATATTCCAATAGAAAATCACTTGAAGTATCATCAATGATAGGTTATAATATAATCTGAGCGACGAATTTGTACTCCTGTTGTTTACCTTAACGAAAAGCAATCTATTCGCTAATTGTTTCGTACCCTCAAAAGCGTTTCGTTATCTGCCTCAAATAGAAGTCCTCACGCAAAGAGAGGGACAAACAGTTGCCACATTATTAATTGCGTCAAACGACAGGCCCCAAAGTGATAATGGATCAAATGTGGCGCTGGAATATCTTTCTCTGGCTCCCCATTCCGTCACTAAACGCGCACTGTCGCCTATCTCGATGGGCGAAATACAATTAATAATCAAATAAATCCCACCTAGCCGAAAATGCTTATTTGATTTGGCATCGGCTATTGAAACGCACTCGAGACTGTCACATAAGCCACAGGCGATGTGCGATGGGAGATCTGTGAGCGCTCAGTCGATGGGCTCATCCACAATCCAATCCCGCATCATGTGATTAGGTTTTCCCCATCCGACTTGGTGGGTCATTGATGGCAGTAGCCATAGCCTTGTCCGGTTGGAACTACTGTTTGCCAAGATTGTGTTTTACGACTCTTTATACACCCGAAATCAGGTTGATATTAACTACCTGGGCTGGCCCGGCCCCGGCCCCGGCCCCGGCCCAGTCCTATTCTTATCGTTGGTCAAAAGTTGCTTTATAGCCCACTAATTGTCCGCTTTTGGATTGGGATATTGGTTTATAAAAGCCACTGTTTGCAGAACTGTTTTGCACGGGGCATTCCTGCTCTATTGGCTCCGTTCTGCATGGCCCCCAAGCTCTGACGTCTTTGCTGTAAATCTCCTCATTAGGCCTGTCAATATTGTAAAAGCTTCGCATCGGTAGAGTCGATCTCATGCGTCTCTCATGCGGTTCGAGATAACTTTCGGCTGTCTGCTCGCTCTCAGTGCCAGAGTTTGCCGGGGCGCACGTGAGTGACATGCCGGAGAGCACGAGAGAACAGCTGCACTCGGAGCTAGCTGCTCTTGCTCCTCTCCTGAACCGGTAACCGGTAACACGTTCGCACCCGAAAACTGAGGCAAAGCTCCAATGCCAGTGAAGCCTCTGTGATCCCCAGGCGCAGCTTCAATGCTGACGTTGTTGGTGCTGTCGCTGCTGATATAAAAATATCATTTAATTGGTTATAACGCTGCTCATAAACGTGGCCATTATCACTGTCGTTTATCACACATCCAGTACCCAGTACCCACCACCCACCACCCAACCGACCGACGAACAGGCCTCCTCTCTGCGCTGCCGCTCGGTCGATGAATCGCGCGAGCGATTGCCGCTTCGTGTTTCCTCTGTCCGTTAGCGCAGCTCTGTCCGCGTATGCGCTCCGTTGTGAGTAAAACAGAAACAGAAACAGAATTATAAAAACGTTCAATTAGCCGAGGTAGTAAGTCATTACAGAGCCAGCGCTCGTCCGAGACTGTCCGCTCCAGCACAGCACAGCACAGCAACTGTACTCTGCCTGCATCCCGGCCTTGGCAGCACAGTCCCCGAGGTGTCGATCAAGAAGAAAGTTTCCAACCCAAGTGCGCGTCTGTGGTGGAAAGTGTCCAGCAAGAGAAAATTCCATTGGAGTTCCATGGAATTGGAGAAACCATTCTCGTGAGTGTCTGTCTACTGTCTACTGTCTGATTGTTTTATTGATGATAGAATAACTGTGTTCCTGTCCATTGAGTGGAGCTTTTGCCTCTCGCATTCTTCCTCTCACTCTCACTCTCTGTCCTCTGTCTGTGTTTTTGTCTGCGAATTCGCTGAGATCGGTTAAATGACCGCAGAGAAAGGGAGCAGACACGTGAGAGGAGCAGCAAGAACTCCAGCAAACGGAAACAGCAGTCAGCGGCATAAGAATAACACTAAAGCAAAACAGCTGATTCGTATTTTTGAAAAGTTGTTTTTTAAGTGTGTGTGTGTGTGTGTGTGTGTTTGTGTGAGGTGAGTGAGTTTCTGATTAAAAGTCCGTAAATTAAACCCACAAAAATGTAGCAATATGCTTAAAATTATTCCACATGCAAAAAAGCCGAAACGAAACGCGAGAGCAACAAAAAACAAGTTAAATAAGTATTCCCCAGAATTCCATTGCCTGAACAAAAAAAAAATATATCGTTTATTGTGTGTGAGCTTTTGTCAAGGAACTCGAATGAAAAGTGAATGACTTACGATCGGATGATAAATACATATTTGCCCAGTGCCCGCCCGTTAGTCACTCAAAGTCTAGACCCACCTTCCGATCCAATTCGCATTCGATTGCTTCTGGGCTACAACTAATCCCCGGCTCAAGTGCTAAAATGCGCGCAGATAAGCCAGATAAGCTCTGGGCCATGAGCCACGAGACAATACCAAGACCCGACCCTCTCCTCCAAAGCCAAACAGTTTCCCACCGCTCGAGAGCAGCAGAGACAATGCAGCGGCCATAGAGCCACAGAGCCAGAAACCACTCGGCCGAAACGAATGTGTATATGAGGTTGGGGCTCAGGCGTGAACTTGAACTTGAAAACTGAATGCAAACAGCAAATGGAAATTGATAGGAAAAGCGCTGCCAACGCGAGAAAAGCAGACAAAAACAGACCGAATAAAATCATCATAAATTAAGAGGGTTCCAATTGAAATACCAATTCATAGGAATGGCTTTCCACCCGACTGGAGAAAACGAGCGAGTCCACAGCAGTAAGTCGGGTGTGGGTGGAAAATTTCATGTGCGGTTCCAGGGCCTTGTCGTGGTGCTGTCGTATAAGCGGCCGTTGACTGGCTGACGACTGCACGTTTATGGGATGGCGATAAACGTAATTATGTCATAATTACGAGTATGGCGATCTGATATCAAAACAGTCTGTAGCTGGTTTATGACCACATCTCACAGGGCCGAAAACAGCTGAATGAAGAACATTTTACACGGGCCTAAATGGACGCCTGTCGCCTGGGGACCCTCCACAGTTTTTACAGGGTAGCAGATAGGGCCGTTACGAGTTTAATCTAGGAGAGTGCACACACTCGATGAGGGTTCCGCGATAAGTGTATTTGATTTATGGTGAAGTGCCAACGATAGGCCGCTTTCATGGCAACAAGCTTAGCGAATTCCTCACCTCTGTCCATATCAATCGGGCATGAGATCTGCCAATAAATCTGTCTGTCGGGGCGATTTACAATCGACTCTCTACACATTTCGGCCAAGAGAGGAACTTCCCCCAAGCATGGTTTGGACTTTGAAAACGGCTGAAATTTCCGACACTCTGGAGAGGCGAAAGCGCCGCTGGCGCACGCTTGGATCGGATAAGGACCCGAGAGGACTGGCGATTGCGATTAAATTCATAAATTAGTGCAAGTGCTAACCGTAGAAGTGGGTTTTACTAATATTAAATATGGTTTTGTGGCTGCCCATAAATTTACTCATTTATTATTGTTTACTAATGCACTTTTAATACCCGCGAAATGCAACTATAACCGAGCCCTGGAGCTGCGCATTAGGTGACAGTCGTAATTAACAATTGCCATTTAAATTTATAACTTTTGTTTAAACAATGCACAGTAACTCACTTGTGGCTGGAAGTGTATTTGCCCTGGACCTGATCGTTGGGTACTTTTTACTTATTTTTATACTCGGGCAATCGTGTAACGGCAGGGCAATTATCATAAAGAGCCTTTTCCCCTGTGTCGTGATTTACATAAGATCTACAAATAAGTAGGTTGTGCAACCAAGATCCAGGAACCTCCGCTCTCGTCGCAATCAGCGATCGTCTAGTAGCCACAAAATGCAAAATCATTCTGTCTTCGGAATGATGGCCCGATCGGTATTTGTCGCCAATATTTGCCTAAAAATAAACTTTGCTAATTCCTTAAATTGATAAACATTTGCGACAGAAATGACAGTGCAAAAGACTAACATTTTGCACTCTGTTATACAATATAGAGATCACGTTTTCCATTTTGAATCATTTTGATTTTAATTCGCAGATCATTAAATGGGACGCCATTAGGGTCTGTTATTAGTTAAAACTTTCCGCTATTTTCATTCTCATTCAGCATAGACCGGTATTCCCCATATAAAGTGAAGCCAATATCAGTGTCTGATCCAAAAACAGTAAAGGAATCCCCTTGAGAGCGATGAAAACAACCAAACTGATCAAACAAAACAACACCTGTCTCTTTCCTAGAACATTTCTACTACGACTCTGTCCAAATAGAGTGGGTATATTATTGTGGGTTATCTTTCCGCAGAAATCAGGATTGGAGCATGGGAGACTTTGTGTGTTTCTGTTGTAATTGGCTAAACATTTCGCGTGTTTCTTGTTTGGCAGACTTTGGGACTCATAACAACAACCTGTTTAAGGCCTTTTGTTGGTTTCATTTCTAAGAAATTTACGTAAACAAATCAGCGGCGAACAGCAGATTTATTTTGTTGTTATGTGCCGCTTATGAAACTTTCCAAAATTCAATTTTGGGCCGCTCTGACGCTCTGAGGTGCAAAACAGCACGAAAACAATTGAAATTCCACTCACAAAACTCAAGTGCGCAACTGTGGTTATGGAGTGTCCGAGAGTGTGTGGGGATATTCAGTTTGTTCAGATCTAAAGTGCCATTATAATCGATTTACCTAGAATTGTGTGTCTGCGAATTCGGAACCAGTTGTATGCAAAGGGAAAGAGCCTTTAAAGTAGATTTAATTACATCATCGGGCAACCGAAATTGTCAATATGTGAGGCTGGCAAGATAAGCTATAAGTAAATCGTTGCAAGTACTCTGGAATGTCCCTCATATACGAGTCGAAGCCCACAATGCAAATATTGAAGTAGCCTCGCATTCGGGGCTGTGCCTTGCCGAAAAAAAACGTATTCAAGGTCTCCCCTACAGAACACTAAGAAAGTGGCTGGTAGACTGTACCCCAGTTCGGTCCTCATATTTAATATGTGATCCGGCGCGAATCTGTCGAATCATGGCAAATATTGGATAGTCAACTTTTCTGTTAACTGGGAAAACGTGCGTAGGGCGAGCGCTGATCATGAAAATCTCGAGTTCGAGTTCGCGTTCGGCGACACTTGGCGTTTGCCCAATCAATTGAAGCACCCCGCTAAATTTATCAAACTAATTTGATGTCTGCTCTGCTTTCAGATTAACAACTTGATCTGCCGACCAGCTATAGCTTTAGCTGTACAACGGAGCAGCGGCAACGTCGAAGGGAACGCATGCGCAGATCTCTCAGCAAAGCCAAACAGAACGGAAAATAAATCGTGTAAACAGCAGACGGAGCACCGCCTGTCCCAGTCCCAGTCTCCACTCAGTCTCCGACGCCATTCGGCTTATTTAAAGGCCGCTACCCACCGAGTGACAATCAGAACAAACCAAGCTGCCAGCCGCAGCAGATCGCGAGTGAAGAGAGAAACACTGAGCTGAGATAACGCCACATACATACATCTGTAAAGAAGATGTCTTGAGACCTGTCAGATCGGGCTCCTGCTAAACAAAAGTTATACATCTTACACATTCCGTGCAGTATTGTGATATTTAAGCAGCCATATTGGTTTTAACACCTCCTATTTAACTTGAACACACACTCCGCCAACCAATACACAAGATGTCTGCATCGAAGGAGGCCATTTGTGGGAGCACCGAGAAGGATCTCGAGAAGCCGCCATTGGGTGAGTGCACTCAACACATAAGCAGTGAGAGATCACATGTAGAGAAGGGTGTGGAGCGGGGGAACTAATCAAAATGTGAATTCAGAATATTGCTTAGATAATTTACTATCTAAGCATTTGCCCTACACAAGTTCATTTGTTGGGAAGAGATAGAATGGAGGTTGTAATAAACAATGAAAATTTATAACATAAAGATTAGTCCATATAGGAGTAGGAGAGTATTAAAGAGTGCTGATTTCTCCCCCAAAACAAAAGCAGGAAATATGTAAACGAAGCAATCGATGCAATTATTAATCAATCTGAATCGCAGTCATCTACACTTCCACTCGTAATTATACGCTCAACTTCCAATTCGTATGATCTATGCCATCCCCAGGTCTGTGATCTCAGTTACACGTAATTGCCCTATTTATTTCACATGACAATTCACTCGACTTGTCTGTCTGTCTGTCTGTGCTGACTACTCAGGCATATTATTTACATTTATAACAAGCAAATCTCAAGCGAAAGCGAAATCTGCCGCAATCCTCTACACTTGAGCTGAGAATTGAATGGGACCTCAATGATTCTCCTGGAATCCACTTGATTTAAATATATCAGAAGCGACAAAAGTGGTCGTCAGGGTCGCCGCTAAACGGAAGTTATTTGTTATGCAATGCAAAAGAAAAGGAAAATAAAATAAAATTCATTAATAGCAGAGTCGCCAACGCGTGCGCCGAATTCCGAATTAACGTGTGACACAGACACAGACCCCACAAAAGTTCCCCTGCGAAGGGTGGCGTGGAGGTGGGGGAGGCCTTACAGTTGAGTCAATAACTGCCAACTTTTGTTGTCTAATTTGCCTATTCTGTTTCCATTTGCGGACAGAGCCTGCTGTTTTTTTGTAGTTCTTTTCTTGCTAGAAATCATCATCGTCTGCCCGGCACTTGACATAGTTCCTCGTTCAGGTTCCCTTCCCCGTTTGCCTTTTGTGGAGCCGACCGGTAGACCTGCACGCTCGAACCGGTTACCGGCTAGCCCCTAAATTGTAGAGCAACAAAAGCAAAACTCATCCAAAACAGAGCCATAAAACTCGACAAATACCCGGTATGGTACGTGATCATAACTGTGCAAATGAACTCTGCAAGGCAATGGCAAAACTCGTTTTCGCTAAGGTCAGCAGGGGAAATGCACTCGCCTTGGGATTCCATCGAGAGAACTTTTCACTTTTTCGCATTTTTACTTTCGTTCGGAACGGAGCTGCCATAACAGCGCTGCGCTCTGTTAGCAACAGATCTCAACCGATGATCAGAGTGCTAACAGAGCTCTGCCCTGGCAAATATTCAGCTGGGCAATGCAATTTAAGCAATTTCGATCTGGCAGTTTGACAAGTTTTTGCATGTCGTCGGCTCTTGGCCCTGATATTGACATTCGCATGGCTAGCCTATCCTAGTTTTCAATTTTCGCCATATGTATTTCCCGGGACATGCAATCGGTTAATTGGGACATCGTTGACCCGAGCAGAACCAAGTAAACGTCTCGCTTGACAGCGACGTGCCAGGGGGTGTGAAATGGGTTGGGACTGGGATGGGTGGGTGGCTGGAAAAAACCTCCCAAGCAATCAACAATACAATCAGCGACCTGTTCAACGTTGCGCTCGAGTTGCGCCCCATATCCGTGCCATATATAGGGTGTATTGTCATCGGGGCCTCTGGCGTAATGCGATTTACAGCTCATCCCGACCCGACCCGCCCCACTCGAGACGAATGATAAATTAGAAAATTGCTTTTACAAAGCAGAGCAGATAGACCGAGGACCGAGAACCGAGAATCGAGAGAGAGAGAGAGAGAGTAAGAGTAAGAGGGTATCCCACAAATTGGACAGTTGAAATTCCTTAGGTTATTTCTAAGATCGTGACATTTGCGACGTTTTGCAAAACATTTCATTGGATATTGTTGTAGCTGCCATGCCACTGGCAAGTGGCAAGCAAATTACTCATCTCATCTCAAATTGTGCATGTTACTATTTATATAGATTGCCAGATCCCCCAGAGCAGCACACCGCCTCGCAAATAGCCAAGACATTCATTCAGTGAATGGTAATGGGAGCATTCATTTCACCTGTTAAAGGCAAAAAGCGAATGCCAAATTAAAAAATTACTTTCGCACACAGAGCAGCAGTGTTGCCACAGTTGGCACTCGCCCATGTGGAACCGTCAGATAAAAACGATAGAATCCATTCATCAGTTCTGTAGACATCACGTAACCTTGCCGGGGAAAAACAAAGCTTCTTCTTTTAATGCCTGGCAATATTTGCGATTCCGCTTTGCACCTAGCCCGTCCCAATCCCATACCAGGAAACCCTTGTGAGAGACCAGTATTTGTTCGAATTATGGTCGAAATTTAATAGATAAACAAACAGTTTCTGAATCGTATACTCAGAATTCCGCGGAATCTGACCATCGGAATCTCATTACGCGTTACGTTAGTCGAGCACGTAAGCTTAAAAGCTCACCCCAAAAGCATGCTGCGAAAAAGCTTTGCGCTAGCGGGGAGTTTAGCTCCATGTAAAAATCATGTAAACACTCGCATGTTCGTTTGTGACACACCCTATAGATTCCTGATCAGCAGGTTGCAATTATAGTAATTATGATGTTTAATTATCGCCCTGATGGATGGGCCATCCCGAAATAGAACAAATAGTTGGCAGGCACTATGAAAAATCACTTAATTGCTTCGAGCGTGCACAACTGTACTCTGTACTGCGGTTTGGCCAAAAAAATATTCCATTAGAGGGTCTTTGCCAAAAAATACAACCACACATCCATCGCCCATGTACATATGAATTTATTTGAAAAAAAAAAAAAAAAAAACAAATATAAACGAGGCAGCTGCCAATGGGGCATCTCGGACTGTCACGAATAAGTGTGCGGCGGAGTGAGAGCCGCCGAAGAGCGCGAGAGAACCAAAAGCTAGCTCAGGCTCAAAGTTGTAGTTCGTTGGAGAGTCGGCGTGGAAGGTTCGGGGCGAAGCAGACGACAAGCACGTGCCTGTCGCTTGGACGCACCCGCACTCTACTCACACACACGCACTCACACACTGGCACTTGCACTCACACACTGGCACTTGCACTTGCTGCCCTGTGCGAGTATTGTTGTGTGAGTCAAAGCGTGACTGTGGCTATTTTGGCTGTTTCAACTGTCTCGCTGTGCGGTTTGCCAGAATAATAAATGCACAGCACAACAAAAGGCCGATCCGATTGGGTTTTATGGCTGTCAAAATTAGCAAGAACTTGTCAGAGCTCACGCAACGACTGCCCAGAATATAATGTGTTTCGGCTTAATTAGTTAGCACACAGAATATGCACCTCTGGAGGCGCCACCATTTAGCGCTGGCGTCTCCGATGGGGCATTTCTACGACTTCCCAGCATGTGCGCTTCATTTACTTTCCTTGGGGGCAGTCGGGCGAGTGTGGCATGCGCCTCGCGAATTCCGAACTGTGTTCTAGAACATTTCCACTGGCCAAAGAGTCCCGTCGCCCGATGTCGTCAGAATCACTTAGCTCTGAATATTTTAAGAAGTGGGCGCATGTTTTTTAAGAGCAGTCTCCATGTGGCGCAGTCACGAGATCTGGACGTGTGTTACGCTTACGTCCGACCGATATAATTAGACCAGTGTACTATATCTCTATAATATAGAGCCTATATATCTGGGGCGATTTCTTTGACGCTGTGCGGTGCTGTGCCGAGCGAAAAGTTCACCCTCGCAATTGACATCAATCGTGGGCAGCGCTGCATTATGAAGTGAGAGAATTTTCCATCGTTTCGCTAAATTAGTGCAGAGGAAAGCCGAAAAACTGAAATCACGCTGACCCACGTTGATGTAATCGCGAACAGAGATCCGGACGGAGAGCGGGCACGAAAACGAACCCACAGCACCAGAGTTTATAAATGAAGGCAGCGCCACGGTCGCCGCTCAGTAGAAAAAGCCGCGGGCCAGAGCAACGCCAGCACGAACGAGCCGGCCGCCACCCAAAGTTCCGAGTCAGTTCTCTAGCCAACGTCGGGGTTAGCGCAACGCAACGTACAGAGTAATATAATTAATTGTTCAGTTTTCCCCTTTTCGAATCGTCTGTCAGCCCGCGCAATGCTACTGTCCCACACCGGCCAAGTGCCCAGATAGACAATGAAATGGTTTAAGCGTGTGCGGAAAAAGTCTTACCACTCGCAAATCGCCTCGACAGCTCTCGAACACATCTCGAATTTAGTTTAGCATAAACCCAATTTACCTGCGACGCGTCCAAATGGCCTTTCGTCGCAGCACGCTGAATCATCGCCACCGCGACGGACATGTCCTGGTCTGGGACCAGACCTCCGACCAGACCCCTAAACGTAAGCGTTGTTAATAATTCAAGTGTGGCACAAGCCCTCCTTCTGCCCCTGTTCCACTGTGGTCACTGCCCACTGTGCGTACACGTAATTTTGGGGGCAAGTGTAGTCCAACTTAATTGCTAGCTGGCCGACACGACGCTCGTTCTAAAATAGACTCTCTGCCACTCGAGACTTACACGTGCTTTCCCTCGATTCCCGATTCACATCGCCCGACCTGCCGTCAACCAAAGCGAACGCCGCGATTGTGCAACACGAGACGTTGACGGGAAGTGAAGAGAGTGCAGTGAGTGCAGAGAGGGGGGTGTGCTGTGCTGTGGTGTGGTGTGGTGGGGCAAATCGCGCGATTTAACGCTGCGTGAGCAATAGCCGCAATAATAGCAAGCGCCCAACAGCTTTTTAAATTTATTTAAATCAGCAATTTTTCGTTGCCTGCCATTGTTTATCGCGTAGTTTTTTTGGCTGCTTTTTATTGCTTTATTTATTGTGAATTCCGAAGAAATTGTCAGACTATTGGGAGCACAAAACTTTACTTTCTAGGGGGCAAAGTTCAACAATCCCAATGGGCTGCTGCTTGCGACTGCTGGAGAAGTAAATTGCCTCAATTATATTTACCCACAGTCTAATGTATTCCATAATTGTGGTTTGCTTCGAACTTTCGTTTTTCACCTTGCACTTCCAATTGCACAACATGAGCCAATCCTCCACCCAAGCCCAGTCCAGCGATCACAACTGTACCTGCCACGCAAACCTATTGAATATCACGTGTTGGCGACTCTCTGTAAAGCGCCGCCAGTCGACGATTCACGTTTGTCAAATGACAATACGAAAAGTGAACATCCCCTCCCCAGCCACAGCCCCAGCCCCACTCGCATTCAGTTGCAGTTATCGTTAGAACAATAAGCGACCGCCAAGTACGACTCTAGGGCTATAAAATCAAATGAATGGGGCAAGTGACACCATACTCGCAGCAGTAATTCCATATTCTCGGCGACCGCAGCAGAGGGTGAGGCAATTGCGAACCCACTCCCCTATCCGGGTCCTCTATCCGCAGTGACTCATACGCAGAGACGATCTTATCGCTCTCGAGCAACGAACCTTGGGCTAAGTAAACCCCAGACAAGATTACAGCGTAGATAATATCGCAGTTGAGAGATTCTGGGACTGTGACTGCGACTCTCACTGTCACTGTGGTTTATTTTCGCTTATTTTCACAGTTCCGAAAAGCGGAAAGCGAAAAGCGATCTCTGCTAGCAATTATTTTTGTTGACAACACTTCCGCTTTTCCTTTTCCGCTGCCTAATTAAATTTTAATTCATAATTTATTTGTGTGCATTAGTCTAGTCAGTGACGCACTACTCACCGATAGAGAAATACACTGGGCGAAAAAGAAGACAACTCAAAAATATTCTCCTTCTATTTTGTAGGATGCTTTGCCACCCGCTACTTTGTGACCTTCATGCTCTTCCTGGGCATGGCCAATGCCTATGTGATGCGCACCAACATGTCGGTGGCCATTGTGGCCATGGTGAACCACACGGCCATCAAGGTGAACGACGAGGAGGCCGTCGACGAGTGCGGCGATCGTGATTTGCCCATTGTAAGTTCGAATGGCCGCAAGGTCTCCCCAGCCTGGCTCGTACTAACCCATTCCATTCGTACCCTCAGGACGATTCGCAGGATGGCGAGTTCGCTTGGAGTTCGAGTCTGCAGGGCTACATCCTGTCCTCGTTCTTCTACGGCTACGTCATCACGCAGATCCCCTTCGGCATACTGGCCAAGAAGTACGGATCGCTGCGCTTCCTCGGCTATGGCATGCTCGTGAACTCGGTGTTCGCCTTCCTGGTGCCAGTGGCAGCTCGGCAGGGCGGCGTCTGGGGCCTCTGCGCCGTCCGCTTCATCCAGGGTCTGGGCGAGGGTCCCATTGTGCCCTGCACCCACGCCATGCTGGCCAAGTGGATTCCGCCCAACGAGCGGTCCCGCATGGGCGCAGCCGTCTACGCGGGCGCCCAGTTCGGCACGATCATCTCCATGCCGCTGTCGGGTCTGCTTGCGGAATACGGCTTCGACGGTGGCTGGCCATCGATCTTCTATGTGTTTGGCGTGGTGGGCACTGTGTGGTCCATCGCGTTCCTCATCTTTGTGTACGAGGACCCCTCCGCCCATCCCAACATCGATGAGCGCGAGAAGAAGTACATCAACGACTCCCTCTGGGGCACGGACGTGGTCAAGGTGAGTCCTCGACCCCTCAATGCAGCTTTCCAGCAGAAACTCAACCTCTAATTTGGGATTCTTCCGCAGAGCCCTCCGATTCCGTTCAAGTCCATTCTGAAGTCGATGCCCTTCTACGCCATCCTGTTCGCCCACATGGGCCACAACTACGGCTACGAGACTCTGATGACTGAGCTGCCGACGTACATGAAGCAGGTGCTCCGCTTCTCCCTGAAGTCCAATGGGCTGCTGAGCTCGCTGCCCTACCTGGCCATGTGGCTGTTCTCCATGTTCATCTCGGTGATTGCCGACTGGATGATTAGCTCGAAGCGCTTCTCGCACACGGCCACCAGGAAGCTGATCAACAGCATCGGCCAGTACGGACCTGGCATCGCGCTCATCGCCGCCTCCTACACGGGCTGCGACCGGGCTCTGACCTTGGCCATTCTCACAATTGGCGTCGGCCTCAACGGCGGCATCTACTCGGGCTTCAAGATCAACCATCTGGACCTGACGCCACGCTTCGCCGGCTTCCTCATGGCCATCACGAACTGCTCGGCGAATCTGGCCGGTCTGCTGGCTCCCATTGCCGCCGGCAACCTGATCAGCGATCACACCAAGGTAGGCATCGACAGCTGACAGCTGACAGCTGAATTCTGTATCCGTATGGATCACTAATGTGGCTCTTTGTTGCTTGCAGCCCATTATGGGACAGTGGCAGATTGTGTTCTTCATCGCCGCCTTCGTGTACATCATCTGCGGCACCTTCTACAACATCTTCGGCTCCGGCGAGCGCCAGTTCTGGGACAATCCCGAGGGCGATGAGCAGAAGGCCGCTCTCAGCAATGGAGCCAACTCCTCACCAGCAAGGCTGAGCACGCCGCAGGCCATCACCGCCACCGAGTCCAGGCAGTAGTATTATCCTGCGACCCGTGACCCGTGACCCGTGGCCTGTCATTACCATTTACCACTGCAGTGCACAAGTTTAGAATTTAGCTATTGTTTTAGTCACCTACGTGTTAAGTTAAATGTTGTTACTACGTTAGTTAGCCATCATTGATATATTCCTAATCCCGATGAGCCGCAGCCGCAGTCGCAGCCGCAGTCGATTCTTCGCAGAATAAAAGACACAAATCCTACAAGGAATCGTTAAAGCAGCCCCAAACCAGACACAAAATCGGGGTCTACCATTGTAAATGTAAATGTTGTAAATGAGTTCGATTAAGTGTAGTTTTCTTATGTGATAGGGACAGAGTTCAGTCTGCTAACCAATTGAAATGATACGCAGAGAGGAGCGCAACCAAATATATACAAGAATTAAAACCAACATAGCTTAAAGCCAACCCCTCAGACTCTTTCAATCGATGGCAGCGCGCCGGCGGGGGGCAGTCCTAATTCGAAATTAATAATCACTTGTTCGACTGTCAAAGTGCGGGGCCATCGGCTGGCTATCTGCTGCCATCTTCTGTCGCATGAAAAGCCACACAAAGCACAGCGATGGCCCACGAGGAGGAACTAACAGCGGAACAAGTGGACTTGGGCGTGTCCCCACTCAGGGGCGCGCTGAGGCGCACCTGGACGGACTTCTGCGCCACCAGCAGTATCCACGGACTGCGGTACACCCGCGACGCGGACACCAACCGGATTGTGCACTTTGTGTGGCTGCTCATCTCCCTGGTGATGTTCAGCTGCGCCGTGGCCATGGCCCACACCTTCTACGTGGACTTCCGCAGCAATCCCACCCGGATGAATGTGGAGAGCGACTACACGCCAGTGAGCAGCCTCTACTTTCCGCCGGTCACCATTTGTCCGGAGGTGCTCTTCAACATGCAAAAGTCCAAGCAATTTCTGCAGACACTGTGAGTGGCAATGATTGATCGGGCGATTGATCGATTGATTGTTTCTCTCCCACGGACAGGCGACTGCCTCAGGGCGCCGATGTGGCTGGCATCCTGCGACAGCTGCACCTCTTCTATGGCTTTATGCTGGACGATGAACGCTTTGCCGATCAGGCCATCGAGCAGATGGAGGCTCTTCTCTCGCTGAACAATCTGAGCATCGAGCAGTTGGTCGACCACTTGCGCTGGGATTGCCGGGAGATTCTGCATCGCTGTCGGTACCTTGGCAGGATTGTGGACTGCTCCGATCTCTTTCAGCTCTCCAAGACCTTCTTCGGCAACTGCTGCTCCTTCAATCTGCGCCAACAGGGGTGCGTAGCCAAATATTTATTCACACAGATGATAACCCCTAATGAGTCCGCCGCTGCACAGCTTGAACTTCACCGGTCAAAGGGCCGCTGGAGGCCTGGGCTCTGGCCTGTCGGTGATCCTACGGTACCAGGACGCCAACTACGATCCCAGTCAGTCGTATTCGTATGGCGTGAAGCTACTCATCCAGGAAACCAATGCCTTTCCCAGTGCCCATGCCGTCTCCAAGTTCGTCGCCTTCAACACGGAGGTTTTCGCCGCACTGCGCCCGGAGGAGACCTTCTGCTCGCCGGCTGTCAGGGCTCTGGCCATCGCGGAGCGCAACTGTGTGTTCGGAAACGAGTTCCCCCTGCGCTACTTCCCCGACTACGTCTACCCCAACTGTGAGCTCAACTGCCGGGTGACCAACATGGTCAAGTTCTGCGGCTGTCACACCTACTTCTTCGACTTCAATCGCACCAGCGACCGCATCTGCTCGTTCAGGGATATACCCTGTTTGGTGGACAACTTCGGTGGGTGCCCCCCCAGTCAACTGAAGCAACATTTCCTGAGTGTTTTCTTACAGCCAGCATCATCACGCGCGAACGCAGCACCCAGTGCTATTGTCCCCTGACCTGCGAGCACTTCGACTACGACGTTCAGATCTCCAATTTCGCGCTTCACCCCAACATGCCGGTGGTGGATCCCTTCTAGTGAGTTCCCCCCTGGCATACACTCTCCCCTCGGCTTCCATTGATTCCCCTTTCAGCGCGGGCCTAGCCAGGAACGATGGCATTCTGCACGTCTTCATCAACTCGATTAGCTATCGGCGCATTCGTCAGGACTTGCTCTCCAATATGGTGACTTTGGTCTGTACGTTCGCCCAGAGATCTCCTTCGATTTGCGCTCTCTTTGAGTTCTGTTTTTTACTTTCGTTCGCAGCTAACCTGGGCAGCGCCTTCAGCCTCTTTGTGGGCATGAGCATGCTCTCCGTGGTGGAGATTCTCTACTACTTCTCGGTCATCCTCCGCAAGAACTACGTGCAGGAGTCTCGGGCACGCAGCAAGATGTTGCAGCGGGGCACAGCAAGTTACGCACACAAAAATCCCACCAAATCTGTGTTCATAATTCACAAACAATAATCAGCTGCGGCATCGGAGTGCACGAAATTAACCAATAAATTAGAGCACTTAAATTATCGCACACAAAACAAAACACAGCGAAATCTGATCACGATTTCCATTCGCTATGCTTATCGTCTGCTAGGGGTATATTTTTTCGTGGCAAGGGCCTGCAGACATTATAAAATATATTTATTTTTAGTAGCCCCCAAGAGCGCGCAATGTTTTTCATTTGAATTATATATTATTTATAATTATAGCGATCGGATAGCGGGTCCCTCGAGCGAGGACTGCTCGTGGGTCGCTGGCGCAGGAACAACGCCAAATGAGAGGCAGAAACTGGCTGCTTTATCAGCTATTGCCATAGGTCAGCCGCTGGCCATCGTAAATCTGACTGGGGGGGGACCAGCTGCCCATCGTAAATCGGACCCAAGCGAAGAGCAGCCACGCGATAAGATTGGGCCGAGGTGGCAGTGGCGGTGGCGGGCTATAAAGGGAGTACCGCCCGGGCCATCGCCCACAGTCATGCACAAAT
Source organism: Drosophila ambigua (assembly GCA_018150905.1). Lineage (NCBI taxonomy): Eukaryota > Metazoa > Arthropoda > Insecta > Diptera > Drosophilidae > Drosophila > Drosophila ambigua. The sequence continues at coordinate 7,035,040 of JAECWS010000001.1, read as the reverse complement.
TCACTTTCGCATTGGCGCTGTGCGTGCTGGCCGCGGGCTCGGCGCTGGCGCAGCACAACCCCCAGTGGTGGGGCAGCCGGAATACCATCGTCCACCTGTTCGAGTGGAAGTGGACGGACATCGCCGAGGAGTGCGAGAACTTCCTGGGCCCGCGGGGCTTTGCCGGCGTGCAAGTGAGTCCGGCCAACGAGAACATCGTGTCGCCGGGTCGGCCCTGGTGGGAGCGCTACCAGCCCATCTCCTACGAGCTGACCACGCGCTCGGGCAACGAGCAGCAGTTCGGCGACATGGTGCGCCGCTGCAACGCTGTGGGCGTCCGCATCTACGTCGATGTGCTGCTCAACCACATGTCGGCGGACTTTGTCGGCCAGGCGGTGGGCACCGCCGGCACTCGGGCCGATCCCGCCGCCAAGTCCTTCCCGGGCGTGCCCTACACCGCCGCGGACTTCCATCCGAGCTGCGAGATCTACGACTGGAACGATCGCTTCCAGATCCAGCAGTGCGAGCTCGTGGGCCTCAAGGATCTCGACCAGAGCCGCGACTGGGTGAGGACCAAGCTGATTGCGTTCCTCGATCACCTCATCCGGCTGGGAGTGGCCGGCTTCCGCGTGGATGCGGCCAAGCACATGGCCTCCCAGGATCTTGAGGTAAGTTTGCTTCTGCTGGACACTTGCCCCTCACTAACAGACCCCCAAACGGCGCTCGTTTAGTTCATTTATGGCAGCCTGAGCGATCTGAATACCGAGCACGGATTCCCCCACAACGCGCGTCCCTTCATCTTCCAAGAGGTGATCGACCATGGTGGCCAGGCGGTGACCCGCGAGGAGTACAGCAGCCTGGGCGCCGTGACCGAGTTCCGGTTCTCGCAGGAGATCGGCAACGCCTTCCGCGGCAACAACGCCCTCAAGTGGCTGCAGAGCTGGGGCACCGACTGGGGCTTCCTGTCGTCGGGCCAGGCACTGACCTTCGTGGACAACCACGACAACCAGCGCGACGGCGGCGCAGTGCTGACCTACAAGTCGCCCCGCCAGTACAAGATGGCCACCGCCTTCCATCTGGCCTACCCGTACGGCATCAGTCGCGTGATGAGCTCCTTCGCCTTCGACGACCACGACTCGGCGCCGCCCCAGGACGCGCAGGAGCAGCTGATCTCGCCGGAGCTCGATGCGGACGGCGGCTGTGTGAACGGCTGGATCTGCGAGCACCGCTGGCGGCAGATCTACAACATGGTGGGCTTCAAGAACGCCGTGCGCGACGCTCAGCTGTCCAACTGGTGGGACAACGGCGACAGCCAGATCGCCTTCTGCCGCGGCTCCAAGGGCTTCATTGCCATCAACAACAACGCCTACCCTCTGGCGGAGCATCTGCAGACCTGCCTGCCCGCAGGCGTCTACTGCGACGTCATCTCGGGCGATCTGGTCAACGGCTCCTGCAGCGGCAAGTCCGTCCATGTGGGTGACGACGGACAGGGCTTCGTGAGCATCGCTTCGGATGACTTTGACGGCGTGCTGGCCATTCACGTGGACGCGAAAATCTAAGGCAGGCCCCGCACAGTTAACGACACAAAAATTGGCTTTATTTTGTCTCAAATTACAATAAAAACGAACGCATATAATGTACGAATATGTATGTATATGTGTATATAGTATGTGTGTGTGTGTGATGGATCGAAAGATCGATAACAATAACGGCACAAATACAAAAAGGTACAAGTAAAACATTCAAACTGGAACTGGATTTAGTCTAAGAAATGCCTCGACGCCGAGCAACGATCATCTATCCTCCCTCTGAGCGGATGGGCACACTGTACTCGTACATAAATTCGCGGGTAACTGATCCGCCCCTGATCGAGCGCTGCAGCACTGCACTGGAAAAAACCATCGCTCTGCAAATAGAAGAAGGTCGCATTGTGAAATTGTAGTTGGGTGCTCTGGAATCTGGAATCTCTCTCTCGCCAGCATGCAGAGGCACGGAAAACAACTGAAAATCGATCGCAGATATCCGCACTACGAACTGTTTAAGCGATCTGTTTTCGCAGCGAATCGAATCGAATTGAGTTTAGTTTGGTTTCGAAAGCAAGCAACTACAAATCAAAATAGCAACGTTTCTACTGGCATTCCAATCAGGTTAGTTTCGAGCGCGAGTGCACAACAAGCGGGCAGATCGATGGCTGTCTCCGTGTAGTTTCAAGTACTCTACGAAATTTGCGATTATTTACCAAATACGAGCAGGAGCACGAGAGTACGAGCTGGAGTATGTTGTGGTTAGAAGTAAATGCTCAGAGTGCGTAATTACCTGTAAAATGCTGATATCTTTCTGCACCGCCTACTCCTACTGCTTGACTTGCTAAAAAGCCAAACACATTTCATCCGTATCCTCGCTTAACCGCTAATATGTATAATATGTATATGAAATATCTTGTAAATAATGATACTTGGATTGCTTAAATGTAGGATTTCCTTTTCGCAATTTGCATTTTCATTTTCATTTTTGTTTTGTTTCATTTAACTAACAAACACAGAGTCCAAAAATCTTGCTCAAAGTTTAACATTAAATATTCCTTTGATAATACGCGAGTTTCCGCTTTCGTGCGCTTCCCTCTCTAAGTTTGTTTTTTAAGATTTAAGTACGGCCCCAAATCCAGCTTTAAATACATATGTATGTATGTATATATATGTATATACTCGTATTGTGTAATGCCAAACTATGTAAATAATAATGATGTCACCACTTGCAATAGCCGCGCAGTCGGCTTACATTTGGAATATAGCGTTTACATAGATCTTAAGAATATAAACTGTATGGGTTATATAATAATTATTATAGGTACCATCCAGCCATCCATCCAGACAGATGGACAGACAGACAGATTGTATATGCAGGTATATCCTACAGCTATACTTATATAACAGGAACCACGTAAAAATGCACAAATACTTATCGCATAATTTGGTTTTCCACAATAATTACAACATCAAAGTTTGAACCGCTCCAGCCAAATACGTACACATCCAAATGTATATATGTATACATGTATATATGTATGTAATGTATATAATACTATGTAATAAATGTTTGATCTATTGTTTTAAATAGTAATCAGGTAAATCGTGGGAGGAATTATTGTTTCACATACATTTGTAGATCATTTAGAATAACAATTTCTATTCAACTATTTTTCGTGACTCGTCAGAGTGTTTCTAGCCCTTCCATAATGGGAGGGTGTACATATATATATATAACTGGCTTCGGGTCGGCCGAAGTGCCCCGCTTGGGTAGAGCTTTGAAACGGCCTAAAACCAGAACCATTTTATAAAGTTTGAGTTTGGTTTGCACTTAATCCTACAGACACGCGCGCGATGCGATGCCTTCGATTTAGTTCTAGATTTAGATGTAGATGTAGAGCTTGAGATTCAACATTGAGATTGTCAAAAACATATTATATCCAAGAAGATATACATAGAGATTGCCGCAATGAATACTCCTGAGGTTCGCCGTGGTTAACTGAACAAAGTGCAAGGGGCCGTCATTCCATGGGAGCCGCCTAGAAGCTCTTGCCCGCCTCATGGATGCGCTTGCGTCGACTGTCGCGCCGCCGGTAGCGATCTATGATGCGGGATCGATGCCTTTCCGGGCACAGGGCCTCCGGCGAGCTGTCCACCTTCTTCATCACGATGCGGAACGTGAAGGTGTGCTTCGGCGAGGCACTGGCCGCCCGTCGCGGGGACGGCGGCTCGAACTCGCTGCCGCTGGAGAAGCCGCAGCTGTGCAGCTGCCCCTGGGGCAGGGCAGCCGCGGATGGCAGGGGGCCAATGGGGCCGCTGGTGCCACTGGGAATGCTGCTGGGAATGCGTGGCGTGCCGTTGGTGTAGCCCGAGGGGGTGGACATGCTGCCCGTGGACAGCTGCTGGGTGAGCACGGAGCTGGGCCGCGGCTCGAAGATGGACGCACATCGCTGGTCGGTGCAGAGGAAGGTCTTCACCTCCTCCTCGCGCTGATCGCGCTTGATGGTGAGCGGGAAGTGCTTCCGGCTGGGGTCGGCATACGGGCCGTGGCCATGGCCGTGGCTGGGTCCGTGGCTGGCCTGGTACGAGGAACTCGAGTCGTAGCTGTCCCGCGAGCTGTAGTTCGAGGAGGTCTGCTGCGAGAGCGGACTGCGTGCCCGCGAGAAGGCACTGAACGGCGAGATGTGCAGCTGGCGGAAGGTCTCGGCCTTCTGCTTCTTGGTCATCAGCGGGAAGTTGGGCGAGCGGGCGGGCGTCACGCCACTCGTCTCCGAGGGCGTGTAGTCGAAGTGCGTCTCCAGCGAGGACTTCCTGCCGCAGGAGGAGCCCGACCGCTGGAATGTCTCCGCATCGACCAGCTCGATGGAGCTCTTGCGCAAGTCCACCGCACGCCGGTGGCGCTCGTCCGTGTCGACGATCTCGAAGCTGGAGGTCTGGTCCTCGTAGCTGGTCGACTGGTAGCGCGATATCGACACATCGAAGCTGGTGTCGCGCGACGAGTACGGACAGTCGAAGCTGGACTCGGCGCGGCTCGACTTGCGGTCCCCCTCGACCATCTCGAAGCTGTCGCCGCCCGAGTCCAGCCGCTGCAGGTTGATCAGGTCCGTGTCCGTGTCCCCCCCGGGGCTGCGCAGCTGCTCGAGGAACGGCGAGCGCGGCGGGTCGAACGAAGATCGCCGCGACGGCGGCTCAAACTCAATTGTAGGACACTGCAGCGGCTGCTTCACGGGCGGGGCAGAGGCTGCCGCTGCGGCTGCTGCAGCTGCTGCTGCTGCCGCTGCTTCTGCCACAGCCTGGGCGGCCGCCTCCACCTCATCCGTTTCGCGCCGCAGCTCCTGCAGATTAACATAAACTGGTTCTGGCGCATAGGCCTTCAAGATCTCTACTAGCTCGGCACGCAGCTCCTCCGGGATGATGAGGTCGTTAGAGTCCGACTCGTGCTCCTCGCTGATTCGCGGCTCGATGGGCTCCCGACTCTCCGAGCGGCGCGCGAAGTGGTGCACCACTGCGGCGCCGCCGTCCCCATTGAGGGCCACCACCTTCAGGGAGTTGGTGACCTCCTCCACGAACTGGGCCATGGCCGCATCCGTCTGCTCCGGCTCCACATCTGGCACGACCTCGGATCCGGCCTCCCTCTTCGCCTCCTGGTCCTGGTCCGGCTCGACTAGCTCCCGGAGTCGCTCGTGCTTGATATAGGACTCACCTACCTTCTCGAAGTGCACGTTGGCCAGCTCGAATGGCAGCTCCTCGCCCGAGGCGGAGGCAGAGGCTGACGCTGAGGCGGATGCAGATCCCGAGCCACCTACCTGCTCTATGATCCCCGCATTGGAGTCCGCGCTGGGCCGCTTGGAGCCCGCGGCCGAGCTGCCCGTCTGCTGCTGCTGCTTCTGCTGCTTCTCCTCCTCGTCGCGCTTGGCGGAGCGGCGCAGCTTGAGACTCATCTTGGTGTAGTGGGCGAACTTGAGGGACATCTTCGGCTCGAAGCCCACCTCCGACATCTGCTTCTGCACGGCACTCTTCGAGGCGGTGCTGGAGGGCGCCGGGCTGGCCGAGAAGGTGCTCTGCCGGATCAGGGGCCCGCTGGAGGAGCCCGACTCCGCGCGCGTGAACGCGTTCGCGAAGCGGTTCGTGCGCGTGCTCATCACCTTGGAGGGCTTCCGCACAAAGGCCAGGATCTCCCGCATGACGCTCTTCTTCTCCTGCTGCGGCTGCGCGGCCTCCTGCTCCTTCTCCCTCTCCCTTTCCCGCTCCAGCTGGCGGGCAGCCGCCTCGGCCGCCTCCCGCTCGCGCTCCGCACTCTTGTAGGTCTCGGCCGGATTGGAGACGTGGATCGGCGGAATGGGTCCCATGCCCATGGGCGACCGCTTCTCGCTGGCAAAGTAGATCGGCGTGAAGAGGCCCAGCGAGGGCCGCCCGAAGCCCGCCTCCTCCGGCTCCGTGGCCATGTCCTGCACGTGCACTGTGGAGGTGGGACTCCTGCGGGAGCCCGGAAAGCCCGTCTGGCAGCCAAAGTCCGTGGGCGCAGTGGCCCCGAGGGGCGAGCGGCGCTCCTGGGTGTGCACACTGAAGGTGGGACTGCTCCGGCGGGGCTCTCCCGTCGGGCTTCTGGCAGTGGGACTGGGCTGGTCGTTGGGCGAACGCAGGCCGCTGCTGCTGCCGGGGAAGAGCGGACTGCGCCTGCCCTGGGGACTGCGATCGCTGGTGCCCACCGGACTGCGCCGGCCCTGGCTGCCCAGCGAGATGGACAGCTGTCCGCTGTTCTTCCGCCGGCTGGAGGCCCGCAGGGTGCCCTGGCGGGAGAGCGTGGTGGGCGTCTTCTGGGAGCCGCTGCCGGGGCTCTTGGACTCCGGCTCCGCTGGCACCGGACTCTTCGGCGTCAGCGGACTGCGCTTCTTCTCGCCGCTGGCCCCAGCCGCGCTGGTGTTGAGCGTGAGGTTGGGGCTGCGCCGCTCGGAGGGGCTGCGCCGCGAGCGGAAGGACTGCGACTTGGCCTTGCGGATCTTCGGCAGGGACTGGTGGTGGTGGCGGTGCCGGTGCTGGTGGGGCTGGGAGGCGGACGCCGAGGAGGAGGAGGAGGGGCCGTTCAACTTATGTTAGTTGCTGTGGGGGGCGCAGCTGGTGGGGTCGCTGCTGCCGCTGGAGCTGAGGGTGGTGTTGGAGCCGTACGGATCCAGCGAGCTCTGCACGGACATCGAGCGGCCCTGGTTCTGGCGCGCCCGCCTCACTCGGCTAGAGTTGGGAGACAGCTTTCCGGGGTCGATGCTTTCTGGGTCTGCCTGCAAGTTGTAGAATCAGACATAAAGGGGGACAACAGGATGGATGGATGGATGCATGGATGGATGGAGATGGAAATGGACAAGAGCATGGCCATGGGCATGGACAGAGACGGAGACAGAGGCGGAAACGGAGACAGATGAGTGTGAGTGTGAGTGATACTGAGTTAAGACGAACAAAGCCAAGAGCAGGGTATTCTAGAACCACAAAAGCGCACAGCAACCCACCTGGTAGGCCAAGGCATTCATGATGATCGCGTAGGGCACCAGGCTCAGCGGATGGATCTCGCGCATCAGCACGTTCGCGGGTATCTTGTGGAACTGGATGTACTCCAGGAAGGTGCCCAATATCTCCTTGATGTCAATGTTCTGCACGGGGGAAGTACGCGCACGTGAGGAGAGCGTTCGAATGGGGCAATCAGAGGCCAGAGGCAGGCACTTACCGGATTGTTGTCGTAGTACTTTTTGCTCCACATCAGGGCCGCCTGGAACTTGGTGAACTCGTCCGCGCGCAGCTCCTCCCTGGCCAGAATGAGGCGCACCACGTGCTGCGGCAGCAGGGTGAAGCTGCCCAGATTGAGCACCTCCGTGCCGTGCTCGTCGACGAACTCGAGCACCTTCTGCACCAGGGTCTTTGTGCACTTGTACTGGATGTAGCGCTCGGCGGAGGCCAGCAGGGCGCACACGGTGTCCACGTTGATGCAGCACTGCACGAAGCCGGCGCAGGCGCGTCGCAGCTCCTCCAGGCCATAGTAATCGGCGGCATTCATCACACCTGCGAACAGCAAACAGAGGCAAGTTTCACTTGGTAAATGCTCCCGCTCCTGTGAGCCGCTACTCACCCAGCAGGGTTCGCGGCTGCAGGGTCACACAGCCCGTGTGGATGTACTCGATCAGCTGGCGGAAGACATCTGGCTCGAACTCCTCAATGATCAGCGTCTGGTGCTGCTGACCTGTGGGCTAGAGGCGATCCAATCTCGGTTAGTACAGGCCTCCCACGCGAGCACGCACAACACGAACCACTAAGCGGCTGGGGGAGTGTGCAGGAAGCAAGCCAAACTAAGTGCCACATTGCGCAGATAGACGGAAGCAGATGGACTCAAGCGGCTAAAGCTGCACTCCCACTACGAGTGGGAGGCTTAGCTGTGGCTAGGGCAAGGGCAGGGACAACAAACTACACTCAGTGTCCAAGCTAAGCAACGCTCGTGGCGGGTCAGTGTTCCGTTGCCGTAGCTGGCTCCGGGCCGTAGTGCGTCCTCGCTTAAGACCCATTCCCATGCAGTCTGGTTGTGTGTGGCATGCATGCAGAGTATCCTGGGGCGGAGTAGCAACGCTAGTTCCATCGCCAAACACAAAAACGGACGCACAAAAGTACAACATAAAAGCCCACTAGGGTACATTCGAGGGGCACGACTATTTTTAGCTTGTGAATGGATTAAATATAGCCACACGCACACAGAAAAACACACACGAACACACACAGGCACAGGCAGATGCAGAAACGAATGCAAATACAAACACAGATGCAGATGCAGACACAGATGCAGATACAAATACACGAGACAGAAATAGAGACAGACAGAGAGATACAGAGATACAGAGAGAGACAGCTAGACAGACAGAGCATTTGATGCTGGGTTAGTTGGACATTTACCTCGGTTATCGGAGCTAATTGTTGGGTGAAACCGGTTCTCTATTATTATGCGGATGGGGTTCGGTTCGATGCGGTGCGGTGCGGTTCGGTTCAGGTCGGGGATTCGGATGATGATGATGATGATGTTGGTGGGGGTGGGGAACACAACAGAGAATGCACGAGAACATTGATACGAATCATTAAAATGGGTTTTCAGATATGTATAACAGTATGCAGTATGACAGTATAACAGTATGACAGTATAACAGTATGACAGTATAAAAGTATGGCAGTATAACAGTATGACAGTCTAACAGTATGACAGTATAACAGTATGACAGTATAACAGTATGACAGTATATCCGTATGACAGTATAACAGTATGTGAGAATTAAATGTAGTATGTTCTGTACGAGTATGCGTATGCTTAACAGTGTTACAAAAGAAATATCGGCAAGTTGAACCAAAAATAAACCCGCGAGCCCGAATGATGCGCCGCGCCACTGGGGGCCCACAGCAAAATGCAAAATCACATCACATCACACTCAGCGCAGCGCACTCCTTTCAGACACCCACACCCACACGGAGACCCACACCGGTTACCCTCTGCCCAGCAGGGTAATCGATTATGAATGAATACAGACACAGACACATACGCGTACGTGCTGCACGGCTGCCCCAGTGCGGATACGAACCTGTTGTGCGGCATTCTGGAGATTCAACAGCGGCTCCGAGGAACGCTTGAGGAAGAGGCGCAGCTTGTTCTCCTTCGTGGAAGTCTCCCGCTTGCGCTGCGGCGATGGCGCCGAATAAAGCATTTTCGCAAACACTCGCGAACGGGATGCCAGCACGGCCTGTTGGACAGAGAGAGAGAGCAGGTGATTAGAGACAGTAGAACTAGTGGAAGAGGAACAGCCATGTCACACATCAAGCACACATATATTTGCCCAGCAGTAGCAGTGCCCTGACTTGAAGTTCTTCCAAACTCAAGCCAAAGAGTCTGCTCATCGATTAAAAGAGCAGTTCCAGTTGAGGAAGCTCCACTGTAGCTAGGGTCGAGGCTGTTTGATGATTACGCTGTGACCTGATTTTAATACACACAACACACACCACACACTGACTGCCCTCTAAAGGGGGATGGCTGAAGATGATGATGGGGATGGGCATGGGGATGATGATGATGATGATGTTGCTTGCTACATACCTTAACGGCACAGACGGGCTCTCGGGTGTCGCCCACCAGGAAGGTTACATCACACAGCTCCGGCATGGAGGCGAGGAACTTCATGTCCTCGGCCAGTCCCGTTTTGTTCTCGAACGTCGATAGGTCCGGCTCTGCGTCAGCCATGCCGAGCAGTATCAGCGCCTCTGGCATTTGGGTTTACTGCAAGCACAACCACAGGGCACACACACACACAGAGAGAGGGTGTGCGAGAGGCTTTAGCATCGGAGCAAAGTTAATTGAAAAATTCTATAAATATAATTCCTCATTATTTCCTCGTACAGGGGAGGCGGACAGCTGGGCGACAGCGAGGCCCCTGGATGAAAGTCCCCATTGATCCTTTGAGACCAGACCCAGGCCAGCACGGCTGGCAGGTAATTAAATTGTAATTTACTTTCACAAGCCAAAGTCCCCGCATCCGGCCAATCCCTAACAGACATGCGTCTGCGCCCGCCCCTGCCAGTTCCTGGCGCCAGGCCCAGTCCCAGGCGCAGCCCCGAGTCTCAGTCCCAGTCGCAGCTATGCGTGTGGCACCTGGCCCGTGTGCGTCCTTGAGCATAGCTAACTGGCAAATAAAATGCAATTACCATAAAGGCAAAAGGCAATGGGCGCATGGAGAACGGAGAACGGCGTACGGCATCCGAGAATGTCATCAGACAAGGAGGTCCCGCAGCAGGCTCTTACTCAGCTTGCTGCACAAAACAACACCAAGGATCGGGTCGGGCGGCACTGGGTGGGGCAAAAGACTGTTGCATACTGCGGGAATAGTTTGGCTGGTGAGGGTGTGGTGAGAGGGGGTGGGGGGCATGCACATCGAAAGGTCAAAAGTGGCACACAACAAACGCCATTCAAAGGGAGAAATGTAATCAAGTTTACCTGAATGCTGTTAAATCTAAGTGGATTTTTCTGCCACTGCAGTGGGTGAGGGAGTGGGGGTGGCAGTGGGGCCCTCGTACTTACCTGTTGCAATGTGAATTCGTCTCGTCTACTGGCCCGCGCTGGTAGCTAGACACAGTGGATTCACGCGCACATGCTCTCGTGTATGCACGTACGTGTCTGATTCGGATGGGTCATGTCCGTGGCTTACTAAATATTAAACCATTACAAAGTAGGAGCAAAGTAGGAGCAAAATAAGTAGAGTACGAGAGTATTTACACCGAAATGGAGCCAAAAATTAAGTGCCACAGGAGTGCCACAGGGGAGGGTGTACAGCATGCCAATAAATTCAAGTTTCAAGTTTCAAAATTTCAAATGGGGGGTGATTTTCCAGCGGTTGGTGGTGTCGGGATTAAGCCAAAAATTGTGCTGTGTATATGTATGTGTAGGTGCTCAAGAACGGAAAAGGCAAAGGCAAAGGGAAGTGGAAAAGTTGTATGAGTATGTGCCACGAATACAGTTGAGAGCAAAAAGTTAGTCGTTGAAGGAGAGAGGCAATAAATGTAATTCGAATTGTGGAAATTGTGGAAATTATGGATATTTTTCGCTTGCTTTTCCGCCGTAAAACTAACGTTTTTTTTCTCTGCTTTTCTCGAGTCAAACACTGGACTGGAGCCGTTGGGATCCGTTGCTGGTGCTGCGCTGGGGCGTCACTTTCACTTTCAGCGCCCAGAAGCGTGCTTGTATGTGTGTGTGTGTTGTGTGTTGTGTGCTCTGGTGCGTGGGTGTACAAATGTGTGGCAACAAAAGCAACAAACACCACGTCCTGCCACGTCCTGCCACGCTCTATCACTCGTTCCCACTTTCACGCAGAATGCAAATATTTCCCGATGATGAGGGCTAACTGTGGCTCCAGTTGCAGGGGTCGCTATTTAATTTAATGATTAAATTTTTCTCTATCTGTGGCACATGCCAGCACACACACACACGCACACTCGGACACACACACTCGAACACACAGGAGAGCGAGACAGAGAGCTGAGCTGAAGCTGAAGCTGAACTGAACTGAGCGGCGGAAGCGCTTTTGGATGTGAAATGAACCGTTTCGCACGAGGCACAGGAGCGTTCTGACCTGACTCGAATCGCTGCCACAATTATTGTGTCTACATCGACATCGAATCCATGGCACACAGTGGAGCAGTCCCTCTGCGCATGTCCTCGACCAATCGATATGTGTCCTCCGTGTGGGTGGTGGCTGGTGGCTGGCCAGGCAACAGTTTGCCCGCTGTGGGGTAGGTGGCCCTGGGGAGGCGACGTCGTCGTCGACATCGACGCCCAAGTCCGACCAGACCAGACCAGAGCAGAGCAGAGCAGAGCAGACCACTTGTTTGCTTCATTCTCGGGGCACGCGCCTCGTGTGTTTATGTGCCCAGGGCGCAGGTGCCGTGCGAGCGACAAACGTAAACAATGCCGCCCCGGCTCGCTAGAGATGGCACTCGACATGCGCCCCACGGTGCCGCAACTATGGCGCCACCAAGGTGCGTCCCAGAGTCCCGTTTCAGCGCCAAGTAAACCAATTGAAATGCGGTGGCAACCCTCGCACATCGGCAGACCACTTGAGGAGGCAAGGCACCGGCCACACGGGCCACACGGGCCACCAATGCAGGCACAGTGGGCCGCGAGGCTGCAACTTGGCGTACAATTTGTGCGGATAATAGGAGGATTTTCATTGAATAACGATGTGGATATGGAACTGCTTAGTTTCATCTCCACTTGGCAGCTCGAACTGCGAAAAGCAGCGCTGATTTCTTTGCTCTCCGCTCACTTGAACCCCGCTGAGGGGGAGAACAGAAATATATTTCTCCGCGAGTTTTCTTTCCACTGTGATCAGCAGAGGTCGCCAACTTCCGCTTTGACTGCTGCGTGACTGCCGCTGCTTCTGTCTCTGTTCTTGTGCCCTTTCTTCGTTCCCCTACCATTGGGCCGCTCCGGCCGACTGCCCTGTCACAGAGCCATTAATTACTCTCGCAGCTTCCCCAGCAGCAGACGAGCCACAGGCACAGCCGCAGGAGAGGGAGAAGGAGAAGGAGCAACTGTCGCGCACTGACTGCTAAAAATAGTTCTCCCTTCAACAGAACCGACTATAGATCTTCTCGGCTGATCGGTTGAGCAGTCTCGGCGGCAGGTAGTTCGGGGCAGGGCTGGGAGACGGCTGTCCGCAGTCCGCAGTCAGTGCTGTGCTCTGTCCTGACGCCGCCGTCCCGCTGCGAGCTATTGAGACCCGCTGTGACCTGTGGGCAGCGCTGGTCAACGCTTCCAATTGCATTGCCACTTGACACGGCGCGACAAAATCAAACAAACAAACAAACAAACAAGCAAACAAACAGACGAACAAACGAGCGCAAAGTCAAGGATGCCTGCAGTCGGCGGCAGTCGTGAGAAACAGCAGCCCAGAGAAGATGGGAGAGGGCATGGGAATGGAATGAGATGAGAAGAGACGAGACGAGGCGAGACAAGTTGAGTTGCGCAGACGGACGCCTCCGCAGCATTTTTGGTGCGATTGTGGCCCGATCTGAGCTGCTGCGATTCGCATCCGCATCTCTTGTCAGTCGTCTGCGAGCGGTCGTCTCTTTCAGTTCTCAGTTCTCCGCTGCTCCGTGGCATCTCGGCAATCTTCGTCCATCAGAGACGCGCACCCAACTGAATTAGCCCACAATTGGGGCCCCAAGTGATACACATATATACAGCGAATTCTCTTACGCGAGTGTAGTGACATAAACTCTATCCAAGACACGACGACACGTGCCCGATCTGGGCACGCTCCGAAGTGACAGCGTGAGTTCCGTTCCGTTCCCCCCATTCAGCGGTCTATAAATATCGTAAGTAAATATCCGAAGACAAGTTCCTGCGTCGCTCCGTCACTCCGTCTGTGCAGCTGCCAGCTACAAAGTGCAGCATCTTGTGATGCTTTTATGCGCCATTTTGGAATAGTTTCGGTAATTATAATTTGCGCATCTCTAAACATTTTACGGCCGCCTTTACTGTCGCACTGCGAAAAATCAGAATCAGAATCGGAATCAGAATCACAGAGAACCAGAGAGAACTAGAGCGCTTAGAGAGTGCCAGAGAGAGGGAGCAGATAATATTTTATAAATAAGTGGATATGTCGAGGTTTTATTCCGATCGGTCTTTCGCTCTCTCCCCCGCTCTCTTGGGCTTTCTCTCGCGATCTGCTGTTGTCTGGCCTGCGCTTTTTCCTGCAGCCATCGGCGTCTTTGCGCCCATATATTTATATTCATATATTCTATGGCTATACGTACGTATATTTATACACGATTCTACTATATGTAGCTCGAAGTACTTTCATCTGCGCGTTTCCATATTCATTTTGTTATATTTGTGGTGATTTCTGATTTCTGTGTCGCCCATTTCCGTTTGTTGTCGTCATGATTTTCATGTTGTAGATTTGGCGACTGACGCAAATTTGCCTCTGGCCCAAACACAAACGAATCTTTTCTGTCCACAGACCGCGAAAGCTAAAGATTACTTAACATAAATCATCGAAGTTCGATCTCTGCACAGAAGACTCACAAGATTATGTGACAGAAAGTATAATAATTATGGGTGGATTACACTGAAACTTCATTCAACTTTGATTGGGGGAGGCATCTTCTCAGGTCACTTCTGGGCAGCCTGAAAAGGGCAGTCAATGTCAAGAGACCTGGCAGTGCCCTGACCGAGCCCTTGCCGAAGGCTATTTACTGCTTCAAGCGCTAAGTACTAAGCACTCATTAGTCAAGGTTGATCTGAAGCTAACAGGAAATTAGTTTTTACCCATATAATTACCCGCGTACCTGTCCATCACATGCCTCTGCAGATGCCTCTGCCTGAGAGTGCGCTTGCTTTTAATTATCAATTTAAGCGACAAGCAACAGGATGCCACATGCACAGCAGCCGGATATATAGTTGGGAGGAGGCTGCTCCAGCTCGCAGACAGCTGCTCCGCCACGGAGAGCCTTTCACGTCATTGCACGGCGCGGCCTGGCGCGGCGGTGACTGGGAGAGAAGCCGATAAGTGCATTTGTGTCGCATCCGTTCCTGTTCTGATTAGATGAAATTACAAACGCACGCGCCCGGCACCAGCGAGCGAGTACACACCGCGCCAACAGGGCCCAGAGCCTCCCCCGAGAGCAGCAGCTGCATGGGGAAATTGAAAAAGGAAGCTCGGTTCAGGCCGAAACTGACGCACAAGCGAGTCCTCTGCTCCGCTCCGCTCCCCTCCCGGCCCCACCCGCCACCTGCCAGGCTAGCGCAGTGCTGCTGCAACGGCTGATGGAGCTAAATTCAATTTCCAGCCGTTTGCATTAATTTCCCAGAGTCCGCCTGCCACCAGAGTGCGCCACTGAGCGAGGCCGCTGCTTGGGTCTGCTCCTGCCAGCAATTTTGCAGGCCAACCCACCAGACACCCCCAAAACAGCAACAGCTTTCGACGGACATCAGCGAGTGCTGCTGGGGGAAAGCGGCGAGTGCTTAGGGGAGGCTGCAGCGTGTGTAGGGAATTTCCGAGCCCGTATTCGTGTCTGTATCCTGAACGCAGCTCGATTTCAGCGCAGGATATTCGTTTAAACTCCGGGAGATGCCGATGCCGATGCCAATGCCGTCGCTCCTCTGCTTCTGATGCTGGCCGGGCAATGAGAATTTCCCCATTTTCAGTCTTCGTTTGACGAGCGACGTGCGCGCAAGTATTTCGCAAAAAACGCGGATGGACGGACCGCAACAGCAACAGCAAGAGCAAGAGCAACAAAACAGTACAATAAACCAAGAACAGCCAGAGCAAGAGCCAGAGCAAGGGCTTGGGAAAATGTTACAACAACAGCAGCCACGGGTGGCAGCAACTAGCAGCAGCAAATGAAAAGCGGAGAGCAAACGTGAACCTTTTCCTGCAATTTTCCGTAGTGTAAAACGTGAAAAGTGTACGCTTTTCGGGCGGATAGCAGTTCAAATTTGCAACTTTTTTTTCTGCCAACAGCAGCATCGAAAATCATCAAAGCAAAAAAGGAAAACCAATAATAATATAATATAAAGTGTGCGCCATGGTAAATGCTATGAAATATTAAACCACAAACAAATACGAGTAGTTGCTGGAAAAGTGCAAACAGAAGCGCGGAAAAAGAAAGCCACATCAAAGGACGTGCAAATTAATTCGATATTGGAAAAAACTCGATGGAAAATCTAATGAAAAATTTGTTGAGCTGCAGGGAAAATTTCATTATTCTGCGCGCGTGTGTGTGTGTGTGCGAGCATGTGTGTGTGTGTGTGTAGTATCTTTTGTGCGCCTCGGCTCCTATGTATCTGTGAGATACGCAAAACAATTTGTCTGCGCCATTAGTAGCGAAACGTTCCTCAGCTTTTGCTGAGGCATGTACCCATGCGAGTGTGTGTGTTGGTGTGTGTGCGAGCGTCTGTGGCTGTATCTGTATGTGTGTATCGGTGTGTTTATTCTGCGCAGTCGACGAAAATGAAGCTGCGTTTCGCATTCGATGCTGCCATACAGGACATAGCAGCAGCAGCAGCCAAGCCAAGCCAAGCCAAGGGAGCTGAGGCAGCCGTGGCCAGGACGAACGGCAGCGCAATATTTGCGATGTTGACGCAGCCTCCACGCCCCCACCGCTCGCTGCTGTTGTGGCGTCCCCCGTCGCATGTGTATCTGCAAAATACAGATACTCGCCCATCTATCCACCCATCCAGATAATGGACAAGTACATGTGTTTGCCCTGCGAAATGTGGGCAAACATTTGCACTTTTATTAAAAAGTTAACGGCAATAATGCAGGCACACCCCACACATCCCCCACCCGCGCCCACATATTTGTTTTCTGGCGAATTTGTGCTCGCATTTCCGCGAAAAGTCGAAAGAGCTGCCAAAGCATAGTAATTATCCAAGCAAATAAAAGGCCCATAGTGCTCGCAGAGAGGGAGAGAGAGACGGCTCTGGTTTGGAGCGCTGTCGGTAATCAATTGGGGAGGCATTCTGCCTGAGTGGGTTCCGCCGAAATCAGCCAACAGCCCAGCAGCAGAACAGCAGAGCAATTTGGTAAATCAAGTTTCAGAGTTGCAGAGCTTCATGGAAAAGGATTCCTTTGAGCCACAGATGCAGATAACGCTGCTGCTAGCCATTCTTATTTGAAAGAAATATGTGTAGATTGTCTCTCTGTCCCTTGGGGAAACAACTGTAGCATGTTTGCTGGCAGATATAGTTCGAATCCATTTGTTATTAATGTTTGGCAAGAGCCTTTGCTGTATCTCTGACACTTGTGCTGCCCTCCGCTTCAAGTGCCGCCAAGTAATAATACTCCAATTGGGAATGACCACGAAGCAGAGTCCATCGCCAGTCCTTTGCAGCGAGCAGCGGCACCAGCCGCAGTGTCACAGTGTCCTCAGTGTCCTCAGTGGGACACTTGTCCGTGTCTTGAACTCCCCGGCTCCACTCGAGTTGGCTTCCTGCTCCGGCGGGGGCTTCCAGCGGGTAGTTTGTGTTAGTTTCCTCAACTTTTGCCGCTACTCCGATACTCCCTTCCCGTGCATCCCCACCTGCATCCCCACTGCAGCTGCTTCAGTGTGCCGTTACTCGCAGAACTTCCAACTTCCACTCGCTGCGGCTGTGTCTGAAGAGTGGTGCGAGGCGGGAGTAGTGGGGTAGTGCCAGAAGAACTCTCAAGATACTCGCTGGTTTTTCACTTTTTTTCGCTTTTCTTTTCACGAGGCGTGTTCCATCCATTCGCGTGTGTGTGTGTGTGTGTGTGTGTGTGTGTGTGTGCGATTTACAATTCCGTTTTGTTGTTGTTTTCGCCGTTGTACAACTGTGCGACAGGCATTTTGTATAGCATATTTTGCGTACTATGAAGCTACCAGCACACACACTCACACACACACACACACACACACAGACAACGAAGAGAGTTTCCTTTTTTTTTTCTAGCAGAATTTCCCAACTTTTCAGCTAGCCCAACATTCCGTTTTTTTCTTTTTCTTTTTCCTTTTTTTTTTTTTTTTTTTTTTGGGGGTTTTTTCGTTTGGGAAAAATAATAGAAAATAGAAAATGCCAAAAAGCGAAAGGCAAACAACACGAAAACGAAAATGCTTTCTCTCTCTCTCCCTGTCTCTCTTTCGCTTTAGCTACTCTGCACAGCTCTTCCAGCCTTCATCTCTGTCATCCTTTCGGTGGTCTAACCCCAAGTCTAGTATCCACAAAACAAGAACAGGCAAAGAAACGAGCAGAAAAAGCGAATGGCGAAAAATCAAATAAAATAGATGCAGTTGTCATTTGGCTGGCAAAAGAAATCCCACAGCGAAAATGCGAGAAAATGCGAGAAAATGCGAGCAAAATGCTTGGGCATCGGAGTATCTGTATCCGTATCTGTATCTGTATCCGTATCTGTGAGATATGGATTTGTGTGTGGCAGCAGTAACGTGTGTGCGCCATGCCAAATGTTAAAAGTGAATTTGTACGACGCCCCTGGAGTAGCGTAGAAGCTGCACCAGCACCACAAACACATCCCTCCCCAAGGCCCCAACAATTATGAATATTTCCGTGGAACTGCACATTTGATTTCCAGCTAAAACTATATGTCTAATTTGAGTTTGGGCACAACATGCCATGCAGCTTTCCCATGCGCAAGGCGATTGCTAATTAATTTTGCTAATTTTCTACAAAATGCTGCAAGTTGAAAGCATTTCCAAGAGCAGAGCGGAGAAGCGCTTTGCCTTTCTCTCGAAGTTTATTGCATTGCTGGCACTGAATAGAGCTGCTGCACAGCCACTTGCTGGCTTTCTTTTCTGTTACTTTTAATGTTCAGCTGGCAATCAATACATTTCACGGGAAACCCCTGTCACTGGCCATTTCAGTTTTAGATTCTGCTTCATTAGGCACTAATTCCGATGGGTTTCCAGCTGCGATAGTGTTTCCCGATAACTCCAGTTCAGGGAATCTGATTGTGCTGCCACCAGGGTGGGGCGGCGTGTGGCAACATGCAGGACATTCCCGAGAAGGGCCAGCCAGCCAGTGAGTATCACAATTCGTGGTAGGGCGCTCTTTGGGCTTTCAATTAGGCCCAAGCACTGACCCAAATGCCGTGTCCTGTCCGCATACCAAAAGGCAGTGCTGGCAAATAATTGAAAAGTGCAGTCGGCCTGCAGCAGCAGCAGCAGCCTTTCGGGGGCTGTCAGGAAATCTGAAGGCTGTCATCGATTTTGGCCCTTGGCTGCGGGGGCTGGCTGGCATTTCGGGTGGAATGTGGCTGTCCTCTAATAATGGCAACTTTATTGCAATTTCCGCTGCTCCGTGGGGGGGAGGAATGCATTCGAATGGCTTCCTGGAATTGGGGCCTGGCCTGCACTCGAAATTTATATTGCTGAAAAATGATTAGCTATTAAATGCGCTTTGGCAGGTCATTACGTGGGCAGCATGGCCAATTAGCAGTCGCCCCATTAATCACGGCTCTTTGTTGCACTCCGATTAATTATAGATTGCGCCGGAAGTCACAAAGCAGCAGCATCACCTGTAGGGCGGCCACAGGCCACACACGGCTACCCGTGGGAGCCACAGCAATGTGCTGCCTGCATTTGAAGAACTTTAAATGCGGCCCAGCGCGCTCACCGACAGCCAACAAGAGTTAAGGACGACACCAGCGCACAGAGCAGCACGCAGCAGGCCGCACTCAGCCAGAGGCAACCGCTAGAGGACTCTGCAGACAGCAAGCCCGGAGGAGACAGAACGCCAGCGGAGAGTGGGAGTTGGGGGACCTGGGATCCGATTAGGATGCCCCGGCAAAGGCAACAGGGCTGGGCCTGGCTGCTGCTGGTGCTGGCCATTTGGGTGGGCCTGGGCCCGGGCACGGGTCCGTGTCCAGCCCTCGCCCAGCGACCACTGCTCGCCAACCACACCTTCAACGCGCTGCCCAACTACAACGGCAACAACTGGGCGGGCGGCAAGCAGCTGCGCAACGGGCGGCTCCACGAGCAGCCGCTGCCGCTGCCGCAGCCACATCCACATCCACAGCCGACGGCGACGGGCATCTACGACGACTACGAGGGGGAGACGGGCTCCCGAGCACCGCCACCGCGCCGCCGCCAGAACCATGCGCGCCGCGGCATGGACTCGCTGCGCAAGGAGCTGATGAAGCCCTCGGTGGGCGGGCCCGGCGGCGGCATCTCCGGCAGCAGTGCCGGCTATCCCTCCTACTCGGGCACCTCCTCGATAGGCCGCATCGACGGCCTGGGCCTGGGCATGGGCTCCGCGGACCGCTATGGCGAGCAGCTGCGGCAGCCGAGCGGCGCCGCCGCCATGACCGCCGGGCCCGTGGTGGGCCCCTACTCGACGCGCTTCCCGCCGCTGTACGCCGGCGTCGACGAGCAGCAGCCGAAGCGAATGTACTCGCGCAAGAACTCCATCAGCGAGCTGTACAAGCTGAAGAAGAGCCTCAACCAGGCGGACGAGCCCGCTGGCGGCGTGACCCATGGCAACTTTGAGGGCGACCCCGTGGCCAGTCCCCAGGGGGTGTCCGTGGATCTCATACAGGAGATCAAGGACCGCATCAGGGACACGGAACCCAATGCGGTAGGAGACCCCAATCCCCAATCCGCAGCTGCTAACCCTCGCTAATTGTCTACTTGTCGCCTCTTTCAGAACACATATTCAACGCACACGGAGTCGACTCCGTCCTCGGAGTACGAGTACGAGCTGGGGGTCAAGTGCAACTTTGAGACGCCCTGCAGCTGGTCGTGGGTGGACTATGCGGACGGCTTCCAGGTGCTGACTGGCACCGAGCTGGCCAAGCGGAACATGACCGGGCTGCTGCCGGGGCCGGTGGCCGACAGCATCGACGACGCCAACGGGCACTTCCTGTACGCCCGCGTGCAGCCGAGCACCAAGCCCCTGAACCTCACCTCCCCGGAGTTCAGCACGACCATGGAGAAGTGCTTCCTGGAGGTGTACATGCACCAGAGCGACATGAGCCACGGCCTCTCGCGCGTCGTCGTCGAGCCCCTCCACACGCAGGAGAGCAGCTGGGTGCCGGCCGAGATCCAGGGCGACAACTTTCGCACCTGGACGCGCAAGGTGTACCGCCTGGGGCGCATCTCGCGCGACTTTCGCATTGTGTTCGAGATCGTGCCGGACCTGAAGGCCGGCCAGAAGGGGCACGTGGCGCTGGACAACCTGCGGATGGTGAACTGCTTCCCGGAGGGCACCAAGGCCGAGAAGTGCAGCACGTCGCAGGTGAAGTGCACGAACAACCGCGTCTCCGTGTGCATCCACCTGCCGCGCATCTGTGACATTACCCGGGACTGCGACGAGGCGGAGGACGAGCATCAGTCGTGCGGTGAGTGGGGAGATTCATTCAAGTCAATGTCTTGCTTACCTCTTGCTTCCAATACACAGACAAGATACCCTACGGCGGTCGCTGTGACTTCGAGGAGGACTGGTGCGGCTGGCGGGACTCCGGCAAGACGACGCTGACGTGGTCGCGGCACACGGGCTCGTCGCCCACCCACGACACCGGCCCCGACGGCGATCACACGCTGCAGCACCTGCTGAACAACACCAGCGGCTACTACATGCTGGTCAACATGAACCAGCACATGAACGACACGGAGAAGAACTCGATAATCGGCTTCGCCAGCAACGCCATCATGCTGAGCAAGACGTTCAATCCGCCGCCATCGGTGCACGGCAACCCGGACTCGCCGTACCGCAACTCGTGCGTGGTGCGGTTCTTCATCCATCAGTTTGGCAAGAATCCCGGCAGCATCAACCTCTCCGTGGTGGAGATGAAGGAGAAGGAGAACATCACCACCACGCTCTGGTGGAGCACCAAGAACCAGGGCAGCGACTGGCTGCGGGCCGAGTACGTCCTGCCCAACATCACCTCCAAGTAAGCGCTGCCATCGGCTCTCCCAGTGGGCACAGCACCAGCACCTAACCCGATCGATCTCGCTCTGCCCCTTTGCCAGATACTATCTGCAGTTCGAGGCCCGCATGGGCATGCGCATCTACTCGGACGTGGCCGTGGACGACTTCTCGCTGAGCCCCGAGTGCTTTGGCCTCAACATTCCCGCGGAGCACCTCAACGGCTACAACTACTGGGATGTGCGGCTGAACCTCAAGAGTCCCACCTACCGCGACTTCGAATACACCAATTGTAAGTGTAAAGCCGCAGCCTGTGCGGCTCCAGACCCTCATTACATTCCCTTTCGTCTCTCCCGCAGACCTGGAGCTGACCAGCTGCGACACTCGCGGCATGATAGGACCCAGCCATGCGCAGTGCGAGAGCGCCTACAGGGAGCAGAACAAGACGCACATTCTGCGCGAGGTGCATGTCGTCGAGGACCAGAGCAGCTACAAGGGCATGCAGAAGTGGAAGGTGCCCAACGAGGGCCACTACACGTAAGCCCAGCCGCAGTCCAGTGCTTCGCTCACACTTTACCTTTCCCCTTCCCTGTTTCAGGATCATTGCCAAGGGGGCGAGTGGAGGCCTCGGCTCGGGCGGCGTGGGCAGCTCGCGCGGATCTGTGGCCGTGGCTGTGCTGGAGCTGCACAAGAACGAGGAGCTCTACTTGCTGGTCGGGCAGCAGGGCGAGAACGCGTGCATCAAGTCGATGGGCGCGCCCAAGGAGGCGGGCTGCGGCACCGACCACGACCTGGACCTGGCCCAGTACAGCTTCCGCTCCAAGCAGGACATGGTCAAGAACATCTACATCGAGAACGGGGCCGGTGGCGGCGGCGGCGGCTCCTACGTCTTCCTGCTGAATCAGGCCAAGAACGAGGCTGTGCCTCTGCTGGTGGCCGGCGGCGGCGGCGGCCTGGGCATTGGCCAGTACATTGACGAGGACTTCCAGCACGGCCAGAAGGCGAAGCCGCTGCAGGCGCCGGAGAGCGGGCAGATCAATGGCGAGCCGCTGAACAAGAAGACGGCCGGACCAGGCGGCGGCTGGCGGGCCAAGGAGGATCAGGCTCTCAGTCCCACCAATGGGGCCGCCCTGCTGCAGGGCGGTCGCGGCGGGCACTCCTGCTACGTGGAGCTGGCGGACAATGGCACCACCGTCCATCGGCATGGCCAGGGCGGCTTCGGCGGCGGCGGCGGTGGCTGCAACACGGGCGGCGGCGGCGGCGGCTATGCCGGCGGCGATGTCTACCTGAACGAGTCGAACGGCGAGGGCGGCAGCTCCTACATCAGCGCCAGCCGCAGCCTGCGCGAGATCGGCGAGGTGCTGGCGGGGGCCAGCAGTGGTCCCGGATCGATCATCATCATTCCGGCCATCGAGGGCTGCGGCTGCGACTACCGCTGCGTGGCCCTGGACGAGTTCCGGTCGAAGGTGCGCTGCATATGCCCGGACGGCTGGAGCCTCAAGAAGGACAACAACACGGCCTGCGAGATACGCGAGGAGGCGGGCAAGTCCTCCTTCCAGCACCTGGTCTCCATTCTGATCTTCTCGCTGGCGGTGCTCTTCTTCTGCATTGCGGCCCTCATCTTTATGCTGTGTAAGCAGATCCCCTTAACCCTTAACCCTTAGCGCTTTTGCCTTATGCCTTGCCTCTTGCCCGACAGACAATCGCTACCAGCGCAAGAAGCAGACCAAGAAGCGCCACAAAATGCTGGTGGAGCAGGACCTGCAGCTGACGCGGCTGCGGCACAACATCGACGACTCCAACCTGAACAACTTCAATCCCAACTACGGCTGCGATGCCATCCTCAACGGGCACATTGACGTCAACAGCCTGCCGCAGGTGGGCCGCGACAGTCTCCAGCTGGTCAAGTAAGTTGCATCGGCCCTCTGCCCTCCAGCTAACAGCTAATCACTCCTCCTCTTCCGATTGCAGTGCCCTGGGCAAGGGAGCCTTCGGCGAGGTCTACATGGCCCTGTACCGACATCGCGACGGCGATGCCGTGGAGATGGGCGTGGCTGTCAAGACGCTGCGCGAGGATCCGAAGCGCGAGAAGGAGGAGGACTTCCTCAAGGAGGCGGCCATCATGGCCAAGTTCAATCACCCCAATATGGTGCACCTGATCGGTGTGTGCTTCGACCGGCAGCCCTACTACATTGTGCTGGAGCTGCTGGCCGGCGGCGATCTGCAGAAGTTTCTGCGCGAGAACCGCAACACACCGGAGCGGCCCTCGCTGCTGACCATGAAGGACCTGCTGTTCTGCGCCCTGGACGTGGCCAAGGGCTGTCGCTACATGGAGAGCAAGCGGTTCATCCACCGCGACATCGCCGCCCGCAACTGTCTGCTGAGCAGCAAGGGGCCCGGCCGCGTGGTCAAGATCGCCGACTTTGGCATGTCGCGGGACATCTACCGGTCGGACTACTACCGCAAGGGCGGCAAGGCGATGCTGCCGATCAAGTGGATGCCGCCGGAGGCCTTCCTCGACGGCATCTTCACCTCCAAGACGGACGTGTGGTCGTTCGGCATCCTGCTGTGGGAGGTCTTCAGCCTGGGCCGCTCCCCCTATCCGGGCCAGCACAACACCCAGGTGATGGAGCTGGTGGTGCGTGGCGGCCGCCTGGGCACCCCCACCGAGTGCCCCGTCTCCATATACAAGATCATGGCCGACTGCTGGAACCCGACGCCGGAGGACCGGCCCACGTTCACCAGCCTGATGGAGCACCTGACCAGCTGCTCACAGGACCCCAGCATCATGAACGCCCCGCTGCCCAACATCCTCGGCTCTGGGACGTCCTCCGACCGCGACGACACCATCATCCGACCCCCCAACGGGGAGGAGTTCTGCCTGGCCATACCCGATTACCTGGTTCCGCTGCCCAGCCACCTGGCCCAGCACCTGCCCAGCGGCTCCGCCTACATCCCGCCCCAGCGCAAGCAGGCGAGCTCGTGCACTCCCCCAGCGGTGTCCTCGCCGGCGACGCCCCATCCCCGGCCCGTCGCCCTGCCCGACCAGCAGCTGGAGACCTCCTTCATCTTGCCCAACTCGAAGAGTGACCAGCCCCTGCTGAGCGCCGGAGCGCCCATCACCACCACGGCGCCCGTCCGCGTGCCCAGCCCACCCCCAGCCGCATCCGCCGCACTTCCAGCCCCCGCACCCAAGCCGGCCGCCGACCAAGCAGCAGAGGCTGTCGAGAGCCACACCCACAACGAGGAGGGGAAGCTGATCAGCTTGGACACGCCGCAGCCGACGCCGACCACCATCCAGCCGCCGCTGTCCTTCACCTCGCAGCTGGACGGGATCACGCTGGACCCCTCCACACTGGCCAAGAGCCTCACCAATGGCTCCGGCAAGCAGTCGTACGCCAACGTGCAGGTCAAGTGCGAGCCCGAACAAAAGGCCATGCCCAATGGAAATGGAAATGGCAGTGGCAATGGCAGTGGCAGTGGCGCTGTGGTTAATGGGGAGAGTCCGACGGCTGTGGGCGCTGCCGGGGACCGGGAGCCGCCGTTCACCATCCAAGGCTACGCGGAGCGCTACAAGGACAACAACAATCATTCCGAAATCAGTTGCTAGACACCAGGGTGACGCTGTCCGTACCGCTGCCGTACGCTCCCCAATCCAATCCACAATTTGTTCGCGTTCCACGAAGCGCATTGATCGAATCAGAATTCAATCTTTAACAGAAAACAAAACAGAAATCGAGTGAGAACTTCACACTAAAAATTGTATTGTAATTAAAGCGTAAATTTGCGTCGTGCGAAAGTGGAGAGCCGCCGAGGCAACTCCACGCACGCCAGTGAGAATACACACATTAATTAGTTGGGAAACTAGTTTAGTTTTGTACCAGACATTAGTTTTGCCAAGGAAAACAAAGAAAACAAAAAACGAAAACCAAAAGGATTTAACATAAATTGCGAGAGGTTGTATATATCAATTGAGTATAATATTATGCTATAATTTGATTCGGAGCATATGTATTGTGTGTAGTACCCCTTGGGTTTTGGTTCGGTTCGTCTCTTTAGTTAACTTTAGTTTCGTTTTAAGCTGATGACTGAAATGCCAAACAATATTCCTAAAATATAACAAAACGCGAGAGAGAGGGGAGAAAGAGTTTGATTATTTTTTATACGCAGTCCATAATCGGGAACCAAAAAAAACCAAACCAAACCAAACCAAAGCAAAGCAAAGCCAACTCAAAGTAGTTCAAAGTTCACACATACACACACCACAATCTCCTCCCACGTACATATATATAAATATATCTGATTTGTTTATGATTCTGAGTTTAATCCGAACGAACTTGTAAATACCCAAGAAAAGCTTCCGTCGTAGCGAATCACGTTTATTGAATGTATTTATATTAGCGTAAGAGAACAAAAGATAAACCATGTAGCGAGTAAAATACGATAGATCGAAGAGAATACAATTTACAGGGTGATTTTTATGAAAATTCAGTTGTATGTTTGAAAAACAGAAATTAGCATTAGCATTTACGAGAAACCCCGATCGAGGCGGCAGAGCTCCGCTCCACCCCACAGTGTTGTGTGCTGTTCGTGCCAGCCCTTGGCCACACGTGGGACTGGCTCTGGTTGTGCACCACCAAATGCTCGCAGCACGGCCCCCGTATTTGTTCATCATTATAAAATGGTTCTGTTCGAGATTTGAGATTTTGTACATTTAGTTGGAACGTAACAAACAAGCTTTAAATTATATAATTTTTATAAAGATATATAAACGGATATACAAGTGAGGCGACAACATTATATTTAACAAGAAGCAAAAAAGAAAAACAGAAAAAAAAAACAAAAAAAAAGGTAAACCAAAAATGAAAAATTAAATATTAAAAATAAATAAAATTATACAAGATCAAGTGACATATGGCTCCTATATGTATGTGTATATCTATATCTAGATCTAAGAACATTCAAGAACAAATCGAAAAACGAGAGATAAATACATATATACACACAACAAAACACATACATATATATAAATATATAAATATATATATATATATATATATATAGAGAGAGAAATCGATACAAAATACCGATACATATAGTACTTATATAGGAGGGGGGATAAATAATGTGAACGTTAACTTGAACCGGCATAACGGCGTTATGGTTATCGTAATCGTTATCGTTATCGCTATCGCTATCGTTAAGATGAACGTTACGTCTATGTTTCGCTTTGTGTACCAGTCTACAGTTATATATGCGCATACATTTACATATACACATGGCATACATACTCTCGTACTCGTACTCGTACCCGTATACATATATACGCATATATAATATATCCAGCTAATATATCTTACTATTATATACATACATACATATAAACGACAAGCTCAGCTCAGTAAATGAATGCTGAATACGCGGTTACCAAATCGGAATATCTGTAAATTATACTTATAATTACACACCACACACACACACACACACACACATTTTACAGGTTAATCCAAATGATTGAATATTGAATTTATGAATTTGAATTGATCGTCAGCCCATTGAAAAACTGTACAAAACAAAAATACAAAACGGATCCACTGAAATGTACGATACAAAGTGAATATCGAAATAAAAAAAAACATGCAAACATAAACCCACGTGTATCGCAGGCTCAATGATATATATATCTATATGTATAGTATATACACAATCGATCCGATCCGATCCGATGCCCCTCAGCAGCCACAGCATGCACACAACACAGAAGTACACTTAGTATTTACATTTAATCTAGCCCACAGCCCACGCAACAGTATTGTATTCCCTCGGTTGTTGCTCATCTATTGTATACCTTGTATCGTATGTGTGTATCTATTATGGTTGTGCCGATTACACATCTCTAGGAGATCGTTGCCGCTCAGTGGAGATTAGTCTGTCCGATGGATGTATACATCCACTCCACACACTCCCCACAGACACACGAACACCCACATTTTTGTACCCTGATGACATTACCTTGTGTACCTAACGTCCAGAACCTGACACACACTTACAGAATAATTACCCGTGCATATGTATATCCACGGAACAGATAGTTGTTGATTGGTTGATGATAGCTGAAACATTCTGGACAACAGTTTGACGCTTTGGTTCGGTTCGCTGTTGATTGTTGTGCGGTTCATTTATATGTCAGTAGATTGAACACAGATTAGGCTGCAAAATTCTGAGCTTGGCTCATTGTTGATTGTTGGAACATGTTTCGGATTCTTGCTCGATTAATCAGCTAGATAATGTTACGCATTCAGAGCTATGTTGATTCATTATTTGTTTACCTCAATGTCCTGGTGGACCAAGGAACTCCGATCCATGCAGATCATTTCCGGTCAGGGGCGCCACAATATTGATGATTATTTCCATAGTTCAGGTTGACTCTTCAGACTTGAACCACGAACCACTGGTATACCCAGGTTCAGATGTTGCAGACAGATTCGCCTGCATGGATAGCACCAATTTGATTGATTTGAACGGGAGCGATTTTCCAACCGATATCAGTAGCATCGAACACCCACACACACACACACACACACACACACAACTTATTTCTCAACAATAAAAATTCGCAACGAAATTTAGAAAAATGAAACAAATTAACCCACAAAGAAACCTATTTAGGTAATGGAGTAAACGCATAAATGTACTCGAAAAAACATCCAATAAATAGTATTTTTATATATTGAAGTAAAACGCCCCCCAAAAAAAAAAGATAAGGACAAAGAATAGCAAAAAGATTGAAATGCAAGTGCAAGTTTAGTGCATGCGAAACAAGCTTCAACTTAGCTCTAGATATAAATGTATTAATAAAATATTACAAACAATTGATGGTTTTCATTTAAAATCGTAAATTATTTTGTTACATTAAACTCGATATAGAAACGAAAACAAACCAAAATAAATACAAAAAAACAAAAAACAAAAAGAAACAGAAACGCAAAGACTAGAACACACATTTTGAAAGCTGGAGAACCGACGAGTTTTTTAGCAAGAATGGATTTACGGATCGAAGGATTGAATGAGTGACGGATGGATGGATAGATGGACTGGTGGCAAGTTATATATATTATTCATATATAATGCGAAACAAACGATATACAGCAAACAAAAAAAGTCCACTTAGTGAGTACTAAGCAGCAGATTACAAATCAGGCACCCACGCAGCAGCAAAACTCGTAATATCTTTGCTCCGATTTCCATGCTGAACAAACGAACAAATCTTAATCTTGCATTATATAATTTCGCAGTCGATTTAAGCTATATAATGCTAAGATACATACATGTATAACTGACACATGCACCCATGCTCGTAAGCCCACAAAACAAACATCTCGAAAGTTCCCTCAGAACTCGAATTCTCTGGGTTTGCATTTCCCTGGTTTTCTTCAAGCGTATTTGTTTTTGTCATGACTCGAGGACGAGTCTATATTGCGAGTATCTCTAAACGTAAGCACATGTACCACAAACAAAAATCGAAAAAAAAGTATATATATATATAACTAAATAACATCTGTATTTGGAGCTAGTGGCGGGAAAGGGATTTTAATGTTGGCAGCGTGTAAGCGTTCGATTGATTGTGAAGTGACAAAAACTGAGAAATAATAAAAATGAAAATTCATGTGTACAAAAAAGACGAATACGTTGCACCGCAGTTTTATTTAACCGAAGATTGGGATGGGATTGAACTGGAACTTAAGCTTCAGCCCCCACTAATATTAAACACTTTGCTGTAGAATTTTCTTCATAATTTTCTGTTTTATTGAGTTTTTTCGGTTTTTGTTAGACTGAATTATTACCTGTTTGTCTTCATTTCATTTCCACACAACATTTCTTTTGATGGCCAATAATAACTAAACCCCATATATGGCTATAGTTGTCCTCTTTCCTTTCCCTTTCTTTAGATATTATTTTAAGTTAGTTTTGCATTATTCCGTTGCTTTTCTAGAGGCTAATTTAACATTTGTATAGGGAAATAATAAGAAGAACGCGCTGCTATAATTGTATTATTATTTTGGAAGTGTATTTTATTGATGCACTGCAATTTACAAATCGATTTAGAAATAAAACATAATAAATTCTAGGCATAACATAAAACATATTCCATATTCAATATTCGAAAAATTCAAAATTGCACAAAGAACGAACCCGAGAACGATGCATACAACAAATCGATCAAACGAGACGGGAAGCTAGGGTCCAAAGTGGAGGAAGAGTTTGGTTGATGACCCGATTTCCTACTAACTGGATGGAATGTTCTTACTATATGTGTATCTATGTTTCTGTATGTGTGGTGTGTGTGTGTGTGTGTGTAGGTTTTCTATAATTTAATTTATCGCCTTTATATATAAATTTTCATAATCGTGTTTTCGCTAAATGGTTTCGACTCAAAAAACTCTTCATTTTTTGTTTTTGTTTTGGGGCAAACTCGTATTCTTTTTGTTGGTTTTGTTTTGTTTTGTTTGTTTTGCGCTGGCTAACCTTAGATTTAGGTTTTAGACTGCAAATGCTATTATGTTTCTGACGATTTCATATAAATATAATTCTGGTTTTAATTTTTAATTTATTATTATAATTACTCATTATCGTTTATTATTATTTGTATTTTTTTTTGTGGCTTTTCGCTTCGTTTTCGCTTTCGGCCATACATTACATACATATATATGGTACATATACATAAATTGAATTCTGTATATATGAATTTGTTGCTCCTGCCGTATATATTTGTCGCTTTTGTTTTGTTTTGTTTCGCTTTCTTTTATATAAATTGAAAACTTAATTGTAAATGTAAAAATGTTAAAACTACATTCAATTATAAATAATGTTGGTTTTCTCTTTAATTCTCTTCGCTTCGCTTCGCTTCGTATTATTTATATGCAATTTTCGCTCGTTACGTAGTAATATTTATAATTAATATTAATTAATTAGCATAGTTTACGTTACGTGTATGTAATTTTTAAAGCAATAACAAGCCATTTCGTTTAATTTCAATTATTCTCTTTACTAATCATTGTGGAATTAATCGCCTTTGTTTCATTTATATATCTTTATTGTTTTGGGATGTACTAATCATGCAAACTGCTACCCCACCGATGAACCGCGACTCTCATCTTATAAATTCACTCGATTCCCATTCCCATTCCCAATCCCATTCCCCTCATCACTGCATGCAAAAAGTCGGAATTCCTTTTTTCTAAGGGGCTCCACATTCTCCTTTAAATATTTCACAAAAACTTTACAAACTCGCTGAGGGAGTAGGCTGGCGGGGAAGAGAGAGAGAGAGGGACGCATGGCATCCTCTGCCATTGCACCTTATGGATGACGGATAATGGAGGCTCGATGCTGGATTCTGGTTGCTGGATGATGTGCGACAAATGCCATTTTATTACCCCGATGTGTTGTTATCATTATTTAATCTGTTCTCAATTTTTGCTGTGTATCCATGTGGTTGTTGTGTGTGTGTGTGTGTGTGTGTGTGTGTGTGTATTTACTCCTTGTAACATATATGTATATAAAAATTAAGATTATAATTATTCGCTAAAAACCTCTAAAATGTACGCCGTGTTAAAGCATTTAGAAATCGCAAAGAAAGTCCCACGCATCGCATCGATGGCCCATCATCCTCCCGGCCCGGCCCGGCCCGCCAGATCCAGATCCAGATCCCCATACATATATCCATAGTTGTGGCTCACTCGCGTCAGTTTATTACAAAAACGGTATCAAGCGCGCCATCTTCAGCGCGTTGTCCAGGAAGCCGCTCCACATGTCGTTCAGGCGCTTCGAGCGCGACATCAGGAAGCGCCAGGTGAGCAGCACGGCCACCAGTTTGGTCAGCTGATGCAGATAGTAGAGTCTGTCGGAACAGTCAGAGTGAAAGTGTTAAGGGCTGCCCTGCGTGGGGTTTCACTGGTATTCAGAGCTCACCTGACCATACGCTTTCTGCTGTCTGGGAGCGACTCGGGCCGCTGCTTGAACAGGAACTCCCTGAAGCCGAGCACATAGCGCTCGACGTACTTGTCCCAGTGTATGTGGCGCACATCGAACACAAAGATCTCGCGATCCTTGGGGCTGAGCGTGTGCAGCAAAGCGTGCACGTTGTCGTCCTTGAAGCGCCATTGGCGTGTGGCAAAGTACTCTAAGCACTCCACAGCTTTGGCAATTTTATTTTGTACGTTGACAACGCTGCGCAAAACGACAAAAAAAACAAATGAAAATGTGTTAGAGGGCACTCGATCTACGCTGGGACTGTCGTTACTCACAATGGCTTCTTGCCCATCAGGCGCGCCACTCCATCCACTATGTAGGCCGGTAAAAAGTGTTTGACTATGCAATTCAGCGTGTTCATGGGGCGGTTCATGCGCAGCTCCCCAGTTGGATACCACAGGCAGCCCTCTGTTGTGAGTAGGAGAATGTGCAATTAATGTTGGGTAACAATTTGGTCTGATATTTTTTGGAAGCTGGCCTCACCCAAGGGATGCTTGCGCACACTGCACATGGCGTACTTGACAAACTGCGACCAGATGAGGGGATTGCGCTGCCCGGTGCAGCAATTGTATATGAGTAGATTATTGGATTTATGCGTCGCTGTGCGCCAGGCGGCGGCAATCATCAGATTAATCACAATATCGACAGGTACCATATCGGCCACATAGTTCTTCTCGCACATCATCGTGCGGAACATGCCCTTGGCCAGCGCCGAGACCAGCCCCGTCGGCCCATTAAAGTTGTCCACCCAGCCAGCAAACGGCTCGTTCAGGCTGGCAGTCACTGTAATAATTGGGGAGGATGGTGGGGGGATAGACAAATTAATGTTAGCATTAGCTGAATTCCCGCTGTGGCAGATCTCATCTCATGGGGGGCACTCACCAATCGATGGCCTCACAATGGCAACGGGCAGATTACCAGCCTCCTTAAGTAACATATGCTCCGCTAAGGCTTTTGTAAATGTGTACGTATTCGGGCGCTTGCCAATCAGACGCGGTGTAAGCTGCAAAAGTGCAAGGGCCAGCGATAAGTTACAGGATTCTGCAGGCTCCACTTAGTAGAGGCATGAGGAACGACGGAGCATACCTGATCGAGTATATCCTCCGGAAGCCAATTGATTAGCGAGATGATGTCGTCGGGATTGTAGGGTGGTGCATAGATCTCCTCACACACATCGGTTCTATCGCAATTGCAATAGGCAGTGGAGACATGGATAAGCGCCTGCAACAAATGAATTAGCTGCCATTAGAGGGGAAATTCCCGTGGGGAGAACTCGCGCTTTGCGGCTTACGTCCAGCGACAGCATGCGATGGCACAGCTCGACCAAGCGTTTCGTGCCCAGCATATTGATTGTGACAGACAGTTTGAGCTTCTCATCGAATTTCACAGTGGCAGCCGAATGAAAGACAACGGAAACGTTGCGACACAGTAGATTCTGAAGGCAGGCAAACGGTTAGAGGAACATCAGATCGGAATAGAGGAGCGCATCTTACCTGATCTTTCTCTGAGATTCCCAGCTCCTCGGATGTAATATCGCCCGAGATGGGTATGACTTTGCTTAGTTCCTTGGGCTTCTCGCGACGCAGTGATTCAAAGAGCTGAAAGTACGTTGCCTAGAGGGCGGAGCTCTTTGATCGATTTCAGCATACTTACTGGTGCATTCAGTAGTTCCGTGAGACGTGCCGACACCTCCTGGCCACGTTTCGGTCGTATCAGTAGATATATATTCCTTATGTCCGGACACGAGCGCAGTAATTTCTCCACCAGCACCTGAAAACAGTCAATTAATCATCGGATCAGCCAATATCCATCAAGCATAAGCCAATTGGCGGTCATTACGCCGCCCCAGAAAAAGGGACGCACTTGACCCAGTTCAATAATGTCTGCGGTTCGGATTGATTTTACCCTCGAATGGGCATTGTGCTGGGCGCACTGCCCATTGACACGCCCCAAAAACGATGTGAGAATTGTAACGAAATTAAGCGGCATGTTCCGGGGGGGCTGTGCGGGGGGTTGTTTGCATTGTGGATTGTTTGCTTGGGGGCGTGCTCTGTTCTGTTCTGTTGTGACGTTCCAGGTACTACTAGAGTGGCTCTCCCACCTCGCCTCGCCTCCCCTCCCCAAACACACAAAATCGATGCACGAGCACTGCGAACATTGAGTTCAGAGTCTGAGCGGCGCCTGCTGCGATTTCATGTCATAATGACGCCAGTCAGGAACTCAACCGAGGACATGCAAGAAAGGGCTGGGCTGGACTGGGCATGGCATATGCATATGCTTAACAATGGTTTCTACGAAAATTGGCACAACAGCCCCTGGAAGTACTAGAAGGGAGCTCGAGGAGAACGAGCCGCACGAGCCGCACAATTAGGAGAGCCTCGCAGGGGGGCCAAGTCGCAGATGCATGCCATGCGACGATGAGTCAGGCAGCGCTCGACTCTCGAGCATTTCGGGGGCACCTAAGCGAACACACGCATATCGGCCATAAGTGGCTGGGGCCAAAGTGCATCTAAAATTCAGGCTGCCTGTGGACTGTGGGCTGGGGGCGCACCCACTAACCAAGTCAGCCATTCCACCTCGGGCCTGGCTAATGTGTAAATCAACAAAAATATTTGTGCATGTTTTATGATTGAGAGCACTTCAAGTTCTCAATCAAGCCGAACCCGGGTTCAATAGTTCGATTGCGAGTCAACAGACACGCGGCGTATGCGTGATCTGAATGGAATGGAGGCGTTTCAGGGGCCCACGAAAGTATGCAATGGAAATGGGACTCAAGGGATGCCGGACGGTATGTGTGTGTGTGTGTGTAAGGATTTGGACAGTACTTCGAGGCAAAACAAAGGAAACGAGGAGAAACCTCTGATGTGCTGGGGATAGTACCCGTGGCGGAGCTTGGAGACAGACGTCTCTGCGGAGCCTCTACTCACCTTTCCCATAAAGCCAGTTCCGCCCGTGATGAAAACACTGCGTCCCGCAAAGAACTGTCCGACGGGCACGTAGCTGCTGTCGTCTGCGCGGTAGCGCTCGTACGGCGACTGCAGGCCGTTGCTGTTGGGTGGCAAGGGAAGGGCCGTCGATGCTCCTGCGCCAGAGAGGATGCCAGCCATGGCTGCCGCGGGGGAGATGCCGCTGCCGCTGCCGCCGGAGCCGGGTACGGACACGTAGCCGGAGGAGGTAGCCGTGGTGGCGGCTGCATGGGTTAGTCCATTGGTGCGCGGCTGCTGCTGCTGCGGCTGCTGGTGCGAGGTCAGGCTCCCGTTTAGGAGCTTGGCATCGTGACTCTGTGCGGGATGCGGGGACTGTTTCAGGCTGCCAATGCTGCCGATACTGCCGCTGCTATTGCAGGTGTCCGTTTCTGTTTTTTTAACGACCGCGTGTGACATGTTCGATAGCTGTTCTGTTCCGTCCGTCTTCTAGTTTAGTATTATAATCCGTTTGATCCTCCGCTTAAGTTAAATTAGGAAGCAATTTTTGTCATTTGCAGTGTGCGCTCGAGTTTCCTTCTTCAAATATTTGGAAGCAGCTCTGTTCGTTCTAAATGGAAGCCTTCGTGTGGATCGTGTCGATCCTGCCGCGCAAATTATGCAATTAATTCTGTCGAAAATTGTCCTGAAATTCTTTGTGCCGCCCTTGAGCGCTTGTCCATGTTTCCACAAGTCGCTGCTTACTTTTCGTCCCTTGCCCTGAGGGTGCAGTGGGAGGGGATTGGTTTGGGGCGGGGCTTGTTTTTTTCTTTGTACAAAAAAGAATTCAGCAGCAGGCTCCTCAGGTGTGGCCTGTGTCCTGCGGGTGGGGTGTGTGTGGGGGAGAACAGAACCGATTTACCAGGGCTGTCTAAGTTCTGTGGTCTGCAGAGCTGTAAAGTACACAAAAATTATGGAAATTGTTAGAACAAAATTATGGAAATTGTTAGAAATTATAATGCGAAATAAATTAAATAACTGGGCCGCAAATTGTTGGCACTCTTCGAAAAATTGCACATTCCGATTGCCAATTATTTTCGAATCATATTGCACACTATTCTGCTGTCCAAATGTGCGAAAAAACATTCTTAAATCACATTTAAATTCAAACAAAATTCTCAGAACAAATCAATGAACTGAAAACATTTTATGTTGAGTTTTCTTCAAGGACACGCTTCCTCTGGAATCAATACGGATGGAGAATCTTTCCCCATCCACGTTTTTTGCAACATCCTTTTCCTTTCAGGTTTTCCTATTAGGTTCCCTTTGCTCCCCTGCCATCTCCGTGTAAAATGCTTTAGGTAACCTTCATCAATCTTTTACGCTCAAGGGCGCCTGGCTCTTTCTGCTCTTATCGAATTATTGCTGCACCGGACAGGACAGCCAATTAGCTGCTGACAACGAGATTACCTCAAACGGAACGTAACAGCAGCACTGCCCCCTTAGTGCGTGTCCATCTGAATATCCAGCCATCTATCTATGCCGCCTATCTTGCTATCTATCAAAGTGTCATTTAGTCCCGAGAACAGGCTAAAATTAGTAACCCATTGAGGGGATACCGAGGCTGATTGGCAACCATCATCCGCGCAGAGCTCTGACGTCTGCAAATGGGGAGAATGGCACTGGCTTGGCAGGCAGCCCAACATCAGGAAAAACGGATATTCAAATGACGGCGAAGGATACTCGCATGTGGATGAGCCTGGGCCCAGGCGTTGTATAACTCACACAAGTCTCTGGCGAACCGCAATCGAATTTAACGCACAATAGAACTAAATATGCAAAAGCCGCTTAATGCCTAATCGGCTTAGGAAGCGCAGGAGGAGCAGACACAACGGGAGAGAGACCGAGAACGGAACGAATCCGACGCTATCGATGGCACTGACAGTTGGCGAATGCTCACTTTGCGGCAGGCAACACTCCATTCTATATTAAAAGATTTTTACACGAGACAAGTCGCGTCGAGAGGTGAGCAAAGCTGCAGCTCTCGCGACGGCGACTGCGACTGCGACGGCGACCCGCATGATCAAGTGGCACTTAAGAGAGTGTTACACACGTCACACATCTAGGGCCTAAGGTCTCCCACCCATCGGCACCCACTACACACTGGATGCCCTGCGAATTCCACAAGATTCTGTGGCATCATTAAATGGATGAACTTCCTCTGGGGAGGGTAGCGCACTCAAGCAAACCAAACAAGAGATCTGTTCCCCGTCTAGAGTTGTAAAAAATTTAAATGTATCTGTCAACAAGCAATAAGGTAGGGGTAACAGGTTAAACACCACGAAGCGAAATAATTTCCTACAGCTAAAAGGAAATAATATTCACTTCACAGAAAGCAAAAAAAAAAAAAGGTTGTGACAACAAAACAATTTTCGCTAGAAAGAAAAACATCAGCTATGCGAAGTCCAGACCCCCTTCCAAGCCACTGGAAAGGGTCGAACCTTTGAACCCTGGCAGGGCCACTTCTTCCGGCTGCCCCTGCTCCAGCCGCTCTACGATCGCGGGACGAATGTAATTTGCTTGATGCCTTGCTAATTGAAATTCAAATTCAAATCAATTGCTGGCCAAATATTGATCATAGCGAACAACCAGGAACTAATCGCACACATCCGTCGGATACAATGTGTGAGATTTGACGTCAGACCAGACACCAGGAGATGCTCGGTCTCGGCTGTTGCGTCTCTAAAACGTTTATTTCGGGGTTCAAAGCGGGCCACCGCGACGCCGAGTCTTGCCCCGAATGACTTTCACTTTGTATTTTTGAATTTTTGTAGGTTTTTCCCCTTCCCCCTCCGCACTCGGCGACCCTCCTTTATCTAAATTCCGCAATAATTTTTTTTTGTTTTTGTTTCTCTCAGTTTTGTGTATTTAAATTTTTGTATATTTTTTTTTCCAACTTTCGTTTTCAATTTTTAAGTTTGTAAAATACAACAACAACAAAAAATCTACTTCCACAGCTGAAAGAAATATCTTTTGGTCATTTGCATGATGGTCATTTCTTTCTGACTCGCCAGAAATTCCCCTAATGATCTTTTTCTCTCTCTCTCTATCTCTATCTCTTCTTCTGCCTCTCTTTCTGTCTAGGAAATGTGTTAAGAAATTGGCACATTCGTTGCTGGATCTCATCCGAGATGTTATCAAATCGTTTTGCTATATCCGCTGTTAAAGCTCGAAAAAAAAGCAAACTAGTTGGGCCAGCTCTATAATTAAGGTTTTAACGGACAGAGAGACGTGCGGCGGGACGGACCCACAATCAGAGCGCTCTCATCACGTAACTGTAAACTTATCAATGAAGCTTCTTCTTCGTCTTCGCCGTCTTCTTCTGCCAGCGGAAAGAAGCGGAGTGGACTCCAATCCACTCCGAACGACTGACTGGTTCCTCGTCATTCTGAAGTGAAATTTCTTGAAAATCAACTTTTTCTCTCTCTCTTTCGAATCTTTCTCTGGTTCTCTCTCTTTCTTTCTCTATCTGTGTCTTTCCAAGTGCAACGAAAATTTGCGCGCCAGAGATCAGACCGAAAGGCAAATGAACCTACATATCGAACCATCGCTTTGGCCCAGCCACGCCTCTTCGGAGCCACTCTTTCGAGCCACCCTGTCCCTCCGGCAGCCCCTCTCGGTTGGCGTGTTAACCAAACATGAAGACGAAAATGTATCTGCGTGTGTGCTGTTAAACGGTAAACATTCAACCTGCCTTGACAAGGTGGTTACACACAGAGCCAGTCGAGTCGAGTCGAGTCGAGTCGAGGCGGTCTTGCTGCCTGTGTATTGTCTGACCCATTTCCTATAATCGTGTGCCGCATATCATCATCATTAACAACAACGAATTCAACCTCATCATCATCATCTTCTTCGTCATCGTCATCGCATGGGACAACTGTCCCCTGGCGACCGAATATCTCTCGGGTATTACCAATATTACATATACCCTATACCCTACCCTATTCCCTGTGCCTTCGCCTTCCCCTGAGCGTATTACAACTTTGACCAACGGCATTGAATCTCTTTCTTGTCTTGAAGACCCGTCTTTAGCGGTCTTTCCTCTTTGCGCTTCCCTACGCTAGCAACGCCTCGCCTCTGGGCGCCCTCCGATGTTTCCTCATTCGGAGCTTGTTGCTTTCGGATTACAAGTCTTTAGCACTCACACGAGTACTACCTATGCCTCTATAGGTATGCCTCGGATGCTTCCGCATATGTACATATGTATGCACTGCATAAGCGAAGGCATCCATAAGTTGTGGCGATTCTTCTGAGGGTGTTACGGAGAGGAAGAAGGAAAATGATGTTGTGTTGTGTTATGTTTTGTCCGTTGGTTGTCAACCTGTTTGTTTTAGCAATTTGGAAGCCACATTTCATTTCGTTTCTCGCCTCATCTCATCTCCCATTTCGGATCGAATTGGATACAAACGAAAGTTCAAATATGCATTTTCACTTTTCAACAATGGGAGGGAGGCCGAGGCCTGCGAGCTGTAGCCTCCTCTCTCATTATGTAAACCCGTAGCTACGGCGGATGCTGCATACATAGTCACAGCACACAAACACACTCGCTCACATGGCTCGGCTCATGGCTGCTCATCATAATGGGTCTGTGCCCTCTATTCTATTGAACCTTTGAGTGAGCTTGTGGCATTCAGCATTCCACTATTTGCTATCCACTGTCCACTGGCTATCCACTGCGCGGGGTCCATGCCATCGCCATCGCCATCCTCGACAATGTCTGCTCTTACAGTTATCGTAAGTTATCTATGCTGTGTGTGTGTAATTGAATAAATCTGTAGAGGGTTGTGGGGCAATCTGATGGATAGAACGGCGCTCCGCTCTCCTCTGTGCTCCCATAATTTGTGTCTTGATTAACAAACAAAAGCGATTTCGCAGTTTACAGCATAAAAGTTAAATTTAACTGTGTATAATGGGGGCCCCCCCCCTTCACCTGATGCCCCTCCTTCGACCACAGGCCGGGCAGTCGGTCGTCAGACTGTCGCTGTCGGTCCCCCATTTGACGTAGTCACCAGATTCAGATTAGCTACCCAATTTAAGCGACTCAGCTCACGAGATAGATAGATAGAGGAAGAGCGAGAGGGAGCCTCTCTTTCTGAGCATCTCTGGATATTAAATAATTCTGTATTAGAATATATATTTGTCGTATTTTTAGGCCTGCCTACAGCTAAGACTACGGTGTCTACGGGTCCAATTAAAACATTCTTCGCGTTAGGTTCCATCCTGCATGTGCGATTTGTCTAATTAAGAGCACTCACTCTCTACCTCCCTCCCTCCCTAGCGACTAATTTGAATAATCAACTACAATTTGGAATCGTTGCAATTATAAGATGAAGATTTATGGTCTCAAGACGGCACTCCTTTCCATTTTTCGCAAGGTTTCCTGCGTTCATTGAGATTTATGAAGACTTGTGCGGGTTCAAGTTCATTTTGGGAAAAGAGATAACAAAGTTAAAGGTCAAAGAAAGGGAATTCACAATTCGCCCTTTTTTCTACTGCCCTCTAGACCCACTGGCCATTTCAAAATCCATTCGAAAACCTCTCCCAAAAGCCGAGTTTACGTCACAGACTTTACTGGCAGCTTTCGGAGTGCCGTGCGTGCCCAATAAACAATCGATCAGAATGCCAAGTGGATAGTCGCCGTAGCCGTACCAGTCGTTGGTTTAATGGCTCCATAACCCATTTCCAGTAGGAGGACCATTAGCCCATTGGCCGAGTAGAATCGATCTATCGAAATGTTCGCGAAAGTGAAAAAGAAATTTGTGTGTGCGCTCAGGTATCCCAGGCACGTAATCAATAGAAACACAGCAACTGTCCCTCTATATGCAGTCCATACTATTATAATAAATAGCAATATGTACATACATATCTGCATATAAATATATATATATATATATATATATATTCGTACATTTTGGCTGAGCTCAGCGCTTGCTGTCGATGCACTTGCGCATGCGTCTGTCTCTTGCGGCACCACCACCACTCTGCTCCACTCCCAAAAAATGTGGGTCAAGTCAATGTGGGTTCGCAATTATGACACATTGTACGAGGCAGATATTTACCCCATAAAAGCAAAAATCTCTGTAATGATATTTGTAAATGTAAAAATTAAATAAACAATATCTCTCGCTCTTTTTTTGGCTTGTGTTTTTTAAGGGTATGGCAGAGGATCTGTATGCTTTTGCTTAGGCGTTTGTAACGCTCTCGCGGAAGCTTATCTTTCATCTGTAATAAAAATCTACATGTTCCATGGCTTATCCCTGCGACTTTTTCCTTTTTTTGGCAGCAAGCTAATTTTTTGTAAATCTAATTCTTGCCTCTATTTATCCCAAACTACTAGAGTATCTAAAATTCGACGCTTTAAAGCTAGATTTCATTAATTTTTCTGGTTTTTTTTTTTGCAATTCGAGTATCTTTGTATCTCTGTATCCGCGTGTGGCCATGATCCATGTTTATTTATTATGCTTCATCGTCTTCATCTGCCTTTTGCTGGCGTTTCGTCTGTGTGCAAATTTTATTTGTAAATATGCAATGATTAATATTACAAACACCAACAACAAGCGAGGAGGAGCATTTCGAAAATATTTTCTGACAAAAACTTTCTCGCACCAACAGCGAAACGAAACAACCTCGGACGGCAGACCTCGACTAAACCCTGACTGAGGATGGACCTGCTGGCGGCTGCTGATGGACTTTAGTCCAGCGGCCCAAGTATTATCAGCTCAGTGTGTGGCAGGCGAAGGCATAACGGTTGCATAACCCGTCCCAAATATTTGCGAGACTGGGCCAGGCCCAAACCCCTACCCTACCCTACCCTACCCTACCCTACCGAAGCGTGCACTTACTTGTCGTACAAACAGAGACGCAGACGCAGAGGCAGACGATAGGTGGCGCTGGTGCGGCTGTAGACGCTGAAGAGATTCCGATTTGGAGATTGTTTGAGTTGCTTTTGATTCCAAAACACCGTACGTATCTAGGTCAATGACACTCGCTTGCAATTCCTGCGATTTGAGCTATTTGTTGTTTTGATTTGGATTTGGATTTTACCGATTCCTTTTAGGAGCACTTTGGGATTGTAACAAAAGTTGATTGCGAGAACAAAGCACTAATCAAATCAAATCGACAACTTTTGTTAGTGATTTTCAACAATTTGTTTTCTTTCGGTTTGACACTAGAGGCAGGGCATGTGCCGATCGTAAAGATAAACGCATATATGTACGTGCGTTTGTATGTATATATTTTAGTGGAATATACCTATACGGCTGACACACAAAACGGGGACTGAAATTCTGCTTAAGAAATTTCTCCAAATATTTTCACTTTTGCGAGCTGGCGCTGCTGCTGTCGGCGCTGACGTTAAAGCTGACGCTGGGCTGTTGCTGGGAGGCAGAGAGCTGCGTAAGTGAGCTGCTCCTCTCTTGAACGCTGCGCTTGCGCAAAGAAATCGAACGACCGACAGCGACACGACGACACCGACACGACGACACCGACACCGAACCCGACCAAAGGAGGAGACAGAACGATCGAGAGCGCGGGCAACGGTCAACGGGCAACGGGCGAGGGGCGAGAGGCGAGGGAGTGAGACTCGTCGAAAAGGTGTTGGGAGAGCGATAGATAGAAAGAAGAGAGAGTTCTATGCTCGCTTCGCTGCTTGCTCCGCTTCGAGTTGCTTTGTTGTTCTTGTGGTTCTTCTTTCAGTTGTTGTTGCCTTTTCTCTGCTTTCTTCTGCGGACTGCGGTGGGACGCGTGCGCTACCAACGCCGGCTGAATCTGAACTAAACTTGAACGCCAAAGAAGTGAAAGACTTTATGCAGCGACAGCGACGGCAACAGCGACGGCAACAGCGACGCCGGCGTGAGCCGCAACGCCAGCGCCAAAGCTGGCTTCGGCTCGGCTAGCGGCGGGCTCGTACTCGGTCTCGGACTCGGGCTGGGCTGGCGTTTAATGGACGGACAAGAAAGGCAGCCAAAAGCGCACAAAAGAAAGCATCGAGGAGAGCGGACACGTAAACGGGCTGAGATTGAGATCGGAATGGATGGCGGCAGAGCCAAGGGCAGCGACAGCGACTGAGGCAGAGCAGCGACTGCAACAGAGGCAGCGGCAGCGGCAGTGGCAGCGACATGCAACAAGCTTTAATTGAAAAAGCCGCAAAGAACAGTTCGTCTGTGGAAAACATGTCGGGGAAAAACAACGATGGAAAAGACAGAGAAAGAAATCCAATGGGAGGCAGACGGCGGCCAGTGGGCACTGGCCAGGCACTGACATTGACCACCACCTCGGATTGACGATGACGTTGACGCTGACGCCGGCGCTGGGTAGAGCAGTGGCGGAAGACGCTGACGCAG
The DNA here is from genome assembly GCA_018150905.1 of Drosophila ambigua. Lineage (NCBI taxonomy): Eukaryota > Metazoa > Arthropoda > Insecta > Diptera > Drosophilidae > Drosophila > Drosophila ambigua. Next base: position 6,992,292 of record JAECWS010000001.1, on the reverse strand, counting down.
ACGCAGACGGTGACGGAGACGGAGACGTTGCCAGCACCGCAAAAGAGGTCAAAGTACACGCATGAGCTTCAACAGTATCAGGTATCGCTGCGGGTGCGTGTGTGTGCGTGTGCATGCATAATCTCACACTTGGCCAACAGCTGGGGAGCGGCATTGCCAACAACAACAGAAATAACAACGCCAGAAGCAGCAGCTCGGCAGCAATTGAGGGGAACAAATTGATGGACTGCCAAAACAAAACGAAAAAAAACCCAGAAAGAAATTTTGCGTCTAAAAAAAGTCGCATCACACATGGGTAGAGGGGGTGGACCAGAGGTGCAAGAGGAGAGGTCAGGTTGCCAGCAGCTTATGCTGCTAATCGATTATTGTTTCGCTTATTGTTTTTATAAAATTACCATACAATACTAATTAAATAAATGCCTAAGTACGGATGTGCATTTAGAAAGAATATAATCACATAACAGCAAATAGAAAATGTCACAAGGGATCAAATATTCCAGGGATATAAGCGATAAACTGCTAATCGATTATTGTTTCGCTTAATGTTTTTATAAAATTACCATAAATTACTAATTATGAAAATGCCAAAGTACAGATGTGCATTTAGAAAGAATATAAATCATATAACAGCGAACAGAACATGTGATAAGGGATCAAATATACCAGGGATATGCAGATGAAGCTGAGAGCGTAGTAATTTTCAGCTTCCACAATTTATGCATAAATAAACCAGCTAAATATAACCAGCTAAGTGTTTAAAAAGTGGCGGTACTTATTAGAGTTTCCACGTCAGAAAAGTGGCTATAAATGAATGGGCAATGTGCAAGGTGCAATTATGGCTATCGATTTGGTATGTATTATATTAGCCCAGTCTAATGAACAATGAAGAATTAAGCACGTGTCTAATTGACTGCTGCAATTGATTTGCAATTCATTTGCATATAATATGTTGGAGAGCCTCAGTCTGTGACACGTGACTGTGACTGTGAACGTTTATCGGTGCAGTTATCGATCAATCTATCAATGTATGTATGTACTTACAATACATATGTCAAAACGTGCAATGCATGCCCTTTAAAATTGTTCGAAATGGAAGTAGTGGATAGCTGACCCCATCCGGCAAGCAAATAATAATCGACTACTGCACTTTAGCAATTGTCCCACAAGCAGCGACGTGCACAAACATGCACATAAGTGCAACAACAACAGCAATGCACTTGTGGCAACCAGAGAGCATGAGGCATGAGGAGTGTGCTTGGCATCTGCCAAGCAAGCAGCAACCCACAGAAATTACTTAAAAAATAATCCAAAAAAAAATAATACTCACAGCACCCACACCCACACACCCACAACAACACAACAGCCCCTTCAAGGGCACATGACAAAAGCTCCAATTCTTTGGCTGTGGCTCTGTGGCTCGTTGGTACCCCCCCTCTGTGAGGGGTGGGGTGTGGCCTGTGGATATTGGCTAATCCCCGAACTATCTGTCTGCCACGTGCCCCAACACGAAACTTGCTAATTGGCGCCGGTCAATATTTGATTTTTTAATTGATTTTGCATACATCACGTTAGCAGAGCCACTCGCAGCACTGCCTCCTCCCCCGAAAAGCGGAAACTGCCACACGGATCGAAGAGTCAGCCAAGCGTGTCGTTCTTGGCCATGTTTGTCCGGTCCATTGTGGCAGCCTCTTTACGTTTCTCGCAGTGAAAAACAACACACAGCAGCGACCGAATATAAATGGTTGCTCCACTGTTCCCTGGGAGGGGAAAGTGGGTGGCTGTGGGGCTAGGAATATCAACCATTTGCCTACTTTCAGGCCGAGCTCATGAATTCCAATACCCAGACCAGATGTGGGAATTGGTTGAGAGGAGCGGCACAGCTGGGGCACTATCACTCATTCGCTCCCGGGGGGGGAAATCGTTCAGCACTTTTATCGGCCGAGGGAACGTTCTGTTTAGTCATATGTATGTGATAAGGAGGGTGGCCTAATGGACAGTCTGCTTCCAGGGCCAGCCCTCAAAGTTGTTCATATTTTTTTTAATTACACAAAAAGTTACGGCATTAGACGGCGTCCTGTTGACAGCAGGCCCTGTCCTCGTCCTCGTGCTCGTCCTCGTCCTCGCCCTCGACTGGTAAATGGCAAACACTCATCCAACATTCACACACATCGCCATCCCCATCCACCATTCCAATCCACCATCCACAGTTCTCCCAGAGAGCGAGGAGACAACGAAACGAGGAGCAAAATGACATAATGCACTTGAAATGCTATCGCCTCGATGTCGAGTGCAATAATGCCACTACACACACGCTCGCACACGGCGAAATCCTCCGATAAAGTATCTATAGTAGCACAATTAAGTCCCAAGTTTGCCAAAGCTCCATTCATCTTGGGGCACACTTTCAGGCTGCTGCGGCTGACTGTCCTCCCTCCCCACCGTTCCACATAGCGCCCTGGCCCAAATTTTCCCATTTTCCGGGCGGGCTGCGGCTGTCGGTGTGGCTGAGACTGCGACTGCGGCTCGACCGACCACTACTCACTCATCATTTTTTATGCAATAGACACGAGGCGGAGACCCAAAGCTCACTTCCTTGGGTTGTTCGAGGCCGATATTTCGTATAATTTTTCACGCATTTTGGCAAACATTTTAAATCGGCAAATATGTGATTGTACTTTAGGAATTTTCGGGAAACTATGGCTGACAGATACTGGAGGAAATCTTTTTTGTGACCAACTCGCGTCGACCGCCTTGAAAATCAATTGGAAAATGCCTGATTCAGTTCGCCTTTTTTTTTGCGCTTCTGCTCCGCTCCCCAAGATTATTCACGCGCCTGCTCTCACCCAGAGAGAGAGAGAAAGAGAGAGAGAGAAAATGAGGGGAGAGAGTGAGTGCCAAGAGAGAGCAGAGTGTCCTGCTACTCTTCTGCTACTATTTTCTACTACCGTTTTGTCTGGGATTGGCTTGGGATCTGCCGGCTTTTGGTCGGCCGTGCCGCAAGGGTTGCTGGCTGGCTGCTTATATAATGTGCGTACAGCTGACCCAGCAGATGGAGGAGCGGACGATAAGATAAGTCCTTATCAGCTGGCTTATCAGCCATAAAACTCCCCAATTGGATCACACAAAATTGATTTACTTCAGGTCTTTTTCCATTCAATGATAATTGGAAATTTCGTGCAGCATAATTTCAGGCCGTTTTCGCGCAAGCACGGCCACACTGAAGAAGCTGCTTTCGCTCTCTTTCTCTCTCCCGTTTCGATGAACGGTCTGGTCTGGTCTGGTTGGGTCTGGTCTCTCTGGGTCTCTCTCGCGAAAAGCTTAGCTTCTCTCTAGCGGAAGCGTGAAACGGATATGTCAGATTTTCTGCCAAATTTTTTACAACCGCCGACGTCGCTGTCGCTGCTGTCGCCAGCGTTTCCAATAGCGATATTCTCCGGATGAGATAATAAACCCAGCGACATACATTCTCCACTCGAAAGGGTGGTGGTGGAGCAGATAGAGCAGGTGTAGGAGGGGGTGCAGGCACGGCACAGGCTGCAGCAGGGGCAGCTGACGACAGGGGCCTATAAATAAATGTTCGCTCAAAATGAACAAAAATAAAACATGCTCAAAACAGGGCAAAAATTATGCTAAAAATATCACCACAAATAAAAAAACAAAAAAAAAAAAAAGAGGAGCGCACAAAACTTACAACAGGGGGGGGACAGTGCGCCCCCCTCGAGTCATGGGCGTGTACATACCGGCACAAAATAAATGTGAGGTTGGAAGCGATGATGCTCCTGGATGGATGCTGCTACTCCGGCGACGAGTTGAACTGAAGCTGGGCCGTGCTGTGGTGAGTGGGTGGGGAAGGGAGATATTGGGGCAGTTGTTGTAATCACAGCACTTTTTTTCTTCTCCTCTGGTTGTGGGTTGTGGAAAAACACTCGTTTCAGACACTCACAGACACTGCTTGGAGCACTTATTGGAGTCGCGTGGGCGTTCACGTTCACCCCCTTTCGATTGTTTTTTGGCGTTACTTTTGCGGTTCGTTCTTCGCGCTTTCACGGGCAGTGGGGCGGGGGCAGAGAGGCAAAGAGGCAGAGAGCAGCACAGCTCGGAAGGCGACTAGCGACTGACGGCTGACCAGGAGCAACACCGGGCCTGCCCGCCTGCCAATTTTCACCATTAATAAAACAGGGCTCTCTCTCTCTCTCTCTGTCGCCTTTCTCTACTCTCTCGCACTTTCTCTCCCGCTCTGTGTAGTGTGTCGCCTTTCTCCACCCTGCTGGCTCAGCAGCTTGCACTCTCCGGCGCTCTCTGGCTCTCCCTGCTTTGGTGGTGAGCTTTGACACCCCGCCGTTGTCCGGGCGCTGCGCTGTTCCCGCTGCTATGAATTTTCCACCACCTTTGGCCGTACTGGGCCAGTCCTAGCGTGTTTTTCCTACTGAATGAAATCCGCTTTTGTCTAGTTCTGATTCTGCTTGTCCTCTTCTTCTTCTACGCAGAGAGCGGATGCGTTAGTCGTCGCACGAAAAGCACAAGCGGTTCAATTAATAATAAACACACGCCAAAATCGTTTTTCTGCACTTTTTACTGCAAAAATCATCGCATGCTGCGTTTGAAACAGCCGCCCGCGTTGCCACTCTTCATGGGCTGTGGCGTTGCCACCTCACCTTGTGGGGCCATTCAAATTCAAATTTCAATTCAAATTGAAATCCACTTGGGATTGTAATCTGTCATCAATCTCTCGATTCGAGGCGGAAAACCCGATCTGGACGATCGTCTGCTGGCTATCTAACCTTCGAGGGCCAAATATTTGGACAATGGCCACAAGGTCGCCCCACGGCTCGACGTGCGATTGCAACGAGACGTAATATGAAAACGTAAACAAAAAGATGAAAACAAAACATAAAATGCATTGTCATTTGGGCCCAAACTTGTTGGCTTGGCGAGGGGGGTTCGTTCGGGTGGGAGGAGGTAGGAGGAGTGTGGACGTGCTGCTCTCCACTCTGCATAATAATCAATTTTCATGGGGCTGATGTAAATACATTAAGACAAATGAGTCCGGCCCAGAGGAATGATGGATGCTCTTATAATCTAGGAGGAGAGCCCGCTCATCATTAAGTGAATGAACAAGTGAGTGGAGGAAGCCAGAATGCATGCATATGTATGATTAAGGATCTGCAGGACTCCGCTTAATCTGCTAACCAGCTAATCAGATAATCCCTATCGTGGACTTTGCTAATTGAACAGTTGCCAGCCGAAGGGAGAGTATTGCATGACACAAGCGAGCTTTAAACGATAACAAATGGGTGAGAGAGACATCGGCAAACACACACACACAAAAAGCCAAACATACAAAATAATGAAAAACCAGCCTCATTACTCATGCGCAGCCCGGTGACGTTGCTCGGCCCAAGGGGCTACGACCAAGCCCATCTGTGGTGGCCCCCCCGCGGGCACTTCACTGCAACTCCCTGCAAGATGACGGAGCACTAAAAAATGTGAGCAAATGTTGAAAAGTCGCAGCTCATGTCGAGAGCGACGAGCAGCCAAGTGGCGGTGACTAAGTGGGAATTCGATTAACTCACAAGAGTCTTCTTCCGTTGCAGTTTCGCTGTAGGAAAATTGATCTGCGAGCTGGAGTTAATATCGGTGTAAATGGCTCTGCTAATGGGGCGGCTCATTTGATTTGGGGCTTTATTTCGGTTACAGATTGGATGCCCATTAAGCGAGTGTGGTGCCGTTATCCCAAACGGACTTTTAATTAATTAAATTGGTCGCCTCGAAAAATGCAAATGCATTTTTATCTGGAAATGCCAGCATGAGACCCTCCACAGATCTACGACCGCAGCGGTTTCCTCCTCTCACGACTTTCCTTTGCGTGTCACAGAAATTATTGGCAATTTTGGCATTTCCCAATGGTGTAGGGCGGCGGAGAGTACGTGTACCGCTTATTACGGCACAGCTGTGTGGCCTACGGTTTGTGGTTTCTTTCTTTTCTGTTTGTTTGCCGTTTGTCTCTTCCTCCTGAAGTAGGTCACCTGCAGTTGAAGATGGGCAGAGATTTCTAAGCTTCCGTCAGGGAGGATGGGATCATTGAAACAGCACTGAACAGACAGTTTCGTAATATTATTTGCTTTGGCATCATCAAGGCGCCCATCAATCAATCAATTAATCAGCAAAACAAAGCATTTTTGCATAATTAGACAATGGAAACGTGATCGGCTCCACCTCAGACGACCCCCTCCCCTTCTCGCATTGACACCGAAATCAAATTATGAACATCAGCAGAATATACCAGATACGAGTATATATTGTTCTTGACCAGCATAAAGTGCTTTGATCAGCGGTAAGACACAAAGAACAGGAAGCTAGGTGACCTGCTTGCAGACCTCAAGTTATGGGGAAATGTGAAATCGTTTCAAGACAATTATGAAAAGCAAAACTAAACTGCAGTTTGGCGGAATTTTCACACTTTTTCCGAGCAGTCTATGTGGGATTATAGGGTTTCCTTGCTCGAGTTTATTTGTCTTCTAAATAGAAGCGCTTAACTCGAGCACCAGTCGCTGTCTCGCTTTCACCCGCTGAATGGATGGTGGGATTGTCGCTAAACGGCAGCCGAAGGTATTGCCAGATCCACTCAAAAGATACCACGCACTCGTAATAGATCCGACCATGAGAGGAGGCTCAGCGGCGGGTGGGGTGGAGCTGGAGAGGTGGGTGCCATTTGGAGAGTCAGCTTTCTCAGTTACCGAAAACGCCGTTGTTGCTGTCTTGTTACTTCGTTGGCCACTCAAAAGCGCCGCTCTCTCACTCTCTCTCTCTATTCGTGCTCCGTGCTCCGCTCTCCTCTAGCTTTGTGTTTCGCTGCTGTCAGCTGAGTGTGCTTATTTCGCTCGCTCCTGGTACCCAGTACTAAGGGGTATACTCGATGAGTTCGAACTAATGGTTTGTACACATATTCCCGAGCAGCATCATTCCTCAATCCAATTACTAATAAATTACTAAAATAAAGCAAAGTCGCATTCTTCAGTGGGTAATTCACAGTCGGAATGTTTACTGGAACACTGTTACTGTTATTTGTTGTTGGTTATTCGGTTTCGTCGCTGGCTTTTGATTGTTTTCTGTTCCGATTTTCATTACTTAGCTTTGACGGCCTTTGTGAGTTGAGAGCCAGACGCGAGACGCGAGACAGAGTCGGAGCTAGAAAAAGAGAGTCACAGACTGTGAGTGATTCCGATGTTGAGTCCAAGTTTGGGTTTCGGCTTAAGCTCTGGTCGCGCCATTTCCTCGGATCAGTTTGCGTTGAACGTGCGTCGGCATTGGCAGCAAAAGAAAAACCTCTGGGCCTCCTCCTCCTCCTCCTGCTGCACCGTGCGTCACAGTGTGCTCGGCCACCCCCTCCCGCTGCAGACTTTGGTCGATATAGTTTTTCGGTTAGTTTACACTTCCACCTAAGAGTTAACACCTAACACTGGCCTGGCCATCACGACATGTGCCTCGTGCGTCTGCCGCCCCGCCCCCAAAATCAAATCAAGTGCAAAGTGAAACCTCCCGAACCGAAGCGAACCAAACCAAACCGAACCGACGCGTGGTGCAATCAATAATAAATCATCGAAAATACAACGATTGCAACAAATTTGGATCGAGTCGAGAATAGATTGCCAAACAATTGGAATTCGGTGACCCAGCGGAAGTGATGAAAGATCTTTGTGCTCAGTTTATCGGATATTTGTTTGTTTTCAAGGAAAACCCCATTGGAAAAGCTGTTTATTATTTAATTTTCACCCGAATGTTTGTTTTTCTTTCAGCTTTACTAGTTTTTCCGCTCTCTCGCTCTCGCGCTACCGCTCTCTTGGTTTCCGTGTGGTGTGTGTTTCGGTTTTCGTTTTTCTCTGTGTTGGCTTAGTTTTTCGCGACTGTTTTCCTGACTTTGCTAGAAGATTCATTGGCAAACAAAAGTAATTGTGTGTTCCTTAAGAAATAGATGCTTAAAAGAGGTTTCTCCAGCTCTTGTCGCCGAAAATGTTGAGTTATTTCTGGAGCTGACAGCGTGGCCAAATGTAGAAGCTCTTCGATCTTTCCTTTTTTTCTCATTTTTTTGGTTCTATAATTTATTACAGTTGTTTCGCTGGCTGACATCGTTTCTTGCGCCGCCAACCGGTTTGCCAAATGTCCCAAAGAATATAAATAAATAATAATACAGTTTTTTGTGGTAGAATTTCGTTATGGCCAAAAACAACGAACAGGAATGTTCAATTGTCTATTTGTTTATGGTCGAAATCTAAGTGCAAAACTGTTGGAGCAAAAGAGCGAAACACGAAATTGAGAGGCTAGATGCACGGGGGTCGAAACTGTGGATACCCTGTCCATGGGATTTTGTGATCAGTTATATCAATAATATCGCTCGCTAATCAATAATATTTATTGATACATATAGTCAATGGGATGGGAGATTCTACAGTTTACTTCTGCTCCCAATAATAATACCCTCCCGAAGAGGTGGCTGATGAGAGAATCTTCTTCCCAGAGCCACCAAGAAATCCACGTTCGTTGCCTGAGTCTTTCGATTGACATTGAACGGAATCACAATTGTTGATTGAGCTGCTCAATCAATGTGACTTGCTTTCGTTGTTTTTGTGTCGGGGTGGGGGGGGGTGGGGTTTCAATGTTAAGGTCCACGCCAAAACACAACAAACATTTAATGCTAATGCCCAGCCCCAAGTGCGACTTTTTCAGTATTTTTTCTCTGTTTGTTTTTTATGGCGTTCGATTCAATGAGTCTTCCCCGGTCCCCGGTCCCCGATCATCGATCACCAGCCCCAGCACATGCCTAGCATAAATAAAACAACAAATTATTGTTACACATTTGGTTGCCAAGGCGGAAATAAAAGCATTAAATGGAGTCGTATCAAAATCGAAAAAAAATCAAAATCAAAATCATAACAAAACATGAAGAGAAATCATTGGCCAGGCCAGCGAGAGGAGAGAGATCTGTTCGTCGTTAAATAGAAAGTGACCGAAATGGATCTTTAGTCATAAACAAAAACCCCAAAAAATTCGTCACAGTCGGAGCATACTCTAACCGCCGAAGAGTCGCTCCTATCGTTAGTTTTCGCCTCTTCTGGCCATTAATTTGTTGCCTAGGGCGTCGATACGATTTTGCCATTTTAAAGCTGCAAAAGAAATTTCCAAATATTTAATATGCATAAACCGTTTGTGGCCCTCGCAGGGGGCAGGCTCGGAGAGCGCAAAGCGAGAGGCAAAGAGAGAGGCAGAGACATGGCATTTATCTCAACAAAATCACGAACAAAACAAAGCGCAGACGTAGCAAAATTATGCAAATCTTAGGGCACATACAGTTAAAGCTGGCTCCATATGGACACATATAGTATGTGGTATATAGACAGATATCGGGAACATACACCAGCACGACTATATAATAGATTCCACGTTTTTCTTAATCTTAACTCGAAATGCAAAATAAAAGTCGCTAAACATCAACAATGGGGGATCGGTGCAATTAAAATCAAGAATTCATCTCCTAATTTCTGACCTCCACAAGCACCAATCAAATGCTCATCTATCTGTCCCTCTGTCTGTCTCCGATCATTCAAGGTTTTCGCCTATCCAAATGTCAAGTTCATCGATCCCCCAGTCTTCTCTAGGTCCCCAACCATACATCAATCTGTCCGTTCCGAAGCCAACCCACGAAGAACTTTACAGAGTTCAACAGAAAACAAAAAAACAGAAAACAAAAAACTATAACAAATACGCAATGGAGATGAAAATATGACAAAAATGTGGTTGGACCCAACTCGAATGGGCGATGGGCTGGAGCCTGAGTAGATTAAATGCAAATCATTGGTCGAGACCTCTAGATGAAACCCGTTTGGAGTTTTTCAGACCAGCGACCCATTTCGGTATTCTAATCCACAATTTGCATATTTCTGGCTATCGCGTGAATATGGCACATGGCAGGGCTCTGGCATTTGAAAGCGAAATGCCTTGAGCGAGGGCCGAGAAACGGGCGAATCATTGGGCCAAATGTGTTGAGTCAGCGTGTGGAAATGGAAATGCAAGCGAAGGTTAGTGGGCCTGATCTGTCAGTTGGTCAATTACCAGGCGAATCAATTAGCGATCGGCTGCTAAACGGCCAGAAATCGGACAAGAGCTGGCTGGAGTGTAGCTATGGGATGAGAGATTCGATTCGATTCCGAGTACGAGACTCGTCTTTGCAGATCAACAGCGATGCGACCGTGACCGTGCATTTCGATTAAGTTGTTTGTCTTCGAAATTCGAACAGAGACTCCAACTACATGTTTGGGGCCCCAGCTCTGGGCTGCTTGGGCTCTCTGGCAGCGCGGCGGCCTTGACACAAATTTGTGGCAGCGTCAAACACAAAATTAATCTCTCCGCTGAACAAATTGTTACGCATTTTGTTCATTATCTCTGCCACTTCCACCTGCACAGACCTTAGCAGACCTTAGGCAATGGCAGGCAGCGCGCAACCCTCCCAGATCTGAGATCTAACTACTCGTACCTTGATTTCGTTTCTCCGATTTTCTCATTCGCGTCTCTTTCGGTCTTTATCGCGGATATACGCCTCATTCGCCATTAATTAGTCGACCTATTGAGGGCTTCATGGGTAGAGGCGAGGCGAGGCGAGGCGAACAAAGGCAGACACTGTGCATGGCAGCAGTGGGCCGCCGATCACCAATGGGATGCGGGCAAAAGTACAGCTGGCAGTGTTGGGAAACGAAGCCTTGGCTTCGATTGAAATCGATCGCAAGTGTTGGGCAACTGAGAGAAAGTAACATTAAAGCCAGCAGTTTAGGTATGAGCTCTATTTGAGTACTGAATATTTCTATGGACCGCTTTGTGCGGCGTCAGTCCGCTGGGAGGGCTCTGCTCTCACCTAGGCGCCGCGCTTTGAGCCCTTCTGACGGCTGGCGTACTGCCGCCACTTGTCGCTTAGGGAGGAGCACGTGCGGCCTGTGCACTCGCTGCTCGGTGACGGGATGTTCAGCTGCTCGGAGAAGCTGCAGACGGGAGCTGGTGGGCGCTTCACCCGCACGACGGTCATGGCAAAGCGCGGCGGCTTCACCGAGCGCACCAAACGTTTCTTCTCCACGGCGGGCTCTTGCTCCAGGCCCTGCGCCTCTGCCTGCTTCTGCTTGAGCTGGTGGTACTTCTGCTCGATGCCGATGGGCCTGCGTCTGTTCGCCAGCCGATTGGCCATCATCTGGTAGTCCGGGGACCTGATCGCAGGCAGCTGCATGTGGTGAAAGCTGCGACGACTGTCGTAGTAGCCGCGGGGGGGTTTCCTTGGGCCCCGGCCAAGTTCGCCGCTGGACTCGAGATCCTCGTCGCACCGCTGGCTGGGGCAGGTGTGCCAGGAGTGCCAGTACTGTGCCTCCTCTGCCTCTTCGCGCTTGCGCAGCCACTCCGCGCTGGCGCCGTACTGTTCGTGCTGCGTTTGGGCCTCGTTCTCGTGCCGGCTCATGGTGACGTCCTCGGCGCGGGTCTCGTCGCGGGACTCGTCGCGGGTCTCGGGCCTGGAATCCGACCCGGGCAGATTGTAGCCCCTGCGCGACTTTTGCAGCTCGTATTCCTGCCGCTTGAGCTCCTTCACGCGCTGGTACCGGCGCTTCCTGCTGTAGTCCTTGGCCGCTCTGTCAGGGTCCTTGTTCCTGCGACGCGTCCGACCCTGCTGCTGATTTCGTCTGCTGTCCGCATCGTAGATAATGTGCGGCTTGGAGATTCCCGGCGCATTGCCCCGGGACCACCTCCGCTTGTTCTCCTCGATGATCAGCTGCTGGCGCCGCTGGTGCTCCTGGGGGTCCTGCATGATGGTGCGCCGACCTGGCTCCCACACGGGTCCGCGTCGCTGGCTGCTGGCCATCGGCTGCTCCATCTGCTCCATCTGCTCCTCCCTGGCCGGATTGTCGAACCGGTGCAGGTGCGAGTGCAGCTGACTGGCCGGCTCGGGGTTCCAGTGCCGCCAGTCGAAGGGCCTGTGGCTCAGGAGCCGCACCTGGCGCGGCAGGTTCTGCGGCTGCGGCAGCTTCCTCCAGCAGTAGTTCAAGCCCCGGGCCACCTTCAGCGTGCAGTTCATTTTAGATATTGCAGAATTTTGTTACGGAAAATTTTGGATTACTAAATACGGAAAATCGGAGATACGGCAACACGGAAAAACGGAACACGGGCTGAATAATTTTTGATTTCTGAAATGATTGTTTACTTGGTTTTTTTCAAGGGGTTAAATTTTGTGCACAAAGCCAAATGGAAAATGGAAAATGTTTTGTTTTATTCGGAAAACTTTGAAAATGGATGACCGAAATTCTGTTGTACTGAATGCTTTGGAGGTTCTCGTTCTCATGACCTGTCGTTTTGATGGAAAATTCAGAGTCTAGCCAGTCTAGCATTTGAATGGCGTCGTCAAGGCATTTCGGCATGACCTGAACAGGCTGTTGGTATTTTGTATGTGCTTGGATCTTGGATGCCCAAGACGAAAGAGTTATTCAAGTGCAAGAACCAACCAATTCCGGTCATCAGCGAGTCGCTTAGCTCTGGCACGCCACTTCCTCTGTTTTTACTTATCGTTTCGTGGCCTTTGACTCGACTGCACTTCCGCCGGCAAGCGGATTTTGATCTTGCAGACAGACGGAAGCTGCCTTGAGTGGGGGCTGCCTGCCTAATGAACCGCGACTCCGACTAACCGTAAGACCTAACCGTAACCTATGCTCTTCTGCTTTAGCTGGCCCCACCGACACCAACGTTCAGCAGCAAATTGGCGCCACCGACGAATCTCGAGCCCTACACCATGGCTGTCATAACGGATCATGACAGCAGTAGCAGCAACACCATCGGCACCTCCACAAACTCCACCCCCACCAGCGACACCAACACCCACAACAACAACAGCAGCAGCAGCAGCAGCCTCAGCAATGGGAAACCACACAGCAGTCGTGGGCAGCCGAGCAGCCAGCGTCAACAGCTGAGCACGGCCCTGACCATTCCAGAGTTTTTTGCGCACAAAAACATCTTCGTGACCGGCGGCACGGGCTTCCTGGGCACCGTGCTGATCGAGGCCCTGCTGGACACACACCCCGACATCGGCACCATCTACGTCCTCGTCCGGGGTAAGAAGAAGTTCGATCCCAAGGAGCGGATCAATCGCCTGCTTCAGAAGCCGGTAAGTGTGGTTACATTTTGCAACTAGTCACTCGGCCGTGTGGGGGGGCAAGGGTCACGACCAAGTCCCGCCCCATGGCACTCTCGCTGACATCATAGGGTATCATTACAGCCAATTACGTGCCTCTTTATGGAGCGTTAATTTGTCAGAGTCGTAACCCGTCGAAAGGGAACGGAGACAGGGAGGGAGACAGGGAGGGAGACGACCCACCGCGACCTCTTCCGCTGTGGCTGCTTAGCGGTTTCTGCCTCACGCCTCTTTCCACACATGTTTCCTACCTTTCTTTGGGTTTTCTTTCGCGTCTGCATTCACTTCGATATACTCTCACACACTAGCGAGGCATTTCCTAGTCCCACGCTCCAGTTTTTCCCACGTACGGCTCTGCTCTGGCAGGGATATCCGAACAGTCAGCATAGGCACCACACAACTAGATAAGCCCCAGAGCACTGTAGTAATCGGTGAACCCGTAAGAGTATGCCAGACTTCGATCTGCGGTCCGGGCTACGTATCTTTCCCTTTTTGGTTGACGTTCGAGTCTGTTAATTATATTTTTAAACGCACTTTTTAATGGCGCAACAGGCAGAGATTGTGGCTGGCTGGCTGGCTGGGTATGGAAATTACTTGCTCAAAGCCGCCCTTCCCCTGGCAGTAGTAATCATAATTTGTGGGCTCTTACCGCAGAGCCAAACACTTATCAAGGCAATGAATGGCTTTCTCCCGCACAGATCTTCGAGAAGTACGCGGAGAAGACCCTGGCCAAGGTGGTGCCAGTCGTGGGGGAGCTGAGCGAGCCGAATTTCGGGTTCGGGCCGGAGCTGCTCCAGGAGCTGATCGATCGCGTGCACGTGATCTACCACAGTGCGGCCACGATCAAGTTCAGCTCCCCGCTGCGCACTGCCATCCGCACCAATCTGACGGGGACGATGCGGACCATCGAGCTGGCCAAGCAGCTGAAGCATCTGTCCGCGTACATCTACTGCTCGACGGCGTTCTGCAACAGCAACAACCGGGGCCTCATCGCCGAGGAGGTGTACAAGTCACAGTTCGATCCGTACGACATGATGAAAATGGCCGAGGACGACGAGGCCTGGGTGGACTTCACCGAGCAGAAGTGCAAGGGCTACATCCAGGACCATCCCAACACGTACACGTTCACCAAGAATCTGTCCGAGAATCTGCTGATGGCGGAGATGTCAGGACTGCCGGCGGCCATAGTCAGGCCATCGATTGGTAAGCCAAACAGCACAGATCGATCAACATATAACTGATTGCCTCTGCAGTGTATGGCACCTTGGAGCATCCGATGAAGGGCTGGGTGGGCAATGCCAATTCCGGTCACTTGGGCTTCCTTGCGGGCTTCGTCAAGGGCATCTTCCGGACGATGTGCGGCCAGGCCTCGGCCGTGATTGACATCATTCCATGCGACTATGTGATCAACTCGTCCCTGGTCATGGGCTGGTACGTGGGCACCCGCCAGCTGGAGCAGCCGGAGATCATCCACTGCACCTCGGGCGAGGTGAATCCGCTGACGCTCTCCGAGTTCTGCACGATCATCAACGACAGCGTGGAGCGGCATCCGCCCAACAGTTTCGTGTGGAAGCCACTGACCAAGCTGCGCAACGGCTGGCGCTACAATCTCTTCTTCTATCTGTTTCATCTGCTGCCCGCCATGGTCTTTATCATTCCGGAGAAGCTCTTTGGCATTGGCATGCCGCAGCACACGTAAGTACACATCCCGCCAGTGCCAGTACACCGCCAGTCCGCCAGCTCTCAGATTTGCTCTCTTTCAGGGCCTATGAGTACATGCGCGTCTTCCAGAAGGGCACCAAGGCCTTCGACTACTTCCTGGACAAGGACTTCCGGTACTCGCTGAAGAACGCCCTCCGCATCTCGGCCATCATCCCGGAGAGCGATCGGCGGCGCTACAACTTCGATGCCAGCCAGTGCGACTGGTCGGAGTTCATCGATCGCTGCCTCATAGGCATCCGGCGCTTCTACTTCAAGGAGTCGGCGGTCACCACGGAATGGCACCGCAACTACTGGAAGGTGTAAGTACCCCCTGTGAGCTCTCTCCCTCTCTCTGAACCAAGTCTCTATCTCTCCCGCTCTCTCTTTCTCCTCCCTCGCATCAGCTTCAATTTCCTCTACTATGCGGGCTATGCTGTCATCTTTGGCGTCCTGTACATTGCCCTCGTGCCCTTTCTGGGCATGCAGATCGGCCTCACGCTGGCGGTGCTCATCTGGGGCTTCCTCGTCTGGCTGTAGGGGACCACCTCGCACTCCTGATCCTGCTCTAGACCCCCTTGGACAGTGCAATATTCCTCCCTCTCCATATTCACTCTATCTCCTGTTCGTTTCCATCGTAGTTTGTCTTTGTAGGGTATCCATGTATTTTACTTTTAAGTCCTTTCACTGAACACAGTCTAGTACAAGTCAATCTTCGTCGGATCGGTCCACGGATCGAACGTCCGATAGAATAAAACTGTATAATATGAAGAATAAACAAAATAAAACAAAAGAACACACCAATCTATTCACACAGCAATGCAAAATGTAGCCCAAAACTTAGTCACATTAATAGCTAAATAACTATGTAAAAGTAAAACATAAACAAAAACTATAACTAAACTGAAAAGTGAACATATAATAAAAACGATTGTAGATTGTTTGTAATTATCATCCGGTATATAGTCAAATAGTCGCAGAGTACGAGAACTAAACTTTAAATAATTAAATGTGTAACTATTATGCAAATAAATACGACAACTTTATCATTAAGGAACACCTCGCTTGTGTACTGACTGCGGCTGCGGATCCAGAAACGATCTATGATATGTCCTGCTTGGCTATCATCTTTTATCGCTATTAAATCTATTTTTCATCTATTTATCACATATTGTCCTGGCCATTGTCTTTTATTCCATAGTTCCTGTTGATCAGATCTAGATTTTATTGGTCCAAGACTCTAGCCAACGTTGTTCTTATTCAATTTTTAACTAGAAAACTGACTATTATTATGCTCACTCCCCTGCTCTAACCGCTAAACGTGCCGATATATTTTTGTGCTGGCGCCCTCTTTTGATAATTCCATGAACTAAGCATGGAACAGGCAACTACCGGCCGTGTGATGGCGCCTGCAATTGGGAAAAATCAAAAGAAAAATGCAATACATAAAACCAAGCTGCGTCTGCGCGGCTACCAGCTCGACTATAAAGAGAAAACTATGTGATTTTTCTATATATACCTACCTATTCTTTTGCTTTTCTCTTATGGGTACTTCGGTATTTTAACTGATTTACCCAAATAATGGTATAACAATGTTAGAGGTAAGGTCAGCTAAAAAAGCAAGAGAGCACGATATCGAGAGAGACTTAGGCCACCGAAGAGAACACAACGACCACGTTACGATCATCACTATATCGTTTTCGTGGTGATTTTCCCCTCCTTTTGGTGGTGTACTTGGTTGACCAGCAACACTGACGTCACATTTAGTCAACATTTACGTTTTATGCTTTGGCCGTTTTTGTTTGCACCCTATTATCTAAACAATCCCATTAAAAAGAGTTCTGAAAACTAGCCAAGCCTAAACAAAATTCATTGAGGAATTGGATAAAATTATTTTTTTAGGGCTGAGCGGGCCAACTATCTAGTAATATTAAACTGAATATCAAAATTGACGAATTTCATATCAAAAAATATCATGGTATGGCAGCCCGCAGCAACTACGAATTGCACGAGTCTGGCAGCGCCACAAAATTCGTTTTATGTTTTTTTTGTTTGAACGTGAATATGTAAATAATGCGGTAAAAAGCCCCGATCATTCGTAGTTTTGCTTTTGCCGGGAGCGGAGAGAGAGCGCTCCATTCAGTTTCAGCCCGAGCCGTAACTTCGTAACTTCGCAGATACAGACACATATACAAAACTACAGATACGGATACGAATACGCGTGCATCTGCATTTGTGTTTGTATTTTGTTTACAGTCGCATCAACATCTGGGGAGCAGGAAAACAAGAAAACATACGAAAGCAGCAAAGCAAAACGAACCACAAGCAGAAAGAGTGGAAGAGAAAGAAGGCCGTGCTTGGGAGGACGTGGAAAAGAGAAATTGCCCATTCTAAAGTGATTTGCAAGCGATCTTAGGATCTATACCCAGCGCCAGACAAGCGGAGCTGCAACAGGCAACATCCACTGATACACAGATTGACAGATAGATATCTGAGCCCATTTCGTACACCTGCTGAAATTATGGCCAGGTAAGTCCCACTCCATGTGGCTTAAACAATGCACGACCCGATCGTGGACCGTGTGCATGTGTGTGTGTTTTTTTTTTTTGGTAGCCCGTTTGACAACTTTCGTCCAAATTTGTCTCTTTTCTCCGCTCGATCGTGAGCCGAAAGCTGCTGTTGAGGTTAGATATGCGGTACAAAGTTCAAAAAGGCAGTTAAATCTATTTGTGCACGATCTTTGACTTTGACTCGAGTACATTTCTGGGCACATTGATTCCATAAACAGCAACGGCAGTGCAAATGTACAACAGCTACTCGTAATTCCATTCTACTGCCATCTCGCGACACTTTCTTCTAATTGCGAGAATCCATTACCAGAGAGTCGTAACTGTGTTCTCTGAGAGATTCTTTTTAGACACACACACATACACACATCGAGAGAGAGAGAGAGAGTAATAGAGAGCGACTGCATTCCAGTCTCCACTCAAACTTTGACCTGTTGTCGCCTTTTCCTTGCTGGCTTGTGGAGAAGTGAACTGTATCCACAGATCTGTAGATATCTGGCGCAGCATGCCGTGATGACGTCAATGGTTCCGTTTTGCAGCTCGCCAGAAAATCGAGCGGAAAATAACAGGCTGTCAGAACTGAGAGAAGACGAAAAACAAGATCCATTACATATTATTACATGCATCGTTGGCAAAACATAGTCATTTTAAAGGTTCATTAATAATCGCACAAGTGAACCAGAGATTTATGGGCCACCGCAAGGTTGGCCAGAGTTGGTAGGGTCAGTTACCCAGACAGGGCACCGAGGGCACCATAATTGCTGGGGTGGAAATGGCCATTTAATTTACATGCATTATTCGCAGTTATTAAATATAATTAAACATTGCACAGCTTGCACATAGGAGCTTCTGGGAAACTCTGTTTCCATCGAGTGTTGAGAATATTTGAGCGGCCTCCGAACACTGTTCGCTAACCAAAGCATAATTTGAAACGAATTTCAAGTAGCACCTCTCACAATACAGTAAATCCCAGCCATTAATTACCCAAGATAGGACCCACAGAAGCTAAATCTAATCAGTGTTACGGCCAGATAAGAAACCCAATTTACCACAGTCGAAAATGGGATCAAAGCCACAGAGGCAATAGAAGAAAGCCACAAGACAAGACACCAACTTCTGCTCGGGTCTTGATCGGGTCACCCGCCTGCTCTGTTTCCCCTCCCTCCTGGGCTGTAGCTGCTCCAAAGTGAAAGCTCAATTTAGTTATGACAGCAATCTGTGACGAGGGGCCAGGGGACAACATGTAGTCATTAACCATGACTTGACTTCCTTTGTATGGACCTGCAAAAGCCTCCAGCCTGTGACTACATGCGGAAATCTGCTTAATTTTTGCATATAAATATTACAATATAGAGGCACACATAGGAAATGTTGCATTTCATCGAGTTTCTTATGCGATTTGTTATGTAGGAATTATATCACGCATTGGTTGAGGGGAAACACAGAGATCCCCTTCAATGATCATCATTATAAAATCATTTGGCATAACAAAAAAGTGGAGATGGCGCAGACTGGAGATCATTAAAAGAGAAATGCGCTTGGACTTGGCTAATTAAATGGTCATTAATTAAGAAAAAGTTTGCATTGGCAATACTCCGGCGACAGTTGAGAGGTGATGGGCGATGGCAAAACATATTTAAGTAGAACTCATAACCGTGGAGACACTAGAAGAGGGTAGCTACGATCGTCTGCTGTCTATCTTGGAAGCATTTACAAATAGTCCTCAAGGCAGAGAAGATACCAAGGAATATGCCTTACCTTAACTGATACCAATCAGTTGCGAATAAAGATCCAAATATCTCCTGTCTGAATAATCATCCAAATCTATTCCATTATCCAATCGAAATGCATTCCTTAGTCGATTGGCAGGTTGTTGATTCAAATCACACGTTTCGAGCCGAGTGCGCAGTACAATGGCCAATATACCATTAGGCCAGAGGCAGCTGGGACGCCCACAAATGGGACTTGAATAGTACAAGTATCGGCAGTGACCCGAAAGCCGACGCCCGACAGCTGCTAACAAATCATTAGGTGGATCAATATTGGAAGAGCCACAATGGGCAGGCACTTAGAACTTGCCACTCACGCGGGAAACAGGTTTTGCCTTGGAATCCAGTCGGAGATCTGTCCACAGAGTCGCATCGCAGCCTCCGCTCGTCAGCCCATCAGCAGTCCGCTCGCTTGGGGGTTTCGTAACTTTGCCACGACGCGACGCCAGCACCCATCGACATTTGAATGGGAGATGAGAGAAAGTTTGATGAGAGTTCATTTTTGAGTTTATGGCATCTGAAAATACATGTAGAGGCAGTTGTTGCATAAACCGAGCTCGGAAGAGACGACTAACGTGATGCTACGCTTTCAGCTCTTCCATCACAGACTTCTATGCGGGGCGCAATGTGTTCATCACGGGCGCCACTGGTTTCGTGGGCGTCACCATTGTGGAGAAGCTTCTGCGCGATGTGCCCAAGGTGGGCAACCTGTATCTGCTGATGCGCGCCAAGAAGGGCAAGAGCGTACAGGAGCGGCTCGAGGAGCTCAAGAAGAACTCTGTCTTTGATCGCTTCAAGGAGATGCAGCTGGAGTCGCGCCTCTCGAAGATCGTCCCCATCGAGGGCGATGTGGGCCTGGACAACCTGGGAATCTCGCCAAAGGACCGCCAGACACTCATCGATAATGTGAATGTGGTGTTCCATTCGGCGGCCACCCTGGACTTCTTCCAGTCCCTCAAAGAGACGACCAACATCAACCTGAAGGGAACGCGACGCGTGGTGGAGCTGTGCCAGCAGCTGAAGCAACTGGACTCGCTGGTCCATGTGTCCAGCGCCTATGTAAACGCCTATCTTACAGAGGTCGAGGAGAAGCTCTATCCCTCCCCCGACGATCCCGAGAAGATCATACAGCTGGCCGAGACGCTCAACGACGAGGCGCTGAAGGCACTCGAAAAGAAGTGAGTACCCAAAGCGTTTTCCACCTGGAATTGGATAATTTTACAATTGTACAATCATCTGTTTCAGACTGCTCAAGGACCATCCGAATACGTACACCTTCACGAAGCACCTGGCCGAGCACGAGGTGGCCAATGCGGCCAGCAGCTTCCCCTGCGGCATTGTCCGCCCCAGCATGAGTGAGTGACAGACGGACGGGGCTCTGCGCTGATCAGATATAGAAACATCTCCTTTCAGTTACGGCAGCCTGGAAGGAACCCATTCCCGGGTGGACCATCTCGAAGAACGGTCCCCAGGGCTTCTTTATGGGCGCCTCCAAGGGTGTGCTGCGCCGCCTGCCCCTGGATCCGAGCATCATCATGGACTACATTCCCATCGATGTGGTGGTCAATGGCATCATCACCACCGGCTACTATGTCAATGCCCTCAAAGCGAAGAACGCCGGCCGTCCCGCCGAGCTGCAGATCTTCCACCTGACCTCCAGCACGTACAAGCCCTTCCGCTTCGACCTGATGGCGGACAAGATCAACAACTATCTACACGACTATCCCCTGAACAGCGCCGTCTGGTATCCCAATCTGAAGCTGGTCAAGAGCCTTTGGGTCTTCCGGCTGAGCGCCATACTGTTCCACTTTGTGCCCGCATTCTTCCTGGACATTGTTACGCGCATCGCCGGCGGCCGTCCCATGTGAGTATCGCAGAGATCTCTCTCAGAGCAGGAGTTAATTTCCCTTTGACCGCAGTTTGATGAGGCTGCACAAGAACGTGTGGAACTCGCTGAACACCCTGGAGCGCTTCATCTTCACAGAATGGCACTTCGACAGCAAGCGTCTACTGGCCCTGTCCAAGTCCATGGACGCGGTGGACAGGAAGAAGTTTATCATTGACATTGGTGAGCTGACGTGGGACGAGTACTTTTCCAACACCATTCGCGGCGTGCGGCAGTACCTCAGCAAGGAGTCGCCCAAGAATCTGGAGAAGGCACGTCGCAAGGATAAAATGTTAGTGATCACATAGCACCGCACCCCATTCCATCGTGATACTTACGTCTATACATCTATTCCACAGTCTTCTGGGTCTGCATGTCGCCCTCCAGCTGCTCTTCTGGTTTGGAATCTTCAAGCTGATCGTCTGCATCTCGGGAGTCTCCAACGCCAAGGCGGCACTTATATTGCCCGTCTTCTATTACCTGTTTGGACTACTCTAGGGCGGCCGTATTTGTAGTGGAGCATTCTCTCAAAGTTATTAACGCTAAATGCAATTTGTACAAGGTTGGGTTTTACAATAAATAAAAACACAAAAAGTAAATTATGAATATGGCGCGTAAAAGTGGGTTTTGTCGAAACGGAACGGTGAGCAGCGCATTCGTGAGTTTGGCCGCAGGCGTTAGTGCTTTTTGCTACTTGGAGTGCTGCAAAACGCTTTCCAACACTTATTCCCGCGATCGCGATCGCCTGCTCCGTTCGGTGAAAAATTACAATAAATTAATAAATTTAGTGCAACATTAAATATATTATAAGCAAAACGAGTGCGTTGGCGTTGTCGTGGCACTGTGCGTGGAACTGAGTGCGATAGGCGAAAAACGAAACGAAAAAAGGGAGAAGCAAGAGAAAGCCAACCACAACAACAGTGAATGGGGAGGGGGCCATAGCCAAAAGCCACAAAAATATTGAGAATCACAGTTTAATGCTGCAACACGGATCCGAAATCTACAATAGCAGCAACACCTGGAGCTTCACTGTACGTGCCACATATCTTATTCATTTGGTGAGTGGGAGGAAGGGCATCGAAATGTTTAAACAAAGAGAGAGAGACGCGGAGAGTAAAGGATCTCTCGCAAACACATACACACCCACTTCAAAGTGTCTGGCGTATTTTGGAAGGGGTATAGGGGCAGCGGGAGCCGAGCAGCTGCTTTTCCCCAAAAACAAAATTCGAAAAACAACATGCACACACACGCGTGCAAGAAAAAAACACCTTTACACATATGCAACAAGTTGTGCATGCGCTGTTGCTGGGGGAGGGGTGTTGGATTGATTTCCCCATCGGTTACCGTTCATTTTTGGACGTTTTTGCTTTTTATCTACTATTGCGTAGTGCCGCTGTCGCGCGCTGCCAATGTCACCTGTCTTTATGCGCTGCTCTCGCATATTTGCTCTCTCTCGCTTCCACACTGGTTTTTATCTCTCTGGTGCCGTTCACACTGGCACAGACGACGACTCGACGATCTACGTGTCCCTTTCGCACGCCCATTCGCCCGTTGCTGCTCAGTGCACGTAACTGTATTTTGGCATGCATAAGTGTGTGTGTGTGTGTACGTGTGTCGAGGAGGAGAGTGAGAGTGTGTATATTTCCGCCTATTGATAACAGAATAACTGTTGGACAATAATGGGTGGAGCAGGGGGATCCACCATCGTCATGGCCTTAATTCTGTTGGAAGTGTAGCCCGAATATCGGCTATATTTTCATTCTCCCCCCTTCCGGCGCATCATCACAAATTCTAATCGCCAAGTGCAAATATGGATTTTCCATAAGTGTGTGTGTGTGTCTTGTTTTTGTGGGGCTTATACCCTTTCCAGAAAAAGCATTCCAGGGCACATCTATTCCGGATCAGAGTAGCCAATACAGTTTTTTTCTATTCTCTCCGTTTACACTGACAAATCTAGCACCCATCTTACGTAGCCCCCGTCTTATCTTTCCTTCAGTAGTTATCATTGGCTTATAATTGGATTCTTAAATTTGATAGAAACAGCTGGAAAGAAAGAGTCCAACCGAAATGGAACTTGACGTTAAAACATAAATTTTAGATCGTTGATTAGTGCCCATCTAATAAGAGTTTCCATCAATCTCTCGGGAAGGTCCCCGTATCTTCGTTGCTTCAAAATGTAACCCTCGTGAAATTGTAGCACCTTATCAATAACAATAGCCTGTCATTGTTTCATTCGTGTTTATTTTCTTTGGCCCCAGTATTAGAGAAACGAGTTCACAAAACTTTTGAACTTTTGTCTGCCCCGAACAGATTTCGTATCTGTATATGTATGTGTCGTTGTTCGAGTTGTATCTGTATCCGTAATTGCTGCCATTGCATATTACGTCTTTGTGTTGTTGCCGTTTCAGCGGGAATTTCCCGGCATTAACCGAGTTGATAGTACAAATTTACTAGGGGTAAATACATACACACATACATATGTATACAATGAAATGCTGAAATTCTTGTTGATCTGGGGTTCTGGTGTAGCTTACAAGTGCTCTCCCTACAGTGGGGACTCTCGAAAACTTTCCATTTCTATCCGTACACCGGACTCAATGAAAAGTTCCCACCACAATGCGAATACGATTGTAATCAATCTTATCAGTTTTCTGCATAAAATTGGGGTTACTTTTATGGCAGTATGTCCCCCCCAGAGATAAGCGGAGTGGAAGCTCTCTAATGGAACCCCTCCAGCGAACACACCTTTCGGCGTGGACAGGCGCCTAAAAATAACTCCATATTGATTATTTGCACATTTCCGAAAAGAACAGAACAGATCTTTGAAGAAGCCCATTCTCACACAGAAAGAGAGAGAGAGAGAGAGAAAGAGAGAGTACACGATCGATTATAAATAAATAAATAACCCGCATATATAGTATTATTGCCTTTTATTTTCGCAATACGCGAATCGGACAGGACAGGAGAAGAGTTCCATTCTCGACCCCCATTCCCCAACCCATCCCCAGAGCCCCCATGGCTTTTCCATTTCCAATTCTAAAAGTCGCGGCAATGACGTCAGTCCCAAGGCCTGACGTCTGCACAAAATTCCGCAAAACGCCTCTTCAAATTATTGGCAAGCAGACGAGACGGAGAGAGTACGGCGGAGAAGAGTGAGGCAGTGAGAAGACGCGGAGGAGAGTGGGAGGAAAAGAAAAGCAGAGCACAAAAATTATTGTACAAAATAAAATTATTTTTGTTCCATTTCTCTCTGGTTTTGATTTTCTTTTTGTATTTTTTTCGGTGCCTTTTGCCTCCATTCCTCCATTTCATGTTGTCTCCTGCATTTGATTTATAATTTTCACAATTTCCAACGTTCTCCATTCCTGCCCTCTCTCTTACTTTGCGTTAAATTCCAAATATTTGTTGTATTTTCCACAAGAAAAAGTGAAAGTTGTTTTCCATGTTATTTATTTTTTACGCCAGCTTCTTCTATTTTTTACTTCTGTTATTTTGGTATTATTGTTGTACTTTTCGGTTAGTTCTGGTTTTTACGCATTGTCTTTCCCTTTGTCTTCCGTCCGTATGTTTTGTGTTCCGAAAGGGGGGGCGAGCGGAAGGAGGAGGATCTCTTGGTACGTAGTTCCTTTAGAAATCTATTTTTTCGGTAATTTCTTCTTTTTCCATTCCCACATAATTATTTATATTTATTTATATTTTTGACACGCCAGACAGCGAGATTTCCGCTCAATGTGCATTGATACTCTCCTCAAATCTCAGTTGGCCGGCACGGGACCCTGGCCTTCGGGGGGGCTGACAGTTCGATTAATTCCCTAAGATTTCGGTTATCAGATTGAATTGTTTGATGGACAACTGGGATTTGTGGCTGCCTCTGGGACTGTAAATCAAAATGAAAGCTACCGGAGGAAAACCCCGAAATGAACGTTTAAAAAGTGATATTTGCTGTTTGAGTCTTTGCTGTATTTCTTTTTCAGTTTATAATCATTTCGGATTATTTTTGACCGATGCAATTCCGAGTGTTACATAGCTAACATAGCTCTGAACTTTCTACATTATTGGATGATTGGAAAACCCCCTATATCATCCTTCACCGCTGCCTCTCTTTGCTATTTTCCCTTTTAATGAATGGGAATTTTGTTCCACTACTTACAAGAGTTTCCTCCTCCCTTTCCCTTCCACCTGTACAATCCCCACGCAATCCATGGTCCACAGTCCGTGGGCTGGGCGCTGCCATAATTTTAATGACTTTGTAAACTTTTTGTTGTTTTTGTTTGTGTGTTTCACCATAGTTTTTCTTTTTTGTGTGTGTTGTTTTATGTTTTTTGGCACACAATGCGAAATTGTTGCTGTGTGTTTTTATTGTTGTTATTATTTCTTAGCAACTTTTATGTTTCTTTTTGCGTGTCCTCGAAATAAACACACACACACAGAAAAAAACCTAAAGTACCAAATGGGAAGAAGACAAATGATGTTTTACCTGAAGCATCAGTATATATGTATAAGATATGGAAATGGATGTGTACAGTGCGTTTTGAAACTCTATGAATACCTACTGGAAATATAAGCTACTCTTCTTCCATATCTTCTTTATCAGCCTGCCCCTTTTTTGCTTTTACAGATAACACATACATATGTACATATAACTACACCCGATAGCTTACGTCTCTCGCTCACTCTCTTCCGCTGGCGTTTTACAGCTATTTAGACAGTGATGCATTTTATTGCGTTTCATTTAACTACGAATATTTTCTGCCCTCTATTTTCCTCTGACTCTAAATCTGCAATCCCCTTTATATGATAACTGAGCATATTATTTTTTGGTTTTGAGTTGATAATTCAGATTAGATTTGATATAAAGCGAGTTGATAGAACGATCGTTTTGGTTATAACTGATTTCTGGAATATGTGGACAGGCAGTAAGTGCAAGAACAAGCTGTCTGATGGAAGCGAAACGCACTGTACACAGTACACAGGTACATGGCCCGTACGGAATCATATGTATGCTTTCTGCATCTAGGTACATACACTATTATCATTCCACACGTGTACTCTCAGTTTCTTCTTTATACTAGATAGAGAGAGAGAGAGAGCAAAGATTGCATATATTTGACGTCGATTTCCGATGCTGCATTCTGGCATTTCTATATGTACCTACATATCTCCTTCTATCTGCCCGCATCTGCATCTCTATCTCTGTTGGTGTATTTGTGTTTCATGCATCTGTGGGTGTATCTGCATCTGTGTGTATCTGTGTATCTGGCTAATTGTGAAGGTCGTTTACGTCTGCAGTCGATCGCCTTTCTCTCTGGTTCTTGTTGTTGTTGCGTCTGCCACCACCCGCTACAAAAGGCCGAAAGGCAGACGAAGAACACGAAGGAAAAAGCACACAAAATTAATTTTCATTCCCGCCCCCTCTCTTCTGTCGCCCCTCGATTCGATTTGATCTCTTTTCCACCCCTCGAAAATTCCTAACCAAAAACAAAAAATAAAAGGAGAACAGAATTTGTTTATATATACGCTAAATATTTTCAAATATCAGATCGCAATTTGCGTGTTCCGCTCATCTCCCATCCCATCCAATGCCCGCCGGCCAGCCCATAAGTACACCATCCCCCTACAGAAGGGTGGAACGGGGGCCTTGGAATTTTATTTTATGGAAAAGCCACATTTCAAGAGGAATTATTCTTCATAATTCCCTGAGGTTTTTCTCATCTTTAATGACTTCTTAATTTCGCACGGATCTCTAAAATGCTGCCATCCCACTCCGTCGAAGAATATTGAGTTTTGTTTAGTTTGAGATTTAAAATAAACAAAAATCTGCTGGAAAAGATGGGTTAATTTGTGAAGTCTTTAGTTTTGGATACACTGCCAGATCGATTGCTTACATGAAAGAAGAGCCTGGGATGCGGACCTTCAAGTTCGCAGCCAGTTCCATCGCTTCCCTCCGGTACTGGACATCCGATTGCCTGCCACAGAAAGATGATCTTTATTAGCGGTAATTTCTCCGGTAACTTTTAGACATCAGACATCTACTTAAAGTCCTAATACCCTGTCTGCATAATATAGGGTATAAAATAGCATAGCTGGAAAAGAAACGAACAGCGGGGGAAACAACAACTAAATTGGGATACATTTTTAATATATTATTTATGCTTTGGTGGCCAATTTTAATGGCGCCATCGCTTGCAAATTAAGTGCTATATTTTATAATTTATTTGTTTCTCTGTTGCCGTCGGACATGGTTCTGTTTCTGTATCTGCTTCTGTTTCGGGGTTTATTGTTTGTTTTTATTCATTTTGTCAGAGTTTTTTTGTTGTCCATTTTGGCCATCTCCTGGGAAAAAACAGGTGAGCCGGTGCCGCTGCGAGGGCGGTTCTTTCTAATACTTGGCTAAGCCATGGGTTTATCTAAGCGTTATTCATATACCGGCAATTAAATGTTGATCCCATTTGATGGGTATTTCGTTTTTTATTGTTAACTCTTTTACCTCAGAAAAAATATCATTAATTTTCCGCAGATTTTTTTCTATATTCAAAGATCAAGATATACAGATACATATATATATATATGTATATATGAATATATCAAATATTTCATTCAATTTTCTTTGGTTTTCGGTGTGTTTGTGCAACACCCACACAAAAGTTTATTTTTATAAAATAAAGAGAGAGACGGAGAGAGAGTGAGAGCCACCTATACAATTGCAATAAAACAAAATTAAAATTTCTTGTTTAAATGCTGGCATTTGTGTGGTGCAAAAATATTGAATGATTTAATTGATTCGCTGCGGTTACTCTACACTTTTTCGGTGTGTCTCCTTTTCTACGTGTGCTTAATGCAAGAAATTTTGATTTTAATTTGATTTTGGGATATTTGGATTGGAAATTAGGATACTTTTATACAGAAAAAATAGCCACACAAAAAACCACAATATTAAATGAGAACATAATGAGGCTACAATATGAACGAGGGATTTGTATTCGTATTCAAAAAATCACGAACCGTTCTCAACCCACATTTAAATGCTTTCAAATCATTGCCACAGTCTCAATCCGCAAAAAGATCGTTCTATGAGGGTATCCACAGGTTCGGTTGCTCTATTTCTGTTTTCTCTCGTGATTCTTTGTTTACGCTCTCCCAAACAATTTCACACAAATGCACAGATAGCAGACAATATACGAGTGTTTGTGTGCGTATTTGTGTGTTTCTGCTCATTTTCCTCGCCGCATTTTCAGTCGTTTGATTCTCGAAATTCTGCGATTTTTAGTTTTTCAGTTTATCGCTGGCATTTAAGGCGTTCGAAACGCGCACCAAGATCGAATACAGATCGAAAGACAGATATTTCTTGGGGGAAAACTGCGTGAGATTTTCTCAATTAAAGTCGGGAAAAACCATGAGAAATGGCAATACAATTTATCAAGTGTGTTTAAAAAAGGAAAAACTGCAACTTTTGTGTGAAAAATCAGGCGAAAAAATACGAGTAGCAGATAAAAATGTGAAAAATGTTAAAGTTTAAATTCAAACATTGAAAAATTAACAACAAAAGAAAGTGCAATACAAACAAGACAAACTACACGAAACAAATAAACATAAAATATATCTGAAAGAATAACTAGAAATATTTCCAAACAAAAGTAAAACTTTATTTCCCAAGAGTAATCTCAAAGAGTTATTGAATACTGTTATAGATAAATACGAGTTGAAATATTATCGCTTGGGAAGCCCTATTTATCAGTTTTCATCGACAAAATGTAAGTGGGACCGATATAGATACGTATTATAGATATGCTTTCATCTATACCTGAACCTGAAGAGGCGCCCATTACACTACTCAACACGATTTTTCCTCAAGGAACAAAACCAACTTTTTATTAAAGATATGGGGCTTAGAAATGGTTTGATGATATTTTTTTTTTTTTCTATGGCAGAACTTTTTTTTGAAGAATTTTTGAAATCTGGTATTTTTTTTTTAAGCTTTTTTCAGAGGTAGCGATAGTTTTTTTCACATAACTCTAGTACCTTTCATCTGGTTGTTAAGAACTTTGCTATTTTGAAAAGATAATTAAAACAGCTAGAAGATAAGCCCAAACACTTTGTGATTTCAGCTTACCGTCTGGGAAATATAAAGCATTGAAATGCAAAAATGATGATTTTTGTGCGGTATTATTCACGAAATTTTGACTTTAAAAACTCAGGAAAAGTCGAAAAAAAATTATATCCTGTGTTTTCTATTTTTTTGTGTAGAGGTGCATTAATTTGGCGTCGTTTAAGGTATCGCTTATTAAAATCTATGGAGAGACTTTGGAGCTAAAATTCGTTAACCAAACCTAAAAAATGGAAAAAATGAACAAAAAATACCTTTTTGAAGACTGCGGGCCCAACTGCCAATTGGGAACAAAGCAAACGAAAAAGGGTTGTACATTTGGTACCTGATCGCGATCGCAATTCCCGATGGGCAGACCTTAAAAAATGTATTTTTTGTTCATTTTTTCCATTTTTTAGGTTTGGTTAACGAATTTTAGCTCCAAAGTCTCTCCATAGATTTTAATAAGCGATACCTTAAACGACGCCAAATTAATGCACCTCTACACAAAAAAATAGAAAACACAGGATATAATTTTTTTTCGACTTTTCCTGAGTTTTTAAAGTCAAAATTTCGTGAATAATACCGCACAAAAATCATCATTTTTGCATTTCAATGCTTTATATTTCCCAGACGGTAAGCTGAAATCACAAAGTGTTTGGGCTTATCTTCTAACTGTTTTAATTATCTTTTCAAAATAGCAAAGTTCTTAACAACCAGATGAAAGGTACTAGAGTTATGTGAAAAAAACCAGCGCTACCTCTGAAAAAAGCTTAAAAAAAAAATACCAGACTTCAAAAATTCTTCAAAAAAAAGTTCTGCCATAGAAAAAAAACCATAATTCTTTAAAAAATTTTAAAACCCCATATCTATCAGAAAAAGTCGGTTTGGATCCTTGAGGAAAAAAAAAGTTCGGTTTTGTCGAGTAGTGTTATCTCTGTGGGGCGTATAGGTATATCCTATATACATCTGTAGCGAATATATCTATAGATGGTTTCTGTGTACTATATAGGGAAGCGGATTATTTATCACTGCCATCCTTGACAATGGCCGACAGTCGGCAGTGGAGAGGCAGAGAGCTGCAGAGATATAGACAATATGGCACATCGATCGTTGTGTCATAAATATTTTTAAACATGCCCAAGAGATACACCTCTCCCTCTCCCTATTTGTGTCTTGCTGTTTCTGCTGCTGTTTTTTAAAAACAATATTTAAAGCCTCTTAGTTAATGTTCTAAATCGGGCCATGGATTCACCCGCATGCAGCTAATTGAATTTGCGGCATTACCTGACTGATTCCCTTCTGCTCTTTCCGCAGGTCTGCAGCTGTGACAAATGATGGCCTAAAATGGCGGCTACACCACCAATGCCGCCCGGATCAAACAGTTACCCAGTGAATGGCAGCAGCAGCATCAATCCAGCAGAAGGAAACACCAGAGGAAGGAGCAGCAGCAGCAGCAACAGTATAAGCGAGGCAATCAATCAGCACTTTCTGCGGAAGAAGGAAGCTCCACCGACGAGTCAGAGGAGTCGCTGCGCCAGCTATGAGCAGCTGGAGCTACTGGAGCATCCACAGCCAGCAGCAACAGCAGAGGCGGCAGCGACAGCAGCAGCAGCACCAGCAGCGGAGGCAGGACGCAAGCCGAACACGCATTGCCACTGCACGAACATCAGTATCATGCACCTGTTCCACGAGATGAAGCAGGAGTTCCCCACGATACCCGATGCCATAGTGACGCAGTGCGTCAGCGAGAATTGCCATCAGCGCGAGAACTGTATACAGATGTTGAAGAAGGAGCTGGCCCTGCACCCGATACCTGTCCAGAGCTACCCGGCCAAGGTGTTGCAACAACAGCAACAGCAGCAGCAACAGAGGCAGGCCAAGCCTCCCACACCGCTGAAGCCATCGAGAGTGGCACCAACACAACCCCCAGTACCGAGTCTGAATGGGAATGGAAATGGCAATGGCAATGGCAATGACGATGCCAGCCCCAGCCCCACTCACAGTCCGAGTCCCCAGCCCCGGCCGCGACCCACCACGCTCAATCTGCAGCGTCAGCTGAATGCCCAGCTGCAGCAGAAGATCCACCAGCGACAGCAGAGGCAGCAGCGCGACAACCAGCCACCGCAGCTGACGCCAACGTCGCTGAACAAGCCACTGCGACGGGCGCCAGCCCTGCCGCCGCCACCTGGGCCACCGCTGGCACCCAAGCCGAGCTTCTCTAACGATTCCTCCTGCCTCACCAGCCCCATGAGCTCCAGTGAATCGGAATTCTCACTCAACGCCGTCTCCTTATCTTCGCCGACGTCAGCAACAAGAGCAGCAGCAGCAGCAGCAGCTACAGCGACAGCTACAGCGACAACGCCTCAACAAGCCTCTCCGGTGCGGCACCGTTCAGTCATCAATCTGCAGCCGGAACTGCCGTATGCACGCGATTTCCTCAGCAACAGCAGTGCCCTCTCGCCAGCGTTGACGCCACCGACGCTGCCCGGATCCCCTGGCTCGGCCTCCGCCGTCTCGCCGGGTCGCAAGAGCTTCACCTCGCTCAATCTCACGCTGCGCCAGCCGACTGGCGGCGCCCAGTCCGCGATCGACATCACCGCCGGTCCGGCGCCCAGTGGCCAGGGCAGCGGCATCACCTACTCCAGCGTCAGCTTCGACGCCCGCCGGGGGACGCATAAGAACTTCCAGCTGACGGTCACGGACGAGGGCAGTGTCTTCAGCGCGGGCTGCATCCGTCCCCAGGCGCCGTACGCCGCGTGTGAGCCGCACCAGCAGACAGCAGTTCCTCCGCCATGCCAGCCCCCGCCCCCGCAGGCGGCGTCGCTTCTCTCCACCGATGGCCTTTCACCTTCGGACAGTGACATGCCGGAAGTATTCCCCTATCCCACGCAGGCCCAGAACCACGTTGTCGCCTCCAACTACAACACGAACCATGCCGCGGACACCAGCAGCGGCAACAACAACAACGGCAGCAGCAGCAACGACAGCAGCCCCGTCAGCATGCCCCTCTATGCGGGCGTCCTCGAGGAGTGCGATCCTGAAGGTGAGCCCCCAATCAGGCAACCCCAGAGCAACGCTCTCTGAGTCGAAGATTGTCTCTGGACATTGCAATATCGATCATTTCAGTTCCGTGTGGCACATGTCCGATGTCAAGTGCTTTTCCACCATGTATTCCTACACATGTTCCGACATGGGTTCCAATGTGCTTTACGCCTTATCGAGCCACCCAGACGGCGTCGTAGTTTCGTTCTCTGCTTCGGTTATCGTTGCAGGTTCGCCCCAATATTGTTTACAATTGATAACGAAATTGAATTACGCCCCAAAATAGAATTAGCGGGAACTCTCTGCCAGAGAAAGAGAGAGAACCTTCATTCCTAGAAAATTCTCAGTAAACCTCTTTGCGAAGGGTAGCAGATCGCTAGCTCATGGAAAGGGGTAGGGTTCAAGGCTTTCCCATGTCCATGGGGTGGGGTTACCCTCTAATATGATTGATACCGGGTTTATAGAAGAGTTTATGCTCGAAATCAGTGGAATTATCAAAAAAATTCCGATAAAATATAGGAAAATAAGGCATTGACGTCACGGAATAGAATAGATTTAAACACTGAAGACAGTAGACAGCAGACAGCAGACATTAGACGGCAGATATCGAATATAATCTAGGAAATATCTGATGAATTTTATGATATTCACCATCCTTCCATCCCTACCCCATGTCAGTGTATAATTTTCAACTTTGTTGCATTTGATTTACCCTTTTGTAGAATATACGATATATACACAAACCGATCCCCTGCACACACATACACAAATAATATATATACATATATGTACATATGTATGTTTATACGTTTGTAGGACGCCCACGCGCTCGGAACTTTATAGATTGAAATGTCTTTTGTCTGGCTTCTGCTTTGGCTGTGTTTTCCCTCACTCTCGCGGTCTCTCTTTCGGCATCGTTCAAGTTCACGGCGATGCAGAGAAAATAAGACGGGGGAAAATAGCAGAATCGACTCTGGGTGGGGGGCATTAAGCATACGCAGCGTGGGCCCCGCCGAGCTGACGGCTTTTCCACTTTGACATTTAATCACGCGACAATCGACGTCCGACGGCCATTAGAAGCACTTTAAATGTCGTCGCCTCTCAGCCGGAATTCAGTTTGGAATTTGGGGACGGCAACACTTTTCGCCCATTAATGAATTCATTTTTCAATTAAAATGCCTCCCCTTCCATCCCCGCCGCCCAATAGCCCAAACGATGGATAGAGAGATGAGATGAGATCCCTTGGCCCACTGCCCTGTTGGCTATTTCCGTTGGAGATCTATCAGAGGCGCGTCTAAAAATAGTCAAAACAGTCGAAAAGTCGCACAAATCAAAATACGAAATGCATCAAAAGATCATTCTATTTATAGTCAGTCAGACGTATATGTACACTGAAAGAGTATGGGAGGGGTATATTGGATCCGTGTGGCTGCATGTAACATCCAGAAGGAAGTGTTTCCGGGCCCCATTAAGTACGAGTATTCTGGCCCAGAATCAATAGCCGATCGATAGATATTTTAGCCAAAGCAAAGTGAATTAAAAACACCGAGTGTCTATACGGCAAACACCTTTCGTGCATTTCGTGCATTTCGTTATATTGAGCAAAATAATAATCATTTATTTTTACCTATTTTCTTTCGTAGAAATAAATTATTATTAGATTGATTTTCGGTTGTGTTGTGGCTTCCCATGCTCTGCTTGCGCATTTTCACTAAATTTATCTTTCGCTTTAAATATAAATTCTGTTTATGAACCGAACCTTCCCTCCCCTGCGGCAGAGGAGGCACGCGAGTATTTTTAGCCGCAAAACAGAGTAATAAAATGTGAGGTATTGGCCAGTAAAAATCACTTTCGGCGAACATTCGGAACATTGCGAAATCATTTAACATGTGTTGCCAGGCAGCAGAACTTTCAATTCCCATTCCCATAATCGATCGATTAACCATTTTCCAAACACTTTCTGTTTCCCACCCCCTGCTCAGCTCGAGCGGCGACCATTGAGCGTCAGAAGCAGCGGCGGGACAAGCTGGCCAATGTTTTGAGAGACAACAAGAAGCGACTGCTGGTCCTGGAGCAGGAGATCAACATACTGACCGAGCCCGTGCCGGTGGGCGAATCTGAAAGACTGGATAGAGATATCAAGAAACTGACTGAGGACTGCCAGCGGCTGCTCAACTTGATCAACGGTGAGCCGAGAGTGCCCCCTTTCGTCTGTGTGTGCTAATGCTAATCAATGTTTCTTTTGTAGAACCGCAAGCGAATGGCTCTGGTCCTGCGCCAAATTCCATGAATCGGCAGCACTCGGCCCCAGCCAACAATATCCAGCAACAGATACAACAACAGCAGCAGCAGCAGCCACAGCCATTCCCACGCCAGCGCCAGTCTGGTCGCTCCCAGGCGCCGCCCAGCTCGTTGCGTCTGCACTCTGTGCCGGCCCAGCCAACAGCCCAGCAGCCGGGGCCTGATTTTGTGCAGCACCACAGCAGTGCTCCGACTTCTGCCTGCCTGACGCCCCAGCAGCAGCTCCAGCTGCAGCAGGAGCCGCCACCTACGTATGCCCAGTACTACCAGTTCCAGCAATATCTGCAGCAACAGCGACAGCAGCAGCTCCAACAATTTCAGCTGCAACAGCAGCAGGCGCAACAGCAGATGCCTGTTCAGCGTCCAGCCAACGACGAGGAAGAATACCTATCGGAATCGGACGTGGACGAGGATGAGGAGCCACTTGACATGTGGGCCTGCAATATGTGTACATTCCGCAATCATCCGCAATTGAATATTTGCGAGGCCTGTGAGAACGTTAGGATCCAGCCGGGTATGATACGCATTGTCCCTAGCGGAGGTGGTCCTGGAGCTGCTGATGGAGCTGCTGGCCCGCCCGCTGCGAACCTCGAGCAGCAGCAACCGCAGCAGCCCCAGCAGCCATATGCCTTGCATACATAACCCATCCAGAAACGGAATGCAAAGTTCTCCTAACATGCATGCGCTCGCTTTCGATTGCTTACCCCCACAAGCCAGATCGCTCGCACGCGTCCTGCATGAGTGTCCTGCTGATAATGGTGGACTTTGAAACTGTGATAGCATTTAAATTAGTATCGTTTGGCCCTGGCCCTGGCCCGCCCGGCTCGAAAAAGTGGGGCTCAACCTGAAAGACATGTCCAAGCAAGCCTCAGTGCCTCAGCAGCAGCATCGCGTTAACGATAGCATTAACAGTAACAGTAATAGTAACACTAACAGTTGCATAGCTCTAAGCAATGAAACGAAACAAAGTTTATTATTTTTAGCAACTTGATCAATAAAGAACGTTATTTAAATATTTAAACCCGCTTCGCAAGTTGTCGCTCCACGCGTTTGCACGTCCCTCCCATTGGTTGAGCGCAGAATATATATTTTGTGGCACACTCTCTACTTCTAGGCCCAGTGCTGAGTCGTGAGGATATACATATAACGCTCTCGCCGGGCGAAAATCGTGAGTAGAACTTGCTGGAGAAGCCCACGAGATCTGGAAAGTCAACTGAATCCTTCCTCCCCTCTCTTGCTTAGGTATTATACACTCCTGGATACTATCATGACAATTGGCCAAACGCTCACCATAACCACCCAGCCAACTGCAGAGATATTTATTGTAGTTCGTTAATCTATGTATATTTTATTATTTAACTTGCTCTTTTGGTAACTTATCCGTAAAAAATTGTAAATAATACGTAAGAGAATATTTAGCCAAATGCTGCTGGCAGCAATTACTGTATTTCTACACTAGCTAAGCCATTATCATACATTGATTCTGTAAGAAAAGACTTTAAGTAACGTGTCGCATCAACTGAAACTAGCAAGTAATTTTCAAAGTGGAAGAATGCATTGTACATTTTGTAGATAATTACCTGGTGAAAACTAACTGAGTTAAGGTTTTCTATAAGGAAAAAGAACACACAAACAGCCAACATGCAAATAAACTTTCGTAAGCTTATCAAGAGCCGCATATTTAACGAAATTAAAATGCAAGTTGATAGAATTTTTTTTGGTGTTTTACGGTATATTGTGAACATGAGTTCAATATTGGTATATTTCTGAGGGGCAGACGGTATATTTGACAGATAAATTCGCGCCCACACTGATCATCCCAGGCGCTTTAAACGTATAAAATTCGGATTAAATCAGTGAAAAAAGTGAGAAAGGCAAAATGACACATTTCGTCGACAATCCATGTAAGTTGGAACGCAATTACCCGAGGCAATCGCACGCCTTTTCGTTGCACACATTGCACACACTTCCTTTTGTCGTTGCAGCGGAACAGAACTATTACTTCAAGAACAGCATTGCCTACACAGAAGACCACATTCCAGTGCAGAAGCTGTATATGTACAAAATCCCAGCGGATGTGGGTGTCCTGTCCTCCACCTTTAAACATAATCTGAAACATTCCACTTCTTATCTCCCCTCGCAGTTAAATCAATTTACGCTGCATTCACACTTCTCAAACTATGGACGCGTTTTGCGCATGCAACTCTTTGGGCAGAGTGGCGGTAGACGGGCCACTGGCAGATCAAATCGCTTTCGGTTCCAGACTGGCTTTGTCTTCTATGAGAAGACACAGGACGCCGCCAAGTGAGTATGCCGGCCACACTACTGTGTGGGTGTGTGTGTGTCTGGCGCCCGCCAGATTTGGACCCTCTTCAATGATAACTCTCCCATTCTTAGAGCACTCCACAGCCGGATACACCATGTAAACGGGCGTCGCTTCAATGTGCAGGCCAGCGATAGCTGGCATCAGCCAGAAGCCTTTGGACCAGACGACAATGAGATGGCAGGGCAACTATTTCCGCTCATTTTGAATCTCAACGATCTCTGCTTGGAAATGGTGATGGGTTATCTCTCGATGCACGAGCAGATGGTCTTCGCTCGGACATGCCTTCGCTTCCGCGCCGTCTACCAGCAGGCCACGGCCAGACTGCACAAATCAATTGATTTGTACGATTTCGAGAACCTGACCGTCTGGGACCTTCGAGAATTTTTCAACCTATCAGGTGCGTATGTTCAGCACATTACCGGGGTGATTCCGCCGATGCGCTTTCAGCGCTTATGCGACTTTCTTGCGACCAATTGTTTGAATTTGAAAACCTTGACGCTGCACGCCAGCCCGTTGACACCGCGAAATATGTCCAAGATCTTCGCCAAAATGACCAAGCTGGAGGCGCTGGAGCTGCCCCAGAATCAGCTGACTGATGAGTGCATCTCGGCCCTCAAGAACTGTCGAAATCTGAAGTTGCTCAATATTGCTGGCAACCCAGTCACCGGAGCATCTCTAGACGAGCTCTCCCCATCGATTGAATGTCTGACGCTGTCGGGATGCCCTCGCTTTCAGGGCCAGTATCTCTCCAAAATTTGCAAGGCGTTCACCAACCTCAAGACGCTGAACGTGAAGAACATTGACACAATGAGTTCTCAAGCCTATAAAACGATGATCAAGGAGAACTCGGGCGCTTCTTTGGAGGTGCTTCGCATAAGCGCCGTGCCAAAGGAGACGTACGAGTACGTGGCCCAGCTGCCAAGCCTCAAGAGCTTGACCATTTATATCGGACTACCTGGCCGCAGCCTGCGCATGGAGCTTTTTCAACAGCTGGCCGAGCATAAGGCCGAACAGCTGGAGCGCTTAGAGATTTATGGGGGCTCCGGCTTGTCCTCGGAATTGTTTCTCGAAATTGCCAAATTGAGAGGCCTGCGCACTCTCATCCTACCCCAAGCCCATGCTATGACTGACTGTGACCTGACCACGTTTTCGAGCCTCAAAAATCTACAGCAGATCAATCTAAAGAACAACAAATTGCATGACTCCTCGGTTTTGTTACTGTTCGAGGCTTGCCCCAAGCTGCATAGCCTAGGTCTAGAAGACTGCGGTGGAATAACCGAGAAATTGGTACACGGAATCGTCAAGAAGCTGCGCACGAACATTGCGAACAAGGAGAATCAACGAAACTTGCCAGTCCAGCTGTGTGTGTCGGGCACTCAAGTCAACAGTCTCATCAATCATGTGAGTCCTGGCCGCTTTTATAGATACTCACGAATTGATTGACCATCTACTGTTGAAATTGCAGCATCCTGATGTCTCGCCCAAGGATATCATTGAGGTGAAGAACTTTTGCAATTGTAACTATGATGCCCTGTATCTGGACTTTCCCAGCCTGGTGTTCGACGACTTTGACTTTATGCCAGACGATATGGACGATCTGGACGATGATTTGGACAGCGATGCTGAGTCGGACTACTACGGCGATGACATGTTCGATTTCGGTTTCCTAAGCGCTAACGACGACGAAGACTCTGACTTCGAGGTTGGCTACCATCCTCCCCCATGGGAGTAGCCCTGCTGCTGAAATGTTACTTTTTCCACCCTTCAGATTGATCTTCCACATCGTTTCATTGAATTTGATTAATTTTAACACACATTTTTATTCAGGAATCAAGAATAATTATAATTTTCCCACTGTTGAATTTCGAAATGGATTCGATTATGTACAAATAAAGAAGTTCGAATGGATAATGAGCCTCTAAAATGATGATTTCTTTAATTCCAGATCAGAATAAATGAAAGTGCTTACTGCTTTGATCATAGTATATTTTCATTTATTTTATATAGTTTATGTGTGTTTAAAATTCACTTCTAGACGCATTTCATATTACAATTTGAATTTGTCTTCTTTTCTTTTTGTTGAAAACCTAAAAATTATCGTTGTTCACTTTGTATTTGTTGTATTGTACGTTCTGCCATGGCAATTTTGCAGTTTACTTGCATTAATTAAGCGCTAATTGGTGTTTTTTATTTATTTATTTTTTTTTTTTTGGGTAGATTCTCTTAGAATTTAGAGAGCAATATTCACTTTAATTGACTTTTGAAAATTGCACCAAAGGGTATGCGTTTGCGTGTTTAACATAATTAATTGCAGCAGGAATGAATAAGTAATTAAAATTGCTTTAAATACTAATTAGCTTAAAGGGGAAAACACTTTCGAATAGTACAATATGTAGATAAATAGAATTAACAATCTCATACGTACGTATATATAATAATAGGATATACATATAGTTTAAAGCACAGAGAATTTCGAATACACAGCTGGAGACGAACATAACACAAACATAATACTTTCACGAGTGTGGAGGGAGCAGCTTAAACATACAACACACTTGCTCTACAGATAGATATGTGATACGCAGTAACAATAATAAAGTTGAGAATCGTTTTCCGAGTATTTAGTTTATAGTTTATAGTAGCTAACGATTCAGGCAGCTGACAAAATACGCGCATACGCGTATTCATTTGATTATTGCTGTTCGCGTGGCTGTGCTGTGCAAGTAGCGTGGCAAGGATGGGATGAGATGGGGTAACTAGGATGCTCTATATATAATACCATGTTCATGCATGCATGCATGTATGTATATGCTTTGTATATAACTATGCATGTATGTATCCATATTTTCTGATAAATTATTGTACTCTCTTGCTAGTGCCAAATGCCATTTGGCCGCATTTTATAATTGTCCAATTGCCATTCCACTTCCAATATCAATCCAATCCAATCCCATAAACTTTTGAGTATTTTTTTTTAAATTAATTTTGACTTCTCTTCTTCCGTCTTCTGGCCAACATACGAGTATTTGGTTGAGATTATTGCATTGTATTGCTCGCGTTCACTTAGAGGGTGACGTCGTGCTCCTCATCGAGCATTTCGACAAACGCCCGCGGCACGAGTCCCTTCATGAGGCCCTGCTTGGCGTACATGTAGTCCTCGTTCACGGGCGAGCACTCGGTGACAAATATGACCTACAGATGCGCAATATTAAGTGGGGGATCGATCAATGCTAGGCCTGCACTCACCTCGTTCGCGTTCAGATTAAGCTCGGTGTGATCCTTGGCATCGTATGAGCACAGGACACGTGCCCGCTGCATTTGATCCGTGTTGACGTGCATGGGCTGATTGGTGGGCCTGTGGCCGGATGCCTGACTGCTGCTGTTATTGTTGCCCGGACCACGGGTCGCCGACGGTCCGCCAGTTGCGCTGGACTTGTTGGCACTGGCGTTGTTCAGATCGAGCGGTATGTATGGTGTCGGACCTCCCAAGCTGATGGAAGACGCAGAGGCAGATGCAGAGTTTAATGGTTTTGTGATTTGATTATGCTGCTCAAATGGATGGGAATGGGGCGCTACGGTAACCGGATTTGATTATGTGCAGCAACAACAACGAAAACGACACGAGTGAGCAAGTAACCACCTATCGCTTAAATTACAATACGTATAGTTTTATAAATAATGTTAACTGGAATCAGGTTGGATTCGTTTTTGATTTTTTGTTTTCATTGAGATTAAACTGTCGATATGGCAGTCGTATCGAATTCTATGTTAAAGTCTTCCAGCAGATTCGTTAGGGACTTGTCAATTTCATTATCGCTATCTGGGGCTATTCCCACTAGGGAATCGGAATCACAGGAATGCATCGACACAGAGCTGGGAGGCCCACCATCAACATCTTCGCTATTGATGCGCAGGCGCGGCTTGGGATGCTGCATTCTGTAAGACCACAAAACAATAACCGAGAGTGAGATGACCAGAGGCGCCATAGAGCTAGCTCGCGGCCGGGACCATCCTACACAGAGTGCACGAGATTTGCTGTTGGTGCCTAGTCGAGAGTCTTTGTTTGTCTGTCATCAGCATCATCATCATCACCATCCTCTTTATCTTCATTGGTCACCATCTGATACTCACTTGGCCAG
The DNA here is from genome assembly GCA_018150905.1 of Drosophila ambigua. Taxonomy (NCBI): domain Eukaryota; kingdom Metazoa; phylum Arthropoda; class Insecta; order Diptera; family Drosophilidae; genus Drosophila; species Drosophila ambigua. The sequence goes on along the minus strand of JAECWS010000001.1, from coordinate 6,951,269 downwards.
CTCCCGCTGCAGGTTCTCCATGACATCACCGCACTGCTTGTAGTAGCGCACCTGGGTCTGGATGAAGGCATGCAGATGGCGCAGGTGAGAGGCCTGCGATGTGCTAATCCCGTCCAGCAGCAGCTTGGTTATTTCCGACTGGCGGTCAAACTCGGCCTGAGCCACGCGCAGGTCGCGCTCTGCCTGTGAAGAAACAACAAATTAGTGATGTGGGGCTCTACAACCGATGAGCAATAGGTATGGGCATGGTCCAAGGTCTGATACCTGTTCCAAGGCAGCCTCTGGCGAGATGCCATCTTTCTATGAACCACAATAAATCAAACCAACAATCCACACAAAGGCAGCGCAAAGCAAAGTAGGAAAAATATCGAAAGTCAATAAGCCATTATGACCAACCCCACTTCTCACCCCAACCCCCTTTCTCAGCACTCACCGACTGCTGGCCCAGCATGCTGCGCGCCTTCTTCACACGGTTCTTGCAGGCGTCCAGATCCAAGCGCTTCGTATCAAGAATGCCGCGCTCTTTGCTAATCGTCTTCATCTCGCCCTCCAAGAATTTGCGCAACGGTTGCGTAAAGCAAATGCCCGAGGTGGCAATGAAGTCGTGCTCGCACTGGCCCAGCTTCTGCTCGGCCTGCCCGACTTTGATCAGGGCCTGGCCATAGGGCAAATCCTGTCCAAAGTCCCCGCCGGCCTCAATCATGTCCAAGGCCAAGTGCTCCAAGTTACTCAATCGCTTCGGCTTCGATTTCTCGATCTTCTCGAATATGTAATCTTCCACACGGTTCTGCGGATTCGGTATCAGCACCGATTCTGTGTCCTTCACGAGCTTCTCTGTCCATGTCTTGGTCACATCAGCGCGCTCGGCAAGATTTTGAAAGTGCAAGTCGTATTCGGTGCGCTCGGTGGTGCCAAGTTTCTCCTCGGTCAGCTAGGAGGAAAAGGGCAAAGAGCGTCAGTGCTGAGTGCTTGTATGGGCCCCAAGCCCAACCCCCAAAAGCCCATTCATCCCCACCCGTTTTTTCACGCACCCATCATTGATTTCTTTACCTGAACCACACGCGATATTGTGCTGCCTGCTTCCTTTACCAGGTTCTTCATATTGAAATGGGGCAGATTTATGTTCATTTTGGAGTTGTGCTGTTCTTCTTGCCAGTTACTAATTTATATTTTTTTTATTGAATTGTTTGTATTTTAAGCAGCAAGCAGTGTGACCGCGGATTTGTCGATTAAATATACCCCGTCTCACACTCAGAAATATACCGAATTATGCATTCTTATTTTCAAAATATACCTTAAATATACCAAGGAAAAAACACCGGATTAACGGATTAGCAATGAGTTAATTTAAATTTGTAATTTTATTAAAAGCTACGGTGATTTAATTCTAGGGTGGATACTGTAGGTGGGCACCGCGCCTAATTTATCTGCTTCCAGAAGCCGCCGCAATGGCAATGCAGCCACTTGTTGAACCAGGCCTTTAGCGCCGAAGTCTTGGCCACTTTGTTGGCATTGTTGACGAAGACAAAGCCACAGCGGGCGCACCGTCTGATGGTGGTGGGATGGGCGCCGAGCTGAAGATTGCTGACGCCATCTTTCACCGACTTGGCGAAGACCACATCCTCCATCTCCATGTCCTGCAGGCACGACGGCTCCACCAGGGAGGTGAACATGAGGTGACCCGACTTCACGGCAGCAAATCCCTGGGCACTGAGCAGCGTGGTGGGATTGAACTTGTTCAGCTGAGGAATGAGAAGCTGCTTGGAGAGAAGACTGCACTCGTCCAAGAGCATCTCGTCCGGCTCGGCGGGATTCTGGGCCAGGCGCGTGAGCAGGCGGAACAAAATGACCAGCACGTCAATGTTGTCCATGGTCTTGGTGTAGACGGGAAGGCATTGGGTGTTCAGCAGGCCCCAGATGCGTATCATGACGAGCAGCTCTCTCAGGCTGCTAATGGCGTTAATGTCCCGGCTGATGTCGTAGCTTGGACGCTTACCGGACAGCTTGCACTTCATCACCTCCTCAGGCAGGCGATTGAGAATGTTGAGCGCCAGATCGGTGACCCATTGGATCAGTTGCTGCAAACTCTGCAGCATCACAGGCTCCACTGTGAAATCCTTGGCATCCAGGTTCAGCATCACTGTGTCCACGTCCGGTATGGATTCGTTCAGCTTTGTCGTCAGATTATCGGCGGGTCCCTTGTCCTGGTAGCCCAGGTCGGAGGGGCGCAGAAGGCTCTTGAAGGTGGTGGATATGGCATGAAGAATGATCAGATTGTCAAACTCCTGCTGCTGCACGCGGCAGAGATTGCTCTTGAGGGCCAGGAAGTTGGCATAGTAGTAGTTCTTCACATACGATGGCTGGCGCGAAAAGTTGTCCGTCAGCTTCTCCACCAGGGGCTCCAGGTTGCCCAGGTTCAGGAGCAGTACGTCGCTGGCGTCGCAGCCCGTGACAATGCAGTACTCCAGCAGGAGCAGTGCGGAGCCACTCTGCTTCAGCAGTGGCGCTTGCATGGCATACAGCTGGGCGTGCGAATCGAAGATCAGGAGCATTTGGCTGGTGGGGGTGAGGTCTCCGCTCACAAATTTCACTCCACTGCCGTCGGACACTTTGTCGAACTGCGTGTGGTTCAGTTGCTTCAGGGAATTGGGCTCCAGCACCTGGACACTGTTGTCCTGGAGTATCGCATAGACCGGCGAGCATTCCGCCGCGGCCGGCATGAGGCGTGAGAGGCAGAGATCAGCAAGCGGAGCATTCAAATGGAGCTTGGCCACCTGCTCCCAGCTTTCCGACTGCACGAATTCGTTGCCCTTGTTGGAGCCGCCTCCCTGAAGCAGGGCGTGGACACTCTGGTGCCTGCGTGTGAGGGTCCATTGCTCCAGCAAGCTGCCTCCCTCTGGACAGGAGTAGGCTATGAAGATCACGTCGTCGTTGGCCACCCGCGTCCACTTCAGGTGACTGATGAGCTTGCCCTCCAGCGGATTGAGGAATATACTAGCCTGAGCCTCGGACTTGATGGCCATGTGCTGCTCCAGGCCCAGGTCTCCTTCCATCAGCAGAGAGATCTTGAAGCACTGCACGAGCTGCTGCTGCCAGCCACAGCTGAAGGCCACATTCACAGCTCCCGAGGGACTCGGCGCCATACTGCAGTGCTCTATGAAGCTCCTGGAGATGCCAATGCTGTGCAGGACGGGCGTCAGCTCAACAATCTCATTGCCGGCGCCCTCAGCGCTGGGGAACTTTTGCAGCAGGGGCAGGCTGAATGCTCCCAGGAGGCCAGAGGATGTCAGCAGAATACAGCCTTCGCTGGCCACCCCGCCGAAGCCGCTGAGCGTGGGCCGCTGCTCCAGACGCTCAAATTTCTCCGCATAGTATGTGTGCTCCTTCTTCTGGGGATTGAACAGGACTCCCTTGCCGTTGTGGAAGAACTTGGCCTCTATGATGTCCTCGCTTGGGATGTTGGCATGGTACTGCAGAAGCCAGATGTTGATTGACTGATTCTTGGGCTGCCAAATCTCCACGCGTCCGCCGACATAGCCGAGCAGCAGCTGCTCCCCGTTGGCACTCCACTCGAGCACATTGATCAGGGACTTTGAGGAGCACACCTTGTAGTACTCCCACGGCGTCACAATGTCGCTGACATACACATGACTGTTGCTGGCCCCCACAGCCACGCCGGCGCTACTGCTGTCCCCAGGGCCATGCGAAACGATGGCGCTTTGAAGCGAGCTGAACGCGATAATGTTGCGAGCCGACACAGAGCATAGCACCAGCTTTTGGGGAAACACGCTGTCTTTACCGAACTCCTTGCTCTCCACCTTGTAGAGAATCGTCATTTTTCAAAACAAATACTGTCGTAAACAAAACAATTCGGCAAACCCAAGAGGTGGACAACTAGACCTGCTAGTGATGGCGTAAATATCGATACTGCACTTCACTACACTCGACAAGTCTATCGTGTATCGATAGTTCAGACGATAATAAACACTGCCCCCCGTCGATAGCCGTTTGTTCAGCTTTTTTTCTTTATTTACTTTTTTGTATTTTAAAAATAATATAATTAATTGGAAATGAGTTCATTTTATCTGTAATTCAAGTCGGTAAAATTAAAATGAGGAAATCGACACAGCACAGCACAGCTGAATATCGGATTTAGTTTGACAGCATCCAAACAAGAGTCGCAAAGCAAACCGGCTTTGTTGTTGTTATCTTTCACTCTGTTTGAAGCGTTTCCGAAAGTTTATTGAACTCCGACGCAGCGTGCATTAACTTACGGCAATAAATACACAATGATTAAGATTAAGCTTACTTAGAAACAAGAGTGTCGCAGCTGGCCTAAACCAGGTTGGCGTAGCGCAAGCCCTTGACCAAACTGCCGCTGAAGCTGTCGCTGTCGATGAAGCGAATGCCATCGGCAAGACAGGACTGAACGCTGCAAGGATACTCTGCACCGAACGCGCTGCTGTCCCAGCGTATCTGCAATTCGTAGGACAGCTCCGGGGTGAGTACACACGCCTCATCGCGGCGCCAGCTGAGGTGCAAGTCGCAATTGTATTTTGTGCTCTGATTTTGAATGACATGACTCCACACGGGATTGGTAGGCGCTGCCTGGCCGTCGGCCGGCAGCTCACAAAGGTCCAGCCGCAAGGACTCGCGATACTCCAGGGGCAGCTGAACCTGAACGTGGCCAAAGTTGCCGGTCAGGTTGGGGGGCAGGCGACTGTTGAGGACCACTCCCATGAGGGAGATGAAGCGAGGGCTCTTGAGGCGGAGACGCCACAAGGGAGACTCTGCGTCGACGGTAAACGGCCGGCAGGCCTTGTAGTAGCAGCGCTCCACTGAGACAATGGGAGCCGGAGCAGGAGATTGCACTTCATCGGAAGCATTCACATTCACTGGCCACGAGTTGGCCTCTGGCCCCAGGCCATGGACCACCAGGTCCGCATCGCTGGGACCCAGGCCCAGTTGCTCACACTCCTGCTGCGTCCACTCGTAGACATACCAGATGAGCAGCTTGTGCGGCTCCTTGCAGGCGGCTATGATCGTTTTGACGCACTCCTTGGACACATGGACATAGTGCTCCTTCAGATGGGTCATGTACTGGGCATTGTTCACGCAGCAGCGCATGAAGAAGGTCATGCAGACCTCCAGCAAACTGTCCAGGCCCATGCACACGCTCAGCTCCAGAGCCGGCAGAATGTTGGAGAAGCGCAGCTTCCTGGTGATGGCCACCAGGGAGTCGGCTATCAGCTGATCCAGCAGATACTTCTCCGCCGCATAGTAGAGCTCAATGCAGGCCACCAGCTCCAGGCTGTTGTAGTCCACGCCGCCCGTGTAGATGTACTCGACCAGGACCTTGAAGATGGCCGCACTGATGTCGTGTATCTCGATCTCCGGCTCGTTCTCCTGCATCGGTCCGAAGAACATGGCCTCAAAGACGGGACTGGCGGCACTCAGGATCAGCTTGTGGCACTTCAACTGCTCCTCGCAGACGTGGAACACGCAGTCCGTGTACTTCTCCCCGTGCAGAAGCTCGGCATAGCGACGCCCCAGCAGGCTGCCCACGCTGGCCTGCTCCTTGTGATGGGTCACGGCCAGTTCCACCGCAGAGCTGCTCATCTGAAAGAGGGAGAAAGGCCATAAATATGGATGAGATGAGATGAGATGGAGAACCGGTTGCCAATTTGCTCGTGCTCGTGCCGGGCCATCAATCATTCTTTAGATAATGGAAACTATTTCGGTACGGGCGAATAGAAAGCGAGAAGCGCCGAAAAAGTCTCAGGCCAATGAGAGAAAAGGAAAGACGTTGAATTTAATTTTGTTTGCTGGCAGTTTACCGCTCAGGGAACCGAATGTGGAGTTCTCCAAGCGATCTGATTTGCTGATTTGATAAGAAAGCCCCACTTTAGAATGCCCTGCCGCTGTAATGTCCAGCGCATTCCCCAACCCAGCCGTACACCGGTACACCGTACCGACAAGTGCTCGTACTATTGTGACAAAGTGACGCAATTTGAATGGAATAATATAAAATCAATTGAATTGCTAAAGCAGCCGTTGATTTCCTTAGTCATGGCCAAGAACGTGCCGTACACACATGTGCATACATACATACATATGCATATGCCAGACGTATTTCGTTTATCAATAAGCCAGAATAATACTACGAAGTGTCGGTCTGTCGGCCAGTTAGTTATTCACATCTAATGCCGGCTCGCATATCGTTCTCCTACATACATATGTATGTGCATATGTACGTGTGTGGAGGGGGCTTTCGTTTGCCTATTTATATTTGAGTGTTTTGCGCATGGGGGTAAATACATAACCGGTTTAAAGTGTTTTTCTACAGATTTTAGTTGTCGGCTTGTGGCCTAGGCTGGGGTGACTTCTAGGGCCACTTCTCCAAAGTTCTTTTGGAAGAGCAGTTTGCTGGACTGAACGAAGGATAGGAATATCCCTGCCAAAGCTATAGCCAACTGAAGGACTCTGTTGGAGGGACTGTAGGGTGCATATGTAAAATGCGGGCTCGGCTCCGGAGTGTTAAGCTTTGATTTTGAGCATTCCTGAATCGAACCCCAGCGATTGTTTACCTTCCCCCGGAGTCAATCAATTATCTCGTGATCTCTAATATTGCTGCGCAGATTGTTTACTTTCTGTGCCTGTCCCTGTCCCTGTCTGAATCGCAATTCAAAGTTGCATAAAATTCACCTTCGAGCGGTTAAGGGTTCTCAGATTTGTGGCGACCTTAAAACAAATTCTTTATGATTTGTATTTTAGTAATTTAAAATAAACAAAATTGGATTATTTGAGTGGACATTTTTCCAAGAAGAACACACACACACCTTTTGGCACTGTGACAAATTCTTTTCAAACAAAAGCGATCGCAACTGGGTATCTATATAGTATATGGTGTTCTATATAGTGTAGGAATTCAATTTTATCGAGAAGTTCACGAAAATAAAAATTAATTTCACGCGAACTTTTGGGCGAGGCTAATTGGGCGACAATTTGTTTGCCGTTTTTCTCTGGCAGCTCTGGCAGCCGAGGAGCGTTGCAGTCGGCTGAACTTGACCGATATCGCGGACTTAATATGCTGATCGCACACGCCAAACGCCAAACCAAAACAGACGCAACCAGCTGTTCGGCGCGGAGAACGAGGCTGATCGAAAACGTAAACGCAAACGCAAACGAGAATGGAACTGAGAACTGAGAACCGTTGAGCGCAACGCGCCACCTTCAACTGATCTGACGGACAGACAGGTAGAGGTATCCAAGCGATCGTTTGCGTCCGATCGCGGCCCGTTCTCTCGCGAGCTCCATCTTGCCTCTCTCCATACCTTTCAATGCTCTCAGTTCTCAGGCGCTCTGCCGCCTGATGGGGAACAATCTTCAAACCGTTCTGATGCAGGTGTCGAAGGGACTTTGTTGGGCCTCGTCCTTGGCATCCCGCTGTTTGCTGGGCTGCTAGGACTCACTTTTCGGATACCTGTGCTCCGGCAGATGAGGTCCCATGGGACAATTTGCCATTACGCTGGTTGTGGTGCTGGATGCCACGGTCATGTCAAGGATTTCGAGCACCAAAGCTCCTGCGTCTGTTCCCATATCCCATTTAGGGCCACAACTCAAGGAGATGTCGCTGCCAATGCTCGTCTGATGCTATCTTTATAATGGTGTCTCTCCCGCCATCGTTGAGATTACAAATTAAGCGTCTTCCAGCGATTGCCAACCTTGAACCCTTTCAATTGCCTCTTCTTCAGTTCAGGCCGAGCGAAGCTGCCAGCGAAGGAAAAGCTGCCGGCTAGCCACACCACACCACACCAAAGCAAAGCTATTTCTGTAAGCCCAACCATCTTGGATACACTGCCCCTGGGAGTGTGTGGTGCGGGGCACATGGGTTCTGGCAGCCGCAGAAGAGGCAAACTTATCTGATCTTTGATGGAATAAAAACGCTTATCTAATCGCTTATAATTGTAGCTAATTTTAAATGTTTGTTTTCCGAACTGAGTCGCAGTCGTTTTTGGAGTTTTTTGGGGTCAATTGATTTTGTTACACCTGGCACCTGTGCATCCGTGATATTTTTCTATAGAGTATTCCGGCTGCGGTGTTGGGCTAAGATTGGTGCTTCCGCCGCTTCATCTGGGGCAGCTGCTTTGGCTCAGACCTTTGCTGTGCCTTTAACTTTGGCTTGTTGCTGGCGCAAACAGGTAATGTGGCCTCTCCATGGAGGCTGGGCCCTCACGCACATTCACACGAAAAAAACACACACACACACAATACCAGGCAGACCTGGCACACACACACACACACACACATGTTCACGCACGTGTAAGTTCTTTTATGGTTTGCCAAGCCTCCTCACGCTGCTCCCTTCTCTTTCTCCAACTTCTTTTGCAGCCCCCTGGTATGCACCTTTCGCCCGGACATCTCAAAGTCGTGCTCGTTCTCGCCCTGCTGCAGGAGCTGCAGATAAGACCACAGAAGGATATATTCAGGGCACATCTCGAACGGGATCTGCGGCTGTGTCCGGCCTGCTTTGCCGGACAGCGTTGGCAGTGCGAGGAAATCTTCGAGGACATCGCAGAGCCCTCGGAGTGGAGCAAGCTGCTCAAGAGCATCAGTCTGCTGTTCGATCGTCGTGAGATTCACTTTCTGCAATTGCATGGCGGGGCCCAGCTGGTGGCCAAAAGAAAGGCCGTTGAGCAGCAAACTTACCGCAATGTGGACTCGCTGCGAAGTGAATTTCTTGAGATGGAGGAACGTCCCGGTGGGTTCCAGCTTTGCCGGAGCGGGTCCCGGACCCCTCGGTTCGTGAGTTACTTCGAACAGCGCGGCCATGAGGCTGCCACCATCTGGTACTACATGACGCACAGCGTCACCCCATTGCTGATGCAGGAACTGTTTCTGCTGCAGTTTCCAGTGCCTCGGAGCTACGCGGCCTGTGGCCTGACCCATTTTCAAGCCTATGCCGGACGCACGCTGCTGCACTACGCCGCTGCTGGCGAAAATCTGCGCCTGGAAATGGCCAGACAACTGCTTCAGCTGTCCCTGAAGCTCACCTTTGGCTTTGCGGACTTTCGCATCTTCCTGACGGACCTCACGGCAGACAATCTGGCCTTTGACGAGCCCAGCCAGAGAGTGATCCTAATCGACCTGGACTCGGTGGTCCTAGTGGACGCGTCAGCACCATTGGGCAACGCCCAGAAGTACGAGCCCCTGCCTGGCGATGGCTTCACGTTCGATGTGCAGGAATTTTGCGGCGGCCAGCAGCTAGACGCGAATGTGTATCAGGCTTGTCGGCTGCTAAAAGACTTCCTTCTCCAGGATCTGGCCAACGCTAGGCTGCAGATGCTGCTAGGCCAATGCGTGCGATGCGACAACGAGACATGTGATATGCGCTTCCAGCAGGCGTACGACTTGATCAAGCTTCTGGGGGAGCTGCTGGACGGATAGCCTCTCGGACGAGGGACAAGAAGAGGCTGGGCTAAGGTAACATATGGAGGATACTTTAATTTAAGTAGGTAACCATGTTTAATCATACAACTCATCCACTACACGCAATATACGATCTAACTGAACTTCGCCCGAACTTCTTTGAAGGAGTTTGGAGGGGCAGCAGCGTTGGCTGCTGCCGTTAACTTAGGTTAAGGTTTTGTTTTGGGTTTCGGAAGGGGGACGTAGGCATAGCTGTCGTGTCTGCTGGCTATCGTATGGCTGGCCGGGCCCCGGTCCGAGCTTAAATAATATCACGGGGAAAACTCAGGAAATGTATGGAATTGGAGACGTGGTGTGTGATGTCCGTGAGGGTCTCCTTGTGGACGCCTCCGAACAGAATCAGCTCGCCATTGCCGGCAATGAGGCTGGACAGGATGAGGCGATCGGGGGCCCCCCGGAGCACGCCGAAGTTCTTGTACTCCACCCAGTCGAGTGCGGGTTCGCTGCTGCTGAGTATGCCTGAGATGTCGCAAACGAAAAGGGATTGCACGTTGCAGCGCAGTCGCTTGGGTGAGGGGGCGCGCAACGGCTGGGGCTCCACCTGTGCGGCTGCGGGCGCACTGCGGCGCGAGTTCCGTATGGCATTCATCTTCTCCTCCATGCGTCGGATGCGTTCATTGTGGTCTCGCGAAGCGCTGCGCGACCGTGTGGGCACATTGAAGGCGGCCATACGGAAGGGATCCTGTGGGTCAAATTATGAATTATGTTTGGAATGCTGCATATAGTGTCGCTTTCGTCCACATACCTCGTACATCTCATCAAAGCGCTTGGGCAGTCGCGGCTCGTTGTCCCGACACCGCAAGGCTAGATTTCGCTGAAGACGCTGGGCCGCATCCACATCCCCATCGGCAGCGGACAGCGAGGGGGAACGCACTGGCGGTGATGGAGGGGAAGGAGCTGCGGCCGCAGCCGGAGCTGGAGGCGCATGCAAATCGCTCAAACGTCCGGACCGTGGCTGATAATTGTTATTGTTGTTGTTGACATTGTTGTTATGCATGAACTGCTGCGCCTGCTGCATGTTCTGGTTGAGGATGGCCCGTCGATTGGCCAAATACTGTTCCTGCGGAGCCAGGGCTGCGCCCGCTCCTCCTCCAGCCCCGAGACGATTCGCACGATTTTGGCCCAAGCCGCCTCCTCCCAGGCCTCCTCCAGCTTGTCGGCGCTCCGGCATCAGGATACGTTGGCCGCGCTGCGGCATGTTCTGGTGAGGATTGGGTGGCGGCGGGCCACGTCCCCCGACCACGGGCACCCGACTCTGCTTCATCATTTGAAAGTCCTGCGGCATGTTGGGCGAGGGTCCCACCACCACGAGGTAGTTGTTGACCTTGCAGCCGGGATTGCACCACATGTGGACGGCCCCGAAGCGCTTGTTGCGCACGGTCAGCGTTTTCCACGACCACACATCTCTGGTCATGTCCAGCAACCAGGCGTCCGTGTAGACCCGATTGGCTCCGCCACAGCCTCCCACAACCAGAAGGTGATTCTTGTCCAGCTCGATCTGGATTTGCCCATATCTCGCACTGGGCCGCGTGTTGCCCACGAACAGCGGCTGCCACCAGCGCTGCTCGGGCAGGTCCAGCACCCAAGTGTCGTTGGAGTTGATGTTGACATCGTCCGTGATCTGATAGCCACCGAACACAACCATGCGGTCGCCATGCACCGTGGCCGAGTGGCCGGCCATGGGCGGCGGACAGGGCATAGTGTTTCGCAAAAGCCAGCGATTCTTTCCGAGATCGTAGTAGTGCAACTCATCGAACAGGCACCACGGCTGATACGGCGGGTGCAGCGAGGGATAACGCCAGCCGCCGAAAAGCACGAGCTGATCCTTCCAGGCTACCATGGAGGCGCTGCCCTTGGGCGAAGGATAGGTGCCCGTGGCCACAGGCCTTGCCCAGCGCATGTGAGTCAGATCGAAGCGCCAGAGATCGTTGAAGGTGGTGTCCGAGGTGGATCCGCCGCCGAATACATACATCGAGTTGCGCTGACGCACCGCCGAGTGGGCAAACCGTCCAGCGATAAAGGCCACGGGTGAGCTACTCGCGGCGGCGGCCGTTTGTGGCGAGAAGACCTCCCAGCGCAGCCGAAAGTCGGTCAGGCCTTTCTCGAGGTTGAACTTCGAGCGGCGCACGAGATCTGCGGGGCAATTGGAAGGTGGGGAGAAGCTAGAGAATGTCTTCATCGATCGCAGCCATTTTCATACTCACTCTTCACAATGGCATGCCAGCGCTTGCACACGATGCTGCAGTGCTCCAGATCCCCATAGGGTGGTAGGTAGGTGAAGATGAACTCGAGAATCTCGTCAGGCAGCACATTCAGACTGGCGTGGCACAGGGGCGAGGGTGGGGTCGTCATGTCACAGTTGTGATTCTCGCTGTCGACCTTGTGATTGCACGTGTCCATCGTAGGTCCTTGATGTCCTTCTTCGTACTGTGTCCTTCACCTTCAGATGCTGCGCCACTAAAACAGCAAATGGGGATGGGGAGCAGGCACAACTATGTGGAGTCACTAGGTGGGCACAGCCAGGCTCGACTTTCAGCCTGAATTTGGCTTTCGAATTTTGGCGTTTTGCGTTTTACTTTGGTAAAATTTTTAAATTTTTACAAAATGATTTATAAACAGTAGAGATTAGTGTGACCGCGGATTTATCGACAAAATATACCGCATGACCCTCAGAAATAGACCTAATTTTCAAAATATACCGAGGAAAACAAAGAACTTAACCTCTGTTAAAATAGAGACTCAGGCAGGCTCAGACTTTCACATTTCACATTTACTTTGCGCTTTACTTTTCAGCAAAAAGTCATACCTTTCATATCCACTTTTGTGAATTTGTTTACTCCTTTTACTGTTAAGCTCCAGCTCATACAAAGAGGCCTCTGTTATGGTTAACAGAGATTTATCGATAGCCAAATCGGCTGCCATCGGCCTACGATGCAAATAAGATGTGTTTAGTTGAATAAAAAGGAATTTATTACCGTTTTGAAAACGGAAAAGTCTTGCGTTTGATTTTAAAGAATTAATCTAAAATTGCTTATCTTCACACCAAATTAAATTAACATCATAAATCTATTAACATCAACTTCGAGCTGTGTCTACGTTTCGTTGTTAATGGCAAACTGTTACCAATTGCACATGCTGCTTTGTTTACCTTTTATTTACGTCCAAAATGAGTGCAACAAATGACAGAAAGGTGGTCATAAATAAGCGCCAAAAGGGTTTGTCGCGAGAGGCATTGGGAAAACTCAGTCAAACGGAGCTGATTGATAAAATAGTCCAACTGGAGGCGTACAACTTTCAGCTGAGAAATCTTCTGCAGAAGAAGCTAACAGAGCATGATAGAAGCAACGCGGAATATGCAGAATTCTTTGGTAAAGGAGCGGAGGCCACCGCTGCTAAGGAGGCGACACAGTCAGGCAAGGTGCAGAAGCAACGAAAATTCGATTGGAGTAGGTAAGTGGTCACCCATCAAGGATTCCCAACGATATTTATTTACATTTTCCCTTTTTAGCGCTCACAGACGTCATGTTTTGCTGAAAGTAACCTACTTTGGCTGGGACTACCAGGGTTTTGCCTGCCAGGAGGATTCCAACGATACCATTGGTGGGTTCTTACTTAACTTACTTTTTTATTTTTACCAATTAACGTTATTTTGTCTTCTTTGAAAACAGAGTCCCATTTGTTTCGTGCCTTGACCCGTACTTGTCTCATTGAATCACGTGCCACTTCCAACTACCATCGCTGTGGCCGCACGGACAAGGAAGTTAGCGCCTTCTGCCAGGTGATTTCTATAGATTTGCGCAGCAAACATTCGCCTGAGACTCAGCTGGAACCTGCTGCCCTGTCATCCGAAATCGACTACTGTGGCCTGCTTAACCGCGTGCTGCCCAAGAACATTCAATGTGTGGCCTGGATGCCGCTGCGGAGCCCCGTATACAGTGCCCGTTTTGATTGCACTTCGCGTAGCTATCGCTACTACTTCCCCAAGGGTGACCTGGACATTGAGGCTATGCAGGAGGCCTGTAAGCTGCTGGTTGGACATTCTGATTTTAGGAACTTTTGCAAAATGGATGTGCACAATGGTGTCACGAAATTTATAAGGAATCTACAGGCCGCGCGTGTGGCACCCTGCGAGGAGAGCTTAAACAATTCGGGTACATATATGAGGTTGCTGTTCCATTCGCAAAGACTTCATTGTTTTCGTCTATCAATAGGTTATGATATGTTTTATCTGGAGATCCAAGCAAATGCCTTCCTCTGGCATCAGATAAGATGCATCATGGCCGTGCTGCTGCTGGTGGGACAGCGAAGAGAGCAGCCGCGCATTGTCAGCGACCTTCTCGACGTGGAAACTAATCCCTGCAAACCACAGTACACGCCCGCTCTTGGCTTGCCCTTGAATCTGTTCCATTGTGATTTTCGGGACAGGACGACGAGGAACACTAACCATCCAGCGGATGGTGACGAAGATGACGAGGCCATGGACACGTCTACAATGGAAGTGGAAATTACCGGAAATCCGCCTGCGGAGGATAAAGATCTTACTAATTGGATTTACAACGAGGAGAACTTGCAGAAGCTTATCGAGAACGTCCAATGCGAGTGGACGCAGTTCAGTGTGAAGAGCACCATGATACGAAATGTTCTCCAGCAACTGGAGCACCTCTTGGAAAAGAACTACCACACAAAGGAAAGTGTGAGGGCGCAGGTCCTCCTGCTGCAGGACTCCGTCAAGCCGCGTCTGTATCTTCCGCTTCTAGAGCGAAAACGTTGTGGTGAGTGCAGTGACCTCCACAGTGTGTGTTTTCAATCAAACTAATTGAGTTCCTTTGCAGAGAGCCTGGAGAATCGCATTGAGCACTTTGTGAAAAAGCAAAGACTGATAGTCAAGGATGAAAGCTGAACAATAAGACCTTACTAACATTTAGTAAAATTTCCGCCTGTTTCTGTGCATGTTAATTGTTTGACAACACTAGTGCTTAGTATTCGAATTAAAACACATAATGTATGCAGAGCATAGGATTTGAGGATTTGGATCAATAGTTGGGCGACTCCAACTAATTCTACAGGATGTGGTAAATGTGAAGCTGCAATAATTGTCGGCTTTTAGAGTAAATATATTTATATTCATGAACTTGTACAACGTTTCGAAGCTTAGCATAGTCTTGGTAAGTAATAAGTTTAGATTGTAACTCCATACAATTGCCTACATGCTACGTTTATGGGATTCTAGTGCCTACAAAATAAGAGTCATCTATATGGATAGTTCTTTGTACGATAACAAAAAAAAGAAGGCTTCGCTTAATTGCTGAAATTTACATTTAACTTGGTTAAACAAAGCAGGTTGTCCACAATCAGGTATTCCAGGTATGGGATTCCACGGATTAGCTACCAACTGGTGATTCGAAGGGCCGGGTGCATGCCCTACGTGCCCATAGATTTAGCTTTCTGCAGCCTGAAAAGGAACACATTTAGTCAGTTGGCTAATATTCCATAGATGATAGATTCCTGCTTACTTTCTTCTCAAGATCTTCAGCCCAATGGTGCCCTCTCGCACATTCTTGAATAGCCCTATGGTTTCGGCGTGACTCATGCCCTGCACAGAGTTGCCATTGATCTCCACGATCTCATCGCCTGCGGGTGGGAGATGGAGGCATTTAGATATCAAAAGTTCTGCTTGGTGGGATCCTGCACACTTACCCGCTTGCAAGGTGCCATCGTCCGCAGCCTGACCCGACGGAAAAACTGTCTTCACAAAGATGCCCATGTTCCCCTTGGGCGAGTCGCGTCCGCCCACAATGCTGAAGCCCAGGGACTTCAGCCCGGGACCCTTGAAGAATGTAATGATCTTGGGAGTACAGCGACCGCTGCCTAGAAGATGGAATAGAAAAATGCAATGGTTCTTCGATCAGTACAAGTTCTCCGCTTTTCGTGGGGGGATTAGGGTTATTTGGGGTTAACGGTTCTCACCCTCGCTCATGGAGGCTCGGATGACCTCGGCCATTTCCTCGTCGCGAATGGTGAGCTTGGCCACCGGCAGCGATGGACGATGATGCATTAGTGCGGCGGCAGGCGGTGCCAGAGATGAGCCGGAATTGACTACTGCTCCCAGTCCTGCCGCTGTTACCGAGGCTGGTGAGGATGAGGCATTAACATATGGATTAGGCGAGAATAGTGAGACGCTCTTTGGCGTGTGCTTGATGTATAGTGATTGGTGTTGTTGCGGCTGCTGCTGCTGCTGCGGCTGCGTCTGGGTATTAGTGAGATCAGTTGTTGTAGTTGTTGGGGGGTTTGAGGGGACTCCCACTCCCTCGGTTAGATTGTTAGGCGGCGTCTGCATGAACAGGCTCAGCCGCGAGGAGCTGAGCCGCGAGTGAGCGAACCGCAACGAGCGGTAATGCGAGTTGGCCAAGTTAATGGAGTTGCGGGCGTAATGGGTGCGCTGGCCAAACTGCTGGGGGCCACCGGGAGACCCGGGCGGTGGCAGAGCGGCGCCCTCCGAGCACCGCTTGCGGGCCAGCAGCTGCCACTTCTCGTCGTCCGCCAGCGAGGAGGCCACGCACACGCTCGCCGCTCGATTCGCGTAGACGGGCGTGTAGGACACGTTCTCGTCGGGATTATCGCTCGCCCGGTGGTTAGGTGAGGAGGAGCAGCTGCTGCTGCTGCCGTGGTCGTGGCCGTGGCCATGGCCAGGGCTGTGGCTGTTAAAGAGCGGTGTCGGTGTTAGAACCAAGCTAGAGCGCTGACCTGAGGAGCTGCGTGCCCGGCGTCGCAGCAGCTCGTGCTCCGAGGCACTCACGTCCAGCGAGTGGCGTGGCGTGGAGCTGCGGCGGTGCTGCATCAGGGGCATCGGCGTCGGCAGTGTGCTCACACTGGCCATCGATCGGGCGTCGCACTGGTCCTCGCCACCTTGCCGCTCTCCGTCCTCTCGCCTGCTGCCCTCCTGCTGCAGCTGCAGGCTTTGCATGCTGGCCAGGCTGTCCGTGCTCTGGGTGCGCTGCACATAGCTCAGCCGGTGGCGCTGTGTGCTCATCCCATCGATGCGGATTTTGGTATAGAAGTCGGTGACCGTGGTGATCTCGTCGTGCGCTATCACCAGGTCGATGCAGTTGTCCACGAAGATGCTCAGCAGGCGCTGCACCTCGGCAAAGGACTGGATGCCCCGCAAGTGCTTTCCATTCACATTCACAATCTCATCGCCCAGCCGAAGGCGACCATCCCTACGGATTGCAGAGAGCAGATTATCGATTAGAGAATGACTAGAGATTGGACTCGGTCGGCCTCCGACGAATACTCACTTCTGGGCCATGCCGTAGGGCTCTAGTTCCACGATGAGATACCGATACTGCTGCTCGTTGCTGCTGGTCATCACCGTCTTGGGCGAGAGGACGATGCCGATGTAGTCCTCCTGGCACTTGCGCTCCAGCTTCAGCTGCCGGAAGCGGCGGCGTATCGTCTCCGTCTCGTAGTCGTAGTTGTAGCCGCCCAGCGAAACGGGAGCACTGCAGATGCTGCTGTTCCGCAGACCTGATCCCGATCCAGATCCAGATCCCGATCCCATGCCCACGCCCTCCGAGGAGCTGAGCGAGATTAACGAGTTGCGCTTGAGGGTGCCGGAGGCAATAGATTCCGTATCTCCGCCGGAGATGCTCAGATTATTGCCCGGCCGGACGCCGCCGCCGCCCACACCCCCGTCGCTGTCGTAGCCGGACTCGTTCGAACTCAGACAACTACTTAATCTTTGGTAAAGTGGTTCCCAGTCCTTGGACGTGATGCTGTCGTTCCGCGACACATCTGCTCTGCTCATCTGCTGCTCGGGGGAGCTTCTGTGGGGCAGCGGCGACCTGCTGAGGATGGTGACTATCTCCTGGTGCAGCTGCTCGCGGCGCTCCATCTGCTGCTGCTGGTGCTTCAGGTGCCCCGCTCCCGAGCCGTGGTTCTCCTCCGGCAGAACCGAGAGCCGGGAGCGCAGAAAGGCGTACGGAAAGGCGCCGCGACGCGAGGCATCCTGCTGGCCCCCGGATCCGCCGGCGGCTGCTGCAGACCCCGCCCCTGTGCCTACCGCTGCACTCCCTCCACTGGGAGGGGAGCCCAGGCTGACGGCGGCACTGCCGCTGCTGCTGCTGGCCGTCAGGCAGCTGCTCACCTTGGCGATGTCGTCGCAGCTGCTGGACTTGAGGCTGGCGATGCGGGGAAGTCTCTGCTCACGCTGCTCCCTCTGCTCCCGCTGCAGATTGAGGCCCTCGGTGGGATCGTCGCACTTGATGTACGAGGAGCTGGACAACTGGCTGGTGGAGCTGCTCCTGTATAGCGTCGTCGCTGCCGGGACGGCCTGCTGTGCCGCCTCCGAGGCCTTCAGAAGGTTGTGCGAGCGATGATTCAGCATGCCCGTCGACCCGATCCGATGGAAGAAGTTCTTCAGGGCCTTCTGTGGGCGTGCCGCCGCCTGGTAATGCGCCTGGTGCGTGGGCGTGCAGTGGGCGCTCTGGGTGCCATCCTGCAGAGACTGATTCTGCTGCTGTTGCTGCTGCTGCTGCTGGAGCTGATTCTGATGCTGGTGCTGACGCTGCTTGATGGTCTCAATGGGTCCCGATTTGCATTTCTTCAAAGTGCTGCTCTGGTAGCCGCCAGTGGGTGACGGGGAGGCCTTGGCCGAGCTGCAGCTGGAGCCCGGGCCGGCGGAGCTGCTCTTGTGGTGCGTTGGCGAGTGGAAGAGGCTGCGCAGATCGGTGTGCGACTTGTGGGACGCGGGGGAATCGCTCCGCTTCAGCAGATCCAGTTTGCGACTCATGCGCTTGCCCCAGGTGAACACTGCAACGAGAAACGGAGAGCGGGAGAGAGAGAGGCGAGCGATGAGGATGAGGAAGTGCAATCAGAAAGCGATTTCTAACTTAATTATAACACTTCAATAAATCTCGACGCCTCGCCACAAGCCGTGACAAGGGACAGTGTACAGTGGACACTGGAGACTGGAGGCAGTGACAGGCCCGTGTCACAAGATGAGAAATGTCCAGGCACCAGTTTGTGGCCCTTCGAAGACATGCACCAATGACAATCTCCCTCTGAGCCTCGCTTTGTGGTCGGACAGCGTGCCATGTGCCACGTGCCACGTGCCACGTACCACGTGCCTGGTCTGGGTGTCCGATTACATGGATGCCATTGTGGTTGCACTCAGAGGTCGGCTTCAAAGATCTTTCGACCTCCACTGACGTTGAAGCCTTTTGATGCGTGGCGGCGGGAGGACACAACAGCCCAGGCGGCAGAAACGAATCATTCCCTGCGATTCTCCAGCATTCACTTAATAAAACCTTAAACAGATACTGCACTATGAGGCACCCAACCGTGATGCCGCGAGTGTATGTGTAGGTGCTATCCAGATTCCATTAGAATTAGAGCCCATCGTACGTGGCTTGAGGCGCTGCGCAGTTATTGAGCTCTAAACACACCTCAATTACTAATAGAGCATAACCAATCACGAAATGGACTCACTCGTATTGCCCATTGCCCAATGGATATCTAATAGGGTCGTAAAATACTTTAACGATTCTGCTTTAACAGCAATTGGCCACACTTAAAACAGCGGATCTACATCCACATGCACATCCACTGTCCGTTGCTCGTTCTCCGCTCTTCGAACTTCCAAACTCCTCTCCAAATCTCGTTAATAAACAAATTTATGCGCTTGTTCCATATTTATCGCCTGGCGCAAGACAGAGATGGCCAGATGGCCAGATTCCAGCGGGATGCAGCATTTACCAACAATTAGCATAAAACATGCTCACGCACGGCGCACAGTGCCGAGAAAGAGAGAGAGAGAGAGATCGAAAAGATCCTCTGATCGGATGATCGGGGAGGCACAGGAACAGGCACAGGCAGGGGCACAGGCATCGTATTTCCATTGACTTCAAATCGCATTATGCGGCACTACCAATAAAATTTCCAAAACTATTTTCATCAGCGACATTAAGCGAATGGAGCGGGGGTGAGCAGTGATGCGTAACGGTGACTCAGGTCCCTGCAAATCACTCCTGCGGAGCGTGGAATCACGACTTTTTCGCTGCGAATCACTGCACCCAAGAAACGGTGATCCCTGGCCACATCTCTGGTGGACTCCAACTCCGTTGGCTGACTCGTGCCAAAGTTGTTTAATAGCCGCAGCCCAGCCGCAGGCCTGGGGTCCAGGTTCGGGCCATGTGTGGGCGTTGGAGGACCGGATGATGATGAGGCTGCTATGGTGGCTATGGAGGCTGTGGCGGCGTCGGCGGCGGACCCAATGCAGGTTGACAGCCGCTCCAAACTCCACCCAAGGCCTGACCGAGTTCGCCTTTGATTAAAGTTTTCACCATTGCAATCACACAGCCCGAACATCGGGAGTTGGAGGAGGAGCAGCGGCAGCGGCAGCAGCCGCAGAGTGTTAAACAATAATAGGAAACGGCGCGCGGGCATCAATTATATGACAACCTCAGCCACACTCCAAGACCTAGCCTCACCAGCCCACTCCTCCTCCTCCTTCAACTCTGTCTATGTCTGTGGCAGTCACCGCCGGCCACATGCCACAAATTCTACACCCACTTAACTTTCAAGACGGTGTCAAATGCCCGCCAGCCCCTAGAGCCAGCTCCAGACCGTTTCCTCTTCCTCTGCTCCATTCCATTCATGCCTCCTCCTCCTTCTCTTTCTCCTCCTCCTCAGACCCATCCATGTCGGAGATGGCTTTGTTGCAATTTTGCCGGCTGACATGCAAGCGATGCTGAGGCACAACCATTCGAGAGGAGGAGGCGGAGGTGCAGGCAGACACTGCAGCTTAGAACTGCATCTGAAGTGGTGAACGCGTGAGGGTTTGCTAGGGTTGCCAGACTGAGTGCCGAACGGCGACTTCTCGAGAGGAGAGATCAAAGGAAACCACTAAAGAATGCCCCAATCCCAATTGCTATTCATCAGAAATTCGGCAAAAGTCGAGCCATGGGAAAGATACACACAATAAATGTAGTATATGCAAAGCCAGAGATCATACCGAACCAACATCGGAATCGAAGTCGGGCAATATAATATCTCACGTACGAATGCCGATTGCTTGAGAAATTCCAGAGCTCCTGCCCATCTGCCAGAGCAGAAGTTGCAGCCCATAACGGAATGGAAACCGACTGCAATTGGAGGGAGGCAATGAGAGATCGATAATCGGTTTGGCAACAGAAATCAAGTCAAGAAGAACATGTAATAAGCGATAATCCACAATAAATGCGCATGCGTGCAGCGCCAGCAAACGGAGGAGGAGGAGGATCGGCGGAACGGCGGATCGATCGGTAGGAGTTGCACAAACAGGCCACAAAAAGCGATACTCAATCCTCGGTTCTCAGTCCTCAGCTGCATCGAAAATTATAGCATTTATGTTGTGGATCGTGGATCGAGTGTGCGCGCCCGCCGACAGCTGGCCGAGAAAGAGGCGGTGAAGAGGGGGGTGGCGCTTATTGATTTCTCATTCTTTTGTTCTTGCGTATTGCAATGATGACAGATGTATCTATCGGTATCTATATGACTTTATAATATTCGAATTGACCTTGGGGGCGGACACACACTTGGCGAAACCCTAATTAAAACCAATTAAGTGCGGCATTAAGCTCACTGAACCTCCCCATAGAATGTGGCTTGAACATGCAATGGAAATGGAAATGGCAATGGCCATGGCAATCGCGATAGCTCTGGCTGTAGCTGTAGCTGTGGCTGTGGCCGTGCCTGTGGAATGACGCTTACAGATGGATGACTGCAAGATGAATTTTTATCTTTCAACAGCTGCACCTGATAAAACTTGGCATAACTTGTGTCCGCCTCCCCGCCTCCTGCGCACAACTTCGTGCGGCAGCTGTTTAACCGCTTTGTCGGCAAACGTCTGAGAACGAGAGAGGCAGAGAGAGAGAGAGAGAATGCAATCATCAAACGGTTTTGTGGTCTGCGGAGCGAACGGAGTACACAGATCGCAGAGATCTGGCACTGGGGAGCAGCTGGTGCCGGGCATTATTTGAATTGTTGTCTGCCAGAACTCTCGGATCATTAGTGGTCGCTCGGTCAGTGCCCAGAACAGTCCCGAGAAAAGTGAAAATCGGCAAAAGTTGCTTGTTTGCCACAAAGCAAATCGAGACGATGTTTCTTTTCACATAATTTCCGCACCTTTCAACAAACTGCTTCCTGTTCCTATTTTCCGTAGCGTTGCCCCCACCAACGAGTCGCTCCCAAAACTCCACCCATCTATGTAATGTAATGTGGTCTACACATAAGCCTCAATCACATAACAGGGCAGCAGCACTCTTTATGCGAATCAATGGGAATGCTGCACCCCCGCGACTCGAACGGAACTGCAGGGAATGGCAGCCAAATGGCAGCCAAATGGCGCATAATGCCCGGCTTTGTCACACTTGGTCGCTTGGCTTTGGTGGCTGTGGGCTCCACCTATAGCTCCACCACTTTCCCATGCGAAGCCACAGCTTGTGCCGGGGGCTGGGTCTCATCTGCCGCTGCCGCCGCTGCCTTCACTCTGCAAACAATACAAATTCCAGTTGCAGACATCATCGGATCGCATTACAGCGACGACAACGACAACGGCAGAGGCAGCGCCGCTCATTGATGCGAAATCGGGTCAATACGGTATTTCGGAGGGAGTACCCCGCACCCACCCATACGACGCGCCGTATCGATGACAATTGCAAACTGATTTGCGCTGATTTACCCTCCGCGCTAAACACGGAAGCCGCGGCATTCACTGCGGAACGGGAAGCGGAGCAGCTGTAGAGCTAAAGAGCTGATGGAAAATTAATTGTTTCAATTAAAATATGCTCTAAAATTAGCTCCAAATCCGACGTTGACAACACTCTCCAGTCCACTCCATAATTTATGGGGAAGCTTGCCCGTAAACAGCCACCGAAATCCCATTTTCATGGCACTCGAGGCGCCTCCAGGGCAGCACTTGCTGGGAAAATCAATTCCAGGGGATTAGGGGGAGTCTATTTTTGGCAGTACTTACCGTTCCGAGTGGTGCTGGCGAGGGAGCCGGTCGTGGAGCTGCTGCTGCTGCTGACGTCATTGCTGCTGCTGTTTCTATGGTGGCTCAGTTCGGCCACTGGGCTGGATCCGGGCTTGTGCTCCTCATCCAGGACAACCACAGGCACGGCTGTGACCAGCTTGTAGTCGGGCAGGTGACCTGCAGAAGAATAAGGAAGCGCACACGCACGGGTTCATTAGCCTCGGCTGATGGTTCAGTGCCCAAGGAGCACATAGATAATGCTGCACCAGTGATAGCTGGGCGATAAGCATAGGAGAGGCACCCCCAAAGGGCCCCAGTCGCAGCGCATAAACAGTTTGATTGCAATTTTCCACCAAAATGGTTGGGCATCTGCCACTCGAAGCGTGGCTGGGATTTCCACTTGTCTTGGGTCTCGCCGGAGCGATCGCCGACGGGGATCTGTACGGAACTCTGCCCGGCCTGGTGCTGCGCCAGCTGAACGGCAGCCACTCGGACTTCGAGGGATGGAGCAGGCGGCTGAGCCAGGCCCTGCTGCCCGAGCAGCAGCAGCGTGTGGCATGGAACATGCCCTGGATGGATGCTCTGGCGGCGGGCAGCAGTCCCTTGGAGTTGCAGGAACAGCTGGAGCCGAGCAATCCGCTCAAGCTGCAGCTCTGGCTGGGACTCTACTGGCACCTGCGACGCTCCCAGCGCCTGGACGTCGGGCTGACCTCTGACTTTGCCCGGACTCTGCGGCGACTCCGAGTGCAGCAGGCGGCACTGTGGAACCCCCAGCTGCAGAACATGTGGCAGAGCCTGCCCCGCTCCATGCGGCTCTTGCTCGACAGCCGCTGGCTGTGCCTGCAGCACGAGCGCGAGATGCTCTACGCCTTGGGCGGACGACGCCTGCAGCTGGGGGCGAACAGCAACTGCAGCATGTGGCAAGTGCAGGAGCTGCCACAGCAGAGCCGCCACTGGCGGCGTCTCGTCAATGTGTGCGACAAGAATAGCCAATGGTTCGTCAGCATGCGGCACGACGACACGCCGCACGCGCTGCACAGTGCGCCCAGCCACAGGGCCCGCCAGTTGTGTGTCCTCAACGGACTGAGCTACCTGGGGGATGCCTCTGCGGACGCCGACTGCCGCTGGGCGCTGAGCGACTGCAGCCACTTGCCACAAATATTGTCGAGTCGCAATAAAAGCTAGTGGAAGGTGTTTTGGGGGGAGTGTTTGCTCTACTCACCATTCGGCGTCAGGGATCTGCTGTGGCTGCCCGCGGATGCGGCTGCTCCTCCGCCTGCCGCCCCCTTCTCGTACAGGCAGCTGCTGGAGGCCGCGTGCAGTCGCTGTGCCACATATTGCTGGTACTGGGCGGCATGCTGCTGCTGCTGCTGCTGGATGGAGGCAATGCTGTTGCTGCTGTCGTATCTGAGGAGCAGTGTGGCCGACGAGCTGCCCAACTTTTGGGGCATGGGCACATAGATTGTGGGCTGCTGCTGTTGCTGTTGCTGCTGCTGTTGGCGGTGCAAGGTGTTGGCCTCTTGCAGCGACATCACCGATATGCCCGACGGGGTCTGGCGGCCACTTAATAGACATGTGGGCGTGGCCGTGCGTAACGGCTGCTGCTGCTGTTGCTGCTGTTGCAGATTGCCGCCAGATGTGGCCGATGTTGCAGTGGCCGTTGCGGTGGCCACCGCCCCATTGCTGGCCAGCGTGGTGCAGCTGAGGATCATCACGGGCGACTTGTCGTGCAGATCAGGCAGAGACGAGGATATCGCGGTGCTGCTCACAATGCTCTTGTTCAGTCGGCTGTTGCATGTTGCACGTGTGCTGCTGCTGCTCGGATAAATGTTGCTGCTGCCGCTGCCGCTCTTCTCCGCTTGCAGTTGCCGCTGCTGCTGCTGCTGTTGTTGCTGCTGCTGCTGCTGCTGCTGTAGTGTGCTGTAGGTGTCCGTGGATTTGCGCGTTTTGAAGAGACGCATGCTACGTGGTTGCTGCAAGTGTAGGAGTGCACACACAATTGTGGGTTAATTTCGGGCCAAGCAAAACGTAAGCGCTAAACCCAAAACCCAAATCCAGCAACCCAAATCTAGCTGCAAGCCCCACACTCGACATTCCCTTGCTGTTTCCGTTCAACGGAGCGTATAATTAACACAAATCGCAACCTCGGTGGCGCCTCGAAAGTAAGACAAAGCTCCAACAAATGGCTAGCCATCGATTTCCTACTTTCTTGGGCATGCTTTTGGGCCTCAGGAATTATATACACAAAGGAAAACCTTTGCGGAAGTAAACGTGCAATGGAATCTGCGAGTATTTGTTTGCTCTGCTGCAACCACTCCAGGATCTGGCTCTGGCTGGGCTCTATTTATAGCGCGGGCCACAGCTCAACGGCTCTACGCATATTTATAGTTCCCTATAAATAAGTACGCGCAGCGACAGGCAGCGACAAGTGGCTTATCAATCTTATCAGGCGACACAGACGACACTTCCCCCATAGGCATATGCTAATGAGGTTCGTTGGCTGGCTTATCGGTTCAATAAACGCCTCAAAGGTGATTACCAGCAATAAACCACAAAAAAAACAAATCCACACATATGTAAATATTTATTTATGTATTTATTTGTGTATTTATTTGTGTGTACTGTCTATCTGCTTATTTAATATTTGTGAGTGCTCCGCGACTCTTTTTGTTTTTAGCCACTATTTCACTCGCTGCTGGGGTTTCTGCCTGATTAGTGTACGAAATGAATCAAGGTCGCCCAACAGCTGCCGCGTGGGTGGACGGGCGGGCACTGAACTACGCACAAAACGATTAGAGGGAGGAGTAGCACCAACAGCAGCAGCAGCTGAAGCCACAGCTGGCGATGTCAATTGGCTAATTTACTCAGCTGCCTTTTACTTTTCAAATTAGCCAGACCATAGTCAAAGCTAATTTGATGTTTTTTACGAGTGGTAAGCGACAGTCAGCCAACAGTCAACAGCATGCAGCAGGCTGCCTGCAATCGCAACACCCGCCCCTGCCAGTGGCCGCTGCTAATTGATGTGACATTTGCGTCTGCATCTGCGGGCGACGCATTTGGCGGACGCCAAGTGCCGTGCTGTGGGGCACAGTGGTATGTCGACGGGGGGAATTCGATTCTGCCCCAATCCAGGCAGACACAAAGACTATGACAGCTCTGATTATTGCTTTGTTCCGACTATCGATTGAGACTACCCCACCTGGCTGTCCAGTATATTTTCTACACTAACGAATCTTCTGCAATTTGCATTACTTGTCGTCCAATCCCTGACCACTGTCGCTGTCGCTGTCGCTGTCGCTGCCTCTGCTTGGAGCCCGTAGCCACTGGGAAACATCCAATGAAGCGCAGCTCAGCGCCAGTGGCAATTCCTGCGTGGGGCTTCCTTTGGCTACTGTGCAGCCATAATTTTGCTAATTTTATCAGACGCTTTGAACCTTGTCTGGCTGATTTTTATGGACGCTTTTAGCCGTGTCCATAGAGGATGTGGCAGAACCTTAGATCCGAACAATATGTTGTCGTAATGTGCATTTAATTGGTCACCGAGGTCGTTGCCATAAATTTCGCTGTGTGCGTGGCTGTGGCTGTCGCTGTGTGCCTCTAATTAATAGTGCAAAATTTTAATGGCCATCGTCGGATGATAGTCAGAGATGGAATCGGAATTGGAATCAGAATCGTAGTCGCAGTCGTCGTCGTCGTCGGAGTTATAGTCAAAGTGGAAGCCCGAGAGCAAATGGCCGTCTTGTTTATGGGGCGAAACCAGTTTCAAGGACGAGCCGCTGGCGCGATTCCAAGAACTTCACTTGGCTCATTACCGCATGACGATCGTCATCGTCGATGTGCATGTGGAGGAGCACATCGACTCTCCAGACGCTCAATGGGATGGGATGGGATGCGATGGGATGGGGCTAGGCTAGGGATGGAAGGTGGCGCGTAGCGAAAACGTGACTCTCGACTCGTCTCTTTGGGGCTGACGATTGCTAAACTATTTTTTAAACTGCCTTTCAGTCGGACAAGGACAAGGCTAAGCCGATGGCCCCTCGCATATTTCTCTGCACTTAATTTTATTTTAATTTGCAAGCAGCAGCAGCAGCGGCTGCTGCAGCGGCATCGTCCTCGTTCCTTTTCTTTTTCTTAATAAGTAATAACCGCATTTTCCCCGGCTTTTAGTGTGATCCACTCGAAGAGCTGCTGGAGAGGCAGAGCCAGAGCCCGAGACAGAGCCCGAGCCAGCGTCGAGGCAATCGCCGCCGCATAGTTGTAAAATTCCTGTAAACAAGACGAGGTTGCTGGCCACAGCTGTGGCATGTGGCAGCCTGGAGACCGTACTGAATGCTACACATACACAGACACAGCACCAGCACACACACACACACAGCCATTCAGATGATCCCCCCGACAATTGCAGCAATGGATTGGCACTGGCCCCACGGGTTGCCCAAAGAGTTCTACAGCCACCGAGTGGAGAATGAATGGAGAGACTCAGAGCCAAGAAAAAGCAGAGACAAATGGATGGATTTCCCTTGGAAATTGCCCTGCCTTTGAGCATGCCACCAACTGCTTGAGCAGCCCACGCGGTTGGGGGCAGCATTATCACGGCCAGCCCCAGAGCTGTTACCTTTTGTTGCCACAAACTTTTTGAGTTATTTTTCCAGTGCATGTGCCTTATGTACAATACATATTCATATACATCTATATACATATGTATGTGGCCTATCTACCATGCGCCTACATATCCATGTGCTGCGGCTGCTGCTGCTGCTGCTGTGTGTGTGCTACTACTGGCAAGTCCGCATTCTTTTAAAGGTTGCCCCAAGTTGGCCAGAGCCGGGGCCAGCCTCAGATCGCAAGCGTAAGAGCCAAAGACAGAGCCGCCTGGCATAGCAGACCAGTTCGAACGAAACATAAACCAAAACCGAAACCGAAAACCGAAAACCAAAAAACATTTGCCCGCCGGCCGCCTTGAATGGTGCGTCGGCGTCAGCTTCGCAGGCAGCGGCAGCAGCAGCAGCGTCTTGGGGCAGAGGTTGTGGCGCATGCGGCCAGTTTTCGTTTTCGTTTTAATGTTGTGGCTGCTGTTGTTGGCGGCCTGTTCTTAGTAGCCCAAACAAGTACACAAAACGATTGAAAGCAGATCGATTAATGCAGTGTCATATACAAAATGGGGAAGAATTAGAGCATATAGAATATATATACAGAATATAGCCAGAGCTGCCGATTTATACAGCCATAGCTGTATTGACGCGGCTGTTCTTTATAGATTCAGGAATTATATTTTTCGCTCTGGCCCTGCTCTGGCTCTGGCATCGTTTCTGTGCCGTTTTTTTTTATCAACATTTTGAGCATTTTTGGACGCCAATCACAGATTTAATTGCGGCACGACACGCGGCCAGAAATCGAACGGTTGCAGCCAGGCGCAGAGCGGGCGGGGAGCGCGGCAGAGTGGAAAGTGGCTGACCTTCAGGCGGCCGTGCGCGGGCTGCCACCTGTTTGCCCAGTCCCCAGTCCCCAGACATCGGAATATCGGAATGGCCAGTGGAACAGTTGCCGGTGGACGCTGTTCCTGCTAATTAGGCGTATCAAAATGATTATCCTCTCTGCTGCTGTTGCTGCTGCTGTTGCTGCTGTTGCAACTGTGACTCATCCTCGCATGGCGCTGCGGCTGTGTTGGTGTGTGCTGCGGCATATTTGTTGCTGGAATGTTGCTGCCACACTCGCCTGGCTATAAATAGTTAACCTAATCAAAATGCAGGCGTGTAAGCCAAGCATTTGCATAGTTCTAGCTGCATGTTGCTGCTGCCTGCTGCCTGTTGCTGTTGCCTGCTGCCTGTTGCTCTGGGCAATTATCTTTGGCATGCGCAGACATTGGTCTAAATGTCAGGCTAAATTATGATGCATTCAGCTATTACGTCTAATAGTCCGAAATTCATGCACGTGTGCAACTATTTTTAGTTGTTGCCGGAGTCGCCGGCACCAACCCCACCAATGACAGATCACTGAAACCTGCTGCTGCAGCTCCTCCTCCTTTTGGCTGCTGCTGCTGCTGCAACTATTTGATGCATGTCTCTGGCTGCGCCCTTTTCTACGCTAATTAAGCCGAGACTTGCACTTGGCCGAGACTTCCAGTCGCAGAACGCAGAACCCAGACGCGGCCAAGGCCTCTCCGCTTGCCATCTGACGATGGGAGAGGGAGGAGCAACAGCAGCAGGAGGGAGGCGCATGGCCTGCAGCGTTTGCAACATTTAATCATCACATTGCTGCAGAAATCGTATCATTAGCGTTTTTACGATTACGCGCTTTATCAAAATAGCTGCGGCAGCCAACAGCCAACAGCAGCAGCCACATGTGCAGAGGCAGGCAGTGGCAATAGTGGTGGCAGGTTGCTGGCCCGCACTCGTACGATGGGCTGCATGTGCTGCCAATTCGAGCAGAATGCTGCTGATAAAGTTTCAACTACTTGTCGACACATCGACTCGATTGTCTGCCCTGGCTCAATGGCTTTACTTAATGCAGATAAAAGAGTGTCTGTCGGCCAGATAAGATCCCCTCCCCGCATTGCATGGCTAGATATTAGATTTGGAGATTCATTGAGCTGCTTGCTGCCTGTGAGATATTTTTTGCCTTTGCATTCCACTGTCCATGGGATGATTAAATATTTTGTGTCTTTTCAGTGGAAAATTGCCCGAACACACAGACGCAGCGCAGACATAAAACGAAAAGTGAAGTGAGGAAGGGGCTGGCAGAAAAAATTCTAATCAATGCTATCAGCAGCGCTGCTGTGGCGGCGGTTGCAACATTTGTCGCTGATGGCAGTGCTGCAGCTGCTGCTGATGGCCTGGACGCAACTTTGTCGTTGCTGCTGCTGCTGCGGCTGTTGCACGTACATGTAATTTTTTTAATTGCAGACAACAATTTCGCAATTGGTGCAGAGACGATGCCAGCAGCAAATTTCCAGCTATGATTTTCATGCGCGGCCCGCCACACACACCCACAACTTGCCCCTTCCAGTGCACTCCTCACTCAGCCCAAAAACAACTGTTTGATGGTGGCCAAGAGAGCAAACAACAGTTGGTGGCCGTGAGCCGTAAGCCTATACTTTCACTGCTGTTGCTGCCACATGTGTTGACAGGCAATCCACAAAAAAAGGATGCCACATCCTTGCTGCTGCTGTTACTGCTGGCACATTTGTAACTCAACACCAGACGCCACATGTGATGCAACAGGCAACAGGCAACAGGCAACAGGGGACAGGCGACATCATGTGATGTGATGTGATGCTTCACTTAATCAGGTGTTGCCACTGATCCGCAACGACAATTACACACGAGTGCTGGTTGTGCTCTTGTTGTTGCTGGTGCTGCTGCTGCTGCTGCTGCAACTTGTGGCAATTATGCCTTGAACTTGTTCTGAACACGCTCTGCAATGACAATTTCATTCCAATCTGCCGCTGCTGCTGTTGCTGTTGCTGTTGTTGCTCTTAGAGGTTGTTCAACCCTTGCCACAGCGACAGCAACAGTCGCTGCCACAGCTTTCCTGGCTTGTCATTAGCTAATGTATGACGGCAGCAAGAGGCAGCAATCATTGGACTGCACTGGACGCCACTGGAGCGGAGTGGATGCGAGTGGATCGGATCGGAGTGGTACTGGAATGCTCATGAACCGCATGAACCTCAATTATTGTACACATGCTCGCATGTGTGTGCACACGGGGAATGCCTGCGATGCGTTGCAGCTGCGGCTCTGCCCATTACCATGATGCAGTTGGTTCTAGATCATCTCTACCTGGCTGCAACTTCTCTTTCAAGTGTGAAGTGCTGGGCGCATGAAAAGTGAAAGGCAAACAACAGCAGAGGCTGGGGTTGCTTTGGGCTTTGCTTTGCTCTGTCAACATCTTTATGCTGATCTTTATGCTAGCCATTAGTACGGGGCAGGCAATCTCCGACTCATCCGTCCAACGGGTTGGGCAACAGATCGACAGGCTGGTCGGCCTGTCCCCACAACTCACTTTTGACACCTCAATGATTTTGTGTGTCAGGCAAACACATGAAGCGACAAATTCCACGACACCAAAACAATAAATGCGCATACAATAAAAGATATAGATATAGATGCAGATAGAGGGACAGAGATTCAGCTGGGCATCTGTCACATTTCACTTTTCAGTCGTGACATTTTACCAAAGGGTTTTCTCGTTTGCTCCGCGCTTGCTTGCACGATAACTGATCGATGATTTCCCCCGATAGCTGCTCATTAGCCGGCAACACAAATCACCTGAAAGCACTAACAAGCTCCAAGAAGTCACCAAGCCAAAGGCAGCAAACTCGTACTCGTCCTCGTCCTCCTATGCGTATGCGTCATTCTCTCGTATGCCACTCGAGGCGAAAGCAATTTCCTTGGAAAATTGCTGCCTCCGCAGTGCAGTGCGGAGCTTCATCAATTTTTATCGATGAAGACCCATTTGGTTGATAACTCCATTTGTGGCAAATGTTGCGCACGCGCGTTTTAGTTGCTGCTGCTGTTGTTGATGATGCTGTTGCTGTTGGTTCTTGTTGCTGCTGGTCCTGCACCTTCTCCTACTCCTGCTGCTGCTGTTGCTGCTGCTGCTTCTTCTGCTGTTGCCGTTAGTAAATTTCGCGCGAAAAACTTCAAAGTTAGTCTGGTAGCTGGCCAAGCGAGCACCTTTCCATGCCGCTGCAGTTGTTGTTGATGTTGCCACTGCCACTGTTGCAAAAGGCAGGCGCACGTGTTGCTATGCACGCTATGAGGATGTTGCTGCCGTAACAGTTGCAATTGTTGCTGCTGTTGCTGCTGCCCCTGGACTGTCACTGGCCGTTTAGGCCAAACTTGGTAAATTGTTTTGTTGCGCACTGAACGTTGGCCTTTCTTTCGAGGCCCGTTCCCGCTTATATGGACATCAGTGGCTGCTGCTGTCTCCGAGTGAGAGTTGCATACTAATGGTGGCTCGCTCTTGGTCTGCCAGCAATTTTAATTACCACATTCGGCGGCAGGCGGCAGGCTCAGGCTCAGGCTCAGACTGGGCTTGAAGCCGGGCAGTGCTGCATTCGGCTGCCGCATTGATTTGGCACAATTTACATATCAAAGCGAGCGAAGCAAACTTCCTGTTCCACACCCATCCATATCCGTACGGAGCAGCAGCAGTAGCAGCCACAGCCACAGCATAAGCAGATGTTCCCCATGGGTCAAGCCCGAGTGGTTGGCCATTTACAGCAGCCACAGCAGCGGGAGCCACTTGAGTGCCTGCAACACAAGACGAAGCAGCCACTGACTTGGCTGCTGCTGGGAGTCCATTGGCCCTCATGCTGTTTACTTGCACCATTTTTTGTTGCTGTCGCTCGTTGCATATACCCTTTGAGAGGGTAACATCAGTTGTACCCCAGGTTTGCCATCATCGATCTTATGGGAGAATATTGAACAGCACAGATCCAAGAGCGTCGCGCTCTGCACGAGTATCTAAATCTTCGGCGTGTGCTGCTTTTGTTGGCTGCCACATTACGTGTTTTGGATGTTGCTGCCACCAATGCTGATGCTGATGCTGTGCTGTTGCCGCTGTGCGAGTGCTCATTGCACTGAGCAGCAGCAGCAGCCCCAGCCGCCTCTTCTCTTCCTTTCTGTGGGCATTAAAATTACTCGGCATGTAATTAGTTTGCTTCGTTTTTTGTGTCTTTCTGTAGCTGCAAGTATGTGTACCTTGTATCGTGTCGATCGCTGCGTGTGGCATCGCCCCGCCAGTGATGGATGCAACATGCTCCCCTGCTTCTGGCCAAAGGTGTTATTTTTATGGCTTTATAATGTGAGTCAGTTGGGTTGCCTGCTGCCCCGTTATGTGGCCTGTCAATCACTGGACGTCGCTTTATAATTTGCACAATGGCCAAGAACGAAACGAAACGAAACAACAGCGAAGCAACAGATGGAGAACGAGAACGAAAGCAGCAAAGTAACCAAACCGAACAGAACCGAACCGAAAGGAAAGCAATGGATTGCTGCAGCTTGGGCCAAGATGCCTTCGCGGAGGAAACCCATAAAAGAATGTGTCTCATGGATCAGAGCAGGCATCCCACATGGAGAAAGTAAACTATGCCAGGGCACTGGAAACTTCTGGCTTTTATTTGCAGCATCCCATGGATATTCTCCAGCAAAGCAGCTAGCTTTATGCCGTCTTTCTGCTCATATTCTACTTTATTTTCCCCTCTTTATATATCTCTTTATATCTCTCTTGATCTCCACGTTCATCGACAATTTGAGTTTTCGATTTTCATGCCAGGCCATGCCCCCTACTGCCGCTTTCATCGCCCTCCCCGCCAGATGCATTCTCCTGCCGCTATGGAGGTTCGGCTCGGTTCTGTTGTTTCCGTTTGTGCCACTTGTGTCCAGTTGAGTTGAAAATTATTGTGATTATGGTAAGCTCTTGTTGCCTTTTCTGATGCTGATGCTGAGTCGATCTCCAGTCGGATCTGCTGCTGGTGTGCACCTGCTGCTTATGTGGCTCAGATTCCGCAACAGCTTGCAGTTTGCATACTGCCATGCCACATGGCACCACATGTGGTGCTGGCTGCAGTCTTTTATTGCTTTGGCTGTGGCTTTGGCTTGGGGTTTGACTTGGGCCTGCTGCTTGGTGTTTTCCATTGTTAGACTCGTTTGGTCGCCGCTTAATTGCCGCCTTGGATTCGGATTCGTATTCAGATTCGTATTCGTATTTGTTTCTGATTCTGGATCTGTTTGCTCAGCTCTTTGCCATCGCAGTGCTAAACACGGCACAGCTGCAGCTGCACAGCGACTCTCACGAGGCGTGACTAATCAATCGACGAGACCAGCCAGGGCTTTTCTCCATCATCCATCGCTTAAGCGCGTCTGCATCTGCATCTACACATGTATCTGCGTCTATTGGTATGTCTATGGCCAGGTCGAGTCATTCCCTTGATTGGCACTCCAATGTCGAATTCATCTTTTATTTTTGATGTTTTTCGTTTGTGTGGGGATGGGACGCGCCCTGCACTGCCCTGCCCTGCCCTGCCACGCAAAGGCGTGCTTTTGTGCCTCTTTTGGCTCTCTGTGTTTGTGTGTGTGTGCGTGTGCAGCATGTGGCAGATAAATCTCTTGCATAAAGTGCGCTCAGACATCAGACATTCAGGTCTCGTCGCTCTGCTGCGGCCCACATCTACGCCGAGCAGCAAGCACCAAAACTCGATGCTAATCAAACGAAACTTTGGAGACTTTCCCAAAAGCCAAAAACTTCATATTTGACCTTCAAATGGTGGCTGCTCGATGCTCGCTGCTGTGGCAGCCACGCCCACCCCCCCCCTATAGCCTCTGAGGCCCCTGAAGCCACACACACCAAAAAAGTGGCTGCCATTTCACTCAACGGAGTTGGAGTCCGAGTCGGAGTCGGAGTCGCGTAGCCGTAGCCTCGTGGCTGGGAGTCGAAGTTGAAGTTGAGTTCTTCACGACAGACGAGCAATCTATCAAAGCTTCTGTGGCTGTGGCAGAGCATAATACATAATAATATTTGTGCAAAGTGTTAAGGCAACAAAACAGCAGACAGTAGCAGACATACCCAGACGATAGCGGCAGGGAGGAGTAGCAGCAGGAGGAGAAGGATCTCCATCCGCAGCTACTGGATGACCAAGGAAGAACATCTAAACAGCCACCACAAGATGGGGCAGACCTCAGGGGCAGGCTCAGTAGAGCAGAGGAGCCGAGGAGCCGAGGCAGAGCTTAGGTGGAAGGAACGACGGACAACGGACGACGGACGACGACGACAACGTTTTGTTTTAATTTACTCGACGCCGCCGCCAACGACATTGTTGTTGTTGTTGCTGCTGTTGCTGTTGCTGCTGCCTTCGATGTTGCTGATGTTGCTGTTGCTGTTGGGTTTCCTGTTTAGATAGTTTTTTGTGATTTTATGCGATACACCTTCCATGTACAACTGTTAGGCGGTGGCTGGGGCACGGGGCAAGGGACTGTGGCAGGGACTGTGCCAGGGACTGGGGCTGCTGCTGTTCGTCCACTTTGATGTACGTACACTTTGAAATGTTGTTGATGAGTACGCGAGATTTTTAAAAGATTGCAACACGGCAGCAGCAGCAACGGCAACGGCAGATGAGCCAGACGAGGCAGCCAGCCAGCGACTCTGTTGGCTTATATAATAAATTTTAATGCACGCCCGCCCTGGACATAGCGGATGGACGTGGAGCAGTCCCAGCCACTGGCCCTGCTCCCTGCCAACGCTTACAGTGGCTGCAGATTAATTGAAAAGGTTTCAGCGCAGATTTCCCTCATTCGACTCCACTGTACCACACTTATGACTTATGCTGTCCCTTTGCTGCTCGTCTCACACCTTGCTTGGCCACAACAAGAACCACAGCAATAACAGCAGTTGCATTAGCCTGGCCCAAAGCCTTCACCAACATGCAGCAAACAAATCCAAAAACAAAAGACTCGGGAAACGAACTCGATGCTGAAACTGAATCAAAGTTCAGTTTAGTTTGGTTTCAGTCTTCGGCAATTATATCAATTAACTAAAGACCCGACTGCGGCATGGGGGGGCACACACAGCACACAGAGCAGCCAGAGGGACAGGGGCAATTTTGGGGGCTGGACCTGGGAGACGCCCCAGCAGAGAGGAAAAGAGCCAGTCATTGAGGCACAGCCAGGGGCAATTATAGAGCATAAAACATCGATAATCATAATAATTAAGGATGACTGGCCAGAAAGACAGCCAAGGAGCTGCCTGCAGCCTTTTGCCTGCTGCCTGCTACCTGTGACAACGCACACAGTAGCCCCACATCCCAGAAGATTACAGAGGAAGACGGTGGTGATGCTGCTGCTGCTGCTGCACATAAATTGTTAATTAAAGCCTATTTAGGGGTTTTAGGAACCCCAAAACATTTATTCTTCTCGATGATTTGTGCATTTAGAAAGTGTATTCCATTCCCCAACGGATGCCGCCAACCATTGTTCGTGAATGAAAAGAACCAAGCAGCCATAGAGCATTTCTTTTCGTCATAATTCTTTGAAAGATGTTCCTCAATCAAGAATCATGGCTCCATACAAAAGCCCCCGAAAGAGGTTGACTTCTTCCGTGAACCAAAACAAAACAAAACAAAAAAAAATCCAAGAACGAATCACACAGAAAACGCAACAAAAAAATGGCAGAAACTGTAACAAATTTATTTATGAAGTTCGCCCCGACTTTTGTCTGCTTTAAAGTATCATTTTTTGTCGACAGATAAATCGGTTTTTGTTGGCTATTTTGGCAAGACAACAGACAAACAGCACAAGCAGCACAAACAGCACGAACAATTGGCAATTTGCTGGGAGTTGTGTTGACACAAATGAGGAGGGGAAATATCAATTTGCATTGAGCCAAAATGCTCGATGTGTGAATGGTGGCTGCAGGCCACAGCTGTAGATAGACATCTAATTAAATAATGGCTAATGATCCGAACAAGACCAAAATGGGCTGCAGATACAAATGATTCATGGGATTTGGGGCACGCAGGGCGAAGCGAACAAAGAGCTGGCCATAAACTTGACCCACAAAGATCATGAATCACTTTTCTTGATGCTCTTTATTTTTTGGGACGAGGATGAGGCAAAGAAAATGAAGAAATATTACTGACACAAAACACTGGCAGTCAAAAAACCTGGCAAAAACAAATGACTAAGTGAAAAGAAGAGAAAAACACAACGAAAAAAAACGGGCTACAAGTTAATTTGAAGATGATTTATGCACTCGCCTGGAAATCATTCTCAAAGGTAAAATCATAATCATCGGCGCATCCAGGCTGCGAGGGAAATCATTCTCAAGATCTGAAAGTCCACTCAACCACTGAAACCAAAGCCCCAGAGACGAATTCAATTTCACTTTGGCACCCAACCCATTTCATGCATGAATTGTGCTCTGGAGGGAAAACTACGAGTATTCCACGAGTATTTTCTTGTGGCATTTCTGCCATTTAATTTTCTCAGCTTTTCACTTTTTCAAATTGTCTTTCTGTTGGTTGTCATTTGCAAAGGTTTCGGTTTCTCTGCTGTTTTTTTTTCAAATTAATATTTTTGATTAACAAAACCGAAACTTGTTGTGCAGTTAAGCAGCAAGACCCCACACTCGTAAAAGCCATAACTGGAGCATGAAAACTTGTCAAATGAATGATACCCGTAGACGTGCGAGTGCGAGTGTCTCTCTGGAATTCTCAGCTTTCCTGTGACTTCTTTGCGACTGCCATGGAAATTGCAGGCCATAATTACAGGCAAATCGATTGGCCAGGCTCTAATGAACGCGATGATCATTAGCTGATCTCCGAGAGATATTTGCTGTCAAGATTTGCAGAGCCAACAAATGGCCCAAGGGGCGCATAATTGCTTGACAAATATCTCAGATTGTTTTTGTGGGTTTCACACTTACCTCTTAATGGGTTTCGGCTGCTTTCGGAATTCGGGAGTGTTTCGTCAGAGATCTGCAGAGAATCGAAAAGAAAGAGAACTCCAATTAGGTTGCCAAATCGATTTGCGAATCAAAAAATATCCGCGATCGCGGCATCGTGCCACATGAGCACATAAATCAGGAAACTTCATTAAAACGACTGCCAAAATCTACGAATATAAATCTAAGCTGCAAGTGTTGCACTTGCCACTGCAACCTGCAGCAACACTACGTGACCAAGGAGACGGGGAACTGGGAACAGAGGAATAAATAACTCAATTTAGGAACGGCAAAAAAAGTGTTAACTTGAATTTTGCCAATAAATCAATGGAGTGGAGGGACCGCGGCTCGTGATTAGCGTTCCCCCCCCCGCTCCACACGATGGCTGCTTATCGCTTCGTTCGTCCCCGTTGAAAAGTAATTCCCCTCCCCACGAATGATTCCGGAAGACTTCTTCCAATCATCATCGCCAGAGAGAGCAGCAGCAGGGAATCGGCTCGGCTCGGATGGGGGAAACACGAAACGAGATACGAGATTGGGCAGCCGTCAGGCCGCCTGACAGGCAATAACTTTGGCAATCTTTTTCGGCCAAGCTTTTTTGGTTTCTTCTCCCTTTTCGGCCGCAGTCCCATAAGCGTTGAGTTGTTTATTATAAATATTACAAGAGTTTCGGCTCCGAATGGGCGATTCTGCATGCTTCACGCTTGTCAAATTGTCTCGCAGATTCATCTGCGTGTCTCTCCGCGCGCGCAGATCTCGCAGATCTCAATCTTCAGTCTGATTTCGCTGTTGAACCATCCATCAAAGCAAATTGAAATTAAGTTCCGCAAATATTGTATTTATGAACTCCCATTTCTTAAATTCCTTCTTTAACATTTGCTTTTAGTTATAAAATTCAATTAAAATTCTGATTGGTACATGACAAAATATTAATTAAAATAATTGTTAAATTCATGGCAATTATCAGCAAATAATTCACGGCAATTACCCAATATGATCAGATATTTTCCGCGCTGAATTAAACCTTTAGGCAGGCATTTTACTTGCTGGATGGATGTCGCTGCCGATGTCTGGGGCCCGAATTCGAGGGGGCTTTCAGTTCGGACAGACGGCTGGGACGGTTCGGACGGTTCTTAAATCCAATCCGGTTCTTATGTGATTATTATGCGACTTGCGACCGGTTTGCAAGGCAAACAGTTTATAATTTTATGCCGTTTTATTTTGCATTTTTGTGCTTTATTTTTATCTCTTACTTTGCTGTGTGAAATATTTTTGTATTTGGCTGCCGTTCGATTTTCTGGGTGAATTTTTACATTTTAAACGCATTTGACACACATGTCGGCCCTTGTCCTCTCCCGAGACCCATCCACACTCGCCATCCCCCCTCAAAACCATCTTGATTTAACTGTAAAACTTCAGTTTATTCGGTTTGTATGCTTCCGATTCAATATTTGGTTGCTTTTCGTTTGCATAATGAAATGTTTGGCATGAAATTAACATCTATATGGTCTTTGGTCTTTGGTCTCTCATAATGGCGCTCTCTGTCTCTATTTCGTGGGGGGGAAATCTATCTGTCTACGCTGATTGTATTTGCTCAAATGATGGGCTTAAAGATCTTTAAAGATGTTGCAACTTTCGTTGCTTCCGCACTCAGACAAGACCAGAGCAGAGCAGACCCTTGGGGCTGACTATATCTTCCGCATATGAGTGGGGAAATGATGCTTACCGCAATTTATTACCCCGGAAAACTCAAGGTTAACTCCACTTGCCGTTGGTTTTACCTCACCATTTCCCCCATTGCGGCAATCCATTTCCCCCGTGCGAAAACGCAACACAGACGCAACGCAACAAAAGGAAAATCATTAAATATCTCATATAGTATGAATTTGCAACTGTTGGTGGCAGACAAAGAGAAAGAGAGCGAGAGAGAGGCATGATAATGATGGTGGTTCCATATATGGCCAAGTGAAAGAAAGAAATGTCCGAAAGAAGAAGCCGCTGCTGCGTTAATTATATGTGCATTTAATGCTTTAATTAATGTTTTCTATCGAGCGGCGACGCGCACTGCAGTGAAAGTTATGAGCACTTAACGGAGAGCTGCTTTCAGAGATATATACAGATATACACTGTATCTGTACCTGCTCATAAATACTCGTATAATTCAAATGGTAATTGATAAACCTGCTAACTTGTTGTGCGTGTGGGGGGAATGCTTGTGCGAGTGTTGGCCAAATATTCGCCAGCTGAAACTGAAATCGAAACGAAACGAGGCTGAAATTGTGGCCCCAATTGAAAGTGCTGTATCTTGAGGGCTGTGGGTGGATGCGATTGTTGAATGAACCACGGATTAGGGAAAGAAATCTCCGCAGCTCTGGGTGCAAATGGGGATCCATCTATATTTGGGCAGAGAGCAAATACAAAGAAAAGTGACTGAAGAGGCTGCCAACAGCTTGGATCAATAATCTGAAGTGTTGGAAATGAATGTTGAATATTCAGTGATAAAGAATATGAATATAGAATAAATCACAGCAACAATTAGTTGACTGAAAAGAAAATCGTTAGAGAGGTTACCCCGAAAACAGTTAAGACTTGAAATGGGTTCAAACTGCACAAAAGATGGTCATAATTTGCGCA
The DNA here is from genome assembly GCA_018150905.1 of Drosophila ambigua. NCBI lineage: Eukaryota > Metazoa > Arthropoda > Insecta > Diptera > Drosophilidae > Drosophila > Drosophila ambigua. The sequence goes on along the minus strand of JAECWS010000001.1, from coordinate 6,911,695 downwards.
CAAATTGATTCCGCGATGGCTATTAAAAGTGATATAAAAGCGGTTTTCCATACTTCGAGTCGGTAATGAAACGGTAGTTCCCTTTCAAAGCATTTGTGTAGGAAACTTGCGGCACACATATGCGTATAAATCAATCACCTTTTATAGGTTTATTTCTATTCAAATACAGCCAGGGCCAGCCAGCCGCTAATTTAAACAAATGTTTTATTAATGAACAAGCGAACTCCGTGCCGAAAGAACCCTCCACTACACTCCACGCCACTCCACTCCAATAATATGGAATCGGGTGAATATATGATGCCATAACCCATTCTATCTGAAGGGAGCAAGGCAAGGGCTTAGCTCGGGGCAACAATGAGATCTATGGACAGGTTATTTCTGGGCTCATTCGGCACCTGCTTGTCAGCTGCTGCTTCTGGTTGTGTTTCTATTGCCATTATCCATTATCCAATATCCAATATCCATCCACACAAAGCGAGATGGAGATCGAAAGACTGCGGGAAATTTGCAATTTTAATGACGTTCGGGTAAGGTTTTGCCGCTGAACCGCAAACCTTATATAACCCGCGCGGAGTGCAAACCTCAGAGAAACCTCGCGGACGGGGGTCTTGGTCTTGGTCTTGGACACGGCCTGAAGCGCTGTCTCTGGCGTTAGCTCATAATGGCAACACACACTGTTTATGGCCCAAGCGAAACGTGCACTTGGCCCGTCCCGGCCCGGCCCGGCCCATCCCCCACTCTCTCCGTTTTCCTCGGCCATAAACCAAGAAACAAGAAATTTCAATTTCAAATTTAAAGCGTCTAACTTTCGCTTTCCTCCGCTGCAAGGAGAGACCCACAGATCTGTGGGAGATTTCTCGTTTCTCGCCGAGAATTCCCCCGCGCAGTTACAGCATTTTGCAGGCAGGCAGGCAGCAGGCAGCAGGCAGCAATTAGCGGATAGACCGCAGGAATCCACACAACACACACACACAAAATAATAAATCAAAACCCAATAAAAATTTAACAAAAATTTGTTGCATGTGCTAATGCGAGAGATGTGGTTGTTGCAACCGGTTGCAGCCCAGCCAAAAAAAAAAACGAAGAAAAAAAAAAGGATAGAAACAAGCAGCTCCAGCCACGAATCCCCAAAACAAAACTGCAAACGACAGCCAGACGACGACGACTTTCCATTTTCAAATGCTGTGCTTGCTGCGCTGTGGCGTGTGGCATGTGCTTTGCTGGGTCTGCAGCCTTCGGGGGGAGCGGGCAGCCCCTGACCACTACGGGCCGGCCACTGCTGCAGCATCGCAGCATCGACAGCAGCCACAACGGCAACGGCGACACAACAGCAACAGCAACAACTTTTCATTTCGTTTTTCACGCGGCGCATGCCAAAAAAACAAAAAGGAAAAAGGAAAAAGGAGAAAGAAAGAAGCAGCCAAACTGCCAAACCAGCGGAAAAGATTTTAATAGAGAATCAAGCGCGGGAAAATGGCGTACCAGAACTATGAGACGCAATTGGTAACACGCTTCCCCAGGGAGATAGAGTATGACTCTTCACCATGGTCCTTCTTTCAACGACTCGCTTGGTGGCGAATTGCAAGGCTTTTCTTATCGTTCTGCGCGCTGTGGGAAAGCGTAGCCAGAGTTCGACTGGATCCGTTGGATATTGATGATTTCGGAAGAGTGGAAAACGCCGAGTCTTCGGACATGTCTGAGCTCTGTCTACGCAGCTGGATGTCGTCGCTCCGCCCCTCCCACGTCGCTGCCTGAAGTTGTAGTCGGAGTTGTGTGGCAAGTGGCAATGTTGACAATTTTCAGCAGTTGTTGCTGCTGCTGCTGCTGTTGTGGTTACAGTTGACCGGTCTTTGCCTTTCACGTGAGCAAATAAAACGAACAAAAAGTCAGCAACAGTTGTGGTAGCAACCACCTGAAGAAGACGGCAACAATGGGCAGCATTTCCCCCATTCGGCCACCTTAAAAGTAGAAGCAGTGCCGCACTTGTTGCTGTTGCTGTTGCTGTTCTTCTGATACCCTTTCAGTTAGGGTATCAGGTATTTCCTACACTCTTGAGTGTCTCGTATGGCAGTGGTGTCCAAAGGGGTATATCGGACTCCGATTATAGCCTTACTTTCTTGTTGTTTATGGCCATGTTGCTGGTGTCGCTAGACTCTCCCACGAGTAGCGTCCACTTTGCTTTTGCTTTTCACTCGCACTCACAGATACACTCACACAGTCACACAAATAATAATTGTTCAATGCCTTTTTTGGCCAAAAGACAGCGGAAATGTTGCTGCTGCTGCTTGTTGTTGCTTCTACACTTGCAGCAGAGAAATAACGACACATCACATTAAAAGTAGTGGGCATCGGGGATCGGGAATGGATTTGTGGATAGTTTTAACTACTTTTCATGCACTAGCGGTTGTGCAGAGTGGTTCGGTGGTTCTTCCTCTCCAGCGGAAGCCGAAACCAAAACCAAACAAAACGAAACACACACAAATCCAAAGCCGCCAAAGCAGAAGGCAAAGCCGTTGGCAAATGCTGTCGATGTCCCGATGTCGATGATGACTCAAGCATAAAAATTCTAAGGCTATGGTGCGATGTCTCCACGGAAGAGCTTCTCTTTGATTATGCGAACCAACGCGAGTGCGAGTCGTCGTCGTCGTCGTGAGTGTACTTCCGTTTGGAAACCCAACAGAAGAACAGACGAACAGAAGAGACTTGGACTTTTGAGGTAGAGGTGCTTTGGGCTAGAGCACGGGACTCGGTTCTTGAGTGCAGCGGAAGCTGGTAAGGTGTTGAAGTAAATACACATCAAAAGTCTTTCCACTTGTACAAAATGATTGTGTGCTCATATTTTTTGGAAGATCATAAATCTTACCGACATTCCCTGCTGCTGTTCTATCACATTTCTCTCCACCCAGTGCAGCACATTTTCACATAGAAATATCAATTAAGTTTCGGACGACAGGCTGGGCTCCAACTTTAATGATGTTCTGGCCTGCATAGGGCCCTTGGTTATGGCCATAACCAATGTGGATTCAATCATTTATCATGTGGCAGAGAGACACGTGGGCAAACATCAGAGCGAAGAGCGAACAGCGAAGAGCGTAGAGAACACAAACAAACTCTCCAGAGACGCAGACGAAGAGGGAGACCCCAAAAGGGTCTTAAATGCAGTTTTTTGACCTCTTTGCGGTATCAACTAATTAACCGTTAACATTACTCGCACGAGTACAGCAACAGCCACAGGTTCCACAAGCTGCGACCTGCAGACAAATTTCCTTACCGCCACTGACAGGTTGACGCCTTTGGGAAATTGTCAACGTCATCTGAGCCCAGCTAATGCTGATGGCTGACTGTAGCTGTAGCTGTAGCTGTGGGGCATATGTATGTATGTATGTATATGTATATCTTTTACCGTTTGTAAACTGTCATATTTCTTGTGGCAGCAGCAGTCGTCAATTTGTTACAGTTTCGACATTATCTTGTGGATCTCTTGATGATTGCTGAATGATTTTCTGCTGATTCTTCTTTTGCCCTTGGCTTTGCATAATTTATGGGATAATTTTGAGCACAAACTGGAAATTCTATGCCCCAAAGTTGGAGATGGAAATTAAATGTAATTAAAGCGGAAATTCAGTAAAAGGCCAAGAGTAAGGATGGGGATAAACTTCCTGGGGAGATCCGCTAATTGTCGCTCCTCAATGGCATTTAAGGCCATCAGAAATTATGCAAGGAATTAAGTAAATTGCGCGCTTAAACTATTTCAGAGTTGCAGCCGAAGAATTCACGCAATTTCCTGTCCCCAATGCGGCTGCCCCCAAAAACATTTGCAACGTTTTGTGTGGCATGCGACGAGGCGAACGTTTTAACGTTCCACCAATGACAAAATACTTGGACTTGAGGGTAATTACGCACGCCACTCGCTACGGGAATCATTAACACATTTCTTAGTCATCATTCTTGGCCATGTTGTCCCTCACCGCTCCGTTCCGCTCTTATCACTCCTCTGTCACTCTCTTTGCCAGAGAGTTGACCCAATTTTCATGACGAATAAAATAACAGTAGCTGTCCACAGTCCCACTGTCTCACTGTCCCACTGTCCACTATCCCGAAACCCCCTCCCGCACACCAGACACTCGAACGAAACTCAAGCGAATCGACGAGACTTTTACTCGCGCATTGAAATTAACATTTTTTGCGCGATTTCTTCTTAGTTTTTTGTGCAGACAGCACAGACAAAACAACAGCAACAACAAAACCGCTGACAGCTGCAATTGCCTCCAGGGGGTGGGTGCTGTAGCGGTGCATTGGGGAAAGGGGTGCGCTAGAGCACTGCAATTAAATGTGAGATTAATTTGCGGATCAGCGTATCAGCAGCCACTTGTGCTGGATGGAATGGTATGGAATGGAATGGTACGGAATGGAATGGAATGGATGCCCTGCCCAGAAATGCCGAACGGAAAATGCAAGTGGCAGAGTTTGTTGAAGCGTGGAGATGGAGAGGGGAAAATGAGGGACGATAAATGGGCCAAGAAATGGTAATCAGATTGGGATTTGTGTCTCAGCCGTGTCTCGGCGTTGGAGAGCGGTAAATTGCTGATAAGTGGGTTGGTTCGGACGGTAAATGGTAAAACAAAGAAAATAAAAGTAGAGTAAAACTAGGAAAACGCTAGTAAAACACTTCTCGATAATAGATAATACAAGAAACATGCAACTATCGTATTCCATAAACCTGATGCCATCCAACCGGCCCGCCCACATCCCGCAGAGTGGACACAGAGCTGAACCCACTGCGAAGGCCAAAGAAAGGTGTCGCCTCATTTGGTGCACCCGAGTTTGTACTTTCAGCGGAAACGCTTGGAAAGAGCAGAAGAAAACGCCTTCACCTCTGTCCAGCGGGGCACAACGCTAATGAAACGGCAAGCAAACGCCAGTAGAACGCCCTGTCCCGTCACTGTAGTCGGGAAAAGCGAAGGCCAAGGAAAAGTGTCGCCGGTCGTCTGCGCCCATTGTCGCCGTTCGACACGTTTGCAATTGCTGTTCGTTCGCTTTCAGCGAGATTCACACGCTTTTTATGGCCAACACATTAACGTGGTTGCCGGCAAATGCCGCCATCATCTCGCTATTGCCAAACGTCCGTTGCAGGGGACTTCAGTTGGAGCGGGAGCGGGAGCTGATCATCATCATCACATGAGTGGCGGCAGAAGCCACAGCAGGCGGCAATTAAAACGCGCGCGAAAGTAAAACGTTTTACAGTTAACAATCAAAAACCAAAACAAAATAAGACAAAGAGAGACTAAAAGCCAAAGAGCGACTACAAAATACCCTAGAAGATGAATATAGAGATACAAATGTATTATTCTAAGCAACATTAAGTGTGAAAAACGGATGGAGAGGATACATAAAAGGGGTCTCCGGGCAAGACTGTTCATTCCTTTAAATCGAATGTGCTTTATCTGTTAAGCGTGGCAAAGTTCAAAGCAAACTTAGAGAGCCCACCGAAAGAGAGGGTGTCACGCGAGATAAAGAGATGAGATGAGATGAAGAAGCACACTCGGAGAAACACATGAGAAGCAATAACAAATTACACATTTAAAAGCTTTGGCTGTGTCGCGTCGCGTCTTGTCTCGTTTCGTTTCTTTTTGCTGCATTTTGTGGCTGCAAACGAAATTGAGTGAAAATTGATATGAATGCAATTATGATTATAGACCTGGGATGGCTTTCCGCTCCACTCGACTCCACGCCACAGAGAGCTCCAATTAAATGCAAATCAGGGCTGAAAGTGATCGTAAGTGATCGCCGCATGCCGCATGCCGCATGCCGCATGCCCTGCAACCCTGCAACCCGACTCGATTAATCTCCAACCGCAAGAAAAGAGATGAAATATTGGACAGTGTCGTGGCTTTAATTACTTTATTACGAGATGAGATTCCGCAACGGCCAAGCCAGCGAATGCTCTGGCAGCCAGGATGAAGTGCTCGTAAAGGAAGGATCGAAGGCGGTGGCCATAGCGGTACTTTGACGTTTAGCCAAAAGACAAATCGCTTACGCCCCCCCTCTGCACTCACTCTCCACTGTACTCCACTCCCGATACGGATACGGATGCTGATGATATTGTGCTGATGATCCCCGGGCCAGGGGCCAGAGCAGGGAGGAGAAGCCCGACATAACCATTTAGTGCACACAATATACAGGAGGTACCCATACGAACAGATCCAAGTACAGTGGGGCACTACGGTATGTGAAAAATAATTTAATTTATAGCCGAGGTAAGGCCCCGCACAGTGGGACAAAGTGAAAGAAATTGAGTGAAAGATACGAGAATGCTCTACGAGTATTTCCCACCCGATGTAAGTCCCCCTACTCGCTACTCTCCCCGAAGGCAATCGAAAACATTTCCCGCTTGTCTGCCACAGTTCTGGCTACACTGTGTCGCGTTTCAGTTTGAAATTCGATGATGACCACACAACAGACGCAGTCTGGAATGCAGCCGAAACCAGAGCCAGAGCCAGGGCCAGGGCCAGAGGCCTCCTTCAACGGGCCACACACAAGAGGCGTGCCCCGGGTCCGGACCCAAACTGAGCCCCCAACGAAATAAGAATTAATATTAAATGCTCTCTCTCTCCCTCTATCGCTCTCTCTCTCTCTCTGTCTCCCTCTGCTGACGGGCACACAGTAGGCGGAGGAGGAGGCGCCCGGAGTTCGTCAATGGAAAAATTAATTAAAAACTGTGCTGCTTCTCCAAAGAAAGTATCCCAAACTAGAGAAATGGCTCATTACAATGATTACGCATACACGTACGCTAGGCGAGAATCCATCCATGGAGTTCTCCGTGGAGAAATGAGTGTGGGGTACGTGAGTGGCACAGACAAAATCGAATCGAATCGAATGGCAAAGAGAAGGTGGAGCAGCAAGGCCTAGAACTAGTCTCGCAAATTGATTGGGGCAGAGCCGCAGAGCCACACTGTGGTGTGTGGAGAATTGACCCACTGTTATTCTGAAATGGTTATAACTGCGCTTTGCTTGGCTAACTGTGGCAAGACCTCAATCCAGATACAAAACGCCGCTTGGCACGCTCTCAGCGTTCTCTGTCTCTCTCCCGCTCTCTCCCTCTGTCTTTGCATTCGATTCCATTCGATTTGTTCAACAAACAGAGAGAGAGAGAGAGGGAGATAGAAGAAGACGGTACGGACCGGACCGCACCGGACCCCCAAAGGTAACTGGCCAAATAGTCTGCTGGCCAATTTGTTTAATTAGCGTACATTTCTTTTGTTGGTCTATTAAACAGCAGCCAGCCATGGCCCAGGGCTGCCCTCAGCGCTCCCTTAATCGCTCGCCAAGTGAGAGTTCATCGAAGCACGCGCAGCAGCGGGGAAAGTCTCATAATTCTCCAGTCTTCGGAGTCAATGAACCGAGAAATTCCTTGTGGGAGAATCATCATTTAGTAGGCGAATGGCAATGACAAGCATGTTGCATGCTAGGTTGCATGGTTGCATGGTTGCATGGTTGCATACTCCGATGATGAGAGTGCCGGAGAGCATCTGTAGAGGGCAGTGTTCATTGCTTCTTTCTGTATCGCTCAATCTGGAATGTGGATGCAGCAAAACGATTGGGGGGAGTCCCAGCTGATGCCAGTTATCCATTGCGATGGCTGCATCTCGCGACCCACCCCCGAGAGTCTTATCAGAAGCAAACGCTTTCGAGCAACAGCTCGTTGTTGCTGTGACTGCCACCGATGCAAATATTTACATGCAGCCGCAGATAAGAGGCCATCAAAGAGATTTTAGTTGACTTATATTTACTTAGATAAAACAGAGCGGGGGTGAGGAACATTCAGGTGAGGATCTGTGTAATTTGGAGGGTTATCTGTAGATCTGTAATCTTTGGATTTCTCTCTCTGCCAGCTCTGCATCGCCATTCCGTAATGTGGCAGCCCATTTCCATTCCCATTCCAGTGGGTACACGCCCCACGCCCGGAAGCATTCATGATGTTGCAACTACGGAGTAAATGCAGCTACTTTTACTTTAGAGCGATCTCTTTCTCTCCCTCTCTGTGGGACTGCTGCTGCGGCTGCTGCTGCTGCTGCTGCTTGCATAAGACACAAAAACTGGCACGGGGCCTGGGCTGCAGCAGGCATAGAGAGAGATACACGCCCCAAATAACCCACTAAACCGGTGACACTCCACCTCTTTCGCTGCACCTCCGTCGCGCCACGCACCGCTCCATTGCACGATCTATGGCCAGGGAGCCTCCACGAGCCGCTAATTCAAACAAATTGCAGCATAAATGCATTATAAAAGGCAGAGGAGCAGCATATCGGGCGACACAGTGTGACAGTAATAATGTCACTCGCACTGTCAGGGGAATAGGGAATGGGGCATGGGGAATGGGGAATGGGGCATGGGGCAGGGTGTGTATAGGGAAATGGATATGCATATGTGGCATAGAGAATGCCAATGATAAATTGGCTAGCTTCAGCGGGCTTTCTTCCTCTGCGAGTGTGTGTGGGCATGGCACCGTGGAAGATGTCCAAGAACTTCTACAAATAATCAAATAGAGACACCAGGGCAGCCGTGAATCTTCAAGGAATATTTGTTTCGCTTTGCCCAAGCTAATTGATTGCTCCGCTCCATTTGATGATCTCCGCAAATTGCTCATTTATGGCAAACACTCAGCAGCAATGGAACGAAATGGATCCGCAACAGAGCTGCCTAGCCCCATCCGATCCGACCCACTGTGCCGCTTTGCTGGGAGAGCTGCAGCCAGCAGTCAGTCGGTGGCAGTGGCAGTGGCAGACAGGCAAGTGTTTTGTTGCTTTGCTGCAGCTCAGCTCTTTGGCTGCAGCTAATTTGATTAATGATAAGCCGAGCTTAACTGACGACGATTGTGATTCATTATGTGCGCACAAGCCAGCACACTTAGCGCAACAGAAACAGATACACAGTCAGATACAGAGGCAGAGGGCCATGCAATCTGCCATCTGGGAAAACTATCTATCGCCAAGTGGCAGTAGCCAGTGTTCATTACATGGAAATCTCCCCCAAATCGCGGCAAAGAAAGAACATTAGTTCATTGCAGAGCAGACAACAAGTGCCCCTTGTCCAGGCAGCCCAACTCCTTCGCGGACAGTGGCCGAGGATTGTTCGCGGGCACAGTGGGCAGGCAGCGCAGAATGATGCGTAATTGAGGCTTCAATTGAATTCGTACTGTGATTGGCGAGCGGATGGGGCGGTGAGGTTCTCTTCTGTTCTGCGCGAGTGAGTATCTATGCATTCGCACGGCTCGTTATCTATGAGATACAATTTGGTTCGCACTGCGCACCGCTCTTGATTTGATTATATGCAATGAGCCATTTCCTCTATGGCCCGCTCTAATGCATGCTTCGAACAGAGCCACAGAATGGAGAGCCACTGATCCCCTCCCTCCACACACCACACCACACACCCCGCACTGTGGCGGTGCTGTTGCACCTCATTTGGGTCAGAAATCATAAGAACAGAGAGCGATCACACACACTGTGATGGGGATGCATGCGGCTTGATGATTCGTTTATAATGCGGCAGATATCAGTATAGGTATCTGCAGCTGTGACTCATAATTAGATTTTCCTGGCAGGAGACTTAAACGAAAGACTGGTACAGCCATCCACATAGATCGTATGCTTGGAATGCCCCACTTAACCCATTTGTCAGCTTTATATTTGACCAACAGCAACAGAAATCTGTCAGTTTAATTAAACATTTGCTCAAATTCATTTGAAAAGTGCGTGATGAGTGTCGAGTGTATGCCAATATCTGGGTGTGGGGTGTCGGGTGTCGTGTGTGGGGTGTACTGTCTGTGATTGGTGTCCGAGATCTGTTTTCAGTGTCTGGATTGCAGGGCCAACAACAACAGCAGCAACAGCAGCATTCTGATGGCTGTTTCTCGTGTGATTCGGGGGAACAACTAACAAAATATAAATGAAAAGTGTTTGGGGTGTGCGAATGGAAGAAAGATTAGGCCGTGAGGGCCTTTTTGGCCTTCTCTTTCTCGGCCTTCTCCTTGGCCTTCAGTTTCTCCTCCTCCTTGCGGGACTTCTCGCGCTCCTTGCGTGCCTTTTCGCGAGCCTTCTCGCGCTCTGCCTCCTCCTTCTCCTGCAGCTTCTCGCGCTCCTTGCGCTTCTTGTCGCGCTCCTTGTCACGCTCGGCCTTCACCTTGGCCTTCTCCTTCTCGATCTCTTTGCGCTCCTTGGCCCTCTCCTCGCGGCGCTTCGCCTCTTCCTTCTCCCACTCCGCATACTCTTCGCGCTCGGTGGCCAGCTTCTGCAGCTCCGCGGCCTCCTTAGCGTCCAGTCCGCCCTCCATGTCCTTGTTCATCAGCTCCGACTCGCGGACCATGGCCTCCTTGGCCAAGCGAGCGCGACGAGCGATCTCGGCGGCCTCCACTGCGTCCTGGTGGCGCTGCTCGCGCGCCTCCTTCTCCTCCTGGCGGCGCTCCGCCTCGATCTCAAACTCCTCCTGCTCCTCCTCGGTGTAGGGATAATCGGGCACGCTGGCATACATGTCCAGCGTCATGTACGACAGGTAAATGCTCCCGACCAGTGCCAGCAGTCCGCTGAGCATGAACATGTTGTACTTGGAGTTCTTCGCGGACCACGCCTGCATAAAGTCGCCCTGGGGGGTCGGCAAATCGCTGAAGACGGCGTGCATCCCGCCGCTGGGGAAGTATCCCGGCTTCGGCTTCGGAGGAGGCACCGGCTTGCACCTGGGCGCCGTGCTCGGCTTGCTCGCCTTTGGCGGCGGCCCCTTCGGCGGTGGCGGCCCCTTGGATGGCATCTGCTTACCGGTGGACAGATAACGGGTGGAGTTGAACCACAGCTTTGGATAGCTGCCGGGCACTGGATAGGGATAGGCAGCATTGGGGATGGATTCGAAGGGTCTGCGATTCACTTACTTCCTCTCTGGAACCGGGTGGCCGTCGAGGCCATCAATTGTCGGGACATCCCTCCTTCTTTTCTTACTTTTTTGGTTCCTTCTTTTTTTTGTTGGTTTTCAGCAAAATGTGTGACTGCCAGAAATATAATTTGTGCACCGAACGAAAGGCACCAAATCGATGTCTGACTCACGGACTACTACATTCTCGCCTTCATCCTCGTAACGGTTGCCCAGCACTGCACCAGAACGGCAAGGGTTGCCCAACACTTGGCCGTTGCCCAACACTTGGCCGTTGCCCAACCCTAGATGTGCACAGTGTTGCAATTTACACAAAAGAACTAACCACTTTTCAAACAAAACAAAACAAAAGAAAGGAAAGTTTTACTTTTATCCCAGAGAGCAAGAGCGATTTTTTACGAATGAATTTTTTTGTATTTTCGGTTTAGGCTAGAACTGATTTTGAGTGGTATTATGCCAGCTGCGATCAGATGGGTAGACGAACGACTACTCGATCTGTAAGTCACATATATTTCATGGAAAAACCACTTCCAGGTAAGTGTTGCTCCCCCCAAGAAGATCTCTGGAGTCAGTCGGTCAGTGTTGGTTGACATCGGTGGCTGGGCGAGGTGAGTGATAAGACGACAGATGGATGCAGGTTCGAGCCTGAACAACAACTAGAAAATCGTGTACAATAATTTACACAACGGTTTTCATGTACGAACACAAAAGCTCCAAAAGATAAGCCACAAAACGGAAAAGTGGGGCCCATGATGATGATGATGGGGACAGCAGAACCCACACCGCATTAGCATGTGGCAGAGGCAGAGCCAGAGAGCATTTCATGGAAATTTATGATGCCCCGCCAGCGAGAAAAAGGTGTCACGTGCGGAGCCCAGCCAACAACGAACTGAACTTGTCAAAAATCGGTTAGTCGAGACGAATGCATAATGCTCGTGAAGAAAAAGTAGTTCGTGGATAAAGAAGTCCGAGCTTATCACAAGAAAAACACACACACGGACAGAATGCGGTCAACAAACTTGTTTTGATTCTGGTTCTGACTGTGGCTGGACTCCCACTCAGTGGGAGAGTGTGGGTGAGTGGGTGAGTGAGTGGGTGGGTGGCTGGGTGCACTACCAGATGGCCAATTACATGTGAGGAAATAATATAAAATAAAATATAATTTATTCAACGCTTGAGAGACGCCTTCAAGGCACTCCGCTCCTTGGCCTTGTTCCGGCAGATGCAGTAGATCGAGAGGAACCCGAAGCACAGGTAGAGCAGAGCGGTGGCAAAGCAGCGGATGCCCACAGCAAAATAAAGCATATCGGCATCGCTTTGGAATTTCTCCAGATTGTGCGAAATCATCGTCAGCGGCAGATCGTCGACCAGCGCCAGCGAATGCATCAGGAAGAATATCCCCATGAGCGTCAGCTGAATCACTCCCCACGCACTGATGAACAGGCAGAAGAAGGAACACTTTGGGCCACAAACCATTTTCCCGAATCGAGTTCGAAGTTACGAAATTCGAATTTCAGTCGCAGTTTTGACAGTGAAATCGAGTACTGCTGACGGCTGACCGCTGACCGCAACAGGTGCACACAGTACACTCCACCACTCCACCACTCTGGCAATCTAGAGTCTAGACTGTTGGATCGCAGTGAAAATGAAATGTTTCGGCCATTCCGTCGGACTCTGGCTGTAACCTTGTGCGATTTTAACGACATTCGAGATCTGTGCGGACGGATAGTGGAAGTTCATGTGCCTCTCGCTTTCGATTTGAGTTTGTTCAACCCCGTTCGGCTCTCGACTTCGATTTGTATCATTCGATGGACAGCTGACAGATGCAATGCCCACTAGAGGAGCTCTTTCTATATATATATATATAGATATATATATACATATGTCTCCCTACCCGAAATGTGGGCCATCTGAGGCTGTGATTCACTTGAGGGCTCTGATCTGCTCTGCTCTGCAAATAGCTTATGAATCATGCCCCCAGAGAGTAGGATTTCCTGGGCAATTTGCTCATATTTAAAGGCTTGGATTAGCTAATTTTAGTAATTTAGCAATAATTAACACGACTCACCTCAAGTGGCACGAATCCAAAAAAGAAACCAGCGAAAATAACTTGCGGTTCGGTGGATCCGTGGATCCGTGGATAGGTGGAAGCAGACCCCGAAGCAGAAGCAAAAGTATAAGAATCCACTAGTATTCAGTTGTTTTTTTGTTTTCAAGTTGGTGGAAAATCCGTTACAAACATCAAGTTGTTGTGAAAATTCGTAAGTCGTTTGCGCAGTTGCTAAACCTTTTCCACACTTTGTTTTATAGTCAGTTGCTTTTTTGTTTGTTTTGTTAATTTTTCGTTTGGTTGTTTTTATGTTTTGTGCTAGAAATGAACGACAGATTTGCGATGAAACTTGCGGATTGATTGCGGACAAGAACGGATTGAAATGCTAGCGAAGGAAAGTTCTCTTGAGTGAAAATCTCTCTTGAGAGGAGCAAACTTAAAACATTGGAGTGGGTTCCCCGAATGGGTCGCTTCAGGCAAGTGTTGCAACTCCAAATTGAGCCGAGCTAATGGGTTTACGCAATCAGAGTCGCGTTTCGGTAAGCAAGTCCCAATCCCAGTCCCAGCCGCAGCTCCCCCACCAGCAATGGGGGTCAAGTCCATTAAGGCACACAACATGCACAGAGCGAGCCCCTGGCAGAGGCAGACCTTGACATTAGGGCGTTTTGTGTTTGGTTTCATTTCGTTTCCGATTTCCTGCTCAAATCAATCAAACTCCACTCAAGTCTGCACTCATTCGAATTACAGTTGCAGTCAAATCAAATCACACCAGACACACACACACACACACACACACACACACACTCTTTGATTATGCATATGTATTTGCTGTAACCGAATTACCAATTTAAAGCAGTGGAAATATTTTACCGCAAATGTAGCAGAAATATTTCACTATTCACTGGAATTTGTTTATATTCATCATTCGCTATGTCGCTATGTGCATGTACATATGTATGTATGTAATTAATTACGGAATTCTGATGGGGCCTTGCGCTTGACTTTTTGTTTCGTTTCGCACTTCTGAAACACTTGTTGAAATGCAGGCAACACACAAGGCACACAAAACACAAATAAGCACACACAAACACCGACTTACACGAGGTGGAGCAGCCGCCTATGGACTCCACACACTACACACAGAAGAGACGCGAGTGGTCTGGTGGGCGGGGGGCGGACACACAAACAGCTAATATGTACGTTCAAATGGGGAGCACGGGCTCCAGCACAACCGACTCGCTCGACAATATTTGTTGGATTGGAAACCGTAATCGCTGTTGGAGCTCGTTGGAGCTGCCCACAAGTGGAGGCCGCTTCGATCATGTTCGATGTGACGTCGTGGCGCAACCAATCGGCTCGACGTGGAGTCAGAAGAGAGAATTTCACCTGAGAGCAACAAGTTTGCTGTCGCGAGGGGATTTTAACGTCGCCACATAAATACCCTAGACATTTATCCAAGAAATTTTCCAAGCGATTTTATTTACAGATTCGGAAATTTCAATAATTATAATAATACTGACAGACTATCGTAACATCGTAATAAATATGCTATATATATTTGCATGAAATATATGTACGTAAACTACGACAAATATAATGAAACTACGAAGCATAGAACGAGGACTGTTACCTTTACAGGGTACTCTCCGCTGTCGACCCTTGTACGGAGTTGAGAACATAATGTAATATGCACGCTGGAAATTTCATAAATTATAAATGCACTTAATAATCTCGCTCGCTGTGAGCGCGCAGTGGTCTGATTAACCCTGTTAGCGCTGCTGTCCACTCAATTTGCATGCGAAAAGGTCACAGTTGAAAGGATGCCCACAACCACAGCCACAGCCACACCCACGCCTCCGAGAGCAGGTAAGCATTGTCCTTCGAGTGGACATTTATGCAGAATTTGTGTCATTTAAATTTGCGCAAAATGGCAAAGTTCGCCCAGAAATGTGTTAAATGTTATCGCTCGCCGGCAGCTATGTAAGTTTCATGTTGCACCCGGCTCTGGGACAGAGTTCAAGGACGTTCTGTAGCTTCTCCTGACAGAGTAGGGGAACCCCTGGTACCATAGCAACCCAATGGATTTTCCATCCGCGCAAGCTCTTGACTTATTTCCGACTTCTGTATCTTTTTAGCTGGTTTCTTCGGAATGTACTCCATTTGCGTATCTATTTGCTTCTGTGGCCAAAACACTTTCCATAGCCAAACGTCCCACACCGCCCGCACACCAAATTGGCCAACTAATCAAAGCCCCAGCTTTTATGGCAAATTAATCGCCGCGGCTCAGAATTTATTTAAACTTATTAAAAGCAGATCGCTGTTCGATTCGGAATTGGTCAAATCAGCTTAGCAGCTGTTTATGTCGTGGTATATGGCCACGGATCGATCGAATTCGCATCGCTGTTCACGGATTTCCGCTCCCAAGCTACTAGAATTTCCAGGCCTGGCTGATGAGGGCCTCGAGTGGCGTCTTAGAGCGGGTCATTTGATACAGAAAAGAAAGGATGGATGGATGGGTTGGTGGAGGGACTGGGGAGGCGCAGCTGTAGGAGTGGCGATTAGCATGTTAAACAAACGGTTCGGTCGGTTCGGTCGGCTCGGTCGGGTCGGTTCGTGGCGGCTGCTTAAGGTCTATAATTAAGCGACATAAACTTGGGTATTAGGCGCTAAATACACAAAAATAAAGCTCTCCTTCAGAGCGCAGACAGTGCGCCTGTTTCTGCACGATTTGCATAACTGTTTGGGCCACTGGCTGGGCCACGCACTTGGGACTTGGAACTTGGTCATCGGTCTGGCTGTTTGGTCTGTCCGTGGGTCTTGCTTGGGGTCTAGGGTCTGGGCTGTGGCTGTGGCTGTGGCTATGGGTCTTGGGCTGCATTCAGAAACGGAGGCAAACACACACACACACACACTCACGTACGGATGGGGAGGGGGCACACACAAGTACAGTTTTGGGCCATGGCATGCACACGCACATGCACCTGTCCACATACTCGGCCGCCGTTGGGCTTTCATTTGCTGCTAAGAAAGAGTAAACAGCGCCAGTTGCTGCTTCGTGCACAGTTACCCTTTCCCAATGAGAACCTATGCCCAGAGCTGAAATGTGCAGTGCCAGTGTCTGCCCACGGAAAACTCTTGGGGAAATTTGCTGAGAATATATGGAAACTTTTTTATTTAAATTTAAGGGCATTTCCTCTTCGACGAACCGTGCTGCTGCTGCACTGTCTTCATTCTCTTTTCGTGAAACACAAAAGAATTTCCATCAATAATGTCAATAGTACTGCCACAACAACAACATGGAGATCGGGACACTCCTTTTGGCTTTGACTCTGGCTTTGGGCTTCGGGTCTCGGGTTCTTCTTCTGTTTTCTTTCTGCCAGCTTCGACGTCTCCGCCTGCGTCTGCGTCCGTGCCGTGCAGCATTGGAGACGAATTATGGCCATTAAAGCTGCTTGGGGTTTTAAGTTATTAGGCAACTTGAATTTCAAACTGCACTTGAGAAAACGCACACACCCATACAGAGGGACTTTATGTAAGAACTCTTGACTTAAGTGTACTCAGATTTGATTGAATTTCACTTAAAGTCAATCGCTCCATCAACGATTGTCCAGCGAGGGGGGGCCTTGTGTTTAATATTAGATTTTAAGGTCAGTGGGCGGACAAGCAAAGAAATCCACCCACCTATGCAGCGATTCACTCAGTCAGCCATCCGTCACCTGTTGCCTGCTTGGGCTACAGTTCCCGTGCCCGTGCTCTAGGATAAATCGTTGACATCCCCAAAAGAGCAGGCCCGTGGCTCTCCGTCTCCATCTCCGTGTCCGTGTGCATTGCTCATACACGGTTGGCTTCAGTGACTTTGATCTATATTTAAGTTCGCAATATTGATTATATGGGGTGACTTGTGTCGAAATTCCGAGCAGGGGAATCGATAAATGAGTTGTAAACTTCAACTTTGGAGGGTCTCTTTTTTTATTAGTAGCTTAAACAATTAATCTGTGCATGTAAGAATTGTTAATATTTTTAAAATTTTAATTTTTTATTTTTATTTTATTATTACATTTTTTTAAATATTTTATTAGCAGTTTTTGTCAATTTTACCTGACAAAGTTTTAAACACGCCACCTATTGTCGTTACACGGCGAAGAGCATGCAGGCAAGCAGTGTGTTGTGCTTAAAGCTTACATTCAAGCAGTTCACGTAGAAACCGTTGAAGTTCGAATTTCGAAATGAATGAAAAACTGAAAGTTGCGAGAACCAGATCGGATGATGGAATACCGTAACCATAAGACCTTATCGAACTGTACAATCTTTTGCAAGCGCCTACACACCCAGAGTTGCCAGCTTGCCAGCTCCTGCAGCCGCATCCAGTTGTGCTATTATCAAGGCAATAACCGTTTCCCGATTGACAGTCCGAATGCAGTCATCGTCAACGCCATCCCATAAACAAGCCACTCACCGAGCGACTCCTGGTCTGCCAACGAGCGACAGCGGCGCGAGAAACGACACCACGAGACCAGACCAATTCATGATTGGGAACTGTCATTGGGTCGCCTTCCATTTGGGATTGCCAAATGCAAAACGCTGTTCACGGCACCAAATTCCCCCGGCTCGGCTCTGTGGCAACACCAACGTGTGGACACGTCAGGCTCGGGGCTCTAACTTTGTCAGCTCCACATCCACATCCACATCCATTTTCATTTCCATTTCCATGTACACGCTGATTCATTCATTAATTCAGGCAAAGCGTCATAAATGCCACGCATTTTTTTGTGTGCTGCTCTGCCAGCTCCTTTGGGTCGTTGCTTTTGCCGTTTGTTTCTGATTTAATTAAGCAGCGTTTGTCCATTTTGCAATGCGGTTTTTCTTTCATTTCTTTGGGATACCCTCACGGGGAGTACCATAGTTTTTAGCCGGAGTTTGTGGAGGGATTTCCATTGCATGCAACGGCATCGCGTGGTCGAGGCAAGGGTATTCGATGCTTCTAGCCGAGTTCAGACTTTGTTTCGTGTGGCATTTGCAAGTCAAATGCGGCAGCCAGGGGCACCGTCGCCTAGAAGCGACCGGTGCTAATTAATTGAATTGATGGAAAATAACGCATACGCCGCGTGGAAGAATTCTTTGAATGCGATGCATTGGGAAACCAAACCCAAACGAACGCTGCCCCCGACTGGTTAATTAGGCCCGTCATCCAAAATCCGAAACATTTTGCACTCATTTGGAGCGCACGCCACCCGATCACCAAATCCGGCCATCGGACTTGTCTTGGCCCGAACAGACAGCAGTGTTGGGTTGGGGGGGGATGGGGGGAGGTGCTGCGCTCACCTTAAAGCGGCATTTAGTGTGGTAATTTGGCATTAGCGCTTGCCACGCCACCCTTCTAGGCTCATGCTCGATCCGAACGGAACGGAACAGATCCCGAGCCGAGCCGAGCCAAGCAAACTCGTAAAGCGATTGCTGGAAAATTGCTTTCCCCTCCTCGGCCAAATGTGGGGCAGTGGCTTCAGTGGAAATCTTTTATTTATAAACCGTGGCTGAGACCGTTTCGGAGTGGACATGGAACACTTGTTTGGAACTTGCCGATGTCAGCGCGCCGACGTTCGGCCTGACCAGCAATTGTTGCTATTGACTTAATATTTGCTAATAGATTTCACATAAATCACATTCCATTGGCATGATTTATGCACGAACTCCACTCACAGGTGTCTGTCTCTCTCTCGTTCTCTTCTGGTATCTCTTTCTCTGTCTCTTCTTGTCTGTTAAGTATCTCAACCTAAGAGTCAGTTTTTTTCGGGCCTCTTGTGAAGAGGCCTCAGCCAAAGTGTTGCAAGCTGAAATGTGAGACGGACAGCATCGCTGGATATTTCGGAATTGTTGCAAATTTCGGGGACTTAACCCTTATGGTTGATTCAGTGCATCCTTTCCCTTGTTGCAGAGGGGAAATTCCAGGAATAATTACCCTAAAGAAATTAATATTCCCAGCCAGCCCAATCTTCACTCGCAGCTTCGTGTTTAAATTTAAAAAAAAACACAAAAACTATTTGCCATCAGTAAATTCTGTGCAGGAGTTTTGCTGCCCCCCATCATTCGAGTATTAATTCACGTTTCTCCTCAGATAATCTAACAATTTGTTTGGCTCTCATGAATGATCTTTTTGGACGAATGAATAAATATTTTATGAAGTAATCTCAGCATGTCATCAATTTATACCCTCGCCCACCCCCAAGGGGTTAATCATAAATGAAATAAAAAGTCCCACGAACAGCCAGATGCTGCCGCAGCGATTGCAGTGGGAGAAGGGGGCAAGTGCAACGATTCCTAGCCATAAGTGTCCTCGACTCCGACTGCGACTCCGACTGCGACTGTGTGAGGTGGCGTGGCCGCAGACATCTGTTATGGCCATCAAATATGGTCAAATGTGGCACGCTGCGGCATTCGAGGCACGATAAAGATAAATATGAAGCCTGGGATTGTTGAATGTTCGATTTGGCAAGCGGCCATTATGCAATTTGGGGAGAATTTTCGAGCCACACCAGGCGATCGGCCAGGCGGCCAGCAGCAGCCGGGTCGAGAATTGTTACGAGAACAATTAGACGACATTCTCCAATGGCTAATTAAGTTGTTAGTGGCAGTGGCAAGGTTGGGTGGGGACTGAGGACTGGCCCGGACTCAGACTTGGACGCGGACTGATTAGATGGGGTGCCGAGCGGCTGGACATCCAAATTGGGGAGTTAATCAACGAATTCAATTAGCGGAGGCTTTCTAATTCGAAACTCCCCAGTGGAAATCCATCTCCATCTCCAGACCTGCCTTTCCTGCCACAGTGCAGCGCAGCGCAGCGAAGCCTTTGCCGGCAAGTGGTCTGCCTTGCCAGATCTGAGTTGCGTCATCAGATCTGAGCTTCATCGAGGCACAGCCACAGCCGCCGCCGCAGCCGCAGCCGCAGCCGCGACTGCTTGCCCCAGCAACAACGTCCACGAGAACTGCATTCAGGCATCGTCCACTTCAGCCAGATACTTCACAAATTGGTGCTGTTGGCCCGCTTTGTTGACTGTTTTGTCTGACGCTCAGCTCAGCTCAGCTCAGATCGAAATCGAAATCGTTTGGCCATCTAGTCAAGCCATCTGTCCGCACCGTCCGCCATGTCCGCTCGCCGCTCTGTCCGTTAAGAGTGCGTGGATCGGATCGTATCGGGTCGGGTCGGATCGGATCGGTGTGCACTATAAAAGTAACGCAATGCACGCAATCCATTTACAGTTGCAAATCTCCCTCGAAGCCAAGCGAATCAAAGCCAAGCAGACATGAAACTTCTGGTGAGTCGAGCAGCAGGATCGCCAGGATACCTCTAGAACCCTGCCCTCTGTCACCTGCCAGATCCTTACCACCACCCTGCTGGCTGTGGCGAGTGCCGCACCCGGACTACTCGACTATGGACTGGGACACACAGCGCCGGCCATCAGCTACGGACATGCTGCCCCCGCCATCAGCTATGCGGCTGCGGCTCCAGTCATCAAATCCTACGCCCCGGCCATCAGCTATGCCGCGCCCGCCGTCGTGAAATCCTACGCTGCTCCGGCCATCAGCTATGCGGCTCCGGCTCCCTCCTACAGCTATGCGGAACATGCCCCAGCCATCAGCTATGCTCCCACCGTGGTCAAGTCGTATGCGGCTCCCGTGGCAGTCGCTGCTCCGGTGGCTGTCAAGTCCTACGCCCCGGCCACCAGCTACTCGCACTTCAGTTCGGTACGCACTTCTGACAGCGCCTCTGGCAGATGCCACTAATACTTGTGCCCCATCCACAGGTCGTTTCCCATGCCACGCCCATCGTTAAATCGTATGCCGCTCCCGCCATCAGCTACGCCGCACCTGCCCTGGTCAAGTCTTACGCCGCTCCGGCCATCAGCTATGCGGCGCCCGCCGTCGTCAAGTCGTACGCCGCTCCCGCCATCAGCTATGCGGCTCCGGCTCCATCCTACAGCTATGCGGCCCATGCTCCGGCCATCAGCTATGCCGCACCTGCTCCGGCCATCAGCTACGCCGCACCTGCCGTGGTCAAGTCGTACGCCGCCCCCGCCATCAGCTATGCCGCACCCACACTCCTGAAGTCGTACGGCGGCGGCTATGATGGCCACTACGGCTATCACTAAGCTCCATCAGGGGATGGGGATGGGGATGGACGCGGATCAGGTCGAGAAGCGAGTTGTGAGCCAAGGAGCTGCCACAGCCGAGGCACGTTCTTCCTTCTTCCTTTACTATTTCCCACAGTCCAAAAGTAGTCGAAATCCTTCCTTCTATCCAGGCCAAGCCAAGCCAAACCAAACCGAACCGAACCAACCCGGATCTGTCTTGCTCTCTGAATGTTTTGTATTTATTTAAGGCCCATTACTTATCTCTCACTGCAAATAAAGGAAAACCATTCGATTTTTCAAATGCCGCTCGTCACATTCATCACCGCGAACGCAACGCACACGCCAATGAAGCTCAGGTTGTTCAGCATCTTGGCCAAGTGGGGCCAGGGCTTCTCCTGGATCTCACAGTACACGTTCGACTGAAAGAACAGAATCAAGGCTATGCAGATGAGATCCCTTGGACGGGCATGAGCTGATTTGATGCACTCACATCCGCAAAGCGCATTCCCAGGACACAGCGCAAGAGTTTCGAATTGATCAGGGATGTTAGGAATGCGGGCGCCTTGGCTCGCGGCGGATACAGCTCCAGCCACATGATGCCGATGTGCAGGACATAGCAATAGCAGCTGACAATCATTAGGATCTTGTAGCCCGACACTAGAAGAGCGACAGAGAATCAGCGGTGAGTTCCTGATATCTGATTGAATATGGAGAGCTAATCGGCTTACTCAAGGCGGGCACATAGTGCGGAGAGGCGTGGCGCGTGATGTACATCAGACCCCAGGCTACTATGAGAAGGGCAATGAGTATGAGAGCACTGCGCCGGGAGGAGCGCAGCACAAACGACAGAATAATGAAGACCTCGCAGGCTGCAACGGAACAAGAAATGATGTGGGTAATATAATTCCAAAGCAGAAGAATTTCCCATACCAATCAGAGGCATATAGAAGACCGTCATGTAGAAGGAGCTGTTGCGCTGCAGCATAAACTCAATGGCCACGTCGCCAGTCATCGTTTGGAGCATGCCTTGGTCTGAATATCGACTGGCCGTGTCGTTACCCAGATTCACCACCGATATGCCGAAGATTGTCCAGCCCGATGGCGTGTTCACATGCTCATTGGGTGCGATCGGACTGCGTTCTCGTTCGTATTTTAAGATTATGTTGCTCTGACTTGGCTGTCTGAGCACGCCCAGTTCCACGTCGCACTCGATGCGCTCTCTCGGCCAGTTGCGTGCGTTGTCCACGCACCAGCTGGACAGCTCCAGGTTGCTGGCGTACAGGGTGACGTTGCCGTCCGAAAAGACACGCAGCTCGTAGCTCTTGAGCGCCTCGCCCAGGGAGTCCATGGCTCCATTCAGCACTGTAAGCTGCGGCGTCCAGATCGTCAGTCGCGGATGCTCGAAGGATTTCATTTGCCCGTACTGCTCGGGATCCCAGCGCAGGCGACTGTCCTGCCAGTGCTGTGGGGAGACAGGTAGGTAGATCGATGCGACTAGCTGCAATTTCCCTGCTTACCATCATCAGATGCATTCGGGTGCTGAGCAAGGAATTGGCCTGCTCGTAGGCGATGGAACGAGCTTGGAAATGGAACGCAATCGATTTTAGGTTCACCGGGACAGTCGCATTCTCCCCCTTGGATATGAGATCCGCCAGCAGCTTCTGCTCCACCGACAGCTCAGGCGTCTCCTGCGATATTTCCTTGTCTGGCAATGAAGAGCAATCAAAAAGGGAACAATGGCAGCCCATCTCCGCCAGGAACTTACCGAACCCGTCGAAGGAGCAGTCGTAGAACCAACGCGCCGTGTTGGTACCGAAGGAGCTGAAGCTTATGTAGTTGATGGTCAGGGCCGAGGCGTCCATGAACTGTAGGAGTGGCTCCGTTTTGAATCCGGGTATGTAAACAAACAGCTCAGCATCTGTGGAGGGAGGGGCGAGAATTAGAGGAAGTGACGCCTGAGATAAGAACTTCGGATATTCAGAGTCTCTCGACTCACCCTGGGTTTGCACAATCTCTATTGGCGTCGGCTCGAACACCGATAATAAATTCCGATCTTGATTCGTGGATACACGTCGCAAGCCCAGGGACGTGCGGATGGCGGAAAACGTATTTCCGCCGGCTCCTATCACTGCAACAGAGAGTGGGAAAGATATCAGCATTGC
Source organism: Drosophila ambigua (assembly GCA_018150905.1). NCBI lineage: Eukaryota > Metazoa > Arthropoda > Insecta > Diptera > Drosophilidae > Drosophila > Drosophila ambigua. Next base: position 6,888,437 of record JAECWS010000001.1, on the reverse strand, counting down.
CTGTCGCAGAGACTGTGTAACCTTGACATACCAATCTCGTATACGCGGTCATTGGGACGTAGTCTGTTTGTCACCGAGAGCAAGATATGGGCATCCATGCTGGTGAGCACATAGAACTTCAAGTGCAGGCGCTCCTTGCCCTTGATCTGGTTGTTGTCCAGCGTGTGGATCATAAAGAAGTCCCGGTAGGCATAGCCCGCATCCTTGATCGTATAGCTGTCGCACGTATCCAGCTCTGCAAAGCTTATGTTATATCGGCTGGCTACCGTGTGGGCGGGCAGTGCCAGGCACAGGCAGAGCCAGAGCCCCAGAGCAGCGTTGATAAGCCACGGAATACGATTCATTTTTCTTGCTTACGTCCGATTCGGCGGCGATGCGATTTCGTTATGCATCAAAATTCCAAATCGGCGGCGAAATCGGCTTAAAAATCCCTCCAAACCACAATGTTTTAAAAAAAACAATCGATACTATCGATATTATTTACCCGATACCACGATAGTATCGCATCGATAGTTTCATTGTTTTTTTCATTGATACCGATAACCTCGTTTCATTATTTCATCGATAGTTTCATTGTTTTCATTGATACCGATAACCTCGTTTCATTATTTCATTGATAGAGTACAAGGGCGGTGGGGCGGAGGGGGCAGAGGAAATGCCCCAAAACCACAGTCGGCCAACACAATGAAGCCTCTGCTCCACGTCTGGCCCTTTCTCCAGATGGCGCGTAGCTGGTAGTTGGAATTCCAGGCCATCACCTGCCTGCGCTTCACCGACAATGGCGAGCATTTCATTAGCGCCGGCAAAGATGGAGCCGTACTGGTCTGGATCTCACCTTCTCAGTTGCACCGCTGGACAATGGCAGCCAGGAGGGCAGTGAGCCCCTGTACAGCTTTAGCGATCATGGACTGTCTGTAACAGATCTGCACACTGGAATTGGGGGCACAGTGTCCCTAGACCGCTGCTGCAACGTATATGACTTGAGCGGTGGCATCATGCTCCTCAGCAATGTGTTCCCCGTAGCACTGCACAGCGTGGTTGTCAATAGGATGAAGACTAGCATTTATGTTGGCTCCGCCGAAGGCAAGGCGTTTGTGTTTCACAATTGGCGAGCGCCACGAATGAAGGTAAGTGACTCCAATAAAAATGACATGGTTAATCATGGTTGTTTACAGGAATACCACCTGGAGGAGGACGAAGGTCATTTTACGCCGACCTGAAGATTGATTCGATCCATATGTACACAAAAAAACACAAACAAATCTTACACAAAACAAAGGAAGATATGGACAAACAATAAGCTGCGAATCAGCTTTACTTTGATATCCTGATCACCAGATTTGTCCTTCTGCTCCGCGAGCTGTCGGCGGATCTCCCTATTGGAGTTCAGCAGCTCCCGTAGCTGCGACATGATGTCATCGGTGCGCAGCTCAACGGCGTCCAGGGCGCAGCTGAGGGCGTCCAATCTCTGGTTGACATCTTCCCCCGAGTCGCTGGTCATTGTGGGATCGTGGAGGGAGATTTTATGTCACGGACATAGGCTTGAAGTTCTCTCTCGATAGCCCAAAAAAGTAAAGAGATCGGTTATCTATTGTTTTTAAATATATTTATTTTTTTATTCGATCTCGTCAAAGATTTCGGGGAGCCGCTGCCGCGGCGCACTTATTTTTATAGCGAATATATATTTTTCCACGCCGATCAGTCCTGTAATCTGAGCCCTCTTCTCCGGGAAATAGTTTCAGAAGCTGACTCTCAAAAACACGACATTCATTGAGGGTGAGCTTCTGCTCCCTTTGGAAGAAATGGTCGGCGATGGTGTTAATCGCCGTCGTCCTCATCGCCGGTGTTAGTGGCTCTGGCTGCCACGCACGCAGCAGCAATGGTCTGGCCCCGGCCGTCTCAAAAATGTTCAGCACGGTCATGGTCTCCTCCTCCTGCTCCTGCCGGATGGACCCACCGGTGAACGCGCTGTATCGAGGGGAGGGGGTCCTGGCCTCTATTGGTCGAAACACTGGGGGCGTTGTTTTCGGTACGCCAGCCCGTTTGGGAGTTTCGTCGCGAGGGGGAGCTGCAGCTGACGATTCCCTGGTTAATAGAACTGCCGGTGTTCTTGATTCCATCGGGGATGCCGGTGATGCCGGTTCTTCGCTTGCCGGTGTTGTTGGTTCTGGTTTCCCCATGGCTGGGGGTGTGGGTGGGACGCTCCTGATAGACTCTACTTCAACTTTGTTCCCATTTAATTTAACTATGCCGGCGTCTTGTTGGGTGCTCGGCTTGAGTCCTTCAGAAAATTTAAGGGCAAAGTCCAGTGCCTTCTCATCAAATGGCATTGTGATCTTGATGCTGCCTTTGCGGGTCACTTCGATTTCCATTCTGTGAAATTTTAAGTGTTATTTTAAAATTATTCCGCTAAAATTTTCTACAACTTACTTCTTCATGGTTCAATTGAGTTTTAAAAATGGTGCCTTGGAGTGCCGTTGTTTCTGCCATTTCCCTTTCTTGTCCAATTCTTTCATGCCATGCCACAGACCGTCGCTCCGAAGACGAAGCAGCACAAAAAGGATTGCGCAATTTTCCTTTCGTCGCAAGTTCGATCTGCGAGCGGCACAATGGGCAAAACGGGCAACTTCGAAAGTACAGGGCGACTGTAGGTTTTTAACAGCTATATTGACCGTTTTTCCCACTGTGTCACTGTTTGCCGCGTAACGGGATTTGAACACATGCCACACTCTGCGAGTGGATTCTGAGCGTTGTGTTTTTACTCGTGATTTATATTTTTGGTGCAAATTTAAAAAAAATGAATCTGAAAGAAGTATTTACATGCCACCCACTATTGGCAGGAAGAAGACCCGACGTGCTCAAGGCCATAAAATACGTGGAGCGGGAGTCCCACATAATGGAATTGGACTCCGGGGTTATCAATATGGTGTCGAACTTGACCTATTTTAAGGATCAGCCATTTCTATTGATATTCGACGAGTATCATTTTACCCACATTCCCCACGTAAGCTTTATTATATTATCTTCCCGTCTGTCCGTCTGTCTGATGTATGCATATATACTTTCAGGTTCATTTCAAACGTTGGAAGGCGTTGGCAATTGCTGCGGTAAAGGTGGATGGTACAAGCCTGAAATATTTGTACATCCGCGTTATGTCCACCGACGCATACACTCTGGGCGCCGAAGTAATCAAGGCTGGACTTGCCGTTGTTGTTAACTCAATTTTCAACCTCGGCTTGGCCCACAATGTGTGCGCGGTTATATCAGATAGATGCAAGGCTAATTTGCTCCCGTTGCAGTATTTGGCCAATTTTTTCCCGCTCCTCTGGGACAAGGTCCACTTGCGGGAAAAAATGGCCAATAAATACCGCAACGTGGACACAACTCTAGAGAATATGTATGCAGCGACATATAAGCAGCAGACTTGGGAGCAACAGCTCGACGCAATGGACATTACCCAGCCGCCAGCAAGCTTAAAATCTTGCTACGACGAGCAAATTGGAAACCTAAGGAAGCTGTTGCGAACATACTTTAGTCTGTCAACAGCCCCCATAACTTTGGAAAAAGTAAATAGCTCAGATTTTGAGTTTAGGGGGGTTGTCCTCCGAGCAAATGTGGGTGATGTGCTCGAATTTATTTTCTTGACACACGCAGCTGATTTTCACGATGAAAGATTGGCAACAAAATTTTTCGCCCGCGTTGTTGGAATCCTGATATCAATTTTTAATCATTAGTTTTAGTTTTAGTATAAGCATAAGTCCGACCACACGGGCTATATAATAGATTGGGTCCTTCAGAAGCTCATCATGTGGGTGCAAGTTTATCGCGTACATCATAATTTCGTACACCTTTGGGATCAGGGCCCTGCCCAGGTGCTCCAATCTCCTGCTGTGCACTGCATAGAGTTTTAAGGGATCCGATGAAATGGCGAAATGGCGCTCCATAATCAAATTCACGTTTCGAAGCTCACTGTCGTAAAGTTTTTGTTGCTTCTCGGACGCTGAGTTGTCCAACTTTGGCGCATTTTCCAACTTACTCTTCCAGTCGTCTAGTGTATACTTTCCATACAAATAGTCCGTAACATCCGTGAGCTTGTGTTTCGCGAGTCCCTTCTTGAAATGCTCTTTGTCCCATAGAATCGGGAACGCTTTGGAGGCTTCGGACATGCCAGTCAAGTTTGCAGGACAGTGGTCGGACACTATTGCCACGTGTAGAGCCGAGTTGATTTTCCTCGAATCTACGCGGGACTCCTGGGTAACTGGCACCTGTCAAAAGGCCAAAAATATATGACTGTATTACAAGAGCAGAACAGAGGCAACTTACCGCACGAATGTATAAATAATGGAACATAGTGCCCTGCAAGTTGAATGCAGCTATTACAAGTACCTTCCATTTCGGTACGGGTAGAAAAGTCTGCAAATATAAATATATATATTAATTAAAATCAGCCAAACTGAGGGATATATGGGTACATACCATATGGGAAAGATGATACTCGTCTAATATTATTACAAACTTTTCATTTCGAAAATATGTGAGGGACGATACCATCTGCTATGTGACTGGGGCTTTTAAGGTAATGGATCGCGTTCTTCAGATCGTTGGCGTTAAATTCCACTAGACTAAATGATTTGAAGAGGTAAAACATGGGACAAACGGGGCGTCGGTTTGTGTACTGGTCCGGCTTCTTCGGATATGGCTTCATCCGGCCAGGCTTTGCCGGTCGCAAAGGGCCCACAGCTTGTTCCTGGTCCTGGGACGACGCATTGCTGGTCGCAGCAGTGGCACTGGCTCCAGATTCAATGTTGCGTCATATCACGGTATGGCAGCCCGCATCAACTACGAATTGCACGAGTCTGGCAACGCCACAAAACGACGTCACATTCGTTTTATGTTGTTTTTGTTTGAACCTTAATATGTAAATAATCCAATGAAAAGGACTTCCAAAAACTTGCCAGTCTTGTAGAAAATTTATGTATCTATCGGATAAAATTATTTCTTTAGGGCTGAGAGTCTCAGCTAGCTAGTAATATTAAACGGAATATCAAAATTGATGAATATCAACGTTGAATGGTTTGAAAAAACAATCGATACTATTGTGATAGCTCTAATAATTATTAAAAAGCATTGAAACTTTAAGGAACTTGTCCATTGTACAAATTAGATGCCACCTGTCGATTTTTTTACAAATGTGTCTTCGTATTTTATAGCAGACAATCCAAACATATTAAAAGCGCAGCGACTGTAGGGCACTATCGATAGTGCCCTCAATGGTTTGACACCTCTATTATCAACATCTAAAAATTCTTCTCTTGTTTTTTGTAACAATTTTGGGTTTGGGGCATAAAATTCGGCAATCAGCGCAAAAGCAAAGCTGCCGCAGCTGCCCCCATTGGCCATGTTAGATGACACACAGGATGCCAAGGCGCAGAAACTGGCGGCAGCCAGAAAGAAGGTAGGAAGATATATTTATCGGCGTCTGTGACGTGGACAACATAAGTTTCGTATTGATTTTGTTTGATGCAATATTGGCACAGCTGAAGGAGTACCAGCAGCGCAACAACAACCACGCCGGAGGAGAGGAGCAAGTGCCCACGAGCACCCACTCCTCCACCGTCAGCATCGCCAGCAACTTGTCCGAGCGTTCCGACAGCGAGGTGAATGTGAACGAAAATGGGGGAGGTGCCAACACACTGCATGTCGAGCAGCAGGCGGAGGAGGAGACTGCTCCCCTGGCAGTCATGCCCACCGCAGCTGCGTTCTTTGCGTTGCCGGAACCGGACTCGCCCGTATTTGCCCAGAATGGAGCCTCCAATGAATCCAATCTCCAGGCCATTCAGGTCATTGTTGCGGAAAAGGCCCAGCTGAACGCCGAGCTGACCAAAGCCCGTCTCGCCTGCCGCGAGCGCCAGCTGGAACTCGAGGAGCTGCGCACCGAGCACGGCCAGACCAGACTGCGCCTGGAGCAACTGCAGCAGCACAGTCACGGGCAGCAGGTGGGTGTGGAACAGCAGCGCCAACACAATGCACAGCTCCAGCACAAGTTGGCCCAATCGCAAGCACAAATCGAGGACCAGCAGTCGCATCTTCTGGAAATGGAGGCACAGCTGAAACAGCTGAACATCCGACAAGATGAACTCCAGGGGCAGCTGGCCGAGAAGTCGAACGAACTGGAGATGGCACAGCTGAAGCTGCGTCAGCTCTCCGACGAGTCGAACATCAATGCCGACAACCGCGTGGAGGCCCTCACCCAGACCCAATACATGTACGAGCAGCAGATCAGGGACCTGCAGGCCATGGTGGGCCAGTTGACGCAAGACAAGGAGCAGGCCGCTAGCCAGTACCAGAACTATGTCCAGCACCAGAGCAGTGAGATAGCCAAGCTCAACGAGAAGAACTCTGAGCTGACGGAGGAGTTGCTCGAGCTGAGGGAACGGGAGCGGCAGCTGGTTGAGCACGTAAGTGGTCTGGAGCGTGAAATTCAAAAGAATCTGAGCCTGCAGGCACAGTTCAAGGAGGCCAGCCAGCCCCAGGCGCCTGCAGAGCCGCAAATCGATCAGGTAACCAACAGAAATAAGAATGTATTAAAACCATATATCACAGTTCCTCGTTTCGTCAACAGACTGCTTTAACAGCCGAGCTGGCTGCCCTCAAAGAGCGCCTCAGTGACTTTGACTTTGAGCGACACGAGTTCCAGTTGAAGATCAAGTCCCAGGACGATCAGCTGCAAGTGAAGGAAGCAGCAATCGCTGAGCTGGAGCAGCAGCTTGATCGCCTGCAGGCTGAGCAGCCGGATCAGACCAAACTCCTGGCCACCATGGAGTCGGACAAGGTAGCCGCCTCGCGCGCCCTCACCCAGAATGTGGAGATGAAGCAACAGTTGGACGAGCTGGAGCAAAAGTTTGTCCAGCTGACAAACGACAAGGCTGAGCTGGTCATCCGCCTGGATGCTGAGGAGTTTGCCAATCGGGAGATTCGACACAATTACGACAGCATGGAGCAGAAGCTGCTGGCCAACGAGGAGCGCTTCAAGTTCAAGGACGAAGAGATGATCCGTCTCTCGCACGAGAATGTGGAGCTCCAGCGGCAGCAGCTGATGCAGAAGCAGCAACTGGATCGCCTGCAGCACTATGAGGTGGGTTGATAGCCCTTTTATCCATGGACTAGTCATCCAAAGAGTGTTTATTTCGCAGGTCAAGGCCTACCATAGCCAGGCAGGGCAGCAGGCTGATGAAACTGGAGAGCCAGAAGCGAGCGAAACTAAGGAGCACCATGATCACGATCACCATTCACATGATAATTCGCACGAACACGATCCCAATGATCATTCAGATGGCCATTCACATGATCATTCGCACGGTCATGCGCACCAGGAGCATCAGCAATTGTCACCTGACTTTCTGCCCACCGCCGAGGCCGTGGAGAGGCTACAGGCGCGTTTCACCACACTGATTAGCCAAGTGGCCGATCTAACCGAGGAGAAGCACAGCCTAGAGCATCTGGTGCTCCAGCTGCAGGGCGAGACGGAGACGATTGGCGAGTACATAGCCCTGTACCAGACCCAGCGACGAATGCTGAAGCAGCGCGAGTACGAGAAGGCCACGCAAATGCGTCTGCTGCAGGCCGAGCGCGAGCAGCTGCGGGAGAAGATCGAGGCGCTCAACAAGCTGGTGGCCAGCCTGGGCGTGGAGTTGCCCGCCGACCAAGTCCAAGGGCAGCCGCAACCAGCAGCACTTCAGCACTATCCGAGCGAACAGGAGATGCCTCGGACACAGACTCCCTCCAACGAAGACAGCAATGGGGAAAACTCGCAGCAGATTCTGAACAAGATTCAAAACATCATCAGCGAGATCAAGGAGAACACCGAGCAGCCAACGACTGTCCTCTCCGGCCATCATGTGGATCACCTCAACTGTTGTCTGGGCAAATTCGAGGTGGTCTGATGTGCATGGTGCTCTCAAAGTGCAATTATTGTCGGCCTACGTAAACCAATATACTATTCTATATATTATCGTATTTAAATGTCGATCCTATCCTAATCCGTTTTGTACATGTGTTTCCGAATAAATCAAGTTTTAATGGGGAACCACAAAGCATTCCTCTATACACGCAAAGACTCGAAGCAACTCCATTTCTAAGCGATCTAGATATATTACTTGCTGAACATTATAATTTATTACAAACATTTAAAAACAAGAAAGAATACATCTACGACTTCGACTTGGACAGGGAATCGTTGCGCATTTTTGTATTTAATTTTGGCTCCTTCAACGAGGTGGGACGACACTTGCGACTCGGGCGCCCACTGGTGCTGCAACTAGCACTGTACTGATCTTCGTCGACACTGTTTTGGCTCGGACTGAGCGAGTCGTTGGGGCTTTGGATTCTTTTCCTGAGCCTGTTCACATTGACCGTCTCCTGAGGTATGTCAAAGTGGGTTCGTGGCCTACCCCTGCCCCTTTTCTGGAGGACCGGGGATGAATGCGGTGTGCTGGCGCTGCACTGATCTTCTTCGACACTGTTTCGGCTCGGACTGAGCGCGTCCTTGGTGTTTTGGAGTCTTTTCCTGAGCCTGTCCACATTGACCGTCTCCTGAGGTATGTCCCAGCGGGCTCGTGTCATGCCCCCACTCCTTTCCTGCACAGGCGGGAAGGCATGCGGTGTGCTGGTGCTGCCGGATTGACAGCAAATGCCATTGAACATGCTTTGGCGTGGCGAGGCAATGGAAATATTCATGGGCATGGGCGAAAGGTGCTGACGCATCAGCTGCACGCTCAGCTCCTGACTGCTGTCCTCCTCTGGGCAGGAAATGGTCAAGACAGGCTTTCCTGGGTTTCCACAGGTCGGAGTGGGCGTCTCTTTGGCCACATTTCCACAGAGCTCGCGAAGGACTCGTCCCCGCCCGGATGAAATGCGTGTTGGAGTCTCAGTTGTGTCGAGGATCTCCACTGACGTAAAGCTGGTGGACGAGGTATCCGAGGCGTCCGCGGTGTCTGATTCCTCTAGGATGGAGAAGAGGCTGGCAACCTGGTCATTTTGAGCCAGATTTACGTCATCCACACATGTGGGAGAGTCCACTACAGGTGCAATGGTGGGAGAGTCCTCGTCAGTGTCCTCCAGGGCCGAGGTCATTTCAGCAATGCGTCTTGGCCGTGGCGTGGCTGGGGAATCAATGTTCTACAAGTAAATATATTATTAACATAAATCCGCAAGGGGAAGTGGCTGTCTAATTACCAGTCTTTGTGTCTCCTCTGGCGCTGTGGTCACAGTTACATCTGTGGATGTTATGATACTGCTGCTACTCCTCCTATTGCCCCGGAGGGTCCTGCTGCTGCGACTACTGGGAGAAGTCCCAGTCGGACTACTGCAAGTCCTTGAAGATCGGGTCATGTCGCTGAGACGACGCATTTCGTTACAAATCTCCTTGGCGTTGGACCGTCGACTGGCTGGAGGCGATTTATATTCTTCCAGCGGCATCTCTGCAGTGCCTACAGAGATATCATCACCCAGGTCCCAGTCCTTTATCATGCCACTGATGGCGTACTTCAACTGCCGCTTTTTGTGGTCCATTTCCAGGATGCGGGACTCTCGCTCCTCCAACAGCTCGATTTGCAGGTTGACGACCAGCTTTTTGTACTCCCCCACCTCCACCCGCAGCTTCTGTACATGGGCCATGAGTTCGGCATTCAATAGCTTGTATTGCATCTCTATATTAGTACCCATATTTTCACATTTATTAGGCAGATTTTCAAAAAGACAGACGCGACGCTCAAAATTGTTATTGCTTTGAACTAGGGCTGCAAAACCAGCCTATCGATAAGACATACCGAAATTTTGCTTCACATTTTCAAAATATACCGTAAATATACCGAGGAAAGAACCAACTTAACCCACCTAGCCCCATTCTTTTTAAGCAGGTGAACAATTTGAGTTAAACTGCGGAAAAAATACCATTTGTAAATTCATCTCTTAGGTCCTTTCTCTATACTGAAAAAACAGATATATTTCACATAAAATGCGTAAAAACTTTTAAAGTTTCTTAAATTTCGTTGGAATATTAAATGTACCCCCCCTGGTCGACAATGTGTTAATTCACAAATATGTCGATAGGTGACAGTCACAGCGAAGCGCGTATGATTTTGCAACAGTCCATCTCTAGCAGCCAACTTGCAGCACGTACATTTTGTTGTTTTCTCGAAAACCATAAAATCGCAGACTATAAGAAATGTTGCAACGCTAGGCTCGCACAAAGTGAATAATCATAGCGAGATGTGCTGAAAAAGGAGCAGAGCGAAATAAATTAATAATACACATATAGGGGGCTGATTGCTCTTTGTGCGGTTGTGTGCGTGATGTGAGTGAGAGTTCTGGTGTAGTGTGCGTGTGTTTGTGTAAAACCACAAAAAAATAGTCAAATCTGTTATTAAATGTAATTATTTTCGGCCCTTTTTTATACAACACTACACTGTTGCACCTTTCGCGATAACCTTGCACAAAAACCCAATGCAAATTCTTGCGTAAATAAGAAGCCCGCGCCTCCTGGAACTGTTTGGAACCTGCCTGTATTTTCCATTTCCCTTCCCTCTTTGTCATAGAATTAACTAACATTAAATCAACGACAATCAGCCGAAACGACCAAACAGCAAATAAAGGGTATAAATAATTAATCGGGCGAGAATTTCACTCAAAAGCAGCATCAACTCAAACCCGAAACCCGCTTCAAGGTAAGTTTGTTTGTACAATTTAACCCGTTCTTTGCGCACACACTCACACACTCTCATTCGATGCAGAGCAGCTGTATTTGCGAATTGGAGAGTTATTGATAAAGCTTATCTCGCTGATATCATAAATTATGGAATGCTGGTTGGGAGGAACCAGAGGGTTCCTTATCTTGTAGCCCTATAACCAAATAGCACCTAGTCAATTATATGCGCCTATAATTTACTGCAAGTTGTAGTGCTCCGTTAGGATTTGCCGAGTGCAAAAGAACATGGAAAACGTTTTTACACGTTTCAAACGTAAGGGTGCAACAAACTTTAGCTTCTTTGATTTTTCTTTTATCACCGACTGCACTTTGCGCGTTTGTTGGCTGTCTGTCGCTTCGTTTTAATCACATTAAGCAAAACGCCTGGCACGCGACGCATGACGAAAGCGGTGGCGTCTGCAACCAGAACCAGGCATACCCCAGGCTTTCCACACCCCAGCCCCAAGCAGCCCCATCACTGACCTACAAAGAGTACATTGCCTGCTCTGCCGCGAAACTATATGCATTTAAGGGTGGATTTCCACTCTGTGCAATAGTTGCGAATCGGATTTGTCAGAGAAAACGCTCAATCTGATGATAACTAAAGGGTTTAAGGGAGAGATTACTTCCACAGAGCAGAAAGGCACCGAATTCACTTTGCGCCTGGATAATAATTGTATGCCCTGCACAAATTGCAGGAAAGAGTCTCAAAAGGCCCCACAAGCACTAGCACCAGCCGTCTCCTCTTCGTCACTCTCAGACGAGAGTTCAATGTCATTGGCGTAGGGTGGGCAGGACAGGAGACTGCCGGTCTATTGTTGAGCCCATTATCCCCCACTGCACATACACATAGCACGGCCAGAGCATAAAAAGGTGCATACATGCATATCGAGTGCTGCTGGAATGACACATGAATAGATCGTATGGTGGGGGGCAGACGGGAGTACCGCCTGACCGAGAGAGCACTTGCCAGCCTTGCGGGCGGCCATTTGTCAGCAAAATGTGGTTGTTGCCGTGCATGTTTTGTGGACTGCATCACTCATTGCATTGCCCCCACATTGAAGTTTGATTGGCACGTAGCTGAAACGGTTATGCTCGTATATTTTCTCTCTTGTTGATTCTCTGATTTATGCGGGGTACTTCCTTGTGCAACCTGGAAGTGAATCGTAAAAGTACAGTGGAGATTCGGCCGCAAGGGACATAAAGAGTCGCGCCTTTCCATAACGATTTTTGGATCGTGGCCTCACTTTAGCTGCAATTCCTTAATGCTGAGAGAAGCGGTCGGCCTTTCGCTTCCTCAACGCGACTCGGAGCATGTGGGGGGTATTGATGACTCACTCACGGCTCGTGTTTGAGTTGGTTTACATCATTATTGTTGTTGTCACATGCGTATGTGTGTGTGTGTGTGTGTGTGTGTGTGAGAGTGACTGTATGCAAAGTGCCGAACCCAACACCGTTGTTGTCATTGAGTGGCGTTGTTGTCTCGGCTTCACTTTGCATGGCTCTGCTCTCCCCCCCCTCATTGCCAAGTGTTTGCGTTAGTTATTTAAGCATTGTGCGACGGGGCTGAAAACCGCATTTTAATAAACCTCATCCCCAGCAGCAGCAGCAAGAGCATCAGCAGCAACAACAAGTGCAACAATGCATTGTTTATCTGACTGTGTTTTTTTATACCCTTGCAAAGGGTACTACGATTTTTAGGAGTGTCAAGGTAGAGAAAAAGCACAGCTACAATAGAAACGATCGATCTGCAAGAGTATCAAACGCTTCGGCGTCCAACAGTAGTTTTTCTCGTATTACGCCTTGCGCCATTACCAATAGGTGTAAGGGGTTACTGAAGAGCTGCAGCCAGGTAAATGCAGGGGGTGGTAAGAGTATAAAGCGCGGGACGACGGACGAGCAGCAGTAGAGGAGGGACAGAGGCTTTCATTTTGTAATGCATGCAAAATGATGCCCGGAGAAACGCTTAGATCAGAAGTAATTCAAAACCCAGCGTTTAGAAATATTTGTGTGTCACATCCCATGTATGGTATGTATGTATGGAATGTACTTTGAACTGCAAGCGACCCAAGGTTGCCGGAAGGCTGTTGCTCTATGAATCCGACTCTGACAGCTCTACTTCGAAATATGTACAAATAATCTTGAAGAATCCACGAAAGAGACTTTTCCATCCAAATCTGAATCTGAATCATCTCTTCAAATACTTCGTTCAACAGAATGTTTCTACGTCAAACCGCCCTCTCCACTGTATACGCGAATCTCACAAAATGGTAAACAAAATCCCTAAAAACATTCGGCATAAGAAATGGCTCTCGTTCGTTCGGTTTTAGTGTGTGGAGCGTGTTGTCTTTGCGTTTTCGGCTGGAATTGCTTTGCACTGCGATCACATATTATTATCATGCGGCGTTGCTCTTGGAATTTCAATGAAATGCTGACCAGTACCGCCCGTCTCGCCCATCTGCCATCCCGTCCCGTCCCCCAGTGCCATGAGCCATCATGATCAAAGCCACACAACTTGCTGCACGACTTGCAATTGAAATGTAAATGTTAATTGTTAGTCCAGCGGTTTTGGCTGTGTAATTGGAACTTGAGGCAGCCGCAGCTAAATCGACACAAGAAACAAAAGAAATTGAAAGCGAAAGTCGGTGCATACTCTTGTGTACATACATGCATATATAAAACCGTATAAATGAATGTATATGGTGTGGATTATGCAACTGGTTTTATTCCCCACAAATCGCTCAGAACAGAACCGGCATGAATCACAGGAAAATTAACATTTGCATCTCAGAGTCTGATTCACTGCTGCCTGTCCGACTAAATTAAGTGAAAGGAAACTCTAGATTAGATATGGACCATAAGATGCAAGATGAATCACAGTAAAAGATGATTCTGAAGGATACGTACGGTGGAAGATGATCTCAACTCTTTGTAGTTCCCCCAAAAACCAGCGATTCTCTTTTTAACAATAGTTTAACAATTTGGAAACCATTCATAAAAACCGCCATGAAAACACCAAAGAAACTTTGCGGAAATTGTCGAGTAAACAAAACGATATGCCGAAAGAAGGAAAAGCGAAAGAAGAGAAGGGGAAAGCACAATAAAAAACCTCAACAAATTGCCATCATTAGGAGAACCTGGGAGTTGACTAAACTGTCCCCTAAGCGTTGTTGCCACACATTTGATTATGCTTCTTCGCCCTGCTCTGCTTTTGTTTTGCTCTGCTTTGGTTTGGTTTGGATCGTATCGGATGGGTGGGGACACCTTGCGGTTGAATGGAAGGGGGTGGGGTGTTTGTGGCCTGTGGAACTTACGCAACGTTTGCGGTGTCTGGATATTGTCTTACAGCGTAGTATTTCCAATAGGCGTGTTAAGCATTTAACACACAATATTTGACTTACATAATGGATATACATTTTGACAGTCCGGTCCGACGGCAATTTGTCGGCATTTGTGTGTGCGTGCCGGGAAGAACGGAATGGTGATGATTCGCGCGATTTGATTCAATTTGATTCGATGTCCATCTTACCCCGCTTGAGATCGGGGCATGGAACATAGCAGACACACACGCCCTTGTTTATACGGACATTTGGGGCAATTAACTTGATGACAGTTTATTGGGGCAATCCAAAGCATTCTCGAATGGGGATGGCAATGGGGATGGGGATGGGGATGGAGACCCACCCGGAAGACACACCTCGAAAACGTTAATTGAATGTGTGCCAAATAGTAGCCTAAGGATGAGGAGCAGCGGCTAAAACGGAGCTCAAATTATCCCATTTTTTATGGGAACGTTTAGGAAGAGGGTGGGAGACTGTTAGTGGAGTGACTCATGCTCGAGCACACTATCAGCAGAGAAATGCCTCAAGAGCAACCGAATCAATCGTTTCGCTGTCATTGAACCTTTCACATCGAATATTATAGCAACATACATACATTAGTAGTAGCTTTTTGCAAATGTTCACATGTCTCGTAATTGGCCAAATTCTATTACCGTCCGAGACCCCACCCATCCAAAAAGCAATGCCCGTCGCGATAAAGATAAGATAGAGAAACTGTAGAAATACCTGGGGTATAATACCTTTAATTTCCAGCGAACTCGCACTCGCCCATGAGTCATGGCTCGTTTGAGTTAATATTTGATCAAGTTTGAGTGGATTTTGATACCCAAACATCTTCCACAAGGAAATCCATTGATGGGAATGTCTACCCAAAAGGGGAGTCATCAAACATACATACTGGATATCATATCATAATAAATCATACATAATTCCCGAGCAAACGGGTTAAGCCGAATTCACATGAGTAAAATAACTTAATTTGTTCTTCGTCTGAAATGAAATCATTCTCGTGCCCACCACCATCCCGCAGATATGGACAACGGTTCCTCCGGGTACTGGGAGCCATTTTCCAGACACAGCAGCGTCAGCAGCTGTTCAATTAAGCGGCAATCCGTCTGGGTGAATCAATCGCAGTGAATCATACACAGTGGCATGATGGGGGATCATGCACTCAACGGATGTTGGTTAGTTTTCGCTAGGCCTGTCCCACTGTGCCACTTTGATGAGTTGAGACTGCAAAATATTTCGCACGTTTCCACTCACACTCACGCACAAGGCTAAGCTTACGGTTAAGCGTTTTTTTTGCTTCTTCTTCATCGTCATCTGTGTCTCTTTCTCATTCTCTCATCCTCCCATCTGGAGGAGATCATCGGTTTACAACGTTGATGACAGGTGCTGGCTGCAATCGCAGTTTCTCTTCTCTTTGTCTGCCTGTCTTCTTCATGTCTCCCTCTCCCCAGTCTTGAGTGTATGCGTTTGTCTCTGTCCCCCTATCTTGCATGTGTGCGTGCGTTTGTCACTGGCTGTCTCACTGGATTTGGTAGGGCCTGCGGTTTTGCATATCGCAAAACTTGATTGGTTAATTGTGACGTCACAGCTGGCTGTCCTCAGCGACCTTAACAGCTAATTTTATAATTGTACACACACGCTCTCTTCGCTCAGTTTATCTATCGCTCGCTCTCTCTCTCTCTCGCCTTCTTGGTCTTTGTCACACTCACAGTTATACCGCAGCGGTGAGCGAAGTGTGTGAGTTGTGTGGGCAGGCATTCCAGGGCACTCGCTCTCACGCGTCGACTGTTCAGCAGAATGTTCAGTGCAACTGTTTATGGCGAGCGCGTTCTCTGGGCATGCGTCACCCTGTACTGATACACACCTTGGGACAAAAGTGTCCTCTCCCTCTCGCTGGCTATGCTTGGGGCCCCGAGTTGGGGCATCGCATGCGCAGCCGTTGAAGTTCTTCATTTCGAATTCAAATCGCGAGCGGAGAGCAACGCGCGTTTCACTCAAATCGAAAGAAATAATTTTGTGTGTTTGCGGCTGTGTGTGCGAAAACCCGAAAAAAACAAACAAACAAAACAAAACCAGAAAGCAACAGTGAAAAATTATCAAAATGTAAATAAAAGCGTAAACGCTGATAAAGTTTATCAACCAAAAATAACGATTCAACGATCCGATTGCAAATGAAATTCAATTGAAATTGAGGCTCTGCCTGCTCTGCCTCTGCCGTTGTATGCTATTGGAGCACTTGGGCCGTATCATCATCTGACTGACCTTATAGCCATAGTCGTAGCCCATCCAGGTCATCCAGCAGATGCCGCGGCCCGAGAGCTTCGCCTCGTACCTGCCCCCATCCACGTACTGTCCGTTGAGGTTGCTGGAACCCAATGGAACCATTGGAAGTCAGTCTCCAAAGAAGAGTTTACCGAGAGATTCCTCACCTGAACTGACAGTCGTTGTACCACCAGGCCCCCACGTAGGTCATCGCGCACCCATGGCCCAGAACGTCGTGGTCGAAGGTCGAGAAGGGCATCCCCCTTTGGTAGCTCAACGAATCGCCGGCATCCCCCGAGTACTTGCCGAGAACCGCAAGCGGGTACGAGGCGGAGCCATTGCCAATGACAAAGTCTTCGTACAGGGCGTAGCGGGTTCCGCCATAGAAGTCCTCCAAGTGGACGTACAGCTCGTAGGGCTCGGCCGCTGTGAGGAAGTGCAGTCGCTCCAGGCCCATGAAGAACTCCCCGCTGAGGTTGCCGAACCCTTGGGCATACTCCGACCAACTGCGGTAGAAATTCTCGCTGCCGTCTTGGCGCCGCTGGATCACGGTCCAGCCCGATCCCGCCAGGCGAGTGTCGCAGAAGACGGGAAAGGGCGCCAGTCCGGGCACTTCTAAGGTGTGGACTCCGTTCGCGTTAGTGGAGGCGGCCAGGCAGGATGAGGGATAGGCCACAGCTGCCAGGAGAAGAGACAGATCTGATCAGTGTTTGATTTCCTGCAGTGGAAGCCTTCTACTCACCCTCCTGCAGCTTGTGCTGTGTCACTACTTCGCCATAGATCTGCTTGAGCTCCCCAATTTGGGCTCTTAAGCTGGAAAGCAGCCCCTCCGCTTTCTCCAAAGCCACTTCCAAATTACTCCGACTGCCATCGGAAAAGTGGAAGCCCACACTCAATATTGAAATGCAAATCCAGCACAGCTCCATGATCTAGTCCTCTCTGACCGGGCTCCACCAATCTATTAGGCTGGAGAGATCGGTGTTCTATAGCATGTGCCAAACGATCTGCAATCGATTGCCTTATCAAGTGCATTCCGCATCGTAGGTCAAGTTTCGCTCGTGGCGATAATCTACCAGGAAGTTGGGCAAACTATATGCCAGGCCATGATTTCAATGAGATACTCTATATACTATATAAGATTCCGATTTATATTCTCAGCAAAGTCGCATCAGCGAATGATGATTCAATGACAACGCATTTCGCATAATAATCGAGTCGAGTACATGAAAATTGTTTACGATCTTTCAGCCATAATGAAAATAAAATATTTTATTCATTGAGAACCTCCTCCACCGCCACCTCCTCTGATGTCTGACGCGTGAGTCATGGCTTCGGAATATTTCGGCACTTGGGTCTTATCATCATTTGGGTTACCTTATAGCCGTAGTTGTGGCCACGCCACGCGCGCCAGCACATGCCCCGGGCGAACATTTTCTCCTCGTACTTGCCCCCCTGGATGTATTGGCCATTCAGATTGCTTCGTAGGATCGTAAATATCGTAAAAAGTGCACCTCAGATAAAATACAGACGTACCTATCCACGCAGGCATTGTACCACCATCCGCCCAGATAGTAGAAGGCACAGTTCTTGGTGAACTCCTGATCGTTGTCCCGATCGTAGGTGGAGAACTTCATCTTGCGGTGCGATCGAAGAGAGTCTCCGGCAGTGCCCGTGTATCTGCCCAGAGCATTCAGCGCATACGCATCCTCCTCGCTGCCAAGGGCAAACTCGTCGAATCTCGCGTGCCTCCGCTCGCCGTCAAAGTCCTCCAGGTGCACGTACAGCTCGAACGGCTCGAGGGCCGTCAGAGCGCGCACCTTTTCCAGTCCCAGAAAGAACTCCCCCTCTAGGTCTCCGAAGCCCTGCTTGTACTCCTCCCAGTTCCGGAAGAAGTTTAGGCTTCCGTTCGTGCGTCGCTGTATCACCGTCCAGCCAGGGCCTGCCAATTGGGTCTCGCAGAAGACGGCAAAGGGCTCCAGTCCCGGCACCTCTACCGTGTGCAGACCGTTTCTATCGATGGCGGCCGTCAGGCAGGATGTGGGAAGCAGGTTGATGGTTTTGTGGGATCTGTTTGGGTGCTCTTGCAGTTCGTCTTTCAAACTGTGAAATGCATTCGTTCACCCTCGATTCTTGTGGAATTATTCGGTGAAAAAACATACCTGGAAAGCAACGTGTCTGCCTTCTCATAGATGGCCTCCAACTGCTCCACCAGATCCAGCGACTGTTGGGGATTCCTTTTCATTGGGGGTTTACCCTTTCTTTAGTTTGTGCACTCACCTCCACGCCACGGAGACAAGCAGCCAGGCAGCAGAAAGCGCACCAAATCGGCAGTTTCATTGCGGAATCGAATATTGAATGCGAATTTCCAGAGAATCTATTTCAATTGATTGAGAACTGCAATTTACAGAACACTTTATGGAAATCACATGTAGAATCGGACTCGTTTGCTTTGTTTTTTACGGCCCCCGTCTTATCAGTAGAGCTATAGAAATGCTTCGATTATAATTTGCTGATAATTGTTTGAGCACTTCGATTTCGCCTTCTATGCAACGCACATTCGCTCGCTCTGGAGGAGAGAGCCATAAATGTGATGAAAACAAAAGACAAGTCAGTCAGTCAGTCACACAAATGTAAAGAGAGCGGCGACAATAGCCAAGCATGCTGTCAGATCTGCACAGATCACGTGGGACGGCCTCCGGCTGAAGGTGGGATGTCTGCCTGGTCCAGTGGCTGTCAAACTCTGAAGCTTTACGCGCCGCTTGAGCTTGAAATTTCTTATTTTGGTTAATACCCTGCCCAGAGGGTACATCCCTCTCGCATCTCTCATCTCTTATTATATCTTTGATGTACCAAAGCTATGGACTGTTCCGCTCGCATCCGCAGAGCATTTCAGGCTTCGGTGCGTGGGAATGCTGCTGTTCGCTGGCTGCTTTATCGAGGCGTCAATCTCAAGACAAGAAATAACACGACATAAATAATAAGTATAGAAATTGTATTATTAAATCTCTGTGTTGTCTTTGCCTTTGCCTTTGCCGTGTGCCTGTGTCTGTTTACGGCGTGTGGGTGGTGACAGCGGTCTGTGCTTTGGAAGTCTCTCGACGCAGAGCCAGTCTTGAGCCAAAGCCCCTACGAGGCAGACGCAGAGATTGTGGCCAGCAGAGAAGATCCAACGCACAGATGAGACTGAAGAGAAGCTCCAAGAAAAAAGTAGAATTAGGCTGCACATACACGAGTCTAGAATTAACCCGAGAACCGTTCTGTTTGCAATTACAGATGGCCATACCGCCCCCACCGGGACCACCGCCACCACCAGGGCCCCCGCCGCCCCCGGCCATGGGCGGCTTAAAGCTGGGCGGCGGAGGCAAAGGTGGCGCCGATCAACACTCTGCCCTTCTCAGCTCCATCCAGAAGGGCACAAAGCTCCGCAAGACGAACACCGTGGACAAGAGCGGGCCGGCATTGGCTGGTAAGGTGTGTGGAGCAGATGCCGCAGCAGGAGGCGCCAAACGAACCCTCAACAACAACACCAGCACCAACAACAACAACAGCAGTAGCAGCAGCAGCAGCAGCAACGGCCTTGGCAATGGAGCCCCCAAATTGGGGGGCCTGTTCGAAGGCTACTCGCAAATGCCGAAGCTGAAGCCCGTGAATGGCTATCGCAGTAGGTTCACAAATGTTTATTCAAATTATGTATTTCGTTGCTCAATTGATTTCCGCTTTCCGCCCACGCAGCCGGAGCAGCAGCAGCAGCGCCCCCACCGCCACCAGTCGGAGCAGCAGCGGCGGCCGCGGCAACAGCACAACAACAACGCAGTCATAGCCCCCCCACAGCCGCAACGGCCACTGCCGCACCCAGCAACGGACCCATGGACTTCAACACAGAGCTGGCCATGCACCTAACACTGAAGCGGCAGAAGGCGCAGCAGAAGCAGCAACAGTCGCCGCACGCACCCAGCGCACATATCAATGCCACAGAAGCAAATCTGAAAACCAACCGGGGACCTCCACCGCAACCGCCAAAGGTGAGGGCATCCACCATTGATCGACCCACGGACGGCAGACTGTATAAATATAGATCCTGCATATGCACTGCCACTGGAGCAGTGGAGTGGGTACATGCCAAGAGTAGGAACAGAATGCTGTTTGTAATACTTCAAGGGCAGAGGGGAAGTCGGAAGCTTCCTCGCTTGTGAGAGTTGAACGGTGGAGCTTCGGAGAGCGATTTAATCATGGGAATCAATGGGAATTAAGGAACATTGACATGTGCAATTTCTCTAGCTAGAATTCGTATTTGAGGAGCTTCTCAGTCGTACACATAATTCAAATATTTTTATCTCTCCCGCCGCCACAGCAAACCAACTCAAGTGATTCGATATTGGAGCGCATGAATATCCCAGCCCGCACTGCCCCGCCGCCAGCTGCCCCCGTGAAAGCCGCCTCGCCCACGCTCTCGGAGAGCGGCAGCAATAGCAGTGGCAGCGTCAAGAGCAAGGCGGCCAATCTGAAGTAAGTTTCTGCTTGGATCCACCAGCAGCCATGCATGTTGGATGCTCTGCTACTCCAGCATTTCATACTATTTTTTTCATTTTTGCTTTTTCTTTATGAAACTTTTGTTAAAATTGCTCATTTTCTTTCTTTATTTTCGGGTGGATTTCTTTGACGGGCATTCGTGGTTATCCTCTTGTTATACACCCACTCACCCACCACACACCACTCCACACCACACACCACAACTACAAACACCAACCACTATCCATGGTATCCACAGTATCTCGTTAGGGAATAGTTTTGTAAATAGTTCGATGGCAAAGACCGCCGCGAGTGCCTCCACGACGTCGCTGAGCACGAGCAAAACGTCCGCGGCGGGATCGCTGCGCAACCTGGCGCCCAATAAGTCAACGCTGTTCGGTGCTGGTGCTGGTTCTTCTAATGGTGGTGGTTCCCAGCAAACCTCGCCCCCATCCTCCACGGCCAGCAGTACGCCCACACCGCCGCCGGCTCTACCGCAGTCCCAAACGCAGTCACAGGCGCAGCAGCAGAAGCCGGCCATCAGCTTTGGCAAGCCAAACTTTGCCCCAAAGCCGCCGGGGCTACAGCAGTTGATTCTGGTCAACGGACAGCAGCGTCCGGCGGTGACGCGGCACCACAGCATGAAGTCGCCCAGGTATAGAGTACATACAGTAAACCCTAGCTAAGTATGCACACTGCTCGCTTCAGTCACCCCACGCTCCAGTCAGTCAATCCATCGATCTCGTTTGGGTTTTGCTTTTGCTCATCTGTACGGCTTTCGATTTGCTTTGCTTTGATTTCTGGCCATAGCCCCGACCAGTACCCTAAACGCTACTAATATGTGTGTGTCTGCCCCCCCCCTCCACAGGTCTCCACCAGCGGCTGGGCCTATGTTCCCCACCCAGCAGCATTTCGGCACCATGCGGGCTCCGCTGCAGCTACAGGGCAGCGACGGAAGCGTCGCCAGCATCCGCTGTGCCCCCAATCCACCAAAGTGTGAGTACCCTAATACCATGATAATCCATAGCCTGTCGGAATGGAATAACGAATCTCCGCCTTCCTGTAGCACGGCCATCGGTGAAGCCCCCGCCACCGCCAACACCAGCGCGCAGCTTCTCCAACAGCAACTTGAGCAACATCGGAGCTGGAGCATCTACGGCGCCGTTTAGTGCCGTCAACACGGCCCTGGTGCAGAGTGCGGCGTTCACGACGCAGGCCGCCTCGACTCCCATCACCCAACCGCCCTCCAGCTCGAGCAGCAGCAGCAGCGTGGCCGCCCTGCGTGACCAGTTCCGGGCGGTTGGCATCGGCAACGGTATGAACGGTGGGAATGGCAATTCCTCGCCACCGCTGCCGCCGCTGCCTGCCCCGGCGTCCGTGTCGTCGGCCTCATCATCGGCCACGGCCAGCCCCAAATCCTCGACCGTCAGGCCGATCATACTGAATGGGGGACCCATCAATCCGCCAGCCCCGCCGCCCCACCGCAGCTGTCCGCCTCCACCGCCGCCGCAGCGACAATCGAGCACTGTGAGTAGCCAAGTATCCAAGTAACCAGAGCAGCAGTAGCACTAGCAGCAACACACAACAACAACAGGTTGCCCCAAATGGCAAAGGTGACAATTGGCTGGCCTCCACCGCACAACAGAGTCGGAACAGATAGACGGAGCGGAGCACGTGAGAGAGTCGCAATAGAGATGAGAGCGTGACGAGCAGAGCAGTGGCTGGGTCTCGACTCTGGGGGGTTTCACCTGTGCAAATCAGTCCCGAATTCACGGTGTCAGAGCGTCACGGCCATAACCTATCCCAAAGCACATTTGTTTGTTCGCCTTTTTGCGCAGTGCAGAGCTCGCAGAGCCTCTCAACGGGGATTCTGTTCTCCCTGCGCAGGCGCTTCTCCGTGCAGCTGCTGGCTGCGCACTTTGTGGGGCACGCCAGTCGTACTTTTTATAACTCACCTATTTTTGTGCCAAAGAGTAGTGGGGGGGGAGGTGAGGGAGATTGATTTTCCAAACGTGAGACGTGACCAAAACACACGACGCTCCGCTCGCTTTGTTTTTCGGTGGCCCAGTGGCCTTCGTTGCTTGTCCACTCCACTGCCTGGCCGTGCACTCATTGATGCTTTCTCCTCCAACTGCGTCCACTCCCAGAATGTTCGAGTGAAGCACTGGTTGTTCAAGAGGCTGTTCTCGCTTAGGCAATTTCTGAAACGGAACACCAGCCGCGGCGGCCCACCATTCAAGGTTATCCAAATGCTGATGCTCAACGGCAAGCGCAACGTAACTAGAGCTGTCTGAGATTACCCGATACGCACGGTAAATGAGGCGACACAACTAACACCACTCTCCTCTCTCTGTTGCAGGCTGGATCCGGACCGGGGTCGGTTGCTGGAGCGCCAGTGCCGCCACAGCGTCACTCCTCCATACGCCCCAATGCCCCGCTGACGCCACCCACGCACATGGCCAACGCCTCGCATCAGTTTGGCAGCAATTCGGGACTGTCGGTAGGCGGCGGAGGAGCAGGCGCTGCAGCTGGAGCAGGAGCAGGAGGAGCCACTGTGGGGCGTCTGGTCATCGATCTGGAGACCAAGTTCGGGAAGCGATTCCACAACGTGACCGAGTTCCCCAAGCCGCCGCCGTTTCTTAATATACAAAAAATCTATCCTAGTCGAACGTTTAAGGCGAGCAACGGTATGTAGTCGTGTGTGAGTGTGTGGGTGTATGGGTGTGTCTGTTCTGTGAGTGTTTTAAATACATACAATCCACATGTATGTATAGTATATAGAGATACGCATACACAACCCCATGCACATATGTACATGTATATGTAACTGCGATTATTGTTATATACACACATTGAATGCTGTTATATAATTATGTAATTGTTTCTTAAGCACACGCTCTGGCATTTCGCATACAACGATTCTTATCTTTTATACATTATATATTATATATTCTACATATATATTTTATTTTAAACGTGTATTACTTACTACTATGATTATTATTATGATTACGATTACGATTATTATTGTTTAACAAACTGAAGGGCCCCCCCCCTCCCAATCCAATCCAGCAGACATGCATATGTTTTAATAACCAGGAGAGTTTTAGGAATCTTTTTTGATTATTGTTGTTTTTTTTTTATTTTACTGTTAACGAGCCAATAAATAAATGTATAAAGAGTAGAAGCATCGCTGCAGAAGCAGTCGAAGCGAGGAATGTTATCTTGTATATTGCATAATACTAAAGTTGAATAGCTTTATCCAAACATAATCTATTTTATACCAACTAATGTTAATGTTTGTTAAATTTCAAAAGAAAGATAGGGAGATGGAGACCAGATATGTATGTAGCTCCTCTCCATAAAATATGTTAACGAAACGCGATATTACCACTAAGCACACACAATATTATTACGCATAGCTATATCCTATATCCTATATCCATATGTATATGTACTATGTGTGTATATGTAAAGAGAAGTCCTTCCATATAGCACTGTATTCCCCTCAATCGCTCCACACACAACAATTTTGTAATACATGTAGCGCATGCTTTTTATTATTAATTGTACTCCCATTGCATATTTATGTATGTATATTTTACCTATCTGTACACACACACACACACATCTCTGCAGCATATATGCATACATAGACACACACATATTTTATATATCCGATATCCGATGCGATGAATTTTAGTTATAGAATGCAACAGGCACATTACGAGTATAATTGTTTGTTTTAATTTGAAGTTATCTTTTGATGGAACAATAAACCAAAATTCGATTGGATTTACATCAACATATACACCACTTCATTTGTTTTGTTTATAATTTATATATACAATAGGAAAGCAGCAAAGGAGCTCCAGGTGTTCCCCCCTCTCCGCTGTCCGTTCGAATGTCCGTACCTTAAAGTTATCCTTCATTTTATAGCTGTTCTTATCTTCATTATTCCTTTCGATACTTTAGCCAGACTTTGGCTTGTCTTCTTACATTCCTTTCGTCACCTGTTTTGTTTCTCTACATCTGTGACGTGTTTAAGCTCTGCTTTCCGTTTTATTTGCACCTTTTTCAGTTCCGTTTTCCTTTTCCGTTTATCATTTGTATGCTTCGTTGGAGTTTTGCCTGCACCAACATTGATCCAGATATCCACTTATCGATCCCATTGATCTATCTCTCCATCTCTTGGGCTATCTATCCATGTTTGTACATATATCTCTCTCTTCCCACTGCCTCTCTCTCTCTCTCTCTCCGCTGCAGCTGCCGCTCAGACGCCAAGCAACAACAACATCGGCATCAACAACAACATTACGGCTGTCTGCAACAACAATGCCAGCACGAATTCAACGGCTACGGGGGGAGCTGCACTGCCGCCACCACTGAAGCCAGCCTATGCACCACTGAAGAAGCACCGGGCACCGGCACCACCGCCACAGGCAGGCGTGGCCGCTGCCACAGTCTCCGTGATACGGCAATCCAGTTTCCTGTACGGCGGCGGAGCGGCCGGCAGTGGCTCCCCCGTTCGACCACAATCCCAGGCGGCGGGCAGCGTGGCTCGCAACTCGACGGTCTGCTGAGGTCCCTCAGGGGATTCCAAATCTGTGCGCACGAGTTGTACATAAATGCGGTTGTACGGATATACGGATACAAGTGTACTATAGCTGCGCTGGGCTACGAAGTGATTTTTTGCACAATCACTTCGTAGCCTATTGTTCAAAATTCAAGTAAAAGTGCATAAAATAAAAGAGGAACAATACCAAACACTCATCACAGCAGTGGGCACGGCACACGCATCCCAATCTATGTATGTATCTCTCTGTAGCGTTTTCCCTGGCAGCACTTGGCAGGCAAACCCTTCACAAGAGTTCTGTATATAGGAATTAGCACCTAATGTTAGTGAAATTATGTAAACAGCAATATAGCAGCAATCTTTTATATGCATAATATTGTGTATGTATGTATGTATGTTTCAATATGATTATATTGTATTTAGGAGCGCCTCTATATGAATATCTTACTAGACTGAACATGTTAAAACCCAACAACTAATTAATATAAATACAAGTATACACGATACTTGGAGGGGAATACTCTGCACTGGGATACTTGATAATCCCCTAGAGCAATACACACAACACGAAGAACGTTAGATGCAATACGTATACCGAACCGAAGCACAACTGAGAGCATTTCAACGAATCTTGTCACACAATCATTTTAGAGTCGTTTCCTTAGTTGAAATACCCAAAATTGTGTGATAAAATCTCTAAAGTATCTAATCTATGATCTATCTACGAGTATCATCCCGCGATTGGTGAACATTTGTTAAATCTTTTTGGCCCTACATAGGCACTATTGAATGTGTGCAGATTATCATGTAATACGAGTACTGTGCTACATAATTATTATTATTCTTATTATTATTATTGAATTCAATCATTGTTGTTAGACTTGGTGTCACTAGAAGTATTAACCAGCATTTAACATAACGATTTATTCAGCATCCGAATCATTACAGTTATCAGATAAATAAATTCCAAAATCATTCCAAAAACGTTAAGCAAACTTTGTTGTCATTGGCCCAAAGGCGACCCAGCAAACATGGTAAGTTAATATATATATCTATTATATATGAACGAGTATATATCTGTATGTGTGGGTATGTGTATATAGTGCATATTTGAGTAGAGTGTGTGTAAATGCAAATGCTGACAAGCAAGTGATAACAGTAATGCACTTAGATCTAGTTTAAATGTAGAGTAAAGCCTTTACTTGGGTCAGCTATAATAGCATCATATATCGCACTTTGACAACTTATTCGGTAACAGAACTAACGGATTATATCCTAGACCGTCTCATGCTTTTGCTTGAGCGTCTGCACGGCCTCCTGGAGACCTTGATCCTCGCGCTTGCGTCGTCGCTCGCACTTGGGACATGGCTGCTGCTCGTTAAGGCACTCCGCATGGAACACAGCCCCGCAGGTCAGGCACTGAAATTAGGCAATCAATGAAAACAGTCGCGGAAAGCAAAGGGCGATTGGCATACCCGAAATGTGGTGCTAATGTGGAAGGGATAGAGCACCCTTGGACTCTGGCAGATCTCGCAAATGAAGCCCTTGAGCTGGCAGAGACGGCACTTGAGTACGTGCGCCTCGCCCAGCTTGAAGGCCTTCTGCAGCTGCTGGCACAACGCACCGCGCTGAATCATACCCAGGTCGGCTATCGAGTACTGGTGGATGTGCTCGTAGAGGTACTCCCGACCGCAGAAGTGATTCTGCAGCAGCTCAATGCTGGTCGGCGCACAGGTGTAGAGATACGCGCGTATAAAGTTGAGTCGAATGCGCAGCGACTGGAGTTCGGCCATGGCATCGGAGGCAAAGTAAATGCTGGGATTCAGCACCTGCATGTCCAAGAATGGCTGCGACCTGAACTCGGCCAGGAAGGTGGCCGCCCGCTTGCTGACGCTGTACTTGCGAAAGTCCCAATTGTAGATTATGCGCGCCGGAATCAGCTGCGTCTCCACATCCATGCAGCTGTTGCAGTAGTAGTTCCCGCTGAAGGCGCACACTCTGCAAGAGATGAACTTTTCAATCGACGAAACTCCTTTCTTGGCTGGCTCCACTCACTGAAAGTTTGTGTACCCTATTCCCAGAGGATGCTGACAGCTCTTGCACAGAAATCCTTGGGCATTCAGACCAGGCTCGCGCGCCAGTTGGCAGAGCTGGGCCACCATCTGCTGCAGCTCCGCCATGTCAAAGTCCGAAGCGAGCAGCTCGAATTCGGAGTTAGTCTGAGGAAAGAAAAGCGGTGAGGCAGTTGGTTTCAGGAACTCATATTCTTACATCTAGGGACTGCAAGTCACTCAAGTCCTCGGACACAGGTGGATCGCTCTCCCGCTGGGCCTGAACCTGAGCCACATTCAAAGTGGAGGCACTCGCCCGAAACTTCTCCCAAATCTCAGACCAACCAGCTCCACTCTCGCGGTTGTTCTCGTGCTTCCGCAGCAGGGCGTTGTAGCTGCAACGATCTGTGGTGGGAGAGCGCAGGCTGGTCGAGCTGCTCATGCTCACGGAGCGTTGAAAGAAACGCGATGCGGACGGCTCATCGGTGGCCGTGGGCGAGAGATCCAGGTCGCCCGACCAGGAGGTCTGCATGAGATTGGACAGGGAATTGCTGCCGTGGGGCAGACTGGTCAATTCTGCATCGGCCAGGTCGGCAAAGGACTCCTCTATGTTACGCTTGGACCGTTTCCGGGACTTCTGAATGCTCCCCGCACGAGCCACAGCCTCTTGAGCTTCACCTGCGTCTGCTGCTGCTACGGGCGGTGACTGCTCTTCGCTTATGACGTCCATTTCGTCAAACTTTTGTATGAGCAGGTCTAGGTTCTCGCGCTGGCTCAAGTCCGGCACTCCGAAGTTGCCGCTGCGACTGAAGGGGCTGTTGGAAATAGACTCTGAAAAGAGCTCGTTGGTCTGCAGAGGTTGCGGTGTGGGTATGGCCACAATATCGGAGCCCAGGGAGCTGGCTATGTCCACTCCACTGCTGATCTGTAGGGGGAGGGTGAAAAATAGTCAACCACATATAGCAGATCCTAACGCAGAGCATACCGGACATGACTTGAGGGCAGGCGTCCACAGATCCGACAGCTGCAGGGAATAGTCCGGCCAGTGGTTCAGCAGGCTCGAGTTCACCGGCAAGTCGAATTGGACGTAGGCCTCGAGGCTCTCCATAATCTTGGCAGCAGTCTCCAGGCCATCGGCATCCTTGACCAGAGCGTGCCGCTTGTAGTAGTGCGACATGGCCGAGCTATTCTTCCGCATGACGTTGAGGTACGACGAGAATACCGATTCGTTCAGGGATTGCCGCACCCAGGCCCGACACTGGCCAATTTCCGAGGTGATCTGGCTGAGGCCCTGGATCTGCTCGATCACCTGCTTGTGCATGAAAACCATACAGGGAGACCAGAAGCTGGGGTCTGGCCGCCGCTCCACATCGCCCGCAATCACATTGAAGGTGGCCGACAGAAACGAGTCCTTCAGGCCATGCAGGAACACTGCCTCCAAGGTCGTGCACAGGGCACTTGTCTGCTCGCACAGCCCAACCACCTCTGAAATGTGGGGGGTCCCCCCGATTAGCAATGGCAACGCAATTATTAATGGAGTGCGCCCAGAACTTACCCAATCCCTTCTGCTTGACCTCAAACTCGATCTCGCGGGCATTCTCATTCAGTGTGTTTATCAGCGCAGCCTTGACGACATTTTCGCGCTTCGACGAAAAACTATTGTTGAGGCTACGAAACAGGGAGCTCATTTGTTGGTCCGTAAAGCTCTTTGTTTTGGGTTTGTTTACATTTTGCTCTAACCAGTGGACTTATCGATAAACGAACTTTACCCACTAAACCCACTAAACTAAACTCATATTTAACCAGGTGAACCGCTTGAGTTTAGTCGCGGAAAATGATACTGATTCACCTTGTAGATCACTCGTTCCTTTTTACTTACAAAAAGAATGGCCACGATTTCTTTCACCTGAACAGCGTTAAAATTGCTCAAGTTTCGTTATTTTAGTGACATACATTAAAATATCCACTGGTCGCCAATGGGTTAATCGTTCATAATCAGAAATCATATTCCTGGATTTTTATATTCAGCTTAATATTGCTGGCAAGCTAAGACTCTCAGCCCTGAACATGTAATTTTATCCGATTGATACATCAATTTTTCAAAAGATTGGTTTATACGAATACTTTATTTGTTGGAATGTTTACGAAATAAGGTTTAAACAAAAATGGTTTTTTTGCACATATTAACAACCCGGTTACAAGCTGATTCCTGCCAGGGATGCATGCCGATACATGGCACAGAGTGAGCAACAGTGTCGTCACTGTAGACTCTACTTGTTAACGGCTCGATTTGAATTCAAATAAAAATGAATGTCCATTAGCTTGTAGATCAAATGGCAACCAAATCAAATGTGTCTACGATGTGTCTCTGCGGATTCCAGCTAATCTTCTGGAACCCGATCTGGTTATTCTTGACTTTCTTCAGTCACGGCCGCCCCATCAGAGAGCTTATGTGTGAACGCTCGATTATGGCAAAAAACCCCACGCAAATGGCCGACACAACAACAAAGTCTGTCCCAAAAGACAGATTATTAATGTGTGCATATGTTTCTCTGGGTTTTTTTTGTTGTTGCTCGGTTTTGGTTTGGGTTTTAATGAACCGTCATTTATTGCTTATATTCGCATTCTATGCAGGGAATGAGTCAACTAGCAATTCGCCCGAAAGCCCAGTCTGAGATTTATTAATGAAAGACAAGTTGGATCAATATCAATCCCATCCAGCGTATCCCGTGAGACAAGAAAAACCCGATGCACGTAGCCCCCCCTCGAAACAAAACTAAAATCGAAATTTGTGTTAAGGTCACGGTGACCAACAAGATCGTATGTATGTATGTGTGCATGTATGTGCGATGTCCGATAATGTTGTTGTTAACGCATTTTTCAATATTTTTGCAATAAAAAAGATGCGCCGTTGTGGCACAGTCTCCGTCTTTGGGCCCGAAGCAGCCGTCAACTGGTTCAGCACTCAAAATGCTGAATGCAAACTGGTCGGACAATTCGTTGCCGCTTCATCAGACTTTTCGAGTGTTCGAGTGTGATGATGTCTTTCGGGGTCTTCGTTTTCGAAAACGTTTTCCATGTGGGCTGCGTTCGACAATTGCATTTTATTGAATTTTATTAATACGAAATACGAAACTGGTTGCGAAATCGTAAACAACATAAACAATTTGGCAAACTGTGATTACGCTATGTATTAACCTTTTGAGTTTTTTTTTTTCAAAAAGGTTTTCAAATCCTCGGAGGCAAACCGCTAACGGAAGTCCGACTTGGGGAATCCGCGCGTCGCGACTGTTAATCGGATTTGCAATGAGCAAACA
Organism: Drosophila ambigua; assembly: GCA_018150905.1. Taxonomy (NCBI): domain Eukaryota; kingdom Metazoa; phylum Arthropoda; class Insecta; order Diptera; family Drosophilidae; genus Drosophila; species Drosophila ambigua. The sequence continues at coordinate 6,857,628 of JAECWS010000001.1, read as the reverse complement.
TTTTGGTGTGAAATTAATGATTATAAACAATTAATAAGACGCAAGCCCAGGTGAAGGGTCGCCTAAAATCGGTCGCATGGTGCTCGCTTCGGTTGGGACTTCGGATTCGGTTTTGAGGTTACGCAGGCGCAGACCCCACTCTGGGTGTCATTTCCCAACCCAGCGGAGCGACTCTATTAAAGTAAATAATATATAGCGTGAATGCTTTTTCAGCTGTTGTTGTTGTTGTTGTGGTTGCTGTTGTTGCTGTGGTTTATCTGTCGCTGACTTTGCAGTTTTCGCAGCGACAGCGGGCACCTAATGCCACGAGAGCCACAGCTAGACCAGAGCTAGAGCCCGAGCCCGAGCCCGACCAGGCCCTACCATTCCCATTGTTGTGGGCCATAGAAACGAAACGAAACGAAATTTATAAAAACGTTTGTTTTCGTAATACAATTTTGATTACTTCTTTGACGCCGCTGAGTCCCGGGTCGGGGACCATTGATGGGCTTTGTCTCAGCTCCGGCCTCTTTGTCCGTCTCTAAGCGTTTTGATTTATTGTCGGCGGCGGGCGCCGCAGCCAACAAAAGCCCAAAGCTACTGTTGGGCATTCGATTGGGCGGGATACGGCCCATTTGGCAATATCTTTGCTGTAATTGTAGCAGTAATAATAGCCATGATTCCCGATGATGATGCCAAAGCCAAACAAGCAATCATTGACATCGCAGATGCAACTGGCACAGGGGCGCTTTAACGGAGGGTTACGAGCACTCTCAAGTCCCCCCAATGAATAGTGCGACAGCCTTCTAAAACAGAAAGCAAGCCCCCCGTGGACTACGCCCCTGCACGACTTACACAGGGCCAGAGAAGAGACAACCCACCCATCATCAGGCTAGGAAGCTGACGCTTTGATCGTCCAAAGCCAAATGGCGGTAAAAATGCTCAAATGCGGAACCAATAAGCTGACATAATTTCCTTTGATGGCTTTGGCTTGGGCCCAAACGTAATTACATTCCAGAGACATCGAAAAGATATGGTTACGGTTTGGCTTTCAATGCGATTTCAGGGTAATTAGCGCACTATTTACTGAAGACCAGAGACGCCGGATAGTGCCGGATAGGGCTACCATTCAAGGATGATCGTTATCTGCAGGACCTACCAAAACATTCCACAGTATGCCGCAAGAGCGTACAAATTCGACTGCGCGAGATCACAGCCCGATGATCTAATCCAATGATCGTGTTAATCGCTGAACGGGCTTAAATGACAAAAGTTCATCGATCACTGACTCCGGAGATCGACTCATCTCCATTGATCTGTCAACTCAACGTATGGCCGGCCCAAAATTTCAATGCAGCCCGAGCCGCCGCCAGCAGGCAGGCTTCGAATGGTTTTTGTTCTGTGTCAAAGTTGTTTTTTGGGACTGATCTGACGACAGCCGCTGTGAGAACAGGATCTGTCCGATCAGTGATAAATGGTTCGCATAAATTATGCATTGTTAGCATAATGCTATATTTGACGAAAATCAAGCCAAACCTGTCAACCCCAAATAAAACAAAACAAAACCAAACACATTCGTTTTCAATTGCCATTTGCATTTTGAGTGCGTGTGTTTCCATTTGAATGCCCTTACCCTGGGGTATTCTGACAGCGACATCCAGTCTGTTTCTACGAAAACTAGTTGCTCAATGTAAATGATTTCGCTCCGAAACGTTCCACGGGCAGGGTAATCCAGAGTTGTCGTAGTAGAAGAGTATGCAAAGGTTCGGCCGCAGAGCTAATCATTTTACAGATTTATGCTAAGTTTGTGTCTGTCTGGAGTCGGTTGGGCGGAATGTTAAGCGACTGCTGGCTGAATATTGGATGCGGGAGTCTGCGGACTGGGCAGGCTGTGCATCGGTTCAGATCAGGGCAGATGGGGCGGTGCGGCTGACCTTGAACGTCATTGGCAATACGTCAGGGTGTAAGTGTGGACAGACGAGTATGCAAAAACAACAGTCGGCAATAACAGCAATTATTTGCCACTGCTTTCCGGTTGCACCGCACACTCCACAATGGAAATGCGAGGCTACAAGTAGCAAGAAATAAGGGATAGCTCTATCCCTGTGAATCCAAGCCTTCGATGATGCTCCCCTGGCAACTAAATGATATCATGATCCGATTTCGATTTATGTTACCCGAGTGGTGCAAAAACATTCGAATTCGCAGTAGCCCCGTCGCTGAGGAGTGCAAAAGCCTGGCAAGTGTCAAACAGTAAACAAAACAGTAAATGCAGTCCACACTTCCAGCATTTGCCTGGCTTATATTCCCTGGAAGCTGCTGCCGCAGTCGCTGCCACTGCCACTGCCAACGCCAGAGGCAGAGCCATGCTCCAAGTCAAGCTCCGACCCGCTGCCAAGTTTATTGAAACCGCAGAACTCGTGAGCTGCGGACGTGTCTCGCTCGATCGCACCGCGCACCTGTTAATCTCAGCCGTTCGCTCTCTCTGGCACTCTCACTCTCTCGATTGACTCCTCTTCGCTGTATCGCTCGACGCGCGTCTTGTCTTGCGGATTCGTGATATCGTGTCGCAGTTTGATTGAATTTGATGTGAATAATAGGGAGAAGAGGCTGGAATATTACATATTATTTGTATTTGGCAATACTGTTGTGCACACGCCGCCGCCGGCTTGGCTTGCCGTTGTCGTTGCCTCCGATTTTGTCATCGCCGCGGCTCCGGCTCCGGCTCATTGTTATTCTGCTCCTACGCGATAATTATTCGAACTCGTTCGCGGATTTCGACTCTGTATTTGGGCAATGCCCAATTCTAAATTGTTAATTGCGTGACAAAGACAACAAAAACAAACAACAACAACAAAAACAGCGAGCAGCAACGAGCAACTGTAATTCCTACCCCACCCACGAAAATGCAAATCGATATGAACCAATCACAGAGTGGCGGCATTACCGCTATGCTGATGCTGCTGCTCCTCAGCGTCCACGCAGCCGTTGGAAGGCCTGGTATAAAATTAGAAAAATAGTTGTAAAATAAAAGCAACAAACAAACGTAGCATTATATAGATATAGATAGATATACCGTTTCGATTGCGTTATCGGCATCGCATCGCACCGCATCCAATTCGCACGGATATGCGAATCCGATATTCGCTTCTCTATCTGTCTGTTTGTCTCTTGCGCATCTGTTTCGCTTCTCGTCTACTTTATGCATGTCTGCGCATGCGCATGTCTAACCGTTTTTGAATGTACATACAGTATGTCAAATAATTGTTTGCAAAATGAAATAAGTCAGACAATTTCAACTTTAGCATTAAAAATATAAATACAGGCATTATTTGGGAAAATTTTGTTTATTAATTATATTATATATATGTATAAGCTATAGGTATGACAAAAAAAAATTACGAAATTCCAAGCAAAACGTAAAAGAAACGAAGAAAACCAAAAAATGGCATTTTTGACGCTGTCTAATAATTGTTTGCAAAATGCAAACAATAATACTCAAAAATTATGTATCTTTGTAACAACAAGATATAATTGGCTAATATTTTGTATGCATAACATTAGCATCCATAACTGTCCTGAGGTGACGCGACATCGACGATATGTGCCTCTATGTTGTAGTATTTAGATATTTCTCCCCACTCCTCATTTATACACTTTTTCAAATCAGTTTTTGAACTTGGGGTGACATTTGGCCATCTTTTTCTTGAGCAATGCCCAAAAATTTTGGATAGGATTGAGATCTGGACTCTGGGCGGGCGTGTCAATAACTTTACTGCAATTATGAAGCACCCAGGTGCGACTCAGCAACGATTTGTACTTCGGATCATTGTTTTGGCACAGCTTGTATTTGAGTTTGCTGCTGTTTCCTGGATCAACGAAGGCAAACTTTTGCGCAATTCTGGTCAATTCATATTTTTAAATGTCCAACTAGAACTCCTTTATCATTATATCATTAAAAATGCGCAGCTCTCCGACGCCATTAGATGATATACAGCCCCACACCATGACAGAGAGACTGCCAAATTTGACGGTTGGCACAATGTTTTTGGCCTGGAGTGCTGTGTTTGGCTTCCGCCAAACTTTTCCTGGCCCTTCATTATAATATATCATTATCTTTGTCTCGTCACAAAAAATGATATCGTTCCAAAATTCCGGCGAATTGCTAGAATTTAATATAGAAAAATTCAAGCGCTTTTCAATGTTAACAGAGGATAGCAATGGCTTCTTCCTTGTCACTTATGATGAGTACTTGTGTCGATTCAGTACTTTTTTTATTTTCTCATGGCATATGGTCTTATTGCAAAGTTATTTAATGTCATTCGTCAATTCTCTGAGGCTTTTTTACGGTGTAATTTCAATTGTTTTTAAAACTTCTGCACAGTCCCGCCGAGAAAGATTTGGTGGTCTGCCGTAAGAGATCGGTAATTCCAGCCTTTTTTCTTGTCCGGACGTTTAATTATATTATATATTGTTCTAAGTCTAATTTTTTAAGTTTCAGCAAACTCTTTTGCTATTTTTTTATTTTTAAAACGATAATAAACTAATTAAATCAAACAACCTTCAGTGCGTTTGCCAGGCATTGCAAAAATCATGAATAAAAAAAAAACGTGACTTGAACCAAAGAAACTTTTAGCAGGAATGAGACCAAGGAAGACTAGAAAAGAGCCCGCGATCGGTCGTTTTCGAATTTTCTGAGCCGCTAGTTTTTCTGTGGTATTCTTTCAAGCAGTGTTTGCATTTTGCAAACAATTATTAGACAGCGTCAAAAATGCCATTTTTTGGTTTTCTTCGTTTCTTTTACGTTTTGCTTGGAATTTCGTAATTTTTTTTTGTCATACCTATAGCTTATACATATATATAATATAATTAATAAACAAAATTTTCCCAAATAATGCCTGTATTTATATTTTTAATGCTAAAGTTGAAATTGTCTGACTTATTTCATTTTGCAAACAATTATTTGACATACTGTACATATATGTTATGCGAGTGTGCGGAGGAAGCTTGGAGAGGAAAAAGTCCAAGCTTCCTTCGACCTGCGAGTGTTACTAATTTTATGTGTTTACCCCTACCCCAGCACCCTACCACACCCACTGTCCCTACCACTTTGTGTCGCTCTTAGAACTTTGCCTCCCCTTCTCACTCTCACCGAAATCACATTCCACTACCAAAAACATTTCCCGCTACTCCACACCACCTATATACATACATATATGTACATACTCAGCTCGCAAATGACCTCCAATCATGCTCATGACCCACATCACATTGTGTCCATCTCTTAGTCCCTCAGTCGCCTCTTATTCCTGCCTTGAAGGAATCCCGCTGCACTTTGCCTTCGCTCTTCAAATGCGTTCGAAATGCTACTTGAATTTAATCTGTTTTTATTTGACAAACAAACTGTTTGGGGCTCGAGAAAATTAGGCGCAGATCATTATCCCCGGACCCCAGCGAAATCAAGTAGCCGCTGCAAAAACAAACAGAGACGGCGTCCAATTTCCAAAGGCGGTCCCATCAGAAAACTGAAATTTGAGCAGAGCTGCTGATGTTGATGTTGATGGCTGTGTATCCAAGAAAAATAAAGCTACAGAAACATCAGCAGCAGCAGCAGCGGAGGCAGAGGCAGATGTTATGCAAGCGACACCAAGCAACAGATAACGTGACTGGCAAGGCTTCCACTAAGTCGTTGTCGATCTTCCTCCTCCTCGTCTTCGTGCACGTCTCCGTCTTCGCCTCAGGCAGGGACAATACTCGGTGGAGGGCCACAGAAGGGGCATACGACCTCTGGGACGAGCTGCTTCCCATTCTCCAGCCACCCCGAGTAGGGGGGCCCAAGCCCCGGCCCATCAGCGCAGAGGTCTATAAATTTAGCGACGCTTTCGAGAAGACGATTTGTTAACAGAGCTGTTTACACCAGCTCCAATCTGCTGTGGATGGGGCTCTTTTTAGGTCATGGGGCCACAAATGGGAAGCTCCAAGCAAAAACAAAACAAAACAAAAGCACACAGAAAAAGAAGAAGCAGTGATGAACGATGGGCCAGGACAGGTGCGAATGGCTATAGGGATATGGCCAGAGGTTGCTGCAAGCCCCCGGGCAACTATTCCGCCTAATTGGCTAGTAATCAGACTGAAACCAAACATATATTATTAGGCATCACCTAATGCTCAGAGTATTTCCTTAATGGACTTCTTTGGCTGTTCACACGAAATTCGTCTGTTGTGGACTTCGCATTTTGCCAATCAATGGAGCTATCGCAATGAATGGACCCGTACGTGATAATTAGCAAATTCGTACTCCCAACCCCCCATCCTGCGGGGCCTCAATGGGTGAATCGTGCTTTATTTTCGCTGTTCATGATTAATGGCTCGACTTGAGCTTATCGTAATTAAAACACAATGGGATATCAACCAGTTATAGATACAGAGGAAGATAGCTGCACACTGTAGCCTCGCGAGAGCGGCAGTGGCTTGATTTCGTCATAGCAAATCACATTTCGTTTTGCAATCGCCTGCCACAGCAGGCAGGCAGTCGCTATCGAGTTCAAAGGAGCACCCGACACTGCCATCAGCTCCATCTAGATTCTAGAACCTTTCGCTTTATTCCAATAATTTCAATAAATATTTATGCCTGCGTATTTGTGGGAGAGTCTCAGATTTCTACCCCCTGGCATTTCCATGCGATCGCAGCGATCGCTTCAAGTGCAATAAACACGCGCTTTGCGTCTGATTTGTTTAAACACAAGGTATTATTTACACACTCGTTTTGTTTATTGGGATTTTTATGACTTTTGACACATTTCTCGCGTCGAGTTGCGTCGAGTGTCCCCCCCACACACTGGCAGCCCAATAAGTCGATAACTCAAGGCCCTCCAAGAGGATGATACAAAGCGACGATTAATCAAAATCCATTACAATTCTTTTTTGCTGATTTTTGATTTCTGCTGAAGGCTGACTAAACACAGAAACTTGTCAAAAAAAAAGATATATACATATATATATTTATGTGTGCATCCAAAACAAACAAAAAGAGAGAAACATCAACGACAATCAGCCAAGTACAGACAGACAGACAATTGGCAAGTGCAAAATACGAATATTTCCAGGCAGAAATGCCATTGTCTTTGGGGCTTGTGGGGGTGCAGATGTCGTGAAGCTGTCAATCAATTAAAATTAAATTGAATAAACATAAACGGAGGAGGAGGCGGAGTTGAAGATGGAGTTGTCGCTGGCGATGGAGACAAGCAAAATTAATTGGCCTGAACTTGAGTCGCTTGGTCCCAGGCGGAAGTGTGGCTGTGAGGGAATTTCAATTACCAAAACACTTTGTGCCCCAATGAGTAATGGAGGCTGCTTGTATCTTCAGCGGATCGCTCATATTTATGAGTGCGAGCGTGTGCGCTGGGCTCAGAATGGGAGGAGAGTTCAGGGCTTCCAGCTGCCATGATCGGCCAGAACCCTCCGCGAATGCAAATCACAATCGCATTGTATCAAATGTATAATATGCACATATGCTTAGTAGCCGGAACTAACTAGAGCCAATCGATCGAATGGAACGCCCATCATGATCTGGCATTCAGTTGGAGGCTTAGTCACAGACGAGTTCCGAGCAGAAACCGCATTTCCAGAATTGCCCCGCAGCCAGCCACAGAGCGGGCGAGAGGGACCGAGTGATTATTAAAATAATATTAAAATATTATTCAGTTATTCCGCTGTAAACGGGAATCGAGAAATCGCAGATCAGATCGCCACTTGGCTGGGAACTGCGAGCTGTGAGCTGTGAGCTGAGAACCTTGCAAGCCCCCCAAGTAAATTGTTATTAATTATTCGCACCCGGCACGAGCGCAGCGCCGTGTACCCAGGCTCCAGCGCATGACGATGTGACGATGCTGTCGGGAGGAGGGTCGTCCATGATTAACAATTAATTTGGCCATTGAATTGTCCCGCCTGTTCCGGGCCTGTCACATGGCTCTTCCCACAGTAGCAGGGGCAGCACAATGAGTAGCTCATGCTCCAGGGTACAGTGCGTTTCGTGCCTCCGAAGCAGCTCTGGGTTCTGATTTCTCAGCACAAGTTTATTAATTGATCGGCTTTTCCTACCAGCGGGTATTTCCCCCTATACTAGTCTTGCATTCCTTTCTATGGCAGCTGTGCCAGACCCACAATGAGAGGCCCAAACAAAAGACTTGGGCAACGAACTTGATGGCCATTTTGCTTGCATGCCGTTGAACACCTGTCCCACCCACACAGCCGCACAAGCACACATCATCCACACCTTCCACACTTCCACACACAAACGTCTAGAGTGACTAACTTTTAAAATTGAATTTTATTTGGTGGCAGACCTTTGTGTAACTAACAGCAGCCACATTGCATGGCAAACACCTTCACAGCAGCAGCAACAGCCGCAACAGCCACAACAGAATCACCCCAGCCAGAGGGGACATCCATCCAAATGTATGGCCCATCTCAGTCAATGTCAATCAATCAGCGACAAGCGGCAAGTGGCAAGTGGCAGGCAAATTGCCCAAGAGCCGCCCGCGGCTGACTCATCTGTCACCCAGAAACCACCATCAGCTACCCCATCGTACTCCTCTCTGTACTCTGTCCTCTGTGCTCTGTCCTCTGTCCTCTTCTGCTTTTGCTTCTGCGCATCTGCATCTGCTTCTGCTTCTGACATCTTTCAACTCTGTGAAGAGCTGGGCTCGGAAAGTTTTGCAAGCCACTTAACCCAGCAACCTTCTCCTCCCGCAGATGTGAGGCCCTCGCCATTCGCCTTAGAGCTGCAGCCGCCACTGGCGCAGCCGGCGGAGGCATTCAATGGGGCCGCAGTGGGCGAACAGAGGGCCGTCGACAGCTACGGCAATCCGATCGCGGGCCTGCGGCCCATTGACACGCCCGACGGGCGCAAGGTGGTCAGTGCCCAGGGCCTCCAGTTCGAGATACCCACCTACGCGTCCGGCATCACGGAGATCCGACAGCCGGCGGATGATCTGCTCCCGCCACACATTGGTGAGTTGACAACAGCAACAGCGGCAACGGCAGCCCGAGCGACGCGAGCAGCAGCGACCAGCGGTGCAGCAGGGACCGCGACCGGTGCCCCACAAACACTGACAGCAACAGACACAAACGCCTTGGTTGCACCACTCACCAGCAATAGCACCCGCACCAGCACCCGCTCACCCACACCCACACCCACGCCCACACCCACGCCCATTAGCAGCACTCATGTAGAGCCACTAACCACAGAAACAAATGAAATGGGGGGAAAGCTCGTCAAGCGCGATTCACCTCAGACCAGCACCAATGCCAGTGCCAGTTCCACTTCCACTTCCACCCAATATGCCATTGCCCCGCCCAGTCCCAGTCATTCTCCTCCCGCCTTCAGCCTGCTCCGGCTGAATCCCTTTGCCGCCAACTCGCCCATCACACAGATTAGTGCAGCATCCCCTGCCAGCCGCAGTCCCAGTCCCAGTCCTAGTCCTAGTCCCAGTCCCAGTCTCAATCTCTGTCCCTGCCCCTCGCCCACTCCCTCTCCAGCGCACTCTGCGAGCCCAAAGCCAGGACCCAGAGCCCTGTTAGATGTGAAATACTCAAAAACGAATCCTTCCCCACTAGATGCCATCGCAGTGGGCCTGGCCCCGCCCACGGACACCAGCACCGATCCGAACTCATTCGCACCAGCCCCAGACTCTGCATCTGCATCCGCACCAGCACCAATACCAGCCACATCACTAACACCTCCAAAGCATAGCCCATCCCCCACCACGACGACTGCCACAACGGATGTGGAGGTGGAACAGGCCCAGCTGCTGCCGATTCAGCAGCAGCAGGAGGAGAGTGCCCAGGAGCCGCTGCTGGCCAGTGGAGCACTGCCCGAGTACATCCGCGAGCTGCAGCGCCAGGATCCGGACATTGGCGGTCCAGTGCCATGGACACCGGCGCCGAATGCAGCACCTCTGAGTGTCATCGCCTGGGATCTGCTGCCGCCGCACCTCACGGACCCTGCCGCGACCCCGGAGCCACTGATCATCACCGAGCAACAGCCGACGCGGTACGTGCAGGGCGTCGAGGATCCTGTCAGCCACAACATTCACCTGAGCCTGAGCAGCGGCGATGCCCTGACCCCGGCGGATCCCGAGTCCCAGCAGACGCAGGGCCAGGTGTCGGTCGTGCCGCTGCAGCGGGATGGACCGGAGGCGCATGGCACCAATGCGCATGTGGGCAGCACGACACCGAGCAATGCGGCTGGACGGTTCCCCAATCGGCATCGCGGATCGGCGCACTATAGCACCACCAGAAGCACCACCACGACGCCAAGGCCGCGCAGCACCCAACCGACGACGACGACGACAACAACCAGGAGAACAACCACCACCACACCAAGACCAGCCACAACAACGACAACAACAAGGAGAACGACGACGGTGCAGCCAACGCCGCGCAGCACCACCCCACTGGACCCGTCGACCTTCTACAAGCTGGACAACAATGAGGAGTACGCGTACACGCTGCCGCCTTGGCTGCAGGCAGTCACCGATCCGGACCTGGACGTGGCCGTCACCTTCATCGCGCCCACGGACAACGACCAGTACAACCACACGCTGGCCGAGGATCTGGAGCCGCCGTACGAGCCGTACGTGGATCTGAACAACATTCAGTTGACGCCGCCCCCGACGGCAAGGCCGCCACCGCTGCCCACCAAAAGCAGCACGACCAGCACGAGCACCACGAGAGCTCCAACGACGACAACGACGACGGGCACTCGACGTCCGACCACGCTGCGAACCACCAATGCACCCTCCATACCCACAACGCACAGCACCCAACCACAGAAACCGCACACAACAAAACCACAGCAAACGAAACTGATCACAACCACCCACCACACAGATCTCCCGGATGGGGCAAGGGCTGGCACGCCCACGGCTGCGGAGGACAACCCCTTTGATTCGTCCACGGTGCCGGCCTGGCTGCGGGACTTCGACTATCCGGATGTGGGACCCGGAGTGCCCTACAATCCGGACAACTTCAGGGAGCCGGCTGCGACGCAGGCGACGGGCGGTAGTAAGCCAAACGACTTTAGGCCCCAGGGCTTTGAGGCCACGACCCCACGCTTCCCGTCCACCCCACCAACACCAGTCCCGACCAGAGCAGCCTCCTCCGCTTTTCCATCCAAAGTCACGCTTCCGCTTCCAGGCACCGTCCAAGGCATCGAGAGCAGTCCCAGCAGCTCCAACGGCAGCCCAGAGCCGCCGCTGGTCCTGGTGCCGCCGGCTGACCAGCCCAGCGATGAGACGGTCAGCTCCGTCCCACAAAACCCTAGTACAAACTCTGTCCCCAATTTTGCAGCCCGCTTTGATCCCCAAGGCATTCAGTCCGCCGCGCCCACCCAGGCCCCGAAGGCCACCGGCACCGAGGATCAGTTCCCGCCCTCCAATGGCGGCGGCTCCGCCGCTGATGGCGTCACCAAGAAGGTGGAGTACAAGAAGAGCGACGAGGGAAAGGTGATCAGCACGCCCATCAGTGGACAGCGCAAAGGTGAGTACGGCCACTCGAAGGTTAGCCGAGAGATCTCCAGCTGATTGACTCTTCCGCAGACACGTCGACGCCCCCCACCAACACGGGCAAGTATACGGGAGGATTTGGAGCACCGCCGGGTCTGCTGCGTCCCCAGGCCACGGGCACTTCCGGCTCCGGCGCCAGTCCGGCAGCCAGCAACCCGGACAGCAATGGAGGCATCTACGTGGCCGGTAGCCAGCACGAATTCAGCGAGCTGCTCAAGGCAAACAGAGCTCGTCCCACCGTCAACCCGGGTCGCTACACCGGCGGCTTCGGCGCACCCATCGGCGTTCTCTCTGTTCAGGCCGAGCCGAGGCCCTTCCAGCAGTCACAGCCGACACAGCAGACACAGCAGCAGCATCAAGTGGCCAGCGCTGGCTCCGCCAGCCATTCGAGCCGCTTTGGCGGCCCTCCCGGCGTGCTCATCCCATTCGACAATGTGCAGCGGGCTGGCGGCCAGTAGGCCCGTGGGCCAGTGCGCCAGAGCGCGGTCCCAGAGCCCCGCAAACACTTTAAATTATTTATAATCTAAGTACGTGTACTTATGTTAAAGCTTAGTAAGTTGTTGATACGGCAACTATAACCCTCCCCAAACCCCCGCCTGACCCCTTTGTAGCAACAATCTAAGCGAACCCTCCGGGTGCCTTCCAGTTTCCATGTTGTACGTGGCACAAGCTTACACGAATGCGAAACGCTCCTTAAACAATAAATCGCCTGTCGACTATCGAAGTGAACAAAATGCAGAATGGGCCTTAGCAGGTTTCCAATTCAATTTAATAGCCGAAGGAAGAATACACTGAAGACGACCTAAATTTGGAATGACTAAGAGGGAGAGACTTGGTCGCAGCTGGGGCAGCTACGCTCATCGCCAGTGGCTCTTGTAGAACTTGCACACGCGAATAATGCACACGCAATGGACAACTGAAAGTGAGGGGGGACAAACAAGGAATCGATATCGGTGCAAGGCCAGTGGGGGCACCCACCTGGAGCGAGTATTGTCAGCAGCATGGCACATGGGAAAATGTGGCTCGCAGTTTTGCCCGCCAGGAACACCCATCGGACATCCTGCAGAGTCAATGGAGGCTGTGTGTACTGGGCGGCACTACAGCGACAACTCACCTTCGACAGTCCAATCATGAGCAGCGTCCCCGCCAACAGGTGAATTATGCTGGCAGCAAGGACGACCGACCAAATAGCCAATTTGTATGTGGCACTGCGACTACTCAGAAAGAGAAGATCTGAAAATAATTGCGGATTACCAGCCAGTTGCCTCTTGCCGATCAAGTCTCACCTCTGCCATGAATTGGGCCGTCCTTGTGCGTCCAAGCATGGTATTTGTGAATTTGTACAGATGCCAGTATGATGCACATGAAGGACGTGGCCATGTTCCACCCTGCAAAGAACCAGCAGCACTGCTTGTCATTCATGCAGGTGGAACACTCGCATTCTTCGCACATTTTGCACACTACGATACGAATTATCAATGTGGGACTTAACGTAAACCCCAACGCTCACTCGGATACAGTTCTTTGAAGATCTCTGAGATGTCTGGCTAAGGATTCTGGTTGCTTATTTATTTATTGGCGCGAAACAGGTTACAGATTAGCCTTCATCAGGGGCTTGAGGTATGTCTCGAAGGACTTCTGGACCGGCTTTTGGTTCATGGTGCTGCGTTTGGCCGAATCGAAGAGTCGGGGATAGACATTGCCATCATAGCTGCCCAGCACCGAGTTGAGGACGCGATCGTGGAAGCCGAAGCCGTCGCAAACGGCCACTGCATTGGGACGGAACTTATCCAGAGCCACCTCCAGGCGTTGCTGCAGCGTCTTGAGGTCTGCATCGGTGAGGCTGATAAACTAGCATCGCGGATTGGAATTAGTCGATCCATGGCATCACCTCACAGCGTGTAACTTACTCTGAGCACATCGTTCAGGTTGTTGAGCACAGTCTGGACCAGGAAGAGCTCCAGCACATTCTCCAAAACCCTGTTGAGAGCCGCCGACCGCTTCTGGGCCTTGGGTCCTGTGACTTGCTCGAGGAATGTTTGGCACACAAACTGACGGCCATGCAGCTATAATTATAGAATAGAAGATAAAACCTAGTCGATGAAACAGAGAATGGACCGGACCCACCTCTGCTGCACGGGCGAGTTCGATGCCTGTGTTATTCGCCGCCACACCCTGCGACTGGCCACTGGCCATGCGCTCTGCTAGGTTCTCGAAGGCGATGCGAGTCTTCCTGAAAACAAGGAGTTGTTCTACAACTGGCTACCGAATAAAGGAGCTGCAACGGAACTCACTGAGCGGCCGTGTACTGCAGGGCCTGGATGATGCACTGCCAGGAGTTGTTCCACTTGGGGAACTGCTGCAGCTGCGTGGCTGTCGCAAAGTAGCCGTAGGAGGCAGAGACGGGCTTCTGCTCCACAAAGGCGGCCCAGGCCTTGACCAGCGCGCGTCCAATCTGCAGGAGCAGCACTGTGTTCTCGCCCTCGTAGGTGTAGGCTGCCACAGCGTTGCCGTAGATGTTGCTCATGTTGGCCGCCGTCAGGTAGCCATGGCCGCCTGTGGAGAGGCGCAGTCGTTCGATGCCCGCACACCCGTCCGTCGTGCAGAGGACCTTGAGCGCACAGGACAGGATGTGCATGTCGGGAAGTCGCTCGAACTTGCCGCTGTTCGCCTCCTGCACCGTCTGGGCGTAAATCTCCCACATGTGCTCGGCGGCCAGGTGGTAAGCCATGCCGTTGGCTATCTCCGGGAAGAGCTTCAGGCGCTGCGTGACGTGATCGATGATCTGGGGCTCGGGCTGGCTGCAAGAGGACAGCCGTTACATAACTGGCGGATGGAGAATGTCGCTGAGCACCTACTTGGCCTCAATGGGACTCTGGCGGCGTACGGCCGAGTAGCGGGTGGCAATGGTGGCCGCCTCCAGTAGCAGAGTGGAGGTCAGGTTGACAATCAGGCAGCGCGTGTAGACCATCGTCAGATAGTTGACCCTCGAGGCGGGGCTGGCCTGGAAGGTGCCGTCCCTCTCCACTTTGGCGAACTTCATCAGCATGTTGGTGCGCGGAATGCGGACATTGTCGAGCCCCAAGAAGCCCTGGTTGACAGCCACCATGCCCAGCTTCTTTCCTATCTCTCCGATGTCCACGCCCTGCAGCGGCAAGTGCGTCTCTGCATCGCGCACTGGCACAATGAACATTTGCACGCCGTGATGGACGTCGGCTATGTAGAGCTGGGCCACCACCATGGCATGGTTCGCAGTGTGACCCACTGGCAGAGCGGCAGAGACAGATTAGATTAGATCAGATCAGTTATCTATGGGCACTACTCACAGCCGCCGGGCCACCACTTGTATGCCTCCAAATTGGGCGTCTGCAGGACGAACTCGTCCGTCTTGGGGTCAAAGTCCGCCCGCGTGGCTATGCCGCGCACATTCGTGCCGTGGGCCAGCTCCGTCTGGGCGTAGGTGCCAATGATGTTGCAGTTCTCGGCCGCCTTGCCCCATTTGGCGACCTGCTCCGGCGTGCCTTGACCATTGATCACATCCACGAACATGGTGATGTGCGTGGCCAGTGGGTGGTTGGCGGGAAAGAGGCCGTGGCTGTGCACATTGTACAGTAAGCCGCTGCACCAGGAAGAGATTGCAGGATTAGCGGAAACTTTTTCCAACATGATCGGGTGGTACCTACGGCCAAATGTCGTTGCCGCCTGGGTTGATCTTGTGCTGGAGAGCCTTCAGCTTGACGGCGGCCTCTGCCACTTTCTTCACGCTCGAGTTGTAGACCTCCTCGTGTGACATGTACTCATGATTCAGCCCATAGCCATCCTCCAGATCGCTAAAGATTGCCCTTTCTGTCGAAAAAACCAAAGAAGTTATCTTCTGTTATCGCTTCGACGCTCGGGGGCATGGATGAGCCCCCAGCTGCGATAAGCTGTGCTGTCTGCTGTTGCAGCTGCCGCTTATCAAATGAAACCTGGCTGCTATCAGTATCTGTTATTGATATAGAAACATTGGTAGTTCACGAGCTTAACAATGTGTAAATCTCTTGGACTTTGCCGGTAATTAGAAGAACTCTTTGGACCCGACCCTGATTCGTGTTCTTTTGTTTGAATTGGCCAGTGAAGACGGCCAGCTATCACGTAAGCCCTCCGCAGATCTTTTGACTTACCGATTTCGCGTTTGGTGTTTAGCTTCTCCTGGCCACCGTGCCACCAGGCCGCAAACTCCTCCACATCAAACTCGGCCCCCGAGCGCTCCTTCACCAGGTCGGGA
The DNA here is from genome assembly GCA_018150905.1 of Drosophila ambigua. Taxonomy (NCBI): domain Eukaryota; kingdom Metazoa; phylum Arthropoda; class Insecta; order Diptera; family Drosophilidae; genus Drosophila; species Drosophila ambigua. The sequence goes on along the minus strand of JAECWS010000001.1, from coordinate 6,841,815 downwards.
TTGACCGTTTTCGGTATAAGGTTCTTTATGTGCGACATTTGTTCGTTTGCAAATTTTACTAACAACTAACAACGGTAACAGCACTTAACTAGAACGAGCGGAATGTTCCAACAGCTGTGAGTCTCACCAAAGTACTGGATCACTTCTGAGCGAAAGTGGCGCTCTTGGTGCGCGAATAAAAAAGCTTTGTGGGGGGGCAAAGTGCAGTTCGGAGCTTTGTCAAGAGAGAATGTCCAGAGAGAGAGAGTCGAAGATCGTCTGCCATGTAAAAAGCATGTAGAGCAGCCATTTCGTCTGTTGGTTCGCTGAAATTGCCAGAAAAATCTTACTGACCGTTAACTGTTGACAGAGTGCTGTTAGAGTGCTGTAACATAACATAAATAAAATAACATAAAAACACATAACAAAACAACAGCTGTTAGCCAAGCAAAGATGCGCATAACAGCTCGCTGTTACCACCCAAAACAGCTGTCAACATTCCCCTTCCACTTCATGACAAGAACCAAAAACAAAAAATGCTAAAACTAATAGATATCAATGGAAGAAAGTTTGTAATTAACGTTGTAGCCAGTGGCCCAGACACAGGCCTCCAGCTGCAGTGCCTCGACCAAGAGCGTGAGCAAAGCTACACAGAGTCTTTGGCCGCAAGTGATTTCACCAAGCGCTTGAAGGTAAGTTATAATGGCCTGCGAGCATTGCATTAAAATTCAGAGGAATATTTCATGTTTGCAGGCGCTGAACGCCCGAGTGAAGTTCCCAGAAGATGATGTACGCGTGGTTCTTGTCAGTGGCGATCCAACACATGCTTCGCTGAGCGAAGCAAACCAGGATGCCGGATGCGTGCTGCAACTTAAATATAAAATGCTGAACAACATGCCACTCAAATGGGAGTGGCACCTGGCACACATGGACAGAGCCTTGGTTAGTTACTGTCCAGATGCAATCCACACCAATGCTGATTGCCGATCTTTTTTTGCAGTTTTATCGCAAGGTTTTTCTTGACTCCATTTCCTGTGCCAGCAACATGCGGGATCAGGTGCTCTCGCTGACAAAGCAGCTGCAGGCAAAAGATGAAGAGCTCAAGCAGTATCGCATCGAGGGCGCCCAGCTGCGCAGAGGTATGTGGCCTGCCGGGTGATATGAGTTTTTGTGCAACAGTTCTGTTTCCCCTAACAGGAACCGTTGCCACCAAATTGTTTGATATGGACGCTTTCAAGGAGACGCACGAACAGATGCTCACAGGTTCAGCCATCTACCGTCAACTGACAGAAGCATTTGATGTTAAAGGTTCTTCCTTAACACTTGTCCATGGGAAGATCGAATCATCGAAGGTGTCGGATCCAACAAACAGCGCAGCCTCTCATTCCTCCAACTCGCCTCAAAAACTAAGTCCACGTAACAGGTTAGTTTCCAAGGAGATATGCTCAGTTCGGTTCGGAATAAAGTCATAATCAATTTTGTTTGCAGGAAGCGTAAGGCAATGGAAAGCGCAAAATATCATATTGAACGTAAGGTGCTACGACGTCGTGCCCAAGGACCAATCGAGTACAAAGAGTCGCAAAGCACCCAGGAGGAGATCGAAGACGATTCGTTTCCTTTGAATGATGCAGAAGCAGCAACACACATAAAGCAGGAACCTCCTGTTGTAAAAGCAGAAAACATCAAGAAGGAAAGCCTGGATCCCGCATCAGCTCGTCCAGTAACGGCAGCAAAAGCATTTGCAGTACTTAGAAATCGTGAGAAGAGACGCGCGTTGCATGCACGTGCCGTGTGTGAAGCTTCAATCTTTAAGCAGAAGTCTTCCGCTGAAATACCTTCAAAAATGATGGATCTCGCGGCTACCGAACCTCCTGTTGGAGTGGCCGAAGAAACCCTAAGCCAATATAAGCCGATATACGACGGTGCTGAATTAGCTGCAAAAATAATTGATGCAGACATACCTTCTCTTCCAGTAGCATGGACTGCAAATGCAGCACCCATTGGATTGGATTCGGTGTTAGGTTCATTGAAAGAGATGGAGAGCTTCATCTCGAAGACCAAAAATCAGATTTAGTAGACACAATCAAAGGAATGCAAGAAACAGTGTTTTGCTGTTTCAATGGATTCATAGACAAATTTAATATCTATATACCTTAAGCACAAGTAAAACTTGTCATAAATACCTAGCACATTAATTTAATTTGCTGTAAACCATTGTCAGTCCATCAGGTATGGCTCTGGGCGTCTGAAGGCCATTAAAGAGTCCCGCAGAAAGTAACCCTTGCTGATACTCGCACCCATTCACATTAGGGAGGATAAGTAAATACATTGATGGTAAAAAAATATAATATTTTGATCACACAATCACCCATACATATATAAGAGGCATACAAATATGCATATTAACATTGCACTAGCACTAGATATTGGACTTCATGAAGGGCTTGAGGTGCTCATGGAAGGACCTTGGCACCGATTTCTGGTTCATGGGATTTTTCATGGCCGCATCGAAAATTCGCTCGTACGCATTGCCGTCGAAGGAGCCCAGCGTGGAGTTGAGCTGTACATCGCTGTAGTCGAAGCCATCCACAATGGCCACAGCATCGGGACGGAGCTTGGTCAGCACTGTTTCCAGGCGCTCCTGCAGCCTGGTCAGATCCGTGTCCGTCAAATCGATGAACTGCAAGAGTTAATCAATCGATCAAACGGACATTCTGTGTGGGCAAACAAACATTCTGTGTGTGCAAACTTACTCTAAGCAAGTTGGCCATGTGATTGAGCGACTCCTTGACCAGGTACAGTTCCAAAAGGTTCTCCAGGACTTGGTTTAACGTCGCTGAACGAGTGTTTGCCTTGGGACCGGTTACCTCATCGACAAATGAGGAGAACACGAAGGCGCGGCCGTGCAGCTGCGAGCAAATAAATCAAGATCAGAGCGGGTCAAAGTCCAAGACTATGTAAGCAACCAAACCTCTGCTGCCTGAGTGAGCTCGATTCCCGTGTGGTTGGCCGCTGCCTCTTCGGTTTCGCCTCTGGACAGACGACTGGAGAGGCTCTTGAAAGCCAGGGCAGTCTTTCTGCAAGTAAAGTGATCGTCAGGGTAGCTCAATCAAGTGGGACGGGGGTTTACTTACTTGGCGGCAGCAAATTGCATGGCCTGCACCATGTTCTCCCAGGAGCCGGTCCACGAACCAAATTCGGGCTTCTTCTGGACCTCAGCCAAGTACTTGACGGTGGGCGCCAATGGAGCTCCACTCAGCGCCGCGCGCCACGACTTCATCAGAAAGCGGCCAATCTGCAGGAGCAGAACCGTGTTCTCGCCCTCGTAGGTGCAAGCTGCCGTGGCATTCACGTAGATGTGGCCCATGTTGGAGGAGCTAAGATAGCCATGGCCGCCGCAGGCCAGTCGCAGCCTCTCAACACCAATGGTCGAGTCCGAGGAGCAGTTCACCTTCAAGGCACAGGACAGGGAGTGCAGCTCCGGGAGACGCTCGTACTTTCCATTGGATATGTCGCCCAAGGTAATGTCGTACAGGTTCCAGAGGTGCGCACTGGCCAGGCGGTAGGCCACGCTGGTCGCTATCTCCGGGAACAGCTTCATTTGCTGCGTCACGTGGTCCATAATCTGTGGCTCTGGCTCCCTGCATTATCCATTAAACAATGAAGAAATTACTCCAAACGTTCAACTGCGGAGGTGCTTGGGTCTCACTTGGGATTGATGGGGCTCTGTCGGCGCACGGCTGAATAGCGAGTGGCGATGGTGGCGGCAATCGCCAGCATCACGGCATTGTTCCAGGCAATCACACAGCGCGTGCGCACCATGGCGAAGTAGGTGAGGACATTCGAAGGACTACTGACATAGCTGCCGTCGGCATTGACCTGCGCATGGCGCATCAGCATGCGGGTGCGGGGAATGCGGACGTTCTTCAGGCCCAGGAACCCATTGTTGACGCCAATGAAGCCCATCTTCTTGCCGATGTCGCCAATGTGGATGCCGGGCAGAGGCTCGTGCGTCTCCTCGTCCCGTACCTGAATGTAGAACATGTGTGGACCCTTGGGCTTGTTGTCGATGTACAGCTGGGCCATCACCATGCAGTGGTTGGAGCTGTGGCCCACTGGAAGAAAAGAAAAGTTTACATTTCGTTGGGAAAACTGAGTGTTGATTGGACTTACAGCCTCCAGGCCACCATTTGTATGAGGATATCTTGGGAGTATTCAGCACGAACTCGTCCGTCTTCCGATCGAAATCAGCCCGGGTCTCCAGTCCGCGAAGGTACGTGCCGTGTCCCAGCTCTGTCTGGGCATACGTTCCGCAGGCCTCAAAGTTCTCTATCCGCTTGCCGAACTCCTCGTACTGCTCGGGGGTGCACTGAGCCTGCAGTGCCTTCACTAGCATCACGTACATCACGCCGAAGGGATTGCCACCCGGAACCAGGCCCCACATTACCTGATTATCGTAAAGGTTACTAAATAGGGGGAAACCAAATGATTATTATTTGTTAATGCCCTTCCAGGCAGCTCCACTCACGGCCAGTATTCGTTTCCCCCGGGATTACGCTCCTTCTGCAGCCGCTGCAGCTTCTTGGCCGCAACAATGGCCGACCTGCTGGAAAACTCGTAGATCTCCTCATGCGACTTGTTGTGCATCTGTCGCACCTCCTCCACATCCAAATCCTTCTGCAGGTAGTCTCCTGCAAAGCAAGGCAAAATAGCATAGTCAGCATGATTTTCATGCCAAGGTAATCGGGTTGTTGCCCCGCCAGATAAGCAATAGTACGAGTTTGTTTACGTACGCACGCTTCGGTTGAACTTTAGCTTATCCTCGCCACCTGACCACCAGGCCGCGAACTCTTCGCTGCTGAAGCTGGCCGCATCCCGCTCCTTCTGGATATCGGGATTAACGGTAGTTGGTATAACTGAAGCTGCCATTTCCGTTTCTGTGAATGCGCTGCGAGACTAAAATCTACCGCCACTTGTTGCTGTTACTTGCTGCGGCTAACTGAGGGGCCACCATCGATTTCACTTGTATAAAGAGAAGCCAGGCCAGCAACAAACTTTGCACGTTTGCTCTTTAGACCTTTCATATGTATGTATACATGAGTACATACATATGTATGTATGTATGCGAACACAAAAGTAGACACCATATGTGCAAAAATGTCTTTCAAATCTACATCTACACCACTTAAGCCTATCAGCATTGTTAATGCGACCTCGTATAATTGTTTCCGATAAGAAAATTGTATGTTGTTTTTCTATTATTGTCCCTGCATATGTTTGATAGTCAGCTGTTTAGTTAACACCGAATTACCTCCATAATTATCAAGTAGGGGCCGGTTTTCACTTTCGCAAAAATATTTCCAAATTACTTTTGAAATCGGAAAGTTAGGCGCTCCTAGCCGAAACGACAAATAAACGGTTTTTTATGCAAACAAAACAAATTTTAATTTCAAAATGAATAAACATATATGACTTTTTGATTCATTGACATATGTATTTGACACCATTGCCACTGCAATTGAGTTATCGATAAATCTCTGTTAAATATAACCAGCAGCAAACCACACTTTGGCGAATGTCGGAGCACCCTTATATGACTTTTGGCTGAAAACGCAAAATTAAGTGAAAACGGGAGCCTGCCTGATAGAATTAATTCCATCTTTATGTAATTATGCTAAAGTAATTTTTGCAAAATGCAAAATGTTAACATAACAGAGAATGCCAGCAATGTTGCTGTTATCGAGACTCTGCCGTCCCTATTGCACTTTGTTTATAATGTTCAGCCGATGAAAAATGCCGACAAATTTCAATATTGGCCTGCTGGGGCACGTGGACAGCGGAAAGACCACTTTGGCCCGAGCTCTGAGCACCATCTCGAGCACAGCGGCCTTCGACAAGAATCCCCAGTCCGTAGAGCGAGGGATTACCTTGGATTTGGGCTTTAGCGGACTGCTCGTGGCGGCGCCGCCAGCTCTGTCGCAAGCGGCGGATAAGCTGCAGTTCACCTTTGTCGACTGCCCCGGCCATGCGAGTCTCATACGCACCATCATAGGAGGTAGGAGGTCTTGCATCCATGACACCTTTGACTAAATCAATGAGAATGATCCCTACAGGTGCCCAGATCATCGATCTAATGCTGCTAGTGGTGGATGCCCAGAAGGGGATTCAGACGCAGACAGCCGAGTGCCTGGTCATAGGCGAGTTGCTGCAAAAGAAGCTAATTGTGGTCATCAACAAAATCGACGCATTTTCAGACGATCAGAGGGAGGCCAAGCTCGAGAAACTACGCGCGCGCCTTGCGAAGACTCTGGCGGCGACAAGTTTCGGCAGCGAAGTTCCCATGTATGCAGTATCTGCCCTGGTGGGAACCAACATTCCCGAGCTGCGTGCCAGCCTGAGCGAGGCATATTTTCAACCGCAGCGGAATGCGAGTGCTCCCCTCCTAATGTACGTGGATCACTGCTTTGGCATTAAGGGCCAAGGCACAGTTTGCACCGGCACACTGATTCAGGGCATCGTACGGGTCAACGATACAGTGGAGCTGCCGGCTCTGGGCGAGAAGCGGAAGGTGAAATCCATGCAGATGTTCCGACAGAACGTGACCAGTGCGTCCATGGGTGATCGCATCGGACTCTGCATCACCCAGTTTAATGCCAAGTTGCTGGAGCGCGGTGTAATAGCCCAGCCGGGCTACCTGAAGCCCGTGTTTGCCGTCTGCCTGCAGCTGAGGTCGATCCGCTACTACAAGAACGCCATCAAGTCAAAAAGCAAGCTCCACATTAGCGTTGGCCATGACACCGTGATGGCCAATGTAACCCTCTTCCAAGACAAGGAAGCCCAATCGCCTGAATTCGACCTCAGCAGAGAGTACGAGTATGCAGAGGAGCTGCTGCCGGCGGAAATGCAGGCGTCAGGTGTGGTGTTTGCTTTCCTGCAGTTCGAGAGCCCCGTCCTGGCCACTTTGGGCACAACTTTGATTGCCTCCAAGCTGGACATGGATGCCCATAGCACCAGCTGCCGTCTGGCCTTCTGGGGCCACATCGCCTGGCAGACGCAAAACACCAACTACGTCCAAGACGTCCTGCCCAAGCTGCGCGTCTTCAAGCGGAAGCAGAAAGTGGCGAGCATCCAGCGGGTGGTCAGCGCGAACGAGGTGATTGTCCAGAACCTCTTCAAGAAGGAGACCAACCGGGACAGGTACGTGGGCAAGTGGATCGAGCTGTCCACCGGAGAGAGGGGTTGCATAGAGCGAACCTTCGGACAGAGCTCCAAGGTCTGCATTGTGTTCCGAGAACCTCTTTCCGAATCGACGATTGAGAATGTCCGGGATGTGCAGGTACTGTTGAATTGCAAGAAGTACATTTTCAATAAACAGGCGGGTCTGTTTCAATGATACAAATATTCTAATGCGTAATTTGTGGTGGATAAAACATTGAAAATGTAAAGAAATGAATTTCATTTTGAAATAACTACTCTGCGGCTAACAGCACACATTTATGGCACACAGCCCCTCACTGTTAACTCAATGTGCGCGTAACAGCCCATTTTGGGATCTTAACTTGCCGCTCACGAGTGCACGGCCACACTCTAATCCCAAATGCCAATGAGTCCAAACAACAACACTGGTGCCTGCCTGCCCAACAAAATCCAACATAACATCGAAACAAAACGAATCGTGTCAAAGCGCAAACTGCAACCGCAATCCGCAACACGGCCAAAACCAAAGCACCTCCACCAAGGACCAGACCAACGAAGACACACGCCAAACTCAGCCAAAGCCACAAATGTACTGGCGCGCTGTCCCGCTGATCCTGCTCTTCCTCACGTCGAAATCAGACCAAGTCAATGTCGACTGCAACGAACTGCAGATGATGGGCCAGTTCATGTGTCCCGATCCTGCCAAGAATCACATCGACCCCAAGACTCAGCAACTGCGCGGCTGCACCAAGGAGAGCCGGGCACGGGTGTGGTGCATCGCCGCCAACGAAATCAACTGCACGGAAACGGGCAACGCGACCTTCACGCGGGAGGTGCCCTGCAAGTGGACGTTAGTGCTAGCCCTACGTGTGTCTTGCCCACAGAGACCCATTACTGATATAATTCGTTTCTCCACAGGAATGGCTACCATTTGGACACCACGTTACTGCTGTCAGTGTTCCTCGGGATGTTCGGCGTGGACCGCTTCTACCTGGGATACCCGGGCATCGGCCTGCTCAAGTTCTGTACACTGGGCGGCATGTTCCTGGGCCAGCTGATCGACATCGTCCTCATCGCCCTGCAGGTGGTGGGGCCCGCCGACGGATCCGCCTACGTCATACCCTACTACGGGGCCGGCATCCACATAGTGCGGAGCGACAACTCGACGTACCGGCTGCCGCGCGACGACTGGTGATGGTTAAGAAAGCACAACGTTTGGTGTACAGTAGATCACGTTAAGTCATTGTTATATCTTAAATTCGGCTTATGACACTAAGCAACGACTGCTAAACTCAGATTAGTGCATTACGACGTACCCTAGTGATAAGTGTAAAGATTGTTGCCACCCCTCCCTTTCGTAGCCTAAGTTGCATTATTTAGTCTTAGTTACCTCTGTACATGGATATACACATACACAACCATATACATATACAACTCTACACGTTTGTAATTGTGGGAGCCACATAGACAAATTGTTTGCCAATATAAATAACGATTTTAAACACTTTGCTGGCCATAGGCTTTTACTGTATGTACCATCACGTCCCCTCCCCTCTGCAACGGAGCATCCCAGCGAAATTGCTTCTGTCAGTCGGGCGTCAGCGGGCCCAGGAACACACACTTCTTGGCTATCAGACAAAATAATTGGCCACACTTGTACTTTGATCACTTGAACATTGTCAGCGTGACAGAGATTGGTCAGCGGCACGACGCCGCCGCCGCCGCTGCCGCTGCGTACCGGGTTGACTCACTGGCGAAATGCTCAGACGGGGGCACACACAGCACTGCGGATGGCTTCTGCTGCTGCTGTAACTTCTGGCCCTTTCATCTGATTGGCATTTCCGAAATAATCAGCGGCGACGCATCTGCCGGCGACTTGTTCGCTTTAATTGCATGGCCCCCAAAAACCCGCTCTTCCACACCCAAATCCTCTCCCCAGTCGCGCTCTGAGGGGTCGCGTGTAATTCGATGCGTTTTAATTAGGTTTTCAATTGAGATCCAGTTGAGTTTTATCTCGCATCGAATGAGTGTTCCGAAATGCAACCAAAATCCAAAAGGAAATACCACCATCACAGTGCATCTAAAACTGTAACAGCTCACAGTTTTAGAGACACTGGCCAGCAAACAAATGGCGCATACGCCTTGTGAGGCGTTGACAGGGGCAACGGTAAATAATACTCCATTTCTCTGTCTCTGTCTCTGCCTCCTTCTCCTCCCCACCGTCTATAATGCTCTGTCAAATTGGCAATGCACTGACCCGGCCACAACCACGCCCACCGTCCACCATCCACCATCCACCGCCCCCTTTATTGTTATGTGGACATGTGGCCTGGCCTTTCAATTAGCCAAGTTGACAATATGTCGTTGATGTGGCTGTGTGGAGATGGAATGGCAATGGGGCTGGTCTATGGATCCACCACATAATTACAGTGTGAGAGCCGTGCCGCCTGTGTAAACAGCAAGGGGGCACGGGGACGCCGAGAAGGCGCAGAAGCAGCACTTGATCTTTGTCTGACTCTGACTCCGACTCCGACAGCAGACATCAGTTGTTGTTCCAGCTCCAGCTCCAGCTCCTCCTCCTTCAATCCTCCAAGCCTCGAGTGCTGCTTCGGGTATCAATATCTGCCACTGTTTTGCAGCAGGCGGCATTCTGCTGGGGGCAAATGAACTCTGGCCATTAGGGAAATTCGAGCAGCTTGTTTGTGCCGCTTGCCAATGCCGCGCGCGTGGTAACCTTCTGGAAAATGCCCAGCCAGGGGCCAGACCTCCCCGTGTTGACACTCTGGCTGGAGTGGGGTCTGGCTGGGCCGATTCCGATTCCAATTCCGATATTTGGCCTGGGATTATGCACACCTGACTGCTGGCCAAAAATAGACCCGCAAATCGCTAAGCCAATAGACGCGGCTGAAACCGAAATCGAGTCAAGAATGGCCCGAATGCAAATAATGGCTAATTGCAAATATTTGCCCATATCAAAATAGCATCGATGCGCTGCGGAAACTGTTCTATATATACCCCGTAACCGTACTCGTACCCGTACTCGCGCGTACGAAGCATCCTATCTGTGGAGATACCTGAGACGGAGCCTGAGACTGCGACTGCGACTGTGACTGTGCTGTGGACGGGTTTGCCTTATTTGCCGAGCGCTTAGGAGCCCAACGCTTAATTACGCTCAAGTGGCGTGGAAAATTATGGGGCTGGCAGAGCCTCCTCGGGCTGCTGCCACGAATTACTAGTCTACGAGTATCTCCACCTTCATCTCCATCTTCACCTCCACCTCCGTCCAGCCACCCACCCACCACTCGACCCGATGACGTTTATGCCAAATTGCTTTGCACGTTAACGGGGGGAAGGTGAGTGGAGTGGGGGAGTGGGGGAGGGGCCTATGCAAATAGCATTTAATGAAACGCAATTATTTAATTTTCAAGTAAATCACATACTGCGTCACGGTTCCCACCTGGCTGCTCCACTCCGTCGTCCGTCGATCGCTGACGTCGCCTTCGGTTGTGGTTCGGTGCTGTGGAGCTCTGCTCTCCTCTCCTCTTCGACTGGCTTGCCTCATAAATAATGACTAGGCAACCGCTTGTGACAAAATGTATGACTATGGCCTGGGAAACCGAGCCGTAGAGCCACTCAGCCTCAGCCTCTCAGCCCAAGCATCAGCTGAAAGCATAGCCAAAAGCCAGGCCGAGTATCGTTCGTGATAACTGCAATTTTCCATCGAGTACGAGTATGCACCCCGCCACACATACAATGAGTGCATAAATCATCTCCAGCTCAGCTGCAACTGCGGCATGCCATTTTCCCCAACTGGCAGCGGATTTTCCAACATCTGTGAGCCGCGGCATAAATGTCAAATGCCTGGCCATTTGATTTGGCCGCGGGTTAAGTGTGAATTATCCCAGGGCCCCTCGCTTCGTATTTGTATCTGCATCTTAAGAGCTTCGAGTGCCATTATCGCACTCCACTCACAGCAAATGCCACGGCGCGGCGGAGTGCACCTCTGAGTGCCGCTCGCTGCAACGGAGCAGTAAGCATTTAATGTAATAAATGGAGCTGCTAATTGTGGGAACGCGCACAGCGCGGGAGTACCTCTCGTAAGTCACTCCACTCGTCCACAGTGGATCTGCCAATCAGTGCGCACAGTGGGCCAATCGGTTCTTGTCATCGCGGTTCGCCCACACGTGAACTTTCAATTTCATTCATGGCAGTTCACCCACACCGGAACCAGAGCACCACTACGTACGCATTGTGCACTCAAAGTTCTGCTCTTATCAATCACTGGGTCTTGTGGGGGCGCAGGGGAAAGACCCTGATTGCGTTCCCATGACAAAGGGCTGAAGAGCAACCCGTGGTCGGGCAGACATCGCGGAATGCCAGCTGACAAATTCGACGGGTGGGCACAATAATTGGCACCATTTCTGGGAATCGCAAGGTATTCGGCACCGAATTGAGTCCCGGCCAAGGTGTGCAGGGTGGCGCAGAGTCATGTTCGCCTTGTTAACACTTTGCCAGCAACAAGGCAAGCGAATGGCAGGGCATGCGAGTGAGGATTGAAATTCAATTTCCCTCCAATCGTTCTGCTGCGACACAGACCCCGTCCGACTTTGATGTTTGGCAACTGCGAGCTCTCGCGCTATCTGGGCCCCAATATCTAGGAGGGTATCTATCGCCGAACGCACTACATTCGCCGTTAATTACTGCCGGGCGGTGGGGGGGAGGCTGCTCGTGGCATTAGCCTGGGGTCGCCTGGGCCAAGTTCGAGCCCCCAAAAAACCAAGGAAGCCCCCATCTGCTGCTGCGGCGCTGCAGCAGCGCTGCGATAGCTTCGGCCACTCTGAGGAGTGCTGCGAGTGAGAGAGCCGATGGGGCGCTGCCGCAGACTTGTTGCGACGCGACGCCAGACGTCAAGTGCTCGGCTCAGGCTCGGACCGCATCGGCCAGTTCGTTCAGTTCGACGAGAACCGGCGAACGGAACGCAACACAAAGTCTCGCTGCTCGCTGGCCCGGAAAATCACTGAGCACTGTCTTTGCACGGCTGAAAATTGCGCGCGCGTCCGAGTGTCAACCGCTGATCGCTCCGCTGATTGTCGTGCGATTGTCCATCCATCCATTGCCGTGTACGTTTCACCAAAAAGCGTAATTCCCACAATCAGATTTCGCCAAAATTTAACAACACAAAAAAAGGGCAGCGGCGAAATTCGTTATCAACGGAACTGCCTTTAAGCTGTGATTTCTGCGTGTTTGCCTGCTGATTTGCCCAACGTTTTCCCGAGTTTTGAGTCTGAGGATCTCTGTTCTGATCTGATCTGATCTGAGGCGAGTCTCCGATCCACAAAGGCATTTCCATTGTGCACGGCGACAAAAGCAAATTGCCGCGCAATTTCATTCTGTTCTCCGCGCAATTCCCGATTCTCAATCTCAATTCTGAATGCAAATTGCACTCGCGGCACACAAATTGAACCTTTGACAGGCGGCAGAGACAGACAGACACACAGGCAGAGGCAGAGACAGAAGCAGAGACAGAGGCGCAGGCAGAAGCAGAAACAGAGAAAACGCGTCGTATGCGTAATCTGTGGAGCGGCCTGGCAGGAGGAGGCAGGAGTACCCTATGAGGCGGGAAGGCGAAAAAGGTGTGTGAAAAAAGTACGAAATATTGCGTGGAAAACGAAATCGAAATTGAAATGAAAGGCGTGCGCCGGTGCCAATAAATTATGCGTCTCTGGGAGAATTCTTCTCCCGTGGTGGAGTTCTGAGCGGAGTGCGTGTCCGTCTCCGTGTTCCCTCTTGTGCCAAAGAGAAGAGTCACACAAACAGCAGGCAATTGAAAATGCGATTCATATCGACACCAACAGCAGCAGCAACAGCAACAATAACTACGAGTACGAGCAACAGTGGCAGCAATTACAACAATCTCAGCAGCAGAAGCAGCAACTGCTAGGCTACAACACCTGCCCTGCAGCAGCACCGCCACCCCCCAACCCACAACCCACAGCCCCAGTCCGAGCCCCAACCCCAACCCAGAAGTGATCCACAGGCGAGAGAAGGCAACAACATGTCAAGCATAATTAATTTCCGATTCTGTTGTTACGAGCACTGCCGCCGATTCCTCGCACCACCCGCCGCCCCGTCTGGGTCTGGAAGCGCCCCCGATCTGGAAGTGTAATTACGGGTAAACTTTGCGTCTTTACTTTTCTTTTTGCAATTAATCTTTACGCCAACACCCCCCTCACCACACCTCATCCCACCCCTTTGGCCGCTCTCTTTGTTGGGCATCAGATGGGAATCGCGGCGGGGGCTTCTGCCGCTGACTGAGAGCGTGCGATTTTGTTTTATTATAATGAGAAACATATAAACATTTCATTTCATTCCATTTCACTTCACTTCGGGTCCCCATGCCCATTCCCATTCCCATGCCCACTCCCATCCCCGTATCTGTCTGTCCGCTGTGTGTCCGTGCTATCTGCCTTTTGTTGTTTCAACATTTTGCGAAAATTGTTTAATTGTTTGGATTCTATTATCACATTCGGGTACCGCTCTGCGGCTCAGCGGCTCAGCGGCTCTCCCGCTCGCCTGCTCGTTGCCCCTCTGCCACTTTGCTGAAAGTCATAAAGACTAGACCCACTTGGACATGCCCCTACATGCTGTATGTACTCGCACATATATGGAATTTATAGTCGACAAATCAGCGCTGGAATGTCTTGCGAATCGGAATCAGAAGCAGCTCAAATTACAAATATGCCAACATATGTTTGTCTGCCTCCGATCTGATCCGTATCCGTATACATATATGTATGTATGTATGCATGGCTGACTGCCTCGAAAGTAATTAATAAAGAACATTTGCATAGAATTTTGCCAGACGCAAATTTACTCTTCGAGTACTCTTTGAGTTTTGCCCGTTTGAAATGAATCAGGAGACTTTCTGCGAATTCTGTATGATTCACTTGGTCCGCCGGAAAGAGTCATCTAATTCGGGTAACTTCACTAATTGAGCGCTTAAGGGGAGGCAGACGATCCAGGCAATCACAGGCTCCATGCAGATGGAGCTCTGGCCGCAGTATCAAATGATACGCGCTCCGACTGGGGCATGAATCACTCGGGCGACGCATTGTTTATCCAATTAGCAACGATGTGTCAAATCCACCTCTGCCTTTGCCTGTTCCCTTGTCCAACCCTGTCTATAGCTGTAGGAGCTGGCTGATAAATTACAGCTGCAACTGCCAGTGCCACTGCCACTGCCACGGACACTGAAAGATGCAATTGCAACTGGGATTGTCACTAACCTAATCGCCGGCAATTTCCTGTATTACATTGACATAACCATAAAAAGTACGAGTATTATCCTCGAACAGAGAGCAGGGCACACAATGAGTTGGCTCATTAGGAGGGAAGACTGCAGACCGCGGACCGCTGACCGAAGAGCTGAGCTGAGGCTGCAGCTGAATGGCAGGACACAAATACAAATTACGACCCGAGGGGCAATGCCAAGACAAAACAGAGGAACAGAGGAACAGAGCAACCCAAACACAAACCGAAAAGCAAACAGAAGAAGCAATAAAACGTAAGAAATGTTGGTAATAACTGCGTATTGCTGGGCAGCAGGCGGGGGCTAGTCGGGGGCTAGCAGCAGATACATGGGTTAATATGAATGTACACATTGCGGTGGATGTCCATGAAATGTCCGTGGAACAGACATCTGAGCAGCAGTGCGACTGCAGGCGACACTAGGCCTGGATGACAGTCCTCATTCCCAGTCGCGTAGTGCCAGCGCCTGTGCCAGTGCCAGTGCCATTCCCATTCCCCAGATGCAGTGGCACTCTCCAGACTGCACCCTGCACCCTCCCACCCTGCCCCGTAGACAATCGGACAGAACAGACTCTCTGGTACTACTAGGTGTCGCCTTTTTGTTGCTGTTGCTGTTCGCTTTATAATAAAAATGCAACCATACCAGTTTCAGCCAACTGACAAACGGCCAACACAACACACAGCACACAGCACACACACGCTCACAGGAGAGTGGAGTGGCGGGGCCAACTCGTTTGCCCCTTCTGCCCACCATCTGCAACGGCAACGGCAACGACTACAACTGCAACTGCAACCACAAACTGCATGTGAATTTGGTTTCAAAAACTATACTCGTACTTGCACTCGCACTGTTCTGCCTGTGGGATACCCTTGATCAAAGCTATTGGCAGCGGATGATTTTGTGTGTTGTGCAGCACTGGGGATTAGCCAGGACACTCGTCCAGGCAGGGTAGATAGAGTATGCGGTTGGAAGTGGGATATGGGACTCCTACACTCAGAGCATTCCATATTCGGGCTGGCTCCCCCGTTGTCCGTTCAGGCACCTGCTCCCAGGCAGAGCCAGGCGGTCTGCGATCTGCGATCCACAATCTTCAGCGGGTCTTCAGGTCTGCTCCACTCCGCACCACAGCACCACATGCGATCCCGAATGGGGTCTGGCGACTGGGGACTGCCGACTGCGGACTGGCGACTCTGCAGGTGTTTTGTTTGTTTGCCGGACAGTTGCTCGCTTGATTATGCTGCTGTTTTTGTTGTTTTGCTTGTTGTCCAGTCCCCACTGTGCTGTGGCATGCCTCGAATAGAGGGGTTATCGGTTGGGGGGGATTGTCGTGGCACTGCCTGCATAATAATAATCCGGCAATTAAAATATGATCGCATAATAACTCGACACTCGTGCGTCTGCTTATGATTTATGGTTCAGCTTGTTGGGGCTCTCAGTTTTTGGCTTATTTATAGAGAGACTAGGTCTGCACCCCCCTCCCCTCCCCGCTCCCCTGTCTCACGACTCTCCGCACTCTCCACACGCCGCTGAAGGCTACTTTTCCTCCTCTGGCTCTTTAGGGATGGCTGCTGCTGTTCTACGCGTTCGCCCAGGTAAATTGCTGCCCGCCAAGCGCCAGACGATAGAGCAGTCTTCTCGCTGCCCCCTCCCCGACCCCTGCAGAGATGCCATATGCCGCTCTTAACGTGTTCGCTGCTGCTGCTCTGAACCTGGCCCGAACCGGAGTCCAGGGACTGGGGCCGGCTTGGCCCGTTTCGTTTTGGCAAAACCCAAAACAGAAAACAGAAGAGAAAACAACAAAAACAAAAACAGAAAACAGAAAAAAAACATTGGATACGCTCCCACACCCCTCACCGCCCCTCACCACCCCACGCTTTGACACGGCCTGTCCGACTGTTGCTTCTAATAAATAATTTTAAATGCTGACTGCAAAACGAAACGAGACGCAGCCAAACGGAATGGAAGTGAAGTTTAAGTGTAACCCAATAGCCAAGTCGCGCTCTTAATTGCCTGCGTGGGACGCTGTGGGGCTGCTGTGGGACTGCGACTGGGACTGGGACTGCTGCTACTTCTACTACTGTGGATGTTGCAGCTGTGCCTGGTGGCTGAGGCAAGGGGCAGTGCTGGCAGCGGGGGGAGCGGCAAGTGGGCCAAGTGGGTCCAAAGTCTTGACACGCATTTCGGGGGTAGTTCCTGCGTGTGCCTCCAGTGGCCCCCCCCCAACCCGTCCAAGTCATGGGATGGATGGATGGATGGATGGCTCATGACGTCAGCTTCTTTGTCGCCATTTGTCTATGCCCACACACACACACACACACACAAGGGGCATGCGTCATCGCAGGTTTGGAGGCAGGGCAGCGCCAGCAGAGTCCGTCGCTTGCAATTTCACCAGCCACCAGCCAGACAGAGGGAAGTTCTGCGTCACATATCGTCACTTACGCGCGTTGTGCCCCGCATTCGATGATAATTTCGCCATGACACGCAAAGCACACACACACACACACACACACACACACTTTCCCTGTTGTTTTTACTGCACACAATCACAGAAACTAATTAATATTTACAAAACAATACAGAGCCAATAAAAATTCCGCTGATAAGATATTGAAAACAGAGTCCCGCTGCCCCTGGCTGTGTCTTGTATCTGCTGGATGCGCCAGACTAGCTGGCGGGGGCTATGCCATGCTGGGATTATAGGAGGGGAGCTAATGGCTAATGATGCAGAAATCACTTGGCATCCTGGTGGCTCACCCATCCTGCGGCTTTGAGCTAAAAAACAATTCCAGATGAGAGACGACAGTCCTCAGAGAAGATATTTTTGATTTAAATTTTCCAAGAAGTTGCTCGGCAACTCTGCTGAAATCTCAGGACATCTGGATGACAATCCAGAGAGCAATCTCTTTATGGGAAACTTCACGAAAGAAAACTTTCGCTCAGCTGTGCTCAAAGTGGAGCATAAATATTTGCGAAATTTGGGCAGCAAACTTCAATTGACACGAGAGCCTTCCCCCCATGGAAGCAAGCTTCTCCGCTTGCAGCTTGCCTTGCCCCACACAGCGCCGCAGACAGAGAGAGAGAGAGAGAGAGACAGAGAGGGAGAGACAGAGAGAGAGAGTCAGAAAAAATAAACTAGATTACTAATACGCCGTGTTGTGGCAGTGTTCGCTTATTTACAGTCAGCAATTGCAACAATTTACTCAGTGCAGCCAGACAAAATGGCGGCATGTGAGTTATGTGTTAGTGTGTGTGTGTGTGTGCAACCTCGCTGACAGCATTTGGTGCGTGCCATTTAACTTGACAAGCTCATTTGTTGCAGCCACAAAAGCAACCGAAACGATAGCAACGATAATCGTAGAGCTTCGCTTCGCCTCGCATATGCCAAGGCAGCAAAAAGCGAACATTTGTTTAAAATATTTATTTATTTCCCACCAGCAACAGCACCGCCCAGTCAGGCAGGCAATGTCAGCCGCATTTTGGCAGTGCTCGGGAGTCGAGAGAACAGCTAAAGCAATAAGATATTTCAGATGCCTCGTGCCAGCGACTGATCGAACGCACAGCACCCTCTGAAAAGTGTATGAGCCATTTCCATTGTTTATGTTATGGATACCTGAGCTGTACACATATCTAGTGCGGAGCGCGAGAGCTATATGACAGGGAGAAACAGCAATGGAGCAATAAAGCAGCTTGATAACAGCGCTTGTGCGGCGCTGCCTCTTGGCCCTGCCTCTGCCTCTGTGGCCCATAAAGTGTTTCGTGGAAAAGCAAAGTCCAAAGAGTCGTTTCTTTTGTTGGCGGAAGGGTTAGCGGTTCAGATGAGCAATTCGTAGTCGCAATTTCACACAAATTATGCAGAAACTAGAGTTCGAAATGGAGATGGAGATGGAGCTGGAACTGGAACTGGAGCGCTGACTCCTGCCCATCCAAGCTGTGGCTCTTTGTGGGCCAGGCCATGTGTATGGAAATGTTTTAATGTGCATTTATGTATTTTCTATGCAAAATGTGCGGAGACATGTAACAAATACACACAACAGCAGGGACATGGCGAGAGATGCCCATAAAAATGGAAGCAAAATTTGCGATAATCATATGTTAATTCCAAAGCAACGCCGACCATCGAGATCCACTCATAAACCGACTAATTTATGTGTGTGCGGGCCGCCACTTCAGCAGGGCAATAACGATGGAAAATATGAGCGAAAGAGGCTGCGTCTTGCAGGAAAATGCCCGAGATAAAAGCGGCAAAGGGAGCTTCAACTAAACTGGAGATTCCTAGTAGCTTACTGCATGCCTTCAATGGGGAAAACAGAACCAGAACCAAAACCAGCAGAACGGATCGGGCTGTTCATTAGCTTTCGGGGCGACACTGGAAATTAGAGCAGCTGCGATTTGGACGGAAAAAGTTGCCGTAATTGAATTAACACCTACATGCCGGGCCAGAGCAGAGAGCAACAACGAGGCAGCAGCCGAGATCGGTGGCAGGTTCAACGTCACGACACGACACGACACCGAACCAACAGACAGATAAACAAACAAACAAACAGACAGACAAACAGATAGACAGACAGACAGACAAACAGAGTGACAATCAAACGCGAACGAAGCGAAGCTGATCAAGTGCAACTGCAGTGGAGAACACAATGCCAGCGACTCGATTGGGGCAGGCACGTTTCCCCTTACAGCAGAGTTGTCACACAGACAGACACACACGGGGAACGATCCGTACGATTGCATGTCAAAGTCGAACTCTGAAATGGTAGACCGAAGAGCGAAGAGCGAAGATATATGAGCACATCAACGTGAATTAACAGACACATTAAGAGATAGCCGATCTCAAAACACGAGACCCGCGCAGAGACAAGATGAGACGAGCCAACGGGCAGAGGCAGAGGCAGAGCCTGCCACAGACAAACAGAGACAGAAACACAGAGACACACAACGCCAGACGAAAGACTCTAGAAACGAACCCAAGAGGAGGCAGCAGAAGCGGAAGTAGAGAAACGATCTGAATCATGGGTGAGGAATTTAGAGCTCCCCCCTGCATATGCACAGCATATCATATCAAATCACAGATCGCATATAGAGGTAATATTTTTTATGGCCATATCGGATTTCGGCCAGCCGCAGCGCGACTCGGCGGCAACCGGAGAATCGGCCACAGAACGGGCTGTGGATCTGTGTGTTGGGCGGCGCCTGAAATGTTACCCCCGGCACCTGTACCCCACCCCGCCCCAGCCCAGCCCAGCCTAATGGTATTTTGTCTTTTCACAAAATCAAAAATATTCAAACAATTCGCATTTGGTTGCTAATCAATAAATTTGCCTGTGAAAACCATTTTGATGGTTGAAAACAAACGGAACTACTCGCAGACGCTGAGCCGCGCTACCGACGCTTGGATGCCCTTCATAGAAAAGTTTAGATTGGGAGGATAATTTGCTTGGTGGATGATTCCCACCAGCTCGGATCTCCTGACGAGTGCGATTCAAGGGATCAAGCCATGAGGCCGAGGGGGAGCCGAAACTTATCCGAACTTGAAGTGGAGCACCATCCCTGCTCGATACGCTTGGTGGGTGGTACTCTGGGTGCTGGCTCTGAGGGCTTCTTCCAAGAAATTTTAAATCTTTTCCCTGGCATTTGCGAGATTGTCATTAAGCAAATGTGCCAGAAGCGGCGCCGATCGCTACCATAACAGCAACAGCAACAACAGCAACAGCAACAATAACAACAAGTTCGGGTTTCGCACGTCACTCGCTGGAATTCCCGTAAATCGTCTGCTCAGAAATTTTGTTGTTTTCTTGGGCTCTTTTTCGCTTTGTCTCGCTCCCTCGCCAGCTCACATTTTGAGGTGGTTTTTTGTTTGGATCCGCTGGTAGGTTGTTTCTAAAAATTGTTTACAGCTATGCAGCAGAGGCTTTTGTTGTTGTGGTTGTTGTTGTTCATCTTCGATCAATAAATCCGGTTTACGGACAAAAACACAGAAAGAGCGAGAGCGAGAGGGAGAGAGTTAAAAAAAGGCCACAAATATTTCCTATACGTAGATTTTTGATTAACTTTCGCCTAAATAATTGCACAATAAAAATTGTTTGGAATTTCATGTTGTTGCTGCGATCGCATTTTTTGCTGCTCAGCACAAAAGTTCGACTTTGGATTGGACATATCCCAATATATGTACATATATAGTATATGGTATGGGTGCAGACAAACAGACAGCCTCAGTGAAGCCAGGGGGCAATGTCTGTGTATCAATTAATGTTCTGCTGTTTCGGGCTATTTATAGATTTTGCGGTAAATTTGCTAATAATACTCAAATTTCAACGATGCAGCACCCACACCCGCACCCACAGCCGCGCTCTGCTTTGGCTCCATTAGTGGTGGTCCCCAGTTAAGAATAATAATAAAAATCATGCTATTTGATCCATGATTCATGGCAAAACTCTGCACGATCTGCGGCTGAATAGATGTGCGCCCGCCAGCGTATGTTTGTTTGGCCAGAAATCGGCTGAGATTGCCGAACTGTGCTCCACATAAGGCCTTGAATGGAGCGACGGACGGCTGGTGCTGATTGGCCAGGCAATCAGCGGGCAATCAGCGCACAGATCAATATGTTCACAGATCCACAGATGGAAATCCGCGACTCTGAACTCGCAGGGTGTGATAGCTCCCTGCAGCCAATCGAACGGATTTTGGTAATACGAATTCGAATTTAAGGTCTTCCATTCGCAGCCAATAAAACGGGGAAAACAAGTCTTAATCAATGCGATGAGATCCATAAAGTTTCCACTGCATTATCCCCATGGGAAAGCCATTCGGAAACTCTCGGCCCAAATCCCGTTTAATTAAAGTATATGATGTGTGACTTTTATGGAGCACTTATTCCGGCACATTTGGGTTCGGTTCGGTTCGGTTCGCAATGCTTCGAACGCTATTAAAATCGCATTACCATTGCCCCACGACCGAGCGACTCTCCCTCCGCTCAAGAACCGAGTGGAGAGACATGCGGACGGGGCACCAGTTTGAGGTCTTCACTGTGGTCCTGGGCCTCAGCTCTGGGCCATGGGCCGGGCCGGGCCACATCGATGTTCACGATGATGATGATGATGATGATGGCTAATAGCTTTGTTAGCTCTTGTTCGTTTGTCTGGCTTGTGACTTTATTATGTCGTTCGATGCATTCATTCATTCCATTCCCATTCCCAATCCCATTCGCATTCGCATTCCCTTTCCCCTGCTCTCCTGACATATCAAATTCGTTGACTTTTGTGGCTGTTGTTGGCCTGGCCCATTGTCTTGGGCAATCGTCAACGTCATCGACTTAAGGCTGGGTCTGGCTCTGGGCCTTGTCTTCACATGGAGTTCGAGCAGGCGCTGGGACTGCGGCTGGGACGGGGACTGGAGCTGAAACTGCAGCTGTAATCGTTGCCCCATCCTTAAGTTTGGTTTCGGTTTCGGTTCCGTCTGCCTGTCATGTGGATTTGTACCAAATAGAGTTGAAATCTCGAACGAGTCTTGCCCCGAAGGGCCTGCCATTTGACAAATGTGCGTTTTAGCCATCTCATTGTTGTGGCAAACAGACTCCGATATGCAAATACATTGAAATTAGTTGCCAGGCAGCCAGACAGCCAGCCGAAAACCGACAAACCCTCCCAGCCGATCCGAATCAGCGTCGTCTAAGTTGGAGTCCCCCAGCTGGAGACGTAGCTGGGAGTCGTGTCTTGTGGCCGCTCTGCTGGAATTTGCATGATTCGCTAAAGTTTGTTGGCTCTGCTCTGGCGCCATTTGAGGGGGATTACGACTGATCTCTGGGCCCTAATGGCTCTGCTTTCGATGCTGATGTGGCTGATGTGGCCGCGCATTCCGCTGTTAATTGAATTAAGTCGGCGACATGGTCCACTCCGGGAGTAATTGGCAGGAGGCAGGCCAGGCCAGAGCCAGGCCATGCAGCCGACTTGCACTTCTAGCCAGGCTTTTTAAGTGGAACCTGCGATGGAGAGTGTGATAAGCGGCCGGCGGGTTTCGGCTCTCGGCTCGCGGCTCTCGGCTGCGATGGCAGCCTTCGGGGCTGCCTACCTACCGCGCATTATTGGGCTCCCGTCTAGACGTCGTCTGCGTGCCATGCGTAGCGTAACCCTTTCGGGTGGGAGACCCAGGGCAGGGCCACACCAATTTGTTGCAGTTCCCTTTCAAGTGCAACGCAACCCCTGAGCCATTGTGGCGTTCGCTTAATTGCCCTAGCCTTGCCGCGCCGCGCCGGGCTGGGCTGCTTGACGCCATGTCGGAACCATTAGAAACCCCAATCGCAGTCGGGACAAAGCCTATAATCACTGGCCGGCCGCAGAGGCACTCGCAGCACTCGCAGCACTCAGCCCTCAGCCATTTTAATTGGCACGACATCGTCAAAGTCGCAGTTGGAGTCGGCAAGCAGTGCCGCCGGGGCGCTCAATTATACACATTACCGAACAGAACACAACAGTACAGAACAGAACAGTACAGAGATACTCGTATAAGCTGGACTTCTCATTAAATGGCTCTCGCTAATTCACACTATTGCCCCACTAGGAGTGCTTATTTATAGACCAACCTTAGGCACAGCTGCCGTCCGAGTGGCGCAGTTTGTTGCTCTTGACAAATTCCCAATCGACAAACCGACCGACCGACACTCGATCGCACATTAACCCCAGCCACAAGCTGCGCGGCACAGCCACTCGACAGATTTGGCAATTCGGCAACTGCGCACGCCGCATGGGCTGCCCTCTACACACATGTGGCACGATCAGCAGCAGCAGCAGCAGCAACATCATCGTTATGAGCCTGAACAATGAACCCACACGATAAGCCGAAAGCAAAGCAAAGATCGTTGAGAGCGATCCAGTCCAATCCAAGCCCAAATGAAATCAACTTCAGTGCCAAAGTTCTTCAAGAACGAGTGGTTCGGGAATGTGGAAATCACTTTGACACTGAAGTTACATACATATATACGAGCGAGCATTAAATAATGCTCACGATCTGCCGCAGAACCAGAGCCAGAGCCAGAACCAGAGCCACCTCGTGCAAGTTCTTCCTGTTTGTGGACTGATGAATGATGATTGGCCGTGCATCAAACGCAGCTAACAAAGAGACATTCCTGCTGCCCTGCTGCCTGTGGCAGCTTTGTAATTAGTACACTTTCCTTTGCAACGCACTACAAACGTCTAAAAGTAGTTCCCACTCTCTGCTCTGTCCGAGCATTGTCCTTGTCAGCTGTGAACCGCTTGACAAATTGCAGCTAATCAACGGTCAACGGAAACAAGAACATCGCCGTATCTCGGTGCTACGCTCCGCTCTGCTCAGCTCAGCTCCTCTCCACAGCGATCCAATCCGATCCGATGGGCACGTATAGGCGATCGCCTGTGCTGTTGCTGCATTTGTTTTTGTGTGTGGCACCTTATCAATTGCAGAAATTTACATATTATTCGGAGCGTTATATAGTCACATACACGCTAGCTCTTACTCTTATCAGTCGCTTTGTTGTGTGTGTGTGACAAATACCTTTGAATAAGGGTATACAGGTTTCGCTCTCTTTTTCTCCTTCGCTGGGCAAAGGGCACCTCGGCACTTGTTCGTTCCACTGACACTTGACAGGTCAAGCACCGTGTTGGGCCACTCGGATGGATCGAGTGGGAACTGCGTTGGGAATTGGATTGGGATTAGGTGATTCATACGTAGTATAGTCCGTCGCGAGATTCGTATCCGCATTGGACTCGGTTGGGTTCGGCGTTTGGCTGGCGCCACTTTGAAGCTGCCAGAAATCAATAAAAAGCCAACCGAGAAGCCAAAAGAAAACAAATCTTTGGCCAATTCGATGGCTGTGGCTGGTTGTTGCTGCTTGTTGGTCGCTTGTTCAAGACAAATAATAAAAAATTATGCGGCAACAACAGCAACAGCAATCGAAATTAATTATAACTCAAACAAGCATTACAATATTCCCGGGCTGGCGCCAGCCAGTCAAAGATCATTAACATTTTTATGATCCGACACCCGAACAAAGAGCCACCACACATAAGGCTCATATCGGTTGTTACCTGAACAGCCGTCAGCCACGGATAGACAGACACAGCTACAGCTACAGCTACAGACACGGGCAGTACGCACCCATAAATCGCAAAACTAATAATGTCCAAGTCGTCTTAACACCTCTCGATAGTCGGGCATGACAAGGGCGGGCCGGAGGCTGCGCTGATGATTCGCAGAATTCGAATGTTGCTGAAAGAACAAGAGGCCAAGAACCGAACCCATGGGCTCGACTCGATTCGCATAGAGATAGTTGGATAGATAGATGCCTCCTCCATCTGTGGACATCATCTCGTTTTCTGGGTAGAGGCGTCGTAAAACCAAAAACGAAATGATTTACTGGCCAAATTGCCACTCAGGGCGGCAAGTGCAAAGTCTCTGGGTCAGATCAGAGACGCGGCAACAGTTGTGGCACGCACACACACACACTGCCACATGCAGCCACCGACAGTTTCTCCAAAAGTATTCTAAATTAAATCGGAACAAACAACAAAGTTGTATTGTAGGTACAAAGTGGTACAAAACACCTGCAGAATATCCAAACAAATCTATTTTGACTCGCTTGCTGTTATTTTTAAACTAACCGGCTTGATCGTGATCTTTCAATTCATTTCTCCCCCGTAAACAATATTTCCAGCAGTCATAATTCACCGGAGCAACTGCAACCACAACAGCAACAACGGGAGGGAACACCGCTGGACAGAGATCAACATTCGCCGTACTTCGCAGGCATTGCGGGGGAAACAATCCAAGCAAAAACTAATAGAGACTTCTGAAGAACTCGATCGAATTTTGAAAATGTGTTGCAAATCGAGTGGCAAGTGCAAACCTTGTGGCCCGTCTCCCAGTGGACAGCAGCCGCCGCCAGAGCCAGCATCAACATTTAGGCGGCAAACAAATTGGAGAACGCTTCGAGTCCCTATACTCGCACTGATGCTGCTCGCGATGCTCCTCCAGCTGCAGACGACTGCCGCCGGAGTCGGGGATAGTCTTCATGGTGAGTGCTCTCACGATCGTGGCGATCGATCGATTTAATGTATTGTAAATACTCGTACTCGAGCGCGTTCTGTGTGTGTAACAGATCACTCGAGAACGATTACTTGATGGCCTGTTGGCCTGATGGCCTGATGGGAGCGTGAAGAGATCATTTAAGATGTACGCTCCATTTCCCCATTAAGTAGGCGATCGCTGATGAAGATCTCTGTGGGAACGGGATTCAATTTGAGACCGCTATAAGACCGCTTCCATATGTTTATTAGGCAGGTATTTTGATTACTCTATTAACGATGTTTTTATGATGCAAGTGAGGACATGTTGCGAGGACCCAAGACTAATTTCGTCATTGTTTGAATGGCAATCTGGTGGCCATAAACTCCATTTCAAGTCTGATCGTAAAACTCCAAAGCCGAAACCTCCTCCACCTCCTCCACGATAGAGCTCAACACATTCTTCCAGTATTTTGAAAATATTATTCAAATATTTCCCACAGCAGCCCCTCTGCCCGGACTTAGTTACGGCTTATGGCTATGAATCATGGATTTTAACCGATTTTAGCTGATTTTTACGAGCTTATAACAGCTTCGGCTGGCATCTGGCAGCTGCAGCGATTATACTCGTAGATCGGCTTAGTTATTCCGCTCACTTTCCAGGGAACTTCCAGCAATTGTGTCACTGAGTCATCAGCCACTGGCATTGTGTGATCGACTTTGGAGGGTCGCACCTTTCGCTGGGTGTTGCCTTTAATCGGTTGTACTTTGTCGAGATCTCTGGGCCTCTGAAAATAGTTTCTGGTCTCGCTCTCCTGTTGTTAGGCGCACGCTCCCTCGCACACGTGCCTCCTCCACTCCCCACGATCTCCTCCCGCTGTGGCTGGCGCCTAATCTGCGAACTGTGATTAATTAGCGAACGGCGCCGCCGACGCCAGCCGCTGAGGGGTTGGCGGAGGAGGCTGGTGCGGGAGCAGCTACCGCCGGAGAGCGTATTCCTATGGGGCTCTCCCTCTCTATTCGCTCGGCTGCTAAAACAATTTTGATTGGACTTTTTTTATGGTGTTTCAAGTGTGTTTTACGAAATAAAAAATCGCATAAATTAGATATATTGCAGCGCCGATATATGTATCGGGTTACTTGAGCCAAGTTCATTAACTGTTCTGTCCCCCAGCGACGCATCGATAGCGATGGAGCGACGAAAAGAGAAAGGAATATAGAAAGTCCCCGCCGGCAAACGAGAAATAACATTATTTTTATTTATTTATTTTTTTTGTGAAGGGTGGTGGGGGGCATTCTGGTGATTTTCCACTTGATTTGTTTACGAATCCAAACAGCAGGACACAATCGTATAACAGGAAAGAACAAGAGGAAGAAGAAAGAGTAATCCGGAGGTATGCAGGTCCATCATCAAAGGTTTCCCTTTCCCACCACACGAAAACCCCAAACAAACAACGGAACAAATTATATGGACTTCACAATGGGCAGGGGGGAAGCGGGGGATCAAGCACAGAAGGAACAACGATAATAAGTCCTAAAACCGCCCACAGAGCGCAGCAGCAGCAGCAACAGCAGAAGAAAAAGGTAGCACAATTGCATGCTCTCTCCCTCTCTCCCTGCAGCCCTCTCTCGCACTCAGTTGAAGCGCCAGCGCCAGGGTCTGTCTTCATTTATCACTGCACACAAAAGAGAGACAGAGAAGGAGAGCTGCTTGCTGCTTGCATTTCTCTGTGTGTGTGTGTGTGTTTGTGCGTTTATCAGCACATTGCAGGTGGTCTCTCCTCCTCCTCCTCCTTCGCGAACACAAAAGGAACGAGAGTTGGGCTGAGGCTCGGGTCACCACCACTCGTCTCGCTCTCTCACTCTCCGCGCTTTCCGTTTGCCTTTGGCTGCGCTGTTCCACTGCTGCTGCTCTTTTGTTGTTCTGGAACATGTTTCGACATGCACTGCACTGCTTGGCCAAGGTGTATTGATACAAGGGTGAGACATCGCTCGAGAGGACTCCCAGTAGTCGCTCTATTTGCTTTGGTGCGTGCAAACAGAACGACTCCAAGCCGAAAATGCACCACCCCACCCTATACAAATACACCCCTTGAGGTGGCGCCAGCAGCAGAGCAGCAGGTAGCGGCGCAGACGGAGGAAGCCGAGCCCCAAAAAGGTTAGCCAAACAGAGACGCACTCTACCCCGATGAGTGGCCTAATCTCTTTGACCTGAACGGGGCAGGGAGTGGGGAGGGGGCCTTCTCCGTTTTGGGTCACGTGCTCGGATACCATCGCTCCGCCAGTGGGCGATTTCCGGCGCTTCTCGTTGCGTGCTTGTGCATGAATGAATTATCTGTGTGTGTTTGCCGAATGTTATTACATCAAGGGGCAGGAAATGGTGGAGCCGGGAGATCTACGATTTACGATCCCCCGATAAGCCCAACCCCTCCTCTGCTGCTATCTTAATCACTAATCAAAACTGTAATTCCCATTTCAGGCGATCTTCTGTCCTGCTCGGTCGAGGGAGAGGAGGTGCTGACGGGCATCCAGAACTCCAAGTGCTTCAAGTGCATCTGTCAGGTAAGATTCGCTGGCACCACCAATACCAGAGCGTCCCCTCGTATTCGCAACCCAGCACTGGACGGCTCCTGGGAGCCTTGCCAAGACTTGGACTGGGACTCGGCCTTTGGCCTCGATAAAAAGTCACTTAAAGGGGAATGAAATGAAATAACCTAACATGGCCAACACGGCCTCAGTGCTAAAATAAATCTCATGTACTGACTGTCGTGTCGTGTCCTGTTCTGCCCTGTCTGGCTCTCTGCATGAGGCGACGCCAGTGTCCAGCCAGCAGGACATCCACACGCAGACACATTTCATTGAAATGGAACCCTTAGCCGCCTGCCAAAATGAAAATTCCAAAAATATTTCAAATATCTGTGTACATGGGACTGTCCGTGCGTGCCGGCCGGCTGTCTTTTTGTGGAGGGGCCCGACACATACTGACATATAGTCATTACTCGAGGAAATGCAGGAGTTGTGGATCTGGCCGGAACCGGCTGACAATGTTTGGCTCTGTTTGCATTTGTTTGGCTTCACCTTCTTCCTCTCTCTGGCTCACTCGCGCTATGCGGATCTCCCACCCTCTCTCTCTCTCCCTCTCTCTCTCACGCCTTTGAATTTTTATGATCCAAGGTCGTCAAACGGGTTTCGACGCTACATGACAATCGTTAACCACAGTGTAGGACGGGTATGGATGGTATGGTTATAGGTATAGGTAGAGGTATGGCTTAGCGATCGTTTGACAAACACTTGGCGCCGCTGCCGTGATTTTTCGTCGCCAGCTACCGACGGGCTTCGATCCCGGGTCTCCGCTACTCTTCCTGTCCCCCGCTCCCGACACGATCTGCAGCTTCGTGTCGTCATTAAGCGAGCGCGTGCTCATCTAGGGGGAGGGGGAGCTAGGCCTCGTCAGGGTTGCCAGATAGCTGCAAGTGGGGCTGCCGCTAATTTAACGCTAAGCGCTGCTAAACGCCGCTGCTCCAATTTGACCGACAGACGTCGCTGCCGCTGCCGCTGCCGTTGAAGCTGGCGCCGATCATTCCGATCGATCCCATTCGATCGGGAGCTGCTTCGCTTCGCTTCGTCCGATCGAAGCTCTTTCGCTCCGGGCTAAGCTTCGTTGTGATTATTATTTCCATTGTGGCGGCCGTAGTCGTCGTCGTCGTCGTCGTCGTCGCCGTTAAGTGGGCGTAACCGAAATTAAAAAGCAGCAGCAGAAAACACAATGCTGGCGCCACCTTACTGGGAAGGCGCCACGACCAACCGGCCGTCCCTCTCTAGCGCGGCGGCCCCCATACTGCATCTCTGTCGCTCCGACAGTTCGACAGTCGATGGATGCTCTGCTGCGTCGGCGCGCAGCTCATTAAAAGTTCATGAAATCGAATTTAATTTGTGTTTTGGTTTGAGCCGCTCTTAAGTCTTCGCGTCTCTCTGCTCGCCCATCGGCAGCTCTCTTACGCAGGCCTGCCCGCTCTTAGGGCTGCCCTGCCAAAAAAGTTCCTCAATGAAGTGTGCAAAGCGTTCAACTGTAATTTGGGGGGGAAGCACGCATAAACCCGATACTTTACGACAGCGCGACTGTACCCGGGACTCACACTGGCACTTGGTCTGGCACTGCCACTGGCACTCATTATTCGAGCGGGGGTACTCGTTGTGGGGGAAACTTTTACGACTGGCGTTTATTGTCTAAAATATATTAGTATACGAATCTCCATATAGTCGTATGGTGGGGGGGGGCTTATCCCGTCAAGGACAATCAAAGAAATTGTCTCTCAGACGGTCTCTGACTGCGCGTCCACAAATTTTCGGCTTTATTCGTTTATTATGCTGAATCCGCTGAATCGCTCCTAATGGTTTATGATTTAACGGCATTTATGTTTTCCCCTGGCACTGCCACCGCCCCCCTCAGGATGATTTCCTCGGGAGAACTGTTTACGATAGATATTTGCAAATTTAATTCGTGTATAAAGTTATATTTTCGTGAAGGCTGCTGCCTGACTACTGCTGATTAATATTAATGAAGGATTTATGATCAGGAACGGGCAATCAGCGAAGCACTTTTGTTTACGGATGGGGACCCTCAATATCTACCGCGGGCGGCAGCTGGAGAGCGCAAATATATTTCAATAATTTCGCCAGCTTCAGTCGAAGCCATGTAGCATGTAGTGGAGCACGGGCAAACCAGATCTGGCCAAATATTCAGGTCTGCCAGCTCCTTTCTTGCATATGCGTTGGAATTCCATTCTAAACTAAGTCCGATTACGATTCCGATTCCGATTCCGAGTTCAGTTCCACTTCCAACTGGGGCCCCAAGCCCACAAGTGACAAAATACACATGACCATAAAACCACAAGACTGTCATTACCATATTCACTCCGTGTCCAAAGAGACAGAGACTCTAACCTGGCCAAGTTTGCCGGGCAAACGTTTGCCGTTTTGCCGTTCTGCCGTTTGCACCAAGATGGAGATGGCTAATACGCGCAGAGACCGTGATGGAGAGAGAGAGAGAGAGAGAGAGAGGGGCAGCAACAGAAATAGAGACACAGTCGGTCAGGGCGAGGGGAGGCGAAGACGGTGTTAAAACTGATCATGTTTTGTCAAACGCAAGGTCGTTAGAGGCCGTTTGCAAATGTGGTTCTGCCACTGTGGCACACATAGATACACACACAAACACACACACACACGCTGCCGCTGGGCAACAACCATTCTACTTAGCAGCTTGGGTTGCCATCGTGGCGCCTTCAATCTCTCTCTCTCTCTGTCTCTGTCTCTCTCTCTCGCTCTTTCTGTCTCCCTCTCCCTGGCGGAGTGGAGCACAAATGTGCTTTAACTTTCATGTTGGCTGAACATTTTTCCATACCGGTTCCAGATTAGAAAGAAAGAATTCCAAAGCATAAACAGCTGGACGAACATGGAGATAGAAGAGGGTTAATGGGAATGGGAACGGGTAAGGGGCAGGGGCAGGGGCAGAGGGTACTCGGTGGACAAGTCCAAGTCGCGGCCAGATTTCGAGTTAACTTGAACTTTGATCCGAGCGACAGAAAGCGATTAAGGTGATATTCAATTGCATTTTATGGCTGCCACACAAAAACAGAAACAGCTAGAAAGAGAGATACATAAAGAGAGGGAGACAGAGAGTGAGAGAGAGGGAGAGAATGCCATACTAAAGTGGCATTAAAATTCCAACTAACAACTGCCATTAAATCTAATACGTTGATAAACATCTCCCCTCCTCGCAGGCACCCGTCGCATTTCCATTTCCATTTTCATTTCATTTTCATAACAATTGCAAATTTTGCCCGTTGCCGCTTTGCCCCATCCAAATTGAGATCCAATCTGGTTTCGTTGCACTAAATTATTCACACACACACACACACACAGATAGTCAGTGGATACCCTCTCGAAGCCCCCAGACATTGTTCGGAGCAACTGCATACAAATTAGTGAAATATTTTGCCTGTTTTTGGTCGACATCTATCTAGATTTATAGATACATTTACAATTAGCGGCGGCCCCAGTCGCAGTCGCAGTCGCAGCCGCTGAGGCAGCCTCAGCCTCAGATCCGAGGCGACTCGGGCCCGGTCTGGGACTGCGACTGGGTCTGGCTTTAACCTGTCACAGTTACAGCCAGCAGTCTGAGCCAGCAGCCTGAGCCACCAGCTGCGCACAAGGGTTAAAGGCAATTGCATAAGCCTGGCCTGGCAAGTTGCAACAATTTGACTTATGATCGACATCAATTCTAATGGGCCGCGCTGCAGCTGTCAGCATGTCGTTAACGAGCAGAAAACTCCAGATACACAGATACACCATGCACCCATAGATAGTCGTGTGACCGACGAGGTGGTGGGCAGGGATCAGCTAACGAGCGGGGCAGCTTTAGGGATAAATTACCGGAGCATAAATCATCCGCATCCGAGAGAAACACTCTGCATAATCCCAGCCGAGCCGAGCCCCGTCCTCAGTCGGAGACAAAGTCAAGGCAACAGCCACGCCCCTGTCTGGATTCGCTAGCGTAAATGACAACGAAGGCGGGCTGGCTGGCTGGCTGGCTGGCGCTGGGCTGGGCTGGCTCCCCGAAGGTCAGAGTGCACAGCTTCATTGAGCAATTGCGAATGGCGGGCAGCTGTCGGGCCATAAATCAGGCCGGGGAGAGGGCTCGAGATGCAAATCATGCGCTCGGCGACTCTGACAGGCATCTCTCACTCGGCGAAATTGCGCATACGCCACAGGGGCTGCCCGAATACGTTTAACCATTGCCCTTTTCTGTTGTCTCCACAGAACGGCTTTGTGAACTGCGCCAAGAGCTGTCCGGCCATCGACGACTGCTACCTGCTGGAGTCCAAGCTGGAGTCGAGTGACCCCTGTTGCCGCAAGTGTAAAGGTAAGCCCCCCCACAAAGCAAGAGCATATGTCGAAGTGATGCTTTAATCTGGGATTCCTTTGCTGCACAGGCTGCATCTTTCGCGGGCTGCCCTATGCGAGTGGCGCCGAGTGGAGCGACCCGGAGGATCCCTGCAAGACGTACAAGTGCATCGCCAGTGTTGTCACCGAGACAATACAGAAGTGTTATTCACAGTGCGACGACAACCAGCTGCAGGCGCCGCGCCCCGGCGAGTGCTGTCCCACCTGTCGAGGTAAGTCCGACCCCATCCGATCCGACCCCATCCGAGCGATTCCAGTCCCAGTTCCACGCCGAGCAGCAGAGCAGCAACATCACTCACTAAAATTAGCTGCAACCTCAGACTAATCCGCCAGACAAAAGAGAGCCAAAGCGCGACAGATGGTCAACGTAGAGCAATACTCTACCCTAACACAGGGTTGTATGGGTGAAAGGTGATCTTTGTATAGAGCTCGATACCGAACACTTGTTAGTGGAGGATCACGTGCAGCTCCCTTCGATGCCGAGTTCGATGAGATTGCGCTTGACATTCGATATCCAATCAGATTAAAGATCATTGGGACTTCTTTATGACTCTATTATCAAATGATTTATTCATGGGGCATTCCGATATTCGACGCGGACCCTCTTCCGATCTGTTTTGAGCCGATCGGCTGGCCCTCCCTCTGTTATTGTTGGCTGTGAGCGATCTGCTGGTTTATGGGCTTTAAATTGTCCATTAGGGGCACAATGTCGCCCCATCTGAGACAACAAGCATATCAGGCTGCAAATCCGGGGCCTTCCTATGGGTTGAAAACCCGTTTTGGGCGATCGCCTTATGGAAAATTTGTTGGCTTGCGGCCAAACAGCGGCAGGCGATCTGAATCATATGCGACGCATAATGGGCCGATGTCTGATGGGATTCGATGTGCTTAACTCGTTGGCAGGTTGCAAGATCAACGGGCAGACGGTGGCCGAGGGCCAAGAGGTCGTCGCCTCGATCGACGACCGCTGCTTGGTCTGCCAGTGCGGCGACAACCAGCTGACCTGCGCCAAGAAGACCTGCCCCATTCTGCAGTGCCCCAAGACGAAGCAGAAGCAGCACCCGAACGAGTGCTGTCCCCGCTGCACGGAGCAGCGGGTCTTCATACCAGTCACAGGTGAGTGGAGTCACCCAGCCGCCCTAATCCAGCCTCTTCCCTCTGCATTCCCTTTTTTAATGCCTCCCCACTCCCTTCGCTCGCCAGGAAAATGCATCTTCAACAACAAACTGCACTACGACAAGACGCAGTTCACGCCGGACCGCTGCACGAACTGCACGTGCCTGAACGGCACCTCCATCTGCCAGCGGGCGACGTGCCCCATCCTGGAGTGCGCGCCCGAGTTCCAGGAGGACGACGGCTGCTGTCCCCGCTGCGCGGTGGCCGAGGTGCGCAGCGAGTGCAGCCTGGAGGGGATCATCTACAAGAACAACGAGACGTGGAACATGGGCCCCTGCCGCAGCTGCCGCTGTAACGGGGGCACCATCCGCTGCTCAGAGATGCGCTGCCCGGAGGTGAAGTGTCGCGCCAACGAGGAGCTGAAGCTGCCGCCGGGCGAGTGCTGTCCGCGGTGCGTGGAGACGGCTGGCACCTGCACCGTGTTCGGGGACCCGCACTTCAAGACCTTCGACGGGAAGTTCTTCAGCTTCCAGGGCAGCTGCAAGTACCAGCTGGCCGCCGACTGCCAGGGGCACAGCTTCCACATCCGGCTGACGAACGACGGGCGCGGCACAAAGCGCTCCAGCTGGGCCAAGACGGTGACCCTCAAGCTGCACAACCTGCGCATCAATCTCGGCCAGAAGCTGCGCGTCAAGGTGAACGGGACGCGGGTGGCGCTGCCCTACGAGGGCCGTGCCGGCGACCAGAACGTGACCATCGGGCGGCTGGCCGAGGGTGGAGGCGTCCTGCTGCGCTCGCAGATGGGCCTGGCCATCGAGTGGGATGGCGGCGGCTTCCTGCAGGTCTCCGTTCCGGCCCACTTCAAGCACCGGATGTGCGGCCTGTGTGGCAACTTCAACGGCAGCGGGCGCGACGATCTCACGGGGCGCGACGGACGGCCCCACGGCGACGACGAGGTCTGGCACTTTGCCAACTCATGGAAGGTGGGCGGCCCCAAGTCCTGCTCCCGCCCACGCGAAAACATCGCCGCCCTGCCCACGTGCAACAAGCGGCGGTCGAGCTTCTACTGCCAGCCGCTGCGCGTCTCGGAAGTATTCGGAAACTGTGATAGTAGGCTTAATCCCATCAACTACATTGACTCCTGCCGCATGGACGTCTGCGAGTGCCCCTCGGGCAGCTGCCACTGCGACAGCTTCGCGGCGTACGCGCACGAGTGCCGCCGCCTCGGCGTCCAGCTGCCCGACTGGCGTACGGCCACCAACTGTCCCGCCGGCTGGAGACGGAATGCCACTCTCGCCAACTTCCTGGACAACGAGTACTACGGGGACAGCTTGAGGCGCTTTCCCGGTCCAGGCTCCCCCAAGGGCCGGCGACGCAAGCAGCAGCAGCACCTGCAGCAGCTGCAGCAGAGCCAGCATCAGCATCAGCAGCACCAGAAGCAGAAGCAGAACCAGCTGCTGGACAATGAGTTCATCAAGAAGCATGTCCCCAGCAGCCTGTTGCAGCAGCGTGCGCCGGATCGCACGCCGCCGCCACTACACTGAGTGGGGGGACTGAGAGAGAGCGCCAGCCCATCTCCTCTGCCATAAGTTACTACACACACACACACACCTACGCGCGTACACTCTCTCGCTCTCGCACACACACACTCTCAGAGGCGAAGACAACTTTTCGTAGCATACTTTTAGCGGCAGCCCAAAAGAGAGAGAGAGCGAGAGAGGGAAAACTTTTAGTTGAATTTGCTCCCATGACAGACAGACAGACAGACAGACACGACAGACAGGCAGCAGTATTACGCTGAAGCATTACGAACAGTCCCCTAGAAACAGGCAGATACATACATATATATATATACAAATATATATGTACACAGTTATGTATGTATGCAGTGTCCATCAATGAAACTCATCCTCCAACTGTCGCCATTTCGCATAGCCTAAGTTTTATTTATTTTAGCTTTAGTAAAGGAATTTTCTTGATTAGATCAAACGGCTCTGTAACTACTTTAGATGGATGGACTTAATGTTGGAAGTGCTCGCATCATCGATGCTGATTGATGATTGATGTTCGTTGTGTGTGGTGTGCCTGCCTGATTTTGTACTTGTATTCCTGTATGTGTGCACTACGTTACGCTAGTTGACTAATGGAACTCTTGCTAGCACTCTTAAATGGTCCGCTTGGACCTAGACCTAGCTGCAGTTTGCATAACTTATAAGCCCTACGCCTAAGCCCTACGCCCGAACACCTACTACTACTACAATACTACCTACTATACATATACATATACATATATACGTATGAGAATAGCACAAACAGTATTTTTGCTTAGTTGAAAATGGAAAATGGAAACTTAAACGAAGCCCAGAGAGATGCAAATCCATCTCCAGTCTTGCACTCGCACCTTTACTCTTCTGCTCTTTAACTCAACTACTTAACCAGTTCGAAGCAGATCTTTCCCTTATCCGATTCCGCGCTATAACCCTTTCCAAGTTTACCCCCAAAACTGTGTTAATATTTATAAACCCCTATCTATGGAACTTCTAAGCCAACTACTCGCACTTATCCACTACTCGTAACCCCACGTAAGCGTAGCCGTAATCGTAATCCCGGAGATGCTCTTTGCCATTTTTCAATTATGCAGATTAATCAAGTTTAACCTTAATGTAATTTACTTAACTTAACTTAACTATAACGATCTTTAAATGCACCTACTATAGTATGGCTGGATCTGTAAATTTGCCAGACGAGAATATCCCGCAGCGGAGGAAAGAACAAAGGACACCCCAATGCAACAATTGCAAATGGCTAAATGAAATTAAAATATACGACAAACAAATCTAACGCGAGTTGTGTTTATATTTGTGGATCGGGCGGGGATGGCGGATGCGGGGGGGTGATCTCTGCCAAAGTGCTGTTTATTGTTGAACGCTCGAGTGTGGCATCGGTTTCGCAGGCACGAACTCTCCGCTCGAATCCAACTCCATTTCCCCATTCAGACTGAGCAAAGAATTGGAGACGCTGCGTCTGGGGTGTCACGGAAGGAAGTGAAGTGCGGCAGGCAAGCACTGCCAGCAGTCCAAGGCAGTTGCCAAGGGCCACTCCAGCACCCAGAACAAAGCGCGAGAGGCAGAAACAGAGTCCCAATCAGAGACAGAGCCAGAGACAGAGCCAGAGCCAGAGTCTGGCTGGAGTCGAATTACGGGGCACTGGTAATGGCCATGGCACTGGCACTGGCAATGCCAATTTATGCATGTTTGCTTAGCAATAATTGTCAGAGTTGTCTAGGGTTGGGTGACCACCAATTGCAGTCCCAATCCCCGCCGGAGACTGAGACTGAGACGGAGACGGAGACGGGAGCGGTACACAAGTTTTGTCTGTAATTTGAACATGCCACAAGCGGCGGCTTGTTGATTTCTTGGAAAGAGCCACATCGCACACACTCGCAGAGCTCGTAAATTCAACGATCCGATCGAAGGCGATTTAGAAGGAAAACACAATCTGCCCGCTGGCCACTGACCACTGACCACTGGCCATTTCTCATTGCTCATTGCTCATTGAGGAAAGCCACAGGCAGTGTGCAGAGCCACGCAACAGGCACGTGCAGGGAATAAGCAACCAGTCGAACATCAGGTTGATTCCCCCTGCCAATCCCAGTCCCAGTCCCATTCCCATTCGAATTCCCATTCCAATTTTGCAACCTGATTGATGCCCGTCGATGCTCAATGCTCGTTGCTCGTTGCTGGTTGTTCAGCAGAAACGATCTCGATCTGGTCTTGGGCTCTGGCTGTGGATCTGGCTGTGGCTGTGGTGCTGCGACTGGCCTCTGATGACATCTGCCTGATGTAATGCCTTTGAATGCTTCCGCGTGTCGCTCGCCTGGAGACGCCGGCCGACGCGTGCTCTGTCCTTATCAGGCGCTAACCTGTCCGTATCGCTGCAAATGCCATATCCATTGCACTGGGGGGGGGGATCTGGGCAGCCAGCGACTGGTGTGGCGCCACGGCGTGCGCCAAATTTGGCCTTCGGTGAAATGTTTGTCGGACAAGTGGCGTTTACTGCATTCCCCATGGGGCGGCATTAGACCAGCGCTGGCCAGACAAGAGACCGGGGCCACTCAGGCTCCTCTCAGCCGCTCATATTTCATAGACACTTTGTGCTGGCCCCTTAACCACTTAAAGTTCCCAATTTATCAAGCCGTGGCCCAGCAGCGCTGCAGGACAACTCATAAAGATGTCCAGCTGTCCAGATAAGCCGCCGGCAAGGACAAGCCATGCATCATCTGCTGGGATGGGATCGCTCCAAAGTGTGCATAAGCGAGTGGAATCGAATGAATCATCCGGAGTGCGCGTGGGAGCAGCCATTGTCAGCGGCTTGGCCATTAGCGCATACAGACATATGTCACTGGCACCCACGTCAGCCGCTCCAAGGGCTGCACTTTCCCAATGCCGCCACGAGGGTGGAATTCCGAGAGTCCTGCCCACGCATGGGCATCCCCAAATGGGGATGTTGACACAACTAAACAAATGTGTGGCATTATTTATGCTATTGATCCGCCGGACCCGCCACTGTGTGTGTGAGTGTACGCTGCCCGCAAGAGGGTGACGCAGCGGAGTGCTGGGAGTCGAAATAAGTCGCAGCATACTCTTCGGCGCTGGCCTTAAAGCGGCAGCAGCGGGGTGGCAATTCCACGCAGCCAGCAGCAGCCACTGATGGAGGGGATGCAGCAAGTATAATGAAATTAAACATCCATCGTGCACTTCAGTTAAGTGAAAGATGCTTTGCTCTGGTAACAAAAACATCCTTGAAGTAGATCCATTAAAATCTTCTATAAATATTCCCTTCATCCATTCAATCACTAGCGTTCCGTTCCGTATCTTAAGTCGCATTACAATGTGCATATTTTCTGCATAATTTGCGAGTTTTTCATTTGCCGACAGCGCTGATTAAGTTGTCTCGACCAAAGTTAATTAACTGTGTAAATTGGTTATTAATTGCCGACACCTCCCCCATGGAAGCCTCCTCCGCACGGCTGTCAATCAGTGTCAGTCATTAGCTATACAAATATCTGCGGAGATTTGTTTGACCAACACGAACACGAGATGACTGAATGAATTGTTGAATTAATGAATAGAGTCTCTCTGTGATTCCTATGGGCTTCGACTAATTTAATTGGCAATCAAGTATTCAGCGTTCGATCTAATGACAATGGCGTGTGTCCACCCAGCCCCATCCACAGCCCCAGCCCCACTGAGGCACAATTAATTGCCAAGATATTGGCCATTTGAATAGTAATGCTTTCTGTTCGCTGGACTCTCCATAGAACTCTCTCTCTCCCATTCACACAGAGCATCACTTGTTTTCGCACCTCGACAGACAGAGAGGCGTCGGCATTCGCTGGTTTCTGTTGGTCAGCGCCAAACTGGTTGGCATCCCAGCCAAATGTATTCAGATATATGATATGTACATGGGGCGAGTCAATATGGTTTATTAATTATTTGAAATTAACTTTACTTGTTCCCCGAGTCGATTGTCGTGTACCTGTGCCACATAATTCATTTCATTTGCGCCAAACGAAGATCCCCCAGCGCAATCAGATGCAATTATGCGCAACTCGTCTGCTGCTGCTGCTGCTGCTGACGGAAGTTGTTCGAGTGCAATCTGTATGGGGTATTAATTGCATTTATCTATACGTAATGCCAATCACAACAGCGAATCGAATCCAGTGAATGCGCGATCAATGTTGCGGGTGATCCGTGATTTCGCACGTGGATTGCCGAGAGCCTCCTGCCGCCCCTCCCATCAATCTTTATCGCTCGCTAATAACAGTAATTAGTGCTGAAAGAACCCAAAGAAATTCAAAAGGGAATACTAATTAGTCAAGCTTTTGGGGGAGGGTCGAGCCGCGGAATAGCCTCTCAGCAAACTACGTCTGTTCTAGCTGGAAAGCTGCACAAAGTCGATGCTACCTGCTCCCAGAGCATCGATACACCTGCTACCACCCATCAAAGATCCATCAATTAGCGGCTCCACAAGGTGTCTGTCTGCCTGCCTTTCTTCTCGAATTTCTCCGCCATAAATCCACGAGCAGCAGCTTAAATCACGCGACACTCTTAAGTGCCGCCTTATCGGGCATAATCGCTGTCGCAATTTGCATATTAAAGCCACTAAATTTAGTCTAATAGGTTCTAAGTTTGGACTGGAACTGAGACTTCAGAGGAACGTCGCGTCGCGTCGTCGCTGGCACTGCACGGATATGTGTGTCAATAAAAATCGGGCAATTAATTGCACGCCTCCTGAAATGGATGGCAGCCAAGCAGCAAAAAAATGTCAAAAAAAAAAATGTGTTTGTATGTAGATCTTTTAACGATCGCATTAACTTCAAACGCGCACATTTTATGGTCTGTTCTGTCAACCGATCGATGGCTGGTCTCCAGCTCGTGGCAGCCACCAACTTTGGGGCACTCTCTTCCGCCAGCTCGGACTTGGAGCTAAACTGAATATGGAATAGAACAGAACAAAACAGAGCGGGAAGATTC
Source organism: Drosophila ambigua (assembly GCA_018150905.1). Taxonomy (NCBI): domain Eukaryota; kingdom Metazoa; phylum Arthropoda; class Insecta; order Diptera; family Drosophilidae; genus Drosophila; species Drosophila ambigua. The sequence continues at coordinate 6,801,682 of JAECWS010000001.1, read as the reverse complement.
ACTGGTCGGCGGGTCTGCTCGCCCTCAAATTAATATTTATATTTATTATCATTATTTTGTATAAACTTGTTCTTGGCCGTTTTGTTCTAAACGTGTTAGAAAGGCTTGGCCTGGCTTCGGCTGTGGCTGCGGCTCTATCTCTGGCTTGGACTTTGCGAAATGGCATTAGAATCGAGAGAAATATATACAAAAGCTAGTAAGCAGGCGGCACACTCTCCAGCTCCAGCTCTGCCCGAGTGCCAGTGCCAGACCCAGTCCCGGTCTCTGATCTCTGCTCTTTTCTGATCATTCGGCCGGAAACATTCAATAAAGACGGACACGCGCAGTGTCCCGCCGCCCACTTGAAACATATAGAAGACAGAGGTTCCCCATGTCTCCCAGAATGCCTGACTGTGCAGCTTCGCTGGCCTGCCTGCTACTGCTGCTGGTGCTGCTGGGGCTGATGCAACTGCAAGTGGTCCTGGCCAAGGAGTACAGCTGGTGTGATCCGACGCTGTGCGCGAAGGGCGTGCGGCATGTGGCCTGCCGGAATACAGGGGTAACTACAACGGAGCAGAAACAAGATTCCACAGCCTCTGATGGTCACTTTGTCGCTGTCCTAGCACTTTGGCAGGCGCTGCCAGCCGGACGCCTTCCAGGTGGACGTCAGTCGCCACAAGTCGGACTTCCTGCACGCGCACAACAAGCGGAGGAACTTCCTGGCGCTGGGACGAGTGCCCGGCTACTACCCAGCCGCTCGCATGGCCACCATGGTAGGAGCCCTAACAGATCCCCAACATTGGCAGCAGAGTCTCAGTCGATTCGTGTCTCGTATCCGCAGGTGTGGGACGATGAGCTGCAGTACCTGTCGCAGCTGAATACCCGGACCTGTGTGCTCGACCACGACGACTGCCACAGCACCTATCGCTACGCCAACTCCGGCCAGAACCTGTGCGCGGTGTGGCGCAACCGGAATCCCCATGTGAATGTGAGCAGCCTGGTGGAGGAGTGCGTCGGCCTGTGGTTCAACGAGTGGGATCTGATCGACAGCAGCTTCATCGACGCCTTCAAAGTGACGCCGATATTGTGAGTATTCCGCTTCCGATTCCTCGCTTAGGAACTCATGGATTGTGCGTATCCCCTCCCCCCCTTAGCGAGGACTACGGACACTTTGTGGAGATGAGCGTGGACAAGAACTTTTCGATAGGCTGCTCGATCATGCGCTTCACGCGGCCCGACTACCCCGCCGTGTACATCTACAATGTGGTCTGCAACTACGCCTCGCTGTACGCCCTGGGGGCGATCGTCTACGAGACGGGCTACCCGGCCTCGCGCTGCACCACCGGCAAGAGCCACTTCTATCCGGGCCTCTGCTCCACCCGCGAGGAGTACGATCCCAACTGGTGATCCCCGCACGTTCGTCAGTTAACTCAGGTCCAGCTGCCAAGTATTGAGAAACCCGTAGCTTTACACACAAATAAATGATCGCATCGACGTGACGTTCTGTTCGATTCCAGCCACTTTGCATAATTTTATTTCAGCACAAAGTCATCGGCAGTCCATCCCATCCCATCCTATTCCAGCCGTGGCTGACTTCTGACTTCTGACCGCCGCTCCGACTGTCATTGCATAACCACAATACAAATTATTATTATCGTACAAGACGACGCTTCAGTCTAACAAAACGCCGCTACAAAGAAAGCGGCTCGCCCGCTCGTCCCTTCCCGCTCTGCGACTCCGTCTCCGTTTCCATTTCGAGACTGGTTTGGCACACAAAACTTTCGTTTGTTATTGTCCAACAGAGATCGTAAAGAGCTCTTCGCAGATCTACCTCGAGTATGCAAATCTCGGCTGCCAGTTGATTTGTGTGCAGAACTTATTGATTTGTTCTTGGTGATTGGAAACCTGTCCCGTCCGGCAGTCGCTAAATGCCCGGCACGGCGCGGCACATGTGTGCAGCCACCAGAAAGCAAACAAAGAGATTATTAGCTGCTCTCCAATTGGGTCAATGTCAGTGGCGAAGCCCCAGAGCCGCAGCCTAGCCCAGAATCACGGAGAGCCAGAGTCACTGAACTGCTGGAGACGCCCACGTCGAGTCGTGGAGTGGCGTGGCTTGGCGTGGCTTGGCGTCTGAATGAATGGAGTCTTCCCAGCAGCAGATGTTTAATGAAATTTGCTCCGATCACAAGCTTCTAACGAGCGATGATAGAGTAGAAGTCACTGAAACACACTCCCCGAACAGCAGCTAAACCTTTTCAACTCTCCTATTTCGTTGAGCCTCTTGAACTGGGCTCAACTCGGGATTTATGGCCTAGTTTAATGGGTTCTTTTGGGCCTAGATTTGGCTGAGGCCCAGCTCACAGTGGAACCTCGCACGAGCCTACGATATGGCGCTTGTGGCTCTACTGCCGATTCGCCTTTCAACGGACTCTCGTCACCGAAAGGATCCCATCTAAGTAATCGCACCTGTCCAGACCGAACCCAGAGAGCAACTAATCTATTCGAGCGCTCTTCGCTTTTCGGCAGGCCTGAACTCCGCTCAACTCTGGGGCTCTGCTTTATGGGCGAGTTTTCCTAGAAGTCGTGCGCCGAGTCCGCGACTTTCGGTGTGAACGCTCTTCAGAGGTGGAGACAGAGACAAACACCGAGACGCCGGCCAGAAAATGGAAATGATTCATAAAACGTCGCTTGACCTGTCTCAAGCAACGCGGACGGCGGCTGGTCAGTGCAGCTGCGGTTTGTGGAGCCGCACTCCGCACCGCGCTGGCAAACAAACAGCAAACGCTGCCAAAAATAAAACTCCCAAATCAAAATTTCTGAATAAATATCGCCTGGGAGGCGGTCAGGATCTGCACTTGCGATTGCATTGACAGCCGGAGAACATGGAGCCTGGGAAATATCTGCTGATCAGCGTTCTGCCGATGCCCCTGATGCTGATGGCGGTGACCGTGCTGGGACAGCCGCTGTCCTGGTGCGATCCGCAGCTCTGTCCGGAGGGCAAGGTGCACATAGCCTGCAACAACAACGGAGTAAGTGGCACCGCTGCCTCCCTGCGCGATCCCTCCCTGCCGCAGAGCTAACCCAGAATGCCGTTCGATAGGAGTTCCATGAGAGCTGCTCGGCGGATGCCACCATGGTGAACCTGAAGCCGCACCGGGCGCTCATCCTGCACGAGCACAACAGGCGGCGCAACTTCATTGCCTCGGGCTCGCTGCCGGGCTACTATCCGGCCACGCGGATGGCCACCATGGTGTGGGACGAGGAGCTCGAGTATCTGGCGACGCTCAACCTGAAGACCTGCTACCTGGAGCACGACGACTGCAACCACTCGTTCCGCTTCCGCAATCTGGGCCAGAACCTGTGCGGCGTGGACCGCTATCGCAGTGCCCCAATGAATGTGACCAATCTGGTGGAGCAGTCGCTGGGTCTGTGGTTCGGCGAGCACCATGTCATCGACAGCAGCTTCATCGCCGACTTCCGGGTCACCAGCAAACTGTAAGTGGAGCACATCCCACGTTTCCGGTTTCCCCCTTTGGCACCTAACAACACTCTTCCTTCTGCTGTTTTTGCAGGGAGAAGTACGGGCACTTTGTGGAGACGGTGGTGGACAGGAACACCCATGTGGGCTGCGCCATGATGCGCTTCACCAACCCCAAGTACCCCTTCCTCTACATCTACAACACGGCCTGCAACTACGCCAGCGTCTATGCCATCGGCGTGCCCGTCTACAATGCGGGTCCGCCCGCCTCCGACTGCCGCACGGGCCACAATCCCCAGTACCCTGCCCTCTGCTCCGTCAAGGAGACATACAACCCAAACTACAATATATACTAGCACTGAGCCCCACACTCTCCTTCGCTTTTGTTTTCATCATCTGCTGCTGATTGATACGTCAAGTGCTGCTTGCTCCGGTTCCGGCTGCTAAATTTGGCTGGGTGTTAATTTCCAGTTCCGATCAGGCAGGCAGGCAGGCTGCCAGGGAGTAATTTATGACTCTTAACGGAAACGGCGGTTCTCCGAAGCGGTTCTCGCACAGTGGAGCAGTCGCTGGGTACGTTCCATTGTACGATATATTCATAAAGTCAAACCCAAGTCAGAGTCGAGTCGCATCACACAGAATTGCCAATATTAGCAAATCCCAGGCCGCTTTTCGTTGGATTTCCTGTGCCACTCAGTCCCAGTGTACTTTCGGTTATATTTGGCATGTGAGTGACCTGTTCCGCTGCATTCATTACGACATTGCGATGAGATATGTGTGCAATCAACGCATCGCAAATTATTGCTTGATCACTGAGGAGCACATTAAAAAGCTGTTAATTAATCAATGAGAACGCACCCAGCAGCACCCAGCAGCGCCACCCCACTGCAGCGTCCAGCCGTCCACAGGCCGCGAAAACAATACGCTCTGAAAGCGAGTCGGGGCCCGCGCTGGCTGGCATTTGTTCAGTCAATTGCTGGCAATTTACGGGCGACAGCCTGGGCCTGCAACTAGGCCTAGACGCAGCAGACTCCTATAACTCACAGGCCTCCCTGTGTGGGATTCGCCTGTGGAGCTGACAAGGGATCACAGCAGCTGTCCCTGCTGCTCCGCGCCTCCTGCCGCTGCCCACTCGCAGCATGCCAGAGTTCCCCCCTCTCTCTGGCAGCCGAATCCAAATCCAAATCTGACTCTGGATCTGAATCTGTCTCTGACTTTTATCTTGTTTTATCTGCAGCCATGCATCATAAACGAGTTCGCTGCCTGCCGCCGTTCCTGTCCACACAAATCTCTCGAGTGCACTCCCACGGGCACTCACATCTCTGCTGGCTGCTGGCTGTTGGCTGTTGGTTATGCAAATTCCGATTGCGAGGCTTTATCGCCGTCAGAATCGGAGATCTGGTGCCCAGCTGCCAAATAAAGATCTCTGCTGGGACAGCTCTCGCATTTATTGGACACCAGCAATGGACTTGGCAAGGGGAATGCGAATGCGAATGGGAATGGCCCTACTACCACCAGATGCCTAGGTCGCTGAACAGCTCCTCGGTGGTGGGGAGCTCAAAGTCCTCGTTGACCCACTCGGAGCGTGGCTGGCTGGATGTCTTCTTCTGGGCTGCAGCTGCAGCTCCAGTCCCAGTGACAGTGCTAGGGCCAGTGCCATACTCCTTGCGGTAGCCGACGTCCTCGCGCAGATCCTCCTCGTCGTATTCCTCATCGTCTTCGACGGCCTCCAGGGAGCTGCTCATGTTGGACTTGCGCTTGGACGGCGCCAGCGGCAGGCCCTGGTCGCCCAGCATGCGCTGCATGTTGCTTATCTCATCCACTTGCCTGGCCTGCTGCTGCTCCTGCCCCACCTCCAATGCCTGCTCTGCGACGGGCGAGACGACGCCAGCGCCACCGTCACCGGCTGCCGGCTGCGGAGACGAGGCCAGCCGCACAATCCGGTCGAAGAGCGTGGCAAAATGCCGTCGGAAGCGACCATAGTCGAAGCTGTCCTTCGTGCTGTCGGTGGCATCCAGCAGTCCATGGGTCGATGTCGACTTGGAGCGGGTCAGCGGCCCAAAGTGATGCAGCATGTCGATGCCGGGCGCCATCGATTCTTCCCAACTCTGCAAGGCAAAATTTGTTTAGTAGGCAAGTTCGATTTTTCACTGCTCACCAGCTCCGTCCAGTCCTCGATGGGCACACTGAGCACCGAGCCGACAACGTTCACAACGCGCTCCTCCAGGTTCAGGGCCTGAATAATCCATTTGGCCAAAGCCACGGCGCAGTTTAGGTCGCAGCGTTGCCTGCAATCGATAATAAAATTAATGCCAAAGCGTATGACGCCCATCAGATACCCTGTACTCTGAGTACTGTGCTGTGAGTATTCCCATAAAGCGAGCCAAAGGTTGGCCAAAGTGTTTTTCGGTTCTCAGAATATTTTATCCGGATGTCGCTTGGAATGAACAAACTCCCGAGGTTCCTCCACTTCGGAGGGTATCAAATAATGATTATTTTAATGGGAACGTGCTGGAATAGGCGGCAGTGGGGGAATACCCTAATAGCCTGGGTAATTATCGGACACCCAAGCACCCACCTGCGCTCGTCGCGCCGTATCTCCACGAGCTTGTCGCCCTCGAGTATCAGTTGGTCGTAGTTCGTCTCGATTTGCATGGTGAGGGCCTCCTTGGGCTCCTGCTCCTGCTGCTCCTGGAGCTGCCGCTGGAGCGTCTTGAACTGCAGCCAGAGGTCTTCCAGTTGCTCCTGGGGGAGTCGCAGGGGTGTGACAATGAGTGCTGATGCGCCATGCTGGCGAGTCGCCGCCACTCACCGTCTGCTTGCGGATGTTCTGCTGGGTCTCGTGGTGCACGTCGACGCGATGCAGGATGGGCTGGGCGGGCAGGAAGGGGGCGGCCATCAAGCGCTCCACGCAGCGATTGAGCACCCCGCGCTTGGGCTTCCTCTTGTCCATCCTGATGAGGCCAGCAGAGCTGTCCAGCCGCAGCGTCGTCTCCACAATGCGCTCGAGGATCATGGCAAACGCCTCCACGTAGTCGGACTGGATGCGGATGCGGTTGGAGTTCTTGGCCGCCACCACAGTGATGAGCTCGGACTGCTTGTCCAGGCCGGGGCACAGCAGCTGCAGGCCCAGCGCGTGGGCGTCTGCCTGTCCCTCGAGGAACTCGCCGAAGAAGGTGCCCAGCTTCGGGGCGACGTGTCTGCTGGTGATGCTGTACGTCAGCTTGATGCCCGCCGCCTTCTGCGGCTGGCACACGCGATAGAACATGGCCAGCGGCAGGTGGGCGCTCTGCTGAATGACCCGCGGAATGCCCTGCGGATGATGGCTCGAGAGGATTACGGTGCAGCTCTTGCACATGCCCTTGCACTCACCCTGGGACTCACAAAGGAGGCCACCACCTCCACCTTGGTGCTGTGGACATGCAGCAGTTCGGCGATATAAAAGTCCAGCTTGAGCTCCTGGCTGGTGCCGGCGACCACGTCCACGTAGCTCAGGGTGTCCTGGCTGCAGCGGATGCCGCTGGGCGTCTGGAACACCAGCTGCAGCTCGGCCAGATCCGCCTTGATCTTGAACCGCAGCAAGCCCTTGGCCGAGGGCAGCTCCTTGACGGCCACGTCGGCGGGCACGTCCAGCAGAAGGGTGTCCAGATCGTCGGAGACTTCCTGCTGGATGCTGAAGCTGAGTCGCACCTGATCCGCCGCCTGCTGGTTGAGGGCGTCCATGTCGCGCACATCCACCGCCTCCTTGATCTCGTCCTCCAGCTGCTGCAGCTCCTTGTGGGCCTGCGCGAAGCTCAGTGCCTCGATGTTGAGCGGCTGCACCTGGAACGTGAAGGGATCGGCGCCCAGGTAGCCCACCTCCAGCTGTCCCCTGGCCCCGAGCGTCACTATGCCACCGGCCAGGCCCTGCATGTTCGAGCGCTGTATGGCTACCGGAGCGGGCGACTGGTTTGGCCACTGCGCTGCCCAGATGATGTTCGCCTCCTCGTACACATGCAGCTTCGAAGAGTCCGAAACGATGGCTGTGATGAGGCGTGCGCCCGGCTCTGATGGGCAATGCGGAATCGATATATTGGACAGGCTGCTCTCGACAGGAAGAGGACCTCGGCTTACCCCAGTAATAGCCCACCACGAAGCTGTGGAAACACTTGGGCGCGTAGTCCAGCTTGAGCATGAAGATGAACTTGCCGTTGTCGTCCAGGGCGATGAAGTTGCGCTCGCCCAGGATCATGATGTGGGAGCAGTTGCTGCAAGAGGTGGGATGCAACCAGGGATCGCAGGCATTGCCTTCGGCTTAGTACTCACTCCTTCACTTGGACCACACGCATGTCGACAATGCCCTCGCCGACGCCCTGCGTCCAGGTGGGCTGGTAGCTGCCCAGCTTGGTGACCAGCGAGTGGGACAGGTCCTGGTAGCTGTAGCACTGCAGGTGCCAGGTGGCGCTGAACCGGAAGAAGCTGTCGGTGCGCTCGCAATAGGCCACGGGAGCCGGCAGGGCACGCTGTCCGGGGAAGCGGCACTCGTAGCTGATGCCGTCCTGCTCGTAGAAGGTCAAGGTGCCGTCCAGGTGCACCACGCAGAAGAACTCGCGGCCCTTCACCTGCCCAAAGTGGCCCTGGCACAGGCCGAAGGCCACCCGCTGGAACTTGTGCTCCGCCTGCAGCTGCAGCCGCAGCTGGGCTCCGTGCTCCGCCAGTCCCCCGATGGCCTGCACGTTGTAGATGGCAATGGCGTTGGGCAGGAGCACGCCCAGCTGGTTGCTGTTCTCATTGCGCACGTTGCTGCAGGGGATGGGCATGTTAGAGCATATTCCTCTGGCAGTCAGAGGGGGAACTCACCCGCTAAACTTTCCCGCATACAAGCCGAGGATTGGGGCCGCCATCTGCGTCTCCAGCAGCAGGTCGGTGGCGTCGTAGCCCCGCCTGTGCGGGTAGTAGATGCTCAGCTGCCCCGTCTGGGAGCCCACTACGATGTAGTCCTTCTCCTCAGCCTCCAGCCCAAAGCGGGCGCACAGCAGGCTGGCCACATCGTACTGCTCGCCGGGATCGGCGCACTGGGCAGACCACCAGCTGCACACGTTGAACAGCGACATGATTGCCGTGGAAATACTTTCTCGACTGAGTCGTCCAAGCGGAGAATTCACTGCCATTGTTGTGGCAGGATTGGATTGTTGTGTTGCCATGGCCGCCATTCCAACAGCTGGCTGTCATGGCAGCAGTTGCAGCAGGACACACGATGCGAACGCGGGCGCACGAACACCTGTTGTACACGCCCCCGACATTGACATTCTACATGACATGAGTTCTACATGCTACTCGACTCGAGGTTCTGGCATAGGCTAAGTCGATTAAGCCGATGGCACAACCCTAACAATCCAGGGGCGCCTTCAAGTCTACGGATGTAAAATGTAAAACAAATCCAAACTAATCGAAACTAGCAGTAGCCGGTACAGAGTGGTATGTGTACTCTTGCGATTTATGTAATTAGAATATATGCCTCAGTCCGTCTGCCTAGGGCCTCCCCGCAGAAGCCCCTATGAGCAGATCTTCCCCTATTTAATGAGTGTAGGGCACCACATGGTCGACAAACACGCCTCGGACCTTCATTTGTTATAGTTATATTTTGGGGGTCAGACACTACACCTTCCACCTTCAGTGGAGGGCAAGCCTGTGGTAAAGATAGGAGCTCCAACTGAAAATCGTATCAGTCTCAGACAGAGCCTCTTGCACACACTTGTATACGTGCATAAGTATGTATGTACATATGTCTGTATGAACGTCCTACGTCTACCCGCCAGTCCATTGGAGAGTGTTCACGTGCTGGCGGAGAACGCGTCGGCCGATGGAGATAGCATCGTCGCCGTCGCCGTCGCCGCCTCTCAGCGAGAGCTTTTCGATGTCCCCGCCGTAGTCGTGGTCGGGCATCTGTGTAGAGGTATTTCCGTGTGGGTGGCGCGCTGCACGCAACAGCTGCGTGTAATCGTGTCCATGTCCGTATCTGTGCCGCCGGACAAGCTCTGCGCGGAGAGTCGGATATATGCCACTCGCACTTTGTATCATTTACAATCAGCGTGATAGCGGGCTTTGCTTTCGTGGGCACTGCCGAATTTTTAATTTGGGAATGCGATTGGGGAGCCAAGGTCATTTGTAGGTCTGTCCGTTTCATGTGGGTCTCGTGGGGTATAAATAGCCGTGGACTCTTCTTGCTCAATTGCGCAAGTGATACTGACCTTACCCATTGCCCATGTCGCCCCATGACGTATGTAGCTGTATCTACTCGAGCCCACAAGTGGCCGTCTGCTTTCTGTCTGCTGCGCGGCACCCGTCTCGCCAGTGACGTCGCCCGATCAAGAGCTGGACAAGCGGACAAGCACAAGATGGTTCTGCCGGAATCAGTGAATCATTCATGAATTTAAATGCCATTCCCCCATTCCCCCATTCGCCACTGGATCTACGCCATGCGCGGATCAATTGTGAAATTATGGTTATCAGCGGGGACACGGGCCCTGTTTAGGAAACTGCCGCAATGGAAACCCACGGAAGAGTCACCGGCTCGACCTCCGTTCCATCCATGTTGGAGAGTGCCAACTGTGCCGCTCTGTGGCAGCGGCAGCGCAATCAGCCAGCACTCGGCCGAACGCTCCTAATTGAATGGAGCGCGAAACAATCAGCAATAAAAAATATCATTCGCGCTCAGTTACAAAGCGCACACCCAAGACACTCGACGTGGGCTCATCGCAAAGGTGGGCATCGTATCCGAGCAGAGTGGCGGAATCGGAATTTCGCGGCACGAGAGTATCTTGTATCTGGTATCTGGGCGCGAGATTCACGAACGACTTGCTGGCCAATTAGCTGGCTAGACACTCGACAGTCACAGGGGCGCGGCGTGGCACAATTACAACAGCTGTTGGTTGGCCCGAGTACTGAGAACCGAGCATCGAGCATCGAGCACCGAGCACGATTTACGAGCGGCATATTGCACTGAAAGCTGCCGAGCCAAAAAGCTGCACCTGCACTTGCACAGTGCACTCTGCCAGCAAACGAGACGGACCGGACAGAGCAGACGGAGGAGCTACTTAGTGGCGCAGCAGGAAAGGGTTTAGCTTCCAGTACCAGTATCAGCATCAGCATTAGTCCCAGCATCGGCAGTGGAATAGCAACAGCAATAGCCAGAAGGCAAACGGTAAGCAGCTTAATACCCGATTCGCCCTGGCTGAGTGCGGTCGCGCGGACTGCCGTCGACGCGAAAAGTGACTCAAACTCTGATGTAATCATTTTCTGTTACGCCCGCTAAATACATATGTTCTGAACAGACTCGCCAGTCTTCTCTGCGCTGTGGTCCGACGTATTCGGTGTGGAATTTATTCAGGTTTTGCGTTTCACCGTCTTCTGTCGAAACGCTTTTCTTTCCGCCTGGAACTCAAGGTAAAATCCGCCACCCCATTCCGAGAAGCGTTTCGTCTGGAGCCCATCAGTTTAGTGTCTATCCGTGGCCGGGTTCCGAGGGTGCGAGTCCAGTGTTTTGGCCCTACAGCTGGGTCTGGGTCTAGCCCCCATTAATGGTTCAGCATTGATTTGACATACTCAAAATTCGTGTACTATTCGCAATGGAACTTCCAGAGAGAGAGCGAACGAGAGAGCGACTAGAGTGAAAAGTTTGCATTAAAGCTCTGGCAAAAGCTGTTGCTCGGTCAGAGTGGAAGAGCATATCTATGCTTGGAGAGAGAGCTTTCTTGCCCTCTTTCCGCTGGCCGTTTGAGTGAGATGCAGCCAAGAGCGGGAGAGAGAGAAACATATGTGAAACACTCGCGCGAGATACTCAAACAAATACATTTGTGACTAATCTTTTGAGTAATCTCGAATGCTTCTCCGATTCTTTGGCAGCACAAGCAACTATCCAAAGGAACTCCCTGAGCGATGTCTTCGCGGATGTTCAAGTTCGGCGTGACTGCCACCAGTGCAGCCGTGGGCTCAGTGCTAGCCGCCTGGAGCCTTGACCACTGGAACACCCCCCGCGTGGTGAACAATGCTGCGGTGGCACCGCCAAAGAGGAAGCGCACACTGCCCATGCGGTCGGAGCAGATCAGTTCCCTGATGAGCGGCGAGGAGTTCGATGTGCTGATCATCGGCGGCGGAGCCACTGGCGCCGGGTGTGCCCTCGACTCGGTGACACGAGGTGAGCCCAGGCGCAAGCCCAATAATATGCACATCCAAAACGACTGACACTCTGCTCTGCACAGGTCTGAAGACGGCTTTGGTGGAGCTGGACGACTTCGCCAGCGGCACCTCGTCGCGCTCCACCAAGCTCATCCACGGCGGAGTGCGGTACCTGCAGAAGGCAATTCTGGGCGTAAGTTCATCGCTCAGCCGGATCATCCGCCCCGTAGAGAGCTAATCGTTGTCCTCCCTCCATTTCCGCTTCCACAGCTAGACCTTGAGCAGTACCGGATGGTGAAGGAGGCGCTCCAGGAGCGCGCCACCATGCTCGAGTCGGCACCCCACTTGACCCATCCGCTGCCCATCATGCTGCCTGTTTACACGTAAATGCAGCCGATCCCGTCCAGCATTCCCCATCCACTAATCCCGACCCACTGATCTCTCCCGCAGGTGGTGGCAGGTGCCGTACTACTGGGTGGGCATCAAGGCCTACGATTTGGTGGCTGGTGACCGCAACGTGAAGAGCTCCTACTACCTGTCCAAGAAGGACGCACTGGAGCTGTTCCCCATGCTCAAGAAGGACAAACTGTGCGGCGCCATCGTCTACTACGACGGACAGCAGGATGACGCCCGTATGTGCCTGGCCGTGGCCCTGACGGCCGCCCGGCACGGCGCCACCGTCTGCAACCACGTGGAGGTGAAGGAGCTGCTGAAGAAGGACGACGGCACCGGCAAGCAGGTGCTGTGCGGTGCCAAGGTCAAGGACCACATCTCCGGCAAGGAGTTCACCGTGAAGGCCAAGTGCATCGTGAACGCTTGCGGCCCCTTCACGGACTCCATCCGCAAGATGGACAATCCCACGGTGAAGAGCATCTGCTGCCCCAGCTCCGGCGTGCACATCGTGCTCCCCGGCTACTACAGCCCCGACCAGATGGGCCTGCTCGATCCCTCGACCTCCGACGGACGCGTTATCTTCTTCCTGCCCTGGCAGCGACAGACGATCGCCGGCACCACTGACCTGCCCTGCGAGATCACCCACAACCCCATCCCCACCGAGGACGAGATCCAGTTCATCCTGAAAGAGATCAAGAACTACCTGAATGCGGACGTAGAGGTGCGTCGCGGCGACGTCCTGTCTGCCTGGAGCGGCATCCGGCCGCTGGTCTCCGACCCCAACAAGGACGACACCCAGTCCCTCGCCCGCAACCACATCGTCCACGTCAGCCCCTCCAATCTCATCACCATTGCCGGCGGCAAGTGGACAACATATCGCGCTATGGCCGAGCACACCATCGATGCGGCCATCAAGGGTAGGTGTCCCTTCTGTTACCCTTCTGTTACCCGATTGCTGATCATATCTCTGTCCATCCATTTCGCAGCCTGCAATCTGAAGCCGGAGCGGGAGGAGGCCGTTACCTCCTTCCTGAAGATTGAGGGCGGCCAGGGCTGGACACCGACCATGTACATCCGCCTGGTGCAGGACTTTGGCTTGGAGTGCGAGGTGGCCCAGCACTTGGCCAAGTCGTACGGCGACCGCGCCTTTGCCGTCTCCAAGATGGCCTCGCTGACGGGCAAGCGCTGGCCCATCATCGGCAACCGCATCCACCCCGAGTTCCCCTACATCGACGCCGAGATCCGCTACGGCGTGCGCGAATACGCCTGCTCGGCCGTCGACATGATCGCACGCCGGCTACGACTGGCCTTCCTCAACGTGCAGGCGGCGCAGGAGGCGCTTCCCGTGATCGTGGACATAATGGCCGAGGAACTGCAGTGGTCCAAGGATGAGAAGGAGCGCCAGATCAAGCTGGCCACCGAGTTCCTGGCCAACGAGATGGGACACTCTGTGAACCGCACCTCCAAGGAGCGCATACCCATTAAGCTGTCCAAGGAGGAGATCCAGACCTACATCAAGCGCTTCCAGCTGATCGACAAGGACAAGAAGGGCTATGTCTCCATCAACGACATCCGCCGCGGCCTCAAGACCTTCGGCGAGGGCGACGTCTCCGGCGAGCAGCTGCACGAGATCCTCCGCGAGATCGATACCAACATGAATGGCCAGGTGGAGCTCGACGAGTATCTACAGGTGCGACTCTAACTCTCTCCCTCTCCCTCTCAATTTGTATTGGTGTCTGTCTGCCTATGATGCGTTAATCTAATGCTGAAACTCTATTTATCATCTGCAGATGATGTCCGCGATCAAGACGGGCGACGTGGCCTACTCCCGGTTTGCCCGCATGGCCGAGCTGGAGGAGCAGAAGCAGGAAGCTGCCAGTCTCAAGCAGAAGAAGATCAGCGTGGATCGCTCCGGCGGCGGCTTGTAAGCGCGCGACTTAAGAACGACAACGACGACATCCCCAGTCCACTCCCTCACCACCTTTTAGAGCAGCGTTTTAGGTTTAAGATCGGAGATCGAACTTCTTTTTATTTTGCCGTTAATAAAACACTTTCAACTCTCACGCCCCTCCGTTTCCTGCCCTAGTTTACCGAGCAGGTACCTTTTCTTGACTTCTTTTTGGCACCCATCTGGGGACCGGGCGTGACAATTGCCTTCTCACTTGCTGAATTTAAGACCGGATTCTCCTTAGGCTTTGCCTCCTGCGGCTGGTTTTGGTTTTGGTTTGGTTTTGGTTTGACGTCAGAGCCAGGCAGCGAATAAAGGTCTGCCTTCTTTTTGGCACCCAACTGGAGATTGGCCGTTGCGATTTCCAGTTGAGTTTGTTGAGACAGAAAATTATCCTTCGGCTTGGGCTTGCATTCGGTCTGCGTTTCCACGTTTTTCTTCTCGCACATCTGGGAAATTTGACTAGGTTTCGGCTTTGCAGCCTTTTTCTGTATGCCTCGTTCCTCGCGGTTAGCTTTAAGGAGGGAGAGAGAGAGAGAGAGAGAGAGAGAGACGGAGGTTACTCAAGCTTCGACCCCATCCGCAGGGTCTTCGTTTACGCACTGAAGGAGCTGTGCATGTTGTCCTTGATGTCATCCGTGAGGTTACCGGCGCCCCTGTGGAAACGGTAGGCGGCCTTCGCCACACAGTTGAACATTTCCGCGCGTTGGATGGAGCTCAGGTTTGCGATCATGTCCAGTTTGGGGTCCCAGAAGAAGGGGAGCTTGCCACTGCCCGAAGTCACCTTCAGGGCGTTGGCCAGCTTGCCCACCATCTGAAATCAGGATTCGGGAGAGAGTCAGTGTCAGTCAGTGGGAGACAGGGGACAGTGGCCTCAGTGGGATACCTCAATAAAGATCTCGTTGAGGGGACTCTGCCAGTATCTTTGATCTCGCTTGGTGACCTCCCAGAGGAAGACTGTCTTGATGTAGTAGCTCTTCAGATTGCTCAGGTTCTGCTTGGCGTCGCGAAACTTCTTCAGGAGCCGCACGGCACTCTTCAGGTTGCCCTTGTCTTTGAGCAGTTCGTGTTCGGCGGCGTAGTAGGAGGCCCGGAAGGAGATGTTGTCGGGCTGGGCCGGCTTCAGTGGCTTTGGAATCGCATCCCAGTGCGTAGAGCGGCCAAAGTGCTTCTTCTGCTCACCAATAAGGACGCTCTGGGCGGCTGTCAGCTTGATGCCCGGCACAAAGTCCACGGAGAACTCGCAGGGCCCGTCCACGAAAATGGTGTGTGCTGGCCCGCACCTCTTGTACTTCAGCGTCGAGATCGATTTGTTCACCTCGATCTGGTTACCTATTTTGTTTAGCGTCTGGGTCATCAGGCTCGTGAACCAGCTCTGAAGCTTGTCCTCCAGGAGCAGATTTTTTCCGTTGACCAGCTTCTGAAGCTGCTCGTAGATGGGCTTGAGAATTTCCCTATTTCTGATGGCCTCCATTACCTTCGTCATGTCCAGAGTCACGTCCCCTGCGGTAGTTGGAACAAATCAGTTTATTGTTTGAGGTAGTCGTCGTTTGAGGCCCACCTGGGCGACGGGGATCCGGCTTCACAATGATCCTGTCATTATCGGGGAACACCAAATGAATCACCAAGTCAAACTCGTTCGGCATCGATACCTTCAGGTTGTCGCCATAGCTTCCTGGGAGTGGGAAAGTGCACACAAACGATTAGATAGCTGTGCAAACGCCATAATTTTGACTTTTCAGACTTTTCCTGGAAATTTGTGGCGTTTTCTGTTTTTCTGCACAAAGACCACAAAGAAACCCTCACACAGCCTGGGACAACTCTTTTCGAGCTGCATGTATGTATGTTCTTATCGCAGATCACAAATTGATTGTCAATAGAAACGGACCCTCGGAAGTTTATAATTCTACTCGCAATCCGGACGAGGCAGACGGCCTACATGCACGCATATGCAAATTAATATGTTTTGTAGCCGCTACGTTTACTTTGTGGCTGCACAGGGAATAGCTGCTCCATGCAGAGGGCATAGATTCTATAGATTCTGTAGAGTCTACAGTACCGAAAGCAGAACAATTAGTTACCTCCCAAGGTGAATCCTTTGACCAGCTTGCCCAGTATCTTCTCATCGCACTTCCACAGGGAGTAGAGCTGGTCCCTCAGCTCGGTGAAGTGTTCGCTGTAGCGCTGCCGGTGTTGGTCGAATTTGATTAATTCGCGATTGAACTTGTTCAAGGTATCTTCCAGATTCGTTGCCATGACGATGACGACTTCGACTGCGACTCCGACTCGACGACAAGTTCTCTGTGAAGCCTTTTCTGAATTTGAAGGCAGACTATTCTGTTTACCTCCAACGAAGCTTTCGGCCTCCAGAACTTTTCTCTTTTGAGTAAAAAGCTGATCGTGCTCGTGCAAAACTGCTGAAAGATAAAAAGAAAAGAGAGTCTCTCTTTGAATTCAGTTGGTTGGAAGGAACTTGGAAAATAAACATTGCGGCCCGCTTTAACTTCCGTTGAAGTGCTCGATGAAATCCAGGGGCTGCTGGGATCGAAAGTGCTGATTCGCTGAAAGCCAGGAAGAGTAAAACACAGAACACAGAACACGATCCGAGGAGGCTGGTTAAAATGCAATTTCAAGAATATTTATTGATCGTTATGTGTAGTTTAAGTGGTATTTATATTGGATTTCATTTAGCGCTTTGCATTTGCAGAATCAAGAGAGAACAATCATAATTCATTGATCCGTTAACTGTATGTATCGTATCGTATTTGGTTTTCCTCTTTACTTTTCGTTTGCATCTTGCATGCATTGGTAGGTATGTATATGTATCTGGTATGTGGTATCTGGTATTTGTTTCTGTATCTGTACTACTAGGGAGTTGCAAAATATGTTACAATAACAATCAAAAGTACGATCGATAGTTGGTACGTTATGTAGGTTGTAATTGAGTCAAAGATAAATATAGTTTAACAAAGGCGCAGGCCAATAAAGCATAGAGTTCTTTGTTTTAACTAATGTCTGTATTGCAAGCGGGAGGGAGGAATGGTCTTGTGAGCTATCGAGCAATCGATCCCTTTATCGGGTTACTCAGATCTAATTGAAACCACTTGCAGCACTTGCAGCATTCCATTCTGTGTGTGTTTTGGCCAGCGAATTCCCCATAACTACAGAAGCGTCTGCGTCTGCCCAGGTTCTCCATGTTGCAGTTGCATCTGACTCACAGTCAGCTGTATCTCTATCTGCAGCTGTTTGTTGTCGCTTGTGTGTGTGTGTTTTTTTTTTATTTATGTTTATGGTACGAGTACATATGTATATGCTATGTAAAAAAGAGTAAAAAGACGCACAGAACCTCGCACAGAGTGGCGCCAAAACTTAGTGATTAGCTAGCTTACTGTTAGGTATATGTATATATCTGCACGTTATGTGGGGACTGGATGCCCCGTACCGTGTTGGTTAATGCTTGCTTTTAGTAGAAAAAACTGGAAGAGAAAAACTGTGGCCGTCACACGATCATGATGCATTATCTGTGCGTGCGTGTTTCTTCGTTTTTAATTGATATTTACGCAAACAAATAGTGAGCTCTGCCATCGATTGCTTGGCGATAGCCGATGAGCGAACAATTAACTCGAAACTGTGTAGAATGCGTGAGTTTCTGTCCAGCTATAGTACATATGGTACATACATACGTATATGAAGATGCTGGGACATGTTGAACATTGAGAAACGTTTCGTGTTTTGTTGTTATTAAGAGTTTAGGTTTAACTTTGAGACTTTTGCACAGCTTTAATGTATTATACATTTCCATTTATGTTATAAATATTTAGGTGTACGCGGTATCCCCCATACAAATCGAGTTAAAACCTCTTTATACAAATCCAAACAAGTGTAAACGAGTGAATCCAAAATAAATGCGAGTTTCGTTAACTAATCTTGAGTGTAAAGGAGGCGGAACGGGGCGGGGCGGGGCAAACAATCGAAGGAAGAAGACTACATTAATCCAGAGTAGGGGATAGGTATCCTAGGTAGGGGGCGGAAGGGTGGGCAGGGAGTGGGACTGCTGCTACCGTAGAGCGTATAATGAATCAGTCTTTGCGCGTCACAAGTCGTCAATCGAACGGGGAAACGATACGATAAATATATCGAAATCAACTCTAAGCGGGACCGGTTTGGTTGGGAATGGGGGTCACAGTGCTGCAGTGGGGGGGTGGGGGCAAGCTAATGCGGACTCTGCTGCGGATCCTCGGGCATACAAACCGTACAAAAACTAGCTAGATACAAACATACATATAATCAATAAAGTCTCCGGTTTTGCTCCGTTTCGCTTCATTTCGTTTCGTTTCGTTTCGGATTTCGTTTCGTTACGTTTTCTTGTATACAAAGTCGATACATGTGTATATGTATATATATACGAATTACAATTATAATTGTTGTACGAGCACGTAATTAGTGTACAATAAATACGGTAAAACAAGTTAACAAGCATTAATTTAATTATTCCTTTCGA
Organism: Drosophila ambigua; assembly: GCA_018150905.1. NCBI lineage: Eukaryota > Metazoa > Arthropoda > Insecta > Diptera > Drosophilidae > Drosophila > Drosophila ambigua. The sequence goes on along the minus strand of JAECWS010000001.1, from coordinate 6,783,226 downwards.
TTTAGCTTTAGCTTCGAGTCAACGATTTGGGTTTTTTTTTAGATGTAGAGTTCGAGTTAGAGATAGGGTTAAGGTTAAGGTTAAGGTTGCTTTTAGCTTAGCCAAAAATTGAATTACAGAATCAAGAGCGTAGCGTGGTATATCCATATCATATACATATATATTTATAGGTACAGCTATAGATATTCATGAATGTATGCCATAAATGGTTTATAAATGTCATCGTAGTTTTACTCGTAATTGGTGCGTTTCCCTTCGATTAGGTTTTGGGGATTTTGGTTTTTTGGTTTTTTTGGTTTTAGGTTACAAAAAGTATTTGGAGAGAGTAACGAATAAAAATCGCATTTCTTGGGCTGCCCTTAGCTAGATCCGATCCGTATCTGTATATAGTATATGTATATAGTATATGATATACGATATATGATATATCTACGAGTGTTTTATCGAATACAATACATACAATAAAAAATGTATAATTAGATTTATAATTTCTTTAGAATTGAATTTCAATACAAATGATCTGAAGAGCACAGCGAGAGCGCGGCGAGCGGCTTGGGCTTGGCTTGTCTTCTGTTAACCTGAATACAAAAATACATTATCATAAATATATTCATGTGTATATATATGTATATGTATGTATGTTTATATGTATATATGTATATGCAATTGGTAATTAACTGTCTAGATGGCAAGCAACTGCACCACAAAGACAAAAAGATCTCGACATGATCCTAAGGGACATGGCTTCTTGGATGGTGGGTGCTTGGGCCTGGATGCGGATGTGGATGTGTGGCTATGTGGCTCCTCTCTACTTGTTGTGCTGCGCGACCATATTGGGCGACTTGTAGAAGTTGTGCACGAACTCCGAGAGGCTGTAGACGGCGCCGGGGCCCTTGCCGGCCCCCATGCAGATAAAGTCGCCTAGACAGTGCATATTGGCTGTGGAAGAGACAAAGGGACTCAATGGTATATCACGGATTCTGGTGGAGCATCTCACTGTTTGATAGAATGGGTGGATATGAGGGCGGCGGCTTGATCCAGCTGCCATCCGGCCGTCGCATGTGCCGCCGGTCCGAAGAGAACTCAATGAGATATGTGTCTGCGGGTATGACCCTGAAGAATCTGCAAATGCGTACGGAATTGTAAGTAAATCATGCGTGGGGGGGTTAGGGGCCTCACCTGTGATGCTCCGGTCGCAGGGCCAGATCGGAGCGAAATGTCTCCGTCACGTACTTGTGGAAGTATGTGGGGAAGGGCAGCGTGGTGTCCAGATCGAACACCAGGCAGCGGTTCGGCGAGGGATTGTGCATGAAGAATACATGGTAGTCCTGTGTGGAGAACGAGGTGAAATGCTTATTATATAATGCAAAGATTTCAAGGATAAGAACTCACCCATATCACAACTTGATCGTCGCCCCGTCCGGCCTTCTGGCGCCACAGCGGCACCGTGCGGCCCTCGTTCGACACGAACACCGCATAGCATGTGGCCAGCTCCTCGGGCCGCGTCCGCTTCACCTGCTCGCAGAGCTTCCACACGTTCTCCTCGCTGCAAGTGGCAAGTGGCAAGTGTCAAGTGGGCTGGGTTATTCACCAAAGCGACTACTGGTGCACTTTCTGAGCCCCAAATCCCTGCACGAAATGCCAACGGTGCCCGCCCCCGGTCTGGCTTATCAGCAACAGGCCGCCTCTTGGCTTTCAAATTACAATAATCGATTTTGCTTAGCACGCGGCTGCCTCAGGCCCCAAGACCCGTGTCCTGTACCCTGTTGCCGTGTGTTTCATGACTGCCAGTTCAGTGTTTATGGCTCTTTCAAATAAATTCCAATCAATTTGGCTGCCACACATTGTTGCTCGCATGTTTGTCCTGGCGTCGCATGGCTGAGGACGCAGACGAGGACCAGAACAGCCCACACGACCCACAAAACAAGTGGGCGGCGTCAGGTGCATGCGAAGGAGGCATTAAACTCGGTCCACTGGCCCAACGACAGCATTACCCAGAGCTATTCGCAAACCCTTGCAGACCGAACTTTCCTCTACGCTACACCATGCTCCCGCTTTGCCTACCTATCCAACTTGTCCAAACAATAGTGAAATAATTGACAGATATCTTGAGAGCCAACGACCGAGAGCTGCAACATTCTGGGCGAAGTTACAGTAGTACCCCTCTGCAGAGCACAACAAAAGCATTCACTCGCACAGAGCTTGGTAGAACAATTCGCCATATCAACAGTTACAGCCGCAAACGAGGGGAGGGAGGGAGGGAACAAGGAACGGGGCAGGAGAGGCAAAAGGTTGGTGGTAAGTGGAACCCACTCAAGCGGCACGGTCAAAAGTCGCGACTGGAAGTGGCTTGTGGCGATATCGTGAGCTGGCGTTATTAATGCCCTGCCAGGCACTGATTGGGGGGCGGACGGTGGGAGTGAAGAAGTCTGCCCCAGCCCAGGTCGACAGATAACCGAATGGCACAGCCCACTGCCGATGCTAATGGCTGAGTGCCAAAGCCAGAGGGCAATGTATAAACATTCTGTTGCAGTTCCCCCCTTTCGCTGCCCCCTCTGAACACACCGAAGAGACGGTGTGCTGCACATTTCCACACACAGATGGCGCCTCAGTGTGTATGCGTGTGTGAGAGAGCGCGAGTGAGAGCGAAAGCGAGAGAGAGTGCGCGTATTTATTCCAAGATTCCCCCACTGGAAGGAGATGATGGAGAGGTGGCAATGGCTGTGGCTATGACGCTGGCGATGAATCTGAGTGCAAATGTGAATGTGAATTAATCAATGAACATGTCCCGCAGGACGGCCACGAAGGGGCAAGGGGGTAGTATGAGGTCAGAGAACGCTACGACATTTCATCCTGATACATGTAAATGTGTGGTGACTGTGTTTGTGTTTGTATGTGTGCATGTGCGTGTACAAAAACTTTTTATGTCCTATGAAGTTCACTTTTTCTGCTTTTGTTGTGTGTGTGTGTGTGGGTGAGACGAACATAAAACTCATATCATGCCATTCATACCATACCACTCCCGCTGCTGCCCGGGGGGGCCTACTGCCTACTCCTTGGGGGGCGCCTTCCTGCCAACTTGCCATAACTCTGTGCCTACCCCTACCACATCCATGTCCTCGTCATCGGCATCGTCTGTGCCGCCATTTTTGCAATTAGCATTTTAAATATTGCACCAACACACACACACAGATGGAATACATGCACGCTGTATGTGCGTGTGTGTGTGTGTTTAATTTTCGCTTTGGTTTGTTGTTTCTGTTGTTGCTGGTGCCGCTGGCCGTTTGTTTTATAGTCGAAACGCGCCTCTCGCATGTGGCAATAAAAACGAACCAAAAGGTTCAACCCGCGCCGCCACCCCCACACCGCACTACCGCACATATAGGGGCACCAGCACACAGACACACACACACACACACACACACACACTGTGGCACGCTTTTCTTGTTAGGCAGACATGACCGTTTGACCTAATTTCTGGAGCTGCGCAGCGCGGCACGGCGCCGCATCAGGACTCGGAGGACGGGAAGTTGAACAGAAGAGCATAGAAGGATAATCAGGAAAGATGAAGAAGCATGGATGCAGAGACGGCAACCGAAAAATTAGCGAATCCGAATGCGATGCGAGGGAGGGGCAGCGACGAGCGGGGGGTCAAGGTATATTAAATAAATGGAATAGCCAACCGAGAGGACAGCCCCCGTACGGCAGCCAAAGATTTAGGTTTATAGAACGAGATAGACACTGTGCTCCGAGGTGCGTACCTTCTTTCCAACATGCCTTGCAAGGAGCCACGGCATAAACACACAAACGCATAGCCGGAGAGTGACAGCGGGAAAGCGGAGAGAACAACAGGCTCCCCCGCCCCTTGCCAACCGACGGCGAATGTTGTTGCCAAAAGAGATAACGCACAAAAATAAAATATACATAATTAAAAGAAGCAACGCTCCAAAGGTAGGGACTGGCCAATCCACAGACAATCATTCACAAAAGCAGAAATCTCAGAAGGTCTTTCACACTCGCAAATTTCAGTGAAGCATTCTCTTTGATTTCCTCCTCCATCTGGCTGCTGTTCATTATTTAGAGCTAAACGAACGCCAGCATAGTCTTAATATTGTGGCTCGTTCTTCGAGGTGAATGATTTTGCCTAATGAAAAAGTTTTTGCCCACCCTGCCCTGTGCGCATTGTTGTGGCTGTTGCTTCACCGACTGGGGTGCCGTGGGGCAGGTTCACGACTATGGGTATGGGTATGGGTATGACTATGGCTTTGACTACTCACCAGTAACAGGACACATAGGAGCAATCCGCTATTTTGGGGAACAGAAAGTCAGTGGTCATCCTGATGCGTTTCTTCTTCTGGGACTGGAACTGAACTGGGGGTAGTCCGAGTGCTGCGGAGGGTTCTGGATCGGGACTAAGTCTGGATCTGTTGATTCTACTTAACTGTCACTGGGAATTTAGGCGGGGGGGTGGGGGGCCTCTCTAGGTCACAGCGAGGGATAATCACTGCCTGGACATAGATATGGACCTGGACATGGACATGGCCGTTGCGTGTGTATCTGTGTATTTAGCTGTATCTATAGCAATATCTATGGCTGCTGCTGGTGAGTGACGAAGCCCTGTGCTGTGCCGCCTGGCACTGAGTGCACTGCAGGAGGGGAGTAGGCGGAGGAGGGGTAGGCTGCTCTGCGCTGCTCTGCTGCTGCTGCTGTGGTGGTTCTCCTGGGGTCGGCCTCAGCGGCATTCCATGATTGTTCTGATGGTGACTGCTCCGACAGCAATGGCGACGAGGACGACGACAATTGGGAAATTGTTGACAGCACGCTGGATGGTTGGGGACTGGGGGCTTGGATGGTTTGGATGGTTGGAAGAGGGTGTAGGGTCTAGGGGAAAACTCTGTTTTTATATTTCTGTTTGATTATGCTGCTTTTGCTTTGCTCTGCTTTCCGCTTTTCTGCTTTTCCAGGATGCTGCCGCACGCACACACACACACTGATACGGACACGATTACACATACACAGCACTCGCTCTCTGTGCACCGTTATCCACGCTCCACCGCTCTCCTGGACCCGAAACGAACCGAATTATCGAAGCGTTTTTCTCGTTTTCGTATTCCTGTTTCCCGTGTCTCTTTCTGTTTTTCCGTTTCTCCGTTTTTCACTTTTCTTTGAGGTTTAAATTATGTGGATGCTGCTTCTGTTGCTTCTCCTCTGCTGCTGCTATATCGTGGGGACGCGCACCTGCTTATAAACAAGGCCGCTCATCCACCGCTCTCCCACCCTGCCGCTGCTTCTGTGGCTGCTGGGGCCTGGGGCAACAGTAGACTCGGAGGCGACACACTTAACGACTCATGGAGGATTCTGGATGCTGCTCCACCTGCACAAGTGGCACTGTCAGTCAGCGTTGTTTACTTTCGGAGCAGGACTTTGGCTGCTCTGACCCCTCTTTCCGCGCTCCACGACACCGCACTCCGCGAGCTCGGGATTCTTCGATGTGGGAATAGAAAAACACGCACAAAAACGACAAAAATAATTCTCACAAAAACTGATTAAATGAATGAATCCGAAATTCTCCCTTTCAAAATGAAACCTTATGATTCCCAATTCGATTTTTGCCAATTGCGGACAAACGGTACGGGATATTTCCCAATTGCGGACAAATTGGAATTATAAAAATCAAACTGGAGCTCACTTTGCAGCGCAGAAATGAGCATTCACACTAACTACACATTTGCTACACGCAAAATTGACATGCTGGGCAGTGTGACCGCAGATTTAACGATACAAAATACTGCCTCAGAAATATACCGAAATAAATATATCGCAATCAGGGGTGACACTACCTGGCACTGGCTAACTGCTGCGGCACGAACACAGCCTCCTCCAGCCTAACGGTTTTTCGGTTATGGGATTTAACACCTCGTAAATGTACCGCTATCTAATCGGGCCAGAGCCGACTTCTAATGGCCAATTGACAGCACGCAATTTAGAGTCGGCCTTTGTCTCTTCGCTGAATGTATTGCTGGGCAAATATTGCAGCAGCGAAGGCGAAATATATTCATTATTCGATAAGATAAATCACCGTTTGTTGCTGTAATTGTCGCGGGCTCTTGAGGGTGGTCTTCCACTTGCCTGATGCCCCACAAACAACTACAGCGATGACAGCATGGCGATTAAACTTAAACTGATAAGCCAATGCCGCAAGTATCTGTGTGGTGCTTGTAGTGCTGGTGGCATATGGCAACGCAGCAGCTGATGTTGGGGCTGCGCGCGGGGCTCATTAAGTATTTATTGGCATTTAATTTGCATTTGGCGTGTAAAGGTTACGTCAACCGATCCGATAAGCCTATTGCGCACTGTCGCAGGGGATCGCCAGAGACAGCGAGAGAGCGAGAGCGGTACACTAAACCCATTTATTCATTAAAGAAGCCAGCCTCAAATCGATCCGCCACTATCAGCAGCGATCAAAACGATCATGACACACAAAAGTCAAACAGCAAAGCAATCCAGTGTCCGGTGACGTTTCCTCCAAGTTTCCGCAACGGGGCATTCGGCTTATCGCCCCCTGCCTGTCCGCACATGGGAGCGGAGAGTGTGCTGGGAGAGCGCAGAGCGGAGAAGTCCGTATAGTTAGGCGGTCCGCAGAGCAGCAGAGGAGTCAGGCGTCGAGTTGGGGCGCGTCCAACGTGGCAGGCGGCATTCAGTAGGCAGCAGCGTTTCGCCGTCGACGGGTTCGCTCTATTCCGCCTGTGCCGTGACAGACCTGCCCAAGCATTGGCTCGCTTCTTGGCCATAAACACACCGTCTGGATTTTGATTTTCGGCCCCAAGTGGCAGAACCTGTTTTCCCGCTCTGTGGATTTTCGGCAGCAGGTTATATCTAGCAGCGCACCCGAACCCTCGTGGTGGAAAACCGTCCGTCCAGCCATTCGAGCGATCCATCTCCAAACAGAAGCTCCCCCTCCCCGGCCCGCGTGAGTATTGTTCAATTGATTTGTGTGGCTGCAGAGCTGTTAATTGGCGGCGATTGATCGCAGCCAGCAAAACAACAAACAGAAAAGTTCCTACGACTCGCGAATCAGCTGTGGCGCGGACACTGGCCAGGGGCCCCTATCGCCCTGGTCGTATCGTTAGCCCTTATCGAAAGTTGTTGTGCAGGCAGCAGTGAGCAGCAATAATACAGTTCGTAATTCAAAGAATAAATCGGTTCTAACCATAGTCCCACGACATAGTCTCTTGGCCTGATGGCCAAGACCCGTTTGGGCAGAGATTTTCCCTGCCTAAAAACCGATTGGTGGCGCTCTACAGGTGGCCGACTGAATCTTTTGGGGATGCCTAGCCATAAAGCGCCTTTTGCTATCTAAATGATGGAGATATCTCCCAGATCGAGCGGCCAATTGAGAGCGGGGCCAGGGCGTCTGTTGGATACAGATACAGAGAATATACATTTATACTGCCGGATATGCTTTCGCTTTTTGCGTTGAGTTGGTACTTGAATTAGGCTATGGATATGGGTGTGGGTGTGGGTTGGGTGTGGGTGTGGGTACGTACCTATATAGAGCAAACAAGCAGTCGCAGCGACGAGTCTTCAGTGGGGATTACGATTGCTCGTATCTGGGGGAAGTTTACCGCCGCCAAGTGCTAATATTGGCTTTACATCATCCACTCCGCTCGCAGTCCGCAGCAGAGATAGCAGCAGATTCCTGGACCGGCAACGGCGCACGTGACTCGGCCATGGGTCGGACAGACGCGGAGCTGCACACCGATGGCCGCCAGGCCCGGATCGTGTCGGGCTTGGACCGGCCGCTACAGAAGAAGCCGCTGGGTGAGCAGCCGCGAGCGGTGCGCCGGCAGGCGATTGCGGTCATCCTGGCCAACGTGGGCGTGCTGTCCACGGGCATGACATTGGCCATTCCCACGGTCACGCTGGACCAGCTGAAGGACGAGACGGAGCCGGTGCACTTGAACGGAACGCAGGCGTCCTGGTTCGCCTCGGTAAACGCCCTGGCCGCACCGCTCGGCGGCCTGCTGTCCGGCGTGCTGCTGGACAAGATCGGCCGCAAGCGGACGCTGGTTGTGCTGAACATCCTGAACATCTCTGCCTGGATCCTGCTGGCCACCGCCAGCCAGACGGACTCCGACGCCTTCTTCTGGCAGCTCATCGTCTCCCGCTTCATCTTGGGTAAGCTTCAGCCGTGGGTCAACGATTGTCGATCACTGCTAACCGATTCCCTTGCAGGCATTGGCATGGGCCTGGCCAGCGCCCCGCCCGGAGTGTACGCAGCGGAGATCAGCGTGCCGCGGACGCGGGGCAGCCTCATACTGGGCACCTCCATCTCGGTGGCCGGCGGCATTACGATCCTCTACGGGATCGGGTACTTCATCCGCGACGACTTCCGGCTGATCGCGCTCATCTGCTGCGGCTACCAGCTGGTGGCCCTGCTCTGCGTCCTGCCCCTGCCCGAGAGCCACTGCTGGCTGCTGGCCAAGAAGCGGGTGGCCGAGGCCAAGAAGTCCCTCAACTACTTCCGCGGCCTGGACAAGTCCCGTGAGTAGCATTCGCCAGCTGTGTCCTGGCACCCCCTTTGTCCGGTATAATTTCTATCTCTTCTCTCTCCGCAGCGCACATTACCCATCCGCAGGTGCTGGAGGAGTTCCAGGTGCTGCAGAAGTCGCTGCAGCTGCGGGACGCCGAGGAGAAGCCCTCGTTCCTGCGTAGCCTGCGGCTGCCGGAGGTACACAAGCCGCTGCTCATCCTGATGTCGCTGTTCGCCTTCCAGCAGCTGACGGGCATCTTCGTGGTCATCGTGTACGCCGTGCAGATCTCCAAGGAGGCGGGCATCGCTATCGATCCCTTCATGTGCGCCCTGCTCATCGGGCTGGCCCGCCTGCTCACCACCTGCCCCATGGGCTACGTCCTGGAGGCGTGGGGCCGCCGTCGGGCCGGCATCATCTCCACCCTGGGCATGGGCGCCTGCATGTTCCTGCTGGCCGGCCACAGCTGGAGCGCTCTGCTCCGCGGCGTGCCCTACCTGCCCGTGGTCTCCATCGTGGGCTTCATTGTCCTGAGCACCCTCGGCCTCTACACGCTGCCCTTCTTCATGATCTCGGAGCTCTTTCCGCAGAAGGTGCGCGGCCCGGCCTCGGGCCTCACCGTGGCCGTCGGCATGTTCATCTCCTTCCTGTGCCTCAAGACCTACCCAGACCTGAAGGCGGCCATCGGCATGAGCCAGTGCTTCGTATTCTTCGGCGTCATGGCCCTCCTGGCCATGGTCTTCATCTACTGGGCCCTGCCCGAGACGCGCCGGCGCACGCTGCTGGAAATCGAGGAGCAGTTCCGTTCCGGTAAGCGTCGAGCCCCCGCCGAGGTCGAGATGCAGGAGGTCTTTGTCCGCAAGCCGGAGCAGTGAAGCAGTCAAGCAGGCGAAGCAGGCGAAGGAGAGCCCAATCTTAAGTAGATCCACTCGAGTGCCTAACACTGTGATAAACCACAAATACACAATCAAACGTTTGCACTGAACTTGAACTGAAACAAAGGTATTTTGTTGCTGAACAATCGACAGAGAATCGCTGCCACGAATCGACCAATTCCCATATATTTCCAACGAATAAATGGAAGATATATATGGCGCAGAACGCTTGACGGATCAACCGATTATCATATCTCCCGTGTTTGTTGCCAAATTTTTCCTCTAGATTTCGCTCACTGATAGAGCAGAACTCCCCCGAGTTTTCTTTTTTATTATTTGTTGAACTAATGAGACATAAGGCCTAGGCAGAGGCAGGGGCCGAGGCCGTTGTCTGATAAGACAGCCTACCTGCCCGACTAACACAATCAGCTGGCTGGCAACCAGAGGCTCTGAACACTGAACAGCTATTTCGTCTCGATTTGGTCACTCAATTACCCACGGAACCACCGCGCAACGAGTTCGCTCTCTCGTTCTCAGTCTCAGTCTCAGTCTCATGCTCAAATGCTCTCTTTGAACGGCGCGTTCGTGGCCAACGTCATTCGTTTTGCTTTAGAAGAAAGAGAGAGGAGAGAGAGCGAGTGTCGGCGAGCGAAACCGAGCTCATAGCTGATTTCCGTATTGTAATCGATTGGATTATGCAAAGCTTTCTAGGAGCGCCAGACCCACACAAAGACGTCGCAGACCTGGACTACAAATACTTCCTATATGCATGCTCTTACGCAACGATCAGCAAGAGAGACCCAGAGAGAGAGAGGGAGAGAGAGAGAGAGAGAGAGTGATCTGTGGGCTGATTGTCTGCTAAATACTCGCACATTTGTTCTAATAAACAGACTAAGGCAATCGAAAACAGTTCAGTGGCATACGAGGCATAGAAAACACAACGGACAAACAAAGCAACAATTAATCAAGTGTTACTTAAACCATTGCTCGTATTATTAGTTAAGATCGCAAATGTTGATTTACTTTATGGGTTTTGGCGATGTGTAGCGATGGCTGCAGTGGCTGCTTCCTAAGCTACTTCTGGTGACTATTTTGTTTCCATTAAGAGACCGAGATGTGCCTGTCGACGCGTGTGGCCAGCTCTCACGTTTCAACCGGCGGAAGGAAGCGTAGCAGATGCAATTGCCAGCCATCAGGTTCCGTGCAGATCTGCGTTATGGTAATGTTAATGGCAATGGTAATGTCGATAATGTGAGAGGAGATTCCAGAGAGAGCTGCGCGTACTCGCAGCCCAGGCGCAGGCCGCTGGACCCCTTCATTATGCCGCCGGCAAGAGGCTGCCAAAATATGGAGGCAAAAATCTGTTCTGCTTTGGTCATTAAATGCAGCTCCGAAGACGGCGCAGGATGCGTGTGCCCCGAAAATCGTTGGCTGGTTCCGTCTGGCAGCGCGTTAAAAGCGCATTCTGTCCATCCATCCATCCATCGGGAGGGCCCTTCGCTCCCGTCAGACCGAATCTGTGAATGTCTGGAGGCGTTGAGGCGTACGTTTATGTAATTATAATAAGTTTTCAATTTTATGGCTTAATAATGCGGTGGGGCAGCGGGCAGAAGGCACAGCTCCTCAGATCTTCATCTCTGGCAGTCCCCGCTGCAGCTCCTTCTCCATCTTCGTCTGCATCTACAGCTGCAGCGATGGATCCGCTGCGACTGCCCCATCATTAGGCGACAAGCGTTTAAGCAATGTCCAGAGCCAGGCCAGGCACTGAGCATCCCTCAGCAAGCAGGAGTAAATTGTTTTGGGGCGATTAAGTCAACAAGACGGCGCTAACATGGACCACGGACCACAAGCAGCGGACAAGGTGGAGCAGGAGCAGGAGGAGGAGCTGAAGGTAGGTTGAATGAACTGCGGCGCTGCCGATCTGAGACGGGGATAATGCCGAAAATTGATGAGCTGCAAATGTGCGAACATTTAAGTTTCCGCTGCACCCGCTTCCCCGCTCCACCACCTCACAGCACTGCTGCACTCGGAGTGGAGCGGGGTGGGGTGCGGGGTGTGGTGTGTGCATTGATTCGTATGCATAATCCGACACCTGCCGTGAATTTCGCACTTGGAAGCGCATCAATTACGGCGAATCGGCGGCCAGATAGAAATGTCAACAGCTCGACAAAGTCAGGCATCGGAGTCGGCAGTCGGCAGTCGGCAGGGCAGTCGGGAGATTTAATGACACGTAACGCTGATGTGCCAACAAGCCAGGGACAATGGAAGTGCCACAAGCGGATGACGGAGCAGGGGCAGGGCCAAGGACAAGCACAAGCAAAAGGACAAGGACAATCGACATATGCGGTCTCGAATGACGACAATCTGTGCGCGTTTCAGCGTTGTCTATGGCAGAATTCTATTCAGCGGGATGGGATGGGATGGGATGGCATGGAGCGGGGGTAACAAGCCAAGCGTAAACCGCATAACCCAAGTGCGAATCCGAATCCGCATCCAGACGATCAGCCCATTGTGCGGACGCGCTCTGATCTGTCATCATTATACCCCGAAGAGGCAGCATGTCGCGTGTGTTTTGGGATGCGATTCAGGGGTTCCGTTCGGTCCTGTTCGGTTCCCTTCTGTTATGGGTTATGGCTCGCTTTGTTGTGATGCGAATTTGATTATGTTTATAAGGCAATAAATTAGAAAATCATCACCGCAGTCGCAGCCACACCACTCGAAAAAGGACTATTGAAGCCGCTTTGTTGTGTCCTGGGCCTGGACTGCTCCGAGAGGGACAATGTAGCGAGTGCATTAAACGGTTAATTTATGGTTACCTCTCACTCTCACTCTGGCGAGGGGCTGGGTGGCTCTTCCTGCAGTGCAGTGCAGTGCAGTCCCCTCCCCAAATGACATTGTTAAAACGCCCCAAGTGTCTGCACAATTTGTTGATGCACTTAATGTAGTTATAATTTGTAGTCCCCACCAGTGGCAAGCGCCCCAAAGCCAGCCAGCCAACGTGGGCATTAAGGACTACTAACCCTTCCGCTGATCGCGCGGGCTGATTGCACACCTTGGGTAAGCTCTTGCGAGGATCGATCCGATCCCTTGCTCGCAAATTGCATTCGGGGATCGCTGCAGCTGCACACACGACAGGCAAGCAGGCAGACAGGCAGAGCAGCGCAGCGCAGATCGAAGATCGAAGATGGGGGGCAAAAACCAGAAGTGATTTTTGGCAGCATTACAGATTGGGCAGTGCAGAACCTGTGTTTACCTTCGATCCGATAATCGCTGGCCGGGCAGGCAGGCAGCCGATTCGGGTAGGGGTTGGGTTGCCTCCGCCCTAAAGTGTCTGCGGCAAGGTGTGCAGACTGCCACATTAGGCTGTCGCTGTTGCTGTTGCTGTCGCTGTCGCTGCAGCTGTAGCTGGGGCATGGACTGGGGGCAGCGACAGAGGCTGATCAGACTGGGCAGGGGGCGAAACTAGCCAAACTTGACCCCAGAGGCATTGCCTAACTCGATGACCATTCGGCTGAGCGATGGGCCCATGGATGCTGGCTGCAGGAATGCCGCAAGATTTATGAACGGACGGATGGATAGATGGCTGGATGAATGGATGGATGGGGCGGTGGGCGGTGCCACGCCAAGCACTGGTACTCCCAAGTACTGGACTTTAATTTTTCAATTAGTCGAGCTACCGTATTTGACTTTTGCTCCTGCCTGCCAGAGTCGGATGAGCGGCCCAGCGGTCCAGCGGCGCAACCAGCGCAGCGGCGACCACCGCCAAAGGGGCCAACGAACCGACTGATCATTCTTCAGCCTGGATCCGGGCAGGGGACTGGGTCTACGAGAGGAACACAACAACAACAGTCAGAGAGGCACTGGGGCATCGTAAAAATATTGCATTTAGGCAGAGCGATGGACGGCAAACGCTTTCCGCATTTTCGGTTTACGATTGCAACGATGCAGCAGCAGCCGCCTCGAAGTGGCAAACTTTTACGATTATTTTAACACTTTTGCTGGCTTGGACTCGGCACTTGGCATTGGGTATAGGCCATTGGGCATTGGGCAATGGGAACTGGCTTCACTTCAGCTCAGGCCAGAGGAAGCTGGAGCTGAAGCTGAAGCTGCAGCCAAGGATGGCATAGACAAGCGTATAATTGATTTTGATTCTATGATGTGTGTTGGCCGATTTCCAGAGGCGTTGCGAGCCATAAAAACCATAATTACAAGACGAGTTCGGGGAGTTCGGGCAGTTCACACACAGCTCCAGCAGCTCCCCCCAAATGGGGGCATCTTTCACAAGCCGGGGCAAGAGCGCGGAGAGTTCGCAGAGTGCCAGAAGAGAAGCCCAATCCTTGAGGCCCCAATTGACTTGGCGGCCCCTTCTACGGGGAATATCCCCATACACACATCCTTTGGGCCAATCCTATCATTAGCCTGTCAGCGGCTTTGAGCTGCGCCTCGATGTCCCCGTGTTTATTGTGTTTGATCAAATAATTTCTGTTTTTATGGCACAATAAATGTCCTGGTTCGACGGCAGCGTCCTTTCGCTGGGCTCTCTCCCTTGCCCTTCCTGCTGCTTTGTCTCCTTGCCGTTGCTGCGCCGCTTCCTTTTCAATTTGGCCGCAATTATGTCAGACATTTAATTTATCGCAAGCAAAGGTCCTGCTTGGGCTCCTTCGCTGCCATCTTCCGCCTGCCGCCTGCGGCACACGCAAACTTTCGGGCCGGGACTCACCCTTCTTGCGCCGGGGAGAGAGTCGAGTTGAGTCCCTCCATCTCCACATCTGGGTGTCGGCCATTTTCCCAGTGTCAGGGTTCAGTGGAGCGCAGGACGAGGCCAGCAGAGGACTCTGCTGCTCGTCGCTTAATGTGAGAAAATGCGTTGCGTCGGCCAGTCCTGTCCCGTCCTCTCTTGTAATTGCTCATTTTGCTTATCTGCCCGCCCAATCCGACCCCAAGCCAGACTCTGGTCCTGTGGCCCCTGCTGCAGGTGTGGAATGCCCTAGATGGATCAATAAAAACCCCGCAAAGTCTATAAAAATTTTCGATTTGTGGAAATTGCGTTTTTATTAATTGGCTTTGACATGCCACTCGTCTTGTGTCCCGTGTGTCCCGTGTGTCTTGTGTCCTAGTTCTGCTCGGGGCACTTTTATGGCACTCGAAAATCGCGTGCAGCAGTCCGCCTACAACGGGAGAGGCAGCGCCTAGACGAGCGAGATGTGGCAGAGGATAGTCCTGAGGACTTTTATCTTATCGGCCTTGTCCTTGTCGGCGGCAACTGTTAACAAAATTGGCCGATTGTCTTTGGCCCTTTTGGGTATTTGCTGTCAGGGTGTATTGTCCGTCTGTCCCTGCCACGCGTGTCCCCGACGCAAGGTGCATCGTGAGGCGAGAGGCGAGTCTGCGCTGCAACCTGCCTGACTGCATCCATCATCGCGTGGCAGCGTGCTGCAGCAGTGCTCATGATTTGAGGCACATGCGTAACCTGCGCCAATTTGGCGACCCGCACACAGAAATCCTCCATCGCTCCAGCCGCTTGGGCCTCTTTTTGTTGAACCATTTTCAGGGGAAGCGCTTGCATCTGCTGATTGCAAGGACCACAGAGCAACAGAGCAACAGAGCGACCGATCGATGGCAGCGAAAGCAAGAGAACCCTCAATTAGGCCGCCCCTGCAATTAGAAAAGAAACTCTTGATATTCTTGACCCTCTCTGCAAAAAGCAGCAGCAGTAGAAGCAACAGCAACTAATTTGTGGCAAGTTCGAGCAGCTAATTTGCCCTTAGAAGGGCGCCCACGCCAGCGAATTAAACTTTTTGTGCGCTTCCCAGGCGAATTCCAGCGGCGGACAGCGCTCATTACTGGACCATGAAATCTAGACGCAGACGGGACCCATCCATACCCATGCGGCAGCCCCCAGGCACGAGCCGAGGCGAGGCAGCTTCTGTCTTGGTTTTTTGCCGCTGCCCCATAATGATGAGCTGGGGGCACGCATCGAGGAATGCGTCGCCTGTGGCGCGCTGTTCGGAGCTGAATTTAAATTTGAATTTCGATTTTGATTGTGGCCAACAAAAAGTGATGTGGGTGTCGCTGCCCCGCAGAGGACTCTCTGCTCTCCCCCCCTCTGCTCTCGGCTCTCCCCTCTGCTCATCCCCAGCGATACGCGGGAGAGATAGCCGCGGGAGTGGACTGGATTCCATTTCAATTACAATTACATTATAAGCGAGTGTAAGTTTTCCTGTTTAGCGATAGCGATCGGGCCGGACGGACGGAGGGCGCGTCGCGAACCAAGTCAATCGGAAGAAGTTAAGCCGATTGCCCAGCCCCCTTTTCATTAGAGTTGCGCCACCCCCCTTGCAGCACTGAAAGGGCAAAGCCAAACCCGCCCGTTTCCGCTGCTCATTTGAGTGCCCAGCCGCAAGAGGCGCAGGGTATGCCAGACCAAACGGCAAGGCCAGGGACCTGGCTAGCTATTAAGAGTATGGAAATATATATTATATAGATAGATATATCTTTAAGGGTAGCACAAAATACACGATGAATATTCCCTATATGTGCCACAAATAAATAAATAAATTATGCCAAGTATATTCAGCTGTATGCTGTGACTGGGATAAGCGAGTATGAATCGAAGGTGCAGCATAGAGCTAGAGCTAGAGCCAGTGCAGTCCTGGCACAGCTCTCCACATGGACATATCCTCAAGCCTCCCGGGCCCATGGGTATCCCGCATTCGATGCCTTCGCTCCGCTGAAATGCCCTGCCAAACGCACTTCCCACACAGATTTGTGTGTGTGCGACGTAATTGGGGCGTAGGTCGCTTTGGGCTCCGGTTCTGACTCCGGGTTTGGGTAATTGCTGCCACTTGAAAGGGCTTTTGGTCGCATAATCGCCTTGTCAGATAGAGCAAGACACAGGGACGCAGGGAGAGGGAGAGGGAGAGGGAGGAGTGATGTACAAGCTAACTGGGCGTTGGGCGTTGCGTGATGGGTGGGCCCAGGACCAGCAGCAGCAGTGTCAGGTCCTCGTGCCAGAGAGTGTGTTGATGCCACCACGCACGGCTGACTCGCTTGATCTTATTATGCCGCGCTTGGTTGCATGGGAAAAGTCGGCCAGCAGCTGCTATCAGTGTCGTGTCGAGGAGACGGCCTGTCTGTGCCCGGGACGAGGACGAGGATGAGCACCAGGACAAGCTGTTGGCTGACTGGCTGGGGCTGGCATTGTGCCCCCACAGCCTTTGTGACAGTTTTATCTCTGCCCAGCAGCAGTTCCAGCCAAGCATTCAGCCCCCCCGCCCCGACGCTGTGCTGCTTGGGCCTAAGAATTTTGCATGTTTTTGCACAGGTTTTTGTGGTTTTTGGTGGCAAGTGGATTTGCATGTGCCACGCGGCTACAAAGGGGTTTCTCTGCCGTTCAGCCAGGGCCATGGCGCTTAGCCATCACAGCACTCAGGACACAGGACACTGCTCCAGCAGCGGGTCGCTGCCGCAGTTCGCATTCCTCAAAGGAGAAGCAACTAATTTCTATGCCACCTATGGATCAATATACCACCTACTGCCTGCCCATGCCGCCCGTTCTTGCCTCCCCCGAGGCTTGACAATCAACAAGCCTTATGACAGTTTTATCTCTCAGCGCCAGTCGCTGTGGAAATTCATTTTCGATTGTGAATGCCACAGCCGACAATTGTCGAATTCAATTAACGCTGGCGGCAGGCACCACCTCCAAGCGTTACTTAACGCCAGCCACCCATGCCACACCCCACCCCACCCCACCCAGGGGAAGCAGGCAGGAGGCAGGCAGGCAGGCGGAAGCCGTAGCTGTGGCCGTAGCTGTGGCTGTTTCGCCAGGGTAACGGCTATGCCCAGCGCTGTGTCACATTGTGGATCGGCATCGGGTTCGGGTTCGGGCTGGGCTGTGAATGGGGATGGGGGATGCAGCTGCAGCCTGCGGATGTGCGACGCTGCCCTCTGCCTCTGCCGATTGGCCGGAACGCCGCTGCAACGGCAACGGCAACGGCAACGGCTACGGCTACGCTGCCGCAACGCTCCACGGCATCGACTACCCCTAGCAAGCGAAAGAACGAAGGACGGCCAGGGCCAGGGCCAGTCAGTCGTCATGCACTGCGCACAGTGGCACAAAAGCAGCAGAAGAGCAGGCGAGTGAGCGAAGAGAACCCACAGAATACAGAAATAATTCAATTCTTGAGTTTATTTCCTCAGAAATAACCCGAATTGGGATTCTTTTTAGGCATCTTCTTCAGCATCTTCTTCAGCGTCTTCTTCAGCATCTTCTTCCCCCAAGAGCCATGAAATCCCTCTTGGTGCCATTTCCATTTCCATTCAACTTTCTTCAGCAGTTTCCACTGTGCGCTGGGGGACTCATCGCCACGAAGCAGCCACAGCCACAGTCACGGGCTCGACCAATGGCAGAGCTCGCGCCGCAGTGGCCGACGCATGCGCAGCGACGTTGCACGCTCATTGGCCCACGGCTGATTTGGGGGCTGGGACTGCGACGGACGGCGGTGCCGTGGTGCCGTGAAAAACCGGTTACACCAGAAAAACGTTCCGTCCGTGAGGCCGTGAAAGACTCTTTCGGTGTGTGCGTGGTGGGTTTTCGGTTTCGCTTTGGACCTGGGCCCGGGCCTTCGTGTTTTTTTGTTTGTATTGTTGCTGCTGCTGCTGCTGCTGCTGGGGTTTCAGTAGCCAGCGCTGGCTGATGGACCACGGGCGCCGCCGCCACTCCTCTACACAAATGATCGATGCGCTGGCAGCGCGTTTCGCGTGCATTTAGTCGAAATTTTGACGGTCGAGTGACAAGGTGCGCCGCGACGCGATACTCCACGAAAAGCGAAAAACCCAAGACCCCAGAGCAAACTCTAACCGCCGCGAGACCCAACACCTGACCGATTGGCCAGGATAAGCGCCCGCTGGAGCAAGTGTAGCGGCATCGGCATCTGTTCAAAGTGAAGTTGTGAAGTGCCAAACGGATTACCAAGTGGATTTCCAGGGACTCCTCTCTGCCCCGCGAGTGCTCACAAGAAGGTGAGTGAGAAGTCTGCCCCCTGAGGGGTTCTGTTTGGCTGCCGTTCGGGCAGCGGGCACCAGATAACGGCGCTGACTTATTGGAGACTCAATTAAGAGCTGACCTGCCCATAATGGCCACCATAAACGATCGCAATCAATTTGTTTGCGCATAATTCGGACGCCCAATCGGATCTTCCAGACGACTAGAGCGGAATCGTTAAAGCGCGGCGCGTCTCGCGATCAGGTTGCGGCTTTGTTTGAAAGGCTTAATAATGATATTTGCTTATCGTGTTCAACACATCGCTCAGTCGTGTCCCCCTGTCCGGCTCGGGCTTATTTCTTAATGAACGACAATCTAACGGTACGGAACGGAGCGGAGCCAAAACTTCTGTCTACGCCATGAATGAATATCGGAGCAGACGATGCCACCGGACGGATACTGCTCCGATTTCCACCTTTGGCCGCAGCCGTTGCCACAGCCAATTTGCATTGCAAAAATCGAAAATCCCCTCGCCCAATCCCCTCAATGCCCAATTGAACTTCCGCCGCACGCGGATAACTCATTTGATCTACGATCTGGCCATCGCAGCATCTCGCTCCGTTTTCCCACGGAGCCCCAGACGCAGGCCCCCCGATAGCCGACAATAGCCAGCAATCATATGCTAATTAATGCTCTGCCATGCCGCGTTCGGTGCTCGCTCTGCGACCAGTGGCCATTGTGGCTCATTGATTTCTCGCAGCTTTCTAACCCAACGAGCCGCTGGACAACTTACTTAAAATCCAGAAGCCGCCCTCCTCCGCCTTCCCTGTCCCAGTCCAGAACGAGCATGGGCCGCCGCGCCGCTCCACGGCTAATCATATTCAAATTGTCAAGCGTACGTTTTATGATAACTTTTTTATTTTAATTAGCGGCTGTTAATGCCGTAGTCCCAGTCCCAGTCTCAGTCCCCGATGCAGCAGCCCACAGATTGCTCTTCATCGATCGAGCAGTAGGGGTCCGGGCGGTGGAGATCCGAAACAGAAGCTCGGCCAACCTGTCGGTTCCACTTTCGGTAATCGCACGATTTAAATTATTGTATGTTTAACTAATTTCTATCGGTTTTTATGTCCGCGTTACGCTTGACATGTGCACGCGGGCTAAGCGAGACTTGCAGACCATTGGAGAGCTCCTCCTGCTCCTCCCTCAAGCCGCTAGACGGTGGAGAGCAGTCGGAGTTCTCCAGCAAAGTTCCCTAAACGAAGCTGAACAGCATCCACAGACAAAGTTCTCTTCAGAATGGCATTTTCATGATCAAACTTCAAACGATATTCCCACCCAAAGGTTTTCCAGGAGAACAGACTCGAATCGAGAGAGATTATTAATCCATGGCAGCCCCAGAGAACTACATATATCCCATCCCCTCTATATAACTATTGATCTATCCTCTGATCTCCTCCATCCTCTGCCAAGCAGTTCTCTTCAGTGGGAATTCTGCCCCAAGCAGCGTCGCAGTTTTGTTTTATTCCTGGCCCAGTGCAGCGGCAGAAGCGCTTGACTGCTCGTTGAGTGCTCATTGGCCTCGATTAGGGCCGCATTTCCAGCTAAATAGCCAGGCGGCACGCCAAGCACAAGTGTGGAGAGCACAGGCAAATTAACCCTTTCTCATTGCATCCAAATTGGTTTTGGCGAAATGTCTGTTTCACTTTCTACATGAGAGTTGCGGCCAAAAGAATGAAGATGGAGATGGAGTGGAATGGAATGGAGTGGAGTGTAGTCCTTATCGTGGTTTGGTCTAAGCTTAGGCCCCAGGCCCCAAAGCCAAAGAGCCAACTGCGAACTTTATGGCCTTAACGGCCAGCACGAGTTTCCCGTTGGACGGTGAGCGGCGGCGGTAAACTCGCCACAGAACCACCGAACTGTCGACTGACAGCCAAAAAAACCTAATGAACAACTTAATTTCAGAGTCAGAGTCAGAGCCGGGGAGGGGCAGAGGGGCAGTGCGGTATGTGCTGCGTGTGTACACGCGCCATTCCTGGGGGGGATTTTACGAGCTTAAAAGTAGCCCGAGACCAGGGTCCAGGTCCAGGGCCCGGGACTGCGGCAGGACTCTGCAATTAAATCTAATGTGAATTCCATAATAACATGGCCATGACAAAGTGTGGACTGCTGTTGGCAGGGGGAGCAGGAGGGGGAGCAGTTACACTTTTGATTTATACGGTTCTTCAGGCCTCTCGGGCGTTTTCATGCCTCTGACAGGCTGGCGACAGGCTCGAATCCTGGCCCGATTCATTCCAGCGACAGCGACAGGAAGCGGAAACCACCCGCCGCAGCAGCAGCAGCGGCAGCAGCAGCGGCAAACCCGTCGCTGAAAGCCCATTTGCATATCTCTCCGGCTCGGCTCCTTTTGGGCCACGTTATTTAACGAAATGAGCAATTGGCCAAAATTCATTTTAATTGTTACCGCCGTGGCATTTGCATACACATATACATACATATCTTGGGTGTGTGTGTGGATGTGCACGGCTAGTAGCTGCCACATGCAACGGGCAGGGTGCCCCTTCCTCTTGCCCCACCGATAATGGGCCAGCAGTTCACGCTGCGTCCAGAATGTGCCTGATAAGCAGCTAATTTGAGATACTACTCCCCAGTGGATGATGGTGCAAGCGATCCGATCCGTGGCACCCCTTACCTTACCACCGGCCAGGTAACTCCCTGGCCCCGGCCACTGGCCAGTGGACATGGCCATTGAGCACATAAACCACTGCACATTAAATGCCGAGCCGAGCCGCGTAGTAGTTTTATAAAATAATTAAGTTTTATGTATTTTCCTTACTAGATTTTCACTGTTCGGCGGTTCGGCTTGGTTCTGGCCACAGCCTGGAGAGCGCAGAGTGCAGAGCGGCGAGCGGTGAGCGGGAGAGTGGATAGCGGATAGCGGAGAGCAGCGATTTCGTGGAAGCCGTAAAAACTCATTCGGAGAGTGGGCCGCCGCTGTCTGAGGAGGGAGGGCAGCAGCAGCAGCAGCATCAGCAGCAGCAGCATCAGCAGCATCTGTATCCCCAGCATCAGCATCTGTATCCCCAATCCTAATAGCTGCGCCAGCGACCACGACGACATCCATCAAAGCGTTTTTATGGCGTTCTTGCTTGAAATTTGATTAAAATTCAGCGATTAACTAAACAACAAGCAGCAGCCGAGGAACTTAACCAAAATACTGGACGGAGGCAGCGACGAATCACTCTGGGATTGAACTGTTGGGAATCGATTTCTTCAGCCTTTCAATCATGCCACATACAGGTGAGTCTTGAGTTCTTGCGTCGAGTGCCTGGCTATCGAATGACCCGCTAATGAACTGCTCGGAGATGCCATCTCCCAGCAGTCCCGCGAAGACAAAGCGTTTGTCCAAACGAAGTGCCACACCAGCAGATACGGCTATTACGGCCGTGCCGTGGCGTGGAGTGGAGTACGCTCGCGACAGCT
This sequence comes from Drosophila ambigua, assembly GCA_018150905.1. Taxonomy (NCBI): domain Eukaryota; kingdom Metazoa; phylum Arthropoda; class Insecta; order Diptera; family Drosophilidae; genus Drosophila; species Drosophila ambigua. The sequence goes on along the minus strand of JAECWS010000001.1, from coordinate 6,761,357 downwards.
GCCTTTACGATCGTGGGCACGGGCCCCCGAGATTAGCCCAGGGCGGGCCGTGCCATTCGTAGCCGTGTCTCTGGCTATTGTAAATCTTCGCGGGCTTTTGTGCGGTTTATTGGGGCTTAGGCACAGCTCTCGTAAATTCCAAATGTTTGCCATGCAAATGTTGCCCCGCGGCAGGCCGGAGACTGCGAATGCGAAGGCGAATCTAATGGGAGTCCCCTCCTTCACTTGCAGGTCAAGCTGGTGTCAATCAGCTGGGCGGCGTCTTTGTCAATGGACGGCCCCTGCCGGACTGCGTTCGCCGCCGGATCGTGGATCTGGCCCTGTGCGGAGTCCGGCCCTGTGATATCTCCCGCCAGCTGCTGGTCTCCCATGGTAAGTGTCCGCCGCAGAGCAGCCGAGGGAGTTGCGAGTCCTGCCACTACAGCCGCTGCTCTTGATCTCCTTTCGAACAGGTTGCGTCTCCAAAATACTGACGCGATTCTACGAGACGGGCTCCATACGCCCGGGCTCCATTGGTGGCAGCAAGACCAAGGTGAGTGCTGCTTCCGGGACATCTGGGCTCCAGCTCCAGGTGGGCGTGGGCGTGGGGGTTGGGGGTTGGCATGAAATCAACAAACGATTATATAAAAATCAAACGCAGAGCAGTAAATCCATAAAGTAGCCCAGAAACACGCACGCAAAGGGGCAGGGCGGGGCAGATAAGTCGCGGCTGGTAGCGGACAAATAGTTTACATGTTTTGGCTACCATGTGGAGGGAGGGAAGGGGTTAAGGGAGGTGAATGGGCGGCTGACGATGGGTCTTTGGTGACAGCTTTTATGGTTGACTGAGGCTCGTTTGTGTGTGGCAGGAGGCGCAGCAAATCAATCTCGTTTGCTGCTGCTCGCTACCCGCTGATAAGCCCAGCGCGGAGCACGCCTTGGCCGGGCTGCTCTCCAGGTCGTCAGCTGGCGGGTTCGCACGCCCAATCAAGTGCGTGGCTACCGTTTAAGCTGCTCCACTTCACGGACACAGACACAGACACAGGCAACCAGTACCCACCCAAGTGACGCCAATGCCATGTCCCCGGAGCGATGATAGTTGCCCCGCTGGTGATAGTGGAGTCCACTGCTGCGATAAGCACGAATCACGACCCATACGATGCCATCCGAACTCATACTCCTCCTACTGCTCCCTCTCCTTCTCCCTTTCCACCTCCTTTTCCCTCTCCTGCTGCCTGCACAAACAGTTGTTCAGGTGCGATGTTTGTCGACAGCACAGAACGCCTAATTAACGGTAGTTGCAACGCCCACAAAGTGCACAATGTACACCCCACCCCTTAGTTGGTTGTGGGTGTGGGTGCGGGTGGCTCCCCATCCACCCACTTACATGGTTATTCAATAACCGCCTGCACTCGCTCGAACAAAACGCGCATTTAACACCTACGCTGGGTCAATAAAGTCCACCCCCGCTCCACTCCCCCCCCCACCACACTCGCATTCACCCTTCGACGCGGCCAGGGGAAAGGGCGGTCTCTATTCCGGACACAGGGCCAGGGCCCGGGCTCGGGAGCATGTTATATCCGCCAGAGCTGAGGGCCAGTGCGCGCGTGTAGATGGCCGATAAGATCGCTCTGCCGTACCCCTAAGCGTATTTATGAATTTTTAATGAATTGCCGCGTCACACGTGAGCAGCGGAGGCGCCACCGCTGGCCACAACTACTCGTGGCAGGCTCCCAGTCTCAGTCCCATTCCCCATTGTACTCTCCACAACAAATTAACATATGCCACAAAGGGGCGACACCTTGCAGCGCGTCTGTGCGGCACAGTGCACTGCGATGCAAATCTGCGAACATGACAGCTAAAAAGGGGCGTGGCCGACAGTGTGCAGTGTGCAGATTCTTGCAATTGTTTGCGCCCCCAGGCGCAGGCTTGAACTGACTTTGGTTTGGTTTAGTTTATGGCACAATCGAATTTCACGGCAATTAATCGTTGCCGAGCGCCCGCGTTGCCTCATTCCATGGGGGTCGGGCAAGGAGGGTGGGGCTTTAAAGTGTTGAACGGGGGGGGGACTGCTGCACAGGGGCTGATTCACTTATTGGACACAAAAATATTTGTTCGTTGCAAGTCCCCAGAGGAAAAGTTCTTCTGGTAGAAATATTTTAAATCCGCCAATAAATCTCATCAATTCTCCTCTCTCTCTCTCCCTCTCCCCTTCTCTGACTGGTTAGCAAGTGGCCACGCCCACAGTCGTGAAGAAGATCATCCGATTGAAGGAGGAGAACAGCGGCATGTTCGCGTGGGAGATCCGGGAGCAGCTGCAGCAGCAGCGCGTCTGCGATCCCAGCTCGGTGCCGTCCATCAGCTCCATCAACCGCATCCTGCGCAACAGCGGCCTCTGGACGGACGAGATGACCTCCAGCCAGCAGAATGCGGCGGCTGCCGCTGCAGCGGCGGCGGCCCATCAAGCGGCAGGCGGCGGACCGGCTGGACCCGCAGCTGGCTATGCCACGCCCTCGCAGCTCTACGGGGGCCCCAACAACAACAACAACAACAACAGCCACTCGCCCAAGAGCCAGACAGCAGCGGGCACCCAAGCCCCGCCCTCGGCCACAGCCACGCCCACCGGCGCACGCTACGCAAAGCACCCATCGATGCTGATGATGAACGCCGCCGGAGGGGAGCTGCCGCTCAAGCCCGCTCCCAAGCTGCCACCCAGTCACGGACAGGGACACGGACACGGACATGGACACGGACACGGTCTGAGTGCGAGCGTGTCCGGTGGGGGGATGTCGGTGTCCAGCCAGCTGGGGGGCCTGGATCTCAGCTACTCGGCCCTGCACAAGGCACACTGGCTGTGGAACCCCTCGCTGCTGTACTACACGCAGGCGCACATGCAGGCCCAGGCGGCCGCCACGGGGGCCCAGTTCCTGCCGTACGGCGGCGGCTATCTGCCCCACGGCATGGCTGCGGCCGCAGCGGCGGCGGCGGCAGTCGGCGGCGGTGCAGCCCATGGCGGGGGATTCACCAAGTCGGAGAGCTCCATTGATCTGTCGACGCCCGGTGGCACCGGCGACGCCCTCAGCGACTGTGATTCGGGCAAGTCCTCGCCGGCAGCACTCTCCCGGGGACAGTTGCTGAGCCACAGCCACAGTCACAGCCGGAAGCGGAATCCCTACTCCATCGAGGAGCTGCTGAAGAAGCCGGAGAAGCGGATGCGCCTGAACAGCGAGTCGCAGGCGAGTCTGCTGGAGGGGAAGCGGCGCAGCGAGCCCCTCGAGTGCCTCTCCTCCAGCTCGTGCGAGAGCAGCCAGGACGGCTCCTCCGAGGATGTGCTGCTGCAGGCGAGTCCACGCAGCAGCAGCCTCCTGCCCGCGGACCCGAAGGTGGCGGACGAGCCGCAGGACGAGGAGGAGGACTGCAGCGTGGAGGTTGTCAACTAAGTGGAGTCTCAACGTCCCAGTTTCAGCCCTGTATATAGATAGTAGCAGTAGTAGCCCCCCCCAGCAGCCCCAGCAGCCCCCCTACCCGCCCCCGAATATCTGTAGCTCTGCATAAATACCGTATTTAAATTTTAAATAAAATAAAGTATCTGTATCCAAGTAAATGAAGTGCTTTGGCCCCCCTGGTGGTCTCTGGTCTGTGGTCTCTCGTCTCGTCTCTGTGGCAGGGGCAGGGGCAGTGAGCTGCCCCTTAATTAACTTGCGCGCCAATGAAGTGTCAACAAGTTGCAACAAGCTGGAGAGCAGAATGGGAACTGCAACCTGGGGACGGGGGCAGATGCCGCACGATGCGAGAGGCGAGTGCAAAATTACAGGATGTCTGACACGACCATAACTATCGATCGCCCGCAGCGGCGGTGCTGGCAGCAGACGACGAGCACTCGCAGAGGCGACAATGGAACTGCCACTGGCTGTGGCTCTGCCTCTGAAAATGGCATTGGAATCGAAGTCGAGGCTGTGGCACTGTGAGCGGAATTCATAAGCAGGCCGCCGCCTGGGGAGCAGCCGTCGCAGACTTCGATGAGGTGTGAAGTTGCGAAAAACTTTCCCAGCAGCCGCAGCAGCCGCCAGAGCCAGAGCCAACGAGATCGCTGGCTACTCTGAATATGCCACCAATAAATCAGCTGGCAAGGGAGCTGGCTAAAAATAATTGCCGCAACAATTGCGGCAGCCTTAAGTTATGCAAAGCGCGACAAAAAAGCGCAGGATCGAGGATCGCGGAGTGGAAAAAATCTGCCATAATTGTATCACGTGCAGGCGGTGGCGCGGTGCATCCTGGCATCCTCCTGCACTGCATCCTGCACTCGTCTGCGCAGGGCCCTGCCTCCACTTCATAAACAATGCTAAAAGGCGTTGAGGATGCGCGCAAGGAAACTGACGGCCAGGAATGCAGAATCAGCCAACGAAGCCTCCTGATCATGGCCAGATTGGAATGCCCTGGCATGACTATGACTGACAGCCACTGGGAGCAGGGAAGCCGCGCAAAAACCCAACCAGCGAGCAGTGGGTAGAGGGGCACAGGGGAGAGACAGAGAACAGCAGACAAGATCGATCGCCGGATCGATGATGATCGCTGATCGTTGCGACGATCCCGCTCGGGCGACACTTTTAGGCCAGGGCTCTGAGTCCGAGCCCAGAGCCGGCCGGGCTGCGAGTCGAAGGTACAACAGAATATTTTTATACGCTCGCGCTCGAAATATCAATGAGGCAGAGCGGGAGAGCCGCGAGGATCAGGGTCCACGGATGGTTCGTGGGGCGTTTTTGCTGCGGGGCCATTTGACGCGACAAAAAACGCGCGCGCCGCTCGCGTTTGGATTTCGCGCTCGTTTTGGCCTTTTTTGTTGGCACTTGGCCAACATGGGAGCGCGCAGCTACGAGTAGAGCAGTCGGCAGCGATGGAGCTGCGGCTGAAGCTGCGGCTGCTGCTGCGGCATGCTGGCCGGGGCATGGATTGTTGCAATGTTTCGTCGCGCTGTTTGCGTTTGATTTGTGTTTTCGGTTTTTGTGCGCTCTGCTTGCGCTCCGCGATTTCGGCATAAATCAAAATCCTGTTGGGGAATTGGAAATTGCAATCGGAATTGGACACAAGATGTCGTCGTCGTCGACGTCGTTTGCTGTCGTCGTCGTCGCCGCTGCAGTCGCTTGCTGGCTTCGAGTCGTGGCTTAGAGCCCTTCTCCCGGCATTGCGCGACAGATATTATGGCAGAAAATTTATTTTATGGCGGTAATGGTGTTATGTTTTACGCGATTAGCAGATCCAAATGTTTGACATTGCCTCGACACCGGGCAACGCGGGAATGGGAATCGCATGGGATCGAATGGGATCGCATCAGTTGCGGATTGGGGGTTGCCCGCTAAGATGGCTGACAGCAGCATGCGGCGCAATTAATGGTCGTTAATTAGGGGGAGAAAGGAGAGTTCCAGCCACAGGACTGGGCTTATTGTGGGGCTAAAGTTGTGGCGCTGCCCGAGCTATTTGCAATAGTTTCGGGGCTTTCCTCCGGATCCACTCACACTGGCACTAACCTTTCCAGAGTCAGTGGGGAGGGGGGGCTGCTGGCTTCCGCTTTCTAGGGCATGGCCTTGTGGCCTTTGGACGATCTCGGGCGAACCCTTGCGCTGGCTCTGGCTGTGGCTCTGACGTTGCTTTTCTCTCCTCTGGCACTTTTTCTGCGCTCGATCTCGGACATTGTCTGCTGCCCTGCCGCTCAGATTGTTAGTTTTTAGTGCCGGATTGCTGCTGCTGGCTGCTGCTTGCTGCCTGCTTAAATGAAGCAATTTTTTATGGTTAATTTCCTAAAGGTGCACTTAAATGCACCTCTCGGCTGCTCCCTCCAGAGGTGACTCGCTCGCAATCTGAGCTGTCTCGGGCTCGGGGACGGGCTCGGGAACGGGCTGCGACCGAGTTGTCAACGCATTTCGAGATTCGAGATTGATTTCTCTGTTTTGTCTGTGGCTGTGGGCACAATTAAACCGTAAAAAGCGGCAAAGACAGGGTTCGGCCAGGGCCAGGGCCAGGGCGAGGGCCAACATATACGCAGGAACAAGGGGTTAATTGGCCAAGACAGAAGCAGTTATGTTCTCATTTAGAACGCTCTCGACAGACAACAGGTTAAGCCACCGCCGAATGTGAACTAATAAAAAATTGAAATGTTTCTCCTTCCTCCGCAGAAGAGAGGAGAGGAGAAGCGACCATTAAATTGTGGGCTTTGAGCGCGTTTCGGAATCGGAATTGGAATTGGAATCGAAATAGACCGACAACGATGGAGGGGCAGACTACAGCGGAGAACTGTGTGACATTTACATAATTAACCTTTATTGTGGGTCCATTGATTGGGTCCCAGGCTCCGGCACTTGCTCTGTCTGTGGGCTCTTCAGGGGCGGAAATGAATCTCCAATCTGGGTGTGAACTTGGAGCGGAGATCATTCGCAAAACGAGACCCAGTCCGGTCCAATCTGATGCGATTCGATTCGATGCGGGGCCAGAGCCAATGACCCTTCGGTGGTCCATCGACTGTGCGGCAATAAAAGTCAGAGTTAACTACTTACAGGAGCCAACACGCCACACGTCTGTCTGCTCAGCTCAGCTCAGCTCAGCGCCTCCCCCTCGCACTCCCTCGAGGAGCATCGCCTGCCTGCCTGGTCACCCGTGGCGAGAGGCGCGGAGGCCCATGATGAATGCCCATGCCCTCGAAACTCTGGCATGCAAATGAGCTGAAGCTGAAGCTGGAGCTGGCGCTGTACCTGTAGCTGCAGATGAACCCGTGGAGGAAGCTGCAGCTACTCCTCCACTCGCCGATGCAGTTAATTGGGAGTTTGTGTTATGACATTCTTATCGCCGAATGCGCGTCGACCCCCACCTGGTGGGGCTGCTGCTGGTGGCTCATAAAACGTGCTTTAGCAACGGATTGGCAGCTGTGGTGCCTCGCGCAGCCGCATCCCAATTTGCTGGCCAGGCGGAACGGGGGTTCTTCGGTTTCGACATTCCATCAAACGTGGATCCGCTGCAAATCAAACGAAATGCGCATACTTCCGCATTCGGGGGAATGCCACGTTCGTACTGCGATTCACCTGCTCATTGCGGGCACATTAACACGAGGCCGGGGACAGGGACGGGGCAGGAGACGGGGCCCGCATTATCCTTGGCCATCATTAGCCGATCGGGCGAGCGAGCGAGCGAGCAAGTGCCTGGCTGACTCCTCGTTCCTGGCTCTTGTTCGGCAATTACTCCACTCAATTGTCTTTGACGGGCACACAGGATCTGCGCAGGATCTGTGGCTGTAGCACCTTTCCAATTTGTTCCTGTTGCACTCTCGCTCCATCTCCCTCTCTCTCTCTTTCTGTATCTCTCTGTGTCTCCTCCCCTTGCGCCCTGCTCTTTACGAGTGGCTCGCGCCTCCTTCGCCCCGGTAATGGTAATGGAATTATAATTATAGACTCGACTCGACCCGGCTCGACTCGCCTTCGGCCCCCCCGTTCGAACGGACGGGGCTAATGTTGTCAGCGAGTCCCGAGTCGAGCTCCGCTGAGTCCTGTTCTGCGGTGTTCTGCCGTCTTCTGCAGGTTGATTGTCGCCACATTAAATTGTCAAATTGTTTGCGCCTGTTATCGTGATGGGATGGGCACGTGCTCTCTCCACTCCTCTCCTCTTCCCTGCTCATCCATACCCGTCGCTCTTCGTGTGCCCCGCCCGACTGGGGCCTTGCAGCGGCATAACGGTGATTCCTGTCCTGTTGACAAGTGCTAACTGTAAATATCCGAGCGAAAGACGACACTCGACTCGACATACATAGGGGTCCAATTACGAATCATTCAGAGTGGGGTGCGATGCCCACAGCTCGTGCTGTGCGCTCGCGAATGGGCAGATCAATCGTAGCAATCGGTCAGAACAGACCACTGAGTCCTATGGCTATGATGGAAAGGAAATTGTGGGCACATTTATTGGGCATATTTCTCTTGAAAGTGTAAATTTTGATTCGCTTAGCTCCAGCTTTCAGTTGGGGCAGCAATTAATTCCGATTTGCTGAACTACGCGGTTGAAGGAGCATGGCAGTTGGCATTTGCTTGGTAGATGATGCCGGATGCAAGCGGAAACATCAACAGACACTCCACAGCGTGCACCCCAAAAGGGAGACCGTGGGCTCGAATAGGAACTTTGAATTACTTTTATTAATTTTGAATTAACTTCTAGATGCGCCTTAGATTTTGACAAAAGTCTGCGCCATTCTATTGCGAGAGAATACCGCCAAAATGGTCGATCAAGGCCCTGGCTATGTTACGCTCGTCTGTGGTAGAGAGAACTCTTCAAATATTACCCCTACCCCTATAAAGTGTCTGACTTTGCTTGTTAATAGGGTTTAAAACGGAATTATGGTGGTCTTTCCCAGAGCCAGCCAGGCCATTACGAAATCAAAAACAAATATATGTAAGATTCAGTGGAAATTCCATAATTAAATTAACTTTTTCCAAGTATTTCCGCCCAAGTTTGATTTCGGTACACATTTGAACTTCGCGCCCACAGAGAATGTACCCAAGGATGGGCAGCACTGCTTACAAAAATGTACCAAATGTTGCTAAGCGCGACAGGGTTGCAACAGCAAACGCGTGCACTGGCGCCATCTATCAGTCATTCAGCTGTGCTGCAGTCACAGCGCGCCTACATTTCGTCGCCGCCAATGGTTGGTGAACTGGCTGGGAGTGGATGGTATTCACAGGGTGCTCCTGGCAAATAAATACGTTTCGCTCGCAAATTTGAACGCTGTCGGCGGCGTCCACCCGGTTCTGCCCCACCGGACTGCCGCCTGCCAATTTCCTTGTCCTTGTAGCGCTCCGCTCTAATGGGCGGCACAAATGTCACTTTCATTCATTAACAATTACATAATTTATTTGTTTGCGGGGCGGGGGCCCATTCTTCGGGCGCCTTTTCCATGCAATTTCTTGGCTTATTCGCTCATTAAATTGTAGTGCCAGGCAGGGGATTGGGGACAGACATCCTCTGGCCGTCACATCCTCAACGCAATTACGCGCATGCCAACAGCGCATGCGTGACATTTCCAAGATGACTACGCGCCGGCGCGTTGTCGTTTCCTTTAGTTGCGGTCGGATCTGGGCATCTGGACTGTGGGGTGCGGGGATCTGCGGATACGGGGTTTGCGGGCTGTAACAAAATAGTTGCTAAATGATTTACTGCCGCTTTCGCGTGCATTAGCCAGGCCGACAGAGCTGCGATGACGAGTCTAGCACTTTTGGTTTCTGTCCGGCCGCCCCAATGGGCAGTGGCTGGCCTGGCTGTGGCTCTTGGTCAATATCATGGCAAAGGGCTCGAATCGGAATGGGATGGGATGGGATGGGATGGCTGGCAGTCGCAGCATTAACCGGTTTCCAGGGCAACTGCGCAGTTTTGATCGCTTTTTGGCATGGCGGAAGGGGGCCAGGGCGGGGCGGGGCAGGGCAGGAAGCAGTGCATTTTGTTTTCTGTTTTTGGCGCTGAAAAGGAAAATCAGACGGTCGCTGCAGAATCGCAGTTGGGCCTGTAGCCGTCACCCAGATTATCAGGAAACTGGAGGAACCAGTTCCAGCCCGATCCGATGTGGCATGCAGCCTAAATATAGAATGAGGCCCCAGTCCAGTCCAGGCCAGGCCAGACCAGACCAGACCCCAATCCCTATTTCCAGAGCTCAAGCTCAGGGCTGATCCCGAATCCGATCCCGTTTTGTTTTTTTTTTTTGGTGGGAAAAGCTCTTGGAAGTTTCGGGTGACTTTCGGGTTTCTGTGGCTGCTTGGCTTCTCTTTATCTTATCAGCAAGTGTGGCACACAAGCGCAGATGCAGACACAGCCACAGATACAGTTGCAGATGCATACACACATGCGGCGATACAGTGAGAGTATCTTGCACACCTTTCGGCTGGCTGTTTACCTGTTGATTGCTGCTGCAGCCACACAGAGAGAGCGCGAGCGAAAGAGAGAGCTCTCTCTCGAGCGCATATACGTATGTATGCATGCGTGTGTGGGTGTTTTTGTACCCTGTACTCAAGGCATATTTTTTATTTGTGTGGTTAAACCCTGAGCAGACCCAATTTTGTGTGCAGACTGCTGTGATATCACGGAGGACATAAAGGAACACGTGAAATGCGGAACATTGCAGCAGCCAGAACCAAGCACACAACGCCTCTCTTCGCTCTTCCACCTACTGAGCGCCTGCTGAGCGCCTACTGAGTACCGTGTAGTCTATAGTCGCAGCGCTTCGACTGGTTCTTTGTGTGTTACTCTCAGTCTCAGTCTGTTTGTAACTGTGTGTGCATTCGGGAGAAGAGAGTCGCTTGGCAGCGACTTCAGCCCGTATCGGTCGCACATTCGTTCGAACGCAACGATCGCGCGCGGTTGTCTCGCCTCTCGCCCCCAGCGCAACCGTAACCAAAAACACAAACACAAACAGAAATATAAACCGAAACCAGAAGCACAAGGCAGAAGCAGAAGGAATCCTCTTGGATCGCAAGAACCGAATCAACAATTTTCGCAGTACCGAAACAAAGAAAACCCCCAGCACCAGCACCAGCCCAAAGTGTAAGTGTAAGTGTAAGTGTGTTTGTGTGTGCAATTGGCCAAGTTCTTGTTTTGGCCGAAACAAAAAGAATCATGACACGCAGAGAGCGCCCAAAGCCGAGCCGTGGCGAGCCGGTTCCCATTCAAAGGGTTCGTTCGTGAATTCGATTCGAGTGATTCATACCGAAAAATACAGAAAAACATACGCAAAAACTGACCACTGGCCGGGCCTAATCAGCCGTTGAATTTTAGCTGAACTGAGTTGAGTCAGCGTCCACCAAGTGGAGTTACTTTACTTTGGCCATTAACCAAATAAAACCGAAAACCGAAAACCAAAAGTGTTAACCGCAAGCAATTGTGTAACTGTTGTCATCTTGACGCAATTAAAACCGAAAGCAGGCAGCAGCAAACCCAACAAAAGCGAAACCCAAACCGAAACCGAAACTGAAAGATCATCGAGATGCGGTCTTTAAACTTAATTTTATGTGCTATGGGGCACATTGAGGGGACCTTCTTAATCGTGTGACAAGAGATGGGGGGGGGGGGGTTCCCCCTCTTCCACTGGCATTCGCCTGCGGGCCGATATCAGAGCATGTTGTTTTTGTTTTTATTTTTATTTTGGCAACATTTTTAGTGATTTGATTGAATCGCGTAGCGAGAGTTTTTTCTGCACCACGAACATGATTTAATTAAAAGCTCAAATTGTTTTTTCCACCAAGAACCACACACAAAAAGTGCCCCAGAGAGTGAGAGAGAGTGGGAGTCGGAAGGGCGATGGGTTTATTACTTGTTTGCTCTTCTTTGGAGCTTTTTTATGTGAATGTAATACTCACAAAGATACGCGTACTACACATGTAGAAACCATCCAAATATTATATACTCGTATTTATCCATTAGGCCAGGCACCCGCCATGTTTTTCCACATTAATCGCATTTTTTGTGCCTGATTGAGCTTCGGGCATGAGGGGAAAAAATGTGTGCAACATTTTTAGCATTGAATTATTTATGGTTCGGCCTCCGGTCGGGCAGCATTATTCTAGAGCATTTTTAAAGGCGACCTTGCCGCCGCGAAAGATCACTTTAAGCGAAGGACCCCCAGATGCCCGAAGAGTCATGTTTGATTAATCGATTATTGGCAAACATTTAATGGATCTCTCTCTCTCTCTCAGATTGAGTCAGCGCTGAGTCATCCATTTGTTTCTTCTCCACCCCTACCATCGTCTGAGGATCAGCTGTAGTCCAGATCTGGTACTCTGTGCTCTCGTGCGCTCTTTGCTGTAGTCGGATGGGAAACAGATCACAGAAATGGTCCATCCACAGAAACAGAAGCAGAAGCAGAACCCAGAAACCCCACTGAAAACGAACTGAAAACGAAAGCACCTGTACCTGTACTACTTAGTTGTAAACATCGGGCAGAAGACCAACGGCCAACGGTGCGTTTCATTGCAATGAGTTCCTCACGATGATTTCTCATTTATATCTACAAAAAGTACTCCCCATTTTTTGTTCGAAATTTATCAAAGGCTAACACTTAAAGATACAACGTGTGCCCCTTTCCACTGCTTCGCTTCTATTATAGCCACGAAACGCACTGTACATATTGCTCGGGAACGAAAACAAAATACAAACAATTAGCTAAATAACAAAATATAGTATATCCCGAACCAAGAAAATTTAAGAACTACAGAAGGCAGACAGACATTGGCAGCCGTCTGGCATTTTTTTTGTAGCTTTGTGGCCGCGGCTGCTCTGCCTCTGCCTCTCGCCTGCCACTGCCACTGCCTCTGCCTTTGCTCTTTTCGTATCGGTTGGGAATTGAGAACCAACAATGTCTATATAGTGCGGGGCCTGTCTGTGGCTATATAACTCTCGCACGGCCCAAAAGCAGCGGCACCGACTGCGCCGTCGACGGCGCTGCCAGCGATGTGGTTGAAAAGATTTTCCCATTCGACAAAATACAGCGAAATGCACATGAAATTTTTCGGTTTCGGTTTTTGCTTTAGTTGAGAGAAAATCGTCGCTTAGTTAACGTCGCCCCAAAAGAACTGTCTTCTACTGTCACAGACCCGAAACACGAAACACAGATCCGAGATTCGAAATCAAAATCAAAAATTCAAATCAAGACCGAAACCGAAACCAAAACCAAAACCAATCCCGAATCGGAACAGCTCGGACGCCAGCCGCATCTCGAGTCCAGTCCACATCCAAGTCCAAGTCGTATCCACCGATCGATCAGCAGTAGCAAAGTGTGTATTATTATCCGAATAGTATAGAATATACAGAGTTATACAATGACCGAACTGGCAGATCGGATCCCCCATATATCTGCCGCTTTTCCATGTCCTTTGGTGTGAGTGTGTGTGTGTGCGTGTGAGTTTCCGTAAAGGTTAAGCCAAAAAAAAAAGGAAATAAAATAAAATAAAGTGTATTCCCATTTTTTACATTTTCTGGATTGCTTGAATAACTAAAGATATATATGCTATGCAGATAGAGATACAGATAGGCACAGATACAGATGCACGGGTAGAGATAAGTCGTAGATCTTCGGCTCGTTGAAATTGAATAAAATTATATATATATGTTTTTCATTTCAAAAACGAAAAGCGAGAAAATTTTTAGAACATTTTCAAGGTGAGTTTATTTATAGCGGCCGCGGAATGGCTGCTGGCTGCTTGCTGCTGGCGCGGATTGGATTTTGCTTCCTCGCGCAGTCAGTCAGTCAGCTAGTGACCACCAGCCAGATACAGATACAGATACAGATATCTGCGCCATACACAGATTGCGAAAGTGTTTGGCGCCACAATTTCTGAGACATTCTGCAACATGAAAAATACATACCCGAGATATTTATTATTAATGATGAAGTGGCGGGGGGCGCGGGGGCGGGGGCTCTAGGTCGCCAAACGACGGCAAAGAAAATATAGAAAAGAAAGAAAGAAAGACACAAAATTATCTTTCACTTGGCAGGCAATTGCTTGTGCGATTTCCTTGGCTGCTCTTTCTAGTCTTTCCTTTTCGCTTGATCTATTTTCGGTGAGGCTTGCGCTCTGCTCTCTCTGTCACTCTCTCGATCTCGCTTGCTCGCTCGCTCGATCGCTGATATCACGTATGCGCAGTGACTGCTCTCATTCTCCATTTGCCATCCAGCAGTGGGGTCTGTGATGTAATTCTACCAATATTCCTGAGGTTTCCCCATCGATTCTTTTGGGGTTAGAGTTCAGTGAACCCCTTGACCATCATCAGTCACTCACTCGACGAAACCAATCAATCACCCAGCCAATGCACCTCTGTAGAGCTCTACAGAAAAACAGTTCGTCACCCGCCCAATTATATGTAGTGGGGCTGTTGAATCCAAGGGTGGGCCGATAAGCCCCGCCATGAATGGGCCTTCCATAAATATTTGTGAGCTAATGCCCGGCTACTGTGCAAGATCTACGCGTAGACATTGCATGAATGAATCGCCCTTGTGTTTGCACGCCTCTCAGCCTTTCAGTCGTTCAGCCTTTCATCGCGTTTATCAGTTCGTGTCGCAATTAATTATCAAGTGGATCGGTTAAGAACTCTGCCCGCTGCTGTCTGCAGTGGGGGATCGTAAATTAGGGCCGCCAAGCAAATGTTGCCAAGCTCATTAGAATGCCCCAATCCGACGCATTCACATCCTGCTTCCCGGCCAACAGGCAAACAGGCAGCAAGGCAGCAATGAAGGCATTCCCCGAGTGCGTGACAATATTTCATGGCTCGACTTCGTGCAATCACTATACCATACATATACGATTTATATGTGTGCTCTGTACTCAGGGGGGGGGACTCTTGGGAGAGGGGCAGACATGCTCTACATGCTCTACATATTTTCAAACAGCTTTGCGTATATTTTAATTAGTGCTCCCCTCCGCAGCAGTCGCCACTCCCCCAAATTGCATTGGCATTTTGCTTTTGCAGAAAATCATTTCTCAAGAATTTAACCTTCATGAACTGCCGTGGTTGCTGGGTGGCTGCTGCATGCCCCTCAGCGCGCTGAGGCGTGCATATATTGTATTTCTCAGTGCATTTCAGGGTTCGTATGTCATTCACAAACCAAACATTGGGCGAAACAACGCGAAACAAGACCGAAAGACAACAATTAAAGAGCATTCGAAGCGAGCTCGCTAGGAGAGGGAGAGGGCGTACTGCGGAGGGCATACAGCGGTGCTTCGTGGCTGCAATGACCTCATTCGGTCTCTGATCTTGAAGTCTCCTGAAAATCTACGCTTGTGGGATATATTTTTTCTGCTTTCTAGTCATGAGAATCCTCGCTTATTTCCTTCCACCTGTGGAGCCTCATCTCGTTGGGGGGAATCCTCTGCGCTCCCCAGCCCTGACCTTAACTACTCGCAGCTGCAATGGTGCCCCGCTTATCTTTCGGCATCACTTAGTCACTTTCCAATACGCAACGAATATTGCCAGATTTTCGGCTGGCACACTTTCGCAGAGACAGAGAGACGCGCAGCCCACGCGACGAGCGGCGGGGGAGTTACACAATACGGAGAGGAGAGCAGTCGAGTATTCAAGTGTTCGAGTAGCAATTTGCGTAAAAGTAATCACGTATCCGACGCCTCGCAATTATATAACCGCAATGCGTTCAAAATAAACACCCACAGACAGAGACAGAGACACAGACAGAGACACAGCGCAGGCAGAGATCCGCAGATTCCACAAAGAAAAAGAAGTGCAGACACCAGTGTGTCCGGAACGGACACGGACTCCACTTGGGGCCAAATGAAGCTCTCGCACTCGCACTCGCTCTCTTTCTGCACCACAAACGTGACTGGCAAACAATTTTCAGTTTCATCGCCTCGCAAAGAGCCACAAAACCCATCGCGATGGCCAGTGGATAGATAGAGGGGGGGATGGGGAATGTGGATTGGGGCTCGGGTTAAGTGGTCTTGCAGCGACGCTTCGCTTGGGGGAAAACCCGCATCGCCGAGTGGAGCCGAGCCGTCGAGAGTCCCGCTTTTGTTTATGCATTTAACAAACCGAAAATATATATTTATTTTGGCTAAAACGCTGAACAAATTATAATTCTCATGCGGCGCGCGGTCATAAATCACAACGTGCAACATTTACGTGCATTTTATTTTCAGGGGGGTGTGGGGGGGAAATGGCTTCCCAGGCAGGAATCGAGAATTAATTACCTCAACATTTGCAGAGCATTTAAAATGTTTATTGGGCAATGTTCGGGGGCTGCCTAAAAGACATTCCAATCCAATTCGATTTTCATTGGAAAAATATTGTATTTTGTGTCGGAAACCTATTTTCGCTGGCCTTACCTTCCCAGAAGCGCCCCCACGGGGCAACCGCACTCGGACGTATTTATTTGCTCAACATTGTGGATTTCAGATTTTGGTTTTCGGTTTTCGGTCTTCAAACCGAATCTATTTCGATCGACAACCGAAAAAGACGTCAATGCCAAAGTCAGAAATTTCAAAATGTGATTGACGACAGCCCCAGAGGCCCCCACAAGGCACATTCACAACGAAAGCGAAAGCAAAAGCAAAAGTATCTCAATCTGAATCTCAATGAAAATTACTGCGGGGCCGAGAGCCGCCATCCATAACCTTACCCTTGCTGACCCTGGGCAGCAGCCTTCTGCCGCTTAGGACGAGGCGGAGGAGAGGCAGAAAACTTTCTGGGTGAACCATTAATAGAGGGGCGGGCGACTGCAGCTCGGATTACGTCGTGATGCTGCTCCCAAAGAGATGGCGAAAGCGTAGGAACACTCGAAATAGTTTCGTTTCGTTGCGCTGCGAGATGATATTTTTAAGAAGCCGAAAGTGACACTTGTCCATGTCCACAACGACGGCTGACAAATTGTTTGTTGAGGCAAACATTTCAGATGTTTAGCATTTCATTTAGTTTCTGATTAATACGCATCCAAAAGATGCGATGCTTACACGGAGCGGGATCCAAATGGGGAGCCACACAAATGGGGGCAGAGGGCAGAGGCATGTTTCGACAAATTCATTCGAGTGTTTCCAATGTTCTCAGAATGTTCGCTGGATGCTGACTGCTGGCAGCCAGGAACCGGGCCGAAACGAGTCCGTCCGTCGCGTCGGGCCCAGCACTTTGTCAGCCTTAATTGCAGCACTTTGTAAAGTGTCACAGCGACGGCGTAGGGCCACGGAGGGCTGGGGGACATGCAACAAGTGCCTGTGAGCCGCCTCCCAAAAATGGAGCAAGCTTTTGTCTATTTTCAATTGAGAATTGTAGCTGCCATTCCAGCGGAATGGTGGCATTATCTTGCTGGCCCGATCTGGCACTCACCCCCCAGCACCCAGCACCCACCACCCTTCACCCCACCTCATTTAGCGAGGGAAATTTGCATTTTCCGATTGCATTTCGGTTAATCGCATTTTGTTAACCCATTAAAGCCTACCAATTATGCACAAAAAGGTAATTACAAACAGCGGAAAACACACGGACACACACACACACAAAAAGCGAGACAGAAACTGCAAAATGGAAACAGAAGAAAAGAGAGAAACACACAACGAGGAAGAGGGGCAGAGGGAGAGCGAGTCAAAGCGAGTGGGATAGAAGAGGAGAGGCGGCGGGAAATAGTTTTCAATTAATTGCATTTTGTTCATTAATGTTAAATCAAATGGCAAATCAATTCCAGACTGTATCTGTTTCTGTCTCTGTGTCTGTGTCTGTGCCTGTGTTTGGGTCTCCGTTCGATAATCTTGTTGACTGCATAATGAGCTCCAATCGAGTGGATAAAGATGATAAGCGATAGAGAGAGAGGCGGAACTAATTAATTCTGAGAGAGTTGGATGGAATATCTATCAATAGATATGAAATATATTTCACTTAAAGAGCAATCTGTGTTATAGTATTCCATGAACTACAAGAAATATTCTAACGAAAGAGTTGCAGCATCTCTCTACAGCCTCTAGCGTGTGTGTTGTTTTTCTATGACAAACAAAGTGAAAGATATCCCAGATATCAGCGTTCAGAGTGGTCTGTAGATAAAGCTATCAAGGCAGATAATGTGCTGTTCCCGTTCGCATAGATAAGTGATATGTTTCGCTTTTTTATAGATATCTCTCTAATTTTTCTGTACTTAAAGCTACGATTCCCAAACGAAACTAACGCAAAGTTTAAATTAAATTTTCACACAAAATCCCACTCAAAGAGCAGATTGACGTGCCTATTAAATTGTCATTATCTATGCCACATAATCGTATGGAGAAAGGAATGGGTAGGGGGGTTAGACTCCTCTTTGCCCCGCCCCCAGTTCTATGTACTTTGTGCGGCTAATTAAATAAATGCGCTGATAATTACGCTTTATTAGCTCAGAACAACTAATATGGCATTAACTATTCCAGTGACAGATTTAAAATTATATTATTTCGCTCTTTTTTATTATTTATGCTCGAACTGCTCCCTGATTCTGGGCTTTTCGTGTGCGGTGCACACATCTATTTGCGTTGGTTTTAATCGCATTGTTCGCTGGAGAAGAGAGCGGAGAGCGGAGAGCAGAGTGCTGCTTTGTGCAGAAAGTTTAATTTATGGGATTTGGTTTTTTGATTGTTTTCTATTATATTTAATTACATTTCGCCCCCAGAGGCTCCTCGGCCCCCCCTCCCCAGCGCCGTATTCCCCATCGATGGGTAAATAATGTGATATCCGGGCCATATTTATGGCGACATTTATCGCAATGCTTTATTTCTGTTTTTCAGCTGCTTTAATTCCGTTTACTTGTCGTTATCGAAACTCGACACAAAAAAACAGTACAACCGATCCCGAACAAAGAAAAAACCTCGTCAGAGCGTAGCTTCTGTTTCGGAATCTGCATATGGATAGCTGCCGCATTAAATGCACTTTTTTTTTTATATACAACTTAATAAATATTTACCCTGCCATGTGACATATGCCAGCGACCACATTTTGCATGACTGTGCACCGAGCGACGGGGCTCCACGACTCAGAGCTCTGGGCTCAGGGGAATAACCCCCGCCCCGCCCCGGAACAGAACAGAACGTGCTAGGAGAGGAACTTAAATTGAGTTTTAGGCAGATCGGCGGTGGCGGGGATAACTACATATCTCTGATTGGAATGCGCATTGAATCTCGCTCATCGCGAAATATTAATCAGTTTTTGCTGCACGAATAATTATAAATCCTATACAGGGAAATCAAATTGCCGCATAAACCCCGCCGACTGGGCTTATGCACGCAGCAGGAGGCGGGGGCACTCGTCTATAGAATTTACATATTTTATATGCGAAAATTCATATTTATGCAATTACAGGCAAATATTTGAAATTGCCAATTGGGGAAAAAGTTTCGAAACAACAAAATAAAAACCAGAGAAAAGGCTTAAAGCGAGTGGCTGGGTAGCAAGATACCCTGTAATGCGCAGGGGCTTCTAAGTTAGAGGTTATCTCACAGCAATTTATAACTGTACCCAAGCGGACTGTCACATGGGGGGACGAATCGAATATACCCTTGATACTCTATGGGGATGGTATAGGGCGGAATGGGGCTCATAAATCTACCCTCGATATGGAATTATTTCATCAGGGTTGCATGGAATACTCTTTGCGGAGTTCGGGACGCAGTCAAAGGGAGGATTACAATGTGGTAATGAACTTATGCCCCACCTGTCGACCACCAGCTGGGTTGCAGCATGAGTCCCCCCCCCCCACCCACCGCAGCTGCCTGTCAGCAAAACCCTCTCCCCACAAAATAGACATGCAAGCGATTCGTGAGCTGTGTCTGTGTACACGACGTGTGTGCGAGTGTGTGTTTTCCATTCAAAAAAAATTGCCACATTCAATGTCACTTGCATTCTTTTGGTGCTCTCTCTGCCGCTCTCTCCCTCTCTTGCGCTCTTGCTGACAGAGCACTTGAAAAGCAAAGCGCCAAAGCGAAGAAAATAATCACAAAAGGAACTGCAAAAGAAAGCAACAACAGCAACAACAAGAAGAACAACAACAACAAGAATATGCATGACAAAGTGTCACTTTTGTCAGCTATACCATCTCTCTCTCTCTCTCTCTATCGCCATCTCTTTCTGCTGTTGCGTGCTTTTGTGCCTAGTGCAAAAATATTAAAAATATCAAAGAATCAGACAAGAGGAATGTGTGTGTGTGTGTGTGTGTGTGTGTTTGCCATACACGTACAGTGGCGGTCAAAAGGCTAGCACTGGCACTGGCCACTAGTGTCAGATTTTGGGTTCGGTTTCCCCTTGCAGTTCCAAATTAAATCCCTCTAATAATTGATTGGGTTAAATTCCTTCACCTTGCTTTTGTTTTCTAACACGTTGAGCTGCACTTTTGCTTTAATTTTGGTGGAGAAGAAAACATCTTGGCACTGCTATTATTTTGACTGCATGCAAGTACAGTTGTGCATGTGCATGACAAGCCAAAACAGAAGTTTCCCCGTTGTATTTTTTGTGCGCTTTTCTTCTGGGCGCTGCTGCATCTCTTTTTTTTTTTTTCAAATACTCAAGTGTTTTGATGCACTGACAGCTGCAGACATCTCTGTGTGTGTGTGTGTGTAGGTGTGGGTGGTGGTTGGGAAAACTTTTTTCCGCGCTTGATAAGCGCCGTGTATGGCAAAAAGTCGTCGAGCCGTTGAGTTACGCCCATTTAGCACGCGCATTGCATTAGACAGCCTGAAGAGCAACAGAGTTAGCAGGGGGGCTGGGTGCGGGGCTGGAGGGTGGCATGTCCTGGCAGCCGCAAGCACGAGCGCACACATGACGTCACGTCACGTCACGTTGCATCAGTGCAGGAAGCAGTCAAATCAAAGCGAGCATCGGGCTACCGACACAGAGCACACCCTGTTGTAGTCTACAGGGTGCTCCCTACTACTCGATCAGGGAATGTTCTCTGAGTACTCGTGCGTGGCTGCGGCATTCCTTGCCCACTGCGATCTATGGCCCCTCGAGTGAAACATCCTTGGCTGTGGCTTCCCCGTGCGTGTACCCCTTTCGCCACTACAGGGTACACAGAAATCACTCGGCCCTCGGCTGAATTTTAACAATCCCCCCACTGCTCTCGATCCCCTCTGACAACTTCAGTTTCACTCAGCAGCAGCCAAAGTTTAGTTTTGGCCAGGCCAACAAAAGCGCGTCAGGCGCACAAAAAACAGCACCAAAGAAAGAGCAGAAAAAATAAGTTTTCGAGGGAAGAAATGGGGGAAGAGAGTCAGGAGAGAGTGAGGAGTGGTGTGGTGTGGTGTGGTGTGGAGAGGGTTGAGTGAAAAAAAAAGCGCTGAGCAGTTTGAAGTGTACGTGAAATTTGCATAAATGCGAAATCAACGCGTTCGCTACTTGGCGCCCCACTCCTGCTGCGTTGCCGTTGCCGTTGCCAGCCCCTGGGGGCAAGGAAACTGCCGACCACGAGGCCATGCCCCACCAGACCAGAGCACTTTGCCACACATATGGCTCTATGGCTCTATGGCTGTATAGCTGTTGCTGGGGCATTTGCATGGCTTGTTATTCCTCGACAGTTGCTCGACTGCGTTTTTTTCCACTCCTAATTCCAGTCGCATCCAACTTTTGCCTGTTAGTGGGTGAATGTCGCTGCGGCTGTCGCTCTGGAGCAGAGGCTTCTCACTTTTGTTTGGCCCAAAGAGCCAAACACATCAACAGCAGTCACACAACAACAACAACAACAACAATGGCCATGTCCATGTGTGAGGGTGACGAAGCTTTAGATACCCTAAAAGATTCATCGCTGATAAGTTTCCTCCCCGTTGCCAGCATCCCATCAGCATCGGAATACCCTCTGTCGAAGGGCATTAACATCTTTGAAGTAGTTTCTCGCTTCTTCGGGGGGTTTCGGGTGCCACTCGACTCGCCTCGCCTCGAGTCGGGGCCAGCAAAAGGGAAGATGGAAGCTGCAAACGCTGTAGCTGCCTCACTCGAGTGCCTTTTAATGAGCTGTTGGCCATGCAGTTTATTAATGTGCCGAGAGGGAGGGGGGGGAACCCAGCAAGAGGCAGACACAGACACAGCCGCAAATGCACAACAGCTACAGGAGGAATTTGTTTAGAGTTACGCGTAGATTGTGTGTGCTGCTCATTAGGGGGCAGGGAGGGGATGGGAGGAGTGGATGGATCCCCTGGCCAATTGATAAACATATTCAGGTGGAAATTGATGTGCAGCCAAGAGTAAACAACCGAAAAGTAGGGCAGAAGGAGAGTAGAGTGGAGCCTCCACTTTGGGGTAGGGGAAATCTCCGTGAAGCCAGTATGGCCGTACGTCCAGCAGAAGCTCCACTGTGCATTTTGGAAAGCTCGCTTCGAACTCCATTAGGGAGTGTCCAGTTGTCCGTTTGGACACTTAGATGAAGCAGGGGGGGGATATTCGTTCGATGCTTCGACGTTTCTTGAGCAGCGTGCGAAATGGCCAAATCGAATCGAATTTTCGACCCCAAAACTCCCTTTCCGCTCCGCTCCTCTCCGCTCCTCTCCTCTCTACTCCCTTTCCTATTGTTTGTAGTCTCCTCTCATCGAGCACCGTTCACCATGACATCATCTGTGGCAGCAACAGCAGCGGCAGCAGCATCATCATCATCATCGACTTTGACATCTGATGGCTCCACTTGGGTTCGGGTTTCGGTTTCGTGGTTCGCTTTCCTTTTTATATTCTTTTGTCTTCGCTGTTTTTCGCTGTTTTCTTTGCTGCTTCTACTTCTAGTTCCATTTCGCTGTTTTCACTATTACTGTTGTTGTTGGAAGGGGGGTGCAGAGAGCGGAGGGTGAGCAGGGGGCAACTACTAATGACACGAGATTCAAAACTGCTTTAGATAACAGCGCAGGGAATGAGGGGTGGGGGGGCATGCGTGTGTGGGGGGTGCAAAAATCAATTTTATTCCTCCGGCCATTTCCACAATGTTTCCATTGCCAGTGGCAGGAAATCGGCTTACAATTTCTCTCTCCCTCCCTCTCTGCCCCACTGCCACTCTTCTGGCCACAATAACTTTTATTCAATTTCTGCGAATTTCAGTGTTTTGCTCTGCCTGCCTGCGAAAATGTGCTGGCCATAAATCTTTGGAATTACCGCATGCAAATTGATTTGTTGCTCTCGCGCCTGAATCAAAAATGCAGTCCATGCAGCGCAGAGGAAGGGCGTGGTGGTGGTGTGGCAGGTTGCACGAGGGGCACAAAGGCATAAATAAATTGTAATTTGCCAATTGTGTGCATGTGTGCGAGCAAAAGTTATTAGCGACAGGGCACCCGTATCGATGTCTCACTGTAGTGTTCCAGGAAATGGCCAACGTATCGCCCCGCCCCTGCCCACCGCCACTGACTCGTTATTAGTCATGAAGCTGCCCTGGGGATTCGCCCAAAATGGCCCAGAGGCCTGAGGTTTGATTTTGGTTCCGGATCCACTGTCCACCGTCCACCGTCGTCCCTTCCGTGTCTGAAAATCAAATAATTTGTTTGCTAATTGTCGCTGGCATATATGGGAATGGAGAGGAGAGCTGCTCCAAGCCAGGCAGCAGCTCCGCTCTAGCGAAAAACCCTTCATTTATTTAACATTTATTGGGCGGGATCTCTGCCGTGCACTCTCTGCTCATGTCACTCCCCTGCTCGTGTCTAGCTTGTCAATGGGTTGTCAGCCGCAAAGCATCCTTTGGCCAAGAGCATTTGAGCCAGTAATTAGCCAGGAATGCTACAGCCAGCTCCAGCTCCAGCTCCTCCGCCTG
Organism: Drosophila ambigua; assembly: GCA_018150905.1. Lineage (NCBI taxonomy): Eukaryota > Metazoa > Arthropoda > Insecta > Diptera > Drosophilidae > Drosophila > Drosophila ambigua. The sequence goes on along the minus strand of JAECWS010000001.1, from coordinate 6,738,136 downwards.
CTGCTCCTGCGGAACGTGTTCATCCTGGCACTTTCGTGTTGTTGCGCTTTTCCTTCTTTCAGTCGTCTGGCACTTTGAATCTCTGGCTTTCTCTCTCTCTCTGTCTCTCTCTCTCTGAGCTTTTCGCATTTATTTAATATTTTAATTAAATTATTTCTGTGCATGTGCATGCCCCACACGTGGGTGGGAGGGCTGGTTTTTGGTGGGGGGGGGGAGGGTTCGCTGGGGCGTCTAATGGGCCAACTTCATGGGGCACAAAGTATTTACATGCAAATGCCGTCAACGTGTTACGGCCTCTGCCTTGGCCTGAGCTCCGAACCTCAGAGAGCCAGGACTGCTGGAGTCCTGAAGTCGGAGCTGTATCTGCTCCACGGAACCGTAGCTCTGGCTCCGGCTCTGTCTCTGGCTGTTGGCTGTGGCTCTGTTCCATGGCGCCATTACCACCCGCACTTAACGTTAATTAAACTGCTGTGTGTGCTAAAATGTCTCTTTTCCATATGTGGTACTCTCGCATCCGCATCTACCAGCCCCCAGCCCCCAAGCCTCCTGCTCGCTGCCAGCTGCTGTCGTTTTAATAGCTTAATGTAGTTACTTCCACTTTGAGTGTCTTCCACATGCTCTTCCACAAGCGGAGCGAAAGAGAGCGCCAGCCAGCCAGCACAAAGAGCAAAGGAGACGGAGACGGACATATGGACATATGGTGGGACAGGGGGGAGACTGGGTGAGAACAGACGCAGCAGCAAATGTGTCTTTGCTAATAAAAAACACAACACTCAGCAAAATTGTTATGCAGCAAACTAAATCAACAGACGCCTCTCGTACCCTGCATAGCCCCACCCAAACCCGGCACGGCAGACGCACATACGGCGTACAAATTACAAAGCTATGAGGGACAGGAGGGCAAGAGGGCCCCGAGGGGCAGGCGGGAAGCCCATGTAAGCCACACTTACAACACGGCTCGGCTCCCAGCATGTGCCATTTCGGTGGGCGCTTGCTTACAGCACTCACTGTGGCCACCGCCAGTGCCGGCCCCACTGCAGTTAGCAGGGGAGTGCAGGCAGTGCGAGTATCTGTGTGTGCAAAAAAAAAAAGGGGCGATATCTAACAAAGTTTAACTCGTTTTATGTCGAGTGCCCTATAGTACAAGACCCCGGGGAGAGGAGTGCTCGGCCCTTGCAGCAGAAGGACATGCAGGAGCAAGGATATACATAAGTACACAAATATGTATGAGAATACTATTCTTAAAATACAAAAAATGAAAAGCCAGCAGAGAAAACAGAGGTGATGCCTAGCACAGCTGCTTGCCAGCAGGGATCTGCCTTAGAAGCCATTTGCAGGGCATTCGACAGGTCGACCCCTCCTCTGGGTGGCAGAGCCTTGCAGTCAGTGAGCCGAATGTTTGGGCACACTCTCTTGGGAGCTTTTCTGCATACGAACCTGCCACACAGGACGGGGGCAACCGGAGGCAGCTGCAGCTGGCACCCAGAGTGTAGCACGAGTCCCAGTCCCTGTCCCTGGTGTCGACTGGTGTCTGGGACTGGTGGCGGGATTAGCCTGGACATTGCTGAATAATGTCTTTATTAGTGAGCACCCCCCCAAAAAAGGGCAGCAATCTCGGACTCCCCCTGGTCGCTGCCTTTCGGTATTTTTTCGTGTGTGTGGGTTTCTGATTTCATTAATTAGTCGACGTACGTGATATCCAGCAGCAGACATTATTATTATTTACGCTATTTATTCCCCCCTGCTCTCCCCCTCTGTCTTACAGTCTGCGCAAATAGAAAATGGCCCAACCACAACTGCTGCAAGTGAAGCTGTCACGTTTCGATGCCCAGCCCTGGGGATTCCGGCTGCAGGGCGGCGTGGACTTTGCCCAGCCCCTCCTCGTCCAGAAGGTAAGTGCCACATATTCGTAACCCCAACAGCAACAACAAAAAAAACAAACTAGAATATACATAGAATAAAAAATATATTCTCGGTTATCGCAAGCGATTGATAAATGGCATTTTGGTGTCCGAACAACGAATGCGGGGCCAAAAACGCGTGAAAATGAAACGAAAATTCGTTCGGGGCAGGAAAATATGGAAAGCGAGCGGCAAAAAGCATATTAGTTGAGCAGTTAATTTATTTATGCGTTTAAGTGCTTCGCTTTGCGTTCAAAAATAAATCCGCGGCTATGGGTTTGCGCTCTTTTTTATTTTCGCCTGTTTTTAATTTTTCGTGCGATTTTTGCGCACGTTACCCACAACAAATGAGTTTTATATTTCCCATTTTCCAACGAATTTCCGCTCGCCAAACTAATTTGAACACAGATACAGCGACACACACACACACAGACACACACACACAATCATAGATGGTCGCAAAACCAAACGAAATTTGTTAAACATTCATAAAAGATTTTTGAACAATTTTACATTTGTGGCGACATGCCACACAAATTTCTCTGCTAAATCATTTTGACAACTTTATGAGCGCGCGAATACATTGAGCAGGGGGATCTAGTACAGTGCGTTACACGGCTTTAAGGCTGTTATGTTTTAGGCTTCCTTTAGCCTCTGTTCTTAAAGAGCGCTCATAGTTGGCTTTCGAAGTGTACACATGGCTAAGGGTACAGTCTGCCAAGTGATTCAATATTATTCATCATATTTCCAATCATATTTCTCCGCACGGGAAAGCGGGTTTAAAGTGAATTCGGGCACGAAACGGGGAACGGACTCGAATGAATCAGACAACCGTGAATCGCCCATAGAGCGCCCTATCAGCGCCCCGGCGCGGAATCCACAGTTTCGTTTCTGACTCAGACTCAAACGCAGACCCATTCCCCTCCCCTTACCTTCGCTCTGTCCATCATGTCTTATCAGAAACCAATGTCAGTGGGAGAGTGGAGGGCATGCTCCGTATTGTGCTCGTCATAAATAGAATTTCTGCCATCGGAATGGTATGCGCAAGAGAAGGGCAGGGGCAGGGGCAGACAGGCTTTGTATTTGTGGCATTGCTGAAATTATTGATTCAGAGACATATAGAAATGTAGGTAATTGTCCCCCCATTTCCCGCCATTTGCCACCCCCCACCCAACGGATGTAGAGTAAATACTTTGCTGCGTTCCAAATGGAACGTGAAACAGAAATAAAACACACAAATTTCTGTGTTATGTTTGCTTTGGCATTACAAATGGGTTCCACACGGCATTCGGGCTGGTGGGGGTCTGTGGGGCCTATTTAGGCTAGTGGGCGTGGCACGTGCTAAATGCGCAATTTTCTATTTTAACAGCTGTTTTCGGTGTCAATGCCGCCGACATGGGGCCGCCACTCCCTCCTCCCACACAGCAGAGATATGTATTTAAAGAACGAACCCGTACTAGAATGGAAATCCGTTTAAATTGATTTGTTCCGCGTCATCCATCAATTAAAATCAGACACTCCACGCCGCCTGTCGCGTCGTCCTGTCCTCCAATTAGTGGCATCCACAGCGACGTTCACAGCAGCGGCATGCCACCGTCCCTGTCAATTAGCCAACGAGCACGAAGGCCGCAAACAATGTTGGCCAAAAGTGCATCAGTCAGGAGCGATTTATGCGCCAATCACAAAGCATCAATTTAACGCAATTTGAACAATTTGAAATGGAAATATTTATGGACTACACGACTCCCAGCAGTCCCCATGCCAGTCCTCGGGCATTGTTTGGTTTGTCTGCTCATAAATCGCAGTGGCAGGGCCCTCCCTGAACTATCCTGCCCATGCTGGCTGACCTGTCAGGGACAGGATTCGCTGCCATCGTTTTTAGAACACTTCAAGCTCAATTGAATTGAGAATGGCGCACTTAAGTCGCATCCTTCGGCAGGATGGAATGCCGTTTCTGCGTAAAAACTTTCCTCGTAATGAGCTCCTGCGTTGCCAGGACACCAGGACAGCAGGACTTCAGGACACCGAGTCCTCTGCAGCGGAACTCTCGACTCAAGTCGGCTCAAACTGAGCATTGCCACTCGGGGCGGGGAGGAGTGGAGGGCGTGCACCTTGACAACAAATCATCGTCTCAGTCATCATCAGCATCCAATCATGTCAACTTCTTCAGCTCTTCAGCTGGCGGAGTCCTTTATCCTCCTGCTTTCATCTGAGGAGCAAGCAAATTGGTTGCTTTAAACGCTGCCACAGCTCATCAAGATGCAACACACGAGTCCCAGCCGCATCCCCCCCTCTCATTAAAACACAGAGACAGAGGGAGAGAGTGAGGGGTTCGCCAGGAGCACATAAAAATAAGCTACTGAGCTGCTTAAATCGGATTAATTTATGATTTCTCGCTGGGCGGATGTGAGTAGCTCCGAGGAGTCGTCCAGTGTTCACTTCCAATCGAGGACATGGACGGAACCGCTTCGCAATGAAGTCCTCGTCTGTCAGTCGTCCTGTCCTGTCCTGCCCTGTCCTGTGTGTGTTATAAGCTGTATGCTCGCGGATTTCCAGCCCGGCATCGGCCCACACAAAGGGCGAGTCCAGCCATGGGCGAATGGGGAGCAGAAGCCACGTTTATATTTCATTATCAAGAGCAGAGTTCGTTTTGGGGCCAAAGCGAAAAAACAGCGTCACACAAAAGGCCAAAGTCAAATAAAAGCGAAAGCCAAAAGCTCCATCCTCGGACTGTGCAACCACATCCGTACAAATAATGGAACAATAAGTAATACAAAAGCGTAAATTCGGCTTACTACAAATTTGCGCTCCGTGGCCAAAGAGCACTCGTCCACAGTCCAATAAAAAAAAAACAGCAGCCAGCGGAAGGAGGACAGTCGGATAGCGGCAGCGACAGGGACGGGGACGGCGGCATCAGTGTCGGCTATTAGCCAACTTAAAGTCTAGACAAGCCGAACAGGAACGGGCGCGCAGGTTGGTCGCCCGGTGAGAGCGGGGCGAGACCAAGGACAGTGGATAACAAGCTACTGACGGCATCCAAGGCAACAGACGACGGCTTTCGGATGGCAAATCCAACTCACACATGTGCAACCCATCCCCCCATCCCCCCACCACACCCATTTCCTGCCTCTCAGTCTGCGTTTGGCTCATGCAAATCTGTTTTTGGCTGATTTGTGTACCCTCAAGTGAGCGGGTCATGCGGATTTATCCAAGAGATGCAACAATTATGAAAATTGAACAAGTGGCAGATTAACGCACTGCAGCAGGAACGATCTGTGAGCCAGTTGCAACGCAGCGACAGATCTTTGGATTGAAAACGCGTCAAGGGTATCCACAGTTCCGCGTCGCCCCAGTAAAGTTTTGGGGCATTTTTTTTTTTGGTTCAGTTTCGCTTTGGTTCTGTTTCTGCTTGTTTTTCGGGCTTGTTTGTTTGGATTCTCCCGGAATCTGCACCTCCCCCTGCTGGCCATTAATTATTTGACTCCTGTCTGGGACTGCCTTTGTGTCCGTGTTTGTCTTTGGCCCCGAACTATGCAGAATTCATAATTCTGCTCTTGGCATACCCTATGCGGGCGAGGCCATGTCCCTGCAGTTCCGTTTCAGTGGATTCTGCTTGCATCGAGGGTATTTGGGGTGCCTTTCGCGCCAGCACGTACGCAGTATCCCTCGCTTTGATTGGGCATCCTTTGCAATTGAATGTGAGCATGCCCGACCCCCAGGACACCCTTCTGCTGCGGTTGCCGGGACAACATTGAGTGCCGTTTGCTTTCAATTGTTGAATGTCGATTGTACTTGCACTTTTCTCCGGCCACAGTCGACCGCAGCAGGCGCCCACATGTCAACATAATGAGGGAGGCCAGAGGCAGGGGACACCTGTGGCACGTGGCCAGCGGCATGAGGCTTGAGGCTGAGGGGAGTTGGGCAATTCCTGATGTCAAGACATCTCGGGCTGCGGTGGCTCACAATTTACTTGGACATTTTATTAATTGCAACACCGGGCAGCAGCAGCAGTCAAAACCAAAGCTGCAGATACATGAAAACTGCATTTGTGCAGTTGGCAGGAAAATGCACAATGTACAATGTGCATTGTTGTTGAATTTTGTGTTGCGGTTTGTCTCCCATGAGCAGGAGATTGCGTTGATGGAGATTCAGATCGAAGGAATGAGGCAGCCACAGAATTGCATTGCATTTGGATTTGTATTGGGAGGAGGAGCAGCAACAGTCTGAAGACTGAAGACCTGCCTGCCCCTGGCTAATGCCTCAGTAATTATCGTTCGAGCGTTAATTGATTTAATAAACGGGCATGTGGCTGCGGCTCTCGGTTCAGCTTCAGCTTCCCGTGATTCATCTCTGTCACTCCCCCCAGTCGTCCACAAAAAGCGTAATTGATAAAAGCTGTACACACGGGTACACACAAGGGGGATATGGGATACGATACGATAGCCAGGATACAAGTACAACAAAAAGGATAACCAGACAGTGATTAAGTGCCCGGCTCTGGATCTGGATCTGGGACTGCATGCAGGATGCGTTGCGTTCTGTTCCGTCAGCGGCGTTGCCTTTCCGCATTTGATTGATTATCAATTTTCACCGGTCACATGCGCTTTAAGGCTGTCCATGCCCATGCCCCTGGCCCGTGGATGCCCGTGGACACACCAATCGAGGACTTCCTCTCCAGTGACTGGCCGCATCGCATTGCATTGCCAATTTAAGAGTGTTGAAATTTATTGAACAATTTTCTGCAACTCCACATTAACGTTGGTTGTGTGCCCACATCCACAGCTACATCCGCTGCCGCTGCCGCACCAGAGACTGCAGTCGGCTGTTGGCGCTTCCGTTTTATTTCATGCCTCATGCCTCAGAGATGAGCAGGAAGCCGCGTGAGTAGCGGCACCCCAAAGCTCTGGCGAACGCACACCTACCTTGTGGTCATGGAGTCTGCCTCTCACGTTTGCATCGCTGCCCCAAAAGCAGGTACATGGCTCCTGCAACGACGGGCACGAGCACGGGTACGAGTACGAGTATCTTCAGTCGCTTTAAGGCTGAAGTTCACTTGCACTTCATTGCACAAATACTGATGCTGGCACGACGAGTATCTCGTTCTAAAGCCACAAGCTGGAGCCTCGAGCACGTCTTATTTAGATTTATCCTGCCTGCTACGCTTCAGTTGAGTTGTCGAATTCGTGCCTCGTGCCGCATGGCTCATGCCTCTTCCTTTCTGCCGCCCCATCTCTTTCTCTGTGTGTGTTGGATATCTCTTTCGGCCTGGCTGGCTGGCTGGCTGGCTATATCTTTAATATATTATTGAATATTTTGTGGCCTGGACCGGAAATTGTACTAATGTCTAGCCAGTTCCCGGGCATGCAGCCTGCATCCTCCTGCCAGCATCCTGCTGCAGCCGCATGCAAAAGTCACATAAATTTGTTCTGCTTTTCCACTGGCGATGCTGCTGGCTGCTGCTGCTGCTACTGCGGCGTCTCCTAATCCTTGCGCTCAGCATATTTTTCCCAATTGTTGTTTCTGACTGCACTTACACACAAGAAAAGCATTCGCATTCGCATCCGCATCCTTGTGCGGAGAGAAATGGCTCCTTCGCTGGCTCCTTAGTGGGTTGCGGGATGTGTGTGTGTGCGTGTGTGTGTGCGTTTGTGTGCTCGTGTTTGTGTGCTATCTGCAGCCGTTTTGTTGTCCTTGCTTTTAAGTTGCATGTCAGCGAGCATAAATCCTTCAGTGGAAAATGATCGCTCCGCTGCACCCAGAGCAAGAGCCAGAGCCACAGCCTGAGCTGCACACACGCTCGAGTTACGAGTCCCTTGTCCCGATAGCAAGGAGTAAGCACCGCTCGACTCGACTCGACTCGAGTCCAAGCCAAGGAATTATTGGCCCTGCTCAACGCGCTGCATTATGTGCGCCATAAATATTTATAAGTTCCAAGGTTCCGCTCCACAACAAAACGTAAACGTTTAAAGTGCTCAACGATTCGGGGGTGGGGAATGGTGCGGCTTGAAACTCTTTCGGGCCGCGTTATTAGTCAGCTAATGCACGATACCTGCCCCATGGACATGATTCATTTGCATTTGGCTACCTGAAACGCCTGTGCCTTTGTCTTTGTTTCTGTCTCTGTTTTCCCAATCCTCGCATTGATATCTCTGTCTGCTCGGGCTCTGCTCTGAGTCACTGCTCAAGCATGTGGCTTTATCTCTCTTGCTCTCTGGTTGTGCCTCTGAGCTGCTTTCCACACTTGCTGGAGTCTCTGATTTAATTGTTGCTTAGTGGATTTTCGCAGCATCAACCCTGGCTAACGGCAAGCCAAGCGGAAACGGAAATTGCGCGCACACTTATCTGGCATCCTCCTCTGACTCCTGCCGCCGCCGCCGCCGCTGCTGCCGCTCCTGTCGGTTGGTTCTCTGGTTATCGCCGCTTCCTGTGCGTGCGTGTGCTAAAAGGATATGCCCGGCGCAAATTGCGTGCTGCGGCGTAATCGAAATAAATTATGAGCCCAACTTACATTGTGGCCAGCAGCCAGCAGCCAGGAGTGCCCTGGATCCTGGCCCTATCCGGCACGGGCTTTTAGTGTCTTGCTGGTGAGTAGCGATGCTCTGCTCGTTCCCCATTCGGCGAGACATGGACTAGACGGGGTGTGAGAGTGAGAGAAGTTTGCCTGGCAATTAGCTCCAGGTAAGCGGCTGCGATTTAAAGCCTCCTGGCCGTCCGCTGGACGGACTTGTCGCTAATGGCTGCATCATGGACATGACATATGCTGCTGGTATTATCCTGGCCATTATTTTATGCCTCGCTTTTTATGGCTCCATCTCGCTGTCACAGTTCCCGAGGGCATGCGTATTTGCCATGACGATATGTCATTGATTCTCAGTTAACGCAGGCGAGCCTGAGACAGGGCCAGAAGCCGAGTGGGGCGGCATCCCCATGACAGCCATTACGGACCCATGTCCTTCCACAGACTACAGCTTCTGCCGCTGCTCCATATCTTGGCGCTGCTTCTGTGTTGTGTGTGCCGTCGAGCGCCTTTGGGCCATGATATATTATGGCCTGTCTGTCTGTCGCCTTGGCTTGTTTATTTGTGTTATTTAGCCGCACCAGCGGGGGGAAATGGGAAATGCCAGAATTTTTATTGTTATGACGCATATCTGGTGTCCGTGTCCGTGTCAGGCTGCAGAGCATAGCCCTGAAATAGAGACCTCCTTGATTTACTTGTGATTTATTATATCGACTGGGGCCTTCAATCTAAATTGATTGAATATTTACTAAACGTCTCCGGCATGGCCCTCTAAATGGTCCGCAGCTGCGGCCTGTCGCCATCGATCCAGAGCCAGGGACTTTCCAGTCCTCTTTCGAATCTGCTCGAGTGTGGGCGACTCGAAAGTCTGCAAAGTCTGGGGAAAAAAGTCAATTTTGTTAATCAACACGAACGACTTAATCCAAATTGAATGAACTCGAACCTTGGTGCGCTGCCAAAGCGGATCAGCGACTACACATCATCACGGGGCGAAAATGTGAGAAATAAAAGCAAGCAAAAATTTACACATTTTTCGCATTTCCGCTCCAGCTCCTGCTCGGGCTGCTGCACGGGCTGCTGCTGGTGTTGATACTGCTCCTCCACGTCCATTGCCACGTGCTCTTTCCTCCCTTTTGGCTGCGAAACATTTGCCAATAAGTGACTACGGCTGCCAGCAGCTATCCAACCCCAAACCGAACCAAATCGGCTCAAGGCTCACAGAGCTCTCAGGTGAGGCCCAGAGGCCGAAAAAAAAGCGAAAATTGAAAAACGCAGCTGCCAGGGCCATAATAAAGCCAAGAACCCAACAAAAAGCAGTGCCAGAGAGCAAGTGAATCGGTTTTTGTAGAATGGGCGGACAAGTCAATGTCTGTTTGTGTATGGGTCGAGGTGTGGGTGTGGCAGAGCCCATAGCCGGCTCAGCCACGCTTGAGGTGATAATGTAATAAGCACTTTTTATGACCCAACAGGATTTAGACCTAAAATTCCAGCCAACACTCGACGAGGCGGCATTGTTCTGTCTGGAAAGTTCGCTAGTTTCGACGACCAACAGGCACATCCGGAATGCCATGGCCACTGCCCTAACCGGCCCCTACGTCCCGCTCACGCCGCTGTCCTGACCGGGATTTAGATTTCTGCCTGCAGTTGTTTGAGCTCAGCCGAACATATTGTTTCCCTTTTGTGTTTGCGACAGGCACAGGGCCAGGGCCAGGGCCAGGACTGGGGACTACGACTGCTAATTGGTAGCATTCCCATTCGTGCGGTGCCGCGTGCGCTGCATGTAAAAGGGATCAGTGCCGTGTGTGCAGTGGAAAATAAAGCAAATACCACACCCTCCGCCTTCAATTGAATGGGAAATTGCAGCATCTCACCTACCTGAATGAAAAATTAGAAATGCTGTGAGAATTCCACCATTTTCAAATGTAAGTCTTACCTTTCATGTGACTTCACACGCTCGCACCCATGCAGGCACGCATCTATGAATGCATCCTCGTCGTCATCTACGGATTTAGCTTGGACTTGCAGATTATATTGAACAGCAAAAAGCATACGCTAATGGACACACACTTGCACGTTTTATTTAACCACTTTCACACCAATTAAACACTAAATTCGCAGCAATTAGCAAAATTGCGAAGAACACAAACTTTTTGGCGGCAGCCGATAACGCATATCGATACACTGTATCGATACTGGCGATGCGAATTGAGGCCCATTCAAAATGTGCGCGGGGAAAATCAAATTGTAGGCATATCATTAAAAACTATTCTTAATTGGAGCAATTATATGATATACATAAGAGTCTGCACTAATTGACTATCAATAGCAGAACGCGATATTGGCTATCGGTAAGCTTTTGAGGAGCCCAAATCTGCTTTTGTGAATCTTAAACCAAATCTTTTGATATTTTAAGAAGTTTGCGATAATGCACCCGCAGTTATTTGGCTAATGCAGCCAATTCCACGCAAGAAAAGACCAAATTGGATCTTAGCCAACCATCGAATGGCATGACACGATCGGCGACCGAACTATCGATGATTTTCCTAATTACTTTTCCCCATCCGCAATTACGCGATTTCGCATTATTTTCGTTAATATTTTTGTTGCTGCCATTGGCTCCATTAAGTGGCCCCATATGGCCCCGTGTTTTCCTCCATTTAAGACTCTTAAATGATTAACGTCGCGACACGGCAGTCGCATCAAACGTAAAAATGCCCAGCGCTGTCATTAATATAAAAATGAAATTACCTTCGTCCCTGCCAGTCGGCATTAAAAATGAGGACAAAAAAGGGAAAAGGACGCCCACAATGTTGTTGCCTTGAGTGCGCGCATCATCAAATTGAAAAATGTCGACGATAGAGGAAAATGGGAAATCAGAGAGCAGTCGGCCAGCCGTGAGCCGTGAGCCGGGAGGCGGAGAACAATGTGAAAGACAGGCGATTGAAATGGAAGGAAAACAGGTAAAAGGTAAGCTGCCACGCCCTGGAGCGTGCTCTCCTTGTTGTTGCCGTTGTGCCACGGTTCTCTCCGATTCACCAGCTCTGCTGTGGACGCGGCCCAGTTGCATTGACAATCGACAAATGAGGAAAGATAATGCACAGCATTAATCTTGCTACCAGCAATTTGTCAGTGTTCCTCCAGGTCTCTGTGCCTGTCTTCCCTGTCTCCCCTGCCACATCTCTCTCTCACTCTCTCTTTGAGTTCTCCAGTTCGACATGCCAAATGCAGTTCAAATATTGTGTGGCCTGGACCGGGCTCGGATTGGGTCCGGGGCGCACTTGAGTTTGCCCGAGTTTGTCCCTGTCCTGTCCGCTTCTAAACGTTGCTTTCATCAATTAATTTACAATTTGCCAGACATCCGTATCCGCATACGGAGTGGAGTCGGAGTAGCCAGTCGCAGTGCAGTCTCCAGCTACCATCGATGTGCCGGACTGTTGCGGTCAGCGTGGGGGCTTGGCATACTTTTTTTTTTTCTATTCCCCTGTTGGCCCAGTAATGGCCATGTCCTTGTTCTGCATCGCATCCCTCTGCCCCGCCTGATGAAGAGCAGCCGTAAATTGCATTGGTTTCCAACTTGTTGAAAGGCACAGAGCACAGGGAAATTGCAAAGAGTGAGAGATGCAGAGAGGGTGAGAAAGAGAGCGTGGTCGAGCGAGGGGCGACTTAAATGCTTTTCAATGTTTTTCCATGTGCTGGCTGTCCCGTTAGGGACTCACTTAAATTTGCTGTGTGTTGGAGCGAGCGGGCCGAGCCGGAGAGCGAAACCCAGTGGAGTGCCGTACCCCGTTTAATGCTCACAATTTAGCTTTTAATTAGATCGGCAAATTTGTTTTCAAACCATTTTGTTCGCTCGTGCGGCCAGAGCATACAAATTTCCAACAGGGGACACGCTCTCTCCTGTGACTCCTCCGTCCACTCCTCCCACCCTATTTCTGTGCTTCTTTTACTGTCCCTGCACGTTTGGCCATGGAATTAGAGTGCTTACGGTTTTTCATTTTAATTGTTTTTGTGCGGCGAAGGCGAAGTGTTTGTCCGTCTCTCTGTCTCGCTTCTCCAAGTATATTCCACAGACGGTAAGGCAGTGCGCGAGAGAGAGTCCTAAGGCAGGGTATCTGTGGAGCGGGTCTGCCTTACCTTCCACCTAATTTACCTTGTGTCTCTCTGTCTGTCCTTTTTCCACACCCCCAGCCTTGCGTATTGCTTCTTCGCCGTGTCGCTGATTTATTTATTTCTATTTGCCGTTATTTTTTCGCTCTTCTTTTTGCTTTTATTTTCACGAGCGCGCAATTGCGGTCGTTTTGCTGCCGCCCACCCTCTGCAGCTGCCGCAGAATCTCCTGCTATGCTCCTACCCCCGCCCCACCACTCTGCTGCACTGCTGTCTGCGTGCCATGCTCTAGTTTTCTATTTTTGCCTTCCCCCCAGACGTAACGGCAACCTTAATCACGTAATGATTTTGAGCGAGCAAGTGAGTGAGAGGCGCGGGTGTCCGAATTGTGTGCTCTTCTTCTTCTTCCCCTTCTGGCATCCATCCTCCCCCGCCACGCCGCTTCAGCTGTTGTTTGTTCATTCATTTCGGGTTTGCTGCTGCTGCTGCTCTGCTCTCTCTCTCCGGCATCCGCCATGCCATTCTGTGTTTCGCAATTGGCACAAATCCCGGCATTCTCTCAACGGCACAGCTAATGGCTAAATGCTGAGCGCTGAATGTTGTGCGGCGCTAATTGAAATTACATTTCTTAAAGTTAAATATTTAATTGAGAGCTGCCAAGCCGAGCGTGGAGTGGAGTGCAGTGGAGAAGGAGGCGCACAGTGCTTGAGTGGGGATGTCTTAAAGCTGTTTGATGAGAGCATTTAATATGAGCGCAAGCTTTAATTGGGAGCTCCTGCTCATTATCCGTGGACGCTTTTGAGTGATTTTCCTTTTCCGTACAAGCTCTATCGTCATTTCGGTGACTATTCGGCTTTCTTTCTACTTTTCTACTAGTTTAAGGTCTGCCCTCTCCTCCCCTCCTCTCCCGTGTCACCAATCTCTGGCCGGATTGTTTTTGTGCCTTGTGGATCATTCGTCATTTCGGTGGCTTTCATGTCCGAGTCCCTGGTGGCGCGCCTCGCTGCGGCTTGTTGCATCCCCATGGATGTGGCTGCCACAGAAGAAAAACAAAGACAGCCGCTGCTGTTGCTGCTGTTGTTGCTGTTGCTGCTGTTGCTGCTGCTGCGACATGCTTAGAATTCTCGACACGAGCGACAGCGAAAGCGTCGCCAAATCCTAATTGCATTTGTCTGATTGGAGTAGAGGCAGGCAGTGGCAGTGGCCGTGCGGCACTGTGGCAGAGTTGCAGCTGCAGCAGCTTCCCTGGTGTCTGCAGTCATACGAGGCCTATCCACACGAGACTGTAGATGGAGCTGGATCTGATGCTGATGCTGATGTTGAATACGAATCTGTTGCTGATGATGATGCTGATGCTGATTCATTAAATTGGTTCCACTCTGCCGCTCTGCCACCCTGCCCCTCCTTGGGGTCTTATGACAGGGAACATGTAAATGCCATTTACTGTTTCCATTTCGATTTCTGTGTCGTGTCTGTTCTGTTCTGTTCTGTTCCAGCCTCTGGCTCTCCATCTGCCTCGCCATTGTCTTGTCATCCCCATTGTCAGCGGCTATAGCGAGGGGCCCGGCAGGGCAGGGCAGTCTTTTGGCTCAATTGAAATTCCATTTAATGTAATTTGAGTGCCATCATTCATGCCTCAGATAACAGTGGCAGACACATCAGTGGGAGAGACAAGAGACAGGGATAAGGAAGAGTGATTTTTGGTTAGTCCGAGATTACGCTTAACACGATTTCAGGGCTGTCAGAATTACGTTCGGCCTCTGATTGATAGATGGATCGTCTTCCAGGAACATCTCTCTCCCTATCTCTCTCTCAGTCTCCCCCCTCGATTAAGCCATCAGGCACATGTGCAACACAGTGAGACATCAAACAACGGCGTTGCACCATCGTATGCCACAGACACAGGGAGTTTATTTAAAGGTTTGACCCAAAAGAAGATGCAGGCCAACACGAGACTGGACCTGAATGCTGCACAAGCATTTCGACACGTTCGTAAACAATGCCCCGAAACGGACAGTGGAAATGGGAAAACTACGGAAAAACAGGAAAAACACACGCACACGCACAGTACTCGTTCGTCTGTTGCAATATAGTGCACAGCAGGCGGCAGACGGGAAAGTTTCACAATTTCCCGCGCCACACAGCACACAGATCTTGGGGATTCCCTTGCAACCGATTTTGGTCTTCATTAGAAATTTCCGTGTGGCGTGGAAATATAATTTATGCATGTGGCTGTGGCAGTGCCAGTGGCACAATACACAAAGGGTTCCATAGCTCAGTGTTCAGTGTTCAGGGTTCAAGGCGACCGCAGCAACAACAAGGACAACATTGACGCTGACGACACTAATTAAAAATGTTGGCCAACCCTTCGAATGGCTCATGCGGCGACTGACAACAGCAGAAGCACAAGCAGCAACAGAGGAGGAGCAACAGTCACCAGCCAGAACCAGAACCAGTGCCAGGGCCAGAGTCCGTGTGGAGGCTGAAATTGAAAAGCCGGCTAAGCTCCCGGCTCCAACAAAATCCGCTAAATTCACCAGCAACCCGTCACAAAAACAAATACGGACGGACGCAAGGTATATGCGGTGGACGGGAGAGGCAACCCCTCATTACCCTCTCCCTGGAGCGACCCAAGCCAGGGGACACCTTTCGACCTTGCGACCCGCGACCTGCGACCTGCCTGCCTGCCACCCATTGATGATGTTGTTAATGGAAAAAATCTCAACACCCTTTCGCACACACACACACACAGATAGAGATACCAGAGCGAGAGAGAGAGAGAGTTAGTGGGTGAGAGGTTGCCGGAGAGAGTCAAACAATGGCGCGTAATTTTACAAAATTTACATTCCTTAATTAATCTTGTTTGCGCTGCGGCAGTTGCTGCCAGTTGTCCGCCCGCTCCCCTGTGGCATCACCACCCCCGCAACCCACGCAACCCGCAAACCCCCTTCGCCCGTACAGTGTGTGTGCTCGGAGTTTTTGGCTGCGCAGCTCTCGGGAAGCGCCTCAGGGGCCAGCTAACACCAGGATCCCCGCTAATGACATTCAAGGCAGCACAAGATGCCAGCCAGATGGAGGGACATGCTGCTTTTCTGTCTTATTAACCCACATATATATGTGTGCGAGGATATGTGGCAGAGCGACTGCGACGGCGACTAGATAGCCCTCCTAATGAACCCTTCTTCCTGGCAAGTCCCGGGAATCGGATTCAGGTTGTAGAGGGGGGTGGTGGTAGTGGGAGTCTCGCTTTAATCAACAATTTCCGCGTGCACGCAGGAACAAGAGTCTCCCCCGGAGCCGGGACATGTGACATTTATTGAAATTCTAGTTGCAGCAGGAGAAGGACGAAGCGAAGGAGCTGCTCCTTGCGTGGAGCAGCTGAGAGCAACCTGAGAGCAATTTAAACTCAATTTCAAGTCTGAGACTGAGCACAGACTGAGCCGTAAATTGCTCCGGCAAGATGAGCAGGGAGATGAGCTCCACTCCTCGTGTGTGTGTGTGTGTGTGTGGGTGTGTGTGTGTGGTGCTTTGTACATGATTAAATTGGATTCAAGTCTTTCAAAAATTGAATTGCAATGCGCTAAACGAATCCACCATATGCTCTGGTTTGCCCTGCCGCCATATGCTGCCATATGCAGCTCGAGTTGCCCCTGTAAAGTCCATCAGATTCGTGCGTCAGCCAGACTTTCACTTGCACCACACTTGGCCGTGGCAATTGGCAATCTCTGACGACTGGCCAGGCCTCTCAAGGCGAACGAGACTCGGGGGACTGGGCTGGGTAGGGGTAGGGGCTGCTGCTGGCCAGGAAGTGCAAATGCATGTGGCCCGGTCCGGAGATAAATGATCAGCAGCCCACGCAGCGGATTAGACAAGCCTGCTCCAGGCGCTGGCGTCCGCCTACCGGTCGAATGATGTTCCCAATGTGGATCCGCCTCTCTGTCGCTCTCTCTCTCTCTCTGTCTGTGCATCGCTTGTGGCAAATGTTGTTCCATTGCCCGGTTATGAATATGCAACATTTATACAAATTGTCACGTTTATTGCCGACTCTCTCTCGCTCTCTCTCTGTCGCTCTCTCTCTCTGTCTGTCTGCATCTGTCATTCCAGAAAATCAAAAAAGAGAAATTGATTTACCGCCCACCGAAGAGTGCGTACACTTTGTGGAAGTTCTTCCTTCATTCCCGTCTGGACATGCCCCAAATCAATGCTACTTCCTCCCAGGATAGAGTATCCGCCAAGCAGTTTACAGCTTGGCTCTGTCCTGCCTCTGCTGCTGCTGCTGTTGGTACGCTCTTTTGTTGCACGTTGATTGCAATCATAATTTATAAATGTTGCCGACAGTTTGGCGGGTGCCTCGATGTTGCAGTTGCAATTGCTGCTGCTGCTGCTGCTGCTGTTGCTGGCTCCCATATTTCTCCATCAATAAATAAATATCATTTGTCTGTCTCCCCGACACGACTCCTGACTCCCTTTTGGTCATCTCTGGACCTGAAAATGGTTCTGTTGTCGCGGTCGGATCGTCATGGACGCTGATGATGGTTTTTGGGGAGGAACAGCCGCAACAGCAGTCAAAGCCAAAGCGAAAACCATTAGCAAGTGATTTGGTGACTTTTCCAATCTAATTGAATGTGCCAAAACCAAAGAGAGAGAGAGAGAGCGGCAGAGCGGCAGAGATTCAAGAGCTTTAATGTGTTTGAAGTTGTTGCCCCCGAAAAACGACAAACGGATCAAAAAAAGCACTTTAAACAAAAGTGCGAGGGGCAGGAAGTCGGAATTGTTTCTGTGGGGTCCGCAGAGTTTTTCATTTCATTCATTCTCTGGGGGGGTTGCCTCTATGCCGTTCTAGCTGGTCCATCAAGACTGCCTGCCAGCTTCTCCTGCTCCTCCCTGTTCCCGTTTGTGTTCCCGTTTCGCGCTGGTCAAGTGCTGTGCTGGGGTTGTGTGGTGTGGGGCAGGTCTGCGCCATTTGTTTGTGTGCCAGAAAGCCGCATCAGCAGCAGCAGCAGCAGCAGCAACAACATCAGAGCTGTGGGTTGCAGTGTGGAGTGCGGAGCTTGGAGTCGGGTTTTCTAGTGATTTACGGCGAGGGACTGGGGGCGGTTCCAGGCTCCAGACGTATGAGTGATGCTCTCTGCCCATGCATATTCATACACATTGAGATTCATTGTATTTGCGCTGCATTTCCGCAGTATTTTGTATTTTATCTGGCTTTGTGCTTGTTCGTTCTACTTACGACACTTTTCCGACTTTCCTCGCCGTTGCTGTTTTCTCTTTTTTATGGCACTCTCCACTCTCCACTCTGCCGCTATGCAGCAGAAAATCGACTACACTTCGCACTGAGCCGGCCGGCGGCACTGAGGCGGCACTGAGGCTTTAAGCAGATTTATTTTCAATTAAACAAGCTCATAACTTGGCCAACAACTTCTTGCCCAGACAGACAGACCGACAGAGCGAACTCCTTGTGGCTCTCCCTGTGTCCCTGAGTGCGGAGTCTCCTGTGTCCTATATGAAACTCTGCCTCCTTGTTTGGCTTTAATTTACGCCACAAATTCAATTTATTTGCGATACACCTAATCCACAAAAGCAAACTTGATTTATCAACATAAATATTTTGCATGCAGCATGCGGAGGCAAGGCGACCGCTCGGGGAGAATGCAGCAGAGAATGCAGTAGAGAATGCATTTTGCTGGGATTTTTGGTGCCATTGTTGTGTTATTTTCTCTGTCTCTCTCTCGAATGAAATTCAATTTTAATGCACTTGAATGGATTTGAGCAGCGCTTAGTTGACTTGATTACGAGACTTTGGCTCTGGCTCTCAGACTGGCTCTGGCTCTGGCTCTGGCACTGGTTTTGGCTCTGGTTTCGGGCTTATGGTCGAAAATTTCATTTGCTTTATGGATTTCGAAAGCATTTTTCCTTTCAACGTTCTTCAGCGTTTCCCTTGCAAATCAAACACTTGAGAGCGAACGATTCTTCAGAGTTTTGTCAAGCTGCCAGCTGCACGAAAGCCACGAAAGCCACTTGGCCACTAGCACACAGCCAGCACAGATACAGATACCATATATCTGACAGATGCATATATGTACATAGTACATAGGTAGGCACATATGTACATACATATGCATGTACAGAGTATTTATCACAACGCATATAATTTCAAGAGCTTTCCTTCCTCTTTCCTCCTGCAAGGGGGGAGTCTCACTTCTCTCTCTCTCACTCTCTCTCGAGATAGAGATATGCAGATGCGAGGCAAAATGCTAAATACATGCTGCTGATGATGATGATAATGCAAATGAAATTATTTTTACAACATTTACTCCTTCAACATGGGAACTCCTCTGACTCTGAGCCCCCGCCACACTGCCACACACTGGGTGCCACTGGGAGCTCTGCTCCGGCCAGTTGCCATATAAATCATAATTTGCCTGATGCTCTCTCTCCCTCTCTCTCTCCTGTTCTGGCTGCTGGCTCACACATGTCATGTCCTCGGACGCCGCATTAATGTTCTCCTTTGTTCAGTGGGAGCCCAAAAGTAGACGAGCAGTGCTGGAGCATAGACCTTGGAGGTACCCTAAGCCATCTGCGGCGACATTGCCTTTGTGAGAGGCGCAAAATCTTCGCGAAAGAGGCTGAAGAGAACATGAATAAACATAGTGTTAAAGTGTTGCAAAATGCAGAAACAATTGTCCACCCCCCCCCCCAAGTCAGGACAGAATGACTGCCCCGCAGTGGAGCCCAGTGGAGCGCAGTAGAACTGCTGGCGAAACTAATAATGTGGCCGACCGAGGCGGGGCCAGGGCTTGCTGGTAATGCCATTCCCACTACCCTGCTGCCCTGCTGCCCGCACCCCTCTTGCGAGTCACTCGTAAAAGCAAAAACAAATGCTCTGTCAATTGTCGGGCAGCCGCAAATGCTATAAAGCTGACAAATGTCGAGCCACCGACCAGATAGCTACGACAGATACGAATGTGAATGTAGGGGGGAAACAAACATGGATCACAGGTACTCATAAAACTGTCCAAATGTCAATATTCCAGTGACAATCCCCACATCCCCGTCACCCCCACCGAGACCCAACCTTCGACACAAAACAACAAAGTTTTTTGCTGGCCGCTGCGTTCGCTTTGCTTTTGATATGGATTTTGATTTTGAATTTGATTTTGTGGGGCAAGGGAGTGTACACCCCCCCAATGACTGACTGTCTGGGAAACACCTTGGCCAAGCAATTTCAATTTTCGCCACCTCGGGAAACCCTCTCTGCCGCTCAGAAAAAGCCAGCAAGAAAATGAACATGTCAACGGCACACGTCGGATATGGACTTGGATTTGGCATTGGATTGAGTCCGGGTTCGGCTCTGGGTTTTGCTTTGGCTTTGGTTAACCTGTGGGCGGTTCTCCTCGTGTTCTCCTTCGATTCGGTTCGGTTCGGCAGGGGTTTGGGGTTGGGGGGCTTCGACATTTTTGGCAACTTTGTAAATATTACAAAATTTAGGTGTCTCGCTTTGGTGAGTGCGCCAATGAAATATTTATGCGGCACACACACACACACACACGGCACACAGATACTCTGCCAGTGTGTGTGTGTGTGGTGTGTGTGTGTGTTTGTATTTGTTTTTGCACGAACGTCGCCCCGTTTTGTGTAAATATAAACCGACCACAGAGAGATCCCAGCGAGAGAGAGAGAGAGAGACAGAGGCAGAGCGATGGTGAGGAGATCCAATGAGTCGCAAAGTATATTCACCAGATGGGGTAAGGCCGGGCCCCTGCCATCGAAAACTTAGGTCCGTTCTGCCTTGTCCTTTGTGGAATGTACCCTGGACGGGAGTCGAGTCGAGACGCGGCACCTGGACGGAATGGGACCGGACCGGACCGACTGACAGACTGGCTGACTGGGCCTGCCAGTTGTCTGATAAACAGACAATTTGCCAAAGTGGATACGTGCATGGCGCGTATAATTTTGGGGCACACCTGAGCCCCACTACCCCGTGAGTGGAGAGGAGCAACAGGAGGAGCCGCAGCAGCAGCAGCATTCTGTCTGTCTGTCTGCCTGCCTGTCCCTGCAGCTCCTCTGTGGCTGTATTTTGTGGTTGTAGACTTTAGCTTGATGAGTGTATCTATGTGTGGAGTACACACACACACACGAACACACAGGAGTGTGCATCTGTGTGTGTTTAGTTGGTTAGTTGGGCTGATGAAGCGACATTGACAGGCGCCTGACAGAGGGTCCCCAGACTTTAAGTTTAAGCCGCTTAAAGGCAAAAATGTGCTGCACATATGCCAGCAAAATGTTCCCCCACTAAATGGGGGGCTCTACCTTTGGGTTTAGTCATTCACTAAGTTTTAAGTCATTCAATTAGCCGTCGCTCTCTGCTCTCTGCATGCGTCAATGCCGCCCACACGACGCTGCCGCCCCGCGCAACTTTTACGATTTTAATCGTGGAAATTTATGGCATTTTTGCCGCACAATTTCCCCACAGAGCCACAGCGTGCGAGTATACACATATAGAAATAAATAAATGATGAAAACAAACCCGAAAAAAGAATCCCAAACGCACACAAAAGCATTGCCTATAAACTAAACTTTTGCCGCGCTAGTTGCCACAGAGATACACAGCCATGGCTGCAGATACAGATACAAATACGAATACAGATATTTTCCAGGGCAAAAGCGAGAGAGTAAACATCCGGCAAAAGGCCGGAGCCACCGCATCCGCATCTGAGCGGATTCGGAACGCTGCCTCATAATTTTTGCACAAGTTGCAGCATAATAAATTCATTCTGGCCGGCCGCTGGCCATGAGTTATGGGCCAAAATTGAAACTAAAACTGAAACTAACTCGAGAGGAACTGGGCCCATTGCTGATTGCTGATTTCTGATTTCTGAATTGTGATTTGTGACGTTTTTGTGTGTGTTTGTCTTTGTTTGTTGCAGGTTAACGCTGGCAGCTTGTCCGAGCAAGCTGGCCTCCAGCCCGGCGATGCGGTCATCAAGATCAACGACGTTGATGTCTTCAATTTCCGTCACAAGGATGCCCAGGACACGGTGGTGCGCTCCGGCAACAACTTTGTCATCACAGTGCAGCGGTAACTACATATATACATATACATATATATGTTTGTGGATTCCCCTAAACGAATCGATCTCTCCCCTTTTAGCGGTGGCTCCACTTGGCGGCCACAGGTGACGCCCACCGGCAACGTGCCGCAGGCGAACTCCCCCTATCTGCAGACGGTGACGAAGACCTCTCTGGCTCACCAACAGCAGGACAGCCAGCACATTGGCTGCGGCTACAACAACTCGGCCCGTCCATTTGTAAGTTTACTAATTTGCAATCACACAAAGTGTAGCACACACTTGCGGGCAGCCCAGCAGAGCCCATCCCAGGGGGCGGCAGGCGCTGGCACATCATTTATAAAATTCATAAACTGCAGAGAGCCCAAAAGTTCGGGGGGAATGCTGAAAGTTTTAGGCGGCACAACGACTGCCAGGCTGCCACACAGCTGATGCTGCTGCTGCTGCTGGTGACGTCCTGATGATGACCAATGATGTTGATAGTTGGAGCACTTCCAAGCAAGGCCTGCTCCCCCCACCCCACCTACTCAGCTTCCTGCGAGGACCAAACTTCCTGACACATTTTCCGTTTATTTTGTTGTCTGTCTGTGGGTTTTCCCTATTCATTTGACTAGGGTTCGGTGCCCTCCACCACCTTCAGCCACCCCCCCTCCCTTTGTATGAGTTGACAACATTTGCATTTATACGATGTCTGTCTGTCCCGTCCGTCCGTCTGTCTGTCGCTGTGTCTCTCTGTTTGTGCGTAGTTTTGAAAAGTGTCAGAATGAGTAATGAATATGAGTGCTAGGATTATTTGCCTGGCAAGAATTAATGTGCAAAAGGTCCCACCACACACATCCCCCCCCCCACCCGCACCAGCACTGTGGCAGCATCTATCTGTGGGGCATGCCATGCATAGTAATGCCAATGTCTGTCGCTTCCCCTCCTCAATGTCTCAATGTGTGTGTGTGTGTGTGTGTGTGATATGCATACATTTTCGTATATTTTATTGTTATGAATTTGTATAATAATAGTCAACCCCGCACCAACGAACCCCGAACCACGAATTATGATAATAATAGCAACAGCAATAGACATGAAATAGACATGAAATTGATTTGGGATCATTTTAGGCGGAAATCTTCTGGGGGGAAATATTATGAGAAGAGCACGGGAAAAGTCTGCTGCCTGTGAGGCTGAGCATAGCCAGGGGGTGGCTAGTTTTACCTCTTTTATCATGACGAGAAGCACTGGGAAGACAGCGGCACCTGCCAAAAGCCCAGCTGCAATACCAATCAAAGATTTACTGAGCTTACGCTTTCCATTCCATTCTTTCCATTCCAATCCAAGCATTTTGCTTAGTTCACACTTTTACAGACTTTGAGAAATGCTCTAAAATAAATCTTCCCTCTTTTCCTTCCCCATCTATGATTTCAGGCCAATGGCGGCGGCGATGGCGGCGTGAAGAGCATTGTCAATAAACAATACAACACCCCGGTTGGCATTTACAGCGATGAATCTATTGCGGAAACACTTTCGGCCCAGGCGGAGGTATTGGCTGGCGGTGTGCTCGGGTAAGTTTTCGTTTACTTTCGGGCGGGTCCCCTCCGACAAGGGTTAATGGCGGGAAAAGGCAACAAACAACTGTCTGGGCCACAGCCGTGACAGTGCAAAATATCAGGAAAAGTTTTACTTAAAATTTTCTTGTTTTTCTGTGCTTTGGTTTGCTTTTTTCCCCCCCTTCCGTCTGCCCTCTCTTACTCACTATATTCGCGTGTTTCTTTTGTGACGCCAAGAAACAAAAAGAGAAGAAAGAGTAGAAAAAGAGCGAAAAAGTAGAACTAACCACCGCAGGCTGGTCTAACGGTGAGTGCAAATGATAGCAGGACGAAGGCGGAGACGGAGACGTCGACGGAGCCAGGCCAAGTGCCCTGTGCCAGTTGCCGAGGAGTTCTTTGTGTGGCGGAGGGGTGCCAAAACGCACGCGTGGGACTCGCACGCCTTTTGCGCTTAATTTCTTTGGGGGATTTCTCGCACTCTGCGGGTCTTGAGTCGAGTCGTCTCTTGCACGGGCCAGCGCGTCGAATGCGTAACGTAACGACTCACTCGCGCGGCATACTTTTGGGCTAAGCGAGAGCGCTATAAAGTATGCCCTACGTAATGTCTAACACAACCATTTCGCCTCTCTCTTTCTCATCCAACAATGCAGCGTGAACTTCAAGAAGAACGAGAAGGAATACCAGGCCGATCGCTCGGAGGTGCTGAAGTTCCTGCGCGAGGAGGAGACCGGTCAGTCCACTCCAGGTAATTGCCCAAACTACGAGCTGGCCCGCCTGCTCCTCATCCTGAACGATGGCGCCAATCCGTTTGTGAGCGACACACTGGGCGACATACTCTAGCAACAGACGAGGGTGGCCCTGAGCCATGGGCCGAGTGCCAGCGATTTTCTATTCGGTTCTCCCTTTGAGAGTGTGTGTGTTTTTTTTTTAAAACGCCGCGCAAAGACCTTGAAACAGCTTTAATGCGAGCGCTTCCCAACGTAACTTAATTTTCTGTTCTTTTGTCGTTCAACCCCTCAGACCAGCACAAGGAAATGGACTTTCGTTTTCTCTATATGAAGACACACTTCTAGTTCAGTCCACACACAATCCAAAGTTTCCCGCAGTCATGTTATCTAATTATATTTATGTAAATTCTCGAACAAATTCAAAGTCATCAGTTACAGATTCGCCAGATTCAAAAGTATTATAGTTTGGTCATTGACAAACACACACATAATGGTTAATAATTCATCAATATTGAAGGAGAGTGTGGGAAAACAGAAGTAAAATTTCGAAATGGAAGACTTTAGGTCTTGCAATTTTTATAGGATTTGATTTAATTTGATTTGCCATTAGTTTTTTTTTCCTTACTGTTTGCTTTGAAAGGGACAGCTTTAATCATAGTTCATTTTAGTTCAAGTTGAATTCAGCTACAAAGATCATCTCTTCAATCCATTGAATGCTGTCGCTGCAAGAAATACACTACAGAAACTCTGAAACTTATTTGTCCATACGATCACTTTCTGTGTATCTCTCTATCTTTCCGTCTAACTCATGTTTTGTGTTTAAAATCTTTTTCATAAATATGTATGTATGTTGTACATGAATTTACAACAACCTCAACAACACGAACAATCAACAAAAAATACACCAACAATCTATGCGCAACACTTTTCACAGCTTTTGGCAATTACGAGCATGATGTTCACCAGCAACAACCACAACAACAACAACACCAACAAGCACCACCCCAACAACAACAACAACAACAATACAATCAGCAACAGCAATACAATCAACAACAGCAATACAATCAGCAACAACAATACAATCAACAACAACAACAACACCAGCAACAACAGCAATATCAGCAACAACAACAACAAATTCAACAACAGCAGTCGAATGCCACTCGTCATGTCAGTGCCCCCGTGAACACACCAAAGCCCCCAAGCACCGGCGGACTCCCAACGGGCCAGAACATTTGCACCGAATGCGAGCGCCTCATTACGTAAGTCGTGTTTGTCCCTGGCAGTATCACTTCCCCTCTCATATTATGATCAGAGCTCGCAAATAACCCTTAGCCTGTACTAAACCAAAAACAAGAACACCCGATCTCTTATTTCTCCCTGCATCGAAAACATTCCGCGACTGTGCTTTCGGTTGTGCACGATTGAACACGTCCGTCTCTCAGTTTCTCAGCAACAGTTTTGCTGTTTCGAGAGAGAGTCAAGCAGTCTCTGCAAAGCTTATCTCTCGAGCGCAAGAACGTGCATGCACACGAAGGGAAGAGACTTGGCAGTGTCGCGTTTGTGTTGGGTTTATTTGCGAGCTCTGTTCATTACTGATGTAAATTAGCATTTGTGTATGTGAAAACATTGACTAACAGGAGCAGTAGTGGTCCCTCTGTTACGGCGCTGTTAACCTCATTAGTGACTAATTTCATGCAATTATCTGATAAGCAGAGTGCAGAGTTCGGAAGTCGGGCCTTCCACCAGTAGACTGTAGGCGGGGGGCGTGGCTCAGGCGGATACATACATATGTATGCACCAATACACCACATGCACACACACACACACACACTGGAAAACACCGAAAAACCCAAAAAATTGCTATTTTACTGATTGAATTTTCAACACCGATTCAAATGATAACAATGATGACGATGCAGAGCCCCACAGTCCGGCGAACTTCTATTGGACACAAAGCCATGCCATCGGAGGCAATGAGCGACGCACACCGCTGCACCACCAGCACCAACAGGATGAGCGGATTGGCATCCCTTTGCAGTCGAATTCTTTGGCGCCCGCCGCTCCACACAGGCCCAGTCTGCCTGTGGCCAAGCCGGAGCTGCAGGAAGGGGCAGCGCAGGAGCAGGAGCAGACTGATCCGCGCATCATTGTGCTGCCGATTTGCCCGGCCCTGCAGGGGCCCGAGTACAAGGCCGACATGGAGGCGGCCGCCGCAGCTTTGGCCAGCGACGAGGGGCGTCCGCGGACATTGTCCGCCAGCGGACATCCGGCGTGTCAGTTGTGCGGCGTGGGCATTGTGTAAGGATTTGTTCGATGTTCAATGATAATTCATGCGTCTGCATCCCGCCTCTGTGTCTGTGTCCGCGTTCGCGTCCACGTCCACGTCTGTGCCTGTGTCTACCTCCCACCCCCCTCGTGTACGTGTACGAGACTGTGCATTTTAATTTGCTTTTATTTCATGAGCGCCCAACGAAGTCAATTGTTTAAAATTGATGCAGTCCTCCGCATTACAAAAGCCCGTCCGCACACCTGAGCCCACAGCCCACAGCCCGAACAGAACCAGAACCAGACCTTCTGCCGTCCCTTGCCCGTGTCCCACACGTCGCATGGGAATCATCATTTGTATTAATTTGTATGCCAATTTAATTGGCTCCCCCACACGCTATACATATAATATACATGTGTATATGTATGTACATATATTCCCCATGTACCCATTCCCTGGCGCATCGGAGCTTAATTCGATAATTCATTATAGCTTTTTACACATTTCCCGCATTAACTCGCGACAGATGCGCCATGTCTGGCCATCGGGGATCCAGGCTAACATACACAAATGCGAGGAGAAGAACCATCCAGAGAGAGTCATTCAGTCAATCATTGATTTGTAATCGATCGGAGAGGCTCTTCATGCTTGATTTAAATTCAATTTGCAATCCGTTGAAGAGCTTCTCATTCGTAATCGCTCATAGATGTATATGTATAATTAATCGTTACCCATTTTCCACCCATTTTAGTGGCGTCTTTGTGCGCATCAAGGACAAGAATCTGCACGTGGAGTGCTTCAAGTGTGCCACCTGTGGCACCTCCCTGAAGAACCAGGGCTACTACAACTTCAACAACAAGCTCTACTGCGACGTCCACGCCAAGCAGGCCGCCCAGAACAATCCGCCACCCGGCACCGAGGGCTACGTGCCCATCCCCATCAGGCCGTAAGTGATCAAAGGCTATCCAGCCCAGCCCTCGTTACCTCCTTCCCCATCCTGTGTCGCTGGCAGTTGCAGTCACTTGCGTCCGATTGCACGGCCAATTGGCCAGTGGTCAGGGTTTCAGCCTCTCAGTGGCAGGCATGATGACAGGGTCACGAGGGGGGGGCCCACTGATGAAAATGAAATATAAATAAATGCGAAAGCGAATGCGAATCGGTGAATGGCAAAACACGCCTGACAGCCCGCCAGCGAAATTCGTCCATGCACATATTTACACACATAGAAGGTAGGGCGCGAATTGGGAATGCCCCGGCCATAGGGCATATCAGTTCTCCAGCGTAATGCCAAGGCCAAGACAGTGCACAAATATTCAGCATTGCATTCAAAGAACCGCAGTGTAAGTTTTAGAAGGGGAGGAGCCTTTCATTTCCAGCTCCTTTCAATCTCCCTGGCATCTATAGGGCATATCCATAGTCGGCTTTGCCATGACTGGTCCTGCCATTTGGTATTTTGTTTTATGTTTTTGGGGGAATGGAGGCGACACTGATTGCTCTGCTGACGTGTCAGCGGCTGGGCCACAAATTTTTTAATAAATAAATCGCAATCGGCTACATGTGCCTGTGCCTGTGCCCTCTACTCGCCATTCGTTTGGAGATGGGGCCAAATGTCGATACGATCTTGGAAAGGGTGTGCGATATTTCCGGCCACTCTGGCCCCCAGGTCCCCTCCAGTCCCCCGGCGGGCGACAGTTGCAATTTGCATTTGACATTTTGCATTTGTTGTGGGGTGTTGCGTGCTATTTGCTAAATTTGGAATTGCACTGAAAGTCAACTTAATTAAAAGGCTTGTACTATGTGTGCCGCTGGAACAGGAACGGGGCTCCCATTGGGGGGCAATTAGGGGCAGCGCCAGGGACCGGCAATTAAGGCAGATTTATCGACTCGAGCAGCACTCAAGCCCAGAATTTTTTTTCCAATCTGCTTGCAGCAATACCAAGCTGTCGGCCAACACCATCTCGTCGGCCTTGAGCTCGCACGGCTACGGCAGCAACGGATACTCGAACGGCAACTCCACCCCGGCCCCGGCACCGGTAAGTAACGTCCCGGCTACCAGCCGGACCTCTTAGCTGTTAACTGTTGCCTGTTAACTGTTACTGGCTAAAACAATTCTGTCAGACACACACACACACACACGGGCACTCTCAGACACAGACACAGACACGTGTTCGGGCACTCAGACAAGGCGAATGCTTTGGGCCAGGTGAAAGCTGAAAGAAAACCCAAAGAAAAACCCAAAAGATGCTCTGCTCCATCTGCAACGAGTCCAACTGCTGAGTGGAACATGCAGCTGCGTGTATACCCTTCTTATCGCGCCTCTTTCGCTCAGCTAGCGGCAGCCCGGCAGGGTATCCACAGCGTCGACCCCTCGCGCTCTTTGGTTCTTCAATCAATTTTATCATATTGCCAGGGAAAATGTTTGCATAAACTTGGCAAATTTCGCCAGCAGCAGCAGCAGAGCATCTCAGACATATGCTAAAATGTGGAAAATCATTTGAAGAACAGAGGGGGGGAGGTGGCGCAGCCAAAATGCAATATAATGCTAAAAAAAAGTTTGCCAGCAAAGAAGTTCAAACATTTCGTGCAATTTTATCAGAAACGCTTTTTGTTTTACTTTTCTTTTTTTTTCTTTTATTTTTATTTTTTTCTCTGCGTTTCGTTACGTTACGTTACGTTTTCCTTGGCTTTTCCGCACTTTTTCTTGGCCACAAAAAGCGATCAAATGAAAATGGCAAAACGCTTGAATGCATTTGCCTTGTCTCTGCCTGTGTCTTGTGTTTTGTGCCTTTTGTGTTTGTCTGTGTTTGCGTGTGTGTTTGTTTGTTTGTTTTTTTTATTTTTGCATGGAATTATTGTTTCCTTTAACGTTTGAATGCGATTGCGAGTGGAAACGTGAATGTGAATGGGATCGAGACCTACAACTGACGATTGGATAACAGATCAGAACAGAACACAGCATCGGGGGACAGATCGCGAGAATCAAAAGCAGAATCAGATTGATTGCATTACTTATAAATAGCATGGGAGGGCCCTCTCAGTCAGGCAGCAGTCAGTGGGGCTTTTATTTGTCACTTGATTTGATTTCATGTGAGTTTATTTCACTTACTGACTCGCTTCTGCCGCGGCCAGCGCATTTCGCGAAAATGTGCAATGTGCACTGGCTGCGGAATCGCAAAGCTAAATATATATATGCCAAGTGGTACTATTTTTTATTTTCGTTTTTTGCCAGAGAGTTCGGCTGGCTATAAAACAAAAAAACCCAAAAAAAAAAACACCCAGCTGTCACGTCGCCCCAAAAGACACTACTGCCAGCTGCCTCGGTTTGGCAACGGTTTGGGCCCGCTCTGGCAGTTTCTTTGCACCTTCGGCGCGAATAGTTCGTCGACAGTGCGCCTCAAGTCCTCGACGGGTGTCCCCGCGAGCGTCAGTGTCGTCAGTGCAGTGTCCCCCGTGTCTTTGTGTCCGCACAGCGCACAGCGGACACTGGAAAGATATAGCGTTAGCAGCATAGCGATATCCTACCGAACCTCAAGGGATACAACTCCCAGTGATTTTTCTGTAAATTTACTACCCAGTGGGTGTTGCATAACGCCAGACTTGTTGGACTACCACACGGATATGGGACACACGAAATATGGGACAGACAGATCTTTGTTGCAGGCTTCCTTGGCTGGCTTACTGCTGCCACATTGCAGCTCGCAGTGCTGCTGCGGTGTTCTTTGTTCAGCTAATTGACCTTGACCTATTAGCTATATTTAGAACCCACACACACACACACTCACACACAGACACAGACACACGTACACGCTGTCAGCCGTGGTCTTCGATGCCCTCCACTCCAATCCGCTCCACTCGAATTCCGCAGCCGCCTGCATTCTCATTAACTGCCTTTATTAACCCGAGTTCTGTTTCCGTGTATCCTGAATCCATGCCCGCCTGCCTGCCTGCCCGCCTGCCTGCCCATTAACATGCGCTCTCGCATTAACACATTAGCCCGAACCCGAGCCAGAGCCTGAGCCAGAGACCGTCGAAGCCGTCGGTGAGCTGCCCCTGCCGCCGCCGCCATCGCCCACCCAGCTGCTGCAATACGAGGTTGAGGAGGAGCCACAGGAGGCACTGCCCGCGTCAGCCGTCCACGTCCAGATCCAGGTCCAGCCGCCGCACCAGCAGAAGCAGCAGCAGCAACAGCAGCACACACGCACCCACAGCAGCCTCTCATCCATCTCGAGTGGCTCCTCGTCCTCGGGCGTGGGCGGGAGCGGAAGCGCCAGTGGGGCGGGCCACAGCCAGCAGAGCTCCTCGACGCTCTCCCTGGACCTGGACCGGGACCGCTATGCCTACGGCTCGCCCATGCACTCGCGACAGACCTCGGCCTCGTCCACGTCGCTGGACGTGAGTGCGGTGGGTGGCGGTGGCAGTGGCAGTGGCAGTGCCAGTGGAGCTGCTATCCAGGCCGATAATTACACAATGCCGCCCTCGCCGCCACCACCTCCCCCGCCGCAGCCACAGCACCAGACAGCAAGCCCCTTCCGAGAGCGAGCAGAGGCGAACAGCTGCAGGGCGGTGGGGGCGCAGAATGAGAACGACATGAACACGCAGAACAAGGGCCACAATGCGTACAACCAATTGCTGAAAGAGTATTCCAATAAGCTGCAGCACCAGCAACACCAACCCAATAACAACAACAACAACACAGCACACGCCCACGCCCACTCACAGCCCAGACACAACAACAACACGGCCAAGCCATTTGTGACGTCCTCCGTGGCAGCCACAACGCAACAGCAGCCGCTGGTGGCAGCGCTGACGGCGACACTTGCTAATCAATTGAAATTTAATTCGCATCAGGTTGCAAGCCCCCAAGCAGCGCTCCCAACAGCAGCAGCAGCAGCCACAGCAGCAACAGTAGTTGACAGCTCAAGCACTAACCCCACATCCACAGCAGCAGCAGCAGCAGCATCCGCAGCAGCAGCAACAGGAGTGTCCTCCTCCTTCGCAGACAATATGTCCGATGAGCCCTCATCGATCTATGGCCAAATGAATGTGCAAGCAGCGGGTGCCGCCCCCGGCGATCCGGCCTTTGAGTATGTGACCCTCACGGGTAACGTGATACGCAGTGTGCAGGCCCCCGGCAAGGGGCCGGGCATCAGCTACAAGGTAGGTGTCCGCTCCTCTCTCGCCGCTCCGCGCCGCGCCGCGCCACAGCTCAGCTCCCGGCTCCGATCCCAGACAGAAACCAAAATAACTAACCGAGCAAGTTGCGTCCAGTGTTGTGTAACGTGTTGTTAAGACTATGCCAGCCCGGAAGACTCAATATTAATCCAGACACTCTCTTTGTTCTCTGCCTGCCATTACGAAGGTCAACCAGGGCTTTGCTCGTCCCTACGGAGCCGCCGCCGGGCCACCGAGTGCCGCACCGAAGTCGCCGGTCTCGTACCAGCCGCAGCAGCAGCAGCAGCAATCGCCGCGCCCAGCGGCCGGTG
Organism: Drosophila ambigua; assembly: GCA_018150905.1. Classification (NCBI taxonomy): domain Eukaryota; kingdom Metazoa; phylum Arthropoda; class Insecta; order Diptera; family Drosophilidae; genus Drosophila; species Drosophila ambigua. The sequence continues at coordinate 6,706,522 of JAECWS010000001.1, read as the reverse complement.
GCAATCCCTATGCCACGCTGCCACGCACCAATGTGGGCCAACAAGGTAAGGCTGACGAATCGCCCGATTCGGAGGGTGAATGGGTCTAGTCGCTAAGCTCAGTCCCTAAGTCGCTAAGCCACCACGAATACGATTACGAATGCTATGTTTATACAAATATGAGCGTGATATATCCTCCAGTTGTAGTTCCTTTGTTTGTTAGTTAGTTAGTTAGCCAGAGACACGGACGCGCGCAGACGGACTCCAGAACAGAGGGGCGAAGGGATCAAGTCGATTGTTGTATAGTATTAACCGGATTTCTGTTTATAATGATGATGGAGTTTTTTTTATTCGAAATAAATTGCACATGACTTAACCACTTAACCGCCGAATTACGCGCAGCCAAAGAAAACCCACAGAAACCCCAACCATCCATCCAGAACTAACGCAAAACAACAACAGTCCTTCAGTCCTTCAAGCGATCGAAATTATCGAAATGCTTTCTGGCAAAATGCACCAAAAACTAAATCCATTCTGTCTCTCGTTAAATGCCCCGACGGAGCCCCTAAACACCCCCAAAGCCAGCCCCCCCTTAGATCCCCCGCCCCACAACTACGTACTGTGCTCGTAAATGAGAAACTATTTGGCAAATGTGGCTACAGCAAGAACATTTTGGCATAGTTTAAGTTACACTCTTATTGCTATATACATATCTATCTATATCTATGTCTATGCTGTATATACACACACACATGTAGGTCGTAATGTAAGATACCAACAACAACAACAACAGCCCCAACAACAACAACAATACCAACAACAGCAGCAGCAGCAGCAGCAAAAGCAGCAGTATAGAAACTCTTACCCAATGGGATCTAATTATAACACTCAGAGTCAGTCCCTGTCTCAGACCTCATTCACCAACAACAACAACAACAACTATAGTACTTTCAACAACAACAACATCAATAGAGGTAAAACATCTTGCTGCCTGTTGTTGAGTTATAGCAAAAGTTCTCTCATTGCCTCGCAGCCAACGAATCAGTAGATACTTTTGCACTTCATTCACTTGTTGAGTCCGTTGCCATTCCAATGAGTTGCTTTAAAGAGCCCACACACACACACACACACACATACCACACACACATACCACACACACATACCACACTCACACACACATTCAAACTCATTCAGAGAACAAATGAATTGCATTAGCAGGACTCAGGATTCAGCAGTCGCAATCTGCAGCGCTGATAATGGAAACATTCCGTTGACAAACTCAATCAATAGGTGGAAACATTTTAAAATGTGTTTATCATTATTATGGGGCCCAGACGGGAAATTAAAACTGACACAATGGATTTCAGAGTGAGCAGCAGGGGGAGCAGGGAGCAGGGGGATGGGTACTACATATAGACGGGGGGTATCGGCATGTTCAATGCCAATGCGATTGCAGGCATCTTCCGATTCCACTTCCGGTGGCCCGGCGCGAGTGCTGAAAGGCGAATGCAAATGTGAATGCAAAACCGAATCAGAACGGAAGGGGCGGTAGGGGGGTGGGTGGGAAAACCAAACCCAACCGAAAACCAACCGAAAACCAATGATACGTTGCGTATACGTAAAGTGAAATGAAATGAAACCCGGCACGGCACGGCACCCATTCATGTATACAGAAATAAATGATATAAAATGTATGCGAGGTTGCTGCTGCCTGCCACTGCCACGCTGCTGCCTGCCGCTGCGGTTGCCGGTTCTTGGGCGCTTTGGTTTTTCCCGAACCGAAAAGAACCGACTCGAAGAACAGCTCTTTAAATGCAGCGCAAATACGCGAAGGCCAGGCACAGTGAGCGACAGCAGGCCGGGCCCTAGCAGCACTAAAATATATAATTCAGAAATTGCGGATATTAATCTGGGCTACATAGCCGATCTACTGCTCTGGGGGCGCATACTGGCACTGCTCACTGTGCATGCGGGACTCCTGCAATTGCAGGAACAATTTCTGGCATTTTTTTTGCTTGCACATAAATATAAATATAAATATATATATATATATATCTGTGTGTTGCCGCTCGCGGTGTCCGTTCTGTTCGGTTGTTTGTTTGCTTGTTGGTTTATCAATTACGGCGCTACGATGTTGGCTGTCATAACGGAAATGAATTAACAACAAATATGGCCGCCGGACAGGGCAGAAGCAACCATACTCAGCCACTCAGCCAGTCGCAATTTATTGGGCCAGTTCTTTCGAGTGGCATTTGCGTTGAGCAATTAAAAATACAATTAGCGCGGCACAAAGAGAATGCTGGGCGGATCCTTGGCTGCTCGGGCCACACACACATAAATCTTCATTCGGCTGCGGAATCAATCTCCTAATCAAAGCGAAAATCACGCACAACCGCAACAATCATTTGGGGGTTTTCGGGTTGCGGCCTGCGCTCAAGCTGGCAAGCAACTGGCAAAAGCCAGCAGCTAAAAGCAAATCCACTTCCAATTTGCCGCACCAGAAGCCGTGGCAGCCACACGGCGATGGCGGGGGTAAAAAATGTACGCTGGCAAACAAATGTTTGCGTTACACAAATGCCGACACGCACAGGCAGGCAGTTGGGCCCCACGTCTCTGCACACACACGCTCCCCATGCTCCCCACACACTCTGTTCTCTCTGTTGAGCTCTGGCGGGAAATGTAAACGAAAGCAGATAAATTACCAGCCATTATTATCCAAACAAGCATCCGCCTGCACCTACTCGCAGGGCAGAGCCGCATGCTGGAGCGTGCCAGGAGGCCATACATCACATGCCTGGCATTCGTCAAAGTTTGAGGCAGCCGCAAGATTTATCGGGTGCACTTGGCTGCTCCGCGCAGCGCGTTCTTGAATGGTGGGGGAAACGCGGGGGTGCTACGCTTGCCGCTCTCGAATCATTAACCATAATCCCCGGAATAACTTTTGGTTTCTGCTTCTTTTAGGTTACGGTTACCAATACCAATCGTATTAGGGCAGGTTCCCCTTGCCAAGCCCCCAGCCCCAAGCCCCCCAAAGGGCATGCAAAGGCACAGGGCAAGCAGTCGCCAGCTGGACACACTTTGAGCGGTTCTTAAACTAAAATATCTTTCAAAATTCAATTACAAATTTTACTCAATAAATTGCGACAGTTTAAATGCGTCTGTAAATCAGCCAAACTTCCACAGATCTCTCTCTCTCTCTATAAGCAATCTCTATGGGCACTTGCTCTATGCTTTAAGCTTTATGCTCAAGCCTAACCTTCAAGCAAACTGCCTAACGTCTGTCCCTGGACATCGCTCTAGTTATCTCTTTGCTAGTACCAAATACTAATCGAACTGTGTCCCGGACCACCCAACTTTGCATGCCTTTTGTCTCTCGCGGAGAGCACACGGAAAATGAAGCGCAAGCAGCAGCCATAATAATAATAATAATAATAATAGAATAATAAACATAAAGAACGAATTGGAGAGCAGAGCAGTGGCTCGAATGAATGCCCTGGCGGCCTCTTATTATGAGCAAACTTTCTGTTTCGGTTGCCAACATTTTTCATATGACAAAATATTTGCGGCAATAATTTCACTTCATTTCATTTCGTTTCGTTTCATTCGTTTGCTTGTTTTTTTTGTTTATTTGTATGGAGTGCTGGCATTTCCTTGTGCCTGGGCTCCTGGGCTCCCCACGGTGGTCTGGGCTACCCGTCGTGCTCCTTGCTCGTGTGTTTCTGCCATTTTCAATTTCTGCAAAATTACAGCCAATACCAAATTATGCATAATAAAATCCAATGACTACCTGTCGACGCCATTTTTGCACAGCGCAAACGTGTGCAGGGGGGCGGAGTTGCAGGCAGACGTGGGCCCATAAAAAACGGAAGTAAATATGCGTGCCTAGCACATGCCAGCCATAACCACACCCCCACCCGTAGCCACCATATAATGTTTGTATATGAACGAGTACGGGGGCGGGGGGGGCACGAGTACAGTCAGCGTTTCGACTGCGGGATACCCTGGCTGGATACCCGCGACGGCTAACCGGAAGGGAACACTCTCGGGAGTGCCGCAGACTCTCTTAGACTGCCATCAAGGGGTACCTCCTCCCGCTCCTGCTCCCGCTCCTGCTCCTGCTCCCCCTTCTGTGTGCGTGTGTTTATTGTTGCGCCCCATGAAAATGGCTGCGAAAATAAGAAATAAACAAACAACAAAAAGTGCGGCAAGGGGCATAAAGCGTTCCTCTGCCACTCAGTCTCGACTATTGCTTTATGGCATTTAATATTTTGCCGCTTTTTTACGGCATCCGAGTGATACGGGGGGGAGTGATACCAACCACGCCCACGCCTCTGTTTGTCTGTCAACAAATTGCACAGCGCGGGGCCTGGAGGATAGTCGCTGCTGGTCAGACAAGGATAAAACTTTGCTTCGAACTTGACCACTTTACGCCACTCCGCTGGCTCTCAAGAGGGGAAAGTTTGCAATGGAGTCGCACGATTGAGTTACCTTGCTGCTTAGTACATCCCCTTACTGGACCTATAGAGGGAACACATATCACACACCACAACACAGCACACCACACTCCACACTCGACTCTGCACCACACTAATTCCATGCGAAGCTGTGCAGGAGAATCGAATCGTAGACCACAGCACAGAGATTACATTGCCAATTGCCAATTGCCAATTGCCTTGGCTTTGCCGCCGTTTACTGCTGTTCTTTGCTGCCTATTGCCTCATGGTTTAGTTGTAGTTGTAGTTGTAGTCCTGCCCACCCGCTGCATTCCGCTGCCGCTCTCCCACAGCTGCTGCCGCAACGCCGTCACTGCCGTCGCCTCTGCCGCCGCTTTCACAGTGCCAACGTCTAACAAGCGAATGTCTTTTATTTCTTTCTGCTCTTATATTTGCCCCCCCACTGTACAAACTAACCGCAATCTCCCAAAACAAAAACAAACCACACCCCACGGTTGCAACACCCACACGGAACACACACGGAACACTCTGCTGTCTGCTTCTGTGTCGGCGTCCCTTGAAGGAGCAAGCGAGGAGGAGGGACTGCAGCCGGAGTACGAGGACGAAGACGGCTTCGAGATGGACATCGAGGTGGCCCTGGCTGCCAGCCGGCAGTCGCAGCGCGGCTCCAGCTTCACCTGGCCCCCGCCGCAGGACGACAGCCATGCAGCGCCGACCGCGGCACCCCTCTACATCGCTCCACCCGAGACGCAGCACGTGGTGGTGGCGAATCCCGTGCAGCAAGTGCCGCCGCTGCCACCCGGCAGTGCCACGGCGCGCCTCGATCCGCAGCCGCAGCCGGAGCCACCAGCGGCAACAGCGCCACAGGCCGCACCCCAGTGGCAGAGCTACTCGGCGCCGCAGCTGACCAATCAGCGTCTGATGGAGCAGGAGTCCAGCTCGGACAGCTACACGTCCACTTCGACGACCACCACGACCACCTCCGAGGAGTACCAGCGCATGTACGCGGCCCAGGTGGCGGCCTACCAGCTGCAGGAGCAGTCCGGCTCCGAGTTCGACGACTACCAGGTGGACTACGGCAGTGCGCAGGACGTGCAGGACGTGCAGGAGAGCGCCTCGGGCAGGCGCAGTGCCCAGGAGTGCGTGGACTCGCTCTCCGTGCCCCTGAGCACCTACAAGCTGATCGACATGGTAAGGGAGGTGACGCCCAGTCCCGTGTCCACGCCCGCCCCCACTCCCAACGCCCAAGCGGCGGCCGCGCGGCACGTCGCCTTCAGCGACGAGCCCGAGTACAAAGAGCTGCCGATGGTGGTGGTGCTGCCCACGGAGCTGGAGACCATACCGGAGGCAGGCGAGGATCGCGAGGGTCTGGTCATCGAGCACCGCTGCCAGATCCTCGAGAGCGAGCGCCTCTTCCAGCCGACGCCCGAGATCAAGTTCGAGATCGCGCCCGTGCGCCAGATACCGCCCACCAAGATACCCAATCCCATGCCCAAGGAGTGGATCAACCCCATGATCCGGGTCCTGACCACGGCCCCCGAGGTGCCCTTCCACCTGGTCGAGTGCCCCTTCCCGCGGCCCTGCGGCGACGACTTCGAGGCGGAGGCGGAGGCGGAGGCAGCAGCCGCACAAGAAGCGTCTGCTGCAGCCGCCCCGCCAGCGCCGCCACCGCCGCCTCCTCCTCCCGCTCCTGCTCCCGTTGCACTCCTGCGCGAATCGCCGCCACGCGGATCCCGTCTCAGCCAGGCCATGGCCACGGCGCCCGAGTTCGAGCTGCGCTTCGCCCCGCCCGCCGACCAGGGCATCCCCCTGCCCGAGGAGACCGAGCCGTACATGCCGCCGCCCATCGACATGAAGCCGTACATGCGCGACGACTACCGCCCCAAGTCCCCGTTCGTGAGCGCCCTCACCACCGCCCCCGAGCGTCCCTTCGAGGGGCACTTCGACCGCGACGTGCCCATCCACCTGATCGACCTGCCCACCCCCAAAGAGCACCTGAGCATGTGCGACGCCCTGTGCACGGCCCCGGAGCGCGGCTACACCCCCCTGAACCCCGAGAATGCCACCCACCGCGTGGACGCTGAGCAGAAGCAGCAGGAACTGAAGCGGCATGAATTTCAGGTGCTCGACCACGAGGAGGAGCTCGGCATCCGGCCGGAGCCGCCGCATTCCGTGGAGTACTTCACGACGGAGTCCGAGAAGCGACGCAAGTCGTCCGCATTCGCGGCCATGCAAGCATTCCAGCCGTCCCGCGAGCCGCTCTCCTCAGCCACAGGCACGCCGCGTGCCTCCATTTCATCGGCGTCCCGGGAAGCGGAGACCGATCTGGAGTACCAGAAGTACTGCAAGGCGCAGCAGCGCAACCAGAAGCGCCTCGATTACTACCACAAGAAGGAGGAGGAGCTGCAGAGTCAGCAAACCGAGCAGCAGCTCCAGCAGATCCAGCAGAATCAGCGCGAGCGCCAGCAGAATCAGATCAACCAGCTGCAGCAGCAACAGCAGCAACAGCAGCAGCAACAGCAGCAGCAACAGCAGCAGCAACAGCAGCAGCAGCAGCAGCAGCAGCAGCAACAGCAGCAGCAGCAACAGCAGCAGCAGCAACAGCAGCAGCAACAGCAGCAACAGCAGCAGCAGAGTCAGTTATCCCAGCAGCAGATGCAACAAACCCAACAGCAACTTCAACGAACTGAACAGCAGCAGCAGATAAGCCAGCAACAGATCCAGCAGAGTCAGCGAACTCAGCAGCAGCACCAGCAGGCTATGTCGCAGCTCTCCGAGCAGCAGGAGCAGCAGAAGCAGTCACAGACACAGCAGAGCTCCGCACAACAGACACGCACAGAGCACCAGACACGCCAGGGGTACTCCGATTCGCACACGACCTCGCTTTGTTCCGCTTCCGCTTCCTACAGCAACTCCTCTTCCACAGTCCAACAGTCCAACACCAACAGCAACTCCTTCAACGGCAGATCCTCACTCGCTGCACCCATGCCCGCCGCTTGCTCCCATGCACATGCATCCGCCCTAAGCAAGTACGAGGCCCAAGAGCTGATCGAGGAGACGGCCGAGGAGCTGGAGCACTCGGAGATCCTCTTCCCGCCACCATCCCCGCTCAGCCACCTGAAGGGCAAAGCCGTGCAGTCCGGCCTCCACAAGGCGGACACCATCCCCAAGTACCAGCGCAACTGGACGTCGCTGCCCACCCAGAGTCCCATCCGCACCCCGGAGCCGCAAGAGCTGCGCGACAATGTGCCGCTGGCCTTTGTGGACGCCCCCCAGGCGACACCCACTGCCCAGTGCCAGTCCGATTCCACTGTACATAGACCCATAGCGCAGGCTTCGGCGCCACGATCAGCGCCAGTGCCAGCACCAGCGGCTGCGGCCCAAACCGCTCCCAGGAGACAGCCAGTGCCGCAGCCGTCGGTGCCCATCATAGTCGAGGATCGGTCGGGTCCAGTAACGATGGCTTTTCAATCGCTAGATGAGTTCGAGCGCCCCGACCAGGCGCAGACGCCCACGCGGCCCTTCACGCCCTCGATGATCAACAAGCCGGCGCCCATCATCCCCTTCTACCAGACGCCCGAGAAGCTCTGCTTCGAGGAGTGCTCGGCCACCCACGCCCGGGCCTACGACCAGCGCGCCCTCTCGCCCTGCCTCGCCCGCTGCCGCTCGCCAGCGCCGGGCCCGCCGCCGAATCCGCTCTCCGCCATCCGAGCGCCGCGCATGAAGGAGCCCGACTCCAGTCTGCTCTCCGTCTCGGGCCCCGCGCCCCGCCTGCAGGCCGGCTCCATCACCACGGGCCAGAGCTACCAGGGCCAGCTGCTGGCCCACTCGGAGCAGAGCAGCCAGTCCGCCAGCCAGAGCTACTCGCAGCAGCCCGAGACGCTCACGGAGCGCCAGATCGGAAACCTGACGGTACAGAAGCGGGAGCAGTCCTCGCAGCTGCAACAGCAGCAGCAGTCGCAGAGCCACAGCCAGACAAAGACCCAGGTGGGCAACACCCAGATCGAGCGTCGCCGCAAGGTCACCGAGGAGTTTGAGCGCACCCAGAGTGCCAGGACCATCGAGATCCGCACGGGAACGCAGTCCCAATCGGTGTCCCAATCGGTGTCCCAATCCCAGTCGCAGTCGGAGTCCACGGACCGGCGCTCCTCCTATGGAAAGACGGGATATGTGGCCAATCAGGCGCGACGGCTGTCGGGCCTGGAGCAGGAGATCAGCAGCCTGACCAGCCAGTCGCAGGCCATCAGCGCGCGCGCCTGCGCCATGGGAGAGAGCAACTTCCCGCAGCTGCGATCGCCCACCTTCGACTCGAAGTTCCCCCTAAAGCCGGCGCCGGTCGAGTCCACTGTGCCCGGCTACGGAGCCGCGCCCTCGGCCAACAAGCTGGTGGCTCCGCCGCCTGGCTTCCTAACGCAGCAGCAGCAGCAGCGGTCCGCTTTCTCTGCGTCTTCGGTGGTACAGCAGCAACAGCAACAGAGCAGCACGAAGGCCGCCTCCTCATCGCTATCATCAGCATCCGCAATAGCATCATCATCTGTGTCAGCATCCGCCTCAAGATCAGCGCAGTCCGCCAGTCTAACCAAAGCTTCTGCTATTACTACCACGACTAATAACCAGGCCTGCTCGGCCTTCAGGAGCAACATCCCCGGAAGCGGCAGTAACAGCAAACCTAATCTCGCCTCTCGGCCATCCATCGCTTCCATCACAGCTCAAGCGCCAGCTCCAGCTGCAGCTCAAGCTCCTGCAGCGCCCAAGTCAATCATCGCAGCCGCCGCCGCGCCCACTTCAGCGCCAGCTTCGTTTCCGCCAAACTTGAGCGACTTGAACTTGAACTCTAATGTCGATGGTTCCGCAGGTGGTGGCGTCAAGAACGGCAAGGGAGGCTTCGGGGCCACATCGGCGCCCAAGCGCGGACGCGGCATCCTCAACCAGGCCGCCGCACCAGGCGTGCGCATCCCTCTGTGCAACAGCTGCAACGTGCAGATCAGGTGAAGAGCATCCCCCACCACCCAGCTCGTTGTGTTCTCTGTTCTTCCGTTCCGTTCCGTTCTCCATGTTCGTTCGAGAGTTGTTCTAACCCGCTGTCTTAGCCAAGGATCAGATCGAGCCCGCTCGCTGGAGCAGCTCCAGTCGGGCTCTCTGATGCCTTCGGTGGACTTTGTTTGCGTTCAATTAACTAAGTTTAAGTTGCGCCAACTAATTTGCATGCCCCCGACCTAACCCGCTCGCCCTGTGTTCTTGCTCCGTTCATTGCAGCAGCCGCCAAGCAATCTAATCCGCATGCAAAGCCCCAGCATGGCACGCTGCCACGACCCGTCCAGCAGGCAACTGACTTACCGGCCGGCCAGGACGCAGATGCGGATGCCACGGCCATGCTGGCCGAGTCCATTGGCAGGATCAACATGGGCGAGCAGACCAATGCCTTCATGCTGGAGGCGGGCAAGATAATCTCCAACATGCTGGAGGCGCGTCTGGCCGGCGGCAGTGGATCGAACGGGTCGAGTGCTCCGCTCTCGCACGCTGGCAGCACCCTCAGCCTGGGCAGCAACAGCAGCTCCAACCTGTCCAAGAGTCCGATGATTGTGCGCAAGCGGCTGGAGCTCGACGACTTCAAGAACATAGATCCCACCCAGCCGGTGGCCCTGCAGTCTGTGGTGGCTCTGCATCCGCAAAAGGAGTCGCTCGCTGGGTCAGAGCTGGGCACGCAGAAGGCCCAGCCGCAGGCGCCACGTGTCGAGCAGCAGCTGCAGATGGAGCTGCCAGCGCAGCATCCCATGAGCAGGATTCTCGATATTTGTGATAGCGGCAAGGCGACGCCCCAGCAGACGCCCGAGCCAGTGGCATTCAGGAACAACTTAAGGCGCACTGGTGCCACCCATGCAGCCGATCGCAGATCCTACATCGAGCCCAAGCAGGGCGCCAATGCAGTGAATGCCGCCAGCTCTGTCACCATTCCCACTGCCACAGCCACCAACAGCAGCACTCCGCAGCACAGCCAGGGAAGTGCTGCTCCCAGCTTCAGCGTGAGCGTGAAGGCCCTGGGCCCGCACAGCGAGGAACAGGCCGCCATGTCCGAGGAGAACGAGAAGGCCGTAAGTCAGTTGCTCAAGGATGGTAAGCGACCCATTTGCTGTCAGTGCAATAAGGAGATCACCTCGTAAGTATCCCTGTGCCCGCTTGCTGCTTGCCGTTTGTCTGTTGATTGTGAATTGATTAATTGAGCTCGAAACTAACACGAGAAACGCCTTTGCAGAGGACCCTTCATCACGGCGCTGGGCCGCATCTGGTGCCCAGATCACTTTATCTGTGTGAACGGCAACTGCCGCCGTCCCCTGCAGGACATCGGCTTCGTTGAGGAGAAGGGCGATCTCTACTGCGAGTACTGCTTCGAGAAGTATCTGGCCCCCACCTGCAGCAAGTGTGCGGGCAAGATCAAGGTGAGTCGCCAGCTAACACCACCACCAGATGCTGTTCCCTACAACGAAATTGTTTGATTGCAGGGCGATTGCCTGAACGCCATTGGCAAGCACTTCCATCCGGAGTGCTTCACCTGCGGCCAGTGCGGCAAGGTGTTCGGCAACAGGCCGTTCTTCCTGGAGGACGGCAACGCCTATTGCGAGGCCGACTGGAACGAACTCTTCACCACCAAGTGCTTCGCTTGCGGCTTCCCCGTCGAAGCCGGCGACAGATGGGTGGAGGCCCTCAACCACAACTACCATAGCCAATGCTTTAACTGCACTGTGAGTACTCTCTCCTCAGCCAGCGATGAGCCGCCCAACTAATTTGCCCGCGTATCTCCCATAGTACTGCAAACAGAACCTGGAGGGCCAGAGCTTCTACAACAAGGGCGGACGTCCCTTCTGCAAGAATCACGCGCGCTAAGCCAGCGGCCAGCTGATTTTGTTTGACTTCAGGGATCACGCACACTAACCAATCAATCAATCAATCAATCAATCAAACCAACAATCAACGATAATCAAGAGCAATCGTAGACGGATTGTGAGAGCGCCAATGCGCAACTATTATTATTTCTATCTGTTTGAATTGTGCCGCACAAATGTTATCCTAATTTTAAAACATCAACGACCCACACGCGTCACATCAAATGAAATATCAACGTAAATCAAATTCTGCAAATCAAATCTGAGTGAAAAACTGCAAAACGAGACGAATTCGAATTAGCTAGCAAAATACTACATATGTATGTCCTCACACACAGTGAACTATTATTTATTCACAGCCGATCGTAGCATAACCGAACCAACTTTACCCTACCCAAGCCCACACTAAATATGCATGCACGGTCGCCAGCGTTAATTCACTTAGTTCAAGCGACAGGTCGAGCTACCTACCGAACACTGTTGATCAACCCAACTAAAACGCTAACAGATCGCGACGCGCGAGAGATTTCCAACATCGAATTCGATTGGCACCAGAGACGGCGGCGAGTCAGAGTCGGAGGCAGAGTCAGAGTCAGAACAGGTTGTCAGCAGGGAGTCGCATATTTATTATTTAAAAATATATGTTGTAAATTATCCATGATTTGAGTGTAAATTGTCATGATCAGCAAATGAATAAATTTCGAAATCTTTTTCGCGTTTAATATGTACATGTCTTCTCTGGCTGGGTTTCTTTTGCTTCTTGCCAAGATTCCGCGGTAAAATCCCTGCTGCAGATTGGCAGTGGGACTCGTCGTGAGCTCAGAAAGGTGTTGTATTCGCCGATCGAGCTCAATTTGCCCGAGAGATTTGAACTTTATAGCTTTACTAACTTTGCGTAGTGGTGTTAAAAATAATTGCATACTCTTCGGGGCTCAACAAAAACTTTAAATTTTTGCATGGCATACTTTTGGGGTGGCGGATAAAACAAAGTTGCTTTCGGCTGATTTCTGTTGAATGCAAAATTTAAGGGCAGTTCTGCTTTGGCCATATCTAGGCTATTTATGAGGCGATCGGTCTGTATCATGTAGCTACGTGATCGGGAGAGCCTTGCAAACGTTTGCAACCCGAAAAACGACATACAATTTTTTTTTTTTTTTTTAGATTTTTTGCTTCATTAAAATTGCTAAAAATCATGTGGTGTTTGTAAACGAGATTTTGATTTTTCTACTTTTTGGGCGGGGTATAGATATTGACTTCACGACACTGGGCCCAGTTGGACTGGGACGTGTACCGAAAAGCACGCACTTCTACCGCAATTTCATGCTTAACCAATTTTTGTTGTATCCATTGGAGCCTGGTATTTTATTTTTTGGTGTTTCGTGAAGAGGTGTGAGTGTTGGGTGGCGCTGGCGCTGGGGATGCTCTGGCTGGGAGTTCTTTTCGCATTTTTGCGCTTGGTGTTAATCGCTGGAACTCTCACCCGTTTCTCTCTATCCACACGCCCCGCCCCGCCCCGGCTCGCTTTGGGACCGCTTGTGGCGACTACAAAGCTCCGCAGGCCCAACGATGCCAACAAAATTTACGCTAGATTAAGCAGGATCAGGACGTGGGAGTATGTGAGTGTTTGGCCAAGGGACTCATGGCTGAACATGGCTGTGCTGTGGAGTGTGAGAAAGAAAAACAATTTGAGGTTTTTGTGGCATTTTTCAACGATTTGTTGGGTTCTTTTATTACATGTTTAGTTTACTTCGCCCCGCACATTACAGAAAGGACTTTAAGTTAGTGTGTGTGTGTTGGGTGTGGGTGTGTGTAGCGTGTGAATTGTACTCGTGCAGGATGTGTCGGGCTGTTTGACAGGGGCCCGGCAGGACACACCCACGCAGCCCACAAATAGCACAGCAGCTACAATTTAGTCGTAATTTAACATATCATTATGGGGTAGCTCTACCTACTATTTGTTTGAAACGCGAATTGTTCAGAAATCGAAATCAGTTCGAATCGAAGTGTTCAGTATTCAGTTGGATATTCGTGTTTTCCGAAAATGCGCGCCAAATTTTTTTTGTCACCGTAGCGTTCCGTTGCGAATTTACACAGATATATGCACTGGCCGCATATATCCAGTAGATACATACATTGTACATCTATATATATATATATATATATTATCTCTTTGTTTAATAGTTTAGTGTAGTGGGAGGAGTGGGATGAGTGGGGCCTACGCCTAACACATGCTACAAATGCACTCGAAATCTCGTATTTACAGTGGGTCGATAGTGGGTTGAGTTCTCCGTATATGGGTACACTTTACAGGCTGCGAGGGGGGCACATAACATATCAAACATATCAATTAACTTTGGGACTGGATGCAACTGGATGCAGTACACAAAACTCTGCTAATATCCGCTTATCCGCTGTAAAGTGTAAGTTTGCTTCTACAGATGTTTAATGTTTTTTTTTTAAACATTTTCTTTCGTGTTTTTTTCGTTTGTTAGTTTTTGGAATATGTTAATACTTTCAATGGGGTATTTGTATGTATGTATAATTGCATGTATCTAGAATTCGTAATACCTACGCAGCGCATTTCCTTATGCTTACAAAAATAAATTCAACACATTCAAGTACAACAAACATCTTACCAGCTAAATGCCGCTTACCAAGTACAGTTACAGAATACGGATTACAGTTACAGTTACAGTTACAGATTAGCAAGTACGAATTACATTATTCATTTAGGAGCAGAGCCTTAGTTCCGTACAAATAAATACCTTTGGGTTAACACGAGTGAACGAACGAGCTGAATCGAACGAAACAAAACTAACTAATCAACTTCTCGAGGGACCGGGGACCGGGGACGCCGATTCGTTCGGTTACAGATGCGCCAATATATCGATCTGATCGAGTGCACTGGCCTGGCCAGGTGATTGGTTCTGGTTGTGGGTCTGCGTCTGGCTGTGCGTCGTCTTTCCAGCTGAATGCCTCTGGCTGTGCAGATGGGGGCTGTCGCTGTCTGCCTGCGATATGGTCACAATGGTCACCAGATCCTTGCCCTTCGTTGCCGTGGATGTGGCCATCGCTGCTGATGGTGGGTGTGTCGGTGTGGCACTTCCACTGGCATCCCGCTCGATTTCCACAATGGCCGAGGTGAGCAACGTGTTCGACTGCAGCGCCGTGTAGTTCGTCAGTTGCTCGGCCAGCGACGGCTCCGGCAGATGGAGGTCCTCGTTGGCCAGCAGCCTGCCCGAAGGCGCTGTCTCAATGCTCCGCTCGCCGCACACGAAGCTGGCGGGGGTGGCGTTGCGCGACCGGTAGCTGGGCGGCAGGCTGTACTCGGATCCGCCCATGCTGCTGCTGATGGTGCCGCCAGCGCCGCCAGTGCCGCCTCCTACACCCATTCCGGAACGAAGTGTGGTCAGTGGGGCCCTGGAAGTAAGTGAATCAAATGCATGAATTATTTACACAGCATGAGCCAAAGTCAATTCGGTATTGTTTGCCCCTTTTGGCCATAAGAAGATGGCAAATATGTTAACCAAATGCACAAATTTGCATGCATGGGGAGGGGATAGAGTCTGAGCTCTGAGCTCTGGGCCCTGTCTACCACTGACTGCACAGGACGTCAAAGGACGAAACCTATTCAAATATCCAGTCTCTATCTTTATCTCAATCTCAAAACACACCCCACATACACACATACATATATTCTCATCTTTGTCAATTTAAATAACAAAAGGCCGCTGTGGCAATTGTTGCCATGTGCCACGTGGCAAGCCCGAGTACGAGTGGGGAGTCTGTCTGCCTCTCTGACAGACCCAAATCACAGACACTTCACACTTCAGTCGCCAGGGCCCAAAAGTCAACACTCATACGCTCATCTGCACATAATGGCCGGCCCCTTGCCATGCCCTTCCCTTCCCATCTCCCGCCAGTCGAACCTGGCTAAAACTGGCTTACAGACCTGTACGATTATATATATACATATATATGTATGTATGTGCCATCTATATGGGGGCGTTGGAATATCTCAAAAATCCCGAACACTTGCACAAATTGTATGAAGCAATTTGGAGTATGTAAAATGGCATTTAATTGTCCCCGACAAAGATGCAATGCCGGAAATAAAGGAAACAGCCAAATAAGTCATTTGCATGGGTCGCATCTATCCTATCCATTGTGCGATTCCATTGTGCAGCACTCCAGCAGTCCGTTCTGGGCCCCACTATGTATGCCACGCCATTCACAAGTCCATTCTATTCAGGTCCCTGCTGTGGTGTGTGCTGTGCATAACAGGCAATTTTCGCAGCACTTTCGACTCGCCTGCCTCTTTGTTTGTTTAATTGACTTGGCCAACAGCCTAGATCCAAGTTCTGTTCTGCACTGAGCTGCCTGAGGCCATATTCCAGCCCCATTCCTCCGGCTGCTGTCTGGCTCTGGCTCTGCCTGCTTGTTATGCAGCTCGAGGAGAAGCTCTTCAAATGTGCGCGCGTGTGTGTAAATATTTTAGAAAATTTCCCAGAAATTCTTTCTCCTGGGCAACATCATTTGAATACGCACCCAGCCAGGGAGACACCCAGACGGATGGACGGACGGACGGACAAGACACATGGAGACACGCACTTAGGTTCCCGCCCGCCTAAAAGTATGCTGTGATTTCTTGCCACACACTTTGCATAAGTTTTGCTTTTTGACATACTTCCTGTGCCTGTGCCCGCTGCTGCTTCCTCTTCCACTTCCACATCCGTTTCCTCTCTGTGGCATTGCGGGAAAACCCCCAAAGATGAAAAGCTCACGATGTAGTTGTTGCTTTGTTGACTTTCCATTTGCATTACGCACACAACACACTATAAATATGCAAGTGCTCCACTCCACACCACTCCACACCACACCACACACTCCTCTCCTCTCCTCTCCTCCTGCTCTTGCTGTAGATGTCATTTGAAGTAAATTAATTTGTCATAAATATGTTTGACTTTGAATGGCAATTGCCCTGCAGACTCTCAACGATTATTTGCATAACAAATTCTAGCAACATTAAGCTTAATTCTTGTCCCCCCCTTATGCTCCTGCCGTTGTGCCACTACAATTTGCAGACAATAAAAGAATACTTCGCTCATTAGCCCCCCGACATAATGCGTTCCAGGCGACAATTATCCGCCCACTTCTGGGGCCCAACAGCCCAGTCCTTTGGCGTTTAAATGGCCTCCCGAATTGCTTCTGTCTTCCGGGCAGGGGGCAATGTCTGCCGTTTCCTGTTTCGCGAGGATTGCGCCAATCGCTTTGGGCCTTATCTCTTCAATTAGTTTCCAATTCAATCGCCGAATGTTTGCTTCCATCATCAGACAAGCCGCCGATTCAAGTCATCCGTTCCACGCGGCCGATAAAAAATTGGAAATTCCCCCAGAAACTTTTCATTCCGCCAGCCCAGCCCAGCCCAGCCACACCCCACACCCCACTTGAAGCCCCTGGGAAAGCGATGTGTCAATGTTGACACCCTCGAAAACCGCACAAAGCCAAAGCCAAACCACGGACGCCGCTGCCAAACGCTTTTGCTGATGCTGCAGCAGCGGCAGCGCCACCCCCGCCCTGTCCTGTGCTGGGACCCACATCACAGATCCCCTGGCAATCCCCTCCGCGTGCTTCTTTCTCTGGCCTGGAAAACATTTTGTGGTTTGGCAGGCGCCAAACTTTGCAAATAACTCACGAAATGGAAGGGGAAGTTAGGTATGGGGCAGGGACAGGGTCCGGGGCAGGGAGCGTAACGGAAGCGGAAGTACTTACCTCAGCAGGCTGCCAGCATGAGATCGATAAGTGGGCGGCGGCGAGTTTCCACGCACCACCCCGTTCTGGCGATCGCGGTCCAACAGCAAAAGTCTGCGAAAAAGCGGAACAAGAGAGAGAACGGATTGAGAGCGGTTCTGGTTAATGCCGCACGACAGGAAAAAGGCGGTCCGCCGGTGCGGTAAGTCGTGGAATAGGCACGAGCAGTCCTTTGGCCAGTCCATAATTATGCATAATGCAATTAATTGCGGCAGGACATGCGAGTGGCAGCCACCACAGACCACATCCGGCGACTGCTGCTGTCCTCGCGGGTAATTTATGCCCCCGCCCCCGCCCACACGCTACTCACCTCAGACGGTACTCCTGCATGCTGGCCTGGTAGGAGGGCGGCGGTGGTCGGTGCTGGAACTCGGGGTAGAGCAGCCCGTGCGGCGCCCCGCCTCCGCGGCTGCACGGTCGTCGTCCGCAGCGGCCCAAATCGACGCTGGTGCCCAGGCCCAGGCCCAGGCAGCTCTGACCGCCGGGCGCAGTCATCCGCCAGGCGGCACCACTCACCGTCACCAGCACAACGCCAACTCCTGCGAAATGGAGGGGAAAATCAGAGGGGAAGAAAAACTTAATTTTAGAGTTTGTTCGAGTGCCGCCCCACAAATGGATAAATGGATGGATGGATGGAGGCTACTGTCTCCTGTCTCATATTTCCATTTAGCTGCAGATTTAATTAGCCTTGGTCCGAGTGGGCGTGGCCGCAATTACCGACTCACTTAGACAGCTTCCAGGTCCAGCTCCAGCTCCAACTTGCAGCCTAATCAAAGTGGCAGGCAGGCAGACAGGCAGGCAGGCCGCAGACTTTCACTTTCATTTTATTTCATTTGTTTTCCTTTCTTGTGGGCCAGGACAGGGCGGAGGTGGAGGTGGTGGTGGAGCCAACGGAGCATGTCATGATGGCAGATTTGAACCCGGGATAGGCATACGATTTTATTAGCGAAAATTGTCATGAGCTGCTCACAGTTTTTTGTGGGCCTCGTTGTGACATCTCTGCCAGAGAGAGAGAGAGGGACCAGAGACCTCGCCCCATAATCATCATCATCTTTGTCATGATGGGACTCTCCTCTCTCTGTCTCTCTCTGTCTCTCTTTCTATGGCTATTACGAGTGTGTGGCTGCCTCCGAATAAAGCAGCAGTGGCAGATTTGCTGACTGGTTGGCTTGATTGCCATTAAATTATGTAAAAACTTTCGGGTAATTGCCGCCGAAAATGGCGCAATGTCACGCTCCGAGAGCGCAAAACTACCAGCAGCTACGCGGCGGCAAGGCAATTGATTAGAGACGTCGCACTTTATGGACACACACACATACGCGCACATGTGGGCCGACTGCACTTGGCCCCGCGCTGTCTGGGGGTTATGTAAGGTGAGCAGCAGCAGCAACAGCCGCAGCATGAATGATTCATGAATGAGTCGAGAGTTGTCGCCTAAGAAGTTGCCTATGGAATGCATGGAGTTCTCCTGGCTTTACAGCTGCAGCCCTGCCACCTGTGGATCTGCACAACTCGGGCACCTGCTGGCGGGGCAAGTCCATCCCGAACAATGCAAAGAAATCGCAGCCGGAACTAAATGCTCTGGCAATATTGACACATGGCTATCTGGCATGTGTCTGGTCGCAGATTTGTTTGCTCTGCGAACTGGGTCAGAGGTGCGGAGGCACGGACAGTGACAGATACAGATACAGGTACAAGTACAGGTATCTCTTAGGCGACAGAAGAAAGAAAGAAAGAAACGAACGTACTGCGGACAGTGGACAGTGGACATTGAAGTAATTGTAACAATTGCAACAATTGCGCACAAGAGACCTTTTCATTCGGCGACTCGGAGTCGTGTAAACATCAGCGGACATCAAAAGGCGGTCGCTGGCTTTAATGGCCTTCTCCAAGCTCCAACCTCCAACCTCCATCCCTGCTGCCCCTACCACGCGATTATGTAATGGTTACTCACCAATCATTAGGAGGGCGGCGGTGAGGTGCGAATTGGGGGGACCTGCCAGACCCGTGGCACCGAGGGCCGCACCGCCCAGGGCGCAGGCCACGCCGCCCAGGGCCACGACGGCGATGAGAGCCCGCAGCGGAGGTCCTGCGAACCACTGGCCGCAACAGCCCTTCCCCGAGCGCTCCGAGGGGGATCTGCAAAGACACAGAAGAGAATAGCTTGGGTTAGTGCAGGGTTCGCAGCTGCAAAATGTAAAAACGCTGGACAGGGAAATGGAAAATGGGAATTTTTATGGCGCAGGTGGGCGGAACCGGGCACAAAGGACGGGACAGATGTTTTGCCTCGTCGTCCGTGCAAATTGGCAAAAAGGCAACGTCTCGTGCCTGTTCTCGTTCTCGTCTTGGTCCCTGGTTCTGGTCCTTGTCCTGGTTCTGGTGCTGGTTCTGGTTTTCCCCCGCCGTTGTCGAGCCACACAAAAGCGCAGCGAGTGTGCAATTGTTGTAATTTGATGATTTATGAGCCAAAAGACCAAAAATTTGCGCACTGTCCGCCAACACAAAACAACACAAAGGAGCGGGCAGTCGCCGGAGGAGCAGCGCGACGAAGGACCCGGCCCAGGACCAGTCTGAAGTCGAGAGAAAGGAGACAACCAGACGACGTAAAATATCTTCTGCGGAGAAAGGACAATTTATGCGACACAGACGCGGACAGGAGCAGGAGACAGAGTCTGGGTCTGGGTCTGGGTCTGAGGACGTGTGTGCGTAAATTCATTAGGATCCTGGCATCACAGCAGAGCAGCATCTTCTGTCGTGGCAGATGAACCCCTTTTGTGGGGAAGTTGAAGGACTGTGGGGGATTGGGGGGGATTTGGGTATGCTTGCCAAACAATTAGAGGAGGAAATATTTATAGGCGGGCACGGCACCCAGCACCCAGGGACCCAGGGACCCAGGGGGTCTTTTTGGCGCTTTTGTTGTTTCGTGTGTCATCGAAGCAATTCCACAAAAAGATGATAAATCGTTGGAAAATTACGTGCACACACAGACTTCTATATACAGGAGTATTCATGAATGGATTCATGTATTCATACTGGATATAAAGGGCAAACGGCACGGCCGGAAATTTATGTTTAATAATTTGAGGCTGTTCTCGCTCGGAAAAGGATTTCCATGCCGGATTTATACTTCTTTTATGGCCATGCCATTAAAAGACAACATCTCCGGGCAAGCCCATTGCCATAGCCGAAGGGCGGGCTGATGCCTGCCATGTCCCCAGGGCAGTAGCAGGGTCTTTGACACGGCCTTTTGTTGCTGCCGCTGCCGCTGCTGCTGCGGCATGAATTTGTTTCATCAGTTGTCATGTCATGATAAATGCGATCTTCTCAGTTTAGCTCATCATCGCTCAGAGCGCGCTCCCAGTGCCACTCCGAGTGCGGCACGGAAATGAGCGCGCAGAAAGGCCCGAAAAGGTGAGACCATTGCTGCTGCTTTCTTGAAGTTTCCGCATATGAAACGATGCCGCCACAACATTCCCAGATGCCCACAAATTGGAGGCCGTAGCTGGCGGCCCCATGCGGTGACAAAGTTCCACAAAAGCTCTGGAATCTCTGGATCGATGGGTCCTAGCTCTGTCCTATACGATCTCTGTGGGGGGTGGTGATTGAAATGCTGCCAACAAGCCGTCGCTCAGCGGAGAGATGCATCAAAAACGGCAAACAGCCCAAATCAGAGGCATCCCATTCGCATTTGCATTTTCATTCCCATTCCTATGCCCATGTGGTGGCCTCATTAGATCTCTCTAGTAGAATAAAGTGGAACGTTGAGCAAACACGAACTGCGCACTTGTCTCGGATCGCCGTATGATGTGTAGTGCATGTACTACATACATACATACATACATATGTGCATATATAAGTATAAGTATTATATATCCACAGAGCTTTAGCTTTTGGCTGTTCCAAGTAGTTCAGGGGCGGCAGTCGCGTATCGAAGGCTTAGAGCGGCCTGAGCGGCCGCTCAACAGGCACTCGCTCATGCACTCACTCATTCAGTCACTCATTCAGGCAATTATTCAATCAGCCGCTGCCGCTGCTGCTGCTGCTGCCGCATTTAATTTTCATTTATTAATTGCAATTTGTAATTGCCGCCAACATTGACACAGTTTCTGTTGCTCTGCTCGAGTATTTACTTGCACGCCGTTTACTTATCGAATGGAAAATGAACTTTCATTTTTGCAGAGTTTTCATTTTAATGGCGGCGGCACTTCCGCTCCTGCCGCTCCTGCCGCTCCTTTCCGCACCCCTTCGCAACATCGCCGGCACAGCGTTAAGCATTGCCGGCAGCTGTCACATTGACATTTGCATGCGAGTGAACAATTTCCAATTGATTAAGCAATTTGCAGCTCCACAAAAGACAACACGATGGCGGATAGCAGATAGCAGTGCGGCGGGGGAAAGTCAGACCCAACGACAAAGGCAGCTTCATTACTCAGATCGGGGCTTTTTATCAGCAGAGCCTCAGCCGCCCACTTCCGGGCCTGCCTCCAAACAGCAGCAGGAGGAACAACAACGACAGAAAGAGCATCCGCAGTTCGCGTGTCAACTGCCATACGCCATTGTCAGTCGATCAGGCGGCTTAAACACTCTGCAGGGTGGCCTTCTCTGCGCTGGCAGCAGTGGAAAACCCTCCGTGAGAGGGGAAAAGCACTCGCAAACAATGTCGTAAAAGGGGAACACAGACAGAAGACTCGTCAGCGCACCCGTGCACCAATTAGGGGAATGGCGGAGACCGCTTCAAAGTTTAGGGGAAAATCTTATTTTATTTATAAGAAATTCCCAGCCCCCTGGACAGGCCTGCCCCGCCCCAACGGCAAAGTCCATGAAAGCTGAGTGGGCGAAACTCTAATTAAAAGCGAACGATGCAAACAATGAAAGCGAAATTCGTATTCAGTCAAACTAACATGAATATTTGATAATTTATTTGATTCATTTTCTCTGTCACTCTCACTAGCACTAGCACTATCTCTCTCTGTTTCCCTGTCTCTCTCTTAGTGTTAGTTGCAGTTTCGTTTTCATTTTCTTGCGCCGAGAGTTTTCCTTTCGTTGCTGTGCACCGCTCATTGAGCCTTATGTAATTAAGTGTGGAAAATGAGGCAATCGCCGCCAGGGGGGCACACAGCAAATGAAAATAATTAGCTGGCAAAACATATTAGCAATTGGCACATTTCCTCACAGACCCACAGTGTGGAGAGGGTTGGAAAGGGTAGGGGTAGGGAATCTAGAGCAGAGCACAACCCAAGGCAACTCCTGCGAGAGGCATATTTTTTTTTTGGGCTAAAACAGAAATGTTTTGGATTTTTGGTGGCTCACTGACAAGGCGCATTTTTCGGGTTACAGCTGCAGCCGCTGCTGGATGGATGGATGAACAAAACCCATTTTCAAATTTCAATCAAAGCTTTCGCACTGCCCCAACGCCACCCACTGCTTGAGCACAGACCCAAATGAAGGCATAATTACAGCGCGCTTTTCAACTTTTGCCGCTGCTCTGCTCTCAGTTCTCTGCTCTCAGTTCTCTGCTCTCAGTTCTCTGCTCTGCTCTGTTCTGATTTGTAATCGCAACTTCTTTTCTGTTCTCTCATTGTCTTGCTGTCTTTTGTTGTTGCTGTTGTTTTGGTCAGAGGGGGGGGCTGTGTAGAGTTTTGGCTAAAGTTTGACCAAATCTTTCGAATGGGAAACTTTTATAATTCCTTTCAGAAATCTATCTTTTGCCCTCGGTTTCTGTTCAAAGAGAGAGGCAGTGAGAGAGAGAGAGAGAGATCGGCGAGAGGTGTTCTATTAAATGGCATGACACGGCGACAGAAGAAGGCTTTCGCTTTGTATCTAGACTCTAGACTGTGTGTGGGTTAAGCGATACACAGATACACCGCACTCGCACTGGCACTGGCACTTAAACTCGTTAAATGAAAACCAGTGGCAGGCAATAGAAACATGGAGCTGGAGATGGAGATGGTGATGGGTGCGGGGAGGGGTACGGGGCAGTGGAGAACATGACATTCACCCGACATTAAAATCGCAGTTGTTTGCTTGCCGCATGCCGCATGCCGCATATTCTCTCTGCCGCGTACTCTCGCGTATAAAAATGAAAGCAAACAAACAGTTTGGTGTGCACGGGACTGTCTCTGTCTCTGTCGCTGCCTGTGACAGACGGCAATAAAATATCCCAGCGAAAGAGACAAAGTCACGTTGCGGCCCCCCACCCAGCCCGCCCGCCCTTCCTGTCACAGAAGTGGAGGAGAACCAACTCCATGGGTGCTGCATGTAGGAGAGGCAGCGGTAAAGCTAGAGCAAGAGCGGAGCTAAACTCCGCGACTCTCTCGCAGAACTTCTGACCTACTAACAGCAGAAGAAGACGTGAACGCAGAGGGGGCACGCGGGGCTCCTAGCTTGGGCAACGTTTTTCCAGTTAACTGCGAGCGCTTTGACGCTTGAGTGATGCCAGAGCCAAGCTCTAGTCTGCTGCCACCTTAAAGAGCCAGCCAGTCCGCCAGTCCGCCAGTCCACCAGTCGGTGGGCGTTTCTCGTACCTCCAGCACACGACTTTGATATCGCCCAAAAACGGGCCCCGGCTTCGGCTTCAGCCCCAAGTTGAGTTGTCAGTGGAGTTGTCGGGGCTCCACTCTGGAGTGGAGCATGTCAGAAGGTGCCGTAGCAGCATTTTAATGCGAGTGTAAAAGATTATATGGCGGCAGACTTGGAGCTGCTTCGAGCTGTCCATTGACTGTGGCATGGCGAAGGCTGCAAAACTCTGGCAAACCTCTGGGGGAGGGGTGGGATGTGGGGGGGAGTAACCCTCTCTGTGGGCTGTGGGGCAGCAGACAAAGTTTTGGCAAACGTTTATTGCCAATTTCTGAATGCATAAAATGCAAGAGTTGCCAACAATTGACGCCCACGCCCACGCCAACGCCCACGCATGGCCCTGCCACAGTGTGTCGCCCGCCAGTATATGGGGCAGCATGCCAAGTGTGTGGCAGCAACAGCAGCAGACATACGGCAGCAGGAATATACATATATATAAATATATATAGAAACACCCACACAGAGAAAAAAGGAGAGCTGCATGCTGCACGCTGCATGCAGCAGGAACAAGTGCCAAACATCGTGACGACAAATACAACGACAACGACAACGAGAGAGCTGGAGAAGGAAAACTGGAGAACCGCCACTGCGTTCGGGGCTGAGGCATTTCTAATTTCAGATCCGTTTCTAATTTCTGGCTTTCATGTGGCACAGCCACAGCCTCATCCAAAGAGGCACCCAGAGCGACAGAGCGACAGAGAGGCAGCCAATGCAGCAATGGAGTCAGTCAGTCAGCATCCGGGTTGGCAATTACTTTTACATGTTGCCGCCGCAGTGGCAGCGACAAGAGCAGCCAGAACCGCAGCCAGTATGGCGCGCACTCCACTGCACAGACATACACAGAAGCAGAGATGCCCGGATACATGGATACATGGATAGACGGGTGCACGACACGCATACTTGCAACGCTCCTAAGTGGCTGCGTCATTAGACGGGGCTGCAAGAGAGCTAGCTGATGTTGCTGCTTCTCTCTGTCTCTGTCTCTGAGGAGAGATGGGGATTTGGGACTCTGTCTGCTGTCTGCTGTATCTGTATCTGTGTCGCGTATACGTATCCATAAATTAAATTCTTAAATTGCTCGTTAGATCATCATGAGGTTTGCTGCTCATTCATTCATGGCATCCCCATCGCCCGCTGTCGCGGGGGCCACAATAAAAACAGAAACAGTCCAAAAAGCGGATGCCGACTGCAAGGTACCCTCGACGCGAGCTCTGCTCTCGTTTTGGGTGTCTCTGAGGGGGCCACTGTGCTCGTACCACCGACGCATACCGCGCACTACATGTGCCACCATGCCACCCGCCCAACAGTAGCTGGAACAGCAGCAACTTTGTGTTGCGTTGCCACATAATGTAGGTCACTTCAGTTGCCCCATCCCCACCCCTTCTGCTGCTGCTGCTGCTGCTGTAGCTGTAACCCAGCGATTTCCCTCGAATTCTATGCGCTTTTGATATCGCGCGATGGCATCTTCAAGTGATTTTATTTAGCACCCAATGGGTCCACCCCACCACTGCTTTGTTATCCAGTGATCCAGGGTGGACAAAGTTATGGGCGACACTGTACGGCGGCGTCGCTTTGGGGCGTCGCTATTATATTTATGTTTTTATTACGAGTCTTTTCTGGGCGCAGCTGAGATGCGGGCACTGGCACTCCATGCATCTGCTGCCCAGCTTTCATCACCCCCGAGATGCTATCGCAGCGCAGGCTGTCATTAATTAGAATACATTAATTACCCCCCCAAAGACAGTCCCCCAATCCTGATGCAGTAGTTTCCGTTCCCCTTTCCATTTCGTTCTATACAGAACCCCCGCTAAAAGGCAGAGTTCGGGTTCGGATTTCAGGCAACAAATTGTCAGTTTTCCACTACATTTCTCCTTCATTCATTCACTGAGATTAATCTTACAATATCCGACAAATATCAGTAGATACGAGCATCTACCAGCAACAGCCCCCGCTGCAGGCAGGGACGCATGCATCGTGGAACCGCAATTCGAATCTTCCTTATTGCTTATCATCGTGAATAATAAATGTATAATTAGTCGCTTCAATTAGGCGCCACCCGTTCACATCCCTCGCTCATTCGGTTATTGACAATCGGGGAAGGTGCTGGAGCCTGAACCCATTTGAACTCTGTTTGAACGGGTTCTTTGCGGAGAGGTCGAGAGAGAGAGAGTGAGAGAGAGGGCGGCTCGAGAGCACGCGTGCGAGTGTATTTGCCCCAGACAAACAAAAGAATTCCGCAATACTTGGGGAGGGAGAGGTCATTACGCGGCTGTTTAATAAACATTTCTGGATCGGTGACCTCAGAGCAGGTCTTTTGCACTCCCCCCCCGCCCACTCCCGGACCCACTCCAACCCCAGGCCTTTGTGGGGGGGCTGTTCATATATTTAATTGCTTTGCCGTTTGAAGTGGAAGTTTTATTTGATTATGACACCTGAATGACCTGCGGCCGCAGCCCGACTGCCTGCCGTGTGCCGTGTGCCTTCCGTGAGGTGGCAAGGTGTGAAAAATCCACACACGGAAACAGCGCAAACAGGAGAAAGTGTGGCAAGAGTGAGAAAGAGAGTGGGAGAGGGAGAGAGTGTGCAGCAGGAGGTTCTCTCCACGGTTTGTGTGAGCAATTTTAATTACCGCTAAATGCTAAATGCAATTTAAGCCTCAAATTACGGTGGAACGTCCAAGGGAAATTTAATGCTGCTGAAAACTCGCGACTGGGGCGAGACATTCGAGAAATTCTGAAACGAAAGCCAATAAGAGCCAAAACGTCTCGAGTTATGCAAAAACTTGATCCGCGCCAAGCGGCGAGCAATTTATATTGGAATGTGCGCCCAAGGAATCCAATCCACACCCATCCCGCTCCACTGCACTCCACTGTACTCCTCCCCATCTCACAGCAGTCGCGAAGGTCAACCGAAATGGCCAATAAAATGAAATTCCAGCGCCACAGCCAGGGCCAAAGCCAAAGCCAATAAAAATGCAACCCATTTGAAATCGTTGACAAATCGAAGAAGCATCCAAGAGGAAGGAGGAGTGGCAGGAACTTCATGGGTAGTGGGGGAGGGTGGCCCGGCATTACAGCGTAAAGGAGGAAAGTTTTTGCAGTTTAGGGCGGGATTTTCATGGTTCTGCCACTGCCAAGCTGTGCGTAAGGACCCAAGCAACTGCGAAGCTGAAAATCTGGAGATCCGTAAGTGCGCGATGGTCCCGGAACCACCGCCTGGAACCAGCAGCACCTCCCCACGCTGGTAAGCCCACTGTGAGTGGCTTCCAATTGAGTTTTCCCTTTGTTTTTCCGGCCAGAAGCAATTTTGAGGCGGCGGCAGATTTCGGGAGTTTGTTTTTACGACAACTTTCGGACGGACGGAAGTTTGCGAGGAAGCGTGGAAGCGAGGCAGCGACGGAGAGAAGGGATCACAGGAGGCGTTCTGCCATGTAAAACGACCATTTCGCTGGGCTCTTTCTTATTTTTTTGTTTTGTTGGTCCCCGGAAATTGCTGCCATCGATAGCCCGTGTCCGTGTCCCCCCACTTGCCACCGATTCGGTGCCCTGGCTGTGGCAGACGACACTTTTGCAATTTATTTCCATTCTTTGGCTGCGATTTGCATAAGCGCCAGTGCCCGAACTCCATCCCGCAGAGGAGAAACAACCAAAGGGAACAGATTAAGCCAAATACAAATCAGTGCATAATTTTTCTATTAAACAATTTCGACAGACGCAGTGGGCGTAGGCTGTGGGCCCGGCAACCCGCCGGACGTGCACCACCTGGATGCCGCATGGCCGCATGGCTGATGCCGATTCTGTTGCCGATTCCGAGTCCGCTTGTCGGTCACGTGCCAGCCATCTGTATGCACGGACTTTTGTCAGGCGACAGGCAGGGAGCATAGACACGGCACACGGAACACGGAACACGTTCCACTGTCACAGCTCGACTTTTCAATTTTGGCGCAGTTTATATTCAATTTTTGGTCACTTTAATTCGATGGGCCAGGCCAGGCCAGGCCTCCCCACAACAGATTCGCATAGATTGAATAAAGAATTGAAGTACCACTCCGTGGGTACTGCTGCCATAGTTTCACCCTCTCTCTCTCCCCCCAAATATATTTTCATCCATCCATTCATTCCCTTGGCCATATGCAAATTTGTGCGAAAGTCGGACTAAAATGAAAAGCAACAACAGCCGCCGATTGAAATGAAATACACGGCAGAAATTAAACGAATACGTGGGACAAATGTTGTTGCTGTTTGTTGTTGCTGTGGCTGTTGCTTTATATGTCATACATATTCAATAACAGACGAAAATGCAAATTCGCAAATGTCGAAAATGGAAAGTGATGGCAGAAACAGAAAACAGAAACAGAAACCAGCGACAGAGACGCAGGCGACAGAAGCAAACAATCGAAAAGCGACTCTGACTCTGACTCGGGGCGTGCTGATAGAGCAAGAGAGAGAGAGAGAGAGAGAACGCAGAGCGAGAGCATAACTCTTCATTTCGAGAATCATCATCAGCATTCATAGCCAGGCACACCGACACAGAGACAGAGACAGAGACAGAGACGGGCAGAGATACACGAGTATCCCAGATTCGCGTCGTACACATGTTCGACTTAGCTCCGAACATGGGGCCAGCGTTTGAAGTCAGACATTGAGGAATACTCTCCTCTCCGCAAATTAAAGCGTTACCCAGAGACACGGCTGCCAGAAGCCGCCCCACGGATACCCTAACCCAGAGCAATGTGTGGGAAAAGATGCATGAGCATGGCAGGGAGCTTCGATCAGAGAGATATCTGTGATATCTGTGCGATATGTGCTATAATTACAAGGCCCTCGGAAGACGTACATTCGCCTGCTGGGAAATGAAGGCAGACTAAAGAAAATTATCGGAAATGCATGCGGATGCGACCCGCTTCCAGATGCCACTAGAAGCAGCAGACCCTCGAAGGGTAGCCCCCGCTACGATAAGTGCTTGCTCGTCTCCATACTCGAGTCCAGGGCCAGAGCAATCTTTGAGCAAATATCGCCTGAGAGTCACTCGTAAAGAAGCCGCGTGGACCGATCCGAGAGTTGCGATGAGCCTCCCTCCTGGAGAGAACGATCGTTGAGTTCAATATAACATGACCCTTCCCCGCTCCATCATCCCCTCCGTGATGCACTACTTAAGGAGGAGAGTGGTGTAGGGGGGGGGGACTCATGCATATTCATAACTCGGCACGAAATAAATAAAAAATTGTACACCGCACTGGGAGGGAGAGTGGGGGCGACTGTCGACTGTCGATGATATCAAATATCAAGTGCTGCCCATAAACAACTTGACCTTGGGCACGTAGCAGTGCCTCCTCCCTCCCCACCATGCAGCTGTGGCAGGGAGCTAGCTCCACAAATGGCTGCCACAGTCCCAGACCCAGACCGAACCGAACCGAGCCCAGACGCGCCGCAACGCTCCGATCCAATGCTCATCGATTACCAATTCACGTTCACACGTTCACAGAGAGCGAGTGGCTCTGTCTCCGTGGCTCCGCAGCTAGAAATCCGCTTTGGTCATGCTTATAAATGTGGCTAATTTGCAGCGCAACTTTGCCACACAATGGTCCGTGGTCCGTGGTCCGTGGTCCGTGGCCCGTGTGGACTGTGTGCCGATTGGCGATGCTTCTAAAGCACCTTGCCCCTGGCACGTTGCCGAACTGTTGGCTGATTGAAATGCTGCTCTCTGGCGATGACTGACTTGGTTTTGCTTTCAGTTCGGTTCGCTTTTGCTTTGGCTTTGGCTTTGGCTCTGTCTTTGGGATTGGATTGGTTTGGTTTGGTTTCGTTTTGCTACGAATGGGACTGCTGGCTGTGGGGCTGTGGGGAGAAGTCAAATTGTACCAAAATCGTGATTTAGCTAAAGTTTCTTTTACAATTTATTGTGTGCTTCCTTCTCCCCGAGCCGAACAATGGCCGGAACGCCAAACGCCGAATTCTGCAATAGTTTCGTTAAGTATTTTTGGCACGCAATTCGAGCGTTTTCCATTGCCCATTACCTGCTGCCCTGCTACCCTTTCCCACGCCCTGGGCTACCAGTTGTGGGGGCCCCTCTCTGGACAATTAGTTTCAGGAATCGGTAGATCCCATTCAACGGGAATTGGATGCTGCTGCATCCCGAACGATGATGATGCCTCATTAGAGGAAGTCGTTCAGAAAAAAGTCTCATAACCGAAAATGGTTTTCCGTAACAGGTACGAGTATTCCAAGCATTAAATGGGTTATTCGCTTTAATCATTTCACACACGCGGCAGAGGCAGAGGCAGAAGCAGACGCAGAGGTTGAGGCTCAAAGGCCGCATATAATTTTAATAGAATTTCCATAATGATGCATGTGCCACACGAGTCATGCGATGGCTGGGGCTTGGCTTGCAATAAAGCCAATTTACGCTCATCAAATCAAGGCTCAGGGAACGGGGATCGTGGCTCAGTGACGGGCAGTGATGGGGCGTGTGGCAACCAATCGAACCCCATCCAAGAGTGCATCATGTTCGGCCTCCGTTTCGCAGTTCCAGCCTCCCAGGGCAGCCGAGCCATTCAGCAATCCATAAACACATGGCCCAGCAATTACTTTGTCCCCGGTTCCTGCCGGCACCCTCCCAGGGCAGGGCGCACCCCTTGCACCCGTTCCCCACTCGCCCAGAGTAGAGCCCTACAATTCTGCTGTTCGTTTGTTCTGCTGTTGTGTTGTTCTGCTGTTCTGTTGCTAATGTGCAAACGAACTCAATTACGCAGATAAAATACTGGTGGAGTGCGG
Source organism: Drosophila ambigua (assembly GCA_018150905.1). Taxonomy (NCBI): domain Eukaryota; kingdom Metazoa; phylum Arthropoda; class Insecta; order Diptera; family Drosophilidae; genus Drosophila; species Drosophila ambigua. Next base: position 6,676,048 of record JAECWS010000001.1, on the reverse strand, counting down.
CAGGCGGCAACAAGCACAGAACAAGACAAGTAACAAATAGATATAATGGGTGTTTGGGCCCCCCTACAAAGAACATGCGACAGGGGTACTTATTTTCCTGCTGTTTTATGCGACTGAACCTCAGTAAGGGGAAGCTCTCCGAAGCTCTGTCTACTTTACATGTTTTTCTTTATATTTCCGCCAGTACCTTCGGCATGTGCACGAATACAATATACCCCTGGAAGCCGCTAGGGGTCACAGGGTATGCCAAAACTACAACAAAGCTGGACTTGGATCGAGAGTCGAGCGGAGCGAAGTGGAGTGGAGTGGAGAGACCCAAGCAAAAAGCCATAAAAATGCGCATAAAGCGCAAAAACTGATTGAGAGTTATACCCAGATACCCACACACACACACACGCACACACTATATACACAAAGATACAAGTATGTGTGTGTGTGTGGGGTAAGCGTTAAGGGACATCACGCCACAGCCACAGCCACAGAACATTAAAGGAAATTGACGCGGAAACGAAGCGAATAAAAACTACCCGAACTACTGCCACAGCAGCATGAGAAGCTGATGAAGAGGGAGAGTCCGAGTCCGGCCAACAAGCAATTTCCAGATATCACCACACACACACGCACACCAGCACACACACTCACATACATATGTACACTCTGATAAGAGTCTCTTCCATCGACAGAAAAGTGCTTACTTCATTACGCATAATTTCCTTCTGCGCCTTCCTCTCCTTCATCTTCTTCGCTCAGTTACAACATTTTCATTTTCATTTTCCACATCTTTCCACACGCCTCTCTCGGTATGACACAGAAAATTGGCAAGCGAGTTGTTGTTGGTTCTGCCCCGCATCCTGTGAGGGGTGGGGGGTGGTGGTTCGCCCCTTATCGCCGCCACCAAATGAACTACGAGGCCATGGCCCTGAGATATGTACGATGAGGGTGTAGACTGTCCAGTATCCGCTGTCCGCTGTCCACTGTCCCCTGTCCAGATGTCCGCAGAAGGCCACATGCCACATGTTGTTTCGTTGGGCAGAAATTATATGCTGATTGCAGTCTCCCGATAAGCGGAACGGAATGGAACGCAAACCGAAAGAAATTATGGCCATGCGGGCGATTTGGCTGCGTTTCTCTATCTCTCGCGTGCGGAGTGGGTGGCGGCGGAGGAGGAAGGGGTGCAGAGTGAGCGGTGACAATCGACTGGCAGATACTCTCGAGACCTTAGCACCGGGAAACCTCTTTTCCAAAGATCTTTTCTCCCAAAAGACACGGGATATGGCAAGAGAGGATCATCAGAGGATCCTCTGCAAACATTCCATGGAATAAGAGAAGTGCAGAATAAATCCAGGTGATTCGATTGCCCGTCTCTCTGTTGCGGCCACGCAAGGCAATCGACTGGCAGATACCCTGCAAGAGTCTTCCCCCCAGCAGCGTCCTACTGCTAGAGTTCCTGGAGAGGGGGATCCTAGCGGAGGAATGCAGCAGCAGATGGAAAGATGGAAAGGGAATCTAAGCCGCAGCTGTGCCAAAGATTTGCAAAAGTTGCATTGTAAAATGCAAAAATGGCATCCACTTGGGGCAAGGGCTGGTGCGGCGGCAGGGACAGGGCTTGGGGACTGGGGATGTGGCATCAGCGGAGTGTCTGCGTGTGAAAAGTCGACGCAAGTGTGCGTTTAATAGCTCTGCGGCTGTCGGCTGTCGGCTAGCGGATGCTGAATGGCGCGGGGCATGGAGTGGAGGGGAGGGCTGCCTCGAAAGGGGTAAAACCTCATCTTGGGGGGCTCTTTAACTTGCAAAGTACACAAGACCCTGGCCGACACACACACACACACACATGGGACAGAGGAGATCCAGAGCCGGAGACGGAGACGGAGAAAGTTTTCTCTACGTCTTGGCCGGGGCCTGGCTTTTGTGGCTAAGATGAGAGTTGTAGCTTGTGGATGTTGCTGTTGCTGTTTCTGTTGCTGTTGCTGCTGTGGATGTGGATGTTGCAGCTTTGGCTTTGGCTTTGTTTCTCTTCCACTTGTCTATCGCTGGCTGTCGCAGGCCCCTTGCCTGCCCCTCTCCGTCTTTTGTGTTCCGTCCCTCCCTTCAGCTGTTTTGGGGCACGCTCTTTCTTGGGTTATTATAGCAAATTATTTGTTTTGACTTTTAGTTTTTGCCGTCAAGACTGCCGGAGGAGGAGTAGGAGCTGGAGGAGGAGGCATTGTTTGTGTGGTTTGTAGCTGCTACCCCTTCTGTTGCTTCTGCTGCTGCTGCCGCCGCTTCCCAGCTGCGTCAAATTACCGCCTTTGTCTTTGTCTTGCGTGCGGTTTCTCCCTGCCCTCCCCCCGCCTCACTCTCTTGATGTCATTTCTCATATCTGACGAAATCTGCTTTGGGATTCCATTCGTTCATCTCCATTCTTCTCCATTAGTTGGTGGCTTACGGAAAGTGCTCACTCGCTCACTAATTATGGCCACCGCTCTATCCCCCCATCCCGGTATACCGAAATCCCCTGCCTCTATCCCTAAGCAACATTTATAGTTGTCACTTGCCGCAAATTTCCATTCGAGTGGCATGGCAACGGCCACCAACCCCTGCAGCGGCAAAAGGTAACATCACGCATACGCCGCGTGGGCGGGAGGCAAAGACAAATTACAAGAAGTACTCGCCCCCCTTCCCGCCATCCTCCTCCCTACTTGTGTAAGTGTATGGGTGCGCGTAATTATAAGAGTGGTTGAGGGTGACAGGGAGGGGTGGGGTGGGATGGTTACAGCTGAAGAAAAACCATAAATTATGCATGTTATTTGCTCAAGCGCTAAGGGATCCCAAGAAAGGGTATATTCATACATTCATACATATGTACATATATGTCTGTATGTATATGCATTTCCAAGGATACGGATACACAGATACAACACACACACAGACACACACACAGATAACATTTGTTAAATGTTTTAATTAATTTACGAAACGAGCATTTGTTGTTGTTGTTGTTTCGACTTTAAAGTTGGTAAAAAGCGCCAGTATCCGCTCAAATTCCCCCCACCCCCCAGCAGCAGCACATCCACCGCAAGCAAAACAACAAATAAATATAACAAATAAACAGTGTAAATGCTGTCCCCTCCCCAGCCCCTGTGGCAAGCAGATTTGCAGACAACGAACAAATAAGCTTTGGCAACAACTTTGAAGCGGTGGGAAACGGTGCAAAAGGGGTGCAGAGAGGTGCAGCGGTGCTGGTGGCAGGGCGCAGAGAAAGAGCCACGAAACTGCAAAACTCATTGCACTTTAAATTGAAATCAGTGCGAAAGATACAAGAAGGTTGCCCCCGAGTCCGCAACCCGGTTCGGGCCGCATCTCTGGAGCTGCCGCTGGCTGTGAATGTGAATGTGTGTGTGTGTGTGTTGCAAGTTGATTCTTTTTGTGGCTGCCCTTTTTTTAACGCGCGCGCATTTTGCGGTTGACAGTTGACACAGTGCTCCGTGGCAGTGGCAGTGGCACCCTTGCCTGATTCAGCTCCTCCTGGCAGTGCCACTGCCTCTGCCCCTGCTCCTGCTCCTGGCCCAGTCCTTGCCCCAATCTACACTCCGCTGCCATCCAGAGAGAAGTCGCACCAGTGGCACTTGTCTGGCAATTGGTTTTTGGTAAATGTTTCACTGTTTAAGCTCTAAAATGCTGCCATTAAAATGTGCTTTCCGCTTGTGCCGCCGCATGTGCCCGGCATTTGCCTGCTGGCCACTTCTGTGTGTCCTCATTACGTTTCCGCATTTGCCATATTGGTTTTAAATATTTAAGCGCCTGGCATTTGTTGTAAACGTTAATTGAAGTCAAATACTTGCCAGCCAAACGGCAGGGGGCGAAGGGAATGCCAGGTGAAGCAGCGGATGCGGAGGCTGCCACTCCCACTCGATGGCCCCATCATTATCATAGCCGAAATCTACTGCCCACACCTCCCCCCCACACCTAATCGGGGAGCATCGCTGACCATCAATCAAGAGATTTACGGAATCCAATAAACCACGCAACAAGCGAGAAAACAGACACAACTTTCACCCAAAAGCAGCAAACAGAAACAAAAGTCAAAAAACAGAAACTGGTTCGCCAAATATTACCTCATGACAGCAGTCGCAGTCGTGGAAGATTCAAGATTCAAATGAATCACAGATCAAAGAGGCAGTGAGTTTTACAGAGACATAAAAGGTAATTATCACCCCTTCACTGGTAGAGAGAGAGAGAAAGACCCCCCGTTTGGTGCTGTGGAGGAGGCGCATCCATTCTGCCTCTTTTGGCGAGACGGAAGTCCGCAGATAAGATGCGGGTCTGCTCACTGAGTCACCTTAGTGGCAGAACTCTGTGGCATACACGTTTCTATTCGAACTCAACCCCTGGCTGCCCCGCCCTCCGCCACAATGCCAATCCCCAGTTCATTGCACAAAAGGCAAAGCCGCAAAGCAACAAAATAAAATTATTGTATACAAAAAAAGAATACAGAGAGAGAGATAGAGAGAGAGGGAGAACTGTATCCGCGCTTAGCCATAACATAAATTATGGACTTTTGTTTAAAACCGCAGCAGTCGCAGCCGCAGAAAAAATAAACACAGAAAATAAAAGCTGCAAAGACTCGATCCACCGATACCCAGGGATGCTGCAGGCTCCAGGCTGTGAAATGGGAAACCGCATCACGGGATTCGTGCCATAAAGTTAGAGATACTCCTGTGTTAATCAGCAGACACGTGTGTGTCGTGTATACCACCCCCCTGCCATATCCTGGGCACAAGGAGTGGTCTCTCCGCCTCTCCGATTGAATTCCTTTCGTGTGTATTTTACTTGTGCGCTCATTTCAAAATGATGCCCATCAGCAGCATGGGAATAATTGTATTGTGCTCCTGCTCGCCGCCACTTGGCATTTGTATGGGCCTGGCTTTTGTGCGAAATTCAGATTCAGAATGTGAATCCACAATGAGCTGCTGGCCGGGCTTTGTGTTGCTGCCAGAGGCATTGAACTGTAATGGCCAGAACCGAAAAGCCAACGCACAAGACGGTCAAAAAAGAGGCCGTGGAGGAGGGAGGGAGGGAGGGAGAGACTGTTTCCCACTGCTCAAGGCCAGGCCTTGAGCACTGCCAGTTAAAAAGTTATTAAAACAATTTTAGCCGCAATTAGTGGGGGACTTAATGGCAGTGACACAATTGCCGGGGCCCCCAAACCTCATTCCGCCATTAGATTTTCATCGCTTTTCTGGGCCACGCTCTCTTCAGTCCAGTCAAAGCCAATCCGAGCCGAAGCCAAGTATCGAATCATCGACTGAATCGAGTCAATCGAATGGGGCATCCAATTGAATGCATCGCATTTTGGGGTGACAATTTAATAAGCCAGAAGATTGTCTGCCACAGGGCCATCCATCCATCCCACAGCAGCAGCAGCAGCAGCAACAGCAACTCTCTCTCTGTGCCTCTGAATGTATCTTTGTGTCCGTGTATCTGTGTCTGGGACTAGCTGCCTGTCTGTCCACTCTTTCGAGATTCGTTTGGCAACTTGTTTGCGAGTCTAGTCTGTCTATTTGCTGCTACTTTTGTGGTGGCTGCTTGTGCTGCTGCTGCCTCTTCTGATGTTGCTGCTGCATTTTGCCGGCTCATTTCAACTTGGCCCGAATGCATTTTCTATACAAACATAGATACGAAACGCAGACAGATGTAGACGGTGGAGCCACAGAGCGCGTGGCATGGGGCACGGGGGCTGACGCAGAGAGGCATACAACCGCAATTTGGTTGGAAACGGGAATGGGAATGGGGCATGCTTTTTCCCCTCATCCTTGCCTTGGACTGTGGTAACATTTTGCTTTATTGGCTTTATTGACTTTTGGCAAGTTCTTTCTTCAGCTTACCCCCCTCTCTCTTCCTCTCCAAGGCATGGAAGTGAGCGGAGTGACTAAGGGGTATCCCCACATTCGCTTCCCCCTGATTGTGGCTGGCTCTGTGTTTATTCTCTTATAAAAATAAATAAACCCAAGACACGGGCCGAAATCAGTGAAAGATTCCTCGGGGACAGGACAGGCCTGTAGCCATGGCAGCCAGAGCAGGACAGAGCAGCAGCAGTAGCAGCGGCAGCGGCAGCAAATCCGTGAGGCACCGTAAAACTGGAAAGTTGTTTGGTCAGTTCTACTACTTGCAACAGCCACTGCCACCAACCACTCGCACAGCATTTAGTGTCGAGTGACGGAGTGTTGCAGTGTCGCCAAGTACTGGCTGGTTTGGTTGTTTCTTTGAGGGAAAACTTATGAAAAATCACTCAATTTCCCGGCAGCAGCAGAACTGCAGCGAAATGTGTGTCACCCGCGGAGATGCGTGGCACAGCCACCAAACTGGATGCTGCTCTAAGGCCCACGATCGGCAGAGCATCCCCCGCTCTGTGGGGCTCTCTCTTTGAATGAGTTTCCCGCTCTGAGAGCCGCTCGCTGTGCTAGAGACTCGGATACAGGCTGCAGCGAGGCTCTGAGATTCTGTGCCACTCGATTATTTTGTCTTTTCCATTGGTTTTCGGGTAAAATCTGGTTTCTTTCTTGCCTCTCAGGCTTCTCTCTATCTGTCTCCCTCTCTCTCTCTCGCTATCTCTCTTCTTCGGTGTCTCTCTGCTTCTCTGTTTTGTTGCTTTGTTGTTTTCTGCTTCTGATTCTGTTCCTTGGATTTGCATGAAGCTGCAAGTCGCGACTGAAGTTGAATCATCGATATCTTGCAGATACTTTTTGCCAAGCGAATTTCGTATCTTTTGGGGGTTTTTGGACTCAGGCAAACTGGTTTTTGGGTTGGGTTGGGTTGGGTTGGATTGGGTTGTTTTGTGGGGTGGGCAGGGGAGGAGACACATACACAGGACACTGGACACATTTCAGTGTCAGCCGCGTAATCCGTTCGTTCAATCCGGCAATTAGCTCGACAGCGGGAGAGAGCGAGAGCGAGAGAGAGAGAGACCCATAATTAATAAAACGTTGCCCGAATCCAAAATTATGCTTCGACCAAATTGCTTTTGATTTATGCCTCAATTCGGAGTTGGGGCAGAGAGTGGAGTGCTTTGGCTCTGGCTTTGGCTCTGGCTTCCCCTTTAAGCCAAATTTATGACGAGCTGCAAGCGATAACCTTAGGCGGGAGATACACTCGCACAAAGATACAAAGATACACCGATACAGATACAAAGGCGAAAGTGAAAGTAGCCAAAAAAAAAAAAACCAAACACATAAAAAAAAGCAGAAACTTGCACTCTGTCGATCTGTCTGTCTCCGTCTCACTCTCTGGTGTATCCCTCTCCCACTCTGCCAGCGTCTTTGTCTCTCAAGTGATTTTATTACCACTTTTGCTGCTTCTTTTGTCTCTGTCTCGGTTTCTGTTCATGCTTTGACTTTTGTTTTGTGATACCCTCTCAAAAGAGGGCATCTCTTTGCTGCAGAGAATCTTCTTGTAGCATTCAAACTGGAACCTTAGTTTTTATATGAATTCGGTCAGATTCCATGAAACAATCCATCAAAAAACTAACTAAAAATTTCCTCGGAAATCGTAATGAACAATCTGCAAGCTATGCAAGAGTATCTTTATTTTCGGACTCCTTTTTGGCTGGTTTTTCTTTCTGCTGTTTTTTGTGTTTTTTGTTTTGCTTTAGCCAAGTTTCAAAATAAAATTAAATGCTAAGAAACACAAAAACACAAAAACAAAGGCTACAAAAAATGATTACAACGATTTATACGTAGTGGCGGCGCAACGTGAGTTTCGGCCTCACGTTTCCTCTTTATTGCTCTGCGGCGGATTCGTTGTTTCATTTTGGCTGCTTTTCATTTGGAGCTCCGTTTGGGCCGTGTTTTTTTTTCGGTTGTTTTGCTCGTTCGGTTATTTAATGATTTAAAGATTATGCACGGTCCAACAGGCCCAGAGACCCTTTTACCCTGGAGCCAACACTCCTGCTGGCCACCTCTCGAGGGGACTGGACTCCTCTCTCTCTACCCTCTATCCGTGTGCTTTTTTTTTGGCTGCCACAAGCCGGGTCGAGCTGAAAAACTTTCGCTTTTTTTTACACCTTTCTGGGGCCAACAGAAGTAGAGTGAATGGTGTGTGAGGGATGGGAAGGGGAGGGGAGTTGTGTAATGTTAATTTTGGGACGAAGGCTGAGAAGGTGTTAAAATTGCAGATAATGTCTGCGGTTTGTTGTTGCTCTTTTCTTGTATCTCTCTCTCTTTTTCTCTGCCACTAAGCCCCATCCACATCATCTGATTGAACGGAGTGGGGGCGAATGGACTGCTGTTTACACTCGAATGGAAAGGAATCTCTATTAAGCGACCCAATTAGAGAGTGGGGCAGAGGAGCAGCCACTCACGCTCTTTGAACAATTTCACGCTCGTGGCAGATCTTGTTGCACGAATAGAAGGTAAGGGGTGGGTTCTTCCAGAGAGGAGATGCATAGAAATATGAATGGCAGCAAATGTATGACAGAACATAAAGTTGGACGAAGAGAGCCTCCAAAATATGCTAATCGAGGGCAGAGTACGAGTACTCCCCCACCGCCCAAACGGAGACAAAGGCGGCTAAAGTGACAAATGTACAGACAGACAGACTGCCAGACAGACAGACAGACGGTGGCGGTGTCTCTGACACAGTTTTGCAATTGTTCAATGGGCAAACACAATTAAAATTGTGAAACACGACTTGGGTTTGCTCTTGACGCTGCTGCTATCGTTGTCGTTGTCGTTGTCGTTGTTGGAGCCACAGAAATGTCAAATGTTCATAGCGATTCTCGCGGAGTCGTCGAGTCTTTGAGTGAGAGCGGGGGGTGGGCAGAGAGTTGGCCATGTAATGAGACGTTTAGGCAGGCCATTAGACAGATAGCGCGCGCATCCGTCAGATACAGATACAGCTACAGCAACATCAACATCAACAACGGGGGGAAAGAGCGAAGGACAGCTGCAGATACGAGCGAGAAGTAAACGCGGCATCGATTATTCGGTTCGGGTTCGGTTCAGAGGGGAAAACTGGTTCTGGCAGTGCCTGCCCACCCCTCCCCACAACTATGGCGATAACTATTTCAAACGATAAATGCGTGGGAAACCGCGTCTACGGCAATCCGTTCGCTGGTTTGCTTGCGTATTCGCGTAACTATGGATATAGTATCGGTATCTGAGGCACCAGGCCCAGGGCCCGAGCCAGTGGCCCCAGAAGAGCCGGCAGTGTGCTTCTAGATCTGCAATTACAGATAAACCAGAACTCATTATAATAAAAATGAGTTATTAAAACCCCAAAAAACTTTTCGCCGAAATCTAGCCATCCGCCACAGAGTAATGGGGCTTCAACCCCGACCCCCGGACTGCCAGCCATCGTCCAACGACCATCGACCCCCTGGGCTTTTGGGTTGAACTTTAGATTAAAGACTACTCCTCTTCCCCTTCCCTCTTTTCTCTTGTTTTTCTCTTGTTAATTTCTTGGAAGCTGTCAACGATGAGAATTAATTTTTACACCAAAAAAAAACATAGAGTGTCTTCCTGGTCGGTAAGGAGACGAGAGGAGTAGGAGTGGCATGTGGAACAGGAGGAGGAGGAGTATGAGAAGCATCAAATCATGCAAGAAATTTGTTACTGACATAAAAATTACCATCATTATAGTGTCTGAGGCACAGTCCCCCATACCCCCCACATCTCATCGCCATGCCGAGACGAATACGAAACACGAAACAGGAAGAGACAACATACGAGTCTACGGACAGCGGGACAAAAGGCAATGTGTGGTAATAGAAACTGTCGAAATAGAAGAGGTGGACTGCGGGGAAGTAGGAGGAGGAGGAGGAGCGATGGGGAAGCGAAACCCGAGACTGGGGCCAGGCCACGACAAAGGAGGCATGAATGGAGCAGAAGAGTGCCAGTGGATGGGCAGACAGACGGATGAATGGATGGATGGATGGCTGCTGGGTGATCGATGGGGCCAGAGGTGGAGGTTACTCCGGGTGGGGAAGAGCTGGAAGCTGGAGGAGATTCACAAAAGAGCAAAATGAAAACTCACCTGCGCATGATGGGCAGCGGCAGCGTGAAGCGTCCGTCGCTCATGAGGGGTGGACCCGCTGGACCCGGTCCGGGGAGCGGCACCGTAGATATCACGGATGTCAGCATTGCAGGTGGCACGGATGGCGGCAGCGGCGGCGGGGGTGGTGGTTGCTGTGGCGGTGGCTGCTGCGAGGGGGGAGGCACCACTGTGATGGGCACGGGCACGGGCAGGGCGCTATAGGGCGGTGGGTAGTGCGGGTGTAGGATGTCCGGGAGAAGGGCACGCGCCAGGCCCATGGCCGCGGGATGTGGGTGGTGCAGATGCGGGGGCGGGTGCAGCTGCGCAGGCGGTTGTGGTGGCGGTGCATGGTGGCGTCTCGGGTGATGCGGGGGAAACTGCTGCTGCTGCTGTTGCTGCTGCTGCCGCCGTTCCCGTCTCTCCCGACGTCGCTGCTCCCGTGTGCGCATCTGCTGTTGCTGCTGCTGCTGCTGCTGGGTCGAGGGGGAGGCAGCGAGGTCATCCGTTTGGCATTCGGTGGAGGTGAAGGTGCGTGGGGTGGTGGCAACGGTGGTGGCATTCACATTGATTATATTAACACTGTTATCATTCACGTGATTGTTGCTGGCAGCTGCCGCCGCTTGTGGCGTTGCAACATGCTGCTTATCCGCAGTGGGACATGTATTATTATTTAGCTGATTCTGGACACTTGTTGCACTAAACACTTTTGCAGCTGCTGCTGCTGCTGCTGCTGGCACACTATTATTTATCTCCACCACACAAACACCGTTATTGTTGTTGACAATGCTCGACGTGGGCGACGACAACGACGACGCGACCGAGACGCGACTGCTGTTAGTACCGTTATTATTATTATTATTGTTGTTGTTGTTGTTGTTGTTCACTTGAATCGTGAGACTCGGCTGACGCTGGCAGGACCTTGCAGTCGCCGTAGACGCTGGCAGCACAGCAATGTTTCTAACGCTCTGCTCTGCAAGACTTTCGCTGTGATTGTTGTTGCTGCTGCTTGTGGGAGCATTAAGGAACACGCTGCTGCTGCTGCCACCAGCATTCGGATTCGGATTCGTATTCGTATTTGCATTTGCTGCTGCAGTTGGCGACGCTGCCACTGCATTGGCTGGCACATTCAAACGCATCTCGACGTTTGCGTTATCAAAATCCGACTGACGTCTCACTCCCCGCTCAAATCGACTTTCACTCGCGCGAAATTCGGCGTACAGGCGCTCGAGTTCTGCCAAACATTTGTTGGGCCGCAGCACGCTGCCGTCGCTGCTGTTTTTGTACGACGCCGACGACAATGAATAGTTGCTGGTGCCGCTGCTGCTGCTGTTGCTGCCGGTTGTTGTGAACGCGTTGAATTTTGTCGAGCGAGTGATCGTTGGGCGCTCATTGTTGAGTGTGGAACGTTCGTGGCTGTCGCTGTCGCTCGCGCTCTCCCTGGCTCTCTCTGGCTCTCTCCGCTCGAGCTGCTCTCTCTCTCCGGTTGCAGTGGCACAGGAAACAGGTTGAGTGACCTGGCGGCCTGCTCTCGAGTTGATTTCCTCTATTCCCGTTGTTGTTGTTGCTGCTGCTGCTGCTTTTGCCATTTCGTGCTCATCGTCAGCTTTGCCTCTTCTCTGTTCATTGATAATGCAATTCGCTCCGCTGCTGCTGCTGCTGCAGTCGCTGTCGTTGTTGTTGTTGTTGCTTTTGTCGCTGCTGCTGCTGCTTGTCTTTTCTCGGCTTTGTTGTGATCTTGCATTCGTTGCTGGACTTTGCTTTTGTCTTTGCCTTATTTCCGTTGCTTTTGTTAATTCAGTGTCTGTTTTGTTGCTGTTTTGCTTTATTGCTGGCGTGAATGAAGCGCAATTCTAAAAAGAGAGGAATAGAGTCGAAGGGAGAGCGTGTGAGAGATAATACAATAATTTTCATCACTACTCAAGGTATATTGAGACAAAGGTAAGGCGAGAGAGCGGCTCTCATGACTGTGTTTAGGCTACGTTGCAAAATTTGCTGAGGAACTCATCGGTAAGGGCGTACCTTATATTTGCTATGCCTTGATTTAAGTTTTAAATCGTAATTAATGCTAATTGCTGAGGGATTAATCCCGCTACCCACTTTTCCCAAAAGCTGGAATGAAACCAGTAAAAAAGGTGGCTCCCCCTCCTGGTGTGGTGGGGGGCAAGAGCTGTGGCATGGACTGTGGCAGGCGCATAAATGTGCGCTTAATTGAATTAATTAAGCCAACGCATAAACATAAAACCCGTCACAAGTAATTGTTGTTTCTGTTGCGGGTGTGCTGTTGGTGATATCCCTGGCTGGGTCGTTGCTGATAAAGCTGTTGCTGTGCTCCCTCCCCATCGCACCGGATAAACATACAGACGATAGCATCATCCCCATCCACGAGACCCGACCCTAAATCCGACCCTGACTCCGACGCCCTCTCCCATCCAAAGACGCGGGATGTGGGCTATGGGCCATGTGGATATGCACGAGTTTATTGTGGAAGTTGTGGATGTGAGATGTGGGTTCTAATTATGTTACGCTGTGTTACTTGCATTAATTGCGTCACACAAATATAATGTGATTTACTGTTAGCCCTAGCCCCCACCTACTCCCCCACTCTCTGATTGTTCTAATGGAGTCGCTGCTGCTGCTGCTGCTGCTCAGTCGACTGCATTACGATTGCGATTGTTCGGCGCCCGCCTCACTCATTGCAAGCACAGAAACAAAAAGAGTGGGAGAGGGAGAGAGCCGATCCAACTGCAGAGCCAAAAACCGAAACTCATCCTCACCTAACGGTGCTTGTGAGCTTCGTTGATTCTTGCTAGAGATGGGCGTGCGCCTAGCTTGGAAGGCACGAACAATCGGGCATAACACGAGGATCAATGAAAACGAGGACGAGCATGCGCAAAAACCGATCTAAATTAATTTTTTACATTTTTTAATCTCTTTAAAAGAGTAGATCTAATAATGAATGTAGACATATGTGAAAGAGCTGCATGAGTACAAGTTCCATGCCCATCTCTAGTTCTTTCGCATAAATCTCTCGTCATGAGTCAGTCGTCAGAGACGAGACACATACGCAGCAATGGGGATGGATGGGGAGAAAAAGTCTGGGGAGCGACCCATATGCGGCTGGGGAGCAGAAGAGCTCTGCTTAACCCATTTGTTCCCGCTTATTAAGCTCTGCGATCCGTGACAAAGAACAGATTGAACAGGGGGAGGGGAATGGAATCTGTTGGGATCTGCTTGGATCGGATCGGATCGGATCGGGAATACTTATTTCGCTTGATTGAATACCTGAATGATCCCCCCTTTGACACTTTTCCAACTACTGTTTATTGTTCAGTAATGCATATTATGCACTTTCAGAAGTGTCCCACCCGCCCCCCCCCTATCCGCCACGCAACTGTTCCACTTCCCCGTCCAGTGCACTCCCCTGGCTTTGTTCTTTGTGTGTGTCATTTCTGTGCGGTCAATTTTCCGTCTCGCTGACGCAACATAAACAAATTATGGATTATACACAGAAAAACAGCCCATATGCAAGGGGTACGGGCGAGGGGTGAGGGGCGAGGGCTGGGGTTGTTATGCATATCTATGTACACTTTATTTTACAGTATGAATATACCATACACTGGAAACAAAGGGGAAGCACAACCCCCGGCTCCGCATTCGATACTGATAGGCAACATATGGCGCTTATCTGCCGTTGAAGGAGGGGCGGAGCGGCGAGAGGGATGCTAGCGGCACTTAAGGGCCTAAGTGAAGCATTAGCCCTTATCGGGTCTGTGTTCCACAGGGGGGATGTGCTTGGAGATGGAGATGGCGATGGAGGGGAAGCTGTCAATGGGCCCGATAAGGCGACAGTTCGACTTTTCGTTCCCATTCGACTTTGGCGGCGCCAACATAATGTCTACTTGAACCCTTGACATCAAATTTGATGGCGCCCCATTAAGCAGCTAAAAGCGTAAGTACTCTTCATAGATGGGGGGGCATGGCGAGGCGACAATTTTATGGGACCCCGGACTCACCTGCGATATGTAGTCGTCCGTGAAGGAGCGCACTAGACGCTCAGCGGGAACATTTGCCGTTAGTGGAGCTGGTGCTGCTTTCGTTGGCGATCGTTGCGATCTATCACATGGTTCGGTCTCCGGCTGGGATCCGCTCCTGGGACGAGCCACGCTCGACATGGCCAGGAGGGAGTTCGAGGTCGAGGTCGAGCCCTGGGCTGAGTAGAGCGACTCGTAGGAGGGCGGCTCCTGGATGGCCGTTGCCGCCGAGGAACACCATTGGGTCAGAGTGTGGGCCGGGCTGCCGTAGTACGAGGGGTATGAGTATCGGTTCCGTCTGCCGCCTGCACCACTCCCCTCTCCGGTGGCCGGCTGTCCGGCTTTGTCCAGGTCGAAGCCGGCGATGGCCGCATCGAATGCGCTTAAACTAAAGTTGGGAAAGGAAGGCACGGGGGGTAGCGGCAGTGGCAGTGGCAAGAGCAGGGGCAGCGGCAGCGGCTCAACTGCTGGTGGGTGGTGCGCGTAGATGGGGTGGTGGTGGGAGGAGTGGGCGTGTGGGTGGATGGGAGGCTGGTTCAGCGCCGAGGCCTCGTAGCTGCTGTGCGATTTGTGCAGCTTCCGGTTGAGGCGCTCGTCATCGTCCTCCTCCCCCTCCTCCTCGCCCTCCGAGGAGCTGGGCATGGGCGTGCGCTCGTAGGGGGTCCACAGCATGGAGGACAGGGCCTCCTCCACATCCGGCGGCGCTCGTTGGCGGCCCGCTGCCGAGCCCGAGCCCGCTGCCGATCCTGCTCCAGCCCCATGGCTGGGCGTGTTGCGTTCAGACAAGGACATGCTTGCCGCTCCCTCATCGCTCAGCGTCGGCGCGGATCAGTGGAGCACTCGATTCGGAGTCGCAGTCGAAGTCGGACCTGCACCGGGGCCAGCATTCTGGAGGCGAAAGGAGACAAATCCGAATGTAAATGTAAATGGCAAATGGAAAACTTTTAACTAAGCAAATGGCTGACAAATTAAACGCTTACAATGCCCCAATTCGGCAGTTGGAAAAGTTTGCAGTTCCCCCCCCTCGCCCCAGCCATCCATCCATACCTCCCACTCCGCATCCAATTTGATAAATTGCGATTAAAGCATTTAAAATTGGAGAAAAAGGTTCGGGTTGTGGTAGTGGCTCTCTCTCCTGCCGCCCCTCCTCTTCGAGTGCTGTCGTCCCACTAAGTGAATATACCCGCTGGCAGGGGAAAGCCCGAGAAAAACCCAAAACTGAAAAACCCCAAAACGAAATAAGCCAGCAGACATGAAAAACAAGCTTCCGTTTTGTGGAAAATATATGCAGAAAAGTTTGCGATGCAAAGTTTCTCCGGCAGCCTCCTCCTTCCACGCCAAGCCTCTCCGCTGTACCGTGCCCCAAGGAGTCGAGCAAAACTTTGCCACACAAACACACACACACACACACACACACACTCCACTCACGGATGGAGTGGGAAGGGGAGAGGGAGAGAGTAGGCTGTGAGCCAAGTTTAAACTGGCATCGAGTGGTGGGAAAATGGCTTAACGGCCGTCGGACTAAGCGGGAGACATTGAAACGGAAATGGCTGGCCATGGACGTCAGTCGATGCCAGCGCGGGGAACAGTGTGGGGGGGATGCACCGGCAGGCGCCCATTGACTGCGCCACCCCAGGAGCGAGCAGCCGCAACAATAAGAGTGGGGAGTGGGACAAGTTTAAGCCGCACGAACAGGACCAACCAATGGGAGTCCGAAGTTTTATGTGTTGCATATCCTCAGGCGCTTGACTGTTCTAATTTTTTCGCTCGCCCGCTGGCCCGCTGGCCCTTCCTCGGCGACTTCTCTCTTTCGACCTCTCTCCCTCTTGTTGTGCTGCTTCCTCTGCATCTTTTGGGGCTCTGTGTGTTTGTGGGCTTCCACCATTGAATTGCTTTCTTTCTTTCTTTCTTCCATGCTTGTTCTTTATTTCATTCTCTTCTTGTGTACCCCATGCTCGTTGAGAGCGTGCGGCATATTGGATTCATGACGCTGTTTGCAGCCCACATTTAGGGGCACTGAAACGCTTCTTTGAATTCCCTATACATGTCCAGTAATTATCCAGCAGCCTCTCATATTTCATAGAAATCTTTCTGATAGTTTTCTTGGGGTATCTTTCAGTCGCCAATGTCAGCTCGGAGTCTCTTTCTTGTTCGTGTTTTGTGTTGTGCTTAAATAAAGATTTGTGTTAGTGTGCTTCATTCATTCATTGTCGTTGGGGTGTGTGTGTGTGTGTGGCAAGTTTATGTGCATTTCTGGCCTTCATTGTTGTCATTCTCTTCGGTCGCCATTTCATTGTTGTGTCGAAGAGTGGGGCCAGCAGGCAGGAGGCAGTGGCAGAAACAGCAGAGGAAACACTCATTCACTCACACAATGGCATGCCTCGTCGAGTGGCAAGCGCACAAATTAATACGTATGTGCAACAATTGAGAGAGAGAGAGGGAGAGTGGAGAGTGTGTGCGTGGCAGAGTGTGTGTAATATGCATGTTACCTACTTTTGTGAGCTTTTAATTAACAACAGGCTTTCTACAGCGGGAGAGGCGGAAGAAAAGCCTTGAAATCTTGCAAAGGCTTTGTGCGGCAGGCCTTTGTGGTGCATTTGCAATATGTGGCATGACTGTGTGCCGGCTCGGAGCTCGTTAAATATGCATTTTGTTGAGAGCTGCATACATGAGTATAATGTGACCCGATTCCGCCGGATACGCAGCAGCAGCGGCAGCAATAATCAGAAATTTGCTCAATTCTTAAAGCTGAGCTCCCCAGCAATATATCTCACAATATATCTCAGCGTTGGCGGAACCGGCACCATCCCCAGAGCCATATACAAATATTTATCCAAAGTTCCGGCCCTGCGATAAAGAAAACTCTGAAGAGGCCCCCGCCCCACCCCGGCGAAAATGTCACGCAAATGAGCAAAATTTGTGCAGCTCTTTGCAGCATGGCATTCAATGGAATTATTTACATAAATATTCACAGAGACGTTCCGTTCGTTGGCATATTTTGTATTCTTCGTTTTTTGTGCGCTTTTTATTTCCTATTTTCATTTTCATTTTTATTTTTTATTTATATTTATGTTTTTATTTGACTAGACGTGCGTCAGTCAATCATGGCCCAGAGTGGCAGCGGAAAACTTTTTTGCCAGCTACCGCCCATCCCCCCCGCTGGGGAATTCGCCAAGAAAAATGTTGGATTGGAACACAGAAGCGGAGAAGTGGCGTCGGGGCATTGGCATCGACAGCAGCCGTGCAGAGGAGGCAAATTGCTGCCAGTATGTTTGTAATGCAAACAAACTTTATCTAATTAAAGGAACACGTGTTACACGACGAGAGAGAGAGCAGACGGAGATGGAGACTGCTCTACTCTGCTGCCCCCATGTCTCGTCTAGGCAGCGTCTTCATCTTGAGCATCCTCCGCAGCATCATCATCGTCTTGGGGATCGACATGGACAGCTTCATCTGGGCGTGCCTTTACTGGCAGCTGCTTTACATTGATGACGAGCCACTCGAAACGCTTTTGATGTCTCACTTTGCATTTGCCGATTCGACATATTCTCGCATGCGACTCTGCCAGTGACTATGTGTGCGTCTGTGTGTATGTCTCTTTATGCGTGTGCGTGTGCGGGCGCTTCCGCTTCCTGTCGAGACCCCCCTAGGCCTCTCATGCCTCACTGGGTTTCGTCTCTATGACTGGGAGCTGGCAACTCTGCCTGTCGAGTGCCTTTTGAGTTGTTTGTCAATATGTAGACCATTATTCAATCAATATATTGACACACATTTCATTTCCTCTTGGCAAGCGCTCCACCCACCCCCGTCCCACGGCCGTGTCCCGTGCGCCAGCCACCCCCATCTCACGCCAATAATCCGGCCAAGTGCTAATCGCAAACAAAGTAGTTTTTGCTTGAGTTCCATTTCAATTTCTTTTGACGTTTACTTCGTCCCTTCGCTTTGGCCCATTTTTATGGCTCGTGGCTGTTTGGTTCTCCGTCTCCGTCTTCGATTCGATTCGATTGATTCCCTTAGCCAGTTTTACGTACTTTTGACACACTTCGAGGGCTGTGCTGCTCCGTCAAGACATGCCCCCGGGGACATACATTTCCGCTTAACTATTGTACTAGGGCTGAGGGACCAAGGCGCGCGCCAGGGACCAGGACTATGCTCCTTAAATTGAATTTGCAGCCAGAGTCCGCTTCTATTTGCACACGAGTCGGGGCGGGACCCGATTCGCTGGCACTTTTCATCCCAGTTTCCCCATTTTTAATTTAATTCTGCGCCTTTTGCTGTGGCACTTAAAAAGTTTGCCTGCTCGCAGCCCAAAAGTAGGCAACGATGCGGCGATCTCTTAAGCCATTTCAAGGATTCATTTCCTTTGCTCTCGCTTCCTTTCGGCTTGCTTTCGTTCCGTTCCGTTTCGATTTTGAGCAGAAATAAAGATGCTGAAACAGACTGGGGATTACTACTCGAACAGTAGTTAGGGGATTTGTTGTGCCAAGGCCAGGAGTAGTGTCGAGAATCGACTCCCGATGCAGAGCCGCCTAATCCGCATCGAATCGCTTGCCTCTTGCCACAGGAAACGTTTGATTCGGCGACTGCGACTGCACTACTCCATTTAAGTTTTTCAGACGGCCGCTGGGGCCCTTGCGTTGCATTCTTCAATTAACCAACTCGAAAACACGCTGCAAACTTGGCCAAAGCGAACGCGGCCAGTCGGAAAGAGTTGAGTGGCCCCTGGTACTACTCACCTTGCCGTTCACGTCCACTGGCAGCAGTCCACACTCCACTCAACTCCAGTCCAGTCCAGTGGGGCCTTTAAAGCTGCTGCCTTTGACTGCAGCGATCTCTTGAAAGTTTCAAGGCTCTGGCCAAGTTTTTGCTCGTCCTTAATTATGCTAAAAGCAGCAGCCGTGGCGGAAGCAGCAACCGCTCTTCGCAGCGGGACGAATGAATATTTACACCTGCCCCGCGGCTAGATGCAAATGTGGCGCCAATGTCAAAGCCATCAAATGCGGCAAGTGCGGCAGGTGCGGCAGGGGGCAGGTACGCGCTGGTGAGCACACAATTTGAATCACACACAATTTGAAACAGCCACGAGTTGCCGGTGTTGCTGGTCCTGGTCCTGGTTGCCGTTTGATTTGCGGCTGCCTTTATTGCTGTTGACTTTTCACTTTCCACAGGCACGTGCACTGCTTTTCGGGCTGCTCAATGGTCTCTGGCGGAAAAGTCTCGCATTATTCGGGGACACACGCTCGACATGTGGCCGGGACTCGCGGGCTCTGGGGTCTGTCTACTCCGGCGGACAACACGAACTGACGGCCGCCGGATGGCACAAAGCCTTTTCAATGCGAACTTGACTTTAGTGGAAGCCCCAAATCCAACACGGACTCGCTCTCCGCTCGGCAAACTCTCTGGTGAGTCGGCGCAGGGCGACACCGCGATTCTCGGGCACGTTGCACGTGCTTCCAGGCATTTCCCCCACCCCCTCACTCTCTCTGTGTCTCTCTCTCTCTGTTAGGGTCTCTCGGGGAGTGAGAAATGTTTGTTTACATTTGGCAAAACAACAAGGAGTTGGAAATAGCAGCCGGAGGATGGCAGGATGCTGCATGTTGGCTGTTGCCTACTTTTGGGGGCAGCAATGAAATATGACTGCTGCAATTGCATTCGTCTCTTTGACAGCCAGCGCCCGAGGGCCCCTTCTGTGACTGCTGCAAATTGAGCAACAAGCTGCTCCGAGATACGGATGCGACATCGATGCCCTATGATTATGCCGCTTGGCTCACGCTGGCACTGGCTCCGACGGTACTGTTCCTTCGCCCTGGCTCCATATGGGCAGTGCAGTTTAGCGAACAGTTTGGCATTAATTTTAATGCGCCGCCCCCCTCACAGCTGCGGCAGGACTCGCCTCCTGGATCGGAAAACTTTTTTAATTATCATTAATGAACACGAAGTGCACAACAGCAGCGAGCCAGCGAACAATCATTGGCCAAGTTTTGCACTGCAATTATTTTAATGTTCAATGAGGTTGCAGCAGTCGCCGGAGTGGCAGCAGGGGGGTGGGCAGGAGCAGTCATCGCCAATGATTTATTGCCTGGGCCCCATTCTGAAGTTTCCGTTTGGCTTTCGCTCAGGGCTTTTCTGGCCAAGACCTAGCCCAAGCCCCAGCCCCAGCCCATTCATTGGATGTTCCGAGTGCCTGTGTGCCTGTCTGTGTGTGGCAGAGTGTGTGTGGAAGTTGCCGGGCTTTGGCAATTAGATAGCAGACAGGAAGGGGGCACGGGGCATGTGGCATGGCGGCCATACGATAGTCCATGAAAGAGCGTTTATGTTTAATGCGTTATAATGGCCGTTGTAAGTGTACATAAGTTGATATAAAAGTTTTATGGCCGGGGCGTGAGAAGCCTCTGTGATCCCCGATAACAGGCGCCGCACAGAGCAGGCAGAGGAGCACGCAGAGGAGCAGAGCGGAGCCCACACAATCGAAATTTGGATTTAATTCAACTCTCGACACCCGAAATGAAGCATAATTTATGCATCGAATTAGCAGCGAACACTTGTTAGGTATTTATTGGAGTTTTAAGTGGGTTTTCGGCATTTCCCTTTCTGTGGCCTAAATGGCTCGAAATGCCTGCCCTGCGAGCCACAGGAAGGGGGACAATTCTGAGGTTTCTCTAGACAGTGGATGGATGGCCATTTATTGAATTTACTTTCATATCGCCAGCTATAAATTATGTATATACAAGAATTTTCCATAATTTATGCCCGCCTGAAAACAATTCGTTCCCTTTCGCCCATAAAACCCATCGAAGGGAAATAATTCCAATGGAGAAACCTAAACACGCCTGAATACCTCCCCGAGCACGGACGCACACTGAGGCGGAGGCGGAGGCGGAGGAGGCGGTGGCGGATACATGTGTTTGGACAGAAATCCGTATCTATAACTGCCTCACAATTGCAGCTCACTTGCCGCAGAAAGCCCGATAAAGGAATAAACAAGAAGTTGCTGCCAGCCGAGGGCCAAGTCGCACGCCCATCGAGTGCCTGGCTGGCTGCTATGCCCGCTGCTGAGGGTATTACAGAACCATTTCCATTCGATTTTGGTTCTACCCTGCCGACCCCAAGCCCATTTATGACATATGCGCAGGTCGTGAGGGCCACTGCGGGATGGATGCGTGCAGCAGCCAGCCAGACGCATCACCAGCCCCACAAAAAAACGCTTCGATTTAAGCGCTTTTCGCTGCGAGGCAGGTTCTTTTCTTTTGATGCCAGTGCACGGCAAAGGGCTGTATCTGAATCGGAATCCACGCGTCCACCCATCCACACCTACCGCCTGCCTGCCTGCCTGCCTGCCGGGGCCCGTGCCGTGCGCCCCTTTATGACAAACCGTGGCGAATGGCAGTGGAAAGGGCGTCGAAGGAGTGCTAGGTAACCGTAAAATGGAATCGGGGATGGGCGAAAGGAGAGTGAAAGCAAAGAATTGCAATAAAACATAAAATTGCTGACTTCAATTCGTTTGCCATTTAGGTTTCGTTTTCCCTTTTCACACCCGCTACTCGCGTGCAGCGCCAGGGGGTATGCGGGACTCGTGGCAAAGCGTGCAACAGGCACGGAAGACGCACGGAAGTGCTGCCAGTCGCCGGCTTCTGCAGCTCTGATTGGCTCAGACTCAGTTTCCTAGTATTCCATGGACAGATGCCACGTAAGGGGTAACTTACAGTCGCATCTTACATTTTATTTGCCAAGCCCATCTGGGGCATTGTGTGTGTGTGTGTGTGCGTGTGTGTGTTTTTGTTGGCGTTTTATGTGGGAGAGCGGCATGGATGGCGCCAGTAGGGTGGCTGCGTGGCAGCCTGCGCTCGCCCCTTTATACATTTTATTAGGTTTTATTTGATTTACACTTGTTTCGTGCTAAAAGCATTCGCATCCAGCCCTCCCCAGCCCGCCCTCCCGCCTGTACTGGTAGCTGGAGGCTGGCAAAGTCACAGGGGCTTGAGCCCATTCGCAGAATTCCACAATTTTCAATTTCATAAACGATAAGCGCTTCTGCGAAAGCTGCTGATAAGCCCGTGGATCGATCGTGAGCAGAGCTTTCGAGTCTTGCTGTGCCGACAGCATTTTGGCAGTTGCTTCCAACACTCGCTGGCGACATGATCGGCTTTCTGTGGCGCAGCTTGGCGCTCTGCCTGCTGGTCGGCACGCTTCTGGCAGCTGCCGACTATTGCAGCTTCGAGGACACTCCTGGGCGGTGCATCCACTACCGGCAGTGTCCGTCCATCCTCGAGCTGGTGCGGAAGAAGCGCGCCGGCAGGGAGCTCAGCGACAGGGAGCAGTACATCTGGAGCCACGTCGACTGCTCGGAGGAGAACAGGGTGAGTCACATGGGCTGGGCTGGGCGGAGAATAGTCTGATGATTCCATGACGTGGCACACGACAGACCTTTGTGTGCTGCGTGGACGATATCAATGCGGCTGGACTGGCGCTGCTGAGGAGTGAGTCGCAGTGCGGCAAGTTCACCCTGGCGAAGGTCACGAATGGTCGAGAGGTCCGGATCGGCTCGAGACCCTGGCTGGCCCTGCTGAAGTATAACCACGCTGAGAGCTACAGGCACCAGTTCGCCTGCGGAGGCACACTCATCACGAAACGTAAGTAGGGCCGCTGGCGCCTCGTGGAACCATCTCTGAACCTCCCACCCTGCCACCGCGCTCCTCTAGGCTTCGTACTGACTGCAGCGCACTGCCTGAGCACTGCCCATCCGTAAGTTGACTGCCTACAAACGTTATGTTCGCCCCTCACGGAGCCTGCTTCTGCCACAGAGTCGCGGTTCGATTGGGAGAGCACGACCTGTCCGCGGAACTGGACTGCGTCGTGGTGCGCGGTCAGACACGGTGCCAGCCGGCAGTCCAGGACATAGCCATCGAGAAGATCATCGTGCACGAGGAATACCCGACCAACGTCACCCAAAACGACATCGCTCTCATAAAGCTGCAACGCGACGTGGAGTACTCGCGTAAGCAGAGCGCAGCACGAATGGGCGGGCCTGTAACGAGCATTTCCCTGACTTTCAGCCCAGATCAATTCCCTGTGCCTGCCCCTCAACCAGCAGAAGGCCATCCTGGAGCAGGCGATCTACGTGGTGACCGGCTGGGGGATGACCGAGAACAGAACCTTCTCCAATGTGCCCATGGAGGCCAATGTCAACCGCGTGCCCAACCAGGACTGCGGCGCGGCTTACAGGAACTACGCGTTCGCGGACAGTCAGATCTGTGTGTCTGGCGACGGGCAGGACAGCTGCGGCGGCGACTCTGGCGGCCCGCTGCACTCCATATTCCTGTACCACGGACAGCAGCGCTTCGTCCAGGTGGGCATCGTCAGCTTTGGGCCGTCCAACTGCGGCCAGGGATCGTTTCCGTCGGTGTACACGGACGTGATGGCGTTCCTGCCTTGGATCACGAACCAGATTGCGCGCTCATGAGGAGCAGCGAGCATAGGAGAGGCACCCAGCTGTTCGCTCGCCTCCTGCAGCTATTCTCCCCACCGGAGGGTGAATCCTTTTGGCCACTCGAGCGCCATTAATTAAGTACGCACAGCCAGAGCGCAAAGATTTTAATTAAAAATTTTGCCGAAGCTGCACAAGTGTTCTCTCTCTCCCTCTCCCGCTCCCTCTCCCTCCAGCTGCCTGCCCGGCGGCGCCACAGCCTTTGTCCGGGCAGCACTTTGTTTCATTATTTCATTACATGCCCGAGCTGCGATTGTAAGGCTTTCAATTTAAGCCCAAAGCTGTTCAACGGCAATTGGTAATTGCCAATTGACAACTGCCAATTGGCCAGACTCGTACCCGTAGTGGAGGCCCTCTCTGGGCCTCCTACTGCACCTTGGCACACTGAACTAAGCCCGCAGGGGCAGAACCGTGTGAGCATGCCCCACTTTCTGTGTGTGTGTGGTGTGTGTGTGATAGATAACCTTTATCCACTTAGGGCCCTTGCCAGTGAATGCAATCCCCCGGCAGCAAATTCTAAAGAGTGACGGGCCCGGCCCACGGGGCAGCCAGCTGCTAATGAGTGCGATAAGATCCAAATTAGAATATTCATAATTCATGATGTTTGCCGGCATATTTGCCACACGCCTTCAATGGCAGCTCCTTGGCTTGGCTCTTTGCTGGCCGCGTTGGCTGTGGATGCGGCCAGCAGCCGCACTGCATCGGGAATGCCCTTCTCCATCTCCCTCTCCATTGATTCTGTTCTCGAATGCATTGATTTGGACTCCAGAGCAATGCAGGCAACAAAACCCCCAGCCAACAGCTTCAATTGCCACTGCCACAGCTCCCCCAGCGGCAGGCACGTGGATCCAGGTGTTTGCTTTTGAGCTTAGCGCCCCAGCAGCCCCAAAGACAAAAACAACTTCACACGTTCCTGCTCCGTGTCCACCTCCACCTCTGCCCCTGGCTGCTGCTGCATCTCTCTTCCGCTTTTCCGGCTCATGTTCGTCGTGAAAGGGTCCGCAGGTATTAAGGTCAGAACTATAAAACATGCAAAGCACAGGAGGCCAACAGCTGCCGGGAGCTGCCTCCAGCTCGGTCCATCACAAAAACAAACACACACCCAGAGAGAGAAGGAGAAAGAGCAAGAGAGGGACAGATGAGACAACGAGTGTGTGTGAGTGAGAGAGCAATGGAGAGAGCTATGCAAAGTGATTCGGAGTCCGGACTCTGCCTCGGATGCAGTGAGTCGCGGGGCAGGGCATTTATTAGATTGGCAGCAAGTACAGTTACAGTTCTGCAGCTGGAATATCACTCCGAGGGCTGCTGATCAGCGATCAGTCACAGCAAGCCAGTTCGCGGCTTAACTCGTACGCAAAAAGCGCTGAAAAAGAGAATCAACGACCTGCACTTGCAGCCTTGACTGGACTCAGTCGCCGTGACCGTGGCCGAGCAGGATGCGGCGACCATAAATATGCTACACTTTGGCGTGATGGCCTCCTATGCAGTCCAACTCCAAGTCCGACTGCACCTCCAACTCCTTTGCCAACATCGTTTTGGCTGCTCTCGCTGCAGGAGCAGCCGAAGGCGAACGGACACACACTCCCTTGTCGCTTGCGGTTGTTCTGGTTTCCGGTTAACACGCACACACACACACACACACACACACACACTCATGCACTCTCACATATGCATAGGAAAGTGTTCCCGTGTTCCGTTGAGTGTCTGTGTGTCTGTGCGTCTGTGTGTGTGCTCGTGTGCAGAGAGTTTGGCTTGTCTGTTTTGATCCCTTGTTAATAATATAAATGATGATTTATGACCCTCCGTGGAGCAGAACTACAGCGATTGTCGGGGTCCAGCAGTACAGCAGCTGGGTCAGTGGTCAGTGGTGAGGACAAGGGTCAGGGGTCATGGGTCGGGGGCCAGAGGCCAGGCAGAAACAAACGCCTAATGAATTATTGATCAACTGAACGTTGGCCAACTCTCAGCGTAATTGACAATTACTCTCCCAGAAAGGCAAGTAGGTGGATGCGAAGAGCTTGGGGCGCACTCCCCTCCCCCCCCACCCGGAGCACAAGGAAATATTTAAAGCGTTTGCCAGCACATTAAAATCGAATTTCGCAGCGCAAAACAACAGAATAATAAAAAATGGAGCCATGCACGCAGACAGTCACCCCGCCAGAAGCAGGAGCATAAGCAGAATCCGAATCGGTGGTATAGAAGGCATAAAAAAGCCGCAGGACTCGGTTTTGTGACCCACCAAAGCAACAAAAAAAAAACAACGAAAATTTATGCAAACGAATTAAATCGGCACGCTGGCAGGAAGCCAGGGACAGGGACAGAGACGGGGACAGAGCCAGTAGCAGAAGTAGGACTAGGATCAGGGCCAGGCGAAGGAGAGGGAGACGCGCACCCCCTGCTGATTGCGCCTGCTACAGTATAACGATACCAGATATATGTTATTTGGGGGAAATTTAAATATTTGTAGCTTCGAGGCGCTGCCCAAAACCAATCTACTTACCGCCGATAAGCTCGCGGGGCCAACTTTGGCAATTAGCCGAGCCCCTGGAGAGGATCTGGAACCGATACAGCGCTCAGAGGCTGCTAGGGAGCGGGACACGTCTAGCGGGCTGTTTGCCTGCTCATGAAATTGAAAATTGCACACGGCGACAATAATTCATGCCCCATGGAGCGGGGCTCGGCCGGGGGGAGCAGAGGCGCTATCATAAGTCAGAGTCGGGGCCAGCAATACAACAACAGGCGACGCATGCCATATATCATTGTGCCCGTTGAGCGCGAATCGGAATGGAAGTGGAATGGCGGCAGGAAAATAAAAAAATAAACAAGCTTGAAAGTGTTGCAAGGGCGGGGATGGGGATGGGGGATGGGGAGCAGCAGCAGCAGAACAGACTTATGCGAAGAGCTGGATACCCCGCGGACACGTTGTCCGAGTGCATGCCAGGCAGACAGCGAAGGAATCCATTCCCAAATCGATCAATGGGCTGTGAGGGGGCTGGATTCTCTATGGATTGAGAAGAGATTGCAGGGCTGCTCAAGGGGAAATCATTTGCGTAGCATACAATTTAAAGCTGCCAATACGAGTAGCAATTTTCATCCTTTTAATAGGCAGGGGCTGCCTCAGCCGCTGCCCGGGTACGAGGCGTCGACCAAAGTTCACAAATGTCTGAATGACTGAGAGGAGAGCCCCGCTGTGCTGCCAGTGTTCCCTTCCACCACTCCACCTCTCCAGTTACCTTTCTCTCCCACTCGCTCCCCCTCTCTCTCTCCCTCGCGTGGCGAATTCTCATTGTTGGAAACATGGCAGTATCCTTAGGCCAATGCATTTGATTGTGTTTGTTGCCTCACAATGGAGCTATTTTCCGCTGCCTCTGCCGCTGTCGCTGCCTCTGCCTGTGTGTGTGTTAGCTGTGTGTGTTTGTGTTTCTGTTTGTGTGTGTGCCTGCGTGTCGCTGTCTTGACTTCCCAGGGAATTGTTGATGCCGTGTTCCCATTTACATGTGCGCCTCCTGCACCATGCCCCCGGACGAGCTGCTGCTTGTCCTAGCCCCTGTGCTGCTTCTTGTGGCGTGCCCCTAACACGGTTATTGCATTAGGCAAAGTTGTAGCCTAGATTTGAATGCCACACGGCCGTGGCAGGCACTCTCCCTCTCCCACCCCCGGTGTGCGGCCCGGCATTGTCTGGGACTTTCGCTTTGTTTTCAACATTCAACGTTCATTATTTCTCCTTCGTCAGTCGCCAGCCCCCACTCTCATTGCCTGCCCTCTGCCCCCTTCCCCTGCCCCCTTCCCACTGCCATTTGCATTTCCCTTCGCCCGCCCATCGCGCATTTCTCGCTGTTGCATATTTAATAAACTTTTCAGTTAATTTTCATCACTCGCATTATTTTCGCGGCACATGCGTGTTAACAATTTATTCGGCGGCCCCATCCCCCGCCCCAGCGTCCCATCAGCAGCTCCATTCATCTTTTTTCGCTTCCAGCTTCCTAAATATTTATGAGTCCGCTCCTGGCTCTTCATCGCGGTAAATATTTAAAGCGAACATTTTGCCAGACTGCCACTGCTGCCTGCCCCAAAGTAGCATTTAAAGCGGCACACCCACACCTCCCCCTCCATGCCACTACTACTCCGTGTATATATGCATATAGCACGAGCTATATGGCTCCATCGTAGTCGGACAAACGTGTAATTTCATGTGGCATAATTTGCTGAAATAAAATAATTAAATGTGACAATGTGCAGAGAGGCTGCGCGGCTGAAAGTGTTGCGGCAAAACGCTTTAATTGACGGACAGGGGGCAGAACGGTGTGGGTGTGGCTGGGACTAGGGCTGGGACTGGGACTGGGAACACCCTCCTGAATAGAGGCCGTGACATGACAAAGTCATTGCCGTTGACATAAACAAGCAGACGGCGAGGACGCCTGCTCCGCTGCAGCAGCATTTGAATCGGGGGGCCAAGCCCAACCCTCCGATGCCATTGAACACTGACTCCAGGACGTGCTCTCTGGAGCAAATGTCGAGCGTTTCGTTGGAGAAAAGCGAAAAACGAAAACAATGTCAAACACATCAAAGTCAAGCAGCGATTTTCCAGCGCTCTCGCGCGCCCACTCGCCCATTTCCATTCCCCAAATGGCAAATGGCAAATGGCAGGCAAATCAACTGAAAAATCCCCAGCAAAAAAAATAACAGAAAAACGTAAAAGTACACACGGACGGAGGGCTGCAACGAGCAGCAGGGAAAATCGGTGGCACGGGCAAAAAGTAAAAGCAAAAGGGGAAAACCGAGGGGGGAAAAAGTGCAGTTTTGGCACAAATGGAGAACGATGTCAAATGCAAATTGACAGCTTTCAATATCAATTCCAAAACAATCGCGAGGGAAATGAAATGCCAGCGAACCAAGTAAAATCAATTTTCCTTGTCAAGTGCAACAGACACACGCTCCTGCTCGCTCTCTCGTCTCTCTCTGTCTCTCTCTCTCGTCTCTCTCTGTCTCTGTGTCCGTCTGTCTGTTTGGGACACTAAATGCCTTGCATGTAACACTTCAACTTCATTCGATTGAAGCCATTCAAATGCAATCAAACGGCTTGACAGGTTAAATTAATTAAACCGGATTTATGTGGATACATCAGAAGTTGTCCGTAGAGTACTCTCCACTCTCCACTCTCCACTCACCACTCGCCACTCTCCACTCACAACTGTCGGCTGACGACTCCTTTGCCGCCTTTGGCTCCTTTGGCCGGCTTTGCTTTGGTCGGTTCTGTTGCTTTTGATGTGGTTTCGGTTTATATTGGTCGCATGCCCGGCATGCCAATGGCCAGTCGTCTGAGCAGTCAACGGGCTTGACGTGTGGTTTAGGTGCATTTCGCAAATTACCCTTGCGGTGCCCCAGAGCAGCAAAAGCAGAGAGCTCTGCCCTGGCCCTGCCCTGGCCCTGGCCCTGCCTCGTCACTGTTTGTCAATGGAATAAGTATTTAATCATCGGATGAGTAATTTGCATAAATTAAGTCCGCCCCGAGCCCGAGTCGGGCTGCACTTGCAACAGCAGCGATAAGAAGGTCCGCCTCCCCGGGGACCACGAAAATCTTGTTATTTCCGTATACACTGGCCCAGTCCCAGTCCAAGTCCCAGTCCCATGGCCATTGCCATTGCAGGTCCGATAAAATTCGCAACTTTCAGCATTTCAACAAGCAAATTATAAGAATAGCAAAAGGGGGAAACTCAGCGAGGGAAACGCGTTGCGACTATGGTTTATACCCAGTCGGTCTGACCTTTATATCTGTGAATATGGAACAAGGACAAGCCAGGTTTCCCTGCATAGAGCATGCCCTTTCTGCACGGGACGTACCGTGCACTGAGACGGCAAACGGTCCGACGAACATAATGCGAAGGGGCATAAATTCAGGGCATAAATTTCAATGTCCCTTATGCGCATTTTTCTTATCGGGCAGACATTCCATGGAAAAGAGCCCCACGACTTCACGGAATCGAATCGAGGCGAATCGAATCGAATCGAAGGGATGGCATCGACGTCGACGGCGACATGGACTCGAGGGGGAGGCTGCCAAATGGCAACGTTATGAGAATTATGAGGGCCACCAGGAACCGCAAGGAACGAAAGCGACGCAGTATTGATTTTCTGCGGCTCCTGCCAGAGAAGGGCAGTGGAAAAGAGAGAGTCAGCCGAGCCAGTGAGCCATAGACTTGTAATTACAGGATTAGTGCGGCTCTGGCTGTGGCTCATCTTCGATTGGCTTCAGCACCCGCCCGCAGCCGGGGTCATGTGCAAACACAGACGGCCATGACACGTGACCTCTCGCATGGATCTCATTTGCAATTAGATATGTCTCGTCTCGTCCCCCAGCCGCAGCATCAGCGCCTTTGAAGTGGCTGGCAAGTCCAGTGGGGCGCTAAAATTATGAAAGCTGGGAGCTGTGGCCCTTGGCCATCAATTTGTTAACAAATCTCGCAAACAAATCATCAAACGCATCGGCTCACACGATTCAAATGAAGTGGCCGCCGATTTCCAGACTGCTGCGGCGTGTTGCGTGGGGCAGTGGGGCAGAGAGCTCTCTGCTTTCCATCCGAGTGCCTCTCGGCAGCGACGCGGCAGCCAGCCGTGACGACGACGACGCGGGGGCAGTGGGAGGGATGCAAGAATTTTCGGCTGTGCTGCCACAGACGACTTCCGTTTGCTGGAAAATAAACTTGGCTGCTGTCAGGGGCAGGGGCAGGGCCAGGGCCAGTTCAGTTTCGCGGCATGTGCGAGGGCCTGGCCTACCCTCTCCGCGTCGCCGTTGCGTTGCGGCAGCACCAGAGCAGGGTATGCGCTCTTCGTTGTGTTTTCCGCTTCTCTTTATAATTGCGCACATGACCCTGTTTAATACAGTTCGCTGAGCAATTCGCCCTCTTTGCCAGCCGACTTTTGTGAACTTCCGCGGCGCTCGCTGAGGCTGGGGGATTATCTGATTTGTGCGACTGTCTGCGGAGTGGGGGGACGGGGCATGAGTGACAATTGATGTCTTAATAAATGGCAATTAACTGGCACATTGATGTAGTGGCCAGACTACTCCACTTTGTGGCCATAAATCAAAGGAATCCGGCAGCCATCGACGGTCAGAACAAGCTTTGACCCTCAGGTGCGCTGCCCATAACCGCTTCCAGTCGCAGTCCGTGGCAATACTGTTTTCGGGATCCTTTTTAATCTGGTAAGTGAATGTGTCAAGTTTTTCTCACTTTGTTTGTTTGCTCGGCGCCACGCACACCCCGGGGACGAGGGACCAGCCACCGTTGCGGCTGGGCGTCAATGGGCAACAAAGAGCGCCAACCAGCAACTACAATGGGTCTCATTTGGGTTGTTTTTCCTGCCTCATGATGTTCTATTATTCATTTCAATTTGCGTGTGTGTGTGTGTGCGTGTGTGTGTGTGCGTGTGTGTGTGGAGTCCTTCAAAGGTATATTTTTCATCAGAGCCCATAGACCTACAACCCGCAAAGGTCAGTGAAAGTTTGTTATTCTTTTTTGCTGGCTCGTTTATTAGATTGTGCCCCGATCCGCCCCGCCCCTTCAGCACTCCTCTGGCACATCAAAAACTTGCCAACGGCTGCCCCTGACAACCCACTGCTGAAGTGGCATCAATGCCGAGCGCCCGGGGATGGTCTCGGATGGGATACAAGGGACACCATGGCATGGTATGGGATGGGAGTGCGTCATAAACATGACAAACTTTTCCTTTCGCCTCGCAGACTGTCGAAGCCTGTGCATTATGGCCAAGTTGTGCTGCTGCTGGCCACAAAATTCTACACTGAAGAGAGTCGCCCACACAGTCGCCCTCGTTGCTCTGTGTTTTCTGTTGTAGTTTGGGTCGCGTTTAGTTCATAAAACTCCACGTGGAGTGTGGCAGGGATCGATTAGATGTGCCCGTCCTTGCTAATGTCACCCCCCCCCCCGATGCCGCTGCCAATCAATTGTGGGCAAGCAAATATTTTGTTAACATAATTGCATAAATCACAGTCAATTTTTCATACCACATTGCTGCCCCTGCCCCTGCCGCTGCCCGCTCTGTCGCTGCGATAATTTGTGTGGGTACGGGCTGCCCCGAAACTGGCTGACTGGCTGGCGGTAATGATGGCGCTGGGTAAATAAACTGTCAGTTTATATGACTGCTGCCATCACTCATACGCATACGAATACGCATACGCCCTGTGTGCCACAGCCGACCCTGTCTTTGGCCCTGTGTCTGACTCGAGCTGAGATTTTGCCCTGAGTGAATTACCACGCTCGTACGCACTTCTCTGGCAGCAACAAACGAAGTTTGCCACCATCCATACCAGTCCCTGTCCCCGTCCCTGTCCCTGTCCCCGTCCCTGTCCCTGCCTTGGCCCCTGGTATGTGCAATCATAATGAAGACATTTCTGGCTCATTGAACACCAAAGCGACAACAGCAACAGGAGCTACGGAGCAGCAACAGCAAGTGCGCCAGCCCATCCTACTGAAGGCGTAATCGATGCACATTAGGGGAACCCCAACCCGCCACGCCGCCACCACGGCGCTAATTTTTCATGAGGCGAGCGCATATGCAAATACATCCGCTGCCAGTTTCCGCTCCGCTCTGCTCTGCTCATTAGAGGCCTGCGGGCTGGTTGCGGGGCGTGTCTGCAAGAGATTTACGGCAACGGCATAGACGGAGAACAGTCCCAACTGGAGAGTCCTCCGTGGTCCTGCTAGTCGTCGCATCGGGATAATTGGCCCGGACTTCTGCCGGCTTCTGCCTCTGATTTCGTATGCAGATTGAAAAAGGCTCGATGCATGCCCCGGTGGAGTCGGAATCGGAGTCGGGGCCCAGAGTCCTGCCGAGTTTTGGGGCAGACAAGTGCAGACAATAAATATCTCTGCTGTGGGGAAGCACTTTAAAATTGATTCTGTTGAGCCCTCCTGTAAGCGCTCCCTGATGCACTCCACGCTGGCTGCCCTTACAGCGTGCTCTGCGGTGGCCTGCTCGGGGCCCCACTCTGGGCCCAATGGCCAAACAAGACACGACAAATTGCCGGGCGAATGCCTCGGCAAATGCCTGGCAAAACTTATGCGCATTGGGCACAAGTCAAATTGCATTTAAAGTGACAAATGTGCCTGGGCCTGGACCTGGGCGGGACAGGGGCCAGAAATTGACCAAACACGTGCTAAAAATATTTCCTCTGGCAAACAAAAACCAAATGGCAGTTAACTTCCTTTCTTCATTCATTTCTTCGGCTGGCAGCGAGCAAAAAACCCAAGGAAAAACCCAGGGAAAACCCAGGGAAAACGAACCAAAAAAAAAGCCACGGAAGCGAGAGCATTTTTCATGCTTTGGTCAACTACGCCCCCATACACACACACATACACACACACATATATATACACGCTCCCCAAACGGGAGCAGAAACAGGAGCAGGGCGGGAGCAGGAGGCGTGGTCGCTGGCAGTGCTGACCCGGCATTAGAATTTATCGCTGTCAGCACTTGGGCGGAGGAGAAGGAAAACCTTCTTCCTTGTGGTGGTGCCTCTTGCTATACCCTTGCCGTGGGGCAGGTTGCGACTCTGACCAGCTGCTTGCCCCACACACACAGAAGGAAGAATTCCTGACCCCCCCCCAGGTATAGGAATGACCCTTTGATCGGCAGCCAAAGACCCTCAGCGCCTGCTCTGTGAATCTGTGGCCCACATCGTGAGGGTATCCGCGGCTTCGGCGCTCGAGGCTCCACTGAGGTATGGCATCCCTCTATAGTGGCGGTTTTTGTTCTCAGCGAGGCAGCACAGCAGTAGGCGAAGGCGAAACTGTCGCTCCATGTGGTATCCAGAAGGGGCGTGCATGTGGATGTGGGTATGGATGTGGGTCCCACTCCCCAGCCACTGCTACTGCTGTGGCTGTCCCCGTCACTGCATGTGACATGTGAGTTGGGGAATTTGGTTGGTTGGGCAAAAACCTAGCTAGCACACAGTGGCCTGGCCGGGCCGGGCCCTGCCTGGCCGTGCACCTTGAGGCGGCTTGATTAATGGCATTGTTTGGCTGTCTGTCAGCGAGATCCATTTGGGCCCGTCATTGATAGGGCGCCGCAGCTTAAAGCCAACTCCGGCTGCCATTTGCCACTTGCCACTTGCTACTGCCGCTGCCGCTGCGTAAGTATCGGCATTAAGCACCAATTAGCCGACTGCCAACTTGCGAACTTGGCGGATCTGCCAGCAGCCAGCAACCAGCAGCCAGGCCTCACACAATTCGGCTTATTAACAGTGCGTGCAGCGTGTACTCGAAATTGTTATTGTTATTGTCGACAAAGTTGCACACAACAGCGGAATCGGATCCCGGGAGGATGAGGCACCAAAATGATGCTGGAAATTAACTCAGAAATCTGTTGTGAGCTCATTGTCAGCAGCCGAAAAGTTTGCAGCATCAGGACAAGAGCCTGAGTCAGAGCAGGGGACTGAGACAGGGACAGAGCCGCCTTCGAAAAGTTGGCCAGAACGAGCAACTTTCTGAATGCAAAAACTTTTGGCGAGAATTACAATCGTGATAAAAATTATGAAAATATTTGGAGTGTTCAAGTTTTGAGCGACAACTTGGCAGAGTCTGGTCGGGCCCGAGCGAAATGTTTGCGAATCAAATCAAATTAAATTACATAAATGCGCAGAAATGCGAAAATGTGCAGTCCTGCTGCTGCTCTCCACTCCTCTCTGCCATTAAAAAAGTATTTCAGGCAGAAACAAGCAACATTTTCCACCTGCTCGTTTGTGCAAATGTTCAATTGAAAAACTTTTGTAATCAAACTATTGGAATTGCAGCGCACACAGTGGACATGGAACTATTTTGCATGGCTGGGGAAAAACTCATAAATCTGCAAGGAAAACTATTGCTGGATCGAAACTGGGCTGGGCTTCGTCTTGGGTCTGCGGCAATGCAGAGGGAAACAATGCCAAAGTTATTTACTTATTTATGCAGGCTACACATTGAACTCTGGTTGCTTGGCCTCGTTCTCGTTCTCGTCAGACTGCAGCTGTCAGCAGCCGCAGGAGCAGGAGGACAGCACAGGACAGCACACGACTGGACAGGACAGGACAGCACTTGGGCTTAGTTTCGAGCCCTAACCGAACCGAATTCAAGAGCTCAAGAGCACCCAGAGCCGGGGAACGCACTTAGCGGCCAATTAGAAAAGTTCCCGAGGAAATCTGCGCTGCAGCTGCAGTTGAAGCGCTTTCCGGGCACGGAGGCTCTGCCACTGCCTCTTGCCCTGGCTCTGGCTCTGCCTCTGACTCCGACTGACAATATTTAAACGTCTGCAGTAAATATTTGATGCCTAATTGAATCATTCATTCGGCTGGCGCTGCTCATTGCTCGGCACACGCCCACACGCCCACAGCCGCCTCACTTTGGGGGCCATTTGCAACGAGTTGATTTGAATAAATTTGAAATTCTGCCGAGTGTGCTGCGCCAGCATTTGGGATGTCTGCCATTGCCATTGCCATTGCCATTGCCTGGCAAATTTGTCTGCATCTGCAAGCGGAATCTGCAGCGCAATCTGACTGCTGCCACTGCCACTGCTGGGCGTGGCTGTGGGCGTGGGTGTGGCATTGACTTGGCTTCCATTCTGCTGTCTGAATCTCATGGCATGCCATGCCATGGCATCCTTTGCGGCGCATTATGCGGCCGGGCGACAGAACGCGAATTGTGCAAATTAGCGGAGCGCATTTGCTCCGCACTCATCAATATTTGCACTTCAATTAGTGACGATATGACAAACAGTGCTTACACATCCGCGCAGTTGCCGCTCGAAGGTGCCTTGGCCCCCGTTCGATGACTGCTGCCATCGATGGGCAGACCAGCGGACCAATTAGGGGTAGGAGCGCCTCCCCAGGGGCAGCCTGCGAATTTGCGCATAATTCACATTTTTATTGCCCGGCCGGATGGGCAAAACTTTTGCCATTTCCCAAGCAGGAATTCCATTCTCGAAATTCCAACTAACAGATACCCTTTACGACTGCGATTCGAAGGCAGCAAACATCAATGGGAGGTTCCATTCGGAATTATATTTGGTGGATCCGATGATCCTTTATTTTACTTTATTCAGCCAAAGCGGCAGCTTCATGTCTTCCAAATAGGGATCGCTGCGCGGAAACTACGTGGAAAGCTTTGCCTTGAGCTCTGCTGCCTTGAGCTCGGCTACTGAAGGGCAGGCCAAGCAGCAAGTAGCAAGTTTTGGGGCCTGGCCTGGCCTGGTCCTTGGCTTTTGTTGGACCCAAAGCTCATTACCTTATTTCGTTGGCCTGGCCCGGGTCCGGGTGCTGCCGCTGGCTGCTTGTTTGCGCCGCAAATGAACGGAAATGGTGAAACTTTTAATTGAAACCATAAATTTTGCGTGGTTTCTGTGCCAACGGAATTTGTCATGTTCCTGCTGCCACTGCCACTGCCGCTCCTGCCGCCCCTGCTCCCACTCCCAGTACCAATCTCAAGCCAAGTGCAATTAGCGCTATTCCCGAACAGAGCCTAAGCGCTGCACTGCTGACCAGCCAGCCAGCCACCAGTCCAGCCAGGTAGGGGTAAGCAGCTCCAAAAAGTTGTCAGACTTCGCCAGAAATGCCCCCAACCGACACATTCGAGAGGAGAAGGACGAGGACGCTGACGAGCTCCTCTCACGGAAATGGCGAATGATTAAAATGGGCGTGCCGTAATTTCCGCTCCGCTCTGTCGAACGGGAAATTGTCGAGAGCTGTGGAATGAGCGGCTCCTAATTGACAGGCGGCAGCCAGTGAGAAGGGAGCCCCGCTGCCGGCTCATACAACAAGTTGTTGCCGCATCCCAGCCACGAAGAGATTCATATCACAGTCACAGTCATCGCCAGGGCCATCGCCATTGAGTGCTCGACGGCAGCATCTCGAAATTTAATTTCCTGCACTTAAATGGCTTTGCAGTTACATGGAGAGTGTTCTGCTGCTGCTGCTCCTGCTGCTGCTCCCGTCAATTTCTACTCATACAAACCCTAAATATGGCCATTCAAATTCAATCGCATTCATTAAGCTTGGGCTCGGGGCTGCCTGGGGTAGGGCAGGCTCATCGCCTCCATTGAAAACAATGGGCTGAAATGCTGGGCTCCGAGAAGTCGTGCAAGCAGCAGCTCCACTCGCATTAATATTGCAAATCTCGACCACAAAGTGGATCTTATTGGTTGATTTCTTAATAATTTCTAAATATATTTAAGAGCTGCTCCGCATCAGGGATTAATAGCTGAACAAGAATCAGAATCAGAACCAAAACAAAACCCACATTTGATTGCATTCAAGCAGCAATTTTAGGAATATTTCTGTTCTCTGGGCCATCAGCTCCGAAGAGCTCTCCAATGTCTGTGGCTGTGTGTGCAGCATGGAAAATATTTGGCTCTTGCTAATATTTCAAATGTCCCTCCAACTCCCTCGCCCCCTGCATCGCCAGGGTGGTTTGTGTGCTACTTTTGATATTGATTTTGTGTGGCATAAATATCCGGTATTTGCGCTTTTTTGCTGCTGCTTCTGTGGCTGTTGCCACTTCCACTTTGGTTACGTTTTTATTATTTCGCTTTTCCAGTGAGAGCAGTCAAGAGCGAGGGAGGGAGCGAGAGCAGGCGTTCCACCCCCCCGTGGCAATATTTTTAATTTGCCAAATGGCCCAGTCAGCCAAGTGAAAGCCATGCCCACAGACACATCTATGCGTCCATGTGGCTGTGTGGCATGTAGAGCAGAAACCACAGCGGGAGTTTTAATAATTCTAATGCGAGTTATGCGCCGGGCTCGGCTTGGCTGCAGGCCCTCCCTCCTCTGCAGGCGATATGGCTGGATATGGACTGGCAATCGATACCTGGCCGGAGCCGCCAATCGAATGATTTATGGCAACAATCGTTGGACAGTCGCTTCCGCCGGGCAGCATCGTTCGCATCAAGGCGCTCAGCTCATCATTGCCGCTCTCATTAGCAGCGCAATAATCGGGCGGCGTGTGCGTGCCGGGGGCCACTTGCCCGCTAATGGCGCGAAAAACCGCAAACTTTTGCGGCGAAGCCATTTTGTTGCCACACACATGAGCTGCTGCTGCTGCTGCTGCTGCAGAAAGCTTAAATTTTAATGCGCATAATTTACAGAATATTACCAGCACTTCATTTTGGGCTTCGCGACGGCGACGGCGCTCGCAGTCGGATGTATTTGGCAATAAATTCGACGAGAAAGCGAAAAATCTGAATGCTAGGACAAACTTTTGTTGCTTAAGTAAACTTGAAAAGTTTCAAGACACAAAAGTTTGTTGTGAAAGTCACACGAAAGTTGAATGCAATAAATCTGCTCGCTGCGCGCTGCTCGCTGCACGGTGCCACCGAAAAAAGAGCGACCAAGACCCGAAAAGAATCTCTAAAATTGTGCAATGCGTTGCCGCTGCTGGCGAGCCAAATCCGTTAAACCCCGTTAGCACCAAAGATGTGGCAGGGCGGGGCAGGGAGTAGTAAAGGGAATGGACGCAGGAGAAATGCTGGAAATGGTGGAAAACTTTCAGCGCATTCTTGGCTGATAAATGGGCAGCGAAATCTTAAAATACAAGCGCAGATTTCGTGCTGCATGGCAGAAATATATCAAAAAAGCGGCAACGTCATGGCCAGAACTGCAATGCAGTGGCAGCCAGTGAAGGGTGAAAGGAGAGAGTCCTGCTCTTGACCAGAGCCCTGGCACGGAACGGCCTAATTATGCACTCGGTTCGGAGGGACGGTGTGCAGCCTGCCTGCCTGCCCGGCTGTGGTTTAGGTGCGTGAAAATGCAGATTTGCTGCCGCATCGAGTGTGAAAATGGGTCGTTCTGCAACTGTGACTTGAATGCTTATTAAAAGTTCAGTGGCAGCTGCCACACACATGTCTGTGTGTGTGTGCAACAAACTTTCAGTGCTGGAAAGCAATCAAAAGTTGGCATCGCTGCCTTTTATGGCCGCCAAGTGGCAGACAATCGAGAGTCGAGTTCTGCAAGTTGCTCGACGCTTAAGCAGCCGCAGCAGGCCAAATTAAATTCGCTGTGCTCGTTGGAGGCAGCGTTACCCAGTTAGAGGCGTTAGCTGCGTGTGGCATGCGGCAAGCGGCAAGCATAATCCGGCTGTCCTTGCGCCACATGCAAAATAAGGCAACAGGAAGGCAACACAAAACCAGAGAAAAAAACACCCAAAAGGACCTCGTCCGGAAGAGCGAGGTGAGGCAGTGAGGCAGGTGAGGTGAGGCAGTGCCTCGCGGTCCTTTCAGTCCTTTCAGCTGGCTCTCTTTTTATCATTATGTGGCAGTTGCAGCTTAATTGCAGTGAAAGCACAGCTTCCGCCAGCAATGCGCGCAGTGCAGTGCCATGCGGCCCAGACTTAATCACGTGAACGACACGGCGCCACATAAACTTAATCTGTGCGCCAGTTGAGTGATTGCGAAAGGCGCCACATGGCCAACAGTCCACCAGGCCACCAGTTCATGACGCACTCTCAGGGCTCTCCTTCTGTGGCTGTTGCCATGAATGCAATGCATTTCTGAGCAGGCTTTCACATGCATGACGATGATGATTATTACTATGTAGCATTATTGATGCAGTTCCCAGCCAGCAGAGCCACACACCGCCACCTGCCCCATGCACCTGCTGCACCCTGCAGCTGCCGCTGGCTTAAAGCAGAGCCGCTCGCCCACTTTCCGGCGCTCGTTTGCCGACGCGTTCTTGAACTAATTAGCCTCGTTTAAGTTACAGTTTTCGAAAGTTAAACACGCTCACAGTCGCAATTAGCCGGGCTGCGACAAGGAGGCTGGGACACGGGGCACACAGAGGGGGACAGGGACACGGCAACGGCAGCGGCGGGGGAGGCTTACCAAGTTTATGGAACTTTTGCCAACACTTACTTGGACTCGCGCAGCTAATTAATTTCGTTACTCAACATTCAACATTCAACACTCTTCACAGCAGCAGCAGCAGTTCCAGCAGCAGTTCCTGTAGCAGTCCCAGCAGCAGTCACCCAATGACTCCATTTAGGAGGACATGCATTCGTGGCACCGAAAAAAGCAGCTCCTGCATTGATAATTTGCGTGCGCTTCGAAGGCGTGTGTCCGCCGCTCTTAATTGGAAAAGTTTCTCAATTTTAATTAAAACATTTTACTCAATGCAAAATGCAGCCAAATATTCAGCAACAACAATAGCAACGGCACAACAAACAACAGGCAACAATGGGGAAAGTTTCTGCAGAGCAAAGCCGTGAGCGGAACGGCACGGAACGGCACGGACCTGAACGGGTACTCTGCTGGACATTATGAATGAGTTTTGCATCGCTCATACGCCCTGTGTTATGTTAATTATGAAGTGCAGCTCTGGCTGGGACTGGGATGGGCCTCTAACGT
Source organism: Drosophila ambigua (assembly GCA_018150905.1). Classification (NCBI taxonomy): domain Eukaryota; kingdom Metazoa; phylum Arthropoda; class Insecta; order Diptera; family Drosophilidae; genus Drosophila; species Drosophila ambigua. Next base: position 6,636,145 of record JAECWS010000001.1, on the reverse strand, counting down.
GGAGTGGAGTGCTCGGACCAGCTCACTGGCTCACACATCACTAATACGCCCCATGGAACACACACCCAATTTGTTTTCGGGCTCTGCTCTGTGGCTCTGATTCCACTCGCAGCTTATGCGATTTAGCCGACAAGACAAATAGTTCCTTGTAATTTGCTTGTACGTCAAGCGACTCGCATATGTCAAATGTCAAATGGTCTGCCAGCTTTTTTGCCGCCCCTCGTTCTACGCTTCGCACCATCGACAGTGGCGACATGTGCGCGGAGCTGGCAAAGTTTTTCCAACAATAAATTACTATTACAATGACAATTCCACCCGCATTCGCAGCAGAGCGAGCATTTTTCATGCATCGATTCCAATTCGAATTCCAGTTGCGTTTCCGTTTTCGTTTTCCTCTTCTGCTGTCTGCATGTGTTGCCATTTTCCCTCCACTCTCCCACTTCCATGCTCGATTCCCCATGATCGATGCGCGATCAAGTTCCCATTCCCCTCCGGCTGCGAAGCTGTGCGCTTCAAGGAGTAACTGCCGAATAAAAACAAAAGTCTTGGCTGGGTCTTCATCCGGCTAGTCGGCTGTCTGGTCTGGTCTGGCCTTTCTGTCTTGCTGAATTAACACTCCAATCCGCATGCAAAAGGGAAGCAGCGGCAGCACAAGTCCAGACACATCGACCTATGCCCGACTGGGCAAAGAAAATATTGTTCCTTCCAGCCGGTCCGTACGGTCCTTGCGCCCGAGGCAGGCCCCTGGCACTGGCCCTGGCACTGGCCCTGCCTCTGGCCTTGGCTAATGCCAAAATGTCAAAGCTTAAAGTCCCTGCTAGAGCTCTGGCTCTGACTTTGGTAATTCTGCCGTATTTTAATCAGTCAACAGCCGTCAGAAGAAGTAATTAAGTGAGTGCGGGGGCGAGGCCCTGGCCCTAGTTGCTAATTGAATGAATTTACCTCGACTTGGGCCCGGACCCCCGTCCCAGTCTCAGTCTCAGCGTCGGTTCTGCTTCGTTTTGCGTTTATTTGATTTATTAATTCGGCCAGCCCCAAAGCCCTGCCACACAGTGCTGCCCGAATCGATTCCAATTGCGACTCGGAACTCCTTCGGATTGCGGTCCTTGGCTCGGTGATGGCCACAGGAAGTTTGCGTCAGCTTTTATTTACGCAAACCGAAACATATTAAAAATTTACGGCTCGTTTACTGCGATTTGTTCAATTAAGTCGATACGTTTCCTGTCCCTGTCCCAGTCCCAGTCCCTGTCCCAGTCCTAGCTCCGTCTCTTGCCCCCTTTTCACTCGGAGCGCTCTGGTCTCTGTTCTCCATCAAAGTTGGATGGCAACTTGAGTTTGCTCCGTCTGCTTCTCTTGGCTGCCACTTTTAATTTTCTTCAAGTTTATTTGCCGCTCTCCTGTGATTGCTTCATCCCTTTCAATCCGCTTTCCCCAAGGCTGTCGAGCTGCTGCTCCTCCTCCTGCTTCTTCCTTTTTTTTTAATTTTTTATTGAATTGGCTCTTGTTACTGCTTAGACTTTGGATTGAAATTAAACGAGCGTGGTTTATGGCCGTCTCCGGGAAGGAGTGAAATTTAATCAAGTTATGCAGCAGCGTGGCAGGCAGTGTGTTTGAGCGTGGGGCAGGACTGGAGTAGGGAGTAGGGAGTGGGCGAGCTGGCAGCAGGCAACAAAGAAAACAAGTCTCAAGTGGCTGGCCATTGTTTAAGCCAGGCAAAACTTTGCCAACTCAAAACTTAATTAAAAAGGAAAAAAAAAACACACACAACTCAGGCCCATTGATGCAAGCAGCCCCGAGCCTCCAGCACCGATCCACAATTACCATTAGGCGAGTGCATATTGTATATTGTAGCGTGTTTAGGGGGCGCTGCCTGTGGCACCTCTTTGAGCCCTCGCTGCATATTGGGCCACTGGTCAAAGCTAATGAAAGCCGCGACCGCCAAATTGCGCGTAACTTGGCATAATATTGACCAATATGGTTAATTGCGTATACGCCGTGTGCACACGAACTGGAGTGCACTCGAAACTCCAGCGACTGCAGCTGGTAGCTCCGACCAGCGACCTACGACCTCTGACTCTGACACCGCACACTGACCGCAAATATGCAAACAGAACCGAACAGGACAAGGACAAGGACGAGCACGAGGAGGCCAGGTGGAGGCGCATCAACGTAATAATTGTAATAATACAAATGCCGACACTTGCGGACAACAACTGCAACAATGCATGCAGCGAGTATGCTCCGATTCCGTAGCCCTGTGTTGTATCCGTGTCCGTGCCCAGGTCCTTGGCAATATGCCAAATTGTGTGCAGCACCACAACGACATCATCTTCATCACCATAACCAGCAGCAGCAGCAACAGCAGCAGCATCATCATCATTATCATCATCAGGAAGTAGCCGAAAACGTAAGGGCAAACCCAAGCACAAGACATCAAGACATCACCGTGTTGATAATGCTGCTGCGTGGCCCCTGAAATGAATTTGCATAAACTTCGGGCCTGGACCCATGCAGAAGGGGAACGACGATGGGCGCTGCCTTCGAGTCGCAAATTGAAAGATGCCGTGCTGCCAAAACAAAAACCAGAGCACCGAGCACCGAGCACCGGAGCATGCCAGCAGGTGAGCCGTCCGCTCCCCGCGCTGCCACTGGGCCAAGGGTTAAGAAATAGGTTTAGGGCTGCCACGAAGACAGCATGACTTTATTTGCAATATGGAAATATTTTTCATTACCTTGTCTCTGGGCACACCCCTGCCCCGTCAGTCAAGCTGCCAAGCTCTGGCTGTCTACCCGAGAGATGCTCCTACGACGAGTATCTCTGCAGCTGCATTGCTGCTGCTCTATTGCGGGGCTTGTTCTGGCATATTTTATGGCAATATTTTTGATATTCCCTGTTAGTCATGTGACAGAGCCGCACACACATCCGACAAGCCACTTATATGCCAATTTTGCTGGCAAAGTGAAGTGCAGTGAAGCCAGCACGCTTCGGCGCTTTAACGTTGCTCAAACAAACGGCAGAATTTAATGAAAGTTTAAGCTGCTGCCGGAGCCTGTTGGGTTTAGCATAGAGGAGGATACAGTGCCGCTCGATCCCTCAGAGCCAGAGCCAGAGCCAGTGAGCAGCTGCGGCCATATGCCAGGCTCTGGCTGGCGGCATCGATCTCGGATAATGTGCACTTGACGCCACTTGACGCGGCACTCGCATGTTTGTTCTGGCCTGCCGCCACGCACTCACAGCTCTGCACTATTGGCCGTGTCTGCTGCGCGGATGTGGGTCGAGAGTGTGTGCCAAATAGAGAGTGAGAGAGAGAGCGAAAGTTGACGCTTGTGGGAATCGATTGGAGAGCCGCGAGGCTGATGAAGTCAGCCAGCAAAGCAGCAAAGCGGCCAGCATCCATCCATCCATCCATCGCACTCATCACTCAGTGCACAGGCATTTAAAAGCCAGAGATATATGTACGTACGTATGTGCGGCATTAGCGTTAATCCGGAGGTGTGCTCAAGCATCCCCGGATTGTATGCCACTGGCGGAAATTGAATTGCCGCCGCTGAGCTGCTCTGGCGACTTTTAATGTGTTTCATGCAAATACGAATGGTGTCGGCCATAAGCACTCCACTCCATTCCATTCCTTATGCCAATTGCCGGGCATGGACAACAATTACGCGCATTATCCTTTCGACTGGAGTTGAGCGCGGACCCGGACCCGGACACGAATCCGGACGATAACACGGCATTTGCTTAAACAAGCATAAATGCGAGATGCTAAGAGGACAGGAAGCAACACAAAAAAAAAAGGAAAGGCATCGCTGGCTTCGGCAAACCGAAGTGTAAATGCTCTGCAGGAATCGCAGGATCGAAAGTGAGGCCAGCACCGCACTGCCAGCTGGATAAACAGCATAAGCAGCAATGCTCCTGGCCAGGGTGCGGAAAGTGCTCAGCGCTGCAATTTTAATTTGGCTAAGTAGCAGCCAGTGACAGACAGCGGGCCCAAGCAGGCGAATACCTTGTTAGCCAGGCAGCCGGCCGGGGATCGACCCAAGGATACCCCAACGCATGGCCAGGCCCCAGTCCTGTCCGCGTCCGTGTCCTCCTGCTACCCAGCAGAGTCTGAAAAAACGCTAATTTAATTTTAACTTTCTGCAGCCTTTTGCCGGACTTGCTCTGGCTCTGGCTCCGGCGCTGTGTTTGATTTCGTTGTCAGCGACTTTGGCACACTTTCGCATCGCATTAGAGAGCTCAGAGGCGGAGCAGGAAATGGAGAAGGAGCCAGCAATGGAGCCAGCAATGGAGCCAAGCTAACAAAAAGAAGAGCCAGCGCGCAGCGGGCAGCGAAAGAGTAAAAGTAAAATATTTGTCCTGCCAGGGAAGTTGCAAGTGAGCAGCGCTGATTGCGGCACTAAAACGAAACGAGTTCTTGTGCGGCGATAAGATTTCACCCTGGCTGCCCCAGCGTAATCGGCCCTGAAGTTTTTCCATTGCCTTGGACACAGACCCACATCCACATCCAGATTCACATCCAGCTCCACATTCAGCTCCAGCAGCCAACCCACCCTCTGGCCGCTATCTAATGTTGTTGGCAAACTTTTGTGCGACTGGCTTTGAGGCAGTTGGCACCTCGCTGCTCGCTTATTTACGCCGCCACGCCTGAGCCCGACAATCAACGGCAATTTGCCGCAGTTGCCCAGGACTCGGCACTCAGAACGTTGACCGAATCCGCATTCGAATTCGTATTCACAAAGCATCCGATAAGCATAACAGTTGTCGTCAGGAGTGGGTCTCGTCGTGCCTCTGGCACTCAGCTCGCACGCAGCGGGCTGCGGGTTGAGGCAGTGGCAAGGACTGGGCTTGATGGAGGTGCGTTGCCAACAAATCGTCGCCAGATGCCGGCGACAATAAAACGTTTTACAATGTAACCAAGGCGACGACAGGCCCCAGCCCAAGCCCAAGGAGCACAGGACCCATGCCAGCGCCACCCCACAGCGCCCATGTGGCAATAAGGTGCAACAAAGTTAATAATTGTTTATGGCGACGCCTTCGCTTGGACTTTCGTGTCTGCCTGAGCGCTGAGCATGGCTGACGAGCCACCAGTTCATTTGCGGCCAAGTCGCCCGCGCATAATCTGAGCCCCGTGCCCCCTGCGATAACAGCAGCTTTCTTCCCGATAAGCCCCCCTCGCGATCCATTGGCGCACGCCGATCGATCCAGGCCTTTGCCTGCGAATGAAATTTCAGACTAAATTTCATCACCCCCCCCCCTGCCTTACGCGGCGGTGTCCTATCCTGCCAGCCTGTCGTCCTGGCTTCATTATATTGAAACTTTGACGTCGTTATTTTGCATAATTTGCGCTTCGCTTGAATGCAGCAGCCACGCCACGTTGGGGCACAGCGCACAACCAGATATTTCTATAACTGCGAAGGGGGATGTGGGGCATGGGCTGGCTGCTGTGCGTGGCGGTTGTCAACGCTACCTTGGCACATGCGAAACGTGAACTTTGAGGCATCAAGTTAATGATTTGCACTTGCTGGGGCCCCAGCCAGCGAAGTAATGAAGTTGATTTATTGTATTACAATCCGACTGCGGCTGCCACCCATCACCCACCACCCACCTTGCACCTTTACCATGCCCTGCCATGCCCTGCCCTGCCTTTACGTTATGTTTCGTTACGTTCTCCATTGTCTGTGCCTGTTCGCCGACAAAGAGAGCATTGAACCCTCCGCAATTGAACGCTAAAAATAGATACATGCACATCCATTGTGGCTGCCACGCCCGCAGACGATCTGAGAACTGGGCAGCTGTCTAGTTCCGTTAGAGCGCAGCACTTCCTTTGCGGCTATAAATAGACGCGTCCCAGCCACCCCAACTCCAACTCCGACTCCCATTCTAGAGCGGCAGACACGCGTCTGCGATCGCCAGCTGGCGGAGTTATTATTAGAAAGTAGTGCCAGCCGCCACCCAAAAGTGGAGCCCAAATGGAGCGGGGACGAAGGGCCTTTCAGTGTATCGACGTGCGCGATGGAGTGCAGAGCTGTTCCCATTCTTCCGACCTACGCCCAAGCCTGGTTCGTATCGCAGCTTGCCCCCGACGGCTGGCCCTGCCTTCAACTAATTCCACAATCTTCCCTGCCCCACAGTGGAGATGTGGATGTGTCGCCGCTGCCCCGCAAGCGATCTCTGTGCCACACGCTGTTCGCCTACCGGACTCTCAACGATCCCGTCATCATCCTGACCACCTTGGCCGTGGTTGTCGGCTCCTTCTGCCTGCTGAGCGGCTTCATACTGCTCTGCGTCGTCTCCAAGGCCTGGCAGGACGAGACCTCCGAGGCCATACTGCTAATGGGTAAGTGCCGCATCGCAGTCGCATTCGCACAGTAACCCACAGTATCCATCGGCTGCCCAGGCATTGGCTTCTTCATCACCTCCCTATCCTGTGTTTCGTGGAAGCTGACGAGAGCCCAGCGCCTCACCCACATCGCGGAGGCCATCAGTGATCGCGATCCGACGGCGGCGGCTTAATGCTATCGTCAGGTGTTTAGTGTTAAGTTCCCCACAAATAAGCGGCAATTAAATTATTTATTTTCACCAAAATTCACATTCATATGGGTCCACATTTGGGCACTGCTAGTCGGCCACCTTGTGGGCGATCCAGCTAATGAATCTGCTGACGTCCGTGTAGACTGCTGTCTGGCTCTCCGCCGCCGCCGCCTGCAGCAGCTGCTCGTGGCCACAGTTGTCGGGGCCGTAGCTCACGATGCCGATCTGCACGAAGCGCTGCACGCTGTGCTTGTAGTTGAGGGCGAACAGCGACGGGCCGCCAGAGTCGCCCTTGCAGCTGTCCCGGAGGGAGGCGCTGGCGCAGATCTGGTTCTCGGCGATCGATCTGCGGTGCGGAACGCTGCAGCTGGCCAGCGGCAAGCGGAGCACATCAGCCTCCATGGGCACATCCGAATTCGTGCCATTCGCCCGCTGCCTGCCCCAGCCCGTCACGCGCATAACCGGCGACTCCAGGATGCTCCTTCGCAGATCGCCGTACAGCGGCAGGCATATGGGAGCGATGTGATCTGCCACAGAGGAGGCCGCGCTGCCACATGAGAAATTCGACTTCCCCTCGGGGTCAAGCACTCACCCGTAAACACCACGCTCCGCACCAGCCGGACGAGGGCGATGTCATTGTTCTGGGTGTACCTGGAGTAGCCCTCGTGCAGAATGATGTGCGCAATGCCGATGTCCTCATAGGGCGGCAGGCAGTGTGTCTCCGAGCCCAGCATCTTGCAGTCCTGCTCGGAGGTTGTGTTGTGCTCCCCCAGCCGCACTGCCACGCTGCTCAGATATCGCAATTAAAGGGGGTGGTGGACACACGCGGAACTCTACTCACGGCAATCCATCCATCATGCAGTGGGCGGCGGTCAGGACGAAGCCTGTCGTACGGGCAGAGCGTTGCGATCAGTTCAACCATTCCCCAGAGATGCGCAAAGCGCTACTTACGTGGCGTGATGAGCGTGCCGCCGCACAGGAATTGCTGCCTGCCCCCACGGTCGGGCTCTGTGGCATCGAACTGGAGCAGCGCCATCCAGGGCCTCGAGCCCATCCGGATTTCGTTGCCGCCAAACACCTTGGGACCCGCGAACTTGCCGCACACCTCCTCGGACTGCTGCAGCAGCCGCAGTCCCGTTTCGTTCTCGAGCTCTGCGCAGCAGACGAATGTCTACGGTACGCAGATCGTTGAAGCGTTGCATGCGTCAGCGGGTCAAGCTGCCACTTACCCCGTTGGAAGAGCAGCCACCGTTATCCCTGAGCCGCGTCTCGTCCTCCGTCAGCGGTGATTTGCTTCGCATTTTCTGGACAAGCTCGCTAAAGACGGGACACTCTTTGTAGTACTTGCACCAGCCAGGCTTATCCTCGAAGGTTGTGCAGTACGCGGGATCTGCAAGAATCGGGATTGGGCATGAGTTCGCCGTTGCACCAGCAGCCCACTTGCAGCATCCACACACAGGCGCTTCCCCTCCCAATCTGCGCCAGCAGCACCAGACACAGGCAAGGCCCCAGCAGCTCTGGCCCCGTCATTCTCCACGAAAACTCTGTGCGGACTGAGCTCCGCTCAGTGCCCGCTTTGGCCTATGTACTCACATAACACACGGTATCAGCGAATTCGATTGATGCAGAGAGAGAACCGCACGCAACGATCGTGCGAGTGGCCTTGTGCTCTTTGCTCTGCGCGTTCCCACCAGATTAGAGCCTCCTGACCCAAGATCATCCCTCTGCACGGCAGCTGGCGGCAGCATGGCGGGACAGAAGGCAGCTGCAGCTGAAAGAAAGCCTACCTGAAGAAGGGCTGCGGCTGGTCCGAGCCTTTCGTGTTCAGTTCGAGTCGATACCTGGCCGAAACATGCCGCACTTGCAGCGACTGGAACCGAATCTGCCGCTAGCCTGGGCCAGGCACCCCTTCCTCATCTCCAGAAGCCTCTGGCGCCGCTGCAGCCAACTGTCGAGGAGTCCACAGTTCCAGCGATACGTGCGGTAAGCGAAAGTTCATTGACTCGCCCTCCCTCCTCCCACAAGAGCCCCAGCCAAAAGATTCGCTTGCTTCTGCTTCAGATTTCTACAGTCAAGTCTGTGCCCCGTCTAGTCCGTGATAAGAAGATCGCCTGGATCGGGGCGGGGCATGGCATTCTCAGCGCATGACAGCATCGCCGGCAAACGTTCTCTGATTACACGAAAAATTCGCATCATTTCGGGCTTTTGGCTGCCGCTGCCGCTGCTGCTGCTGCTGTCTCTGTGGATTTGGCTACTTCGGGAGTCGCCGCACGTAGAAGGTGCTGATGGATGCCAAAATTAAGCGCACACTGCGCCTTATTTATACCACATTATACGCCAAAGGAAGTGGCCAACGACCTTCACCCACTCCAAAACAGCAGCAGCCCGACGAGCGGGCCATGGGATCCGCTGGAAGGGTATCGAGAGACGGGGAGCTTTGCAGGTCCTCGTGAGAGTTCCATCTGCTTTGCTATCTGCGATGCATTGCCAATCAACTGATGACGACGGCGGCACCGAGCGGGGCAATACCAATCCCCCGGCCGGGAATCTACCCAATCTCGAACAGAAGCAGCGGAGACATGTTGACCGCCTTGGGGAAAACACAGAGAGACGCGATGCGACGAGCACACAGGCCCTCCAATGCAATAAATACTTGGCGCAAATATTCATCAGCATTCAGTCGCGTTCTCAGCCTCAGCCCAGTCAGTGACGGAACCCGCAGACCCAGCGAAGTACTCTGAAAATGTTCACCTCGATCAGATCGCACCAGCAGCGCGCCGTCGGCCTGATCTTACGGGCCGTCGTCGCCGGCAGCCTGCTGCTCCTGATGAGTGCCATCCACCAGGACGCCGACGACTCTGGCTCCCACTACATTCACCCGCGGCACGCGATGCACTAGCCCCGACCAGCCAACATCACTTAGTTTTACTCGTAATAAGCGTAGGTTAAGTGCAATAACATTGTAATCTACAGTTCACAGTCCGTTTCCGGACTGTCGCAATGGTCGTGACTGCGCTCACCTACTAGCCAGAAGCTGTAAAGAACAACCGGTTGCCCCGCTGCAGGGGGGAGCGGGCAGAGACCAACTATTTGTGGAGAAAAATGTCGTTCAATTAATATGTCTAATTGCTGCCTAATGGATTTTTAGCCGTCCAATAACTCTTTGGCTGTGGAGCAGGCTTGCGTTCCCGTGGGCCAAGTCTCTCAGGTCGAAATGTGTTTGTTTATTTATTTATTTACTTCTCTAAGCAGCCAGCAGATGTTTGCCAGCTTTCTCCTTGACTCACTTCAAGTTCTGACCCCAAATTGTCGCAAATTGAATTAATTTAAATTTCATAGTACATAGCTAATAAGTTAACAAGTTTAAGAATAAAACAAAGCGATTAAGTACATAAAATATGTAAAATATTCATTTAAAGGGCGATAGAATTGCGCGAATCTCCGATAGACGTCATCTGTTTGGCATTGCCCTTGGCTCACCCAGTCTAGCTCACGCACCTTGCCACATCTTGGAGATGCGCGATATGTATCGATAGGCAGATCAAAATATTCGTGCGATAATGCTGTTATGACATTAGACTTTGCTCTCTGCCCAGCTGCAAAATCAGACATTGCCCTTTGTGTCTACGCACATTAATTATGCATTCTGTCTCTCTTCGCACCACTGTTTCGCACCAAATTCGTTTGTCCCAGAACCCTAAGGAACTCACCTCTTCTGACTACACACCTTGGAGCACGAAACTGTCGTTGGTACCGCCATCCCACCCCTACCTGACAGTGCTGCCCATTGCCAAATTGGAAACAAAAAATCTCAAATCTTATTGAAAATTAAAGCATGAACACGAAAAAGGAGGCTTTCGTGGACTGGGGCTCGTTCGCCGAAAAAGCCTCCGAAACGGAATGGGTCGAGTCAATAATCTTGGAAGAGCCAGAGGAGACGCCAGTGCAGCTCGACGAAGCCGAGCCTCGGGCAGAGAATAAAGAGGAGTCTGCTTTAATTATGGCGGAGTCGTTGCATGTCAACGGGGCGGGGAGCCATGCGGGTGGGAGCGACGTGTCTCCCTTCATAATGGAGGTGCCTGAAGAAGAGAAGCAACCAGTGGAGGCAAATCCCGAGGAGTGGACCGTGGTTCACCGGCAACTTTCGCAGCCTGAGGCTGAGCAGGCAGCGTCCACCTGCCCCCAAGTAGGCGTCAAGGAGGTCCATAACCTCAACAAGGGTCTGAACGTGAGCAAGTTTGGTTGCTTCATCTGCGGAGCAGCGCACACGCACAGCTCCAACGTGTCCATCCACTACATGGCCCTGCAGCTGCTGCGATGCCCCCAGTGCCAGCGAGTCCGCTTCAGCGTCCGAGAGCAGCACAAAACCCATCTTCGGACGCCCATGGGCCTGGGGCCCTACGGCTGCAGCATTTGCGGCAAACATTTTACCCGTGTCGACAATCGAAGCAGCCACTTGTACATGTGCCCTGTGTGTGGAAAGAACTTCCGGAATCGCCCCAACAAAGTGATCGAACGCCACAAGCCCAATTGCAACGACGTTCATCGACAGAGTAGAACCCTGAAGACTAGCCTGCTCAAAGAAGTGATCCTGAAACTGTGGCAAGACCTAACAATGATGCACCAAAGATAAAAAGTCAGAATCTGCACTCCTATCAAACTCCTATTAGAAGTGCGAAGAACAGAAGGCACATTGCTGATTGGATTCTTCGTTAAAATTGCACTCGCACGAAATTCTCACACTAAATTCTATTTGATCTCTGTGGCCCTGAATTTTGCCCCTTGCCCTTGCTTCCAGTTATAATGCTTTTCAATGGTTGATTCCCGTCTTTGGCTACTCTAAAACTATAATTAATTGCAGACTTTTATATTGAATTGGAATAAATCAGCAATGCAACTTTTCCATCAAATCTCTGGATTTTATTTTCCCTGGAATTTGGTGATTGCACCCCGGATCTTATACTCACGTAAAAACATAACATTTTTTGGGAGAAACCTACTCAATATGTCTTCTGGGAGATGAGTGATAACCTGGTGTGATAACCTGTTCGGTCTTAATAGGAGCGCTCCTCGCCGGCTAGAGTTCAATGTGCCGTAACTCTATCGGCGGCTATTCCAATATTCGCTGGCTTAATCCCGTGCCAGCCGGGATCAGCCCAAATGCAGTCATGCCGCGTGGATCGCGCGCGTCCTGAAGCTGTATCCAGGAAGAATTCGGAGGACCAGACACTGAAAGAAATAGTTCGCCAAATATCGGAAAGATTGATATCCATTAGTCGTAGTTTTTTAAAGGGCGCAAGTCTGCAAATAAAGGAAAGTGCCGTAGACAGCAAAGTGTAGATGGCCTACCCCTTGGGTTAAAATTCCAGTTTTTTCTCGCTCTCTCTCGCTCTCGCTGCGTGCGCTCCAGCCGCAGCAGGGGGGTGGCTACACCAGCGAAACAGGGTCAAACACGGGGCGGTACGCCATGGCAACGGGCGCCAGGACACAGGAGAGGTGTGTTGGCTTGGTTTGGGATTTGTTTACTTCGCGGCCACAGCAGGCTAGGAGCCCGGGCAGGAAGTGTCAGCATTTGAATGAGAAAATCACTGCAATGAGCTCTAGGAGTGTGATGATCACGGATCTGGACCAGACCGACCGGGAGGAGGCGCTGGAGGAACGCCCGCCCACACAGCCAAAGAGGAATCGAAAACCGCTGCAGACGCTGTCGGGAAACTTCAGTCGCCGCTCAAGGAGCGTGGAAGTGGAGCAGCGCCAGCAGGTGGCACCCGCCGACAGGAAGGATCGGAGGGATCGCACGCTCAACGGACTGGTAAGCAAACCAAACCCGAACCCCAACCAGGCATGCCCTCATCCCCGTATCTGCGTATCCCACGCAGTTGCAGGCCAAGGACCAGCAGCTGGAGCAGCTGGTGCAGCGCCTCGCCACCCTGCACAAGTACAACGAACAGTTCGCCAAGGAGAACGAGCGGCTGCGCATCGACAGCTCCCAGCTGGAGAGCCGGCTGGCGGAGGCGGAGCAGCAGGTGACCGATTGCGTCCGCTGCCAGCAGCTAAACCAGAAGCTGGGCTCCGTTCTCGGCCAGAACAGGACGCTGGCGAATGACGTGGACATGCTGAAGACCCTTGTCTTCCGACTGAATGTGCAGATCGAGAGCTACCAGGATCAACGCAGGACCGGCGAGAAGGAGTCTACAGGCGCGGCAGCGGGCACCTCTGACACCACCGGCTGCCAGCCGCTACCCTCGCACACCCTGGGCCCGCTGCTGCAGGCCTACGACGAGTCCATACGAGACAAGGACGCGCTCCTGGCGCAGTACAACACCGAGTTCGAGCACTTCACGGGCGAGCTGAAGCGCGCCCTGGAAGAAAACACAAAGCTGGTGAGTGATAGCCGCATGCCATGTATCCCCTTAACCATAGGACACTCACCTGACCACCGACACTTCTCTCTGCTGATTGCCCCTCCAGTTGCAGTCGCAGGAGCAACTGCGTCGCGACCTGGGTGGCTGGCGGGAGGAGCGGGTCTGCCTGCAGGCCCAGCTGGGCGTTTGTCGCTCAAAGGCCGAGGCGCAGACCCGCAAGACCGACCTGGCCAAGGAGAAGCTGGTGGAGGTGATGCACTGCTACGAGCAGCGGATGCAGACGCTCCTCCTGGACATGGACCACCTGCAGGCGGCCTACGCCCGCACCAAATCGGAACTGGCAGCCCATAAGAGCGCCGCCGCCCCCAACGCCACAAGCGCTCCCAACGCCGCAGCAGCAGCAGCAGCGGCAGCGGCTCCCATCGAGACGGAGGCAGTGCACCAGTGCAAGACTCTGCTGGAGGAGCTGAAACAGGAGCACGTCAGGGAGCGCTCTGCTCTGCAGGATCAGCTAAAGACGAGCTCCACGCGGGCCGCCGCCCTCGCACGCAGCACGGAAAAGGCCAAGCACTCGCGGGACCGACTGAAGGCCCGCCTTCGCATGGCCCTGCAGTGGGCCCAAAAGCTGGAGGCGGGCCAGGCCGAGATGAGGGACACTTACGACGCAGTGCGGCGCCTGGAGGTGCTCGTCAAGCACAAGGAGTCGCAACTGCGGGGCCTGCACGCCCGCAACATCGAGGAGCTGAACAAGCTGCGGCACAAGCTCGAGCAGAAGGACGAGACCATCCGCACCCTCCTGCGCGGCAAGCTGGAGCGACGTCCTGCCGTGGACTAGACCTGGCCAGGGCCATGGCAATGGCAATGGATAACAATTAAAAATATATAATTTCAATACAAAATACATTAATAACTTAGCGTAAAAAGCTTTCGAAGCACAGCAATGCTCGAGATGCAGAGAGCATCAGCCGGACTCCCCCGGCTCAGCCTCTTCCGGGGCCTCTCCGCCACCGCCACCGCCGCCGCCGCCCCCGCCGGCGCACACCACGCAGGCCTTGGGCACCGTCTGCTCTATGTACATGGTGATCCGTTCGAGCACCTCCGGGACGACGCCACGCAGCAGCTGCTCGTAGCGGGTGGCACCCAGCTGGGACTGGAGCGCCTGCAGTTGCCACTTGAGGTATTCGGTGAGGGGGATCTTGTAGACGGGGTCCTTGAGCACCAGCTGCCGGTGGCGGTCGTCGTGGTAGGTTTTGGCGGGATAGCCTTTCGAGTGGAAGTCTTCGGTGCATAGCTGCTGCTGCAGCTCGTCCAGTTCGTGCTCGTCGTGGATGACCAGGGAGTCGTAGTAGCGGGGCGTGGTCCTGGCGGCACCCTCCTCCGCCGCCGCATACTGCTTGTCCATGACCTCGCCGAGCGTCTCGTCCACCAGCTGGAGGATGTGTGGCAGGCGGGCCAGCAGCAGGTCGTTGTTCCCGAAGATCGAGGCGAAGGCCAGGCAGAAGAGCTTCCTCTTCTCGGCATGAGTGTCCGGCACCATGGGGAACATCTCGATCCACACGTCCAGGATGCGGGCCAGGGCGTCCGTGTGGGGCAGTTGCTGCACCACCGACATGAACACGGCTTGGTCGATGAGCAGCGTCCTGGCCACAATGGTCAGGTACCAGCCCATGGTCATGGGGTAGTCCTGCTTGAGGCACACCTGCTGGAAGACAAACGGCAGGGCGGGCCGCACCAGTCGCAGCCCCATCGTTGCGTCCGTCTTGAGACAGGTCTCGAAAATCCGCAGCATGGCGACGATGCCCTCCACGCGGATGTCCTCGAACGAGCGCACGCAGTAGCCCACAAACCCCTCGCCGTACCGACTGAGGTAGGCCTGAGCGTCCAGCAGGATGTAGGCGTGGATGAGCTGCAGCACAGTGCGCAGGTTCTCCGACGACATCTCGATGATGGGCAGTAGGTGGTCGCACAGCGCCAGCAGCTCGGGGGTCAGGACAGTCGAATTGCCAATCACAGCCAGCCACAGCATGATCCCATCCTCGATGAGGTAGACGTGCGAGTGTTGCTGCCGAATCACGGGGAGTCACGTTACAAAAGCACGCAATTAGAGTCTGTCGAGGTTACTCACCTGGAGGTCAGTGCTCAGCCTGATGACGCTGTAGAGGAAGGGCTTCATGGGCTCGGGCACATCGCGGATGGTGCGAACCAGCTGCTCCAAGGTGCCGATGATGGCGCAGCGCAGCAGGTCGTACTCCTCGCTCTCGCGCCACAGCAGGGGCAGGTAGCCGATGAATTGAAGGGCCTGCGGCTCGATGTACTCGCTCATCTTCTCCACCAGCAGCGTCATAGTGCCCAGGACGACGATCTTGGTGTCGCACTCGCCGGCCTCGTGCAGCAGCAAGAACAGGGCCTCGAACAGCGGCGAGAAGTACGGGTGAAAGGCCTCCGGCATGAACTCAAAATCGTCTATCAGAAGGTTCAGGGTGCGGGCGGCGGCCAGGCGAGTGGGCATATCCTCCTGGGGACGCAGCAGGTGAAGACACGCCTCGTAGGCCAGCGGACGCAGCTCCCTTGGCAGCTGTACGCCCACCCAGTGGCCCACCATCCAGATGATGCGGCGCCGCAGGATCCGGAAGTTGGGGGCTTCGATGCGCAGCTCAGCCAGCAGCTGGGAGGTCAGCCAGGAGCCAAAGTCTAGTTTGTTGAAGAAATGGAACGCCGCCTGACCCACTGCATTGTAGATGGCGTCCTTCAGCAGAATGGCCTTCAGGTCGGACTCCGGCGAGAGCTGAAGCTGCTGGGCCCGGCGAACGAACTTCAGGACCTCGCCTATCATCACCGTCGAGTGCTGGGTGAAGCAGGTGAAGTAGAGCGTCTCCACGCTGGGCCGCAATGCGTATTTCCAGGCATCGCCGCCGCCGTCGTCCTGGTCGTAGCCCTCGGGATCCTGCTGCCATTCCTCCAGCTCCTGCTGGGTAAGCAGGAAGTAGTGTGTCACGATCTTCTCGCAGATGTACGTCACCCGCTCCACGGTGAAGAACTTGGCGTTGCTCTGGGCCGCCGAGGCGAGCAGCTCGTCCTCCAGGCTGGACCCAGCTGCGGCTCCAGTCGCCAGCTCAGAGGCTGCGGGCGCACAGATGCTGTCGTTGCCGCTCAACATTATGCCCTTGAGCATATTCAGTGCCTGGATGGCAAAGTTGCTAAAGTTGATGCGGTCGCCGGCGTCAAAGATGAGGGCGGTGCCCTCGTGGAACACATAGTGGAAGCTGAACTCCAGGGCCACAGGCACAAATCGGGCAAATGAGATGGAGTGCCGGTCCATTAGTTCGTTCAGCGCCTTCATCATCTTCAGGATGAAGCGCTCCAGCTCGCTTATCAGTTGCGAGACTCTGGCCGGGTCCGGCCCCATGCGGAGCTCGTAGCGCAACTCCAGACACTGGCGCAGGCGCTGGAAGAGCTGCTCCACGAAGTTCATGTGGTCGGTGGACTTGTACGGCTTGGAGCAGCCGTACACAATCAATTTCCTGAGTGATCGCATCACAATATAGGCCCGCTGCAGGGCGCTGAGGGCCTGGGCCTCCTCGCCGCCGCTTTTCACCTGCTGCAGGAAGCGGCCGGTCAGCGTGGCCCAGATGTCCCACGCCAAGTAGCTGAAGATCTGGCTGCCCAGCTCCTCGAAGGCCCGCTGCTCGGCCATGAGGCGGCGCGAGGCAAGGGCTTTAATGACGTAGTGCAGGACTAGGAGGATTCGCTGTTGCAGTGCAGCGTCCGTCTCGCTGCTGCACGCCTGCAACTGCTTCATCAGCGCAGGCAGCAGGTCGGGCCAGAAGCGTGGGTAGTCGGTGCGAGCGAGGCGCCCAAACAGCACGGCCACCTGCAGTGCCACCTGGGGCACTTCCTCCGCGTCGTAGTGCTGCAGGAGCACGTCTCGTATCTGCTGCTTCTGCTCGGCCGGCAACTCCTGTCGCGAGTTGGGCCTCCAGTAGCGCTCGATGCCGTTCTTCAGATACACGGCAGCCATCCAGCGGACCTTCAGTGCAACCTCCGCGTCGGCAGCGTTGCCCTGCGCGCTGCCGGGCATCTTCATGCTCAGCCTGGCTATCGTGGGAAAGAAACCCGGCTGCTGCTCCCATTCGCTCAGTTGGGCTTCTGCCTTTTGCACAATTTCGTGACTGGGATTTGTGGCCGCCTGCAGGGTCTGGGCTACCAGCTGCTCGACCGCAGTAGTCGCCGTTGCTGTTCCCGGTACCGTTGCCATCTTCTTCCACCCCACTTGCAACGTTTATTCGATGAAATGGCCTGATGCAAAAATTATTGACTACAAAAAAATGTACGGCGTGCCATTTGAGCATTTGACAGCAGCCCTGATGAGACCGATCCAAATCTGTCATTGCAAGATCCATTTCCTCGATTTTGATATTCGGATTAGGATTTACTAATTACTAGACCCCTCAGTACTGATCATATAATTTTCCACGATAGATTAATCAATTTTCTACAAGATTTATTAACTTTAAGTCATCATTTTTATTAAATTATTCATAAAATAAGGTTTAATCAAATAAAGAAATGGTTTTTTGATGCCAAGCTTCAGATGTTACATAGTAACTACACACGTACTACACATTTGCTACAAGCTTACTACATACTTTTGTAAATTTTGTCAGAGCCCTCTGGCGAGTGTACTTTGTAGAAAAATCGGACATTTTTAAATAAATTGGGATTGTGATGCAAAACGATCAGGATTTTGATGCTGATCAATAATTAGTAATCGATGTGGCCTTGGAAATGGCCCTAAATGGCATTTCTACACGTTTTCTACATTGGTTCATCGTAAGAAAATACTAGAAAACAAGAAAATTCCGAAAATACTAACAAAATTAAAAATGCAAGGTCTGTGACCTAAACAGGGTTGTCCAAACGAACTTAACCCAAGTGTGCCTCCGCTTAAACAATTGAACACCTTGAGTCCGTCCCCACGGAAAATTGTACTGTTTGCAGATCCAAGTCGGAGTTGTGATTACCAAAAATTGTAATTAAATAGATTGAGGAAATATACATGTATACATATACATACATAAATATTTAAATTTTCCACCGTAAATATACCTGGAGCCAGATATATATGCCGTGATATATATAGCGAAATGGTCACACTTAATACCAGAAAACACAATCTACTGCATAGTTTTTTTCGCCAGATGGCTCTCCGTAAATTTCATCCCTGTGTAACGGTCATGTAGCATCACGAGAGGAAGAAGAAGAACGGTCATGTGATAGACACCAACCAGCTGACCGACCAACCATTTTCAACGAGAAAATAAAAGTTTTTCTTCAACTTGCAACTCCCAATTAAAGTTAACAAGCAACCAACATGGCTCTTCACTCCGCAATCAAGGGTAAACTGATCTCTGTCATCGGCGATGAGGACACCTGCGTGGGTTTCCTGCTGGGTGGCGTGGGCGAGATAAACAAAAATCGCCATCCCAATTTCATGGTCGTGGACAAGAACACTCCCGTGAGCGAGCTGGAGGACTGCTTCAAGCGGTTCCTGAAGCGCGACGACATCGACATCATCTTGATTAACCAGAACTGCGCCGAACTTATTCGCCATGTCATCGATGCCCACACTTCGCCAGTGCCAGCCGTCCTTGAGATTCCATCGAAGGACCACCCGTACGACGCCAGCAAGGACTCAATTTTGAGGCGTGCCCGTGGCATGTTCAACCCCGAGGATCTGGTGCGTTAAGCAGCACTTTGGCATTGTTCGCAACCATAGGAGTATTGCAGTTACAGCCACCAATCTAATCCCCTACATTTCGTTTAATCAGCTTTGAGATATGTATTAAAGACAAGTGTTAAAGTGGTTTTTGTTTTCAAATAAATAATATATATGTATGTAAAATCGTTAATTCGTTGAGAATATTGAACATTGCTTGCAAGACTGCAGTTCTCAAAACAGAGCTGCTCCTGTCGGCGCCACCTAGCGGGCTGTCTGCGCACTATGCACAATCAGCTGACCGAGAAGATAACTTTTTCTATTGCAACGTAAACACAAATAGATATAGGAATCATTATCAATTGGAGAACTTATTAGTCACAAGCTGCCCAACCATCCCACGCACACCACACCATGCTGAAGGCGGTTATTCTGATCGGGGGACCGCAGAAGGGCACGCGATTCCGGCCACTGTCGCTCGACACGCCCAAGCCGCTGTTCCCGCTCGCCGGTCGACCCCTGATAGCCCATCACATCGAAGCCTGCGTCCAGTTGCCGGAGCTCAAGGAGATCCTCATCATCGGCTACTATCCGCAGACGCAGATGGAGGCTTTTGTGGGCGACATGCAGGCCCTGTACAGCAGCAGCAACATTAACATCAGGTGAGGGCGACAGTCGTGGCATGGTGAGATGGAGGACGAGTGACGTGTCCATTTGTCAGGTACCTGCAGGAGTTTACATCGCTTGGAACGGCGGGTGGCATGTACCACTTTCGCGATCAGATACGGGCCGGCAATCCGAGGGCCTTCTTCGTGCTGAATGGCGACGTGTGCGCCGATTTTCCGCTGCAGGAACTGTACGACTTCCACACCCGGCGTCCGTCTAGTGCCCTGGTCACCATCATGAGCACGGAGGCGACTCGCCAGCAGTCCCTGCACTACGGCTGCCTCGTCTTCGATCGCGCCAGTGGAGCCGTCTCACACTACGTGGAGAAGCCCAGCTCGTATGTGTCCACCTTCATCAACTGCGGCGTCTACGTCTGTTCCATGGACATTTTCACACAGCTGGCGCAAATCTTCCATGCCCACGGACAGGAGTACGGCTGCGCGGTCTTCAGCAATGGGAACGGCAACGGAAACGGACGCGATCAGGGCCACATCAAGTGGGAGCAGGAGGTGCTCACTCCCCTGGCGGGCACCAACCAACTCTTTGCCATGCCCGTGCCCAACTGGTGGTCCCAGCTGAAGACGGCCGGCTCGGCCATCTACGCCAATCGCCACTACCTGGGCCTCTACAAGCGCACGCATCCGGAACGACTGGCCAACGTGGGCTCGAAGCGCGGCGAGGGCGACGGCAACCTCATCTGCACTGTCCTGCCGGATGTTTACGTGCATCCCAGTGCCACAGTGCACCACAGCGCAGTGGTGGGTAGCAAGTTGATCTCAATTTGTGAATCTCCATCTTCACCATCTCGCTTTATACCTTGCAGCTGGGCCCGAACGTGGCCATTGGTCCGGGTGTCACCATCGGCCCTGGGGTGCGTATCAAAGAGTCCATCGTGCTCGAGCAGGCCCAAATCCACGACCACACGCTCATCCTTCACTCGATTGTTGGGCGGGGCTCTACCATCGGAGCCTGGGCCCGCGTTGAGGGCACGCCCAGCGACCCGGACCCCAACAAGCCCTTTGCAAAGATGGAGAATCCGCCGCTGTTCAACAACGAGGGCAAGCTGAATCCCTCCATAACGATACTGGGCAAGTGAAGGAGCGCTCTGAAATGTGGCCTGGGACCTTCTGACCCTTTCTCATTTCTCATTACAGGCTGCTTCGTACAGGTGCCCGCCGAGAAGATACTGCTCAACAGCATTGTCCTGCCGCACAAGGAGCTGAGTCGCAGTTTCAAGAACGAGATTATTCTGTGAAGAGAACCAATCTTCCGGAGAATCCGTTCTGTTCCGTAGCCCCATCAGTATGCCATTTTATATACATAAATATTTATATTGTGTAATATTCTTAAAGTTTATGCATTAAATGCTTGTCACGCAGCGGCACGACATTTTTGCCTGACACACGGAATCTGTAATTCCGCGGGTGTTGGTTCTTTCAGGTGTATGTCGATACTTATCGTAGCTTTCAGACGTGTCACGCGGCCAGCTCCACCGCACAGGTAAGCGACCCACGCACACACATATGCACTCTCACGCGCTCTCTCTCTCTTTGCCTCTCTGTATCTACAGTCGCTCTCTGCCTACCGTTTAGACCAAAACGCGTTTGGATTCCTCAAGTGTTAGCCATTAGGTCGCCGTCGACGCTTGTTGCTTGCTGCAGCAGCTCCTGCAACTACAAAAAGAGTCGCATAAACAAGTAGTGGATTAATATTAAAATATAGAAAAGAGCTAACCGATGGCCAAAAGTGAATCTCAATCCGCCAACTGCCGCTGATAATGTATCTGAGCCTCCAGCGCTGCCCCCGAAAGACAAACAGGTATGTACGTAGGCAGTTTTGTTGGTAGTTGAGCAAGCGAAGAGGAAGAGCGGCGGAACACAAACACAACGTGAAAAGTACAAGTGTATGCGTGCTGGTGCGCTTACTGGTGCTGGTATTAGTGAAGCGGAGCGCAGTCGGCGCAGGTAACTTCTCGATTGAGAGAGAGAGAGAATGACAGTCGAAGAGAGTGAGCGTGTCACGCTCATTGAGCGTAACTGTCTTGCGCAGCGTGGGAAAACTACCAATGAGGAGGAAAATGGACAGAGGAGTAGTAGCAATCACAGCTCGAAGCTTGAGCCAAGCCAAAAAACGTTTTCGAAATGCAGTTCTAGCCGAGCTTTGACAACTCTCTGGTCTCTCTGCGGAGTTTGTTTACGGGCCACCAACCAACTTCAAGGTACATACATACATATGTACATACATGCATACATATGCATGCCTATTGGCAAACATACTCGGAGAGAGCCAGTCGGGTCTTACATGGACAGTATATGCGTGCTGGAATCTGGCTTGGCATGCCCACCACCACTACCAGCTCTCCATACACCTGAGTCAAACGCGCAAGCTAAGCTCTCGCGAGTGTGCGCTCTCTCCAGTAGGTATGTGGCCACGTACATATACCATATATATTCTGGTTTAGTAAAAGAGCGCGAATTACCGTTTGAATGTTCGTCGAGGCAGGTTCGTTGCGCGCGCTCCTTCGTCGCTCGTTTAGTTAAAATCGCAGGAACGTTAAGATTCTTAAATATAAAAATGGTTTTAAAACGAATCATACCAAATTATATCTGAATATTCTGTGCTGTCTCTCAGCTTTGATCAAAACGGACGCGACGGTTGCCTGAGTCGGAGTGCTGGACACACATGCACGCAGGCACACATATAGAGACTCAATCACACACCTCTCTCGCTCCGGCCAAAAACTAGAAAAAAGACAACAGCTAAAAGTGGTAGTAACAGGCGAAGAAGAAGAAGCAGCAGCAACAGCAGTGGAGGCAAAAAGTGACTTGTTTTTTGTTTGCTTGTATACGCCAACGTCGGCGTCAACGCTTCGTACCATTACCGCTCTGTCTCCCCTTCGTCCGTATGTTGGTATTAAGATCGCGGTCTACGCAAGTGTACTAGTCTCTAGTCAAAGCCACTAGACGCCACAGCAGTGGAAGGCATGGGTGTTAACAATATATTAAAATAACATTCACACAGCTACACACACTGGTTTACATGTGTGTGCGTGTTGCCGAGAAAAGAAAGTGCAATAAAAACCAAAAATTATAAAAAAGGCAACAAGTGCAATATGTATACAACGTGTTGAAAAGAAACAAGCAAAGAAAAAACAGTTAAATCGCCGCGCTTCGCGAGAGAGAGAACAAGCTGTTACAGAGGGAGGACATCTAGGAGAGAGCAAGAGAAGATATCATTCACACACTAACCTGTTGCATCAAGGAAGCCGATTCAGAAAAGATTCTGCTGCCGTAGGTGAGAAATCTACTGAGTATTATCCCAAAAGAGTGAATGAACAGAGACAACGGCCCCGCTCAAAGGTGGATGCGCAAACAAAGTGAAAACATATTTACAGTTAGCAAAGACCAAGACGACGAAAAGAGAAGTGTGTAAAGAAGCAGGAGGCAAAGAGAGAGAGAGAGAGGCTGGGACTTGTTTATGATACCCTACTCCACAAAGACCGTCATATTAGTTGCAGTGAGTGTCCGGTCATACTAAAGCCATTAGATAAAAAGGTTCAACAGGCAGATACGACCGACTTTAACATCATTGCCCAGATTTGATATCTTCATGAATGTAAGACACCAGCAGTTCTACTGTGGGTTAAATGCTTAGTAGGGTATCTAAGAGTCTCATCGTCTGCGAAACAAGAACCACAAGCTGCACTTGTTGCATGCGGAGAGCGAGCATAAGAGCGAAGAGAGGGAGAGAGAGAGATGGAGAGCAGTTGCAGTCTGAGCTAACGATTTACTTTTTTCTTTTCTGGCAAAATAACTTTGGCAATTGGCATTTCTGGCCAACAATTTGCGCAATCATTAGTTTCCTGTTGCCCCAACGGCCAGAGGCGGCGAGCAGATTTGCGAGCGGGAGCAGTGCATAAAACAGAAAAACTTGCGCAATTCATAATTTAATAAGCAAGACCGAAAAAACGTTGTAAAATCTACTCGCTTTCTGGTTTACCAATCAGCAGGCAACAATTCATTAATTGCATTGGTTTTCGTTGCTCTTGTTGCTTTTGCTGCTGCGCCTGTCACTAATTTATATTTAATCACCAGCTTTATTGTATTGTCTTTCAAAAGCGTAACGGCCACCAGTCGTGGTCCGGTCTTCGACTTCCACCTCGACTTCGGCTTCAGCTTCGTCCCCGTTTAGTTTGATTTTGCGTTAGAGTCGGTTATTTTGAGTTTCTTCTTTTAATGACGGCTCCAGCGCTGTTCCATTGTCTTCTGACCCATTCTTGCGGTCCATCTTAATTGGACCCAAACGCGTGAACCGTTATTCATTAATGAAAAGCGTACGTCCAAGAGGGGGGCGCTTAGTTTCCCAGGTTTCTCAAGTGCACTACGAAAGGGAAAACTTTCATATACACATAACAGTACTGGCGTGGTCGGGGTCTTGTTTTCCCTTACCGTCCTACGACTTATGATAAAGCAGTGTCGAAGAGAATTGGTAGATCAAAAAGTTTTCAAGTTATTATCAGCTTATTCCCTCCAAGGCCAGTCCGGAACAGGAAACATAACGTTTTGAAGCAAAGTTTCCATTGCGACACTGACTCGGGGGTCAACATGCTGACAATTTCCGTGAACCTGACCCCAGTGATCGCACACGGGGGTTTTTGGCTGTCAGAAAATGCCCAGTAAACCAGTTTAAAGTCATAGCTAGCAACTCTAGCCCATGTGTGGGCCCTCCCAGACAGTTTTGTAGGGCATATCTGGGGTTTGCCAAACGTGGGAACCAACCCATTGGGCGCCCATACGGAGTATTGAGAACGAAGATTTCCCAGTTGCTGCCAAACCCGGGCAAAGGGGCAAAGGAGATGCAAAAAGCTGACAGTAAAACAGTAAAAAGCAAACGTCATAGATTGCACAAAACACAACCGCTAGCGCTCATTAAGAGATGGTCACTCCAAAGACAGCAAGGCTGGAAAGAAGGAAGCGGAGAGGGAAACAAGTCAACGAAGCATGCGCTGCCTCCCCATCCGCCCTCTCCAGTGAGTTTTTGACCAGGCGGGACCAGGGCTAACTGGCAGAGAGAGAGAGAGAGAGAACGATAGGGAAGGAGGGAGAGATGATAAATCTGCTTGAGCAGCTTGAGTTTATTAGTCAAGTGTGGGACATAAAAGCCAGTCGAGCCGAGCCGAGCCGAGTGATTTGCTATATCTTACGCAGATCCGACTCGGATCGGATCGGAACCCAGCCCGACCCGCGGAAAGTGCTTTTGCTTCTGGCTTAATTACGAAAGCTTGGCCTTTTGCACGTATGCATTATTTTAAAATTTAATTGCAGCAAAGAGTAATCATAAAGTGCTCTCCGCACAGAAACTAAAGACAGAGCAGCGATCAGCGACAGCGCCTGCGCGCCCCGATTAACCCATGAGCGCCATCTTGCTGAACTTTGCCAGTAAGTCAGCGAGTCAGTCAGTCAGTCAGCCTGTGAGTCGGTGAGACGGACATACTCGTACATACTCGTACAGGCAGTCAGGTCCGTCGTTTGCTTGGTGGCTTGGGCTCTGGAGTGTGTTTCTGTTTTCATTAAAAGTAAAACTTTTCACATTAAAAATGCTCATAAAATTGCACTGTAATTTTTCGTCGTTATCGTTTTCGCGCAGTCTTTCCACTTTGTCGTGGAGCGAAATTAAATTTCAAATCGCCTTGCGGGTTAATACCTTTAATTTCAATTTGACCCTTTTGACGTCAATGGCATTGCAATGGCAGCAGCGGTGTTAGAAGGTACTCGTACTACGAGCACAAATGCAGGTGAACGTCATCAACGCTGCATCAACGGTTGCTGAAAGCGCCATTCATAGGAACAAGGAACCAGAAAACCTGGACAGCTGATTGAATTGCATATTCAAGGTGTCAAAGTGTCAAGCGTTGCCAAGTTTCACGAATCGCCGGACTTTGACTTTCTTTTTTGAATTTTCGCTTTTCGCTTTCCGCGCTTCGTTTTCGGTTTTTTTCCGTTTTTTCCGTATTTTTGTTGTTCGTTTTTTGTTTCGTTAAGTTTCGATTTGTTGGGTTGGAAATGTTTTAGTACGAGCCAATTCGCGTTGTTTGACATTTCTTGAACGCACTCGTAATTAGTGTTTTTATATTGGCAGTGGCCGGGTATACGCTTAAAGTCCAAGTGCATTGTGCAATCATCCCCACTCTCGTTCTTCCATTCCATTCGCAGGCACAGCCAATGGCCGAGAAGCAGCCGTGAGATGCAGTCCCGCTAAGCCAGCACAGCAAGAGAGTGCTCGAAGTCCGCTAGAAACACGGAATCCCAAAACAACAAAGCATTGAACGCTGGAATGTGGCCAAATCATCATTATAATCATCATCAGAAGCAGCAGCCGCATCAGCCGCAGCATCAATAGCCGGATCGATCTCCTCAAAGACAATTGAGCCATCATCAAGCATCATCCCCATAAACATAAGCATAAGCATAAGCCTCAACATCAGTTCCAGCTTCAGCTACAGCTCCAGCTCCAGCGAGAGAGAAACATAAGATGCAGGTGCCCGAGCACGTTGTCTCGCTGTACATCGCCACCTGCGGCCAGAATGGACCCGGACTCGGATCGGACGAGAAGGAGATCATACTGCTCGTCTTCGTTCTGCTGGAGGTCGCCACGGGTCAGGTGAGTTATTGAGTTATTCCTGTTCCGCCTTCATTGGGGCATAGCGCCATCAAACCTCTCTGATCTTTTGTGGTGGAGCGTCTCTGGCGCCGCCTACTGGCCACCATTTTGTTTGAGCGTTGATCATTCGCTCGAACTCGAGCTCGGGCTCGGGCTTTCGTCTACGCCTTAATTAAATGAATGCTGTGCGATAACGGCCCACTGGCCCACTCACACAGCGACACACACTGACACATACAATCTCTCACGAGAGCATACTGCACTTTCAACTGTGTGGCGTGGCGTGGCGTGGTGTCGAGTGGTATGGTTGGGGTGCTGTGTGGCTCGTCGATTATGTTACAACGAAAACAAAGCTCTTGCCTTTGATTCGCCATCAAAAACCAAAGAGGAAGCGCAAGATACAGACGTAGCCGAAGCCTGGAATACCCTTTGGAGCATTAATCCACAGATATCTGATACATATAATTAGTGAGAGTAAAGAATCGAGTGATCTCTATCTATGGGGATTCTCTCCAGAGTACAGGGGTATTTATC
Organism: Drosophila ambigua; assembly: GCA_018150905.1. Classification (NCBI taxonomy): domain Eukaryota; kingdom Metazoa; phylum Arthropoda; class Insecta; order Diptera; family Drosophilidae; genus Drosophila; species Drosophila ambigua. The sequence continues at coordinate 6,609,672 of JAECWS010000001.1, read as the reverse complement.
CTAGGCCCTTTAAGGTAGAAGTGTTCGCTTTGTTTGGACTATACACCGATTATGTTCTAGTATATCCCTCCCATACGGTGGAGAGGCAGAGGGAAACATTATGGACATTATATATGTGAATATTTGCATATTTTGAGTTTGCCGAGCGTTTGACACTAATTGTTTGGAAACAAATCTCTCAACATCAGAGGGAAGGCGGTGTCGGTGGCACTGCAACCTTGTCGCAGGCCCTCGCCAGACCAGAGGCACACGGCATTACGAAATCCCTCGACAAACTATCGCCCAAGTCCGACTCGTGTCGACTCGGGGCCCCCAACAGCCATTAAAATCTATTTGCTTTGGCCCCAAAGCCAGGTTTTCCAAGAAAGTACACAGAAAATCAAAAAAATTTAAATGATGTAATGGGCTTGGGTTTTCGGCTTGCGATTGAGTGGGAAAGGTCTCGAGAATCGCAGTCTCGTTAGTGACATCTCCCATCCAAGCCAATCCAATACAATGCAATCAAATCCAAAATAATCACTCTATTAGTAGCGACTGCCTTCCCCTGCGAGAGTTTCCCTCCCCCTTTCCGATGGGTTCAATGATGTTTTCAAATCGTAATTCTATTTGCCCAATACTCGACGGCAATCTTGACTGCACACAAACTTGGATGTCGCTGGCTTTTTGCCGGCTCGGGGGCTGGACGGAGCTGGACAGAGTTACGTAGCGTCCACTCAATTGCCGGAGGAGGCTGCGTGTTCGGGCTCTAGCTATAAGTGCCCACCGATATAAGGTTGTTGTCTCGCAGCGCGTTCTCGAGCCGTTGAAGGAAATCGCTTGCCATTTTCCGACATATCGGTTATGGGTAAAGGGCGGGGGAGGGGGGCACGGGAATGAGAATAGCTCTTGAAGCTATTTACGGGCATTTACCTGATGTTTGCCTGCACACGAGGCTGACATTGTCTCGATTCTATGTCTGGCCGGACGGAGCACGCAACCTTTTAGCGAGTGCAGCCTCTCCTCCAACTTCTGCTCCTCTAAGTGGCATTTAATGGCGGCAGGGGCAGTGGCAGTGGCATTGAGTGGGTCGCAATTACTTCAATCTCCGGCCAAGTCGGACCCAACCGAAAGCCCTGACTCTGTCTGTGCCCTGTGTGCGGGGTGTCAGAGCGTCTAGACCCCGTCCAGCTGTTCGGCTTTTGTTGCTGACGCGGCTGCCAAATTTTGGTATCTATATAAATTAATTGCTGCGCTCTTGGGCTCTTGGGCTCTTGGGCTCTGACTCTGTCCAGCGGCTTTCGCAAAACGATTCGACTTTGGGGCCAATTTTTATGCTAATCTCTGCGGTGAGTCCCCGAGATGGAAGGCATTCGAAAGAGATGTTATAAGTAGTATTATTAGTGTTTCGTTTTTCTTTTGCTAATATTCGGCCAGGTCATGGGGTCAAGTTTCGCTCGAATTTCTCCAAAATCATATTCCTCCCAGCCCTCCCCCCGCTTGTGCCCGTGGCCAAGCTCTTTCACGCTTTAATGAGGTGGTGCCTCTAGCTGAGACCATACAGACCCCAGACCAGACTTCTGTATAAAATATAATTTACTGGAATATATTTTAGCAACATTTGAATACCAAATTCCGTCTGCGCGAAATTTATGGAAATTTCGTAAGCCACATAGTGAACGGGAATGGATGGATGAACGGTGAAGCCCGTCTGGTGGAAAGTGGGGCTGGATCTGGATCCCGATTGATATCTATCTGCACGTATCGGAAGCGATTCGGGACTGATAGCTGAAGTGTTTCGTTTGGCCACTGACTCGGCGGGCAGGGTCCGGGCAACCAGCCGCAGCGCCTTCGTCGTCGTCATCGTCATCGTGACGGGCACCGAGGGGCCGAACAGACATAGAAATCGCATGCAAAATTATTATTAGATTTGCTGACGCGTCTGATAATGGCCAATATGCTTCCCGATTCTGATTTGGACAGCCATTGCGACAGCATGCCTAATGAGCCGGACCTGGACTGGGCCTCTTTGTGGAATGCTGTATTATAATAACTGAACAGTCGGATATCGAACGACGAAGAGGCTAGAAATGGAGACTCGTTCCGAGAGCGATCTCAGGCGATGGCGTTTCCATGTCAATTGCATTTCTCTGTTATAGATTTCTTGCTGGAGAGCAATTTTCTTGATTTGATACGTTGCACACGTACAGCACACAGCCGCACTAATTGGCATGTTAATTGCAGGCTAGTTATGACTCGTATGCCAACAATTAAAGTTAATTAACATTAGAAACAAAAACAAACTGCACACAGTCGTCAGAGCAGGGCGGCGAGCAGGGCGGCGGAGCGAGAATCTCTGCTCGCTGGCTCCACTACTCCAACCAAATTCGAACTCTTGGCTCCGGCGAGACTTTAGCTGTAATTTCATTCATGGCCAGAGATCACTGCGTTCTGCTGATCCAGAAGGTTAATGGAAAGGTTTCCCTTTCTCAGTCCCATTCCCATTCCGATTCCCATTCTCATTCTCATTCCCATTCTCGATACTCCAATTCCTCGTTCTCTATTCTCCATCGGACATCCATGCATCGCGATCGGGGACATCCATTCGGCATAATTAGGGGCGAGCTTAACCCCAAACCAAATGTGTGTTGTGGTGTGTTGTGCTGTGGTGTGCTGTGGAGGGCTCTTCGATGAATTTAACATGACCGACACTCATAAATATTTCATTGTCTCTGTGTCCCGGTCCGTCCTAGCTACCCCATCCTTGCCCCTCCCCTCCTCCGTGTTGTTCAGGTATTCAATGGCTATGCAAATCGGAAAACAAAGAAAAGTACACGTTTAGTTCGCCCGTTTTCCCCGATTTGCATAGGGCCCAGCTACCTGCAGGGGCTCCAGCTGGCTCCGTTCTGATTCCCATTCCGATTCCGATGCCTATTTCTATTCCGAATCCGATTCGGATCGTCTCCTTTGCATATCCGCTGACGCAAGCGCCGATCTTGGTGCCCCCTGGGGGTGCCGGGGGTGTGCGGAACCAGAATAATGGCCACATTGGCGGCCAAGAAACATCCAGAAACTTCTTGGTAGTGGTGTGGCTCGCAGGTGTAGCCCACTATCGGATGTTAGAGATAGCAACCATTGTTGGGGGGCTAGGAGCAGGTTGGGGCTGATAAGAGTGGGGGAACAGCAGTCATGCTTACACAGAAATTACTTTGATTACTTTGATTAGGGAGCCACCGAAAGAACTCCTCACTAATGCCGCTCCCATCCATCTCTTTCGTGCACAGATCGTCGGCACCAAACAAATACTCGTCCGGCCCGATGGCTACTTCATCAAGGACCGCACCACCTCGAGCTCCTCGGATAACTCGAACGTCACCAGCAACACGGCCTGCTCCCCGCCCCTGTCCATCGGCACTGGCGCCATCGATGGCAGTGCCAATGCCAACAGCAGCGCCTCGAGCAGCATCGGCAGCGGAACGGGCAACGGCAGCAGCTCGGCCAACGGCATCCTGGAAAACAGCAGCGAGCTGATTCTGCCCATCGCCGAGGCTCAGGCGGCAGGCAAGCCGCTCAACGAGGCCATCGAAGAGGTACGTACCACCTGGAGAGGGGAAAGGTAGAAGGAGAGGCAGCGGCAGTGGCAGAGGCAGAGCACGTTGTGCGGGTTGTTTGGGTTGTGTTTGGATTTGGTGTTATCAGGTGGAACCGGCAACCAAATCCGATAAGATTAGGCCCTGCTGAAGATGCAGAGGAGTGGGGGGGACAGAGAGAGAGAGAGAGAGAGAGAGAGGGAGAGGCCTATTTATGGAACCCACCCTCGAAGTGACTCGCTCCCAGAACTCTGAGCCCCCTCTCAAGTATCAATCGGGCATCGAGTTACGCTCTTGGCAAAGATGAATGACATTAATGGTGTTGCGTGGTGTACGCGGAGGCATCGATGTGTCTGATAAGCACCGATTCGGACTCGGACTCGGACTCCGATTCCGATGCCAGAGAGAGCGTCACGATGAGTGAACGGAACGCATTTATTGCCTCATCATGGGGGATTGCATTTACTCTTCGATTCCGCGCAACCTTTGGGGCTGCGGTTAGGTCACAGCAAACACCCCAAATCCTGGGTATCTACTTATCTAATCCGCTGATAAGTCGGAGGAGCACCTACTGGGGCAGGCCTCCAGCCAGAGACCTCTGCCAGCTGGTAGGCTGCTTACATTATTGTTCGACGACTCAGATAAAAGATCTGGCGAGAGGCGCAGTCGGCTGATTCACTGAAGGTTCTATTTGCATTTCCAGCGATTACATCTGATTAGAGCGAGTCATCGTGAGTTTTCTTGAATCTGGGCTGGGATAAGTATATGTAATATGTAATCTCAGCAGATGTGGTCGCTTGGCGCAGAACTGGACTCCTTTCTTTTCCATATAGATCGCTGGGGCTTGGAGGCTTGCCATCAATCCCACTGGTCGTGGAATTTTTAGCGGGGGAGTGCATCCGCGTTCGTCTCGTGACGCCATTGACTGAGAGCATGACAGCGAAAAGGGCAGGGAATGTGAGAATGGAATACTAATTGGCTGAGTCAATAGGGCCAATAAAAGCCGCCTCTTTCGCTCTCTCTCTGTCTCTGTCTCTCCCTCTCTCTCTATCTGTCTCTGTCGCTGGTGGTTGCGAGACGCAGCTTCGTATGCAGATGCGAATGAACCCCAGTAATCCAAGGTGCATGCTATCAGTGGATTTTGTGATTGGATCGCTGTGATTGGAGATCTGGCTGGCGATTCCTTGGGGCCTGCCCCGGATCGTAATGCGACATTAAGCCGTGTTATATTTACTCACGATGACATGGCTGAAAACTGCTGCCTGCGCTTGTTTAATTGACAATAATTGCCAGCAACTATGGCGGTGGCAGCGACAGCGGCAGCAACACCGTCAGCAGAGCCAACTAAACGGGTTTGGGCTAATGGCATTGGGGCGTATTCGCAGCCTAGAAGTGTGGCAGCAACTGTGACCCGAGGCACCTTTCGGCAGTGGGAATGTGGGAGCATTTCCCCTGCCACTGAACCTTGCACCCTGCTCTCCGCGGTTTGGGGAATTTCATTGACATTGACATACCTCCCTCTCTCACAGTTCGATGCCTACCTTCGCTCTCTGTCGCTGCACGACACGGAGATCCAGCTGATCACGGACGGGCAGCTGCCGCTGCGGCAGTGCCTGCACCGCGAGGCCTGCGCCAAGGACGTGGAGCTGCCCGCTTACTACAATCGGTTCAGCGACCTGCGCAAGGAGTTCCTGCGCTACAAGTCCGGGGATCTGTCGCGGGCCCTGGTCCCCGTCAAGGACATCAAAAAGATGCTGCAATCGCCCACACTGCCCGTGCCCCAGTCCATCGGAGAGATGCTGAATGGTAAGTGGCGAGGGCTCCATCGACTGCATCACCCTTTACTAAACGATCCTCTTCCTGCCCCGAAACAGAGCTCAACACGACTTCGGTGGAGGACAACGACTTCTACATACGCGAATCTCGCGACATGGTCACTGTGATCCAGACCCTCCTCCAGGCAGGTGAGTACTCGCCTCACATCGGCCTAAGTTGCGTGCTCCAAGTGGATTCTCTCTGCTCTTTCAGGCCACAAATTCGCATCAAACGAACTGGTCACCTTGATTCTGGAACCTGGAATTTGGTGAGTAGCTGCTCCCCTTTCACTCCTTTCCCCTGCAAGCTCAGCGCCAGCGAGCAGCTGATCCCATTCTTGTCGATCTCTGGCCTCACTTCTTCGAGCAGCCAAAAATACTCACTCAAAGCCGAGAACCGAACCCATACAGACTCAGACTCGACTCAGACTCAGACCCCAAACACTGGAAGGCGGCACGAAGCGGCCACTGGAACGTGGTCGTCGTCGTCGTTGCCTTCGTCTTCGTTGCTGGCTCGTCAGTTACCGTTTGGATTGGGAAGCGATAAGAGCTCGGGCGCGTCTTCAAGAATATTCGTCGAGTACTGGCAGGCTGTAGCTGTAGCTGAAGGGCGATCATCGGGTCAGATCGAATCGGTTCGGATCGGATCGCGTCGTAACTGTGGATCAGAGCGGGCCTTAGTTAGGGCTTGGCATGAATGCACAGCTCTTGTTATCGCCAAAGCCTTGGAAAATTCGAATTACCTAGCAGGAAACGCCTCGCCCCCGGCTGGACACGGGTCTGTTTCGGGCTGCACTCGTAAAAAGATTCAATTAGTGGCCAGGTAATCCGCACCAGAAAACCAGAAAACCCACTCCCCCTGCCACTCTGCAGTGGCAATTAGTTGGAACTCCTGGCAGCCAACTGATTTGGTTATTCGTCTGTCTGCCCCATTCCCCCCTCCACACTCTCCCCATTCCCCATGACACATTATTCATGTTTTATTTGTTTTCTGTTTCGGTTTCTAGTTCGCGTTTCATTTCACATAATTTTTTATTTTTTTTTGCTGCTTGGCCCCTTTTCTGGATGACATTCTCTGTGTGTGTGTGTGTGTCCCCCTATCTGTGTCTGTGTGTGTGTGTGTTTGGCTGAATCTTTACTTGCATGTCAGCAAAAAATGTTTATACTCGCATGTTGTACGACTTGGCTGGGCGCAATCGTCAAGAACTTTTGCTGCACATCGCTGAAACGTCGGCCAAGTCACGTTTTGCGATCGCAAAAGCAGCGACACCCCACCCCACCCCAGCAACCAGCAACGAGCAACCACATGTTGCATAACGAAGTCCTCTCTGATTCTAATTCGAATTCCCTTCAATTGCAGCTCAATCGACGACGAGGTCGACGGCAACTGCATTGTGCGCGCCCGCGGACTCCCCTGGCAGAGCAGCGACCAGGACATTGCCAAGTTCTTCCGCGGCCTCAACGTAGCCAAGTGAGTAGCGGCGCAGTGAAGCCAACCCATTGATAAGCCTGCCCCCCGATAGACGGCGGGTTCAGCGGGTCAGCTCAGATTACAAGCGATCGTCTCTAATCTCGCTCTGCCCTCTTTTCCCTTCTCCATCCTCCACCCACCAGGGGCGGCGTCGCTCTTTGTTTGTCCCCACTGGGCAGGCGTAACGGCGAGGCCCTGATCCGCTTTGTCTCACAGGAGCATCGCGACATGGCGCTCAAGCGGCACAAGCACCACATCGGGGCCAGGTACATCGAGGTGTACCGGGCCTCGGGCGAGGACTTTCTGGCCATTGCCGGAGGCGCCTCCAACGAGGCGCAGGCCTTCCTCTCCAAGGGCGCCCAGGTGATCATCCGGATGCGGGGACTGCCCTACGACTGCACGGCCAAGCAAGTGGTAAGTGTCCTATCGGTGTCGCTAAGAGACCCACAGAGAGAAGCAACTGACATTTTCGTTCTCGTTCTCGTGCGATCCACAGCTGGACTTCTTTACGACGGGCGAGGCGCCCTGCCACGTGCTGGACGCGAACGAGGGCGTGCTGTTCGTGAAAAAGCCGGACGGGCGGGCCACTGGAGACGCGTTCGTGCTGTTTGCCAACGAGGGGGATGCCCCGAAGGCGCTGGGGCGGCACCGCGAGTCCATTGGGCAGCGATACATCGAGCTGTTTCGCTCCACCACCGCCGAGGTGCAGCAGGTCCTCAACCGCTCCATGGACCCCAAGACCTTTGAGACTGGCAGCCACAGCCAGCCCCCGCTGATCGCCCAGCTGCCCACCATGCAGCTGCCCCTGCTGCCCCAGGTGGGTGTCGTCACCCATGGCCCAGTCCCGGTCCCAGCTAACCTGTGCCCACATCCCCATCCCCCACAGCACCTCATCACCTCGGGAACGACCAAGAACTGCATCCGGCTGCGCGGCCTGCCCTACGAGGCCATGGTCGAGCACATCCTCCACTTCCTGGACGACTTTGCCAAGCACATCATCTACCAGGGCGTGCACATGGTGATCAATGCGCAGGTGAGTCCAGGATGATCAGGTTTCGGCTCTGGCCACTTTTGCTCAACCCTCTGCATTTCCAGGGCCAACCCAGCGGCGAGGCCTTCATCCAGATGGACTCGGAGGACTCTGCGCGGCTGTGCGCCCAGCGCAAGCACAATCAGTTCATGGTCTTCGGCAAGAAGTTCCGCTACATCGAGGTGTTCCAGTGCTCCGGCGACGACATGAACATGGTCCTCAACGGCGGCCTGGCCTCGCCCGTAGCCCAGGCGCCGGCCCACCACGGCCATGCCCACAAACAGAGCTCGCTGCTATCCACGGGTATGTTAGCTCAGTCGCCGCCGACCCCAGCCGGCGCCCAGTCGGCGCTCTCCGGCTCCCACTCACACACACACTCGCACGCACACTCGCATTCGCATTCGCACGCCCAGGGCCACGCCCCCGCTCACCATGGTCTGGCCACGTCCCCAGCGCTCCTGACGCCGCTGAGCTCCACCTCAGCCGCGGCTGCGTCCGCCAGTGGACTGGCCTCCTTCATGGCCTCCCAGCCGTCGGCCGCCGCCGCCGCCGCCGCCCACTCTTCGCTGCAGAACGCAGCCGTGGCCCTAGGCTCCCTCTCGGGCCAGGCCCCGCCCGGCTACCCCCTTAACTACTCGCTGCCGCCGCCCGCTTCCCAGGCCGCGGCCAGCCCCGCCCTGCTAGCCCAGCAGCAGGCTCAGTTCATAGCCCAGCAGAGTCTTCTGGTGCGCCAGCAGGCCGCCGCCGCTCTCGCCGCCGAGCAGCAGCAACAGCAGCAGCAGCAGCAGCAGCTGTATGCCAACGCCATGCTCCAGTCGCACCCCCTCTACCTGCAGCAGCACCAACAGCAGCAGCAGCAGCTCTACGCCAACGCCATGCTGCAGTCGGGCCAGCCCCAGTTTGTGCTCATGCAGCGGCCGTACATGCCGCACTTTCCCCTCGGCTACATGCAAGCCGGAGCGGCTGGCAGTGCATCCACCTCAGCCCTGGCTCTCGCACAGGCTCAAGCACAGGCGCAGGCCCAGGCACAGGCTCAGGCGCAGGCGCAGCCGCAGTCGATGAAGCGGTCGTACGAAAACGCCTTCCAGCAGGAGGCGGCCGGAGCGGCGGCTGCAGCCAGTGCGGCCAAGCGGGCGCTCACCCGCACGCCTAGTAGCGTCTACTCGTACTACAATCCGGGCATTTGAGGCGGGCCTCCGCCCATGAGTCGATCGAGCGCATTTCTCCAGCACTTCGTGCACATTCCGCTCCGTTCCATTCCGTTTGCAGTCCACAGTGAGTGGCGGCGGAGTGCTTTAAAAACATATACAAACCCATACATACATTCATCCACGATCCACGCATATATCATGTTCCATAATGGCGACCCACACAGAGACACACTCACGCATACCAGACATAATTTAGAGCATAATTCTATAGCGAATCGATTGCGTTCCCGGCAGGGAATGCAATGGGAGTAGCCTTAAGTACTTAAGTACTCTTCCTGTATGGAGTACTCGTAGCAGCCTAAGCATCCTGTCTATGGTCTAAGCATATATAAACACACACACACACACACACACACACAGTTGCACTGCTCCTCACTCACACGCATTTGAACACCCGCTAACCGAGGATTCTCCCAGAATTATTTGCTCACTTTTGCTCTACATTCGGTGTGCTTGGTGTGTGTGTGCGTGTGTGTGTGTTCTGGGCAGAAGAGATCCTTCGCCCGATTCGAAGGCAATCAACAGAGGCTAACGTCATTCGTGGAGGAGGTGCGGCATGGCCTGGGCCACGCCCATTCAGTGCAATCTAATTTTAATGTCTACGTCAGTCCACACTCGCATCCCCTCCACGAACGGCGTCAGGTGTTGGCTAATGCGCTCAAATCTAACGAAAATTCAGAACGAAATTCTTTAAGACAATATTTGGATTATCCATAATACACGATACACGATACACGCCTAGACTTAAGATCGTACCACTTGTAAAATTGGTTGGCATTAATTTTAATCGGTCCGCAATCCTTTCCTGTGTCTTTCGTGCTCTGGTCTGCAGCCAGAGCTCGGATGCTCTCTCTCTCTCTCTCTCAACGAAAAGCTAACCCCAGATCGAACCCCAAACCAATCCACCCACTGACATGCGTTCAATAATTATAATAATCTCATTGTTTTTTATCTGAATTGGATATCGTGTGTACACACATTGTATATTTAGCATAATCTAGATCTATGGTGTAGCTTAAGTGTGCGTAACTGGTGTTAGTCGCAAACGGCAAATAATTCTATCACTGTCACTCTATTTCTCTGTGTGTTCTACCACTCCCACTCCCTCTTCCCTGTCTCTCTCTCCCACTCTCACTCTCCCCCTCTATCTGTCAGCACTAATTTAGTTATTAGTCCTTGGAGGGATCTACTTATGTGTAGTCCAGTCCTAGTCCTAAGACCTGCTTATCGTACGTTCGGGCGCCTTAGTGTCTGGTGTGTCTGGTAATTGGTGTCTTGGGCTTACACGCACACACATGCGTATGCGTATACGATCGAAGAACGATGGCAGTCTGCTTCCAGCTCAGCCCTGTCTGTCTCTTCACACCCTCCCCTTCTATCGCTCCCACTCACACTATCCTGTTCCGGCTGCTGCTGCGTCTAACATTCAGTTTCGTAATGCTAAGAGGGGCATAACGAACGAAAGGCACGGGAAAGATGCGCCTAGCTTTTAGTCCTTAGCCTAATTTAACCTTTAGCCTTTAGTAGTTTTTATGCGCGTGCGAGTATGCGGCAATCGAGTGGCTTCCGAGTGGGTTTGGGTTGGCAGATCCACCTCCAGCGGCCACTTTAAAGATCCAAACATCTGAAAGACAATTATCTACTTAACTAGTTCGTACGCACAACAAGCAACGTTTTTTATTGTGGAACACATTTTACGATTTTGATATTCCATCTTTTTACCATTAGCTGTTAGTGATCAATCTTTGGTTAATTCTTTTATTTTACATCAATAAAATATCAACATACCGCCTAAAAACTATCAACGCTCGCTCTCTCTCTCTCTCTCTCCCACTCCCACTCACCCCACTCTCACGCTCTTTGATTAAGTTTAGAGGATCGACCCAACCTACTAATGCCTACAGAATTCCCCCCCCCACTAATCCATCTAGATATATCGTTTTCCGCGGGATAAATTGTATAACTGTAACCCTCAATCCCTGTGCCCGTACTTTCCCATATATCCCACCCCCACCCCGCCCTGCCACCGCCATTCATATATGTACATGTAACTGGGGTATCTGGCTTGGGCTTAGCTTTAGACTCGATCGCGTTTTCAGCGGGGCTGCTGCGCCTCGGAGCGGTTGGAGTTGAATGGAGCGGAGATGGAAGCGGCATTTGAAGTTTGTTTTGGGCTCTGTTTCCGTTTCCGTTTCTGTTTCTGTTTTGGTAATACTCTCGTAACCCTAAGTGGAATGTCCATCATGATCGTACTACTCATAGACGCATCTTGTATGTAACTCTGTCCGCCTGGCAGCCTGGCAGTTCTTTGGGTGCATAATCAAATTTTATCTCTAAAGGTTGGTGCTTGGATCGAAACAAAGAAACTCAAAATTCAAAACAAAACAAAACAAAACAAAACAAATCGAAACAAAAATCACAAATCGGCAAATGTCTAGACTTACTCGTATGTGCGCAAATGTTTAATGGTCTCTGGGTGAGGTGAGGTGAGGTGCGGTGAGGTGGTAAGAATACCGATACAAATACAATACCAACTATATATGTATGTCTCTCCTACCATTTGCAATGTCTAAACGGTGAGTGTTTTGAATACTATTTTACCTCTACTAATCCCAACCTAATTACTTGTACTAAGCTAAGGTCACACACTAACCCAACAAATAGAAAACAAAAAACAGCAACAAGTACGACGGCAACCAGGCAACGCAACGCAACGAAAACTGCAACTGCAACAAGAAATTTGGGACAGCTGCTAACCCGAAAAAGAACACGAAAAAGAATAACTGCAACGAATAGGAATACCTTCTGATTATCTGTAAATGTAGACCAATCTGAATGCCCGCATATATCCTGTATGTGTCCAGTCCTTCTTTCTTCCCACACTCAACCAACCAGCCATACTCACAACACTTACTGCCCCTCCCCCGAACTGTATGCCCCCATTACGCCTCAGATAGAGATCCCTTCGAGTCGGACTAAAGTTCTTGCGAATAACCCTTCCTCCCTGCCGTCTCTATGCAGGTGCCACTGTGCTGGGCGCCCACTTTGGAGCCCCCTTCCAGGCGTATGGGGCCGCGCCACCGTCGCCGCACACACCGCTCCTGGCCACGCCACGATCCCACCACGCCCACCACCATCACCATCATGCGTCCGCCTTCTACCCGCCGCCGCTCGTCTACTGGCCCTACCCGAGTCCGCCCGTCTCGCCAACCACCTACTACAGCCAGCCGGGGGCGCACTCGCCCTCGCAGCCTCTGGTGAGTGTAATCTGCATGCGATCCCGTCTCTATGTGAATCTAAACGTACCTTTTCAGTATCCGCTGGACTTCTTCCCCCCCTCACCGCTCTCACCGGCCAGCGTGGCCATTCCGCATACCAGCACCGGCCTGATACTCACGCCCACCAAGGCCGCCGTGACCTTTGTACCACCAAAGCAGTTCTCGCCAACGACCACGGCCAGTGGCAGCAAGCTGCCCATTCCCATGCTGGGCTTTGCTAGTCCAAGTCCCAGCCAGCTCGGCGCCTCGCCAGAGAACGGAACTGGAGCTGTGTCCTCGCCCACGGCCTCACCAACGGCTGCCGCTACTGGATCCACCTTGACGGCGGCGTCGACGCTGCTCAGCATTGACACAAACCATGCGACGTCGACGCCAACGCCCACGCCAACGCCAGCGCCCACGCTGAAGACCAGCAGCCAGGGGGCGTCGGGAGCGGCTGCCACGCCTCTAGTGAGCAACTCCTGCGTGGAGCTTTTCATTTCGTAGGCGCTCTCTATGGCTCACGCGCATCCGTTTTCAGCAAAGCTTTTGTCTTGCCAATCGAATAAACTTGTCTGTAGTCTAGTTTAGAACCAAAGCCGCGCTAGCCGAGTCGACTGGCGAAAGTGGTGAAAGCGGCGGCGAGAGAGCGGCGAAACTCTCCAAGTTCGAAAGTCGAACATTCGTGGCCCATGGAGCTACGTGGGAAGGAGGCAATCTGGCCGCCGTCTCATGAATTTCTATATATATTACATTAGCTTATCCGCTAGTGCCTAAGTAGGTAGAATGCCCAGTGCAATCCATTCAAGATTTTATTTATTCAAGCTGCTGCACCATATCCAAATATACAATTACTAGCCAATTAGAAAGAGAATTCAGCGAGAGCAGAAGCACATATCAGCGGGCAGATCGCAAAGCAAATATGACAAATTTATCCCTAGTCAATAGTCAAATTATTTATATAATTATCTATTTTTAGCTGCATGTTAATGTTATTGAAGCTGCACGCCCAAGCTCAGATCCAGATCCTGAGGCGATTTTCATGTTTAATCCCTAGGCTAGTCCGGCAAAAATATTGTTATTATTCGCACGCAAGCGACCGTTTCAGATCTGATTTGTTTGTTACTCCCTTCACAATGAAAAGATATTATCAATTGTTTTAAATAATTATACGAATACAATAAAATATCTATACATACTCGTACACATGTATCTCCCGATTGCACGACTTCAATTGGTCGAAATCATCAAAGTATTGGTTTTCTTTTTTACGCAAATTGAAGTCATCGTATGCGGCGATCCAGATCGTCAGTCTGTATGCTTTCGAGCATGGGAAAGTAAGCCTGCGAACATAAGACTTCGAAAAGGTCTGCCAAGTCAAGGATGTTTCTCCGATCACTTGAAGCCGTTGCACGCCCGATTGGACTAACAAAAGAGAACTAAAAATTGGCTTGCTGTTGTTGTGCATTGTTGTATAACAAAATGTGTTTCTTGTTGTTCAACATACCTATTTTCTTACCAATTTTTGTACAACAGCCAAGCTCAATGTGGTGTCGATCATAATGGAAATTTCCATTTTTGTGGCCTAATAAGTTTTTCAATATCTCGACTATTTATAGACCGATCCGGGTTTGGCATATCTTTTTCTGATCGCAAGAGTCCTACCAATCGATTGATATCCCCGATGCCCGATATTTCCATTTGAAGGATAATTATTGGCTCTCTGTACATATGTGTTCTTGCTTATTTTAATAAATCTCCGCGGTTTCTTCACTGATCTGGGCGTGGCGTGCCACTAACTGCGCTGCGTTCAGCCGGCACAGGTACATACGAGCCTCGTATGTATAAGCCTTGGCCCCTCTTGGCTTCGAATCTTCCGCTCCAATATGTAAATGTGCTGTGTATTCAAAATAAATAACACAAATTCGTAATGCTTGAATATCAATTCGTTTATTTTATCAATTGTGAATCAGTGAAATTATGAAATTGTCAATCAATTAATTCTACTATCGCTAGACATTAAAAAACAGCAGATGCGGGGACAGCATCCGACAAGGTGGGATCATAAATAATCCGATACGAGCACTGGGGCCCCACGATGATGATAAATCGCTGACAAATGGCGTTACAAACGGACGAAAGTCCCACCGACCAGTTTAAGAGACACGGTCGTTGTGAACCATCGTCCGGTCGCACCGTACCATTACCGTTGCACATTTAAAATAGATTAAAAGTCGCCGCAGGTGGGACTGGACTGCTGGGCGGCAGAACGGAAGGAAGGCAGGCAGGAAGAGGGTTAGTTCTATGCAGCATCATTTGCTGCAGCTGCCATCTGCATCCTTCTGCTGCTCACATGATAATTTATCAATGGCTGGCGCCGCTGCAGTGGACATCCGCTGGCCGGGCAGGATCTGGATCCTTTCAAAAGGACATTAGGCGTGCCTCTGTTGACAAGTCAGCCTGCGAACAAGAGAAGTAAATGAGAAAAACTGTTGGTTAATGCGCTGTGGGGCAAAAGATGAGCGAACGAGACGCAGTCTCGCGGGGCAGGCATTTTTATGGCCGCACACTCGACTAGGCAGTGCACTGGAACTTCCTCTAATGGCACGGAAATGGCCGTATAAATCTCATTTGTAATCGCAGAGCCGAAAAAACTATCGCCAGACAACGCCCCAACTAAGCAGCCCAATAATAGAGACGCCGCACAGAGTCGGTTCGCCGTAAGAGTTGTGAAACTTTTCGGCGCTGCCACTCGAAACTAAGTCAATAAAAATATCCTCGCTCCCATACCCCATACCCCATACCACAGTGCAACGGGAATGCAATAACGGGGCGGGGAATTGGCATCGGCATATTTTGGGCAGCCGAGTTAGCAGCGACTGCTGTCGCCGCCACATCCAGGAAGTTGGGCGAAGGACCTCTTCCGCTTTGGTATTAAGCCATCGAAACTTTTATTGATTTAGGGGATTTCGTTGCGTTCCAGCGAGCATTTCAGCTGACAGCGCCAGAGCCGAAACAAATTCTACTTTGCATGGCGAGTGCCGCACTGTCGCTGAAAATTTAAGCCCTTATCCCTGCCTGTCCTCGTCCGATCGACTGAAGCTGCCTTAAATCCTTGCCCCGACTCCAGCTACAAACTCAAACTCAAACAAACACAGAGCTCAACACCTGCACGGCAATTTTTTGACCAAATATTTACGGAGACATCCCGCCGCGCCCCGTGGCCAATTGTTGGTGCTGTCTGCAGCCAGTGCCTGTCCCTGGTCCTGGCTCTGTCTCCGCTTGTTGTCCTGCTGCTACAAAAAATCAATTTCAAGCACATTACCAGCCTGCCAACTTGATTTTATTATTTACTCGTATTTGCTGTTTGACAAATTCGCTTGGCTGCCCTCAAAATTTCCAGCGCACTCGCTCACATTCGCTTACAGGGCTTGGAGTTGGGGCTGGGACTGGGACTGTAACTAGCACTGGAACTGGGCTTGGGGAGGAGCTTTAAAATTGCCCAAAGGGGCCGCACACAAGTAAAATGACTGCAGTGCGCCGTTCGCCAAGCGAAGGGTAAGCCAGTCAGAGGAGATAAATCGAAATAATAAGAAAGGACAAGCCGGCAGGAAAAAGTCTGAAATCCATGTATGTTTGCTCACAAATCTTGGGCAAATAAACCAGGAGGAGCTGCGAGACGAGCGCAGGGGGGCAGGATTTTACGTTTTCATTAGAGACTGTCTCGGAATCCTCAGCCCGCGATCCCAGTTTACTGCAACTTTATCTTATTTTACAAACTACTTTGGGCAATTGATTGTGCGCGAGTGTATCTGTGTGTGTGTGAGTGCATGAGTGTATGAGTGTGAGTGTGTGCTGAGAATCTGTGAGTGCTAAAAGGTGGCGGCAACTGAGCCAGCGCTTTTTGATGTCTGCCCCAGTGTGGCCCATGTTCTCGGTGCTCCCCGTGCTCACCGTGCTGTGCTGTGTGTGTTTTTTTTTCCTTTCCACTTTCCACTTTCCTCTTTGCTCTTACACGATTTCATTTACTTTGTATAGCACAAAGCCTAAGCACTCTATACGGGTGTGCCAGTGTATGAGTGCGAATTCCGAGCAATATGTGTCCGTAACTGTGTTGGTGTGTGTGTGCTGGTGTGTGTGTCTCGGAGGCAATGAAGTGCATTTGAAGCGCTCTTGATGCACGTACAGCACGCAGCGCCTTTTTAGACGTATTGTAAATGACTGCAGTGGGCGGGGACCGGGCGTGAGAGGACAGCGCGGTTCGTTAGTTTGACACACACACACAAAGAGACACACCCGCACGGACGGACGAACGAGCGTACGGACAGACAGACCCGTACAACCGACAGATATACAGATATAGCATCGGGGCAGACAGGAAGTGTGTGGGCTGTGCATGTGGGCGTCTGTTTGATAAGTGGCAGCAATTTTTTTGACCCCCTCAGCCTTTTTTCTATTTTCTCTCTCCCACTTCTGGTGCTGCTGCTGCTGCTGCTGTAGCTTTCCTTTTTTTCCAAAGCGTTTTCCTCCGCTGGCTGACACTACGTCATCTTCTCCAGCCATCCTTCACACACTCCTGCAGCCGGGGCTGCTAATGAAATTGTTAATTTTTGTCGGCAAAGTCACGTACACGATGTGTTGATGACGTTGAAGAGCCGTCGACGCTGATGCCGCTGGCAATTGGCACGGGCCACCTTCCCAGGCAGAGCGGGTGGTGGGGATTCTGGGGCATGCCAGGGATCGGCGTCTACCACTCATAAGTTAAATGGCCCTTGTAGTTTTTACGACCTGTTCTTGGCTTCGCTTCTGATGCTCCTTCTGCTCCTTGGGCTCCCTCTGCTCCATTTGCTCCATTTGCTCCTCGTGCCCATGGGTTTCCTTCAGCGTTTTGCTGGCTGGCATATTTATGAGCAACAGTTTTCCATTAGCATTCGATTACTCGTGGCGAGGCGAAAATCGAATATCTCTAAAGTTTCGAGTGATTTGTACGTTGCTGCACTGTCTGCCACACACTCGAGCACACGGACTGACACAGAAATGGTACGGCATGGTGTGGTGTGGCATGGTGTGGCATGGTGCACGTGCAACATACAATACATAAAGGACATCAACAGCCAAAAAGCGAAAAAGTCGCATTGCAGCAGTTTCTGTTACGCTTGCCAACTGCTGCCAAAAAGAAGGTCCTGTGCTTGGGCTGCCCATTAATACCGTTTACCCTTGTCCCTTCTGCCCGCTGCATGCCGCATCGGGCCATCGGACTGGCTCCCTGGCACGTAGCCCAAGCTGCTTGTCCCTGCCCCTGTCCCTGCCACTGCCACAGGCATTGCGATTGTTGTTCGTGTTGCCCGCTGCCCAAATACGTATTACGTATACGCCAAGTGGCTCGCTGGCTGCTTGCCTGACTGCTCCCTGTCGCCTCAGTTCGCCTCAGTCCGTCTGCTTCGTCTCCGTCTCCATTGCCATCTCCATCTCCATCTCCGTTTGGCTTGGAGTTCAGCTGGGAACGGTGCTGAACAGCTCGGTTCAGTTCAGCTGAGTGCGGCTGAGTTCGGATTGCCATTTCAGGGCTTCTCCTATTGCATTTTATTCAAGTTTTTGCCTTCTTTGGCTTTCTTTGGCACTCGCTTTTTTTTTGTTTTAGTTTTTGTTTTTGTTATTGTTGTTCGCTTTTGGCATTGTGCTTATGCACAAGTGCAGAACGAAACAAAACTGAAGGCGCAATGTGGCAGCCATTGCAATGCTTCTCGCCTGCTGGGTTTGCCGTGCGGTTGCTGCTATTTCTCCCACTTTGCATAAATTAAAATGCATGAAATTTCATTGCGGAACCACCACCCTTGCTCCGGCAGCAACCACAGCACTAACAGCAACAACAACAGCAATTAAACGAGATTTGTGCTGCATATGAGGGAGCTGAATTTCCATTTTTATAGCACGGATCCCAGATCCTAGCTCCCAGCCAAACTACCCACCACTTGGCCCCTTGCACTGCCAGATGGGGGTCCCGCTCTGGTACTGCTACTGGTCGTTGTCGTTGTCCCCGTCACCAGCTCCAGCACCAGCACCAGCACCATCATCACCATCATCGTCATTGGTTGTCGCTTTTTCAATTTGCAGTCCGCACAAGCTGTTACTTCTGCTACTGCTCCTTTTCCCATTAGATTTGTTAATCTTTGCTCCGATGCCGCTGCCGCTGCTGCCGCTGCTGCCGCTGCTGCTCTCCCTCCTCCCATCCGCTTGCTGCTCTGCTATGGCCACGTTGCGAATGCGTAATCTGTTTAAATACACAATAAATAATGGAAAAATGAGAAGAAGCAGCAGCGGCAGCAGCAGCATTGCATATGGGGAAATTTACATAAAAAGCCAAGCCGGAACAATGTGCGATACACCACACACACACACGCACACGCACACACATCGCTGGGGAGTCGGGAATGTGGCACGTATTTTTGGGGGCAATCATGAGCATGCCATAATGCCTGTGACCACGACTATTAAATCAACACGCGGCGCCAGGACCAAAGCATTGGCCCAAATGCTACAACTCTGCCAACACAATGCCTGTGCATGTGTGTGTGTGCGTGTGTGAGTGTGTGTGTTCCTCTGCTCTGAAAATATGTATTTCACATGATTTATTATTATTTCGTGCGGTTGTTCTTTTTTCTCGCTGTATTCTGCTATTATTTAAATTTTAAATAGCTGTAAAGTGCACACACACACATCCAAATAGGGGCACACGCACACACACACACACACACACACACATATACCCACCAAAATGTGCTTCAGCTGGCCGATTCGGTGGCGGGCGGGCGGTGGCCATTACAACGGGCTGCCTTTTCAGCTGTTGTTTCTTTTTGTGCTTTTTGTTGCTGTTGTGTCATTATTATTATCGTTCATTGTTTGCTGGCATGTTGTTCCACTCGCTGTTGTTGTTTGGCAGCCATTTTGCGGTAAATAGAGTCGTTTAAATGCATACACAGCACTGCACTCGTCCTGGCCCTGCAGGGCCTGCCCTGAACCGACCCCAAACCAACCCCAAACCAACCCCAAGCCAACCCCATTCCCATGCCCAGCCTCGGCCCGAACTAGCGAGATTTTATAATAACATTCATAATGCAACGTTTGCATGTCATTCGCAACTCAAACTGCCACACACACACAGCTGTGCACAGGAGTGAAGACACGCAAATTGTAGTTTGAGCGGAGCACACTTTCCGGGGCGCTCGCTCTCATAATAATGCAATAAAAGCAAGCCAGGACAGGGCTAATGGAATCAGCCGAATCTGAGGGATTTCATAAACTATGCAAAATTAAAGACACGACGTTATGGCACAGCAGAAGAAGCGTTGGGCGGGTGGGTGGTGAGGCTTCCGCCTGCAGCTTTCGGGCTCATTACATGTCACGACGATGAGTGTGTCTGGGGCGCTTAGCGGATTTTGTGACAAGGCAAGTGGCAGCCGCTGCTGTCGCCTGTCCGCCTGTTCGCTTCGCTTCGCTTACGTCTGCTGCTCATCCTGCTCAACGTGGTGCCCCCGTCCTGGCAGCAACGCCAAACCAATCATTTGAGCTGTATCGATTTTCCAGCGGCTGACGCGCAAACACAAAAGTTATTAGCGCCTGAAAGACACTTACTGGACGCGGCACGAGGCAGGGAACACGGACAAATTCCGCTCTGGCTGCAGCAGTTACGAGTCAGCCAACCAGCCAACTAATCGTAGCAATAACTATAGCAAATTCCTGTAGATTTGATGAAGCCCCGCCACGGGCGAGGCACCAGTGTCAGCTGGCCAAGCGCAGATCCAAGAAAAGCACGAGCAGTTTTATTTCAGCACGCTCCGCAGCATGCACCCCACTCCTTGGATGCTGTATGCAGTGCATCAAGATGAGGCTGGCTGCAGCTGGAGAATGGCAACTGCCGACGTTACTGGCATTCCGCAGTTGCGCGCCGCGGCAGGGGCCAGCAAGCAAACAAACAAACGAAGGAACAAAAATAAAAATAAAACTAAAACGAGAATGGCAAAATAAAACAAATAGAAATTTATTGCCTGGAATTTATGACAATTCTCTGGCGCTGCCTGCCCCCCACCCTGGTCCCGATGCACTTGCGCCCGGTTGCATGTGGCGCAAGCCGTTGGAATGGCAAATGAAATTTTTTTAAATTTACCAAACGAAAATCTGAAAGAGCTTTCACGTGAGGCCGAACCCCTCGTCGAGAGTGCCACGAATATGGACATGGCCCGCAAGACATCTCCAGTCGTAGCTGGCCCATAATTATCAAGCAATCGCTGGCCTTAAATGCTTTTCCATTCCATGCCATTGCCACGTCCCCCAGCCTTGGACAGAGATTCGCTGGCACATGTTCAAGAACGGACCCCGTGGATCCCCAGCAGCGGGCACATTTGGTGTGGTGTGTATAATTTCTTTTTTGTCTTTCCACTTCCGCTTCCGATGCAGTGCCAAGTGCCAAAGTTGTGCACAGCCGTCGACTGCAGCACTTAAAATGCATTTTGCCTCTTGGCCAAGGTCCGTCCGGGGTTGCGGGGCCCCTTCCGAGTCAGCGTCTAATTCGATTAAAATGTTGTAAATTATTGCACTCGCATGGAGCCCGGGACAGCCCGGGACTCCGCGTGTGTGTGTGTGTGTGTGTCCGTCTCCGGGACTTGGCAATATTATATAATGCTTTATTGAATTTGTAATTCCAGGCTCCAGTGCTGTGCAAGGCGCCAGTCGGGCAAAGCAGAGCTGCCAGAGATGGGCATGGCTGGAAAATGTGTTTTCAATGAACGTTTTTGTGCGTCGGGCTCATAAATCTTTTGCCGGCAGCCGGGCCTTGGGGGGAGAGAGCTCCTTGAGCATCCCTTTCGGAGAGAAATTGAATTGCAATTCCTTGACATCCACAGACGACTGAGGACAGAGGACAGAGGACAGACGACGCTCCCTTCAATTGCCAAATAAATGCGTATGCTCGTAACTTAAAAATCAATTTCGCAGCGAGGGCAATGAGGCTGGTGTCGGCATACATAATGCATTCATTCATTTAGTCATTTAGTCATTTAGGCATTGACGCATTCAAAGTGTGACAGCAGCAGACGCAGACACAGACACAGCCAGAGATGGGGCCGCCTCCCCACATGGGGCATAGCTAGTCAGTCGTATCGAATCTGTTACGAGGCCCGGCAATCAAATGTGGTAATTTAATTTATGCTTTATTTGCCATAACTCTCAGGGAGCCTGCTGTGGGGCAGGGCAGCATTTGCCGCAGGGCAGTATCCCAAATGGAGTAAATAAATGATTGTTGTCCCTGCCGCAGTCATAAACCGAGCAAACAGATGGGGAAAGTCTGATATTAATGAGTGTTTGTCCAGGGCAACCTTGGCTTACCTTACCTTACCTTAACTTACCTTACCTTAGCTGCTGGGCTCCCTCGGGGTTGCGCTGATACCAAGCTGCAGGGGCCGGACCATCTGCAAATATGAGTTGGATTGATAAATGGAAATTAGTGAAATATTCAGTGATTACTCCGCATCGAGCACTTGCCATGAGTGGCCTCTGCTTTTGTTGCGGTCGCCGATTGAAAAGTCAATCAACTTAATTGCAAATAAATAAATATTTTAATTAAAAATCAATCACAACACATGGACATGGACACGGACACGGACAGGGATACTCAATCCCACACGCCAGACTCCTTCGTCAAAGGAGCCAACCCCTTCAGAGATTAAATGGAAATCCAATTAAGTTGCCACGGCCGGAGCAGGAGGAGTGTTAGTTGAGCGGATATCAGACGCATACGCAGCGTCTCTCGCAGGCGATTTAATGAAAATCACTGGCTGCCATTCGATTATGCATGTTTCGCTGGGCAATATTCAAGGAGGAAATTATGGCTTATGGCGCGCGGCATGCATAAATCATTGCATTGTTTTTAGATATTTGCACCTGGCCAGAGTCGCAGGAGCTTTGGCCAGGCTGCAGCAGCGGCCGGAGCTGGTGCAGGTGCAGGAGGCAGAAGGCAGGCGCCGACGACTGCCAAAAGGGAACATAATTGTATGCGTGCACAATATATATTATTTATCGCCTCGTGCAGGACATGGTGGAGAAGGACAGCACAGCGCAGGACAGCACCCGATCTGGTGCTTTGTCCTCGTTTCCTCGCTGCTCCGTGGCTGTCCACGCTGCTGGCGATAATGGGAGCAAGTGACTTTTAATTTTAATTTAAAATGCAGTTTGCCGTTGCATGCGTTGCACCCACACACCCACTGGCCTCATCCGAGCCACCACCAGTCGGGGGCTGTCTGTGTTTATTCACGAAATGAGTTTTAAATTAATGCGATTTTGTTATTTATGAGCGCAACGCGGCGTATACGCAATGTTAACTTAAAGCTCGCCCATGCCCATTGACTTGTGCATTAAGTTTGAGCCAACTGCCACTCCCCCCACCTCCAGTGACCCGCATCTGTAGCACAAACAATTGAACTAATTTCACAGCAGGCAGGCAGGCAAGTCCGAGCTTTCGCATCGAGTTCGCATCTAAATTGCAAACAAATCAATTTCCAGCCACAAAACAGGAAATCGCCAGAGCACATGCACACAGAGGGAGATAATCAAAGAGAGAGAGAGAGAGACACACACACAGAGAGACAGAGAGAGAGAGAGAGAGAGTCATCCCCGAAAATGCATTACATTTCATTTTCTGTCTGAGTTTAAACTCATTAAATATGCAATAAATTTCGAAGCTGCAAAGTGCAAATGAATACATTTGCTGCCTTGACACTGCCACTGCCACTGCCCCATCGTTCGTCTCCCCCATTTCCATTTCCATTTCCCCTCCCCCTCACTCATTCGAAATTCTAATTGTTTTCGAAATTCATCAATGAAGCACCCAGTCGCTCGTCCCTTCCCCACTTCGACTACATTTTCAGTGAGTTTCCGACCCTTGTAGCCCCGCAATTGATTTAAACGTTTTACGTGGGCTTCGATTCCTGCTCTTTGTTTGCCAATTGATAATAAATTGCGGCTGTCGGTAGTTTTAATACCGTGTGTCTATGACATGGCCACGCCCTAGTGCTATCCCCGCTGCGTGATGGATTCACATGAAGGATTAATCCCACAGATGGGCGGGCACGCTCTGTCTCTGGCTCCGATACTGATTGATACCCTACGAGGGTTGGGTTGGGTTCGTGTCGGGTCCTGCGTCCAGCTTGCGGGGCATATGCAAATCCGCAGTGGCATAATTTCAGGCTCTCGGCTCGTGGGCGCGTGGGCGCGGCGAAGGCCAAGTTTTGGGCCGCGTCATGCCACGCACTTCCGGCAGCGGCTGGGGGCGAGTGTTTGATTGCGGCACAAAATTCATGGCGTTGCATGCAGCCAAGCGTGTAAGTATGACAGGCAGACGCCTCGAGCTGGAGCCAGACGCTGATTCAGACGCAGGAGAGGGGGCTCAAACGCTTGAGTGCAGCTCGTGTCCACGGCCACGCTCAGGCTCTCGCTTTGGCTGTCTCTGAGGCCAGGATGCCCCATGGCTCTGGACATTTCCGTTTCCGCCTGCTGCCCTGCGACAAAGCGTTCGGGGGGGCGGGGCAAAGCGCTCGGAGTCAACATTTAGCAAGCAATTTGATATAATCAATGAGATTTGCTCGGAAGGAAGCTCTATGGAGCGGAGCGGAGCGGATCGTAGTGGGAGCTCGCCGGGCACAGCGGAATCTCTCATACATAATCACTCGCATCCGGCCAGAGGCATGGGCCTTTCCTCTTGACTGTTTGTTTACTTTGGCGGTGGGCCCCGGGCCCAGGGCGTGGTCGGGACGTTATATGGCACTTTAATTTGCGTGTGGCCCCGCTCGGGGCCCGTCCGAGTCCGAGTCCGCCTCACATCAAAGACACGTGCATGCGAAGGGAAATTAATGGAGCTTGCAAGGGCCCAAAGAACTTGCAATAATTAAAAGCGACATAAAGTGGAGCCGAAAAGCAAGTGGAACGCACCGTCATGGCGTGTCAGGGTGGTGGGGGGAGGGGCGCGGGGTAAGGGTAAACACAAATGAAAATGGCCAGAAAGCGCTTAGTCTTGTCTCCGCCGAAAAAGTGTCGCCAGCAAGCGGCGCCTTGCCTTGCCTCCTGCAGGCCGCTCTTCACACTCCTTGCAACTTTATGCAATTATGATAATAACAATGAAGCGCAGTCAACGCCTCTTTGTGTGGCAAGCGCAGGGGGGGCTGGGGGGCGGTTAGGAAAGAAAAGTAAATGCGAATGAGACTGAGACTGCGAATGCTGCAGCCAAGTTGCAGGCGACGCTGAAACTTTTCGAGTGCATAATTTGCAAGAGGCGGCGGCAGAAGGAGCAGCCGTCCGAGAGGGAATCTTCGGTTTGCTTTAGTCGGGGCCGCACACATAATGAAATAATTGCTGCGACAGCCCAAAGCATGCAAAAACGCCATTTGCCAGCAGCCGCTGCAGCAGGGGAAGGCGGAGAGGGCAAGGCAAAGCAGCAAAAGATTGCCAACAATTTTAATATTGCAAAGAAAGTTTGCTCGGCAGCCCCAACATAATTTAATAAGTAATCCATGCCGCTGCCGCTGCCGCTGCTGCACTTTGCTCCCTCTCTCAATTTATGTGGCATGCAGAATATTCAATTTTCGCACATGTGTGGCATGGGGCATGAATTTGGCAAATGCCAAAAAGTTCTTTTCGGCATTTTTCGGCCGTTGCGCAGAGTCCCCTGGGAGCTTAGCTTAATTGCCAGAAGCTGCAGACCATAAACTTGGGCTTATTGGCAGCCAGAGATAAACTTGGCGTGTAATTGGTAGTCAAACGGGGGCGGGTGGTTGCAGGCCGGCTGGAGTTGCTGTTCCAGCCAGATAGCAAGATGTAGAACATTTGCAGCTAATAAATTGCAACGACTACACCCGCCGCCCCAGCCGCCCCCTTGCACATGCATTACATGTGTAATTTGTTACGAAATTAGAACTTTTCGGCAGCAAAGAATGCAAGTATTCTCGTGCTCATACTCCGGGCCGTAGTCGAGCGAGCAAAAGCAACTTTTTGCCCATCTCTGGCTAAGGAAATGAACTGAATGAGTGGAGTGCGGGGAGCGCAGGATGCGGATCATCCTCCGACATATCCTTTTCATCCTTCTCACTTCGCAGCCGGCCAAGACGGATGCCAAGTTGAGTAGTCTCTGGGCCAGATTAACTTGTAGCTGGGCCATCCCCAGCCCCAGCCCCATTCCCAGCCTTGGCTCTGCCAGAATGCAGTTCAAGAAATTGAAAAACTTTCCAACTCACCCCCCATCCACCCCCACCCCTTTCTCTGACGAGTACGAGGATGTATAATGTGCAGTTCATGCAGCAGTCAGTCCTTCATTCTTGTCTGCGGGCAAAAGAAAACTGTTGAAAAGGGGAAGGAACAAAAAAAATAACACACACACATACATACGTACGTATGTACATAAAGCTCACTTAAACACACACATAGACACGCCTCCTGCTGCAACGGCAACATGTGTTGCACAACGCCTCTCGTTGTAGAAGCGTTCGGGTGCTGAAATTACACAACTTGACTGCTATAAAATTCAAATTAACTCCTTGCCCCAGCCAAAGGATCTTTCACTCTGTGTGTGTGTGTGTGTGTGTGTGTGGCACTGCTTTATGTGGCAGCTCATGGCTAAGGGAGGGGGCCTGGCTCTGTGGCGGCAGGTCCTAGCGTTTCTTCACTCTAATATGAAAAACGAAAACAAATCTTAATTAAAAATTATTGTTGACATTTGGCGCAGCGCGCTCTGCACTCTGCCACCTCCCCTGCCGCTCTCCTGCACGATTACTTTTTTTTGTTTTAAGCAAGGCTGCCTAAGTGTCTGTGTGTGTGTGTGTGTGTGGCTAACACAGATGAGTAGGCGGTGGCGGCGAGGCAATTAAAATGGCAGCCTGCCGACTTCAACAAGTGCCGCCGCTGTCCCCCTGCCCGATGCCAGAATGTTCGAGTGAATGCTGAACAAATACCCGAAACACTCGAAATACTCAGGGGGCACGGCACCAGTGTGCTGCCACGATTTTTATGGGGATTCTGGGAGCAAGTTCCCTAAATGGGGAATGCACGAGTAAATATTTTATTGCCTGCATAAGGAACGCGACTCGAGTCTGGTCATCATTTGTGGGCCAGCCGCCAAAGAGCTGCCCAGTGGTGCGATTGGCCGTGATAGTGGGGCGCCAGCCGCCCCAAGACGGGGTCGCACTTTGATCAATCGAATTATTCAGAAGAAGCCTCGCAGGCATCGCGTTTGATTTACTTAAAGTGCGGCTGGAGCGGGGATGTGGTGGCAGACAGCTTAAAGCCCAAAGTGGAAGCCATTTTGAATTCTGCAGCAAGTCAAGCGACTTTCGCCTCCACCCACAGCACAGAGCAACTAAGGCAGGGTGGCAGAGAGGCGGAGAGGCGGAGAGGGCGCTGTGGCAACTCGAAAGTTTTGTTGCAGCAAAAGTTTTGTTTAACTTTGTTACGCTTCTATTTTTTATGTGATATTAAGAACGCGTTTAACTCCTTTCTGGCCCCCAGGAACCTCAAGCAAAACTTTCCACTCACACACACACGCACACACACGCTTGTATGTATGTGTTAGTGTGTGTGTGTTTTCGCTTGTGTATGTAGGACACAATGTCGCATGCAAATAAACATTCAATATACAAGAGACAAACATGTTGCCGGCCCAAGTTTTCCTTTGTCTCCGCTGCCGAAGCTCCGCAGCTATTCGTGACTCGTTTTCAATTGGTTTTTATCACTGCATTTTGATTTTCTTGCTCAATGAGTTGCTCAATTGTTTGCCTTGTGGCAACTAGCAGGCAACTTGCAACCAACCAGCCCCAGGCCACAGGCAACTCCGGTGCAGCGGAGCAACGGAGCAACGGAGCAACTTGTGGCAGGAGCAAGTTTTCTTTTATTGCATTGTCGTGCGGTTGCAAGTCGCCGAAAAGTATGCTTTTAATTCTGCTCGTTGCATGTCTCCACTGCGTTGTTGCAAGCTCCGCTCCGCTCCACTCCGCGGCGCGTAGTGGGGGCAAGCCGAAAAACTTAAGCCATTTCAAGTAGCGAACAGAACTTGCAGCTGATTAAGCTCTGAAATATGACTCACTTAAGAGTTGCAAGCAGTCGAGAAGCAGTCGAGAAGCCGCACCCGAAGCACTCCGGACCACAAAAGGAGTCTGCCACCAGGTTAGATCAATTCGCGGCTTCGTGTGGCAACAAAAGTCATTAAGGGCGGTGCGAGAGACAGCCAACATGCCCCCAAACTCGACTCGTGTCAATGGCTGGGCGTGCTGGGATTAGCTGGGCTCTTGCTGCTGCTGTGATGCCTGCCCGTGTCGCAAGCTCATAAAATAGCTGTGGCGGTGTGGGGGGCGGGGGAAACTTGTTTAACCAGCAAAACATTATAAAAACTAAAGTATTATGAATCCGGGCGGCAGGGCGGGGCATGGGACACGCATCGTGTAATTAGCTTTGGCATAAAAACAGAGAAAACAGAAGAGCGGTGAGGAGTGGAGAGGAGTGGAGTGGGAGCGGAGGGGAGCGAAGCGAAGCGGGATGGAAGCTGAAAACTGGAAACTGTCTGATAAAAGTTTTAGTGCGAATTGTTTGCCATTTAACGGCAACTAATTAAAATTAATTGCAAAATAAAACTGAAAACTGAATACGGAATACTAAAATTCGCACGAGCACTGGAGCAGAGAGCGCGCCAGCAGGGGCACAGCAATGGGAAGCAGTAAAATATTTAGCCGCAACCTACCTGATCGGGCCAGGACGGCCATCGTCCATCCGCACTGTCTGCAGCGGCCGTTGCCGTTAACGCATCTGCAAATGAGGTTGAAATAATAGTTTTAATAATTTAACCAGAACCTGGCGACCTGCGGTGCTGGGGTCAGACGGGTGGCACAAACTAGACCGCCATTTGCATAAATATATTTTTAACGCAGTGCCACTCAACCACCCCCACCCCACCCCCCTCTGAGGGGCTGGAAAATATAATATTTTTCCGCTTTATTGGCTTGCAAGTGCACGACTTTGGTTTTCCTTCGCGTCGGCTGGTCTAAGCTGCAAAAAGTTTTCCCTGCCGCCTTCGGCTGACTCTGCCCTGCCCTGCCCACCCCGCTCACCACCTATGGCATATGGCTTTGGCTGTGTACATGTAGAACATCGGGCGACCTTCAGTGCTGTGTGAGAAAGCGTGCACCTTGCCAAGTTGCGAGTGGCACGAAGGGGTGGGGCCCGCATAAAATAGGCACAAGGCAAAAAAGGTTTATGCCGTTTTCCACTGCTGCCAGGGCAAATGCATCGAGCAAAAAACAGGCAGGGAAATGGAGTGGGCGAGGGGTAGGGGGAGGGGGAGCAGCTTAAACTGGAAATCGCCTTAAATTGAAATTGAAAAAGACGCCGATATAGAATTATTTACATAATGGAATCGAATCAAGCCGAACCGAAACGAACCGTTCTGGGGGAGATCTCCTCGCAATGCTTCTCCGACTGCCCCTGCCCCTGTCCCTGCTCCTGCTCCTGCTCCGGTGGGGCGGCTGCCTTCGTCCGCATTTTGCTGCTTGATTCGAGCGCGTGCTCGTATTTTACGTAACAATTTCAGCTGCAGCGCTGCATGCCACTGCCACTGCCACTGTGGCAGTGCCGCCACCCGGGGGAGATTGGAACACAATTGATTTAAATGTTTGCGCACATGTTCGGAGCAGAAAAAGTGCTGAAATTCTGCCGCGGCCCAAAAGGATTCCACGTAATAATATGCAAAATGGAAACAGAGGCGACGATGCGACTGTGGCTCTGGATGTGGCTCTGGATGCAGATGCAATTGTCGCAACATGTCGCACTGCCACTGCCACTGCCGCTGTAACTGTTACTTCTGCGCCGCGCGGCATGGGCACGACGTCAACAACATTTTTCCAACTCAATTACCCGGCTGCCGCGACGTGTGTGGCATTTGGAAGGAGACCCAATCTCAAGCGGCCATTGAGGTGGGGCTGGCATTGAAGTCCGTGCAAATTTAAAGGCAAATATATGGCACTGGCAGCAGCAGCAGCCGCTCTAAGCTGGGGCACGTGCTGATCCCGGGCAGGAGCAGCTATCCGCAATTCAGTTGTTTGCTCACCGCAAACAGACGGAGAGACATTGAGACAGAGAGACTGAGAGGCAAACAGCACCTTGCACTAATAAATAAACACAGAGAGGAGGGGAGGTAAGCTGCCGGCACTGGCTAATCACTCATATAAATAAAGCCCCCGACAAAGCCACGACTCAGCTTCAGTGAGCCAACTGCCACCTGCCAGCTGCATCTGCTGCCGTGTGCTCTGCACTCGAATGCCCTTGCCAGGAGGCAGGGAGCCAAGCCACAACAGACGAGCAAGAATACTCGGGGATGCGGTGCATCTCTGGGTTAACCCTCGCCTCGGCTGCTGCTGCTGCTGTTTGGCATATGTAAATTATGACAGTGCCAAGTCAGGCACTTAACTCGAACCTGTCTGTGCCCCAACCTGCACGAGTGTGTGCGCCTGTCACTCCGCTCGGATATTTGTGCTCCAGCTGGAGCAGCTGCAGCTGCATCCTTGCCTGCTGATTGCAAAAGTCAACTCGCCGCCTTCGCCCCCGCGTCGAGTGTGTTTGCTGGCTGCACTCGAGTGAGCAAATACTTTATTAACACAGTTTTTTGGGGCAATGTTGCAGGGCCAAGAAGTGCCTGGATGGATGCAGCCAAGGCAAGCCAGCAGACTGCGGGAGCAGACTAATGAGCAGCTCTTGGGCTCGCATTTTGTTTTCAGTTCGGCTTACGGCTCTCGAGTGTTCTTTGCCACACTTATAAACCGAAACTTAAACACTCCCCCCCCCCCACTGCAGCACTCCTCCCAGCTCACAAACAGACTCTGAGCAGACTCTTGGCGGAGGGAAATTATAATTGATATCACAGGGAAGGACACAGGACACAGCAGGACTGTGCTGTGATAGTATTAGGTTGCTGAGCATACGCCACACGAGTCAACAGCTTGAGGAGATTTGGCTGGCAGGAGCCACAGCCCATCGAGGCTCGAGTGCACTTGCCTCGAGTGTCCTTTCTCGGGGAAGGACTCTCTCTACGTCCACTGCCCTTTGTTTCTCTCCCCCCCCAGCGACAGTATCCCATCTATCTATCTTCCATCCATCCATCTATCGATGTCAGCTGCAGCCGCTGCTGTTTGTTTTCCCTTCCTACTTGATTACCCTTCCCATTGGCTTGTCAAATTTTTTGATTGCGAGCCGCGTCCGCTTGCATGTTGGCCACGCCCACTGCTAGCGTTCGTGCCACTTCGAGGGCATATTCGGATCGTATTCCACTACTTTTTACATATGTCCTGCCCGGATTGCGCTCACGGGCGACAGCGTCGACGCCGCGCCAGTTAATAGGCGAACATCGCCTGACTCCGTATCGGATGTCTATCCATAGATATCGAGCCGTCCATCTGTCTATCTGTCCATGTATCCATCTATTCATCTAGCTACATATATATGTACATATATACCCGTCCTTCCATCCATTCCTGCATGTCTGTCGCGCCCTACTTCCTTCCTGTTTCCCGTCTCCCGGCGGCCCCGTCTCATGTTGATTTCTGACATAATATTGACAGCTAAACAAATCCAATTATGCCCCTTGCCCCTCGCCCGCAGCTCCCTCGAGAAACGAAACGAAATTGCCTACGAAATATGCTAAATGGAGCTGGAGAAAGCTTTAATCTCCCCTCCGCCCCCGCCCACCCTTTGTCCCTGCTATCGCATTCTGCGCTGCCAGCTCATTCGACTGCTCAGTGGAGCGCCTTAAACGCTTTCCATTCGAGGGCAGGGCGGGCCCCTTCGCTGCTCCCCCTTCTTCTTGGCTGTAAATTGCGTAGGTGTGCAATTGAATTATTGCACTCGATGCACAAATACCAACACCAACAGCCATGCCACATGCAGCATGCACCCGCAGATGCACGGGCTCTGGGCTGCTCATAAATACGAAATTTTCAGCAGAATGACTGAAGCGTCGGGAAGCGGCAACGGAACGAAACGAAACGCATCCTGCAACAATTGCAAGGCCTTAAAGTATGCAGCACCATTCGGCCAGCTCTCTCTCTCTCTCTCTCTGCCACACTCGTGCCCCTCTCTCTCTCGCTCCTACTGTGCATTTGTGTGTGTCCTGCTGCCATTTTACGGTTTATTTTTGGGCATTGAATGCAAATATTGGCATAAATTTCGGGCATTTGCGGTCACAGCAGAGCCGGAAGCGAGAGGCGGAGAGGAAGTGGGCTGTGACATGCCCCAAGCAGCAAAGTGGGCCAAGGAGAGCGGGAGGTGGAACAGGAAGGGAAGACCCAGGCTCATGTGACTCCTGCATTGTTTGTCCTGACTGACAGTATTCTCTCGGATTTTGGATATGGATTTGACTTCGGCTGGTTTGCCTTCTCACAGAATTGTGGCCTCAGCTCCGCTCCGCTCCGAACCGCACCGCTCTTGGCTCTTGGGTTGAGGCTGGGACTGGGACTGGGACTGAGTTTCTATTTGGTTTGGGGTTCGTTTCAGTTGAAATCAATTGGCTTTTGTACTTGCCCCATCTCTGTGTGGCACTTTGTGGCTTGCCGTATGTACATATCTGGGCCTGGCCAACAAATTTAATAACATTTACATGGCACCGGAAGCCAGAGACAGAGACACAGAGCGGAGCGGAGTGAGCGTGGGGCCAGCCGGGCATCGGCTTGTCATTCGCATATGTTTGCATACGGCCGGCCAGTGCGCAAACTTTAACTACTTGCCCATGGATATGGATTCTGTGGCATTCTGTGGCATATCAAGTCCCAGCACCCAGCTCCCAGCGCCCATATCCCATATCCTTCAGCCTCAGATACTTTGCAGCCCATTCCCATTCCCTTGCCCCTGCCCCTGCCGCTGCTTATCCACACATGCGTGTGATTTATGTGCTTGTTTTTGGCTGCCTTGCTGCTGGACATTTATCAAAAGGAGAGGACAAAACATACAAAACAAAGGAGAGCACAACAGAGCGGACAGCGGACAGCGGACAGCAGACGGCAGACAAGAGAACATTTTTCAGTTAAATTTACTTAGGCCAACTTGGGCGCCTTGGAGGGTTTATTTAGGGGCTGGCTAAACCGTTTAAATTCCACTCAGGGCCCATCCCTGACCCACTCGATTGGATTGTATTTGATTTCGATTCGATTCGATTCCATCTTCATTTCGGACCCAGTTCAAAGTTCAATTAGGCGCACATTTGTGGGCTGTTTGCGATGTTTTTGTGTTGAGCCCCTCGACTGCCGTTCAGAACAGGCATACAAATAAATGTGCACACACTCCGGCACCTGCACGGGTACGGGTACGGGTGCAAAGCATTTATCTGCGGGCCGCCCAAATCAATAAATTAAACGCCCCCGCAGCACAGCCCCAGGGACGTGGTGGCCTTTAAAGTTGCGCACCAAAACTTTTTCGACCACGATGTGTTTTGGGATTTTTCGGAGCCCGTAAATTGTTGACGGAAATTGGCAAAAACATCGCAAAACTTTCGGCTCTCTTTGGCCTAAAACTATGCTAATTTCCGACGTGCGCATTGTCTGCAGTTGGCTTTCCCCTACGCAAGCCAGAACCCAACTCCTGCCGCGGCACACGATGCTCCTCGCCCGAATGTGTCGCAGCGTCGCCTTACTAAATTCTTGGTGGAATCAGCGGCCAACAGGAGTGCAGAAGTGCCATATGGAAGCAGGAGGAATCCGAGTACTCGCCTCCAATTAAAATAGTTCCGACTGCTCTGAGCTGACTTTTTTGTCATGCCATTTGATATTTGTTAATCCGCCACATTCTGCCACCCTCGGCCTGCCGCTCGTTGGCGTGGCAACTGTGACGACTGTCATTTGGCGTGGAAGCTGTGGCCATAAACGCATAAATTGCCAACGCAGTTCGCAACTGGCCAAGTCTGGCCTTGAACA
Organism: Drosophila ambigua; assembly: GCA_018150905.1. Taxonomy (NCBI): domain Eukaryota; kingdom Metazoa; phylum Arthropoda; class Insecta; order Diptera; family Drosophilidae; genus Drosophila; species Drosophila ambigua. The sequence goes on along the minus strand of JAECWS010000001.1, from coordinate 6,576,342 downwards.
CATTTTAATTAGCCGGGCCAAGAGCTAACAGCTCATTCGCACTCGATGGTTGTCAGCCGCCTGCCACTCGGGGTGCCTCCTGCTGTGCCAGCCGTTGCCAGGGCTCAGCGGGTCTCTGATTTCAGCGGGTCGGAACAGACTCAAAGAGTGATACAGATTTGTTCGTTTCGTTTCATTTCACTTCAGTTTGCTCGCTTGTCGCTCGTCCTTCGGTGGCTGCCTTCATTTATAGAAAAGCTACTTAGACACGCCTTTGGCAGCAGCAGTGGCAGCAGCAGGACCGGGCGCCAGGACAATGAGCAGCAGGATGAAAGGCATTCCTCCGACTGATGTTTAGTTGCAAAACAATTAAGCTGAAAGCAAAGCTGTGTATTGAAGTGTGGCTGAAAGGAGACCGGGCCAAAGGAGAATTCGAAGCGGCCATTGACAAATGAAAAGAGACAGGCGGATGGACAGGCTATGCCACTGTGGATGTAGCACAAGGCGATGGTAGATGGTAGATGGGAGATGGCAGATGGCAGATGGGAGCTGGCAGATGCCAGGGAAGGAGCCATGCCCCGACATTAGCATTAATAGTGTGGCATTAATTCTGCGGCCGTAGCAGCTTTAAGAGGGGAGTGTGCTCCAGCTCTTGGCCTGGCAATTATCCGGAAGAGGAACCTCTATTAATTTTGCAGACGAGCCTCGGCTCTGGCCCCGCAACTTAGGCCTGCCTTTAAAATGCATATAAACCCATTAAGCCCAGCCCATACACGGCATGGCGATGGAGAGACGGCTTCCTGCTCGTGAGGAGCCCACTTGACAGGACGAGGCCGAGGCCGGGGCAGGGGCAGGGAGAACAAATGTTTGCATATGTCGGCCCCGCCCTGCATAAATAATTAATTTAAAGCATCCTTTTAGGCGCCTCCCCGTAAAACCGTAGACAAAACTGCTTAAATATGCATAATTACCTGAAGCGTCCAAGTCAAGTTGGCTCCATGCTGCATGCTCCAAGCTCCATGCTGACATGCCCCAAGATCCCGGAGCCGCCGAGGCAGGCAGGAGAGTCAGGCCAAGTCAAGTCGGGGCCATCCATTCCGGAAGTGCCTACGTGTGCAAGTGTGGCGGCAGAGGCAGAGCGGCAGAGGGATGGTGCGTCCTGGCCTGAAACAGCAAAAAGCGAAAATTAGTTGCAGAAATAGTCGCAGAGTATTTGTGCTATTCACGAGCGGCAATACGAGAGAACAACTGCGAGACTTTACACAACTCTCGAATGTTTTCGAGCAATTTCCAGCGACTCTCGACAAAAACCCGGCACATACTTGACTAATTGGGGAAGGCCCTGCTGGGTGGCTGCCACTCGAGCACGACCATGGAGTACATCAATAAAAATCAGTTTAATGTACTGCTAATGCGATTTAAGTCGCTCTCTTAGCCGCCAACTGGCAGCCGCCAGTCGCCCCCAGTCGTCAGTGGCACGCAACATTGTCGTGGGCATGCCACACTCCCCCGCGCTCCCACATCCCCATCCACATGCCCATCCTCAGTCACATTCCCATAAATATAATTACAATAATAAAGGAAATATTTACAACAATTGTAAATACCTCGGAGTCGACTCTACTCCACTCGACTCGACTCCTACTCGACACGACACGCACGGCCTCAAATTAATAAACTCCAATTGGTCTCATTCCTCTTGCTCTGCTCTCCTCTCCACTCCTCTTGTGTCCTGATTGCCGGGGCTTCCTGACGAGCGTGTGAGCCCATAAAGACTTCCTGCCTCCGGGGCAGGCCTCGGGGTGCGTGTGCCAGGGCAGAGGGCTGCGGATGGCAGTGGGGAGTGGGCCGCATGGGGCGTGTCGAACAGTGACACTTGTCACTGCCACTGGGCGAGCGCTGACTGTTACTTTTACTGCCTTTGCCGGAGAATAATTGCACCTTCCTGGACCCTCGACCCTCGAATCTCCACAGGGATCGGCAGGGCCACCCACCCAGCCCCCTGCCGTTGCGACAGTAATATCGTGATTAAACTGGAGGCACAGGCTGAGGCACACGCCACAATGTCATCATATTAAATGTAGTTAAGAGGTTAAGTCCACTTGACAGAGGGAGTCCAAGTCCTCGCTTTGACGGTCCACCGCCGCCGTTCATGTGCTCTTTGGGCGTGGCATCTGTGCCTCCTTTGGGTGGACAATGGCAGCCACAGATCCTTGTGGAGGACACGACACTTCAGCCGCCACGAAATTTATGATTAAACCAAAGCCAAGCCAAAATCTGAAAATCTGAATGTTGGCCAAAGGTAAACCTCTCGCTGCTCACTGCTCGCTGCTCCCTCTGCTCCCTCTGCTCCCCCTCCGGCTGTATGCTAAAGAGATCAGTGCATGGGAACAGTGGGCCACAATGGACGACGTTTACCGCAGGCCAAAGTGCCACACTTAAGTGAATTACAAAGGCAGCCGACTGGGGCAGGACGGGGCTTGGGCGGATTGGGGCCGCCATGCCAGAGAAATGGAGATGGCGGCAGGCAGTCAACGCGTTGACAGCCACAACAAGCGGCTTAATCGCATTAGTGCGCCAGCCAGCCACAGTCGGGCAGAGCGTGGGGGCGGTGGAGTGGCGAGGAGGAGCGATCCAAGAGGCAAGTGCGAACTGTGAAAACTGATTGTGCGGCGCCTCCAGCTGGGCGGGGAGGGGTTCGTGCTGGTGCTGGTGCTGGTGCCCGGGCACCCTAAGCTCGGCCATTGTGAGGCAGCGTCACTATTTATACAAAGGCAAGAGGAAAGCCAGCGGGGGGTGGAACAGCAATCGGGGCAGAGGCAGGGCCAGGGGAACGCAGGCAGCTACAGTTACCAGGAACGGCAGCAGGCAATCCTCAGGACACAAAAGTTCAGCATGAAATAAAAAATTCGTATTTATATTACACAAAAATGTTTTTTCCAGGCAGCCAAGGGCTGGGTTGGGTTGGGGGGAACCTCACCCCAAAAAAAGCAATTAATCTACGACACAAGGCAAGGCCATGGCAGGAGGCAGGAGGCAGAGGCAGAGCGAGAGAGTGCCAGAGCCAGAGCCAGTGGCAGTGGCAGTGTGGCAGTGGCAAGGGCAAAGGCAAAAAGTGCTTATTCCTGCTTCCTGCCAGCAAATCCAATAACTTATCTTGATTTTATGGTTATTTCAACAAAGGCCGGAAGTTGTAGGTGCAGTCCCGAACCCAGCACCCGGATCCGGCAAAGACGAGGACGTGGACGACAACGACAACGAGAACGGGGACGAGAACGAGGACGAACAATTGGCGAAAAGTTCTGTAGAGTCCGGCCAGAGCAGCATTTTTGCATTTTGCATTTTGCACTTGACATGTCATTGTGTGTGTGTGGCAGGGTTTTTTCGGGGCAGGGGTGGGGGGTTACAGACCCCCCCCCGTTGCAGGGACTATCCAGCAGACTGTCTGCCACTTGTTTATGCGGCGCTGTGCAACTGCAATTGACATATGGCTTCTTTTCATTTCGGTCTCCGAGTTGTAAATTTTAAATGAAATATTTTATTAGAGCTGTCCTACAAATGCCCCCGCCCCTGCCACCAGGAGCCCCTGCACTTGTCCGTATTCCCACAGCAGGTGATGCGACCCCGATTATTGACTTTGTCACCTGTGCCCAGCCCTCCTCCAATCACCCCATCCCTTGCGTAGTCCTGGGCCCTAAGCTGACATCAAGCAGATTAATTGTGTGGAAGGTTACACGGAGATCTGCGGCAGGGGCGGGTGCGTGGGGCGTGGGGCGTGCACCGTCCGGCTGCCTTTGACATTTATGAGACGCATAAATCTCTTGGCCTCCCCCCCCCAACCATAAAACACACACAAACACACAGCATTTAAATGCACCATAATTCGCCTTCTACTTGCCACTTGCCGCTCTCCCCACTTGCCGCTCTCCCTACTTGCCCCTCGCCAATCTCCCTGCTTGCCCCTCGCCGCTCTGCCTACTTGCCACTCGCCGCTAATTGATTGGACAATCCCCAGCCACTTAAAGGTGCTTCGTTTCCGCCTTTGCTGCCCCCTAAGCAGTCGTAGTGGAAGCGGCCCGAGATTAGTCGGGGATTAGAATTAAAGAGTCAACAGGCCCCCGGAGCCGTGTCTGTGGCTGTGGCGCCACGCCGGGGTCTGGGCTGGGTTCTTGGAGCTGCCTCAATTAATATTTAAATTCCCCGCACTCCGCACTCGACTCGCCCCACAAGTTAATAATCAAATTATTTTTTATGCAGCTCCGAAAGTACGGCGTCAATTACAAGTTGAGATTGAAAAACGTGGCATGGTAGCTGTGGCAGGGTGTGTGGCACCCCAAAGGCAGGCGCAGGAATCGCGGCAGGCATGGCGAAGCGGCAGCAGCTGCCAGCAGCAGAAGAACAGAGAACCAGTGATGGGACTCTGGCTGATAAAGCATTGTTATAGAGCAACTTTTGGGGCAGATTGGAGAGGCAATGCGTAGGGTAGGAGCAGAGGCAGGAGCAGGGGCAGAAGCAGGAGCAGGGGCAGGGGCTGATAAGCGGCAACTTTTTTCCATCCATTACATATTCATTAAATTGGAACAGCAGCGGCGAAACCTTAGATTCTCAGTGCTGTGGCATCTTCCCTTCAGTTGCAGAAATCTAAGCCTCATCGCAATGCCCTATGCAGCGTGGGGCCATTTCTCCTAATTGGTAATGGGACGGTGCTCATCCCCTGCCCGAATTTCGGGCTTTACACCTCCGGTTGGGGCCCTGTCAACGGCACAACTGGCGGATGGTTGAGGCGGGGAACGCGCTGCTTTTGTATTTGCGTGGCAAATAATTGAAACAAGCTCGAAACTCGTTTGCGAGGCGGGCAATGACGCAACTCGGAGGTCTGCTTGCCATCTGCCATGTGTGATATGCGACATCATTGCACAAATATTCTCCGGCAAGCACCGCGCCGCACTGACGTCATTGTGTGTGGCGTGGGCAGACCCGCACCTGCAGATTGGCCTGCCATTTATTCGGGGCATAAATCGAATCGGCCCGCTGTTAATTGCCAATAATTTCTAATTAAATGCCATTAAAGGCCTGCTGCACCAGGCTTTTGTGTGATAGAAGAGCGTACAAAAATCATAGTCAAATGGAGCGAGCGAAAGCCGCGAATGTGGCCGCATGCGGGACTCATTTCGCTCATATAAATCATGCGCCACGTTGTCCGTTGTCATAGATGCAATCGGGCCGATATCTATCGGAGCGTGGGCGGGAGGTGCTAGTGCCAGTCGCGCTTTAAAATGAACGAAAAAGCCGTGCTATCACAAATTATGGCCAACAAAATGCGTAAATATTATGAAACTAATAAAAGCCAGCTGCAAAAAGTCAGCTTAATGGCCAATTGTGGGCCACGGGTCATTGATATGCAAACAGCAGAAAAACAGCACGAGCCGCGATCCACTCCGCGAGTCCGCGTCCGAGTCCGAGTCCGGGCAGGATATGCGGCATCGAAATATATTAAATAAATAGCAGCAAATAATTGTCAACTGGCGAAGTGATTTAAATGCCTATTGACGAAATCAGTGGCGCTAATTTGTTTAACCGGGGGCGGGTGGATAGCGCTGAAAAATTGAAAAACTGTTTCTCATATTGCAATGTTTATTTATGCCGCGCATATCCGTGCGTCTGTGTGGCGTGGCAGCCGGAAACTGCACACAAAATGGCCGCAATTAAACAATCAGCACAACAATTACTATTGTTGAGTAGGAAGTCGATATATCGCTGACAATGTTGTTAGTTGGCATTAATTTATTGAGCCCCGAACCACGGCCCCGAGCCCCTAACCCGTAACGTAACCCGGCAATTAACTTTTCAATAAACCGCATGACAATTGCGCCAAGTGTTCTGAGTGGCTGTCGTTCGGCTGTCGCTGGCTGGCGGATACGCATACGGATACCAGGCACTGGCTGCTGGATTTATGGGCCAAGTTTCGTGGCTGCGAGTCGGCGGTGCAAAATCTTCGCAAACATTCATTCATCTTTATCGCGCTCGGGCTCATTCCATCAGCTAAATGTTTGCACTGCTCCCAGGCGACGTCGGAAGGAAGAAGGTTCTCTGGCTCCACCTCAGCATGATTGATATGTTAATGCAGCACGTATACGCCGCGTGTGCGCCGTCATCTTCAACGCCCTCGTCTTCCTCTGCTGAATGCTGCTGCTGGTCTCCCGTAGAGATTTGCATATAGACATAATATGCAAATATCTACCGCAATCCAGCGATGTGTGTTGGCTCAGTGGAGTGTAGCAAGGGCGGGGTCTGGCTCTGGCTCTGTGGCTCTGTGGCCTGGGGCAGAAAAGTATCTGGCAAGTTGTGAATATGCTGCAGATGTTGACAAAATGTGTGTAAGCATAAATTTATGCAAGTGCAGGATGGCGCCAGGCCATCAGCCATCACCCATCAGCCACACCATTCTCGAGTCGGATAAACATTTTCCGCACAGCCTGGCGGTGCCCGATTATCATTTTCTGACAACTCCTTTGAATTGGCTTATTAGACGCGTCGCTGACATGAAGCGACTCCTTTAACGAGCCGAACTGCAGGTGGGCGCCCCACCCCCCCAAGTCCCGTCTGCGTCGCTGTCGCTGTCTCTGCCACTGACACATCCCCCAGCTGCAGTGGGCCGCTCACAATGTTGCACGTTTGTTGCCAGGTGAATCAGTCACATTTCCGTCCTCGTCCCTCGCCAGAGTTGTTCGCTTTTGTTTGTGCGATTTGCAGTGATTTGTTGGCTCGCCTAAGTCCATGGGCTTGTTTTTTCCGGCCCAGGTCTTTGGGTCACTCCCTGCCACAGCCACCGCCCCCTCCCTTCCATCCCCTCCTACACATCCTACATACTGTACTGTACAAATAAAATCCGCCACACAAAGGCCAGATTCAGAGACAGAAACAGAAACAGAGACAGAAACAGAGGCAACGACTGAGGCAGAGACGTGGGCTCTGCTTTCATGTTTCGGGCTGTGTCCTGGTCCATGCCATATGTCCTTTGTAGCAGCTTTTTTGCCTGCTGGCTGGTCCTTTTTTTAGCCATTTCTCCTAAGCTGATTTGGGGCTGTTGCTGGCTCTCCTTTTTTTTTATGGCCGTACAAATGGGCGTATGAGCGATATTCTTGTTTTTGTGTGCGCCTTTTGTGGGCAACAATTGATTGATTGATTGATTGATTGAGCGTTCTGATAAGTGCTGTCTGTCTGCCTTTTATGGACTGCCCGTGCAAGGAGCAGCGGACGCTCCCTTTAAGAAATCTGTCCAGGATTAGCAGCAGCGCTGACCCAATTGGGAGATCTCTCCGCCGAACACAGGTCCAGACAGCAGCACCCTCGACACTGGGCACTCGAAGCCAGTCGGAGCACTCGAGCTGGCAACTGAACTCGCAAGAGTTCCGCCAAGACAAAGACTGCAGACTCCAGTCGCACTCGAAACGGATTTCCTTGTTATGCAGCCGGCCCAATAACAATGTGCCATGTGGCAAGCGGCAGGGGGACACAGGCAGCGAGGCCCGAGGCCCCCAGGCACGAGGCAAGAGAGTTTATTCTTGGCACAAACTTCAATGCAAAGTTGCAGCCGCATTCATGGGGAGCGGAGGGGCATCGCCTCGCAATTAGCACGCATCAATAGGCACGCTCCTCCACTCCGCTCGAGAGGCTGCTGCACGCAAAGGATGCAGATGCACGCGGCACAAAGCGAGTAAAATGGCTAAGGCGAATGCTAATCAAGTGCCGAACAAAAGTCATCTACCTCTGGGAGCGGGCCCCTGCCATCTCCATTCGCCACCCGTGCAGTCCACACATGCCAAGTGCCATAGATCATAGTCAGCTCCAGCCGAGAGCCACAAAAAATTAACTGTGCGCCGCCATGGCGGAACTGGAAGAGAGCTGCGAGAACTGCGAGAGCTGCGAGAGCTGTGTGTGGCAGCAACCGCAGGTGGCAAGTGTTGCGCGGGGCTGTTGTTGCTCCTGCCCAGAATTTTCGCCGAAATTAATGTGAATGTGGAATTTGTTTAATTGTCGCCAAGCATGCGACAACAGGGCGGTGGATCACTCCGCTGCCTCCTGCCCCCAGTGTATGCCAAAATTCGCCTGCTGCTGGGACTAAAGTTTCTTGGTTGAAAGCGAAGCAAGTTGCAAGTTTTCATGCTCCAAAAGTGTGCAAATTAAAGCGTTCCACCACAGGGAAGGAGACGGAGACACAGAGAGAGAGAGAGGAGAATGAATGGCTGGCGGCGTGGCTTAAAGGGTTTCGGACTGGAGTTAGGTTTAATTTACAATCAATTACGGTGAATCCTCCTCGCATTGTTAACCTGTCCGACACATTTAAATGCAATTTAATGCAATTTATGGTCATGGCGGGAGCCTCGGCCACTGCCTGCCGGCCCCCCCGCCTGGTTTATTGTTATGCAAAAGCATATGCATGCCACACTGCCATAGCGAATCCCGCTGCTGCCGCTGCTGCTGCTGTTGCTGTTGCCACAGAGAACAACGACTCTTATTAAAAGCGGAAACAATGCGCACTTCCGCTTCAATTGTGCGTGCATTCGTCTGGGTGTGTGGCTGTACATGTGCTGAGCTGTCGGGCTCTGCCTTTCGCTGGCTGCAGGCACGCAATGCGAGGCACTGGCTTATTATTCATGCTGCTGCTGCTGCCGCAGCTCCTGTTGTTGCGGCTGATAAAACTTAACAATTTATGGTGGGGGGCGGCAAGGGGCGTGCCCCATTGAAAACACTTGAATGCACTCAAATAACGAGGCCCATAAATAAGCAAAAGTTCAATTAAGCGGGTCACTCGAGAGAGTCCAGGGTCCCAGAGTCCCAGAGTCCGTGCCACGTTGCGTATACGTAATGTACGCAGCCCAATGAAGCAACGCAGCCAGCAAGCAACGAAGGGTTAACGGCCTGGCCCAGCAAGAAAACTTAATGTTCTTCCAAGAAATTCTGCCACTTACCTCATCTGTAATTTTCCAGAGGCAACAGCAGGAACCACGAGCAGGAGCCAGGAGCAGGAGCCAGGAGTAGGAGCCAGCAGAGGGAGAAACATCTGAAGAAGAGAAGAAGAAACAAAAGAAATATTAGCAAAAGTTCTCGCTATGCCTGCCTTCAGCTGAAATCAACATAAAATTCACATTTGTCACAAGCGAACCCTCAACTTTTAAGGAAGCCATCCAGCCGGAGCAGAGCCAGAGCAGAGCCAGAGCAGAGCCGGAGCAGAGCCAGGGCTAAGGCTAAGCAACAAAACCGCTCAGATATATCAATCCGCAGTCACATGGGTGTGGGGGCGAGGCCACGCCATGCCACGCCACGCCACGCCCACTTGTAAGACACAGCCAAATGGGTGTAACTTTATCAGATCCCCCCACTCGCACAGGCCACCCGTTCCACACCCCTCTCAGGCGCGTTCTCAGCATTTTGTGTTGTGATTTATTTTAAATTGCGTTTAGTTTTTGTCTTTTGCTCTCCCTCTTCCTCTATCTCACGCTCTTGTGCCCTGGAGAGGGGGTCAAAGGACAGGGGTTAAGCGGGCGGGCGGTCACAAGTGACTGCTGGATGTCGCTCTAAACTTATTTGGCCGCTTTTAATGCCATTTTAAAGACAACCAACTGACAGCTAAGGCAAACCAAACGGTAAAGCATGGAAGCGGAAGGTCTACCTAAAACTTGCCACACACACACAAACACACAAACACACACACACACAGAGCAGTGGCAGAGATAGACAGAGGCAGGGACACAGGCAGGGCAGTGGCTGTGGGTCACAAAATATGCTGTCATCACGATTATCCTTAACGTCGTATGGCTGCCAATGCCAGTTGTTTCCTTTTCCGTTATAGCCATGACCAGGACACACACACACACACACACACACACACACACATGGACAGATGCCCGTACTCATGTGATTCTATTGCGGATGTGTAAGAATTTGTAAAACGAGCCACAGAGGCAGAGGCAGAGTCCAGGGCCAGGCCAGGACACGACCAGTTAGGAAAAACGCATGGAATACTCTTCGATAAAAGCCAAAAAAGCAGAAGGCACAAGGCAACCAAAGGCAACGAAACGCAACCCAATCATCTCTTCGGAAAGTGCGTTAGCTACTGCTGGGCCCCTAAGAGACACACACACCCAGCGAGACCTATGTGGCAGCTCCCTGTGTGGCCTCGGCAAAAGGGTTTCGATTGCGTCTTTCGTTTGCCTCGCCAGCCAGCCAGTCAGGGGTGTGGGGGGCGCCACAGGAGCTGGCGCTAGAGGACTCTTTGTTGTCTGCTAATTTCGTTTCTGGCATTTTTCTTTTGCCTCCTGCAGACGTCTCGAACTTTTCCCCCGGTCTCAACTTCTTCCCCTCTACTGAGTATTTTGCGTGCTTTCTATTTGCTTTTCTTTTCTTTGCCTTTCTCGTGGTATGCATAATTTTTTGTTCGTTTTCTTCGTCGACTGCAAATTGAAATTTAAAATTTATGCAAATTTTCATGCTGTCAGCCCCGAAAGGGTTTGCCAGTCGGCGGCAAGTGCTTACAGCCGCAAACACTCACAGGGCTGGCAGGGGCAGAGGGAGGGCCGTACTGAAGATGGCAAGGAATTACATTTGATTCCGCTTTTTGATGGTGTTGGTAATTGTGCCGCAAAGAGAGCGCAAAGCAGCGCGAAAACTCTGCCAAATTAATCGAAATTAAGTCTCGACATTTTTGATGGCATACTTTGGGGCGACGCGCCGCTCCGCTCCACTAACTGCCACGCCCCGTGGGCTGCACTGGGCAAGGGTGTGCCGTGCCACCGGGGGAGTCGTATCTAAAATCTCCTGGCATGCCAAGTGCCATTCCAGTTCGCTTAATCACTGTCCAGCACGCAGTCCCGTCCTCCCATCCTCATCACACATGACCAGGGGATCGCCATCGCCGCGTGCAATTAATTAAAAACAAACAAATTTGAAAATGCACGACAGGCACAGTGAGGAGAGTCGATGCTGGATGGGATGGCGATGGGGCTGGGCATGGCGATGGGGCAGCCAAACTGTCAATGAACAATGCCAGAAGCCAGCGGCGATGACCAGCCATGACCAGCACGAGGCCCAGTGCCAGTGCCAGTTCCCAATTCCAATGGACGCTAGACTGCAGTGCAGTGTGGAGTCGGACGTGGAGCCGGGCAGGCGACAAAGTTGCTGCCCTAAGCGTTTTTTAATGCACAGCGCAGATTTTTTGCAGCTGCCAGAAGGAGCACTCGGACTCTCTGCTGCCTCTGTGCCCGACCCGACCCGCCGCTCCCCTGGGCCCCCTAGTAATTTCGTTTTATTATTCTGCAGTTTGGTGCTGGCATCTCGCCGCGTCCTGCCCCACTTTGTAAATATTAAATTATGAGAAGAGAGCGCAAAAAAATCGACCAACTTCTGAAATTTCCCAAATGGAAACAGGAACACGGACACGGACACGGCCACGGACGGAGACACGAACACGAGTGCAAAAACAGATAACAGTTACGCTTACGGGCGTAATAACTGCAGTCTGGCATCTGCAGTCGCCGGTTATGGGACCAGGTGGCTCCCGGGCCGCTCTCCTGCCTCTCTGTGCAAGGCAGCTTTCCGCTGAAGATATCTTCACTCTAGGGTATGCGTCGGTCGTCTCTTTAGCCCTGACTTTTTGTTTGTTGGCTGACTTCACGCCCGCTTAGGCACTGAAAATCCCCAGCACAATGCTGCGTATGCGTAGTGTCGTTGCCACTCGCTGTCTGCCTCTGCTGCAGCCTCTACAACCATGCCACCAGCCTGCGCCATATGCAGCAAATGGCACTGGTCGGGGCGGATGGGGCTACACAAAATACAGATTCGTAGGGCGAATTCGTACATGGATATGCCAATGATGGTCATCGTGCTAACTGCTTCAAGTGTAGGGACAGAGGCAGAGAAAGAGAGAGAGAGGGGGACAGGGGCAGCAGCAGCAGCAGGCACTTCAGTGAAAAATTGAAATTGAAAAAACGACAAAAGTTTGCGGCCGCATCCGGAGCTGAGTAGAGTCCTCATCCGAGTCGTCCCCATCCGAGTCGCCATCGTCAGTGTTCCCATCCTCATCCTCATCCGTGTCCGTGTGCCTGCTGCTGTCGTTTGTCGCATGCAATAAGTGCTAGTTGAGTGGCGGCACTTGAAACCAGAGCCACACATTCAATTGGCCATCTCTGTGCCCCAGCCCCAGCCCCATTGCCCTTTCTGGCATATCCTGGCCGCGATCCGGGCCCGGTCCGGCTGCATGTGTTTGCTAGCGGCGCTTCGGATTTCACTTTTGGCCCTGGGTGTCGTTGCTGGCGACCTGACGCCGCCATTTCCGCCAGCCAGCACGGAAGTGGCAGCAGCTACCCCACCCTTCCAACGCTCTGCTCTTCGTGGGGATTTGGTGCCGCGGCCGTTGCATACAAAATGTGTTGCATACATTTGCGGGCAGCAGGAAGCCGCGCGGACGAGAGGCACCGCAGCAGAAGAAGACGGCAGCAGGAGGCAGAAAAAAGCAAACCACACGCCAAAAAACGCCAGCAATCAAAATGGAAATAAAACGCGAGCGGCCGAGCGGGGATAGTCACAGCGAATGTCGAGCAAAAGTTTCCAGTAATAATGGCCGTGCAGGAGAGCGCATAAAGCAGCGAGCTGCGGGAGGGGCAGAGCCACAGCAGACAGGACATCAGCCGCTTAGAAGCTTTTTCTTTCGCTGGTTCTTTTATTCGTTGTTGCAGGTTTGGTTCCTGCTCAAAGCCGCCGCTTTGTATGCATATACATGGGACAGGACAGGACAGCCCCAGCCACGTGTGCCCCGTGCCCCGTCCCCTTAGACTCTCTCTGTGTGTCCTGTAACGAGCCTGCTGACAAGGGCAGAGCAGCAGTAGAAGGAGTAGTAAGGAGCAGCAGCGGCAGCGGCGGCAGCGGCAGCGGTAGAAACAAGAACTGGTAATGTCCTTCAGCAGTGGCAGCCATTTGCCAGTTTGCGGTTTCCGTTTCGCGTCCTTTCGTAGTGCAATTTTAGTTTTAGTTGAGTTTTTAGTGGCGTCCACAACTCGACCATTTAAGCACATTTGTCGTCTCATTGTCCTGCCCTGCCCGGCCCCGCCCCGCCACCGCCCTGTGTCGCTGACCACCGCTGACAGTGTGCTAATTAGAAGTCCTTGTTGCTTGTGGCCACAACAAAACAGACGTCGTCCGTAGACCCAGGCCAGTCAGCCCCCGGACCCGACCAGGACACAAAACCAAGGCAGGGAAAACAATGAAAACTACTTTCAGGCCAAAGTCAGACGCGGCGTGGGGCGGGCAGGTCTGGGGTCTTCGTTTTTGGCCATAAAATGCATGGATGTCGTGCGGCTACTTGAATGTCCTGGCACGTTCTGCGTGCACTGCAAATTTTTATTGTGATTCTTTCTCCATCTTCCAGTGGCTGCTTCTCCTTGCGCTGCCCTTTCGATATGTGACTTTAATTTCGACCCAAAAAGGGTGCCAGGCAAGCGTCTCCCCCCATAAGCCACACGAGAGAAATCGTTGGCCAAAAAATATAAATAATTGCTTTGCTCGCTCAACTGTGAGCGGGCGATGCGGAATGTGAGGGATGTGCGGGCGGGTGGCAGCATTGTGGCTGGCATTGTCTTCCAGTGCAACGCACATTAGTTCCCGTCTCACCCGATGCCATGCTGCCGCCAGGCCTGGGGACCACCACATGACTTCATTGCTCCTCCGCCCAAAAGAACATTTATAAAATGAAATTTGTTTATTATGAAAATGCAGCGATGCGAGGATAAGCAAGTGCCAGGGCGAGCCGCAACAGAGTTGGCCACTTGACTGGCCAAGAGGACTGAGACTGTGATCTCCCCGTGCCCTGCCCGTGGCCCAGGCCGTGCCGTCTCCTCCTTGTTAATTGCTGCGGTTCCCATCTCCATCTCCTGCTCCTACTCCTGCTGCTGCTCCTCCTCTGATGGTTGCGTTTGCCAACAGAAATAAATGAATATTTTTGCGCCAGCTTAGACATGAGTGCAGAATAAATTGCTTGGCATCTTCCGAGCTGAATTATGTTGCATTTGTATCTCAGCATCTGCATCTCCATTTCCATTTCCATCTGCATCTCCATTTCCATCTGCATCTGTATATGCGAAATGTGTATCCTGCAGTCAGGGAATGCGCTGGCGGCACTTGGCTCCGACTCTGGACTTGTCTGAGTAATTGCCCGAGCATAAATAAGCAACCCCTCCGCCGCCTCCTCCTTTGATAGCTCAATGAAGTTTTATGCGCTTTGTTTGCTCCGCGTTCGAGCGGAAACGGAAATGCGAGCTTAGCAGCGGCTTCCAGGGTGGATGGATGGGTCGCAGTCGCAGTCGCAGTGGGAGGCATAGCGCCATGCCATGACATACGAATTTAATGGCTCCATAAAGCAGCCAGGAATTAAAGCAGGAACCAGGCCAAAAGGTGCGCTGCCACTTCAGCACAAAAATCACGCAGAAAAATCGATTGTCGAGCGTTTCCTTTATGCCTTGCACGGCGCTCTTGATCAATCGGTGCTGCTGCTGCTGTGCATAATTTATGCTGGCCATAACTCAGAGCTGAGGCGCGTCGGGCACTGGTTAAAAATGTCTTCCCAGTGAACCCATAATTCCTGCAGCCCGAATGCCATAAATCATGGCATTTTCGCCTTGGCTTCGGCGACTCTGGCCGGAAAAAGGACGAAAGGCACTGCGATCCAGCCACACCATATGACGTTAACACGTGACACATGCAAAGGGGCTGTGCCACACATCTGCCTATTGCTGCTGCTGCCTGCCAGTGCCACACTGTTAATTTCATTCATTATTTATGGTTTACCTCAAAAACGCATCTGCTCGGGACAGCTGGCAGTTGTAGCATGCCACACAGTTGCACTTTTAATTAACAAACGCACGAAAATGTTGCTTTACATGGGACAGCGGCGCACAGATGCTGGCAGAAAGGGGATGCTTGGGGCATGTGTCATAAGGAGAGAGAGCGACAGAGAGCGAGGTTTAAATGCCATACTCATGTGTGCATTCATGCAGCAGAGGGGGAGGCACAAGAGCAAAAAGCACGACTTCGTTGCTAGCCTCGCATTACGTATTCGCCGCGTGGGCAGACTCGCAAGTTGCAACACGCAGCCTACCGCGCGTCGAGTGCATTGTTGTGTGCTGCTGTCTTTCGTGCCCGAAGTCCCCACACCCACTCTCCCCCTTCCGCTGTGCAATTAAGAGCTCGCATTAATCAACAGGCAGCCATTGCGAAAATGCAAAAAGACACAGAAGAGAAGATGGCGCGCTGCTTGGCGCAAACCTCTGCAGGGCCTGCGCTCTGATCGGAAAACTACTGTAGTTTTCGGCATCCCCCTACCGCCTCCCTGCCCCCCCTATCGACTCCTTCTGCCGCGGGGGAATGCTTTAATTTATTTAGACCAAATACAACGCCAGCGAAAAATGGCAAACGACAGAAATTTATCTCCTGCACGCCTTGTCGCATAAATTATGTCGAAGTAGAACTCCGCAGTTCCCCCCATTCGCTGGAATTCCCTGTTCCCCCCCAGCAACCCTCCAGCACTCTGCTGTCTGCTGAAATTAATGAAAGCAGCGCAGCGCAGGCGAAAAGATGCCGAAGCAGCGTAAAACATGAGACAAAAGACAGTTAAAATGAACTAAAATCAAATGAAATGTGGCCGCATGGCGGATGGAGGATGTTGGGATGGTGGGGTAAAGAGCGCCTAATGACAACCACAATGGGGTATAGGGAGAGAGCGAGAGAGGCAGCGAGAGAGAGAGGAGAACAGGAAACGGAAATGAAAGCAGCGTTGCCGCGTTGCCCCATAAAGCGAATGAGAAACGACAAGGACAGCGCCAAAGATGCGAATCGGTGGAAAGCAGATGAGGCACAGGAGCGTCGTGGGGTACACGGTGAATGCAACAAATCACAAGTGCAGCAGCGGCAGCAGCAAATGTTGCATGGCAAATGCGATTGTCAAGCAATGACCTCATTAAGGAGGCGTGGCAACGAGGCAGACAGGCAGACAGGAGACTGGAGACAGGAAGTGAATGTTCATCCTTGCACCCACTGCCCCTGCCCATGCCCCGCCGCCTATTAATAGCTGCCAACCGCAAACAATTACAGCAAGGCAGGGAGAGCAAGGACGGAGATGGCCAACACCTCAGTTTCAGTCTGAAGAGGGGAGGGAGGGGGGGACTGTTGCCCCGGGCAGAGCTGTCAGCATGCATACAACGTCATATACGTCAACTGAATGCGGGATGCGGATGGGGGTGCGGCTGCGGCTGCCTCCCGGGGAGCAGCCTCTAATAATGGCGATATAATCAGTGCTAACAAAAAGCGACAAGGTTTTCCAGCAGCCTCCACCACAAGGGGGGGAAGCTTGGTGGAGGAGACAGCATGCCACACAAAGGTGACAAAATGTGACAGGGCAAAAAGGGGACAATGACATGGCCACGGCACATGGCTTCCGCCTAGGAAGCTCTCTGCTTCGCTCCCCACCCCAAAAAACGCATCGCGCCACGCTGCCGCTCGCCCGCTCGACCCACAGGCACCTGTCAACCGCACTCAGAACTGTAAACTGTCATATCCTTAAAGCTGGCTTAGCCCCCGCCAAGAAAACCAAAGAACAAATTACGTCGCATTTAAGTTTCATAATATGCTTAAACGCAAAAACTTTCGCAGACTTTGGCCAGCAGCAGGGAGAACAGACGGCGAACCGAGGGAGAACCGAGGGAGGGCGCGGATCTAATACTTATTTTTGTTGGAGTATTGTCAGGAACTAAACCCCAAAAAACACCTGCAAGCTTACAGAACGCCACCTGACAGACCGTGACAACACTCTGCGAGGCGAGGCGAGGCAAGGCGGAGTGGAGTGGAGCGTCGTGGAGTCTAAGTTGGAGCCAGAGTCTGTCGCTGTGCCTGTGTGCCGGGCCAAGACAATGGGCTGCGACAAGTGCAGGAGTCTATAAAAACGGATGAGCTGCGCGCAGGACGGTTGCAAGGTGGGGGATGTGCTGGAGAGAAGGTTTTGGGGCAGACAAAAACTAAAAACTTGCAAATGCACAACAGAGCGAGCAGCAGCAGCAGGAGCCGGAGCAGGAGCAGGGCCAGCGGGGGGAGTGCAGCTAACCGCATGCTCGACATGGAATGGAAAGAATAAACCAAAGAACTTGCAGCTACAGCAACTTTCTGTGTGTGTTGCCATAGCTCACAGATAGACAGACGGACTCCCCTCTGTGGGGGCGACATGGCCACATCTCATTGTCTGTTGTCGACGGCTGCTCCCAGTCTGCCCCTTTTCCGGATGCTTGCAACAGCAACAGACAATCCACCGAACAAACATACAATTGTGTGGGTGTGGGTGTGGGTGGGGGTGTGGGTGCTCCTCTTGGCTGGTTGCACCACACACACATAAGCAGAGGGCAGGGCCAGCAGGTAGCAGGAGTGCTGCACGGCTCTGGCAGCTGTTTGCAGTACATTTTGGCTGCAGTCTTATTTACACTTTATTGACTTGACTATCAACCATCAACATGCAACACTTTTCCCCCATTTAATGTTTGACAGCACACAGTCCCTGCCACCCCCAGCAGCAGCCCGCTCAAAGCCCAAACAGAGTTAAGTTCATTAATTGACTTTCCATTTGCTGTTAATGTTAATTTGTTCGCGGGCCGCGTTTCCCTTGGGGGCGCTTGAACTTTGAACTGGCGAAAAGTTCAGGCACGCTCGCGCCTCACGCGTACGGCCCCACAGCCGCCATCTAAAAAACATGTCACCTGCGGCGCAATGAAACGAA
Source organism: Drosophila ambigua (assembly GCA_018150905.1). Lineage (NCBI taxonomy): Eukaryota > Metazoa > Arthropoda > Insecta > Diptera > Drosophilidae > Drosophila > Drosophila ambigua. Next base: position 6,558,554 of record JAECWS010000001.1, on the reverse strand, counting down.
TCTTCTAAGAAGTCCTCCCCTTGAAAGGCTCTTCGACAAAAGGCGAAGTAGAGAAAAATCTCGGAAAAGTTCCAGCGCTTCTGTTGGCTGCAGTTTTCATAAATCATTGAAAGGGACATGTAAGCGAAGGGCCTCAGTGTTTCTGCCTCTGTGTGTGTGTGTGTGTGTGTGATAACAAACATGACCACATGCAGGGCATAGTCCTGATTCTGGTGCTGCTTCTGCTCGTGGGTCACTGGGAAATTATGACAACCTGGTGCTGGACCTGAACTGCAAATGGAATAGAATACAGTGGCGTGGCGTGGCGTGGAGTGGCATGGCAGGGAGTGGCGTTGCACGGAGTAGAGTGGAATGCCAGGGGCTGGCCTGGCATTGTATGTGTCCTTGTTTGCCGCTTCTTCTCGTTTGCTGGGGAATTCATGTGCTCTTGGCAGGCAGCCCAGCAGATTCGGGCCGATGCAACAACAATGGCAGCAGTGGAGGCAGGGCCTCAGGCAGAAGCCCACGCCAATTGGCAGAAAACAAAACACGGCACGGGCAGGGGCTGTGCGGGGGGGAAAGGGGCCGCACTACTCATTGCCAAAAATGCTTTCCACCTTTCTGCATCGGAGGCGGGCAGGCGTGGCACAGTTTTTGCCTCCCGGCCAAGGACTACGACCACCCCTCGCTGCTTCCCCACCTGCCGCTGCTCGCCTATTGCTGCCCCCCCTTGTTGGCAATCAGCTTCTTCTCGCTGCCGCTCGTTCTTACTCGTTGCTTTCATGTTTGCCAAACGGAACTTTGGCTCGTTAATATTTTTGCACAGCGGGCGTAAAAAGGATGCCTCTGCCCGCTTCAGCCACTTTTTGCTGCCACAATGAGCCTTTATGTGTGTCGTGTGTGTCTGTGTGCAACATACAAACAAAATCAAAAAAGTTCGAGACAAACGGCCCAAGCGATGGCAACAAATTTTATAAATCTGCATGAGAACTAGAAGGCGGCCCCGCCTCCAAGAGTGCTCAGAATCCAACACCCCCGCCCCACCATCCTGTCAATCCTTTGAAAAGTATTTGCAATATTAATTTTCCAAACAGCAGCGGGCTTCATAAATTTTGTGACTCGGCCTTTTGTCAGTTAACAAAAATGTGGCACATGAAAAATTCATTTGGCGACGTTCGAAAGTAGGCAACACAAAATATTTGCACGGCACGAAAAGTGTCGAGTAATGGAGATGCCCCCATTCCCGGCACACACACAGGCAGTGGGGTGTTCCCAACCAGAGGGTGCACAGAGAAAAAGGAGCAGCAAAAGAGAGCAAGAACCAGAGCAGGGTTAGAGACTAGCAAAATAAAATGGCGCATAAAATTTTAATGCATATCAAATGATTTAATTTGACGCCACATAAAACTGGACACAGTCCGGAAAAGTGCCCGGGCAAACTGTAGGCGACCAGTGGGTGGACGAGGCTTGGCTTGCCATGCGTGTGCGGTTTTCCAGTGGGGGGAGAGAACGGCGAAAAATGTAACGAAAGCAATGCCAGGCAACGTCCCGTAATTACGCTGATGAAAAATGGCAGTTTCAGTGATTAAGGAAACTGGCCGTAGGGGGGTGGGGGCACGGGCCAGAGCGGCATGTGCGAGTGTGTGGCATGTGGCACCATTCACTTGATTACACATACGCCATGTTGTGCGAATAGCGCGAGCAGGAAATTAAGCCTGGTCCAACCGGAAGTGGCCAAAGCCAAGGCCCACATGTGGCTGTGTGTAAGTATATAGGAATGTTCTGTGTGTGTGTGTGTGTGCGTACATGAGCCTAATGATGTCAGCAGCAGCAGCAGAAGATTGCGACTTCAACACGCAGTCGCCGCATTAGTTGTAATTGCCGCGGCACGCTCTTCACTTGAGGCAGCGCACCCCGGCGTACCTTTCTACCACTCACTCCATATTGTATCCGCCGGCTTAAGGATCCGCCATAACTCAACAGGAGCCGCGTCCTCTGTGGGTTTTTAAGTAAATATCGACAAAATATGCCCCGCCGCACTCACACTCGTTCGGATTGCACCCTGCAGTCCGCACCAGACTCACCGCAGCCCACTCGCCAGCCGCTTCACCAGCGAGACCAGAGATCCGCGACGACATGAAAAATCTTGCACGAAAAACAGCTTGCCATAAAGAAAGCGCCAGAAAAATTGCAACGGCGATAGGAGCAGCAGCAATGGCAGCAGTAGCAGCAGCAGATTCACAAGAACTGCAACAGCAAAAATGACAATAAATTGCTGGAAAAATGAGCAATGAGTAATTCATATGCTGAGACAGAAGCTGAAGGCAGTCAGGGGAATAGATGGGGCAGCAGCAGCAGCAGCAGCAGCGGCAGCAGAGCAAGCAATTCAACGGGCCATCAATCTTGACTGGCTCCTGCTCCTGCTCCTCTTATGCTGCTACTGTTCCTTGACTCTCGTTGGCGCCGCAGAGTCTACATCAATTTGGCAGGACCAGCAGCAGCCACCAGAAGAGCGGACTCTGCGGACAGACAGGGAACGGACATGACGCGCTTTTATGTGGCTGCTGGGAATTGAAGAGCCAGCAGCAGGACAGAGTGGCAGCAGAGGCACGAGAGCTGTACGTGAGAGCTGAGCGTTTGTAATATGCTTGTAAAATGCAATAAATTTTGTTAGCTCTCGGACAAAGTCAGGACCAAACAGCGGCAGCGAAGTGTGGCAGCGTGGCAGCGCGGCACTGGCAGCAACAGCAGCAGCAACATTGACGATGGCAAGCCATAAAACGCGTTTTTGATTTGCCCCAAAATTTATGTGAGCACATTAAATGCGAGACAGAGCCGAGCGAAGACAGAGCAGGCTGCTGGCTGTGGGGGCAGCAGGCGCGTGGGCAGAGACCGAAAGGATCCGCTGCCAAGCAACAGATTGTTGAGGGCCATAATCTGTGCGTGTTATCAGCCCCGGACGCCGAGTGGCAACAGCAGCTACGAGCGACAGGTGTTGTCGTTATGAGCCATAATCTGCCTGACAGCCCGCTGCATATTAAAAGCCACGCCGACACGGCACACAGCGACGACACTTGACAACGATGACGGAGTGGCTGGCGTTGCCATACTGCTGCAAAGCACCCCTAGCAGATGGGCTGCCCAGGTTGCCCTGTGGTGCCACTCTCCGCTCTCTTCCACTCACTCTCTCGCTCTCTCTCTCTAGTGAATATTGTGAGCTGTGTATCGCGAAATCTGTATTTGTTTACAGCTAGTTCTATGTACCGGCCGAATTCGCAAAACGGCAAACATGTGGCTCCATCGTCCCATCCCGTACTCTGCGGCACATCTGCGTACGCTGTGCGCTGTCCGCTGTCGGCTGCGTTGACGTAATATTCGTGGAAATAGCCGGCAATTATTCAGGCTAAACATTTGCAACTCTTTGTTTATGGCCAGAGCATGTTGGGCTGCCACTGCCGGCGTACGTAACCGGGCTGCGAGGGCATCAGAGGGGATCAGAGGGGCAGCTTGAGATTGAATTAAGTGGGCATGGCATGCAAGTGGACAATTTGGATGTCCTTGCTCGACTCCGCATCCATTTCATCCGAAGAGCATCCTTGCTGTCAATTTAGTTCATGCAATCAAATTCTGTGGAAACATCGACGCAAATTGCACTCCAAAGCAAAGCAATTGCCACGGATCGCAGCGGAATAGAGTGGAATGGAGTGGAATTGGATATTTATTCAGTTCGCCAAAACTTGAACCAAAAATCATGCAAATTGTTATATATTTCAATATTTTATTAGCCCAGGGAAACGGAAGCCAAATCCAAGCTTGGGCAGGGCCATAAATTGCAGCAGTTGTTCCGATTGGACCGTGGACCGTGGACCGTGCACCGAGGCAGGAGGAAGGACTTGCTGGCCATAAATATCGCAGCCATTACACAAAATAAAACTGCACAAAGCTACAGAGGGCATCACAGAAAGAGCGAAAGAGCGCGAGAGAGAGCGAGAGAGAGAGAGAGACAGACTCGCAGAGATAGAGAAACATGAATGGCACAATAAATAAATCGGGAAGCGGCGTTTTAAAACAAATAGAAAGAAAAATATTTACAAATAAAATGAACAGAAAAACAAAACAATTCCAAATGCACAGCAGCGGAGAGGTAGACGAGTGGGAGTGCCAGATGGGTGAGGGAAGAGGGGAGTGGGAAGAGGGGAGCAGGCGCGGCCAAAGAGCGAAATGAAATTTGCATTTTTAGCGCTTAAAGTCTCGTATCAGCAAAACTACGAAGCGAATAAAACACAGCCACACAGCCGCACAGCGTCGCGGGATGTGCAAAGTCACAGTCAGCAGAATGAGACTCAGAATCAGAATCTATATGGCAAAAGCTATGGTACACGGGCATGTTATCGGTTATTGAACAAGTATCCCTCCGGCGGGGCGAAGCGGATGCTGATGAAGACGCTTTTTATGTGCATATTCCGTTGTTGTGAGGCTACAAAATTCACCGGTGCCGGTACCAGGTCTCAGTCCCAGGTCTTCTTATAAATAAACGTCTCATCTTTATGTATTGTATTTCTGTTCACTGGAATCGGATGATGATGTTACGGCGCATGTTGATTTGTCTCTGTTGTTCTCTTTTATCGCCAGAGTTTCTCCTACTGCGTCACACGCTTTACCTTTTTTCTTATTCGCTTTTAATGAGAAGATACCCACCAGCCGAGTGCCGAGTGCCCAAAAAGTGGAGTGGACACACACAGCGTATGAGCAATGCCAGACACTGACCCACCCCACTCTCTGTGCTCCTCGGTCCTTCATCAGAAATCATTTGATGTCCTATTCGGACTCTAAAACTTTGCCAAATCGAAACATTTTCAATACATTTGATTAAACCGGCTCCCGGCCGGATCCTCTCTCTCTGCTGCTACATCCTGCCTTTGCCCCTGCCCCAGCCCCTCTTCGGACTCTCCTCATCGCTGATGATGGCCCTGCCATAAAACGTTTATCTCCCACACTTTTATCTCCTTCTCTGTCGCCTCTGCCCATCCGAACTCTTATCGCAGTATCAATAAATTAATTTGAAAACTTTGTCGCTGCCATTTGATTCCGGCTCTCCCTTTATATCTTTTCATTCCGTTACCTCTCCACTGCTTCTTCTCCGCTCGTTACGTCTTCTTTTTTTTTCCTTTTAATTTTTTGTGTGCAAATTTTCGTCTGTTTCAAATTCGTTTCATCGTCCGGGGTATCTTGTATCTATAAGTTAGCATCGCTATCGTTTCCGTTCCGTTCCGTTCAGTTCAGTCGGTGGCTCAATGTAATTTGGTTTTCACTTCCATGCCCCCCCTGCTGCCGCTCATGCCACACATCTTCTGGCTGTCTCCTGGCTGCCATGCCGTTACTCGTTTTTTGGCCAACTCAAACAAGTACTGGAACATCAGCGGCTACAACTAGGACAACTCAGAGTTTCAGTGCGATGGCAGTTTGCTCGACAGACAGTTAACATGCTCCGCCATTGGCTCCCTCTCTCACTGCTCCACCCTTCTGCCCAGTGTGTGTTTGCGAGTGTTTTTTGGCTATTGAATTGGTTTCATGCTCATGCATTTTATATGAAATTGTCTGCATGTCTGTCTGACTTTTTGCCCATCGTGTCACGCCCACTACGCCACCCAAAATAGTCCCCTACTACCCCCACATTACCGACTCCACTCCACTCGACTCTGCTCTCCTCCTCCTTGCTACCCTTTGCAGAATCGTTGCACCATTTAGAGCCCAAAAATTTACATCACTTAATTCGTTGCCCGAGAAAATGTTTTTCGCCTGCAATTAGTGGACAACATTTGTTAGCCAAACACTTTGGCAAGAGAGTGTGAGCAGGAGCGGGTGAGAGGGAGCGCAGTAGGGGAGGGCTGCTAGGGCGGAAGAGAGCAGGAGCGGCAAATAGGCAATGCAGGTGGCAGCTCCAACTAGACCTCTTATCTTTATTACAAAAAAAAGAAATGAAACGAAACGAAACGAAAAATGCCAAAAAGAGCTGGCAAGAAGGAAAATGTGGGCACGGAACACCAGCAAAAAAAACGAAGAACAACTGAAACCGAAATAAGAAAGAATGAAAGAGGAGTGGGCTGTGGGCTGAGGGCTGTGGGGGCGGAGTAGTAGAAAAAATGGCGAAATGTAGATGGGAATATTTTTTTTGCTCTCGTGCGAGTGTGTTTGCTCGACTTTTATTTGAAGTAAAATTTTAATCCATGGTTTTTTAATGCGGGCGATAAACTTTTACGGCAATTGTCGACGGCATTAGCCCAGGGAACGGGGGCCATCAGGAGCGGTCGGGTGGCATTTTCCTTTTGTTATTTGGCAGCCAGCTCGCTGATCGGGCGGCTTTTAGTTTCGTTAGCTGTGGCAACTCTGTTCAGGTGCTCCTCATACACCTTTCCCCACCCACACACACACCCACTCCCTCCCCCAGGCGTACAGACAGACAGACAGGCAGAAAGGCCTTTCATTATGTTACCCCGTTGTCGCTTTTGATGTTTAATGCTTTAATTAAATGTTTCATTAGCACGCTCCTGGGGGGGCGTGTCCCCACCCAAACAGACAGCTCCTAACTATAAGTAGCGGGCCATGCAATGCAATGGCCATGGGATGGCATAGTGGCAGCGATTCGGGCTCTCAAGATTGAACGATATCTGCGTGGCTGGTGCTTGGCAATTTGAAAGTTTTCCTTGTGCCCTTCTAATGCTAGATGTGGCCGATTGCGGGAATTGCAGTTTAATGAGTTGTCAAACTCTGCTAGCAATCTGTTACGGGAACACATCAGATTTATAACATTTATTCAGCCCTAAAAAACACTTAAATATCGTCGAAGCGACATCAAACCAAGTCAATCTACAATTTCGCTTGTCCAAGTTTTGGACACTTACTACAGGGTATTTGATCCGTGAGAAATGAATGATTAGACGCCCAATTACCGTCTCAATGGCTATATGATGTGATTACAGCTATATTGGATATGGCTTACCCGATTCGCTGTCAGAGTTTGAGTTTCTTTTTCATTGGTTGCCGAAACGAGCCCCAGAGAGATCATTCACAAATTCGACTTCAGTTGCGGCCTTTTTATGCTTTCGATTCTGTTGTTGTTTATTCGGGGCCGTAAAAAATCCATTTTGGCCTGGCCAACACCAGCCAAACCAGTCAGTCAGTCGCTCCACTCGGCACGGAGTGTGGTGGCGTCGAGTCTAGCGTTTGTTATAAATTTATGACTTCACGGTACCTCTTAGCTCTCGCTCTCGCTCCCTCTCTCTCTCCATCTCTGGGCTACGCTGCCTCTGTCGCACTCTGTTGCTGCTGTGCTGCCCGATGGGAGGACTGGAGCGACCTTAGCCAAGGCTGAGCTTCGAAAGATGACAAAGATGGCTGCTCGTGCCTGTGCCTGTGCCTGTGCCGTGGTCCAGAGTGTGTGCAACATCCGGTTAGCCGTGGCCGTGGCTGCCACTGCTTCTCTCAGTTGTGTATTTTCGAGTGTGTATGTGCTGTGTGCATATGGGGAAATACAAATTCCAGACGGTGCCAGGCGACAGCGGCGTCTGAGTCTCAGTCTGGGGCTCGCATTCTGATAACTGTAGTCTGCAGTCAGCCGCTGCCGCTGCCGTTCGCCGCTGATGTCTGCCGCTGCTATCTCTGCGTGTGTGTGTGAGGTGAGATGCGATGTCTGGCCAGCCGATTCGCACTTTGTAATTGTAACTGTTCAGCTGCATGCGTGTGTGTGTGAGTGTGTGCCTGAACTGCGATAGCAGAGCTTTTATTTCTGATTGAGTGAATGAGCGAATGACGCATTGTCTGGCTGGGCTGTGTGTGTGTGTTGTTGTTTCATTTTCGACTCGACTTAATGTTCACTTTTCGCACTTTTCTTTTGCACTGTTACTGTTCTGCTTTTTATTTTCTTTTTTGTTTCGTTTTGTGTTGTCTTTGTTTAACATTTGCACTGACTGGCGGCTGGCGACTGGCTGCTGGCTCTGTGTCTGTTGTCTGCTGTCTGCTTTGGGTGTGAGCGTGTATCGTAGAGAGTGGAGAGTGCTGAAGAGACGGCAGTGGCAGTGGCTGTGGCTGTTCCAGGCTGGAGACGGAGCGTAGATACCAAAAGAGCCAACCGGCACAGACAAGACTGAATAAACGAATGAATGGAGTTGGCAGCGCTAAATAGCCGCAGCGTAAGATACGACGACGACGACGACGACGACACCGACGACTGCAGTCCGACGACACGACGGCGAAGCAGCGTTTTCGTTTTCGCTCTCTCGCTCTCGTTCTGGGTCTGGGTCTCTCTCTCTCTCGCGCGCTCTCTTTGTATCCCACTCTCTGGCGGCGCTACTGCTCAGGCGTGTGTAGGTCGTCTAGAGGCCGTTGTGGCGCTCTTCCTGTTTGGGGCCGGCTCTCTTCGCTGGCTGGGCACATTCTTTGGCCCGCTGCTTGGCTAAAAACTGCAAATCAAAGTCGAGGTCGTTGTACGAATGAAAGAATGTCGGCATGTGATTGTTGTTGCTGCTGCTGCCGCTGCTGCTGCTGCTGCTAGCGACTCTGCCGGCGCCGCTGCTGCTGCTGCTGCTGGTGCTGGTTGTGCTGCCTCTGCCGCCGTCGCTGCTGCTGAGTGATGTTTAATGCTTGGGCCCGATCTGCCTACCGCCACCCAACTCCCACTTTGCACTCTCCTTCCCCCTCTGCTGCTGCTGCTGCTGCATTATGCTGCCATGTATCTGTCGCTTCATGTACAGTTGTGTGAGTGTGTGTGTTCCTCTCTCTTTCTCTCTCTTTCTGTGGCATGCCTTAACTTGGCTTTCTTTTGAATAATGTTGCTTCATGCTTTCGCAGTCTTGGTCTTCATCTGTCGCCCTCTCTCCCTCGCTCTCCGACTGCCCCCCTCTGTCGTCGTCTGCCTAGGCAAAAATGCTGTTACTTTTTATGTGCAACCCCTTGCCCCACCGGCCTCTTCGTGCTCACGGCTAAGAAGGAATTCAGTTAGCCCGCTCGCTTTGCCCATTTTACTTATTTTTACCAGGGGTTTTTTTTTGCCCACTTTTTTCCCCTTTTTTTTTTTAATACATTTTCGGCAGCTTTTCGGGAGTCTCTCCGCTTTCGCGCGTTTGTAATAAAAACTCGTTATAAGTAGAAATTCTTTCTACGCTCCCCTCGTACCCGTACCCGCCCCCTGCGGCCTCCATGTCAGCTCTACCAGCTCTACCTGGTCGCTCTCCATCCGCCCCTTCTACAGTTAGCACTCATCTATTTCCATTCTTTAAGCACTCTTTGCGGCCACTTTTCTTTATTATGATTTCTCTGTCTTTCTCCGCTCTGCCTCTGCCCCAGCCACTGCTCTGTTCGGCCTGGCCCGTTCTAGCCATAACAAATGTGAGAACCGCCTGTGGCCAAAAGACCGAAAGACCGAAAAAATAGAACGCTGAAGCAGCGGCTCACAGCTTTAGAAGTTGGTTAACGCCCCCAATCCGATGCTATCTCCTCTGCTCTCACCCCTAACCATTAGACCTAACCCTCTACCCTCTACCCCTTCCACTCTCGCTCTCTCTCCCTCTCTCTCTCTCTCTTTGGTGGGGTCCAGAGCAAACTTAATTATAGCCCCGTTTGCAGGCTAATTTGCTTATCAGCGCGGAGAGCGGAGAGCGGCAGAGAGGTGCGGGCTAGATGCACCAAGTGCCCGCCAAATGAAATTGTCACCTTCGAGCAGCTGATAAGAGCGGCACGGTTCCCCTTCGCTGATAAGAGACCCCTATGAGGGGTCCGCTGCCCGCTCCCAGCGCACCGCACGCCGCACACGTGTGGCCCGCCTTGCCAACTGCAAATTCATCGCGGCCACGGACTATTTAACATCATTTATCGTGAGCCGTACACAAAGCGCTTCGCTCGCGCAAGCCAGTGCCGGGTGGGACGCATGATTAGGCAGAAAGCGATTGGCAAGGCTATTGACCAGCCGCCAGTGGGGCCCGTGAAAAGAGCGAAACGGAATTTGCATTGGGCCAAAAATATATTGCCAGCTGAAAGGAATCTGCTGATGAATCGGCTCGCTCGGATGGATGCCTGATAACTCGTTTGTGGCATACAGAAAATTGCTCTGTGGGATGGGTGTGGGAAGCGGATCGAATCGATGCCTGGTAGCTCTGCTAGGATACCCTTCCATTACCAGCATTACCAGCATTCCCAGCAAAGGCCCCCCCACCAGGGCACTCCACTTGAAGCGCTCGCACATGCCATCAGCACTTTTATCACTTAATTATACCAAATGTTGCATCTGTAGCTGCTCACTCACCTGTCAATCCATGGGCTCGGGCAATTTTCAGCACTTGTACGTAATATTTAATTTTTCATTCGCTCTCTCTCTCTCTCTCTGTCTCTAGCTGAGTTCTTGCTCGCTGTCTCTGTCTCTGTCTCTCTCTCTCTCTCTGTGTCTCTGTCCGTTGCACTGTGTGTGTGTTTGTGTGTGTGCTTGCTGGCTGAGTGTCTCGTGGATGTTTATTGGAGGCGACGCGACGTGAAATGTAAATGGATTACTGCGAATTGATTATGGCCGCGTCGAGTGGAGTGGAGTCGAGTTACGCGATTACCATATGAGAACTACACACACACACACACACACACCACACACACACAGTTACATATATATATATAACTTCAGATAGAGATCGCAGTACTGCTGGTGGCAGGGGTTGCTGTGGTTGCTGCAGCTGCTGTGTGGCATCGCAATCCGCTGGCTGACTGATCACTGAATCGACTTTCGTTTGGCTTTTGCTCACTGGGGGCACAGCGACTCGGAGTTGTGTTGTGTTGGCAACAGTGCGTATGCGCAACATGATGTGCACCCAGATGGGGCACAGCTTGGGTCGACTGTCTTGCACCAGCGTCGGAGCTCGACTGGCGGGCCTCTTCACGAGGATGCATTGGGAAACTGTGCGAACTCTCTGGCAAATCTCTGTGCGAGAACGCTGGCTGTGGGACTCTGGACAGTGGACGGTGGCTCGCCGCCGCTGGGCAACCTCTGCTGGCGGATGTGCCGTTTCAACTGAATGCCAGCTTCGCGGGGACTTGCCCAACGAGAACTGCTGTGTGCAGTGCCGCAGTCTCTGCCGAAACTCCGCCGCAGTCAGCGCGCGCTGTGCCTGTGACGAAGGTGAAGGTGGGGGCCCTCCCCCCAAACAATGTGCAAGAGAGAGAGCGCGCTGCTGCTGCTGCTGTTTCTGCTGTTTCTGCTGGCGTCGGTGCACTGCTGCAGTGGCGCGAAGCGGGGGCTTCGGGGCCCGACTGCGCCAGACAACGAGTGCATTGGCATAGTAAACTCTTGCACGAGGCGCCAACGTCGCACTGCCTCGCTCTCTCTCTCTCGCTCTCTCGCTCTCGCTCTCTCTCGCTCTGTCTCTCTCTCTTGGTCTGTCTGTCTGTTTCTCTGTATCTGACTGTGGCGTGGCCGGCCCGATGCCGTTAGATGCGCACTTGACGTCTGGCGTCGCAACAAGTCAGCGGCAGCGGCAGCGGAGCAGCGAAGCGAGCAGAGCGCCCATCGGCTGTCTGTCTCGTGCGGGCACTTTGGGGCTCGGTCCGCTTCGGCTCCGGCTCCGTCGGGTTGCACTCGGCTCGCCTCGCTTCGCACAAAGGCCTTTCATCGACGTCCTTTGAGGGTCGCTCGGCAAACTTCCTTTTGGAAGTCCGCTCCATCGGAAAAGTGTAAATCAGACGGGAATGGGATGGGACATGGATTAGGCACCGATTAGGGGACGGGATAAGCCACTAGCAGCCGAGAGACTGGTGTCGGAGCGATCAGAAAGCACTGACGTAGTGCAGATGGATGATGCAGTGCCGCCCCCCGCAGTGGCCCTGCTGTAAGCCAGCCGAGTACAGATTACAATACGAAACTCGGCGGCGGACGCGGCACGGGGCCAGGGGGAGAGAAAAGGGAGGGAGCCCTGGCAGAGACGCCGGCAGCGGAAGCACACGGAAAGCTTCAATTTAGCCGGTATTTTGCAGTGCATCCGCTCGGCAAACGGTGGCTGCTCAGCTCGGCTTTTGTTTGAGCCTCTGCCGCTGCTGCTGCCTCTGCTGCTCAGCCTCGCAGGGTTGATTGAGAGCCGGCCAAGAAGAGAGCGAAGCGGAAGAGCGCAGGACTTAAGAGAGAGAGAGTGCCACCCGCTCTTGCACTGCGGCTTGGGGCAGGTCAGTCCGCAGGGAGAGAGAGCGCCAGCTGGCGGACATTGGGAGCTCTGAATGCGGCGCTCAGAACTTGAGGCAAAGCAGCCCCGACCTGGACCACGGCCCGCTATTAGATTCATCTTGTTTAGCGCTTAAGCAGCTGGATCTGGGCCCGTAGTCTGCTTCTGGTTCTGGTTCTGGGGGGGTGGTGGGAATCCCCAACTGACCTCTCGCCCGCTTGCCCGGCTTGCCTGCTTTATGGCCGCATTCTCGAGCTCTGCTTCGCTTCTTTCGGCCACTTTGCTCATCATTATGCCACGAGGATTTTAATGCTCGGCATCTGCAGCTTTTCATTAGAATGATTATTAGCACATCTTCAGCCGGAGACGCACTGCACTGGGAGCTGGCCGTTGCCCGGGCTCGCCACTTGCCGCTGTATTGTGGCATTCAAAACATCTAATTGGACCGCGTCTCAAGCTGCCGCCTGATTAGGCCGAGAGTCCTCTAGCCCTATGCAATCCCAATCCCAGCCAATTTGCATTGCCCTGCCGTTGGCCTTTAATTTCATTCAAGTCCTGGCCACACGCGAGACGACAGCAATTAAATTATCAAACAATTTCCAAACTGCAGAATTATTATTAAATTTCGCACCGCACACAGAGCCACATGTACATGTATGTGTGTAAATGTCCAGATTTGGCCGGCAGTTTGCCTGCTCCCACACCCCCCCTTTGGGGGGACATTCTGCACACATGTCGCCTATTAACCGCGTACAATTTTCATATGCAAAATTGGCAAAATTCTCGATATGACCAGAAATATGCAGCGAAATGAGAGCCACAGTGGGAACTGACCCCGAGGGATTTCCGGCAGCTGAAGCTGTGATATGGGGGTGAAAGTACAAGCGTAGATTCTTCTGCTCTTTGTGTTCCACATATACAAGCGCAATGGCTGGGTTCACCTGAAACTTGGATCTGTATAACTTTTCCCAATGACTCTACTTCATTCGCAAAATGCCCTACAGAGCAGATTTATTCCCCTCCTTAAAGGCCCGAATATCTGTTTCTTCTCATGGTCATACCTTTGCCGAAGGGATGCTCCCTTCTGTTCCAGGGTTAGCCAAGTTCCCAGCCCAGCCATTACGACCAGGACTCACTGTATCACTGGCATGTGCATGCGGGTGTTTTCGGACACTGCATTCTGCCCCAGAGCTGTCCCTCCACAATGTTTGAAACTGCATTTTAGGCATTTTGTCGCTAAATTGAGTTCCGGTTTTAGATGGCTTTTGTGTGGGTTTTCGAACAGCCTCCAATCCGATCCCTACGATGCCACAGCCCCACGGACTTGCGCTGCATGTTTCCCTAATTTTTTTTGTTTGTTTGCCTGTGTTTATTTTATGGCCGTCGCAGTTTGTTTTACAAATATTTTTATCCCGGCAAAATAAATTCGCATAAAATGGCGCGCTGAGCGCCGGCCGAGAATTGGCCTGCAATTAAGCCTGAAATGATGCTGCCAAAAATAGCAGCCAGACCCAGACCCAAGCCCAAACCCATTGCCAGTAACAAGAAGTTGGCAGCAATTAGCGATGGACACAAATAAATTATTTACAAAATTTTTGCATGCGTTACAAACAATCCATAACGGATGCCCAGGCCCAGGCCCAGACCCAGGCACTGCCACTGCCACACGGGGGGGCAATACTCGAACGAGTATTTTTATTCAAATGATATTTAATGGGAAAAAGAAAAGCGCAAAAGTGGCAAATTATGGCCGAGGCCACGAGAGCTTTAATTAAACATTAAAAGGATGCTAATCAGCCGGATCCCAGGGCAATTCCAATTCAAACTAAAAGCCTGCATTAAAGCCCTGCCCAGCCCTGCTGGCTGCTGCAAAAAATGCCTACATGTAGCTGCATATGCGCCAAATATTCAAATGCATCTAAATAAATATGAAAATTTTATAATTTCATACACAGATAGTCGGCGGTCGGCGGCACAGGGCGTTTGTTTCATTGTTGTTGTCTCTGCGCTCAGCCCGCTCTGGGCTGCGCCACCCCCTCTGGTTCAATGATAGTGAAAAGGATTAACGTTGATCGGAAATGGAGGCCCAGCACAGGGGCACAAATTAAGCTAATTGCGCGCCAGATATGCAAACAAGGCAGGGGACGGGGTGCGGGCACTGTACTCAGGCGGCAGTAGGTGAAAAGATGGGTGTGGCAGGGCAGGGCAGGGCGGGGCAGGGACACACGCACATTAATAGCCGCATTTGCATAAAGTGCACAGGCACACACACAACCACAGAGGCACTCCTCGTGCCATCCCTCTCTCTCTCTGGGGCGGCGACCCGCTGCTGAAATGTCCTGTCAAACTGACAGCGGGCCAGCAGCGGCCATCAAGGGGTCTGATACCCTTCCTTACCCTTCCGTGCAAGGAGGAAATACTTCTTAAAAAAAGCTGCTACTGTCAAGAGGACCCTCTGCAAGGGCATCGAATACGCTGTGGATTCAGCAGATATCGGATGGGTCAGGTGGCTATAGCTCAGACTGAATCAGGGCAGGAAACTATCCCCAAAGCTCAGCGAGAATCCGCCACGAAAGTGCAATAAATTCTGCGCTTAAAGCTGCCTGATGCCGCCTAATTGATTTGATTTCCGTGAGCCAAAGTCAAGCTGGGAAAAGTCTCCTCTGAGCTGCGCTCTCCAAGCGCCTGATGCCCACTCCTCTTGTGGCAGCAGCAGAACTCAATTAGTTCAAGGTGGCAGCAGAGTGAAAACTTTTAAGCTGCCAAATTAAATGAACTGTGGCCGTGCCTCCTCTAGCCGCTGTCACACGCAACACCGTCTGGGAGAGAGCGAGAGAGCGAGAGAGAGAACGGAGCCAGCTAATTGGAAAACCAAATGCCGCGTGCAACTTGACGTACACTTAATCTTTCTGGCACATATACACTGAATAATGGCTGAGGCAGCGTGGAGCGCGGGCGGGCAGAGATAAGTCTTGTGTACTCCAGTGTCAGGACATCTCAAACGGGTGAACAGCAGAGCTCAGAACTTGACACACTCTCCAGAGCTCCAGAGCAGATTCAATGCAAATATAAACAAATCAGCGGGCAGCGAGACGAGTCAGCAGAAATGGCAAGCGACCGACCGACGGCAGGCATAGCGATAGATGGCTTGGGGCTTGATATAGCGGCGGGGTTTGGTTACTTTAAAAACTTGCGCATCAGCAGAAACCTGCAGCAGCTGCCACAACCCCAACACACACACACACACACACACACACACATGGAGCCATGGACTCGAGGAAAACATATGGAAATTAAATTTCTTCTACACACACAACAAAAGGAACGAAGCAACCGGAAACCGAACGAAAAATGTAACATTTTTGGTGCAGCATTTTTGGCGCAGCCGGGCGCAGATATCCTCGAACCTGTACGTGTGTGTGTGTGTGTGTGCTTGTGTGTAGGCAGTTTTCCATGAGGGTTTTTAGAAAATGAAACTCTGCACAGGCAACGGGCAACGGGATCCTCCACGAGGCGGCAAGCAACGCCGAGAACTGAAAACGGAGAGCGCTGCTGCCCACACAACTGCGGCTGCGAAAGCACTTAATCATCTTAAACCGTTGTTTGCACGGCTTGCCGCAGCCGTGGCTGCCCCCGCTCCACGCCGCCCCCATGCCAGCACACACTTTGTTCGTGCTACACGTGTTTTTCATACGCTGCGTCGCACGCAAAACAAAAACAAAGCTCTAAAAAAGCGGAAAACAGGAAACGAGCAAAGCAGAGTCGAAGCAGGGATGCTCTGACTGTGGCCTAAGCCTAAAGTGATGCTAAAATGATAAGTTTATAGATTAATTTTCTCCCAATTTCCGCTGTTGCAAGCTTAATGGGCCAGGAAGCATGCCCACTGCCAGCTGCCAGCAGGCAAGAACCGAAAACAAAAAGAGGATGCTGCATCCAGCATCGCCCACTCGCTGCCCGGAATTGTGCCCACATTGACCAGTTGCGCAGCAAACTAAACACGTGGCAGCACCTGTCCCAGCAGCCCCCTGTGGCAGCCACATTTCATACAGTTTCCAAAGCTGAACCGCATTTAGCGCGCGTTTAGCGGTCGCCATTCTGTTTGCCGTCACCGTGTCGTGCCGTGCCGTGCCGTGGCCCGTGTTGCAGCCCAGATTTATGCAATGGAAATATGCCACTGTCTAAAGTTTCAAGTGCCATTCAGGCACAGACTAGCTGCTACCTGCCGCCTGCTTCCACTCCGGAACCGCCCTTCAGGACAATCCTTGGATCAGCGCCCACACATGGCAGAGCAAACACAGAGACCAGAATGTGGCCCAAAGGGGAAGGTGAAACAAGAGAGATGGAGGCACAAGCTCTGCCTGGGTTTTTGGTAATTAAAAAAATATCTTGCTTATATGCAAATCAATTAGTGTGAACCCCCCGCACACACAGGAGGGAGGGGGGGCCAAAAGCAATATATGCCAGTCAGCTTTGTTGTGCCGCTTGCGGCCTTCGTCTAATTTGCATCTGTGGCAACATTCGGCGCTGGCTGGATGGAAATTGCAAGGAAAATACCATGCAGCACGTCGCAGCGATCCTGCGACTTATGAGCCTGATTTGGCCCCAACCATCCTAGCCCCTCCTGAAATACGAGCATCCCGCTCCACGCACATCCCTGCCTCGCCGACAGGGCATCGACAGATACTCGTACAGGGCTCATTGGATGGCCTGGAGGCAGCAACAGTTTGCTTTGCACTGCGGCCGTGTCCTGTGGCCAGGGTGAGGGTGTCTCTGTCGCTGCCTCTGCCTCTGCATTCGCCAGGATGCTTTGCATATTGTGTACTTAACTTGTTTGACTGCCACCCCGACCTGTCCTGGGTAGCGAGACGAGAGGAAGCAGCAACAAGCGGCAAGCGAAGGAAAGTTCTTCTCGCAGCGCCGCACGACTCACAACTCTTTGAAGCCAAAGGGCAGAAACTTGCCATCTTCTGTTGCTGTTGCTGCTGCTGCTGCTCCTTGGGCCCCGGCGATGCTGCTCGCATTTCAGCAGCAAGAAAACAACTAAAAGTCAAATAAACAATTCAACTTTGCGCTGTCAACGGGAGAATGCAGCACCAGACGGCGCAGGGAGCAGGGCGCTGGGAGCAGGGCGCTGGGAGCAGGGCGCTGGGAGCAGGGCGCTGGGAGCAGGGCGCTGGGAGCAGAAGTGTGGCAGAAGCAGGCAACAGCAACATCATCATCGCTCATAATAATACGAGTACAAGGAGCCAGGGAGCCAGAAGGCCACTGGAGGAGCAGCCATCCAGCCAGCCAGCAGCCTGGCCTCCTCCATAGTTTCTTATTTCGTTGCTTTGCATCTTTTATTTATTGTTCGCCAGCTCCTCCTCATCCTTTCTACACACCCTTCTCTAGCCAGCTCTCTCGTGTCGCCGGCAAAGGTTACAGCTCTTGACTTTAATTGTTAACAAGTGACTGCCGTGAGCTTGAATTATTGAAGAGCCCGCAGGACAGGACAGGAGGCAGAGCACGGCGGCACACCTGCCACACCTGCCACACCTGGCCCACCTATGCGAAACGCAGAGATCATATTTCAAATTTCTTGGGCATATTTCCTGCTTAAGCAGGCGCAGCAGATGATGACAAATGCCCGATCCTGATTAGGCCAGCATTAAAAAGGCGGCAGCCCGTCATAGCTCTTCATCAGGTATTCAGCGCTAGAGATTCAGAGGCGACACACACGCACATCAGTCCGAAAAGGAGGGACAGCAGGGCGTGCAGAAGAAAGCGAGAACAAGAGAGAAGCAAACGGAGAAAAAGCAGAACAAATAATTAATAGTTCCTGTGTGTTTGCGGGCCGAAGGCGGCGGAGGAACGGCAAGAAGGACAGAAGAGATTCGAGTTGGGTTTTCTTTTGTCTGATTTTGCAGCGAATGAATCATGAATAGGCGGCGCAGGGCAGAGCAAAGGGGCTGCGAATGGGAGTGGGCAAAGAGAAGAGAATGCAAATTGAAGTGGCAAACTTGAAGCTGGCCAATTGAGCTGCTGCTGGTGGTGGTGCGACTGCTGCTGCTGCTGCTCGGAAAAAGCGCCCGAGCAATCGAACAGAGTCAGAACAGAGAACATTTGAAATTCAATGAATTTTGTACCCAGGTAAGAGGATGAATGGCCGTCAAGAGCGGCCCCCGGGGGTAGGTGGACGGGGCCATGTCAATTGGACGCCACTTGAACGGAGGGCCAGCTAGTTCGGCTCTTGGAGGTGCTGCAACATGCTGCATTATGGATGACTCTGGTCAGCAAATGGCGCACAGCTTCCCCTCGGATTCAATTTGTGACAACTCGGTCTGAGGAATGTCCTCTCGCAGTGTCATAAATTGTGCAGGGACTCTGCTCCATCCTGGTGGGGCGGCGGGGGGCTGCCTGCTAATTATCAAGAGTGCTCGCCGAAATGCATTAAAAATGCCCGACTTGGCCTCGTAACTCATCCAGCACTCTTATTTATGGCCAAAAGGGATTATTAAGGACAATTAAAGCACTGAAGCCTGCTGGCTGCTTCCTGCTGCCTGCTTACGAATGCAAATCCGATTTAAATTTTAACACCAATCGCATCAAAATTGCAACAAGATTTTTAGCCCCAGTTCGGAAGCCAATAAACAAAGTGGCCCCAGGGTCCTGGCCATCTGAGCAGGCCACAAATACGCATGGCCTACGCAATAACAATTAGGCAGAGCTGCAAAGGCAATTTGCAACAGAAACAGAAACGGAAGCACCAGCACAAGCTTCAGTTTGGGGCAGGAAAATTCCTTGAGGATCAGGACAACAAGCAGCAGCAAATTGAAATTAATTTGAATCTCCTGTTGTCTCCTTGCCATGGACTTGCCGGACTTTTGGCCCGGCCATGTCCGAGTAGGCCATTCCCCCAAGACAGAGCTGGCAGCAGAAGGAGGAGCCAGTGCATCGGACAGGACAAGTTGTCAAGTTGGCCAATTAATAAATCAATTGGTTTGCCCGCACTTAATTCTGCATTTATTTGCTGTCATTTATCGTTGGGGCTGCAGCCCCAGACACACTTCGATTTGCATTTCGACATACAAAAATCAACAACTGACTCTCGCTCTGGCTCTCTCTCTCTGCCTCCTGTCTCCAGACCGAGACACAGGAAATTCAATTTTGGGAAATCAAAGTAAGAAAAGCTGTGAAAGAGAGACTCTGCGGCCGGGAAGAGGCCTGTGAGAGGGTTGCGGTAATCAGGCAAGACACTCTCAGCTCCGCTCAGCTCAGCTCGTGGAGAAGGCCGCACATACATAAATCATGCGGCTATTTTAAGAGCCCGAAAAAAGAAACACACGCGCTGGATGCCCTTGCTCCACCGAGCGATATATTCAGGCTGATTGGGCTGCAGAGAGGAAGGGCAGGGAAGCTCCAGGCAGAAAACTGGCTGCAGCAGTATGGGACTCTTGCTGTTGGGGGGGAGCTACGCTCTTTATGGCTCTGCGCTGCGCTGGCCCACATGTGGGCACAATAGTTGAAGCAGTAGTACCCCCTGCCAAGCAGATGGGGAACAGTTAGGTTAGCGCGGCTGCGGATCCGCTCGTCGCCAGGTAAATGAACTAAAAGTGCGAGGCGGCGCGTGCAGAGAGAGCAGCGACAGCAGCAACAAAGTAAACGATCGAAATGAGATTGCCACACTTTCGGTTCGGAACGGGCCAAGCCAGAGCCGGGCTGGGCAGGGCAGGGCAGAGCAGAGTAGATGTTGCAGGGGGGCAATCACCGCATTTGAATGAGCAGCGTCGCCGCTGCCGCTCGCATTCATTCATACGAGGCTCGCACAAGCAACGCAAACAATCAAAGAAATAAACGAAAAACATAAAAAAAAAGCGTTAAACAGCTGACAGCAGTGGACGCTGGCGGCGCTGCCGGCGTCTGAGGTACGCCGCTGCTGACGGCGACTGCGATTATGCAATCGTTAAAACTGTAAACGGTGAAAACGCTCTGCCCAGTGGCCAGCGGCGGCAGCAGCAGCAGAGGCTCCAGCAGCAGCTGATGGCGGCCTCCTCAAGCGTGGCCAGAGTCTGCACGGGGGGCTCCCGAATGTGGCACGCCTCAGTTGCCGCAGCTGAGAACTTGCGGTAGTTTTCTGCTACACTGGCAGAAAAGGTTCTATCCCCTTCACTCCGATCTCCGATCGCCGATCGCCGATCGCCGTGCCGCTGCTTGTGGCGTTGCAACCTTTACTTCCTCAATGCCTCCGTTTTGTGGTTTGTCTAGTTTTGCCGGCAAAACAGCTCTGCCCCCCCAACCCTTTCCGCTGGCGGTGCTCGAGCTGCCGCGCTGGCTGCACAACTTGGTCATCGCCGTCGGAATGTGGAGAAAGTAGGCCGCGATCGTTGAGCCAGAGCCATAGCTGGAGCCACAGTCACAGTCACAGCCACAACCAGTGCCAGAGCTTAAATCCAGAGTCTAGGCGCTGCCTCCGTCTGGCTGGTCCCAGGCATTCTGAGTGCGCGACTCTGCTTGTCGCGTGCATGCAACATTCCATGCCACAGCAAGAGCATGAGTAGAAGTAGAAGTGGCAGAGGCACAGAGGCAGGCTAACAGTTAGCCGCCCGTTGCAGTTCCGTTTGCTGCAAGCGGATTTCTGAGCCACACTAATTGGTCTCAATCTGTCTGCGACGGTGCGATGGCAGCGGTAGAGAGCCTCTAGCCAGCGACTATGACGCGGCAAGGTTGTTGCACGTCGCAGTTATTAGCGCAACATTGTTGCAGCCATAAAGCTAATGCCTTGGCCATTAGTCTGGCGGCTGGCACCCCCCTGTCGGGGGAGGCCTCAGAAGAGATGAGACAGCTGTACTTACGCGCTGTTCTACCAGCCTTTTATTCGGTGTCTCGCAGTGTAGCGCCCCCTGCCCCCTGCCCTTGTTTGCCGAATTTCCGCTTAGAATATGCAAATAATTATCGACGACTGTCTGCGTGTGCGTGTGCGTGTGCTTGTGGCTATCAGCGGAATCTTTATCGTTGGTCAGGCCCCCGCCGGATTGGATTTGCGCAGCAGTTTGCCAAACAAAACGAAAACAGCAGTTGGAAGTCGAAGCGGGCAGATCGAACTCTCAATGCTCTCTCTGAGCCCCTGACCTAGGAAGCTTGCATACATATGTATGTGAATCATTCGTGCTTGTATCCAAAGATTAGCTCAAGCTTAAAAGCTCTCTCTATACTCTGCCTGCTGAACGAACCCCGCGCAGCACCCACCGCCAGCCATACTACACGCCTCCTCCGGCGTAGTAGTAGTTGCTGCGTAGTAGCCAAGCGAGAGAGCTGAGCCGGTCCTCGCCCTGCCGCTCCCTGCCGCTCCGAGCCAACCGCCAACCGCCCACTCACGACTGGCAGAAAGACAGAGTACTTAAAGTTTCCAACTGCTCCGACCGTTTGGAGTGTGTCTGTGCAGCGCCGAGAGTGTGTGTAGGTAAACCAATTGTACAAATATAGAGATTTGCGTTTTGCAATTGTCGACTTTGACACACACGTTTCAGCCAGCCTGCACGAGGGAGAGAGACAGCCAGGGAGTAAGAGTGGGAGTTGATGTGGAAGTGGGGATATCGGGTATCAGCATTTCACCCAAAAACTTTTCTTTATCGCATTTATGGAATTTGCAGCGAACCGGAAGTTCGTTTACCTTTCGAAAGTTGCCGCACAAACTAAAGCGGAGCGCTCGCTCCGAAGAGTTCCGTTCCAGCAAAGAGAGTGCTTGAAGAGAGCTTTCGCAGCAGCTGTAAATGGCAGTGATCTCTCTTGCTCTCTCTCTCTCTCCCGCAGCCGCTCTCTTTGAGCAGCAAACGAACTTGACATACTGACGCAGTTTTTGCTGTTCATTCGGTTAGCTAGCGGGGGACGGATGGAGAGCTCATTGATCGTACGGCTCTCTGCGCCAACGGTTAAGCGTCGACAGAGCTGCAGCTGCAACGCAAGCAGCGGCGCTTTTTGTGTGCCGTTTGATTTATTTGCCGTTTGCACTTGAATATCCTCTCCGCTCTGCTCTGCTCTGCTCTGCACTGTTCTCATCTGCTGTCTGCTGTTTTCTCTCTCACTCTGTTTCTCTCTTTCTTTCCAGCTGCCTGCAACTTGTTTAACTGCACTTGTCTGCTGCTGCTGGAAATTACAGTTAAGCGCGGCCGTTAATCGCTTGCTCGCGCGGTCCATGTGCTAGTCTCTAGTCCCAAGTCTGTCTGGCGGCGCTCGGAAGGCTGCCCGTTGCCCTCTATCTCATCGCGGACATCAAATTAAAGTGTGGCCATGCTCACCAGCCAATGTGACGTCATTCGCATACAGAGTGGCTGCACAACAACTTATGGATGTCAAGCCCCCCCTCAATCCACTCGATATCCACTCGCAGCACATAAAGACAAGCGAAGAGAACGCGACTCGACCAGGAATTACCCTGTACCCAGTTCCTCTTAGGCTTGGCAACAGGCGTTTAGGCCTGCCAGCGGTCCAACGCGAAGGCGGATATACCCCTGCAATTATCGGGTATACAAAATAAAAAAAAGAATAGAGCAAGAAGAAGCATCCCTCAAAGAGGGAGAGTGGGAGTGGATCTCGGCCATAATTTACAGTTTTTAACGACAACATTTACCGCAGCCTGTCTGTGGCACTACCCACCAAATACACACAAAGGAAGTGCGTGCCATGCCACAGTCGCTGCACCCCCGTGCAACGCCCCCGCTAGTGCGTTTCGCGGGCAGCAGTGGACACATTGTTGTGTTAATTAAATGTCATACGTGAGAAAATTGGCGCCATATTGGATTTTATCTGTGGCGAGGCTGGCCAGCAGGAGCAGCAGCAACGGAGGAGCAGTGGCAGTGTGATCGGAGTGGAGCAACTTTTGCATGCAGTCGGCAGTCCCCGTGCTTATCTGACTTTGGCTTTTGGCAAATTAATGAGCCACCTTCTGGATGGGACACACAGAACCCTTTGCCTGAACTTGCTCCCCCAATCGCCCCAATCGGAGCCACCTCCTGCTGCTGCTGCCGCTGCTGCTGCTGTTGGCTTGTTTCGTCCTGCGCCTTGTGGCCGGGCCAGCCAACTTATAAGTAAAACATGTAATTTCAATTTTGTGGCTCTTGTTCTTTCCTTTTGTGGTTGTTGCTCCAGGAGTTGTTGTTGCAGCACATCACGTATGCAGCGCAGGTTTTTTCGCCGCTTATTTTTGTTGTTGCTGTTGTGGCTGCCACTTTTTGCGGCAGCAACCGAACGACGAACAACGAACAACGAACGTCGACAACGAAAATTGAAGTTGATAATAATGCAGTGCGATTTCTTTTGCGGCTCCCGCTCATGATGTAAGCAAACAGCAGGAGAGAAAGCAGCGCAGGGTCGGGCAGGGCAGGGCAGGGCAGGGCGGGAGGCGTGGCAGCGTTGGCGGCTGCAGTTCATATGTCAAATTTTTGGCACATGTCCAACAGAGAAAAACAACAACAAAAACAACGTGTAGGAAGAAGGGTTGAGGGCGGACGGGCGAGCCGCGGAGCGGGCCGCAAAAACAGGGCGGCAGACTCGTAAAAATCAACGAGCAGCGGCATAAAGGGCAAGGGGTGGCAAGGGGCAAGAGGCATGGCTGGCAAGGGGTGGACTGCCTCCGCGTTCTGGGTGAGTGTTGGAAAACGGCGGCACTTAGACAGAGCCAAAAGAGGAGCAGGAGGCATAACAGGCCAAAACAAATGGACAAAATAGATCCCTCGCGCTGCCCTCTTCCCTCTTTCAACATCTGCCCCTCCCTCATCTATCGCCACTTTCAATCTTGCTCTCCCGCTCTCCTCCATTTTGGCTTTGGCTTTGGCTTTGGGTCTGCCTTTGGTGATGCAACGGAAGCGGATGTTCGTATTTGCACTTTTGCATTTTCGCTAAATGCGCAATTTTGTTATGCGCCACTGGCTAACGGGCCAGGCCAGGCCAGGCCACGCCCACCTGAACGCCCACAGCCTTTCCACCTACACTACAGCCACACAGCTGTCTCATTTTTTTGGACAGCTCGCCGAATGCGGCAGCGTATGTGTAATACTTTTTTGGGCTTGGGGGACGCGCCAGAAAACGGGCACGGAGACGGAAAGGTCTGCTGGAGCTGTGCTGTTGTTTTTTGTCGATTTCAAGTATTTTTCTAATTAGTTGAAAGCCCAACAAGCTGCCAAATCGCAAGACCAACCGACAGACTGACAGCATCACAGACTGACGAACTGGCGAACTGACTGATTGACAAACGAGTGTTGTCGGATTGTCAAAAGTTTTTATCGCTCGAAGAGACGACGACGACGCCGACGACGATGATGATGCAAGTCTTTAGGCTAATGAACGAGTCTGATGAATAGAGCAGAAAGGCCGGGAAACAGGGAGAGCAAAAGACATAAAGATGAAGAAAACGAAACTTAGACAAAATGCAAAAGTTTGCCTTCGCCTATAATCAAATTGCATTTTGTGCAATCAACGCATAGACATACATACATACATATATCTATATATCTATATATAGATGAAGAAGTCGAAAGACAGAGCAGGGCAGGAGCCACAGAGAGAGAGAGCGAGAGCGACAGAGGACCCAGAGAATATGACAAAAATTTAAAATGAAATACAAACGTTCTGGGTGAATGGCTTGGACATGGACTTAAACCGGAAGCGGAAACGTAAACATTACTTTCAATATTTGGGGCCCAAAGTGGCTGGCAGTGCCATCCAACCAGGGGAAGAGGCGTGGCGGGGCGGAGTCCTGTGCAATGAGCGTATGAAAGCTGGGCCAGGTCCTGTGTCCGGGCCCTGTCCATTCCTGCCATGGCATGTCCTGTCAGGCCGCAAACGCAAACTGCATACCAAATGCGTGTGTCGCAAAAAAAGGCGAAGAGAAAGGGTAGCAAACGGAGAGGCAGGGCGGGCAGCTGGCCTGGCCAGAGGGTATGGCAGTTGGGCAATCTTTTTGCTGGACATTACAATAAATCTAAAATAAATATACAACAAACGAAGGAACTCAAGGATAGGACACGACAGCCCCAAACGAGGTGAGGCAGGGGCAGGGGCAGAAACAGAAAGGAGGATACGTTCGGGCACGGAAAATGACTTTTGGAAGTTGCTTAGTTCTTATTTTTATTCCTTTTGCAACTCATTTCCTCGGGGGCCTCCTTCGAAATTAGGTGCAAAATGAGCACACAAAATAAATTTTCAATTGCAACTCCCCCCCTCTCTGCACACCGCATGACGCCATTACCAGCAAAAGGCGAAACAACAGGGCCATAATAATGGACGCTGCAGTGGAGAGCAGAGTGGAGAGTGGAGGGATTACGCCTAACGATTTCCCCCATTTAAACAGAATGAAAGGCAACTTAAAGAGCATCCAATGGGTGGAAAAAAGGTATACCTGCCAGCCCCACCCGCCAGGTGAAGGCCTCACCTTACCAGTACTGAAGTTCAGCTGCTCCTCAGGTGCTGGCATAATTGTTTATCGAAATATGAAGCCCAAATAGGCACTGCCTGGCCGCCCAAGCAGCGCTCCCAACCACCCCATGCGTGGCATGCAACGCACACGACCGAGGACAGAGACATCTTTACGGCTGCACACACAATTTATGCGTGTTTAGTGCATGGAAATGCATAAACCAGAATCAGCATCCAGAATCCACAATCCAGAGTATTCCCCCTGCCAGTGTGTGCGTCGTGTGTGTCGTGTGTGATTGTGGGAGCTCCGGCAGGCAAGGGATGCGGCAGGGCGGCAGGACCTGGCAGCCAGCAGCCACAAGCCCAGGCCCAGGCCCAGGACTTGCAGTGTAAATGCGTTAATCTGCAGTTTTGGCAGCAAGCGCCCTGAAACCTGAAACCTGAAACCTGGTAACAAAACAATTAAAACAATATGCAATTTTGATATGTTTATTTGTTGCAGCTTGTCTGCCTCTCGGGGGAAACCGGAGGACGGCGCCGAGGCCAAGGCGGGGCAGGGACAAGGGAGGGCCAACTGCAGTTAGATTACATTAGAGGTTAGTCCTCCTTGCCGCCCCCAACGCTCAGGATTCAGACTTCAGGATTGTGTAATTGCATTCAGTTTGGGGGCCCCGGCTGTCGGTGCAGCTCTCCTGCTCAAATGGGAAACGGCAGGAAGGGGAATGATGCTTGCTGGATGGTTATGTGACATAATGTTTAGCTCAGAGAATTCTTTGGACAAAGATGATGGCACAGTGGAACCACTGGAACCGCATCAGCCTCTGCCAAGTATCTGAGGAGCCTGGAAGCAGCTGTTCCCACTGTACGGCTGTACGGCTGAAGCCTTGGCAGTTTTCAAATGGAATTAAATTAGGAAACCGCTGACCGAATGCAGCAGAAGCTTTTTAATGCTCCCCTCCCCTCCCCTCTCGCTTGCCCTCTCCCAATCCTTGAGCCAATACGAATTGTCAACAAATTATCTGCCCCTTTGTCCATGCTGCTGATTGCAACTGCAGCAATTTCCAGATTTTCAAACTATTTTCCACATCATTTTTGTGGTTTGCTGCACAGGCCCCCTTTCCATCCAGCCGCGCCCTGCCACGCCCACCCATCAGCAGGGATTATCGACCGATAAATTTGATTAACTTTCGGACATTTGATGCACCACTCACTCTGACGAGGACGGCAACAACGGCAGAGGTGACGGCGGGATCGACTGCGGTCGGTGGTGCGCTGGTTAATTGTGGTTTGGCCGCCGCCGCCGTCTCATCCTTGCGGCTCCTGCGGCCTGGCCGGTTGGCATTTCTGACTTTTACGGCTTGATTACATTACGCGCAGCATAGGGTTACATAACCCTGCTCGGCTCCGATCCCAGCACTGACAAGTGGCCAGAGTTTCATCCGGCTACGCCCAGAAGTATGCTACAAGTTCGTCTTTGCTTGTGGCAAGCTGTTGCCTGGTGCCCCCAGTCCAGTCCTGCTTAGTCTCCTGCCCACCGAAATCCGTGGATCCCCTGCCCTGCATCGCCTGCCACTCTTGTTGGCAATTTAACAAACATATCCGCATTAAGGTTAAAAACTTTTAATTGTTTGCTTGTTGCGAGACACTCTGCCACACAGGGACGTAGTCCAAGGGTCGCAGCTGCCACTTGCCAGCTGCCCGAGGCAGCACAAAGAGGTGCAAAGCGGCAGGGGCAGGGGCAGGGGCAGGGGCTGGGCCTGGGGCAAAGCACCGCACTAATTAAAATTCGCGAGCATTTCGCGTTGGTCAACCGAAAGGCCGAAACGGCAACAAGAACCGCTTTTCGCCCAAATGGTGTTTCTTTTTGGGGTTTTTCCAGGGCAGTGCGAAGAGGCAGAGGCCCAAATGCCCAGCAGAATTTTTCTTTCTTTTCCGCCTGCTTTTTCGTTGGTTTTTTCTTTTTCTGTTTTGTTTTGTTTTGGGCTTGTTATTAATTTTGCTCTTTTTTTTGTAGAGTTTTTGTTTGGACTTGTGGGTAACTTGGACCCCGCTCAGCCGCTGCTCCGCACTGTGTGCTGTGTACTTTTTGCATGCGACTTGTATGTCACTGCCGTGTGATTGTTGCTGTTGCTGCAGCCGCATTCTAATGAAGTTTACCCACAGCAATTGTGTTTAGGAAACGTGCCTTGGCCTGCGTTTAAACGATTTTTTGTCAACGCGCGCACAAAAATGGCTAAGACCAAAAGGGCTGCAGGGACAGAGACAGGAACAGCGATGGGTATAGCAATAGGGAGAGAGAGGGGGAGAGGAAGAGATCTTTGTTTGCTTTTGTTGTTGCTGTACTTGTCGTTGTAGTTGTTTGTCCTGCTGCTATTGCCGCCGTACTGTGTGCCTGTTTGGACTTTTCCGAGCAGAAAGTTGCTTTTGAGTTTATTTCTTGTTGTCGCAAGCGGAATTTTTTTTGTTGGTTGCTGCCCTGCTCGACCTCTTCTGCTTGATTTAATAGAACTTAAAGCTGCCAAGCGGCGACACATTTGCCAACTGGCCGTAAAACAGCCGCAGCCACAGCCACAGCCACAGGCGGCGTGTCCTTTGGCTGCTTTATGTGCGACAATAAACATGAAGAGAGCCATAAATGCTTTTTCTCTCCTTTTCCAGCCGATTCGCTGGAAAAAAGGCTTCAAATCAAATAAAACAACCAGCGGAGACTAGGGCCCAAAAAAGGGTCGAACAGCGGAGCACCCTAACCCCTTGAACTATAACAAATAAAGCATAGAGATTCCTTGTCTAGCAGAGCTGTACCCAAGTACGAAGTGGAAGCAATGTCACAGCTACCCTGCGTCTTGCAGCGCTGCCACGCACTGTACCAGTTCAAGAGGCAAAAAGTGGAAACATGACAAAAACCCAATAAAGTGTAAGTAACGACAATGGGAAAACGAAAACGAATGGGATAGCCATGGGGGGGAGGGGATGTGCTGTATACAACGCGGAAATAGACACCAAAATATTGGCAGCTTGTTTAAGCTTTTTGGCCATTTGGCATTTGGCATTGTTGTGGTGGGGTCCTGCCCTGCCCTCTGCAAAAATGTTGCGGTTAACAACACAGTGGTCAACCGCAAGTGTTGCCTGGCAGAGAGTCGAGGAGGCGGGCACAAAAAGTTTCATTTATTAAAAAGTTTGTCACGCGTGTATGATGCTGCCTTCTGTTCTGCTTGCTCGTGGGTTTTGCTGGGCAGCATTTTTGTAATGAGTGGCAATTTTTCACGTGTTTGCCATGCCAATTGGCCTGCTCTGGCATCGGCTCTGACTCTGTGCAATTAGTAAGCAGTTGGCCTGCAACTCATTTGCTGTTTACACAGCAAAAGACAATTTATCTTGCCATAACGCGAAATTGTCGCGCCCCTACTGCGACACTCGCGCGAGAGTAGGCAGCATTCAATGGAAACATGCCGCAAGTTCATAAATTCACTCCGCAATCTTCACAGCCCTGGTCCACCTCCCCCTGCTGTGGCAACTCAGCTGTAAATTTGGTGGCGCGCATGTGATTTATAAAAATGTTGATTGGAATTTTCGAGCGTCACAGCCGGGAACGGGCAAGTGAGTATCGATAGCGCAGCTTCTGTGGCGCCCCCGATGAAGCACGATTTTTCATAATTTTTTTTTATGCTTTTTAATGTTGTTGCTGTTGCTGCCACGCATCCGGAGCAGTCAGCAGCTGAGTCCATGCACTGCGGCGTATGAGTAATATTTGTTATTTATGCAAATGAAGTTGGTGGAAGTGCCCCGGGAATGGGCTTTAAATGGTTAAACGTGGTACTGGGGCAGAGGCAGCAGCAGCAGCAGCACTTAAAGACTTCCGTTTGGCATTCGTGTGCTTCAAACACGCCGCTGTCAAACGCCGAAACATCAAAAGGCCAACTGCAATAAATTGCATAAGTGACAAAATGCATTTGCTGCCAGTCGACAGGCGACTTGCAGCATTGGAACAACACCAGAAACAACTGACCATTTTATTTCGGAATGGGGAGAACTGCTTCTGTGTCTGAGGCAAGCAGTTGGCAACTTTTTCCTGCAAGTTCTTGCTCCTGCGCCTGTTGGGACACCGACACTGCCACTGCCACTGGCCATGGCTTGTTGCTTTGTTTTTTGCGCCTTTAGTTATGTGCTGCAGATGCACTAAAAAATGCCAAAGTAAACACGAAACGAAACGAAACTAAACGAAAGGAAGGCAAAGCAAAGCAAAGAAAAGGGTTGCCCCCCTGCCACTGCCACCCACCGGTCTCTGGTACTGGTGCTGCTCCTGCGACTTTGCTACGTGCAACATGCGCCACGCAAATGGAACAACTGCAACTCCTTGCTGCATGCGAAATTGGCGGCGTATCTGCAGCGTTAAGTGGGTCGTCGCCCAACAGGACAACACTCCACTCCACTCCACTCGTCTCTACTCCACTCGACTGTACTCCAGTGCACTTCCCTGACACGAGCCGCGTCCTCAGGCCCAGCCGGCCAAGTCAGGCGTTAAGGATACACGCAGCCAGCAGGAGTGGGGGCAGAAGGGCAGGGCGAGCATGACACTGGAGGCCAACTTCCGGGCCGATGTTGTCCATTACCAAAAAACTAGTTCCGCGCCCCCACCAAGGACTTGCCGCAACGATTTATCAAGCGAGACGCAGACGAAGGCAGCCAGCAAATTGATTATGCTAATTACAGCCAGCCGAAGGCCATATCCGACCCATCATTGGGTCTGTGCAGGACTGAGTAGACTGTAGAGGGCATCCAGCCTGGGGAGAACTATGCTGAAAGTCGCTGGACTGCGGGCAGGGCATGCAAGCTGCGGCTTGGCCCTTGCGGTGCCACTCTTCTCCCTGGCGAGCCACCTATTAAGGACAGTTAATGATTCCCATTATGCAATGACAACTTGGAGGGAATGCCCAGCCTTCCAACAACTGCCACCTACAGCCAGCCAGTGCTCCGGTGCCCGTTCCTTCCCCTTGGCCAAGATGGAAAAACAAAGCGGGATGGAAAACTGTAGAGCAACATTTAATTTACATATAGCTAAGGAATCGGGCATCGTTGTCGTGGTCGTGGCTGTTTCTGGCTGTCAGAGAATGTGCTGACAGTTCGCAAGTCAGTCGGCGGAGGCAGCAGCAGAACAGGCGCCGCACGGCACGAGGGTGGAGACCGTCAATTGTTTACTTGCCAGAGATGATGACAGCAGTTTTGTTTAATTTCAGTTTTAGTTTAGCCATCGCTCTCCCTTTGCTGTCCTTTCCATTGCCACTGTCCTCCCTTCAGCCGCTGGCAAATAAAACAATTTATAGGCTGGTTGCAGGCGCAGGCTGGGACAGGGGGCCAGTGGGGCAAACAGGCAAGGGACTGGGCAAATTAAAAATTTTTGCACAAATATAAAAATCGGCAAAAGTTTTTGTCGCTGTTGCTGTCGCTGCTGCTGCTGCTGCATGGCACCAAAAAATGTTGTCAACTTTTATTATAACTTTTTATTTGTTGCTGCCACTGCCGCTGCTACTGCCCCTGCTGCTGTTGCTGTTGCTGCAACGCTGACACTTAATTGATGGTGGCAAGCCGTGATTGGTGCCAACGGGCGCTTAGCGCTGGACGGGGCGAGCGGGCAGGCCAACAGGCGAAGCTATCAAATGGAATTGGCGCGAAAATCGTTTTAGCAATTGCAGTTTTAGTCAGTTTGGCCCGCCATTAAAGCAGACCAACAACAGCCGCAGCAGAAGCGCAAATTGAAAGATAAATTGGCGGGGCAATGCGTTCATGCCGCTGCTTGGGTCCTACTTTTATTGAAACAGTGCATCAACATGGCCGAAACGAATCCATCGAATGCGAAGTATGTACCGCTGGCATTGCTCATACGCAGAGTGGGCCTCCGTCTCACTTAAGTCTGAATCAAAAGCAGCAGCAAAGAAACGGAAGGCACGAAAGACAGCGCGTAAATCAAGCTGGACAATCGGAGCAGCTGGCGGCTCCGCTTTCCTTTTAAATTATGTTATCATTGAGCTGAATGCAATTAAGGGCGATGGGCCTTCGGTGTGTCAATCAACGGCAAATAAAGACAGGTAGAAGGCAGGCAGGCAGGCAGGAAGGCAGCCAGGAGCCAGGCTCAATGTTTAAGCAGATAATAAAGCAGACAAGAGAAGAGAAGAGAAGCCGAGTGGCTGCAGCAGAGATGGGGCACAGCACTCGGAGCTGCCGCACGCAGGAGCCGGAGCACGACCACGGACATGGGGCCTGAGCTGGGTTATCATTGCGGCGCGTAACCAACGACCCTCGCACTGAGGCACATTTTGCATATTGCCACACAGACACGAAGCGAGAGAGACAGAGATAGAGAGCGAGAGAGTGAGAGATAGAGGAAGGGAGGGAAGCCGCCTGGAGTGCACGAAATTGACTTTTGCCATTCTGCAATGCATTTATAGCTGCAGCTCCAGCTACTGCTGCTGCTTCTGCTGCTGCTGCTGCCTCTGATTCAGAATCAGATCCCACTGCCGTTGCAATTGCCACGAACACGACACATGGCGACAACTTGCAAGACAGCAGCCACAGCAGGCGGGGCGAGTGGGCTGAAAGTGGGAGGCAGAGGCAGAGGCAGATAGCTGCCCGCCTCACGCACTCGAGTGTAACGTGATAATTTGTCTGACGTTACGTTGATGCCGCCACCGCCTCGCCTCCGTCACGAGTGAGACAGAGATTGCCAGGGCAGGCCAGGACAGGCCAGGGCAGGGCAGGGCCAGGCTCGATTCGGCCTGGCTTGGCTGTGCTTGTTTTGGTTTGCCACTAGGTCCTTGGGTCCCACATCCGTCGTGCTGCTGGCTGCCGTCGCTGGCTGCCATTCAGCAATCTGTCACCTGAGTAACAATTATAGCTGCTGGCATTTTAAGTGTGCGATTGTAAGGGAATCACCGACTGCCTGCCCGCCCACCCGCCTTCCCGCCTGCCTGTGGATGCATCTGTGTGAAGGATCATCTCTTAGTTGGATACGTGTGTTCGTTAACTGTGCCACACTTGACTTGCCACTCACTGTTGCCTGGGCGCGGGAGGACCAGCAAGAGAGGCAGAGCGAGCGAGAGAGTGAGACATGCAGTGGGGCCCTGAAATCAATCAGCAGCCAGAACAAAAGTCAATCGCAATTGCAAATTGCTGTGAAAAGTTCCCGAATCGAAAATTGACTTTATTAAAAGTTTCCAAAAGGAGCGAAAGACGAGGGGAGGCAGCAGCTCAAAGGATAACTGCCGGGTATACATATTCATGCGGCCCACTGGGGATCTGGGGATCCAAGGAGTTCATCGGATTAGTCTGCAAGTGCGAGAACTATTGGAACGGCTCAAGCGAATTAACTCGCAGCCAAACATCCCAAATAAACAACTGCTGGCCCGAGAAATGCTGCCCCTAAATGTGGCAATCGATGGAGCTTGGAGCATTCCATTGAATGGCGATTAAATCAGAGGCCAGAGACAAGCGACAGCGGCCAGAAGAGAGCCATAGACAGCCACCAACGAGCGGCATAAATCAATTGGTTTTAATGCGAGACTCGGACACAGGACGAGATGAGGCTGAGGCTGAGGCTGCAACCGAAGCCAGAACGCGTTTTCGATCATAAATTATTATCTGGGAGGCAGGATGTGGGCTGGCGTCCAGCAGCGTCGGCTCCAAGGCTACACGAGCCAGCTCTGAGCCAGCTACAGCCATGACGACAAATTCCCGCTGCCCAAAAACCTAATTAAGCCAGGAGCCAGCGCGGGCAAGGGGCCACAGGATAGGCCAAACCGGTGCTGCCTCAGCCGGAAGTGTGGGGAGGCAGCCCCCCTGCAGCATTGCTGTTCCTGTTGCTGTTGCTGGTGTTGGCTGGTGTTTGCGCTCAAGTGTTGCTTTCGTGGTTAATGCTTAAGTAATTACAATGCCTGGCCAATTAACTATGCACAGGAGGTAGCCAGGGGCCAGGGGGTGTGGGTGTGGCTGTGGCTCGACCATTGTTACTCGCCCATAAGGCTAAAGCTGCTCTCTGATTCTCTCCGCTGCCGATTCTGTGGCCAGCTAATGAAGCCTCCTCGCATTAAGAACAACAACCTCTGTGCATGGCATGGGGCAACAACAATGGGATGCGCTGATGTGGCACAGCTTGCAGCTAATTATCACACTTGAGCGAAACTCCTGGCCAGCCTCCGATTCGGAGCCAGCGGCAGTGACAGGCGCAGCGCATAGGAGTTTGCAGGAATTTATGGATGGCCTGCATGGCTTGTGGCATGCCAGGGAACAGGATATGACTCTGCCAGCGAGCCATGACCGGCGTGGCTGCCACAGGTAACGGACTAGCTGCCCCACAGCATGCATACTTAGAGGAGCATTCATTAGTTTCGATCTGTCGCCCGATTTGCCATGGGAATTGATGTTATGAACTCAGCGATCGATCGCTGCTGCCGCCGTTGATTGATTGACACTCGGCGTGAGCTTCATGCCGAAGTGTTCCGGCTGCCCCCAGGCTCCAGTCCAGGCCAGGCCAGGCCAGCCAGCCAGCCAAAGACTTGGCCACAGACTTACTGGCGCTGCGAGAGCTGCCCATGATTATTTCCCAGGCACATCGCACATCAGCAGCCCCTCAGCTCTATACCCTCTCCAACCGACTCGGTGTTGGGTGTCTCCCCCTCTCGTGCCAAATGGGTAGGACTTTCCCGTTGTACGGCAGCTGTCAAGGAAGTTTTTCCGCATATCCGCCGCCGCCTCCTTGCTGCTGTGCTCCGATGGCCCCTCACTTGGTCAAGGGTATTCAGGTTTCGTCCTTGAGGGCCTGGCCCCGGTCTCTGCTTATTCTTGATGTTCCCAAGAACTGTTGTTGTTTGTGCCACCCCCCCGCTCCGCCTTGGCCGCACCACATAAGCCACTTAAGTTTTTGTGGAACACGCGCCTCGGCCGCAATTTAGCGCCAAGTTTTTTCGGGGCGTCATCGATGCCGAAGCGTCTGCCAAACGCATTTGCCAGAGTAGCGGAGTGGAGTGGGGAGAGGGGAAAGCGACAGCGAAGGGCGCTGCATACTTTAAGGAAGTTCTGGCAAGACAGCCATGGCCCATAAATTGTTGGGGCTGCAAAGCGGCTTAAACGAATTGCCGCAACCCGCAACAACTTGGCGGGGCTTGGCTGGGCTTGGCCCGCGTTTTTGCCACTGCATCTTCCTACGAGCTGGCCGTTCGGGCCCACCCACCCTGGGGCAGCCGCAGCCCCCTTCTCTCTTCATTACCAGCGCCGCTCTGCAACTTCCACCCCGCTGCCTGCGGCAAGTTTCAGTTGCTCTCGAGTTTTGCGCAATTTATAAATAGTTTGTTTAGTTTTAAAGTTTTCCGCGCCCCGCACACTCCCCGGACAGTGCTCCCGTGCTCGCTGCTCTCCGCCGATGCCGCTTAGGCATTATCTGCTGACTGCCGCAAAGTATTCTTTAAAGTTTTGATACTTTGCGCGATGTGTACAAGTATATAGAAGAACGCCCCCCCCCAGCAGTGGAAGACGAACAAAGGAATTTATTGGCAAATTAGATTTGGCGCAGAAATGTACGCAACGCGCGAGGTAATTTATGGCCGGGCCCCCGTCTGCTTATGGCTGTCTTTGATAGTGTAAAGTTGGGCAGAGTGGAACCGGAAGTGGCTGTGATATGGGGATAAGGTTGCTGCACTTCATCGGGCATAATTGCGGCTACTGGGCAGAAAGCAAGTGAATCTCAAAGAGAGTCGGCAGAACAACGACCGGAGCCGGCCGGGATGAATGCTGCAGAAATATCTGAAATATTTCCCCAGCGCCGGCAAACTATGCAATTGCAAAATGTTCAATGAGGCATTCGAGGCATTCTAGCTGCTCTTCCCCCCTCCTTTCTCACCCCGCGCCCATTGCTGATGGTTCAACGCAGAGCGAGAGACAGCGTTTGACAAATCTGACAACGCGACTAAGCGACGCCTGGCCTGGCCCTGCCCTGCCCTGCCACTGGCACTGGGAAGTGGCATGCTTTTAGCATATTTTACATGCCAATCTCTGGGGCACTGCGACTGCAGTCGGAGCCAGTGGTGGGGCAGGGCAGGGCGCGGGCTGCGGCAGGGTGGCAATGACTGCATTTGTGCAAGTCGTAAGTAAAACTTTTCTCACGCAAAACGCAAAACGCAACTCGCAGAGTAAACACAGTCGAAAACTAAGTTTTCCCCAACGAAGGGCGCAATGGAGGGGGCAGTGGTGGGGAGTGGAAAGTGGGGGGAAAAGCGTGGCAAGGCTTTCGGGGTCTTTCTGGGTCTTTCTGGGTCTTTCTGGGTCTTGCGCTCAATTTGCGCATTTTTTGCGCGCAATTACTCAGCGAAGGCTTAAAGTGCAGCCGCTGCCGCTGCTGCTGCTGCTGCTTCTGTCTCTGTGCTATCCCTGGCTTGCCACGTTACCCCTCCGCCCTGCTGGCTGCCAGCGTACCAAGCAACCAGCCAAGACGACAGGCAAGTGAGCCCCGGCTTTGGCACTGGCTTGGCTTCGCCCCACCCTGCGCCGCCAAAAGCCGCCTGAAAGGTGCAAAAAGTAACTGCCTTAAGCGGCTTTCGGCCTGCCCTTGTCTGTGTCTGCCCTCCCTTGTCACCTGCATCATTTTTTATGCCCCGCCACGGGGCAGCATTGTTGACAGTTGTCACATGGCGTATGCGTAATTTTTGGCGCAGCGGCAAAACTTTGACAGGGACAAAGACTCGAGTTTGCATTTGCATTAACTGCTTTTTAATTGCCTGCCAGCGCCCGGCCCTTGGCCACATAAATCTTGCCAGAAAACACACACGCACACACACACACGAACATGTGTGGCATGCCACTTGTCTTCCACTGCCACTTATTCGGGGCATCCTTTGCTCTGCTCCCGTTCTGCGGCGGGCACTCAACAGCTTGTCAAATCGACTTTTAATCTGCTGCATATGGCCAAGACCCAACTGACCGACACTAAGACCCACAGGCAGCATCCAGCACCCACCCACACGTCCTGCTGCTGTGACAAATGCCGCACGTTCATTAGAGTGAGTGAGGGAGGGAGGAAAGACAGGGCAGAAACGCTGAGCTACGCATTTTTGCTGCCTTCTTTGCTGCCTCTTGGACAAAGGTTTGTGGAACTGTGACTCCCGTCCAAGCAGCTCTGACTCATTGTCCAGCAGCCTGGCTGCAGCCGCAGGTACAGCAGCGGAGTACGCGCCGCACTTAATGCTCATGGCCTTTCCGGTCAATCAACCCGTGCATGTGTGATCAAACGCCGCTTCCTGAACACATCAATTGGCATTGCCTTCCGTTCGCCAAACGATCCACTCCGAGACATCCCATTCAGCGACAAACGAGAGACGGAGCGAAGGAAATTACAGGCGACACACGACTCAAAGGAGAGCTGCTGCCTGGCGGGGCTGGCCAAATTTATGCGCTTGTTTATTTGGACTGGAGCACGGAGCAGGGCGGCCAGGGAGCAGGGCAGCCAGGCAGGACTATTCATTTAACGTTTTATTTATGGCGCATTTCATTGCGGCCAACGGCTTGTCAAGTAGCGGCCGGAGTCCTTAGTACTTAGTCCTTTCTCTGGCTAATGGATTGCGGCACACAAATCTTAAAAATTACCCGTGAAACTTTGAAATTAGCCAAACAGAAGCCAAGCACGGCCAAAACAGTCGGCACTGAGACTGCCTGGCAGCCGACTCCGGCGCGCGTCCCGGCTAATTTGTAGTTTGAATTTTGATCAAAGGCCAACTGCAGACAGCAGCCGAATCGGACGGGGCTGATTGGCTCTTGGCCGGGTCCTTGAGCCGTGCGCCCTGAGCCGTGCTGCTGCACATGTCGCTGGCAATTTCGTGCCCCGCAAATTGTTTGTATTTAAAGTTCAAACACTAATTGAAGGCCAGCCCCGAGCAGAGTTTGACTTGGCACGCCCCAGTGGCCAGGGCATCGCTGGGAGAGAGCGGATTAACCCTGGCAAATAAATGCACAAACCATCGGCCGATCCAGACAGATCGGCTCAGACCCAATGCCTGACAGGCTACACAACTTTTGCAAGCCCCAAATCGCAAAATCCCAGGCATATAAAAACAGTGCAGGACCCGGGAGGGGGTGGGGGGACACCACTGCGAATAAGTAACGTAAGAGTCCCCGCACACACACAGACACACATCCGCATGGCCGGAACGTAGCGTAAAACGTAAAATATTCCTGAATGCAATTCCCATGCAAACCACACACACAGACACATGCAAGCCAGTGCCACAGTAAGCATGTGTGTGTGTTTGAGTGTGTGTGTGTGTGTGTGTGGGAAAAAGTCAAACTACAGCATTGCGGATGTTTCAGGACATTCAACTGCACTTTGACCCATATTCCATTCCATTCTGTTGCAAATACGAGTAGCTCGCTGCAGCAGCAGCAGCACAGAAGGAGGAGAAGGAGCAGCAGAAGTAGAGGCGCTGCAGCAGCAGGGCACCACACCTCATCCCCCCCGACCCCCCACCACCACGCCCTTGGAGCAACCACAGCTGTGGAGCTGTTGGCAGGCTCAGGCGGCGACTGCCGCACGTGCAGGCCATGCAAGGCGATTTGGGTTTGAGTTATGTCCCGCTGCCGCCGCATCAGAAGCCCTGGGAAAGCACTCGCACCTTGGATGCCAGAGACTGGGAACGGGCTGGCTCCTCCTAATCCCGGCAATAAGTAAACGCCATGTGATTTGGCCCCACCCAGAGCCCCAGCCCCAGCCCCACATGGCCAAGGCTAGCAAAATACTTGGCTGACACTTTAACAGGGTTACCCCAGGCAGTGTCCCCAGAATCTGCAGCATTTTTCGCATGCTAAATATCATTTGATGGCTAAAATTTTGGATTTATGGCCGAGCACAGCAGATCCAAGCAGATGCCTGACCTACGCATGCAAATAGTCAACAAATCTCCGCACAAAGCTAAACAGAGTGGAATGAGAAGCGAGTGCTCACAGGAAGAGGCAACTTCAAGCATTTAGCCAGCCACCTGAACTGCAGCCCCCAGCGGAGGCCACTGCAGCCATTTCTGGGGGCACTTTGCGAAACAAACAAAATCATATTTCATCAAACAAAAGGGCGAAACGACCAAAACGGATGGCAATAAAATAAGAGCCAAGAGCCCGAGACCCCAGACCCCAGAAGCCAGCAGCCAGAACGAAGTCGAGAGCGAGACCGGAAGAGATAAAGCATTGCTCATTGGCTCGCACGCAGGCGACAAACGCTGACCAGACCTGGCCACCATTAGAGGTACGGTTGTGGCACGGATGGCTCTGCGGCGCGAGGGGCACGGCCAGGAGACACACATTACAATTTGGCAGCCGGCGCAGTTGTCGAGCACATCCGCAATGCAAGGTAATAAACCAAAAAATACGTCCACAAAGAGGCCAAAAACCAAACCCTCAGAGAGCGGGAGCAGCACCAGCAGTGGGGGATCCACATACGTGACAGGTAAACGAGGTAATTTTAATTATGGCCACATTGGAGCCGTGCCATACCGCGCCGTGTCCAATCGATGTCGATGTCTTTCTTGGTTCATCAGCATGCCGCCGGCGTGTGCGTCTGCGGAGTGCTCAACATGATGAGGCTGCCCCCACGCCCACTCCCCCCTCCAGGGCCGTTATGGATGCGCGCCAATTGCGAATGGAAGGGCCCAGCACTCGGCCGACCACTGGGTCCGCTCCGGCTGTGTTTGCCTCTTAGCCAAATTACATAAATTAGCCGCGGCCTTTTTTGGCTCGTCTCGTCTCCGTTTTCGGTGTTTCAGTTTTTTGGCCTTTCAGTTTTTCAGCCCAAATCAGCACTCGCCAAATCAAAGCTGCAAAATTTAATGGACTCCTGTGTGAGAGATGTGAAAAGGACGCACTGCCCAGCGGTGGAGAGTGGACATGGGGCCGCTCATGGGGCGCGAGTACGAGGGGAGTACGTGCTATTTTTGAGGCTGCCCCGAAATGTGCGGCCGCCAAATGTTTAGTCCAGCTGCAGCACGGGGGGTGGGTACACGACGCACAGTGGGCGGACAGCACGGGACGCTGCGAGTGATGGATGAATCCCACCTGGTGGGACGGGGAGCACGGCCACGGATCCGCCATTTGGATTTTTTGCCACAGCCACATTACTATTACCGATTTCATTAGAAGCCATGTGCCTCTGTTGTTGGCGCTTGGGTGGTGTGTTTCCCTTTTTATACCCGTACTCAAAAAAGAGTTAAGGGGTATATTAGATTTGTGCTAAAAGTGGATGTGTGTAACACAGAGAAGGAAAATTTTCCGACCCCATAAAGTATATATATTCTTGATCAGCATCAATAGCCGAGTCTCTGTCTGTCTGTCTGTCTGTCCGTCTGTCCGTCTGTCCGTCTTGTTTGACGCCTGGATCTCAGAGACTATAAAAGCTAGGGCAACCAAA
This sequence comes from Drosophila ambigua, assembly GCA_018150905.1. Taxonomy (NCBI): domain Eukaryota; kingdom Metazoa; phylum Arthropoda; class Insecta; order Diptera; family Drosophilidae; genus Drosophila; species Drosophila ambigua. Next base: position 6,518,570 of record JAECWS010000001.1, on the reverse strand, counting down.
TTTGGTTTCTAGACTCATGTGATATCACACTGCTACAAGTGTATTTCAAAATTTCGCTCCGCCCCCTTCCGCCCCCACAAAGGACGAAAATCTGTGGCAGGCACATTTTTAAAGATACGAGAAAACTAAAAACGCAGTATCGTAGAAAATGCCTATATCTACCAGATTGCCGAATCTGAATCAGATCGGATCATAATCATAGCCAGAATGAAGAAATTAATTTTCAGTTGTTTCCCCCGCCCCCTCTTGCCGACAACCACGCTACTCATTCTCTTTCTCGCTCGCACACTCTGCCGCGTTCAGTGCGCGAGCAACCCCTAGCGGAGGAGATGTAGAATATGAATGGTACATCTATAATCTACATGTTAGATGTATTATATACATTGTAGATGTAGATGTAGATATCAAATGTAGCAAAAAAATGTAAAATGTAAAATTTTTTTTTTTAATTCTAAAATTCTAAAAAATTATGCTCAAAAATGTATATACTGACTGAGTACGGGTATAAGTAGAGTCGCGTCCCCAGAAGCGACTCACACGTTCCTTCTCGTTTTTTTCTGCCCTCTCCTCTTTTGGCGGTGCACCACTGCGTATACGTAATGTTGCATTTTTAGTGCCCATCGCAGTCGCCGTTGTCGTCGTCGTCGTCGTTGTCTGCGGCTGCTGTTGTACATTTTTGGTGCAGTTTGGGAATTGGTTGCCCCATCCTCAGCTCTTGACTGCCCCGCCGTAGCACTGCCCGTCCCCGTGCCCATCCCCGTCCCCACTGACTGTTCTGTTTGAATGTTTTGTGCATTTTTGCGCATACCTTTGGCATTTTGGCAAAGTCAAAGGTCGCCCCTCGCCCCGCCCTGCCCCTGCTTCAACCCCTTCTGACCATTTTCTTGTTGCGTTTCTTTTGCGGTAATAAAATGGAGCCACGGAGCCAGGTTGGTCCTGCTCCCAGTCCTGCTCCTGTGCAAAATATGGGCCCGGCTCGCTCGCACATCGCATCGAAAGAGGTAATTTAATTTATGATGCAGTAAAATTGAAAACCCTCCCGGGCATAGCACTGCAGAGGGCAGCGCAAGAAGAGGGTTGAAATGGCAGGGGGGGTACTCGTATCTTGTGCCTTTTGGTGACATGCTGCTCGGCAGACAGTGCGGCTGCAGAGGGCTGGCGAGGGCAGGTGACAGCCACAGATGCCCGACTGGTTGGCCGACTTAGAGGTGAGCGTAGATTTAGCATGGGAACGCATGATGGGCACGGGGAGATAGGGAGTACACTGAGCGAAGTGGGGGCTGAGCAGAGGCAGTGCCTACTCGCACGAGGGACGAGGGATTCTCTCAGTGCAGCTTTTGTCAACGCAGCAGTCCCCAAGGAGGCCATGCAGCAGGAGCCATCAGCCATCAGCCATCAAGCAGCAGGAGCAGCAGCAACGGCAGCCACCACTGGCATGAGGGAATATAGCCTATCATTCTGCAGGATAGCCCCGAAACAGGGAAGCGAAAGCCACAAAAACTACGGAAAACTGATAACACACTGCCCACAGCATCGCATTGCATCGCATCGCATCGGTTGCCACTGCTCCTGGTGTTTTTGTCTGATTTTTTTATGCTGCTGCTGCTGCTGCTGCATCTTCCGCCATGTGGCAGTGCATCCATCTGTGGCTCTGTGGATCCGTGGGACTGTGGCTGTGGCCCTCATGGCTTTGCATATTAAATATGCAACGGAGGCACGCGCAGAGCTCAGCTCAACCACGACAAGGCCATAAAGTACCTGGGACTGCCACGACAACGACAACGACAACACAACACACGCAGCAGCAGCAAAAGCAACAAAAATTGTGCCTATCGCAGGCGCCGTAAAAGAATTACGGGCTGGCAACGGACAGGACAGGAGTTCAGGCTGTGGCTGTGGCTGTGGCAGGAGCTGGTCCTCGAGCAGGACTCCACTGTAGATATGACGTGCATCCAATCATTTTAACGCAAATAAACCACAACAGATGGCGATGCGTGTGCCCCTTGTAAGTTGATGCACGAGTAAGCGCGAGAGCTGGCACAGTGCGGCGGGGGCTGTGGCAGAGCGAGCCACGGCGTGACAGACAAGCACAAGCGCTGGGCACATGGCTGCCACATGGCAGCTTATCGCAGCAGCAGCGGACCCGCTCCCTCTCGATGTCTGTACCCGTAAGATGGCCCTGGTTTATGCTCCTCGCAGCCTGCGGTCACTTGTGGCATGCACTCCGCGCCACCTCTCGCTCTTTGTTTGCGCTGCGGTTGTCCGGCGCCGCCTTGCAATTGGAATTTTTGTCGCATTTACCAAAGTGCAGCGGCAGCTTGTGGCAAGAGAGCTCTTCTGCTGCTGCTGCTTCTGCTGCAGATAAATCTCATGAAATAATTACACGTGTTACAGTAAATGCTGTTAAATTGCCCCATGCCCCTGCCCCACCAGCACACAGGAGCACTCCCGATGCCCGATGCCGGATGCGAAGGCGAAGCCCGGGCCATGTAAATGCATTCATGAATGAGTGGACTCTGCTGGCCATCCGTGGCACTGTGGACAGTGGACTGCATAAATGCCGACGAGGACGAACAGGATCTGCGAGTGTTTCAATTTACACACAGACGGGCTGGGGCAGGGCTGGTCCAGGGGTAGGGGGTAGCCGCAGGACTTATGCCCAATTGGGAAAATTATTTTGTGCCACTGCGGCAAAAAAAAAAAAGGGGAAGCGGGAGAATAAAAGCACCAAATATATGTGGAGCAGCGTGCACAAATATGGTCTGGGGGGGGACTGGGGCTGGGGCTGGGTTCCGTTCCGGGTTCATAATGGAAGAGTTCTCTCGCTGTTTTAAATACAAATTGAATATCAACAGCGTGGCGACTGCGGACAGGCGGCGGCTCATTAGCGGTCAGAGGCGGAGGCGAAAGTGCTGCAAAAGTGAGCTGCGAATGGGCAGCAAGAATGGAGCTGCTGCCTGCTGCATGCAGGCCACGCAATTGTCTGGCAAGTGTTAATTGCCATTTAGACTGCAGCGTCAATTTATGCATATTTATTTCGCTGTTGACAGACGGCCACAGCTCACTCTTCAACCGCAGAATGTTTGCAGTCAATGGATGCGCCGGATCAATGGATCCCACTCCAGTTGCGGGTTCATTTTTTTCGAGTTTTGGCGCAACGCCGCCGCAGCGAAGTAATCACATAAATCACGCAACGCGCTGCAGAGCGGAGAAGCCCAAATCCGAAATCGCGAATCGAGAGCGAGGCTGTAAAAGCGTCGCCGGCGCCCATTATGACTCGCAGATAAAACCCTCCGCCCGCCCGATGCATAGAAATAAAAAGCCAGCAACTGTGGCTGAAGCACTCACTGACTGCTTTATTAAGCATAATGCGGCCATAAAGCCATTCGAGCCAATCGAGCTAGTCGATCCGGCAGGATGCAGGGCTTCAGAGAGCTGGAGGAGATTTGAGGGCAGAACGGGGGCAGATGAGTACTCCGAGGGCTGAGTACGCGCAGCAAAAGGATTACGCCAAGGTATGGCCGGGCAGGCGGCCATGATTGATGGGGCATTGCGGCTAATTCTTGGCGCTGCCTTTGTTTCGCCGCCTGCGGCGTCTCTCAATAAGCTGTAAATCATGCTGCTTCCCCTGCTCCCGCTCCCGCTCCTGTCCCTACTGCGTGCCAAGTCATAAATACCCCCCAGCTGCACTGCCTCCTCTGAGGACTGCTGCTAAAGCGGCATGCAGCTTTTTTAATTAAGGCACAAGGATAGCCGCGGAGCAGCAAAATTGGGAGATACTCTAACTGGGCTAGCACTGCCCCAAAGCTGTGCTGCCGCGCTCAGCCTGGGGGCACTATCGACTGCAGAGCGAGGAGAAAGACAAATGGCCAAGGCGCGAAATGTTTGACAACTGCGTTGGACTGCAGGCCGGGGTCATCCATCAAAGGGGCCTGGGGGCCTGGGGGAATGTACAAAGTCGAATGGGGAGCAAATTGAAATGGCAGGCATTGCAATTATCGCCTCAGCTGCCCCAGGGACTGGCCATTTCCCGCTAGATTAGGCCCGCTGACAATACATAACCGAATTAGCGCCACGGGGTCGCATTTTTATAAGACACTTCCAGGGCTAAGGGCTCAGGGCCCAGGGCCGTCTTCCGCGCCTGCCAGTCATGCATCATTCGCGGCTGCAGCCTGTAATTTTTGCAACTTTTTGGCGCGCCCCAGAACCCGACTCCACCAAACCAAACTCCACGCCACGCCACGGTTCGACTCCACTCGAGTGGACTGCATCTTTTCGTCATGGAGCTAGATTTATGAACCTCGGGCTCCGGGGCCTCTGCCTGGCAATATTGTAAATCATTTCCAAATTATTTAGTCGCTCTCCATTCATACACATATATATATTCATATTTTTGGCGCCTTTCCTGTGTTCCGCTGTTGCTCGGTGCTCTGTTGCGCCGTTGCTTTGTGGAGCGGGCCGCGAGTGTGGCACGTGATTGCGTTATAAATTACAAGCCATTGGCTGCCCCCTGCCCATGTGCCCCTGCTGATAGTTAATGTGCCGCAAGTGCTCCCAGAGCTACGTCGCAGCGAAAGAGGATGAACCCAAACGGAATTTCGAATCACAAAAATCCATTTGATAATTCTTTGACCCACTACGCCAGCACACACATGCATACATATGTATGTACATGCACATGTGTGTATACCTGCTATATAGTATATAGCCTTCCCTTCAATCCGAACAGTCGAATCAGCTGACAGATGTCGCTTTCGCATCGCCTCTCCCGCCCTGCAGCAAATTAAATGGCAGCTCTGTTGTAGCATGTAATTTAATATTCATTATATGTATGCACAATATATGTATCCTAGTATGCTGCCATTATGATTGCATGATCTGTCAATCTGCCCAATTGCCAGGCCCCGCCCCGCACCGCCCCACCCCGCAGTAGACCAGCTCAAGGTGCAGGTGGAGAAGAGTTTCGCTTTGGCCTTTCAGGCGATAAAACGAAGCGAAAAGTGCCGCTATCTATTAATATCGCTTTTGGCTTTTCGCTGGCGGTAAAATGGCGGGCAAAACGGAAGAATGAAAAACGCTGAAAACTCCTAACGAACGACACCTGCACGGAGCGAACGAAGTTGCCATGTCCTGCTCCTGTATGCCCCTGGCGGTGGCGTGTGTCCCGCTTCTTCTTGCTGTTTGCATTGGTGTCCCCCCTTTCTTTTTGCAATACACTGAATTGGCTGCTGCTTCTGGGCCATCGCTGCCTCTGCCTGTGCTGCTGCTGCTGATGTTGCACGAATGTTGTAAATCAAAAGTAGGCGAGTCACACGAAGGCTCTTCCTCTGGCGGCGGCAGCCGCTGCTGCGCCTATTTGACTGGCAGGCCGAGCGGATAACGCTGGCAATTATCGCGCTTGTGTTGCACGAACGGCGGAAGCGGTAGAGGCGCCACATCATGTTACCACTGCCCCCCCTAACCCGCCCCAGCCACATCCACATCCCCACCCATGTTTGCCGGCATCCTTTTTGCAGTTCCCTGCTTTCTTTTGTGCCTTTTTCTTTGTGCAATCCAATTGGCAGCGAACAAAGCAAAACAAGTTGCACGTTGTTGTGCCTCCTGCTGCAAGTCCCCAAAAAATATGGCGAAACGCGCACCATCCTCCCATCCTCCCGTGCACCCGTTCCAGCTGCGTCCTCCCTCCCCCGCCGACCGGTCATTCAGGCATTCAGGCAGTCAGTCATTGAAGTCATTTATTGCCACCAAAAGTTTCGCAAGGCTTTTTGTTGCTGCCCCAAACTGTACTTGCTCCAGTGGTGGAGCGATGGGGCTCCGCTCCGTGCCGTTCCGTGTGCAGGATGTGTTCACAATTTGTGGACACGCCGACCGCCATTTGATTGTTCCCTTCTCGCTGCCGCTGTTCCTGACCCGCCGCCGCGGCGTGTTGTCGATTCCTCCGTTAATTCGCCAGGTGGCCCGAAACTGCGCATTGCTTTGATGATTGGGAGACCCCGGCCATCCCCAGCATTTCATGGCTCTCCGGCACACCCATCCCCGGTCCACCCCTCACTGGGTCCGACCGACCGTGATAAGCCACTCGTTTGTTTGCTCAGGAACGGCACGAAAGATGACGTGCCTTGGATTGCCCATAAATGAGTCTGACTAAAGCAAACATGCCAGCAGGGATTGGGCATGGGACGGGCCTGCGTCTTCTCGGCCGCCCCACAGCGGAAGCAACGGAAACACAATCCAAGAAGGCAGCAAAAGCTATCCGCTCTTCTTTGGAACCAAGCCGCTAGTCCGTTTCACACATTTCAGCTTTTGTCGAGTGACAATTCGAAAACGAGCTTCTGTCAGAATCCAACAGGCGGCAGCCACGCGCAAAAAACCACGTTGGCTTTGAAACTCTAAATTTAAACGTCAAACACATTACAACAATCACACACGTTAATTAGTCTGTTCATTTGATTAAAATACAAAATTACAATGCGACCAGCTGATATCGTCCGTGTCTTATCGCGTTTTATCTTGTTTTTCGCTGTCAACTTTTACTTACTGTACCGGCGAAAAAACGCCGCCCAAAACCAAAAAGAAGGCGCCCACTGATGGATGGCAACATTTATGAGGAGCAACAAGGCTCACAGATCCAGGAAGGGGAGAAAGCTGATGAAAAGGAAGAGCCAGAGGAAGAGAAAGAAGCAGCAGGTAGAGAAGAAGCTGCAAAATTGAATTTGAAATTTAACGACCACTGTGACCGCAACAACGATATCCAAATAATTGTTTGCATTATCGATAGGGACGACTGCGATATATCGTCTGCACTTAGTCGAACCTCTTCCATCTCTACTAGAAAAGACCATCTCTAAATTATCTGAACCTGCGTGAACATGTTGGATTTTGTTTATGTTTCTGAATTTTTACCGTTTGCCCGAATTTGCCAAATCTGATTGGGAATTATAAGCTTTCAAACTTCATATAATACAATACCAAAAATTCAAAAAATTTCGGCCCCAGCTGCAGAATGGAATGTGCAATTTGTGCGGGAGCCCCAAGGAAATACAAATGCAACAAGTGCATGGCTCCCTAGTAAGTTAATCTCTCGCTGTAGCTGTGTAGCCTGATCATGATCAATCTGTCCTCTGTCCACAGTTGTTCGGTGAATTGCTACAAGATCCACAAGGACTCTGTTGAATGCACGGCAGCGCAGCAAGCAGCGGCTTCGAAGAAAGAAGACTCCCAAAAGATTGTCGAGGAAGAACCCACGCTGCATGCCCCGTTCCCCAGCGATGACACTGTGCCGCCAGAGAAGCTGAAGGAGCTAAGTGAGTCCCTAAACGTATTAGACTACAATTTCCACTAACATTCTCCTTGGCCCAGATACCTGCGAACCCCTGCGCCAGCTACTCCACAATCCGCACCTACGGGATCTTCTCAAACAGATTGATGTTGCGCACAACGTCCAGTTGGCCATGACAGCGGCCATGCAGGAGCCGCTCTTCCTCGAATTCGCCGACGCTTGCATGCAGGTCGTGGAGCCCATGTCCCAAGCCGAGCGCGACGAATACGAACTATGCTCTTAAAATTCGCAGTGATTTCGCTTGTGCTACGCTTATAAATCTTTATTTAAATGTAAATTAATTCGTCGGTATATTTGTGGATAAGTTGGTGCTATGAACACGACACATGCCATGAAAGCATGGACACGAGATCTATGTAGATATATATACATATATTGCAAACAGTTTTAAATCAGTTGGGCAATTGCTGGCCAAGTTAAAGCTTTCTTTGTTCCCTGAATATTGAGCTCTACAGCTCGGTGCGCTCGTGCTCGTTCCGATTGACTAGGCTGGAAATGTACACACTCAGTTGCTTGGGCAGGGGCACCCAGTCCAGCTCATTGGCGAGGGCAAAGTAGCGCCAGCGCAGTATTTGGGCCACCTCCTTGGGCTGCCGGGAGCGGGTGAAGACGCCCTTCTTATTGCCCCCCACGCGAGTGTAGGCTGAAAGAGAAAGAGGAAACCATAAGCGATCTTGATATTCTCTGGAAGAGGCTCCTATGGCACCCACTTTGGGCCGTCTTGAAATCGGCAAAATTCCACACAAACTCCCCGATGAACCAGTTTTGTTTCCGCAGCTTGTCAAAGGCTTTAAAGTGCTGGGAGAAGAGCGCCACCTGATAGTCCTCGGACCAGATATAGGCTGGGAGCTGTAAGCGATCAATCAGAGCAACTCCAAATCGTTGTAGAGCCATTTTCTTACTGAGTGCAGGCCCTCCATGGTATCAGCGCCGTACTCGAAGAGGATCACGGGCTTCCCGAAGTTCTGGTGCCAGCGCTGCGCCTCCTCTGTCAGCAGATTGACGATCATGTCCGTGCGTCCAGAGTTCTGGTACCATGCGTTGTATCGGTTGAAGCCGACGATGTCGAGCAATGCGGCCAGGTGGCACTGTTTGGGCGGGTCGGGGCTGGCATTGATGGCTGCCGTTAGAGGCCGCCCCTGGACTATGGTCCTCGTGTAATTTACCAGGGCCCTGGGTGGACAGATAGCGATTAGCCCTGCGCTACAAAGGCGATGCAACTCACCGAAAATAGCTGAGGGCCCCCACCTTGAAGGAGCGCGGCTCGTTGGCCACCGACCAGGCGATGACACTAGCGTGGTTACGATCTCGGTGGATGAGCTGCTCCAGCGCTGACATGTGGTTGCTCAGCAGTTCTGGCTCAAAGATGTCTATGTTGACAGCGGAACATTCGTCAACAATCATGATCCCGTGCTCGTCCGCGAACTGCATTGACTCTTCAGAGTACGGGTAGTGCGAGGTGCGGTACGCGTTGGCCCCGATCCACTTGATCAAGTTAAAGTCGCGTGCGAGAAGTGCATTGTCCAGGCCCTTGCCCCGAATCTGCAAAATGGGAATTCGTATAGGCGCATAGATGCACATACATAGGTTAATGTCTGACTCACATCGGAATCCTCGTGCCGGCCAAATCCTCGAAGGTAGAGAGGTTTCCCATTTAGGAGCAGGCTCGTGTTCGTCCAGCTAAGGGTGCGGATACCCACGGGCAGTCTGTAGGCATCCAGGAGCTCTTCCCCATCATCGTCCTCGTAGCTGGACATGAATAGTTCGAACTCCAGGCTGTAGAGATATCCTGGTTCAGGGTGCATCAAGTACGGCCACCAGGGTTTCGCACCCGGTACCAGGAGAGTTCCATTGTAGACAGCGCGGTTGACCTGCTGAGCCGCTACGACTCCATCCCTGTCCCGCAGCTGAACGAGCACATGCGTTGGCTGCATTGTGGAATCTTCCGTGTCGCCATCCAACCAGATGCGGTAGTCAATGCGTCCCACTTGATCGGAGGATAGCTGCGTGCTGATCGCGATATCGCTAATGTGGACGAGGGGCGTGGTGTAAAGGTGTACGGAGCGGTGGATGCCAGCGTAGTTGAAGAAGTCGAAGGTGTAGCTCTGGATAGGTGTCTGGCCGTGGTCCGTGTTGACTGTGGATACCTGCCCCTGTGGAACGGTGTGGTTGGTCAGGCGGTTGTCGCACATGACCGTGATGCGGTTCTCGCCGCCAAAGTTGAGGAGGTTGCTGATATCCGCCTCAAAGGGCAGATGCCCGATGCTGTGGCTCATGGCATTGCGCCCGTTGATCCACACGACCGCCGCATAGTGGACGCTGCCGAAACGCAGCCAGGTGCGTCGATTTTCCGTCCAGTCACGTGGCACGAAGAAGGTTCGCTCGTACCAGACGGTGCCGACGTGGTCGCGCAGGTTGTCCGTGGTTATGTCGTTGTAGGAGGCCGGGACTGGCATCGGAATGATCTCCAGGCCAGTCTTCTGCAGACTGTCCTCGTACCACTTCTCCCGAACACCCTGGAGAGGGTCACTCGGTTGGCTCATAAGCAGGCGCCACATCCCGTCCAGGCTGCGCACATCCCGCGTCTCCGATTCGCGTGGATACAGCAGTCCGGTGGTTGGGACTGGCACAGTCCAATTGTCGTGCAAAAACACTGGGTGCTGCTCCGTCTCATCGTGTCCGTGGCCAGCGACCACCAGGACCAGGAGAAGGCTATATAGGAGCCACATCCATGACCAAGCTCCCCTTCGCATTTTGATATGATATTTTGTCCAGCTGCCAGCTGCAATTTATATCAATTTATATCAGCAAATTAGAGTTGTCAAACCAAACCAAAACCATTCCGTTTAATATTACTACCTAGCTGGGACTCTCAGCCCTAAACTAATAATTTTATCCAACTCCTCAAATAATTTTGTTTAGGATTGGCTAGTTTTCAGAACTATTTTTAATAGGATTGTTTCGATAATAGGGTTCAAACAAAAACGGCCAAAGCATAGAACGTAAATGTTGACTAAATGTGACGTCAGTGTTGCCTTGTCAGAAAAGTGCACGCTATGAGTATGGACTTTTGTATACCGTATTTCTTTTAATTGATGTTAAATTTATTGTTTCAAGCTCCATTGAAACATTATTTATGATTTGATCCTAGATTGACATGTTTTTTACCTCTTAATGCATATGTTTGTGTTTTATATATACATTTACCATGGTTCTGATACCCATTATTGGTACCCGCGAGCTGCAAAATTTCGTTAATATCTTGAAAACAGAGTCTGAGTAGTTTCTGCATTAATTGGAGCCTGAAATTACAAAGAATATCTCAAGCCCATAATATCCATTTTCCCAAGGTATGCAGAGTGTTGCAAAGCCGGCTATGGGTGACATAGGTTTCTATCGATAGTGAGCAACCGATAGCTGTTAATAAATAATGCACTTTATTTAAAATTTAGTTTAGCTTATCAGTACATATAAAAAATACAATGCACTAAGGCTATACACTTGGGATTGTACAGGGCAATGTAACGGAATGGAAAATGCAACTATGGCAATGGCAGATCGAGGATCACACGCATAAAAACATATTTACAGTAGCCATGTGTCCGACTACTACGTATTCTCCACCTGGCCCATGTCGGCGATGTATGTGAAGAGGTCTTCCGGGAAGCTGGAATCGTCCAGCTCCCGGGCAAGGGCAAAGTATCGCTTCCGCACCAGGTGAGCCGAAGCTTTCGGTTGTCGGGCACGCGTGAAGACTCCCTTCTTGTTGCCTCCTACGCGGGTGTAGCCTGAACGGATATAGAAAGAGCTTTAGTCATAATGCAGTATAGAGGATACGATGACACCTACTCTGGGCCGTTTTGAAGTCGGCAAAGTTCCACACAAACTCTCCGATGAACCAGCCCTTCTTCCGCAGGATATCGAAGGCCTTGAAGTGGCGCGCGAAGACCTCCGATTGAAACTCCTCTGACCATACGTAAGCCGGGAGCTGCAGGAGGAACAGGGAAATGAAGAGAAAGAGTGCCAGGGGACATTCCTCACAACCATACCAGGTGCAGTCCTTCCAGTGTATCGGCTCCGTACTCGGCCATGATTACCGGTTTGTTGTACTGTTTGTTCCAAGCGACGGCCTCCTCAACTACCTTCTTTGTGACCATGTCCAGTCGACCTGTGTTGGAGTACCACGCATTGTAGCGATTGAAGCTAATGATATCCAAAAAGCGGCCCTGCAACGGAATGATACGGTTATACGGTTACACGGAACTAGCAAGAATCCGGAGAGCCTTATGCATACCGCCTTGTCATCGGTCCATGGAGTGGCAATGGCTGCCGTGATTGGCCGTGTCTTGTCGAGGGACCGCGTAAGGTTAGCCACAAGTCTGTGAAGATATACTATTAAAACAAACAGGCGGAGAACACCCAGCGATTCACCCACTGGAAATACGAATCCGCATTCATTTCTCTGGTGCGAGGCTCGTTAGCTATGGACCACATGACCACGCTGGGATGGTTGCGATCTCGGTGGATTAGCTGCTCCACCGATGACTTGTGTTTGCCCAGCAACTCCTGGTTGTAGTTCCTGAAAGCGGAGAGAATTCACAATTACACTCTGCCACTGCAGAGAAATCCACAGCAGACTCACTCCGCGTCGACGCTGGGACACTCGTCAACAATCATGATCCCGTGCTCGTCCGCGAACTGCATCGACTCCTCGGAATAGGGATAGTGCGAGGTGCGGTACGCGTTGGCCCCGATCCACTTCAGTAGGTTGAAATCGCGCACCATCAGGGCATTGTCCAGGCCCTTGCCTCGCACATCGGCATCCTCGTGGCGGCCGAAGCCGCGGAAGTAGACGGGCCTGCCGTTGATCTGGAATGTGGCGTTGCTCCAGCTTAGGGTGCGCAGGCCCACCTTCAGGCGGTAGACATCGAGTAGCTCATCGTTGGAGGCGTGTAGCTTCACCTCCAGCTGGTAGAGATATCCTGGTTCCGGGTGCATCAGGTACGGCCACCAGGGGTTCACATTGTCCACCTGCAGATTCCCACTCAGCTGAGCATCCGAAGTGCCATTGGCCACCAACTTGCCCTCCCGGTCGTACAGTTGGGCTCGCACGTACAGGGCATTGTCTGCTTCGTTGACGGCGCTTCCATTGAATTTGACGCTGTAGAGGACCTCTCCCCCTAGAAAGAGTATTAAGTCGTGGTAAGGAGGGGCTGACAGGAGCATTTCCGCTTCATCTTACCGACATTGTCCTTCGACAGATTCGTTGTTACCACTACCTCCTCTATGAACGTCTTGGGCGTGGTATACAGGTGGACCGAGCGATGGATTCCGGCATAGTTGAAAAAGTCGAACGTGTAGCTCTGAACTATCGTCATGCCGTCGTCGTTTGGCAGCTCGGTGATCCTACCCTGTGGCACAGTAGTCTGTATTAAAGCGTTGTCGCACATCACCGTGATGCGGTTCTCTGCGCCGTATTTCAGCAGATGCGTGACCTCCGCCTCGAACGGCAGGTGCCCAATCTCGTGCTTGACCACTTTCTGGCCGTTGACCCACTGCAAGGAAGAGAGATCTTTTAGATGGCTTGTTGATGTTGATGGGGCACATCTGGTGCTTACCACATACGCCTCGTAGTGGACGCTGCCGAATCTCAGCCAGACCCGCTGATCCACGGCCCAGGAGCGTGGGGCAAAGAACTTGCGGTCGTACCACACAGTGCCCACGTGGTCGCGCAGATTGTCGGTGGTTATATCATTGTAGGAGGCGGGCACGGGCATCGGGATGGTGGGCCTGCTCTTGCTCAGGTCCTTGCTGTACCACTCTTCCCGCACACCCTGCGTTGGGTTCGCCTGGTCGGAGCGCACAAAGTTCCATATTCCGTCCAGCGAACGCACCTCCCGCGTCTCCGACTCCCGGGGATACAGCATTCCACGCGACTGCGGCACTTCCTTGTTGATCAGAATCAGAGCTATGGAGAAGTGCAGCAAAAACAGTCCAGAGACGAACGAGAATAACCAGAGAGCTGCAAAGACAAGCAAATGCAATACTCAGAGAGGAGTAGATACGTATGGTATGTGGGAGAGCGCTGCGAGAATATTTTCATAGATAAATTGATAAAGGCGTCTATCAGTAGTTTCCACTTGTTGATAAGCTGGAATACATGACTGAAATCGGTGGGCACGAGGTCGGCGAAGGGAGCGATGCGTTGGAAGCCCCGCTCCCTCTCGTCATGTTTATGAATTATTTTAGGGTCAAAGATGTCCAATGTCAGTCTCAGTTGTAACGGTATCCATACTCACGTTGAAACGATTTGTTATTGTTATTTCTCAAAGTCGGCGTGCGAAACGGAACGGAACGATACACAGCGCATCAAAGGGAAACGGAAATGAAATTGTATATTCTACATTATTGTGGGTTAACATTTGCATGCAACAATGCAACAGACAAAAACGATCAGGACAATAGGTGGAACAAATGCCAAACAATGCCAAGGCAAGAGCGCCAGAGAGTACGAGAGAGATTCGAAGCACCTGGCCGAAACAGCTGTTTCTAAAATCATTCTCTCGCGCTCTCTCTCTCGCCCTCGCTGATTCATCAGACAGACAGAAGGGAACGAACGATTCTGTTTAGATTCGGTTTTGTTTCGATTCATTAATGTTAATTTAATGAACGCATTGCTTTGCACTTTGTTTTGCTAATAAAACACGTTTGGCATCGCGACACAACGAATATCGAGGCACCAACATTTCAGAAATCTCCACAAGCCCATAATATTTATGGGACGGAGCGCGGCAAGCTGAACTTTGCCTCTCTCACGTTCGGCCGTCGGAGGCACACTGTGCAGCACTTACTTCCTCTATTTATATTTATCTACCCTACCGCTAGAGTGCACGTTCGCTGTTCAGATTAGACGTTGGGCCTCTTACCCATTTGAATTGATATCTTCCACAAAAGGGTCGGCGTTATTCCCAACATTGGAGAAGGATGTGAATGTCTCAGGGGATTTTGACAACATTTGCATGGATTCCTGTGCTGTAACGGTCGATAATGGATAGGATTGGCTTACACATTTCGGACTCCGGGTGCGACTCCCTCTGCTCTGCGGCCTAAACTGACTGAGAGTGCACTTGTTGCGGCTGCCAGCTTTTAAAGCGGCCTGGTTCTGGTTTTGGGTTCTAGTTCTGGCTGTGGCTGTGGCTCCGACTTCAGCCAGTGGGTGCAGCGGGAGAGTGCGAGTTCCCAATTTAAATGCCAAAAGGCACAGCAGGCGTACCGTTACGCGCGACATTTGCATAACGACGGGTGGGGGGTATCAAAGTCAGCCAGAATGCGGCGAGCTTACCCCAAATTTCATATTTGCGACACTTGAGGCGGATCTTGAGATACATGATGGCCACAGGGCACAGGCACAGGCGACTGACTGGACTGCTGCTGCTGCTGCTGATGCGCCGATGGGCCATTGGCTACTGAAAGGGAATTATCGGCAGTTGTCTGCCGGTGACGGTGACCCGGGCCGGGCCTCAAACAGACAGGGAGCACCGTGCGCCAGTTTCATGCGGATCTGCGGCAGCCCGTCCGCGTCCGTCCGAGCGGATGTCATTAGGCAAGGTAATTGTGAACTGTGCTGCCCGGCTCTGTTTCAGTTTCTCTTTGGGGCACACAAAGGTCGTCTCGGCCTGCGTCTTTGCCGGCTGTGGATGTTGGGGGTTTG
Organism: Drosophila ambigua; assembly: GCA_018150905.1. Classification (NCBI taxonomy): domain Eukaryota; kingdom Metazoa; phylum Arthropoda; class Insecta; order Diptera; family Drosophilidae; genus Drosophila; species Drosophila ambigua. The sequence goes on along the minus strand of JAECWS010000001.1, from coordinate 6,503,520 downwards.
GGCGCATGGGCGGAAGCTCCAGCTTAGAACACGCACGCACCGCCAAAGCACCGCTAAAGCCAAAGCCAACGGGTCCCAGTGCAATGAATGTGCCCCTAATTAAGCCCTGCCCCAACCCCTACAGCCCAGCCGATAAACTACTGCGTCCCAAATCCAGAAGCCACTGTGCTGCCTCATTTGGGGTCAACGGCTAGCAAACGAGTGAAAGCAACTCCTAGGGTGCCGTTGCTAGAAGCGCGGGTGTAGGGTGGTAGGGCACCTCAAGGAGCAGTAGCAGGGGCGGGGTAAACTTTCAATTAAGTGTTTCTGCCGTGGACATGGACTGGAGATTAATTAGTCTTGATTCGGAGCGAAATGCGGAACTTCTTGCTCCAAATAGAAACTTTCAATTTATTCACCCTGAAGCCCCTTTTTGTTTCTAATCTATGGCAGATCCCATTCCATCGATGCGTAAACACTGTGGCTCCATGTTCTGGGAATCACATTGAATTGGGTGGGGGGCTCGGGCTCATCAATCATCTTACTGTGTGTACACCCCGATGCCAGAAAGGTTATCACATCTCTGACCTCCTCTGTCTTAGAAATACAATCAAGTGGGAACTTTATCAGCCCCACGTTTCCGCCTAGGATCCGATCACTTATCTCTGCTGTAGACACCAACGGAACTAGGGTTAGGGTATCGAGTCATGGGTGTGATAATGGGCGCATTTTCCTTCATGCTGCTTTCACTTTCAAGGCCCGGCCGCACCCGCACCCACCCCAGAGCAGCTGCAGCTGACCCAACCCAAGCGAAAGAATCAATGAAAGAGCGCACAAGAAAGTGAAAATGTCAGCCAAAGTAAATGGCTGCGAATATTAATGGAATAGTTTACCCATTTCCAGTCAGCTGGTCGGATCAGGATCGCGATGTGCTGCTGCAAAGTGTCTTCTCTGGGGTTATGCTATGTATATGGACGCCGGAGTTTTGTGCACTTAGGAACACTTTCCGCTAAGATCAGACTCGACTCTTTAGACGCTTTTAGTCATCTCGCTGCTATTAATAATAGGCTGAAGCGTTCTGCATATAATTAATTTAACACGGAGACTAGCACAGAGCCACCAAAGCAATTCACGAAACGAAGCCCGCCACACTCGCGCCACAGCAGAATCAACGACGCGATGGAGACGACTGCAACAACCCCAGCGGTCGCTCGCTAGCCAACTGAGCTCTCTGCTGAGGGGTAATACTTGAATGTGCTGCACTGTTGGTCTTTGGGCAGGACGGGCTATTTGAGTCCGCTGGACAGTGGGTGTTAATTAACTTTCTAAAGTTTCTATTTACTGTTCAACAGCTGTGCAGCCACTGTGCAATAATGGTACATTTGAATTCCGATAATTGCGGCTGTTTCACGGCGTGACAGCCCTGGCAGAAAAAGTAAACAAATATCAGCTGCTGAATTATCTGTCCCAGACCCTGGGAATTTATCGAAATTCGAACACGAACACGAACAATTAAAAATGTTTGTGGGATACACCAAAAAAAAAAAAATTACTATGTTTATACTGCATGTTTAGTGAATTGACACATGATAAGCCATATTTTTATTTAGATAGTTTACGGGATATTTTGACGTGGAAGTCGAGTTCAAAGTGTAGTACGGTATCTCGGTGCATAAATCCATTTCACCAATATATTAAGTATCTTAATACTTTTGAAAAGGGCCGCCAAACTCCATTTAGCGCACAGCAAAAACCGAAAGTTTTCGGTATATTGATCATCTTGTCGTCAGTATATTTATAGTATATTTTGATAATGACAATGTATATTTCGGTATATATCTGAGGGTCAGGCGGTATATTTTGTCATGAAATCCACGGTCGCACCAAAGCAGTAGAGCTGTCAAACGATTGATAGTTGAGCCATCGATGGTTTTGAATGCTTGGAAAAAAACAATCGATCTAATCGTGATAGTATCGGGCTCAAAAAATTAATAAGAAACCATTGAAACCTTTTAGGAACCTGTCCATTGCACCTGTCGATTTATTTGGATTGTAGCAGCCTATCCAAACATATCAAAAGCGCAACGACTGGAGCTCGACTGCTCATGATAGTCGCAAAACCGTCGATAGTAGAGACTAGCAGTAAAATATCGATACTATCGATAGTTCCCTCTGACATCTCTACCACGCAGGCTCTGCGAAAAAAAAATTAGAATTAATTAAAAAAAAAGGTAAGTGTACTTTCTGTTCTCAGAAAAAGTCAATTATTAAGTTAGTGCAACCATCTGTGAATAGTTCTCTACAGAGATAACTCGTTGATTTGACAAAACACGTAAGCGATTTTGTTTTTGCCAAGCGGCAAGATGGCGGCTTGTGTTTTCGTTGTCCATCAGCCAAGTAAATAAATACTTCAAAATGAATAAATTGCTGTTTCGAGAGAAGCGATTATACAATCATATGCACATACGTGTGAGAGCTAAAAAACTGTTTTAATCAGTTTGTAAAAGTGAATAAAAGGCGGAGAAAATTGAGGTTATGACCGAGCCACTTTCACTGGAATCTGAATTCATTCCTTTTTTCAGACAACTACCAATGGCTGATTCGGATGATGAGTACGACCGCAAGCGGCGCGACAAGTTCCGCGGAGAGCGCGAGAGCTATCGGACGGAGCGCCGGGACGAGCGTCGCCCCATGGGCGGTGCTGGCGGAGGCCGGGACGAATGGGCAGAGCGGTAAGTGGTATATTCGCCGGCAGAGATTTACCATTTCACTGTACAACTCCATATTACAGCAATCCCTTCCGCGGTGGAGGTGCTGGAGGCGGCGGTGCACCGCGTCATCGACCTGATTACAGCGATTACCGCGGCCCGGGTCCACGGGCACGGTACGGCTCTCCCGGTCGCGAGATGCCACCAGCGAAGCGTATGCGTCCTGACTGGGGTGACGGAGATGGGCGACCAGGCCCTCGATATGGTGGTAGGTTTGCCTACAGAAATTAATCAACCATTTGAAACATATTTATTGCCGCTTCATAATTGCAGGCTATGACCCCTATCTGATGCAGGCGTGGACCGATCACTATCAGTCGATGCACTCGGCGTACCACCACGCCAGTCATCCGCCGCCAGTGCGAGAGCTGCCGATCATCGGGGGAGATACGCTGACTCAGCCGGCAATGCTGAACCTTAAACAGTTTCTGGACACCCAGGACGAGAACATATCCGACTCCGAGGTGATGCGCAAGTACACCGAGTACAAGACGGACTTCAAGCGCCAGCAGCTGAACGAGTTCTTTGTGGCCCACAAGGACGAGGAATGGTTAGTAGCTAGCCCACTGCCTGGACTCCTACGACCAGTGAGCTCCCAACGGCGATGCCGATGCAGTGCACACCTTATCATTTGGTTGATCTATCTCCCTATCTAAACCATCCTATGCAATCCCTTGCGTTGTTTCCCCTGTTTGCCTGTTTCCCTGTGCGCCACTCAAATCATAACTGTTTGTATATTATTAAGTTTTTCTCTGCAGCTTATTGGGTTTGTGAGACCTATCTAGTCCTATCTGAGAGCATCTGCGCCGCTTTTGCAGAGCTGCTGTCTGATATCCAGATAACTTAAAGTCTTAATTACCCGGCGAGCAATGCTGTGGTGTGTTTATATTTTGAAACCGCGATTTATTTCAATTCGATTGTTGAGCGAAAGCCCAAATAACCATATATCACATTCCTATAAATAACGAAAGCGCAAAGCCATCAAAGGTAAGACTTTGGGTAATAACAAACAAACAAACAAAACAAAAAACAATCGCTATCTAAACCCAGTAAATCATTAACTAAACCTATGCCAACAGCCGGAAAAGGATATGCGAAATGTGGAAATTCGACTGACGCGCAGAATTATACTTTTTACCGTCAGGAATTGATTCTTCTTAACCCCACCAAAGGCTCACTTGAACAATCTTTTGTCTTCCCATAGGTTCAAGAACAAATACCATCCCGAGGACAGCGTGAACCGCAGCGAGGAGCAGCGCGGATTTTTGAGGGTACTTTTATCTACGATAATTATTATGTGACCGTTTTTTATAAATGCAATCTCCCCTTACATCCTTGCAGAGACGCACAGAAGTGTTTGTGGAACTCCTAGAGAATGGCACCATTGGCAGCGTCAAGGTAGACTCCTCCCATAGCGATGCTCTGATCAAGGTGTTGGACACATGTGTGATCAAGCTGGAGGGCGGCACCGACGAGGATCTCAAGGTACTCGAAGAGAAGCCCAAGGACACAATAGTCTTCGAAAGAAAGCCGGACCCAGATGAAGCAGCCACAGTGCTCGAAAGTACACCCAAGAGTCCCAAGAAAGAGAAGGAGGAGGAAGAATTGCCACTGATTGTTTCGCCACAGCGCACGGCTTTGAAGCCTGTCAACTCGGACGATGAGAACTGGGATGACCCCGAAGTTGAAGATGCGCCTGCCAAAAAGCCAGAGGAGGAAAAGCCGAAAGAGAGCGAGCCCATTCCGGAGATCAAGCAGAAGAAGCAAAAGAAGCAGAAGATCAAGAAGCGCAAGCGAAACAGCAGCAGCGACGAGGAGAGTTCCTCATCTGAATCTGAGTCTAGCTCCAGCTCCTCCGAAGAGGAGGAGGACGACGAAAAGCTTAAAGCGAAATATGATGTTGAGGATGGTCTGAGGGCCGAACAGAAAGCGGAGGCAGAAAGGGATCAAGCAGAAGCAGCCAAGGCAAAACAGGGATCAGTTAGTCCCAAAGAGGAAGCATCTGCAGAGAAGGCCGCTGCTGATCCCGCTGCCGAGGGTGAGGCTGTGGAGGACGGCCAGGCCGATAAATCGCCTAAGCCAGATGAGGAGGAGAAAAAACAGGAAAATGGTGATGCGGCCAAGGGCGACAGTGCAGCTGAGCCGGAGACTGGGGACCCTCAAGGTGAGGTGAAACCAGTGACCATTGACCTGGACAAAGTAAATCCTCCGCGAGCCATGCACCGAACATCCTCGATCTTCCTGCGCAACCTGGCTCCCTCCATAACCAAGGCAGAGATCGAGGCACTTTGCAGCCGCTTCGGCGGCTATTTGAGAACGGCCATAGCAGATCCCTTGGTGGAACGTCGCTGGTATCGCCGCGGCTGGATTACATTCACACGCGATGTCAACATCAAAGAGATTTGCTGGAGCTTGAACAATCAGCGATTGCGCGACTGCGAAATGGGGGCCATTGTCAATCGCGACTTGAGTCGGCGAGTGCGTCCAGCCAACGGCATCACTGCCCACAAGCAGGTGGTGCGATCAGATATCAAGTTGTGCGCTCGAATCGTCATGAATCTGGATGAGAAATTTAAGCTGTGGTCCGATGGTCTCCTTAGCAAGCCCTCGTCTGCCAGCGATTCGGAAGCAACGGCTGCCAATGGAAGCGGTCCCAGCTATGGCTTCAATTCTAAGAATCCTGTGCTTCAGAATATCACCGACTACCTCATCGAAGAGGCTTCTGCCGAGGAGGAGGAGCTTTTGGGGCTCTCCGGCGACCGCAAGGACGGCGAGGGCGAGCCCATCGAACGGGACGAGCAGTTGCTGTCGGTGCTGGATCGTCTGGTGCTGTACCTACGGGTTGTCCACTCCGTGGACTACTACAACCACTGCGAGTATCCGTACGAGGATGAGATGCCCAATCGCTGTGGCATTATCCACGCCCGTGGCCCAGCTCCCTCACGTGTGACCAGCAACGAGCTCAATGAGTACATCAAGTCGTACGAGGGCAAGCTACTGCAGTTTCTGACCAAGACCGCGCTGCTTAGCGAAGATCAGATCAAGGATCTCGGTGCCAAAAATGCCGACACCGAGGTGGAGAAGTTTGTGCAGGCCAACACCCAGGAGCTGGCCAAGGACAAGTGGCTGTGTCCGCTGTCGGGCAAGAAGTTCAAGGGACCCGAGTTCATCCGCAAGCACATCTTCAACAAGCACGAGGAGAAGGTCGACGAGGTCCGCAAGGAGGTGCAATATTTCAACAACTATCTACGGGACCCGAAGCGTCCGCAGTTGCCAGAGCACCCCGGCAGCGTCAAGCGTCCTGAAACGGAGTCTGCTCGTGGCCCCGGAGGGTGAGTGCAATGCCATCATATTGAAATCCCTCGCCACGGAATACATGTGCATTTCTATCTTCAGATACCGTCCGCCGATGTATACCCCAATGTCTGGAATGCCGTATGGCTTTGGTGGCCACATGATGGGTGGTGGCCGTGGTGGACGTCACTTCGCGCCCGCTCGCAGGTTAGTACTCGAGCCGCTAGCTCGCCTTTCTACTTGTAGTCTAAGCGCGCTATCACTTGGAATGGGTTCGGTGCTCATTAGATCCAATTTTCTCTCTCCTGAAGGAGTTTCGTAGGAGATTTGTTTTCACAACTATTATCCCTGAGAGGTTTATCCTCTCCAGCATTCCGTTAAACGTTCATATATACGCTTTCTCCTTGCTCCATTTGCAAACAATCCCTGTGTCCATGGTGGCGTCATGACGATGACACTCGAATCGTGATTGAACAGAGCTGTGGAATGGCCAGCTTGCAGTAGCCGCCACAGCGCCTGTTCAGTCTTTAGTCACCTCTCAGATAAGATTAGATATCGCCCCTCTTTTAAGTCTTTGTTTCTATATTTTGATTTCTTTTCTGTTGGTCTAAAACGAAATTTGTCACAACCTTCTTGTGTCGCAAATTTTTTGCAGGGAATTGCCATTGGAACACCACCGCCGGCTTGTCGGTTACCATGATTTGGATGCGCCCTCAAATTCCGATATATTTGACTAGTTGATTAGACCAATGCCAGTACACAAACACACAAGATAAATGAAATCTGATCTGATCTGATGATTCCGTTGCCAGCATTGAATTCCTCCAGCAATGCTAGCGAGAAAGAACACTCACATACATATTATAAAGCTGATTTATATATATGAATAACGATATCTGATTTCGTGTACAATGTTTTGCCAATTGTATTTAGAAACCGTCTAAACTATAAACCAAACCGTTCAGAGATGACGTTGCCGCAAGGGCGAATCCATAGACTAAATAAATAAACATGTAATATTCAACAATATCTAAATTCCTTCAATTCTCGTTGCTTACAGACCCGGTGGTTTTGATTATCGATCACACAGATCACACTACCGGGACTTGGACGCGCCTCAAGAGCCGTACTAGACTGTAGAGCTACTAGTGTACAATCAAATCGAAATCAATTGTATTTATATTCTGCCTGCATTGATCAATTCCCCTCATAATGCAGCCTACGTGCTATATGTAATTTAACTTAATCTGTTTCCAATTGACGAATGTTTTGTACGGTTCAATTTTGTAATCTGCGGCGGATAAATGCGAAATAAAGTTCAAGAAAACCAGAATCCTGGTGCCAGGAGTACAACCATTTATTGGGTCAGGGGGGGTCTACAAAATTGCACCAGGTACACCCTGTTTGCTCTCAGCGAAGAGAGATACAGCGAGGAGAGTGATAATTGTGTGAGTATGGCAACGCTTGTGCTCTTGTTTTGGGGGAAGCGCGCTAAAAATAAGCACAAATCTTAGCCGGCGGCGGACAAAACCAACGTAACAACAGTTTCGGAATCATATTCCGCGTCTACATACCCGTATAAAATATATTATATCCATGCATAGCCTATGTGCCGTGTGCGGAGTGGCGGCCTCGCAAACTTGCACTCGTTGCAAAATTGTTCGCTACTGCAGCAAGGAGCACCAGAAGCAACACTGGCCAGACCACAAGCGCTGTTGCAAGCCAATCCGCGAGGAGAAGGATGACGTGCTGGGTCGATTTTTGGTGGCCACTCAGGACATCAAGGCCAATCAGATCATTTTCGTTGAGGAGCCGCTGGTAATCGGACCAAAGTGGTACATGTCGGAGGGGGAGAAGTCGTCCACCACCGTGCCGTGCGTGGGTTGCTACAGGCCATGTCGCTTGGGCAAGCACCTGTGTCGCAAGTGAGTACACCGCCAGAGATTTTGCGTTGGTAGGCAGCAGCTTATGTTTCCACGTATTCCACAGTTGTCGCTGGCCAGTTTGCAGTGTTTCCTGCGAACACGAGGCCCTGGAGTGCAGCGTCCTCAGCTTGGGCCCGGGTCCGTCTGCCAGGGCCGACACTCGTGGACTGAACGATTTCTACCGGGGGGATGCACTGCTTGTGCTGAAGTGTCTGATGCTGCAGCGCAAAGATCCGAAGAAGTGGGCCGATCTGCTCGAGATGCAGTCGCACGAAGAGGAACGCAAAGGCACGGAGCTCCACCAGGAGGCGGAAGATGGAATTGTGAGCTACTTGAACCAACGCTTTCTGCAGCGCCTCAAGCAGAGCAAGAAGGGTCTCCTTGAGCACTGCGAGCCGGAACTGCTGCATCGGCTGTGTGGCATCGTTGAGACCAACTACATGGTGGTCGAGTTGCCCACGGGCATCGAACTTAGCGGCCTTTTCCGACAGGCATGCATGATGGAGCACGCCTGCCAGCCCAACTGCTATTTTCAGTTTGATGGAACTACCATGCAGATCGCGGTTAGGGCGGGCGGCGACCTGAAAAAGGGCGACCACCTAAGGATAACCTACACAAACATCTTGTGGGGCACTCATCTGCGCCAGCATCATCTGCGGCTGACCAAGCATTTCAAATGTGGCTGCGAACGCTGCTTGGATCCCACGGAGTTTGGCAGCTATGTGAGTGCGTTGACCTGCTTGGGAGATGTCAACAAATCCTGTGGGGGCAAGCAACTCCCCGTGGATCCCGTCGACGAGCACAGTCAGTGGAAATGCGACGCTTGCCCCATGGCCATGGATACGGCATACGTGACAGAGCTGCAGACCCATATGACGGAGCAGGTGGATAAGATGCTGGCCGGACGTCCTTCGGCCACTGAGATTGAGCTAACGCTGGCCCGCCTCACGCAGATGCTGCATCCAAACCACTTTCACATGTTCAATCTGAAGCATACGCTAATCCAGCTTTATGGCAACGAAATTGGTCTTGAGCTCAGCTCGCTCAGCGATGGAATACTGGAGCGAAAGCTGCGCTTGTGCGATGACCTGTACAACGTGTGTCGTCGCCTGGATCCCTACAGCATTAAGCTTGCCATCTATCTGACTGTTATCCTGGTCGAGATTGCCCACACCCTGGAGGAACAGGCGCGCAGGAATCCCGCAGAGGCTTCTACACTGCTAGAAGACGCCCTGCTCCGACTCAAAGAGGCTCAGGAGGTGCTGGAAAAGGAACTCGATTCTGTGGCAGGTAAGAAGCTGAACGAGAAGCTTCAGACGGAGATCTTTGAGTGGGAGAAACTAATGCTGACCCACAAATACCAGCAGCAGAAAATTGACTAGTTTTTGCAAATAAAACATACTTTATGATACAGTTAATCTAGTCATCCAATTATCACGCATGCAGCTCTACGCGCTCTTCCTTCAACATGTGGGGATGTGCTCGCAGAATCTCCCGCTGCTGGCGCAGGTTCTTCACAATCCCCGGCAGATGCCAGCCGTGTCTCAGTAAACTGTCGGTCACATCAAAGTGGGCGTGGCGGATGCATCGTAACTGACTGCAGTGGGCCACTGTGCGCAGCTCCAGCGCCATGTCATGCACCAGGGCGGCCAAGTACTCCTCCGTCTCATTGATGGCATGCAGCTCCAGAGTGAAGTGCGGGCGATCGAAATGAATCAACTTGATGCCATAGATGACGGGCAGACTACTGTCGGCTGGCCGAATGAGACCCTTGCAGGCTAGCTCGTAGGCAGCTTGTGTTTGCAGGTCGACGCCGCACAGCTCGTACATCTTCCTCTGATGCGAAGCCTGCATGGAGGCCGCCAGGCCACTGATTCTTTCCGCTGACACGTGTTTATGGTTGGAACGTGCGGTTACATGGCTGTCTGGCAGGTGATTCTCCGTGGCAGTGCCCATGCGACCTGTAATGTGGTACACTCGCACCGGCCGGTTCTTCTGTATTCGACTCGACTGGCGCAGCCCCTTGTTGATGCCAAAAACTGTTGAATAGCGATTAGTAGTTTAAGTTCCCGTGAGCGTATATAACTTACGCAGAACACCGCTGGTGTGTTGCCCCAGACTGGCCACAGTGGCACAGCGTATATCTTCCGGCAGGTAACGAGGTCCAGTGGACAGCACATCGTCAGAGAGGTCAGTGTTCGTGGCTATATTGTGGAGCACACTGTCGGCGGCGGTGCCTGTGCCCAGCAGCGGTCTGTTCTCTAACAGCTTGCGCGGCTCGCGCTGCTTCAGTTCGTTGAGACCTTGCGGAGAGTGGGAAATGTAATCTTTGGAATATGTTTAAAAATGTTCCACTAACCTTTGCAAATGTTGCTGAGAACTGCGCTGCGCACGTGTCCTACTTTCATGCCTGCTGGCTTGTATACATTTAAAACGCCATTTAAGTGCCTGAAAACTGTCGCGGCATCGTAGACCTTTGTGAGAGCCATTTAAGCGTTTAATTTATCCAATTATACGCCGGACACAATGATTACGACGAGCAATGAGCCACATGGCGTTGCCGGACCGGTGAAACGGATAGGACAATGTTTGGGGCTGTTATTGAAAATAAATTGAAGAATACGCTAATCTTTGCGCCTTTGTGACCCGGCTTGGTCATTTGATACATTTATTTGTCTCTATTAACTATACAAATATAATTTTAACATTTTGTTGACTAGCTAAAATGTGATATTGGGTATTGTGGGTACAAGTTAACTTGTACGTTAGTAACTACATTTCGAATTTAAGCCACAGAGAGTGGCTTGCAGGCAATCATATAAACTGGATAAAGGTTCTTAGGAAAGTTTTGCTGGCGCACTTTTCGCACAATGCGAAATCCAGCCGCCTTTAGCGAGATCTCGTAGTGCTCAAGAGGGCGAGTAACCGAGGAATCTTCGTCATCATCGATTATCTCCTTGGATTTGGTAACGTTCTCCTTCATTACAAAGAAACCGCCCGGAGCCAGTCCTTGTCCCACGCGTCGGAAGAAGTCGATCAGGTCCAGCTCAGTGAGATGCCCCAAGACCCATTGACTCCAGATGAGGTCGTATTTCTTTGTGGGAGTAAACTTCTGTAGTCCAACGTTGTAGATTTCCCCTAAACTGCCGACAGGCTGGCTCTCAGTTGTACAGTACTCCCGGGCTTTATTCGCAAAAGCTGGGTCCTGCTCTACAATATCCACGCAATGGAAGCGGGGAATCAGGAGATTCCTAGTGACTCGTCCAATGCCGGCACCGCAGTCCAACGCCAGCTTGGACCCGGGCACCCGTATTTCGCGAAGAAAGGTGTTGGATCCCTGTATATCGATGGCGCTGATGTAACCCAAGCCTCCCAGCATCCCGTTGACTGTGGCTGGCACCTCCGACCAATATTTTTGCGCTTTGCCATAAAATTTTGGCTCTTGAACGTTGCTCTTACTAGAACAGACTGCTACTGCATCCACATCCACTACCTTCGCCGCCGACTCCTGTGTTCCATTTTGGTTTTCCTCCTTGCACTCCTTATCCTCGCTGCTGTCCATCTCGTTTTTTAAAACTGGGCACTTTTCTGGAGCCGTCATTGGCACTTTTTACTTTGAATATTTTTAAGGCATGCTTTGGCATTAATATGTTTGTTGATTATTAAAATATCGATATACAGTTTTCGTTTAGATTATATTTTATGCGATATTTTCAACCTATCGATAAGAATTCGATACTTATGTGCGATATGCAGAACTTGCCTGCGTTCTATTTTGAAAATAACAAAACATAACAAACATAAACTTTACAATGTATGATACTCTTCTTATGTCGACTTAAAATAATGTGTTATAGACGTGGAAGATATGGCATGGGGTCAGAATAATGTAGTTTATGACAGCCTAATTCGCAGATTTTAGTAGAGAAATCACACACCGAAACCAGGAAAATCTAGGCACTTTTGTTTATTGCTCTTATCCAGACCTCTCGCTTTACCTTGTCCATATAAGTAGTCGCTCGCGCTGTAAGACAGTTTGAGCAGTTGTTGTGGGCTCCACTGTAGCCAGAGGTGCTGAACATTGTTTGTTTCTGGTGGCTTTTGGAATGGCTAGATGGGATTTCTTAGTACAAAATTGGCCAGTTCTTGCAAACATTCTTTCGTATTTCGAGCCGCAAGAGAGTGATGCTCCACTGGGATTTGTTCCATGGCGGCAGGTGTTACAGACATTTTCGATTATTTTTGCTTGCAGGCGCACACTTTAACTACAATAAGTACCAAATACGAATACAAACAACACTACACATTAATTCCGCACTAAAACGTTCCAGTTTCCGTTTTTTCCATTTATTTTTGTGGTTTTTGTAAAAGTTAAAGTAGTATCAGCGATCTCACTGTGGGGAACGTTGGCAGCTTACTTCTTCTTGGACACACCCACAGTGCGACCACGACGACCGGTTGTCTTGGTGTGCTGGCCACGGACACGCAGGCCCCAGTAGTGACGCAGACCGCGATGAGAGCGGATCTTCTTCAAGCGCTCCAAATCATCACGCAGCTTGGAGTCCAAGTTGGAGGAAGTCAGCTGCCAGTACTTGCCATCGATGATGTCCTTCTGTCTGTTGAGGAACCAGTTGGGCACTTTGTACTGCAGAGGGTTGGTGATGATGGTGACAACCTTGTCGACCTACAAGCGAATTAAAGAATATTCAATTAGTTGGGGCTCGAGCAGTCTACCGAGTTAGCTTACCTCCTCCTCAGTGCATTCACCGGCACGCTTGGTGAGATCAACATCGGCCTTCTTCAGCACAATGTTGGAGTAACGACGACCCACACCCTTGATGGCGGTCATGGCAATACCAACTTTGCGCTTGCCATCAATGTTCGTATTCATGATACGAAGGATGTGCTGGAACTTCTCTGGGATGACGAGCGACTGCAAAAAACAAACGCGAAAATTGCATTACACGAAAAACACAAACAATGGAAACAGAAATTGGCAATGGCATTTTCGCAACAAAAATATTGCCATTGTTAGGCTGTGTTAATGCAGCATAAACTTGTCATTGCATACTTCATGCTATGCACTGAACAATTTCACTTCAGCTTAATGTTTTTGTTGTTTGATGCACCGAGATTTTGCATATTTTTTCGACGACGCACCATTTTTGCCGTTTGGATGAGACAAATTCTCGAATCGGAAAGAAACCGGATGACGTCTTGACGTTGCTTGGTGTTTTGACAAGCAGTGTTGTACAGTATGACAGCACAGAGTTGTATTTGGACACGAATAACTTAGCCCTGGTTTTCCATTAAGTGCCGTTATAAGATTGATCATATAAAAATGCCTGGCATGAATGGTAAATTAAAGTGATAATAAATGCAATAATGCATGATTAAATTTTTGAAGCTCTCAACTGCGTTGGACAGAACGATCTGGTGTCCTTGCGCATCATTTGCACTATGGCGCGCAACCGAGAGTATAATGTGGAGGAACTGGATATGTACGGAAACACAGCTCTGCTGAAGGCTTGCTATATGGGGCGCTTCGAATGCGCAAGCACACTTTTAGAGTTTGGAGCTAATATTTACGCGGTTAATTACTTTGGACAAAACGCATTAACCTTGGCCACCTACTCTGGAAATTACCCTTTAGTCCGTGAGCTATTGCATCGCCGTTCCTACAAGGATTTTAATCTGTCTTCGCTTATTCCGGCCTCTTGTGTAGCCGCAATGCAAAACCATGTCGATATTGAAGAATACTTTATGAAAAAGGATCCAAGCGGTGCGCATGATCAGACGGTGCACGGTGAGTTCATAGTATGCACATAAGTATGTAAATATATATTCGCCTACTAAATGCTTTCTTTTGGTAAGGTCTTGGCGTAAACGACCTGCACGAAATGATGGAGAAAGCAAAGAAGTTGGATCAACAGCTGCAGTCCGCTCAGCCTACCTTTATATATCATCGCTTCCGCTAATGACTTTAAAAAGTGTTAATCTATAAACAATAAAATTGTCAATTTAATTTAGTACCAGGGCTACTGAAATACACTCAGGTTGGCAGCCCGATCAGATCTTACATATCGATAAGATTTCATCGATATCATCACCGGCATTGTACATCCCTATCCCGCTCATTTTTGCCCGCCTGATCAATGTAATTTTTTGCCAACACGTTCGTCACTCGTTTTAAAGTCCCAGTGGCAGCAACATTATACAGATTTGCTTGTAAAATTGCACAGCAATTCCATCATCAACCAGAGCCCCGCAAAGCCCACATTACACACTATTTAAATTCGCATAAATTGCATTCCGTATAAAAAAACTAAAGACAACATCATGTTCGAGGCACGCCTGGGTCAAGCTACCATTCTGAAGAAGATTCTCGACGCCATCAAGGATTTGCTTAACGAGGCCACCTTCGACTGCAGTGATTCGGGCATTCAGGTACATTTACACATTGACACAGTTTGCGGGCAAGTGAACTAATTTTTCAACCCCACCCCACGCCACAGCTGCAAGCCATGGACAACTCTCATGTGTCTTTGGTGTCGCTGACGCTGCGATCCGATGGATTCGACAAGTTCCGTTGCGATCGCAATCTTTCTATGGGCATGAATCTGGGGAGCATGGCCAAAATTCTGAAGTGTGCCAACAACGAGGACAACGTGACAATGAAAGCGCAGGATAATGCGGACACAGTTACCATCATGTTCGAGTCGGCTAATCAGGAGAAGGTCTCCGACTATGAGATGAAACTAATGAATCTCGATCAGGAGCATTTGGGTATACCGGAAACGGACTTTTCTTGTGTGGTCCGAATGCCGGCCATGGAGTTTGCTCGCATTTGCCGTGACTTGTCCCAGTTCAGCGAGTCTGTAGTTATTTGCTGCACCAAAGAGGGCGTCAAATTCTCGGCGAGCGGTGATGTGGGTACTGCTAACATTAAGCTGGCCCAAACTGGCAATGTGGACAAGGAGGAGGAGTCTGTCACCATTGAAATGCAGGAGCCAGTGACGCTTACGTTCGCTTGTCGCTACCTGAACGCCTTCACAAAAGCCACTCCATTGTCCACCCAAGTGCAGCTGTCGATGTGTGCAGATGTGCCCCTGGTAGTAGAGTATGCAATCAAAGATCTGGGCCACATACGCTACTACCTGGCGCCCAAGATCGAAGACAACGAGACATAAGGCAGCACGGGACTGTCTCCTCTCATATTTATATCACTTAATGAATCATCCTCCCACGTACAACCTAACGTTTAAGAATCAACAAAACCGCATCTTTTGCTCAATAAAAACCATTCTGTAATCATGTTGACCAAAGTGTTTTCACTGCTGCCTGTGTGTGGTTCTCCATTTGAGTCTGAAGGTGGATATATTTAATGGCAATAACCGTTTATTCGCATAGATGTATAACACTGCACTGGGGTATAGTTTAAAGAGAGAGAGAGATAGAGATTACAAACGTATATAAAGTTATACAGCAAACACCTGGTGTAATTCAGAGATAGGGTCGTAGGGATAGGCAAAGAAAACTAAGCACATCTCCAGCATATTTGAAATATATATGTATAACTTGCTAGCCTCCATTGTGTAAAATATACATATGTATGCACAAACTTTTAATTGGGGATGTTGATGCACGATTATTTGAATGCCTTGCTTATATAGTACATGTATGTATATCGTATCAGGCACATATTCGGCACGTTGTACATTAAATGACTGTTAGCGAGTGTGTGCCTGGAACATAGATCATTGTACATACATAAATATATATACGTATATATATATGTATATGTAATAAATATCGCATGCTTACATGCTTCCAATACTTGAATAATTGGCTTGCTTATCCTAAAAGCCTTAACCTACCATATCTATAATTTGTATGTGTATATGTGTATAAAACATAAAAAAAAGCTGTGTCAAACCGTATAAAAGTGTATAAAAAACGCTTGAGATTGCAAAACTAATATAAAGCAAGTAAAGTGCGTATAGCAAAGAACATTTTGTGCTTTCCTCCCAACTAATTGCTTGGAAGGAATCGCACGGGGAGGTCATTAAAACACTATTGTCGACCGAACAAACCATTACGTGCTAATATTTCCAAGTCACTGGATCAAGTGGAATTATATTCAACCGCTATTGTGAATCTGTAGAAATTGCACTGGGGCTGGACTGGTGGATTTCTCATTGTCTGCTGTTCTTGTCTAGTCATAATTTCTGTGGCCTTATGTGATCTGGAGTAGTGCCTGCAATGATTTAATGCAGTGCTTGGATCCATCCATAGCCTCATTCGACAACTGAAAAGAGATCATCGTTGGTTAGTGGATTTGGTAGGTTGCAGTCGTTGGTCGTGGTAAATACCATAGTGAAATTAAGAAATCCATGTGGCAGACCCTCCAGTATTTCCAAGTTTACTTGACGTCCCAGGCGCTTGAGCTTCTTGGCAAACATGACGCAGTCATCAAGGCAGGGATCCATGTTCAGAGTCTGCATAAAGAACCATATAATGTGGATCAAATATATATTGCTGAGAGATGAGAAACTTACGAGAATCTTTGTCTCTGGCAGTTGGGACAGCCAGTCGTCGCTAGCCCAATAAGGCGATAAAAACGGATCCTTAGGCACATCGAAGGCGAACTCCTCGCTGGGACTGCGAGCTATCAATGCGTCCATATTGCGCACATCCTGCGGGCTAATAGCACTGCTGCCATGAATTTCGTAAGATTTTGTGCACCGCGATAGGGTGTTGGTTATATTGTTGACGGCTTCTTGCCACCGGCCCTGCAGTGTGTCCATGGCAATGAGGTCGCGACCCGTCTCTACCAGAATGTTTTCATCAGAAATGTTCTTGACAAGGCCATTGGATGTCACTTGCGGTACTGGGAGTGTAGTCTCCTCGGTCACCTCCATGGTGGCCGTGTCAATAAGGTATTTATCCAAAAACTGATCAATATAGACAGCGGATTCGAGATCCTTGGGAGTGTCCGCTGAAATCTCAACAGGATAATGAACAATGGGCTGCGAGTCGTCCTCGAAAGACACGCACGAGCTGTTGTCGCCCTCGCTGTTGGGCAACTCGGTTCGCTCCACGGTCTGGCTGTGGTACGAGGCCGAGGCACTGGCAAAAGTATCGCTGCTCTCGTCATCTTGATCGGCATTCGCTTCCAGAGATGTTAGGGTACTTCTGGCCAATGAGGTGCGTCGACTGGAAGTTGCACTTCCCAGTGATGACTTTGGCGCATTGCGTATTTGGGCCACCTCCTCCACATGCTTAGCATTCTGCTGCAAAGTTTCCGTGGCGGGTGCTGCATAGGCACGCAGGCACCGCATCATGAACCCAAAAGGCAGCAAGGGATCCATGAGGCACAGCAAACGGGCTGGACTCGGCACAAAACTGACGAGGGTCGGGCAGTAGGCCAGAAACAGTCCATCCGGGACACGCACACCCTGCTCGATGCATTTCAGAGCCACTCCGATGGACAGATTCGCACCAGCAGAGTCACCTGCACACACTATTCGTTCAGCCGTCGTTCCCAGGTGCCCGGCGTTCTTCAATAGCCAGCAGTACGCATAGAAGACTTCTTGAAGGGCCCGCGGAAAGGGAGCCTCCGGTGCCAGGCTGTAGTCCACCGAAAGTATGGGGCAGTCCAGAGCTACAGCCCAATCTCGAAGATAGAGTTCGTGAGATTTCGATGACTGGGCCACGAAGCCACCACCATGGCAGTGAAACAATATGGAACGACTGGGGGGAGTGGGCTTTTGCCAACCGCGATAGCGTCCTTCGCCTAGCATTCCAGAGCGGCGCTTGGCGCTGAGCAGACGCACAGAAATGGGCAGACCGGGTCCCAGATGAGCACTGGGCACGGCTATGTCCACAAATTGTATGGCATCCTCATCGTCGCCTTGATTCTGGTTTACATCGCTGCCGGTTTTCTCACTCGCCTTAAAGTTCTTTCGTTGCGGTAACTGAAAAGGCTCCGCCGGCAACTCGATTAGTCGATTCACCTTAATGGAGCTGCCCACGATGCTGGGCAATTTGTGCATCAGCTCCGACTCGGCCAGAAACCAGAATGACTTGCAGAAGTCAATTTTTGCATTCTGCGAGATGTTGACAATGCGCCTGGCTCGTAGCTCTGGGTTCATTAGGTACTTGCCACTGGTCCAGAGGCTGCGCGTGGTTTTTACAATAGTCCCATCATCCGCCTGTGAGTAATAGGACTCGGAGTAGCTGGCCATGCTGATGCCCAGGAAACGTAGAATACCACGTATGGAGTCGCCGTACTGGAATCCCAAGCAACGTCCATAGAAACAATACTGATTGATGGTGTCGCCCAACTCGAAGAGCTGCTCTGCAGTGTGCGAGCCGCAGGCAAACAGATCTCCAGTATTGGCCGACCATTGACGCAGTATGAGGAGATACTGCAGGCAAGTGCATATCGAGGAAAGCAGCTGCGAGCAGGCCTCTACCTCCTTCATGTAGACCTTTTTCCGGAAAAACATAGTGCTGCGTGTGGCCAGCAGCTGTTTGCATATGCTGATGCCATGTGAAATGCATGCGTTGGTCACGTAAACGAAGCTGCGATATCCATTGCCCGGTGTGTGCTCATCAAAGTCGTACTCATGGGCAAAGGCCTCGATTTGCAGGACCAGTCGGTTGGCAAGCACTATAAAGTCCTGCCAGGCAATGTGGGCGGCATGCAAGCGTTGGCCAAATTCAGTGTGATCTTTGGCAAAGAATGCGGCGTGTTCTTGGCAGGCGACAAACAGACTTCGATACGATGTCTGCAGTTCGGCGTGTGTCGGTTGTGGCGCCTCTTTTCCATTGACATGGTTTATTTTCTCCTCTTCGTGCGCCAGTTTCAGATTGTCATCAAATTGTGCATTCAATTTGTGGCTGGCCAACTCGGCAGACGCCGCGTCAATCATTGTGCGCTGTCAAGGGAAAAAAGCTTTATTAGCCATAACTAATCATACAGATAATCAATATTGATTCGATTACTATCATTTAATAGAGGACAAAGGCTGTCAATTACAGGAAGCGACAGAACTATGATTGAACTTTATTGCTTTGCACGAAGGTCGTTGGTCAGCGATTGAGCCATATTCATGTGTGGCTATTAAGGAATGGAATATATCCGCACATATTCTGTGTATTCTGACTTAATTTAAGACAAATAAAATGCATTTTAATCTCAGCCAGAGCGATGAAAACTTTCACTTGACAACAACTACGCACTTCATAAACCCACACAGAATAGGACAAGTTAATTGTTGCCACTTAGTATTTCTTTAATGTTTCACTGGCCAATACGCTTACGGATTATTTGCTCGTAGTTTCCTGGCTAATTCATTTTTAATTTTTGTGCCAAATCGGTTTTTATTGTTTTTAATTGTTTTTAAGTTCCTAGACCGCGAATCAGCGTGACCGCGCGCCGATAACGATAAAAATACCGCCTGAACATCAAAATATACCGTAGATATACCGAAGAAAAAATAGTACTTAACCAGCTTGAGCTTGTATTTTCTCTGGTATTTTTAGTATTCAAATGGTATTTGCCTTCTTTACGTTTTCCATTTGAATAAATTTGACCCTTTTTTAAACCTTATTTTATAAACCATCCCAAAAAGGGAGTACTTAAAACTAGTCATTCTTGTACACAATTGATTAATATATCGGAAAAAATTATATCTTCAGAGCTGAGGGTCTTAGCTAGCTGGTAATACTAAGCCGAACACCAAAATCTATCAATAATTATTCATTGCCGATCATGTACAAAGGGAAACGATTAGTTGAAAAATGTAAACAAAATTCATTCACTGTAGTGTCAAATTTCGCCAGTGGGCGGGCTAAATTCTTTTTTCTGCGTAAGTGCGGAATGCTGGCGTGCACTTTGGATCTGAATTGAAAAAAACAAGTCATGAGTGTCAGCATTGTGCAATACTTTGGAAGCCAGAGCGGCAAATGCGGCTACTGCACAGGTACAAACTGCAGCAAATCCAATGGTAAGAACACAAGACCGGACCAGCTGCAATTACTCATTTTGTTGTTGCCTTTAAAGGTATGCACGCATATCGCTTGGACTGCCAAGACTACCAAGATCTCGTTGATCGTGGCTGGCGCAGATGCGGTAACTACTGCTATAAGTTAAAGAACAAGGATACCTGTTGCCCGTGTTACACCATCAAATGCGACGCATTGGAATTCAAGCTGACGAAGTCCAACAAGCGAATACTTCGACGTATGAATCGATTTTTGCGTGATGGCAAACGTGACCTTGTCGAGCAGGCGAAACGCGCAGGAGACGATGATGACGTAACTGAGGGTGCGAATGCCTCTGCCAGCGAGCCGCAGCCTCAGATGCCAGATAAGAGTCCAGCTGTAATCAATGTGGAACAGGCTGTGTCACTCGCACAGGCTCAAAAGTCAAAAGCAAAGCCGGCCGGGGCTGCACAAGTGACTTTAAACCATTCACCATCGCTGGGATCCAACAAATGTGGGTATTATTTCAATGAATAAAAAAAGATTATTAGCTTTGTCTTCCACAGCTGCAGCTGCGATCTCCAATAAGCCGCGCAAGAAAGCCAAGCAAATGCGATTGGAACGCCGGCAGGCCAAATTGGGCGATACTAAGGAGCAGCCCTCGCAGAAACCTGTCACGCAGGAGAAGAGTTTGAGAGACTTTTTATCGGAGCCCAGCGAATCCAACAAACATCATCTAAAGGTGAGTAATACTATTTGTTTGACCGTTCGCAGAACTTAGCTAGTTAGCGTGAATTTGATCTGTTTTGTGCCATGTATTGTTTGTTCATTTCGTGTCCGATCCTGAGTATTAGTCTCCCTATATGTAGACACACTGTCTTTGTGCTGTTTGTGTTCTTGCAGATCGTTTTGGTCGCATCCTCAGACACACAGCGTACTTGTGCCGATGCAGTTCTTGCGTTGTATCGAAAATATCAAGTAGCCATTCACAATGATAATCCCGCACGAATCACCCTAGCTAATATGCAGCGGTTTTTGATCAAGTCGCCCCTTGAGGTAATTACATATATATGAAAAATCTATCCGCAGTTGAGTTTGGTACACGTCTACGGTGAGGAATTCAAGCGGACTCTACCCCATAGTTACGCGCTGTATAGGAAGTATCAAATATCGATACACAATGATCCTCCCAGGGATCGCACTGCCTACCAGGACCATCTGCAGGTGTCACCCATGAAGGTTGCTACACAAAAAATGATTTTACATAACCCTTAGTTTTATTAATATATTAAACTTTAGTTTACTATAATTTACTCCATTGTAGAACGAAAAGCCAGACGATGGACCCGAGATGGGCTATGGCTCGTTCCATCAGCAGTATTGGCTCGATGACAAACTCATTGCCGTGGGCGTTATTGATATCTTGCCGGGGTCGGTTAGCTCCGTGTACTTCTTCTACGATCCGGACTACAGTTTTCTCTCGCTGGGAACATATGGCTCGCTAAGGTAAAATATTCTACAGACTGTACAAATTATTAGCAATTCATTTCTGTTGGTTGCTGTTGCAGGGAAATCGATTTCGTGCAGACGATTGCCGCCACTACGCCAGCTTTGAAATATTACTATATGGGCTTTTACATACACTCCTGTCCGAAGATGCGCTACAAAGGAAAGCTGTCTGCCTCATATTTGCTGTGCCCAGAGACTTACACCTGGATACTGCTCACCGACGGTAGGTGTCATGCTAGCCTCCCTCTCGATGTTGATAACTAACGCCAATTGCATTTAGTCATTCGCTCTAAGCTAGATACAAACAAGTATCAGCGCCTGAATGAAGATGCAGCTGCCAGAGATGTGAACGAATTCTTAGTTGAGCATTTGGATGAAGTGATTCTTCTGCTGGATGCCAAAAGACGCATGCAGTATAAGACATATGTGCAGGTACTTCTCTTTTCGCCGTTAATCCTCTGGAAGCTGCTGGCTAACTCACGAATTCCTTAAATCTTCTTAACAGATAACCGGCACTGATAGCGATCGCGCCGAGATTATTGAGTACAGCCAGCTGGTGGGAAAAGTATGTGCGCATCGTATGCATTACGTTAACATGGCCTGAGACCCACATAGTTTAAGTACATTTATTTGTTAAATCTGTTTGAAGTTTTACATCAAAATTTATCAGTCAAAAGTCGGTTGTCGTTTGTCAAGCTAAAGTGTAATGTAAATTCTGCTTAAAAACTATCTCAAATTGTTAATTAATATGTTTTAAGTAACGCCAAGATATATATATGATAAGAATAAATAAACATTGAATTCAATAGGAACATTTAACCCCTTGCGTTCCGTAAACTTAAATATGCCAGACAATTTTGATAAGAGTCGGAAAAATGAACAGATCTTATCAGTACTCATCATTGTCGCTTATCTGAAACCAGCAGCTAAATGCATCAATTGACTTTTATGGGGCTGGCAACACACACAACACTGGATGATACAAGACATTTCATTTGGATAAGCCCAGGCTAGGAGATAATGTTCATTTTATGGCGCACACACACACACACACACACCGTGAGATAGGCGACTAGGAAGTTAAAGATCGCAATAAAGCTTAATGTCCGTGAAAAACGAAAGATTTTCTCAGAACGAAGCCTCCACTGCGGCTTAGAAAAAAAGTTATAAAATAGCGAATTCTTTTGGTGTAGCGGCGAATATCTAAAAAATAAATTCGTGCTAATAACGTTATTTCTCTGCGCTTCTCTGGCTTTTTGCTGGCATTTGTCAAGTGCGCTAATTAAACAAAATATTTAACAAATGAGCGGGTTACTGAATTTTCACAACAAAGCAAAGCCACGGCACCGCACGTGTGTTATAAAAGTATTTTACAAAATTTCATTGGGCCTTAGAGCGTTTTGGTCGGCCAATTTTTCGCTAAGATCAACTGCATAATTTTGTATGCCAACAAATCATTCATTCTAGCGCCTACTCTTAAATTTTGACAAATGTATTGATGTATTGGTGGAGTGAAATTGTAGAAATAACTGTTAGTCATCCTGTTTATTGATTTACAAGTTAGCACGATTTGGTGATTTTTTTGTTAGCAATTTTATCATATATTTCAGCTCTCGCTACTCGCTCTCAACAACAATTTAAACCATTTTTAACCGTTTTTTTTGCGCTGCTCTGCCACTGCTACTACCGCTGGCGCTGCTGAGACTGCGACTGCGAGTGTGACAGCGGGCTGGTTGGCTGGCTGGCTGGCTGGCTGAGTTGACCAAGTATATATGCCATTGGCAGTTGGCAATTCAGTTTCATTAGCTCCGCGTCGTTCTCAGCTGGCGGCGTTACAGCAGCTTGAATCGTTGGAAGTCGCGTCGTCCCAAGGAGGTCCGTACAATGTGAGTTTGATGCAGGAAGGTAATGGACTTCAACAAGAAAGTCCAGTTTAGCTACTACATTGGCAGCACCCCAATCTTTGGACACTCTTCCATCTGTGGGGCTGGCTGCGGCTGCCCACTATTTGGGGGTCGTCATGGAAAAATTTCATGCGAAATTTGGTAGCAAATTTGTGCCACGAAGAAATACAAAACAAAAACTTAATCAGACACAATTTCAGTGCCGCGATGTGTGCTGATGATCGCGTGTCGTGTGTTGTTCGTTGCGTTGTGTTGTGTAGTGTTGCACTTCATTACAGATTTTTGGAGAAATTTCAAGAAAGCAAACAAAATAAACAGTCAACAGTCGGTTACATACCGTACTCACATTGCATGTGCATAAATCAGTTATGCATGGAGCACCGGGCTCTGTGAGGAGGACACCACGGACAGTCGGCAGTAGCAAACCTGAACCTGGCTCTGGAGACGAGACGTGCCCTCTTCGGTCTATTTTTGTCTGTCTGTTATTGTGCGTGCGTGCCTAGCCCAACTGTACAGTGGAGCCTATTTTTGGCTAGGCTATTTTTATATAATTTGCATTTTAAATAATAACTGGTTTTGTTATTGTGGTGCCATTCATTGAACCGCGACCACCATTCGCAACAAACTCAATTCGCCTGCGGACAAGTGATCTTTCATGCCTTGACGACAAGCCGCGACATTTTTGTGATAATACATAATTAAAGGAGGATCTGCTGAGGTATCTAAGTTACGTATACATACTGTGATTCGATACGAACGTTTGCTTGACAAATTTGCTGCTCTTTTCCAAGTTATAACACCCACAGTCCCCTCTCCGGCGATATTTAATAAGTGTTTAATGTTATTTACTGACATGCGCGTGCAATTTGTCGAAAAAGTGACATTGATTTAGCATTATTGGGAATACGCTAAATCAATCGAAAAATATTTGCAGTCCTGGCACATAATAATATTTCACGTTTTTTGAGAGCTACGTAATTAAGTAATCGTACTTTTAATTACCACGTGCAAAAATGCAAAATCGTAAATAATACGAATTGAATGCGAATTAGAGCTTCGGCTCTGAGAACCGAAATTCCACAACAACAATGATCTAATCTACAACAATAACTGCTATTTTACTAGGTTCATTACATATTTCGATTTGTTTGCCAGTTACGGTTCAAATCCGTCGTTGAATTCTCATGCAGAATTCTATGCAAACAAAAGCAGTGAAAAACAAAACAGAAACCCACTCACCGCCACCCAACACAACCGAGGATGGAAAGAAATAGAGGTGGCGGAGGAGGAGGAGGAGGGGATACGCGTGCTCGTAAACCACCAAACCATGTCAAGTGGATGAGCAACCAGCACCAGCTCAGCTCTTATGTAAATAGCACGCGTGCTGTGAATATACAGACGAACTTTGGTTCACCTATATTTCGGTCCTCTGCATAATATAACTGATCGTAAAGCATTATGGGTCTTCGATTGCTTGTATTGTACGGTAAATCAATTCATTTATCGTACCCATCGATATGGCCTAAGGTCCAGTAACGATAGAGTCCACACTGATTACAGCTAATTGACGATTTAACCTGACTCTAATGATCGCGTTTACAATACTACTTATTATCGCATGGCCACATCCACATAAATCCACACACTTCCATCCTTTTATAATTCACTCTTTATGGCCCATAAATTGCCGAGCTGCTTTCATAAAGTCATTCATTGGCGGGAAGGGCAATGCATGATGATGATAAGGCGACGCGTTCCAGATTAGACAGAAGAGGCTGACAAAACACCTACAGACTGGTACTCGTACGAGTAGCTGACGGAGTATTGTGTGGAGATGTTGTGCTGATGATTCGTTAGGCGTTCGGCTCTTAGCACTTGTATAACCCTTTCGGGGGCAATCGAGAACCAGATTGCCCACAACTGTAATGAGCACACTAATTATACCCTGAGTAAATTACTTTCTCATGCAAGCATTCGGCTAAAGTCAGTATCGAAGGTCGTTAGCTGGCTGCGTTCCTTGATCTGTCTTGGATTTCAATGGAAGTGTCGTGGCTTTCCGTGCACGTATCGGCAGTCCAGTCAATGCGACAAGTACGACTATCACTGATCTTGTGGTCACTGTTTTGCCATATTAGTTTTCCGAAAATTATCCATTCACATCCATGTCACGCAAGCACATGCAAAAATCTTGCGACTCAGACAATACCACCGTAGCTGTAGCGCCTATTACGAGTTTATAGGATTTTCAATCAATAAAAAATAGTACTAGTAGGTCCCCTTTCAAAATCAGCTGCTGTTTAAACACCGATGAGATGGTACTGTTGATTGTGATTAGATGGCGCTTGTTTGAATTCCCAGAGTTCAATTGAGAATAGAGATTGATTGGGTCCGTTTCGATTGCTTATCGCATGGAACATAAAGAGTTCTGCGAGAGTATTTATGGGGCTCTTCGTGGTATTGCTAGAAACAATTAAATGAATATTGACGTTTGTTGATTTAAAGGAACAGTTGGTTAATTATTGGCAACACACTTTCGAAATGGCAGATGAGGATTGGGTTGGGGTATGAGTGTGAGTATGAGTATGAGTATGAGGAGTGTGTGCTAACCCAGTTGGGAAATTCCCTAATTTTGGACCCAAATGAGTTGTGTCGAAATATCTGTGCCATATCAGCAGGCGATAATTACGTTTTCTCCGCAAGTCAACAACTGTGCGCGACTTTAATTGAAACTCTTTTATAATGCAAGGCCCTATATGCATACAGATATACATATGTACATAAGAGCCAGTATGTATTTACGTGTAAATGCACGTTTCCTTTGTGCGGAATAAAGTGAAGTGAAGGGCAGCTGTGTAAATGGTTCAATTGCTGCGACAAGGGCGGGCTTATTAAGTCTAAAACTATTTCGATTGCATCTGCCGAAAAGTTCAGTTTTGTTAGAACAGAACGATAGAAATGAATGTGGCATGTTGCGAGGCAATTACCTTACGAATTGGTCACTGAATTCCGATTCGATTCCGGCAACAATGCCCCGATTCGAACAATGCCATTGATGGGCAGCACTCGCTCGCGTTTTATTTATGCACTGCTTTTTTTTAGTTCATAGCTAAATTCAACCGAAATGCAGCTCTCACGTGCGTGCAGCAAGAGGAAGGCAACCGAGACGTGCTTATAAAATTTGACAAGTGTTCGATAAGCGTCCAGCACTGCACTCTCTAGTGATACGAATAGCGAGCGACTCTGTCAGGGCGGGGGCCGGCGTACTGTTTGAAGTGGACGCAACACATGCATCGCAGATTATCAATTTGTCAAGAGCTATTGGCTAATTCGCATTGAAAACTTGATAGACACGTTTGCGACTCCTGCCATGAAGCGAAATGAAAGAAACAAGCTGGCCATGATTGGGCCACTTAAAACTTCTCAATGTTGTAATGATTATTTTTTTTGTTTTGGTAAAACCACCAGGGATTCCCACACCATATTGACCCCAAAACAAATGATCAGCAAAAAACTCTTCCTAACTGTTCGCTGTTGTTCTCCTTTCAGCTCTGTCACCTGACTCGAGGCACAAAAAGCCATAAGAAAACCAGCCGAAATGGCCGTCATACCGTGCTGTAAGTATCCCAAATTCAATAACCGATCGGATCGCCAAAAATATTGCCACACGTTTCGATTCCGCGGAAGCAAACGATGCACGAGCGCTAATGTATGTCTCATCAATAACAATTCACTTCACGTGATGTGGGTCCAGCGAAGTGAAGTCAAAATACCCCGAAAATCCCAATCGCAAATATCGAAAGTCGCGCATGCGCCGCTCATTAGACTGCTCCGTCAGGTGGATAACTTATCTGATCCGCTAATTGCTCTAATGCGATGCTAGGGGCCTGTGCCGAAATCGAAAATGAAAATAATGATCTGTCAATAACCAATATTTGCTGTCGTTTGCAGTCTATGTGCCCAAGCGGGTCAATGTGGCGATCATGCTCTTCATGGCCTGCCTCCTCAGCTACATGATGCGGGTGAATCTGTCGATAAATATCATAGCCATGGTGGAAGATACGAGCGCCAACGAGAACAGTACTGTCGAGGTCCTGCCCGACGTGAGTATAACTTTAATCGATATCCCCATTATTCTCCCTTACCGAATCTTTCTGCTCAGTATGGTCCACGCTATAACTGGACGCAGTCGGATCAGGCTCTGCTTTTGGGTGCATATTTCTATGGCTACATGATCACCTCATTGCCAGCAGGCACCTTGGCCGAAATGCTGGGAGCCCGAAACGTGGCGGGATACAGCTGCCTGGTGGCTGGGATCCTGACAGCGCTGACTCCGGCTGCCGCTGCTTGGGATAAATACGCAGTGTTTGCTGTGCGATTTCTCATTGGGTTCCTCAATGGCGTTGTCTATCCGTGCTGTCACAGCCTCGTCTCCAAGTGGTCGCCGCCGGACGAGAGGGGAAAGTTTGTCGCCTCATTGATGGGCGGTACATTTGGTACAGTCATCACGTGGCCCATCAGTGGCGTTATCATCGAGAACCTCGGCTGGGACTGGGCCTTCTACATTGTCGGCATTTTCGTGCTGATTGTGGTTGCAGTGTGGTTCTATCTGGTGGCCGACACCCCGGCGCAGCACAGCTCAATAAGCATCAAGGAGCGGGAGTACATTGAGAACAGTCTGGGCAGCACTCTCAGCAATAAGAAGGTAACCCGCGAATCAATAAACACTGTCCTCAGACGGACTCATATTCCTCGCTCTCGTATTACAGAAATGGCCGCCGTATAAGGAACTGGTCCTGTCCATGCCCTTCTGGTCTTTGATGTTGCTCCATTATGGCAGCATGTGGGGACTGTTCTTCCTGATCACGGCCACACCCAAGTTCTTGAGCGAAGTGCTGGGCTTCAATCTGTCCTCCGCCGGCGTCCTGTCCAGCCTGCCTCATGTGGCTCGTCTACTCTGTGCCTTTGGATTCGGTGGCGTGGCAGATTGGATCCGCCGCAAAGACTGGTGGACGATTACAAAAATGCGAAAAGTATTCTGCTTGCCTTGTAAGTCCATTTACTGCATGGGAATGCAATTGGGAAAATAAATAATTCTTTGTTTTTGACAGCTCACGTCTTGCCGGGCATTATGCTCATCATTCTGGCCTACTTTGGCCGCGATCCGTATGTGTGTGTGGCCATCATGACGATATCGCTGGGCTTCAATGGCGCTGCCACAGCCTCGAATTTGGCCAACTCCCAGGACTTGGCTCCCAATTATGCGGGCACGCTGTACGGCATCATCAATTGCATTGGCACCACGCCAGGCATCTTTTCGCCGTTGATCGTGGCTGCCTTTACCGAAAAGGAGGTGAGTATCCCAACAACTATGCACATTCCACAAGAATCGATAGCACGCCCACAATTATTGCCCGTAGAACACCATCGATCAGTGGCACTGGATATTCATCATTGGCGCAGCAGCGTATATACTGCCCGCGCTGTTCTTCTGGGCCTTCGGATCCGGAAAGATACAAAAGTGGAATGAGGTGGAGACGAAGGAGTCGCGCGAGGATATTGTTAACACAAAGTTGTAGCCTGTGGCTCTGCGACTGCCTGTTTGTATTCTTAGTATTAATGCCATAATTACGATGTTTGCTTGTTAGCGGAGAGTCCTATTAAAGCTTTACCTGTGTATTTATTATTACAAAATATAAACGAATTTTTTTCAAATAAGATTCAAAAGTAGTTCAAATTGTAGCAGGAACCCGTTTGTCTTAGCTTGGCGCAACGACCTTAGCATTGGAGCGGGGGAATTACTGCGTGTGCGTTCAACTGGTTGCGGGTCATTGCAGAAGTTAATTCAGCCGAGCCAAAAAAAAAAAACGAAATTGACGCACCTAATTAGTCAAAAGCTAATCAAATTTGAGGTCTGACCAATGATAATTAATTAATTATAATTAACGTCAGGGCTCTACAATGTTAGTGTGTCAAAATACAGTCATAGAAATAAATTTCAAATTTCCTGCCAAGTTAATCTGAAGATTTCTCTATAACAGATCACAAAACATTAAAAATAGATTCATATTATCTGATAAGCTATTAATATCCGGATGCTAAATAATATTTTCAAGTCTGGACAATTTATCTCTGCAAAAATATCGTGATTGGAAAAAAGGTTGCCAAAAAAAAAATTATCTTCTCTCTGAGCTATTTTGAATTTATTATCATATCTTATATTAACGCTTTAATCTCATTAATTAAATCATGCCATTAATGTGTTTTATTTTATTAAAAATACTTAGTTCGTAAAATGAGATTAGGGTAGATAATTTTGTTTGTACATACTCTTGTGATTGGTGGTGGACTCTGGTGATATCTAATTACGAAACCAACTATTATGCTGCTATGGGACTGGTGCTACGAACTCTTCAATTCTGGCTGGTATGAAACTCTTAAGAGCGCACTGACATAAGCTGACTACTATGACACAATATCTGGTTGCCAAAAGACTTAAAAAACACAATTGAAATGCCTAAATAAGTAAAAAACATATCAATTTAAGACAAATTCAATATTAATAATATCAAGCAGCTTGGAACAAAAAATTTAACATCAATTAAAGGAAATAAGGTATACAAATTCTATACTCATAGCGTGAACTTGTTTGACAAGGCAACAATGACGTCACATTTAGTCAACAATTACGTTTTAGGCGTTGGCCGTTTTTGTTTGAACCTTTTTATGTAAACAATGCAATAAAAAGGAATTCTCAAATCCAGCCAATCTTGTAGAAAATTGATGTATCTATCGGATAAAATTATTTGTTTAGGGCTGAAAGGGCTAACTAGCTAGTAAGATGAAACGGAATATCAAAATAGAGGAATAATTTTGTAAGCGGACCAAAAGTCAGCTGATTTTTCGAGAAATTATGGAACTATCGGCTGCTTTACGGTCACACTGCTCTTGGCATGCGGTCACACTGCTCCTGGCTTGCGGTCCGGTTCTGTAATTTTTTTAAGTTTAACTAATTTTAGCCCAGTTCGCAAAGTAACGCGGCGGCGACTGATACATTTTTAGCACAATAACAACATAACGCACACAAAATGGCAGATGTTGAAGCAGTGCAAATTATTGCGGAATCGCTGAAGCAACAGGTAAGAAGCCGTCCGTGTCCCGTCCCCCGCAAGTCTGGGATGCATTTTCTGCATTGTAATCTGAACGGAAAATGTGCAATCCTCCATGTTGGCATATTTGAGATATTAACCTATGGACGTTGATTAAAATAGCTGAGGGTCGCTGTCGGTCCAGCAGCAAGAACAATGGAGTCTTATCTAGCACCTGTTTGTTGTGCAAAGTTCAAAAACACCAGGTAGTTGTTGTTCTTGCTACCTGATTATTCTTGTTAATAAAAGTCGAACGGATTTTTGATAAAGAAAATGTTCCAAAGGTTTTCGAGCACGACTCAAACATACATAACTACGATAATCTCTCCTTGGGGGCCCTGATTAAAATCAATAAAACGTTCACCGGATTCCAAACAAATCACTTGAAAACGTCTTTGCATGTTTGGTTAAGAATTTAGTGTAGCGATGGGTATAAATTAGAACATGCATTGCACTGTACTTATTTATTTATTTTGAAACTCAGCAAAGAAGGGAGTGGAGTGATAAATATTTGGATTTGCAATCGAGAACTTACTTGAGGGAAAATCGTATCCCAATCCTTGAAACTTGAACTCATCCCATCATCTATCACTGCTTTTTGTCAACAGGGAGTGGACTATGTATTTGGTATCATTGGCATACCCGTCATCGAGTTGTCTATGGCCTTTCAGGCCGCTGGACTGAAGTACATTGGCATGCGGAATGAGCAGGCCGCCTGCTATGCAGCTCAAGCCATTGGCTATCTCACGGGCAAGCCGGGCGTCTGTTTGGTGGTCTCTGGACCGGGACTTCTGCATGTGACAGGTATGGAAGACGGAGGAATTCGCCATGGGATTTGCTATTAACACATACAAAAATGCTTTGGTTAGGTGGCATGGCCAATGCCCAGGTCAATTGCTGGCCTCTGATCGTCATTGGCGGAGCCACAAATCAGGATCATGAAGGAATCGGCGGCTTCCAGGAGTGCCCGCAGGTGGAGCTTTCCCGCCCCTACTGCAAGTATGCAGCTCGTCCTCCCACCGCTGCCCTTATCCCCCTGCACGTGGAGAAGGCAGTGCGTTACGCCACCTATGGACGGCCCGGAGTAGCCTATTTGGATTTCCCCGGCAATTTATTGCAATCGAAAGCCCCCGAGGCTCGCATCTACAAGGCGCTGGCTCACCCAGCTCCACCAGTGGCCTATCCACCCCACGATGATGTGATCGCCGCGGCCCGCCTTCTGCGACAGGCCAAGCGACCGCTGGTCATTATCGGCAAGGGTAGCGCCTTTGCTCACGCCGAGAATACGCTGAGGCATTTCATTGAGAACACAAATCTGCCCTTCCTGCCCACTCCCATGGGCAAGGGCGTGGTCTCTGATACGGCTCCACAGTGCGTTTCGTCTGCCCGAACCCTGGCCCTGCAGAAGGCGGATGTGGTATTGCTGCTTGGCGCGCGCCTCAACTGGATTCTGCACTTTGGACGCTCGCCTCGCTACGACAAGGATGTGAAGTTCATTCAGGTGGACATTTGCCCCGAGGAGCTGCACAACTCTGTGATCGCCTCGGTGGCCATCCAATCGGACATTCGTCCCTTCGCCGAGCAGCTGTTCGAGCAGATGAATGCCGTGAACTTCCGCTTCGGCTACGAGCAGGACTGGTGGAAGCAGCTGGCCGTCAAGTGCAAGCAGAACAAGGACACAGTGCAGCAGATGTCGCTGAATATCTCAACGCCGCTCAACTACTACGCTGTTTTCCATCATTTGCGCGAGCTGCTGCCCAAGGACACGATTATCGTCAGCGAGGGTGCCAATACCATGGACATTGGACGCTCCATGCTCCTGAATGAGCAGCCACGTCATCGTCTGGATGCTGGCACCTTCGGCACCATGGGCGTGGGTCCGGGCTTTGCAGTGGCCGCTGCCCTGTTCTGCCGTGACTTTGCTCCGGGCAAGCGGGTCCTCTGCGTTGAGGGCGACAGCGCCTTCGGCTTCTCGGGCATGGAGATTGAGACGATGGTGCGGTACAAGCTGCCAGTGACCATTGTGATTGTCAACAACAATGGCATCTACGGAGGCTTCGACAAGGACACCTTCGAGGCCATTCGCAGCGAGGGCGATCTGACCCAAATGTGAGTGCACTTTACCAGGGTTGTACTCAATGCTAATCTTATCACTTTCAGCACACCACCGTCGGCGCTGGGGGTTCAAGTGCGTTACGAGGAAATGATGAAAATGTTCGGCATGCAGGGCTACTTCTGCACGGAGATCGAGCAGTTGCAGACGGCCATCAAGGCGGCCAACCAGCTGACGGACAGGCCAACCATCATCAATGTGGCGATCAGTCCGTCTTCGGATCGCAAGCCGCAGTCTTTCAACTGGCTCACGGAGTCCAAACTGTAGGATACAATCGTCTAGGTCTTAAGCACAAATTTCACCATTCCGAAAATTTTATTGCCACGAATTTTTCTGTATATACATGCAATTTTGATAACACCGCCGAGGGATCCTCATTGATTGGCGCGCTTGAGTTCCTCCTCCAGGCCCAAAAAGTCCAGGAACCAGGTGAAGTCCACCAGGCGGCCCTTGTGTAGGAAAGGAAGCTTGGGGCACAGCTCAAAGGCGATGTTAAGAGGGGCTATGTCGGGCACCTGGTCGCATCGCATGTTGAAGAATCCCAGGAAGTCGCGCACCTCAATCTCGCGCTGTCCATTGTGCTGCAGCACCTGCAATATGTCATCCACCAGCTCCAAGCTGAACGGCAGCCGACAGCCCCGCAGAGTCGACCTAACTTGGGCCTCACTTATGTACGGCTTGGAGGTAGGATTAATGTGGCTCAAGTGCTCCGACAGCTCCTCCAGATTGTTCCACAAGGCTCGCTTCAGCTCCAGCTGGGCGGCGGCCCGCACCTGGTTCCTGTCGCAGCTGGGAGGCATTGCCTGCTCAGCCGAGAAGTAGCGACACACGGTCACTATTTCGTGGTTCAGCAGGCTCTCCTTCGACAGATACGACAGCAGAGTGGATCGCATGGTATCAAAGTCGATGGTTGCGAAGTCCCCAAGATTGCCATCGGGCTTGCAGCGCAGCACAAACTGCTTGTACTCTGGACGTACGGCAGTGCGAATCTTTTGCATGATGGCACGGATGTCGGCCACCGGAAACTGAAAGAGGAATCAGCGAGGACTCTTAAGGGAACCTGAACACTCTGAATGATATGCTATGCACTCACCTCGCTGGGATGCTGTTCCATGTAGAGCAATGTGAATTCATCCGCCGAATTGATGTGAAAGATGTGATCCTTGAGGCTGAGAGTGCGGCCAATGTAAAAGTCATTGGCCCGATAGTACTCTGGCCGTGCAGAGCTGAACTTGTCCTGGCCTGGCAGCGCAACGCGTGCCCGCTTGAGGAACTCGCCGCCCACAAAGCCAGAGTTTCGTCGGGAGGATTCGTAGATCTGGAGAGTGTCGTCGGCCAGGAAGTAGCTGATGATGAAGACGCGCTCGCAGTTGTCGCGTATGGCGGAGACCAGCCTGGCGCCGAAGCGCAGGATGCAGCCGTCGTACTTGATCAGCTTCTTGAAGTCGGCCTGCGGTGGCTTCGGCTCAACGGTGATGCAGTTGCCCTCGGAGTCCTCGTAGCTGCCCCATCCGTTGTAGGGTGGCAGGCGACGCACTGCGCCTGCTCCCTGGGTGTGCGGACGCACATCACTTCGTTCTGGAACGGGCTGCGGTGTGAAATCTTCGATGCCGTACTGCAAATGAGGTGAAGTGTGAATCGTTTTGGCGTGAATCCTGGTCTCCCTGCACCTACCTTCTCTTTGTAGTAGCTCTGGGTGAACTGATCGCAGCCGGTGATTACGACAGCGCGTCCGAAGACATTCAGCACGGCGCCAATCTGCAGATCCTGGTCGGTGTAGTGATGCACCTGCTTCTGGCCCGTGTTCAATGGATCGGCCACGTAGCGCACATCCCTCATATTGGAGCCCAGCACATTGAGCAGCGTCACCGCTGTCTGTTGACCCGGCTGCGCCAGTCCGGCGAACTCCTTGGGTAGCTTGCCTCGTTTCAGGAAAGTACTGGGACCCTCGCGTCCCGAGTTCCGTGGAAACTTCTCCTTAATGTCTATGGTGTCGTCGGCCAGATAGTAGCAGATCTCCAGCTTCCGCACGTCCCCGAACTCGCTGCGGTCGTTCCAGTAGCCATGGAACTTGAGCACGCGCCTGTCGAACTCCAGAAACTGGGCAAAGGAATGGCGCTTGGGCACGGCACTGCTGCCGCCCAATGTTTGCTTCAGCCCGGAGCGTTTGCGTATCTCCGTGGTGGGATCACTAGGGTGAATATCGAGAATGGGTGATTGCCTTTAAGCTACGATCCCAATGCATTATATACCTTGGCTCCTGTTGCGTTTCGGGCACACAAATGCCGGCTCGATTGAGGAATTGTCGGGTGAAGATGTCACAGCCGCTGATGCGATAGACGCGATCAAAGATCTGCACATCAGTGTCGACGTTAAGGTCGAAGATGGAGATGAACTCGCGATCTCTGGGCGGGGCCTTGGGTATGCGCTGGCGGTGCACCAGACAGCCCTGCGGTATGCCCGAGTTCTCCACCTTCGGCTCGGTGACCTGCATGGTGCCGTCCTCCAGATAGAAGTAGATCCTGACCTTGCGCACCTGGTATGGAGCATGGTAAATCTCGGTGAGGTTCTCCTTGAAGTAAGCATTGAAGCAGAGCACCTGCTTGTCGTAGGCCAGCCAGGGTGGCAGCTTCGTGGTGACCTTCGGTGCCCACAGGGTGTTGATCTGTGCGGGCACTGGCGGACACTTGGGATCCGCCACAATGCCGTTGGGCTCCACCAGCTCCGGCTCCCGGCGATCGGACAGCATCTGTATGCCCTGATAGTGCATCAGCGTCTGCTGCCGCGGATGGCGCCGCTTCCCGTACTACAACGAGGATCGTCATCGAATCGAAAGCCGCCCCTACTGTACTGTACTCACATCATAGAACTGTGCACCCGGCAGCAGCGGCATCCCTGGTAGACGCAGCATAATTTTGATGCCCTTTTGGATAGTCCACACTCGAAATTTAGAGAATTTTGTTCAGCGAAATCTTTTGGCGAAGCGTTTTGGTTACATTTGTGTCGAAACGAAAGAAACGAAATTTCTGTGGCAGCTCAAGCTAGGCAGCTGCGATTGGACTGTGCTGCGACATTTTCGACTCCAGCGCTATTCGATAAATGGAACAAACAAATGCTATGGCAATGCGCGGGGGGCTGTTCATTGCTTTCCATGGCAGCGCCACACTGTAGCTATGGAGATGGATCCCACTCCTCCTCTGGCCAACAGCGATTGGGATTCGTTTGGGGCCAAAGCTATTTTTCTTTTTCTTTATTTGATTAGCAACAGAGGTCACCCAATTAGGGGACAAGCATGGAACATTAAACATTGATTGCAATATAAACATCCATATAAATTTTCGTTGATTAATATTTGGTTTGGTTAAACATTCAAGTTTTTGTTTTCATTTTTCAACGGACGTAAACACACATCACAATTTGTTGCATAGAGATCTAAAAGAGGTTGAGCTTCAGTTTTTCGGTGGAGATTTACTTGTGGGAGGGGACGAGAGTTGCTGCTCTGCCAGGCCCACCTGTGGCTGATTCACTCATCCACGGGCTTTCCAACACTGCCTGACTGTTCTGGCTCTAATTACTTTCGGTGCAGACGTTGCTCCGTTCGCTAATTAGTCTGACATGCTAAAGCAGGAAACCCACCGACAGCACGTGCTTTTTCTCACCTCTCATCTCCGATCTTTCTCTTTTACAATAGTTTTTCGAGACGTTGTCGTAAAATCGGAGACTTGTCTGTATACGTTGTCCAGAGCCCAAGCGGAAAGCACAACAAGCGGCAGAATGAATCTCATGTGAGTTCCATAGTTCGACACACACACATAGATAAATATACAATTAATTAACCTCCTTTATAGAACGATTCTTTCGATGCTTTTGCTGGCTGTCGAAGATGGGCGAGCCATGGGCGGCGCCAATCTCACGTCCTGGCATCATCACAGGCGGCAGAAACGCTTCCTGATCTATCAGAATGGAGGGGTTATCAAGGTCAACTATCCTCGGCATACTTTAGCAGGATGTAACATCAATAAAGAAAAACATTCTTTCCCCACAGCTAGTCACTGGCTGCGCCTTTCCAGTGCCCTTTGATGAGAAGATGGCCTGGCGCCAGCTGGTCTGGCTGATGAATTTCCATTACCAATTCAGCGAGCCGCAGACACCCATTTATTGGTGGAATCTTTGGAGCAGTTCACGCGACTTAAAGGGCTCCTCCAGTCATGCTCCTACACCTGCTCCTCGTCCTGCTGTCGTGGATGATCCGCAGTTTTTGCTATTCAAGTTCGCCGAGGACTATATGTCGCAGATTGGGCAGAATGGAACCGCTTGCCTGGAACGCTTGATCTGCGAGAATGGACAAGTGCACGAGCACAGCGGCCTCTATGCCCAGCTGCTGCACAGACTGCTGAGGTAAGCGAATCCACAGACCCGCACAAATAGATACTATCTCATCTGTATCCCATCGAAGACCCCATCGAACACTGGACGAACGATATCGGGATGCCTATAGAATGGGACGACATGGCGTCAATTGTCGCCGGGCCTATCCACAGGCGTCGCACTGTCTGCTGGACGACTATATCCACCTGCACGAGCGGGGCCCAACGCAGAGTTTTCTTTAAGCTTAGTGTAGGAGTTTTGTAGGCGCTGGTTGCCAGTAGTACACGACATTTACACGACTAATTAAAGGTACGAGAGTAACTAAACAATTCTACGTGTATGAGTGCATTTGTACAACATCTAGGCGGGAGCTTTACGGCTTTACTGCTTGGGATAGTTATCGACGTCGACGTCGTCATCGTCGGAGACTCTCCAGGGTAGTTGGTAGTACCTTCTGCTGTTGCTGGCCAGCCACAGATTGGCACAGCGATTGGTGCAAAAGTTACATGTGAAGAGCTGCTTCGAAGAGCTGCCAAATCTGTAAAGATGAAGGGGAAAATGCGTTTCATATACAGAAACAATGGCCTCAATCCTCACTGTGCGGCTTCTGCTTGCCGAATGTAGAACGCGTCCGGGACCGGTTTCGTTTGACGCAGGCCCTCGTCACATCTCACCCCACACTCACCTCTTGACAACCATGAAGTAGTACGAAGTGTACAAACATCTCGAACACTGGGAAGTCGTGCAGCGGGCGATGGGGCCATTGTTAATCTGGGAGCTCATGTAAGCTTCGGGTAGGAGGCGATGCAGAGCTGCGTTCTCGTAGACGGGTACCTGGCGGTTCAGCGTTTGGATGGCATGCAAACAGTCGTCGTAGAGTGAGATCCGGTTCTCCTTGGAGGGCACCTCGAACACCTGTCGCGTGCCCACTGGCAGCAGCAGGCGTTTCCTTGTCTCTAGTTCCCGCACCCAGAACAGGCCCTTGCTGCTAACGGATCTGCACTCGAAGAGATGAAAGTTAGCTGTGCATTCGTCCAGCGGTGCCCCTATAACACTCACATGGGCGTGAACCTCTGGCGATTGTCGTAGAAGCTCTGATAGAACTTCTCGTATATCATCGGCAAGTAGTTGATGGACGTGTTGTGGAAGATGCGCACGTGGTTCATAAACTTGGAGAGAGCAGCCGGCAAGTAGATGAGAGCACAGCCTGCAAGAGAACCCGCACCCCGTACCACTCATCTGTCTCTCTCTCTCTGATTGGGTATTTGCAGTACTCACGATCGGCGGCCAGGGACTGTAACATTGGGAGGTTGGCAATGCGCTCGGGTATGTGCAGCAGCGTCTCATTGTCGCTTACGTTCAGCTCGTTGAGGCGCACACATTCGCTCAGCTGTATGGGCAGGCGGCGGAACCGATTCTTGGAGATGTTCAACTGTTCCAAATTGCGCAAGCTGCTCATCTCTGCAAGGGGTTGATGGAAATTGGCAATGGCTGTCGCAGTGGCTCGCGCGTTGGCCCAGTACTCACCCAGCGGTAGTGTTGTGAGCCGATTGCCGGAGACGTTCAGCTGCTGCAGACGGAGCAACAGACCCAGTGTGGGCGGCAGCTCTTTCAGCTCGTTGTTGGAGACATCGAGGAACTCAAGGTTCTCCAGCATATATATGTCCACGGGCAGCTCGCTCAGGTTGTTCCCCGCCAGATGGATAAACTTGAGGGTGGTGATGCTCAGCAGCCACTGGGGTATCACCGATATAAAGTTCTCCTTCAGGTATACCTCCTCCAGGTCCTCGTACAGGAACAGGTCCATGGGCACGTCCCTGAAGTTCAGATAGCTCCAGTGCAATATCGTTCTGTTCATCTTGCTGGCGTTACACAATTTTCCTTCAGTTTTTATTTGAATATCGGATGAAACAAAGTTGTTTGCGTTGCGTTTGTTTTAATTATATTTATACGTATTTTTACGCGGTCATGATCAACATTTGGCACCGTCACCCACCAAACACAAACTGCCACCAGCAGCCAGCAGCCAGCACCCCAGTGCCCCAGCCACAAAGAGATACAACAACAGCCGTAGGAGCAGCAGCAGCAGCAGCAGCAGCAACAGTTTGCTCTGGCGACCAACAATTTTCCTTCTTTCGTTGGTTTTGTCTAAATTTGTCTCATTTCTCTGTCGCAATTCGCTTG
The DNA here is from genome assembly GCA_018150905.1 of Drosophila ambigua. Lineage (NCBI taxonomy): Eukaryota > Metazoa > Arthropoda > Insecta > Diptera > Drosophilidae > Drosophila > Drosophila ambigua. The sequence continues at coordinate 6,464,340 of JAECWS010000001.1, read as the reverse complement.
CTCGCTCGCTCGCGAGAATCACTCACTGGCGCCCGATTGCGACTCGTTGTTGTTGCTCTCAATTTTTCCTTTATATTTATTTATTTCACTAATCACTAAAATCGCACGTTGCACTGGCCATCGACGTATGCGTAATGTGCTGTCCGCCTCAGAGTATGCAACGGATACAGACGTGCGGCCGAATTGCACGAGAAGCTTTTGCCATTGACATTGAATTTTCCCCCGCCCGAATTGATTTACCACTTAATGCTGCTTGTTGTTGTTGTTGCTGCTTCTGCTGTTGCGCTTGTTGCAGCCTTCAAGGTCGTTGCTGCAATGTGTGTACATACAAGGAAGGGGGAGCTTTTGGCCAGCTTTTCCAACGGAACTAAACTCTGTACTAAACTCTTGTGTTCTGCTTTGAATAAATAACGAAACGTAAGGAAATCGGGAAGCCAGAGCTAAGCGCATCCAAAATGGCACTGTCGGAGTCGCCAAGAATCGAAGGCCTGTTATAGGATTGATCGATCAAAGTGCAAGTTGTAACTTTTTTGTTTATTCAAATAATCCAACCAAACGTTCACCACTTAATCTATTTAAATAAATTATATACATGTCAACATTTATGGAAATTCTGACAACTTCAAGTGTAACACAGCAGACTTAGTTTGGAAATTAATGAATCCGGCATATACTCGTATCCGTTGAGGCATCCATCATCATTCATAGTAGTTATATCTGTAACCATAGCCAGGCGAATTATGGTGGCGATGGTGATAGTAATGGTCTGGATAGTATGAAGATCCAATTGGCACACCCAGGGGCAGTGGCAGTGGTAGTGGCAGTGGCAGAACCACTAACTGAGGAGCGGGATGTGCTTCAGCTAGGCTCAAAAAGAGCACAATAAAAGCGATCACAGATTTCATGTCACCGGCAAGATTTCTCAAAAGACACTGATGAGAATTTGAAGCCGTGCTTCGGCTTTTAAACAAATCTGTCGCTGCGTTTTGGGGAATTTGGCCAAGCGGGGGGACAACCAAAGAGAGAAAACTAATTGAATTTCACCCAGTAAATGGTGTGAAACGATTGGATGGGGATTTACCCCTTGATCATTTTTGCTTTATTTGTTTTATTTAGCATGGCAAACTTTAGACAATGAAGTAACAAGTCTCCTGGCTGGCGTTTGTAGTCCAAGATATAACGCGCATTTTTTTCTATTATTATTTTATGTATTATATTTTTAATTGCATTTGCGTTTTGTATTTTATTTGAACTAATTCATGGAGCTACTAGTGAAATATTAAAAAATATATGTATATATATATTAAAATGCCATTATTACTTATATTAAACAAATACTTAGTTGAAATTTAGTCTTCGTGGACGCGTTGAATATCCATTATGTGTTCTACTCTCGGTTCAACATTTTACCTCTGGTCATATCCTATTTATGGCAGATGTAAGGATAATTAAATTTAATTTAAATTGTTAAATTTTTGAACAACGAATGAGAACACCTTGCAGATTGCATGTCGAGCGGAGTTCACTGTGGATACAAGAAACAAAAATCGTACCCCAACGTTAGCTATTTGTTTGTCTGTAATACATGTATATTATTATTTAATTATTATATTATTTTTTTTTTTTTATATATTATTATTTATTATATTTATATTATTTATGTTTATTATACTGTCGCCTATTTCCTCCTGTTCATACACTCTTCAAATGAGAGAGTTTCATAGCAGCAATCTTTACAGTCCGCAGCTGTAAGCTTTTAATACAAAACTAACCACTAAATTTATAAAAAAAACGGCGCAGTGGTGACAACAACCTCACAGCAAGCACTACACAAATGACTCAGCAGATACAGTAGCCATAAATATATCATATATTTATGATATTCAATTGGAACTTTTAAAACGGCCATTTCAGACGTGTAGCTTCACGTGTGTTATTTGGTTTTCGATCCCGCAAAGGCAAGAGTCCAAACAAATATTTAAATTGTACCCACAATGATTACGATTCACACCTTCGACACGTACTTAACAGCCTGTTAACTATTCCCCAACATTATCCCCGTGAACACTCTGTGTCCCCGAAATTCTCTTTAAGAGAGGCGCCTGATACTGTGAGCTATCCATTAATTAACCAACTTGTTATCCCCTTGCTTTCACTCTTCGGCAAATAAATAAAAATAAACTAAGCGTAAATACTTAAGAAGTGTATGAATGCCACAAAAGAGTTGGTGCTTGGTTGCTAGTCCTTTGCCCTTTCCATTAGCAAAAGAACAATTGACCTTTGGCTGGCTGGCAAGACGCAAAGAAGCAGCAGGACGCAGCCCCTGGCTGAACAGCCTATTAGAAGCGTCTGCTTATGGGAGGGTGTGTGTGGGAGTGCGCATGTGTGTGTGTGTGTGTGTGTGTGTTAGCTAAACTTTAAATTGTCCAAATGCTACGTGCCTCGAATGCGGAGTTCATAAATCCAAGCGCTAAATGTAAACATCAACAGTTGCGCGTCCATGGGAGGGACTTTTGTATGGCAGCGGTAGCGCCAGCAACACCACGAGCCAGCAGCAACAACAAAAGAAACACCAGCAATTGCAACAACAATCGCAGCAGCAACTACAACAATGATGATGGGGAAAACTTGCAAAGTTCAAACACAAACTAATGCAGCAGCGGGTGGCGTGTGGCGGGTGGTGGAACAAAAGCCAAAGCATGAAGAAGTGTGCAAAGGGGGCCCAGAGTACCCTCTATATCCCACAATACCCTTCACCATAGAACACTCCTTTTGCCACACTCTCCTTTCCGCCCACCCACACTCTACTTGTGGCCACTTTCACAGTTGTCGTTCGCTTTCCATGGTGGGGGCATTACGGTTTTCACCAAATTCTTTGCATTCTAAAATGGTAAGGGAAGAATTTCCGATCCCATAATGTTTATGTACTCCGCATCGGTTTGAGGCAGAACTTATCTCTTGGCTATCCCCAGAGTAGCGATCAATCTTCAAGGGTATTCAAGGCTTCGCTCACGAAAAGCCATCTTTTCGTACTGTTTGCTCTGGCTATTGTTGTTGGTACGCTTAATGCGCGATAGCCAAATGTCTGTGTGTGTGTGTGTGTGTGTGTGTTGTGTCTAGGTGTTGGATCCATGGGCTTCCAGCTCAGTCCCTCTCTGACCCATGCCATTTCCCTCTCCAGCAACTCAGTCCTCCCTTCCCTTCCGTTCCAAGAAAATGAAATAAAATAAACTGGAGTTTTGTTTTCGTTTGTCGTATAAGCAAGGGCTTAAAGCTTACGCCTTCGTCCTTCGTCCTGAGACCCTACGCATGTGGCCAGTGGTAATGACCTCGGCAGGACCTCACTAGAACCCCCCGCTCCCTTCACACACACACACACACATACGAGCATTGCTTGTTGCAGTTGCACAACTTTGTTAGTTGCTGGCCAGAAGAGGGTTAAGTTCCGATAATTATGGATGCAAAAGTGGAGCAAAAACTAAGCGAAATGAAACTGGAAGTGCAAGTGTAAAAGTGTAAAATAAGCCACAGAGCAGCACTTAAAGCTATTTACCTTCTTGCCAGGGCACTTTTTGCCCCGTTCGTCCCGTTTTTACCCATTTCCCCAGCGGCTATTTAATTGAGTTGCACTGCGAAATAACAGACTCGCATATCATTTAGTGTAATTGGGATATATGGCGGTTCCGAGTGAGATATTATCTTTGCTTGGGCTTCTACGCAGAGCGGATTAAGCAGAATTCGTTAAGCGTATTCCCACTCGAATGAAACAGATGAATATGGCACACTGCAGCGCCTAAAATTTCCGTTTAAATCAGTGGAAGGAAACACGTCAAAAGCACCATAAGCCGTAGAGTATCTAATCTAGACAGGGAAATGGGTTTGATAGGTCTCGCTTTTCGAGTGGCCTCTTAAATGAATTACGCCTCTATCAGATCTACTCGTAAGATAGAAAGTCTGTTCGAATTAAATCAATGAGGGCCACAAATCAAGTTCAAGAACCATATTGATTAATCAAACTATTGATTATGCCGATTCGTGTGGGGCTATTGGAAATCTACGGGTAAAGAAATTTACATCCCAATGCACAGGGACTTGTTGTGTGACTATTTTTCGTGCCAGAGAAAATATGAAATTCCATTGACTTGTGCAATGTTGCTGCAGCACTTTGCTGCTTTCCTGGTGACATTTACCTTTGTCCTGTGCACTCCTAATTGACTGCTGGCCCACACTATTGCTCTGATTCGCAATTCCAAGTATGTCGCCTGCGTTTGAGTGCATTTCTAGAATCCACTTGCAGAGCTTGTAGTTCCAGGGAACCCGTGGCGGCGAAGCGAGAGTGCTGCTCCATTTTTAGCATGTCGAGTATTGCCCAGGGGCAAACAAGGTGCCAAGGACATAACTGAAAGGAAATCTTTGCCTAATTTAGACAGTGTGTACAGTAAATATGCAAACAAGCCGCTAAATTGGCATAGAACAAACAGAAGCTCGGGCAACAATCGAAGTACCATAGCACAGCAGGACAAAGGGGAGTGTACACACGTCTGAATCCACGATACTTGAACCTGTACTTGTCAACCTGTATTGGCAGCCGACAAATATCAACACATAAATATTTCAAAGAAAGAAAAGGAATGATTGGAAACGTGCAGCGGATCCAGTGGATTCTTTGGCAGATAATCTTATCTATGAGGGGGCTTTCCCCCCTGAATTAAATTAATTGAGTGGCAAATATAGATTCAGCTGGAAAAACAGAACTAGAGACGCCACAAATCGAATGAAATTTATGGAAACAGTTGCCGGATTAGTCGTCTATCAGTGGAGATTGGCCTTCGGAGTGCCTTATCACTTATCACTTTGCACCAGCAACGCAAGCGGGACAAGCGGACAGGTGGATGGCCGGACACTTGGGAAGATAATCGCAGAGACGGACAAACACTCGAACAATCAAACTGCCCAGGAACCTAGGAACAGCCGAAACTCCCACAGGTGTCACTCGTGCAGGTGAAGAGGAGAACCCCCTTACCGGCGGACACTTGCAGAGGCGGATATTTGGATTGGCGGACACTCTGCCAGGCAGGGGCTAGAGACGAAGGCAGGGTGCCCAGGCCCAGAAATACCTGTTGTTGCATTTGCATTGATTTCAAGTGCACCCGCAACTTTGCAGCAACATGGCCGAATGTTGCCCAGCAACATGCCCACGCTCGGCAACATTGGGAACCCGAGCGCCACTTCGGTTCGGGGGGCTCTGAATTTTTGTGGGCGTTCGGCTTTTGATTTGTTCGTTGCTTTTGGCGCTTGTCGTTGGGTCGCTTGGTCGGTTTGGTCGTTTGCTTAGTGTCTTGGCGCTGCCGCTGCTGCCAACTCTGCCGCTGCACAGTACGTTTCTGCTACTCGTCCGGTGAACAACGCGGCGCGCTTGCGTCTCTGCTCTGCTCTGCTCTGTCCATTGCATCGCACGGCTGTGCCGTGTCATTCGAAAGTGTCGTCGTCGTCTCGTCTGGCGCTGTTTCATCTCTCGTGCAGCGAACCGATCTCCCAATCTTTCAAGTAATAAATAAATTAAGACCAAAGCCAAACAAAATCATTAAAAATTTATAAATAAATGAGAGGAGTGGAGTGGTGGGGAGAGGAGAAAACCTGATTCGCACAGGGCGGCGATCTTGCTGCGATCCGATGATCCCACGACAAAGATGTTGGTGCCAGGGAGAGGCTCGTCCGACTGCATTCTTGCATCACGTGCGGCAGACACTGCACCACTGCACCACCCCACTTTCAAGGCGAAATTTTTGCGCAGCGATCTGCGGCCAGAGCAAAAGCCGAATAACAGTTCTTCTTTTTCTCTTCTTTTCTTTGTTCTCCTCTTTTTGCGTTAAGTGATTTGTTTTCGTTTCTCAATTGAACGCACGGCCCTGCCAGGCTTGGGGAACAGCTGGGCAGACGAATGAGGGAGAGAGAGAGCGCGCTGCAGAAGAGTCACAAGAGCGGGCAAACAGCAGAGAGGGGCGGTGGGCCAGAGAACAGTTGCAGCAGTAGAAAGGCAGAGCAAAACATACGATCGGTCGGTCAGTGGCGGCGGCACTTTGGAAAAGTGTTTGGACTTGAATGGTTGTTCGTTCTAGTTGTTGTAGGAGGTTGCTGTTGCTGTCTGCTGTTTCTATTGTTCTGGCTGCAGTGGTGGCTGGTATTGGTGCTGTTGCACCTGAAATTGATTAATTATAAGTGCAAAACAATGCACAATGATTTAAATGCCTGTTTGCTGGTGCACCAAGTCAATGTGATTGACTTTTCACTGACGTTTTAGGGCGTTTCGTTTTCCTTATATTTTTCCGTATAATTATGCAGATTTGTTCTGCATGCGAATGCCCAGGGTATGCAGAAGGTATGCCAGGGGCGAACGAAAGCTTACCACAACACAGTAAACCTCATCGTTTCCATAGATCAGTCCGTGCCAGCGAGAACTCTGTCACTGTCTGCGCAGATTATAAAAACTAGTTTCGATTAAACCAAACTTGTTTAACTTTAACTTTTGTGCAATTTGAGCATACAAAAATGCATTTGAAAATCTGTTAGTTCATATTTTAGATTGAATCTGATTAACATTTTCTATGTTGTCGAAGAGCCTCCAAAGCCCTCGGATTCACAGCTTGCAGCTTCGTGCATTCTTTCTGAGTTATTTCTAATATTTTTGTATGATTTTCCATCAAAATTGGCCAGAACCCTGACCTGTGACACAGTACGACGAGTATTTGCTGTTCCCATCAATGGGACATTCATAAAATGCCGCTCAACGAGCCATTTGAAAAGTGTTTGATCTGTACGAGTAGTATTGTGGTGTTTGCTTGGGCATTTATGGGCATTAAACGCATCTGTCACGGCTTTCATCGTCGGGCGCGCGCCCGTTCCCATATTTGATTGCATTTACATATTGCAAATACGTCATAACTTAAATGCCACACAGACAAAAACAATTTAGCCCAGCGCCAACATTTAAATGAACACTGATTTTTTGTGAGTTTTGCATGTCTCCTCCTAATGGGTCCTGAATAGGGGTTGATTTTAGTGGAGTTTATGAGCAGCAAAAATCGTTGCAAAATGATTTAAATTGATTTTGATTACAGCAAAAAATTAAACATTTTACGTAAATTATTTGTGTTTGGGAACTGAATTTGCTCCATTAACAAAGAACAACAACAGCAACAACAGCACATAGTACATTTAGACATCAGCATGAAATGTGGTTGGATCTGCCCCAACAGAAACTACATTTGGACCTGTGCACGCCACACTTGCAGCAATAATTGGCGAAACGAATGAGTAAATCTGCTCGTAAGAATAGCGTCCGAAACTAGAAGGAACGAATATTAGAAGGAACCCCTAGACCCCTAGACGAACCGCTCCGAGCGAAAGCAATACAACCTCTGACGCTGTGCTTTCGCTTTTGGGAATATTTTTAGAATCATTTTGATGGTTCTTTCTTTTGGTTGGTTTTTTGTTTGGCTGTTTTGCTTGTTGGCCGCGAAGAGTGGCGGCAGAGTCTGCTCTTTTACTGCGTCTTGATCGTGCAAATAAAAACAAACAAAATATAATAAATAATGAGAGAACTGTGCCAGCAACATATTAAAAGCATTGCGACGACGCGAAGCTGTAATTTGTCATAAATACTTTGCATATTAAAAAGCTATTCTCCCCTTGATTTATTTCCATAACGAAAACCAGTTGCGGTGACGTCCAAATTGCAGCAACAATTGCATTCAATCCGTGAAGAGCAAAGTGTCGGAAAAATGCAGTGCAGTTGGAATTTCAACTGGAGCTGGACTCTGATATGGATGTCGGGTGAGTGAACGAGAAGCTATAGCGTATACTATATATGAAAAATCATCCGACTGAATGGGTTATCGTTATCTCACCATCAAAACCTGACCCGATCTGTCAGTTCTGCGTCAAATAGATTGCATCTCATGGCATGCCGGAATAAAAAGTTGGCGAAAAATTTATGAAATGCCAATTTCACTTACGCTTAACTTTATTACCCCTGACGCACATTTGCAACTTTGTTGCAACTGACTGTTTGTGTGGGCCACAGCCACCCATGCTCGGGCTGCTCCGGCTCCTGGTGGTGCTGCTGCTGCCGCTCCTGCCATCCAAGAGTCTCAGATTGCCTTTTAGCTTTCAACTTGAGCACTATTTCAATGTTTCTGTTTGTTTATTTGTCTCCCACTCTCACTCCCACTCCAACACTTGCTGGCATTGGCGCTCTTTCCCTCTGGCCTTTGCACTGCTCGAATTTCCAGTTGTGATGCTGGCGCTGGCCGTGGAGGTACGGGCCGAGGAGTGCGGCCAGGAGGAGTTCACCAAGTGCGCCGAACCACTCGAAATGCTGCATTTAACGCCAGAGTTCTCGATTGGCCCCGCCAAAAAGGAGGAACTGGACAAACTTTGCCAGTAAGTGGGCACCGGGAAAAAGGGTTTTCCCCCGGTCCTATCCGATCCGATACGATCCAGAGATAACTTCCGATTATCCTACAGCGAACTGCGCAAAGGGGTGCGATGCATCCAGAGTTACACGCGACGCTGCATGGATCTGCAGCAGAGGAACCAGTTCAACAAGCTCTACCACGGCACCAACCAGTTTATCCGCGATCTGTGCAACAAGGGGGAGTTCCAGGAGGGTAAGACGGGATGCAACCCGAACACCACTCCACAGATCTAAAGCTATAACTAATGTAGAGTACCTGAAGCATGTGCCCTGCTCGGAGATGGCCAAGAAGGAGTTCGAGGTGTGCGCCACTCGCTACAAGGAGACAATGGTCTTCCTGAAGCCGAACAAGAACCAGGAGAATCCCGAAAACGGCACTCTGAACGAGAACATCAAAACCATTTGCTGGTGAGTGGCGATCTTTCCCTTCCCGATCGGTCTTTCTATAGCTAAGTCGCCTCGCAGCTCCATCAACGAACTCGTGGACTGCTCGGAGATGGCAGCCCGAAGAATCTGTGGCAATGAGGCGGCCAAGTTCACGCGGGAGCTGGTCGACAAATACGCCAACAGTTTGACCAAGGTGAGTGGCCACCAGTCTGTACATAAGAAAAACTTGATATTTTCCCATTTTTCCAGACCTATTGCGAGGACTTTACGCGTAGTCCGGGCCTCTGTCGCGACGACGAGCGCAATGCTGCCGCTGGGTTGCTGCTGCCGAGCAGTCTGGGCCTGCTAATGACAATGACGCTGGTTGCACTGCTGGTCAGCAGCCGCCGAAGCAGCAGATAAATACCAGGTCACAACTACAGCTAAGTGCAAGATTCTAGAACCAGTTTACACACAGCAAAAAGGAGCGCAAAATAGTTAAGGTTTCCCCCCCAAGCACCAACACAAAACACAAAACACACACACAGCAAGAATTCCACACCCGGTTGCATACTTTTGAGGGTCGGTCAACGCCACTAAAAAGTAAAATGAACTAAACGTTAGGTATGTTATGTATACCAGTACCTAGTATATGCATATAGATACATATATCAGAAGGAGATAGGGGAGTGCAGAGTATTACGGAGCGTCGTACTATGTTATAGGGCATGCATGTGAGTGTATGCCGCTAGTTAAAGGGTGTAGGCTAGCTGTAGTTAGTCCCAGTGTTGAGTGTGCCACACAAAGAGTTGCTTGTTACGGGCCCCACTACCCCCCAGCCCCTTGTCGATCGTGCAATATATAGAGTTCAGTTTCGTTGAGTTTGTTACAGTCTCTAAGTGTAGGACATAATTTAGTTTCTAAGTTTGTAAGTTCCTTAAAAATGCCCCACTACCACCCCCGCCCCGCCCAGCAAACAAATTAAAAGTGCATTTCTTTGAATGGAAATTCTACGAATTTGTAGAGTATTTGTAGGAGCCAATTAGTGGTTAGCGATTATTTATGTCACACACTGTAAATACCTTCAGGCGTACTCAAAAATTGATAAAGTTATAGATAAAAGCATTATGGAAATACTATACATATAAATAAATAAATATAAATAAATATTAGTTTAACTTGAACACAAACACACACACACACACACACACACACACTTAAGCACCCACACACATGCCCACAAAACTGTGAATATATATATTATGATTAAAGAGTAACATTTATTTTAAGTAAAACACAAAAACACACACACACACACGAATGCATAAGAAAAAGAAAAACCAAAATAAAAACAATAAGAAAAAGTGAAAATAAATTAACAAAAATATGTGTATGCATGTGTGAAAGAGAGACGGAGGGCGAACAGAGAGCGAGAAGGAGAGAGCAAGTGAAATAAAATAAAGAAAACGAGAGCGTGCCAAAAATGCTTTTTACTGCAGGATTAAAGCAAACCGAACGCCGCCAAAAAGTATGCAACGCGCCGCATCCCGCCACCCAAAAGTATGCTGCGCAAATATGCATTGGGGTTTGGCTGCCGTTGCTGGGAAAGGGAAAAGGGAACGGTTGAGGGGGCCAGATGATGACTCCAGAAGCAGCGGCAGAAGAAGAACCCGAACCCTGCACCGAGGCTGGCCATAATTTATGTTTATGTGGTGCGTTCGTTCATTAGACCGGCAGCGCGGCCCAGGACCCAGGACCCAGGGCCCAGGGGCTGGGAGTACTAGGAGATGCCCCGGACGCCGTTGCTGGTTGACTTCTCGCCTGGCAGCTAATTTATAAGGTCGCCACATGGCTCAAGGACATCGTGAGAGGGGTGTGGTGGGGTGCACGATGCTCCGCTCAACGTTATAATTATAGCTATCATTGTGGGCCAGCGGCTCCATTTGCATTTGACATTTGCAACCCTGTTGAGGCATCGATTTCGAGCCGGATTTAAGCGGAGCCTGACTGGCTCCAACGAGAGGCCTTTAACTGAAAGTTGAAAGTGTGTCAATTCCCCAAATAAACGTGCAAGAGGCATCAATTTGGATGGACAATCAAGCCGAATCAGATGGGAGATTGAGGACGAGGAATCCCCCGACGCCTCATAAGTTTTCACTTACTTGCTGGTAACTAATTTCTCCAAAATGTTTGCCATACTTTGGGAGTCTCTTTTAGCAAGACTCTCACTCCCATTCACCCATTCTCTTGCTCTCTCTCTCCACTGCCTGACTAATAAATGTCGTTTGCTTGGCCTTTCAGCTGTGCCTTTACCATCTCTTAGCAGCCGGACTCCCAATTGCATTTCAATAAAGACGATTGCGAGCATTTTTGGCCAGACCCAAATGCTTAACAAATCAATAGCTGAGTGCGGTGAGGGCTGTGGGTTGTGCAGAGCCGATTGCAGCTCGATTGCAGCTCAAATATTTACGTTTCCATTTAGAGATGGCAGAGGAGGTGCAAACGGAACGGATACACGAGGGGGTGCATGCAGCTGCAGGTACTGCCCAGAGAACTCCTCCAATCCGGAATCATTTTCAACTTCATTTGTTGTGCAAATAGGCGAAACGCATTGCCATTGAGTGGCGCAACCGTAACCCCCTCCATATATTGCCTGCCCCTTCCCGAATGCCCCCTCAGCATACTCTCTTTCTCGTATTAATTTGAAGCCATATTTTGTTGACTTGAACCGACGAGCCAAAAACGTTTTTGCGGCTGACTCGAGCATCCTTTTGGCCTGCCAATTTCTTTTTGTATCCCTTGGCAGAGTGCATTTCGCAGATACCCTTGGTACTTCCACAGGCAATAAATATATGCAAATATCGGTAGTGTATCTGTTCCATACATCCATCCGAAGATGTTCCAAATCAAGGGGAAACTGGATCCCAATCGGATATATGTATGCAGCTGTCATCTGTTAGGGTATCTAAAGCTACCAAAGGCTGCGTTTCTTTTTTTGTTTAGTTCTTAATTAATTGAAAATATCCTTTTTGTGTGCGAGAGTGTGTGTACTCTTGCCTTTATGCGTGTGTGTGTGTGTGGGTGCGTTCAAAATGGAGAAAGAAAAACAGAATCACCAGCAGCAGCGTTGGAGAGTGGCAGAAAGTGGCAAACAAATTGACAGCCAGTTGCCGTTGCCGTTGCCAGTTGCCAGTTGCAGTGGCAGGAATCGCATTCATACGGCAATTGTCGAGTGGTACTCATGCAGCTTCCACCCTTTCATTCATAGTCATCCCCCCCCCCCCCCCCCCACACCACCCTCATGCAGACACTGGACTCATTTGCGGATTCCCTGGCGTTCTTTCACTCATGTTTAATCCTCTTTAAGCGGCAACAGAACGATTACAATTTTGATTTTTTTTTGCCCCGTTTTCTTCTCTTGTGATTTTGCGTTTGCTTTTGCTTTTCGTTCTATTTGCACATTTCCGCAGCGACTAATCTGCAATTATGTTTTACATAAAAATCCTATCACATACAACAACAGAGAGAGAGAGAGAGAGGCAGGCAGCGACGGCAGAAGAGCGCGTGTGAAGGGACAAACTTTTCACAAACTTTGTTCAGGCGCTGATTGTTTTCCCTGCTCTGATAGCCGGGGAAATACAAATATTTAACAACAGCAAAAACACTAGAAACAACAACGGCTGCAAAGTGGAACAACGAAGCCGAATCATTTGACACCCTCACCCTGGTGCTGCCACCACGGCACTGCAAATGTCTGGCTAAAATCGCAATACCCTTTGCCAGGAAATAGCCAGAACGACTGGGAAAACTATCAGAGACAAAGCAGGGCATTAACGGACAGGCAGCAGCAGCAGCAGCAGCACAACCATCAGTGGCATCATCAAAAGCTGCAGCAGTGGCAGTGGCAGCTGCAGTGGCTCTTCCTCCCCGCGTGCACGCATTAAATTCTCAATCTCAATTTGAATCCTAGAGCAGAGAAAACTCCAGCACAAGTTTAAGGAGATGAACTGCAGCAGCTGCACAGCATATGGCCCACAATAGGCACTATTTGGAGGGATTTACATATCGGGAGAGCCGCAGGGAATCGGGCAGCAGATGGAGAGCAACAAGTGCCAACGAATGTCCCTTCAGATGTGTTGAAACGATAGCTCCAGGGAAATACTTTCTGTGTTTAAATTGCAGAGCTGATAATTTGGGCAACGATTGTTGTCGCTTTTTATGGCATCTATCGAGGGGCAGGACACCGCTCCAGCCAGCAGCAGCATAATGATGCAAGCTAAGCGTTCCTTGATTAATGGTATCCATTTCAATTGGGATGCCCATTGCAAGCAGATCCAATTAGAATTGGGGCACACAGACAACTAATTGGCGTATTAATCACAGGTCAAAACAATAATTTCAGGATGTTGCAAGTCGCCTGATCCAAGCTGCACTTAACTGCAGAAGCTCTGCTCGTCCAATAACTATATCCGAGGCTCAGTTGTGAGTGCGGGCAATGGGAAATTCGAAACGGGAAACCCTCTTCCTCTCCCTTTGACCGAGGCCAGCCAAAGCTATTCGATGCATTTAGAAGCATTTATGTGTCGTCCGGGTCCCCCATATGCGCATGGAACACTCCGCATCCCACATCATATTCACTTTGAGATATTTTCGTTTCAATTTGAATTGCAAGTCACTTGGAGAGATTAAATGGGGTAAGGTGACCTCCTGCTCCTGGATGCTTCTGAGCGCCATAAATGGGTTGTGGTTGATGGGCTGCTGCCACACAGGGGGCTAAAACTGGGGGCCTGAGTCTGGCTGGTGGTAAAGCAACAGCAGCAACAGCAGCAGCCTTGTCAGCTGTTGGCCTGCAGCTGGCTTCGGTTTTCGAATGCATTTCGTACATGATAATGATGTTTGGTTCTTGTTTCATTTTGTTGCTGTTCTTCTTGTTGCATGCGTTGCATTTGCAATATCGGGGCTAGGCAATGGAGGCTGATGGCTGGGGGGCTTGGGGCATGGCCCCCGTACAGGCCGTGAGCCTGTCTCGATGCCTCTTTTGCTGTGGCTTGTCGTGGTGTGGTTTATGGCAACATCTTGTCCAATTTATTACCACTTTCATTTGGTAGCATAATAGGCAATGCACACACACACACACACGCACACGCAGTTGCGGCTTGCAACTGCTGCACGCACACACACACAGACCGGTCGGCATATATCTGTGGCACGTAGCACTCAAAAATACTCAAACATTGAAATTGGAGTTCTCGTTCCGGTCTCTCATTTCGCATCTCTCGTCGGCCGTCTGTCGGCCGTCTGTCGTCTTGTTTCTGCTTCATCAGTTACATGCTTTGAATAATTCAAGCGTATTCGGATTCCCCCATTCGTAGGCCTTTTGCCCAGAATATTTCCCAAATGTTTTTTCTGCCCTCCCTCCTCGGAACAGACCGATAAATGCGCTTATACGAGTGCTCACATACTGGCATGTGCTCTCAAAAGTAATTAAAATATTTGCAAATAATACTGGCTTCTTTTCATAACTCTTTGTGGCAGAGCACCGTAGCAGGGCAGGACTGGTGGCTGCTGTGGACTGTTGGCTTCCTGTTATATCCCCAAATACAAGGACAAGGACAAGGACCAATCACGCAAACAGAATCGAAATGTCGGGATATCCAATGCAACGCTCTGGCAATTTTGCATCTCTCCTAAGCCATAAAGGCAGACTGCTTTTTTCGGATGTATTTCAGAACACATTAAAGCTCTGCCTTCCATCGTAGATGTGTGCCGCACCCTCACCACGCCGCTGTGATGCAGGCCCCCGTTTGTGTCCAGTCAATTGACTGCTGATTGTTGCAGGACTATGGCATAATTATTGCATATTAAGCGGGGCTTATTAGCATATTTCAGCGAGGATAGTGCCACATTCCACTGCATGCCATGCACCGTGTGCGCTGCACAGGCTGCTGCCCCCCCGTCACATATTACGTATGCGCAATGCTTACCGCGAGCCATTTCTGGTGCATATCCCCAGGCGCAGTTAGCGGAAACAAAATAGAAAGAGACAGAAATGTACCATCACTTTGGCGGCTGTTAAAAAACAGAGCTCAAGTGTTGATGGCAACCGCCACGCCACGCCACACCACGCCACACCACGCCATGCCGTGCCTCTCGTTTTAGCTACCACTCCGACACTCTCTCTCCGGGCTTGTTTGTGGGTGTCTTTTGTGGCCTTTCAACAGCAGTGACAGCAACAGCAACAACAGCAACAACAGTTCGGGGGCGGTTGGTGTGGCAGGGGCGTAGGCGCTTTTTAATTGCACTGAAAACAAAATGCTAAACACTTGTTGGCTGCCGCCTGGCTGCCTTCCAGCTAGTTGCTGTGTCCTGTGCTGTGCCTCCTCCCGGACGAGATGTCATCAAAGCTCTCTCAAAACAGCAAAATCCGTGCCATGCCATGCCCGTCAGCAGCAATTGCTGTGCCACTCGCTGTTCATGTTGCACTCGCAGTGTGGCTATTGCTGCTGCTGCTGTTGCTGTTGCAGTGGCAGCT
This sequence comes from Drosophila ambigua, assembly GCA_018150905.1. Taxonomy (NCBI): domain Eukaryota; kingdom Metazoa; phylum Arthropoda; class Insecta; order Diptera; family Drosophilidae; genus Drosophila; species Drosophila ambigua. The sequence goes on along the minus strand of JAECWS010000001.1, from coordinate 6,448,966 downwards.
GCTTTGATTGTGTGCCATAACTGAAGGCAGCTTCTATGTGGCGCTGCCTTTGCTGTTGTTTCTCCTGTTCTCCTTTCGAGTGTCTGAAGTTCTGCTTTGATCGCATTGCAACACTCTGCGACAGTTTTAGCAATGCAATGGCCACCCTGGGAGGCATTGGCAGGCAGATGGCATTGTTATCGGCACCAAAGATGCTGTGCCACGGGATGCCACGAATCGATGACTCTTTTCTAATGAAATAAATGTAGAATTTACCATACACTTTCAGCATTTCCTAAGCAATGATTTCGATGATGGATCCCTCAATTAATTACCCTACCCGATTAGATAATTCGGTTTGTATTCAATTGCAATTCTTTTGCCGCGCATATATTCGATTTATTGAGCGCTTCATTAGCCGCGAAACCTTGTTTAATTAACGAGCACCATGGAGGCGAATTTGGCATTGGCGTTCGTGGTGGGAGGGTGAAAGTGCCGACTCTCTGGTGACATTTGAAAAGTTTAAAATAATATAATTTTCAACGCTGCAGCTATATGGCAAACTAACAAGTTCGACTGGCGGGCAGGAGGAGCTGTCTGGGGATAACTGTGGATGTGGATGGAGCTGGCAGGAGCTGGCGGGGGTTTGTCTTAGCCAACTTTTGAACCCGAAAGAGGCAAAACTTTTGGCTGCACTGTTGCAATGGACCTGGACACCCACACACACATAGATACGCGCATATATATTGTGAGATATACGTATGTAGGAATATGAGAAAGTTTTCTTGGCACTGGGCTGGGGGAAAACGCAGCGTTTTCCAGGCAGCAACCAGGCAGCATCGACGTAGTCTTTGGGGAAATTAAACATTTTCTATTTGAAAACTTTGCTCGTGTGTCTTTTGCGGAGTCAGTCTGGTGCTGGAGAGCAACAGTTGCCTCTCCCTTTCGGTTCACACTTTCGCATTACATTAGACGCCTTTGTTCTTGCAACAATTGCGGAAGTCATAATTTTTCCTAATTTTTTTCCTTGTGGCAACTTTCGGTTCTTTGGTTGCTGTGACAAATTCAGCAGCAAATTGCTGGCAGATTTCCGACAGCGTCCAAAAAAGTTTACTCTGAAAGTTCACGTTCAGGTTGTGTGTGTACAAAAGGGGTGGCACGGTGGCACGGTGGCGCATGGTGGCATGGTGGCACGTTGGCCGGGATCTAAATGTCAAGCGGGTTACTGTCATAGGTGTTGCATATTTAATGCGCCGACGCCGCTGGCAACACCAGTGGCTGGCTGTAGCAACAGCAACAACATCTGTAGGAACAATTCAGCGATTCAGAGAAGTGCACCCCAAACGCAAAGTGCATGCAAATATTTTTGTCAACGATTGTTTTGCTGCCGGAATGAGGAGCGCTCTGACTGCAGTCAGTCGAAAGTGCAGCACAGCCCGGGCCTGGGTCAGGGGTCAGGGACAAGGACAGAGCCCAGTTGCTGGCAACTGTTTGAGTAATTGCCGCTGGTGCGAAATTTGGCAACGCTGACACACAGAGCCGAATAAAGGATTTGCTGCGCTGGGTTATGTATGGGCCAAATTCTGATTGAGATGAAGGAGCAGCTGAATCGAGCTCCGAATGGCCATCGATGGGTATCTATGGCCCGTCGACGTTGCCAAATTTCAGTAACCACTGTGAATGGCCTGTGGGAGACAAGCGAAGGCTATAGAAACTTGAAAAATTCCAAACTGATGGCAAATTCACTTGCAATTGGGAATGAACTGCACACAGGTGCACGGACACCTTCCACTTTGAGTGCATATTTTGCGATACTCTCAAGCCGATAGCATGAACTCTTTGTCTGATTCTCCACAAACAAAATCAATTAAAGCGAGCTCGCAAAAAAATTCAAATTATATTGGAGTGCTTCGAAAAACAACCCCCGCAGCTGGTGCAAAAAAATACTCATTTTCAGCAATGAAATACAAGAACCCAAAAAAAGAGGAAAACAAAATAAAATAAAATAAAAATTGGTTAAAAAACCGAAAATAATTTGCACATTGACGAAACTGAAATGCGACGAGAGCGCAGTGCAGTTGATGTGCGGGCAGGATGGGGCAGGCTGCAATCTGCTGGGGCATCATCAAATAATACAGTTGTAATCTACTTTAATCTGGCAACCATAGCCCCCAACAAAATGTTTGTTTGTTTGTCCAAGCCCTGGTCAGGGGCAATCGCCGGATCCAATCTATGCATTTTGCGTGCATTTATTTGGCCGTTTTGCTAAACATTTCCGTGATTTAAATCCGCATTCCGGGTAAATCACACGTGCTCATATGTTCTCTGACCATCTGATGGAATGATGGAAATGTCCAGCTATATTTATGTCACACAGTTTTTTCCCCCCAAACGAGATATACATATTCAAATGATTTAAGCGGCTTAGACCAGCGGGTCGGCGGGTCCAAGAGGAACGAATCTGTTGCGGTGGCTTAAATTATACAGTATAATTTGGCAATATAGATTAACAAGTTCGCGTGGCAGAATATAGAAAAAATACAAACACAAATACAAATACCTATAAACAAGCATTTTCTGATGCTGCTTTTTGCAGCAACATTTCAGCCGACACACTCGCAGAACGAGCCATAATCGGCTTTTGAATATGTTACACTCAAAAGTAATTTTGAAATAAGTACAGCAAAGTATGCCACATATTTGTGTTGTATTGTAATTGACCCAGTTGCTTAGCAGTTTATTACAGCCTGATTCCTTTTCTTTAACAAAACAGCGACTGCCATTCCCCAGCTTCCCTCACAGATAGAGCGTGAAATATAGAATGCAACTAACTCAATATGATGACTGACCCCACAGAGTTGGGCGAAAGTAAAGCCAAGATTTGAAGCCACAGAATTCCCATAAAAGAAGTCCCACTGTTAACGAAAATTCAGTTGGTGGAAAGGTTCCATTAGCTTGTGATCGCCACGAGCGGCGCCATCATCCAGGAGAACTCCATTCGGACCAGCGGGTGCTGTGTGCACAGGGTCGCCCCCGCCGAGCTGAAGGTGCGCCTGGCTTACAGCCGGATCGCAGCAGTTGCAGCCAGCCAATGTGAATATAATCGACGGGCAGCAGGGTGCCCAGGGATCGATCGATCTGTGGAAAGTTCAGCCTCATCCAGGGCATCTCCGAGCAGACGCTCTGCACCTTTGGGTCTGGTCGCACTGGCGCCTGCTGCTCCTCTGGCGGCAAATGGTCGTCATTCTTGGCAAGGTTGGCTGTGCCGGGAAGCCTGGCGCGGCACAGGAGCTGGCTGCAGGAGAACACCGAACAGTGGAGAAGCCGAGGCGGAATAAATTGACATTAGCGCGGCTGCACTTGCCAAATGTGTTTGCCATGTGTTTCTTTTTGCGACTGCAACCACACTCCTGGGGCGGCACTCAGCAGAGGACTAGTGCCGAGGACTCCATGCAAATGTGTCTCCCCAATCACCGCCGGACAGTTGCATTATTCATTGTGGTTGCAACAAAGAGAACAAAATATATATAAAGAAAGGAAAAGAATGTTAATGGGAGGCATGCGAAGCGCAAAGTACCCTTGGAAGCTGATGTATATATAGAAGTACTACAACAAGAACCGATCCAGTCCCATCTTGCTCATCCGAGTGCCACCCCAAGCCACAAATCTTTCGCAACGAGAGAGCCAAAGTGCTGAGGCGACTAGTCCATGGCATATCCACTAGCCCACACTATATGCCCTGCCATATACCGATCAAATTGCCTGCAGCCATGTACTTAAGTTAATTAAAGTTTATTTTTTGAGCTCGGGCCCAAAAAAAAGGAAGCCACAGACAAATGGGAGGAGGTGGCGGCCAGGCCATGATGAAGAGACCCGCAAGGCTGACACCATTTATAATCTGCCCTGGAAGCTGCAGGAGCTGTAGCTGTGGCAAGTGCAACCGCGACAGGTGGATGGCTCCGCTCCTGCCACATAATCAAGATCTGGGGACAAAGGATTGGCTTGGCTTGCTGCCGGCTGCCAGCAGGAAAGGAAAACACTTTTAGTGGAAATTGAAAAGTTCTCGCTCTGCTTAGACAAATATCTTCGAGTGCGGGGCAGCTGGTCCTGCTGCTACTGCTGCTGCTGCCACTGCCTCAAGGACATCGACACGAAAGCCGTTTTGACCATTTATCAGAATGTTATTGGCCAAAAACAAAAAAGGGGGCAAACGGGGAACAGAGAACAGAGGAAAAGCCAAGGAAAGCACAGCCAGAAGAACGAAGACAACTGCAATAAAATGCAATGTTTCTATTACAGCGATTTACGTGCCACAGTGAGACACACAGCGGCACAGTGATGACCCGGCTCAACGCACAGGGCCACAAGGAATGAAATCCGAATCCGATTGGAGCGTGCATCGTAATTGTTATCAAAGAAAATCCACAGCTTCCATGTCAACATTAAGTTACCTTAGCAGCTACTGCCTGTCCATGCCTTTCGATGCTTCACTGTAGCTCAGCGCTGTCCAACTCTGCCCAATGTACCATTTCTCCGCCTCATGAGCAACATTTTTATGGCTTCTTTGGCAAGGCGAATGCTGTGCAAAGTTTCCCTGGAATGATGTCCCTTGCCCAATGGCTTGTTGTAGTTGGCGTTGCATGTTTGCTGGTGCTGGTGCTGGTGTGGGTTGTTTGTTAACTAGCGGCAACTAGAAGATAAGCAGCCCCAAATGTTGCTCTTGTCGCTGGTGAAAAGCATTGCCACTTGCCTGCTCCTCTGCTTTGCTGGCCATTTTAATTGCTGTTGAACTTTGTGTTTGGCAATTTCCACAACAACAAAAACTGAAATAAAACAGAAGCAAGCGAACCGAACCCATTTCAGCAATCGCAGCAACAACAGCAGCTTGCAACAAATCGAAGCAATATATTTGATTTAACTTGTTTGAACAGAACATATTGTAGTTCGCTTGCCCCGTTTTGCGCTGCTGTTTGTTCTGTTTTCCTTTTTGTTGACGCGCTTTAAAAACTATTTGGGGAATTGCGGAGATTTGTGGCAGCGTGCGGAATTATTATGGCCGTCATGCCACAATTTATGGCAAGTCAAAGGGGCAAAGCACTCGAAAATTAAGTTCAATCTATTGTTGCAAATTGATTTGGCATTTTTTCCTCAAACTAATTGCATTGCCAGCCCAAATTAGTTGACATAACAGAAGTAATTTAATTTTATTTTGTGTTCCACGGCAACACACAAAACAAAAAAAGTTTCCTTTGTGTGCTCATTGTTCGGTGGCAATTAAATATTTAACATATTTTTATTGTGGGCTATTTTTTAGTATTCTCTTAATACTGCGTATTATTCGTATGTTAACCAAATTTTCATTTTCCAATTAAGCTTAATATGTTTTTAATTCATGCACTACGGGACTGCTTATTTAATTGAATTTGTTATGCAAAGCGAGTCTTTCTCTCTCTTTTTTTTTTTGCACTATTCTACCATTTCAGGGCGTTCCACCGGAGTTTCGCAACACACAGAAGGAGGCATTTGTACAGCGTACTCGTGCATTGTATAGAGTATAGAGTATAGAGTATTTCTGTTCAGCATCCGTCTGGATGGCTTTGTGCAGTAGCAGCTCCTGTGGCTTGCAGTATAAAATAGGTAAATCGTAGGAGTAATTTGGAAACGAATGCAATCAATCGGAATCAGTCGTAAAACTTGAATTACTAAGGCACAAAATGCCGCATATGGAACCATCTGTTTCCAGGGTATCTCCTGCTTCTGTCCGCTGTATTTCCTGTTCAATTTTTTGCAACAACTAAATGTGGCGCTTCAATCGACAGCGAAAGAGAGTGTGAGAAATGGGCGGGTAGTGGCAATGAGCAAGCAAAAACATTTAAATTAGGATTAGTTCCATTTCCATATGTGCGTGAGCTTTTAAATCAAAACGGGCCCAAATAGCGAATGGGCGAGGGCGGCGGAACGTTTTTGGACATTTGGCATATTTCTCCTTACGCTGCGGGAATATTGATTTGGTACTCGCACACACACCCACACGCACTCGCACATAAATTAATGTGCTAACAACATTTGTAACTGAGCAGCCGCGCTGTCCGTTGGTCATTGGTGGCGGCCTCCTCTGGACGGACATGGGGACACATTCGAACGGAGAGTCGAGCACGTCGGCGAGCGCATTTTCAAATTATATTATTTTAGAATGGCTTTTTAGAAATTAATAATTACACAGACAGCCATGGCTGTGCGTGTGTGTGTCTGCGCTGCTGCATGGGGTGGGCACGCGGGGCGTCGTGTACGTGGCATTTAATTTTAATATTATGCAACTGTCAGCGTGTCGCGGGGTTAATGGCTTTAATGGCTGAATGAATGGAAATGCATACACCCAACGTTGCAGCTGAAACAGAAACTGCAGAGTAAAGGGAAATGCATGGAAAACCAGGGGATCGTATTCCCTTAAAGCCAAAGGGAGGCACCCCATTATGGGATCTAGAAGTGAAAGAATAAACTATCTGCCATTGTCCAGCTGGCTTGATCTTTGGTTCAATTATCTAGAATAAGTAGACAGGGAGCTGAGAGCAGAGCAGGGCTCTGTAGCTACCGATACGTCTGTGGCATGGCCATTCTGTTTTGTACCTTCTAGCCTGAAAGCCTGATTGGGAGGCTGACAGAGGGAGAGTGAAGACTGTCTTCCCATTTATGTATTCTGCCATGGATACCCAGCAAGAGGAATCAGCAATCGTTCTCAAAGACTTGCTCCACCTTCCACAAGCGCACCTTGCCATTGTGATACTTTTTTTTTCTAGTCTTCCTCCTCTGCTAGTCGCAATTTCCCATGCTTTAGCCAGGGATAATTTATGAACCGAAATTGCGACCATTGAGCAGCATTTGCCATACATTTTCCAGCATTTTCCGCCAGAAGCTGTTGTGTTGCATGTAGTTCGGCGACAACACTTTCGGACAGGCTACATCTGTGGGCCCCATTTTTTTTGTGGGCTCTCTCTCTCTGCCCTGCCTCGGGCATCCCACATCACATTTGTATCTTCCAATCCTTTATTTTGCTCTTTTTTTGTTGTTGGGGATTTTCTTTTGGCGCTTAGGTCCCCATACGCAGGCCGTCCGCCAAATATTTACCCCGTTGCCCACACAGCCGAGACTCTGACTCAACGGTGGAGACACAGACACCGACCCTTCTACTGGAGCTGGGACTGCGACTCTGAATACTTGGTCTGCCATTATTAATTGCTAACGTGCGCTGATTTCTGTGCTACTCCTTTTGGCTGCTCTCTTTGGTGCCGTTGTCTGTGTCTCTCCGATATTTGTTGCTGGTCTTTCTGCCTTTCTGCCAATGCTCAATGCCATTTAACCCTTTCGCTATTCCCTGCGTCCCGCTCCCTGCTCCCTGTTTCTCTTTACTCTTTTCGCTGTGCCCTTTTCCCAGATTCCGTGTTTGCTGTCCTTTGGGCTCAGCAGTGACATTCATGCACCGGCGAACAAAGCATCGCAGGGGATCCCGATCCCCCGTAAGGCAATAAATCAATGCATGCTTTCTGTTTGTGTTTCTCTTTAAAGTCCATCTGTCTATCTGCCGCTGCCACTACATCTCCCATGCTGATGCTCTTTGTTGAATTTAATGCACTTCCACATTCCTCTGCCAAGGTACACAGTCACAGTCACAGCCACTGCCACTGCCTAATGAGGAAACCATATCAAACGGTGCCGCGGTCGTGCTTCTCTCCTAATTAGTTGCCATTTTTGCGCTGCATTTAGCAATTGTACGTCCCTTACCCGCCCTCTGATTTTGATGCGCTTTTCCACTGATTTGCCCCCGCCAACTGTCACTGATGAGTTCTCGGCACACAATCGATCGTATTTATTTATAGGAATATTTCAAGATAAACACCCTTTAATGTCACGCGTTTCAATAACAACCAAAGAATGAAACTGCAATAAAACAGTTGGCAACAACTGCAACTCGGTTACTTGCAGCGGTTTCAACATCCTCCATCGAGTGGCTGAGCGGCGGGGCACGGGGGAGCCACTGGGCCAAGGCCAACAATGGACCATCTCAAAAATACATTGAACAAAATCTGCAAAGCAAATGCAGGCAAACAACAAAAATTATGTTACACGACAGGTTTCTGAGCGTTGCATTTTAAGTGACTTCTTGGCGTATTTTTTAACATTTGAAATTTAAATTCTAAATGCATAAAAAATATAGAAAAATCGAAGAACGGAATGGAAAGTGCAGTTGGTGAACTTCGGTGGTAAACGCGTCGTGTGGCATCAGCTGATGAGAGGGACAAAAGGACGGGGGCGGTCAGACAGTATGAGCAGGTCGGTCTCTTCCGGCTGCCATAAATCTGCACGAAGAGGAGCAGAGAGGGAAGGAGCGGCGCTTTTGGGTAAGTGGTGTAGGGTTGCCTTACAAGTTTCCATGACATTCGCATGCATGTTGCATGTACATACATATACATATGTATGTATGTATGTAAATATGTGTGTACGAAGCAGCAGCAAGTGTGTATCGGATCCGTGCATGAATGTGCATGCATTACATTGTTTGTCGGCCTTTTAATTGCTGTTGCCGTTGCGCCGGCACATTCTCTCTTCTGTGCTCTTCTGTGCGCCTCTGTGCTCTCGTCTGCTGTCCGTCCGCCCCCTCTCTCTGGCTGCATCTGTGTGTGGGTGTGTGGGTGTGTTTACAAGCTGCGCCAATTTCACTCGGCTATTAAATAAAACCCTCGAACACTCCTTTGCCGCCCACGCTCCCCACTCTTACCGCTCGACGCTCTTAAAACCAAAATTTGTTGCACAATTTAAGCGCTGATTGCTTCGGCCGCACTCTTTGCGACTCATTTTAATTTAATTTCTATTTAAATTCATGTCATCTATGCGCGCGAAAACTTTCGTGCAACAAATTTTACGGCCAACACTCAGTGCTCTCACGCCTCCCACGCCACTCGCGGCTCTCCCGCCGCTCTTGTCTCTCCTGCCTCTCAGCCCTCGGCGGGGCGCTTAATTACCCCTGGCTTATCACAACATCTCGAAGAACGAGGAACGAGCAACGAAAAACGAAGAAGATGTGGCCACAGGCGACGACAGTTGAGTTTCCTTAATGAATTATTTAATCTACGCCCCTGGATCTATCCCCCCACCACGCCCCACTCAGGCAGATCGTCTCGCCCGGCAGGAGAGTCGAGGAGCGAGGCGAGCCAACATTTACTCGGTTCGGCTAACCGACATTTTTTGCGCTCGACTTGTCAACCCCATCATGGAAGGCGGAAAAAAGTGCCTGGCGAAAGTTTCTTGGCGGCTAATTGAGGCATCGACGAATGGCCAGATACCCTAGAAAATGTCCAGGAAAGAAAACTTGGCAAACTTGTTCAAGCAGTAACAATGCAAGTGGAATATAAGGAATAAAAGATATATTTATTAAATAATTTCCAATCATTATTTATAAACATCATTTAGGAGGCTTTCAGTGATCAGTGGATTTCTCTTATTACCAGCAAACTCTGACTCATAGTTGGGTATACCCTTCCATCAATTTAATCGCATGAACTGCTGCGGCTAATGCAAATAGGCCACAGATCCGGGCCTGGCCTGGCCTTCCCCTGACAGAGGCAGTGGCTGCTGCTGAGGCTGCTGTTGCTGTTGCTGAGACTTCTAGTTCGACTTCGACTGAGACTCACACTGAGGCTAATAAGTTAAACGACACCGTGACACAGTTACGAGGGCATATATTAATGCCAAGGCGGCGTGCTGCCCGCCAAACCAGGGCCCCAGGACGGCTGTGGGGATGGGAAGGCCGGCGCGAGTACACGGTTGAGTGAGCGTATTTGTTCACCTATTTACCACGCAAATGAAGTTGAAAATAACTGTGAAATGAAGATGAAGTGCCAGCAGAGCAAAGAGAACAGTGAACGGAGAGTGGGAGAGAGCGAGGGGGAGCACAGGCACTGGCAGTGGCAGAGAAAAGAAGCTGAAGTCAGCAGCAGCAGCAGCACCAGACAGGCCGGCGCCTAAATGGAATGTAAATATTTGAGCAGCGACACAGCAGAGCAGAGCGGAGCGCGTTACGGTAACTTTAACGCTTCTGTGGCCACCAGGAGCACGAAGAGGAGCGAGCACGGAGAAGGATGGGACCACCAGTAGGAGCTCTACCGATGAGCGAAGGATAAACAGGAGCAGAAGGAGCAGAAGGAGCTGCTCCAGCGCCGACTTGTTGGCAACTTAAGTGTCCGTGTGTGTGTGAGTGTTACGCCATGTCGCACGGCGAGTGTGTGTGTGTGTGTGAGACCATGTTTAACTTGGCAGCCGTATGTTTATTTTAGCCCACTCCTCTCCCGCTCTCTGCCTCTCGCCTGACAGCTCCCTTCGCACGCTCCCCAAAAAGGCCTTAAGCGGCAAAACAATGGCCAAGTGAAGCCATTGAAGGACAACGTGCCACGCCACGGCTCTGGATATGCTTCCGACTCTGACTTTGGCTTTGGTTTTGGCTCAGCAGTGAAGGAGCCAGGTCTGTGGGCCTTTGGGGTGTTGGAAATTAAAGTCAATTAAAAGGCCAGAGAAGATTTCCTTGTCCATGTGCGAATTATGCCTTGTGCCAGAGGGTATGATGGTTCAGTGCAGGTGTTTGCCACAAAGCGAAGGAATGCTCCTTGTGGTCTATGGAACATATAGATTACTGCCTGAAACTTTACGCACATCCTTCCATTAGCTGAAGGAAGGGGTTCCTCTACAACAGGATCGATCTGCTGGTGATTTAAAAAATACAAAAATATATTAAAAATATGTATGTATATATTATATATGTATCCAGGGTATACACAGCTTCGATACAGCTTCTTTCCTTGTTAACGGAGTTCTTCTAACCCATTTTTTGGCTGAAATCAAAACGAGCAGTGCCTTGAAGTGTCTCTATCTCATGTGAGTGTTGGCTGTCTTTATGTAAGTTCATGGCAGCGCTGTGAGCAGCCCACTAAAGTGCATAAACGGCCCACAAGTAAGCAACAATTTTTCAAAGCAACCAGAGCGGGTCGAGTGGGCGGCTCAGAGCCATTCCCTTCGATGCTCGACTCACTCTGCATGTGAAGCTGAATGGCCAAAAAGACCTTCCAGTCAAGCACTTAATTAGTCATAGAATATTCTCACTAGGACTAAATGTGCCAAGCAAAATTAGAGAGTAGTGGATAAAACTTAGTAATTAAAGAAGTTTTGCAAAGCCTCGAATTGAATTAAATTTAAGCCTCAAGATTGAGGGAGTTCTGAAAGAGCAGCAACCTGGGTAGAATATTAGTTTGGCAAGCGATTGATTGTTTAACGAGTCGTTAATAACCCGTTCGGATATGCCTGAAGTTTCGATTAGAATTTGGAAATTAGCAAGTTGAGGATTTAGGCTAGAAACGAACTACAGCTCCAGTATATGCCAGAGAAACTCTACTTATAGTAGGCTTGGACAACACTCATTGGCCTCATCCCAAGAGCCTAGCTGGCTCCGGAAAAATGTCCCTCTGCAGATCCACCTGTTTAAATTTTATAAATAAAGAGCTAGTAAATAATTCGCTACTCTTGAGCCACTCCAGTGCCCAAGGCTGGCAGAATAATCGTCTTAGCATCCTCTTAAATGCTATTTGAAGAGATAGAATCCTTTCAATCGGCAAAAAGAAAACCGCTGCAGCCTCCTGCCACAGCCATGGCCAGAGTTTTCGTTTAGCAACATTTAACGTCAATTGTTTTATGACTGACAGCAACAAAAACCACCCTGAACGAAAGCCAGAGCATGGGCCAACACACAAAAAAAAGTACATGATTTATTCAGCGCAAACTGTGAAAAGCGCAAGCAAAAAGCAGGCAGCGAAAATCACAAAAAAAAAGGCAAACAAAAAATAAGTAAAACAAGCTGAACTTAGCGGAGTGCTGCGAAAATTTGCTAAAGTTGCGTTTTCTTTTAGCTCTGCCGCTTTTGCCGTTGCGCACCGCCGCCAGCCCGAAGCCTTTTGTGGAGTTTATCTTGCGGCTGTGGTCGGAGGCACTGCATTCACCTGCATTATGCATCCGAGTGAGGGTTTTGGTGGCAGAAGCAGCAGCAGGAGCAGCGTCGAGTCCTGCTGCTGTGGTCACGCGTTTTCTAAGCGTTTTCTTATCAAGAGCAGCCACGTGACCGCACGCGCCAGCCGCCTTTCCCAGATTTTCCACTAAAAGATTTGCAGCATTTCGGCTGTGGCCTTTTGTTGCAGTTTCGCCTTTTGGCATTTTCCATTTTCCATACAGAAAATGGCAGCGCCTTGGACTCCCCAGGAGCCTAATGGCCAACTCTGCGGCTGAGTGGTTTGGCTCAGCCTCCGGGCTCCAAGCTCTGGCTGTAGCTGTAGCTATGGGTCTGGGTCCTTCACAAGGATTTCTCTCGCTTTGTTTGTGATTAATAACACTCGATGCTGTTTCAGAGCTGACCGCACATTTCCATAATTAAAAGGCTGCCAAATCTACCGCCAGCATCTTAAAGACTTAAGGCAGAAAGGGCTCAAAGGCAGACGATGGCAGGCGAGAGGTGGCAGGCCATTCAATGGAAGGAAATCCCTGCATTCCTGATCGTAAAACGAGTTTAATTTCATGCAACTCGAGAGTGGCAATAAAGATGGGGCAGGAATGCCTGCACGCAGCAGACTCACAGTGCAGCCAGGTGGCAGTTGGCAGTTGGGAGATGGCCCCGGCCACACGGCACTCAAAGCGGACCATCAAATGGCAGTGGAAGATGTTCAGGCATTTGATGATGCAATGCAATGCGAGGCTGGGCTGGGCGCGTGTGTGTCTGTGCAACAGTTTTGCGATAGAAATCTTTCAATTTGCCTTTCAGCAGCGGATAATGTGCCCAAGTGTCGGGCAGGAGCGAAAAAAATAAATACTCTGCCGGAGGGGGGGGTGAGAATCAAACAAAAAAGCGAAACAAAAGTGAGCTGTAACCCATCCGGCTGCCAAGGGGCAAGGGAGTGGCAGAGTGGAGATGTGGGGTGGCAGCTCAATTGCAGGACAATCAGCACAATTGATTTCCCCAAAGTGCCTGCGTCCGGGGCCCCTCTGGCCATCGGGGCATTAAAAGGATTTAATGCCATTTAAGCCAAACAATGTGAAGACAACCAGAAAGCCAGCAGCAAGAGGAGCAGCAAGAGGAGGAGCAGCAGCAGCAGGACAAGAAGCAGCAGTAAAAGCGGAAAGCAAAAACGTCAAAAGAGCGAATCAGCGACTGGCTGAGCCACTGGCAGCAGTCCCTCTGCCCCGCCCGGTCCGTGCCACTGCCACTGCACTCGGTAAAAAGTTTATCAATAAAATAACTTGTCGGCGAACGGACTCCAGGACCAGAAGACAGCCGCACGACTCGAGTCCTGACTCGCTGACTCCTACTCCTTCGCCAACTCAAGTCGAAAATTGCACCAACTTTCTGCCAGAGAATCCTGTCTCTCTCTGTCCCTCTCTCTCACTCTTTCATTCTGCCTCTCCTTTTCCTTCCCTGTCGCTCTTTCGCTGGGTAGATGGCTTGTCAGCAGCCAAAGGACAATTCAAGTGCTGCAATCCTTGAGAAGTAACTTCAATTGCACTCATAGTTTTCGGTCTGCGTTCGGAATTCTTATATATGACGTATACGCCATGTATGACAATGGCAAACGAAGCCCCCAAACTGAAGTCTGTCTGTGCCTGCCGCTGCCACCAGTGAGGCAACTTTTGCGGCTCATCAATTAGTGCAGCTTGTGAAGGGGGCGTGCCGCAAGCAAAGGCACAAACTGTGCTGGTAGCTGTAGATCCTCTAATGAAAATCCATCTGAACGTTAAAGGCAGTCGCCTCAAAGGTATTTCTTAAGAGATTTAGCTAGAAATTAGGCTGGGCTCAAACAGCAGCAGCGGAAGGAACTGCGAATATTTTTACTATATTTATACGTTTAAGGGTGGAAATATCAGCTGCCATTTCAAGAAGGTTAAGAAGGTTCAAGTCGCTTACTTTTTCGGCGATCTGGGCATACTTTTCCCCAACGTCCTCCAATGTTTAAGGCTCCAAACGCTTTTTTTCACATGTTATTCTCTAAAGACGACCTTCACCTTTCGGCTGCTGCATTTCTTTGAATCATTTAACACATCCGAGTTTCCTGGCGCTGCAAGCCGACCCGAAAGCAACACTGAACTGAATTATTAAATAAACATAGCTACGTGACTCTGAGGATGACCTTCCGCAATGGCCACTCGAGGCGGCAACCAGGTGGCGGGAATGCAAGTGCCACCAATGCAAAGGTAATGGCGAGCACGAGGACGAATCTGGGGCCAAGTGGCTCCACTTGGTGTGTCCCCCCCCCCTACCATCCACTCGTTGAAAACTTGACTTTGTTCCGAATCGAAAGTTTAATTCACTGCCGCCCCTCCACCCATCCATCCACATCCATAGGCCTTTGCCCAATTTGGGGCATTGCATTCCACATTCCACATTCTCTGTCTCTCACTCTCTCTCTCTCTCTCTCTTTAGTAGAGAACTTGCGCTGGGCGTTTTTGGCAATTTGCAAGTCGGCTCTCTGCTGCTGGAATAAGTGGCAAGCAAATGTGAAATTGTTTCGCTAGTGGCAATAAAAATGAGGGCAGAACAAAGGGCTGGCTGTCAGGCAGACGAGAGATGGCTATAAATGGTTCTCTTTTTCGCTGTCTCCTTCTGCTCTGGGCAGAGACAGGGGGCTGTGGCAGGGGCAGAGGTTGCTCATATGGTTGACTTGAACAAATGACTTTGGGTAACGTCCTTTTGCTTGTTTATGCATAAATTCGAAATAATCCTGAAAAGTGAAATGCGCCAAAAATGCGCTGCGCTTTGCGCTGGCACTTCCTCCATGCCCACCATCCCCTCCAGCCCCCTCCGACAGCGTCTTCATGCCACCTCCTTCTCCACTTTGTTTCCCCTTTTTTCTGTAATGTTTGACTGTCGGATTAGTGGCTGGAAAGCGACCTTCTCGCTCTCTCCCTCTCTCCCTTGACGTGCCACGCCTCCTGCTTCCTCTAAGTATCTCCAACATATGCAAAATAATGCTTGCGTTATCAATTTATCTCAAACGAATTGCGGCTCTTTTATTTTTCCAATTTTCTGCTCTTTTTTTTCTTTTTTTTTCTTTTCTTTTTTGCCGAAAAATTCAAATTACGTCAAAAATATCAAGTGAACCGCAATATTCAGCCGACAGCCGGTATTATCCTTATTTAGTTCAATGTATTGGGGCCTCCTTGTTTTTGTATATTCACTCCTGTCGCTCTGACACGCTCCCCTCCACCTCTTGCTCTGTGCTGTCCAGAGTCCATGGCTCCAAAATTTTCAATCAATTGCTACTCTTCCAATTTCATGCATGAGAGCTGCCTAAAAGGTAAAATGTTAGTTGACCAGGCCACAGTTCTGCTTCTCCTCCACCCCCATCCCCCATTCGACATCACACACTCACTCTCTCTGCACTGCCAGGCTCTGTTGCATGCAGCACATACGAGCACTCGCACGCATACAAAGCGCCACCCATTGTTGGGGCTACAATTGAGGTTGATTCAACAACTTTTACGGCACCCACAAACGGAGTAGCTGGCCGAAGTTTGCTCAGGCTGCCCCTTGTGGCACCTGCCACACATCCTCACCTTGCTCTCTCTCTCTCCCTCTCTCTCTCCCCGTCAGCTTGCGTTGCATTTGAATCGTTTATTGTTTTAATTTTACTCACAGGCCTGAAGCAAAAGCATTTGCACATTGTTTACCATTTTGGCATTTGGCTTAGAGCACACCTTTTGGACGGAGAAAAGAAGACAAGAGAAGAGAAGAGACAAGTCTTGACTGGAAGGGGGGAACAAAGGTTAAGAACTTTGGGGGAGGGAGGCTCGTTTGGTGGCTGGTTCTCATGCCATGGGCAACATTGAGTGACGCCTGTGCGTATGCAACATGCGATATTATGTGCCACGACTGCAAATGCCCCAAGGCACCTTTCTCCCGTAGACGAATGGACTGTGAAGCACAGAGGCGCCATATTAGTTGCCTGCTTCACTGTTTATTATAGGCCTGGTTAACTGTATGTATAGATGGACCGGGGCGGAACAATGGCAAAGCTGTAATTCCATATTAGAACTGCCAATTGATTGTGTGGAAAATTACTTGGCCTCTTGGCCGATGGTTGCAGCTTGCAGCCTGCAATTATGCATATGCCTGAGGGAGGCTGCCGCTATGAGTGGCACACATTCTTCTAAAAACAATGAGATTTATGTACAGATGACGGGCTAAATCCAGGACATCAACGCACAGGTCTCGGGCTTCGGTTTGCGGATGCAGCAGCTTTATATTTTATATATGACATTGAAATCTCAGTCTTTACTTCCTTGGAAGTATAAGTATGAGTAATAAGTAGATATGGAATATTCTGCAGCTTTTTGTTTGAATTTTTCGCTGCCCTGCGAATGTTTTCTGTTGCGGATGTGCCCAGTGAAAAAAGAACACCATATACTCCTAGGCTAGCCTTTCATCTTGGCTGCCAGAGATGTATCCTTTACGCTTAATTATCTCTCAGTTACCTTTACCATTTGCCTCTAGCCCCCCCTGTGCGGACCCATCAGTTGCGAAAACATTTCTAATTGACTTCAAAATTAGTTTTCGCCTTTTTGCACAACAACAAATAAGCCACACTTAAAAAAAACTAATAAAAATAAATGAAAATCAAGGGAAACTAAAGGGAAAAACTATTGCCTTTGCAAAGGGCAGCAGCAGGTGGAAGAGCGGAGTGCGGACAGGGGAGAGAGGAGCGGCATTTGGCACACTCAACTGAACAACAAATCGCTGGTCAAAGCACACAGCAAACAAATAAACAACTAAATAAACATTAAACTTTTTCTAGAACTAAGGCATGGAGTGCAGAGGAGTGCAGGGGAGAGGAGTGGAGTGGGGTCGGGTTGCTGTTGAATGCAACAAAGTGGAAAAAGTGTGCTCGCCACCCGACGGTAACATTCGTTTGTTCTGTGGCGCCCCAAAACATCAACTCCAAATAATTATGAGCTTGAGGTGCGAAATGGCGCCCTGCCGCCTCGTGAGCCTGCCCCACCCCTCTGCACATGGCACACCTCACCCTGCCGCAAAACCAACTCCCCTGTGGCTGCTTTGAGCTTCATTTTTGGTTTAAATTGGAATTGTTTCTGGCATAGGGAGCCAGGTACTTCTCGCTGAATAGGGGAATCCACTGAATGGATTACACTTGGATTTGGCTTTGGCCTCGGCTTTGGAGTCCCCTGCCGCCTTTTGGCAATTAAAGTGAGCAAACTAATTTCTGATTTCGCTTGAAATTATTGCCAATTATCTTTTCATTCGGCTTTATTACGCTGACATAATCCATAGCGACATTCGGGGCTGTATTTCTCATAGAAATGTTAACAAAATTTCGGATATTTTATGGGATTTTTGATGTTTTTTTTTAGCAAATTTCTTTCCTTTAATAAACGTCCCTAAACTATGCTGAGTTTCAAGAATTTTATTGGTCAATATTTCAAGTGTCACAAGTGTTCAATTTCATCGGTTTTATTTAAGGGGAAAGCCTTGTCTTTTATGGGTGATATTTCTCCACTGAAATAAAGATCTTCCCCAACTGAAGATGTATCTTTTCGCTATCTGATGATTCATGCCTCTGCCATTGTATCTTCTCCTCTTTCCCCTTCGCTCTTTACTGCCACGTTTATCTCGTATTTCATTTCATTATTTTTTTAGTTTCGCCAAATTTTCTCGCAACTTCAACTGCCGTATCGGACGACATTTATCTGGGGGCAGCAACGCCTTTAAAATCCATTTTTCATTTATGAGGAACATTTTCATTTATACGCAGGCAGCGATAAAACCATGCACCTTGCCCCCGACTGCTGCCCCTGTTGCTGCCACGTGAATGTGGCTGGTTGGGTGGATGAAATCTTTAACCCATTTTCGTTAATTTTTGGTAGCACATTTTTTTAATTTCAAAGCATTTTTGGGGCACGGTGAGAGTTGGCTTGCCCTTCCTCTCGGAGCTCTCCCTGCAGCACAGCCCCTGCCACACACCTCTTCCTGTGCTGCTGGCCCCCTTGCCCCATCCGTTGGCCATTCTCTGGCTGCATCCCTGCCTCTGCTTGCCCCTCCACCCATTACCGATTGGGTGCTGGACAACTCTAAACACGGCAATGGCCCGAAGCAGCAGCAGCAGCAGCAGCATCAGCAGGAAGGAGGCGCCAAAGATCCAGAAGCTGGAGCTGGAGCTGTAGCTGTAGCTGGGCGCTGCAGTCGGGAGTCGTGGCAACAAGAAATGCGGTTACAGTGTCCAAAGGCCGTCCTGGAATGCCATAAATAACGTTGTCGGCAGAGCGGCAAGCCAGCGCCCAGTGGCAGGGCAGCAGCAGCAGCAGCAGCAGTGAGGCAGCAGTCTGGGACCCATTTCATATCCTTTAGGTGCAGGGTCCATGTGCAGCAAGGGAGGCGGAGGAGGAGGAGGAGTGCGTTACGTTTTTGGCTCTAAATTAAATTTTTGCCAACGCCGAAAGAAGCTGGAAATTTTTGTGCTGCGCATTGCACTGATGCCGCATCGGAGCAACGGAAGCGGAGAGCCATTAGTCCGTGTGCGGATGGCGAGCAGTCCTCCCTGTGGATGGGGCTGCCTCTGTTGCTCGCTTTGCTTTGTGGCCACCGCCTCATTATATACTACATGCCCCGCCGTGTGTCCACGTAAGTGTGCGTGTGTGTGCGTGTGTGTGTGTGCTCTGAAATGTCTGCAATTAGCAGGCGCTTGTTAGTGGCTGCAATGGCAAATGGCCAGCAGACAGCAGACAACAGGCAAACAGACAAACAGACAAACTGATATGAGCTATCGTGGAAATCATTGCAGAATTTACCTAATGTTCATTTATCCTCAGCCCTCGCACCGCTTTCCCTCGCTACTTTCTTGCATTGCAGAAAGAGGATTTCCTTGGCATAACTGTGGCCTGAGCATACCATTCGTTGTCTCTGGGGTGCAGGAGCTTGTGGCACGGTGACACGGCCATCAACTGTTTGGACATGACATGATGGTGTGATATTTGCGACAACCTGTAGTCCTCTGTTGCCTGTCTAGAGCTGGTCCTGCTGCCGCTGCATCTGCTCTGTGGCTGCCACTGACTGCTGGCCTGCTGCAAAAAGCCGCACGTTATCCCCTGCTAAGTGCAAAAGTGGATTGCAGTGGGAAGGCGCTGCTGCAAAAACATTGCAATTTATTGCAGATAAGCAGACATAAAATGCACCCTGTAAAAGAGGAAGCGAGCAAAGACATTTAAATAAAACCACAAAGCAAAAATTGATAGTAAGTCGCGCAGCTGAAGATCTGCAGATAGACAATACTAGGGAATTATTAGACATAATAAATAGATAAATGCAAGCCACACCAAGGAAAGGAAACCCCTAGCTAGCCAGCCACGGCATATACCCCGGGGATAACTGTCTTTAGTTCTCTGCTGTTTGGCAGCGACACTTGCAAATGAACTTTGCACCCAGCCGCAGTCGCAGCCTCAGCCTCAGCCCCAGAACGGAGGACAGAACGCAGCCAGCCAGGCCACGCGTCAGGTGTCAGACGGTGTCCCATTGTGTTGGCCTGCTGCCACGGCCGCGCTCTGGCTGGAGGACGAGGCAGTGGCAGGAAGTGCATAACGCGGCAGGTGACATTATTAAATAGTTTTAGCTGCAACAAACAAGTCTCCCGCCTGACAAGGCCATAAAAATGCTGAGCACAGAAGAGGAACAGCTCCAAAGTGCAGCTTAGATGGAAATGGAGCTGGAGCTGCTGCTGGTGCTGGTGCTGGAGATGAAGATGAAGAACCTGACGGCCTGAGTAATGATAACAATGATGTGATGTGCTGGACACAATGATTCCTCATCATTCGCCGTCTCTAAGCTGTGATCCTTAGTCAACTTGCTGGAGTCCTTTGTCTGAGCTATAATTAGGCCTTTGGTCTATGGGAATGCGGATGCCCTTTTGCCCGGAACAACAGGCAGAACGGGCAGAACGGGCGGAACAGGCGGAACTGGCGGAAGAAGCTCACGTAACATGGCAACGGCGTGTGCATTACACTCGCAAGGAGCCCTTGGGCCTGCCATTTTAGGACAATGAAATTGAATTTAGACTAAGGTACCCGTCACGTACTCTCTTCTCTCCTGGATATGGTCGCCAAAAACTTTCTTTTTTTTCACAAATTATTTGATTTTATTTCTTGGGAAGGGAAAACTTTGTGCTGCTGGCAAAAAGTTTACTGCATAATAAAGAATGAAATGAAAAGGGACAGGGAAAGGGAAAGGGAAAGAGGGAGGGGGTAGGAGGTAGGAGAAAGAACAAGGCAGCAACATACTAAGTAGAAGAAAGCGAAGGAAAACCCCAGCAAGCAAAGAGCACAAAAGGCGTCCCAAATGATGGAACGGAACCTGAACTTCAAATCAAAATTCTGTGTGTGATACGTGTGGGAGGAGGGGGGGTCGGTCGGAGCGAGCGTGGCAAAGGAAACCAGGGGGAACTTTAAGGCATAGCCTAATTGGGGCTGCAATTGGCAGTGCCATTGCGTATGCGTAATGTACGACAAATCAAGCACACGCCATGCAAGCCAAGCGATGGAATATTTTTCCATTGATTTGCGGGGGCAATATTTAAATGGGGCATGCCTCCCATAATGGAGAAGGCTAGAACAAACATCCAAGCAGCAGCAGCAGCGGGAACAGCAACAGTAACAGCATCCAACGGATTCCAATGAGAATCCGCAGCATTCGCTGAATTTGAAACTCAACATGAAAAAACCCACGAGAGAGACTCAAGGATAGCAGAAGCCCAGCATACACTCACGGTGCCCTCGTGACCCAAGCTTGGCCGAAACGAAGGGGACTTACCACAGATCAAATAACTGTTCCTAACAGAGTGTTCCTTTGAGGCGAGCTAGCGAATGTGCCCCACTGGAGAGGGTATGCAACATATAAAAGCAAGGAAATAAATACGTATATGAAAGAGGAGCACTTCGTCGCAAATAAAAAGAATTGCATAAATTTTTCACTTATTCGGGCATTTTCCTGGTTTTGTGTATTCATTTTCACAATACAAAACATATATTTATCATATATACAGCACCGGAATACCAGTAAATATGTACATACATATATATATATGTACATATATGAATTGCTCGTATAACAAGCGACGTCCTGGCGTGCAGCGTCAATGTCTCTTTTGAATACAACAAATGGCAACCGACGCTCCAGTCCGCAGTCCACAATCCATTCCTCCACTCGCGTGCTCTACAAATGAATGAGTTTTAATTTTAAGGATAATTGCTTTCTGTGGGTTTTTTTCTGCGCTGATCCCCGAAGGCCGCTTCACCCACTCCCATAAGCTTGGGCATACGCAGATTCAGTCATAAGTATGCCAAACTCAAACCCAATGGTAGGCATCGCGCTGCCACAAATATGCATAAAAATTCCGCAGAATTTGCGGCAAAATATTTCCAGCATTTAAGGACTTTACAAACCACCCACGCAGTCTGTAAAAGAACATCCTGTTTCGGGGGCATAATTGTTACTGTTGTTGGGCTGCTGGTGCTGGTGCACCATTACTGCATGATTAACAGGTCTATCGGGCAACGGTGGTCTCTTGACTTTCGACTCCTGAAAATCAATATGAAAATAATTACCCAAACGAATGAGCGAATCAACGAGGCCACACATCTCCAGCTCCAGCTCCAGCTCTGGGGAAGGCTTTAAGCATTTGCTGCCAAATTGAAATAAAGCCCGCACTCTGGCAGACAGAAGACATTTGTCAACAATCCCACAACCGCAGACGTGTCCCGAGTTCGGGAATTCCCTGTGCAACAACAAGCTTAGGAAATGGGGTGTGCAGCCGTAGAGCCATGGAGCTCCTTTGGCCATAACCGAAACAATCATCATTTGGACACTTTTAATACTTTGTATGCCATTGGGGAGGTCAAAGGGAGATTCCGGGCTTCAACTGAAGCCGCACCAAGCCTCGCAGCCGTAACAAGTGGCATCAGAAGTGTCACAGCTTAATTTTGGGGCAGTCAGCGTCAGCAGGGCCAACTTTCCAGCTGCCGAAAAGCTGCTAAATATCTCGCGGGATTGAAATTTATGCTTCGCCCTGGCAACTTTTCAAATAAAAAATGGAAAAACTCTCGAAACTCTCGAAGCTCTCAAGTTAAAGTTGAAGCTAAAACTGTGAACTGTGCTGCGTGCTGATTAGTTTTTGTGGCTGGTACACACATATGTCTGTGGATATGTGGCACTCTTTGGTGCCGCAACAGCATGTGACTGGTGGCTGTGTATGGATGTGGCCCATCATGTGGGATAAAACTTCAGAGGCAGACATTTTGCGGCTTCCAAATCTAAAAAAAATGCGGCTAATGCAGGGCTATTTCCAATCAAGGGAAAGAAGTGCTACAAAAAAGTATAGAAATTCGGATGCCTGGTTGTTGATATCTGCAGCTGCAACATTACTTATTTCAACTACCACATGTTGCATTCAGCATGCCCCAGCAGCAGCAGCAGCAGCATCAGCAGCATGTTGCTGCCACAGCAACAGCTGCAACACCCAAACGAGCATTTCGACCGCAAATTGTAAATGTTGTGACAGTTAATTTTGACAAATTTGTCTAAAGCTTATCACTTATTGATGTGGCAACAACAACGACAACAACAACAACAGCATTTGCGGCATGCAACTGCAATTTATGGGCTGCCAATCGAATTTTTCGGGGCTGCATAACTAATTATGAGGTTCGCCGGACAACAAATTAGTTTTGCAATGGACTCCATTTTGTCACTTTAATTGTTGAAAGGGGGAAATGGCATGGAAACACACAGGGAAATGGCCGCAAAATTGGAATATACTTTTTTATAGCTGCTCATTGCTGTTGCTGCCACAGATGTGGCAACTTGCAACTGTATTTGGTTTCCCGCTTCCAGGGGTACCAGCAGCTTCAGACGGGGGGGACTCCTGCTGCTTTAGTGTTGTTTTTTTTGGGTGTTGCATTGCCTGCCAGTGTGGCCATAAAGCTCGATTTTATTAAGCGAGTGTGAGTGTGTGTTTCCTTTGTGTGTATGTGTTGCTGCGTTTGTTTGGTATCTCGGGCAAAAAGCGTAGATTAAAAACTTTTCCCATTACGTAAAAATTAACAACTTTTTGTGCTATTGTTGCTATTGCTTTGGCTGCTTCTTGACCGTATCCAAAACACCAAGAGAGAGGGCCAGAGAGAAGAGAGGGAGAGAGAGAGAAATGCACAGAGAAATTGTTGCACTGTTGCTGCTAAATTTTCCAAAACAAAAAAAATATTTAGCACTTGCTACGCAGAGAGGCGTGGCCTGCTGCAACTGCAACTCCATTTCTCGGCTCCATTTAACCATCGAGCATTGTTGGCGCCTGGGCCTGGCCACTTAAATTTAAGGAGTTTCTCCTTGAGCTTTTGCTTCTGTGAATCCAGGTAGAAATCGTTTAATTAAGTGCAAAGAAAGTCTATGGAGTTAGAGCGGAAGCATCTACCATGAGAGGAGAATCGCAAAGGGATTTAATGAGGGAATTCCAGAAAAATCTAAAGTTAAATGAGTTCTGCCACAGGATCAACGTTCATTTTCAATATCCGTTTCTCCAAAGGCTATCCACGCATGTCTCAACATCGCCTGTAAATGTATTCATCGGAATATGTAGGAGCCATGCAATTTCTCTGGTAATTTATATTATTTACGCGGCATATCTCTGATCTACCTGCTGAGTGAGAAAAAGGGCTGAGAGATTACATCAAACATATGCGTTTACTCGTGCTCCAGCCCCACCACCCCATTGCCTGTATCTGTATCTGTATCTGCTGCCTTATTTCCTGTGCTTATTGTATCTGTATTTTTTCCGCACACTTTTCCGCAATATTTACCAGCTAGCAAAAGCATTCTTAGCGATTTATGATCCGAGAGAGGGCTTCTGCTGCTGCTGCTGCTGCTGCTCCCCATTCCCAGTCCCATTCCTAGCCGGCAATTGCAGCGGATATAAACATTTTGAACGCTGAATATCTGGCATTTACTGTGGCAAGGGATGGGGCTTGGAGGGTTTAAAAGACGGTTTGAGGGGTGCTGGTCCAACATTTATGCCACTGCCTCATGATATGGCACGTGTCGCTCTATATATTACATACACACACACATACATATGCATATGTGTGTGTGTATGTTTTTATTCCACTTTGCTGCGAGTATTCCGTGTGTCTGACTTTGCCAAAGTCGCTGCAATCCGCAGTGCTTATGTTTCACTTTTCACAACATAAATCCCCAGGGAGAAGCGTCGGAGCAATAGATCCCGGCCCAGAAGCCATGCCAGAAGCCGCAGAAGCTCAGCTTCCAGGTGGAATACGCGTATCTCTATATTTTCTTCTATCTGCTAGCTGGCTGGCTGCTGGCTGGGCTGGGCTGGCTGCCTGGCAGGGCACTTTCAGATACAGCTCTCTCAACTCGAGACAAACTTCAGTTTGCTGAGCTATTTATTTAGATACTTTTCAGTGGCGCTCCTGAAAGCAAGCGAAAAGCTTTTGCTTTTCCTTCTCCTGCTCCTGCTCTTCCTCCTGCTCTTTGCTACTTTGAGCTACTGTAAAGGAATCTGATCCATGCATTATCCTTATTATTGCTGACTGGCATGGGACACGGGCTGCCAGCAAGGGCACGGGGGGGTAAAGGCTTACGCTATAGCTTTCGCTCAACTTGCAGATAAACATGCTGTCCCCCACTCTCTCTCCCTCTCACTCTTTTTTTTGCCAGCATTCAAACGACAATATCATGAGTTTTGAAGTTACTCCACACCCCCAGCGCCACATGCCCCCCCTGCTGTGGTCTAAGCCCGCTCCGCGCTCCTCTCTGTCTCATCCCTGTCTAAAACAGTATTTAATTTTCTGCCATTTCTTGCGCGTTGTATACGCATATTTACAATATATATCTCTCTTTTTTACCAAGTAATGGGCCACGAGGTCTTATTAAAAATATACCACGAGTATATACTAAATATTTAAGTGCATCCCAGGACTTGGTCAGCAGGGGAGTGCACAAGAGGAACGGAATGGGGCTGGGCGGGCGAACGTCAGAAACTTTGGAAATTATTACTTGGCTTTGTTGTTGGACGACTGAACGACTGCCCCGGCCGTGGCTGAACCGTTAGAAGCCAGTAAGCCATTACCCTGCAGGCCCAGCGGATAAGGTTAAGTCCATAAGCACCTGCCAACATATCAAGTGGGCCAAATGCCGGATAATGGCAACGAAATAAAATAAATTAAGGCAAGAAATAGACTCTGGCATGAACACAAAGGTTAGTCGATTTTGGAATTGAGATGAACAGAATTTCGGAAAGAAAAATGTCCAAAGAATATTTGGATTGCATTTTTGTAATGAGTATTTCATGGCCTAACGACTACCCGAATACCCTAACAAGCTGCAATCCATTGGCAGTGTCTGCAACGGGCGACTGTTGCCTTATAGACCCCCAACTCTCTGCATCCCCCCTATTCCCTCTGCTATACGTTTCTGTGGCCTGCATTTCTACTTTTGCTCATTAATAACGCACACCAACAACAACAACAACTGAAACCCATAGAAAAGAAAATAAGATACGAAGAAGCTGAGAAGCTGCGAGGCAGCGACGGCGGGCGGAGACGAAACAAGTTGCAAGAGCCGCAGAGCCATGGTGGCAGCTACAAACAAGTTAACAACTACAAAGGCAACAGAATCAGCAACAGCAACAACAGCAACAAGATGAAGATACTTGCAACGTTGACTGGCCGGCCACACAAACAAACAAACAGACAAAAAAGTTGAACGAAAAACCAAGTCAAAATTGAATTATGAATATTTAAAATGTGTTTAAGCATTGCGGCTGTGCTGCTGCTGCTGCTGCCTCGATGCGGCTGCCACAGTTGAATTTGTTCATTTTCCATTTTCATTTTCTGGTCTGCTGCCTTGCGATGTCTGCTGATGAAAATCTATTAAAGATGGGAGATATATATACACATATATATAAACAAGCTGTTTACATAGACACACACATATATACGGATCTATGTATATTTTGCAGCCAGAGTTCTTGCTTAAGTTCTTGCAGCGAAGCAATTAATACGAGATGCGCTGGAAAGTATGCTCTAAAAATTGCCAAGCAAAAATATTTTATGCAGAAAGTCAAAGGACAAGGCCTACAGGGCCTACAAGGCCTACGTCCTGGGGCTTATGACTTAGAGCTGCTCGGCTGCTCGGCTGCCTGGCCTCCAACTGTTGGCCTGGCCAAGTAAATGTCAAGTTGGCATAAATAATTCACCAATGCCAGCATCAGCCGCTGCAGCGCGCTGGTGGCAACATCATCAACACACACACACGTCTGCTTGCAGGTAGCATTGTCCTTGCAACAGCATGCCTCATAAATTGCAGCAAATGTCTGTCAGTCACACAGTTCCTTCCTCACTCACACGGTCACTCCTGTAGTCAGTCAGGCAGTCAGTCAGTCAGTCAGTTCCTCAGCTGCGCTCGAGGTGAAAATCTTTGCACTAATGGCGCTGTTTTACATAATTGCCGTGACATTGTACAAATTTATTCAACTGCAGCTGGAAGCTGGATGTGTAACCTCGAAATATGTGGGAATTCAGGGTATGACGGACGCATGGATGCCCTGTGAAGCTGTAAACGCTGCACTGCCAAGCGTGCAACAAGTATCAGTGGCTAGGCATTAACTATAATTATATTTATAACAAATTAACACCCTGCTTTGTGCGCATCAATCCTGAGTTTACTTTCAGACTAATACAAGAAATGCAATGGATTATTACCCTGTAGGGAAAGGACAAATACCCTGTCAAAGTCAATGCCAGCTGACCTTCCATTGGCAATCAGAGCAGCTGCTTGACATACGGATGCAGCTCTGCTGGAAGTCATCAGATTACGTTTTTCTAAGCCACCCGATAATCCATAAATATGCCACCCCAGCAAGTCGTATAGGGTATAGCCCAGACACGCACACACACACACGCACACACGCACAGCAACTGACTTTGGTCTTGTGCACTCTTGGACACTGAAAGGGGCAACAACAAGGTGCACAGTAAACACACAGTGGGGGGGACAGGGACCATATCAACAATATGAATTGCTTACTGCGAAGGTGCTTTCTCCTGTGCTTTCACCCTTTCACTTGCTGCCACCTCCCCCTTTTCCGCCCAGCTATTGTCCGACAATGAAAGGACAGTAACAGCAGCAGCCGCAGCAGCAGCAGCAGCCAGAGAAGCAGCAGGCAACAGTCGCCTTTTGTTCTCCTGGTAAATATAATAAGGCAACAACAGCAGCAACAGTGCGAGCGAAGAGCAAAGAGAGCAGAGAGAAGAGAAGCAGCAGCAAACAAACAAGCAGCTCAAATACACTCACACAAAGAGAGAGAGAGAGAGAGAGAGAGACAGGCACACATAAATGCAACCATTGGTGACTTTGTGACACCCACTTCACCCAGCCAGAGCCACTGCCTCTGCCTCTGCCACTGCCACTGCCTTGCGCCTTCTCCATCATTGTCACCTTGAGCTTTGGGTTATTGGGTTTTTGCACACTCATCCACGCGTGGCCTGCCACCCTTGCCCCCCGTCCCGGTGCACTTTGCACTCGGCTTAAAGTGGCAACAACACCAGTGGACAAATTGGTAGATGCAGCCAGAAGAAGAGCCAGCAGGAAGTGAGAGAATGTGCCATAAATGAAGGCTATCGAATGGGAATGCGGAGTAAGGGGACGAACGAAGCTACAGAGGGTGGAGAGTTACCTATTAGAAGATGAAGATGCACATATCTGTAGATGGAGACGTTCAGATTTATATTGCATACAGGAAACGACAGACCGAAGCCTAGATTTATTCCCAGATAATTTCAATTCGATTGCGTGGTGTTCTACCCATCCAAAAAGCAGTTATATTATTCATTAGCTTGCACCAAATTTATCCCATTTTTAGAGCCAATAATAATGTTGTTATCCTGGTATCTTTTTCGAGTGTAAGGAGTAAGGCTGCCACAAGGTGCACAGAGATCCGCCCGCACCCTGACATCGTCTTTCCCACCCTTTTACCACCCCGCCCGAGTGCCCAAAATCCTCTTTGGTTTATCCGTTTGTGCGTCCGTTCCACATACCACTATGGGACTATCCAAACAACTTTGACTTTGAATTTCTTGCACAATGTGACACCTACACCACCGACACCGCTGCACCCCTGCGCCGCCCTCCATGGCTTGACCATATCACTTTGCTTATCGGCAATGAGCGAAGCGAAAGGCCAAGATAGCACAAAAGTTGATAAATATTTGCCATGTCAAAATATTTGCGCACACTCTCAGGAGTCAAAAGAGATAGAGCGAGAATGGAGGGCAGGTTGGGGGGCCCCACTTTTCTCTTGGTTCGGAAATTTTGTTGTTTGGTTTTAATTGTGCCAATGAGAGAGGGAAAGAGCGAGGGGCCAGTGGCTTTATGGTCCGGTCAAAAGTTTGACCTCACCCCCAGACACCGTACACCGTACACCGTACACCTCTCTCCCCTCTCCGCTCACCCTCATCCATCAGCCACACTCTTTTCATGGCCATAAGCCATGTTGGTTATTAATGTGCAGCTATGTGCGTGCCAAGAAACATGATCTCCGCTCCACTCCGCTCTGCTCTGCTCCCCGTTCCATCCCCTTCTTGCAGCACAGTTTGTAGTTTTTAGCAAAACTATTTGACCATGCCCATTTGACAGTAGCGCCCACCTCCGCCCATCGTATCGCGTATTTATTGTGCACGGGGCACCATGCGGCTCGCATGTTACATTTTATGTTTGCCCCGACTTATTTGTGTGTGTGTGTGAGTGCGAGTATGTGAGTGTGTGAGAGGGAAGTAACGCTATTTATGCCGCTGTCTACACTGGCAGAAAAGACGGCAAGAGCGAGAGCAGTGGCTGCTGGGAGAGTGAGTGGAGTGGAGCCAAAGCCAAAGCCCAGAGGAGTGGCAACTGCACTCAATATGTATAACTATAAGCCCCAGGTTATCTGCAGAACTGCATGCGATATTTCTGGCAGTGCAACGTCTGGTGATTCGTGGTAGTTGTGTGTTTAGTTTTCGGCCACGTGCCTCGCATAATAAGAAGCGGCTCCACAATGCCACAACACGCCTGATGCTCGTACAGCTCCTGCGGCAACTGCAGCAGGCTGCAGGTTAAAAGCGCATTACAGTTGAACTTCATAAATTGCAGCAGAAGCAGCAGCGGCAGCAGGCAGGGAGGGGCTACAATGTTCTCATGCCAAGCAGTTGGTTATAGCTGCCACATTCCTCTCGTTCCACTTGCAACTGCCACAACCCCAAGCCAGCAGATAGAAAAGCCGAGCGAGAGAAAGAGAGAGAGAGAGAGAGAAGAGTCGTTCTCATTGCACATTCCAACTGAGGCTGAGTCCCGGGCTAAATGCAAATTCAGCTTACAAAGGACACGTTAGGGACTCGAGCACATGTCAAAGCAAAAGGCAAAGGGCCCCCCCACCCCCAGCCAGCACAGCTTCAAAAGCCAAAAAGGTACCCAAAGCTCATTAGTCCAATCCGAACGAGTGAGAGCAACAGAGACAGCAAGAGAAAGGGAAAAAGAGTGGGAATAGAATTAAGTTAAGGCCAAAACGCAGTTTGCCAGAGATATTCCGGCCAGGATTCGGCTGTGGAAATACAATTGAAGGTAGAACAATGCAATAATATTGCATCCAGCAGTAAGCGCATTACACATGCAAAGGCATTGTGTTAATTAAATGAATTTCATAATTTAACCGAAGGCAAACAAAAATAGATTTTAGCTAACAATTGGTAGGCAAACCAAGTTAATACCAGCTCAAAGATGCCAACAAACAAGTTCGTAAATGTAAACCAATCGAATCAGAACTTTCTCGGGCTTCGAATTGCCATTTCATGTCCGTGGCAAAGCGGAAACGCAGCCTCCATCACTGCTACGTGCAGGTACGCTCTCGATGCTAGTGACACGCCTCCATCGGATTCGGCATTTCTCGCGTAATTGACAGCACTTCCGCCAAATGATCGGCATTTAATGTGATTCCAGATGATATGCAGCCGGTTGAAGCCGTCAACGCGACATCCTGTCATCCTTTTGTGCCCACCATTGAGGGCTTAGAACTGTGCCGGTGCCCCCACTGTTTCTCCATTGAATTTGTAATCAAGTTGACATTGCCCCAGCCGCCATTGGCAGTCTGCTCTGCGGTTATATGATAATTAAAATTCAACCCCGAAAACTGCAACAAAATGGGGATCATAAGTGTGGAAGGCTGCAGCGGTCCAGGGCTGCCTTTGTTTATGCAGGCCAGAAACATTTTCTAGCTGATAGCCCACTTATATACAGACTGATTACTCATACATATGTATATGTATGCAGTATGTGGAGGTGCATCATGTGCATAATTGCGGGCTGACAGCTAACAGTCGCCTGTAACTGCAGCTGCGGATTTGTTCCAACCATTAGGCACACAGTACATATATTTATGCCGGGTACGAGTCTGAGCAAGTGCCGCCCAGGGGCTGTTTTGTATGTTCCAGACAAGAGGAAGCTTCTCCGGGCTCTTCTGTCCAGTCTGGAACTCGTACAAGGGCAAGTTTGGTAGCTGAAAAGCTAATTTCAGTCCGAAAATCCTACGGTTTGTGTCACACTTTTACTTTAGCTGCTTGTGCGTTAGCGGAACTCTGCCATCCGAGGGTATCGCATAGTCGGCCCACTGTGGCATATAATTTTGGACTTGTTTTGAGTTTGAATCACCGCCAGGTATCCTGGGCATGGATGCAGTGGAAGCGATGCGCTAATTTGAAATGCCACAAAGGCATTTTACAAACGCGTCGCCAGCGTCGCCAGCGTCGTCGTCTGGCCAGCCGCCATTGATTGCAATTATTTTCAATTTTGGAGCAAAGGCTGAAAAACAGTCGGCGAAACTGGTGGGAGCGGGTGAAGGAGCGACCAGGGCTGGCGGGACGTAATTACGAATCAATTGAAACATTAATTCAGTAACGTACTCGTTATTGAATGGGGCAGGCAAAATCAAATTAGAATGATGAGGCAACATGAATGACGGGACACAGCTGGCATTGCAGTCTGTTTGTTGAACGATTTTCGGAGCGTTTGTCCACTAAATTTCAAGACAGTTGGCAGCCCTGGGCGGCCAGCAAAAGAACAGGTGAAAAGAGTGACAGAGAGAGAGAGGGAGAGTGAGAGAGTGGGAGGGAGGGAGAAGAAGAAGCGAAGTGAAACCGTTGAAACCTCAAAAACCGTAACCGAAAATGCACTCTCCTCTCGCATGCCCAATACAAATGGAATGAAACGCAGGCGGGCGGGCAGAGGAAGAAGAGAGAGAGAGAGACTCCGTTAATTTGCTGTTACACACGCACAGGCCACACACACACACACAAGCACAGTGGACACGGGCAGAGTTTTTGAAGGCAAAATGAGTTCAATTAATTAAATTACTGCTCCACTGCCGGCAGCCAAATTGCAATTGGAAATGGCAATGACGATGCAACAATTTAAAGAAGAGAGACTACGATCCCTTTTAAAACAAAACAAAACAAAAACCATCGATAGAGATAACATAACCATAGATATGGACATACATACAATGCATGTGGCAAACCTCGCATCAATCGAAGAGTGAACCGAACAAAACGGAGCAAAGAGATGTAGCGAAGGAGCTGACAACGAGAACGGTGTATGTCCCCGGGAGGGACAAGGCCTAAGCCACATATAGATATAAGACTTACTTACAGCTTGTCCCCCCTCTTGACCAGTTTCAAGGTGCAGGCCAGGTAAGTGCATATCCTTGCATACGTTGACGTTGAGGAGCTGGTGGACTGCTGATGCAGTCGCTGCCAACTCAATTACAAGGAAAGTTAATTCCGTAAATGTAGTAAAAATTTCGCAAAGGCCACGTGTGTGCCCACCCCCTCTTGGAACTTTTTCTTGATGTTGCAGTGCCTTTTTTTATGCATTTATGTGTGCTCGTGGGTGTGCTCGTGGGTGTGCGTGTGCGTGTGTAAATTCTCTTTGGCATTTGCGCAATTTGTGCCTCAATTTCCCAGTTAAATTGTATTAAGCGCATCCAATAATTAAGTTGGTCCAAATGGACAGACGGGGCGTCTCAATTATGGGGCTGAAAAGAACCCTTTTGGCCGGATATTAACTGAATTAGTGACATTTGCCTGTGTGTACGCATGTGCCTTTTTTTTAATGCCATTTTAAAGTGGGAACCCGCGTTAAATGCTAATCGCCGACATCTCCTCTCTGCCTCCATAAGTCAAGTGAAATGTCTGTCATATGGAACATAGAATACAAAAAAAAACAGAAACAGAAACACGAAAAACAAAGTGCGAAAAAAAGGTTTTTTTTATAGTCGACGTTCATCACGGCATGATGAACGGGGGCGTCAAACTGTCAAGCACCCATCATGGCCCATTCCCTTTCGCATGAAAGATGGATGAACAAGGGGTCGCGGTGCCACTGTTCAGGGGGGGGTGGGCCTGGCAGCTATATAGGCCTACATTTTGTGTGACTATTGCTATTCATAAAAATTGAGCAATTTCATGCTGCCGTTTGCTAGTTTTTTCTGCATCGCGGATTTCTGCTGCCGTTGCACACCCATATCATTCACATATGCGCGGATGGAGGTGGCGCCTCTCCTGCCCTCTCATTCCAACACACACAGATTCCTTATGCAAGCGAGTGATATTTTTGCTGCCTCATATGGAGCAGCCTTTTGCACGGAGTGGGGAGTGGGAATCACAAACACTTACGCATTTCCAGCATGCATATGCATGCATGTGCATGTCATGTAAGTGCAAGGTTTATTTGTGCAGAGTGTGGACTCGCCGCTGTTTTTTTTTTTTTCTCCAGCGGGCAGTGCTCACCCGCCACGAAAACACACCTTGCATGCGGCGCCAGAGAGAGGGCGCAACAAAAACAAGTGCTTTGGGCGGAGTGTTTAGATTGCAGTACAAAAACAGAGACAGCTTTTCCCTCCCTTTCCCACTGCCACTGCCGCTCAGCCTAAAATTCCCGTTAGTTGGTTTTTACCCAAAAATTATGCCCAAAATTATGCAAAGTCATGCAAAAAAGAAACTCCAAGCAGGAACTACAACTAGCAACAAAATGAGAGTGTGTGCACGTTCTGCAGCAGTTTGCAAAAACTGTTCCCAGGCCATAAATTACTATTTG
The DNA here is from genome assembly GCA_018150905.1 of Drosophila ambigua. NCBI lineage: Eukaryota > Metazoa > Arthropoda > Insecta > Diptera > Drosophilidae > Drosophila > Drosophila ambigua. The sequence goes on along the minus strand of JAECWS010000001.1, from coordinate 6,415,719 downwards.
ATTCAATTTTTAGCAAGCAAACATATGTCGGTGCGTGAAAAAAATATGGGAAAAAAGCCAGGTGCGAGAACCGAAGCAATAGATACCCTAGGAGCTGGATCCATTCTAGGGCATTTGTCTGATAAACCTTACCTTAAGATGTTCGATTTACACAGAATTGAAGTCAGCTATGGAAAGCGATTTCCACTTCGCTTTATCGCTGCTGCAAACTGCCTACCAAAATCTAACAACAATCCCCTGCAAAAAGGGAGGAAGCTACAAGCAAAAGAAAACAAGAGCAATATTTAGTTGCAGTGGCAGCAATAGCAACAGCAATAGCAACATCAACAATTTGTGCAACAGTTGCAGGTTTGGCCCCAGGCAGCGTCAACCTTTGCACACAAAATGCCTGGCTAAAGAGTAAATTGAATTAAAGCCGCAATATTTGCTGCACTTTGAAGAACTGTTCACTAAATGGAAGGCAAATTAACTCAATTAAAATGCAGTTGAACAGAAAGAAAATGCTGCCATTTGTAGAATTTAAATGGTTTTATTTTACATTTTAATATAGAACTTATCAGCCAAGAAGAAATGCGGCCTTGTGACTCGATGGAGTAGAACTTGGACATAAAGAAACTGAATCGCACAAAAGCAATGTCATCATACGCGTAAGTAGTTTTGGCCTTTTATTTACATTTTTATTTATTTTGTATTTATTTATTTATTTTATTTTATTTATTTTGCTTACTTTATTCCTCACTTTAGCTTCCATTTATCCAGTCCAATTATTACAATAAAAACCAAAACAACATCGTAGGTAGTCGAGCATATTTTTTGCATTTTTATTTGTATAATTATTGTTCTGGTGTTCATTTCAGATGAATGGCAATTAGATTCTTATTATTTGTATGCCAAGTTGCAATTTGTAGTTTAATAAAATTATGCTAAAGTGCACAAATGAAATTAATTACAGTTAATGGCAGTCCCTCGACAACTCAAACCGAAACCTTTTAAGCTGCCACATGCCGACCCACAGCCAGAACCACAGCCGCACTGATAGCCAGCCGCCTCTCCTCATCAGCAGCCGCATCATCATCAACAGCAGCAGCAGCAGCCAAGTTGCCCCTTCACCTGCTGCGGTAATGTGTGTCTGTGTGTGTGTGTGTGCAACAAGTTTATGCATCCGCACGCAGGTGGGTGGTGGGAGGTGTGATGTTGGCACGGGGGGGATCTCATAAATTAAACTAGCAAAACCCTGAAAAAAGGGCGGGGGGAGAGACCGTGCAGAGCCAGAAAAAAGATATGCCGCCCCGGGCAGACCTCACTTTCCAGAGCCTGCAGTTGCCGGACCGGAGCCGGATCCCAAACAGGCCAGAGAAAGAGCCAGGGGGCGGAGCCGCAGAAGCCGCAAACATGCAAAAGCCAAAAAAAAAAGATAGATACAGTGGGGGCATGGGGCAGCGCGAGTGCAGCACAAACTAAGCACGTGTCAAGTGTGTGGCCCAAGTTTTAATTTGCACGAGGGCGCTGCATGCCCCACATGCCCCAGCCCAAACCCCAGGCAAAAGGCAGAGAGACAGAGAGGGATCCCTCCCTCCCGTCTGACGCTGAGTAACTGTCCGGCTTGTTAGTCCTTTCATAGCTGGGAGCCGCCTTGATGTCTGACAATGTCATCAGTTGCAGCTGACACAGCACCAGTGGCAGTTGCAAGAACAGTAGCAGTAACAGCAGCAGCAGCAGCAGCAGCACAGGAATCAGCAGTGGCACCATTCCAGAGTTGAGTTGCACTGTTGCAATTGCAGCACCACGCTTCGCTGCCATTCTCTTTTTTTTTGCAGGGATCTCTCCGAAATCTACTCACTGTCTGTGTGAAGGGCGAGGGTAGCAGTGGGGATATGTGTGCTTTGGGGACTGCACAAAGCGCATCTGGGGGCAGAGTCCTTCGCGATTGCAGGGTATGCCGCTGGTCTGCGTTGCTGTGGGTGCCACCACTTCTGGTTGGGCTGCTCAAGGGGGTGTCTATGACAAGTGGCCAAGTGCGTGTGACTCTTAGTGCCCCACACGCCCCACACACGCTCTTCTGCCTTTCACTGCCATTGTCTGCTGTGTGGCAGCCTGAAGAGGCAGATAAAGCAAAGGCGCCCGCTCGGACGCTGTCAGTCAGTCAGTCCACCGGACAGTCATTCAGTCAGCCAGTAAGCATAGCTCTTCTCCCCCGCCCCCACCCCGTACCAACGTGCATCATTTGCTGCGTGTTGAATTGTGTTTTCATTTGGGTTTTGTGCGGCACTGATTGCCGCATGCCTCAATGACATTTCATTTATTAAGTGGGCGGGCGGGCACCGCTCCCGCTGTTTGTGCAACTCAGCGTGGCAGCAATTAACTATGCAACGACCCGCTGACGTCACCCATGAAACCGATACCAATCGGATTCACCTGCCAAAAGAAAAAAGCACAGAGCAGAAGGACGAGGCAAGGTGCAGGGTAGCGAATTGTGCGGCATCATCTCTGGTCGTTTGCTCGCCTTTTATTTGTTTTGCCAGAGTCCACGTGCCCCTGCCCCTGCCTCGGCCTGTCGTATGTGTTACTTGTATCCGCTACAAAAGAGCATTTGCATATCAAATGGATTGCAAAGAGCATGAAACAAGCAAAAATAGCAGCCAGAGCTGGGTCCTGTCACCCCTACCCATCCATCCCTCATGGATCGCCCCTGTTAGCCGCCTGAAATATAAATGTTAATCCTGGCGGCGTCAATTGCGAAACGTTCAACGTTGTTGACAGCCAACGGATGCTCCGAGCCCTAGGCAGAAGCGGAGCCAGCGGCCAGGCACAGACACAACATCCTGGGGAGCCTTGCTGTGGCGCCGGAGCCTCGTCCTGGATGCCTGGGCCTGGGCCTGGGCTAGTATGTCAACGCGTTTTTAATTGATTTTCATGGCTGCAGTTTTTGATTGTGCTGATTGACGCATCAAATGAAGTGACTTCAGTGCGGGGCCCACAAGAGCTGTCCTTCTCTCGAGCCCATGTGTCCTTCCGCCTGTCTGGCTGTGTGAGTGTGTGTGTGTGTGTCTGCCTGTCTGCCTGTGGATCTGGCCCCATATCAGTGTCGAGAGAAACAACAGTGGAGAAGAGACCCCGCTGCGAAGCAGTAATTAAATTTGTCAGCCGGACAAAATGTTCTCTGGGCGCCCACACAGGCGGGCGACGGCCTCTGCTCTCCAAGTGCACAACGCGGCGTATGCGTAATGCTAAAAGCAGCAAACGGATTTTGGTTTCCATGGCTGCCATGGGAACAATCGACCGAAGAGCAAGACCAAAAGAGTTTGCTACGTTTCTAATTTATCGTAGCCAACTGCCAAGTTAGGGCATCCAAAGGGCTTCGTTCCACAGAGGGCTACCGCGTCTCTTGTTGTTGCACATTTGCATCAGGGCGTGCCATAAATGCATTTATTGTTTATCCGCTCGCAGCTGCGTTGTTTGCCTGTTTGCGAAAATATCAACGAGCGAGTGAATGAATTGGGAAAATCAGGGATTCAGTGATTGATTCAATGAATAAAATGCAGACATAAATGAATGAATTTTCTTGTTTTCGGGGCGGGCCACTAATGAGCTGCCTTCACCTCTGGTGCTGTGGGACGGGAAAAGCGGGAGAGAGACTGAGGGAAAGCCCAGAGAGCTGGCCGCGAAAATCTGTGAAATCCGAGACGCAATTTAAAAATCATTATGAGAACACATTAAGCGTAAAAAATTAATGAGCAAGTTGCGTCAACAATGAGCTAGGGCCTCCTTCTCCATTCAGGATGTGGGTCGTGGTGTGTGTGTGTGCTGCAGTCTGTTTAAGGTGCGTCCTTGTCTCGCGACTGCAACATCCTCTATGTCGTGGCTTTGGGTTTCATAATGGTGGAAAAATGAACACACATTGGGACGCACAGAGCCACACGGCAACAGGAAAGCGCAGAAGGAAATCTTTAATAGAGGGTAGGCCAAGGAGCAGGAGCAGCGGCGCTCATAGGATGTCGACTTGAATGGCAGCAACGGCATTGGGTTTCGGTTAACGGTAATAGTCAAGGAGCATAGTTCCTGGTTGATCCCAGAAGGCACAGGAGGCAGCAGCACAGGTTGACTCACAGCGTTGGATCGAAAGCAGACGGAAGGGATGCAAAGCTTCGTGTTCATTCGAGAGATTTGGCAGAAGCCAACGAAGGATCTAATGATGCTGGCTGCTGAAAGACAAAGATTAAGGTATAACATACAGAAGACAGAAGTTTCCGTACGTTGCCATTGGGCTACTTTCCTCCAGCCCCTTTCCACGGCGGCACTGCGCACCGCCCAGCTCCACGGGTCTACAGTGTCTACAACATCGTTTACTTTGCCTAACAATATTTAGTTTGGCAACAAAAGTCACGGACCCCCGCCACCAAGGGCACACTCGGGCAGGGCATGGCAGGGAAGGGTAGGGCATGGGCTGGGATAAGTTGGGATGGGGTCCAGAGGCTGTGGGTGGCTGTGACATCCCTTGTCACTTTCCTCGCCTGCCTTGCTGCTCTCCTAACAACTCATTTGGCACTCATGAGTAGGTCAGGGCACTGTTAATGCGACATATCCTTGAAATCCAGGACAGCATCCGTTTAAATTGTTGAGCTTCCTCCGGCTGGACTCCGGCTACGGCTACGGCTTCATCCCCACCCTCCAGCTCATTCCGCATGCCTGTCACGTTGTCCAGCGCTGAAAAGAGACACCAAAATGGGATGGGGCTCCTGACTTCTGCTGCTCTGGAGTTGGGGCACAGACAGAAGTTTTTTCCGTGCGTGCCTGCCCAGAATTTGCTCGAGGAAGCAAGCAGGGGATGCTCCGTGTGTGTGTGTTCTCGTCTTTGTTGGTAATTACCTCAAGTTGGTCATTTGATGATGCGCAAATCCCGACGAGAGCTGGCGGGGCTGTGATTGCGGATGCAGGTGGATGGTGGATGGTGTCCTCCCCTTTGAATGGGGACACTTGGGGTCGCAGTGTCTGCTGAATCCACAGGTGTGTGGCCCCGAGGCTAATTGCCGTTAAGTGCCTGGCAAATCCTCGAAGCGTTTGATATTTTTCATCATAAATAATCCCAGCTTGTAGCGGATTCACCTCCATGGTTGCATGGTTCCATGGTGCGAGGACTTGTTCCACAAAAGCTTTAAGGCATCATGGCAAGGCGGACAGGGGGTGGGCAGGGGAAGGATGCCACGATGGCAGGGTATTCCCACCGCATGGTCAAAGTGCTTTTGGTCGCTGGGACCACTTAAGCACAACGCTTTTGGCATCGCTACCCCCATGGAGGTGGCTCCCCCTCTTTTGGGGCTTGTTTTTTGGCGGCAGCGGCAGCACGTGCAGGTGGCAAGGCTTCCTCAGTGGCCGCTGCAACATGGAGGCGGACACGGCTGTGGGGGGATGTGGATGCGGACTAGCTGAAATGCAGCTAACGAACCGCAATTGCGGTCACATTTCATGAGAGGTGCCTCACGTCGCCCGGCTCCAGCATTCCAGGATGGACACCAAACTCGTACCCCGGGGGCCCCGAAACACACAAACGCACACACACACACACACACACACACACCGAGACACATCCGGACAGGCGGACAGAGTGAGAGAATCTCACGGACACAGAGGCAGACTCACTCACAGGGAGAACAGTGAGAGACACACAAGCGACCCGACGACGACTGATTCAATTTGAAGCCACCGACAGGCTTTTAGTGCACTCCCAGGATGCACTCTGAACGCCCTGCGCCCCCCTCTCTCTCTCTCTGTCTCTCACCTATCCCCACCATTGACACCGCCTTTGCCGCCCGTTGCAAATGCCTGACCCACCGACCGCCTGTGGATATCATCAAAAATTAGCTGGCTTGCTGGGCCAGCAGCGGCGGAGAGAGTGGCAACAGAACACAACAGTAAAAAGCTCCTGTGGCAAATTAGGAGTGTGTCCCTTCTATGAGTTGGGGAGTCGGCAAAGCAACAGGTAGCCACGTGCAGGACAGTCCAATTAAGTTAAATGAATGTAAAATAATGCACTACAAAGGCAGGCAAAGGCAGGCAATTATTGAGGGGAGAGAATGCGAATCCAGAAACTATGCCAGATGAAAAGGGTAGGCCACAAAGGCTTGTCCCAATAAAGTGCAAAAATTCTGTGAATATTGCTCAGGAAGATGCACTGAAACAGCCCTTTACATTGGTGTCTAGTAGATCTCTTCTACTTCCACATAATGCGGATTCTACAGAGATCATTTAGAAACATTCAGACAGCCAATCGGTTGGGATTATTTGCTTCTGCTTGTCGGACAGAGCCCAAAGGTGCACAGCTACCTGCGGGCGAACTCATGCCAGCAACTCCACCCTCTGTTGCCCCATTCCGACTGCCTCATCATACTAAATGTAATGAGCAATTTGTGGGGCAGAGAGAAAACTATTTCTGGCGACAGCTGAGGCGCTGGAGGCAGGGAGGGAGGGAGGGGTGTGGCACACAACGGGCAAAAGATGTCGAAATAATTATGCAAATTCTTGGACCGCCCAGCGGAGACACGAACCAACAGCCGTGACACCTTCGTGGGACAGGAGTGCAAACGACGAATGCCATTTGCGGGCTACGTGCGAAAGGAGGAAGTCGTGCCACCCCCCACCGCCCATGCCCAGGTGGACCGCCGAAGCTCTCTCTCTGTGTCTGCACTCTGGCACTGACCCCACCACCGACACAGACGTAAGCGCATTTTAATGATCTCATTTATGCTAATCTCCAAACGGTGTGTGCACGCACACACACACAGAGACAAAACCGCAAGCGAAGAGTGGGATAGAGGAGTAGGAGGAGGGGAACTGGAGCAAGCTGCAGAGAACTAACTGCCACCGGCTGCTAATGCTAATGAAGTCTAATTGAATTTCGGACACTTGACACGTCCCACAATCTCTGATCTCCTTGTTGACACTGCGGCCTGGGGCCGAACATCACAAACTGAAAACTTTAAGGCAGCGACTGAATTGCCCTCGGAGTAACCAATGGAAGAACCCCGATATCGATGACAAATCTATCTACCTAGGGGAGGTTACCTTGACCATCTTAAATTTGGTAATCAATTCAGAAGCCTCCGCTGCTGCTAATATTAGATGTACTGTCCTCCAGCCGGGATCACTATTTCCCATTTATTATTCGCGGTTGCTGCATTAACGCCTGTCCGGCGCCATCCCAATGGCCAGTGGGCTGAGAGCATCTCGGCCAGCTCTGGACTTGTATCCAGCTGCTTCGTTGTCCAGCTGCTGCTCCGGCACGGAGTCAACATTTGCGTTTTTGCGGTTGTGGCGGGCACAAAATTTCCTATGCATTCGACCGCATTCGAAATTTCCTCGTAATATTTGATTTGATTTTTAAACAAAGAAAAAAGGCACCACACGCTTAGTTAGAGAAACGGGTTGCCAGCCAGCCAGGGAGGAGGAGGAGGAGCAGACACTGGCCGGGGAGCGCTGGTGGTCAGGAGGAGGCTGTCATGTTGACGAGGGGCCTGTTGGAAGGGGAGAAGCTGGACGATAACGGTTCGGCTTTTATTAGCATCCCAGCAACAACAGCAGCGCTCGCTCCCAGCAACACAAATCAGAATTATTTGACAACGCAGCTAATTTACATGAGTGTCCCCACAGGCGGACATACGTACGAGCATGCAGTACCAGAGGGGTACCGGAGGTCAGCAGGAAGCGACAGATACGTATACTCGTATCTGGACATCCCGCTTCGAGCCCTGGACATATCATCGTCAACGTCAGCATTGGAACTGAACCGAACCGAACCGAACCTGCGGCTTCTCTCTGCGGCGAGACTGTGGCCAGGTCATGACACTGCAACTGAACCGCTCTGGACTGCGACCCCCCTCCACTCCACTCCCGTCTCTCATTCTCTCTCCATATATCCGCCTCGATTCATTGCGAAATCGTTGGACAACATTTTAAGTGAGCCTGACTCCAGTGGGACTACAACAAAAAACTTTTTTTTACCACTTGCGACTTGCATTCAATTTTATTTAATTACTTTCGACGTAAATTTCGAAACTTTATTACCCACAAGCAGGGAGAAAGGTGAGAATGTGGATGGAGCGACCGGGTAGCAGGTAAGAAAGGGAGGCAAAAGTTAAAGCGACTAAAAGATTCACTCACACGACAGCGCACCATCTAAAGAGACGAGGAACCACAAGGTGGTCACCCAAAGAAAGGCAACGAAAGGTGCGCAAAATGCGCAAAGACAAGACATTACTCATATGGGAAACGCCATGGAGTATCAGTGGAAAGCCATGAGAACAATCTGTCGAGATTCCACAAATTGAGTTCTTCCACTGAAGCTGCTTCCGAAATGTTCTGCCGACACTACTCCAATGGGATTTGCAAAAGATCAGTCCAGTGTTTACACAGATCGCAGGTGTTTCCGAATCGCTTTCAGTATTGCTGGTTACCGTTAATGATTGGATAAGATAAGCAAACACCTTCTTCTTATTGACTTATTGTGTGTTTCAACAGCTTGCGAATAAGTTGAATGGAATTTGTGTGGCAACAATGTAGTGATTCGGTTGTCTGTTTAGCGAATAATTCTATAATTATAATTATAGTCGAATGAAGCGATAACTGCAAGGGATAAATATTAGAAAATATGAATTCTTATTTAATTATATTTCCACTGACATTTCTCGAATTGAAAGATTAATTCTCTGTCTCAATTCCCTTAGGCAATACTGCCAGCTTCCACATCCACGAAGCTCTCAGACTACAAAGCCATCCCAGGCCCAACTGCCGAGCGATCTTATCAGTCGGTCGTATCACAAAATCGCAAGGGAGAGAGGGCGCTGGGAGCAGCCAGACACTCTCTCCTGCTGCATTTTTAGTATCTACGTCACACTGTCTTTAGATAACACGAAAGCGAAAGCGAAGACGAAAACAATAGCATAATCAGCATCTTTCTCCCTTCCCTGAGCTTGGAAGGCGAAAGCGCGATATCACGAACGCCAACACGATCAGGCGAAAGCGTAACAAAGGAAAACACTCGCTCTAGAGTCTAGACACGCGATAATAGAATCGTTTTACAAAACAGCTATGTATATAGGAATTACATACATTTGATTGTATGTACATACATACTTGAGATATGGAATCCGAGCAACATACTCGTGTATATGCAAATTATAGTGCCCGGTTGATAGTGCTCGGCGATAACAGGGCTGATTCCTATCTAAACTGTAACAGGTGCCCAGCAGACTGGAGCAGGCTGGAGCCGTTGGGCCCCCGAGATAAAACTGATTGATAAGGGGATGTGGGGGGTGGGTGGGTGGCTGGAGAGAGCGGGAGGAGAACGCCAGCGAGAACGAACACACAAAGCTCGAAGAGAGCTTGGGGGCAGGAAAGCTTCGTTTTTTTGTCATCTCGATTGTGATTATTACTGTTTCTCTCTTTCTCTCCCCTTTGGGCTACGAGTGGTGTGCTCTGTGTGTGTGTGTGTGTGCGTGTGTACCGTACCGTGCCGTTTGGGGCTCGAGTTTCAATTTATTCAATTTACCGTTACAGTTGCAATTGATGACGACGCCGACGAGCACAGCAACAGCAGCAGCAGCAGCAGCCACAACAGAGGAGGAGCTTTGGAGCAGTCGCGCCACCTCAGTCGCTTCATCCTGGCTGCACGACGAGCTCGTAAGTGTCGGGGCTGCTCTCAGTAGTGGCTCAACCGCGGGCCGGCGATCATCTCTCCATTGTGCTTTCTCTCTATCCAACATCCAACACCCACACCACACCCTTCCCGCGTTATGAGTGTTTGTGCATTACTCTCTTGTTACTGTTACTGTTATTGTTATTGTTATTGTCACTGTTCCTGTTGTATGTGATACTCTCCCTTCTGCCCGTCTGTCATGTATCGCAATAATGCGGACAGCTCTTTCTGTTTCATCAATCGCCTCAACGGGAATCCCAACGATGACCTGCAGCAGCCCGGGGAACACGAGCCGACCTCCGCCCTGCTGGACTACTGCAAGCGAAAGGTGATGCCATCAACAGCAATTGACCAACTGGACGATCGTTTGATAATCTTTCATTCTTCAACAGTTTCTGCGTCCCTATGTCACGATCTTGACGCTGGTCGGCCTCAACCCCATCTCGACGGACATGAGCAATGTGAGGGCCTGCTGCAGCTATGTCCAGGCCCTGATGGTGCTCTTTATCCTGCTGGTCGGCTATGTCCTGCGCTACATGTGTGGCTACAGGTGAGTAGAATGGTATATCAAAGCGTGCTCCAGCTAATCCTGTTTTTCTTCCAGGGGCGATCGCGGCTTCACCAGCTATAGGGATATACAACCCATGAGCAACAGCACAGATGGCGGTATGGCCACACCAAACACCATCGGCGAGCTGCTCTTTGGTTATGTGGTGCCGAGTGTCTTCAACCTGCTGGCTTTTGTGGCTGCGGTGCTAGTGTGCAAGGTCATCGACCACGAGCAGCTGCAGAACCTCATAGAGCGGGTATTCCTGATGTCCGCCAAGCCCAAGAGACTGTGTCGGATGTTGTGGCTGTATTTGGGACTGGCCCTGGCCCTGCTGTTGCTGCTATTTGCCTACGCTTGCGCTGTGGTGGTCATGCAGCCCGCTCAGATCATCAAGGTGTCCTGGCTAGCCGACGCCCTGAGCGACTGGGAGCTGTGCCTGCGCACTGGATTGCTGTGCACCATACTGCTGCAGGACCTGGTGGAGATAGTCATATTGAGCAACTACTACATCGAGTGCTACTTGCTGAAGGTTCACCTGGAGTCGCTGTCGCACAAACTACTGATGCACTCCATCGATTCGCTGGACTGGATGCGGGAGGTGCTGGAGTTCCGCAAGCTGCTGGACCGTCTTAACCAGCACGTGTCCGTGCCCGTTTGCTTCCTGGTTGTGATGAATCTGTCCTATGCCTTCGCCGGAATGGTCTATCTGTTCAAGGACTTCGATTTCCACTTCTGTGCCCTGAAGCTGGTCCTGCTGAATATCGCCAATGTTATGCTGTGGCTGTTCCTTGGCCTGCTGCCCTTCTTCGTGGCGTCCTCGGTGACGCGTGTCTGCCAGAGCACCCAGGCCAATGGCCACCAGATCCGAGTGCGTCCATTCGTCTACCACAATACCTCCGCTGAAGATCTCAACTCGACCCTGCTCTTTGCCTCGTCGCTGGACATGTCCGCCAAGCTCTTCCGCATGCCCATCCAACCGAACTACCTATGCTTTGCTATCCTCGTCGTCGTCATAGTCATACTCACACTGGGCATGTGCCTGAATCTCACGGCCCTGGGCAAGATCTAATCTACATGGAGTACATGTGCATGCGCATACATTTAATAAAGATTTATGGTATTTGTCTAGCTTAAAACTTTCTGACTTGCCTGCCACCTGGCAATTTATTTACAATTTACGATTTGGTTCTGCCTCCAGTTACGATTTAGCTACTTATGGTAAAACTATAAGCTTAGTCTCATTTTTAGTTACTATCGCTGCTTCAGTACTGACTAAGTATGCACTTTGGTTTTAGATCGGGTGTGTGTGTGTGTGTGTGTGCCTCTGCTGGGTCCTTCCGGCATCATTCCGGGTCCAGTCACCATCCAAGCCACGGCGGGTGATTGATTTTCGATGGCGGGGTGAAGGTCAGGTTTACTGGTATATTTATGAGGGCATGCACCCGCTTCAGTCGCTGCAGCGTGGACCGTATGATCACGCCGTTCTTCCCCAGCAGGAAGCCCGCGGGTATCGAAGCATCGCGATTGGAGTTGTCGTGGATCATCTCGATGTAGTGCTCGAATTCTGGCGAGTTCGGATTGTACTCGGTAATGATGGCGCCCACCGCCCCGGCCATCTCCGCCTGCAGGGTCTTGGTGAGGAAGGAGCACTCCCTGTAAGTGCCACGCACATTGAATTCTGTTAGATAAAACTGTAGCCAAATCTTATCAATTCCATCGGCTTACCCCCTGTCCATGAGTGCGATACTTCCATGAAGATCACGTGAGTTGCGCAGCTTCTGGCAGGCGTCTGGCGGATCAGTCAGCACCAGAGGGATGCCCTCGAACTTCTCCGAGAAGGTAATGCCGAAATCTTTCGCCGGCCGTAATCTGTAGGTATATTCCAGGTCTTGCGGCGATATGATTTCAAAAAACACGTCACCCGCAATTATGTCCTGTGTTGTGATGGGTATCGAAATCGTGGTGGTGGCTCGGATGCATCGGCTCAGGGTGGAGGCTATCACTAACCAAACAATCAACATTTTGGACACAGACGCATAACTAACATAAATGTTTGTTGCAAAAACAAACTACTAATTTTGATTGCACTACAAAAACTATCGATTGCTCATATTGTCGATTTTGACAACTGTCAAAATAACTATCGAGTATTTTGGCAGCCGATACTGCACGAACGTTAGTACTCGATATTAGTGGAGGAATTAACACAAATACAAGTACAAACTGCTATATACAAAAATTAGTTAGTATATTTTCTAAGCTGTTATCTATTATTCTATGTTCTTCGCACTCTTTTTAAGGCAAGCCGGTTGGCGTGCCCTCAATGTTACAACCGATATTCTACTGTCATCACAACGAATTGAGATGGGGCACATTGGGCTGAAAGCAATAATTGGCAAGGTTAAAATGGATCATTAGTTAAGTTGGTCATAAATATTAGTGTCAAAAAGGTCAATACACAACTGAAAATGTACATTTGAATAATTCAAACTACAATCGACAGAAACGTAGCAGGCAGTTTCAACCACAGAGCTCAATATATGCTCAGTTTTTTATTTCATCCCGAAGCGAGAACATCTCGTACCAGTGTTTGCAGAGCCAACCGCGTGGAGTTTCAGTGTTGCAATTTTTGCGTGTCAAAGCAACTCTGATTGGTTTTTTCGTACTCGATACTCGTGCCGTCGATGCCATTGTACTAGTTCTGTGGTAGCCATTTTAATTTTTGGCGTCGAAAATACGGCGAGGAAATTGGCCCGGACCCTGTGGTTTTTCGCATTTAACGCAAGCAGTTTGTAGTCCTCGAGCAGGCAACGTGTGTGTCAAAGACCAGAAGTGTTTAACTTGTACAAATAACCAAGTTCCAATCCAGTACAATGTCGATGTCTGCCACGTGCTACAAGTGTAACCGGCCGGGCCACTTTGCCCGGGACTGCAGTCTCGGTGGCGGTGGGCCAGGAGGCGGCGGACCAGGTGGTGGTGGTATGCGTGGCGGCGATGGCGGCGGCATGCGCCGCAACCGCGAGAAGTGCTACAAATGCAACCAATTTGGGCACTTTGCACGTGCCTGCCCTGAGGAGGCTGAGCGTTGCTACCGCTGCAACGGCATTGGCCACATCTCGAAGGACTGCACCCAGGCCGACAACCCGACCTGCTACCGGTGCAACAAGACTGGCCACTGGGTTCGCAACTGTCCCGAGGCCGTTAACGAGCGCGGCCCGGCCAATGTGTCGTGCTACAAGTGCAACCGCACTGGACACATCTCCAAGAACTGCCCGGAGACATCGAAAACTTGCTATGGCTGCGGCAAGAGCGGACATCTGAGACGCGAGTGCGATGAGAAGGGCGGACGGAACTAGGAGAAGACCCAGTACCGCGCTTCAACTTGAACATCATCGAAGAAGAAGAAAATTTAAACACGAAAAAAAATTACAAAAATGAAAAATCAATTTGCTACAACATTCACAAAGCCAGCCAACAACAACAAGCGACAGCAGCACCCAAGTCAAGATCAACCCCAACCAACAGCACCACCACCCCAAAAACACAACTACACATACTCCCATCACACACACAAACACACTCACACCTACAGATATAGGAGGCACCTCAATCTAACCATCATCTATCCAAGAATGAACCAACAACCAACACTCTTGCATCTCTGATTCCAAAAGCTGAGCCTGCAGCGCGGTGCCAACGTTCCAAAATATGAAGAAGAAACTTTTGAGAAAGTAGAAGAAGAACCACCCAGCCGACGAAGATGAACGAAAACGAGGAGCTGAAGCAGAAGAGGATCGGATCGAGAAAGGAAAGGAGAGCACAGGAGACGCGGGGTAAGAGACGGCGGAGACGACGATAGCAACGGCAGCTGTGCAGCCAAGCAGACGATGATGATGAAGAAGAAGAAGAAGACGACGACGTCGATGCGACCCAATTTGTAAGATGAGACTAAACCCCAAACAACAAGAAAAACCAACAACAACCAACCACTTTATTATAATTATGTATGATTATGCTGCGAAAAAGTGTTTGAATTTACTAATTACATTATAACGAATGGAATGAAAACTATATAAGAATATATAAATACCTTAAAAATACTATAAAGCGATCCTATTAGGAGTTCCACACCAGAAGAAAAAATAAATAAAAAGTATAAAAAACAAAAGCAAAGAAGCAAGCGAAGAGACCACGTTACTACTCCATCCAGCTGCTGCCGGCGAGCCTTAGGAATTATTATACACATGATGATGATGATATAGTATACCCAAACAGTCTGCCTACCAACCTACCTTTACCACCACCACCATCAGCACACCCATCACCATCCACACCACCACCAGAGAATCACCAAACCACACCAATTCCCAAGCAAGACGAAACTCGCCCGGCAAGATCTCGAGCGGGGTACAAGCGGAGCTAGCTAAGCCGGAGGGGCAGCAAACAAGAACAGAAGACACAAGAGGAGGAGCACATCAGCGATGGTAGAAAGAGACACTGGAGGAGATGGACGACGACGAGCCGATGAGAAGAACACACAGTACAGAGAGCCCCAGTTGTAATACACTTTCAGTTGTAACGAGACACCTACGAGAGATGCGAAACCTACGATGAAGAAAATGAAAATTCAAATATCACTGTGATTGTTTTTTAATTGTAAATTAAAATGCTGGAGCTGCTGATTTGAGACAAAAAAAATAATCCCATGCCATGTGTCGTCTTTGCTTATTTATTCTTTGTGTTTTTTTTTCAGCGGATTGTTGGTGCCGGGCTGGGGCCAATCTCTCATCATCGGTTCTCTTTTTCATCTCTTTCGTTGCTCTTCTGCTCTTTTCTTTGTTTCGTGGGCAACCAGTTTTCGGTGTGGTGCCGGTAAAATTGCAGCTGTGAGCGAACACATGGCGCGGGCAGCTGATGGGAGCCCTGTCTGTCCCGATCTCTGACTCAGCTTTTGGAGGAAGAGTGTGCCTGCCGCCCGGCAAAAATCGGCCATTGTCTTCAAGAGTGTGTGTGTGTGTTTCTGCTTTCTTTGCGCCGTTTCCTTGTGCATTTTATGTACAAGTACACGCATACACACACTGGCACGCAAGCAGACGTGCTTACATACATATACACATTAAGTGAATATCTCGCAGCAAAGTACAGTCGTCGCCGTGTGCTGCTAATGGTGAAAACTCGGTGGCGGCGACAACGACACATACATATACATAAAGAGGGACTGTTGGTTTAAAGAGAGAGAGAGAGAGAGTAGGAACAAGCATGATATGCGTTGTGTGGGCACGGGGGGACGAGTGCGAAACTTCAACTCCGCTGCTGCACTTAGCAACAAGTATTATCTGGTCTCGGTAGCCCGGGCGACTGTGATTGAGGGTCAAGGTCAGGCTCTCCGCGCATCAGCTGCTGCGCGCATGTGTAAAAGAAGTTTCTTGGCTCATGGAGTTTGGGAAACGACGCCTCTGCTGGTGGTGTGCGTGCCTAAGCCGGTTTCGCATGATTTCTTTGTGCAGAAAGAAGCGCGGGGAAACATCTAGTAAACGCGCCATTTAGCCAGGGTTACTCGCGCGGGCCGTGAAGATCAGCCAGAACAACTCTGTCTTTGTCGGTGTGGTTTGGTTTGGTAGGTTTTTTTTTTTTTTTTTTAATTTTATTATTGAATGCTCAATCAATTACATTATTAGGAATTTATGCTACAAATTGATAGGTTTCCGATTCTGCTTTCGGTTTGTTTTGGTTAGAACATTGGATACGGGGGGCTGCTAGGATACACACTTAACGCCAAACGAGCCGTGAAATGAACATTGAATATCAACTAGAGCGCACCTGGAACTCGAATAGAATCACAAACAAAGTACACAATGCATATACATATAGAGCTATCAGTATCAATAGATCAGTATTAAGTTACAATTTAAACTAAAACTTGAGGTTCTGTACGCTTGCACGACGCCATCTAAAATCCATCATATCCAGTAGCCATATTGAGCAGCAGATGAATACACACAAAATACAAAGATCCTCCGTTTGTCTTGCATCTACTTCTCCGACTTGTTTCGCGTCTTGGCCTGGCTAGAAGTTGATGTTCCCGTTCCCATCTGGGATTTTTCAGTCCTGCGGCTGCTGGTCCTGGGCAAGGTGGTGCAGCTAGTAGACATAGATTTGTCCTGCAACAACGGAGCGGAGAGATATTTTATTTCTAAATAATGATGGGATCACGGGAAACAATATAAAAAACATGCTGAAATCGGTGGTTAGTAACGCAACTGTACAAAGGGGACAAGTGGCAGGGGCCATGGATGTTAGGAGCTGACAGGCCGCCCAGCGATGAACGAGCAAAACGAACACTTGGATGAGCTTGGATTAGAACGGACTCCCGGCAGGGCTTACTTTAGATCTCCGTCTCTCTGACCGCCAGGGGCTCGTCCGGCATGGGGGCTGCCTGCTGGCTGGGATTAGCTTTGTTACGCAGCACATTAGCTTTGATATTCTGGAACAGTTGGCCGATACCTGACTTGCGCTCCACACTGCCCGTCGATGTCTGGCTAATGGCATCCGGCTGGGGACTCAGCGAGTGCCGCTTGGCTGGCAGCGGAGGCGGCGGAGCTCGTCCCTTACCGTGCACGGCCCTTGGTGACGTCTGCACCTCTGGCTCCAGTTGGGCCCGAAAGCTGTGCTTGATCTCCTCCAAGGTGGCGAGAAGTTCCCGTGGCGATACTGGCCCCGATTGATCGGACGGTTCTGTATCTCTATCTGTGCCTGGGGAGCGTACCACCAGCACAAAGGGATCTATGACGGATGCTAATTCACCTGTGAGTTTGCTCTCGGCAGATGGCATTGGTTCATTCGATCGAACGGGGACATCTGTTGGCAACGTTTTTGTCTTGGTTACAGTTGGAAAAAAATGCTCCAATGCCTTATCCTTTATGGAATCTTGGGCTTGCAAACGCTCCCCTTCAAATGGATCTTCTTTCTTTGGTACATCGCCTGACAGAACTTCTTGTTCTGCAGCCTTCTCTTCTTCATCTGCATCCACCAGCGGCATGGCTTCATAGAAGTCATCCTCATCTGCATCCGCATCTGCATCCTCTAGCTCCTCATCAACTTCGTGATGTGTGATTCTCTCCACATTGTCAAAACCCTTTAATTCTTCCGGCCTTTCCTGCCGCACACCTTGAAAGTATAGCTGATTCTCCAAATAAACCTCGTCCCTCATCTCCTCCAGCAACAGCTAACCAACACCAATCTCTAGATGGATTAAGATTGTCATGGATAAAAAGACACACATCATGCCTACCTCATTGCGCTTGGACTTGACACGGCCCTTGGAAGCATTTGTCATGGAGGATGTGCGACTCAGTCCACTAAGAGGCTCGGCACTGGAGTAGCCAGAGCTGATGTCATCCTGGCTGCGTATGTTGTAGCTAAACGGAAACAGAACAGATAACCAGGAAAATGATGCTGTATTTCAGTTGGATTGAAGGTTTCAACACTCACTTGAAGTCACCCGCATTCTTGGCGGTCAGATCAACCTCGGTGAAGTACATCCCGGTGGAGTGACGCGTGCCGCTGGCGGATCTGCCGACGGGCGTGTGGTTGCGTGGCCGCAGGAGACGCGTTACAGTTGGCTGTTGGCGCATCACCACCGACGAGGACATGGACGATCTCATCACCTCGTCCAGCTCGTCCTGGGTGCGGTGCATATCTGGCTCGCTCAGATCGCTGAGGCTGTAGCTCCTCTTGATCGTCTGCACCAGATTGCCGCCGCCCTTTGATGGGATTATAGGATTATAGCACAGAGAGAGAGAGAGAGCACATTGGCATTTAAATAATTTAATTAAACTACACACTTATTGAAGCTAAAGCGTAAACATACATAGGAATAATCAGAAACATGAAAGGAGGAGTAATCATATACAAGTGCGTGAACAGAAATCAAAAAGCTTCCAGCTGGCGTCTGGGATTAGATGCTAAGTGTACATATGTGCGGGGTATCGCTGAGTGTATAAAATTCGATCATTCGCTGAGTATCTATTGGTGCAGGCCAGCCTGGTGCCGGCCTCGCACTTAGTCGTTCTCCACATCCACATCGGGTGTGGGCTCGCGCAGCCTACGACGCGCTCGCACCCCTTGCGTGCCAGCAACGGGAGCCTCCAAATCCGGGGCTCGGCTGACACGTTTAACGGATGCTCTGGAGGCAGCAGCTGCGGCCCGTCGTGACTGCACCCGACGTGCTGGCAGGTCACGTAGACGAGCCGCTCCAGCATCATGTGACGGTTCCTCTTCATGTATCTCTTGGATTACCATTCCGCGACGCAGTGGCTCGGGCTCAGCATAGCTCTCGATGCCGCTCAACGAACTGGACCGCGGCAGCCAATCGTCCAAGCCATCCATCATGTCCTGATTCCTCCTGACCGCCGACAGATCGCCGGCCGACTGTGAGTTTTGCAGGCTGCGGCCTGGAGCCGGTGTTGTCAGCGCAAAGGTCTGGCAGCGGTTAGCGGATTAGTAGCAGGCAGGCAGGGCAGGTGCAGGTGGTTGGGTGAGATTCGGTTTGGTTTGGTGGGTTAAATGCAAAGAAATATAAGTGTAAAAAAACGAAAGAGTTAATCAAAAAGAGGCAAACGAAAGAGTCTTTAATTGGAATGAATTTCAGCTGAGGCACACACACACACACACACACAACGAACGACACACCAACACACTCTGGGCCAGAACTGTCCCCATGGCATTCCCCACATATCTATTTTTATGCCCTACCCTAGAGGAGACTCGGAATTGGAATGGAAATGATGCAACTGGGCGGGGACACGGGAAAGGGGTCTGTGATATCACAGTGGAATATAAATCTAGCGGCGAGGAGTGCCATTGCATAAAGGAAATTTCCCATTTCTTTGTAGTGCTTTCGGACAAAGACCTGAACAAGGGTTTCCAGCCATATGATGACTAATTGGGACATGACAAATCAATAAGGAAATTTCCTACTCAACCGACACATACTCATCCCATACTCATTCTTTCTCATTTAACTTTCATTAACTCTTTGACCTACATCAACACTCAGAATCATCTAAATATCTTTTAGTACCAAACACACATTATCTTTCAGTGCGCTGGTCGCTCCGTTCCGCAACTAATGCAGCGTCTCGAGTGTCTTGGCCCCCATTTCGAGTGTTTATGCCGAGCTGGCCAACAATGTGCCTTGGCTATAGGTACGTACGTACGTACTCGCACTCGTATGCCTACAGCTGCTCCCTGATCTGGCATGAGTTTGTTCATTTTTTGTTTTTATTACATTATTTCAACATGTTCATTTGTATCTGCTATCTTCTATCGGGTATCGTGTATAGGTATGCAATGTAATGTACTATATAGTGATTCAGCTGCACAAAAAGAGAACAACAAACTAAAAACTAAATCGAAGCAAACACGCAAATGGCACAAAGAGCATTCAATTCTATTTGTTTAAACTAAATAATATTAAAAGTAAATTGTGAAGATAAGAGAACGCGAGCGAGCTCTCGTGATGATGATGGTGATGATGATGATGACGCTGAATGATGTTGATGATGCCACTGCTGATGCTACTGGGGCTGCTGCTGGCGATGATCAAGATGAGCGCGCGAGAGCATTGCGCAAAAGTATATATCTATTTAGAACGTTTGAAAGATGCTGCGGAGACGGAGGCGATGCTCTGTTTTGCTGCTCATTTTATGCAACGACGCTGGAGGCAATTGAAAATGGCGAAATGAATTGTGTGGCGAGCGAGCAAGGGAGTGAGTGTGGAGTGTGTAGAGTGTGGATTAGTGTGTGTTGTTTGTGGCTGATTGAAGGGACGTGTGGTGGTGGGCGATGGGTGTGAGGATTACCTTTATGGCCGTCTGCATGATGACATTGGTGGCATAGTTGACTCCCTTGGAGCCCAGCTGTAGCACCGCCGAATAACCCCGCTCCGTGGCCTGAGTCAAATACTCGTCGATTTCCTATACAAAGAGAGAGAAGCGTATCCATAATATAAAGAGAGTGTTATGTAGCTACATATATGAGAATATATATCACACCTGTTCGTGGCGCGTCAACATGGGATGCACAAACTTGCGATACAATGTGGAACTGCCCTTTGTGGCTGGCGATAGCAGCCAGAATACCAGGACCACCTTGACCTCATAGTAGAATGGGAACCAGGATATAAAGATGTCTGTGAATGTTTCAATGCAGGTGAAAAATGCAAAGACAATCCAGTACATCATCCATTTAACCTATAAGTAGACACATGTACTCGTATCATAATGTTCCCATGCGCGGGCAGGATCTATGTTTGTTCTTTCTACTCACGTATTCCTTCACGTTCTTGGTGCGCACCGCCTTGTACGAGGCATAGGCCGGGTATAGGGTGCCGAAGAACAATCTGAAAGCGGGAAACAATAAACTCTGTGCACAAGTCCGCGGCGCTAAAAATATAATGATGAGCGAACAGATGCAGGCCGTGTTGAAGGATAGACAAGGCAATGGCCAGCGCTGCAGCAAATCTAGGAGCCTGCCCAGTGCGTTCAGATTCTGCACCACTTTGGGAGTGGGCGGTGGCACGGGCTGCTCGACAATGTAGGGCCCATTGTAGTCGTCCACAAAGTCACTGTCCAAAGAGCTAAGAGAGTCCCCTAGCTGGTACAACGGCAGCTGATTCGGATGCCGCTGGTTGGCATAAATGAACTTTGGATAAACGGGGACTACGTTCTCGTGCTGCTGCTGCTGGTCTTCCTGCTCCTCCAGCGAGTAGCTGCGTCCATAGACGCTTCCTGCCGGGTGACGCAGGCGTTTAATATTAACTGGCCGCTGATAGAAGATCGGCCGCTGCGCCAGCGGCTCCTGCTGATAGAATGGCCGGCTCATGGCGATGGCGATGCATTGCCCGCACCCGAAAATGCCTTGCGTTGCGGTTGCTAGCGGCTAGAATGCCGAGCACAGACTACTGGCCAAGGCAGGCAGAGAGCACAGTGCAAGCCCGTCTAATGCTCAGGCGGGGGGTCTATTAATAAACGAACGCTCGGCACATATTGTTAGTCTCGCTGAGAGACAGCAACAGCAGACGCCACAGCAGCAGCAGCTCGTTTATGCGGAAGATCGACCCGATCGACAGGGATCACGATATCTATCCCCTATTGAAGTCTATCCCAGGCCGTGCAATTGTTGATTAGAACTCGGCACTCTATAAATACTGACAATAGTTTTGCATGGAGTTGCGGCCAGAAGGCAGACGGCTTGAGTGTGGCCTCGTTCGGGGTCGCACCATATTGGGCAAGACGAGTGCGTCGGCCTCATGTGGCAACGCAACCATATTTGGGTGCAGTTCAATTGAGGGTTACACACACGCACACACACGAGATTACGCATGGAACGGTACTTCTCCACCAGCGCGCACCAACGCTCGAGCAAATCACAGACCAGAAGCGTGACGCCTCCACAATTAGGAAGCACAAAATGACTTTCGTTGCGGCTGGGTCGCAAGGCCAAGCTTCGACCAACTTTGTTTTGGGGGTCAGCACCACTCACTCGTTCTCCGAATGTGGAAGTTTGTGTTTGTATACTCACATTAGAAGTCGTGAAATCAAGCTGCTGATCATCTTGGAGGCTTTGCTTGTCTCCGCGCACTTATGTGTGTACGTCCTTTGTTCTATAAGGGAAAAGTCAATCGTAATTACGCGCATTTCATTTCTCCTTCTTCTCATCTCCTTTTCTTTACCCACCGTTTTTTTGTGGCACTTTTTCTTACACGTAGCTTGAATTTTTTTTTTATTTTTTATTTTTAACTTCAATACTAAACAATTTTAAACAAAATCTTTAATAAAATTCGATTTTGTGACTCTCCAAGTGGAGTTTGCTGAGACTCGAAGGAGGACTCCTCTACAACGCAATTTAGCACCGTGTTGCACGTCTCCACTTCGTACTGCGACTGTTACTCAACTAGACTACATTTTTTTGTGCATTACTCGCTCGAAATTCCTGCTGTTTTGTGCACTGATTTTTGCCTGCATTGCCCGCGCGAACAATAATGCTTTTGTTTAACACAAAAAAACGCTTGAGCGCTGGACAGAGACAGAACAACAACAAGCTAGCAGTGTGACCACGGATTTGTCGATCAAATATACCGCTGGACCCGCTGGAAATATACCTTCTTATTTTCATAATATACAGTATATATACCAAGTAAAATCATATTCCCCAATTTCGATATTCGGTTTAATATTACAAGCAAGCTAGACCTCTCACCACTGAACCGAAATTTTATCCGATTGATGTATCAATTTTCTACAGGATTGGTTAACTTAGTTCCCTTAATTTTACTTGTTTAGAGACAGACGAACAACAACAAGCAGGGATCTTAAACATGTATTGATAGTATATTTGTTGGTATATTTTTAGGTAATATTTTTGTGCGATAAACGTCGAACATATTTCGTCGTTTTATTTTGAAAGTAAGACTCTATTTCAACCTGCTCTCACGAGTTAAAAACTCTTACTTTTCTATTTCAATCTTAGTTCTACGAAAATCCTTGCCAACAAAACATTCTTCGTGCGACAAAGGGTATGTGTATGTTCGTTCAGTAGCTGTCGTAATGCCACTGGAGGCCACTGTGGTTGAAATAGGTCCCGTGGGGAACTAGTTCGATAACTTTGAGTTGACTTTCAGTGTGCCCGTAACTTGACTATCGCACGATTCTTACTCGATGCTATTATCAAATAATCAAACTTGTTTCTTTTAATTTGATAAAATACACGAAAATGGCGCTAAGTGCTCCTGTATGTAAGGATACACAGGTAAGAGGTTCAGCCAGTGGGAGGCCCTGCATTGTTTTGATTCGCTTCCTTGCAGGACTTTCAATTTAAAGTGCATAGCAAATATGCGGCGTTCAAAAAATGCGGCGAGCCCCGGAGCAATGTGAATCTTCTGGCGATTTCGTGCACCCGCGGCTTGCTCTTTGCCGGCAACCCAACGCAGCCGGAACTTAAGGGTATGTACGGACTAGCGCTTATACAGCCAGCCATTGCACTCAACCAATCTGCCAATCCCTGCAGTGATCCTGCTCGAGGATTTGGGCAATGCCAACAAGTCGCTCGGCAAGCAGCCGCAGGCCAGGAGTGTGCCCCTGCCCAGCGTGCCCAACTACATCTCGTGCAGTGCCGATGGCACTCTGCTGGCGGTCAACTTAACACAGAATGGCACTAGCCTGCTCAACATATACGCGGTGCAGACGTTCCTTGCTGCGGATGTGAGGCTGGTGTACAGCATTCGCCTGGCCAGCGAGGACTACATCTATGCCGTGCAGCTGCTGTGGAATCCGGTCTTGCCCGGCAGTCTGGCCGTAGTGCTGAGCAACGGGGCCCTCGGCATGTACACCCTGAAGGAGGGCGACAGCTTTGAGATGCATTCGCTGGACCAGAGTCAGCAGGTCAAGTGCGGCTGCTGGTCGCCCAAGGGAAAGCAGATTGTCCTTGGCTTCCCCGGTGGCAGGATACAGCAGTTCAAGCCGGATCTCACACCAGCCAAGACATTGGTGTGTCCACCCAACATCCACGATGCTCCGTTCGACACCATCGCCATTCAGTGGCTCTCGACGTACCAGTTCGCAGTGGTCTTCCTGCAGCATGGCGAGGACTGCAGTCCCGCCCTGTACATCTTGAATGCCCCCAAGGTGGGGTCGCCCAGCTATATCAACTACTACGACATCTGCTACAGCCTCAACGGGCCGCGGAATCATCAGTTCTTCTTCAACCATGTCGCCCAGTGGAACTTGCTTCTAATGACATCGGCCAATGGCGTGGAGGTGGGCATAATGGGCACCTTCGAGGCTGGAGACACCCCCGTCTGGCAGCAGTTTACCCTGCTGGATGAGGCGAGAATCGAACTGCCGCTGAGCGAGGGCACCCAAGAGGAGACCTTCCCCCTCGGCTCTGTCTACGACACTTCCTCCACGCACCAACTGATAATCAACGAGCAGAAGCTACCCACTTTTCCCATGGTGCATGTCCTGGGCACGGATGGCACCCTTCTGTCCTTCAACTTCCTGAACCTGCTCCCAGCAGCGCCCTCTTTGTGCTCTCCGCCTCCGCCAGTGTTTGACAGTTCCGGACTGTTCCGCCCGCTGGACACGCTGCTGCCAGCTGCCAGTGAGGAGGAGGCGGCTACACCACCGCCAGAATCGGAGCCCACTCAGTCCGCTCCCACGGACATGTCCTTTGCCTTCTCACCCAACACGGTGACATCTACTCCAGCTCCTGCCAAGGACAAGCCACCCTCGCTGTTCTCGGGCTTCGCAGCACCCGCGGCGAGTGCTCCATTTGGAGTTTCTCCATTTGGAGTTGCTCCAATTGCTGCTCCAGCCGCGACAGTAGCCAGTCCTGCTTCGGGATTCGGTGGCTTTGGTGCGCCCATGACGACTTCAGCTTCCAGATCGATATTCTCCGTGCCAAGCTCAGCCGCGACCGCGTTTGGTGTTCAGGCTTTGGGCAAACCCAACGCAATGCCGAGTGTGGCCAGTGCTGTCGTCAGTGTGCCACCGTCTGCGCCTGCTGCGCCCATCAACAAGCCCCTCTACACAGTTTCTCACACATTTACGCCAGTGGCCACGAAGCAGCCAGCGGCAGCGGCTCCTTTGTCCGTTCCGTCCTGCCAGTCGCTGGATAACACAGAGCCCATCGTCAGGGACATGATCGCCGTACAGATTGAGGCCTTCAACCAGGACATTCAGCAGCAGAAGGCACTCACCACGGAGCTGCTCAGCACCGTAAGCAATCTTAGTATTTGCCCTACAATCCCTCACTGGTGTGGTGTCTCTTGCACAGATTGCAGCTCCATCGTCCCTCAAAAAATATGCCAAGCGCTTGGACGACCTCGAGGAGCTGAACGAACAGGCCAAGGATGTGGAGTTCGAGCTGGATGTGCAAGGACTGCGCCAGGGTCTGCATGAGGCCTACGCCATTGTGGCAGAGTGCCGCGGCAAGCTGGAGGTCTACAGGAAGCCCGAGTGAGTAGGAAAAGTTGGCTATTATCCGGCAATGCGTTTTAATGTTGTATCTCGTAGCATCACGCGGCTGATGAACTCGAGCTCCTATGATCCGGCTGGACGCCGCATGGTAGCTCGACTGCAGAGCTATGTGGCGGCCAACGAGGCACAGCTGCGTCTGGTCCAGCAGCAAGTGGATATGCAGTGGGAGGAATTTCAGGATGTGCTGCGACGCAAGTCCAAGTCGAGCATGCATATACCGTGCCTCGAAGGCATCTACCAGCAACTGTCGCGCCTCCAGAACCTTGCCTCCGACCAGAGGATCATGCAGAACCGCATCAAGGCCAAGCTTAAGGAGCGGGGCCTGCTCCAGGCGGCTCTCCTCGACCAGGACAAGAGTCGCACACGCACCAATGAGGCGTTAGTACCACCCCCACCACCCGCATCAGCTAAATACTGACCATTGCTTCTGCTTTCAGTGTGGAAACGTTGGCAGACTCGATTCTCTCGATGAGTCTTAGCCAGGTCGTCGACTCGAATGCTGCCAAGCTCACACAGCACAAGCTGCGCCAGATACGAAACGTGGTGCAGCTGCAAAAGGTCACCATCATTAGTCCTCAGCGTCCGGATCGTGTGGGTCTCAAGTCGGAGGTTATACTCGAGACCAAGCGCAAGGCAGATTTGGTCAAGAAGGCCGCCGCCAAGGCGACTACTGCCAACAAGGCCACCCAAGCGGCAGCAGCACCCGCACCAGCCCCAGTTCCTGTTGCGCCTCAGCTGCCGAAACCAACAGCGTCGAAGCCCGCGGTCAGCATCCCGGCCATCAGTGCTGCACCCATCGCCACGCCATTCGCCTTCAGCCAGAGCAGTCCGTTTGTGAAGACTTCGAGTGTGACCACGACAACGACCACGGTAAGCTCCGGAGAGGCTCCCAAGCCGGCTCTGTCCATGTTCGGTGGTCTAAGCAGTGGATCCGGCCCGAGCTTTGGGCCGGTAGGAGGCGGTCATGCGTTTGGAGGACTTCCAGCAGTGGATGCATCGAGTGGGGCCAAGCCGTCCCTCTTTGCAGGTTTTGGGTCTGGCAAGGAGGCCACAGCGAAGTCCACTCCTGAGCCAACAAAGGCGCAGGAGCCGCTAGCGAAGGAAACTACGCCATTTGCTGGTGAGGGCGAGCCAGCGAAGGCGCCGGAAACCCCAAAAGCGGAGACAGCTGGCAAGTCGTTCTCCTTCACAGGATTCGGAGGAACTGGGGCTCCCAGCTCCACGTTTAGCTTCGGAGGACTGGGCTCGTCCCTGGGCTTTGGCGGTGTGGCAAAGCCTGATCCCACCAATGCTGCAGTGACATCATCACCTTCTGCCGTTCCCCGTGGCTTGTTCGCTGCAGCCGCAACGAAGCCCAACGAAAGCGACACAGCTGTGAGCAGCAGCAGCACCACCACCAAGCCCACGGCCACATCCGCTGCCACCCTGACGGCCGCTCCTCCCATGCCAACAAGCAACAGCGGAGTGACCAGTACCGCCCCCAGCAGCTCTGATTCCCTTGGCGGGCTCTTCGGATCTGTCAATATTTGCAAGCCACAAACCAAAGAACCTTCCGGAGGTGAGTGGGGATATGGCGTTAGCGATTACTTCCAAACTAATTCTGATTCCCTCCGAAAACAGCTTCTGGGCAGCCTGGAAATATCTTTGAAAGTGGCTTTTCATTTGGGGCACGCGGTGGAGATGTGCCGAAGGGATTATTTGCGACCATCACTCCAGTGACAACAGCAGCAGAAACGCCTGCAGCGTCAGCCCCAACTGTGGCTAAACCTGAGCCAGTGAGCACCACAACCGTAGCAGCTGCACCAGCTGCCCCACCTGGTTCGACTGCTCCGCCATCAACCACTTCAACTGCAACTGTGGCTGCTGCACCCACACCCACAACGGCAACTGCCGCGCCAGCGGTAGCGGTTCCTCCGAACACGACTGCAGCTGCGGCACCAGTGGCTGTGACCTCAAGCGCAGCCGTGCCAGGCAGTACCTTCTCGTTCTCCAATGCATTCAGCAGCCTTGGCACCGCTCCAGCCGCTGCCGTGACTGCCAGCAGCTCCAGTGCCACCACCGTTAGCAATGCATCGTCTTCGGTATTTGGAGGATCTTTTTCGGCAGCAGCACCGGCAACAACCGCAGCACCAGTAGCCAGCAATCCGTTCCAGGCGGCGACAACGGCTACAGCGGCACCCTCCACGAACCTTTTCGGAAATGTGGCCAAGCCCGAGGCCAGCGTATTCGGAAGCTCACCTGGACCCAATCCCAATCCCGCTCCTGCTACAGCCGCTGCCCCACCAAGTGGCCTCTTTGCTGCAGCAGCAATCAGCAATCCGGCGCCTTTTGGAAGCCCTACATCGGGAACAGCCGCCTCTGGGGGCAACATCTTTAGCCAGGCCAACAAGCCAAGTGTGTTCGGACAGCCGGCTGCAGGAGCAAGCGGTGGTGCGTCTATTTTTGGAGGTTCATCCGGTTCATCATTTGGATCGACCTCCATTTTTGGTGGAACCAATGCGCAAAGTCCTGTCAATGCACCCGCTACAGAAAGCACATCCATTTTCGGTCAGAACGTCTTTGGCCAGCCGGCGGCAGAAGCTGCGTCCCCAGTCGCAGGCGGCAATATATTCGCCAATCCAGTCGGCTCCAGCCAACAGCCGCAGCCCTCAGCTTTTGGTGGAGGCGGATCTATTTTTGGGGGTCCGACGACGCCCAGCTCTTCGCCTGCTTCTGGTGGGTCAATCTTTGGCGGCGGCAGCAGCACTGGATTTGGTTCGTTCTCCCAGACTGCCCCTGCTCCTGGAGGCTTTGGCAGTGGCTTTGCTCAGGGCGCGGGATCGTCAGTGGCCCAGTCCGGCTTTGGATCCCCCCAGACGCCGCAGCAGCCTTCTCCGGGTGGATTCGGAGCGAAGCCCGTATTTGGCGGCTCTCCGGCCTTCGGGGCCAGTCCCACCTTTGGGGGTGGCGCAACATTCGGCAGTCCCAAGGGATTTGGTGGCTTTGGAGCCAGCCCTAACGTGGCCGCACCCCCAGCCTTCGGAGCCCCTGCGAAACCGGCCGGAGGCAACATCTTTGACACCTTGGGTGGACAGGAATCTGGCTTGTCCTTCGGCAACCTGGCCCAGACTGGCAACCCCAATGCCCAGAAGCCAGCTTTTGGCGGGTGAGTAAAAGGATCAGCGTTCTCCTAATGATGTACCCAACACATATTCCCTATCATTGCAGATCGAGTTTTATGAACTATCGTTGAATTTATGTCCCGTTGCGTTTCTTCCTGTTTCGATTAGAATATCAAATTTAACAATTAAATCCTAATTATCTGTAAATGCCTAAATATATATTTCAACACAAGATTATAACATAACAAAATGCGCGTTTTGTTTACACAACCTCCCAGCGAATCGGCCCACAAATAACGGAAAAAACAAGGGACAAGGGAGAAAATCGCGTAATCAGGAGAATATTTCCGAGGATACTTGATGGTCATATCTTTTACGCAAGTTCGGTAAAATTTTAGTGGCCAGACTTAATTAGTTCTATACATACATACTTACTGTTTAATTTGGGTGGATTAAAAGACCGTTGCGTTTGGAACATTTTCGCTTGTCACTTTTATTATGAAATAAATATTACACACAGAAATAAAAGCCATATTTGCTGAATTTACACCATTGCCAATCCGAGATATCTAAATGCTCAGTTTCGATTTCAATTTCGATCCTAAACTCTTTTGGTGAACACTATTTAGGGCTGCGAACCGGCGAAAGGCGGCGGCCAGTTGAGGGTAAATAATAAGAACTGATATTTAAACTTGGTTTAGCAACAGCTATTACACATAATATATATGCATGTATATATATTTGTCAATAGGTTATACATATCGTATGCGTATAATTAGTGCAGTGTGCATAATTATACGTGAATAATTCATAAAAATAATACATACAATACAGCACAGATACAGATTAAAAGACAGGTATTAAATATATATAAAAGATAACTAAAATGACCAAAAGGGGCTATTACACATAATCATGTATCGTAGTATATACGCATATATAATATATATGGATATAAATAGTGAAAAATAGTCAAAAACATTTTACATATACATATAGAGTCATACATACATACAGCATACATATAAGCATATATAGATAGATTAGTATAAATTATTATTATTATATCAATATATATATATATGTATGTATATATATTTATAGGTTTCTTTAAATGCAATTCGATTTTTTGTTTCGTTCTTTAGGGCTAACTTAGGTTGGTAATTGTTAATTGTTAGAGATTTACATGCGACTACCCAGCTTAGATGTTGTTATCCGAATTATGTTTAGGATATTTGTTTATGTTAATTGTAATATTAGTTACGCTTCGTTTGCACACAGGTTTAGTTTAGTTTAGTTTAGTTACGATAATTATTAATTATGTCTAATTCTAGGACAAAACACTCTGCAACAATTTGCTTGAAATTCGTTACACGTTTTTTGGGGGCAATTTGTTGTTTCGTTTCTTTTCGATTCTCTCATTCGATTCTTTGTTTCCTGGTTGTTCGTCGTTCTGTTCTATCAAAATACTTTCATTTCATTTAATTTCATTTGAGCAACTTAAACTTAAGAAGGTTCCGTTTACACGCACTTATTATCGTTTGCTTACTCGTTTCTTTGAGACTGTTTTTGTTTTTGTTTGCATGGTGCGTTTAAAACGACCGTTGGTTGCATTTTGTAATTGTGTGTGTGCTTTTGCGGTGTTTTTCTTTGTTTGTTTGCTTTTGCTTGTTTCGTTAGGTTTATCATTGATCGCTTTATCATTCGATTCGCCATCTCTGGCTATCTTTCAACAACTGTTTCGTGTTCTATCTACAAGAGGAATCTGTTCTGTACTACATCCAATTTCAGTGTGTATTCGATTTGGAGGGTGAGGATTTGATGACTTGGCGGAAGGGGAATGTTCCAGATGGGCGCAGGCAGGGGCGTGGCACATGCAATGACTTGCTTAAAGCTCGTAAAGGTTTGGTTTGATTTTTACGGGGGGAGTGGAGGAGGAAGCACATACTAAATTGTGCGAAAGAAAGAGAATTTAATTTACCTTTCGAAACGAATTGGCTGGGGGAAGGGAAGTAAATTTCTATCTGAAACGGACTTGGACGTGGACATGGACATGGCAGGGGCTACAGTTGCGTTTCATTTACATACATACATAGACTGGATAGCCGGATCGCTAGATCGCCATATAATCGCGTTAGTTATTCAGTTATTATGCACATCGCCTGGGTAGCTTGCACTAGTAAATTTATATATCAATATATATAGAATATATGTAGGTATGTATGTGGCGAGGATAGGCCAGCAACCGATGAGCATGGGAGTTCCATGCTGGAGTCGCTGGACACATCGCCGAAGGATTACATCGCATAAAAAAGAAGAAGCGGAAGGGGAAGAAAGCAAATTGATGCCGCTGCTCCATATGTGTATGTATGTAGATTATGTGATTAGCTGATGTATATATATATAAGTATATATGGCATATGGTTCGAGTATATATGTCTGTGAGTATACATATGCTGAAGGAGCAGTAGTAGTAGTAGTAGAAGGAGAATGCCTCGTATCCTAGTAGTAGCGGAAGTCGATTGAGTGCACAAGGACAACGACAACGATGACGATGGCGATGACGATGACGATTGGCGATGACGGTAACGATGACAGGGACGCTGCGTGGGGGGAATGGGGACGGGGTGGGTGGGGCATTCGACACCGAACATCGAACACCCTTTGTTGTACTACCAGTGCATCATCCGCAGCTGATCGAGAATGCGCTGCTTGAAGAAGGTGCCCAGCATCCCGAAGACCGTCGAGACGGCCGCAATGCCCATCATGACCTGCATGACGCAATGGATGCCGGACAGCTCCTCCTCCGTCTGCTTGTGGCGGTGGCGCGCCCTGTGGTGTCGCCGGCCGCCGCCCCCGTTCTCGTGCAGGCGCTGCAGCTGCTCCATATCCTCGTCGAACTGCGGCACAATGGCCAGGTTGATGACCTCCGTCTTGGACAGCAGCTGCTCGTTGGCTATCGTGTGTGCCTCCGTGGCCCCACCGCCGCCCTTGCTGGTGGCCTCGTTGTGCTCCCGCTCCCGTTCGCGCTGCCTCTCCAGCTCTCGAATGCGGGACCGCTCGTCCAGCATGGTGTTGTCCCTGCTGAAGTCGAAGTCGCGGTTGAACGGAAGCAGCGGCTGCTGCAGCGTCCGCCCGGAGGTGGGGTACTCGGCCAGGTTCACCTTCGTGAGGAAGTGGCGCGACGTTTCGCCGCCAGCTCCGCCTGGCTGGGCCAGCAGGGAGCGGGGCGTCGCCTCCGTCGGCAGTGTGGGCAACTGGTCACGCACTCGCGTCTCCTGGAACTGGTTCTTCTTGATGCCCAGCACCTCGGACAGCGGCCGGTTGATCATGGGCAGCAGCGAGTCGGAGGTGGGCCGAATGATGAAGGATCCGCCAGGCTGGACATTTGCCGGTGGCTCCATAATCTCTGGCTGGACCGGCTTTGGCGTGGTGGCCGCCGCGGCCTCCGACTTGCCCTCCCCATGGTCCTCGCTGTCCTCGCTGTCCGTATACACGGAATCGTCCGAGGAGGAGTCGTCGGCTGCGCTGTCCAGGGTGGTCTTCGAGGGCTCCTTGGACGGCGTGCCGGCGAACTTGTGGGTGAGGTTGCGTATGGGCTCGTACTTGGAGCTCTCCGAGTCTCCGCGGTAGAGCAGAGCCACCTTGCCATCGGGTGTTAGAACGGGCGTAATCTTCGGATGTGGCGACGGAAAACGATGACTGCTCTCTGGGTCGGGCGACAAGGCATCGAAGTCGGTGAGCGCTGGCTTCTTCTGTTGCTGCTGCTGCTTCAGCTGCTGCTGGTCCTTGTCCTGCTCCTGCTCCTTGTCCGTCTGCTGGTAGACGATGCTCACCTTGCCCAGCGGCGTCGAGATGATCTTGATGGCATCGTTGCCGTTCTTGCGGTAGTAGTGGCTGCCACTCTTCCGCCGCTGCTGCTGCTGCTGCTGCGAGCCAGCACCAAAGAAGCCAGCACCGTCGCCTGTGTCGGCGAACTCGTCATCAACGCCGTCATCGTTATCCTCGCCATCCTCATCATCGTTAGCAAAATGGCCACTGCTCTCGCGCAGATCGATCGCAGTGCTCGGCACGGCCACGGCCACCGCCACCGCCGCAGCGGACTGGCTCTCCGTCAGCAGCTTCTTGCGGATGTTCTCCAGCTGACTCTGGCGGTAGCTGGCACTGCCACTGTTGCCACTGCTGCCGCTTGGCCGGAAGCGCGACTGGAAGCCACCGAATCCACTGCCCTCTTCGTTGACGAACTGCTCTTCGTCCGCCCGTGGCCTGACTGTGCGCGGACGCTCGAGGGCTATTCTCTCATCATCCTCGTCATAGCCCATATCCTCCTCTTCGTCCTTGACGCCCACCAGACCCTTGGGGTCGGGCAGCGACTCGGGCTCCCTCTCCCGCTCATCCTCTCCATCTTCACCTGGAAAATCATCATCATCGTCCAGACCATCGTCATCATCGTCGTCGTCGTCGTCGTCTTCATCATCATAGAGATCTGCCTGCATGCGATCTGTCTGCTCCGTGGGATAGTCCTCGCTATCGCTATCCCCCGCATCAGCACGGCCCTCCGCCTTCGCCTGCACCTGCTCTCCCTCCTCAACACTCTCGGCCCCCAGTTTCGTGGTGTCCCTAGGGCTAAAGCTAAGACTATCGGTACTATTACTACTACTACTATAAGTTAAATTTAAACCTGTTCCTAAACTAACATCTAAGCTGCTATTGCTCCGCTCGAGCAATTGGGTAGTCGCATCTTTCAGTCAGTAGCATTTCTTGGTGCAGCCGCACTTGCGGACAATATCCAAGTTCTTGATGTACTTGCGGTTGTTGCTGCACACCATGCGCACCTATCGAACCGAAAGGAAGGGGGGAGGGGGGGTTACCATTAATCAACCATCCAAGCATCTATCCATCCATGTATGCACTCACCTTGCGGCGCCTCACAATCTTGGCCGCACAGCACTGATTGCCGCAGCCTCCCACGCACTTGGCGTACTTTAACGGCTGCCGGGAGCGGCAGTCGTTCTCCGTGTAGTACTCTCGCACCTGCTCCTTGCGGCACGTGGATGCTGCTGCAAAATACCAAGAATCAACAAAGTGTAATTAGTCAAGAGGCTCATTAAAAGGCAGCAGCAGTAGCAGCAGCAGCTACCCTGCCCCTTTCCATCTATCAGCACACTCAGCAGATGCGGCATCATCCATGTGAGCAAAATGAGCGGCGTGTGGCATGTGTCTGGTTTGTGTGTGAGTATAGCAAATGATGAGCTGATGTGCGTGGCAGTCAAGCAACAGAGGTGGAGGAGTGCAAAGCGCAAGCGGAAGAGGGCTCTGTGGGATGTACCAATAAGTACGAAGGAGAGATGGGCCATTCGGAGAGGGTACATTCCTCACACAGTGACCCTGTTTCCCGCCTTGCTGCTCTTCCACCCCCCCAGACTTGATGTGAGAGATAAGCATGAGAGATGTATTTATGTACCGGTGATTGTTGGGGGCTCTGTGTTGCCCTCACCTTGATCGCAGTAGCGTCCGCGCTGGCCGTGCTTGCACTTGCACTGGTAGCCGTCCCGGGCATTGGCATTCGCCACACAGCGGCTGCCACGTCGGCACTTGTTCTCCAAGCAGGGATCCACGGGTTCCTGCACACAAAATACGGAGCATAAGTAAACATAAATGCAGATGTGGGATTGCGCCACTCTCACCTCCTTGATGTGAGGCGTCTCGTCCATGAAGTCCTGCTCATCGTCCTCCTCCTCGGCGGGCTCGCCCTCGAGCAGGGCACAGCCCGGGGTGATCTTCTGCTGGCGCTGGGCGTTGCCAAAGTCGACCAGCTTGTGGTTGATCCACACCTCCTTCATGCAGCCCTTGAAGCTGGTGAGATTGCGGATCTGCCAGTTCTTGTAGGCCTGCTGTGCGGGCTCCGAGGGCAGGCCGCCCAGGAACATGGGCGTCATCAGTTTCAGGTAGTCGTTGGAGCCCTCGTTGATGATGGAGCGTGCCAGGCCGCGGTCCACGCGCAGCGTAAAGTTCTTCTTGATGGCGAGCAGCTCGACGGCATGGTACTTGCCGTCCGCCACCATCTCGAAGCTGTACATGGTCGACACGGGATAGTTGCCCACGTCGTAGCTGACGCGAATGCGTCCATTGAACAGTTCCACCGCCAGGTGGGCGTCCTGTCCGTCGTACATGAGTATGCCGTTCTGTTCGGCGCTGCTGAAGACGATGGTCACGTTGGCCTCCGGCCTGGTGCGGAGCGGCTCCAGCTCCACGAACGAGTTGTTGTGCACGAAGCTGATGCTGGTGAGGTACTCGCACCACTTGCCCGTGTAGCCCGGATGGCACTTGCAGAGGTAGTCGGAGCCGGCGGGATTCGGCTGGAAGCAGACGCCGTGCTTGCACTCGTGGTTCTGGCAGGGCGACGTCTGCGGGTACATCATGGAGATCATGTTGTGGCCCTCGCAGTACTTGCCGGTGAAGTCGTCGGGGCACTTGCACACATAGTCGTTGATGCCGTCGATGCAGGTGCCGCCGTTCTGGCACATGTGGTTCTGGCAGTCGTCGATGTTGTCCGTGCAGTTGGTGCCGTGGAAGCCCGCCTGGCAGTCGCAGCTGTAGTGGGTGAAGTGGTCCACGCACTTGGCCCCGTTGGCGCACGGATTGAACTCCGGGCTGCAGAACTGGATCTTGGTGTCGCAGAACTCGCCGCTGAACCCTGGCTGGCACTCGCAGCGGTACGACTCGACGCCGTCGATGCAGGTGGCATTGTTCTGGCACTTGGTCTCGCCCAGACAGTCGTCGATGTTCGTCTCGCAGCGGGCGCCCGAGTATCCGGGGGCACACTGGCAGCTGAAGCGCCCCTCCTCCAGCACCGTGCAGGTGGCGTTGTTGCGGCACGGGTTGCCGTAGCAGGCGTCGATCATGAACTCGCAGTGCCTGCCGTGGTAGCCCGGCTGGCAGAGGCACTGGTACTCCCGCTGGGGCAGGGCCACGCACTGCGCCTTGTTCTGGCAGGGCTGGTCGAAGCAGGCGTTGCACTTGGCCAGGATGTCGTTGCGCACCCGGCCGCGGCACACAAAGTTGGACGAGGGCGTCGACAGGACCAGCTTGTCCTTCATCTGCTCGGGCTCCGCACAGCGTGCAATGCCCGGCTCCACGTAGTCCAGCTTGATCAGGTCCGAGAACCACTTCAGGTTGCAGTCGCAGTACAGCGGATTGCTGCCCAGGGCGCTGCAAGGGAGACAGCGGAAGAACTTCCTTTGGTCAGCAGTCGGCAAGGGCGGAAACATTCCACAGAGTACTCACATGTGTGTCAACGACTTGAGATCCTCGAAGGAGCCCTCCGGCAGCATCGAGATGCGATTGCCGTGCAGCGAGAGCACGCGCAGGTTATTGAGGCCAGACAACGCATGCCGCTGCAGACACTGCAGCTTGTTGTACGAGATGATGCTGCAAGCAAAAAAAAAGGGCGAAACGGGAAACGTTTACAAATTGCATTAGCCACACACACACACACAGTGAGAGACAGACACAGAGAGAGAGAGAAAGACACAATTGATGAAGAAATGAAAGTAATTGCAAAACGTTTTCTGTTCGCAATCGGACAGCAACAAAACACCAGCAAGCAGAAATAACGGCTAAACTTTGATTGTGGATAGAGCACACAATGTACCGGCGGCACAGTGGGAGGATGTGGGCCATACACCCGATAAAACTAAAACTTCCTCACGGAAATTTCTGCCCAATTGCATCCCCTATCCAAAACCGAATACCAAGCAAAACTAAACTGAATGTATGGCTAGCTGAGAGTTCCGCTTTCTTGGAAACTACTTCCTGTATTTATATTCCCTGCTCTGCTTGCTGGCTTTCCATTGCGTCCCACTGTGCGGAAGGCCATAGCATCGACGCGACGATGACGCTGACGCCAAAGCAAAAGCCAAAGCCAAAGCGCTGACGACTAATGCTTAAGCACGAGTCACGATTTCGACTTTACGTTTCGGAATGAATTTCGTGCCTGCGCCTTGGCCGGGTCCCTCCCGGACAGCGGACAGCGGACAGAGCACAGGCCCATGCCCAGGCCCAGGCCCAAGACTTGGGTCGACAAACGATGCAATTGGCGCAGAATTGTGTCAAGCCCTCTTGAGCCTTGCCTTCGATTTGTGTTGCTTTTAGTTTGTGCTGCTCTCAGGTACCACTACTATTTTTTGTGTGGCTTTCCGTTGCGGTGCAGGAGCAATTAAAAAGCCATTAGACATGGATGGCCATGGACAGTATCCGTGCCCAGTACCCGTACCCGTACCCAGTACCCGCCCATACTTACAGCGTGGATAGTTTGGTCAGATTGGCGAAGGTGTAATTGGAGAGTATGGTGATCTGGTTGTTGCTGAGATCGCTATAGAGAGGCACAGAGAAAATGCAGAGAATTAGTGTCAGGGTGTGGCCACCTCTCCGCTCTGCTCATTCCCCTGCTCCGAATACTTACAGTCTGGTGAGGGCGCGGAGATGTCGAATGCGCTCGTAGGGGATCTGCTCGATCTCATTGGACTCCAGATAGAGTTCGGATGTCTCGGCGGGAATGCCGCGCGGAATCTCCTTCAGTTGATTGCGCGAGCAGCGGACCACAGTGCCGGTGCAGGTGCACGAGGGCGGACAGTAGCCGTCGCCCAGGCAGCCCTCGCTGTTCTCGCTGCTGCATTTGAATTCGTTGTGTGGCAGATCCTTGATTTGCACATCACGTACCTTCGCTGGGGCCGCACAACGTGCCGCTCCGCCGTTCAGCGACTTTTTACGCAGCCACTCCGCGAACCAGGCCAAATGACAATTGCAATTGAATGGATTCGAGGCGAGGTTCCTACCAAATACACAAAACAAACACAAAAGTAAGTACACAATTCTATTGTTTAGTATTCCAACTATTAAATGATACCCTACTAATCAGATAATCAAATGGATATGACAATTGGAGTGCCTACTTCTGCTAGGCGTACAGAGAATGAAGGCAATTTGTGCATGGGAATGGCTGCAATAATTATCTCATTTAACTCCCAGATTTCGAATCCAATATGCCCTTTTACTCCTTTGACTATTGGGTATGCAAATGCACAATAAATTAATATCGATGTGCAGAAAAATCAGCCCAATTCAATTAGGGCTGTGGGACACTCTTTTGCTTGTAATTTCTGTTGTTCCTGTGGTTCTTTTTCCACTGGACATTGGGGATATTCGGGTTCTTCCACTGGACTGCGTATATAGTATATATTCGATTCCGTAAATCAGAGCCCTTTGTGTGCTCTCATTCGATAAACAAAAATGCCTTTCTCCTATTAATGCCCGTGGCGCATACAGATGTGTTGCAGATGCCCCTCTTTATCTCGGACACTCGGCACAGGCCCTTCAATTATGCGGTGTGGGGCTGGTGGCTGCTAGAGACAGTTTGCTGAGTGGGACAAGCGGCTGGGTGGTGCTCGGGCACATAGGAACAATGGGGCGCAAATTACATTGGCAATTCCAGAGCTACAACCGGAGTCCAGACTAATTCAATAAGCAATTCAGCTTTGTCATGCCATTAGTATTACAATAGAGACAGAAAGTGTGTGAGAGAGAGAGAGGGAGAGAGAGTGCGCGTGTGTGTGTGGGGCTCGTTTCACACAAAAACACCTTCGAAGGTGGGAGGATGGGTGCATGTGGTGCAGAGCACTTAATGAATTTCATTGGTGCTATTTATTAGCTAGTTAAATGAATTTTACAATAATTTACAGAGCAGCCACACACACACACACACACACAAGATACTGTAGCCACACACACACACACACCCAGACACCCACACAGATACTTTTACTGGCAGACGAAGCAGCAGCTCTCTTCATTGAACTCAATTTTAATTAATTAAATCATCGAAGGCAGTCAGCAGGCGGCAGGGTGCTTCATGTGTGTGCCCTTTCTCTCTGGTTCCATCATTCACTTGGGGGTTGATTTCAAGTGAAAAGGGTAGAGGGGGGCAACGAAAGAGGAGCCAGTGGAATGGATCTGTTATCGCAGCAGGCACACACATGGACCCGCCATAAATTGGAGTTCAATTGAATTATATACAATAGTTTGCTGTGCTTTCGATGGCCAGCCCCGAAGTAAAACTGATTTGCAAGCAGCCGAGCAGCCGCCACATCAGACGCAGAGTTCAGCGGGAGAACAATCAAAACCATTAACCCAATTTTGGACAGAGAAAAGGCAATTAATGCTTAAGCTAAATCATTTATCTATTAGAGTGCTCCACGAACAGGCAGGGGCAGGAGCAGGAGGAGGAGCAGCACTCGGCACAGTTCTAATTATGCAAAGGCAGCAGAGGCGGAGGCAGAGGCATCTGGAAGGAGCAGTAATCAGGCAACTTACAGTGACGTCAGTGAGTTGAGATGCTCAAAGGAGCCGGGCATAACGCAGGAGATTTGATTGTCGTACAGATTGCTGCAACGAGAGGGTAAGTGGGGGGGGGAACATAATATAACGTATTGCTCAGGCATTCTCTTTTTGTTCGATGGTGGGGTCTTACAGGGTCTTGAGCTGATGGAGGCCGAGAAACATCTTGTTGGAGATTTCCTTAATCTTGTTCTCGCCCAGCTGCAGGTCCTGGATGTGGGATGCCCCCTCGAAGGCGTTCGGCTCGATGCCCGTCAGCTGGTTGCGCTTCAGCTCCAGCTTCACCAGATGCGGCAGCCGCCCAAAGAGGCCATCGGAATTGATGCGTCCCAGTTCGTTATCGTTGAGCAAACTGCAAAATCGAATAATGTATCAGCTTAACTAGCAGCCAGGGCAGGGAGGGGGGCGCACAGCGGGGCAGTGCAGTGGCATGCAGCAGCCGGAACAGGACTTACAGCTCAGTGGTGTGCAGGGGTATGTCACGTGGTATTTCCTTCAGTCCCCGGCCCGCACAGTCTACGGTGGTGCCCTCGCAGTGGCACATGGCCGGGCAGTCCGAGTCCATTCGACACTCGCCGGACAGCTTCATTCGCAATTCATCCCAGGAGCCTGTGGAATAGTTTCAATGGTGTGGGGTTCATGGGGCTGGCTTAAACGGGCAAGGGGGCAGGTCCTGTGCACAGGACTTTACTTACATTTAAATTTCTCCTCGCGCAGAGATTCAATGCGACGACGATGCATCCGCTTGGGTGACTCGCAGCGTGCTCCACTTGTCTCTATGGGATTTTTGTGCAAATAGTCGGCCAGCCAGCGGAGATTGCAGTCGCAAATGAAAGGATTCTTGGCCAGATGTCTGTACACATATATATGTATGTGTATGTGTATATGTTTTGGTGTGTGAAAATGGAAAGAAAGTAAGCAAAAGAAAGTAGCATTGAGCATTCGACTGAATGGAATGGAACGGCGTTCTGCAGGGATCCACAGAGAAAGATGTTGCAAGGGGTAACAGAAGGCGGCGGCTTGAGACGTCTTAAAAGTGCACCAGCCTTGTGGCTACGACATTTCCGTTGTTGTTCCACTTCCCAGCTCCCACACACACACACCCCCCAGCACCCTACCCCGTTTTTTCCATTCCGTGTTTTTGTTGTTTTGAAACTATTTAAAAGCAATTCCCGACAGGGTTGCCAACTGCTCGGTATATTGCAGTCTTCTAAGTGCATTTTCCTCCCTTTTATTTCCCAGCCAAACAGAGGCAGATTCTTTTCACAAAGGAGCATTGATAGGTTTCCTATTGATCAACTGTTTCATACCCTGTAGATTGAGGATCTCATGGCTGCTGAATCTCAAATCAAACTGAATTAATTTTGGTTTCAAAATATCTCCTGCCTCATTTGCGTGCTACTTGGATCGTAAGCAGCTTAAAGTGATATTCCATTTAAAGATCTGATCGGTTAATGGGCTAACAAAAGCTGACAGGAGAGCTGACAACCCTGGAAAAAGGCTTAACCCACTCAAGCATACAAATCCTGGTCCCGGCGCGCACTTAGAGTCGCATCCTCTGGAGCCGCGTACATTTATCGATGCCAAAACAGAATTCTTCTCAGCGTTTTCTCCTCTTCGTCGTCGTCTTTTGTTCGCTGTAAAGGCTGGCCCAAAGGCTTCACGGTTCACCGAGGGGAGTCCCGGAGAGCAGAGGAAGCTGCTTGGAAGCTGCAGCTTGTTTGCCGCTAAACAAATGTCAACGCGCAGACGAGGCAACGATGAGGCAGCGACGAGACGAGGGCCAAGTCAAAGGCAACTACTAAATGCAC
Source organism: Drosophila ambigua (assembly GCA_018150905.1). Lineage (NCBI taxonomy): Eukaryota > Metazoa > Arthropoda > Insecta > Diptera > Drosophilidae > Drosophila > Drosophila ambigua. The sequence continues at coordinate 6,375,136 of JAECWS010000001.1, read as the reverse complement.
TTCAGAGGTTTAACACCAAAGTGCCTGCTGCTCCATTCAAGATGGGCCATGGCATGCACGAAGGCATGGGCATGTTTAAGCTTTCAGTATGCTTTTGGGGGAGGCATTCCCCATTCCATTCAAGTGGTGGGAGCAGCAGGAGCAGGAGCAGGAGACTCGTTCCATGTACTTACACCGTTTTGATGCTCTTCATGGCGTCGAATGTGCCATTAGCCAGCGACTGTATGTTGTTGTCGTACAGGGAGAGCAGGCTGAGGCTGTGGAGGTCGCGGAAGGCGTCCTTGCGTATGCACGAGATCTCGTTGGCGTTCAGCAGCAGCAGCTGCAGCGAGCCGAGTCCTTTGAAAACGCCCGAGGGTAAGTCCTTTATTTTATTGCCGTACAGCACGCTGTTTGGGGCGCATGAGGAGAAGCAGCATTCAAGCCATAGGTGGGGCAGTAGCAGCAGCAGCAGCAAACATGAAAAGAAACACAAATAAAACACACGACAAATGTTGAAAAAGAATGTGCAAGAAATCACAAAAATACTGGGCTGGCAAGACAAAGTGGTTAAGGCTGTTGTTGCCGTCATTCTTCTCTGCTTGCGTCTCCCTTTTTTTTCGTGTGGATGTTGGATGTGGTTGCCATTGCGGGCGGCAACTGGTTTTGGCTGAACCGACTAGTGATGGGCGTGGGAGGCGTGACACGTGGGTAAACAGAACCCTGAATGAAGCTGGGAGCCAAGACAATTCCTCAGAGAAATTGCATACTCCAATTGGAGTACGTGAAGGGATATTTAAGGGTACAAATTCCAAGCTCAAGTTCGGCCAAGAACAAGGAATGTCCTCCAATTAGGCTCGTGTCACGCACTCCCCTCTATGCGGGAGCAGAAGCAAAGGCTGGCCAGGACAGGCCAGGGCAGGGGGAGAGCTGTTAGCCAGGTAAGCTGATGCCTTGCGGGCAGCTCTTAGCGTGGGCCCGATTAGCTCGCTTCTGGCCAGGCCCAGGGCCCCGCCTGTCACACACCACACACAGTGCCTCTTCAGTGCCATTTTGAGTTCAGTTTAGCCTCAGGTGAGTGCACATTTTGTTGTGTGTGATGGCTACTTGTTGCACACATCACACCAGACCAGCCGAGACCAGACTGGCCGAGACCACAGCGCACCTGAAACACGAAACCTGAAACGCATACCGTACCCAGTTGCCTGGGCTGGCATTATCCGTACTTACAGTGTGGTTAACTGCTTTAGGCCGCTGAGTGCATCATGGGCTATCCTCGAGATGTTGTTGTTGGACAAATCGATGCGTCGCAGGCGTCGAAAGCTGGAGAACGATTTCGGTGGCAGTTCCGTAATGAAGTTCTGCTCGAGGCGTCTGCAAGTGGAGAGCAAACAGAGATTTGCATGCAAAAGATTGAAGAGAGTTTCGAGAGATTCGGATTCCGATTCCGAGAGCTCGGTTCGGCACTTACAGTTCCGTGGTGTCGTCCGGTAGCGTGACGGGCACACTGGTCAGGCTCTTCTCACGGCAATCAACGATACCATCCGCACAGCGGCATGGGTGTGGACAGCTGTTCTCCACTCCGCATTCCATCGGGGCGTGCTCCGTCAGACCTGATGGATGTAGAGGAAGAAAAAAAAGCAAAAAATGAGATTTACTTATTTTGCACATTTAATTTGAACTTCAAGTCGGCAGAGGAGATGGAGTCTGGAGTCAGCCGCCGCGCAACGAGGCATCCGATTTGATCGCTCCTTCTGCCTCTCCGTCTCCCTCTTCCCCTCCGTAATTATCAATGCTACTGCACAGCACGCTATGTACTCGTAGCCGCCGTAGAAGAGGGGCTGTGGATTTGGATTAATGGATGTGGCTGGTGCAGCAAGGGTGGTTGCAAGGGGGCAAGGCGGAGGTGCCACTATGGCCAGCCGCTGGTCATAAATGTTTACCCACATAATTCCATAGCATTTCCAACAAAACGAAAGTCAAACAAGGAACGAAATCAAGTCATGCGACGGTGGCAGGTGGAATCTGTGATGCTCTTTCCTGAACGAGTCTCGCAGGAGACAATCGCAATGGAACGATATCCTTTAAGTATCTACAAATTTGCTTTTAATTGCTGGCTAGCTCTTCTCGGAATGTTACCCAATCTTAAGACGTTCCATCAGTCCCTCTAATAATGATGGCATAAGTAGTATCCCATGACACGGGTCAGCAGCATCTGCATCTGCATATCCATATCCATATCATGTCCCCGCATTGGTATATCGATTTCACAGGCTGCCCAAAAAGAGCAACCACCAATAACCTAACCATGCGATTCGACAGAAAGGAGATTGAGGAAAGAAAACTCGTTTCGTTTGGTATTCGGTATGGTGATGGGGACGAGGGATGGGGCACATTTTCCGCTTCATTGAGCGCTTGGTACGCTCTGTGCCTCGATTGTGGCCAATTTCCCATTCACTTGGCTCAGCGCCTTGGCTTGGCTTGGCTTGGCACTTGGCCCGCAGCCGCAGTTGCAGCCTCAGCTTCAGCCTCGGTTCGAGCATCTGCATCTCAGCATCTTTCGGTTAAGAAAAAGAAGCCAAAAACACATGCACAAGATGATTTCAGCGGCGTTAAACGTTTTGGCAAACACACGACGTCGAGTCGATGAGCGCTGAGCCAGAGAGACGCTGCGATGCGATGCGATGCGATGAAGCCACCAAAACCACCAAGTGATTCTGGTTATACTCTATCCAGAGCGGGGTTGTACGAATTGGCCACATAAGAGATAGATTTGCTTGCCAAATATTTTCCTGGTTTTTGGAATATTTATCAGAAAAAAACATTGAAATTCCAGCAGTCAAATCTCAGCTATTTCTGATAAGTTCCATTAATTTGGGACCCACTTTTATGCTCTGGCTCACAAGGATAATGTGTTTTGCAGAGTATTTAAAGCTTCGATCTACAGAAAGTAAATCAACAGCCTCTCGTATTGCTGTTATTACTGCCCCCGTCCCTGCTGTTGCTGCTGCCCCTGCTGCTGCTGCTGCTGCTGGTTGTGGGCGTTTGAAGCGGGGGTGTGCCCATATGACTGCTTATGATTTATAATGCTTTGTGTTTACCATCGTTCGATGGCTGCTTTGGCATATAAAACTAATTAATTTGGCGTACACATCCACATGGAGGGGCATGGAAACGGGGCCGAACGTAGCTGAAATGTGTTTGTCTATTTTTGGTAGCGCCTTTTGGGAGCGCAGAGCGCAGAGTGCAGTGGATGGCAACAACATGTTGCACACACACACACACACATACACCATCCATACCACTCGTATAACATACCTGAACATTTGAACTCCTGGTCGTGCAGGTCCGCCACGTTTTGGCCCTTCAGCTGCGAGGGGGACTGGCATCGGGTGTAGGGGGCCAGCCGTGGGGCGCTGCGTAGGTAGCGCGACAGCCAGGACAAATGGCAATCGCAGGCAAACGGATTGTCCGACAGTCGTAGCGCCCTCAATCTGCCCAGTCCGCCGAAGGCATTATGAGGCAGGGCGGTCAAATTGTTGTTGTTCAGCGTGCTGAAACAGAGGATACAACAAATACATATAAACACATACAATGCACATATAAACGAGACAGACGGAAAGATAGTTGGTTAAAAAGAAGAGAAAAGATGCAGTTGACTTTATCAGCTGGGCCGCATCTTTTTGGCTGGCTAGTTATGTTTTCTCTTTCAGGCATGGCATGGGATGGGCCCGACACAGAGATCGAATGCTGATCGAAATTTAATTAAAAATTTACCATCCGTTGCCCCGTTCGGGTTTACTCTTCGATTGAAGGCAGAGCTGGGCAGTAAGTGTATTGTTCTATTCCACTGTTCCAAAATGCCTCCATCCTTAACTGTTCCTTTTAGCTTTTTTCTATTTGAAATGTTTCAATTAAATAATTTCTAGATTCATTTAGTTCTCTACAGCTAATAGCAATTAAGAATTCCTTTACCAAATATTTAAAATGTTAGCGTTTGGATTACTCAAATTTATTTTTGCCCAAAATGTTTCATCTCGTTTTATTTCATCATTGATTCAATTTGCATTCTTTCACTCTAAATAAATCGATATATAATGTTGGGTGTTTCGTGTTTCCACTGTTTCCCCTTCGAATACGTTTGATGTATGGCCACCATTTAGGGGGTTCGATTAGTTATCTCTTGCCGCAAAAGCTAAGCCATTTATTATGTAATTTGGGCAGCCCAACATTAACCGATTGATTTTTAATTCACTGACTAATTCCCAAATTGATTGATTAACAAAGGGCACTAATTCATTGATTAATTACTGCGCTCACTGAGATTCATTGATGGATTTGCCATCCAAGCTTTAGCTTATAGCAAATACTCACAGTATTTCCAGCTCCACGAGACCCTTGAAGGCATGCTCGTCCAGACAGGTGATCTGATTGTTGTCCAGCTGGAGGCTGCGCAGCGACTGGGCGCCCTTGAAGACACGCCTGCCCACCGTCGCGATGACATTGTGCGAGATGTCCCTGGGGGGGATTGGGGATGGGAACATGAATGTTAGTATCGTTCTATCCATGGTGCACATCGTTGCAGATGGCTACAAGTATTCGACTACTATCGGCTACTTTGATTCGATTTAACGAGTACTTACAATCGCAAAAGATTCGCTGAACTTGTCACAAAGTTTTCAGGAATTGCCTTTAGTCGATTGTTGTTTAGGCGTCTGATTGATTTTTTATTTGATTTGATTTGATTTGATTAGAGTGTTGTTTGTTTTGTTGTTGTTGTTGTTGGGGTTTTTGGTGTTTTGATTTTTGTTTTCGATTTGGTTTTGGTGTTTGGAGACGAGCATATTAGGCACGCAAAACGAAACGGTAACGAAAGTAGAGAGTAGTCAAAAAACGGCAGAGATATGCAATAAAATAAAACAGAGAACGAATACGGGAATCAGATACACAAAATATTAACAAATTCGAAACGAAATCTCGCATCAAGCTAGCTAGAACTACTGTATGTAGTAGATCATCTAAATACGAATTGCACTCGTGTTAGGATCCAATAAAAAGAGCTTCAAAAGATGGGTTAGTATTAAATTTGTTCAACAAATTCTTCATGCAGCTACTAGCATCAGGAGAAAACGAAGGTGAAGTTATAGATATGATGCCGCCATGTACTCACAGTCGCTCCAAAGAGACCAAATCTTGGAAGGAATTCCTCTCAATCGTATGGATTTGATTGTCAGTCAGTTGCCTGATGGATATAGAAAAATTAAGAGGAATATGTTAATCTCATAATTCATTTAAAGCTTAGAGAATGATTTCGAGTTGCGGCGAAATCTTTTTCCATGTGCATAAGTTGGGCTACTGCCTTTAATAGATGGCTGAACATCGTTCTATTGCGAAACTACGATTTTCAGCTCATCTGACATTTTCACAGATTTTTGTAGAATTTCTTTCGTTACCGACAGAATTAATCGTGAATCTTGCAATTGATTGGGCTCGTCTATGTGCATCCATCTTGCAGATGGCATTGCCCCTATCATTCCCACATTCCTTGACACTAATGCTGCCACTTTATAAAGCACTCCTTTGGCGCATACTCACAGCATTCGGAGCTTGGTCAGCCGCTGGAAATCCGTCTCGTATATCACGGTCAAATTGTTGCCCTGCAAATCGCTGCAAATATAGATAAAGAAATTACGATTAAAGGAATGGCATTAATTATGTTGCAAGTTTTATGTATGTATGTGTGTATGTATGTGTGTAGGATGTAACCCAAGGAGCTCCCGTACCCATACACACTCGTTCACATTCAAGGCAGAGCGATAATTTTTTTTAATTGCTTGTAAGACAAGAGGAAAAACAAGAATCTGAGATATGGCAAGCAGAGTGCAGTGGCTGGGATGGGATGGCTCCAGCTGCCCCCAATGAGTGAAAGAGTGAAAGATTTCGAGCTGCCTGTTGTGGCTGATAAGGAAAATATGATATTTAATCATTGAACATGGAACCCCCCGCCAGATGATCGCAAAGAAGGAAGAACTTGGAACTCGTTTCTGGTGCCGCAGACAGGCAGACAGACAAACAGACAGACAGACGGGACAGAAAGAGAAACAGAGGTAAAATTTGTTACCTGTAGATGTCATAACAATGAAATGCAGCCAAAAGAGATACAAAAGAGCAGCCCCGGACAGTGTGCAGTCTCTGAACGATCTTAACCGAAGTCCCAACTGAACCGAACCGAACCGTGTGCACATGCGCAGACCCAGGCACCCTCCCCAGCCCACCCCACCCCTACAGACAACAACGATTACAACAACTACAGAGGTCTGGTCCGTCGTCGCTCAGCTGCTTATTTTGAGCAAGGTTCGAGACCGAGACCCGCGCGACCAACTCCAACAGGTAGTAAGACCTTCAGCGACCCGAAACGTAAAGTATTTTTTGTTCAGGCTTAAGCCTTAATGAATCCCGCATCAAGTTGCCAGCCAGCACCGCGCACACCAGCCGGAAATCTACACTGAGAAAATTATGCTACTTCTCGAGAAATATGATCGATTTTAAGTCAAAAAGGAACGACTTATAGAGGGCTTAAGGGCCTGGGAACTTATGTTTATTGAGAGCCATTGTTGTTGCAGAATTTCGAATTTATTATAGGAACTTTGTGACGGTTACTGAAGAGTTTACAATCGGAAACTAGAATGGCTTGCGAAAACCCTTCCTGTTCGCCGATTTATGTCCTCAAGGATAGACCTATCAATTTTTTCGCCAGTGTAGACGAAGTCTCCGAGAAAGAGGCACAGCCCGTATTCTCTTGCGCTCTGCTCTCTCGCACACAGCCACACACATTTTAATGAGCTTAATATCTCGCCACATCTGTGGGCATCATCTCCTCTCGCTTAGATCCAACAGATTACACCATACACCAAGACCATATCCAAACAGCAACAGCAACAAACAATGCGGTGCGATTTTCGATCGGTTTTGCTTTTGTTGTAAAAGTGAAAAAAACAAAACTAAACAGAAACAAAAAACAAAAAACAAAAGCTTTGCCCCATTCAATCTCCGTCTCATCTCCTCTCACTTTGTCTTTATCTTTTGCCTAATTGCTGAACATTTTTCAAATGCTTCTGGCACTGGGTGCTGGTTGTGGCTTTGCTTTTTTTCCGTGTAATTTGTTTAAATCATTTTTGGTTGGCTTGTGCATAATTTTTGCCGTTTTTCTCTGGCTTATAATTAAGCATTTAGATATTTAGCTTCATTAAATCCTATGTGGAGTCGGTGGCTCCGATACGAAAGCTTTTGGTGTGTGTTTTCTGTTTCTGTTGTTGGCTTTGGATTTTGTTGGTTTTTGCTGCCAGCCGCCTGACGCCCAAGCGCTGCCCCAGCCAGCCCAGGCCAGGCCAATCTTCCTTCCCAATTAGGTGCCATCTTGGTTTTGCTCTTTTGTGGCTCTCTTTGATGTGTGCCCAGAGCAAGAGGAGCAGCACCATCAGCAGCAGCTCAAAGAATAACCAGAAAGAATGAATATCTTTGGATACCCTTTCAGAATCATGTGCCCTATGGCAGCAGGATACATATGAAAATGGAAACATGTGATGTTCGGTTGGAGCATCTTCAGCAACACTTGATGTACCACACAGCAGATTCCCACTTGTCTGCAACTCTTCCTTCTCTGCTGTAACAAAATTCTGATATAACCAGCAATGCCCAACTGCAATCAGGGTATAGCAGGCCAAAGCAATGGGAAGCAGCTGCTGCTATAAATTAGTCGTTCCCAGGTGTGAAAGGGAGAGACGAGACCCCGTAGGACCCTTTCCCCCTCACAGTCCCTCTCCCGAGCATTAGATATGCAAAAATGCTGTCGTGTCAATCGAGTAAACTGTGTGGGTGACAGCCAAAGGGACGGGGATAGGTACAGGAACAGGGACGGAGATGCCTGTCAGAGCTTAGATCTGCACACCTCCTGTCCTCTCTCCCTCACTCGTTGGTCTTCAGTCTAGTTCCGTTTTCTGTGTAATTAAATGCCAATGACTTGTCCATAGGTGAGGCAAGGGCCGAGGGGTGCTGGAATTTGCCAGAGCCCCAGTTTGCATTTTCCATTGTTTTTTTTCTCATTCTAGCCCCTGTCTGTCTCTGTGTATCGACAGGCCAATAGTTGTTCAATATTTGTGCTATGTGTGTGTGTGTGTGTGCTCTGGTTCTGTCCGGCATTAGGGTGCCTCAAGCTGCAGTCATTGAATATTCCAAAAGGAATTATTCGAAATTAAGTGCATTTTAAATTACATTAAATTAGCTTCGAGTAGAGGCTTTTGTTAGTGCTGCTGCACTTCAGTTCAAAGTGAAATATATAACATAATCTGACTGAAATAATTCTGAATAAATTCCCTATCGAATTTCACTCACTTTACTTATGGGTTTCCCTCTGACAGCTTTCAATGGAATCGCCCTGTCCACCGACCATTATTTATAATCTGTTGAAATCATAATGCCCTCCATCCAGCACTCCATCATTTGCTCACCTTTTGGCTCCTCTTTTCGCTTGCCCTCTCCTTCTTTGTAGCTTTTCTCTAAGCTCTTCTCACGTCTCCTGCCTGACACATTCTTTGCACTCTGACACACAAGGCTGCCCGCTCCTGCACTCTCCCCGCGAATGTCACTCAAAATGTGACATCTTTCTCTCGCAAAAACAGATGAAGCCTGAAGCACCCTGTGCGCTGGGCACTAGCCCATTCCCATTCCATTCCATTCCGATTCCCATTCCCCGTGCTTTGGGGTCTCGGAGTATTGCTATTTTAAAATGCAAATATGTCGTGCATGTTGATATGTTTTCTGTTTCTGTTCGTTTATTTCTGTGTGGCAGCATTAAAAAATAAAAGGCTACATAACAAATAAATACCAAATGTGTCCCTGAGCGCCGCTCGAGAGCGATTCAACGATGGCTGCCACTGCCGCTGCCTGTTTGACTGCTTATAACTGAACTGGGCTATAATGCTACGGCTGTGGCTACGGCTGATACGAGTATCTGTTATTAATTTATGTAGAAAAACTGCAGCCACGACAACAGCAGCATGGCTTTTGAGGTCGTTTTGGAGCCCCAAGAGGGGAGGGACAGCAACAGCAACAGCAGCAGAGGTTGAAAGGCATTCTGCATACACTTGCTAATTGCCGGCGCGTTAATTTATGTGGCGACTGCGAGCAATGGACAGGGAGACCGAGACGCAGAGATGTACGACTGGCTCGAGCGATTGGCTTAATGCATTTGAGTCGACGCGGCATGCAACAATTATGGTTTGGTCGCAGTGGCGGTGCCCCTGATGCGCTTATGGGGACTCCTTCGGCGACAATTAATAAACTTAATGGCAATTTAATGTAAGAGCAACTCACAGGGAGAGGCAGCAGAGGAGAGCAGTCTCTAGAGGGAGATAGAGACAGTGACAGTGACAGAGACACGAATATAATTCTGATTTCAAAAAGTGTGCGGGCGCTTGGACCTTAAAATTGGGTGGGGAGGGGAATGGCACTTGGCATCGGACCTTTTCCGTTCGTTTGATTTCTCGTTATCGACACGACGACATGGTCATGGCTTTGTTTGTCCCCTGACCCCTCTCACTCTCTCCATCTCTGTCCCAGCTCCTGTTTATGTTGTTGTTGTTTGACTATGTTGATTTTTAAATAAATACAAAACGGAACTCAGAACCAGACCAATCCCGGCCGGAACCCCGAACAATCAGACCATCATCAGTGGTCGTGTGCGTGCGTCTGGTCTGGCCGCCGCCGGGGCTTTATTATTTTAATAGAGTGTGCATAATATTTGAACAATTGGCCCGGCAAGGGTATTCAGCATTCGCAGCATTCACAGCAGCATTTGGCATTTGTCACGCCGCATTGGTCGGGTCGGGTCGGGACGTCTAGTCTAGCCTGGCCTGGCCTAGCCCCAGCCCCAGCCCAAAAGGAAGTCTTTGAACAGATTTGAAAGGTATTGATATTGATTGGGGATTGTGCCTGGCCTGAGCGGAAATCTTTGTTTTCCTCTCCAGGGAGAAGGCGAAATGTGTTTCTGATTGTTCTCTGGGCATTCCCAATGATTGTGTGGATGGAAAATGTGAATTTTTCATTGAATTTGTGGCAAGAATATTTGAAAATGAATCACAATGAAATTTGCACAAATATTTGGATAGGTCTGCGCACAGAAATCTTTTTGATGGAAACTTCTCTGCTCTGCACATATTTTTGCGCATAAATATTTGTCTAATATCTTTCATATCTTCTTTAACCACTGAGGGGAGAGGATATATTGGAAATTTATTGATTAGGTTGTACTTACAGTCGTTCCACATCTGCTGAGATCTTCCTGGGGATCTGGGTGAGACCACGGTGTGAACAGTCGACGGTTAGTCCGCTGCAGGAGCAGACCCGCGGACAGCGGGCCTCCGTAATGACGCCGACACCGCCCCCGGGTATGTGAATGCCCACAGAGCCCAGGCCCCCGCTGGCGACGCTGGCACTGCCATAGCCGCCCATGGCATATGGCTCGGCGCCGACTGGCCGGATGGCATCATGGTGCAGCACCGACAGCAGCACGAGCATGAGCAGATGCAGCATCCGGAATGGTGAGGGGGCGGGTGGTGTTGCTGATGGCAGCCTCGTCGTCGTCCTGGACGGCGGTGCCATTGTGGCACATTTAAGAAGCAGCGTGCAGCTTTTGTTCCTAATTGAAAGCGCCGTCGGATGCGTGGGCGGACGCCACTTTGTCAACACCAATCACGCAATCGGATTGGGTAAATATTTGCCCGGAAACGGAACGAAAGGATTGATGGGGGCACACGGCACAGGCCACTTCACTCTCACTCGCGCTTCACTGTATTATAGTATCACTGTATTCCTCCCTTTGGATATTTGGGGGCGGAGGCGGATTACCCACTCGCGCGCACTCCCCGGCGAGCTCACTTATTTTTCTCGTGCGTTTACGTGCAGCCGTCCCGAACGCGCTTCTTGACCGAAATGAAAGCAGACGACGATGTGATGGGCTGCAAAAACATCAACAGAACGCAGCGAGCGACGAGCGACGAGCGGCGAGTAACGAGTGTCAGGGCAGGCAGGGCTACTCTCTTTCCTTTGCTTTCCGCTCGGGAATGTAGGTAGATTCTTGGCTCTGTAGATCTTCCCCTCTCTCGTTTAGGTAGCAGCAGGAAATGCACTGTTCCTTTCGCTTTTGTGTATCTGCAGCTATCTTGTATCGTTCAGATGCACTTGGCTGTCAGCAGTTGGACTGTTGCCTCGGCAGCAACTTCATCATCATCAGCGGCATCAGAGGCGGCATCATCATCGTCTCCGACAGCGGCAGCGGAGACCTGCTGCTGGGCGCATCTGCAATGGACGAACAAACAAATTCACAGGGGAAAATGAGAAAATGTGTCGGTGGAAAATCATGAAAAATTATCTATAAATTCGGCAAGCCATCGCTTGGCATCGCACAGACAGGAAATTGCCACCGAGTATATATTTATTTCACTTAAATTCGTTATATACGAAATCAAGTGGCCGGAAATTTATTTCTCAACTGTCACACTCCAAAAGATCCAATGATATATTGCCTAACCATCAAATTAGTGGAAGGGCACTGCCCCGCCCCCACTGCTTTGTGACCCCTGCACACTGCAACCCTTGGAACAGACAAACACACCTGTCGGAGGGAGGACACCGCTAGCCAGCGGTGGCAATCAGCTCAAGGGAACCTACCATTATCTGATGCTTAGATAACATGTGTTTTCAGGCTTCTTCTCTTTTTTTTATAATCGCTAATTGCAGAGTGGTTTTTCCTTAAGGATGTTGAAAAATAAAGGAGCTACACGGAGAGCTACTGCTCTCATGAGTACATACGGATATTATTATACATACTAAAAATGGTTGAAAACCCTGAGCTATGCCCACAAATGCCATTCCTAATCTACCAGAATCAGAACCAGCACCAGAGCCGCAGGCAATCCGTAATCTGCATTGCTGTGAGCTACGAGGAGTGTCTCTTAATTACTCCGATCTACAAATCTACTTGAGATTGTCTTCCGCTTCCTCCTGCTGAGTCTTGGCTCACAGCACACACAAATCATTTTTAAGAGCACTTTGGCCCAATTAAATCTAGTGATTCTAATGATTCTTTTACCCTGCATCGGCATCGGCATCTGCATCTCTTTCTCTGCTCCCCCTTCCTTTGCTGACCCTCTCAAGTGCCAGTCTTCATTTGCCGTAGAATAATTCGATCTATATTTGGCTCTGCGGTGGTCTCGTCTCTCTCTCTCTCATCCCTCTCCACAACTCTCTCCGCACTGTCATGTGTTCTTAATTTGCAAATTGACATGTTAAATACATTCTCTCCCTCTCTCTCTCTGTCTCTCTCTGTGACACTCTCTTTGCTGCTGGGCGGTCTGGTTCCGTCTCTTTCTGGCTGTATTCCCAAATTAATTGTTTAAATTAACATTTGGATAACTGACAGACGCGATTGATGCTGATTTCTGATTTCTGATTCTCAATCCAATTTCCGAGCATGGAATTTTCGGTTATTGGATAACTGGAGCAATCATCAGTCCGGTCTCCCTCCACCCTCCACCTCTCTCTTTCTCTTAATCGACAATCAAGAGAAAACTCAATTGAATGTCAAATGTAATTTGAACAAGCTCCCAGTCCCCCCCAGATATAACATACGATAAAAAAAAAATATGTACAGACACGCACACGCACACGGAAACGCAAACGCAAACGCACATAATGCATATCATATCCATGGAACCTATCAAAAGCATGCACGAAAACTCGTACGTATGAATATGCTGGAGAAGGGCCTTTAATCAAAAATTTATCAGCCACCCCCTGCCCACTCTCCACTCTGCACTCTCCCACTCTCCACTCTTGCTCTTTCTCCCACTGAAAGCGCTTTTCCAGAGGCAGAAAATATTTTGTCGAACAGCAAAGGCATGCCATGCCATTGCCTTTCCCATCACGGAAATGTGTGTGCGGGTGCGGGTGTGGGGTAGGGGTGGGGGTGGGAGGTGCTATGATGGTGCTCAAAAGATGTAATCACTGCATTGTCACCCTGGATGGATAGTGGGGAGACGGGAGACGGGAGACTTGCCTTGCCTTGAGGGAATCTCAGCCTCTGAAGCCTGGTCCTCGTCCTGGGCTCGCTCTCGCTCTGTCGCTGTCTCTTATGAAACATAAATCAGTGAAATTCTATACATGCCACTGATTGTCTACTCTTTTGCTTGGCTGACTCTTCTGCCTCCCCCTGCGGCCAATCCTGAACCGGAGAACCCAAGAACCGGAGAGCCCGAGAACCCGAGAACCGAACCGAACCCCTTCAAGCCAACAAATTCCATGGCAAATTCAATGCATGCCAATAACTCGTTCTTCTCTTGGCCTCAAAGAAGTACACAAAGAAGAGGCTAAGCACAAAATGGATGGGGAACTGACTGGAACTAGTCGTACAATTTGGATTCAATTTTTTGCAGGGTATTTAGCCGTTGTTGGGAAAATGAAAATCATAAATGAAATTTTTAATTAAAAGTGCAAAATAATCCCAAAAGTTCATTAGGAATTCAATTTGGATTTACTTTGGCTGGATTATTTGTAGCTCTTTGGTTTAAGTGCATTGTCATAACAAAATACAAATTTTTGATGGATTTTTCCTAAGAGGAGGCCAAAGGTTGCAGTGCCCTGGTCCTGCTTTGATACGAAAACATTTAAATTGGTAAATGAATTAATTTCTAAACATATTTGACGTATGGAGCGGTTCTATCGACTGGATAATCCACGAGAAGTATTTTATGGCAATGGATTTTGTTCGTAATGCAATACTACGAGTATTCCGTGTTATTTTATAGTCTTTGCCATAACTTAGGAGCACAGCAAACACAGATGAAACCAGACCTAATGCAATCCTTATACCAACAAAACGGACAGACGCCCACACAAACAGAGAGCCACATGGATGGACCTTCCCCCATGCCATTCCGGGCTGCCATTTGGTCTGACATTAAGAGATAGCACGCGAAATATAAAAGTGAAAGAGTGAGACATTTGGACAAACAAAAAGAAGAGTAGAAGAAGTGGAAGAAGAGTACGAACGAGTAGCGTGGTGGGCGGGGACTGGACGGAATGTCATCTGCTTCTTAATGACGCGACCTCAAACCGTGGTTTGTGAGTGGCCCTAGATTTATGTTATCTCTATCTCTCACTCGGGCCTCGAGCGCCTGGAGCGGGGGCTCCGACTCTCTTGTGGATTTTCCAATAAATTACGCTTAAGTATGCGTAGGACCCTCAAGTGATTTGTTTTTTAGAGGCTTACATGAGCAGCGCAGCACGGAGTGCGAATCTCTTGGGGGTGTAGCGGTACGTAACCGGACTTCTGCCTGTCTGTCGCGCTCTCGTCCACGCTCGCCATGTCACGGTGTGTGTTTGCTCATTGCCTATGACATGTGTCAAAATGACTCTCTCTCTCTCTCTTTGTCTGACAGATAAGCCATATACAGTTATCAAAGTTCGTTGCGGTACGGGTGGGGGAGTAGCAGAGAGGATTAGGCCTGAAGACAAGTCAAACATGCCAACTTGGCGTAAATTTTGAGCCTTAATCAATGAACCAAGGCAAAAGACAGCAGCAGCAGCAAAAACAAAACAAATAAGAAAATAGCAGAAAGAAAACAGTTGACAAAGCAGAAAAACAGAAAACAGGAAAAACAAAGTGCAAACAATCAATATCAGATGGGAATTGAGATGGGAACATTCTCCATACTCCACTCCCCGCCTCCCACAGTTACCATTCCAAAAACTATTCGAGATGTTCCCCCAAAAGAATAAGAAAAATAAGAAAAATAATAGAAAACAAAACAGGTTCCAATCAGCTTTTATTTATAGATATTCGTACTATGAACAGACACCCTCAGAGAACCTCAATTAGTGGCTCAAGTATGCCACAATTATGGATCTATAAAATGTGTGGGGCATGGCTGGGAGAACTGATATAAAACAGAAACTATAATTACAGAGATCTTCCAAGATGATTTCCCATAAAGGAGGGGGAGTCAAAGATATCATTTACAGACTGACTGCAGCAGGAAATAACTGTCAAAATAGATAATTGTTTTAAGATCCGATGATGATGATGGTTCGCTTTGGAATTGCTGGAATTTTATATTTATTATAAATCAAGAAAGCGTCTTGCCGCATTTCCTTCTCAACGACGGTTGCATTCGTGCTCTGGCATTTCCTGAGCTTCTTTCTTTCTGTTTCCCCCTGCGAAGCATGTGGAAGGGGAAGTAAAGGGGCAATCGAAAGAGTAAGCCCCGAGAAGCGTGGTCAATTCTCAATGAAATGTATTACGGAATAATAATACAGAAAATAAATAAAAGGGGAGAGACCATGGTCTGGACTCCGCTTCGATGGATGCTGCCGAGCTGGTTGTCCGAGCCGGAAGTGTCGCATACTTTTACGGATACACCGGCTTAATTATGCGCATAAAATGTAAGAACATCGGCCAGAAGAGCGCAGTGAGTGGAGGGGGAGCAGCAGAAGGAGCATTTGCTGGGCATGAAATGACAAAACACAAACATTAATTGCTCCACATTCACATGGCAGCGGAGGAGGAACAAATGAATGGAAAGAGAGGGGAAGATGAATGTACATGTGCAGGGGGCACGGGGGACGGGCCCAACGTCTGCCGTTGTCCCACAGGAGTTGAAATGAAAAGAAAGTACCCACAACAGTACAACAGCATTTACACTTGGAGAAAATACAAATAAAAGAAGCGAATTTTATTGGTCTTTCATTGAAGGCGAGCACCGAAGATCCAAAGCTGGACAAAGCGAAGCTTTCGTTCACGCTTTAAGACAATTTCCTCTTGCAAATTCATTTTGATCCTCCTGATTTATAGCGATCATCTGCTGCTGCTTTTTCCATCGTCTTGCTCTGGTTCAGGCCCAAGTCAAGGTCAGCCACATACTCGACTCTCTCCCCCAGCCACTCTCTGAATCTTAGTCTCTAGCTTTCTCTCTCTGCTCAAGAGAGCGTAAGTTCCTGCTGGTCTTTGCTTGTTGTTGCTTTCCCTTCTTGACTTCTGCAGATGCACATGCCATGCCTTGGCTTTTCTGTGAGTGTAATCAGAGCGACTTCCATTCAGAGAGCGGCGGCTTATAATTTATTAATCTATGCATAGAGACCCAACAAATACTCGGTGCTCTTAATTCCCGCTACCATTCCGCCTCGGCTTTCCCCACACTCTCAACACTCTCCACCCGAATGGTGGAAGGTGTCGTCAGGCAGTTCGTCCGCCTGCCTGTCTGTCCGCCTGCCTGTCTGTTAGGCAGTCAGAGAGTGCTCTGACGAGCGGTGGAGGGGTGCGGAGTGGATGGAGTTCGTATGGAGGTGCGGGACAGGCCACTACATGTCACTTTAATCTCTTAGAAGTGTCACTTTTGCAGCTCTCCAAGTGTTGTTTGGGTTTTGTTTGGTCTGCTGCTGCTGTTGGCTGTGGATGTGGATGATGTCTATGTGGATGCTTGTGAAGGGGGTTCCCACTGCAGGGTGCAGGGTGCAGTGCGTGGCGTGTGGAGTATGCGGGGGCGTGGCAAACAATGTGCTGTTATAGTTGAATTTGAATTTTCATTTTGATAAGCAACAAAAAGGCATAATAACACATCCAATTGCATACTCGCATATGGGAGTCGGATGGAGACGGTTTCCTCCGAATGGTCCAAGGCAAACCTTATGGTAATGAAGTGTGGCAGCTGTTTTTGAGTGGAATTTGAATAATACCCGAGACCCGGGCCGACCCTCCTCTGATTTACATTTGATGCAGAGATGCAGAGAGATGGCAGGCCCAGGGAGACTCACTTGAACAATCAAATTCAATTTGTGGCTCGCATTCACATTCATTTTCATTTTCAGATTCAGATTCGTTTTCGGATCCCCAAAACAAGTGATCAAGTGTAGGCCCCCCGGTTCCCTTGGCTTATGCGTAGATTATGCTCCACAATATTTGATTTAGTCTTGGATTTCTGTATCTTTTTTTCGGTGGGTTTATTATTACAATGGCGCCACAAGTGCCCCGTGTTCGTAATCTTTATTTTACTGATATTTATCTTTATCGTGGGTGGGTGTGTGTGTGTCGGTGTGTGGCTCCTCTCCATTTCCATTTCCATCATCATCATCACTGTCATCATCTTGAGCATCGAAATAGACAAATACAAAGCTCTGGCATTATTTAATTTTGTGGCTGGTTCTGTCTCCGTGGCTCTGTATGATTTTTTTTTTTTTGTGTGGCTCAGGTTTCAACTTGTTTTCGAGGTTAACAAAATAAATGACATTAAAAAAATTCACACACACATATGCACAAATACATACATCTACGGTTTCCATGTAAAGTTGTAAAATGTTTCACAAAATCATAAAAACTAAAAGGGCGAAAGACGCAGACACAGGCACAGGCACAGGGCGTGTGCTATATCCAATCCCCCTGCCCATGCCCATGCCCAATCCCAATCCCAGGTGCTGCATGCAGTTTCTGCTTTTGTTTTCCACATTTTCGGGTCAGGTACGAGTTTTTCTCCACGTCACTGAAAGCCTTCGCATTGTTCTTGCCACACGAGAGAGTTGTGAAATATGCTGCACGCTGCTCGCATGCCGCATGCTGCATGCTGCATCACCGGGATTAGGACAGGTACGGTGTACGGCGGGCTGTAAATCTCTCCACAGCCACGAGAGTCGCCTCTAAAGTCAAAAGGTTGGCCAAGCCATCACGAAATGAGAAAAACTACAGTCCAAATGAACACGACGGCGAGTTCCACGGGGGGCCAGGCCATCCAATGCGAATCGAGAGAGACTTCTGAAGAATTCTAACAATTATTAACTCAAATGAAAACTAAATTCCATCAAAAGCATATAGAACTTAATCTAAAAACTAATGAGCCGGAAGAGAAATATGAATTTCATGCAGTTTCCCAGTATATTCCCTAATAAAACTCCAGCTTATTCCATAATAATAACCATTATGCTCCTAATATTCCAACCTCAAAATAGGACATCAAAAATCGGCGAAAACCCACAGGAAATCCCCAAATCTCTTTAGTGAGCATCAGAGCTCATCTAGTCGTAACAATAAAACCCCATCAATGGTTCACATTTGGCCGAAAATAAGCACAAATATCATAAAGGCAAGAAAACATAAATTAAACATAACCTCAAATGACTGTCGCACTCGACTGTCCTCCGACATGTGTTTGGCTAATAAAGGGCGAGTTTGGGCCATAAATCACGGCATTCACGTTATTAATTCTATTGCTTGGCGCAAGGGGCAAGTAGTCCTTTAAGGACTCCCAAAACAAATAATAAAGTGCTCTATTAAAATGGCGCCAGTCATAAGCTGAATCTGAAAACCCATCAAACCACCCATCTTGGGCTGTGCTGGTGGGGATTGGATCGATGCCATCGCGAAAGTTCACTTGACGGACAGCTCCCCGTAGTCCCGTACCGCACCTCTCCGGGCTGGACATATTCGTTGGTTTCCATTCTTTGTCGAGTTGGTATGTATATTTCCGGAGTGAACTTTTTCTCCACATTTATCTCATATTTAATGTACAATAATTTACAACTTAAATTAGTTTTTCTTTTAAAATTTAAATACTTCACAACATCAACAAAAATATGAAATGGAAATTGCTTTGGTCTTTGGTCCCCCTGCCCTGCTCCTGTCCGTCCCACCTTATGGACCTGCTCCTCCGCTGCGCTCCACTCCACTCCACGCCAATCCAGCAACCATCTGACGCACTCGCATCGTATCAAATTTCATGGCCCTCTGTGCGGGCGAGTGGAGTGAATGTGAGTTTGAATGCCTGAATGGCTGTGAGTGAGTGTGAGTGTATTCGTTTCTTCTCTTTCTCCGCTCTCTCTCTCTCTCTCTGTCTCTCGTTCGTCGCGTGTTGATGACAGATTTCTGCTGTCGTCGTTGCGTCTGTCGCTCTGTCTCGTTTGTCGTTTTATTTTCGTTTCGTTGAGAGTCATTTTTACTCATTTATTGTCAACGTTAGTGCGTCAGAGTGAGTGTATGGGCGTATGGGTGTGAGTATGAGTGTGTATCCTTACAAGTACGTTCGCGGCACTGCAGGCGGTAGGGCAGTCTCGACCCGTCCCGTCCATCCATTCCATTCCATTCCCTTCCCTGGGTATTGATTCCACTTCCATTCTGCCACACAGCGGGGACACCGCTCCGTCAGTCAATTGACATGACTCAACAACAGGCGCACGAACCACCGCTCTAATGCTCTTTTCGTTCCAACAGTTTGATACCCTTTAATATTGGTAACAAACCTAGATATATTCTGGCTATATGTTTATCATATTGAAAAACATTTTTCAGCTTGTAAAGATATTTCAACCAATTATTCAGAATCATCTTTTAATGTTTTTCAGCTACTGAGAAAGAGAATTCATGCTTTCGCCCTGGCCCTCTCACTGTCCATCGAACGCCAAAGAGCATCTAGACTCTGGTATTCCCAGAAATTACATTGACTTTACATACGTTTTCTTTTTGTCGTTTTTGTATACTTATTAAATATTTAAAAGCTCTGGCCTTTGTTCCTCCAACTGGCTGGCAAATACTTAATAATTTCATTTCTTGAGCCGCAGCACCGCAGGCTGCCTGCAGAACCCATCGACGCGACTGTCGTAATTCATTCTGGAGTGGTTCTGGGTTCCTTTTTGACAAACTGCACGCACAGCGGCAACTTTAAAATGATGGCTGGCTTGCTGCATTTTAAATACAAATTATATGGTTACAAATATCGCAGAGCGACGAGTATATTCCAGGCAATCATTCCGTACAGTTCTGACTCATGGCAGGAGCAGTGGCAGGGGCATCGAGGCGAGAGGAACAAGTGGGTCAGGTAAGACAATGAATGGTCATTAACCGCCCTGCTTCCCTCTCTCTGTCCCCTGTTGTGGTGGTGTGAGAACTTCAGGAAATTTTCCTCGCGAGTCCTGTGGCAGTCGCTGCCTGCCACTTGCTGGCGGAGGGTTGCTGGAACAAAACACTTGAACATTTTTTTGGGGGTGACTTCTTAGAGATGGTTCGGAATGCTCTTTCGGAAGCAGTCAAGTGGGCAAACACCTTACCCAACACATGACTGAGCGAACGCGGAATGCAATGCCCGAAATTCCTACATTTGTGGCCCCATTTGAGCGATGACCCCATCGCTTAAGAGGGCTGACCCCACTCTGCTGTATGTTTTCTATCCAAAACAGAAACATGCCAAGAGATGATCCCAATTGAAATGGCGACCCCAGCCTCTAATTGGTGACACGTCAGGCAAAAGTTGAATTTCGTAATATTTCCTCACTGCGAGATTGGAATGATAAGTACAATCGATGGGGGATACTCTGCTGTAAAAGGTGTCGTTCAATCATGCAATAGTTCTATAGCATCTTTAAATTTTCCCTTTTAATACAGAACCATCGTCAGGGGAAAGTACCAACAGATGTCTGATTTTTGGGAAATATTCCTGCTTTATTCCTGCTAAGCACCATAACCAATCTCGAGTACACCTCGAGCACACCTCGCAGTCACGTTGCAGTTGCTGCACAGAGTGGCGGCGTCTGCTTGGACATGGTTATCAAGAGGGAACCCTAGCGAAAAGGAGGGAGTGCCCTGGTGCCTGGTGCCTGCTAGTCGGACAATGGCAAATGGCAGAAGAATAGAGCCAAAAGGTACCATACATAATATGACAATTGTCGGGCGAATGTAACGATGGGAGAGGAGCAGAGAACCAATGAGTGGGTCTACCATATGCGGTTTTGTACAATTCGTAATAGTGGAAAATGAAAAGAAAAAGAAAAACGGATTCCCAGATATGTAGCTGCAGGTGAAGTTTTCACTCAACTTATGGCCAGAGGATAATTGCTTTGGACAGCACCTCAATGATCCCCCAGAGAACAGGAGCAGCAGCAGCAGAAGCAGCAGAAGCTTTAGCATTGGGCTTAGAAGTTTCGCTTCAAGTGGAGAACTTCTTTAATCCCCCACAACTACTTTAATGCTTGCGCCCCTTTAAAGGGGTTGCTTTGGTTTCTGTCTGGCTTGCCGCTTTAGTGTTGAGTCTATTTGCAGAGTCTGCTGCTGATACTTTGTGCTGCTGCTGCTGCTGCTGCTGCTGCTATCCATCCATTCAGCTAACACTCATTTAAGGTTGAAGCCCCGCTGCTACTTATTCGAGGAATGCCAGAAGTCCGCAAGTCTGCAGTGCCATGGCATATATGCAATTGGTGCTGCTGCTGGTGCTGCTGCTGCTGCTCGCTCCATTCTCTTTTGCCTCTGATTCGAGCAAATATTTGCAAATTTACGTTGGACTCTCTCGTGTGTGTAACCCCGGGGCATGGACCATGACGACGACCCCCAGAGCAGGGCAGCCCAGCGCAGGGCAGTCCAGGTCTAGTGCCGTGGAGGGCAGGACACGGACAGCGGCATTAGCGACAACTCTCGCAGAGTGGCACTTAATGAGCAACGACGACTGTTGTTGGAGCTGCAACGTAACGTTGCTGCTGTTGCTCTTGCTATTGGTGTTGCTTCTGCTTCTGCTACTGGTACTGCCACTGCAGTGGCCCGCATGCCACCAGTGGGGCAGAGCGAGACAATCAAGTTTCAAGTTGAAGTTATGCACGATGGCCATGCAATTGGTGTGGCAGCAACAGAAGCATCTGTAGCAGCACTAGCAACAATCTATCCTACGGATGCGGACTTTTGTGGCCTGGGTACGCGATGGTCGTTCGTTTTTCGTTTTGTTTCGCTTCGCTTTGCTGTTTTTGCCACAGATTCTCCTGCTGCTGCTGCTGCTGCTGCCGCTACTTGTTTAGCATTGCAATGCATTGCAGTAATTTTACTTGATTTGTTGAAGCTGACACGTACAAGGGGCACAGATACAAACACAACTGCACTCATGCACTGGCAGAAACTAATAATGGAGATCACGACAACTGCCCGAATTTCCCATAAACAAAAGGATAATTTGTTGCATTTTAAAGAATGAAAAATCAGTTCCACAATCTGCAGAGCATCGACAGAGAATTTGAATTAATTTCTTGCAGTGCAGACCCCTGCTGGAGTGCACAGAGAAAGAGAGAGGGAGTCCAGCAGTCCAGCAGTCCACCATCTATGAAGCCCCACCGTATCCCCGGATGACAAATGTGCCGCTGCCATGTAATCGCATTAAACGTTCAGCTGCAGCTCCCCGCCGCAGCACTCCATCTCCCAGCCCATCCCATTCCATCCCATCCAGCCGCATGTGTCCGTTGCATATGTTGCGCTCATTAAATTGGTATTTATAATAGCCATGGCCAAATCGCCTTACATTTCGCCACGCCCTCCTCCCCTGCCCAGGCTTAGTGTGGGGCCAACAATGGGCCAGGCCATGCCGGCCCGGCCAGGCTTACTGATGATGGTAATCATCATAATTTTTCGGCAGCACCCCCCCGCCCGAACGTTAGAAAATAATCGGAGGAGCCTGCTATTGACAATCGACGGTGGGGCCCGTTGTCTGTGTTTTGTGTCTGTGCCGCTAGCCGCTTGCCGCTTGCCTCTTGCGAAATTAATTAATTTTTCGCACAACTTTCAAGCGCTGAAACAAGAGAGTGGTGCGAAGCGTATGCTGCTGCCGGTGCTGGTGGCTCTGTTTTGTTGGGTAACTCGTTCTGTGCGTTGATTGCCGCTGCGTTGCGGTCGCTGTGGTCGCCTGCCCGAAAGGGGTTGCCCCATTTTTCGGGGGGGAGAGCGAGGAGAGGCAGAGCAGCGGTAGCCAGGCAAAAAAGAGGCAAAAGCCATTGAAACCCAACCCAAGCCAAGCCATGCTGCGCCGCGCCGCTCCACGTTTTAACATTTCTCGTACATGCAAGTGACAAGGCAATATCCGTCACGCAAACAGCAGCAGCAGCAGGATCAGGAGCAGGGAGCTGCAAGGGACACGGGGCACGTGGCAGAATCAACACTGTGACCAGCAACAACAATCGAAATCTACAATGGTCAGCATTGCTTATACTTTTAGAATATTTAGGCCCGAAAAACAGGCTAAAACAGGGATCAGAAAATGAAAGCTAAAGGCTATAGAAGATGTAATGTAAAAGAATGAGTGAAGAAGTGAATGCAAGCCGTAAGAAGAATCAATAATTATACGGAATATGATATATTACATATATTTAAAAGTATCATTCAAAGAATTTGCTTAAAGCTTCATTCCAATTAATTCGAAACCGAAAATGTAAAATGTAACACTGAAAATCCTTCATTGGTGCACAAACTCCATGCAATTCTCTACATAAATGTGTTCCAGTATCTGACAAGAGTTTTTAAATAAACGACAGAATTGGCTGCTTGGTTTGAATAATAGTTTGATGCTTCTCGCATGCTCCAAATCACTAAACATTGTTAAAAGTCTTGCAGGTTGAAGCTAATTTGAGTTGCACAAGTTTTACTTTTAATTGCCACTCAAGTAAAATCTGACTCAAGTTTGAACCAGTTATTAATTAGTTATGGAAGAAAGGAAAAGCTTCAGCCTAGTTACTGGCCATTAAAGAGCAGTTTTCAAGAAGCTTTCAAAAAAAAATTATATGCCTGTTATAATAAATCGAATTAATAAACCAAATCTAATGAAACAATTTTTCTGGCTTAATAATCCAGTAATCCCGTAATCAAATACATCTGTTGTACGCACCACACATGAAAATATATGTATGTACATCACCCCGTAGATAACCAATAAATCGCATATGCCTCGCACATAATAAAAATTCGGCTATTGGCATAACGATTGCATCATCTGGGGAACCAATCCATGCATATGTACATATGTATGCATTTATGGGAAACAACTAGCTAAACGCTTACCCAAATGACACAATCGATAAGTAAGGCCCGACATCTGGGCAGTATTTTCACCGTTAATGTATGTAAATGCCATGCAAATTGCCAGCGAGATCAAACCCCGAAATTATTGACCATTAAATCGGCAATTGTAGCCACTGTGCATGGTAGGACTGGGTACTGGGTACTGGGCATTGGCGGGGTCCTGTGTGACGACGCTTTGGCAAAAAATTATTATTCATCGCTTGTACAAGCGTCGCAGTTGGCGTCGCTGTTTGCTGTCTCTGTCGCTGTCGCTGCCGCAGCTGGCGTACGAGTTAATTACGGTCCATTAGACTGCACAAGGGGTGTTTATTACCACATCAGTGGGCGCCGCCGCCAACGCCATTTCAGGCATCAGCTCAGGCGACAGGACAACAGCACAACAGGGACATCAGCGAATATACATACATAAACTAGAAATCGCATGGAAGAGCGAGCGCTAGGCGAGTGGCCGTTCGCTTCAAATCGCTGGACACGAAATCAGTTAGAAAATCTGCTCTGGCAGGGAAATGGAAATCCGCTCGATGCGGGCAAAAATCAACTGACAAACAGCCAGAGACCCAGAGAGTCATGGCTTTTGTCCTGGTTTATTTCCCCATGGCTGATCCATTGGTCCGGCCAGTGTTGGGTTCGACGCACTTTTGTGCGTGCTTTGGATAATACCCTTTACCTGTTCGTGTTCTAGGGTATGATGTGTCTTAAGGAAAACAGGATAAGATTTACGTAAATACCAAAACTCATCTTGCTTGAATGACCATAAGAAATGGAATACGGCAAACAAACTATGCAATGAGATGCCATTTGCCCCTGATCAATGAGTATCAGCTAGTCGTTTGCTCATCAGCACTATGCATACCTGCGAAGAAGAACCTCCTACAAATTTTGTTGTTGGGTTTTTTTTGTTTTTAATTAGGACGAATTTGCTCACTGGACAATAACAACGAAAACGTAATTTGGGCATCAGGAATCAGAGTTTAGCTTGTTCGCTGTCTCTCGCTCTCTCTCTCTAACTGGCTCTCTCCATTTGTCCACCTTTCTCTCTCTCTCTGTCTCTATCTGGCGACAAAAATTTATTAAAATATTACGGTAGGTTGGACTCATGGGTTCCGCTGCGTTGTTGCTCTTCACAGCACAAAAACTTTTTCTTTTCTCCTTCGAAAGGAAGCGGAAACGAAGTGTGTGAGAGCGAGTGAGAGTGAGAGAGAGAGAGAGAGACTGAGTGTGAGTGTGAGAGAGAGCGGAAAATATTTTCAACAAATTTAGAAGAGCGGAAATTGCAAAGCATTCAAAGCGAGGCGAGGCGAGTCGAGTCGAGTCGCAGAAGTCGAGTTATTTGTGCAGGGTAAAAACTTTTGCCTTCATGTTAGGGGGCGCCGCGTTTCGTGGGGGTGGCTGGGGCTTGTGGGTCGGTGCTTTAAGTTGGATTCGGCATTGCAGCATCGACACAAAAAACTAGAAGAAACGCTGACTGAACTTTTGGGTGCTGGTGCGCTTAATACCCTTCCCAATGCATATGTACGAAAACTTACTTAATTGAATTTTTTTGGGCAGCAGAGAGAATGTTCCATGGTGCCCATAGTCCCATAGTCTTGTATCAAGAGCAAATCTTTCGCTGCGTCACAAATATCTAGTAAAAAGCGTAATACCATCTCTCGTTTGAAGGGTAACTGAAAAAGTATAAAGTTCCCGTTGTTTACATAACAAAAGCAGTGCGCGGGAGTGGAAAAGGAGAGGGGGGTGGGATGATGGGTTGCCTGTCAATTTGTGCATTGGAATTCAACAACATTTCGTAGTCCAGCTCGTAGAGAGGTGGCAGAGGCGGGGGCGGGGGGCAGGGGCAGAATGGGGCTGGAATGAACACATACATACATACACACATATAAATTGAAGTTTTATTGTTTCTGCGCCTCTGTCGCTGGTGCTCTGCCGCTGCTGCTGCCTCTGCCGTAGGCCATAAACAAAGTAATTAAATGCAAAATTCAGGCAGCAGCAATCCAGACAGCAAGAACAACAAAAGCAGAAGCCAAATGCAATTAAACAGTTGAAGAAAAACCGATTCTTTTTCGGCGTTGGTCTGTCTCTCCCTCCGGTCCCTCCCCGGACCAAGCTATCTTGCCTTTCTGCCCTGTCTCTGCTTTATTTCACATGTGCCGCCGCCGCCGCCGCCGGCAACGAAATCTGCAACAAAAGCAAAAACCAAAAGCAAGCGCAAAATCAAAAGCAAAAACAAAAACACAACAACAAATCTGCAAATAAACAGACATTTGCTGCCGACGTCGATGCAGCGGCTGACGCTAATTGAAGCAGCTGCGCTGTCAGCGTCAGCCGTTGACCGTTTCCACAACTCTCTTAGAAACTGTCTGTGAAGAGAGGGGTGTGAAGGGGAGTGGCAGATGTGTGTCCATGATGGATGATCAGCAGAGTGCATTGATGAAAGGTAAGGTATTGATTGCTTTCAACTGCTCTGGCCGATAGGAGTTACCTTGGCTTCAATATACCTTGAGCGTATCCACTTGATCAACTCCAGAGCTCTCTCTCACTCTCTCTCTCTCAGCGTATCAATCGCCATAGTGGACTCTAAGAGCAGCACTGCTCACCTGGCAGACATACATAAATACACCTTGAATAGGCAGAGGATTCCCATTCCCATCCCTTTCCCACTTCTTCTATTTTTTTTCCCCTTCTAATTGGCAAAAAGTGACTAGATTTTTCTTGTTTCATTTTGTAGCATGTATTTTATGAGTGTTTTTTTTCCAAATAGTATGCAGGTATATTTGCTAAAGATGTGGGCAGGTGTGAAGACTCGGTAACGAAATGCCAACTGGAAGATGAGGCAGCAGGCAGAATGGTTAAATGAATGGTTAAACGCTAATGGAAATGCCGTCTAATTGCTGCAGAGTGGGGCAGAGGCTGCTGGGAGTGCTGGCAGTTGTGTGTGTGTGCAACTTTGTTGGTTAAGTGTTTCATAAATTCAACAGTATAGAGAGAGAGAGAGAGAAACATGGAGTGGGGTGTGAGAGAATGTTTAGCATAACATAATTAACCGCTACAATGGAAGAGGGGACAGACCAAGAGGGAAGGGGGGGTGGCTGGAGGAGCGCAACCACCAACCCACACCCAACGACTAATTGCAGCAAAGAGAAAAGTTCCCAGGAAAAATACTCAAAATTAAATGCATTCCCTCTTTAATGGAGCGGAATGGTAGGGATTTATGAGGCGGAAATTGCTCAAAAAAAAAACTACAACTTTGGGAGCTAGAAAATCCAGAGAGCTAGGGAAAATCTTTTGGAATTTAAGCATAAATTAAAGGATATCCCATTTCGGATAGAAAATAGCTCCAATAATTACCGCTTTGGAAATCTAGTTGCACGTCTCCAAAAATTAAATATTGCACGCAACTTGGGTACGCTTAAGATTATTTCTAACATAATTACGGGACTCATCCATCAACTGTCCGTGGAATTGGGTTAGTTCTTTCATTATCTATACTTTCCCATGCAATGCAATGATATTTGTTCCGATAGACTGCTACGGAGAAGCACACTCTTCGTACATACCTGCAAAGAGATGGAAAGGGAATATAACAATTAGTATTCTCACGTACTCAACAAGTCATAAATCATTCAAAATATTTCACAATTTCAGCCCGAATATTAGCCAATATTTAAAGGGAAAATACGCACAGGTCTTGGCCTGGTTTGAGTTCTCATTTTGTTGCCATTTATGTGGCATCTGAGGCATGGGGATTTAATCTCTCTGTATAGAATATTCCTGCCACCATTGAACCGCATTCTAAGCACCTCCGAGCTCTGAGCTCTGCGCTCTAAGCTCTGGGATCTGCAGCCATAACAGAATTCGAATGGAAAATATAAAAAGGAAAGGAAAATTGCTTAGCTTTTCAATTTTGCTTATTTCCCTGTCCATGCCATGCCGCCTGATTGAGTTCCGTTTCTGTTTCGTTTCTCATCGAGACTGCAGTGCAAGAGCGCAGGTAAAGGCAGCAGATAAATATAACGAACCCAGAGAGTTGAGTTCGAGTTCCCGGAATGATTTAAATGCAAAGTGTACATTTTAACACGCGGCCTGTGCACTCCTCCCCCTGCCGCTACTGGGGGCACCACCTTCTGCAACTGCAGTCGACTCCGGCTGCGGTTCCTTCTTCCACATCACATCACATCCCATCCTGCTCCCTACGTAGCCCCACAGAGGTCCTCCCTCCTCCATCAAGACATTGCCGCCAAATGAAGCAATTGCACATACAACCAGGCGGCAACAAGCGTGAAATGCCTTCACTTTCTGACATTGCAACGAATGGCGAATACTCTTTGCGAAAGATATTTAAAGTTGGGGTTACCAAATCATATATTTTAAATTGAAAAGCTCTGCCTAAATGTTACTCAACATGTCTCTTTTTTGATTGTTTAAAACTATCAAAGGGTATTCCAAGAGTAGGGGCGAGTAATCCCTTTCCGATGATTCAGGATGCATGCTGCTGCTGCTGCTGGTGGCGTCAGCCAGTGTGTGTGTGTGTTGCACAGGGCCTCTGTCTCTCCAGTGCCAGTGCCAGTGCCCAGTGCCAGTGCCAATGCCGATGCAAGGCGACGCGCCAGTGCAACAACAAAACATAAATTCCAATGAAATAAGTTGATTTATGCTGTTGCGCGCGCCGTGAGCTGACAGCCACAGAACCCCAGCCACCCCGAGCACCCCAGCACCCGAGCACCCAGCAACGAAAAAGGGGAATGGGAAGGGGGGATCTTGCCGGAGAGTACGAGGTGAAGTTGGGAGACCATCATCTGGTCGGTTCTTTTTGGTCTGGGGGTCTCGTCTCTGGTCCCTGGTCTCTGCTCATATGCCATATTTCTCATATGTACGACGATATATGCTACTATATCTTGAGGAACATTTCTCTTCCAGCCGCCACACCGCCTCCTGCCCCACGTCCTCTATCGCTGACGTGCGGCATGCAAGAGTCAAAAATAACTAAGAAAAAAATATTCAAAAAAAAATATAGAAAATGTATGTACTAGTGGTTGAGGCGTTGAGGCTGCTGTCAGGGTGGCAGGGGTGGCCAGGGGGGCGTGGCACTTGGCGTTGATTGAATTATATTTTGTGCACCGGATAGCATAAAAACCGAATGTGCGCCTACAATTTCTTATGGCTGTTGAATGTTGGATGTGTTGCTGTGCCTTTGCCTTTGCCTTTGCACAATCAAAAAGCTCATAAGCAAGTTTCATTCTTCATTTTCATAGCGATGGTAGATAGAGTCACGAGTTGGGGCCACGAGAAACTCAAGAAGTGAAGTGTCTAATGGGGCAAAAAGAACTTAAGTAAACAAAGGTACTAGTTCTTGGTGGTCTCGACTCACAGAACAATGCGCCGCAGCATGCACACGACATGCATGTTGTTTGAAGAACTTTATATTTATATTCATTTGCTATAAATATTAGTTATTATTTATTTGTTTGTATTTATTCTCTGCCATATTTTTGGCTAAAGATTTTAAAGGCTTTTAGAAAATTGTGTGCGCTCTTCGAAATCCTCCTTCTTTATTCATCCTCTGAACATTTTTGAACTGATTTCTTTTGAGCTTTCTCTCTAGTCTGAATAAAAGTATTCCGTTTAGGATTCGTTGGTGGCATCCCTTTAATGTTGCTAACTTGCAGGCTGTCGCCCGCTGCCATCTCTAAGCATTACACGTGCCTGCCACCAGCCTCCCTGCCTCCCTTGCTGGGCCCACGCCATGTTTTTAGGGCCTTTAATTTTATGAGCTTTTAACCCAAAACACAAACATAACCGCGGACCAGCGCAAGGGGGAGAGATGGAGAGCGTTGGCCGAGAGGGGGGAATCAGGGGCTGCAAGTGTAAATCATGAAAATTATAAGCCATTTTAATTAGCTGCTGTTCTTGTGGGCCAGCAGCGGCCGAGACATCATCAGAAACACATTTCCCATGCAGCAGATGATGAAATTTTGATGCTGCTGCTGTTTCTGCTGCTGTTGAAAGCTATTTCCCTACAGCCTACACACACTCATCATTGGAGCAACTCTCCCTCCTTATTGGAGGCACAGAAGTCCAGACACGAGACGACCCCAGACCCCAGACCCCAAGAGTGGAACCCGGTGGCCAGACAGGGGGCTAATTTGTAGAGGCCAGGGGTCAAGTAATGCATTTCACTCATTAGACGGACTCCCGTCTTTGATGTTCTCTTAGCAGAGAACGCCGCCATCCCCCTACGCATTTCCATTTCCATTTTTATTTTCCTTTTCAAGTGATTTGCATGCCCCGTTCTGACCCAAACTCTGATTTATACGCGGTAATTGCAGGGTAATTAGGGTATGTTGGTTTCTTTTCTTGGCTTCTTTTAGCTGGGAAGTCGATCTAAGAGCACTTTGGATATTACGAAACTCTTTGCGTCCTCTTTGGCATACGAAAATACAGAAAATTGTGTAATTTCGAAGCTATGTTTTATAGATCAATACAAAATCCACCCAAATCTGATAAGTAGAACAAAACTGTGGAAAACTGTGTGGATTCATCGCAACGAATCACGTACAAATTTCGAGCGCTGGCAAATGCGTTTCGTTTCGTGTCATTCGAAGAGAGTGTATCCATTCGCTTATGGGAGATTTGTGCGTTCGCTTTTGGGAAATTATTAACCAGAGCAGGGCCTCACATATTCCCATTCTCTGTCCTCTGTTCTCTGCTCCCTTTCTGCGGTGCTTCTCTCTGTCTGTCTCTTTTGTAAGAGCAATCTATTTCTTGTTCTTCGAGTCATAAATTCCTGCTGTTCAACGACTTGTCATTCATGTCGCGCACTGTGCGCATGGGCAGCAGGTTCAGCAGGGGCATGGCGGAGAGGTGGGCCGGCTGTTGCTTTTTATTCGAGTTCCACTGTGGACTGTCGTCGGTCCCTGTCTTGTCGCCCGTTGAGCCGCCGTGTGGCGTGCACCTGCGCCGATAAGATAAGATGTGTCAGGTGGGGCAGGGGCTGGGGCAGGGGCAGGCGGTGCTATGCAGCGGGAAGTGCTTAGAGAGGGGATGAGGATGGGGGTTTCTGGTTTGTGTTTTGGTGGCATGCGGCTTGTAAGTAGCTTGCCTTTGTCTATGCTTCAATGTTGTTTAACGTTGTTATTGTCCGCCCAGGGGAATGAGGAGAACACACACAGATAAAGAGAGAGAGAGAGAGGGAGAGAGAGTAAGGTTGGAAATGGGGAGCCCAGAGGGTGGTGCATTGTTGCTTCTCGGAAATGTTCGCCAAGGGAATTTGTGTGGTGTACCGTGTTTTCTTTTATATGGAACAAAGATTGGGGGAATTGAGTCAAGTCCAAGGAAATGTTGCCACAAATGAAAAGGATGAATTTGTTCAGAGCAAACGAAACGAAACGGGGCACAGCAGAGTGGGTTGGGTGGGACAACTTGGGGCAAAGGAAAACAAGGCAAAAAGCAAGCGAAAAGTTAATAAGCAAAAGGAACGAACGAAAGATACATATAATAGAGTTTGCCGCCCCCTGCCCCCACCAACGGTTCGCATCGGGTGGAAAACCTTAACGGAAATTAATTTCGACAGCAATACTCGTATTTCAATGGAAAACGCTGCACCAAACTCAATTTTCAATTGATTTGTGTTCCTCAGTGAATTTCACAATTGATTCTCGTGCGTTCGGAAAAGCTACCCCCCTCTCTAGAGGTCTCTCTGCTGGGCTCAGGGGGAACACCTATATCTGTAGCACTCTCATACATTTAATTGAACTTTCACCAAACGAGAAGCAACTAAACCTGTGACTTTAATTAACATATTTTTCCATAATTCTAATCCCATTTCCACTGCCATGCCCCCTGCCAGGTCTCACCTTTCGCACTCAAAGCGAGTGACCCACAATCCTAACAACAACAACAACCCTTTCAAAAGAGTACCAAAATAAAGGTAGATTGAAAAATACAAAAGAGTCGTCCAAGAAGTAGGCCACAACGAAGCGGGGAATACCCTGTACAAGTTGGAAATCTCTTCAAATAAGGGAAGATTTATTGAGCATTTTGCTATTCATTCTCAACAGTTTTATTCATCTTCTCAAGTGGAATATAGAGTGGAATTTTCCAATACACATGTATGTATGTTCAACCTCTTTCGAGAGGGTACGAAAGCCAGAGGGGCTCTCCCTATCAGCATGTAAATAATTATTCATTCAACTACCGAAACCTCAGCCGAATTCGGGCTTACATATCTGTTCGCTTCAATCTTTTCCCATGCAAGGTGCACTTTTCATATTACTCAGCGTTTTCCCACCCAGCTGGGCTGATGGCAGGGGCTGGGACGGGTGCAGGGTTAGATGAAAGCCCAAAACACATTTTCAATCACAGTCGTTGACTGTGCGGATGACGATGATGACGGGACGGGACGGGGACGCCTTAATGTTTTAATTTTTGAGCCATTAACAGCTGCATATTTAGCAGGCAGTCGGAAGGCATATGCCCCAGCACCACATGGGGGAAGGGGTGGAGGGTGTGTCAGCAGGGGGTGGAGTGCAGTGGGTGGTTGAGGGGGGTGAAGTGGTGGCAAGTACATCATTTCGACATTTGCCAACATGCATTAAACAGGAGGAAAAAGGAGTTCGAGACGGCGACAACTCTCGGAAACAATGCCATTAGATATATCGCGTCGCAGCCACGCCTATTTTATGCACATTTTTGGGCTGCCTTCCACTTCACACACACACACACGCACAACCACATGCAGACGCGTATTCAAAGGATGCACACACACCCTCACTCACTCACATATAGAGACATTTGCAACCCCTAACCGAATCTTACCCCCAAAAAGCCTGCTGCTCTTCCACTCTCTCTGTCTCTCTCTCTCTCTTCCTTTCTTCTTTTTTTTTTGGGCTTACTTTTAGTGCTCATTCCCTGCTCTGCCCCCCCTCACTCCGCACCACTCCTGTTGTTCGGTGGCGCAGCAAAAATTAAAAGCATTAAAAATACCCAAAAGAAAAAGGGAGCTCGGGTTCGTTCCGTGTAGCAGGGCTACAGATTGGATGGGATGAGATGGGTTGGGATGGGATGGCCTCATCTCCGGGATCTGGGATGGTGTTGCACACGGATTGAGAGTGGGTTATGGCTGTCTGTTGCCCGTGCCCGCGGCTGAGGTGTTGCGATTGCAATAACCTTGCACCGCAGAAATGGAAAAACACACAAAAAAAATCCATTAAATGCAGGGTAACAGTGGGGCTGAAAGTTTTAGAAAATTAAAATTCTAGCCAAGGAAAATCGTTATTTAGAAGCGTTTTATTTACTACTACTCGTAGGAAATTCGAGCGCTGATTTTTTTGTGGGTAGCTTATTTTATTCCATGCAACCCTAATTGATTTCATAATTAAACGCCATCCAAGAATTTAATCTTTTCTCTTTCCTTCTTGTATATATTCATGCGAGGGAAAGCTGATCTGTTTGCACAGGATCACTCGGTGAACAGAACTCTGATGAATTTCCCACAAAATGCTTCCCCCGTAATGCATAAAAATAATTAATTAACGATCCCTGTGCACAATTAACCCCTTTGGGATCAACAAAAATTTGATCCACAGCCGAAAACTACTCCCCGCAATCATCCCTGTGTACGAGTTTCGGTTCCACTGTGCGAGGTTTAGGTTCACGCTACGCCACACCACACCGCACATAACGGTCGGCGTCGCATCGCCTTTTGCCTTTACTTTACCGTTAAACGTAACAACAAATCGTTGTGGATTTTATGAGTTTCCCTTCGCTTGTCCCCTTGCCCATTGCTTCCTCCCCCCCCCCCCACTGCAATGAATTTCATCTCTCTCCTTTCGCACTCTCCATCACCCATCCAGCCATCACCCATCCAGCCATCAACCAGCGCACATCGCTATTGCTATTGCTATTGCTGTTTGTCTTGTGACAGGCAGCAAACAGATTGTTTTTATCCACGAACCTGAGGATGGGGTTGCTTCAGCCTCATCCTCCGCCTCATCCTCAGCCTCCTCCCCGTGGTGGCATATTGGTGGTTGAATTGCAGTTGCAATTTCCCCTTGGCTTTAATTTAATTTAAACGACAATTCGTGGCACGCACTCTCTAAAAATTGTACACAATTTTTGATCTGCGGGCCGGAACCCCTTAACGGACCACGCCCACATCCAGGAATGTGGAACCACACTAATGAGACACATTTAACGGAAGGAAAGGGAAGGTATCTCTCTCTCTCACTCACTCTATGTGCACCCAGGGGACACAGACATTTTTCCAATTTCCTAACTATTATTGCAAAGCGAAGCGGAAACACATTTTCATTCATTCGATGCCCCGTTCATTCATTCATATACCCGTAAGTGCACACACGCACAATCCGTACGCGATTCGTACCATTTGGATATTTACCCAAGGGTCGGACCTATTTGCTTTCTGTACTTTTATTGCACCGGGATCGAAGAAGCGAGAGCGAGAAACAAGAATGGGAATGGTGAGAGAGAAACGGCCCACCATCATTGTCGTGCGGAGAGCGGAGAGCATCACACTGTTGAGTGGAAACGCTTCGTCGCTGCGTTCGGCTTCCCCGAAGAAGTCTCAAGCGAACTGCACTTCGAAATCGGAGCCTTATCAGACACTGAAGACCGTGTTCAAGATAAGCCGCGAAGCTTTTTGATGCCCATTGTTCGTGGATGGGAAAAGGGGCATATGGGATTAGTGGAACAATAAAAACGATGATCGGTATAATGAACAATGGAATTATCGATCAACGGAACTTGTAGACTGGCAGAGCTGGAAATGATAAATAACGAAATAAACATTTGAAGCATTCTACACGGCAGCAATCAATTCCTGTCAGAACTCAAACACTGAAACACAGTTATTTTTATTTCAGGTATGACTTCAGTTAATGACTTCAGTACGAGGTAACCTTTAGTCGAACATAATCTATAGAATATTCCCACTTGAATAATCTCCTTTTGCTCTACTATATTTTCCCTTTCGTTGTTTGCTCTACTAAAGCGTCCAATGCACATAAATAAATTGATTTGGGGTTACGATAAAGTGCATATAACACACATGTAAAAGGGGAGTGGTGGGGCGGGGGGATAACCGATTAATATTGCCCACGTTTCCGGTGTTTACTTCGGGGGGGGACTGACATTATTAAAGTTCTCAGCAGAGAATACGAGCCAGGGAACGTGCAGTGGAGAGCTTGGGAAACTTATTTCTATGATAAGCTAAGTAAATGAACGAGTTTCAGATATGGTTATGGTTATAGGAATATGGTTATAGCTTTATCAACGATACACAAACTTATATCTATTCATAGTTCAATGGGAGGGAATCCCAGGAGCTTGGCAAACCATTTGGTTATCAAATTTATGGGGCGATTACGTTTATCTGGAACATATGCAAATGCTAGAATATTTCCATGATTATCTTTGTTTATCTTTCACACAGAAACGTTGGATATTGATTCAGTATAGATCAAATCAATGTGTGGCCTGGGAACATTTCTAACATTTCATTTTGATGGCCAAAGAAAAGTTCGTTTCTGTTGAATTATTCTTCGGGAAAAGTTTTTGTATTTATACATAATTCAATTACGCATTTAAATGGCATCTTTAAAGTTTTCATATCCGTTTCCCTTGCTCCCAGCTGCAGCGTCGCATCTTATCAATGGGATTTCAAATTTTCAATTGAAATCAATTCAAGTTCTTTGACAAAGGAAATAATTCTGTATATAATCCACCACCATAAGACCCGATTGAGGGCCATTAGTGTGGACTGTAGACCCGATTGAGGGCCATTTATTGTACTGCGGCGGGACTGGACATCCCCCCAGTGCTCAGGCCACAAATGCCAAGAACTTTCACTCGCTGCCGTGAATGGATTCGGATTCTTGTTCCCCAAAACCAAACTTATTTCCCTCACAAACGAATTTATGTGAGCTTTCAATTTTATAATTGTGTAAATAAACAACTATTAGTGGGTCCAAAATGCGACATAATTGTCCGGTAATCCTAACTAATGAACCGAAACAGCAACGCAACCGAAGATGAACATGAAAAATGGTAAATTTGTATGCTGAATAGAAATGGGAATGTAAATGCAGATCAGACCTGTCCACAGTCCCCAACATACAATCCCCCCCAGTACCCAGTCCGGGGCTCTGGCCAGACCACCAGGTGTCACCGTCTCACGGTTGTTGTTGCTGTTGCTGTGTGGGACCCATGTCTTGGGGGAACCCGAAATCACGAAATCAAACGAATCAAAAACGAATAAATAGAAACATTTCTGTGGCCCCAATAGTAGCCGGAGAAGCAGATGGTGAGGAGGGGGCGGGTGGAGAGAGGAAAATCGAAACAAAATTAAAATACAAATGCAAATGCAAACAAGCCTATAAAATTGAAAATATTTAATTAAAAAGATGCGACACATTTTGGCGGGGGAGGGGCAAAATTAAGGGGAAGCTGGATGGAAGCTTTTCCTTGATTTCGAACGTGGGATGCGGTTTTCCGTTGTTGCTGCTTTGCCCCACCCCCTGCCCAGCCAGCTCAAATATTTGGCTACAACAAAATGTAAAAGAAGTAGAAGAAGGAGAAGCAGAAACAGAAACAGAAAAAGAAAGAGAAGCTGAAAAGCTGCAGAAGAGTAAAAGAGTTGGTGGAAAACTACAACAGACAGTGTGCCTTTTATTGGTTACTCTCTGGTAATGTCTGTGTGTCTGTTTGTGTGTGTGTGTGTGTAGGCCACAAATGATGGCCCGGAGACAACGATGGCGACAATGTGACAACCACAACAATGACAAGCAAACCCAAACGCGGGGAATGGGAATAGAGAGACGCAGAGAGTGAGTGGGGGAGCGAGCGGAAAAGAGGTAGAAACTCCAAAGAGTAATAGCGGAGGGGAAAATGCTGCAGACCGATATTGGAATACACTCGACCAGAGGAACAGAATTCGGAGTGCACTGAAGCGGCAACTAAAGTAGATAGTTAATCCACAGCATTAGAAGTAGTATTTCAGACATTAATTGATTAACTAATTAATTGAAACTATCTTCTGTAAAAACTAAATGCCTTCTACTGAGTGTGATATGAAATGTTTCTTATGGTTTATTTCTTAGTTTAATCCTTCTTAATGCCTAGAGCTGTGCTCCCAAGAGCTTTTATATAAATATTAAAACACTTTCCCTGCCGTTACACACCGCGTGAGGCATGGCTGTTATTCCGCAAGTGTTTTCCTTCATTTGTATGCATGTATGATTAGATGCCATCCCATTGATCGTTTACAGCCCCATTTAGAGCGCACAAGAGACGCTACCAAGTCGTAATACCCCATTTGCCCCAGCAGCGTATTCGTATTCCTTGTATAATGAGGAGAGTCGGCTTTGGCTTGGCGCAGATTTTATTGCAGCATCACGTCCACGTCAACAATGTCCACCGGATGCCTGCAATATATCAAATGAGAGACAGACTGGCCATTGCCAGTGTCCCCCCTCTCTGCCGCTCACCAACTCTCTCTCTCTCCCTCTCTCACTCCCTGTCTGACTCTGCCCTGGCTGTAGTGTTTGTCTGGTTTACTTTTAATAATTCCGCCCCGAAGGAACGGCTGGTCGGTCACCTACACACAGCAACAACAGCAGCAACAACAACAACAGCAACCAACCAACAATACTCGTAAAAGCAATGACAAAACTATAACAATAGGGAATATCACTCGAGGCAATCCCGAATGCAATGCCCGACGTCTGGAGTGGCTTCTGCTCTTCCCTCTCCCCCTCCCTCGTCTGAGATCTGTCCGCTCTCCCATCATTTTAGTGTGCAGCGAGGCATAGAAATTACCAAACCCCCTCCTATCGTACTCCTCCACAATTCGTTCATCCCTACCTACCCCCCTCCCCACCGCCCTGCCGGCACAGACAGTGTCCAAGCCACTGCCGTTAATTATGGGAAGATTTTTCATTGTACAAATGAGCTGGAAGAACTTTTGTCAGGCCTAATGATGGGCAACGGACAGGGCACAGGCAGCGCGGCGGGGAGGGGTGGGAGCTTCCAAAATATGTACACAATCGGCGTGTAAAAGGAGGGCAGTACAAGAGGCAGCAAAGCCGGAAGAATGCAAATGGGCAGAGCAAAAGAGAACACTAAATTGGTTTATTACATTCCTTCATTAGGAATGGACAGCAGGAGAGAGAGAGAGATAGAGCGAGTGTGGGAGAGCGAGTGTGAGAGGCATAGATGCGGGAAGGGAGATAAAAGAGAACGGAACCGTGACGCTCTGTTCGTCCGAAATCAACGACAATCAAATAAAGTTTAAATACATATTTTTATTCCATTACACACTCGAAAGGTCTAAGCCCCGCCGCATCGAACGAGCCATGTCTCCGAGAGCTGGGAATGCTATGAGAATGGCAGTGGGAGTGGGTTGGGTTGCGGTACGGGGCACGGGGCACAGGCGGGCGGAGGATGATGGCGATGACGGTGCTAATGCTGGGATGCTCGGGGTCCCGGGTCTCCGCCAAGTGCTAACGATTTGGCAATGGCCAGAGACACAATGTCCATCAGTCCCCTGCCTCCCGCCGTCCGGTTGTCCATTCCGCAGCGCAAGAGCAGCGCTAAATGTTTTTGCAGCTTTTGATTTACTTAGCGATGATGTCGTGAGAGTGGGAAAAGATGATGCGATTGAGAATATTACATTTCTCGGCAATTTGCTTCTTCCAGCGTTGCCCTTCCCTTTCGATTCGAAAGTTCTTGGATAATAATTTAAATTTATTTTTATTTTTTATTGCTCCACTCACACGAAATATCCACCTACCAGTTCTGCTCGGCTTTTCGCCGCCGTACCCCCGCCTAGACAATCTATTCTCTGGCTATTAATTGTTGTTATAAATAAGAATTAACTTTGCTGTGGGGCAACACATTCATAAATTTCAATTTGTTAAGAACGTGATTTTGGTAAGCGTCCAGAAGAAGAGTGTGGGAGCGAGGAGATGGGAGCGGGGATGGGGCTGGATGACCAAGCCAAGTCACGTGCGCATCTCTAGGAGAGGACTGCGACAGCATTCGCCTGCCTTGCCTGCTTACAGGTTTTCTTTCCATTTTTTTTTTGTTCAACTTTTTGGCCCAGGCTTAACTTGACTTTGGCTGACCAAAAGAGGCCTCAAAACCCGCAACTCGAAGCGAGCCACGTCGAGTGCCTGTGTCCTCCGTCCA
Organism: Drosophila ambigua; assembly: GCA_018150905.1. Taxonomy (NCBI): domain Eukaryota; kingdom Metazoa; phylum Arthropoda; class Insecta; order Diptera; family Drosophilidae; genus Drosophila; species Drosophila ambigua. Next base: position 6,336,039 of record JAECWS010000001.1, on the reverse strand, counting down.
AGCGAAAGGGGGTCTGGGGGTCCTGAGGTCTGAGAGCGGGTACTAGCCTCTGACACCGGAGCGACACTCCACTCTGAATGCGAATGGAGGAGCGCGTTGCCTATACATTGTTGTAGCTTGTTGCAGCTCCCCAAACAACATGAAACGAGGCATAGATGGCGGCGAAACGAACACATAGATACACTAGAGATACATTTCATCTGAGGGAACTACTTAAAAATCGATTTGGTTTCAGTTTTATTAACAAGTTATCCATTTAACTAGAATTTTAAAGGATAAACTTTTTTTTATTTTTAGTTACATATTTGACAGCATTGTAAAGGCTTTCTTTGCCTTCTGCGCTACCCTCTGAAAGGGTAGGGTATCCTCAGTGCGAGTGCCAGGGCCAGCGCTAGTGCCAGCCTCGTGCACTGTGTTGGTATAAATTCTCGCCTTTCATTTTGGCGAGTAGTCACGATTTATGCGAAATCATTATAGGCAAGTATTTCTTTTTCATTTTACGACGTTTTATCTGCAGGAAGAAGACACTAACCGACACAGCCAGTCACAGCCACAGCAACAACAGACAATATATACGTATATACAATATATATAGATATATACACACATATATAGTGTACACTGTACACTATAATTGCAGTCAAGTCAATTAAATACATAGATTGCAGCATGTCGATAAGACATTAACCTTCCCTCGCTTCCCGATCGCTCTCTCCCTCTCTCTCTCTCACTCTGTCTTCCCCTCTCTCTTTAGCAGCCAATCTTATTATTTGTGACTTGGGCTTTTTATTTGAGGGTTTGGTGGTGTCTTGGGGTATTCCTCTTCTCTTTTTGTTTAGGAAAATGGCAGGTCATTTCACTTAGCCAGAGAGTGGGGTGAAGTTCGGGCCAGACCCAAAGCGAGTGGCAGCAGGGAGACGTGCACGATACCCAGAGTACCCAGAGAGCGTGAGAGGGACAGGCAGAGAGAAAGAGGTCTTCCTTTTTGGCAAGGGAATTTATGAAGACATGAAATGACTTTGATGTTTTTTATCTGCTTCTGCAAGCGTCCGCTCGCACGCCTCCCTCCCACAGCCGCTGTGCCCATGACTTGCAGCGGAAAATGTTGGCCATTTGTTACGGGCAAAACGGTCTTGTCTAAACATCAAATTATAGATAAAATCTAACATGAATATGATTAGTCTGCTGTGGCTCAAACCTTTGTATAATTTTGAAATGCTTAAAATGTCACCTGTGTGCGCCTCCAATGCGTGGGTTTCACACACAGACTTTCGTTCTTTTATTGTTATTATTTGCATAATTTGAATATCAACTATAGTTAAAACGTTTCCTTTTACTTATTCCTTGTCAGAGTGCAGCATATTTAATTATTGGTATAAATTATTGCAGTTTTCTGTCATTCCTCTGTTTCTCTTCCATAATTTTCCTCCCCTAGTCACTCACCATCTCTTGTACTATCTACTATCTATCAGAAATTCTTCCTAAAGTCGATTTAACTGTGGGAAATTATCTTTTTTCATTATATATCATTTAATTTTCTTTCCCCAATCTACCATTAAAAGGTACTACTCGCTGTATCTCCCACCAAATACCATTAAAAGGGCATATAGTAATGGCTGAAATGCCCATCTTCGCTATCAATCTGTCTAACTCTCAATCAATCCCCTCAATCAATTTAGTGCGCAGATGAAATTCCCTGCAATAAAAGCGATTAATTAGAACATCAGAGCAAGCTTCCGGCTGGAGCGATCCAACCTTTACACCTGCCCACAATTTCCCCAAGACTTTCACTCGTGTGCGTACGAGTGACGGGTAACGTAACCCTAATACTTGCCCCATCCCATGCCAACCATTCCATTCCATTCCCTAGAGATAAGACATGGGGAAACAGCAAGAAAACACTTGGCACCCAGGGAGAAGGGCCGTCATCAATGCGTGTAATCAACACTTTTATGTGATCCCAAATCCAATTCTCAACTAATTACCAAAGCATCGATAGGAATAGGCAATAGCTGCTATGTGGCATGTGTGTGTGTCTGTGTGGGGCAGTGTGGCACGTTGTGTTGTGTGGATTGCATGTGGATTGGGATTGGCTCGCAATTAACGGGTGGCACTAAAGACCTGCGCTGATGATGGCCCACACGATATTGTGCGATGTTTATTTGCTGAACCGAAAGGAATCCTCACTTCGAACGTATCGAAACTGCAACCTGGCACCCTCGCCCCTTGCCAGTGCCAGTGCCAGTTTCAGTTTCTGCCCCAAAAGCTTAGTGGGGCCACAGCTTTCTGCTTTGGTGTGCAGTTTTGTTTAAACAAAATCAATCCAAATCGATTGGTGGAAAATAAAGACGTAAATCAAGGGACGGACGGACGGTGTACAGAGCGGAGGGATTGGGCAGCCGTAACAGATTAAAGGGGCCCTTCTTTTGCCTTTGCCTTTGGGTTTGGGTTTGGTTTGGGGCGATAAGAGAATGGTTTTGTCCGTTTGGAAATTAAAGCAAACTGAGGGAATGTGCCGCCGGGCAATGCCACCAAAAGAGGCACTAATACGCTGTAAGTACAGATGAGATTAGGAGGTAAAGTACGAGTTTATTTAGTTTCAATAAAGTACGAAACAGAAGAAATGGGTGTAAAGGGGCTTGGCTTGTTGGGGAAATGTTTCTGGCACTCCCAATCCATCAAAAATCAATCGGATCTGTTAGTAATCTCAAGGAAAATTTTTTTTTTTTATTTTTTTTTTTTTTTTTTATTTTTTTTTTTTTTTTTTTTTTTTTTTTTTTTTTTTAATTTTTTTTTTTTTTTTTTTTTTTTTTTTTTTTTTTTTTTTTTTTTTTATTTTTTTTTTTTTTTTTTTTTTTATTTTTTTTTTTTTTTTTTTTTTTTTTTTTTTTTTTTTCTTTTGTTTTTTTTTTCTTGGGGGTTGGAGGGTGGGGGGGGGGGGGGGGGGGGGGGGGGGGGTTTTTTTTTTTTTTGGGGGTGGGGGGGGGGGGGGGGAAAGAATTTTTTAATTATTTTTTTTTTTTTTTTTTTTATTTTTTTTTTATTTTTTTTTTATTTTGGGGGTTTTTTTTTTTTGTTTTTTTTTTTTTTTTTTTTTTTTTTTTTTTTTTTTTTTTTTAAATTTTTTTTTTTTTTTTTTGGGGGGGGGGGGGGGGGGGGGGGGGTTGGAAAAAAATTTTATAAGAGTGTTTTATATTTTGGTTTGGAAAAAAAATTATTTTTTTTTTTTTTTTTTTTTTTTTTAAGGAAGGGGGGAAGAAAAAAGGGGGGGGGGGGGGGAGGGGAGAGGGGGAGGAGAAAAGGAAGAAAAGAATTTATTTTTTTTTTTTTTTTGTTTTTTTAAAAAAATATTTTTTTTTTTTGGGGGGGGAATTTTTTTTTTTTTTTTTTTCTCCCCCCCCCTTTTCTACAAAACTAATATTCCCCTTACCCCTTTTTTGTGGGAAAAAATGTGTCTTCTGCATAGTCAATATAAGAGTAGTTTGGAGTGTTTTTCGATACTTGTAAGAATAAATAAACATGAGTACACTTATGGTTTTTAAGATACCCCGAAAACTACTAAAAACTGTCAGTAAATGATATTTCTGTGATAAAGTCCCCCCCATTCCACACACCTTAGAGGATATCAGCTAGTCGTTGCCAGATTCTCCGCCTCCTCCTCCAGCCATGCACTTGAGTGTTTATTTACACTCGTCTTGTGTCTTATGTCCCATTTCCCGCTCTAAAGATCTTTCGGGGTTCTTTTTTTTAAGTAAGCGATTAGTGCGGCGGGGCTGCTGTCGGTTGGGCAGGGGCTGTGTGGGGGGGCAGGGGAAGACAATGAAAATTTGTCACTTGACAAAACAGAAACAAAACGATTTCCATTTGGGCGACGACAAATAAGACATGAGGCATGCATAAGTGGACGATGACTATCCCCTCCATTCCGAGCAGTGGGCTCGAACTTGGGACACAGTCGCCCGCCTCCTTTCACTCACTCTCTTGAATGAATGCCAATGTATTGGAAGTAAGAGCCAAATCAACAGAACAATCGTCGTCACACACACAGGACGCACAGGACGCACAGGACACACAGGACACAGAGGACACTCTCTCAATGATTGTTATTAGTACATTTGCTTCTGGAGTATATCTAATTTGCCATTGATGTGTGCATTAAGTTTGTATTGGAGGCACAGCACAGGACACAACAACAGAACAGAACCACCAGACATAGGCTGTGGCGGCAGTGTCGTAAAACATTAGTGTCCCCTGAGATTAGAGCAACAACAGCGAGAGAGAGAGAACGATAGAGAGATAGTAGCAGGGCAGGGACAGGGACAGGAAGCGGCAGAGGAAAAAGGCAGGCTCATCGCCCTTTTATTTGACATTGGGCCATATTTATTGCCAACTCATTTCAATGCAGGAAGATAGAGACAGGGAGGGGAAAGATAGAAACTAGAAGAAAGAGCAAAGCGAGACAGGAACTAGGGAAAGACAGAGAAAGAGGCGCTACGCAATTCTGACAAAGCGGAAAAGCAAAATACGCCATCAAAATAAATAACAGAAAAACAGACACATACGCACACACATACACATACACATCATCATACGTATGCGGGAGAGGCTGTAACAACACCAAGGAAAAAAGTCAAAAAGCTTAAGCTGGCACTCCACTACCGACTAAAGGATACCTGCTTAATTATAAAAGTAATGGAATTATGATTCGAAAACTGGTTTCCTTCGAAAATAGAAAAATATTCCTCTCTATTAATATGGCTTTTGATGATGCATGCAGAATATACAGATAAGTTATACAATACAGACTGTCGCCAGCTTTCAAAGCATTTTCATAAACTTAATCACTAACTGAACAAAAAAGCTGCAGTGATGGATGTACGAATATGGGAATAATTCGCTGATTGGGAAACGATTCCCTTCTGCCAGCAAGACACTAATTAAATATACCCTTTGCACTTCTCAAGTACGAGGTATACAAATACAGTAGCACAGCATTCGGCGTTCCGCAAACAAAACGTAGTAGTAGTAGCGCAAGAGAGACAGAGAGAGAGAGAGAGAGTGATAGCCTGGGGGAGGGTTACGTTACGTTACAGTTACTGTTTGGCGGCGGCGTCGCGTCCCACCCAAAATGTAATGAAATCCTTTGTGTGAATACGTGTGCGTGTGCGTGTGCGCCAGTGTGCGTTTTGTTTGTCAACTTTTTTGGCCAAGGCGGCGGCAGCGCATAAAAATGCTAATACCCAAACACTACAACAAATTGAGGCTCAAACATAAGCTCAGACACCGCCGCCTAACTGTATAATTTCAGCGAGCACTTACCGTTTGAATTCAGCCAGGTGAGGGGGAGGGTAGCAGGAGAAGCCAGGAACAGAGTCAAAAGCACCGCTAATCCAAAAGTCCTTTCCGCTCAGAAATTGTGACACACTCGACAAACACACACAAACACTTAGAAAAACCACTGGCACTTGTACAATAATCACTCGGCTCTTTGGGTTGCGAAAAACTTAATTTTCATTCGTATTTTATTCGAATTGCGCTTTTATATTCCGATTGCGAGACGAAATTCAGGAATTTCAAGTGGAAATCTTGTTGGAGCACTTTTTGACGAGTCCCAACAACCGTCTCGTGGCGGCGACGGCGGCAACGATATGTTGCCGAACAAGCAAAACTTTTGGCCAACTTCTTAGTTAAAGTGCTTAGCTAAATGGCTTTTACACCGCGCGCTTCTTAATTATATGCACAAGTTTTTCGCTTCTCGACAAAGTTTTTCCTTTTGAGAGTAACACTTATTTTACCGTTCGGCGACGCGCAGCGACCGCATAGCTTGAAATTTGTGACGTTTCTGAGCCAAAGTTGCAGAACAATGCTGCTACTTCATTTCCCCATGTTGCTGAAGTTTTTCCCATACAAATCAAATGTATCTTACGGGAACAGAAAATTCAACGCTGCAAGGTAAAAACCACCCCATTTTTAACACACCATTGCCGTTCATACGCTCCAATTTACGCTCTTCCGACTCATTTCTGCGTTTCAAGCATGAGTCCAAAAAATCTCCCTTCTGGTAACCACACTGCAACTACACATTTGCTACATAGCAACTACATATTGTGTAAGAACGTATGTTACGTTACGTTACGTTATTCGACCACTTGTTGCTTGACACAGGAAGTATGGACATTTGTATACCCTATTTCCTTTAACTAATGTCAAAATTTAGTTTTCCAAGCCGCTTATTAACGTTAATAATGACTTTTCTTAGGTTGATCTGCTTTTAGCAATAAAAGCTGCCAGATCAATTGATTTCTGCTTAAGCCCGCCTGCGTGATTATTTGAAAATGCAGCAGATTAACTTCTTTTTTTTTTTGCACCAAAACAGATGCAATGTGCAAGTCATAATCAAAAAAGAAAATCCAGGGAAATTGCGTGACTAGTTGACTCGAACTGCATCCAGATGAGCTCGTTTCCTGTCTGGCTCATTACCCATCCCCATTCAGCTTGGTTGCTGCTTCCTCCAGAATGCTCTGCCCTCCGCTTTCCCTTTCTGAATGGTCACGTCACGTTTATTAATCGGCTTAGGTCTTGGTTTGGTTTGTTTTTTAAATACGCAGCGCGGTCCTTCACTACCGGGCACGTAGCCCATTGTTTGGATAATTTTAGGGGCAACTGCGTCGACAGACGACCGATCCGAGCCATAAGCATGAAATATGCGACACGGGGGTAGGTATGTAGGTAGGTTTGAGATCAAGGGACAACTCACAGACTTAAGGACCGGTTATGTCAGCTGTCGGACGCTAATTCAGTCGATTAATGTTTAGTTCTTTTCATTATTATTCGCATAACTACAAGTAATATTCGTATTTGTATAACTAGCGCTAATCAAGTCTAAAAAAGCAAGCAGATATGTGGATCGTAGCAGAGTTCGTACTCTGAGTTCTGTACGACACGAAATTAGTCAATTAAATCACAGATGTATTATTTTGCGCACACTCGTCCACATCCACGCCGGGCGTCCGGTCCGGTGGCTCGGCATTTAGCACCAGGTTCTCGATGGAGCGGAACGAGGCATCCTCTAGGTGCGTGGACATGGCCGCTGCAGGCGGACGTGGCAAGGTGTTGGCAATGCCACTTCCTGCAGCTCCTGCCTGACGGGGCAGCGGCGGCTGGCGATGACGCACTGAGGAGCGCAAAATGGTTACCACATCCTCGGCGGTGTATGGACGCCGCTCCAACGTGGCCATGGCCGAGGTGGACACCGTCTCCGAGCCTGGCCGATGCAGCTTCCGGCCTAGGGACTGCGAACGTTGTGCATAGCTAGCATGGCTGGGCCGCTGCCCAATCTCAATCGACTCGGGACTGCTGCCGCTGCTGCTGCCAGCTGGCGATAGCTCTGCCTCTGCATTGGAGCTGCTTCCCGCTGGATTGGTCAGTATGGTCAGATAGTCGGGCGGTGCCACCGGCGATCCCGACTCCGCATCGATGCTGAGCACGGGTCGCGTGCGCCTGGAAGAATCTCCGAGTACTCTGTGGATGGGGAATAATCTGGCTATCATCTGGGAGCGGATCGGTACGTGATTTGTACTCTTCACCTGCGCACGCTGCGTCTAATGCTCTGGCGCAGCAGCTTGGCCAAACGGGCTCCGGTCGCTGTGGTGTACGATGGCGGCGGCGTGTACTTGGGCGGGGCATCATTCTGGGCGTCAAGCTGCCCATTGTCTTGCTGCTGGCCGGAGGCATTGCGACGGCCTTGGGCTGCGTTCTGGCGGGCCGAAGGACGTCGCGGCTCGTCGCCCTCCTCCGGCGGTCGGTACAGCAGTTGAATGCGCTGCAATGTGGCAGATAAATCGGACATTAAAGAATGATTCCCCAGGGTATTCCGAAGAGCAGGCTTACCTCTAGGATGTCGGGAGGTCCGTGGGTCAAATACCGATAGATCTGGATGATGGCCGTGACGGGAATGACCAAAACAATGCCAATTTGGATGAGGCTGCCCGTCTTTCGCAGCCAGTAGGTAAAGTACGACTTGCCGCGCCAGTAGTAGAACTGGTTCGACAGCGATGCCTTGTAGTCGACCACCGAGAGCGTGATCAGGCCAATTGGCAGCAGGACATTCCAGGAGAGGGCCAGAAAGGCGGACATGGAGCCGCACATGCGCAGATCATTCACCAAGTCATCGCCATTGTAGGGGCGACCGCGTATCAAGAACACACCAAATATCTGAGCCGTCCAGATGATGGGTATGAACCAGGAGCCGCCCAGCAGAAAGTCCACGTAATAAAGTATCGAAATTCCCACCTCGGTGGCAAACGGAATGCTGAGCAGCAGCCCGGTGACGCAGCTCAGCAGCACGGAGCTGGTCGAGTTGCCCAAAGCACTCGAGATGGGCTTCCACATCACACACAACTGGGCCAAGCCAAAGCAGGCGAACAGGGCGAACGCCACCGCCGCCCAGACCCAAGAGATGCTCTCACTGGCCAGCGATAGAACCGCCGGAAAGAGTTCGGTGATGAAGCGCAGGGCCTGGAAGCCGCTCTCAATGTGAATCATGGTTCGATTCCGACGATACGTCTCCCCAATGAACGACGAATAGTGCGGCACCAGCGACCGCGGATACGACAGCAGCTGGGGATTGGTGTTCGATTGCAGCGAGTACACGGACGTATAGCTATCGGCGTTTTCTGGCGAAGCAATTCAATTTCAATTAGTTTTCTGTTCTGTGTATTCGCTTCTTAAACTCACCAAAGGATCCTGGCACATAGATGTAGCCATGCTGCCAGAGAATCTGGGCACAGCATAGGGCCAGCAGGGCCATCAGCCCCAAGCCCAAAAAGGTGAGCAGCACCAGGACAATGGCATCGCGTCGCAGGGTCAACTTTGAGGCAGTGGCATGGGTCCGACTGGTGATGGCTATCACCGAGGCGCCCAGCAGGCCCCATGTGAGGAAGGTCTCCTGTGTGGCCGCCGTCCAGCTGTTGGAGTTCACCAGAAACTCATCAAAATCGCTGGCAGCGAAAATGTTCTACAAAAACCACACAGAAACGGACAGAAATGGGTTAACGAAATGCCAGAGGAGGGTTTATAAGTGACGAGACGACGAACCTGGAGCTTTGTGGGATCCACGACATAGAGAAACTTCACAGTGACCACCATGAGGGCCAGCAGGGGCAAGGTGTTGATGAGATAAGCGAACTTGCCGAGAGATTTCAGTCCTTTGCAGAGTATGAGGAAAACGCCCGCCCAGATGAGTGCCAGGTAGAAGGCCAGCTGCTGAAAGGAGAGGCAGTTAGTCGGTTAGATCGGGGGGGAGGAAGTGGGAGGATTGTGGAGAGTGGTTGGGGAGAGAGAGCGAAGGCGGATCACCTACCCGATCGTTGACATGAAAGCGCACACCACTCGCTTCCGTATGCTTGGCCAGATGCAGCCGCTGCAGGACCACAATATTGAAGTACTCGGCCACCGTTTGGGTGAGATTACCGGTGGCATTGGCCGTGTCGTAGCGATAGGGAAAGGCCAACTCCTGCCAGCGGTAGCCGACGCGTTCGGCTGTGGGAAAGACATCCCGCAGATAGACCAGTATCCAGGCAATCGACACCGTCGAGTAGATGGCCAGGAAGCACTGGACCATCACCAGAGCAATGCCCACGCCGGAGCAGATCGGACTGATCTTCCACATGGAGACGGGACCGGCACGGATCTTGGCCCCCAGGCACATCTGCAGCCAGAAGAGCGGGATGCCAAAGATGATGGAGAGCATCAGGAACTGGAGCAGAAAGTTGCCGCCATAGTTCATGGTGAGCACGGCAAAGCGGCACAAATTGAAGACTCCGAGGGTGCAGGCCATCAGGGCCAGAGTGCGACTGGCGGCATGGGGCCAGTGGCTGTTGAAGCCGCATTTCTCTCGCAGCGGCAGATGAAGCGGCTCCAAGGGGGTGGTGCTGCTGGCACTGCACATGGTGGTACTCTGCGCCTGCAGCTCCACCTGGTCCTGGTCCTGATCCTCCTGATCGTGGGTCGTGCTCACCGAACTGCTGCTGCTATCCGAGACCAGGGACAGGGGGCTGGGCATGCGGGAGGAGCGGGCCGAGCTCAGTTCCGAGCACGTGGTCATCATCTGATGCGTTGGCGTCTCCGGCTCGGGCAGATACACCCTCGTTGGGGCACTCTGCGGCCGGCCCTGTCCCACAACTGTGGCTCCACGAGACGGTGTGGGAGGTCCCTCCAGGCGGCGGCCATATTGCCGGGGTCGCTCCTCGCTGGAGGCTCGCGCCGCCGTCCGCTGTTCGTTCTGGAGCAAATTATCAAAGATGTGCGCCTCGGTGAGCATCTCCGAGCCATACTGTTGCGGTTCCTGGTGGTGGTGGGCCTGACAATCGCCCTGCGAGAAGCAACGACGCCTATCCGTCTCCCGACTGGGCGGCAAATCCACTAGCAATGTGGGCAAGTCATCTTCTTCCCCCACTGTGGCTTTGGTCTCATCTGGTTCTGGGTGCTGCTGCTCCATGGCGCGTCGCAAGGACTGACGAAGCCACACGTCTGCGACTGGCTCATCCAGTGAAGCGTCCAGGGAGGCGGCACTTGAGCAGGCTGCTGCAGGAAAAGCAAAGTTTATGTAAGTTATTGATTTCTACCGATTGGTTGGTGGTGCAATTTACCCGCTTGGCTTGTCGTGGGCCTCAGGGAGCAGCTAAAGGTCTTTCGTATCTGATGCTCCCGCTTGAAGTCTCCGTCGCCCATAAGGCCACTGGAGTTGGCATCCTCATCCAGGGGAGTCTTTTTGTGTGCCTTTCGTTTCCTACTCAGCGGCAGGGTGCGTGTGCGCGGCTCTCGGTTTAGGCTTGAGTGACTATCGATGATGACCAAAGAGTCCTCTCGACTCAGGGCATTGTCCATTTCCTCCAGATAGTTGTCCAGATCCATCAGATAGTCCTCCACCTTGTCATCGTCACTGCCGCTGTTCATCGAGGGGGAGGTGTTGCGAGAGGGGGTGCCATTCAGCTGCGAGGCACCGTGCACGTCCAGTATGGCGTCCAGTTCATTCAGCACACAGAGCTCGGCCTCATTGGTCTCGCCCTGATCTCGCTTGATGGGCGTACTCAGGGGCGGCGGCTGCATCTCCTGGCTGCCACAGAAGGCACTTCGATCGTCCTCGTTTATCTCCATCTTAAAGCTAATGGGTTGCAGCTGCAGCTGCTGCTTCTGCTTTGATTTTTGCTTCTGCTGATGGAAGCCCTGTGGTGTTTGCTGGATCTCAATTAGATCCTCGTCACTCAGTTCATCGTCGTAATAGTCGCAGGCCTGGCGCATCGATTCGCTCGAGAGACTGTGCGAGAGGCCATAGCGCTCGGGCTCCTCTTGTTGTTGTTGTTTTTGCTGCTTCTGTCTGCGCGGCTTGCCCGCTGTGGGTCCTGTGGATGCACCTGCTGCCGAGGAGGATGTTGATGGTGTGGGTGGTAGACTAGCGTAGGCATTTGAATTGCGTTTGAATTCCCCCCGGCCTGCTGCTTGTTCTTTATTGTTCATTTTGTTGGCATTGCCGCACAGCTGATGTCTGTGGCTGGTGTGTTGGCAAGCGGCGTCTGTTGTTATCCTGCTGCTGGGCCCAGTGTTGAGCAGGGGCTGTGGGTTCAAATTGGTCCTGCAAAAAAGAAGAAGCAACTTAGTTAAGTTACTCGAGGTGCTCTTTTAACGAACTTTATGCACTATCTGGCCATTGAGATAGGTCAGCCTGTGGAGATCTGATTAGATTAGCTTGCATTATATGCAAAAATGTGCAATCAAATGCAAACAAGCGCGTGCTCTCAGCGTTTACGATTGTTTGCACGTGAGTGAACCCCCCCAGCTGTCCGTTTTGTGACAGCCGCAAATGGTCGAGAAAATAAAAATATAATAAATAATTTCATATGTGGGTATAGTATGAGGGAAGCAGAGAGAGAGAGAGAGAGAGCGAAGTAGAAACAAACAGTGCGGATAGCGCATGTTCATTCAACTGATCAGGTGAATGTACTTCCGTTAATAACTCTTTTTTTCATCCATGATATGTGCATACATATAAAAAATATCAAAAGGGAGTTGCGTGTGTTGGTTTGGGGGACCGGAGCGGCAGACTAGGCACTCAAGCCGCTCTGGCACGTTACCTCGATTAAAGTCAAATTTCTGTGTTTTATTTCTTCGTTTTTCGGACGCTGCCGATGCCGCTGCCCGCCGTGTTTTCAGCCTCAAGTCGAGAAATCTGGCTGAATCACAGAGTCTCTGGGGTCTGGTTTTCTTGTTTCGGTCGATTTTGCATATGTATAACCGTGACCTTCACAGAGTTTTGTCGCCGTCGCTGTTTTGTTGGGGCCATAAAAAAAAACATTAACTTTAAAGAGATCGGATAGGCACCGCACCGCAACCGCACAGCATCGCATTAGGGCGGACGCATACAAAGAAAATCAGTTAACCTGTTAGGAGGAGTAGTGCGAGTAGTATAGCATGCAGCTGTCTCCGGCTAATAGAATAAGCAGCGTCCATATATTAATTGTTGACTTGAGAGGTCAAATTATTTAGCGAACAGATGCCATTGATCGCATATTCACACACACTTTCCACTACCCTTGCCCCCATCCCTCCCTCACTCTCACTCTGTCTCACTCATTCGCTATACGGGGCTGGACGGCAGACATTACGGGTCTCTGGGGAGACTTACCGTTAAATTTCGCCGCTGCTCTCGTTTTTTCGCATCAAATGTCAGAGAAATAAAGGCAAACAAGACAATTAGTGCTGCCGTTTGAAAATGCAGTTTGGCAATTGGCAACTCTGTCCGCACGGTCATTTATGCTCCGAATGATCAAGGTATATTGAACAGACGGTAAGGAAGTATATTTTAAGCAGCCAAAATGCCAATTGTAACCAGACAGAGAAAAAGACACTGCAATTGGTAGCAAAAAAAAAAAAAAAAAAACTATGGTAAGCGGACACCTGGAGCGCCTTACCCGTTTATTTAATAAACCTTGCTAATGACCTTCGGTGGGGGCTAAAAAATGGCAACACCCAGCTGCCAAACGGCAAAAGCGGCTAACAACTTGTTTTCTTTTCGTTGCAATTTTAATGCAATTTACAATGAAATTGACATTCACCAAACAAACAAAATAAAACTAGTTAATGCTGGGGTACACGACGCACCGCACCAACACCACGTATCAGCTCCCGTAAAACCTATGATCGCGAGCGATGCTTGCAAAGTGTGGTTTCCTTTCCACATTGGTTGGCTGTGTTTGTGTAACTGGGGTTGCAACGCAGCACCGAATGGTACCGTTTTCGATGTGAGCCACCAGTCAGTCTGTCCCTATGGCTATTATTATGGTTACAAAAAGAAAATCAAAGTGCAGCACGTTTTTTCCTTTGCTTGAGCGCCATTTCCTATTTGACGCCACAGAGGGATAGAGAGAGATGGAGAGACAGAACTGACAGCTGCCAGGTTTTTCTTTCCAGCGAAGCCTGCCCGGGGGCTTGACTGGTACTGGTGCTGACGCTGGCCCTGGTTTGATGGGAAGTAAAGGGAGGGGAGGTGGGTCTGATGTATGAGTAATGCAACGGCCAGAATGTTGCAAACTGCAGCAGCACGTTCAATTAAGTTCAATATTTGAGGAAAGCATTGGGTCAATTGCAAAACAAACGATCGTGCAAATGTATACAGAAAAGGCAGCCGATTCTCTACGAATAAGCAATGGACATAGCGGGAATTTCGTTATTTATTTGTTTATCTGCTCATTTGGCATACCGCAGAACGGGAACGGAACGTGAAAGGGAGCCCTGCCATGCCCTGCTTTTGTTTTTTTCTGCGTTGTGGAAATCGCTTTTACAAAACAAACACACACAGATACATACATAAATACGCACAGCCACATTATCCGCTACTTATGAATAACTGTTTTTCAGCGGAATAAAAAAAACAATGAACGAAATGCTGAGTGCTGCTGGATTTGCCAATGCGGCTTGAATGGGGAATACCTTAAGTGGGGATTGGTCATTCCCTAAGCGATCCAAAAACAAAAAAGAACCACACAGCTGTTTTCCCAAAAGAGTTTGACCCGAAAAACGGAATGGAACCACCGCGTATGCGCAGCACGCCCCAGCCCCGAAACATCATTTCAGATTTCATTTTAATGTGTGCCTTTGTGTGTGTGGAAGTAGTATTACTTTCGGGTAGAAATAGTGAGATCTGTAGATACGATACGTGTCGTGCTCTCACTCTCTACCTCAGCTCCTCACTCCTTAGACGACCATGTGTGCGTGTGTGTGTGTGTGTGCTGCTTTTGTTTCTCGCATTTAAAAGCCCACGAACAAACAAACAGAAGAAAGAAGATTCCAAACTTACGAAACAAATCAAAAGGGAGCTGTTGTGGGGCAACTTGCCACACAATCGCAGGTCTAGCGCGCCTTCTCGCTCTCTCGCCCACACTTAGTACTAGCAGTTAGCATAATGCACCAGTCACACACTCACACTCGCACTAGCACCACACTCATAGTTAGATGTATTTTTATATGAAGAATACTCACACACACGTGCACGCGATTGGTAATTTTGATATTTTGTATCTTGTTTTCCTCTGAATTCATCAGAAATGAATAATTTGCTTTTCTTTTCGAGTGGGTTTCGTTTCTGTTTGCGTGCTACCGTCGCGACCAAGGCGGCGACACTCGAGTTAAGTTCGTTTTGCGACCGCACAACTTCAAGAAAATGTTAATAAAAAAATTTTAATTTTTGAACTGGCAGTGCAACTTCAAGAAAATCAGTGTGACCGCAGATTTATCGCTAAAATATACCGCCTGACTCTCATGACTATACCTTGTCATTATCAAAATATACCGTAAATATACTGACGGACTATCAAATATGCGTTGATATTCCTCGCATTTGATATTCGGTTTAATATTACAAGCTAAATAGCCCTCTCAAAACAAAAAAAATAATTTTATCAATTTTATCAGTACATTTTTTACAAAATTGGCTAGTTTTTGGAACTCCTTTTTATTAGATTGTTTGCATAATAAGGTTCAAACATTAACGGCCAAAGCAGTAAGTGTGTACACATGTGTGTAATTTTGCTGGTCAGCTAGGTTTCAGCTGTGCGTATGTACAGTTGTATACCCTATTTTCTATTTTAAAGTTGTTGTTACAAGCTGCTTTGAAACATTAATTTTAAATCTTTTCTTAGATTGAAATAGTTTTTAATTAATTAATTATAGGCAATCAATTCGAATCGATAGTGATCGATTGCGATTTGAATTAAAGAGCGGGCAAGTAAGACACCTATTTAACATTTACATATATATTTATATTTAGTATTCGAATCTAGATTTCATATATTTATGTGTAGTCTATGCTTTATCAGCGGCCTATAAACAGTATTAACAAAAAAACACACTTTTTAATAGGATTACAATAACAAAAAGAGACGTGATAAACGCAGCGCCTTGTGTAAAAACCCTTCACAGCTGGATAGTCCTAGTAGTATTCGCCGTCTAGTGATAGGAAATTGCTTATAGTTTTTGTGATGCTTTGCTCTTAAGAAAGATTTATCTTAGTGTATTGTATGGACTGTGAAGGGAAGATAACGTTTAACCGCAACCTATCAGTTATTTAACATCAAAACGGATGATAGATCGCCATCACCAGATGCAGTTTTGCAGGTATATACTCAGAAGGTATTATGTAGTTAAAGGTATTCGTATTCCATTTCCATTAGCTGATCAACAGATTATTTGAACTATTTTTTCATTAAATTAATTTAATTTGGCGTTGGGTAATCAGAACCCGAACATAAACAAAATTTCGAAGCATCTATTCGAGCCAAACACACACGAAAGGAATACCCTTAGTAATTATCTAATATATGTACTGTGTATTGATATATGCCAGCGGCGGCTGCTCTACGATAGAAATGTGCGCACAAATCCCTTAATGTCGGCCCGGCACATGGGACAGTTGGCCACGCTGGGGGCGCACTGATTGCACGTCGCTGCAGGGCGAGAGGGTTTGAGTTTGATATAACAGCGAGTACGGATATGGCATGACTTACCCAAGTGACCGCAGGGTAGGAACACCACCCCAACCTCCTCGTCCAAACACACCTTACACAAGCGGGCGTCCTTCAGCTGGCGGTTCTCCTCCTCCAGAGAAATATTTCCATTTGGCGACGCCAGGGACATTCTCTGCATCTGCTCCGAGATGTGCGTCTGGGGAATGACATCCGGGTCTGGCTTTATATGGGTGTCTTCCGAGGCTGCTGCCGCTTTGCTGGTGGTGGCTCGACAGCAATCAAGGGGCGGTGCAGTCGGCTCTGTAGGCTCCCGCACCTCGACACCAGTTTCGCAGCCCGCCTCGTCGAAGATGGCATGCAGCAGTTCGTCCAGTGATTCGAAAGCACAGCCTGAGCTGGAAAGCTTGCGTTGAATGGTGTTTCGCACCACTCCTCCATCTATGCCCAGGGCGAGGGCTTCTTTGGCCGGCCCCTCGTCCATTAGGACATCCAGCTGGGGAGCTGGAGCCGTTGCTATCTGGGATCCAGACGATGCCGCCATATTCTCATGCACCTCGCGCACAAAGGTTGGTCCCTTCGCCAGCAGCACATACTGGCATTTGGGCGACCACTTGGCGTGCTCGTGCCAGGGCTCGTCCTCCTTCTGCCAGGAGCGGAGTCCAATATTGCAGTGGAAGCAACGCACCTGATCCCCGATCTTCTGGTAAAAGAGACCTGCCTGCGCCAGTGGCACGGGGGGCTGAATGTTCCCAATGGGCCAGTCGCTAAACGTGCGCATTCGCGCATCCACGCAGGAGTACTTTGGACGCTGTGGCTGGATGGTGGGGTCCTGAATGCCCAGCTCCTCCAGGTTCTTTCCAGCAAATTCGATGAGCGGTCCCATTTGGACACGCGGACAGTTGGGGAAGAAGCGTCGGTGCTCCTCAAAAGCGTTGTCGTTTTTCTCCCACTTGGCTATAATGCCATTGCACCAGACGCACTTGACGTGATCCAAGCGATTTAGATAGTAGAAACCAGCCTTGGCCAGAGCTTGAGGCGTAACATTGGGATTCTAGGTGCAAAATAATGAGACTTATGTATTTTCGGAGAATCTCTTTCGACTTACTGGCCAGTCCTTGAATGTCTGCAATCGATTCGCTTCCACGAGCAGATCAGGACAGGCACATGGGGAGGTATTACCGCCATCCACCATGCTGTTGCCCTCGCTGTCGTTCTCCTGACTCAGCGTCACATTGCCACAGTGATTGGGTGCAAGCACCATGGAACAAATAGGGGAGCAGCGTCGATGTCTTTCGGCCACTTGATCCCCGTACTCCCATCTATCGATGCGCACATGACACCAGTTGCACTCGGCCTCCAGCCAATTCCCTGTGGCAAAGAAACCATTCGTCACCAATTCCTCGGCACTGACGGGGGCATTTAGAGGCCATTCCACAAAGGTGGATTTGCGTACGCTCTCCAGCTCCAGTCGAGCTTCCGACATCGTTGGCGCACAAATAAGTAATCTTCACTTCTGTCTTTGTCTGTCTTCTTATCTTTGGTGTAAGTTGGTCCCCTTACAATGATGTAATTTGAATTCCAAATTGATTTAAATTTTTCCTTTGACAGACACCCAAAACGTAAATAAGGCAAAACAGATATAGGCTAGCAAGGTATATTACGGTATGTTATGAAAGTTCGGTATATTTTTGAGGGAATATTTTATCGATAAATCTCCTAGTTTAACAAACCAAAATATGAACCAAAATCTGTTGTTTAAAACCTTTTTAATCGTTTTATGTAAGTGTTTTAAACCATATTGGGAATAGCCAATTGAGCAGTTACTTTTGCTATTACAGTTCTTTATGTCTCGCGCTCAAATGCGGAAATTTCTGGGCTGCTGAGTGCCCTGCAATACTTTGGCTTATACGGCAATGGATTGGAGTCCCTGGGACAGTCTCGCGGCCAGTGCGAGTATTCGTTCGAATCATTCGCCCTGCTGGGGGATCGCTATAGTTGTGCGCCAGACGATGAGCATATATTGCACCTGACACAGTTGCCACCGCAGCGCAAGCCGCCCATAATGATCAAGTGCCTGCAGCCGGAGGCAGCGCCAGATAATGACAACAGCACAGCGCCCAAGCTGCTGATAATGAAAAGCGCCAAGGACATTGTGAACTTGCTTAAGCCCATTGGCAATGCCACCAAGCGGCATGAGCACGGCAGCTGTGTGGTTGTCCACTTTTGCACGGCCACCAGCCTGGAGTGCTCCCGGGTGGCGCCCGTTATTAACCTTCTGCCCCATCTCTTTCCCACGCTGCCCGTCGCCTACATCGATGCGTACGAGTTTACCCCCTTCAATGCCGAGTTCGGCATTGTCTCGCTGCCAACGCTGATGATCTTCCATCAGGGACGACCATTGATCAAGTACGATACTGCCTGGACGGACTCGGAAAAGCGCGCCTTTGGCAGATTCATCATGCGCCACACAAACGTAAGGACCGTAGACCCCAACAGCATACATCCTCAAATCCTGCTGCGAACGCTCACCGAGCCCCTAGCCAATTCGCCAGAGGTGCAGACCGACTACTACCTGGGCATGGCCTGGGCCTTTATTCTGCTATGCCTGGCCAATTATGTGAGGGGCACAGTCTTCTGGACGCAGCTGGTGGCGATGGTGCAGCACAACTGGCGAGAGTCCGAGGAGACGCAAATGGATGTCGTTGACTAATAGGCCAAAGCGGGGGGGTTTTCGGGAACGAAGTACATACATACGCTTCACATTTACTAATGTAATGTATTTAATGGTTTAATTAAATTCACATCAACGTTACTTAAGCCTTATTTAATTATATATATAGATATATATATTGGGGGGAATTTTAATTGTAATGCTCAGAGCAGAGCCTTCAAAATTAGTTAGATTCGTGTATCATCTCCGCTCCGTAATAAAAGCTTAGCGTCTAACCAAATCTAGAGAAACTTGAGAATTTGTCCAAAGAGTTAAAGTAAAACGTAAAATTGCCATCATTGGTTATCTGAAATTTTGTAATGATATTTCCATATCCTTTCATTAGTATCATACAACTCAAGTGTTCGTTTTTCAGTTTCGCTGTTTTGCAAATTTTGTGGGAGGAGTGGGAGTGCTTTTAGTAGAAGCGTCGGCGTGACAATGCCACAGCGGTTTATGTGCCATGCCTGCGGGTCGGCACGAAGTCGGGGTGAGGAACAGATACCTGTCGCAGACAGATAAGTTATGTCTAGTTACAATTGACAAAATATATAACCCAAGACAACGCAGGCAGGATCGCACGAAACAGCTGTGTAATTGTGTTGTGTGTGTGGTGTGTATCTTTTCTATATTATAATTAGGTGTACTTTTGGAACAGGATCAGCGCTAGCTTTCCAGTGTGTATGTGTATGTGAGTGCCCTTGTGTGTGGTTGGAGATGAGGAATTGTGTGGGTTTGCTGCAGCTGGAGCTCTCCTTCTATTTCTTAACCCGCTTGCCCGACTTGGAACTCGATTCGCCGCCATCTTCTGTGGCGTGGTGGTGGCTGTTCTTCATGGGGCGCTGCTGGCGCCTTGGATGTGCCGCATAAGGATGTGGATGTATGCTGGTCATGGGATTGAAGAATAGATAAACTCAAATTAGTAACATTGTCAAATCAAATCATTTCGTAAGGCAAAACCAACATAAACAAAAGACTCAAAGTATACGTAAGTAATCATTCGGAGACAGGCCAATTCGAACGTAAATGGTAATATGATGGCGGGAAGATAGCAGTCGTCGAGGGGTGGTGACAAGTAAGCATGATTAAGATGAAGGGAGCAGCAGGATGTCGCGCGCAGTTAGTAGTGTGAGAGAAGTACGTAGTGTGGGGGCGGTGGCACTGGCAGTCGTAGGCACAACCAATTCGTAGCCGCAGCAGCAACAACAACGTTTGAATTTTGCGTTTAAATTAGCGTCGATGAATTCGAATTTGGCGTCGTAACAGAGTAAAACGTAAAGTAGTAAATCAAATGCGCAGTCGAATTACGTGTGGGCCCTCGCAGATGATAACTGAAGGATTACGGAATACGGTGTTTCGTTTTTTTTTGGATTTAGCGAGACACTTTTCGGGGGTTTAGGGTGTAGTACGACAAAAAGACAACTCGCACCCGCTACATGCTTGTCTTGCTTTGTAGCACATACTAGATGTTATACATATGCGAGTATATAGAGAGATAAAAGTGTATGTGTGTGTGTGTGGTGGTGTGTGTGTGTGTGTTTGGTGGGAGGAGAGTTGGTTGCGGCAGCCTTACACATAGCATGTGGCACAACACGTAGCTGCTGCACTGCGTAGGCTGCATTGCGTTGACGTTGACGGACCGATGGTTGGAGTGTTGGAGTGGCTGTGATGATGCGTAGCATTGATGGCGCCGCCGAACGTCATATCGGGGGTTAGTATTGGACCGGCACGGTGATCGAAGAACGCCGAATGCTGTTGTCATTGGTCTTTGCGTTGATTTTTTGTTTGGGTTAAATATGGTTGGTTACATGAATATTGCCTGCTTAGATTAAAAAAGATTTCGGTTTTGATTTTTTGTATTGGTTTACTTTGGTTGAGTTCTGTTCTACTTTCGATGGAACCGTGAGTTATATAGACGCCAGTCTCTGCATAAATCGAAAGTACATAATAAGTATTGGTAGAGAAGAGGGAGAGAGAGCAACAAGTCATTAATAGAGATGTAAATTGCGAATGTAAGGAAGCTACATGGGATAAACACTATGTCGATCGGACATCACATGACGATTATGCGGTTTGGTTTGGTTTTGTTCGGTTCGGTTTTCCGAATACATTCTTTGAACGTGGGTTAATATCTCTGGCATGTAACTCGAAGCAGGCTTGGAATATGATCTTTGTAGGCATATACAAAATGTAAGCTATAGAACTTGAACGTAACGTAAGGCTGCTGCTGGTCATTAGATTGGACCAAATCTTGGGCGGCCAGATTGTCTATGGCTGGAGCTGGCTGGAGAAACAAACCTTGGCGTGGCTGCAATGCTGTGACTGCCGCTGGATATCGTGGCCAGCGGCGAGGACGCGGGGGTACGCAGAGGTCGACGGGGAGTGGCCAAGTGTTGCCCATTGCGCATGTAGGCGCGTCGCGAATTTCCGATGCTCACGTAGTTGTTGTTCGATAGATCGTGGACCGCTGGGGAGGACGAAGTTGTGGTTGTTGTTGTTGTTGCTGCTGCTGTAGCATTGCGGCTGTCGTAGTATGGAATCGAGTCGAAGAAAAGTTGGAAGAAATATTACAATACGTTTGGCGAGTCGTTGGTGTGTGTTTGGTAACTATTTTGGCTGTAATTATAGCGTGGCGTGGCAGTCCATTGCATAGAACGCGTTAAAGTGGGATTGAGGGATTGCGATTAATGAGTAGAGTACACGATAAAGAAGTAGAGGGGGTGGTTTGGGGTCAAATTAAACGAAAATAATGCAGAAATTTTATAAAACGAAAAAGTTCTTGATCTTCTTGGAAGGTGCCGCCTACCTCATCTCAGTGTTGGTCTTTCGTTATATATATAGTTATATGATCGTTATTTGTTATATTTTGTTTTCTTTTCTGGTTTGGTTTGGTTTGGCTTTCTTTGGTTTTTGAACGTTGTTGGGAATGTAAAAGCAGACATTTATAATATGCAATTCAATTCTGTTTCTGATAGTTAGTAAAATATACTGTATGTACGTTAGATTTTAGTAATTGTATCTGCAAGTAAATACAAACGTTTCAATTTAGCAACAAGTTTTGTGAGGGTTACACAAGTGGGAGGGCGGGTCTGTGGGATAATCAAATGCTACTACGCAAATTGCTCGACCTACACACGTATTGGGTGTACACATACTGGGGCGAAATGGGGCATCGATGCAGGTATATGCCACAGTAAGCGTCTGTGGACACACACTCACCTTCCGTGCAGAGCCGTAGGAGGTGCTGGCAGCGTTGGCAACTGGCGGCCAGCGGACGAGCGGCCCTGTGGCTGCTGCTCCTGGATCACACAGTCATCATCGTCGTCGTCATCATCGACCGGCTCAATGGTCAGCGTAGAGGTCGAGGCTGCTGGTGGAGGTGCGCGAATGGCCTGCATGCCACCATGACGGCCGTGTGGACCGCCTCCGCGATGGGCGCGATTGGTAAACTCGCGATCGAACTGCTCGGCCTCTTCCTCATCCAGGTTGATGAACTCCTGACGCTCCTCCAGCTGTCCCGAGCGCATGTCCTGCTCCTTCTCAATGATGTGGGCGCGCTCCCCAATGTGATGACCGATGGCCATTTTCTTTAAGCCTGTGCGCGAGTCCTGGACTGTTTTGCGGGTCTCGCGAACGCCGCCTGGGCCAGTTTTGGTGCTGGTGCTGGCCTGGTAGATCTGTGGGCGGCCGTCGGGGCCCGATGACATAGTCATCACGGTGCTTTGGCAAAACGAAGCGCCAGGATTGGCGCCAATATCTATATAAAGTAAGGAGCATTAGCATTTATATTGATGGGGTTGTTCAGGTCTGATCAGGGCTTACCGGCATTCAGCAAACGATTGAAATTGGGCATCATGGGCATGCCAAACATTCCCATAGCTGGCATAGCTGCCATTTGATGGGGGCGTTCCATTAAGGCGCCCTGCTGGAATCCAGGATCGAATGGCGATCCCTGCATGAACGGATCCGGCATGAAAGTGTTCATCAAGCGATTCATCGATCGCATTTGCATGCCCATGGCATTCATGGTATGGTTCATGTGGTTGCTGATGATTGATTAATGGAAATTATTAAAAAATTTTGTAATTTAGCAAACGTTCCGCATACTCCTCTTCCATTTCCCCGTCTTCGTGGTACTGATTTAGTCTTCCACTACGGGAATTTCTCTTCGACTTCGACTTTTTACTCATTCTAAGTCCCGATCTAAACAAAACATAAACGCTGGCCTCCCAATAACTAAGAAATTTAAACTTGATTTTTTTGGCGATGTGAACTAGTGGAACATAATGATACGATAAATTAAAACTGTCTGGTGGGCCCCCTCCTTTGTGTGATATGACGCGGAAACAAACGAAGCAAATGCATTTAAATGCATTGATTGAGGGCCTCCCTGGCTGCGGTCGCACTTTTTAAATTATCGATTATTACGTCTTCTTTTCACGCATGCTGTGCACACACACACACCCACACACAAACTGGCACACACGTGAAAATACAAAGTATTTGCACGTATCTGTCAATTGGTCACAATCTCAGCCGCAAATTATCAAGATTAACTTTTAACCAGTGCCAAAACCTATATCTGTATGTAATAAACCATTTTATGCCAACTCTGGTTCGTTTTCAGATGCCACAGCGAGCATCACAAATACACATATATGCATGTACACAGCTAGCTGCAGACCGTTAAGGCTGGCTAGAAAGGTGCTTTATACTTACTTCATTAGTCCCAAATCATCATCGAAGTCGCCCATTAATCCCAATGCACCGAAAAGTGACATTTTATTTGTTTTTTGTCGTGTTTTTGGTTTTAGAAGCAGACTTTTCTCGAATGTAGAGGTGTCAAACCGTCGAGGGCACTATCGATAGTATCGATATTTTACTGCCAGCCTCTACTATCGACGGTTTTGCGACTATCATGATAGTATCGATTGATATTTTCAAAACATTCAACGTTGATATTCCTCGATTTTGATATTCCGTTTAATATTACTAGCTAGCTGGGACTCTCAGCCCTAAACAAATAATTTTATCCGATAGATACATCAATTTTCTACAAGATTGGCAAGTTTTCAGAAGTCCTTTTTATTGGATTATTTACATATTAATGTTTAAACAAAAACAACATAAAACGAATGTGATGTCGTTTTGTGGCGTTGCCAGACTCGTGCAATTCGTAGTTGCTGCGGGCTGCCACTTGATACCGATAACATCGCTAAATTGCTTTTGGCGGTCAATTTGAACTTAACCCACTGAAAACCCCTCTATTTAAAAAGTTGAGCACCCTTTTTTAAACCGCGGAAAATAATATAATGCTGGTTGTATTTATTCTATCTAGAGTATATTTAATATAGTAGGTATCTATGATTCAAAGAAACATTTTTACCCACCAAAACTGATTGTGGATACTTTAAAATTTAAAATTAATTTATAGCTTAAAACTAAACACTTCACATTTAAATGCTCATTTGTTGTTTATTATAGGTGATAATTATGATAATTGATATTTACTAAATAATTTGTTCGGTTATTTTGTTCGCTTGCAGCTCTTCAAGTTCCCTCAAATTTAAAGGTATGGCGCAGCCTGTTCTTCGATCCATGCCGTGTGTGAGGTGACACTGGTGTACACCCCGGGGAATCCTTCCCGGCCACAGCCAACCCCCCACGACACGATGCCCACCAACACACCATCCACAGCCAATGGGCCACCGGAGTCACCATTGCAGGAGTCCTTTCCTCCCTCCAAGTAGCCGGCACAGAGCATTTCTTCGGTGATGGTGTACTGTTTGGTCAGGTACTGGTCGCCGCAAGCACTACGGTCGACAATTTCCAGCTCCACGGAACGCAACAAGGCGGGCAACGCCTCGTCCTCCTCAGTACGCTTACCCCAGCCGCTGACAACGGCATGTGCTCCCGTCGGTGGTGCCTCCAATGCCAAGGGAATGGGCTGCACGAGGCTCGAGTACTCCAGCGGCTCTCGCGTTATGATCAAGCCAATGTCGTTCACAAAGGTCTTCTTGTTGTAGCCACTGTGATAGATCAGCTTGCTGACCTTCACGCCCATCTCCTCGAGATCGGCAATCGAGTTCTGTCCCGACACGATGCGAATGTACGAAGCGAAGCGTCCCTTGATGCAGTGGGCGGCCGTAAGCACCACATTGGGGGCGTAGATGCTGCCCCCGCAGATATGTAGCAGCATGTACGTCTCCAGGCGAACCGACACCTGGTAGGGGAAGTCCGAAATGTCCGCCTGGTCCCCACCCACAATGTGGGTGCTGATGGAGGCAGATCGACAGCCAAGGGCTGCCAGGGAGAGCAGACCCACAACTAGTAGTCCCAAGCGCAGCGACATTTTGCACAGTTTAAAGCAATATATTCGTTTGACTCGGGGGTTTTATATAGAAGTCTACCCCCCTGCTTATCGCTGACCAAAACCACGAATATCGCGATCATCCTCCGATAGCAGTTCAATTCTGGATTTCCATAAAATTTAGCTTCGATATAGTAAAGTTTATAGGACCCACAGCCACATGTGTGTTTTATATCCATTATAAACGGCGCTGTGCTGGTCGGTAGTCTTCTAAAGACCTTTCCACAATAAGCCAAAACAATTATATTCAAGGGGAGGCAGCCCAAGAGAAAGGGGATTATCAGCAAAGCAAACAAATTTGCTTGAGTCATGGCCTTATTTCTTTGCTAATCGAACTTTACCCTGGCGCTGACGAAGATGTCTCGTCTAGCCATGTAATCTTCGGCACACTACAGCCCGGAAAAGATAAGAGGCGGGCGTCGACGACCAGCCAAAACAGCGATTTAAATAATATTAGCCTAACGTGAGGTGGAAAGTACCTGGAAAGTACCTAC
Organism: Drosophila ambigua; assembly: GCA_018150905.1. Lineage (NCBI taxonomy): Eukaryota > Metazoa > Arthropoda > Insecta > Diptera > Drosophilidae > Drosophila > Drosophila ambigua. Next base: position 6,310,446 of record JAECWS010000001.1, on the reverse strand, counting down.
CGATAACCCAATCACGGCGGTTATCATAATGATTATTGTGTGATTCAAAGAAAACGATTGAGGAGAGGGAAGCGAATTCCAAAAACTAATATTACTAATGTGGAATTTCTGGGAACTTAACTTTGAAGATGAAGATTTTGGTTCCACAGCCCATTTTTTTTTAGTGCAAATAAACAAACTTGGGGGCGTACAAAGCATTAGATATATTAATATATTATTTGCCCAAAAAATGAATTGTTCAAATTGAATTTTCGCGGAAATGATTCCCGAATATGTACCTGGGTGGGCATATATGATGCCGGTAAAAGCTCAAAGCTTAATGATGTGCAAATTGTGACGTGAGTGGCAATTGGTAGGGGAACAGAACCCTTACGGAGCGGAGCCTGTGGCTTGAGCCCAAAGTGCATTTTAACGACACGCGGTCGAGGGTCTACTCCTTATATCCAACTATGTGTGTACTCTTGATACACAGTAGATGGGCTAAAACCAGCTCTGAAGAGTAGCTGAAATGCCTTAGGTATAGGTATAGGTATTGGCATAGGCTGGGATGGGATGGGATGGGATAGCCATATATCAAGAGAAAACAAAGATTGAGAAAAATGGTTAATTGATTGGCATGCCACTTGACTAACTCGCAGGCAGCATTACTTCCACTTCTAGCTACTTAGCACTTCAAGAGCCGACTAGTTAGCAATTACTGCCTACAATATTTGCCTCCTCTCTCACGGAGCCACTTCGAACCGTCGTAGTTGGAGCCCCCGGCTCACGTACACGTACACGTACGCGCACGCCATTGAAGGTACGACTACGAGTACGACTACAAGTACGAGTATTTTGTGCGACTTTTATTTCGGCACAGTGCGGCACAGTGTGTGTATTGTATGTGTACTCGAAAGACGAGCTTGATCGAACCAAATCGGTTATAAGTAGACGCCATGCCGCTGGAGATCCCGCATTTGAAGCTCAACTGTCGGCAGCTGTGACCGGATACAAAATATAACCCGCCCAAAAAAAAGCCAATTACCGGAATCGTGTGGCACGGAGTGTCGGCGGCAAGGACTCAACTCTACCCAAAGCAAAGCAAATCAATTCCATGCGTGTTCTCATGATTGATGTGTTGAAGAGACTTTACTAAAAGAATTCGAAAAGAAAGTGTTTGAAAATGTTTGTGGAAAAAGTGGTGAGTGAAGTAAATTAAATCGAAAGTACTTCCAGAAAGTACTTCCAGAAAGTAGGAAACAGGAATTTGAAAACAGATTCTGGATTATCTCATCGTGATCTGCCCACTCTCGGCTCTTTTCTCCACTTGTATCGCTTTTAAATGGAATTCTTTTTGTGCTGTTGGACCCATAACGAGGCCTATGCTTGGTTCATAGCTGAGGCCGGGTCTCGCTTCAAAGACGATTCTGATAATTTATGAAATTAGTGAGAAATAATCATGATGTGCATTTATTAGTGATCAAGTGCCAAACGTTTAGACAAACAAGGCAGCTCGGTTCTGCACACAGCTTCGCCTGGATACCGTCGACTCGTACCTTACCTTGCCCAAAAACAGCCAAACGAAAAAAAGCGGAAGCCTTCCCCATGGAGCGGGGATGCTTCATTGGCTGGCGGGTAAATATTTTCTGGGAAGATCAAATAGAGATTTCGGTTCCGCTGTTGTGCGGTGATTTGGTGTGCTGTGGTAGCGGACGTTACCCTTGGAAGCTTCTAATTGCAAATCGTTTTTTGATCTTATTGTAAATTTCAAAATGTTCTCAATGTTTGGGCCGCATCTTACTTTGATAATTGTCCTTTGCATGTTGAAGTTCAATGCCAGTAGGATATAATTCGCTGGGCAAATAATATTCAAGTTACCTTCTGTTAAATCCTGAGCTTACGGACTAAGTCCCACCGCAGGATAATCAAGTCTCACAATCAATTTGTTAAAATTTGCTTGGTTACTCTTTGGTTAACTACCAATATTCTCCTATTTCTCTTCGATACAGGACTCGAGTTTTTGTTCATCCTTTAATAATATTGTTTTTTTATTGAATTCAAAAGCAATCATCTTGGCGTTGAGTAGCCATAAAAGTCAGTTAACGACTGATGTGCAGCTGGCCATGAAGGCCCCTACGATATATTGGCTTAAAGCCATTAAGAGGCGTCACCGCTTACGGATATGGAACGATATGATATATCCCATTGTTGAAGCCCAGAACTGAACAAAGCTCTTTGGGGGAGGGGCAGGGCTTGACAGGAAGATGCGATGGAGGTGTTTCCGATTGTGTAGCATGTGGGAAAAGTGCCAACAATACTTGTGCCTGCCTTGGTGATCATCATTAGCAGCTGTCATCTTTTTGGCCAGTGACTGGTTATTGTTTTGGCTGCCACCGCTAATCGTAACCTGTTGCACCACTGACACACAAATAGGCCCCAAAACAACACACACAATACCAAACCAGACCAGAGCACGTACTGCGCTGAGGGAGCAACAGATACTTGCCGATGTGCTTGTATCTGTAGGCTGCCTTCGAGTGATTTAATCAATCTCAAATGCTGCACGTACTTGAGGTGGATCATCCCATCGCCCATACGCCATGTTGTCTCAATCAATTTACACCTTCGTTAGATACATAACTTGTACTTTCGTTGTGATTACGATTGCGAGTGTGAGTGCTGGTGTGAGTGCTGGTGTGAGTGCTGGTGTGTGTGTGTGTGTTTGACAACTACTTGCGACACGAGGCAAGGGCATCTCTGCCATCAGTCCAGCAGTCCATGGCAACCCCACGTTCCATTACCAGTTAAGTTAATTTTATACCAAATACCAAAATAGTTTCAGCTTCGCAAGGGCCAATTTTCGATGCATTGGAGGTCAGGCAAACACACTAGAAAATGGCAAACACTATATAATATTGACAGATCAATGCAATTTAACACTTTAATGCCTGCATCCACAGCTGGAACGCGCCACCAAGTCAGAGCTATGCTCGATACTGGCCGTGCTGCTGATCAGCCTGAGCATCTACACGTTCTATGCCCATCTGGAGACGTATCTGAGATCGGTGATATTGTCGCTGCGACTGTCCGGACCGCCAACGTTGCCCATTCTGGGCAATTGTCTGCTCATCAAGGACAAGGATTGTAAGACTAAACTATCAACTACCAGTATGGGCATTCCCTTTGATTGTCTTTGTGTTTGTCGCCCCCATAGTGATGAAAAATCAAGCAGCCAAGGCCTTCGATCTGTATGGATCCCTGGTGCGGATCTGGGTGGTTTTCTTTCCCTTTTTTGTGGTGCTGCAGCCGGAGGATCTGCAGGTCATCCTGTCCTCGCAGAAGCACACCAACAAGGTCTTCATCTACCAGCTGATGCACAATTTCCTAGGCGATGGGCTCATAACCAGCAGCGGCCTCAAGTGGAGCACCCACCGCAGGCTCATCCAACCGGCATTCCATCTCAGCCTGCTGGAGAAGTTCATTGACACCTTTGTGGATGCCTCGCAGTCGCTGTACGAGTCGCTCGGTGCCTCCGCAGTGGGCACTGATCTCAACATCGTCAGCATTGTGAACAACTGTGTGGTGGACATCTTAAACGGTGAGTTCCCTTCCCTTTCTTTCCTTGCAGCTCCCTTCGCTTTGTTCACTGATTCTGACCCAATCTTCTGTTCGGCAGAGGCCGTTCTGGGTGTGCCCATCAAAAAGAAGGGCCTGGATCCGGTCAACATCGAGGAGTCGCCCTTTCGCCAGGGCAAACTCATGATACCCACCCGCTTCTCACATCCCTGGCTGCTGTTCGATGGCATCTACCACTGGACGAAGCTGGCCAACGATGAGCTCAACCAGAAGAAGCGCCTCCACGACTTCACCCGCCAGATGATCAAGATTCGGCGCGAGATTCTGGCCAGCACCGGCAACAACAACGCCGAGCGGAAGTGTCTGCTGGACTACATGATCGAGATATCCGAGAGCAATCCCGACTTCACCGAGGAGGACATCGTCAACGAGGCCTGCACTTTCATGCTGGCCGGCCAGGACTCTGTGGGCGGCGCCGTGGCCTTCACCATCTTCCTGCTGGCGCAGAATGCCGACTGCCAGGAGCAGTGCCACGAGGAGCTGGAGCGCATCTTCGACTACAGCGATCGGGCGCCCACCATGAGCGATCTGCGCGAGATGCGCTACCTGGAGATGTGCATAAAGGAGGCGCTGCGCCTGTACCCCACAGTGCCCCTAATCGCCCGCAAGCTGGGCGAGGAGGTGCGTCTGGCGGACCACACTCTGCCCGCGGGCAGCAACATTTTCATCTGCCCCTATGCCACCCACCGTCTGACACACATCTACCCCGAGCCAGAGAAATTCGATCCCGAGCGCTTTTCCCCAGAGAACTCTAAGGATCGCCATCCGTACGCCTTCATCCCGTTCAGCGCCGGGCCGCGCTACTGCATCGGCAATCGGTTTGCCATCATGGAGATGAAGACGATTGTGTCGCGGCTGCTGCGCAGCTTCCAGCTGCTGCCGGTAGCCGGCAAAACCAGCTTCGACGTCTCCTATCGCATCACTCTGAGGGCCTCCGGTGGGCTCTGGGTGCGGCTGAAGCCACGCGATAATCCCATCGCGCAGACTCGCGACAGCGATTGCTACGGACTGTAGGGCTGACTGTACAGTCAGTCAGTCTGCTGCCGAGGTGTTAATTCTTCGTTACATTAACTTTAATTAGTATGGTAAATAAGTATGTATATAAATCGATACAATAATTTAAATATTTAGCTTCTCCTCTAGCCTAAGTACAGTGCTTGCCCCCGTTTCGGACACGGGGTGCCTGATCTGATCTGATCAGATCTGATCAGAGATGTGGATGTGTATTACATGTGTGTTTATGGTGTGGCTGTGCCTGTGGCTGGGGCGTGGGATGAGGGATGAGGGCGTTCTAACCCCGTGTTCGCAATCGCAATCGCATTAGCATTCGCATTCATATTCATATTCGAGTGTTCGTAGAGTTTCTTCTGGGGTCTTGTCTAAGCAAATGATTTCTGCAATAATAAAGTTATGTTTGTCGGCATTTAAGCGACATAAATCTAGGACGTGATATGTTTCGTTTCGTTGAATCTATTGATGAGACGTCGCGCACGTGACTCGCGACTGCTCTCTGGGACGTTTCCATTACCGTTGCCGTTGCCATTGCTTTTGCTGTTGCCGTTACTGTTGCTGTTCCCATTGCCATTGTGCCGCTGAGCGCTCGCCACCGTGTGCTGTTGGGAAAGACGCTCGGTCGCCTCACGGACACGTTGGCTCATCAGCCGCGTCGGCGTGGCAGCACGCTGGGGCAGCGGTGAACTGGGCATGGACCGGGTTTGAGCTGGTTTTGCTGTCTTAGCGGAGCTGCTGCTGCTGCTGTTGCTGCTTCCGGTTTTCCCTGGCTCCTCTGCTGGCATAAATGGAGAAAAAGTACTCGAGTTAGTTGTGGGTCAAGGCTGCGGGGTTCAGATGGGAGTTACTTCGAGCGAGGCGACCCACGCTGGCCACTTTGGTGATCTTGTTGGGCTCTGGGGCAAGCTTGGGTTTGTTAGCAGCAGCGGAAGCGGTTTTGGACTGCTGGAACTTGTCCTTTAGCTGGGACACCTTCAGCTTGGAGGACTCGCACGGGGGCTTGGCATGCAGCTTTGGTTTCTCGCGCGCCGCATTGTCCTCCAGCGACTTTTTGCGCATCTTTATGGTGTTGGTGAAGTCGGAGCGCATTATGGGCTCGCCTTTGGGTGGCAGCTCCAGGGTGATGGGACTCTCGGGTGTGTCCAGCACCACTGGCAGCGGACTAATGCTCGCCTTGGCAATCTGTTCCAGCTTGGACTTGGCCAGGGACAGGAGCAGCGTCTCCTGGGCGCCGACGCCGGTGGCTCCCAGGCTGCAGTTGGAGCACTCGCTGTAGCCCGAGTCGCTACGCTCGCTGCACTGCGACTTGTCGCGCAGCTTCAGGGCTCCGTGGGCATACCGCTTCTCCACGTGCGGCATCTCCACACTGAAGTCGTCCTCCTCCTCGTGCAGCGACGACATTTGCGTGCTCACAGGACTGACCAGTGCGCTGGCGGCATTCAGCATGCCCAGGCCCGAGATGGAGGGTCGCGGACTGTTCAGGGCTCCCATGGCGATGGCAGAGTTCCTTCGCGACGCCGACAGCGTGGCCATGCGTCCCAGAGCGCGAATAGCGTTTCCAGTTTTCTGGATAAGCAGCAGCAAGGCGGCAAGCGGGCCAGTTAGGCAGGGACAAAAAAGGAGCAGCAGTTGGTTAGGGTTTGTGGAAGCAGCAGCCGGGGGATGTTACTAACCTGCCACTTGCGGCGAATGATGAACTTCTTGAGCTTGTCCGTGCAGATCTTGTTGTTGCTGAGATTGTCATCGTGGCGCTGGCACAGCCACTTGGACTCCAGGCACTGTTTGGCGGTCAGGCGCTCCTCCTTGCGGTGCACCAGCAGCTGGGAGATAAAGTCCTTGGCCTCCTGCGAACTATGTACGGGTGATCAGTAACACGAAATACACTTTAATCGACAGCTAAATGCCTACACGCAGTCAAAGGCCTCGTCGTCGTAGTCGTAGTCCGCTCTGGTAATATTCGAGAAGGTCTCCACATCGGTGTCGCCCATGAAGGGCGACAGGCCAGAGAGCCTGCAATGGATACAAATGCGATGAGTACCAGGGAATTTCCACCGATGGATTGGCTCACTCACAGCACATAGCAAATGACGCCCACGCTCCACATGTCCGACTTGAAGTCGATGGGCTCGTAGCTAATGATCTCTGGGGGTATAAATTCAGGTGTACCGAAGAGCACGCGGACGGGCGCCTTCGTGTCCAGTCGCTGGGCCAGGCCAAAGTCAATGATCTTGATCTGGTGACTGGTGCGTGTATGGCACATGATGTTCTCCGGCTTCAGGTCCAGGTGGACAACGCTTTGGCTGTGCATGTAGGCCACGCCCTCGCACACCTGACGCAGGAACAGAATGCAGTCCAGCTCCGTGAGGGTGAAGTCATCGGCCACCACACGCTCGAACAGCTCCCCACCGGTGATACTAAGGACAAACAGGATGTATGTAGATGAGCCTCGATCTGGAAGCACTTGATCTACTCACTATTCCATCACCATGACAATCTCGCGCGGACTCTCAAAGGAGGCGGCCAGCTGGAGCAGCTTGGGATGCTGCAGCGATCCCATGATGGAGATCTCCTCGAGCACCTTCTGGCGATCGCGCGACTTGATGCACTTGATCACCTTGGCGGCGAGCAGTTGCTGCGGCTGGTCACGCTCCTGCACCTTGTACACGATGCCGAAGCGGCCTTTGCCCAGCTCCTCGATGACCTCGAAGCGCGCCTTGAAATCTCCGCCAGACTGCACGCTCACCGCCTGTCCATAGTCGACGGTGGCCGTCTCTTCCGCCCTCGCCACGCACTGCCTGCTGCTCATCTGCACCAGTTCGCTGGGCTGGCTGGGCGCACTGCGTCCGTGTATGTTCTCGGCGCGCACGCGAAATCTGTACTGCAATTGGGGCTGCAGATTCTTGACGGTGTAGGCCAGGGTGTCCACAACGCGTGCCACCTGCTGCCATTCATCGTTCCCCCTATCACAGTCCACGGGATCGCAGCTCTGCATTTCAATGCTGCACCAAGAAAAGGAAACATCCGTTTAGTGTGTGTTTGTGGGGAAGGATCTGCGACAGGTACTCACATGAAGCCGGTGATCATGCAGCCGCCATCGTAGGGCGGTCCACACCAGGCCACCGCCATGCGATCTGGTCCGAGGGATACACTCGGCTGTCCGCTGGGTGGCTCTGGTGGTCCCTCAACGGCCACAGAGGCGGCTGCCGCCTCCACGCCATAGTCGTTCATTATTTCCACCGTGTACTTGCCGCTGTCATCGGCCGAGATGTCCGTTATGTAGAGCGTCGACTGTTGAGCGCTCGTACGGATCGTCACATGGGAGCCCTCGACAATGGCACGGCACTGTGAGAGAGAGATATGTGTGAGTGTTGAGTTAAGCTCTGGGCCAACCTTCGTGTGGCGCACAGAAACACGTTCGTCGCGGTTCGCATTTGCGGTTTGCAACCATTACGTAGCCGGGCGGCATACGTCAATACCGCAAGCTGATCGTGACACAGTCTGGTCTGGGCTGTGCCCATACCAAGAGCCCCAGCTAAGCTAAGGGTAGAGGCGTCTTGTGTTGACTTATGACAGATAAAGAATGATACGGATCATGGCCATAACAATGAGAGCACAATGAGACTGGTATCCATAATCCCCTCTAACTGCGGCCGGTGGCCTGCTCTGGCCTAATTGGGTCAAGACATTGTTGCGCAACGAAAACCGGACAAATTACCATAGACAAAAGCAAAACATCCTCCTGCGCCAGTTGGCTGAGACCCCCGACCGTATTTGGGGATCGAATCGATCGATTGACACTTACCGCCTTGTACCAGATGACTTTGGTGCCCGGGAATGGGTCGTAGCGCACGCTTAGCCGGACATGGCCGCCGATGAGGGCGGTGCAATCTTCGGGGCGTGTCAAAATGCAGCTTCTGGCAGCCAGCGATGAGGAGCCGCTGCTGCTACTGTTGCCCCGTACAATGGGCAAGACCAGCAGACTGGTGTATGTCCGGTCAGTGGGTATGCGCCGCTCCGTCTGTGGATGCTTCACTTGCAGCCGAATCTCTCCGCTCTGTGAGGGCTGCACGTCCCGCAGGCGCAGCACCCGAATGCCGTTCTCTGGATACGACTCCAACTGCAACAGAAACAGATGATTAGCCCTGGTAGGAAGCTCAACGCAGATGGGTAAACATTTGCATACACTACGACGACTACTAAGTTCTATATCTATATTGAGTGCACAAGTGTTTCCGATCCGATCCGATCCGGCGGAATGTGACGCGTCGCGGTGAACGGTTAGTCCAGCACTGAAAGCCTCTCTCAATGGCAAACGCAGCAATTAGTCGCGGAGAATCGGGAGCACGCCAGAACCGAGCCGATCGCGACAACAATGGCATGGCACTTTCACGCTCACTGTCGCTGTCGCTGGCGCTCTCGTTCTGTTTCCATTTGGAGCGACAAGTGCCTGGGCCCTGTGCATGGGCGACCCCACACTCGCCCTGCCTTATCTATAAGGTATTTTATCTACGCGAATGTAAACGATATTGATACACCTTAAATGCAATCCATTTGCCTCGCCTACCTTCGACATCTTGTCCCACCCTTGAGCGGCTGCTGTTTTCACTACTGCTGCTGCTGCTGCTGCTGCTTCTATTGCCTAACTGAACCAGGTTGTCATCTGGGGAAATTCTTGGACCTGATGTGAGCCGCTTGAGCGCCACTGAACGAGTGTTTCATTCCTCTTCGATCGGTCGGACGGGAGCATGGCGCATCGATTGGAGGCAAAGGCAACCGAACGGGCAGCGACGCCTCACTAACATCGCTTTGCATGCAGCTCGCATGGCGGCAGTATTTCAATCTTTTGGGTCTCTGTTTTCAATTTCTGATGTATAGAAATTACACACACATGTGTGTGTACATACGTATATGTAAATGAGCATGCCTATACATACATATATGAACAATCATTATTATTGTTATTGTCTTCTCCATCAAGGTGTGAACGAATCTGAGGCTGAGGCTCAAGCCTGCGGCAAGGCGACACAGAGAAATTGAAAGCAAGTCCAACCAGGGGGAGAGCCGCATATTTTGATACCCTAACCTAACATATGTAACAGATCCAACGGTAACGATAATTTGATTCTAAGCTGAAGCTTCTAAGCTACAATTCTGTGACTATGAATTGCGTCTATGATCAGAACTGCTTTCTTCACTGCTTTGCCAACATCTAGTCCAATGCGCAATACCCTCTGCAAGGGCATAAACATAAAATGAAGAGCTCTGTTTGAAGATGGCAGTTATCCAAATTCTCCGCGCTCCACACACACACACACACACACAGATTGGGGCCAGCAGCAGCGTCAGCGAGCACCCGAACCACTTAATGTTTATAGGGCCTGTTCGCTGCTTGTTTCCCCCTGCATACGCACCGTCATGTTCAGTGAGTCATCCGCCTCGTCGGCCAGCGGCTTTCCATTGAGATACCAGACGGCTTCCGCTTCGCAGGGGAAAACACGCGCATAGAAAAGCGCCTCCTCTCCCGATCCACAGACCACGGGCAGCGGCGTCTTAAGTAGTTGTATGCACTCCTGGTCGTTTTGGGACAGATCCCGCTCTAAAACGCATAGCTCCCCGCTACTGCTGCAGTCGCAGTCACTGTCCGCGGCTAAGGTGGAGTTGTCATGGAGGATGTCGTTGCATGCGGAGGGGGAGGTGAACACCTGACAGCTGTATGTGCCCGAGTCAATGTCGAATGGTTCGTTGAGGCGCAGGCAGAGGCATCCATTGCCGTGATCAATGTAGCTATAATATATAATTAATACACTTGTAGTAAAGGCCAGCGATTGCAGGTAATACAGACGAGAGAATAACCCTTTCATCAGTTCTCAAATCTTTCCATTAGGGTGCACTAACACAATATACCCGCCCCATACTCACTTGAACTCGTCACTATCTTGTAGAATTTCCCCATTACGTAGCCAAAGGTAGCTGTAGGGCTGCTCGCAGTCGATGGCGCAGCACAGATCGATCGCCTCGCCCTCCACCGCTTTGGTAATCTCCGGCAGTGGTTCCGCAATGAGAGCGCGTCGCCGCGGAACTTCTGCGTTGGGTTCGTGGAAGGTAACGCTCGTGGAACTAATCAGCGGATCGTGATCTCCGCTTATGATGCAGGTGTAGACGCCCTCGTCCTCGCGCGTCACATTGTCCACGATGAGCATGGCCAGTGAGTCCTCCGGCTGCAGCAGAATGTGCACTCGATCCGTGGATTCCAGCTCCACGTTGTTGTGGTAGAATCGCACCGACGGCACTGAGGAGCCTCGGTAGCCGCTTGCCAGAGCCATGCGTCCGCCAATAGCTGTAAGATTCGAAATTTGGCATGGAATTTGGAGAGCGAGAGGGGCGTACGCGTACCTGTGGATGGACCCATGATGCGTCTGTGCAGATAGGCATTGCGGCGGGAGGAGGAGGCTCGAACACTTCGTGCTGAGGGGGACTTGGAATAGCGAGAGCTCCGGATGACGTCCAGTCGAGCGGTGGCCTCAATGCGTCCAAAGTCGTTCTCCAGGGTGATGCGGTACAGGCCCGCATCGTCGAAGCTCACCTCATCGATCTCAATGAAGCGCAGATCGTCAACTTCCTTCACAGCTATGCGTGTGGTGGGTGTCACAATCAGCCCGTCCTTGTCCCAGGTGGCCCAGGGTGTGGGATGGCCCCCGATGGCGCACTGGAAGCGGACGCTGTCACCCTCCTCGACGACGCGGTTGTAGGGAATGGCAAGGAATTTGGGAGCTGTGAAGGCATTTCGGGCATCGCTACGGCGCCGCTCTGCCACACCGGACAGATCGATGCTGCTGGTGCGGTACGAGAGTCGTCGCATGGGCGAGAAGCTTCGATTGGGAGTCGAGCGCGGCGTGGAGCGGGGCGTCGAGTGGGCCGAGAGCAGGCCGCTTGGCCGTGTCAGCTGGCGACTCAGCATGTTCTCCTTCTCCTCGGGCACATCCACGATTATGCAGGCCGACGAAAGCGTCCTTCCCACGGAGTTCTTTGCCACGCAGGTGTACTCGCCCTCATCCTCCGGATAGACGCGGGGTATGCTCAAAACGGCCTTTGTGCCGTCGTATGACATCACGTAGTCCTTGTCGCTGGGCACCACATGCCCATCCTTCTCCCAGATTATGTACGGCTCGGGCATGGCCTCCACATGGCACTCCAGCGATATGGCGTCGCCATCGCAGCACCGCAAATTTCTCAAGTTTCTGACGAATCGCGGAAGTGTCTCGATGTTGCTGCAAACACACAATAATATAATTGAACCCCGAATCGCTTCACGTATGAAAGAGCGAGGCGTTACTCACCCATGTCGCGTGTGAACCTTATCCATGCGGCTATCTTTAAGTATATCTGCGAAACGAAACGGAAAACATTTTCAAACAAACTTCCGATAACCATCAAAAGCCAATCGACAAGCAGTGTAAAGCAGTGCAAATTATGCATTCAGACCTGGCTGGCGTTTTGGTATTTTCGCCGATGCAACACACGGTCACACTGTTGAGAAAATGTATGGAGAGTTTTCAAAATTTGCTCTCAATTCGTGGAGAGTGCTCTCTTTTCAGTGGAGAATTGAGTGTTTTTGTGGAGACTTTCCCCTCATTTTCGTAGTGTGGCAACATGTTGCTGAAATTTTTCCCATACAAAATCAAATGTATCTTACGGGAACGCGTATGGAATAAAGATTCATTGTTGCGTCATTCCATACGCGTTCCCGTAAGATGCATTTGATTTAAAAAAAAAAATTGTTGTGCAATTTGGCAAAAATTAGCAACAATTTAACCTTGGAAAATGGATATTATGGACTAGAGATATTGTCGAATTTTCAGAAAAAAACTATTGTCTCAAAGATAATAAAATTTTTTTTTTTTCTTTTTTTTTTTTTTTTTTTTATATTTGGGTTTTTTGTTTTTTTTATATATAAAATTTTTATTTATTGGTTAAACGGTAATATCAAAATCGAGGAATATCAACGTTGAATGTTTCTTGAACAAAACATTTAACAAAAAAAAATATACAAAAATCGATACTCATCGTAGATAGTTCTGACCAGAACATGTACGTCACATTAGTAATCGTTTATTTTTTTTGTTTTTTTTTTAACCTTAATATGTAAACTCAATAAAAGCAGTTCTTAAAAACTCCAATCTCTTAAAAAATGTATCGATACTATCGGATTAATTGTTTAGTGCTATCTCAACTAACTAATAATATTAAACGAATATCAAAATCGAGGAATATCAACCTCGATGGTTTGACACCAAATTCATCGATACTATCGTGATAGTCTCAAAAATAAGAAAATATTCGATAGCCCGATTTTGACACCACTAGTTCTGTTCTATTTTAGTTATATTTTATAATGAGGGGAATGATAATTGTTCCCATGGACATAGATCCTGGGTTCCGCAAGGCAACCATCCACAACTTGCCCACGCTAAACAGCGGAGTGGTGTATAACTTTTGCCTGGCAGCAGCATCCGAAAAGCCACAAAATATGTAAGCAACCTATAGCTTTCTCTCTCGCACTCGCTTAATGGAATTTCTGGTCCGCACACAGATCGACGGATAACAATGATCTCCTAACAGACTATGTGCAATTGCGACAGCAGGGCAGCATCTGCGAACTGAAGGCCATGGTGTTCTCCGCATCCGAGTTTGCCAATACGGACACACATGCCAATGTGGCCATCAAAGTACTGGAAAACCCGCGGGCGATTGCCGAGAGCCAATGCAGTCGGTGCCCCGATTCTGGTAGGAAATAAAAGTAATTTATTTGCCAGCAAGATAGATTAATCAGCCGATCTTCCATCCCACCCTTAGAAGTGTGTCCACACATCGTGGCCTTTACATTTTGGCTACTGCAGAAGAGCACGGACCGAAAACCCTCGGCTGTGGTGGAATTTTGGGGGCATGAACTGGAATTGCTGGTGCAGCCGGAGCCCACACGGGCCATTCCCATATGTGATATGATTGCCAAGGATGAAGTGCGCCTGCAGAGTGACCTGAGCTCCCAAAAAATGAACGACAGTGATGGGCAGGCCTTCCTCTCGGCTGTGCTGGAGGAAATCGCCATTTGTGGACGGGGATCGGCTCTGTACAGACAATGCGCTGAGACCAGCGATGAGTTTGAGACTCTTTTCGTGCATCATGTGCTCCTGAGGTCACACGAGTACAACATACACGATGTCCAGGGCTTTGCACAGCACATGGAGCAACAGGCGCAGATCGGTCTCCCCGAGAGCCTCAATGAGGTCAGCAGGAACCAGTACAAGTCGAGGCTGTGGGTGGAAACGCAGTACATGCGCATACGCTGCTCCATGATAAACCTGGTGGCCAAGCGGAAAACGGCCGAGGACGATGAGCTGATATTCAACATGATGTTCTGCAAGGGACGCGACCAGAACACCGAAGCCCGTATTCAGCTAAAGCAGCACAAGCGATTCATTCTGAAGCAGACGGAGAAACTGGAGAACAAGGAGTACATCGAATGCGGACTGCTGCTGCACGAGAACTATCCGTTTCTGTGCGCCACACCAGATGGCATCACCGACGATCACATTGTCGAGATCAAAGCGCCAAAGTCTGAGGAGGACTTCGAGAGGTATCTGGAGGCTGGCGAATCGATAGCACCCAAATACATGGCCCAAATACAGATACAAATGTTTGTGGCGAATGTCAGCAAGGCGCTCTACTGCGTCCTCAGTCCCATCTTCGAGACGAACGGAGCTCTGCACTATGTCTGGGTGCAGGCAGATCCCGAATTTGTGGCCAGTCTGGTCACAATGGCCGAGGACTTTTGGAGGGACATTGTCTTTCCGCGCCTGCTCAATACCTATCCCCAGATAACCTACTCGCAAATTAGTTGATCTAAGCGTAGGAGCTGGATTCTGATCCCACCCGACTAGTCAATAAAGGAAATATGATTAATCTTACCTTTGGCAAATATTTGTAGCGATATTACAGCCTTGGCCTCGCCATGGCAATTGCTGGCAATGACGGAATAGGTGCCGGTAAAGTCCAACTTGGCGCTCGGTATCTCCAGTCTATACTCTGGGCCCTCGCCAATCCTACGGAAGTGTGGCGCGTCCTTATAGTACTCCGGCTGCGTATAAAATATGCAGATAGAAGAGCATGTGAGTCAAGGTCACTGCGAGATATAAGCACAAACGGTCTGGTCTGTCAATAAGGAGCATGAATCACGACGACGACTATCTTTATACAAATGTCTGAGGCCTGAGGCTGAGGCTGGTTTCTATGGCTGTTGCTGACGCTCGGACTTGCTGGCGGTTGTTGTTGTTGTTGTGTTGTTGTTGGGTAAAGCTTATGGCCATATAAGCACAAAATTGAATTTCGAGACTGTCGAATAGGAAAACTGCTAACAGGTATACACTCTGACAACTGATGCTGAATGCTGACGTTGACCTCCTCCTGCCTGCCTGCCTGCCTGCTTCTGCTTCCTTGGTTGCACGTTGCACACACGACAGCGGCCAGTACGAGGTACTCGTAATAATTTTTTGTTTTTCCTTTTTGGCTCGCATACTCGTATCGTATAATTGTTTGTATCAGTTTTCGATGCCTGAACAAGCCTGTTATTTGATATGGCCTGAACTTGAATTAGCGTTTGACAGCGAATCGGATTTACAAGATCTCTGTGTGTGTGTGTGTGTGTGTGTTTGTGCCTCTATGGTGCCCTGCCCCCTCTGGTCGGGGAATGACGCATTTGTCCGTAATCCGAGTACGAAGAGCAGCAGCCGCACCCGTTTGGTTTGTGCCACTGCATTGTTCTTTAACTTCACTGCCATATCACATGCCGTTTTACCTTTGAGAGAGACTCTGTTTGCTTTTTGTTTTGTTCTTCTTTCGACACTTTGTTCGCGTTTACTGCGGATCAATACGAAAACTTTTGAAATCTATCCGCACGAGCAACTGTTGCAATTCGAAATAAGAAAACTACCGTCTGGCCCCCTGGGAGTTCACTTTATATAGTGGCAAAATCGAAATAAAAACAAAAAAAAAACAGGCGGAAATCACTTTGCACTTCCTGATGCCAGTAGGGCCCCCCACGTTCTTGGTTCACCTGTACTTGAGCTTCTCTACGAGAATGGGCAACGCGTAACGGCAACGATAACTGAATACGACCCACATTCGCTGGTGCCGTGAATGCAACTGACTTGACTGACTGACTGACTGTTTGACTGGGTGGCTGTGGGGCTGTGGGGCTGAAAGCTGCTGCGGCTGCTGCGCCTGCGCCGAGACTATCGCTCATACTCACATTGAGAAAATCACGCAGCCAAACCACCTCGGGCTTCGGGATCGCCAACTACCTCACAGAATATGATGACGTTGTCGCCCTCGTAGGCCTCACTGGAACGCGGCTTGACCACAAACAGCGGTTCCTTGGAGTAGCTTAAAAAGAGAAATGGAACCATTAAATGGCTGATCTACGCTCTTCTTTTGGGTACAACTCACGGCAGATCGTCGGTCTTGATGCTGGGTATTTCCAGTGAGCGCTGCGGCACCATTTTGTGCTCCTCCTCTTCGATGGCCACGCGGCAAATGGTCTCCACCTTGCCGACCACATTGGAGGCCACGCACACATAGATTCCGGCATCCCGCACAGTGGCCTCGGCAATGATCAGCTCAACGTATCCATTGCTGTCCAGGGTGGCGGTCAGGCGTCGACTGGGACGCAGCCGCGTGCCATTACGATGCCAGGTAACGCCCACGGCTGGGTAGGCCTCCACCTTGGTGGAGAGGCGTATTTCTGAGCCCTCGGGGAACACATAGAACGGATCGAGGGGCACATAGAAGTCGGGCGAGATGTAGGCCCGAATGCCTTTGTCCACCACCAGAGTGCAGTGGCAGGACACGGAGCCCAGTTCGTTCTTGGCCAGGCAGGTGTAGATGCCGCTCATGTCCAGCGTTGTGGCCGCAATCTCCAGGGTGAAGAACTGCCCCTCGGCTGTGATCTGGTGTCGCCGGTCAGCGTTGATGAGTTCCTCGTCCTTGTACCAGAGTATCTCCGGCACGGGATAGCCCACAATCTGGCAGGTGAGACGCACTGGATAGGTGACCTGGACGCGGCGATCCCGCAGGCGCATGGTGAAGATGGGCAGCGAATCGCCCACCTCAGCCACATTGCGTCCATGGGCGATTTCCTTCAGACGCGAGTCTGCCTCGTACAGCCGCGAATCGGACACAACCTGCAGCCGGGCAAAGGTGGAGACGCGGCCCTTGGAGTTGGTCGCCTCGCAGGTGTAGCGGCCAGAGTCCAGATCGCTGACCGTGGCTATGGTCAGGGCGCAGGTGGAGCCAATCTGTCGGATCCTCACGCGCTCCGAGCTGCTGCTCAGCTGAATGCCATCCTTGTACCAAGTTATCTGCGGCCGTGGGGCGCCTCGCATGTTGCACTGCAGAGTGAAGGAGGAGCCAAGCAAGGCCTTCACCTGGCCGGGCAGGATCTTCACGAACTCGGGCAGGCACTCGACTCCGCCCACCTGCAGAGTGGCGCTCGTCTGGACTGCCGGTCCCCAGCCGTAGCGATTCTTGGGCGTGACCCGGAAGTGGTACTCCACATTGGGCTTCAGATTGAAGGCGTCGAAGGAGTTGATCGGCGTCAGGCCCAGCTCTCGCCAGCAGGCGCCGCCCTCGTGGCCCACAATCCAGGCGTCCACTCGGTAGGCAATAACCGGAGCTGAGTTGACGCTAACCGGCTTGCCCCATGACAGTGAGATATGTGTGGGTCCGGAGTCAACGACCAGCGGCTCCGTGGATATGCAGCCAGGTGGATCTGTAGAGGGTGCAAAACAAAACAAATGAATGAAGCTGGCAGATGGCAGATGGAGGATGGGTAGGTGGGGTGTATCAACAAGATCCAATCCTCAAATCAAAGACAGTACGCCCCGGAGAAATATTTTTTATTTGTTTGTTTTGTTTGTTTTCCACTACGTAAATGTATAAGCTGGATTGCTGTGCTTTAAATAATACATTATTTATATACGATAATAAAAGTAATTAAGTCAATCGTTCAGAAATACTAACAAAAGATAAATACACGAATTATTTTGTGTGTGTGCTGCAGGGTGTATCGATCTATCGATCTCACAGGTAATTTCTTTTGTCGTTTGTCGTTTGTGGCGGTGCTTAAACCGATCTGCAAGAAAGTATCCAACCAAAGCTTTGGCATCATATCTCAAGAGAATGGACGCACACGAACAGACAGACAGACAGACAGACAGAGATGGAACGGACAACGAAGTGGCCACACACACAAAAGAAACGCCATTGTCTGGCCCACTCGGCCACATAGATGAACGAGCCTACGATGTGTTCTTTAAGCTTTCACACAGGAATAAAAGGATACAAGGACACAAGACACAGCATGCCTGAGTACTCACCTCTGAAATACGATGTGTCGCTGTAACTGTCGAGTGGTAGGCCCCAGCGTGGCTGCGTTGGCGTTGCGGAGCGAGCGCGCGGGTTTACCTATAAGTTTTGTAGTCAGAACGATATTATATATTGCTTTGAATGAACACATGGAGAGAGTCAGGAAAGTTGACTGTAATTAATTATAAAATTATAATTGTATTTGTATTTGGAGTTGGAGTTTGTATTTGTATTTGGTAATTGGTGTTTTGTTGGTGCGAAGGCGTTCGAAATTTGCAAAATATTTGTTATATGTTTAATTAATAAGCTTTATTCTTTCTTTTTGGGGATTTTAATCTAGAAGCAGAAGCAGAGAAGAGAAGAGAACAGAAACAATAGCAAAGGTTAGTTAGCGAAAGCATTTGGCACGCGGAGAGCACACACAGACAGAGGTACAGCCACAAGCGACAGCAAACAGAAACGACAGAAAGAACAGATAAGCCCAAGAACATACCGTGACGGTAACAAATATCCTGTCCGTGCCAAAGTTGTTGCGTGCCACAACGAAGTAGGTGCCCGAGTCGGAGATTTGGGCCTGCTGCACTGTGAATCTTGTGTAGTCGTCGGACACCTCTTGGCTGACCCGATCCGATTGGGTGATGTCCTTGGTGCCCTTCATGAACGTGACTGCAGCGTGAGAAAATCGAATGATATAATTAGAAGTGGATCCCAACACACAATGGTGAATCGCTTGCTTACGCCTGGGTTTCGGATCGCCGGCAATGCGGAAGGCAAACGAGAAGGGATCACCCACGGCGATCTTCATTTCGGTGTCGGGGCGCGACAGGAACAGCGGTGGCCGCTCCTCCTTTTCGGCACCAACGGCCACATCGATATTGACATGCGACTCGATCCGTCCGTAGGCATTCGAGGCGCGGCACGTGTACGTGCCCTCAACCTGCGGACCAGCTTGCATAATGGTCAGCGTGTAGACGCCGCGCTCAGCCAGCGTGTGGACATTGGGACCTTCGACGAGCTGCCCGCCGCGTAACCATTTCACCTCGAGGGGCGTTGCGGTTTGCATGAACTCGGCCGAAATGGCCACAGTGCCGCCATCGCAGACGGTCTGGTTGCCCAGCGGCATGAGGAAGTGCGGCTTGTTGGGGTCGCGATGGTAGAAGCCCGACGTCTTCTCCTGTGTGTACCGCTCGCGTCCCTTGAAGTCCACCTGGTGGGACATCTTGTTCTCGGCGCCCTCGTTGCGGGCCACGCACGAGTATACGCCAGAGTCCTTCTCGGTGGGGCTGACAATGACCAGCTTGGCATAGCCATCCACCTGGCTGGTCAGCTGGTACTTGCCATCGTTGCTGAGGATCTCGTTGCCCTTCATCCACTCAATCTCGGGCCGTGGCTGGCCACGCACGCGACAATCCAGAACCAACTCATTCTCGTTAAGAGAATATGTGTCTGCAAGAAGGGAACAAGAGCAAGCATTAGCAAAGGGTCAACCGAACCAAGTGGGATTACAGAAGCGGTTAGCGGAACAGCAAAGAGATGTACAAAGGCGCAGGCGAAAGGTATCCGAGTTCTACCTCGAATCGGCTGCGTGAAAGTACTTGGCTGTGGGGCTTCCTTGAAGTGCTTGTAGACGCGCAACTGGGCGTGGGTGAGGCTCTCGCCAAAGTCGTTGCTGGCACAGCAGGTGTAGTTGCCGCTGTCATCGGCCACTGCAGCGTAGAGCTCCAGCGAGGCCTCGCCGTTCTGGTAGAGCGTCTGGTAGCGCGTGTCCCTGGGCAGGGGCTTGTGGTTCTTTAGCCACTCGATGTGGGTGTTCTCATCGCCCGAAACGGCGCACACCAGCCGCAGATTAGCGCCCTCTGAAATGGTGCGATCGTGCAGCAGAGCGTGGAAGAGCGGCTTCGATTTGCCCACGCTGCGCAAGATGCGATCTCCGGCCCGATGAAGCTCTCCATTGCCATTGACCTGAGCAGCTGCTGTGCTTATTTGCGACGTACTACGCGACCAGCTGGACACGTCCTGATCAGAAATCGCCAGTACACTCTCTGCACTGACAGTGATGAGGCGCTTGAGGTCGGCTGCTCTGATGGAGGTGCTGACCGAATCGATGCGATCCTCGTGCTCCGCGTAGCAGGCAAAGGTGCCGCAATCGGAGGATATGGGATTGCGTATGATCAGCTTCCGAACGCCGCCGGGCTCCTCCATCGTCTTGTAGCGATTGTTGCAGATCGTGTGATCGTCGCGCATCCAACTGACACTGGGCCGGCCATGCACCTGGCAGCTGAGCACAATCTCATTGCGCTGCGCATCGTAGGACTCTGCGAACGACAAAGGTTACAATAGTCAGTGAAAAGGAAAAGCGACGATGGAAGGCTGGGATGATTCACCTGTTATTCCACTCGAGAAGCTCTCCGGCAGCCGTCCGTGGCTCTGGTCCAGCACGCTCAGCTGCCCGGCACTCTCCACGGTCTGCTTGCTGTTCTTCACGACGCATCTGTAGTGGCCGCTGTCCTCGACCCGGGCATCGTATATCTCCAGGCTGATGGCTCCGTTGATGTTGTAGATCTTGTGCCGGGCATCCTTAGTCACGCGCTCCTCGTTCCGCAGCCAGTGCACATCCTCGATGAAGCCGGTCACATAGCAAATCATCTGCGCCTTGTTGCCGCTGCCGATGGTCATGGTCTTCAAGCTGGTCTCCAGGCTGAGGCGCAGCTTGGCCTCGCGTGCCTTGGCCTTGGCTGCCGCACTGTCACTCGCAGCAGCAGCAGCCGCGGCGGACGGAGGATTCATCATCCCTCTTGATCTCCTGAATGACCACATCAATCGGTTTCTTCTCAGACGCTCGCTCGCGTATGTAGTCGGAGGCCTGCACGAACTTGCTGATCTTCATCTGACCGTTCTCGCTCTCCGCATAGCAGGTGTACAGGCCGGAGTCGTGGCTGCCAAAGTGCGCTATGGTCAGGAGCTGCACGCCGTCACTCTGCTCCGCATACTGGTACTTGGCGCCCTCCACTGGCAGCAGCGTGTTGTCCCGCTGCCAGTAGATGTGTGGCTTGGGGCTGCCCGATACCTTGCACTCCAGCGTGAGGCTACTGCCCTGGGAATGGTATGAATCTGCAACGCAGATGGATGATGGGGAAGAGACAAGACACAACACAAATAAGACAGCATACAGCACACAGAATATGGGAATATCAAGAGATCTATCTGGGGATTAGTTAGTCTCCTTAAAGCTACGTCTAGGAGTACAGTAGGACTACACTTAGCTCGAAGCAAGGTGGGACATTCACCTGGACGCACGGGCGCGACTCTCACGACACGACATACGAGCAGGGCGCGTCCTACCTTTGATGCCCACCACAAAGGTGGGTGGGATTATCTCCACTTTGCCCGTGCTGTAAACGAACAGGTTGCAGGTGCTCACGATTTCGTTGTCGGATCCCTTCACCCGCAGCGTGTACTCGCCGGCATCCTCCTCCGTCACACCCACCAGGTTCAGCCAGGCAATGCCGTTCTGCAGGGACATCTTGGTGTTGGGGCTGAAGGCAATGGGCTGGTCGCCGTGGAACCACTTGGCAGTGGGATCCGGTCCGTCGATGTTCACCATCCACTTGACGTTGCTGCCCGACTTGACGGTGCGGTTCGAGAGATAATTGCGGAAGTACAGACGCTTCCTCAGATCCGGCGGCATGGGCACCTCGCGCCTCGAGCTTGTCACCTCCTCGTCGTCGGTCTTGGGCTTCCTGACTCGCGGTTCAGCTTCAGCTGCGCCCTCCCCCTCCTCGCCGGCTGCTGGCTCATCGCCAGCAGGACGGGGCGGTCTGCCCTCCCTGGGTGGCGAGACGCGTGGTGCCCGCACACGCTTCTCCACGGTGACCATGTGCACGATTTCCGTGCGGCCCTCGCGGTTCTCCGCCTGGCAAACGTACTTGCCGCTGTCCGAGGGCTTGGGGCTGCTGATGAACAGCTCGCAGGTGCCGTCATCGTGGTCCACCTGCTGGTACTTGTCGCTGTTCTCGACCTTCACGCCATCCTTCACCCACGTGACCGAGGGCGTGGGCAGACCGCGCACATGCACGTCCAGCTGCAGCTCGTTGATCTTGCCGTGCAGCGTGTCCTTGATGTTGCGCGTGAATGTGGGCGGCACGTCGCCGGTGCCCGGATCCTCGAACACCTCCAGGCGGCAGGAGGTGGACGCCTCGCCGGTTTCATCGCGTCCCCAGCACTTGTACTCGCCGTTGTCCTCCGCGGTGGCGCTCGTGATCTCGAGCAGGCACAGTCCCTCGCTATAGCGGCCCCTGATCTTGGGTCCATTCACGATCTGCTCCCCGTCCTTGAACCACTTGACCTGCGGCTCCTTGGCGTCCAGGAAGCAGGAGATCTTCACCTTGGATCCCTCCGCCACAACGCGATCCCTCATCGAGGTGCTGAAGTGGATGACGATGTTCTTCTCGCGCCGCTTGCTCGAAATACTGCCCGTGTCGGAGGCATAGTCCGAGGCGTAAGCCGATGAAACTCCCTCATCGTCGTCAGCCTTGCGGCCACGTCGCTTGCCCTTGCCGTCCTCGGCCTCGGCCTCAGACTCCGCCTCGGGTGCGGCCGCCGCTGGAGCTGGCTTCCTCCAGTCGTCCGCGGGCTTCTCCTTCTCCTCCTTGGGGCGCAGCAGATTCTTGTCGGCATGGAACACGCCATGGATGTTGTCCGCAATGTGATGGGCCTGGCCCTCGAACATAACGTAATGCGAGATCTCCATTTTGCCGGCCCGACTCTCGGCCTTGACCACATACTTGCCCGAGTCCCTGTTGTCGGGACGATCGATGAGGAGCTCGCAGGTGCCATCCTGATGCTCGATCAACTGGTAGCGACCGCCGCTCTGGATCTCAATGCTGTCCTTGAACCATTGCACCTCCGGATTCGGCTGGCCACGCACCGCCGTCTCCAGGATCAGCTCGTTGGTGTTCAGGTGATAGGTGTCTTTAAAAGGGGAAGAGGAGGGCAGAGATTTGTATTATGCAACGCCGAGAGCAGACATCACAACACCACAAACAACACAATGGATTGCATAATGGACACGACGCGATCGATGGCATTGCACAACCACAGACAATGTATGGTGGGGATGCCTCTAATTATAGATCTCTCACTGATCTGATCCGATCTCTCATCCGATGGGAAGACAATGTGATGGTTGTGCTTGTGCTTGTGCTTGATGCGATCCCTTACCTTTCAGCGAGCGGATGAACACGGGCTGGACATCGGTGTTGACCTTCGACTCGTAGACATGCAGCACGGCCGAGGTGCTCAGCTTGCAGTGCTCGTTCTGGGCAGTGATCGTGTAGGTGCCGGAGTCCTCGGTGGAGGCGTTGACAAACTCCAGGACCGCCAGGCCGTCACGATTCATGTTGCGAATGCGCGGTCCGTAGGTGACATTCTGGTCATCCTTCAGCCACTTGAGTATCGGCTCGGGACCTCCAATCACGGCCTGCAACTTGACCTTGGAGCCCTCGGCCACATACCGATTGGACAGATTGACCGTGAAGTAAAGCATTTGCTTGGGCGAAGGGTCCGGCATGCGGCTGCGTCGCTCGTAGCCGCCATCTCCTCCGCCACCGCCAGCGCCGTCCTCCTCATCGTCCTTCTTCTTCTTTGGCCTGCCCTTGGCCTTGCCACCGCCCTCCGTGGCATCGCCCTCCTTTGCGCCGTCCTGCATGGCCAAAGCGGAGAGAATACTCGATCGACGGGATGAGTGTGTGTCGACGACGACCGTGTGGGTGGTCGACTGACTGCCCAATTTGTTCTGGGCAGAGCAAACATAGATTCCGTTGTCATTGACGGTCGGCTTGTTGATGATCAGCTCACAGATGCCGTCCAAGTGCTCGATCTGCACCACCCGATCGTCGAGCACCACGGGTATCTGGTCTTTCGTCCACGAGATGACGGGGCGGGGATTGCCGCGCACCTTCGTATCGAGAATCAAATCGTTCTGCGAGGCATGATATACATCTAAGGAGAAGGCAAAGGCAAAGCCAAAGGCAATCCAATCAATCAATTCATCTATTTTCGTACACGGACGACCTCAATCGCGATCGTCGGACAACACACACACACCACAGAGACACAGAGACACAGCCACATGTAGCAGTCGTGTAACAGCAGAACAAGAGACATCCACAGAGCGTAACATTGAGAGACGAGCAAATACCTCGCAGGGGCAGGGCGAATATGGGCTCCGATTCGTCGCCATCGGTCTGCGCCGCATACACTTTGAAGTAGCAAGAGGTTTCGATTTCGCTGAGATCGTTCTTGGCCACGCACTTGTAGACGCCCGAGTCGGCGGTGGTGGCGTTCTCGATCGCCAGAATGGCTTTGCCCTCCTCCGACAGGTTCTTGACGTTGCCACCAACCACCACCCACTTGTCGTCCTTCATCCAGCGGGTGCTGGGCGAGGGTCCAATGACGGTCGCCACAAACTTAATGGTGGATCCCTCGAGAGCCATGCGATCGCGCAGCTGGGTGGCAAACGAGAGCTTCTGCTTTGGAGGGGACCAGTGGCTCGGGTGAGGGACGCACTGGCCGGTTGCGCGCCTGTTCGGCCTCGGCCTCGGCACGCCTCTGATCCGACTCCGCCATGGACTTGAGGGCCGCATCCATTTGCTTCTTGGCCTGCTTCAAGCTGTCCAGCTGGATCCTGTCGCGGGCATGGAAGATGCCCGGCACATGGTAGTGCAGATTCTTGGCCACCTCCACGGTGTGATTGATCTGAGCCTCACCAATGGAATTGATGGCCTTCAGAGTGTAGATGCCGCCGTCCTTGTTGCCGGGCTTATAGATCAGCAGCTTGCAGACGCCGTGCGCCTCCTCCAGCATGGTGAACTTGTAGCTGGGCTTCACCTGGAAGGCGCCGCGCCACCAAGTGATGACCGGACGGGGCACGCCATGGACATGGCACTCGATGGTCAGCTCATCGTCGCGCAGATGATAGTACTCTGGAAGAGGCAAAGAAAAGCTACAGCACAGCACTTTGGGTATGCACCGAACGCGAACGCAAACGCGAGCGCGAACACTCGCCGACATATACCTTTGATGTACTGAATGGATGGGGGTTTCGGCTCGTCCTTGAACACTTCGTAGATGGTGACAATGCACGAGGAGGTCACCTCGTCGTTCTGGTTCGAAATCACGCACGAGTACTCGCCAGAGTCCAGGATGTTTGTGTTGAGCACCTCCAGCACGAGGATATTGTTGTTATTGATGATGCGATGGTTGCCATCGCGCTCCAGCTGGCGGCGGTCCTTGAACCACCTGGCCGACAGCTCCGGGCCATCGACGGCGCAGGCCAGGCGCACACTCTGGCCGCACTCGACGGTGCGATCGGAGAGAAAGTTTATGAACTTGGGCCGGCGGCCCTGCTCCCGGCGATTCTGCCAGTCGGCGTCGCGCTCCTTCTCGCTGATGCGCTTGGCCATGCTGTACTTGCGCATCTGCTGCATGAACGCCTCGCCCTCGATGGCGGCGATGCGCTGCCAGCGCTCCTCCTCGTGGGGATCGGGACGAACGAAGTCGTCCGAGGAGTCGCTGCCACGACGCTTCTCTTTCTTCAAATCGACCACCGAGTCCGCCTCTTCATCGGCGAGGTCTTCGGGATTTTCTTCAGCATCCTCGGCAGGATATTCATTATCCTCATCTCCGAACTCGTCCACGCCCTCAGCCTCCTCCTCTGGCGGCTCTTCTTCTTCGGCAGCCTCCGCCTCCTCGAGGGCCCGCTGCTCGGCCTCCAATCTGTCTTGCTCTTCCTTCTCAGCCTGGAGGCGCTTCTGGCGCTCCTCAAAGGTCTCGCCCTTGGGCTTGGCCCTGTTGGCCTCCTCTTCGGCGGCCTTGGCAGCCGCCTTGGCCTGCTCCTCCATTTGGAGCACCATCTTGCTCTTCTTTGGCGGTGGCTTGGGTGCAGCCTGCTGCTGCTCAAACATTTTCTTGCTGGCCTTCTGGCCGCCTCCAATCTCCAGTTTCAAGCTCAATTTGGGACTGGGTGACTTTTCCTTCTTCTCCTTCTTCTTGGGAGGAGCCTTCTTCTTGCCCTTCTTGACGGGCTCGTCATCATCGAGATCCAAGCTGTCCTCCCGGTCATCGAGGCCGTCGCCAAGCGCGTCGCTGTCCTCCAATGTCAGATCGACGGACTTACGCGGCACACGCGGCTTCCTGGCCTTCTTCTTGGGCTTCACCTCCTCAACGATCTCCTCCTCGTCGACCTCTTCGTACTCTTCGACGACGTAGATAACCTCAACGTTGGACACATCCATTACGGCAGCGCGATCGATTACCGACAAGTCAGATGTTATGTAACGCACGGGCTTCTGCACATCCAACGGCTCTGAGATGTCCATGACGAGGGCGCGATCGAAGACGGCAATGTTGCACGTTGTCTGGCTCTTTATGTCCCGCCCCAGTTCGAAAGGAGTCTTCTCCTTCTCCTCGCGATTCAGGAACGGCGTAATGCTGCGCCATGTCGAGGGCGTGGCACTGCGTCGACTCATGTACAGGTTGAACGGTGTCTGACTGCGGCCGTGTATCGGCGTGGAGCTGCGTCCGCGCAAGCTAACTGGAGTTGGTGATTTGAGTTTGCGCTTCTTTTGCGTTGGCACCTGCAACGTGTCCTGGGCTGCTGGCGCCTCTGGTTCGGCAGAGGCCCGTGGCTCGATATCTCCATCCGTTTCTCCCATTCTGATTGGCTTCGGACCTTTTGCTTAAGGTGGTGGTGGTTTATGGAAGGATAACGTGGCAATGGAGTTCGTAATGGAAAACCGAAAAAAATTATATCCGTCCGACTTAATATACTATCTATATGTACTATATAGCCCGCAACGGTTCGATCGATAGTTTTTTAGGACGTGAGACGTCCGCTCGAAGCAAAAGAAGATTCACGACTGTCACCGAACGTGGTGAAATATTCGAAAATACATTCCTTCTCGAATCGAATCGAATCGAATCAAACCGAACCGATCTGATCCTAATTCCCAATCGATTGTTATGCTAAAAACTATTTTACGAATTCTGTTTTGCTTTGCCGACAAGTGCTCGTTCGCACAATCACACGATCACACACATGCGACATTCAGTGCCAAAATGCATTTCTATTTAAATACCTTTCCACTTTTAATGAATGCAGGCAGTAAATGCAAAGGAAATTTCAATTATATAAATGACGGCGGCGGCGGCTGCCATTCGAATTAAATGAGCTATTTAAATAGGTTTCTATTTAAGTGCTATGATAATGGGACTCATTTACCTTCAAATCTCAACACATGCCATATTTGCGAACCGTAAGTGTGAAACGATTTGTTTTGTTAGTTAATGCGCGAAGAATACACACACCCAGACGTCGCACGATCCCTTTTACATGGGGGATTTCGTTGGTAGTTAATTTTCTTGATTAGACATTACTCAAGCCATAAATAACACAATATTTGGGCCTCTCCCCAAAATAAATACACGTACTATATAATATAAATTAATACTTAATCAAGAGCCTTACGCATACGTGCTTCCTATATATTATAGCTATTTATATATATATGCAGTGTCTTATATATACGTGTACATTGTATGCCAAGTCAAGAAGCATAAATGCAAATAATTGAAATATTTGTCTTTAATTGAGTTCGAAATTCGGGCATTAGATCACTAGGTAGAATAGGTAGAATAGGTAGAACAGGGCACGATCGCCGCCACTTACCTCGAATGTTGCGTGTAAATATTGGCGGGGTGCCAAATTTGCTCGAAGGTGCTTCGTATATAGTCACAAGACAGCTAGTTTCGACTTCTCCATTTTGGTTGGACGCAATGCAGCGGTAGATGCCAGAATCATTTAGTTCGGCCGATTTAATTTCAAGGCACGAGAGGCCGTCGTTCAATGTTTTCCTGTACTTGACCCCATTCTCAATCGGAGTGTTCTGCTTAAACCACTCCACCCTAATCTCGTGTCCAGATAGCCCGCAAGTCAGCTTCAGATCACTGCCCGATGCCGTGTTCCGATTGGTTAACTGGATGTCCACGGTGGGCTTACGCTTAGCACTGCGCGATTCCTTTCTATCCTTGTACTCAGAATCCATTGATTTATAGGATCGCATACTAATGGCGTCGGCAGGTTCTTCCACTCTTTGATTCCTCTCAACGTCGCGCTGATAGCCAGACTTTCTTTCTTCAATGATATTGTCTGCGGAAAGCGCTTCAGGCACATTGACCTTTTTGCTTTCTTCTATCTTCTCAACAACAACCTCAGATTCTTCAACCTTTTGAGTCTGCTTTTCGGCTTCCTTCGGTTTCTTCCCCGCCAGTTTTTTCTCCACGAGTTCTTGCTTCTCCAGGGCCTTCGCTATTTGCGCTTTAGCTTCGGAATCCTTGATATCCGCCTTCTGACTCTCTGCTGCTTTTTCTTCAGATATCTTTTCAGCAACAACCTCAGATTTTTCTGACTTCTGTGCCTTCTTTTCGGCATCCTTCTCAGCTTGCTTCTGTTTTGTCTCATCCAGTTGTTTCTCCTCGAGTTCTTGCTTCTCCAGGGCCTTTGCTTTTTGCGCTTTAGCTTCGGAATCCTTGACAGCCGCCTTCTGACTCTCTGCTGATTTTTCTTCAGATATCTTTTCAGCAACAACCTCAGATTTTTCTGCCTTTTGGGCCTTCTTTTCGGCATCCTTCTCAGCTTGCTTCTGTTTTTTCTCATCCAGTTGTTTCTCCTCGAGTTCTTGCTTCTCCAAGGCCTTTGCTTTTTGCGCTTTAGCTTCGGAATCCTTGACATCCGCCTTCTGACTCTCTGCTGCTTTTTCTTCAGATATCTTTTCAGCAGCAACCTCAGATTTTTCTGCCTTTAGGGACTTCTTTTCTGCATCCTTCTCAGCTTGCTTCTGTTTCTTCCCCACCAGTTTTTTCTCCTCGAGTTCCTGCTTCTCCAGGGCCTTCGCTTTTTGCGCTTTAGCTTCGGAATCCTTGACATCCGCCTTCTGAGTTTCTGCTGCTTTTTCCTCAGATATCTTTTCAGCAACAACCTCAGATTTTTCTGCCTTTAGGGACTTCTTTTCTACATCCTTCTCAGCTTGCTTCTGTTTTTTCTCATCCAGTTGTTTCTCCTCGAGCTCTTGCTTCTCCAAGGCCTTTGCTTTTTGCGCTTTAGCTTCGGAATCCTTGACATCCGCCTTCTGACTCTCTGCTGCTTTTTCTTCAGATATCTTTTCAGCAGCAACCTCAGATTTTTCTGCCTTTAGGGACTCCTTTTCGGCATCCTTCTCAGCTTGCTTCTGTTTTTTCTCATCCAGTTGTTTCTCCTCGAGTTCTTGCTTCTCCAAGGCCTTTGCTTTCTGCGCTTTAGCTTCGGAATCCTTGACAGCCGCCTTCTGACTCTCTGCTGCTTTTTCTTCAGATATCTTTTCAGCAACAACCTCAGATTTTTCTGCCTTTAGGGACTTCTTTTCGGCATCCTTCTCAGCTTGCTTCTGTTTTTTCTCATCCAGTTGTTTCTCCTCGAGTTCTTGCTTCTCCAAGGCCTTTGCTTTCTGCGCTTTAGCTTCGGAATCCTTGACAGCCGCCTTCTGACTTTCTTCTGATTTTTCTTCAGATATCTTTTCAGCAACAACCTCAGATTTTTCTGACTTCTGTGCCTTCTTTTCTGCATCCTTCTCAGCTTGCTTCTGTTTTTTCTCATCCAGTTGTTTCTCCTCGAGTTCTTGCTTCTCCAGGGCCTTCGCTTTTTGCGCTTTAGCTTCGGAATCCTTGACCTCCGCCTTCTGACTTTCTTCTGATTTTTCTTCAGATATCTTTTCAGCAACAACCTCAGATTTTTCTGCCTTTAGGGACTTCTTTTCGGCATCCTTCTCAGCTTGCTTCTGTTTTTTCTCATCCAGTTGTTTCTCCTCGAGTTCTTGCTTCTCCAGGGCCTTCGCTTTTTGCGCTTTAGCTTCGGAATCCTTGACCTCCGCCTTCTGACTTTCTTCTGATTTTTCTTCAGATATCTTTTCAGCAACAACCTCAGATTTTTCTGACTTCTGTGCCTTCTTTTCGGCATCCTTCTCAGCTTGCTTCTGTTTTTTCTCATCCAGTTGTTTCTCCTCGAGTTCTTGCTTCTCCAGGGCCTTCGCTTTTTGCGCTTTAGCTTCGGAATCCTTGACATCCGCCTTCTGACTCTCTGCTGCTTTTTCTTCAGATATCTTTTCAGCAACAACCTCAGATTTTTCTGCCTTTAGGGACTTCTTTTCGGCATCCTTCTCAGCTTGCTTCTGTTTTTTCTCATCCAGTTGTTTCTCCTCGAGATCTTTCTTCTCCAAGGCCTTTGCTTTCTGAGCTTTAGCTTCGGAATCCTTGACATCTGCCTTCTGACTTTCTTCTGCATTTACTTCAGATACTTCAGCTTTCTTGATCTTCTTGAGATCTTCCTCTCTTTGTTCGGACATCTGTTCAGAAAGAATTTCAGCCTCCGCAATTTCTTCTACTTCTTTATGTTGAGTTTGTTTTCCAATCAAGTCTTTCAGATCTTCACAAATGTTTAACATCTTCTGCGTAACATTATGAATCTTTCCATGGACAATAGCAGTATGAAGATCTCCTTGCTTCTTCTCAATATAGTCATACTCGCCGAGTAAAGTCGACTTCATTGCTTCAATTTTTGGCTTTAAGATTTCCGTTTTCTCGTCTAGTAGGTCGTCAAGTATTATGAAAATATCCATTAGATTCTGTTGCAAGCAGATCATCTTTTCGGATGACTTATCTAAATGTTGCGTAGACTGAATTTTCTCAGAAATCCTTTCCAGATTAACTAGTTTCGGCACCAACAGGGATGGCTTGGTGAACATGTTGCTCTCGTCGATAAGCTGAATTGAAGCTTTAGTTAGAATCACATTTGTCTTAATTTCCTTAAGATAGTTGTGAATGAGTTGCTCAGCTGCGTCTGGGCAGGCCTCGAGAAGGGCTTCGATAAATTCGACAGCGATTTTCTGGTCATTATCTTCATTTCCTGGCTTTCCGTCATAGGTATGAACGATATGCTCGCGTAATTTAAATATGGATTTGGCTACCTTGTCAACATCACTGAGATTCTCGATAATATCTTGGCTTTCCGTCACAATTGTCTGCAAAGCCTCGTTATTTGTGCTGAGAGCAAGCGCCTGGGATAAACCCAAGAACTTTTCATTCAAAGTCTCTGCTTTTTGGGCTTTTTTGTCCGTTTCTATCTCAAGCTGCTTTTGCTTCTCCAAAGACTTTTCGTCTTGAGATTTGGATGCTTCATCAGGATTCTTGATTTCGTCCGCCTTTTCTTTAGATATATTCTCTGAAAGAACTTCTGCATTTTCGCCCTTCTCTATTTCTTTTTTGGCATGCTTTTCCTTCTCATCCAGTTGTTCTACTTCTAGAATTGGATTCTCCAAGGTCGTTGCTTCTTTAGACTTTAATGCCGCATCCGTAACATCAGGTTTGTTGATTTCTTCTTTCAGCTCTTCAGATACCTTTTCAGCAACTTCAGATTCTTCTGCTTTCATTGCCTTCTTTTCTAAATCCTTCTCAGCTGGCATCTGTTTCTTCTCATCCAATTTTTTCTCACCGAGTTCTTGCTTTTCCAGGGCCTTTGCTTTTTGCGCTTTAGCTTCGGAATCCTTGACATCCGCCTTCTGACTTTCTTCTGATTTTTCTTCAGATATCTTTTCAGCAACAACCTCAGATTTTTCTGCCTTCTGTGCCTTCTTTTCGGCATCCTTCTCAGCTTGCTTCTGTTTTTTCTCATCCAGTTGTTTCTCCTCGAGTTCTTGCTTCTCCAGGGCCTTTGCTTTTTGCGCTTTAGCTTCGGAATCCGTGACATCCGCCTTCTGACTTTCTTCTGATTTTTCTTCAGATATCTTTTCAGCAACAACCTCAGATTTTTCTGCCTTTAGGGACTTCTTTTCTACATCCTTCTCAGCTTGCTTCTGTTTCGTCTCATCCAGTTTTTTCTCCTCGAGTTCTTGCTTCTCCAGGGCCTTTGCTTTTTGCGCTTTAGCTTCGGAATCCTTGGTATCCGCCTTCTGACTATCTTCAGATATCTTTTCAGAAACAACCTCGGATTTTTCTGCCTTTAGGGACTTCTTTTCGGTATCCTTCTCAGCTTGCTTCTGTTTTGTCTCATCCAGTTGCTTCTCCTCGAGTTCTTGCTTCTCCAGGGCCTTCGCTTTTTGCGCTTTAGCTTCGGAATCCGTGACATCCGCCTTCTGACTTTCTTCTGATTTTTCTTCAGATATCTTTTCAGCAACAACCTCAGATTCTTCTGCCTTTAGGGACTTCTTTTCTACATCCTTCTCAGCTTGCTTCTGTTTTTTCTCATCCAGTTGCTTCTCCTCGAGTTCTTGCTTCTCCAGGGCCTTTGCTTTTTGCACTTTAGCTTCGGAATCCTTGACCTCCGCCTTCTGACTTTCTTCTGCTTTTTCTTCAGATATCTTTTCAGCAACAACCTCAGATTCTTCTGCCTTTAGGGACTTCTTTTCTACATCCTTCTCAGCTTGCTTCTGTTTTTTCTCATCCAGTTGTTTCTCCTCGAGTTCTTGCTTCTCCAGGGCCTTTGCTTTCTGCGCTTTAGCTTCGGAATCCTTGACATCCGCCTTCTGACTTTCTTCTGATTTTTCTTCAGATATCTTTTCAGCAACAACCTCAGATTCTTCTGCCTTTAGGGACTTCTTTTCTACATCCTTCTCAGCTTGCTTCTGTTTTGACTCATCCAGTTGTTTCTCCTCAAGTTCTTGCTTCTCCAGGGCCTTTGCTTTCTGCGCTTTAGCTTCGGAATCCTTGACATCCGCCTTCTGACTTTCTTCTGATTTTTCTTCAGATATCTTTTCAGCAACAACCTCAGATTCTTCTGCCTTTAGGGACTTCTTTTCTACATCCTTCTCAGCTTGCTTCTGTTTCGTCTCATCCAGTTTTTTATCCTCGAGTTCTTGCTTCTCCAGGGCCTTTGCTTTCTGCGCTTTAGCTTCGGAATCCGTGACATCCGCCTTCTGACTTTCTTCTGATTTTTCTTCAGATATCTTTTCAGCAACAACCTCAGATTCTTCTGCCTTTAGGGACTTCTTTTCTACGTCCTTCTCAGCTTGCTTCTGTTTCGTCTCATCCAGTTGCTTCTCCTCGAGTTCTTGCTTCTCCAGGGCCTTTGCTTTCTGCGCTTTAGCTTCGGAATCCTTGACATCCGCCTTCTGACTTTCTTCTGATTTTTCTTCAGATATCTTTTCAGCAACAACCTCAGATTCTTCTGCCTTTAGGGACTTCTTTTCTACGTCCTTCTCAGCTTGCTTCTGTTTCGTCTCATCCAGTTGTTTCTCCTCGAGTTCTTGCTTCTCCAAGGCCTTTGCTTTTTGCACTTTAGCTTCGGAATCCTTGACCTCCGCCTTCTGACTTTCTTCTACCTGTTCTTCAGATATCTTTTCAGCAACAACCTCAGATTCTTCTGCCTTTAGGGACTTCTTTTCTACATCCTTCTCAGCTTGCTTCTGTTTTTTCTCATCCAGTTTTTTCTCCTCGAGTTCTTGCTTCTCCAGGGCCTTTGCTTTCTGCGCTTTAGCTTCGGAATCCTTGACATCCGCCTTCTGACTTTCTTCTGATTTTTCTTCAGATATCTTTTCAGCAACAACCTCAGATTCTTCTGCCTTTAGGGACTTCTTTTCTACGTCCTTCTCAGCTTGCTTCTGTTTCGTCTCATCCAGTTTTTTCTCCTCGAGTTCTTGCTTCTCCAGGGCCTTTGCTTTCTGCGCTTTAGCTTCGGAATCCGTGACATCCGCCTTCTGACTTTCTTCTGATTTTTCTTCAGATATCTTTTCAGCAACAACCTCAGATTCTTCTGCCTTTAGGGACTTCTTTTCGGCATCCTTCTCAGCTTGCTTCTGTTTTTTCTCATCCAGTTGTTTCTCCTCGAGTTCTTGCTTTTCCAAGGCCTTTGCTTTCTGCGCTTTAGCTTCGGAATCCTTGACATCCGCCTTCTGACTCTCTGCTGCTTTTTCTTCTGATATCTTTTCAGCAACAACCTCAGATTTTTCTGCCTTCTGTGCCTTCTTTTCTGCATCCTTCTCAGCTTGCTTCTGTTTTTTCTCATCCAGTTGTTTCTCCTCGAGTTCTTGCTTCTCCAGGGCCTTTGCTTTTTGCGCTTTAGCTTCGGAATCCTTGACATCCGCCTTCTGACTTTCTTCTGATTTTTCTTCAGATATCTTTTCAGCAACAACCTCAGATTCTTCTGCCTTTAGGGACTTCTTTTCTACGTCCTTCTCAGCTTGCTTCTGTTTTTTCTCATCCAGTTGTTTCTCCTCGAGTTCTTGCTTCTCCAGGGCCTTTGCTTTCTGCGCTTTAGCTTCGGAATCCTTGACATCCGCCTTCTGACTTTCTTCTACCTGTTCTTCAGATATCTTTTCAGCAACAACCTCAGATTCTTCTGCCTTTAGGGACTTCTTTTCTACATCCTTCTCAGCTTGCTTCTGTTTTTTCTCATCCAGTTGTTTCTCCTCGAGTTCTTGCTTCTCCAGGGCCTTTGCTTTCTGCGCTTTAGCTTCGGAATCCTTGACATCCGCCTTCTGACTTTCTTCTGATTTTTCTTCAGATATCTTTTCAGCAACAACCTCAGATTCTTCTGCCTTTAGGGACTTCTTTTCTACGTCCTTCTCAGCTTGCTTCTGTTTCGTTTCATCCAGTTGCTTCTCCTCGAGTTCTTGCTTCTCCAGGGCCTTTGCTTTCTGTGCTTTAGCTTCGGAATCCTTGACATCTGCCTTCTGACTCTCTGCTGCTTTTTCATCAGATATCTTTTCAGCAACAACCTCAGATTCTTCTGCTTTAAGAGACTTCTTTTCTACATCCTTCTCAGCTTGCTTCTGTTTCGTCTCATCCAGTTGCTTCTCCTCGAGTTCTTGCTTCTCCAGGGCCTTTGCTTTCTGCGCTTTAGCTTCGGAATCCTTGACATCCGCCTTCTGACTCTCTGCTGCTTTTTCTTCAGATATCTTTTCAGCAACAACCTCAGATTCTTCTGCCTTTAGGGACTTCTTTTCTACGTCCTTCTCAGCTTGCTTCTGTTTTTTCTCATCCAGTTGTTTCTCCTCGAGTTCTTGCTTCTCCAAGGCCTTTGCTTTCTGCGCTTTAGCTTCGGAATCCTTGACATCCGCCTTCTGACTTTCTTCTGATTTTTCTTCAGATATCTTTTCAGCAACAACCTCAGATTTTTCTGCCTTCAGGGACTTCTTTTCGGCATCCTTCTCAGCTTGCTTCTGTTTTTTCTCATCCAGTTGTTTCTCCTCGAGTTCTTGCTTCTCCAGGGCCTTTGCTTTCTGCGCTTTAGCTTCGGAATCCTTGACATCCGCCTTCTGACTTTCTTCTGATTTTTCTTCAGATATCTTTTCAGCAACAACCTCAGATTTTTCTGACTTCTGTGCCTTCTTTTCGGCATCCTTCTCAGCTTGCTTCTGTTTTTTCTCATCCAGTTGTTTCTCCTCGAGTTCTTTCTTTTCCAGGGCCTTTGCTTTCTGCGCTTTAGCTTCGGAATCCTTGACTTCCGCCTTCTGACTTTCTTCTACATTTACTTCAGATACTTCAGGTTTCTTGATCTTCTCAAGATCTTCCTCTCTTTCTTCGGACATCTGTTCAGAAAGAATTTCAGCCTCCGCAATTTCTTCTACTTCTTTATGTTGAGTTTGTTTTCCAATCAAGTCTTTCAGATCTTCACAAATGTTTAACATCTTCTGCGTAACATTATGAATCTTTCCATGGACAATAGCAGTATGAAGATCTCCTTGCTTCTTCTCAATATAGTCATACTCGCCGAGTAAAGTCGACTTCATTGCTTCAATTTTTGGCTTTAAGATTTCCGTCTTCTCGTCTAGTAGGTCGTCAAGTATTATGAAAATATCCATTAGATTCTGTTGCAAGCTGATCATCTTTTCGGATGACTTATCTAAATGTTGCGTAGACTGAATTTTCTCAGAAATCCTTTCCAGATTAACTAGTTTCGGCACCAACAGGGATGGCTTGGTGAACATGTTGCTCTCGTCGATAAGCTGAATTGAAGCTTTAGTTAGAATCACATTTGTCTTAATTTCCTTAAGATAGTTGTGAATGAGTTGCTCAGCTGCGTCTGGGCAGGCCTCGAGAAGGGCTTCGATAAATTCTACAGCGATTTTCTGATCATTATCTTCATTTGCTGGCTTTCCGTCATAGGTATGAACGATATGCTCTCGTAATTTAAATATGGACTTGGCTACCTTGTCAACATCACTGAGATTCTCGATAATATCTTGGCTTTCCGTCACAATTGTCTGCAAAGCCTCGTTATTTGTGCTGAGAGCAAGCGCCTGGGATAGACCCAAGAACTTTTCCTTCAAAGTTTCTGCCTTTTGGGCCTTCTTGTCAGCATCATCTTCAGTCTGAGTTTCTTTCTTAGTTTCGGCGTGTTCTTCCTCAGGCACTCCACTTTCTTTGACCTTTTCGATGTTAGCAGTAACATCAGATAAATCTGATTTTGGCGCATCTCGCGCGACATCCTTTTCAGTTTGCTGAATAGGTTCTTCGATAACCATTTTTTTAGCTTTCTTAGCTTCGGGTTCAGTGTTTTCCCGAAGGTCCTTTCTCTTCGTTCAGGTCTGATTCCTGGGCCGATTCGGGTTCTTTTTGAAGTTCGGCAAGTGAAACGTTGAGTTCAGTTAGCTTCTCTTTCAGATTGTTCAGTTGCAGCTGCACGGTTTCTATTAGAGTGAATTGCTGTGCGCTTATTTGGGTTAGTTGAGGCTGCGAAAGGATTTCTTTCTCAATTTGAATGAGTGTTGCTTCCAATTGAGCAATGTCCTCAGTGTTTTCGTCGAGAAGAAGGATGCTTTGGGGATTGTTGGCCTGTAGTCCCTCCTCGATTTCAGTTAGGAAGGCTTTACCTGACGATACGTTTTCGATTATCATGCCAATATCAATAGGCACCGTCTGCTCAAATGGAATCAGGGATAGGGCCTTTAAGTCTCCAGTAATGGAGTCGATTTCCTGCAGTAGTTCTATGATGCGAATCGAGCTCTCGCTGTTTTCTATGAAGTCAAAGACGGTCACTAGGCTGCTCTGGGTTTTCAGCAGGCCACCCAACAGTTCATTGCTGGCCCCCTCGCTGACCTCATTCAGACTTCTGAATGCAGCCATCAGACTGGTCTGAAGCTGAACCACTACCGCAGATGACTTTTCAACATCAACGTTGGTTTGAGCTGCCACAGCTCCTATGGACAGCAGCAGATTCTCTATGGGTGTCTTCAGGGAAATAAGCTCCACTGCTTCTGCACTCTGACAATGGAGCACGAGGTTCTTGAAGACTTGCTCGATTTTGCCAAACATCTCCTCAGCCAACTGTGTCTCCAGTACTGGCAGCGAAAGTAGGATGTCCTCGAAAGCACTCTCCACATTCTCCAAGGAGTCAACCAGCCCTGATTCATAGGTATGCACCAGACACTCCTTCAATTTAAACATGGTGCGTGCAATTTTTGCCTGGGCCAGGACAGTTTCATGCTGATCGTTGCCCGAGACAAGAGAGGCTTGAATGCTCTCCAAATCAGACTTTAGCTGCTCCATTATTTCACCCACTTGTTGGAGTTCTTCGCTAGCATCTGTCTGGGTGACCACTAGGCAGGCTTCCAGCTGCTTGATTCCACTCGCCACACCTTGCTGTATATCGAATACTTCCACCTTCGGCTCTTCTTCTGCAACAGCTACCTCCTGGATGTTATCCGAAACGGTTTGCTTGTGCCCACTGGTCTTGAGGTCGGAAATGTCCTCCTGCGTGGACATATCCATGGCATGCTCCAGCACATGAGTATCGAGCTGTTCACAGTATTCCCTTACATCCCGCAGTGGTGTGGCCAATGTCTTAAGCTTCGATAGTTCTAGATCACTGATATTCTCGACCCCACTGTGGGCAATAAACTCCTCCACATGCAGGACGCAGCGCTCCAGACTGCAAAGGGCCTCGGCAAAAGTACCCTGATTACTAGACTCCGACAAAGAATGAGCCGCCTCCACGATGTTTGTCTCCTGCACCAGAGCGATGCTGTTCTGCAGTTCCTGCATCTTGATTACAGCTGAATGGACCTGCTGGCCAGTATTGCCGGCTATAGAAGTCACATCGACGTCTTCACAATGGGATAGAACCGAAGCTATGCCATGGTTTAGATCCGCGAGCAAGGCTCCAACATCTATCGATGGTTTCCCGCCGCTAACAGGCTCTGCTTCGGGCTCCGTGGGCAATGACTCTGCAATCGACTTTAGCACTGAGACATCGTCCAATGTTTCCGATAGATCTTCCACAGATGCCCTCAATGGGTGTACCCTTTCGAGCACGTGAATCAGGCTGGAGAGCTGACTGGCTATGCTGAGTTTCTCGTCCGTGCTCTGCTTCTGTTGGCCAACAATTTCGCTAAACTGATGAAGGGCATTGAGGAAGTCACTTTCCGACTGCGCTGCTGGACTGTCCAGGGCTCTGGCTAGGTCAGAAAAGCTTTTGCCGCACTCGAACAGGACTCTGGATGTGTTGGCCTCGTTCACGTCGAGCGTTGTCTCTGCCTCGCTGAAGGTGGCCAGTCCCTTGGCAATCTGCAGGATACGCAAAAGCGACACTTGAGCATCGTTTGCGGATGTCTTGACAGTTTCAGTGGCTCTGGGGCTTTCGCTCATTTTGTTTAATGCCACCTGCAGAGTTTCAATACTTCCAATGGCCTCATCCAGGGAGACCTTTGTCTCGAGCACCTTCCGAAGCGCGCTAAAAGATTTGTCCTGCTGCGAGGCCTGCTGTTCATCCTGCTGGATCTCCTGCTGCAGAATCTTAAACTCGTGCTCTTCAATGTCGATGACTGCGTTGCGAATGATGCTTCTAATGTTGTCGAGCGTCTGCAGTGCCTGCTGGTCCGGCTCCCGTGCAGTTAGGAGCAGGCCATGGCCCTTCTGGGTGTTATCCTGCAACATGCTCAGCGGCTCAATTAGATCTGCCAGCGAGCCGGAAATAGTCTTGACCTCTGTCTGGCGAATACAGTAGTTGATTTCATCCAACGGACGCTTGAGTCTGTCGAGCAGCTCCACGTGATGCCTGGTTATATCTTTGTCCAGGATGGTGCCAATCAATGCCGATAGCTCATCCTTCAGATTGAGCAAGCGGATTTTCACGTTCGAAGAGAGACGAGGCGAAATCCTCTCGATGTTCGTTTCAAAATGCAACACTGCCTGGGCAAACGACTGCAGCAGCTTCTGCGTATCGGCCACATCCAGTGCGGGCTCGGGTCGGACCTCCGCTTCGGCCGCATCAGCCATCACTGCCTGGCCACTTTCCAGATCTTGTCCCAGCTGCGCCAGGCCATTCTGTATCTCCTGCAGGGGCGGCACCATCGATTCCACGGTGCTAACCGTCAGCATGCCACCCTCCACACTGTCAGATTTCTCGCTGAGAATCACCTCGAGTCCCTTATTGAGCTCGAACAGCGGCGGCGTCACAATATCAAGGATGGCCATGTTGATCTTCTGCTCCATCGACTCGGATCCTGCCATGGATTCGGTCTTGTCTTCGATAGACTGCAGCGTGCTCTGCAGCTGCTTGATGGGCTCCACAATACTTTGGAGCACCTTCTGGTGCACTTTCTTGTAGATCTGCTCCTCCGACTCCTCCAGCGACAGCTCCATCTCCACACGTTCCAGTGCCTCCTGTATCCTGGCCACTGGCTGGCAGATCTCCTTGAGGGCGCTCGCTTCGCTGGGCAAATTCGCCTCCGATATGGTGGCAAAGGACACGGAGTCGGGGACATCCTGCATCTTCTCCACGGCTTCGGTAAAATGCTTAGCAGCCTCCAGTTCCTGTGCCTCCTGCAGCAGTGCCTGCGACCTGATGGTGCCCTGCGTGATATCCAGCCCCTGCTGGATGTCATCGGCGGTGAGTTCTATTTGTGCCCTCAGGCACTCCGACTCGAACCGCCTGCTCACGATTTTCAACTCCTCCAGGGCCCGCTTCATTTGATCGGCCACGCTGTCAATGATGCAGACACTGGTGCGCTGAATGAGCGTTGCCCCTGTCTCATCGATCTCCACACACTTCTCAATGACTTGAAGGCCCATGTGGAGTTTGCGTATGTCCTCGTCCATGGACTGGATGAGGCCATCGATCTGTGTCTCGCCAGAGTAGACGCGTAGCTTCGATTCGATTTGCTTGATCGGATCAATAATATTGCGAATGATGGCAATGCTCTGATCGGCTGCAGACGCCGTCATCATCATGGTGGACTGCTCGACCACCTCATTCTCCACTACCGTGAGATGCTTCTCAATTACCTTGAGAAGCTTGGCCAGTGGCACTAGGGCCATCAGATTTCGATTGATTTCACCCTCGTCGGTGACGGCTTTTGGGTGGGATTTCGGCGTCACCAATAGGCCGTCTCCCACAGCGCCGGAGATGTCCTGCAGCCGGGCATCATCCTCGTTGGTCTTTGAGGAATCGCTGTCGGCTGATGGCTTCTTGGACTTTTTCCTCTTTGGCGCCGACAATGACTCTGGGTCCTGCTCCGGACTGCCCTTAGACGCTGAGGTAGTGGCCACCTTCTGGGACGTGGACATTTGAGCGCTGGCAAAGGTCTGCAAATCCGATGTCTCTTCCTCTCCTTCCTGGCTGCCCGAAGCCGAGGCCTTCGACAGGCTGAAGAACTCGTCTGTCTCAGTGGGTCGTGACTTTTTCCGCTTCCGTATGGGGGCCGACAGCGATAGCTCCTCCTCCATTTTCTCAAAGGACTGCTGCACATACTGCTGCGTCTCCTTGTCCAGCTTGCCCTCCCTGCCCGACGAGCCATGCACTGTGATCTCTGTTATTGATATGTCATCCATATCCGCCTCAGTGCGTAGATCCTCCTCATGGCTGAAATACTCGGGCGCTATGTCAATCACAACAGCCTCCATGAGTAGCTTTCCCGACTGCGAAGTCTCTTTGACGAAGCGCAACGGCGGCAGCTCCACGATATTGTGCTCCGTCACATGCTCGGATATCTGATCTGCATACATTTCCACAATCTTGAGGGCCTCCTCCTCGGTGAGATCGGGCGTTTCGTAGAGCGAAACGGAGACCTCTTTGCCATCGAAGGAGAATGACACATCGCCCTTCTCATCAATGGTTATGTCGCCAACGGGCGTCTCATACATCTGGGATGTGCGCTCCTCTTGAATTGTGGAGAGCGATAAGTTCCTCTGAAGCTCGTTCTCGTGCAGCGGCGTTTCACTCTTCTGGCTCTGGGTCTGACTTCTTTGGGCATCCTCAAAGCCCAGCAGCGATGCAGAGCTGGCGACGACACCCATGCAGTTCCTGGCCTCGCATGTGTAAGTGCCCAGGCAGCAAGTGCCGTCCTGGCCAGAGATGATTCGATGTATGTCGCCGGGTTTCAGTTCCACCCCATCCTTGTACCACTTGAGCACCGGCTGGGGCACGCCAATGACCTTGCACTCGAGATTTACGGCTCCCTCCTCGGTGAGCACCGCACGCAGACACTCGAGGAAGCGGGGCTTCTTGTAGTGCCGGGGTATCTGAAGCTTCAGGAAGCACGAGGTGATGCTGGTGCCAAAATCGTTGACGGCAACACACTTCCACTCGGCCTGATCCACGAATTCGACAGCCTTTATGTCCAGCAGCCAGCAGTCGTCGCTCTCGCCGCGATAGTGATTGTATCTGTCGTTGGGATCGATGGGCAGCTCATCCCGAAACCAGGACAGTATGGGATCGGGGGTGGCCTTCACCACCACCTTGAACTGGAAGGGTTCGTTGATTTTGGCATCGGTGCTCTTCAGGCCCGTGAGGAACTTGGGTGCCTGGTTCTGTTGCGTGAACACCATGCGCTCCTCATCTGTAAGCTGATTTTGTATGTCCTCCACGGTGAGTACGGCCGTGCTGCTCGTCTCTCCCATGCAATTGCGGGCAATGCAGCAATAGGTGCCCAACGAATTGGTTCCCGTCAGCTGGTACACATCGCCGGGCTTCAGCTCGTGTCCATCCTTGAACCATTTGAGCACTGGCGTGGGGAAGCCCACCACTTTGCACTCGAATGAGACGAGGCCCTCGTCAGTAAGAACGGCGCGAAGACTCTCCATGAACCGGGGCTTGCGATAGTTTCTGGGAACTGTGAAGAAATTAATTTTAATTTTAATCAATTCCGTAGAGAATCCTTGGTTAATCTTCACTCACTGTCCATGTTAACCGCACAGGTGGAGATGCCCACACAACCCTCGAAGCTGGTGACCACACACTTCCATTCCCCGGCATCGCAGGACTCTGATGGCTTAATCTCGATCATGTAGACACCCAGGCCGTCCTCGATCAGTTTATATCGCTCGGCGGTCTCCACACGTCCGTCGGTGTTGTACCAGCTGACGCTCTTGGGCCAGGGCGGCACCACCACTGAAAAGAAACAAATTGGACATAGATACACATAGATACGATACTACGGTGAGAGCGGAAGGCGAGAGCTTGTCTATGGCTGTGTGTCCGTCTCCCACTGCCTTCGCACCAGATTTGTTGTTTCCTTCTCTCGGGCGGCAGTCAGCAAAGCAAAGCAATTATCGGTTTTGTTTTGATCGCACACTCGCGACGACGCGATGCTGTTGACCTGCCTCAACATTTGAGGCATTCCAACCATTTAATCGAGTTCAAGTTTCTAGAGCACGATCGCCGTGGTCTAAAAACAAACAAGCGCCGGCGAGAATTGAACTATATTCGCAGATATACGAATACGAATGCGAATGCGAACCACAAGTGTCCGAGTGCTCGAGAGAAAGATAAACAAAAACTCTTTGGCCCGGGGCCAACACAGGAGATCAGCCACAAACCGAACGACGTCTGCGTATTGCT
This sequence comes from Drosophila ambigua, assembly GCA_018150905.1. Taxonomy (NCBI): domain Eukaryota; kingdom Metazoa; phylum Arthropoda; class Insecta; order Diptera; family Drosophilidae; genus Drosophila; species Drosophila ambigua. The sequence goes on along the minus strand of JAECWS010000001.1, from coordinate 6,267,539 downwards.
CACCTTGACAGCCGAGAATGATTGTCTCGCCGATGTGGATGCTCATGTCCCTCAGTTCGTTTGTGAATATCGGAGGCGGCGCATTGCTCGATACGCTGCAGAAAGAGAATCATCAGCATCGCATGAAGAGCGTTTAAAGAGACGCGACTCACTTGTCCGCTGGCTTGAGAGAGCCCTCCCGACTGCCACGTCCCACCACATGAACCTTGGAGCTGGAATAGGTGACGCCCATGCAGTTTCTCGCCTCGCAGGTGTACGTCCCAAGAGATGTGGGATCATCCGCATTCGCGGTCAGTGCAAAGATATCGCCAGCCTTGATCTCCTTGGAGTCCTTGAACCAGCGCAAATGCGGCGTGGGCACCCCCACCACCTTGCACTCCAGCGAAACGGTTCCTTGCTCTGTCAGCACCGCTCGCAGCTCCTCCACAAACTCGGGCGTCTTGTACGCCTTGGGAACCAGCACATTCACAGTACCCAGACACGAGTTGCGTCCGCCAAAATTTTCCGCCATCAGCATCCACTGACCACCATCGTCCAATGTCACGGGGCTCACTTCCAGGTAATGGAAAGTTCCCTCGTTGATCTCTGTGATGCGATCATTCTCACACACTCTCCTGTCGTTTCTGTACCATGTTAGCTGTAAGTTTACAAAGTGTTTAAGTTATTTGAAAATTCCCTTCCCTTCTGATCAAAACTGTGTTGTAAAATTTCGCAAGGAGCAGAATCGACCCTGCACGACAATCGGAGAGGCCATTTTCTTTGTTTGGTTCTCTGGTTTTGTTTGCGTACCTTCAAATCTGTTGAGCTGCGTATTTCGGTGAGGAGACGTGTTCGTGTGCCCACTTTGACGGAGAGATCGACCAGGCGCCGCAGGAACACAGGCGGGTCGTCTCCGGTCGATCTGTCCTCGACAATGAGTTCGACGTTCCTGCGCACCAAATCGTTGCTTTTCGTTCGTGCGAACAGCGTGTAATGTCCGGCGTCCTCCCGCTGCACATGCTCCACTGCCAGCTGGACGGCATTGCTGGTTTGCGTTATCCGAAAGCGATCGGAGTTCTCAATAGGTATCTCTCCGCGGCTCCTGAAAGTGAAAGGTTAGTGCCACACCAAGAAGCGGTCATGATCCGGTGTAAGTAGGCGTGAAGGGGACAAACAGTAAATCTATATGGCTCAAGGAGGATTCACCTTTTCCTGTAGACGGACGAGGCCGAGGACAGCGTGCCGTTGATCTGTTTATGTTCGTTGCACTGACAGCATTTGGAACATCCGTTGCCCATGGCGTTTGACTGGCCTGGGAATAATTTCTGTTCAAATAATTACCGCCAGCTATTCGGTTCTCGTTCGCTAATCGCTTATGATTGATTGATTTCGTCTAATTTTAAAACATGAAAGAAGGCTAAAAAGCCTTTAATACTCTTGCATTTCCCGATCGTACCTATGACAGCTTTACGATTAAGTAATCAGATTTTAAATTGAAATTTTCCGATTTGTTCAGACTGGCCAGAAAGTCTCATTAACGTCTGCATTAACGATCAATCCTGTTAAAGCTATTCGATCTTGCTGTATCAAGAATATATGTATGATTAAGTCGGAAATAATTGCTTCTCTAAACTATCCCACTGACAATATCTCATTCATTCGATCAGTATCACCCCCCAAGAGTAGAATACACGTGCCCGCGCATCTATCGACACTTTTTGCTTGGATGGGTAAACGTCATTTATTTATTTTGGCAGGATTATTGCCCAATAAAATAGAACCTCATAAAAGAAAACAATGGAAGAGAAAGATGACTAAAATATCTTTGAACCGAAACAAAAATGTTTATAAATAAATGCTCGAACTTGCGGTGGTGAGAGTATTAATTGTATTTTTTTGTTCGTTTTTGCGCATTTTCCACTTCACAAGAAGACTCGGACTCAGGCCACAATAATTTAAACGTTAGCTAGACAACGGCGAAAGCGTCGGGGCGGCTTTTTGCCAAACTTATTTCGGGATGCGTATTTCATGTTGAACGCTAATAACTTGTTGTTTCGCTGTTGTTTCTCTGAGGTTTGTGTGTGTTTCGTGTTTGTTTTTCATGCACAAAATCGCAGAGATCGAGAATTTTCATTCAAATTGTTTCTTGTTTCTTTTGTGTGTTTTTCTATCTGTTTTGGGGGGCCCCTTGCGCCTAGCCCAGCCCAGCCACAGTCTTTTATTTATTTATTTATGCTCTCGCGGATATTGCTAAACATCTGACCGACTCTCTCTTTGTTTTCTCAGCCAAGTCAATTATGTAATTTTCAATTTCGTTTGAAAAACTATTTTCAACACTTTTAGGGCATAAAATTGAAACGTTTTGACGCACGCCAGACCGAATTCCGTTCAATACCCGAGACAATTTCACTGGCGCAACCCGAAAAATCACGGACGACGATCGCTCGACGGGGGAGGCAATGCGACGCGTCGCGGGCCGATGCGATTTGTTAATGCAGCTATATTTAGACGATCGTAATAGTTTTCAGGCCCGCCACACGCAAAATATGGGACAGGTACCAGGTACTGCTCCCCCAATTGTTTCTGGGAACTGTCTCTTGTCGATGGAATTCTCACTAATTTGATTGATTTCGTTATAGCTGTGATTTATTGAGTATACGCCACGGGCGCCCCCAGATTTACGCACTACGTATACGTCTGATCTCTCCGTGTGTGTATATATATAGAACTTTCGTATGGCCGAACACGAATGCTGATGCTGCGGATAGCCGGATGGGCAACGGATATGTTAATGCGCCGATCGTCAAAGTGGAACTGTCCGCTCATTTCGGTGGGCCAGAGGCACGCCATACGCTATAGACCCCTAGAGCAGGTTGAGCAATGGCACGGCACGCAGCAACCGCAGGAGAGGCAGAGCACTAGCTCTCGTGGCGCAGTCGCCGGTGGAACTGCTCGCTCTCTGGGTCTCTGCTCAATAGAGCGTTTGAAGGAGAACTCATATGTTAATGCGCACAATTCTGGCATTATGCAGACCAGGCACACACTAGGACGGGATACGGGCAAGGTCCGAGTGAATCACCAGAGGCAAGTGCACAGGTAGACAGGCAGAACAGAGCCAAACAGGCAGATTTATAAGTGGATATGACTTACCATTCGAATTTGAAGGGCAGCAATTCGGACTCCTCATCCTCATCGCAATCGATTTTCACAAAGAATGTTGCCCGCTCGTTGGGTATGCAGCGGATCAAAGAGCTGGAGTTATCGCTGAACGTGATGCGGGGTGGTGGTCTGCGCTGGATCGTTTCCGATACTGGTTCCTTGCCAGGAGGTTCTGTCAAGGAGAATGGGGAATATCATTTGTGCGCGTATGTCATGACTAATCGGTTTCTATGTTGCGGTGTCGCAGGAAGTTTCACAAAAGATAAATTATACTAAATATTTGCAGAAATGTCAAAGATTCCCCAAAAAGAACTGAACATAAATTGTATGCCGGCAACAAGGCAGGCGCGCTCATCCCAATTCCGTGAATATTCGACTGTGAGATACCCTAAAATGTAAAAAACTTTCCCTTAGAATTCGTTTGGAACATTATCTTCCATCGATTTCTATGAAGTTTCCTTTCTAAGCTCTAAAAATCTGCATGCTTATGATGTTAAATACATGCATTGTATTCTAAGGAATAATATTGACCGCTATACCCTCTGAATACATCGACTATTCAGAATTGGCACTAAAAATAGTTCCAAATATTATTCATACACGCAAGACAAGAAACTATTCTAGAGCATGTCGAATCTTTCCTTTCCGCCTGAGAAACCATAATCAAATGTGATTCCCAAATACTATTGAAATATTAAGGAACATCTCGTTCTTGGCTACGAACAGAATGACACTCGGGCAGAATGGCCAGCAGCAGCAGCAACAGCGCATTTTCCAACGTACAATTATGAAAATATCTCATACACATTTCCCAATTACGTAACCCGCTACCAGAAGTCTAGCAGACACGGATACGGACAAAGACGAAGCAGAGCCCGTGGAATGCCATAAAAATACACATAAATACTCATGAGATCCCATTGTCTGTTCGGGAATCGCCCGGGCACGGGCACTGGCAAGGGAGACAGAACAGAAAAGGGAAGGGGGAAAAAAAGGAGAAATCGTTCGCTTTCCCGGTGTCTGGGGCCTTTTTTTACTTATGCTTACCTACTACGACGGCAGCCTCTTCAGCGGCGACTGCTGGCGATGTTTCCATGTTCAGGTCTCGCTATAAAATTAGCCAAAAACAGGGCCACCAAGCGGACACGGGGCCGGTAGGGGGTTACGGGTACACACTTTCAGGACACACTTTCTCTATAGGATTAGGCCGCTATATACCGAAAATGTTTAAATATTTTTAAATGCGGCTTTAGCCGCCGACAGGCGATTTTCTTATTTATTTATATTTAGAACTCTCGACGCACACACCAACGTGAACGAACAGAACACGGGTTATAATTGAAATTTTCCACTTTTTCGATTGGTAATTACTCGTATTTGCTTTGAACAATATATATTGGTTAACATATAATTAGGATCTATTCAGATTTTTTGCCTTTTCTGGCATTGCATTGTAAATGGCTGCGTTTCTTTTTCCAATTTCCACCAGACCAGGCCAGACACACTGCATAGACACACACTCACAGAAATTGACACATTTGTGAACACAGAAATGTTCATTTCTTTTCTTTCTATATATAAATAATATATACAACACGGCGTTCGACTTCGAGGGCGCGCACCACGTCCAGCAGACACCTCCTGGATCTCCGATCGTTTTGCTCAGACTGAACAGAGCAGGCAACAGATCAGCCAGCGCCAGTGCCAGTCCATGCCACCAGCAAAACACACACCGCGCCGAGAGAGGCAGAGACCAAAGACCCAGGGAGACCTCTCAGAGAATTCTTGAGGATGAGCAAAGATTTGCGCATGTTTTTTCAAACATTTATTTCTGATTGTGCAGCACACAAACACACACGTACAACTGGTCTCACACTGTCTCACATTAGGTATAAAATAAATACGTTTCTTAGAGTACTACTGTCCGTGTTCTTTCTCAGGTGTTTAGTAAGTACAATACATGCTGCACTCGACCAGGCGCTAAGGCAATCATTTTGCTTAAGCATAAGACACACATCGATCGATCGATCGATCAAAAGTACATTAGGGGTTAATTAATGAAAAAAATACAAAAATTGCACGGAGCTTTTCAACAAGTGGCTGGCACTTACTCCTTGTACGTTTAGTTGTTCGATAAAGCTAGCTTATTGTCGGGATCGTCCGGAGGGGAATCCTGCCTCAGACCGAATAGAAATGGGTATGGAATTTGGTGCGACACGAGGGCTCCGTAAACGGCGAAAACCAGGCAAGCGAAAACCGCCCAAAAACCGACTGAATGCTCTTGATGCGCGACTTCTTAGCCCAGCGGGCCTCCTCCTTCTTCAGTTGTTCAATTCCCTGCAAACCAAAATAAAAAAATTAATCCAAATAATTCTCCAATCAATTGGCATTCACTCACCGTTTGATCGTTGAATATGGCCGTCAGCTGAGTGGCCAGCATTATGATGGTGAATATGCCAAACATCAAGCCCTCGAACGTGAGAAAGAGCAGCAGGAATATTGTGGATGGCGGTGAGTACGGCGAGCATGTGCGCCAATCGTTCTTCACGCACTCTGCGAACTGTGTGAGCACTAGAAAGAGCGTATGCAGCGATATGGAGGCAATGTAGAACTGCAAAGAGAGAAAGAGTGAGAGTGAGTGTGGAGGCCGACAAAAAGTTCCTCATTCGCTTACGGTGAAGAGTACAAAGTACTTTTGATTGTTTTCGCCCACGCAATTGTTGACCCAAGGACAATGGTGATCCATTTTCCTAATACATCGCTGGCAGACGGAGCAATGATGCGCCCGCTCCGGCTTGATACTACAGCACTTGGGGCACTTGTAGAACATCTGACCCTCTCGATAGCCCATCTGTTCAATCATTTCCTTGGTGGCATTTCCCCTCGGCACAGCGCCCTGCAAAGTGGGGACACGATGAAGTGCATTGCATGCGGAATGATTCAGTTAAATGCCTACTAACCGGATCCGAGAGCATGGTGCGTATGTGAGAGGCGAATGCTAGGAACGCCAGCGCTTGGAATATAATCATGTTAATCGTACTGAACACTGTGTACTCGCTGGGCATCAGAATAAGGCGCATGACCACAAACTCGGCAAAGAGAATGAGCAGCCAAGTCATGATGACACAGACAATGCCGCAGATGTCCTTCACGCACCAGGCGCGATTACCGCAGCACCGATTGTGGTGGTCCACACTGGCCAGGGCGGAATAAGAGTAGTTGTTCATGGTTTTCGGATACGACACGCAAGTAACACATCGGTTTCACCAACTCCCAGATAACATGGCGTGACGGCAGACACTTGGCTATTAACAACAAACTTCGACGGAATAGATAATGAAAACCAAATAAAAATACAACCAAGAAAAGTATCAGCTGGCCGCGCCATTCGCCCAGCAGAGCGAACAACAGTGCTGCCAACTTTTCATCGGTGTTTAGTGTTTTTGAAGTAATAGCTAAATTAACTCATTATAATTTAGACCTAGTTCCATTTTTCTTTGGGCTGCCAGTTTTTCATACTTTTGATGTAAATGTGGCAACTTAAAAAAAACGGAAAAAAGGAAAACGCATTACTAAAAAATCAAGAATTCCCGAAATTTTTAAATTTTCCCGCAGATGGTCTCAAAAAACAGCTAGATTCTACGGGAAAACAGTGAATCCGCAGCACTGGCGAACACAGAACAAGAAATGCATTAAGGTGGTTCATAAAATCGTTAATTTTCATATCATATCTTTCAAACTTAATCCAATTCACTAGCACAAGTACAAATACAACCGTTAACGTATCTTTGCAGATAATGAGGGGAATGAAGTTTAGGCACAGGTAAAAATATACAGCGATTAAAATATTAGGTCACTCAGTATTATGCGGGCGTCAACTTGGCCTTTGGTTCTAGCAGTGCCCAAAGGCCGGCCAACGATGAAATGGCTCCAAGCAGGCCGATCGTCCGTGGGGTTAGACTGGTGTAGCCCAGAGCCGTCAGGGGAATGAAAAAGTCGCACATATTCTTAACTGTGTCCACTACAATGTCCTTGTGTCCCTGAATCATGACATACGACTGCAGGGCCAGGCGTTTGAAGTCCTGCGGGCTATTAATGCTGGTTGGCAATTTGCAGCGTGATATGCCGGTCCTGCAGCCCGACTTGTGAAGCTCCAGGACCCTCACTATCTCATAAAAGTCCCGGCACAGGTTCATGATGATCGAGAAGAGCCAGTACTTGTTGGCCAGGTTGGACCAACGCTTTGCGCTCACATTTGTCAGACCCGTCCTCGCCATCCACAGGAAGTGATCAGCTAGCAGGAACAGTGACTGCGACAGCTTGGCCAGGGTCAGAGTGACTCGAATGGTGAGGTCTGGATAGTGTATAGTACGCAGAGTTCCATAGAACACATCCAAACATTTTCCAAATCGAAGCACTAAGGACTAGCATGTATTAGCTGTGCAATGCAAACGGTTTGAATGAAACTCACGCTTTCGGAATGTGCTCAGGATGTACTCCACTGTCTTGAAGTTGTCCACCAACGCAGGACTGGAGTTGGCCGCCTCAAGGGAGTCCCACATTGCTCGCGACGCATATTGAATTAGTCTGTTGTGAGGTGAAATAAAGGTTACAGTGTTCTATGCTCCCCTAAGTAAACACACTTACCTCGCTAGTTTATCCCGACCAGCAACCTGGTTGTTCAACTGCACCCACTTGTCCATATTCATGTTATGACGAAAATAATGTCCAGTCGATCCGAACGGTCAAGGTACAAATAAATAGTGTAAGAAGAAGCAGTTGGCGAGATATAAAGTGCTGCCAAGTCCGCTGTTTTCCCGTCAAATCTAGCTGTTTTTGAAGACAAACGACGTTAAAAAGTTGGGAATAGCGGGCAGCGGGAATTCTGGATTATTTATAAGTGCGTTTGGGTGTTTTTAGCTTTTTGGAGTACCTTAATGTTGAAAATACTGCAGAAATTGAATGCCAATATAGCGATGTTCATTAATTCAAATGGGAAAACAACAGCGCCACTTTGTGGTGTGATGTTCACATTTTACTTATTTGGTGGCAGCCGCAGATTTCTTGAGTTTCCCTGTTTGACAGGTTAATCTGGTTAAGAAATTCAGTGAACCTGACATGACCAAGACCAAGAGGTATTATGAGTTAAAGGAGCTAATACTTTAAAAACAATAACTTAGTTAGCTTTTTTACAGATAAAAAGTTGGCAGCACTGGTCTGCAGGCTCTAATATCCGGTTCGCTTTGCAACACTAGGCCGTTTCATTGAAGTCTGTCGCCACGTAAAGAAGTGGTCCGAGATTAGTTTCAAAATTATTAGCTCATAATTATAATACTAGCAATGGCTGTAAGTAAATTATACTCGCTCCGAATGCCAGGGAATCGACCACTTAACATTTCGTTCTCTTACAGCCAACGCAGAAGGGCAAACAGGGCACGAAGGGTGCGAAGCAAATCGTCGAAGAAAACAAGACCACATTAGCATTTTATAGGAACATGGCCATTGGCTGCGCTGCACCTGCTCTCCTATTGAGCTTTCTAGTCTTCGAGTTCACCAAAGTCACAATCGTAAGTCGGATCACTGCCAAACTGCGACTCCCATTGCTGATTTGCTTTCCATTCTCCACAGTTCATGTACATCCTTTCGTTGGCGATCCTTGGTGGTGCCTACCAGTTCATGGCGTTTATGTCACAAGCAAAGTTCTCGGAGACCGGAGCTCTACTAGACTCGGGCAACGATCTGAACATGGAGGGCGGCATAGCGGAGTGAGTACTCGCATTTGCATGTGTTTCCTAATTTGTTAAACCTCATTCCTGCCTGCTCTGCTTGCAGAAATGTCAAGGATCTGATTATCCTTACTTCTGGCACGTTACTGATGGCCCTCATCTCAAACTACTTCTGGCTGGTGCTGCTTCTGGCCCCCATACGCGCCGGCTGGATGCTCTGGGGCTCCTTCATAAAGCCATGGCTTGCCCAGCGAAATGCCCAAGAGGAGCCCGAGTTGGACGAAAAGAAGCAGAAGAAAATGGAGCGCAAAATGCGTCGCATGAGATAGGAGGCAGCAGAATCAACTTTCAGTTAACTATCGGTTGGGGGTCCTCTCGGGCTGGCTTAAATATGTTTAAATGAGATTTTACGCTTAGATATTGCCTAGGACTATGTAGATGTGGGTGTGTGCGTTTCCAAATTATCCAAAAATGTTCAGCAAATTAAACTAGAGACAAAAGACGATCCCCGCAATTTCAGCTACGTAAAGCATTTGTGCGATTTAATTTTTGGTGAATTTTTTGCTAGTGGACAAACCAGAACAGCTTTATATAACGCCACCTCTCCAGAAAAGGCCCACAGACTACTACATATAATTAATTTGTTCTGCGAACGTTCGTCCTGTCGTGGTGTGTGCATTGTAAATACATATACATTACGATATTGTTTATAAATAAATGTGTGCTTCAGTGCAGCAGGAACTAGTGCATTTTCCACTTCCTTTCTTAGCATGGGAGGAGTATGGTAGCCAAAACATGTTCATGGCGAAAATAAACGACAAAATAAAAGAAATCAAGATATTTGCAACAATTTATTCTCTTGTTGTGTGCAACCAAACTAAGGTAAGGTATAAAAGTATCAAATAATATTATGTTAGGGTGTGATGTTTTTTGCCCCGCCCCCAGGGTGGTGCTTCGAGACACACGCACGCATATATTACAGATTACAGAAAACAACATGGGCTAAATGTTTGATAACTTAAGAACTTTAAATGCAGGCTTTAGTGGGAGAAAGGGGCGAGATAGAGAGACACAAGCGAAAGTATACGAGATTGTTCCGTCACATCCTACGCGGGGATAAACAGCTAATGGAGTGTGTGTATGAGGGGATGTTTTTGTGTGTGTGTTTGTGGCCAACTCCTCCGTTTTTGCTTAACATCGTACATCTGTGCTTAACTACAACAACTTCCGATTAATATACATATATATGCTTTGTATATATAGGTATATATATATATGTGGGTGTATATAAATATATAACATCAGGGCTCGCTCCTCCGCTACGGGTATGTGCTTAGTTGTATTGCTCGGGAATGACATAGGAGATGTCGTCCCACGGATGGCGATAGAGACCCTGCTTGAGACGCTTCTGGTCCATATAATGCCCAATGAAACCTATGCTTCGGCCTAGCACAAACAGAGAGTTGATGGCACCCACATTGATGTATTCCTGCGCTTCCTCACTGGAAATTGATAAAGTTCATAAATAATATATTTCCGTATAGACTATTGAGGACTCCCCTCCCTCCCTCGTACCTTGTGAAAGATCCACTGTTGCGCAGCATGTCAACGAAAGCAGTGGCTATCACACCATCCACATTCAAAATCAAATTCGGCTTCTTGTTGGTGGTGATCTTCTCGACCTCCAGAGCGTACCTAAGCAGCGGGCATGCGGGGAAGTTCTCGAGAACAAACTCCTTGATGATTTTCACACGCACATCGGGATTGTTAATCGACTTGACGCGATGCCCAATGCCCAGTATCAGTTTGCCCTCCTTGCGCATCTTGTTCACAAACTCCATGGGATGCAAATTTGTGTCGTAGGCCTCCGAGAACTGTCTGGCCGAGCCGTCCAGAGCACCACCAAAGCGATCGCCCTGAAAATGAACATCAGAAATCAGTAATCTGTCAGCTAAGAAAGTGCACATCACTTCACTTACAATTGTCAGCAGGCCACTGACAACGGAAGACACCAGATCCTTGCCGGCACGGGCACAGACGATGGTGTTGTGGGCGCCAGAGACAGCGGGTCCATGGTCGGCCGTCACCATGAGACACATCTCAAAGAACTTGCACACGTACGAGGGTAGGCAGCGCTGGAACCAGAGCAGCGAGATGACACCGCCGATGCCCACCTCCTTGCTGAGCACCTCCGAGATTGGCATGCCCGCGTAGATCAGCTCCTGGCCACGCTCATCGCAAATCGAGGTCATAAACGAGGCGGGCTTACGGATGAGACCCAGTTCGCGTGCCCACGAGTAGTCCATTGGCACGGTCGGTGGTGGCACCTCCTCCTTGGGCACGACACGGCCCGTCTTCACCAGCTCACTGTACACGTGATGGATGAGCTCGCCGAGAGTGTCGAACGAGTCTGGAACATAGGCACGCGCCTCGCGCAGAGCCTTGTTCTTGGCGGTGGCCGTTTCCCGGTCCGAATTGGCGCAGGAGCCGGCGTGTCCGAACTGCACCTCAGAGGTGAACATGCTGGCACAGGTGCCGATGCACCAAGCTACCAATGGCTTGGTGATGCGTCCATCCTGGAGAGCGGCACACACATCGTACTCCTCCGTGCCGCCCACCTCGCCCAAAAGCACAATCAGCTTGGTCTCCGGATCGGCCTGGTAGCGCAGAATGTGGTCCATGAACGTGGATCCCGGATAGCGATCGCCGCCAATGGCAATGCCCTCGATCACGCCGTCGGTGGCCTTCGATATGATGTTGTTCAGCTCGTTGGACATGCCGCCGGAGCGAGAGACATAGGCCACGCTGCCCGGACGGTAGAGTTTCGAGTGGAGGATGTTGTCCAGCATGCCGCCAGTGTTGCCGATCTTGAAGCAGCCCGGCTTCACGCCGCCCACAGTGGCGGGACCAATAATGGCCACACCCTTCTTGTCGGCCTCGAAGATCAGCTTGCGTGTCATGTTCTCGGGTATGCCCTCGGCAATGATGGCCACGGTGCGAATCTGGGGGAAGTCCAGCACCTCCAGCGTCGACTCGTAGGCACTGCGCAGGGAGGCAAAGTTGACCAAGACATCGACCTCCTTATTCTTGTGGATGGCATCGGACATTTTCTTATAGACGGGAATGAGGATCTCCTTGTGGCCCCAGTAGTATTTCTGCTTGTGATCGCCGGTAAATGGATATACCATAGCCACCACAGAGGGTTCATCGCGCCTGCAGAGAGAAACGATATGTTAGAAAGCTTCGCTTGGGATTTGGGATTCGGGATTGGTAAATTGTATTGCTTGCCTGCAGATAAAATCAAAGTCAAGCATCGACTGCACAGCACGCTGCTGCATGCCCCACACAATCGCCTTGGTGGTGTTGGAGAAGAACTTTCGAGTCAGACTCGAGCCATTGCGATGGCCACTGGCACTGCTGCCATTGTCCGCCTCATCTGCTGAGATAGGTGGTAGTTTAATCGATTTAGCTGCGGTCGAGCTCAGGGCTTTGTGATTTTTGATCCCAGAATGAAGTCGAGTCGAGTCGAGGGTTCGATTAAGATGATGATGGAGGAGGAGTAGAGAGCGAGTAGAGCGAGATCAAACCAGGATACAATATACACAAAGAACAAATACAAATACATATACAAATACAAATACGATACAGATACGATATACGATATACAAACATGGGGTATATATGAGGGTTCGCGGTGCAGTTTCGGGTTGGTTGGCCAAACGAGCATTTCAGATTGATTTTTGATTGTGGTTTATGTGGATTGTTTTTTTTTTGATGTGGTGACAATATTTGTTGTTGTCGGTTGTCGAGGGCGATCAATGCAAAAACATACAAAATACAGAGAGAATAAAAAGAGAGAGAGAAAGATCAGATCAAAGATTCAGTGCAGGACAATCAATGCAATCGATGTATCCACCGGCAAGGATACAAACGATTAATTATTTATACGATTACTGCAAGAATGGATTAGTGATCTCCTTTGGGTTTAACCGGCGGACACATACACCACACAACAGATTCAAATTCAGCTTAAGCTGCCATTCCATTCCATGCCATTCGACTTACCGGAGCCCAAGGCATCGCTGCTGCTGGCATCGCTGGCCGCCTTGAGATCGGCCTGAGCCTGCTGGCCGCCAGGTAGCAAAAAGTTGGCGGTGGAGAACTCCACACTGGCCACCTTGGGGATGGGCCTCTTGCCCAGGGCCATGCCGCAAATGGAAGTCATGTGTGTTTCGGGCCCAAACACATGCAGCGGTATGCCCAAGGTGCCGCCAAAGTCACGCATGCGGCGCAGACCCTCCTGATAGTTGGGTCCGGCGCGGCGCACAAAGATCGAGACATTGTGCTCGACCAGCTTAGGCTGGAACTCGCGCAGGGCCGTGATGATGCCTGGGAATGAGAAATAAATGAGAATATTGATTGATGGCTGATAAGATATACGTATTTATATATGGGGTATCACCTTGGAAGGTCGCGGCTACGTTTGTGAAGTTGGCAATGCCACCGCCGGTTATCAGCACCTTGCCATCGGGGTGCTTGGGCGAGGAGGTCATCAGGTTGAGTATGGTCTTGGCGTACTCGTACGTCTGCTGCTCGGAGGGCGCACCGCTGTACTCGCCATAGTTTGCCAGCTCCGAGGCGCCGCCCAGATCGCAAATTGTGTCCGAATAGATGACGCTGGCACCGCCGCCCGCCACCATCGTCCAGATGCGACCATTTCGGTTGAGAATCGTGAGCTTGAGCGAGGCTCCGCTCTTGGCATCCAAGTCGGCGATGTACGCCTCCTCGGGATAGGCATCGCGGCCAAATGGTGGCGGATAATCGATCTCCCCCCACTTGGGACGGCAGATGAAGTCGGCCGTCGAGTCCAGCTTGGCGGCCAGGTCCAGTATATACAGACTGTCGGCCGTCACCACCAGGGGATTGATCTCCAGATATGTGAAGTACAAGTCCACAAATGTTGCATACAAGGCGCCAATGAATTTGGCAATGCGCTCCTTCTGGCCGGCATCCTTGACCTCCTTGAGCAGCTTGCTCTTCACATCGGACAGCGAGAGTTCACTGTTCACTGGGACATCCAGCTTCACGGCCTTGGCATCCACATCGCCAATGTCCACGCCGCCCTGATGATAAAACAGAATCGTGTCCGCCGATCGGTGCGAGTAGATGCACACGTACATTTCCTCGGCCTGGGCAGAAGGAGCAGAAAATAACAATCAGTTAAAGGAGGTTCATTCAATTGGGGGCTTTCGAGGGCAGTGTGGTCTCACATCGGTGTGTGGCAAAAAGGGCTCAATGATGAAGTTGCGCAGCTTGCCCACGGCATTGCCAATCTTCTGATCCTTGTTGATGCGCTCGCCAATCCATTGTTTCACCTGCTCAAAGCTCTTCTTAACGCCAATCAGTCCCAGTTTGCCGCGACGCTTGATCAATTGATCGGGCTTGACCACAAGCGGCTGCAACAAACGAAAGCATACACCAAAATCGAAATGTTAATTAAATTGTTTATAAGATACGAGTATAATAATAACAAAAATCATTGAACTTGAACGGACAGCCAACCAAGCCGGTTTTCTCAAGCATCTGTTGAGCAGCTGTAGCTCTCTGTGTGTGCGGAGCAAGATCAGGCGATAGCGAGCGACCGAGCGTCCACAAGGGTCAGGCCAGCCATCGCCTCGTCATTGACAATGACATTCCCCGTGTACATACGAATACACACACACACACATGTCGGAGATGCCTATTAGAAGATCGTACGAGTGTAAATTGAGCAAATGACATCCGAGTCGTCAGGCGATACAACTTTGTCGTGTAATTATACATACAAAACATATACGCGTATGTTATGCATATCTGCAAAGAACTTTCATTCGTTTTAAAAGAAAAAGTGTTTACTTTTTGACCTGGTATCTTGGCGCAAACTGAGAAGGGCGTCCCCGTCAGCGTGTCAATGTTTCCCTTCCGCAAACAAAACAACAACAACAAAAACACGCGAGATTTGGTGCCAATCACAAATTTGGGATTTCTCGCTTCCAATGACCGATAAAACGCGAGTGAATTTCCGCTGCGAATCTACATGATTGAGTAATTCTATTGTGTGGAGTAGCACTCACGCGTATCGTGCTCTCCAGCTCTCAGGTGAAGACCACGCCACACGACCTATAGCCATATAACTATATAGCTATAGCTCCAACAATCATGCACGCCGATAAACAAACACGGCTTTTCTATCAGAATCACTCGGCTGCCTGGCGCTCGCACCATGCTGCTTCCTGATAAGCCGGAGGCCACCACCACCGGCTTAGTCATCCGGGGATGGCGTGGAGAGAGACCCCGTCCCCCCCGTCCCACTTTTGGGGTCAAGTTCAATGACAATGTCGAATGTTTGTGGCCGACGCTGGCCCAATTATCGGTTGCTGCTGCCGCTACTGCTGATAAGGGATCTGGTAGGCTATTTTTAAGTGGCACTCACCGTGGTCAGCAACCAGGGCTGATCGATACTCAGCTTGGACCAGTCTGTGTCGGCATTGACTGTGGCAAAGCGACAAGTGGCCGCGCCTGCGCCATGAGCATTGAGGTGACGGTTCAGAATATCCTTGCCCGTGGCTTCAGTGATTGCTTTCGCCGACATCCCAGATGCTGTAAAGTATAGAAATAAGAAGAAGGAGAGGAAATGGCATTGGCATTAGTAGGGATCGGATTGGATTGGATTGGCAATTTAATAGCACCGTACCGTTTGACTTTTGTCTGTACTTTCAAACTTTGATTTTACAAGTATTTACTTAGAATTGATTAGAGACGGGGCGGCCCGTGTGTATGTGTGTGCAAGTGCAATAGGTATTTCTGACGGTGTCGGTGCGTGTGTTGGTGTCGGTGTCCGGTGCTTTATTTCTGGAACCACTTGGAACCTGTGTGTCTGTCAACCTGCACGCTGTCGAGTTTGGAAGTAAACTGAAATCAAATATGCGCAAGCACCAGCCATGAAAGGGAAACAAAAGCCTAAGCAACAGCAGCGTCAGCGTCAGCGACCGCCTCGTCAGCGCCTTCGTGCGACGATTTAGGCGGCTAGCGCGAGCGCTTCGGGTGCTATGAATTTTTGAAAATTTGTTGTTTCACTCTCTGGAAGATTGGAAGATTGGGAGATTGAGAGCGACCGACAATAAGCACCGTTAGTCCCAAGAATGAACCTCTCCCAATGGGGCGGATATGCACTAGCTGGACAGTGGTCCAGCACCGGGCTGTCTCTGTTTGTCGAACAAGTGGTTGGGATGAACCGGTTATCGAATGGGTTTTTGGCTAAGGGCACAGCCAGCTTGCCAGTTGAACTTTCTCCAAAAATGTCATCAAACTAAATGCTGAGTTAGGGGGGAAACGGTTCCTATTAGTGGCTGGCTAGCCAACTTTTGAATCTAATTTGAAAAGCACACACATTTTAAGCAGCCACTGACATTGGCGCCCTCTCTCTCCCACCTTCTTGGTCGTCTCACCAGGTAATGACTTTGCTATATGCTCGCTCCAAACATACATATGTACATACTATAGTATGTATCTGCGTACATAGAGAGCCCTGCCTAATTTACATCAGGTAACGAAGTTCACTGCGCAGCGGTGCGTTCCTATTTCTGACGCGTATAAAAACTTCGTCGGTCTTAAGTGAAACCGAAACCGAAACTGGCATTGGCAACAGCATTTTGTAAGCGGTGAAAGTGGGCAAAATCAATAAATCAGCAGTTGCATCACAGGCCGTGAGGTCAGTTTCGCATTAATCTAACGTTGCAATTGCTCATTTTATTATTTGAGCACGAAATTCTCAAGCAAATATGCACATATGTAGATTTCTGCAAGATTGAATATGCTTGCCCGCCCGTTGTGTGTGTACATTTGTGAGTAGAGTACCAAAGCCGAACGATATACGACCTCACTCTGGTTAACCATGTTTTACTTTCAAATATAGCTTGCAGTGCGTTATTAACTGCCGATTTATCAGCCTGGGTACACTCACTTTAGTTATAACAACTTCGCGTATATTAGCTTCTAATTTACACGTAAACCAAATTTTTTGCAAACTTTCTTTTTCCTTAGTGTTTTGAGCCCATTTTCTAGGGATGATACATTATCCATATATCGATATATATTTTTTGTTGATAATACTTGTGGTCGTTTGAGACTACACTACACTACTATTTTGAAAATGAAATAAGCTACAAAATGAGCTACCAACTATGGTTGTTGTAAACAAATCGACAGGTGGCATCTAAATTTTACAATGGACAAGTTCCTAAAAGGTTTCATGTGAGCCCGATACTATTACGATTGTATCGATTGTTTTTTTTTTGACAGCTCTACTCTACCGGATATTCTATCGATACTCCAAATTGCAAGGTGTGTGACCTAGAGACGGAAAATTTGTTTTCGCACATTTTTTTTTCAGCCCAAAAGTATGCTTT
Organism: Drosophila ambigua; assembly: GCA_018150905.1. Lineage (NCBI taxonomy): Eukaryota > Metazoa > Arthropoda > Insecta > Diptera > Drosophilidae > Drosophila > Drosophila ambigua. The sequence goes on along the minus strand of JAECWS010000001.1, from coordinate 6,250,228 downwards.
CAAATAGTTTTCGGATCAGCTGACAGTTGCAATTCTAGAGATGCACTTTAATCAAAATTCAGCTTCATATTGACCTAATTGCACCTACATTAGCATCCACTGCTATACACCTCCCATAATAATTTAATTCTAGGTGCATGAGAATGCAAATATGTATAGCTATGCGATACTATTGCTTATCGGCATGCTGCGCTGCCATCGCTAACCACAGACACAGCTGATAATACGAGTCCAGAAAATAAGCGATAATAGCTAGCGACGATATTGAATAATATAAATAAAGCCCAACGCAGAGGAAACGACGACCGAAAAAAAGCTGGAGAGTAACTGGAAAAGCTAGAGCAGCGCAACTGCAACCAAAACCACACACGATGTACACATATTTACCGCTGCGGCTCGTCCTGAGGCTGATACCAGCTTTGTTCGTGCTGTGCAGTGGGAACAACCAGCAAATGCAAATGCAGCTGGAGCCCAGCAGTGAAAAAGTGCTGGAGGGACTCCAGGAGAGCTTCATCAGTCTCCCGGAGGCGCATACGCGCGAGCACAGCGAAATGCTGGGCGACCTGCGGATTGTGCCGCCCCACATTGACTTTGGAACATGGTCTGTGGGGCAAGCGCGCACGAAGCAGGTGACGCTGTTCAATCAGCACACGAATCGCACTCTCCAACTGAACTCTGTGGTGGGGCCCAGTCCGGCCTTCTACAGCAGCTTCTTTGGAACGCGCGAAGTGCCACCGCTGGGTAACACCACATTCAGTGTGGTCTTTCTGCCGCGGCAGCTGGGTGCCATATCAACGGATCTGCTAATACACACATCATTCGGCCGCGCGGAGATGTCGGTACGCGGCGAGGGTAGCGAGTGTCCGTATCGCTTGAAGCCGCTGGTGGGCATCAAGGCGCCCATTAACGCAACGCTAACCCCAGAGATTCACATGTATAATCCCCACGAGCGTCCGCTACAGATACTCGAGGTAAGTGCGAACCAGACGCCAAAATAAATACTCTTCTATAACGGCTATATTTCTATCCAATAAACAGATTTACAGCAGTGGCGGGGAGTTCCAGCTGGAGCTGCCCAGTGGTGGCTCCGAAGGGCCACAGAATCTCTGGGAGATACCGCCGCACACGCTGAAGCCAGTCATACGGATCTCTTTCCATGGCCGCACCGCCGGCAACCATAGCGCCTACATACGCATCAAGATATCCGAACTCGAGGAGCTCGAGGAGAGCATACTGGTGATACCCGTGGAGTTCGAGATTCTGCCCAAGCACACGCCCTACGCACGCAACCCCCTAGCGGACTTTGGTCGCGTGGCCACCCACAATGCGGAGGCCATGGAGTTCAAGCTGGACATGCACGACCAGAACGATCAGAGCCGCGAACTCTTCGGCAGCTATCTGCGGAATATTCCGGGCCTCTTCTTCGATCCCAATAGCACGAGCATTGTGCTCGACCCCAAGCTGTTCGAGAGCAGCGAAACGATCAACGACTTGCTGGTGATCAGCAGCAAGAGCTCCAGCTCCAGTCCGGAGCCAGTGCAACCTTTCACGGTTCTGGTCCGAGCAGAGATCTTCAAGGGCGGCCTGTCATTCGATGGCAATGCCACCAAATTTCTGACCGGTGGCTCCGTCTCCGATGGCTCTGAGGGAGCCTCGCCGCTGGAGAGGAAACGCTCGCTGGTGGTGCGCAACAACTTTGCCATGCCCCTCATCCTCTACAATGTCAGTCTCAGCGAGCCGATCGACGAGTCCCTGCTAGAGGTGACCATGATGGGGGATCCACTGCAGGTCCTGCTGCAGCCGGGCGACTCTGTGGAGCTGCTGAAGCTCAATCTGCTCAACGATGAGGTGATGTTCAATTCCTTGCTGCGGATCGACACGAATGTCACCACCTTCGAGATGCCGGTGGTCTCGTGCAGTGGGCGGCTGCACATCTCCGCCCAGCCGTTTGTGCTGCGGATACCACAGAAGAGGCACGAGCGGGAACTGCAGCCGGAGGTGCCCAGCTTGGAGCTGGATCTCGGCACTGTGCCATATGCCGAGATGTCGCGCGATGGCTATGTCATCTTGCGCAACGACAACCCCTTGCCCATCAAGATCACCAACTGGTTCTTCAAGGAGCCCAAGACCGTCTACTCGCACAGCTCCTTCTTTGGCTGCCTGCTCGCGGAGGATATTGAGAATTCGCAGGACGACTTTAACGAGGCCACGCGACTGCACATCTGCCGGTACTTGGGCCAGGGCGATAGCGCCGTCTTCCAGGTGGCCGTCAAAACCTACATAGACGGTCCGGCCGAGGGCACTCTCAAGGTGTGGACGCCCTACGAGGTGGTGCGGGTGCCCGTGAAGTTCAAGGCCTCGATGGGACAGCTGGACATCGATCAGGAGCAGCTGAGCTTCAAGAACTGCTTTCCCGGCAAGATCTGCACTGCGGTGCTGAGCATCCGCTCCAGTTTCACGCATCCCGTGCACGTGAAGAGCATCAGCTTCGCCAAGCCGGGCCTACGCTTCAAGGATTTCAATGCCAAGGGCACCACCATCGCCGCCCAGACCCTCACCAAGGTGGGGCGCATCTACTTTGAGCCCACGGCCATGTGCCAGAGCCAGTGCTACATCAGGGACTCCACCAACGATCAGGCCGTATTCCCCAGCATACCCGGCGGCGGATCCCTTGGCGGGGAGCCGGGCGGCGGCAGCAGCATCAACAACAATCTGCTCTACGATGGCGTTGAGCTGCGCCAACGCACGGAACTCTACCGGCAGTTCAAGCGCCAGCTGCAGGCCCTCACCCTGACGCTACACAGCGATGAGCTGCCGCCGTTGGAGCTGGACTTTGCCATTGCCGTCGAGTGGCCGAAACTGGTGCAGTTCCAGCCTATACCCCCTACGCCGGCCATCGAGATCAGTCAGGTGCAGCGGCAGTGGATCACCCTGACCAATCCCTCGCAGCAGCCGCTGCTCCTTGACTACTTCCTGTCGGACCCGGCCTACGCCAGACGCACCCAGCTCTCGCTGCCCCACGAGGTGATCGATGTCAGCTCCACGAGCTGCTATCTGACCGATCGCGAGGTCTTCTCCCTGCCCGAGGCCGGAGGCCCCATCCTGCTGCCCGGCGGGTCCAGCCTCACCATTCCAATAACCTTTAGCGCCTATCAGCCGGAAAAGTACTGCACCCTACTCCATGTGAGGAGTAATCTCACGCTCTACGAGGCTGTCTGGCTGCAGGCACGCGCCGTGCAATCGCAGTTCCGCTTCGGCAACCGTCGACCCGGCTCCCTGACTCCTCTGACCTTTGATGTGCCGCCGGATCAGTTCGAAGGCTGCCAGTCCGGCGACAAGGCTGTGGTTACTGTCCGCAGCTTCACGGCCCGCAATGCGGGTGTCATTCCCATGAGGATCGAGGGATTCCTGATTGGTTCGCTGCCCTGCGAGGACTACGGCTTCAAGGTGATGGACTGTGCCGGCTTCGATCTGGGTGAGAACGAGACGCGCAAGGTGGAAATTGCATTCAGCTCGGATCTGACGACATCGCGGGTGAAGCGAACGCTGACGCTGATCACGAATCTCACCTACGACATCGGATACTTTATGCTGGCCCAGATGCCGTCCGAGAGTGTGGAGCAGTGTGCCGCCCATCTGGTGCGCCCCGTCTGGGAGACTTCGCTGCGGAATGCTGCGCTTGTGGTGCTGTTGGCCAGCTTCTGTCTGGTTTTGGTGGCCGCCGTATTCGATTCGAAGGCCATCATGACCCAGCAGAGTGCGTACGATGCGGCCCGGTACAAGGGACCCGTCCAGCCCACCTTTAATCTGCGCAATATCGTCAAGATGCAGGCCGAGGAGGCGGCAGCCAAAGCGGAGGCAGTGCAACAGCAGCAGCAGCACCACCACCAGCAGCAGCAACGGGCCAGGAATGGGGGCCAAGCAAAGGAAGTGCGAAAGCGGACATTCGTTGCGCCCACGACTACGACAACATCGCGCAAATCAAAGCCGTCCTGGTCATCCTGGGGCATGGACATGAATTCCCTTAGCAAGCATCTACAGAAAACCAAACCAAAGCCCCAAGCCATAGTCACCCCCATCTCCAATCCCCCTCAGCCCGCGCCAGTGCCCGTGGAGTCCATCAAGCCCGTGAAGAAATCGCCGACGCCATCACCGCCGCAGCCAGCAGCTCCTGTGCGCCCCCAGAAGAAGGTCAGACAGACACCCGTGGTTGTGGCACCTACAGCACCCAAACCCAAGGCAGAGCCCTCCCCTAAAACGGATCCATCGCCCAAAGCAGAGCCATCACCCAAAGCTGAGCCATCACCCAAAGTAGAGCCATCACTCAAAGCAGAGCCATCGCCCAAGGCAGAGCCATCACCCAGAGCAGAGCCATCACCCAAAGCAGAGCCATCATCCAAAGCAGAACCATCGCCCAGAGCAGAGCCATCGCCTGTGAGTACCCCAGTCGTGCAGGAGGTCCAGGAGAAACCGATGCCCAAGCCGAGTGCCGCTCAGCCGGAGAATATATCGCCCAAACCCATCAAGATCCAGGAGCAGCGAGTACTGAAGGAACAGAATGGATCGGCCAAGAAATTGGGCAAGACTCCTGGCCGAGAGAGGGAACGCGAGAGGGAGCGTCGCAAGGAACAAAAGACAACCAATGGAACATCGGCTGTGGTCGCAGTGCGGAAATCAGAGCGAAAGCAGCGCCAGAAGCAGCTAAACTTTGGCCAAACCGCGACCAGTACCTCGCCACCAGCCTCGCCCGATACCATCAAGTGCATCACATCGCCCTGGGAGACCAGCAGTCGGGTGTCGTTCCGGGATGTGCTCCAAACAGCCAGTAGCCAGCCCGCACCCGTGGACAATGGAATACATTTGGCACCGGCGGCAACGGCAGCACCGCCAGTACCAGCACTCGAACACCCTGTGGCACCACTACTACCAGCAGCAGCATCACCAGCATCATCAAGCGATCTCGGACCGATTGGAGGAAGCCGAAAGAACTCGACGCCGCCATCGATGACATCTTTGTGGGAACCTTTGTCGGCCACCGCCAGCAATTCGCTCTTTGCCAATGCCGAGATCGAGTTGCCTCCCGTGGATGGTAAGCACACGCACCACAGGACACATATTCCCATCGGTTCCTCTATAGCTATTCCTCTCTTTGCAGATCTGTACGAGCAGCGGGAGCGGGAGAGGCAGTTGCAGCAGCAGCAGGTGCAGTGGGAGCGCAGCGAATTGGTAATGCAGCAGCAGTTGCTGCTGCAGCAGGCCCAACAATTGGAGATGCAACAGCGACAGCAGGAGCAGCAGCAGAAGCAGCTGCAGCAGGAGAAACTCTTGTTGCTGGCGAACATGGAGAGCAACAATTGGAACTCCCCGTGGTCGCCGCTGGGCTATGGTGCTTGGCCAGATCAGACAACGGGTGTGGTGAGTGTTGTGCGTCCGCCACCGGGTCTGGCTGCAACAACCGGCTACAACAATAGTCAGATGCTGGCCACATCGCACAACATTGCACAAGAACAACAGGGGACAGCAGCAGCCGCAGCAGCAGCCACAGTAGGAGGAGGAGGAATAGGAATTGGAGCTGGAGCTGGAGCGGCTGCAGTAGCAGGACCCGGCGAGAGTCTGCCTACTCAGTATGATCCCTTCACCTCGCCAAGCTCAATATGGTCGGACACCTGGCGTCAGTCCTCGCAACGCAACAACAACAACAACAATCACATGAACTGAAGGGTTATATCCACAGAGAAGTAGTGCGAGGAGATGGAGGAATAAGCTCACAGATCAAATAACTGAAATGAAATCAACCAAATGAAATTCTTACCACATAAACACACACACTTAGGCTATGCGATAGACGATGAGATGGATGAGTACGATGAAACGAGACGAGGACTAAGACGAAGATGGAGGACGAAGCATGATCTTTTCCAATTTGACTTTTGACTAAATAAACGCAAAGATAAAATGACTTTCATATTAAATTGCATTTGTTCATTTTCTTGCCGCTTCTTCAACTAAACAAAAATTAACTATTTCTCCTTGTATGTGATGATGCCCTTCTCGATCAGGTCTGGAACCTCCACAGCCAACCAGGGAGCCAGCTAAAAGGAAATCGGTCAAGACTTGTTTGTTATTTGCATCATTGAAACACTCACTCCCAAAGCCATGGCATGGGCGATTCCGAATTTGGGTACATTGCGTGCCCACAGGGGCTTGAAGTGATCTGTTAGACAGATTTTGCCGCCTCGATACATCTTTGCCGTCTTGCCATCCAGCTCAGGAAGAGCGATTTCGGGTGCGGTCGTTGGGTATGTCACTGGAATGTCAAACTCCACATCGAACTCGTACTTGAGGAGGTTGTGCATGTACCAGCATTTGCCGAACCATTTGGTGCCCTCCTTGTTGGACTCCAGCCGGAACCAATCGCTGCCCGACTGCTTATTGTTCTCCACATACTGCAAGAGAAGCAACAGTTTAGATTTTTGTTTTACATATGCATGTATGTGTGGCTTCGTTTTCGCCACTTACCTTGATCAAAGCCTGATACTCCTCTTTCAACCTCTGCACCCAAACGTCCTTTTCGCGCGGCCCAGCCCGTATCTGTAACAGTGGAATGTTGCTCAGTGTCTTCCTAGTGCCATCGTCCACCATTCTGGCCTATAGTTTGTTCAGGACGCACAGAAATTAATGCAAAAGGAAAACACCTTTGGTGACACGTTCACGTTTGTGTGAGCGAAAGAGACAACTGCAACCAGCTGTGCGGGCATGTTAGGGTTGCCAGCTTAAGCATAAATTAACTTTAAACAATATTTAAATTAAAATTAGTTTAATGTTTATAAAGTAGTGTAATGGAAATTATTTATATCAATTTTAATATTTACTTGTTTATTTTATTAATTATAATAATCATATAATATGCCAAGTGATTAACTATAAAGCAATCGATATTAATCGATACCTTGGCGCCAAAATGCATTGCGAAATTCAATTTAATTCCCCGTATTCGGCTTTATAAAAAGGCGCGGGGCGGGAACTCAACTCAAACAATATTAGCTCGTCGCTAGATAAGCATCAGCAAGCTAAAACAACTCTAAGAGGTGATAGTGTGGAAATAAAACAAACAAGATTTGAAAAAGTAAACAGTGTCTGCTCTCGGTTACTTTATGAAAATACGTCTATAATTGCCAAGTAAGTCCAAATTTGATTGCGAGAATTCCTACTTTCTTTGTTCGTTTGGTTCTATCTGAATTGTAATTGCGAAATAGTGGATACGGGGCACGGGTTTGTGTTGATAATTTCTAATTAATTGGAGTTATTTTCTCTTTTCAATTTTATTAATATTATTTAAAATATACATCGATTTATGGCTGAGCTGGGAACCACTTTGAGTGATGTGCTTTCCCAGATATTCACAGAAAATTAAATTTTTTGGGGAAGCACCCTCAAAAAGATCAGAGGTCTTAGGGACTTTTGAACCTTTGAAAAGTATCAGCGGGGGACTACAAAAAATTCCATCGGTAAACAAGAGAGATGTTACCAGAAGAAAAAATTGTTTTGTCATTTCTATGGCACAGATTTCTGCATGAGACTAGAAAAACGACATAAACACACGCCGATTGATGGTACCTTTGAACCGAGCATGATAATGCCAATCCAATCCGTTGATAAGGCGGCAGATCCACTTAAAAACCGACGCAAACCGGTTCGGGTGTCTGAAGCGCCTGGATTGCTTGCCAGCTTGAAGTTGAAGACTGAACCATGTGCTATATGTGATCGCGTTATGAAAATATAAAATGATTACCAGACTCGACCTTAATCGCTGATAAGACAGCATCGTTGTCCGTTATACCAGTTCGAGATGATCAGGGTGCAATCCACGAACCGGTTACAGCCGGCTATCGTCCAGCCCCCTCTTTACAGGCAGGCGGCTTTCAATTAAACATATTACAAATCGATTCTCGCAGCTCTGTGAACTGAATGTACTTTTTGTATTTATTATGCCACGGGGTTGTCCCTTTGTTAGCACTCCTCAATTGCAGTACTGTTAAGGGCTAGGGCCTCGACAGCAGTGGACTGATCGGGGCTGCCGTCTTCCCTGGCTTCGGTGGTCTTGCGCACGCTGGCTGCAATGATCGAATCCTTTTTCCGACCTCGCACCAAGCGCTGGAGGCGGTGCTCCTCCCACTCCTTCCGATGCACCTTCTTGCGATGGGCATGCATATTGGCGTTCGAGTTGAAGGTCTGCGTACAGTGGGGACAGGTGTACAGTACTTCGCCGGTATGCGTTGTCAAGTGCTCCTAAAAACAGGCCCAAAGGTTCATAGGCTATCAAACAGAGGAGACACGACGTGCCCTTGGCTTACCCGCAATTCGTTTGGTCGCTTGAAGGCCTTCTCACACATCGGACACTGATGGTTCCGGGCCGTGTTGTGGGTGTACTTGAGGTGGTGCTGATGGGCCTGGAGGCTGGGTGAAATCTTGAGGCACAGCTCGCACTGCATCGGCTGTAGGTTCTCGGCAGTGTGCATCATTTTGATGTGACGCGCCAGGCCGTATTTGGTGGTAAGTTTGGAGTCGCACAGATGGCACTCGATGGTAGCCTGCGGAGCGCCCGTGTGCTCCTCCATGTGGCGGGCGAGGGCCTCCCGTCCACGTATGGACTTGCCGCAAACGTCGCAAATCTTTGCATACAAATTCAAGTGGACGAGCTTAAAATGCTGCTGCATGGTGTATTTGGTGGGGAAGCTGCAGAATATAAAGTAAATCTAAGACATAGAAGGAAACTCAACGCAGGGCAGCACTCACGTCTTCTCGCAGTTGGTGCATTTCACCTGGCACTGCTCCTTGGGAATGTGCGTTAGTTTGTGGCGTTCGCAGACGACGGAGCTGTAGAAGCTCTTGGAACAATGATCGCACTGGTGGAGACGGCCTTGTGACTTAACGTCGTGCATTCGCATATGGAGTTCAAGGCTTCGCCGCTGGCCCATTACGCGATCGCAGATTTTGCACTTGAAAAGGTCGGGATCCTCATGGCGACGCAAGTGATCGACCAGCACGCCGCGCTTTCTGAACTTTCGGTTGCAGCAGACGGCATATCCACGCTGATTGTGCTCCTGTCGCACGTGCACCAGCATCTCCGAGAAACCCTCCATGGGGGCACTGCACACATGACACTGCATCTTGTAGTGCTGCCTGATGTAGTCATTGAACTCGCTCGACTTCTGAAGATTATATACGAGGGCTTTTTTTGGCTTCTCCGCTAACCGGACACGTCCACGCCCGCGACCCCGTCCACGAGCCTTTTGAGTGATTTTCGGCTTAGGCTCCTCAATTTCATCGTCCTCCGTGGCACAGCCACTGTGTGACTCAAAGTCTTGCTCCTCCTGATCCTCCAGCACATCAGCAATGGTTAGATCTGCCTCGGGGTATTCAATTTTTATCTCGTTTAAGTTGATCTGTTCCAGCACGTTCTGGAATTCCTCGTCATTTGAAGCGGCCCGAATTTTGCGGGGACGCCCACGCCTGCGCTTCACGACAGCTGCCACGCTTTCCACGTTCTCATCCTTTACAGTACCGCCATAAACGGCCGCAACAACTGCGGTTGGAGTGTTATTCTCCTCGGTCTCCTCGGCCTTCTTTGTTGCCAGTTCGGCCAGGGCTTTGTGGGCATTCTCCACTGTTAAGTAGAAGTTGTGAAACAGCAACAGTTGTTCCCAGCATGATCCGCACACGTAGCCACCGACTAAATCATTAAACTGCAATGAAGAGCGATCAAATTCATTAGAAATTGAAGCTAAGCCAAGGGCGGCCGTTGTGTGTTTTGTTTACCCGCAACCAAAAGTGTTTTTCAATTATTTGCTTTAAGCCGAGCGAGTCAGCTTCGACGGAATCGAATTTGATATTGCTAATGGCGTCATCCACATGATGAGTGCACAGAAAGCACGACATTGTGCTCGTAAGTGCCCAATAATTAAAGAAAATGCGTTCAAAATTGTTTTTAACTAGCCCGAATTGGATATGGAACAGCTGATTCATACCATCACTGAAACTATCGATAAAATTGTATCGGTATGACACTTTTTTTATTATATTTGTTTTTAGTAAAGAAAACCAACAAGATTAGTAGCTAATAAAATAATAAAGCTAATGGTATTTTTATTGCTCATTTGGCAAGTCTAAATTTAATTTAAATAAAAAACAAGCAAAATAAGAAAAGTCTTTTATCGGAAACAGGGATGATATTCGTATGAAACCGATAAACAAATTTGCGACTAAATTAAGCAATTTAATCAATTTAATTTAATTTGTTAATACGGCGAGCTTTGTTTACGACATGGCCACGCAGTGTATGGGGAATGAAGACACGACTCATTCACCTTCAGGCGAATAGACGCGTAAGTCCGATTCAGATCGGTCTTATCTGGCTATCAATGCCATAAACAAGACAAACGTTTTTAATATGCTTATCTTTTCTGTTTTCAGCTGCTAAAGCCATTATATTAGCAAACTCGGAGAGTTGTGTGCCAGATATGGATGTGCAGACAAGCCGTGTTGTTCCAGACGGCGGCTGGGGATGGGTTGTGGTGGCAGCCGTGGCCGTCATCAATGTAAGCAATCGCCAACTGCGTTTTAGAATTTAGAATTAACCAACCACATTGCTCTTGCTTCGCCCTCACAGATGACAAATCAGTCCATATTGTCCGTATTTGGGCAATTGTTTGTGGGGGAGCTGCGCCGGATGAATGAGGACACCTTTACATCGGCGCTGATTACGAATCTGAACAGCTTGGCCCTGAACTTCTCGGGCCTGTTCGTTGGGCCGGCTATCAAGAGCTTTAAGCCGCGCAATGTGGCAGCCACCGGCTGCGTCTTGGTCTCCTTTGGCCTGGCGCTGTGCTCCTTTGCCACAGAGAGTTGGCATTTCATCGTCGGCTACAGCTTCTTTGTGGGCTTTGGCCTGGGACTCATTTCGCCCTCCACATTCATGGCCATCAATTCCTACTTCAGCAGCAAGCGGGGCCGTGCCGTTGGCGTCTCCCTGGCAGGTGCTGGCGTTGGACAAGTGCTCATACCACACGTGGTGCGCTATTTCCTGGATAACCACGGCTTTCGTTTTGCTGTCCTTGCCATGTCTGCGCTCTCGCTGACTGGGGTACGTCTTTAACGAACATCTCAAACGTAAATTAGGTCTAAAAATATCACTCGTTCTAGCTGTTTGGAGCCATGTTTTTGAAGCCTCTGAATCCTCCCGTCAAACACAATAACCGCCGACACATTCGCCTGCTGGCCGAAACGGATGGGGAGAAGGGTCAATCGAGTCCCTTGCAGATTGTCGTTGTAGCGACTCAAAGCAAGATAGACGAAACTCAGCCAAGGAGCGAGTCGCTGTGCCGACGAATGGGCAACCGACTGGTCCAAGCCATGGACTTGGAGCTGCTCAAGGACGCTGTTTTCTGGAGCATCATTGTGGGCATGGCGCTGGTCTACACGGCCACCATCAACTTTACCATGATCTTTCCAGACTTTCTCGGTCAGACAGCTGGTCTGAACAGCTCAGTGGTGGCCTTCTGCATGTCCGTGGTGGCTGGTGCCGACATCGTGTGTCGCCTGCTGCTGCCCTGCATTACGGATCACCTGAGGATACCCTATCGAGTGGTCTTCCTGCTCGGTACTGCTGGCCTACTGTTTGCGCGTCTCGTGCTGGCGGAGAGTCAAGACCTGGGCGTCATAATTGCCATGTCCGTACTGATGGGAATGATGAAGTCCGCCACCGTGATCAACAACAATCTCACCATTTCTGCGCACTGTCGCTCGGAAAAGTTGGCCGGCGGCCTAGGGCTGAGCATGATGTCAAAGGGCGTGATTGTCATCACAGTGGGACAGCTGCTTGGATGGGTACGCGACTACGCCGACTCCTATGTCATCTGCCTGTACGCCCAGACTGTGCTGCTGCTGGTAGTTGTCCTGGCCTGGGCACCGGAGATATACTACCGTTTCCGTATGCAGAAGCGCACCAGCTCAAAGTCCATGGAGACGACAGTGGATGCCGCCGAAGAGGGTGCCAAACTGAACTCTTGAATCTCCTGGCATTGGTCTAGGAAAGAGCTTAAGCTAACGAGGGGGCGTTAATTTTTCGATGTGATAGTCGACGCTGTGAAATAGCATCGAGAGCCATCCAATCGCTGGTTGCTCTGGTGGCTATTCCATGGCGCCGATGGATGGATAGTATTCGGGTTGTGAGCAAAGACCAGTGCCAGTGACAGTTGCGCTACGTATTAGTATTAAGGATTTTTTCGACTATTTATTACCATGTAGCACTTAGAGACTTAACTTTTGTACTGCCGCAAGAGCCAAAACAGAAACACAAATACAATTATTACAAAAACCAAATTTTATTTTCCGGACGACCGTTTTCAACGTTCTCAAAGCAGATCTTAGTTACATTCTGAATCCATTCTATTGGGCTATTGGACTAACGAGAATAGAACTGTCGGTCCCCTTTACCTCGGATTCGCCCGATTCGGTGTTGTAGAATAGACGACGCTCCACGCCCTCCTTGGTGATGATGCCGACGCGCACCACACCGCCAGAGCTGCCATCGTGATAGATGGCATGTTGAACCGCTGAGAGGTAGAAAGATTGATTAGTTCCTATTCGTATGGTGTCATTCACTGCTTGACTCACCTTGCTTGACAAATTTCACGCTCTCCTCTTTGCTCATTCCCAGGCGGAAATGCTCTCGAACGTAGCCGTAAATGAAGCTGGATCCCGATCCGCCAATGGTGCAGGGCTCGCGGGCCAGCATGCCACCCAATGGGATGCTGAACACCTGACCACCGCGCTGCTCATCCCAGCCGGCCACAATGATGCCAGCGAGCAGGGAGTCGCGATAGTTGTAGCAGAAGTTGCGGAACTCTGAGGCAGCCTCAGAGACCAGGGCATCCTTGTTGGTCTGATTCTCGTGATAGTTCAGCGAATAAGCCACAATGTCTGCGATGGCCTGGGTATCGGCGGCCGATCCACTGCGGCAGCAGTAAATTTTGTCTGTAATACGAGTCAGCTTGTCGGTGACACGGTTGGCCACATACGGCCCGGAGCTGGTACGCGAATCAGCTCCAATCACAACTCCTCCGTCGAACTCGACGGCCATGATTGTGGTCTACGTCCGAAAGAACGAACATTATGTTTAGGGAAATTTAGATGAACTGGGTGGGTACTTACGCCAGTGCTGACAGGTGTATCGGTGAAGTCCATCTCGTAAACCATTTTGTTTTGCTACAATACAATTTACAATTACTTTTGTGGAAAAAGCGGCACGAAATGACTGGCTTGTTTTTGACAAGTGTTGCAAAACAACCCAATGGGTCAGCCAGTGCTGTTAAATGGTACTGAATAGTCACGCAGCTCGATAACTTGCGACTATCGAATCAGTGGCACATGCTGTTTGTTTTGGTTGAGTTTTGAAATAATTTTTGACTTTTGATTTTGATTATGGCGTACGTTGCACTTAGTGAAGCCGAGAAGACCTTTATATTGCATGGCGTAGAGGTAGGCTACGGTCTTCCTTCATGTGTCCTGTAATTAATGTTACTATTCTACCGCCAGGAGGATTTTCGATGTGATGGGCGTTCGCGTCGGGATTACCGGCCCATGGAACTGGAGACAGCGCTGGTGAGCAATGCGAGTGGGTCGGCCCGTCTGCGTTTAGCCAACACGGACATCCTTGTGGGTATCAAGACAGAAATTGATGTGCCCGATCCCTTAACCCCAGAGTTCGGCAAACTCGAGTTCTTTGTGGATTGGTAGGTTCAGCAATGGCTATACTCCGTCTGCTCTGTACATCTGTTAGCTTTGCAGCTCTGCTAATGCCACGCCAGAGTTCGAAGGACGCGGCGGCTCAGACCTGGCCCAGGAGCTGGTGCTCGCTCTGGAAAATGCCTACGAATCCCCACTGGCCTTTGACTATCGCACCTTGTGCCTTATACCGGGACAGCAGTGCTGGAAGCTTTACATCGACATCTTGGTAGATAAATGAGTGTTCCACATGTCCATGTCTTATGTAGCTTTCTCTCGTAGATCCTCGAGTGTGGGGGCAATCTTCACGACGCCGTTTCCCTGGCCGCCAAGGCAGCGTTGCACAACACAAAACTGCCGCGGGTAACTGCCTCCCTACTGGATGCTGGCGTCACGGATCTCATTATATCAGACAATCCGTACGATTGCACGCGGCTAACCATTGATACGGTTCCCCTGCTGGTGACTGTGTGCAAAATCGGCGACTTTTGCCTTGTCGATCCGTCGGCGGAGGAGGAGGTCTGCAGTACTGTCAGCATAGTTGTGTCCGTATCCATGCGGAATGGAGAAGGTAAGATTCAGACCAGCCCAACCGATCGCGACCCTTACGACTAAATGCTTGCAGCCTTCCTTTCCGGCTCCCACATGACTGGCGGCGGTGCCATGCACAGGGATACGATGCGCAATTGCCTGGATCTCGGTCTGTCGATTGGCGAACAGCTGAACACGTTGCTCGCCAAGATGCTGAAACAGGAGGAGGAACGCGTGGGCCCCAAGCGGCCCAAGACAGTTGGGTTTCTCAAATAAAATATCGCTGATTTGGTATGAAAATGTAATATATTTTTTTGCTCGAACTGACATTGACTATTACTCGAGTGCGGGATCTTTAAACTTATACTTTGTAATTCAACATGAACATTTATTGATCTTTACGTTTCTTCGTCTGCCTGCTGGCTGGAAGCGGCTTCTTCTCCTTGGGCTCGGGCTGTTTACCCGTCAGAAATGAGGTCAACATCTCGCTGATCTCGGGCATGTCGTTGGTCATCTGTAAAGTAAAACAATTGCATTAGTAGTTTGCGTTTTAACCCTGCAATTTTCTTACCTTTGGGAACTGCAAGTTGTCAATCTCCTTCTTAGTCTCGGGATCATTGATCATCTTGGGCAGAACCAGCATGAGCAGCAAGGGAAGAACCATCATCAGCACCATGGGACTGAACATGAAGTCGGTTATCTGCAGGGAAATATAAATCAAATTTATGATTTTCTTCAACTCGCTAACCATTATCGCTGCCCACCTTCCACTGCTCGCGGGTCTGGAAATACTTGAAAGGCATCAGCGGCTTCATTCTCAGTGGGTAGGCCACCTGCATGATTTGCGCTGGCTGGACAAAGTTCACCTTGCGCGCACGGAACTTTCCCTTGGGATTGATTTCCACGCGCACCTGAAATGGTAAATGAACTCGTTACGGCACCTCCATCAGGGGTCAGCCTAGTTTTACTTACAGGCTCGTAGAACACGTCAGGATGATGGACATCCAGCACATAGCTGCCGGAAGGCACTCCGCTGATGATGAACTGGCCATCTTCGCGCACGAAACCCTTGTACTCGCCATCATTGATGGTTATTGTCACATCCACTTGCCATTTATTGTCATCTTTATTGAGGCCACCGACTGAACCTTGTCCTGGTGCCAGAATCGTGTCCGGTGGAGAAACACGTCCTTCGATTGTGTACAGTCCAGAGACCTCGTCTACCAGCTCATCCTGGCCAATAACGACTTCGCAACTGCTCAACGCAATGAGCGTTGCAATAATAATCAACTTTAAGCACATTTTCTAATTAATTAATATTTTTTCATAAAAATCTTTTTTACAGGGGGGCGGGGGTTGTCAGCAGTTTGTAGCAGTGTGACCGCTCAGTTATCTGTCAAAAACGCTCCCCGCGACTCATTTTTGCGCTGCAAGAACAAAATATCGATATTTGGCGGTAACAGCCTCTCATTTTGAAACAAGCTTTTGTCAGTGAGCAAATCTGCGCGCGAACATGTTACCAAAAGTGGCCCCATCGAGCCCCACACAGTCGTTGGCGGTATCGCGTTGCTTTCGGTTCGGTTACGGCACAAAAGCGGTTAACACTTCCAACAAGAAGTATACGCACGGAGCTTGGAGTGATTTTAAACGATTTTTTAACAGAAATTTTAGGTTAGTGCGTGCTTTGACAAACGAGTTTTAAGCTATTTACAATAAATGGTGTTATGTGCCCCCACCGCCTGTGGCTTGTTCTATGCACCACAGGCCGATGGCCGCGCCAAAACGATGGGGCGCAGGTGTGCCTTGGCACAGCCACAACAACGTTTTGGAATGGCATGCAATATGCAAATATGTAGATGCTCTCCACTCCACTCTACTGAAAGTGAAGTTAAACTTGAAAACTAACACAAAACTGCCACACCCACTGCCAGTATTGTATGTGAGAGGAATCTTCGATTCTCTCATTGGATGAGATCAAACAGCGATCTCATGCTAATTGGAAAACAACTTGTTTCAAGTTTACTAGGGTTCAGCTCATAAAAATTCCTACGGTGCTCTGCGGGTACGGTACGGGTACCTTTGGCGAAGAGTGTGTGAGCGAGAGACTCGCGCAAAAATAAATATGGAAAGAAAAAAACTGTGTCTGTGTCGGTTGTTTCTGTTATTTCTTTCTACCTCAACTATGTCGCATATACTCTGTACGGGAGGAACCGGTTCCCCAACAATGTGTGAATGATACGATGCTGTGTGAGAGTGGCAGTGGCTCGCTCTGTCTGGGAAGGTGTGTGAGATCACAGAGCCCCCCTCCCACTCCCGCTGCAAACATAGATCCGAGCCACAAGGCATTTCAATGGCACACAACTTAGTGCAACGCAACTCTTCTAATACAATGGAAAAATAGTAATTAATTAAGCAACTTTTTTATGCGAGAGTGTAAAAATAAGACCTGATGCGATCCATTGTCAAGTGAGTGATGTCAGGCGTTGCGCCTGCGCAGTCCCCAAAAGTAGCTGATGTAAACAGGGGATGGGATCGGATCGACGAAGACTGGGCGAAGGTATATACGCAATGAAAACGAAATGGAATGGAATGCAATAGAGCACAAGACGAGACTGAAAAGCAAGTACCTGGAAAGAGGGCGTGGAGCTGGGGCTGGAGGCGACGCGATGTCTTTATCTCTGGACGTGACGCTGGCCACCACAAATTGGCACACTTGTGTATGGGGTTTCCTTTATGCAATCCCCAACTCAACTCCGTTGATTAATCAACTGTGACACTCCACTCGCTTTCTATCCCCCGTACTATTATACACACACACACACACACACTACTGTTGTAATTAACGACACATCCATCCAGCCATTGCTTTTGGCTTTACTTTCATGTCTGTGTCGTTACAAGTTTTCCTTGACTGCTCTCGTACGAACCTTCGCTGATCTACTTTCGATGATGTCATCTAATTGCCAGTTTATGTATGCACATACATCAAATTAATATCGGAATATTGGAGGTCGGTTCTACACGTGTGGCATAGTTTGTGCCCACTTTCGGAGGCAGTGCACACCTGTTCTGCTCTCAGTGCGGTTTTAATTTTGAATCGTGGATTAGCTGTTACATATTCTTCGCATCAATGAATCACTTTTAAACCTGAGGACCGTGAACTGTCGCTTCTTATTCGAATTCCATTTAAACCACACCAATTTTCCATGCATAAGCAATTTGATATTGCTTCCTGACTTTATCGACTAGAGCTTCGAAATACATGGAAGTCAACGCCCCACAAAAGCCTGACGATACCCATCGAGTAACTAGGAGGACTCCTCCTGACACATGCCACATCAATTTCCTATGCTGTTCAGCACACAGACAGCAAATGTTGATCAATCTGCCAGGAATAGAATGGATGGAATACATATTTACCTGCTTGAAACTATAGCTCTAGCCCCATGAAAACCCTCCTTTTCGGGTGGGTTTGAGTGCGCCCTGGAAATGCGAACAACAGGCGAGTGTTAACCCAGTTTACACAATTCGTGGCACGCGATGTCCGGTTAAGATTGCCCTGCAGTGACCAGCAATTGCCACAGCAAAGGAAATTGGTAGCCCACCTTGACCACCAGTCACCAGTCCCATAACCACCCTCAGCCCTAGCATGGATGGGGTCAATAGCTTGGCGTGTGCCACAACATTTCTCTGAACTGGGAACTTCCAAATCCCCCACACCAACTTTTGTATAAAACATAGACATAGCCATAAAGAGGCCTATTGCTTGCATTGATTAGATTTAGCAAGAAGCATGAAAAAATCAAAGAAATCTTATCAAAATTTGTGAATCATGCACATAAAACTTAACCACATACTTGACATAACACTCCAGAACTTTGGGCAACGTTCAGAGGGGGTCTCAAATGCACAGGCTCTGATCTACAAAACTTCCAACTTTAAATATTGATCAAAGCCATTAGAGTGGTGCTGTCAAAAGCAGAGCCTAATGCTTATCAGATCTGTACAATCCGCATGTACTACTTATAGACATGCATCCAGCAAACGTCGTACGCTACACTGGCAGCATTCAAATTGCGATTATTTTGTGTTGCTTTACCAGTCTCAAAACTGGCTTTTCAACAAGGGCATGACAACCTCTATTGAGGAGCGGGCACACCACACAGTGTGGGTATATACAAATGCATATATACTCGTACACATGGCATACAATAAGCATGATAGAGTCAAGTGTTCGAGCCCACATAATGGTTCATTGTTTTTGTGTATTTGTTGTGAAAAAGTCGCTAATCAGTTTTGTCTCACGTTCACAAAACAAAAGCTTAACAGCCAAGCAAGGCAAAGCCAAACCAAGCCAAGCCAAGTCGTAGCCGTAGCCAGCAGTGGCTCCGTAGTCCGCGAATGGGAGCTGGGGGGCCAATGGCTATATGGCGAAACACTTATTAATGTGCCAAGAATTTAATGGAAAGCATTTATTGTTATGGCTTGGGCCGTTTTGGGGCCAGGTGAAATTTTCGGTTTTCACTTTACCTTCCACAGAATGACGACGACGATGACGATGACGACGAACGTGGTGGCCCGATCGGCAAAGCAAAGCGCTTGTCTGTCAGCAAAGGTCGGTGGGCCTGTGGTGAATGTGATGTTTCCTAGATAAATCATTCACAATCAATAACTTTGACTTTCAAGGTCCGAACGCACAAAAATGTGAGCGCTCATACATATATGCCACGAATATACCACATACAACGAATAAACCCAAAAATAAAATCTAAACAATGACTGTATCGAGCTAAAGCGGCAGCTTGGGGCGAGCTTCAATTAGCATTTTGCTGGCATTTCAAAGAAAGGCAGTCAAATTAATTTTACAAAAATAAAAAACGTACCTAAAGCCAGAGATACATACGCAAACATTTCAAGGTTATTCGAAAATGATTTCGAATTCAAGTTCAATTCGCGCGTTCTTTTTATTTCAAGAGAGGGGAGCGGAGCGACAAAATCAGAGTGGGATATCCAGGCATATATGTACAAGCTGCTGGGTTGTGCTGGGTAGATCGTTGTTCGCCTTTGCTGTAGATGAATCACAGTTCAGTCAGTCATCAGTATGCCGATCGTGTAGGCACATGGGAAAATCCACAAATACATTCATATTTGTATGCTGCGGTCGTCTCTCCCGTGGCGCCTCTCGCTCACTTCCTTATTGATCTGGCTTGGACCCCCCTCCCACGAAGCGACCACAGGCGAAAGCAAAAGTCATTCATGTTCTGAGTCATTCCTGGGGGGGAACTGACCTCGATAATGTGCTCATGGCACTGGGCAGCCACCTGCAAAAAATAAAACAAAACCACCATAAATCGGCATGACAATTGTCGGCCAATAAAAGTAATTAAGTAATTTGCTTAAGCGTAATAAACGCTTTATTTATTATACCGCTCACTATACCACTAATCGCCGACTCGATTTACTGTACTATATAGTGTGCATTACGTATACGCAGCGGTGCCTGACGAGCACCACACTGATAAGCATTGAGTGGCCAACAAACTGAAAGCTAAATGGTGTTAAGCGATATTGTTGGCCCTATCTCGTAAATATAGCCCCATCGTCATCGTCAGTCAGGCAGCATCTGTACTGATATCCCTACCGTCTGGCTGCTGTCGGCGCATCATTCATAATCATTTGATATCCATGACTCTGATTAAGGGTGAACACTCGCCACTTAACACTCTAATGGTGTTTTTGCAGCTCATTAAATGAACTGTTTAGGACATTTTGGGGACGAATGTGCTTATAGAAGGTGATTGTAATCATATGGCATGAAATAAGTAAAATTCGGTGATTTATTTGGGGCATATATTCGGCGGATCTTTCAAAGGAAATGTAATTGGAAACTAAAGAACTGATTTGTAAGAACTATGGCCAGCATGTGCATTCATCTTTTAGACTCAAGGGCATATAAAAGCTACTCTGCAGACTCTTTAGAAACGATTAAGGTTATTCACCAAAGAACTTTCAAGGTTACAGTACGAGTATACCACAAGGAACGATTTCAGCACTATATTGGCCCATTTGTATATGGGCCTGCTCGTGCTTGAGGCCCCACTCTAAAGTGCCCAATTGATAGTGCCGTACCCCCATTGAGTATAGTCATACAGATAGAATAGAGAGATAGTTATCATCAAGGGTGTCGATACACGACCAGATAAACAGATACGGATACATATTGGCAGATACATTTGCAATTCCTCTTCTTCGGTGGCTGTCTGCTGGCGGTTCACTGGAAACGTGCCACCCGATAAGCAGGGGGCGACATTGTTTGCCAAAGTTGGCAGTGCAATTATTTATGCCATGGTAATTAAACAGTCGCCAAATGATAGAAATTGAAATGGGAATGGGAATGTGAATGGTAGTAGCAGTGCCCGTGCCCGTGCCAGTGCCTGACGGAAGCCTGAACACGGTTCGGTGCGCTTCTGATCACTCGTGGCTACACCAGAAAAGCGGTGCGAATGAATGTCTTGTCTGATTATGATTCTGACTCACATTGTCTTCTCGACAGGTGCTCTCAAAGATGACGTTGACGGTGCGGATGGTGCGGAGAGCGCGCGCGGGAGTCGGCTGGAGAGCGATGGCGATGACGATGTCGCTGCTGGTAATGGCCACATGGCTGGAGCCCAGCCAGAGCTTGCCGCAAGGTGCACCGGAAACGGTGTGCGACACAATGCTGCCGTTCCATTCGGGTGGCAGTGTGCTGCCCCAGAACAGCGTCTCCCCCTTCAGCGTGGAGACCTCCGCCTCGACGGTGGGCCAGGGCCAGACGGTGCGCGTCGATGTGACGGGAGTGCCAGAGGGTCTGACCTTCGGCGGCTTCATGGTGCAGGCCCGCAACCGCAATCCACCCCACCAGATTGTCGGCCAGTTCAGCCCGGCCCGCGACGGCACCGTCAAGCTGATGAACTGCGAGAACTCCGTGAACAACTCGGCGACGCACAGCAATGCGGGCGCCAAGCCACAGGTCTACCTGGAGTGGCAGTCCCCGGTGGACTTCCTCGGTCAGGTGGTCTTCAAGTGAGTACAGAGATCCTCTCCAAAAGCCGCTCCCCTAACTAAACCATGTCTTCTATCCCCCCCCACCCCGCAGTGCCACGATTGCCCAGTCCTACAGTGAGTTCTGGGTGGGCGTGCCCTCCAATCCTGTGCAGATTGTGAGGCGTGACCTGGGCGCCGTACCATCGCTGCCCACAGCCGGGCCACAGCCCGCCTTTGGGGCTGCTCTGCCCACCACTCGAGCTCCCTATGTGCCGCCCAACTATGTGGCGCCCAGTGCTGTGGCAGCCACCGCCGATCCCTTCTACAACGGCTGCGGCGTGAGCAAGAACTGCTTCGGCTTCCCCGATGGCTGTGTGAACTCCAAGACCTGCACCTCCGTTGCCGCCGTGACTGTGCGCGGGGACATCTACGAGTTCGAGATCCAGTCTGGCAGGGGCACCAACGCTGCCTACGTGGCTGTGGGCCTCTCGGAGGATGCCAAGATGGGCGAGGACCTGACCAGCGAGTGTGTGCCCGAGAACGGACGTGTTGCGCTGTACTCCTCCTACACCTCGGCCACTCCGTATGCGGCCGTCAGGACCAGCGTGGTACGTTGTGGCACATTCGCTTGCTAATGTTCCCTTTTTTAATGGGTTGCTTCTCCCTTGCAGTCCCAGAGCTCGGCTCGCCTGCTGAATGCCTCGATTGTGGATGGCGTGATCTACTGCAAGGTGGAGCGCGATCCCGTGACCGTTGTCCAGGGACGCACCTTTGACCTGAGAAGGCAACAGTACCATCTGCTTGTGGCCTCCGGCAGCAGCCTGAAGGCGAATAGTGTGGGCTACCACGACATTGGCCGCCTGCCCACGGGCAAGGCCATCAATCTGGCCGAAGTGCAGGACCTGAGCGGCTCGAGCAATCTGCTCGTGCAGCTGCATGGCGCCTTCATGATCGTCGCCTGGATCGGCACCACCTCGCTGGGCATCATCTTTGCCCGCTACTTCAAGCAGACGTGGGTGGGCAGCCAGAGCTGCGGCAAGGATCAGTGGTTCGCGTGGCATCGCCTGCTCATGGTCACAACCTGGTCGCTGACTATAGCCGCCTACATCCTCATCTGGGTGGAGCTGAAGCGGGCCGTGTGGCATGCCCACTCCATCATTGGCCTGATCACCGTCATACTCTGCTTCCTCCAGCCCATTGGTGCTCTGTTCCGGCCCGGACCCAACGACAAGAAGCGGCCGTACTTCAACTGGGGCCACTGGCTGGGCGGCAATCTGGCGCACATCCTGGGCAGTAAGTTCTCGCGCCAGAATCAGCTGAATCTTCGCGGAATCTTCATGCCTTTTGCTTGCTCTTGCAGTTGTCACAATCTTCTTCTCGGTGAAGCTGCCAAAGGCTGAGCTGCCCGAATGGATGGACTGGATTCTGGTCAGCTTCGTGGTGGTCCATGTCCTCGTCCACCTGATATTCTCCGTAAGTAGAGCAGCCGATGCCCCCAGGGTGATTGTGTGTACCCCTTTCATTTGACCCCAAGGTGTATATAGCGTAGAGTTGAGCCAGAGATCTCTGTTTGAGATCGTGGCACCCCCGCACTGCCTGCCTGTACAGAGGTTCTAGTTGTGTCCCTAAACGCTCATTCATCTGCTACTAATTCATTTGTCATCCATCGCCCCCCCAGAGCAGCGTGGCTATGTCCATTAATGTGTAGATCGGCTTGTGTTTGAATCATTGGCAGATTACGGGCATGGCCTCGGAGCGACACCTCAGCCAGCGGGCGAACACCTTCCAGATGGGCGAAATGTCGCCGCATCATCAGCAGCACGCCATGCGCAATGGCATGAGCATGGAGCGCAAAATGGACGCACCGGTAGGTCGAGCCTCGTCTAATAGTTTCCATAAACTCTAAATGGATTCCTCTTTCAGTACGGTGCCATGCGCAAGGGACTGCTGGGGGTCTATGGCGTGGTCCTGGTCCTGTTTGTGGTGGTGCTGGTTCTTCTGGTGGTGCTGGCACCCATCGAACAATTTCTGGGCAAGACCTAGACCCTTGATTGTGGATTGGAAGACGTAGCTCTAGACAGTGTTCCCCCACCCACCCTACCCTTCCTTCGCTCGCTAAGCCATCCAGTTCCGATGGCCCATACTCGTAACGATCTTGTGTGCTCATTGTTTAACCCCTCCAGATTACTGATTCCTCCCCACGCACCGTTTTTTACTATATGTATGTATGTGTTGTTTTATGTGTAATTAGGCGCAAAGTGTGATCCGGGGCCGGAGCGGAGCGGAGCGTTCAGTACATGTTATATAATTTATTATTAATAAAAGTAAAACAAGCCAACATAAATGCATTAAATTTGTTTATATTCCCGTTTGCTAATCAGCTCGCACGTGTGTGCAAGTGTCATTGGGCACTGGGGGCATCTGCTGCTGCTGCTGGGGCATGTATCGGTTTCTGGTTGCGCTTTCTTCTATATACCTATATATATATATATTTCATGTATGTATGTACGAGTATACGATATATGTGTATATATATATATAGTTTGTAAAAACCATTACAATTATTTGGAGCGGACCATTATCATTATCATTAGATAAATGTATGTTCGTTTGCATGTATGTGTGTGTACGCTGTTTTGTATACTTCTTGGGGCTCCACTAAAATTATTATATGTATGTACTTAACTGATAGATATCTCTACAATTTCCACATATTAATGCATTATCAACTAAACCGAAATTGAAAAACGAAACTCTTAACACGAAGCGGAACGGAACGGAATCATCGCTCCTCTAGTATGACCGTCTCCTGCGGATACAGTTTGAGCGTCTCCAGGGTTTGGCTAGATTCGATGGCTGTCAGATCGCGACGCGGCCAGCTGCTGATCAGTTTGTACTCTTCGATGAGGAAGCCATTGGCGGTCACATAGTTCAGCAGATCCTGCAGACATTCCAGGTTAGTGGCTTTGATCAATAAAACGAGATGTGTTTGCTCCGCTTACCTGCAAGTTGTTTTGAGTGTAGAATCTACGCTCTAGAAAATCGCCCGTTGGCTTTCGTACACGTATCTTGGAAATGTTGGCTTCCTGCTCGCCCGGCTCCTGAGGTAGCGATTGTTCAGCCTGACCAGACAGGGTTTGAGTTAATCAAATTCTTTAACCTAATTTGCAGCTACTTACGGCTAATCGTATGGATTCGCGCCTGGCGTTCTCCTCAGCTCGCTCCGATTCAATGCGCTTACGTTCGGCTGCCTGGGCGGCTGCCTTTTGACTCTTTGCTGCCTCTTTGGCCATGTCCGCCTGTAGGGTTTCCTCGTAGGCCATGTCCTGCTCGGCCTTCACTTGATGACGTGCCGCCTGTTCTTCCTCCTGCCGTATCTCAACCTGCAGCTGCTCCTCGTACATCGCGGTTGTCTCAATGAGCCTCGTTAGCAAATCATCCAGACCAATATTACCTGAAAAGTTATGTTTTGCATATAAAAATCTATCGCTTTTAGGCATTGTGGATGTGGCTGGGTTGCCGTACCATGAATCACAGAGAGAACCTCGCAGTTACTGCCCAATTGTCGGCTCTTTCCAACTAGCATAATGGCCGGAAGCTTGTCCAGCTTTATGTTTCTGGCCGTGAGTGAGGCGTTGCTGCTTATACGAGCCGTCAGCAATGAGAGGAACCTGCAGAAATCATAGATGAATTGAGCATTCATTTTTGATGGGAGTTCGATCGTAATATTACATGTCCTTGTTGCTCTCGTAGGTCATGTCCCAGCCGAAGAGAACAAACTTTTCCTTTAATGTCTGAATTATGCTCTCTGCTTTCATCAGATGATCACAGAACACATTCGTGAGTATGCTCTCGCCGTGATGTAGGTAGATGGCCAAGAGTTTGCGCTATAATTAAACAGAATAATAAATACACTTCCTCCTTGGGGAAATGTGCTCCTGTGCTCACATCTTTGGCAGGCTGGTGGCAGGCCAGCTTCAGGGAATTTTCTAAGCTGCCGACAAAGAACTCAGGATAGGGCTCACCAAATCGTGACTGGTAATTCTCCACAAACTGGGTGGAGCCGGTCGTCTCATCATCCGTATTGTTTGGTACTAAAGAAACGACCTTTTAGTAATGGCAAATTATAAATTAAAAGCGTTTTCGGTTATCCTCACTTAGATGTCTGTTGAGTGGTTGAACGGGCGGCGAATCTGTAAATATGTACTCAGCGGTGTTGAAGTCTGTGGCATCCTCAAACTCATCCGCTGAACTCTCGCTGTCGAGAGTCACCACATCGAATGTGTTGTTCAACGAATTGGAATTCGTTTGTGCGTTCTCGCCGTCGAGAGCCGCATTGGAATTTGTTTGAACGCGTTCCGCAATGTTTCGAACCACGAATCGGTGATTCAGCTCAATGCCCGATTGCTGAAATCGTCAAATCATCAAAGATTAGTATACAGCCAGTATAGATAGCGAGAGGAACTTACCGCCAAGGTTGTTTCATTATTACAGCCACTGGGCCAGCCGGTCCATTCTTGATGTCTCACTGGTATGTTCTTCACGTAGTAGACATTCGTTTTCACCTCTAGGATGGTTGTCCGTCCGGATAGGCTCAATGTGAAGGTACCCTGCGGCTCGTACAATATCTTGATGGTGAACTCCTTATCCAATCGCTGCGGCACCTCATCTCTGAAAGAGTAGCGTGAGACGTAGCGACATGTAATTGAGTTTTTAGAATCATTATTTCAGCATCTGCTTACGGCTCTGTGTCCATGAAACCGTCATCGGTTAGATCAACCAGAATCAGCTCGTTTTCCGGCGACAAATCTAAATTACAAATCTGTGTTGCCCCGATCTGAGCATCGCTGGCTCTGGATGGCGGCCAGCCGCATATGCTCTGCCGACACATTGGGACATTGGTCACATCGAAAATTTTGCGTTTCAGTTGCTCTGAAAGAGGAGAGGATTGATTACCTTCGGTTACAGCTAACAGGTGTGCAAGGTACCTACCAATCGTTGCTGTTGCAGGCAATCGTATTTGGAACAGCCTCTGGTTGAAGTGTATTTTGAAATTCATGCCGTTCTGGTTGTTGTTCTGACTGGAGGGATCCAAATTAATGCTTGACGTCAGCTGGGCTAGCAATTGTGACGCTACAGAAGATATATGTATATGTATATATCATGACATTCGTTTACAGTACATGCGACGCAATCACTTTAGACTCACTGGGATGTCGATGCCGCTGGTTCTGGTTGTGGTTGTTCATAGCCGATGCAAAGAAGCTGGAGGCGCTGGCATTCGATGGCCCCGGCAGCTCATCGTAGCTGGCTGGCCTGAAGCCGTTTGTGTTGGATTGCGCTCCTGGCTGTACTGGATCCGGTACAGCTGGCTGGGGCGCTTGTACGGGACTGGACAGCGGCTCATCGTCATGTGGCATGACTCGGCTAAGGGCATCCTGCAGCAGACAAAGCAGCAACGCCAACGCAATTGAAATTACGCATGTGCGAAGACCGAGACAAAGACGCCTGTGACGTTGCAGAACTTACCATAAGATTCCAGTTCACAGCCTCCAGGTGGGAGAAGGCCTCGCCGACATCGTCGATGCCAGTTATGTTCTGCGAATATCATGAAAGGGGGAAGGAAAACTTGCATTCAAATCTTCGAGCAAATCCGAGAAAAATATCCCACAACGTCACCCACACACAGCGAACACACAGAACACACGCATCGAAAATGTGCGCATAAAAGAATCACAGAAGTTTATCGTGTTTGCGAGGGGGGGCGTGGGCAGTGCACTTTACCTGGAAACTGGCCAGGGTCTCGTCCTTGTTCTCCGACATTAGAAACGGTTGCGTGTCGTGCTGTTAGACTGTTGAAATTGTTTTTCTACTTTTAAGATTTTCACTACAAAAAATTACACAAAGAAAAAGTGACAATTAGAGGTGTCAAACCATCGAGAGCACTATCGATACTTTACTGCTAGTCTCTACAATCGACGGTTTTGCGACTATCACGAGCTACAGTCGTTGCGCTTTTAATATGTTTGGATTGTCTGATATAAAATGCGAAGACAGATTTGTAAACAAATCGACAGGTGGAATTTAATTTTTACAATGTATAAGTTCCTAAAAGGTTTTAATGGTTTTTGAATAATTATTAGAGCTATCACGATAGTTTCGATTGTTTTTTCAAAACATTCAACGTTGATATTCCTCGATGTTGTTATTCCGTTTAATATTACTAGCTAGCTGAGACTCTCAGCCCTAAACAAATAATTTTACCCAATTCCTCAATGAATTTTGTTTAAGATTGGCTAGTTTTCAGAACTATTTTTAATGGGATTGTTTAGATAATAAAGTTCAAACAAAAACGGCCAAAGCATAAAACGTAAATGTTGACTAAATGTGACGTCAGTGTTGCTGGTCAACCAAGGATCTTCAATGCGTATGGACTTTTGTATACCTTATTTCTTTTAATTGATGTTAAATGATTTTGTTCCAAGCTCCATTGAAACATTATTTATGATTTTATCCTAGATTGACATGTTTTTTACCTCTTACTACAGGAACGTTCCCGTAAGATGCAGGTTTCTCACACCACGAAAATGAGGGGAAAGTCACCACTAAAACGCTCTCTTGAACACTGAAAAGAGAGCAATTTTGTATACCCACCACGAATTGAGAGCAAATTTTGAAAACCCACCACGATTTGAGAGCGAATAATATCGATATTTTTGTGCGGTAAATGAATTTGGCGGTCATTTTCAAATGTTCATATATGAAAAAATAAATATTTAACTTGATTTGTTTTGTCGAGTGTGACTGGAACCTCAGAAACCGAGAAAAAGATAGCTTAGCACCGCTCTATTTAATCAGGTTAGTAACCAGTAAATATCAACAACAAAAAATAATAATTATAATACCACAGACATCACAAAAAAAAGTTACAAAGTACGAATTTTTTCGGAAGCGAATGTTATCGTTCACAGCTCTGTTACTGCCTGCCCTAAGAGATTCAAACGGACTGGCGCGTAAACTGCCAGCTGGAAAAGCGAAGGCGAAGAGCAAAACTGGCAATCTATATATGTTTGGGTTTAACTGGGTCTCTGGTGGAGATCCATAGGCTATCTGATAAAATCAATAGCCGTGGAACAGCAGCAGATACCAGAATCCTTTCATCTGCGTAATGTATTCGGTTTTAAATTGTGATTAATATGAGAAACTTAATATTGTGTACCAGTGGGACAGCGACCAGATCCCGCAGTACTCGATGTCGCCCACGCACAGCGACCAGAACAAATGTCATACGATTAATCTTCATAAGGGGAGTGAAATCAAAGACGAAAGGCGATGTGATTTCGATGTGGCCGGGACCCAGTTTGGCATAGATGAATCCTGTCGTTACAGCTGACAACATGTTGCTTGCTGCGCTGAAACTCGGCCTGGTTTTGGCTGCAATTAGTGGGTGTTGCATGCAACCAGCTACGCTTGCGGTCCGCGAAACGGATCGGGAGCAGGAGCTGCCCCAGCGCATCTACGGGCTGCTCGATAAAATGTCCTGCGGCCGGAAGCTTAATGCGAGCGCCACATTCGCCCTGCTCCTGGCCGAATTCCTGATAAAACGTGAGCTTAATGAGCCGTGCATGTGCGATAGAGATGACAGATGTCCCCCACGTAAACAATGGGAATTTATGAATATTTATCGTTGGCAGAGAAACTGCGCTACGTGGCGCCCACTCGCTTCGAGAGGCAGCTGTACTATCATTTGCTGCACAGGATGGAGCACATCAAGAGCCGCTCGAGTGTCTCCCCGCCAATGGCAACGGCAACGGCAACGGGCATCGAAAGACAAAGTAAGTAGAGGGAGTGGGAGTGGGGGACATGTGAATATCCGATTGGGTCACTTGTATTCAAATTCAAATGTTTCTTCCAGTCCTGGAGAGTGCCTTTAAGAAGAACGTCCTGCTGCTGCCTCCATCGGTGATTTATGGTCAATTGAATGCCAATGGAGAGTACGAGCAGCTGGCTTCCATATATGCGGATGTGGTCAACGAGGGCCTTCCCAATAGAACGCAATCAGGTGAGCTGCAAGGGAAACCAATACCCAAATCTCTCTCTCTTTTTTTTTCTCTCCTGCAGATCTCTGCATGGGGGAGATTGTGGAGCTCGACTTGAGCAATTGTAAACTGCCTTCCCACGAGTGCCTGGAGCTGCTGACCAGCGATGCACCCACCTATGGCTACCAGAGGACGCATCAGTATGTATATCCGTTAATAGCTTAACCAAGAACCTGCCCCGACTGCGAGCTTTCAGGGTGCTTCTTCTGTACATGCTGCAGCATCACATGTGTGCCCCCCATTTGAGCCCTCCGCAGGTGTACGAGCTGCTGGCCAAGAGCCATTGCAATGAGGTGGAACGCGAGCAGAACGCCATACGGAGCCTGGGGCTGCCGGAGCAGTATCGAGATTTATATTTGGAGCAAGGTGAGCCCGGCTTATCTGCCACTTGTATCTGTCATCTATACGAGTACCCTCCCGTTCTGCCACGACAGCAACAATCTGCGGCCTCTTCGGCTACAATGAGTTTTTGAACTGGCGCAATGTGATGGAAATTGGCAGCTGGTTCGAGGATGGGGCAGAGGATGATGAAGGGGCTGACAAGTCTCACGATAGTCAGCATATAAACGATCTGGCCTTGGTATTCTATATAAATGCAATGTTGCTGCTGCACTAAGCGCAGCTCTCCAGCACCACCCCACGCCCTGCTGCTTGCTTATTGCTTCTGCTTGATAAGTTAATAAAGTGCCGCTTATGGCTTATTGCTTGATGGTTGTGCTCGCGTCGAACTCCGAGTGGAAGTCTAGTTAATACCCACAATAAGTATGTATGTATGTATGTTATTGGCACCCAGCATTGACTTGGCATGAGGAATGGAGAGTGGCAAATGGGAAATGGGGGAAGGAAACAACATTTGTAATGTGACACATTACTTGCGCTTGGCTGCTCAACTGATGGATATGCAGCCACGACAACAACGAAAACGACGACAACACTTTCCATTACAAAATGCTAACATTGAAGTGGAATACTAATATTTGCCCTGACATACTCGAAAACATGGAAGCCGGAGGCATGCGACGGGTCGGTTCGGGGTCGTTTGGGTGCTCTGACTGGATATTAATGCCTCATTTGCTGCAGCACGGAGTGGGGGCAGGGCGAGTGCAACGCCTGCACTCGCTAAGCCTTCAACAAAGGACATGGACACACACAGGGAGACACATGTGTCGTCTCCTTTGGCAGGGGCGCATTGTCGAGGTCCATGAATAGCGTTTGGTCATTAGTAACGTCGACTTGTCAATGCAACAACAACGAGGCAACAACAATGGCGAAAGCAAGCCGCCGCAGACTTGGCTGGTCTCGGTTACCAAGGCGATGGAGGCGTGGGAGTGGAATTGGAATTGGTGTAGGGATAAGGCCATGCCCGGGTCTGGCCTGGTCTGGAGTGGACATATGTATCTTCCTCTTTTCGTACATATGTATGGTTTTTTTTTTGTTGGTGTTGTTCATTTTTATTTCTTTCAACCGCTTTCGGTCATCGGCAGGCACCCCCTTTGGCATCGGGGCAGGGCATCGTATCATGGGGCAAGCAAACAACCCTTGCAACCTGATCAGCTGTCGCCGTTGACTTACTGCCCACTGCACCACACACCACACTTCCCTACGCCTACGCCTCATCCTACCCACCAGGTCACCCTGTCACCCGTCTGTCTCCTGTCTCCAGTCTCATGTTGTTTTTGTTCACGCCTGTCGTTGAGTTCATTATGGGCTTATGTCCTTTAAAGTGTAGGTTACTCTCTGTAGGTGTTGATTGGGCTGTTATGTTGATGGTAGCGCCAACAACCAGCTGTTGTTTAACAGTGGACAAGAGCAAGTTACATTAATGCAAGTCGTGGTATGGCCAGAAAGAGCTCAATGGATAGCTGTGCTCCATAGGACAGTGACGGGAATGTCACACCTTGCATGAATATACCTTTGTCCTATCCATGCCTCCATCCCTCTTCCACTGCCCGCGAAAGCTCTCTCAGCATTCATGTTGTTGTGAGCCCGGAACGTTTTACACATGCGCATTACAATTAAAGAGAGAGAGCGAGAGCAGCAATAGCTGAGAGAGAAAATGCTTCTGCCGACTTTGAGAGGCCACTGAGGGCTGTCAGGTGTGCCTTAAATGTTAAATTCGCTCCGAATTATAATCAGTACAGCATATAACATATAAATAGAGTTTATTTGTTAAAAGCTTTGCGTCAACTTTTCCAAAATTTCATTAACTTTTTTAAGCCTAAACTAACTTTACCAGCCCCTGGCAACCCTAGCAAGAGCCAGCACAGAATTGAATTGGCGCCTCTTTACATATGCCCGGATAATCGTCCAACCGTTAGGTTAGCCCAGGAAGCTCTCTCCCGCGCTTACGCTGTAGCTCTCAGTCCTGTTAACTTACCATGGGTGGTTTATTTTGTTTGATTTCTGACTGCGTTTTGCTCTCTTTAGCTCTCTCTCTCTCCCCTAGCTCTTTGGGCAACTGCCACAGTTGGGCATACAAATTCCGCTTTGCTCCGTTGGGGCTCCCATCGTTTCGATTGCCTTCGATACGCTCAGAAGTCTCCCGTCAATTAGAGTGTAAAAACGTTACGCTCCACAACATAACGGTATAATAAAACGAAACAAAACGCAGCGCCGCCGTCATCAGCGACATCCGTTCGCAGGATACAACCAAAATAGTACATACATATACATACTCGTACATACAGCAACAGCCACAGCCACAGCAACGGCAATAACTCTACAAACAACGACGACGCACTTGACAACGAAACGTAAAAGAAAACTAAACGAAACGTGGAAATTCTATATAATTTATATACATTCATATGTATGCGAAAACTGAAGGTTTTCTCCATCAATTGAGGATTCACAAGTGCAATGTGAAAGTCAGCCTTATACGACAGCTGAATGTGCCCCCAAGTGTGTGTGTGTGTGTGTGTGCGCGCGGGTGAGTGAGTGGTAGAGTGTGTCTGTGTGTGTGAGTGAGTGGGAGCGTGTGTAATGTAAATACCACGAAAATCGCTGAAAGCCGAAAAATAAAACCAGAGCAAGAAGCAGACCAGACCAGACCAGAGGCAGAAATCAGCAAAGACGACGTCGAAAGACGTTGGTGGGACGGCACTGTAAGCGGAGACTTGTAACGGAACTTGGCCAGAAAGAGCAACAGAAACCGAAACAGAAACAGAAACAGAGCGAGTAAGTACCGTTATTGTTGTACGTAGTTTACAGTGCCAGAAAACGTAAAATAATGGAAATTTATGTGGCCAGGGGCCAGGAGCACCGAAGGGAAAGTGGCCCCCACTTCAAGTGGCTCCAAGTGCTCACCCACACCCAATTACACGAACACACACAAACACAAACACACAGTGGCGAGTTAAACTTTTAGTTGTTATAATTTTGGGTCAAACTGAAGTTACATTCCGTGATGATGATGATAATACACGTAGTGATGACTATGCTGCATAATGGCGCTTTTGATGTTGATAATTAATAGTTCATTCACATTCACATCGCGGAGCTGTTGCAAAGTCTATGGGAGTTCCCCTTTTTCAGAGTTACAAGAATTCCCTTTGGTGTTTGCTCTCTTCCACCCTACCACACACACATATATATATATTTAAACACACTAACACACTCCAGTACACCCACACACAGACGTCACGTTCAACTCCCACTCTTGCTGTGTGTGTGTCTGCTTTTGTTTTAGTCCTTTGGTCCTTTGCTGGGAAATTGCTTTGGCCAACAACGGTGTTCTTCCCTGCTTCTACTTCTGCAGCTTCTTCTTCAACTTCTTTTGCTTTCATTTTTGCTGGCGCTTTTCCCGCCGCTTTCCCGTTTTGTTGCCATTCCGTTGTAGCGAAAAGGAACGCGGTCTTTGACAGCTCTCTTGGTAAAGCGCGCACCTGCGAATTTGCCATAAATTAGGCCCCAGACTCGTATGCGAATGTGCGATATTACCACGGCCAACAGATATTTAAGCACTCAATGCCAAGGCGGGAGTGGCAGCAGCAGCAGCAGCAGCAACCAGCAAAAAAACGCGCCAAACCTCAAGCCTCCAACAGTGGAAACTCCTGAGAGGGCGAACATTTTAATTGGTTGCCTTTGGGGGCTGCTCAAAGCGTTAAAGGAGTCCCGCTCTGGCATAGAAATAATGTTGATACAAATTGGGGCTTGATACGAGCTTGTAAAATACAATTTTGTATAAATACTGAGCTGAAATCTCTTTTGAGGGAAGATTCTTTAAGATCATTTCGCATAGTAGGGCAATGTTAAAAGGTATTATGATCGGTCAATGAACATGTTCTATATGCATGGCTAATGCATAATTGTTGCACAAAAGCACTAAGGAAACAATAATAATAATTTGTTGAAAATTTATTCCACCCTGAACTTGTTTGGGATCGAATAAAGTACTTTCTCAGCTGTCCCGGATTACGCTATATATATTACACAGACCATATATTTTATTTAAATGCACTTGCAGATTTTATTTATATGAATGGC
The DNA here is from genome assembly GCA_018150905.1 of Drosophila ambigua. Lineage (NCBI taxonomy): Eukaryota > Metazoa > Arthropoda > Insecta > Diptera > Drosophilidae > Drosophila > Drosophila ambigua. Next base: position 6,216,305 of record JAECWS010000001.1, on the reverse strand, counting down.
TCTCTTAATAAGCTTAATTAGCCTGTGTCCACTGTGTCCCCTGTTTCTGTTTGGTTTGCTCTATATTCTTGTCATTTGGTCAGTCCGAAAGTCGTGGTCGTGGCCTGTCTGTGGGATGCGTGCACCCCACCCCAGCCCCCGAAGATAAATCCTCGTCTGCACAGCTTCCCCCCCTGGTTTTTGTGTTTGTGTGTGTTTTGTGGTTGCTACTCGTACTCCGTACTCCCCTCCAATTGGCTCTCCACGGATTTTGTGCTCTATTTACCTACCTTATAAAAACACAATTTATTGCTGCCTTAACGGTTTCGCTTCCCTTTGTGTTTTGCTACAGTTTCAGTTCGCTAGCATTTCTTTTTCCTCTCTCTCGCGTTCTCTTTTTTTTCCCGTTGCTTTGTTTTGTTTCATTCCAACTTAACCTTTCTGCTCGCTCTTCCTCTGCCTCTCCCTCTCTCTCTTGCTCTCTCCATCGTTTCTGTTCTGCATTGTGGTTATTGTTGCTGTTTTACGAGTAGTGCTGGGGCTTTCCTATTATTGGCTTTCTGTATAAACTTTTTGCCATCGGTGAAGTGACATCAGTGGGCTGGAGCAGGAGCTGGAGCAGAAGCTAGAGCTGGAGCCACTCAGAGCCTGTCCGGGATATACTCGCCATTTTGTAGTTGTTTGGCCTTGTTCTGCTTTCGAATCAATAAAGCAGCCGCACAATCGAGTGAAACGTCTAAATAATTGAAGTAAAAAGCCCAGCTCTGGCCGTAAAGGTTTTCCCGTGCACACAAAGCCCCCTTGAGAATGGAAATGGCAATGGGAATGGGATTTTCTCTTGCTGCGACTCCCCCTCCCCCCTCCCAGTACTTTTTGTATGCATTTCAGAAACTGTAGAAAATATCCCTGCAAATAATTCAGTTACCACTTTCACTCAGGCAGCTGCATAGTTCCCCACCCTCTGGTTATGGAAACTTTTCGAGCAGCTTCCATTTTATCATTTGTTCTGACCGGGAAAATCTACCCGGGGTTATGTTGCGTTACGTTACTCGTATCCCTTGAAAATTCCTCTTCACTTTGTGGTCACGTTCCTCACTCGGTTGCAGGGTGCTGGGTGCAAAAGTTTTGAATTTACGATGGGCTGAATCTGGATCGCCACCCCGAAAGCCCCCAAAAAGCTTATACCAGAGCTCCACTCGCTCAGCTCTCGGAGGAGTTGGTCAGGAGTCGTCGCCCGCTGCTAAGCTAATCTGTGATAAATGACAGAGTACAGATCCATTCAGTCTTCAAAAGCCATGAGTCTTGAGAGCGATGAACACTTAATTGTGCAATCAAATCAATGCCACTTTAAGCATTCATTTTTGTCCATTAGCTGACTAATTGGGTTGATCAACTTTATCGGGGCCGACGCGCGTCAAGTTTTCTTTATGGACTCCATGATATTTTTGGCATGAGCATGGCTATGGCTGTGGCTGTGGCTATGGGTATTTGGGGGTGTCTATTAAGTTCGATGGCGATGTGTTTTAATTAGTTTCCGAAGCCACTCAGCGCTCAAGTGGCAAGTTTTTGCGGCATTGCATGGCGCATGGCACACACATTTTCCAGCCAAATGAGCGCACGTTTTTGTGAAGCAGCAGCATTTACCTGAATAATGAGTTTTCCATGCCGCCCACACGGACACACACATGCATGTGGCTGGCATGCAATTTTGCACAAGCAAACTCCTGGGCTGCACCGCACCGGGCGACAGCCTTCAACATTTGCTGGCCATTCGGAGGCGTCGTACCGGAAAGGAATGCCATTAAAAACGCAATAAAAATGCAAAAAAAAAAAAGAAAGGAAGCAAACAAATACAACAAAGGCGGAAAAGTAAAAAAAAGTAGAGTAAGAATAAAATCCCCAATGAAAGAAATTCGAAATACATACATACATATGTACATATATGTATAAAGCATAGAGTAGGAGAGAGGGAGAGAGAGAGTGGCCACAGAGTGGAATTGCTAGCATGGGACATGGTGATGGGGGGATAAGAGTAGTATGTCAACCTCTGCAGAACATGTCTATAAGTCTATATGTCTGCGTGTGAGTAGTTGTTTGATTGTGTGTATGTGTGTGTGCCAGTCTGGCGGCGTAAATAGCCATAGCCTTAGCCAAGGTGGAAAAATCGATATAAAATGAATACGGCAACATTTGGTGGGCCTCCCCAAAAAAAAAAACAAAAGAAACAAAAACAAAAATGAAGAAAATCCCAACTTGAGACAGTTGCCGAATGGGTTTTTCAGCCCCAACGTGGAACGAATAAAAAATAATAAACGGAAAACTTTTTTTTGCACGCACAAGCAAAGAGCCCCATTACCACAGCACCTGCCCTCCACCACTCACACACACACACACACACTGACACAGGCACACGCATCAACTACAGAAAGGAGAAAAAAAAGAAGCGAAATAGAAGGACCAACGCAAAGCGCGGCCTAGGGCCGTCAGCGCAATTTCAAGGGGCAAGCCAAATGAAAATTGCCATAAAAAATATGTACCTACATATAGTTCAAAATTGGCTGTCGCAGCGATTGATGGGATACACTAACGTGAGACGGGGTGCTGTTGCCAATGGTCAAGCCAAGTCAAGTGGAATACTTTATTCAGATGCCAAATGGCGTCATGCAGTCAGTTAAAGAACTTATAGAAATGTATTTAAGAGTCCCAATCCTCAAAAGATAATAATTATAGTAATGATATAAGCTAGCTAAAGGCTAACCGGCTTTTCGTGGAAACTCTAAGCTGTCACTCCATTAAGCTGAAAGCTCAGCCCGGGCGCCCGGGCGGAAGAGACGTTAAGTTGTTTATTATTTATTAGTTTATTGTTTATTTATAATCCTTGGAATTTTCAGTCATTTTTGTTTGGTGATAAATACATTTCTAGTTGCATCCATTGCAAATAGCTCAGAATTAGGTTGAAGCCAATGATCGGCAGCTTAGTTTAGTTCAACAAATCCCTTGACTTCTGTCTCTGTCTTCTTCGAAAGCGAGCGAAAGCCGAGCCATCAGAGTGACATGCCCCAGTTGTATATGTACATACATATATAAATAAAACAGCAGCAATAAAATAGAAGCAGAGTATCATATGCAGCAGCAGCAGAGGCAGCAGCAGCAGAAGAGCCATGCCGCAGAGTGAAGAACGGTTTCATGGTGCGGCTGCATGCTTGCCCCAGTAAGTATGCTACACATTCCACCACAGCAGCAAAAGAGATGGCACGAAACAGTGCGAAAGAGGTGGCAGTAGAGAGCTGAGGAAAGGACAGGACGGACATGAGTGTGGTCCAGGCTTAAGTGCATTTCCACGCATATTCTTCTCATCTCGGACACCTGACATTTCAATTTTCAACTGGCTGATGAAAAAAAGAATCCTCCAAATCCAGTCTATCCGTTTCTGATTTCGATTTTTCCACACAAACTGCGAGTAGGATTACGTCTGTCTGTCTGTGTTGCGATTGGTATGGGCACGGGGCACACACTCTGCCGAATTGTCGACATATTGATTTCTAATTACTTGTGCTCCACACTACGTGCGGACGTACGTATATTTGGCTTAAGGTAGGACGCCAGGTGGCACGCCACCATGAGGGGGCGTTGATACGAGTGGTGGGTGGGTATGGGAGTGGTTGGGATCGGTTTTGGGTTTGGGCTTTGGGGTTTCGATGCCACACCAAAATTGAGGGCTGTGTCTATTTGTTGTGGCGCCGTTGCCATGGCAGTCCCTATTGATTTTACTAATGCCATGAATCATGGAGCCAAGGGAACTCACGGCCCATGGCACATGGCCCATGGGCCATGCCCACACCTAATGGCCAATACCCACCGCAGAGCTGATTGCTCCTTGGCGCGATGTTCCATTTGCCCATTGCGTGTTTAGCAATTTGCGGTTATATTATAATGACCACTTGATTTGCTTTTGGCTTTGCCGCCGCTTTTCGGCTACGTTTACTAATTGCGCGCTTGTGTCGCCTATTTGTTTCTGTGTGTGCGTGTATTTTCCAGCAGCAGCAGCAGCACCAGCACCAGCAGAAGCACTAGCAGAGGCCGAGCAACAGTCGCTGAGGCAACGTCGAGACGCATGCACGCTAAATGCTCGCCGCTGGCTGATGGCCAAACTCGGAATCGGAATCAGAATCAGCAACGAAACTGGGAGCCCAGTTTGAACTGAGGTGCCACCCATCATATCCCACCTCGCCACACAAAAGAGGAGCACATATCAGGCATTGCGAGCCATTGAGCACACCTGTGGACCACTGCCGACCGAAGGGAGAGAGGAGAGCAAGGAGAGCATCATGTCCACTTCAAAGCATCAACATCATCATTATCGAGCGGGGTTCGTGTGGCTGCTGCTCCTCTCGACAGCCAGCGCCACCGTCAGTGCCATTGTGGAGCCAGAGGAGGCGGCCTTTCAAGGTGCGTATGACATTTGATTCCGTTTGGGCCCTCTCGCCCCTCCCTCATGCAGGTGTCTAATTGCGGAAATTCTGGTATTCTGGTATTCTGGTATTGGTATTTCAATTTTGAAGAGCGCCCTGGAGAGACGACTGAAGTGGAGGGCTTTGCGCCCTGACATATCAATAAGCGACGTCCCATTGTGTGACCAGAACCCCGGCCTTTGACATTAATGAGCAACTTAATTATGCGTGCGGTAGAGGCAGACACATAGAAAACGTAGAAAGGGACACAGAGAGATGGAGGGAGATGGCCTGCATGTTATGCAATGGGAATTTCGTGCGACGAATTTTCAGTCACGTTTTGGGGAACGACATCAACAGTTGATGGGCCGATTCCGAAGCCGAAGCCGATGTAGATGCTGATGCTGATGCTGATGTGTGCTGCTGACACTTCGATTTCAATTGCATACAAAATGCAATTTTTCAATTTCAATTTGAATACGCAATGCACATGCCACAGGCAGAGGCAGAGGCAGTGGCAGTGGCAGAGATGGAGAGAGACCAGGGACCAGGGACCAGGGACTGTCACTTGTGTGTGCATATGCAAATGTCTGTGTGTGCTATATGCTTCAGTGTCCAGTGCACTTTAATCGTCCCCACAGTTGCTTAATCAACTAGCAAGCCTGCATGCATGCATGAGCTTGTGTCTGAGCGTGTCTGCACCATGCCCCACGTCCCGTGTCCCATGCCCCACTGGCTCTCCTGATGGCACTTTAACAGAGTAGCTGACGTGTTCGTGTCTTCCGTCTCCATCTTCAGCTACATCCCCATCCACGGCGGGAATGGGTTTGTGTGTGTGTGTGGGTGTGGGTGTGCTTGTGTTTGTGCCAGTTCGTTCCATTTAATACAATGTATGACGTAAGTGGCGGGGCCACTCGGGCGTATGCGTAATGCCAGTAATGTTTTACTTTTCTTTCCGCCTCAGCAAGAGGTGCTGGCACACTTTTCGGTGTCAAGTGAAATGCATTTACACAAATGCCTCTGATTTCGCTTTTGCCCAGAAATTTGCATTCGAATTACAATCGAACGGAGAGCACAGCACAATCCTTTGTGCACCACCATCCCTCCCTGGTTATTTAAGTAGTCATTAGGTTCGGTTGGGGCTCAACAGTTGCAGTTGTAGATAGAAGGAAGGTGGGCAGATGGGTGGGTAGGCAGGGCCCTCCGACTGGGCTTCAAATGTTGCCAGTGCCAGGCAGTAAATTACCAAAAGCGTATGTCTCGACCAGAAACCAGAGAACGGAGACCAGAAGCAGGATACTCAGAGCAGACCAGACCGGAGCAGACCAGACCAGACCAGGCCCAAAGTCCTTAAAGCTTATTAGAATTTATTGCGGACACGTCGGTCACACCCAGAGAAGGACCCCACCCATCCACCCGGACAGCCACAGACCTGGTCCTGGACACGCAGGACACTCAACTCGAACTAAAATGGACTGAAATTATGAACTGAACTCGGCTCGACCAGAACTACGCCCCAGACCCAGCCCCAGCCCTATCATACATCTACATATATGGAGTACGGCTCACCCCAAATGCTAATGGCTGCTCTCCCCTTGCGCCCCTCTTCCTCCCGTTACAGGTCACTGCGGCCACACCAGTCCCTGCGAGCAGCTCTGCTATGAGATCCACGACGGGATGTACGAGTGCGACTGCATCGAGGGCTATGAGCTGAGCAAGAACGGCTACAGCTGTCAAGGTGCGAACCCCCCCGAACCTCCGAGCCCCAAATTGATTTGCCATTTCAGTTATTGTCCGGGAATCGTCCTATAATGGATGGGTAATGCCCATCGAATCGGTTTGGGTTCGCTGTAGCGTTTGTGTCCGTTCAACCTGTATTATTATTTGCTTTGGCTGCATTTATGTTGTTGAATTATTATTTTGAAATTGCTCAGCCGGATACTCGTGCATGCGTATTGGTGGCGCCCCGGCAAATTGATATTGTTGCATGCGGCTCCACTCCATCTGCCCATGTGCTGTGTATTTTCCATTTAATTTTCGGCAGTTTTGCAACAATTGCTACGTGACGTCAAATAAATATACGAAATACGAGCTGCCAAATATGCAATAGTTAATATTTTAGCAGGGCATATCTAGCCAGCAGCACACTCGCATTTCTGCACTCGACAGTTGGCCAATTAGAGAGTTTGTAGTGCAATTAAATTGGTTTATTAATTGTGGCACTGAATTGCGGCAACAAAGCTACCAAATGTTATCCCATTTCAAACAAAGAAACAGCCCAAAACACGAACAGATCATTTTTCAACAATAGATTTTAATCGTTTGCAAAATGCATCGAAAGTTATTTGGCCATGCGAGACTTTTATTTTTATTATTTTATTTTATTTGGAAGCTCCTTTCAATGACCTTAAATTGCATTATTTTATATATATTTTTGTAACATCCACTATGGCCCGATTTGCAGTTATTAATTCCACGGGAAACGGCTCCGATGGCCATGGCAAGTCCGACGAGGATGTCCTCTATCAGAAGGGCGCCTCGTTCAGCGCCAAGCTGGCCAACGATGACAGCAAACTGATGTCCCAGGCGGCGTATGGCGCAGGAGCTGGCAGTGCCGGTGCCGCAGGTGCCAGTGGCAACGGGAACGGAGTAGATGAGTCCGACTCGGCTGGCGATAGCTACGACTACAGCGAGGGCGATGACAGCAGTTCGCAGCAGCTGCAGGAGCAGCAGGAGGAGCGGCAACAGAAAGTCAATTCAAACGATTATTACATATCAGCGGAGAGCATCAATTTCAATTCGGAGGGCGATGGCCCGGAGCCGGATGTGGCCGATTTTAAGGTGGCCAGCACGGCGAGCATAACCACAATCAGAACCACCGCAGCGCCTAAAACCACAGCCACCAGCACCCGCAGCAGCACCACCACCACCACAACAGGAGCCGCCCCAACGACAGCCAGTGGCAGCCAGAACCAACTGGATATGGACTATGGGCAGGGCAACGGAGGTGCGGATGGGGATGGGGATGCTGGGGATGACTACTATAGCTACAAGTCGGACATGTCCATCTACGACGATGTCAACAATAATCAATTAAACTTAAGACGCAGCAGCAACAGCAACAGCAAATCGCAAACATATCAGACGACAAGCAATACGAACAAGAACAACAAGAAGAACAAAGAGAAGAGCAAGAGCAAGAACAAGAATCGCAAGAGCAACAGCAACAGCAAGGTTCAAATGCATATCACGAGGGTGTACCCCAATCGGAACAACATATCAGCAACGAACGTGGCAGTGGGAGCAGTTACAGGAGCAGTGGCAGCGACCAGCACCAGCACCAGGTGGGTAGAGGTGTGAGGGGCTTGGGAATCCTCATTAAACTCAGATATGAACCTGTTTGAAAGCTTACTTAATGACTCTTTTCATGCCTTCCCGACCCGCAGTTCCAGCTGCAATCTGGACTGTGGAGCCGATGGCATCTGCGCGCTGGAGGCCACCGCCGCCAGCTCCCGCTGTCTGTGCCCCTTTGGCAAGTCGGGCAATGGCTGCCAGGATGGTGAGCGAGATGCTGTACCCTCCTATGGGGGCTATGAAATGGAGCTAATATCGATTGCTTGCTTTTCCCAGATATACGGGCACATGTGCCGCGCTTTGCCAAGCGCTCCTGGCTGGCATTTGCGGCACTTCGCGGGGCTTACAAGCATGTCCAGCTGCGTGTGGAGTTCCGTCCAGAGTCCTTTGACGGCATCATATTGCTGAGCGGCGAACGGGACGATCTGACTGGGGACTTTATGGCCCTGCTGCTGAATAAGGGATTCGTGGAGTTCTGGTTCGACTGCGGCTCGGGCGTGGGCAGCGTACGATCGCGGGAGACCATCATGCTGAACGAATGGAACTCGGTGATCATCTACCGGCATCGCTGGGACGCCTGGCTGGTGCTCAATCACGGCACCAAGGTCCAGGGCAGATCGAATGTGAGTGGGCTGATCCCTGATCCCTCAAGCCTGATGCCTGAACCTTTTTCTTATTGAATTTGAATTAATCCTTTGCCAGGGCCTATTCTCGCGCATCACCTTCCGTGAGCCTGTCTTCCTGGGTGGCATAGGCAACATCACCGGCCTGGCCAAGCGCCTGCCACTCGCCGAGGGATTCTCCGGCTGCATTCGACGCTTTGTGGCCAACGAGCACGACTACAAGTTCACCGAGCATCCGCTGGGCGACGTCACCAACGGCTTCGATATACGTGAGTGTTCTACAGTCATTTCGGGTCAACGTTCCACTTTGCTCAACTCATTGTCTGTAAACAACACAGAGGACTGCTCCACGGACAAGTGTGTGCGCTATCCCTGCCAGCACGGTGGCAAGTGCCTGCCCTCGGACCAGGGCGCCGTCTGCCTCTGTCCCATTGGATATGTCGGAGATCTTTGCGAGATTCGCATGGATCTGCAGGTGAGCGACAGCCTTCAACTCCTTGCTTTTGGGGGCCTCTAAAGGAATCATTTACGACAGGTGCCCGCCTTCAATGGCTCGTCGTTCCTTCGGTATGCGCCGCTCGGCGACAGCGCACTGATCTGGCTGGAGCTGAAGGTGATCCTGAAGCCGGAACAGGCGGATGGCCTCATCCTGTACTCGGGCCCGGAGCAGCGAGGCGACTTCATTGCCCTCTATCTGAACGATGGCTTTGTGGAGTTCGCCTTTGACCTGGGAAGTGGCCCAGCCGTTGTGCGGTAAGTGGCATTAATTGATGCTCAGCATTGGCTAGATGCCAGAGGGGTTGCTCAATCTTTGGTTTCCCTTTCGGCAGGAGTGAGTACTCTCTCAGCATGGGCCAGTGGCACACCATCAAGATCTCGCGGACGGCTCGCTTGGCCGTGCTCAAGGTAAATGTCAGGGAAATTCGCCACAAAGTCATGGATGGCTTTCATACCGTTGCTCCTCTGTCCACTCCACAGATCGATCAGCACCAGGAGGTCATGACCATCTCCTCGAATGGCTTCTGGCACTTGTCCCTGGAGCAGAATCTCTTCGTGGGCGGCGTCAACCATGTGGACCGCCTGCCGCTGGACCTCAAGTACAAGCCCTTCTTTGTGGGCTGCATTCAAAGGGTAAGTGAGCCTGCTTCCACACCGATTCCACTCTCCAATGTACTCTTTTCTTTGCGCCACAGATTGATATCAATGGCCACTCGCTGGGCATTGTGTCTGAGGCACTGGGGGGCAGCAACATCGGCAACTGCCCCCACGCCTGTGTGGCGCGCCCGTGCGGACCCCTGGCGGAGTGTGTGCCGCAGATGGAGAGCTACGAGTGCCGCTGCAGCATCTACAACGAGCGCTGCAACAAGGCGGCCGAAGTGCCGCCCGAACTGCTGCCGGAGCTGGCTCTCCACAAGTCCAAGGTTCTCGAGACCAAGCACAACAGAGATGGAGACGTAGACGAAGAAAGAGAAAGGGAAAGGGAAAGGGAGGAGGCCGTGGCCAAGAAAGCCTCGGTTCTGGCGCACAAGAAGCACTCGAAGAAGCGCAAGAATTTGCATAAGCCAGCTGCCACCACCATCGCTGCCACAACCAGCACAAGCACAAGCACCAGCACAACCACAGCTAAGCCCCACACCACAGCCCCACTGGCGACGGATGATGAGGCAGCCGCAGCAGGGGCTCTAAGCAATGAGGAAATCGAAGATGATATCATATTCCGCTTTGTGCAGCAGCAGCAGCAGGAGCAGGAGCAGCCGCCAGGGAAGAGACAGCCGCAGACGCCTTCTCCTCCTGCTGCACATCCACATTCACAGGCACCCCCAACTCCAGACCCAGCCCCAGCTCTAGCCATGGCCAAGCACTCGAGCAAGCATCAAGTGAGCAAGCACGAGCACCACCAGAAGCCCAACGCAGCCTTTGCCCACAAACTGAGCCGCCTGCCCACCCACTATGAAAGTTTCCAGACGAATCCGGACAGCGACATTCTCACCTTCGAGGACAACAACGACTGGGTGGCCAGCCTGCAGCAGCAGGAGTACGCCGATGCCATGGCAACCAGCAGCCAGACCACACAGGACAGCCAGGAGAGCCAGGGTGGTCCGGGTCCGGGTCCGTCGGGGGAGGACGACAGCAATGCCTTTGTCTTTGACGAGTCCCTGTTCGATGCCTCGGACGGGACCGAGGACTATCAGAGGAAGCAGCTGAACGAGGACATGAAGCGCATCATGTCCAACTCGAATACGCACAGCAGCCACAAAAAGGCGGGGCCCGAAGCACAGGCTGCACCGGCGCCCAGCGGGGCTTCCTCAAGCGAGACAGCGCAGTACAGGGACGACTACAAGGACGACGACGACGGCGACGAACTGCTGTCGCCAGTGCTGCATTCAGAGCTGGAAGTTCATCTAGAGAGCCATGCCTCCAGCACGCCACAGACCCACACGGACTGGAGCCTGCTGAAGAAGTTCGACCTCTCCGCGGAGCACCAGTCGCAGGTGCAGGGAGTGCGCAAGAACTTTGGGGCCTGCTTCGCCGGCGCCGACAGCTATTTCCACTACAACGATGCGGACACCATGAGCCAGGTCATCAGCTACAACATTGATCTCAACCTGCGCATCAAGACGCACTCGGAGAACGGCGTCATACTCTGGACGGGCCGGCAGGGAACGACCGAGGAGCACGACGACTATTTGTCGCTGGGCATTGAAAAGGGGTTAGTCTGGGGTCTGGGATGGGGATTGGGATCCGCCGAACACCAATTTATCAATCGATTTTTCACTCCAGGTACTTGCACTTCCGCTATGATTTGGGCTCTGGTGAGGTGGACATTCGCTTCAATGGCACCAAGGTCAGCGATGGCCTGTGGCACCGCGTGAGAGCCATAAGGTAAGCCTAACTTGATTGATCTGTGAGTTGCGAGACGGTGTACTGATGATTGATTATGCAGGAACTCACAGGAGGGTTATCTAGAGGTCGATGGCCGCAAAACGTCCACGCAGCGAGCTCCAGGCAAACTGCGTCAACTAAATACAGATACTGGCCTATATGTTGGTATGTGTTGCATAGATGGGATGGAAGATATATTCCAGACATGGAGCCCACATAAATCGATGTATTTAATTTGTATTTCTGCTTTAGGTGGAATGCCGGATGTGGCATACTTCACGCATCGGCGCTACTATAGCGGCATCGTGGGCTGCATATCGGAGATTGTGTTGGCTGGCGAGATGAAGCTGAACTTTGACCCGAGCACCCTGGGAACGGAGCACAACGTGGAGACAGGCCTACTATGAAACGCTGCACTAACGCCTCAAGACTTTTGATATCGAATAGTTTAAATGTTATGTTAATTACACAAATGTCCTTTGTCGATTTGTGTTTGTACAAAAATACGCTTTTAAAAAACAAAACAGAAGGGTAGCCGCTGAGGTTGAGGTTGAGGGAAGAGCATTTTTTTACACCGAGAGGAGAGTTGATGAGAGGAGCGGAGAGGAGTGCAGATGGAAGATAAGGAGTATCGAAACTAAATCTAGAGTGGAAAACATACTACATACATATTATATACAAACGTATTGAGTATATATACAATAGCATACATACATATACATATACATATATATATAGATATATAGTATATATATTTAATGAGCGAAAGAAATACCAAACAAAACAAAACAAAAAACAAAAACAAAGGGCATGCATGCTTCGTATAGAGCCTGTGACTGTCAATACTTCAGAATGGAATAGTTTATATATAACTTTAGCAAAGGGGAAGATTTATAACGAAACGAGTGTAAATCATATGGAATATGATATATGATATATGTATGTATGAAACGTGTCTCGTCGTGTGTGCGGGAGGGAGAATCGAAGTGCACGATCATGCCGAAAGTCCATTTAAGGAACGATTAACAATTACGATTAACGATTAACGAATATCGATAGCGATACTTTAGTGTGTTGAACCGTTACGCTTTACATGCAGAGCTGCCATCTTTTTTGTACTACACACACAAACACACCACACATACTGCTGTAAACACACACACACACATGCAAATGCATTTTGGCAACACTTTCGTTTTTCGCATTGCTGTACCTAAACAAACAAACAAAAACTATGAACTGTATAACTGTACATTCTGTACTATGTATTTGGCGCTTCTTGGAAGGTCCTGTCAAACCCCGAACGAATCAAAGAGAGGAGTAGTAGAGGAACATATTAAATGGTAAGTTAATAATGTGTAGCGTGTATTAGTATATAAGTCGGCACACACAACACACACAACACACACACACACGCCTACCCAACTAAATTTTATATATGTAAAACCAATCGTAAGAGACACCAAACCAAAGAATCTTAAGCCATACGTAACAACACCAAAATAAACACTTTAACACACACACAGAAAAACGCTGAAACAGAACAGAATTGAAATATGTGAGCGATTTTTAACAATTTATACTACCATACAACAAACAATATAACAACAGAACAAACAACTAAACAAAACAAAAACGAATAAACTAGCTAAAGAAAACCAAACAAAAGAGTAAGAAAACAGCAACTTAACAATCCCATAGCGAAATTTTTAGCAAAAAAAATGCGAGAAAAATAAAACAACTTATCCAATCCGAATAGCCTGTTGAAAGAAACATTTGTAAGTGTGCAAAGAGGGGGAGAACGAAACAAAGTAAAGTAAAGTAAAGTAATAAAAATAAAATTAAAGCGAAAACGAAAGCAGTGAGCAGTGAGCAGAGAAATCGTTTGCATTCTCATCTGACGAGTATGATTTTGTAGCTTAATGGGATAACATCCACGTATGTAGTTATACACACATCATAATACATATGCGTAACTATATATATGACTATGAGAACTATAGAGAAAACAAATGCGTAACATGAATAAAGAAATCACAACCACCAATCAATGTAAAACTAAATTAAACGACATTCAATGTAGCTTATTTATATGACGGAATGGAGATCGAAGCATTGAGATATTTAATTTCGTACATTGGTTTGCAGAAAATAAAAATAAAAAGCGACTCTACATGGCATTTTATTTCTGCTATTTCTGATATTTAAATTTCGCTCTTAAGCGCGCCATTGTTGGAACTGAACTGGTTTCACTCGGAAGAGCGAACATTGGAACCATTCACTTAGCGAGCGACTGGTCACACCAGCCCTGACAGATGGAGCCGTTATCGCACAAATATATCGACTACGAAATATATTATCAACGATTATATTTAACACCCCATCCCTAATTCACAATAATAATGGTAGGTGTTTTTCTTTTATCTGTAAATTATAATAATAATTAACGGTTTTGGGATCACTCCCTTCAATATGACAGCAGTGGGATTGTCTGGGGCAGTGACGATGTCGCAAACGATGAGGCACAACACGCAGATGAAAAATTAAGCCGAGCAGAAATCACAACAACACAAGAAACAACAACCACAACAGAGCGGAGTTATTTTCGGGCCCAAATCAAAGATTGCGGAAGCCACGGCCCGGACCAGACACGGAAGTTACTCTTAACACTCGACCCCACTCTCAAGATCTGACCCTAAAGAGCCATGGCCGCGGTGCTGCCCGAGAACGCAGCCGAAATCGCCGATGCCAACGAAATCAATAACATCAACGGTAACCCGAATGCAAATGGAAATGGCAATGGGAATGGGAACGCCAACGCGCGTAATCGCGGCCTAGGGGGCGGCGCTGGACAGGTACTCTTTACACAAGCACACGAAGTACTTTACAAAGAAAAAAAAAACGCTTATCAATGAACTTTCGCTGTTTGAATTCTAGAACAATATGATGAACATGCGGGATCGGCTATTCCATGCGATCTACTTTCGTGCGGCGGCCGCGTATGCAGAGCTGGTGCCACGGTAAGAGTCATTGCCCCTTATCGGCCTATCGACGAGCATGGGTGCACCTATGCGTGCTTATCTATGCTGATTCGTTTGTTGTTTTTGCAGGAAAGTTCAGCTAACCATCGAGTTCTTGCTGCTGGCCAAAGCGCTGGTGTTCTTCTTCACCCTCGTCTATGTGCATCATGCCTTCATCAAGAATCCCTGCACCTGTCTGCAGGAGGTGCAGAACTGGCCGCGAGAAGGTGTCATCAGGCAAGCCCTAAACGCACCATACCCTTAAACTCTCTGCTTTGCTAACTTCGCTTTTACTTATTTGCAGAGTGGAGATTATTCCCCATCTGGCGGAGAAGCGAGCCATTTGGCAGAGCATCAAGCAGGATCAGCAGGTGGTTCGCTCCCTTAAAGATTCATAGTAAGAAAATGCTAGAAGATACCTAACTCAGTTGTCTGTAAGCAAACGCTCTCTGTTGCAGCTACTATGACGAGGGCCCTCAGACGCTGGACAACTACAATAGACTCAAGCGCTATGAGGCGATCCTGCGCAAGCTGGGCTTGCCCGTTCGCCCGACCATTGCCTATAGCAACGAGACTCTGTACTATTACTTCGATGCCATCAACATACTAGACACCTACGATCACCCCAATGCCATCCAGCTCAAGAACGAAGACGACGATGGTGAGCAATCAGAAATTAAGTTATCGCGGAACAATCTCAGCAAAAGGTGTGCCTTTTCCCCCGCAGATGAGCAATACATTGTCGAGTATTCGCTGGAATATGGACACCTGCGCCTCTCTTCGGCCACCCGCAAGCGGCTGCAAATACCCGTGCTCACGGTGCAATTGGATCCCAACACAAACGAGTGCTTCGGCGATAGATTAACGCGCTACTTGCTCAAGCGTCTACTAGGGTGAGCCCCAAACGATCTTTTAAACAATTATTTGCTTAATTTTTCCCAATGCCATTGCAGCTACGATGACTTACTGATGGCCGCGGTGCGCACCATAGCAGAGAAGGAGGAGAACAAGGGCTATTTGCGCAATGTGATCACTGGCGAGCACTATCGCTTCGTGTCCATGTGGTGGGCTGCCTGGAGCAGCTATCCGGCTGCCTTTTCTGTGATGTTACTGTTTGTAAGCATACGAGAGTAATACGAGGTTTTGGCTAGACTCTCGGGCTAACATTTGCATCCACCTTTTTAGACGTTCTCCGTTTCCATGCTGCTTCGGTACTCGCATCATCAGATCTTTGTTTTCATAGGTAAATATTCTAATGAGAAAATTAAACTATTTGGATATTAAAGACATTCCGTTTCCTTTTCTCAGTGGATCTGCTGCAAATGCTGGAGTACAATGTGTCCGCTAGGTTCCCCATTGCTCCGCTGCTGACCGTAATCCTGGCGCTCGTAGGTGTGGCTATACAAAAATGTGATGTTAATGTGAGTTGACATTTAACCTGATGTGCGTGACCGTTTCGTTGCAGGAATGGAGGCCATCATGTCGGAGTTCTTTAATGACACTACAACGGCCTTCTACATCATACTGATTGTGTGGATTGCGGATCAATACGATGCCATATGCTGTCACACCAGCATCACCAAGCGTCATTGGCTCAGGTGCGTACTGATTTGGCAACTCCCCTGCTCTGAATCTGTGGCTTGTCTTCGCTCTTGTGCAATTGCCCGTGTGCCTTGGGTGAATGACAAATTCAATTACATTAAGTCTGCAATCCTTTCCAGCATCCATGCTGCTGCTGCTGCTGGTGCTGCTGGTTTTTCTGCTCCTTCTATCCGGACATAGATAATAGCTACAACCCAGCATCGTCTCGGTCATTTCCATCCTCCACCAGCACCACCACCCCCCCATCATCATCAGCACTTAACAGTTCATTTCGTTTGCTTCGCATATTTTCTTTCTACGACCTGGGATCCGGCGTGTTTTACACTCCTTTCCCTGTCCTGGTCCTGCTCCTGTCCTGTGCTGTCCCGCGTCCATCTACTCTCGTCTCGGTTGTTATTTGAAAATTAACTTGGCTTGCGCAAGCCTCCCTCGGGGCCAGAACAAATCGACCAGCACCCACCCATCCCCTTTCGGACCGACACACAGACACATAGTAGACACCAGCAAACAGAGAATTTTCATCACTTAAGTCAACAAGCGTAACCCAAGGCACCACCGCTCACCCCCCATCGCCGCCACTCGTGCCACAATACTCTCTATATAGTCCATACAGCAGGAGTAGCAGCATACCATACCCCAGCGAGCCTCGCCATTAGCAAACATTTAAATAAACTCGCTTCTTCACAACAAAAAGGGGAATACGAGCACGAGTAAGTGGTACGGAAAAAAAAGTGGTAGAAATTTAGAACTTCACATTTCCCCGGGTTCGATCAACATTAATGACCACGCACGTCAGCAGCGGACAGCGGACAGCTGGCTGCCGGCGGACAACCCCATCCAGCCCCTCCACCTCCACCTCCTCCTACTCCTACTCCAGGGCAGGCTACTTTGCGGTTTATTACGCGCACTTTGCATAATTGAGAGCGGCCGCGTCCACAAAATGCTTATTTTTTTCGGCAACTTATGGACGCGGGGCTGGGCATCAATTTCCACTATGCGCTGAACGACGACTGTCGGACAGAAGGGGGGGACGGACCATCAATAATTCAAAAAGACACTTGAAAATTCCCTTTTATTCGGGGACCCAAAGTCTGTGGCTGCGCTGCCCAGAAGCTCCTCTTGATTATGAATTCATGCGCATGCACCCCTCTCCTCAATCAGTGGCCGCCCTGCCGCCTTCTGGTGTTGATTTTGCGTAATTTGCGCTGAATTAAAAGGCTATCAGTGTTTGGCCATGGCCAAGAAGAGCCCAGTCGGGCTGGGGGTTCGGGCTCCTCAGCGCCCACTTGTCCCATTCACGTATATCCATTAAAGATTCATTGGCGCGAATGATTTTAAATGCGCCCTCGCCTTGTTTACTTTGAGCTTTGACTGGCAGTGCCCCAAAACAATATATTAAATCATAATCAATTACGGCAGAAACTAGATCTGAAATTAATAATTCAAACTGCACAGTTATAGTGATTGCAGATGGATATATGTAGATGTCCCTGCCAGATGAGTGCTTACCTGATGTTTATGTAGTTTCCCCAATAATCTCCGATTGCTTCTGGCCATAAGAAAGTATCTATTTTGTGTGCTCCCCACTGGCGTTTGTAGTTCCCCCCATAACTCATCATTTGCTGCCATAGATTGTCAAACTTTTCGAGAGAGAAAACTTTTGTATGAAAATGATACACAACTGCAGTCTGCGGAATCCGAAATCCTTTCTATGCAATTCAAATGGCAAACAATATTCAATCTAAGGAAGACGAAGACCCTAGACAGCAGCGTGGACTGAGACTGGGGACTGGGGCTGAGAGTTCTTCTATGGCCCCTTGGGGGTCATGTGCTTTAAGTAAAATTAATTTCGTGAAAAGTCGAAACATATGGTAGATGGTAGAAACGATGCAAACAGAGCTAGCATAGTAGTACGCCCGTCTGTGGGGACGAGGACGAGGACCTGTGCCTGTGCACTGTACTCCCACGCACGGGTTTGTACATACATATGCACATACTCATATGTACATATGTACATACATATGTGTGCTTGCGTATGGTTTAATTTTGCTGTTATTGACTGCCCGGAGCAGTTGAAGGGGTTTCCGTGACTGCTTTTTCTTGCTGCTGCTGCTGCTGCTGCTTCTGGTGCTGCCTCGGCTGTTGTTGGTCCTGCGGTTATGGGTTACAGGGACGGGATTGCTTGTTCTCGTGCTTCCTTCCTGACTTCCTTCCTGCCGTTAGCCCCTGGCCGTGCTCCCTCCTTCCGTATTTGCCCGCCTGTTTTTGTGGTAAAGTTGGTCTGGGATCCCAGTCGAGCCGGCTGGCATTGAAGTTAGCATAAAAGACAAACAAGCTGGCGGCGTTTTTCTGCTTTTTAGCTACGAGTATCACAGTATCCCCCTCGCAGACCCCACAGACCCCACAGGCCGCGCAGCGACCACCAACCGGTATTAATTTCATTGCATAGACTAATTTGTGTACTTAAACTTTTGCTAAAAGTTGCAATCAATGTGAATTGCAGAGTGCAAATTTCAAATGCTAAATGCGAAAATGGCAAACGGCTGGCACTGAAAATGCCAAATGGCGAATGCTGGCGAATGCCTGATGGCAGATGGCAGCTTAAAACTGTCAAGTGGCCAACTTACACTTTCTGAACCATCCCGAGTGCCTCCTGAACTTGAGCCCGCCCGAAACTCCATCTGCGCCCTTCGCGCCACCCACTGTCAATTGCCGGCGTCGCTCTATTCGCTCTAATTGACTTTTAAGAGACTTTAAAGTCTTCAAAGGAGAGGCCGTTCGGAGGGGGCTCTGCTTAATCGCCGTTTAACGAGCGAGAGCTGGAGCCGCCATTCCCCCCAAAATACATACAGACAGTGGGCTATAGTACATATAAATATACTATATACGTATACATATACATATAATAAGCCCCATCCAACCCCTTTCTGTGAATTTTCTCGTTTTACTTTCGCCCTGCGGCTTCTTGCGGCGCGTAATGCTTCTTTTGTGCTTAAATCTGGTTGCCAGGCACGGGGCAGACGACACGTATTAAATGAGCTGCAAACGCATAGGAAAAGCTAAAAGAAAACACCTGACTCCCAGTGACTGCCCTACTCGACTGTCCTCCACCCTCCACCCTGCCTCCCCTGACTTTTCCTTTTGCCCGTGCCGTTGCTCGTGCCTCTGCCTCTGCCATTGCCTGCTGGCTATGAATCCGAATTGAGTCTTGCGCAGATTGTTTGTCGCGTCGAAAAGCTGAAGTTGAAGTAGGAAGCTGCAAGCTGGAAGCAGCAGCATTAGTAGGTAGGGCCAGGAGCAGGACCAAGACATTGCCACTGCGGCATCAAAGAGCAAATGCTGTCGGCAGGCAAGAGCAAAGGGGTGGCACTGGCTGGCTGGCTGGCTGGCTGGCTGGCTGGCTGACTGATGGTTGCTGGAGGAAGGGTTTGAGGTCGGTTACAGTAGCGCGTTTCGAGTGGCTCCTGCCAACCTTCTCCGCTTACGCCTGGCCGCCCTGTTGTTTACACGCTTGTTACGCTAACAAACACTCTCACCGAGGAGGCACACCTATACACGGCCATACAAAATGCGATATATACGTGTGTATGTATGGCATGCTCTTTGGGGCTGCTATTGCTGGCTATTGTTACTGTTGCCTGGTCGTGGGTCCCGAGTCTTGGTCTCAAAGGTGGCCACCGGTGTCGTCGGTGTTGGCCTCGAACGTCAACGGCATTGGCAGCCATGGTGAAGGGGTTCTGGTCGGGGGCTAAGCTCTGCCCGCCCTGCTCTGCGCTGCTCTGCGCTGCCCGTTTTCGTGTTGATTGAGATCATGTTACGCAAAGTATAATTGCGTCAAGTTTGTTTTTCTGCCATAACTTTTGTCCAACCGGCGCGCTACCTACCCACGCCCCCGCCTTGCCAGAAGTGGCTCAAAAAGGAGGAAGCCTCTTCAGGTCTCTCTCTCTCTCTATGGCTGTAGGGGGGTTGGGGTGTTGTTCAAAGGTGCAGTTGATGAGTGTTCCATAACGAGGCGGAATCGCTTCATTGTTATAAATATATGTATAACGGATATGTATGTACGTTTGGGATATACTCCTTGTTTGGTTTGTTTGCTTCTGTTTCCGTTACTCTTGCTGCCTCTGTTTATTTCGTTTGGTTAGCATGGCGTATGCGCAACGTGCCGTCATCCATCCACGGGCCCAGCTGCCTGCCGTAGCGGCGGGCCTCTGTTTGCATATGCGCCAATTCTGCTCCAATTTATGCACAAAAATGGGTCGTTTTCACGCCTTTAACAGCAGCAGGCAAGCGAATTCATATGCAGGGCAGGACAGGGCAGGGCATTTGGGCCACAACAGATCTGTATTTCCTCCATTTTCACTGCTCATATTATGAAAAACAATTCCAGCGAAAGTCTGATAGCATATCAGCCGCCCATGCAGGAGAGTTCTTCGAATTGTTTATGACTTTTAAAAAGATTTCCCATAAAGGGAAAGGGCTCAAATTAAATACAACTTGCAGCGTTTGCAACGTATCCTTGGCGTATCCTTTTCATGATGAAGCTTATTAAATTGCAATGCAAAAAGCCTTTGCAGAGGAAGGAATCTCTTTGCAGCAAGGGCATAGAGGCGGGGTAAATGCAGTTTTTATTCCATTCAATCTCTTGGATTAAACGAACACGACACACGGCACACGACACTCAGATACATTTATCCCGGTATGCAATTCAATATGCAAATGCCATTAAAAGCATCATAGAGGAGCAGCAGCAGCAGCAGCAGCAGCATGTACAAGCTCATTGAACACCAAAACTACTATTACGTATCGCGTGCAGGTTGCATGTGGCAGGTAGGTTGCCCCACAGCTTTAATCCGCCTGCTGTTTGCTTGCAACAAATAAACACTTATGACGCAGATCGGATCATCATCAAAGCTAGCAACACCACCGCTCCCCTCCTCCCCCCCAGCAGCAGCAACACTTTACAATTGCTGGCAAGTGTGAGAGGAGCTGAACGGAACTCGGGGTTGGAGGGCAAGTGCCGGTGCCGGTGCTGGAGCTGGAGCTGCTGGTGCTTATTTAACTAGACACATGCAACAGTTGTCCCCACTGCCACACGCCATTTACCCACACTCCCCTTCCCGGGCAACCCATTTCCGCTCGGGTCCAATGATATGAATGCCGACAGTATTTGCGTGGCTCACATCCGTCCCGACACGTCCACGTACAGTGGTTCAAAGTGGCCTTAAAACTGATTAAAACCAAGAGAGAGCCCCACTGAAAGCTGTAGATTGTGGCTTTAATTTGGGCTATCTGAAGTATTAGAAAGGAAAGATTATATATGTATATATATGCGTGTTAAGGTTATTTCGTCTGGCGGCCTCTTGTAGCCTCAGTGCATGCCGAATCCGAATGCCGCTGCTCACTTTTGCTGCACTCTCTGGCCACTGTGGCCACTGTGAAGCTTCGGGCTATGAGCAAGGGCGACTGGAGCAGGGTGTTAGGCAGCCAGGATTAAAGGCAAGAGTTAGAAGGGGGCAAGGCGAGGCGAGGCAAGGCAAGGCGTTGCCTGCTTGTCAACGCTACGGTACATTAGGAAAGCGAATGAAACGGAAACGAACAAGCGATAAGTGTTGTCTACGTGTCTGCTGCTCGCACTTCCTCCTGCTTACGTGTGTGTGAGTGTGTGTGTGTGCTGGATATGGGTGTGTTTGTTCGGTGGGGTGGGGGGTTGGGAAATTGAGGAAATTGCTGGGAAGCTCTTCGCTTGGCTTGGCTGTGGATGTGTCCATAATGCTGCACAAGTCCTCAATGGTGGCCGGGTTGCGCAATGCCCTGGAAAGGCTAAGAGTCGTGTGTCTTCATTTGTCGCTCCTGGATATTGATGGTTTCTGCTGGGTTTGCCTGTGTTGGTATTTGGTATTTGGTATTAGTGCGGGGTGGGGGCTTGTGGTGTATCAGTGTATTAGTGTATTAGTGCATTAGTGTGTGTGTATGTGTGTGTGCACACAATCAACTCAAATTAAATTCAATAACATAACTCAATCATGGCCATGCCCCCTAGCCGAACCCCTCCCCATCTTCGAGAATCGTTGTAAAAATAAATTAAAGTCGAATTCCGCTGGACACGCTGGCAGGGCCAAAGGTCCTGTTGTCAGGGCTCTAGCCGTCTGTCCTGTCATACGCTTGGACATTGCTTATCAATGAGTGGGACGGGACGGGATGGGACGGGACGGGATGGGAGTCTTCGTTGTCATTATTGCCGCCTCTGTAGGATGTTGTTGTTGCAGTTGTTGTTGTTGCTATGGCCATCCATTGTGTTTTTTATTTGTTGTCTTTGGTGAACAACAATTCAACTAACAGCGCCAGCAATTATTTATATTATTAAATCCTCTTGAGTGTTTTTCTACCCTCACTCCTTCCTTCCTTCCTTCCGCCCTTCCGTCCTTCCTTCCTGTGGCCATTGTTGCCTTCGCTGTTGTCTTGACAGTCGGCCTTCCTGGATATTTGTCCGCCTCAGCGACTGTTGCTTGTTACACTCTAGCCATACACCACCCTCCCTCCCTCCCTCCCTCCCTCCCTCGCTCGCTCTCTGCCATATGTCTGACCCATTTCTTCATGGCTTATTTTCGGCACAGCAACGGAAAGGAGCTCTCGCAGGAGCAGCCACAACAGCGGAAAACCTACACACAGCGCTGGAGGGGTAGAGGGAGCGGCAAAAACAAGAAAAATAGAAACAGTGAAAGCAATATGTTTTCGCTTTTTAGTATTTCTGTCAGCTAAATACAATATTATCGAATGGTAATCATTATTGTCGCTTACAAGCAACACAACCCACACACCGAACACACCGAACACACCCAACAACGAACACCGAACACCCCCCATAGCCATCAGCCCATCAAGCCATCAGACCCTTCAGACCCGTTCCGATCGCTGAAGGTTGATGAGGGTTTGAATTTTAGCTGCTTTTCAATGGATAGTGTGTACATAGTGTGCTGTGCGGTGCGGCGTATATACGAGTATATCTTCGTGGATGGCTGTTCGACGGCGCCAAATGGATGACAACATTTTGGTGGGTGGTGTGGCAATGGCAACACTTTTAGGCCAAGTGGCAGCAGCACCAACAGCAGTAGCAGCAGCAGATATCTTAGATATAATATTACAAATCATTTCATGAAACTTTAACGAATCGGAAAATCACGAAAGTGATTTGCGAGAAATCTTATGTGAATGCCATAGGCAATCTTTCTACTCTGCCGCATTCCCCTCCCCCGCCCTGAATTTAAGCTAAAATCCTTTGGAATCCCAGCCCGAGTACTATTACATTTATGTGTGTTGTTGAATTCGTTTGCAGGTTCTTCTATCTGTATCATTTCGCATTCTATGCGTATCACTACCGGTTCAGTGGACAGTACAGGACCCTGGCGCTGCTCTCCTCGTATCTTTTCATTCAGGTGGGTAACGCAGCCACAGGTATGACGCATAATGAATGCGTTATGCAATGCCTGGGATGACGGGGACGGGGATGCCGCCAGCCGCCAGCCACGCCAGCTCCAGGGGAAAGTTTACGCCTGTCAAGTGCATGACAAATTACCCATTGTCGTATTGTTTCCCCTTGCCGACTCACGTGTATACCGGAGCCAGCACACGTGCCAGGAGGAGCGACTGAATGAAAGGATGGATCCCTGGCCCCATGGCATCATCGCATAACCGCTTCCGTCAGGGCACATACTAAATCTGTCCCTCTCTCTGGCTTTTGCAGCACTCGATGGTGTTCTTCTTCCATCGGTATGAGCTGCCTGCCATCATGGCCCAGCATCAGGTCTTCATAATCACACGCAACCAGGTGAATCCAGGGGCTGCTGCAGCAGCAGGGAGGTGGAGCTGGAGCTGGAGGAGTGGCGGCAGCCAGAATCGTGCCTGTACCCGTGGAACAGCAGGCGGCCTTTCAACGTGTTATCCACATTATGAATCGTCTGTTCAGCCAACTGGGGGCTCAGCGTCAGCAGCAACGTCAGCAGCAGCAGCCAAGACCCGACGAGCCCCAAATGCCGCCAGCGGGGCCGGTAGCCAACAACGGCACGGCTGCCATGGCCGTTGCATTGGCCAATTTGAGGCGCCTGCCCTTGGTTGGGCAGTTGTTGCAGCGTCGCGACCAGTTTCCCACCGTGCGGCGCGTCTTTCTCGGCCACGGTGCCAACGGCCGGATGATGCATGTCCTCTTGCAGCGGGTTAATATGGCCGACATGCCCGAGTTGCGCAATCAGGTGCAAGCCATTGCTGCCGCCGCCGCCGCCGCTAACCAGAGGGCAGCAGCAGCCGTAGCAGCTGAATTAGCGGAGGGTGGCCTGGCGGGAGAAACTACCAGCAGCAGCACTACCGCAGCAGCAGCAGGAGCAGGACCAGCAGCAGCGGAACCAGCCGCAGGGGCATCTTCCACATCAGCAGGTGAGCTTTTTCGGCGACATACCCCAGGCCTTAATTGAGTGGCATCGGCACACTTCATTGACTTTGCCCACACTCGAGGCTCGAGGCTCGAACTCGAAACTTTTGGAGCTCGCCTTTGTATACCCTTTCAATGGGCCTAAGCCCCAATGATCCGAGGCGCAATTCGAAGCGCAATTCGCGAGCAAAACTCAGCTTAAAATAATTCCATTCACATTTTCAGCTGCAACGTCATTCAAAGGCGATTATCTTTTACCCAAAATAGGAAAAGCATTCCCTGTCGAATGCTTGATTTCGGCATGCTTTCCAAGCAGAGAATTAGGTTCCCTTTTCCTTGCCTTGCCTTGCTTGCTTTGCTCTGCAATGAATAGACAAGCCAAGAGCAACAGCTTTCCATGTTGGGTGTATGTTGTCGGACAGAAAGAATATCGCATCTTCGAATAGTTCTTCATGCCAACTGTCTCTGCATTCGTTTTTTGCGTGAGTGTGTGTGTGTGTGGTGGCACGGGCACTGCACACTGTGCGCGTTGCCATGAAGCCCTTTCTGGCTGTGTGTGAAATCGTTTGGAAGATAAATCTAAATTTGAGCTCCACTCGACAAACGGGTAAAAAATTCTGTCCTGTCTGCCTTTTGCGTGTACGTGTGTGTGTGTGTGTGTAACAAATAACAGATTCAATGGCAATAAATGCCATCGAGTAGCTGCTTCGCTTGGGGGGCAGGGGGCAGACTACTCAAACACGAAGCATATTTAATATCGCCTCATTTCAACCTGCCCAGCACCAAAAGCTCCGCTGTCTGTCCGTTTGTTTCTTCCGTTTCAGCGGAACCCTCTGCTCGGTGCTCTTTGCTCTGTGCTCTCTGTCCGTCTGTGTACAATAATCGTAATATGCATGAAATTATTTCTCAATTCCGTCGAAAAGTATTCACTGTAAATGTTTCGCTTGTCATTTCCTGTTTTATTTTCACTTTGCCCTCGAATTCCTTGCATATTCCAGATGTCGAAACGAATCAGGGACGCAAGGAGCCAACCAGAGGCATAAATGATGCAGCAGCAGGCCAAGGGAACGGCAAGCAGGAGGCTCCACAGAAACAGCAAGATGCTGAGACTGGTGAGGGCGGACAAAAGCCGGGCGTGTCCAAGGCGCTGGAAAATCCAAATTCCGTTGCGGCGGATATTATAAATGTGTCGGATGAAACTACTGCAAAGCCAGTAGTGGGAGCGGCTGCCACTCAACAAGCAAATCAGCAGCTTACGACGCGGACGGGAACAGGAAATGGGGCCGAGACCGGGATCGAAACCCACATCCACGTCCACTCTGTGTCCCAATCGCTGTCCCAGCCAAAGGCAAAGCAATTAGAAAATAATTTGCCAGAGTTTCTGAAAGCTGAACGGGGGGGCGGGCGACTGACAGCAGCGGCATCAGGTGAAAAGCAAAGCTGTCCACTAGTAGCTCATGCTATTATGAATGACCAGCAGGAGAATAACAAGCCGGACGAGGCCGCGACGGGAGCAGAAGTAGCAACAACATCAGCAGCTGCCATGTCAAAAGAATCTACAGACGATGGGGCAGGAGGAATAGGAGCAGCAGCAGCAGCAACAGCAGCAGCAGCCTGGCCAATGATGGATGACAGGCAAACAGTTGATTTTATAGGAGGCGACAGCCCAACGTCAACAGCAAATTGCCAACTCAATGCCGGAGCAAACCACAAGGCAGAGAGGGAGGAGCAACAGGAGCAGAAGGACCATCAGCAGCTAATGAAAACTCCACAACATACATCAAGCCAAGTGACAACAGCAGCAACAGCAGCAACATCGGCAGCAGAATAAGCAACGCATTAATGGCCCGGCCCCAGCCTCCCCCCGGGCGCCCCTGGGCCAGCCTGCACCACTACCCCCCATGCCACATTTAAGCAGCACCCTTCCCCCGACATAACTAACCGCATAACAAGATGTTATACATAAAAGAGATAGTAAATTTGTAGATAATTTGTCTGGTGTACTTATGTCTGGAGATCAGCCACGACTCACTGCCCGCCCGCCCGCCCGCCCTTATCCGTTCAATGGCTGTGTGTGTGAGTGGAAGGGGTCTGGACGGGGGAGTGGGTATGTGGATGTTGATTGGTTGTGGGTGTGGGTGTGGGTGTGGGTGTGAGAGCGTGTGTGAACTAGACAGAACTCAAAGGTTGACTGATGCTGCTGCTGCCACGACTGCAGCGACTGCAGGCAAACTGTGTTATTAAGGGGGGTGGGGGCAGGGGGAAGGAAGGAAGTTACGCAAGTTGTATGCTTTTTAATTAGGCCAATAGAAAGGGTTTCCACACCCTTTCAACATACATAACTACATACATACATACATATGTACATGCACAAGCACCCACACACACACACAAGCACACCCAAGCACATGCACACACAAACACACACACACAAGCAAGCTAGTCGCTTTGTAGACTTAACTTTTCGCCAACCTTCTGTCGGCTGCTTTTATCGAGAAAAAATTCGCTGGCAATTTTTAATTAATTTTTCGACTCCCAACCTACCAGCGCATCCAGGGATCCCTGGATCCCGCCAGGCCTCGCCGCATGCCCCAACGGACGGACGGACGGGCGGACTGAGCGCAAACCTTTCCGGCCCCTGAGCACTTTTTTTCCCCTGAATTTCATTAAATGTCAATTGTAAAATATTTTGTTTATTTGTTTGAACATCATTCGAATGGGTGGGGCGCCTACAACAACCACACTGTGAATATTCATGAATAAAAACAGACCTTGAAAGTTGGATTAATTCCCAATATTCTTTATTAGATAAAAACTGAGTAAAAAAAGAGAACAGATTTTCCTTGTATAATTTTTACACTTTTAGCCCATTTCTTTGTAAGTTCGAATGGACCTGTAGCAGCGGCTGTCTACATAAATATTTACGAGTACGATTGTATTTGTCTGATGTGCAATGAGTGTGTGAGGGTGCTGGAGACTATTCAATAAGCAATTGAGCGGGGACGATGCCCGTGGACGGTTTACGAGTATAATTCTTGACTATTAATACTTAACTTACACCAGTAGCTATTACTATTTGCTATTGCTAAAAATGTTATTTCTTAATGTGTAAAAATATACGAAATACAACTAAAAAAAATATTATATTTATTTTATTTGCGGCGACGAATCCATTGGAAATTTTGCCTTGCCTTCGTGAACTTTGAACGCGAAGTTTTGCTGTTGCAATAGCTTGTGTTTTGTTGTTGGTCGTGTGCTGGCGTATCCTGTCCCTGACATGGCGAAGCTGAGACATTCCTGCAATTAGCTGAAATCCGAGAAGATCCCCAGCGCCTCCACATCTTGTCCGATCTGCTGGAAATCGGAAAAACTGTAGCTGAAGCTAACCTGTTGATCTGATATATGCTCAGATCTGTAGGAGTTGCACGAGCCAACTTAGGTACCAGCGTAGACTCCTTGTTAGTCCCCGATTTTTCCCGAAGCATCTGCAAATGGATAGCGATTTGCATAAATGTTTATGGCCGAAGGATGGCAATTTAATTTAAATGAAACATAAACAAATTATGCTCCATCAACAGTGAGACGAGACGGGACGGGACGGGACGGAGACTTGATCTGCATATTTCTGCTGAGGTCTCCGCTGAGTCGCAGTCCTTGCCTGATGGATACTTCTATGGATGCCTGATAGATACTGCTGTGGATGGATATATATAGATTTTATGGATGCCAAGGCATCATCATCATCGATGGGTATTGGGTATGGGTGTATGCGTATCCGCCAAAAGTTTGACGCAAAAATATGTAAATAAAACAATGCAAATTGTCAGAACATCGACTGCTCCAGCTACAGCTCCACCTCCAGCTACAGCTACAGCTCCTTCTGTTCCTGTTCATCCTCGTGCCGCAAGTTGTGCTGTCACTGCGCATTTCTTCCAGTTCGCTGATGTGAAGCCAAGTATCTTACAATAATAAACAGCGGGGTCGTGCAGTGTCGTGTGTGTGCTTCCTCCCAGCGACTTCAGACGGAGTGGGGCCGACGATGACGATGACGGAGTGGAGGCGTACCCGCCCAGACAGCCCTGACAGCCGCCGGAGTAGCAGCATGAGGGCGGGGCCAGACCCAGACCCCATCAAGAGATGGGCCATAGAAAGAAGGTTGGACATGGGTAAGGGAAGGGAATCATACATATTTATTATGTCGCAAGTACTCGCAGTCTACCGCCTATGCGTACGCGTATATGAGCCACGGGAGCTCCGTCTTCCTTTGATTAACATCTCTATCAATATTTTCTTATTATTTGCTCATTTCATTCATTCCGCTGTGGAGACTGTGAGAACTTTTCAATAAAGATGCCCCACAAAGGGACGCTGACAGGACTGACGTCAAAAGGAAATAAACAAATCATTTGCATCTCATTAATGCAAATCACACACACACACACACACACACGCACCGCCTGCCTCCCCCGGGGGCCAGGATGTGCTTGTGAAAGTGTGCTAAAAGGCTTGTCAAACCACCCCCGCAGCAAATGAATACTTGTGCTCTCCATGCGCCCCCCGATGCTGCTCCCCGTTAATCAGAAGCCAAACAAAACCATACTTATGGGCCATGATTACAAGCACAACATTTTAATTGGCTCTTTACGAGTGTGTGGCAGCAGCAAATATGGCCAACAGCTAAATTACAGCTTAAGCTAATCAACAGACATTTTATCAGCGGAGTTTCTCGCATATCAATAGCCACACAGATAAGAAATATTCCTGAGAGCACTCGCATCTTGCCCGCAGGCGGGGGGGCCCAAGTCAAGAATTGTAATTGAAAATGTATAATAAGCGCGAAACGAATGACAGTTCAAAGCAATATCCGTGTCCTTTCATATGCAGCAGGCATGCTGGCGCTGTTGGACTCCCTTGGAGAGCCTTTTGCTTGGAATTGGAATTGCCAAATGAAGGAGGGCATTCCTTTCTATTTTCCACTGAAAATATGACTAGCAAAATTGATTTCATGCATACTTTCCATTGTGTTGACTGTAACTCGTGAGTGGAATTTCCTTTTAGAATTTTTAACAAATGGTCAGCATTCAGGCACGTCGAAGAAGAAATCTCGCTGGAAGGGATTGAGGCATTGAATGGAAATCCAAGAAGCTTGAGTGACTCAATCAATTGATCTGTACATAAAGGAGATGGACATATTGAGGGGAAAAGGATTCACAGAAGTTCGAAATGGAAAATCAAAAGGAATTCTTTTTCTATTTGTTGGAAAATAAATATCTTTTTATTATGAAAATTACGATGCCTGGTTGCTTTGAATTCCAATTCAAATAAACTTATACATAATTGTAAAAAATGTAATTAAATTATATACTCATAAAGGACTTGTTTTGAGCTCGAAGAATAATTATAATCAAGTCGAAAGGGTTCTGGCAGTTTTTCTGTATAGTTTCCTTGCGTTACCAGTTTCTTTTTTATGCTGCAGACTTTTTAATCTCATTATTCATTTCTCTGGAAATACATCAAATCACCTGCCCAGATTACTGCCAACAAGGAAAAGTTTGCTCCCAGTCAATATGCAGGTACAACCTGGAAAAAAGTACAAAACTAATTTATACAAAGTACAGAGCATACTTAGCTGCATTTGCCCATTTATGCGACACTCAACAGAATCACTTTGCTTCAGTTAGTTCTCTCTGCTCCCAGTTCGGAGAGTGCAAAAAGTTCTCAAAGAACTGGAAAACTTTCACTTTAAAGACACCTTCCACAGACACTTTCCATTTCAGTTTGATTGCTGAGCGAATCTTGTTAAACTACGTGTATTCTCAAGCAATAACATTCGCATATCAGGTTATAGCTACGAGCATACACGTGGCCGTTGAAGATTCTCGTCGCCTTAATCCACTTGGCGCATAACTACTCGTAGGAATCTCGCACTTTCATTGCCACAACCGTTCCGTAACGTGCCTCACTGTCTCGTCTCGTCTCGTCCCGTACCGACCCGTTCTGTCCAGGTGGTAATCGGATATCCAATTGTTATGGTCGCCACGGCGGTCACTTTGCGGCTGGATTCTATTTAATTTTCATTCCTACTTACCCTCGGGTGGTGCTTGCTCCGGCGGAATGGCGTTCTCCGGGAGCATTCTCCTGCGGTGTTGTGTTACCCATTTGATGCGCCTAATAATGCCACGCCGCAGA
The DNA here is from genome assembly GCA_018150905.1 of Drosophila ambigua. NCBI lineage: Eukaryota > Metazoa > Arthropoda > Insecta > Diptera > Drosophilidae > Drosophila > Drosophila ambigua. The sequence goes on along the minus strand of JAECWS010000001.1, from coordinate 6,185,782 downwards.
ATTAATTGCACTATAATTTGTAATTAAGTTACCGGGCAAATACGAAACTATGCGCTGCTATCAGGTTGTGGGGTCTGCCTGCCCAGTGGAATTTCAGGCGGAGAAGGCGAAAGGGAAAAGCAAAGGATTGCTGTGGCATGCTCTGGCTAATAAAACCGAGAAGGTCAGAGCAGGAGCAGGAGAGGAGCAGTGGCGGTGTCTGTGCCTGTGCCTGTGTGAGGCACCTAAAAGTTGCCCCACCAGGTCCCACCAGATCCCTTCCATAACCGAACATGTAGCCACGTTGTTCCACTGTAATTAATTAATTACATTACACAAACTTGCTGTCATCGTGGGTGCTCCTCCTTTTGTTGCTGCAAACTCTAATGAACGACCCACGGATCGAGGAGGAAGCAACAAGAGCAGCATATTTTCCACACCATCTGCATCGTGACACAGGGGCAGAGCGGGCGAAATGTGAAAGCAGGCCACAAACGAGCATCACTTTCAATGAAATTAACTTGTTTCCCCATCATTCTTGCATCCCCACGGCGTACGGCCATCCATGTACGTCCCTGGGCAATTATTTAGCAATTTGTGAGCAAAGCCAATCAAACTACTTTGGTGGCAAACTTTGGAGCGTAAAATGCAAAATGTAAATAAAATAACATGGAATAAAGAGTGTTTGTCTGGTGCGTCCATCTTCAGGTACTGAAACTTCATAAAAATGCATTAAAAGTTTAGTGAAAAGGGGGTGGGAGTGGCGCCCATGGCTGGCAGACAGCTGAAAGTTGAGTTAATAAGCTGAAAGATTCTTTTAGCCAGCTTAAAAACATTATTTATCATTTAAGGATTCGTACTACACAATTTCGCAATGGCTTTAATTGCGCAGCTAAGTAAAAGGAAAATTTGAGAGCTGCACCAGCAGGGGCGGGGGGCTGAGGGAGGCTGAGGCAAACCGGGCAGCGGGTGAGCTGGAAGATGATGAAGAAAATGGGAAAAATCAACAAATATCAAATTTGTTCGGTTCGTTCTGTTGCCTGCGGGGCATGGAATTTGTCTGATGTTGCCGTTGCTCCGCTACTGTCCTGTCTGCGTGCTTGTTGTGTTGCTGTTGCTTTTCCTCTGCCCATCTCTTTCATTTTCAGTGTCTTGTTTCTTTCACACACACACACAGGCACACACACACACACACACTTTTACAGAAATAAATCGCGCATAATACCGCATACCAGAGCAACAGCACGAAGTATTTGCACTGCGTGACAAACAATTTGTGCCAACATTGACAGCGACGCATCCGCTTCCGTTTCCCTGGAACCCTTAGTCCACCATGCTGTCTCTCCGGACTGCAAGTGGACCTCACCCGCTCCCGCTCCAGGCAGAGTGAGAATTTCTCCTTGTTCTTGCTGCTGCGACGGCCGCTGTCTTGTTGGGGGCAAACGGCTCCACGCAATTCTCAATCCCCCACCAATCCCTGCTGTATCAATATTTTCATTCCGTTTTCCATGCCACCATGCCACCCTCTCTGTCAGTGTTAATTGAAAAATTATTTTCCAAAACTTAATTAAGGGCTGCATCCATAACGAGCGGACAAGCGCATTTTCTGCCCTACATTTTTGATTTGTTCTGCAGCCGAATCAAATCATTAGAATGCCACACGCACGACCCCTCCTTCCCAGTGGTGCCAATGCAGTGATTCCATGGATCCATATACATATACATATCTGATGGATAGATGACAAGCCCAACCTAATCATGACATCCGTCCCATTGGTACGGTACGGACATAATCATATTCGATGGCCATGCATCATCGGGGTGAATGGAAATGGCAAATGGCAAATGGTAATGGGAATTGGGAGCCATTGCTGCGCATATATCCCGCTGCTAATGTGACGCCTGATTTCGTTCCAAATTTATTTATGCAAACAACGAATGTTTCGGCTACAATGGCAACAACAATGTGCTCTAATAAAAACAGAAAAATAGAAGGAAATTGTTGCTAAAGCAAACAAAGTATGCAACAACAACAAAAAAGGACGGAAGGGAACTTTGATTTTAAGATGCTGGTTCAGAGGGAGGGTCAGAATATATGTACGAGTATGTGTGTATGTATGTATGTATGTCAAGGGTCTCTGAATTGTTGATCATTTCATAAAGCATCTGTCTGTCCGTCTGTCTGTCCCTGTGGATAGTGGCAGAGGGAAACCTTTGATTGGGTTCGCTTCAAAGGCAATTCAGGAATTTGTACTCAAGCTCATGGAAAAATATAGAGGTTTACGTTAATGGGAGTGGGCGTGGGGTGTGAGGTGTGGGATGTGTGTGTGTGTGTGGAAGTGGCATAAAATAGATAAACTTTATGGCTCACACGATTGAAATTCGGATTTTGTGTGCATTTTAATGGCAAATTGAAATCACGGACTCAGACTGCAAAGGGGATTACGTGAAAGACTTTGTCTGGCTGCAGAGTGGGGCTCTGTGGGGCGCGTAGTTGTTAATTAAAACTCCATTCACTCCATGCAGCTGACTCGCCACCTTTTTTACTCTTTTTGTTACTTTTGCTCCCTTCAATGTTTTCCTTTGGTTTGTTGGATGTTTTTCTTTGCCCTTCCTTTGGGCTGGCAGCACCAGAGAGTAAATGAATAATTTGTTGACACTTTGCACCCACTTAATCAAGAGTTTGTTCTTTCAGCTCTCTTTTTTTTGTTTTATTTTTAATTATGGCGAGTGAGGGATCTGCGGAACTGCAACGGAAACTGTAGTCGAGACTGAGACTGGCGTTGACACCAGACAGAAACAAGTGTAAGCAAATGATGCTTGCTGGGAGGGGGAGCGCGGCAAAGTCGTGTCGTGGCGGTTCTCCATGTCTGACTTTAGCTAATGAACTGGTCAAAAGGATGTCTGGAGAGGATATGGAGAGCTTTGCTTAATTATTTTGCACACATAAAGCGTAGTCTGGTCTCGCTACGCTGCTCCCACTGCTCTGAGGGTCAGCAGGTGTGTGGTGTGTGTGTCGGCTAGGACCAATGACTCGGGGTGAGTGCCTCGTATTAATACGCTTCGATACGTAAATATAATTGATGTTTAAAAAGTCTCTCCCTCGAAGTTACTTACGATAAGTATGTGCTAACAATACGCGCATATACACTTTTGGCCCATAAGTCTGGCCAGCTGGAGCATTACCCAGGACCCACCCCAGCACAGCATCCTGCCCTCAAATGCTTTGGCCATGTTTTCGGTCACTCTGTGCCCCGCCATGCCCCACCCTCCGGCTGTGTGTGCAAGTCAAACATTAATTGGCACTTAAGGGCATTTAATGTTCATGTGGCTGAAAGCCAAGCGCATTTTCCATCATATTTTCTTTTTGAAACAATTTTGATGTTTTCACATGTCATTGAAAGCTGAAAAAAAACGTAACTATCGATGGCTTTATAGATATTGGTATTGATATTGGCACAATATACATACACCCATACACACATACACACATACACCCATACATACGTACGTATTTATAAGCCATAATCTCTGAATCATACTTACGTTAGACTTGGTGCCAGCGTGGCCAGCTGCCGCTCCTTGCCCCGTTTACTTACTTGGCTTTCGTGGAGATTAGGCAGGATTACGTATACGCAGTGTGGGCCGTTCGAAGCGCTGCCTTGTGCCAAAAGCTGCAACCAAATTTGTGGCTAAATTGGAGTCTGTCTGGCTGGCTGGGAATAGGGAAAGGAAAAGGCTAAGCGGAGATTGCAGATAATTGCAGATATAGTAATTGGCCTGCGAATCGGTTTGATGCGAGAAATCAATCTGCTTAGGTGTAATAATCCATTTATTCTGTTTGTGGATTGCCGTTCTGTTACCTCGAGAATATATGCCAATCGGGCAGGCAGTTTTGGTGTGTCCTGCAGCTCACTACATTTTCTGCTGGTAAATCAATTTCAGTTTAATCATTTATTGACATCTCTTCCTTTAACTTTCCAGAGCATGCCTTCTGGCTGCCTTTTCAAATATTTGAATTGGTGACCATTAAACTTAAGCTCTATTTTGGGATTAGATTTGACTCTTGGCCCGTCGCCGGTCGCATGTCGCCTGCTGCCTGCTGCCTTTCGCCTGCCATTATCCCCAGCTTTGGCATCCTTTATATGGGTACATGGGCACAGGAATGGGCATGGGCATGGGTATATGGTATATGGATGTGTTTGCTGTCTGTAGCATAAGCCGTGAGGTAAATAATTTCCCTCTTTTTATTGCCCTGCAGTCAGCATAAAAAGTCAATATCTGCTGCAGTCTCTTCTGCTGCTAACGCTTCTATTCCTGGTCTATGCCTGGCTCTTCCTGGCTCTGTCCTTGCCATTCCGGCTGCATATGAGCTGGTCATAAATTTTGCGAGGCAACCCCAGGGCAACAGCCACCGCTGCACCCAGCCCAGCGACGCTCCGCTCCCTCTCTGTGTGTGGGTCCGTGTCTGTGTCTGCCTCTGCCCCTACGTCTGCCGCCTGTTGCAGCCTTGGCTGGCATTGTTTGGTTGGCTGCTTGTTTAGCGCAATTAATGAGGCCGATAGGGAGGCCTGGGCTGGGCTGGGCGTCCCTTCCTCGTCGTTGTTGTGTGGCTTATCAACAGGTGTTGGCTTTCAATTTCTAGTTTATGGCTTATCTGTCACCAAACCTACATATATTCCGCCACTAAGCCATTGCCTTCTTCCCTCTCTCTCAATGTTCTCTGGTTTTTAATTGAAGCGAAATTAAACTTGTGCATAACCCTTGTCAGGACGCAAAGGCACCCGCCCCAAAGAAGAGGAGCAGCAGCAACAGGAACAAACAGTCCGGTTCAGAATTCTTGGACACACGAAGGGACATTAATTAAAGTTGACGTTTAGGTGTTGGCACTGCTGGCCGACAATATATCACAATGATCAATCACACACCGGGAGCACCCGGAGGCGGAGCAGTAGCAGAGGTACAGGATATGGACACAGCCACAGGGCCGGCAGGCCAAGGCAAATTGCTGTTGGCCACCTTCTCGGTGTGGTCTGCTGTCTGATGAGGCTGCAATTCAATTTCCCAATTTGATTTGTTTGACTTTCCTTGGGATTTTTAATGGAAACGTCACCCAACACGCACACACACGCACACACAAGCACTTGAACATGAACATTCCTGTCTCTGTGTGTCATAAATTTAGCTGCCATATGCTGCTGGCCCTGCCTCAGAATTTCTTGCTGCCTCTTCTTGGGGTTTTGGGGCCGTGATAAGCAGGCGGTAAATAGCAGCAGCTCACATTTAATATTTAATATGATAAAAGCTAAAGCTAATAACGGGAGTACTATCTACTTACCCGGCCATATGGTGGTCCGGAGAAAGTCAGCCACGCCGCAACGTTCCATATGGTGAGCAGAGCGCCACGTTGTATGCTACACTACACGCATCTTATCGCTGCAAGGGAACTGGGACTGGAACTGGCACTCGGAAATCGGTCGGAACTTTTATGGGATAGCAGAGGATAGGAGCACTGCCAGAGGAGTCGTCGATCGACGGCCCTGTGGAGACACTACGAGTGCTGGAGCGGAGAAGCACCAGGAGCGTTGGCAGTCGAACTGTAACTGTTATGAAGTTTGATAATTTATCGGGCAGCAAGTCTACGCGTAGAAAGGTAGCGTCGGGTAGCGGCAGAGCAGTTAGCAGCAGCGCTGGGGCAGAGCAGCAGCAGCAGCAGCAGCGTCGTAGGGCGCCACATACGAGGGGGGGTCTGGTCTGTCTGCAGTGGGGGTGGCAAACGGTATCTATGGCAACTTGGGGCGCGGTGACGGTTTCGCCAAAAAGGGATGAAAAACGTTTCAGCCTGTTGAGGCTGCTGCTCTTGGTGCTGCCGCTGCCGCTGGCGCTGCCACTGCCGCTGCCTCTAATTCTGCCGGCGTCACTTGTCTGCGACTGCGAATGGGCTCCACAAAACGGCAACCAGTTGATGAAGGGGGATGACAGCACTTGACCTCAGTGCAAACATGAAAAATACGACGGCAGGCAGCACTATGCATTTGTTGCATGCCACGCACACTTAGCATCCACCACCCACATGTAACACCCACTACGGTCGGCTCCGCTCCCCACTGCATGTGTGTGTGTGTGGATCCCATTGCATGGATCCCGCACTGCGCCTGCGCGCTGCCAACAAGTGAAGCAACAAGCAAAGCAACAGTCGGCGCCGGCAGCAGCGTTGCTGGCCCAGCAGCGAGCGAGAGAGATGGCTGTGCGGAAGAGGGAAGCAAGATAATAATAATAATACAAGGCAGCTGGCGGCGTTTTTTTTCCTTTTGCTTCGCTGTGTATTTCTTTCGCTCACTTTACTTCTTTCTTTGCTGGCTCTGCTCAAGGCATGAGCTGTGTTGAGGTGCGACTGTGTGGGGCTTGTGTGGCATTACCTCTCCCTCCCTCCCGCCCTCTTTCGCTCTCTCCCACTGTTGATCTCTCTGTGTTCGCTCATTGCAACATTCTCAGTCGTCGTACCTTACCTTGCCATTGGCATATCTTGCTGTTGCTGCTCCTTTGCCTGGCCTGCTCCTCCAGCTCCTTCTACTCCTCGCTCCGTGCCGACATTCTTCCCCCTGCTGCTGCTGGCTTTGGCTGTTAGGAGTTTTGGTCGCCGGCGCTCGTCTACTTATTATTATGCTTAATTTTTTACTCTCTTTTCTTTCTTTTAAAGCAGCAGCATCAGCAGCAGCAGCAGCAGCGAGCGAGCAAGAGTAGGAAGGAGAAATGCTTGGCAGATCCGCCTCAACCATGTGTGTGTGTGGGAACTGCGGCTAGCAGTTGGTGGAGATGGGGATGGGGCCACACTTTGAGGTACAAGAAATAACAAGTATGTCTCATATGTTGGTGCTCTGCCTTTTACTTAGCCAAGGATAGCAGGCCAACAACATCGAGGACCCAACAACAAGGACCGCCACACAATGGCGACAGACGAGGAGTTGGGCAAAGACATTGACTAAGGCGTAGACGATGCTCAAAAGTCAATTGTTTGTGCCTGCTTGGAACCGGCGAACCTGCGTAACTTTCGGAATATATATACATACCTACACACATGCAACCATATATAGTACTAGTATTAGTAGGAGTATGGGTTTAGTTTCTGGCGAGTAGAGTAGAGTAGAGTTGCCAGAACTTGTTGCTGCCGTCAGATGTTATTGAAGTTTTCCAAGCGACTTCAATTTGTGGCAACTTATGGGCGTGCAAGTACTGCTGCTGCTGCTGCTGCAGTGGTGGGGTGTTTGCAAAAAGAAATTGCGGAAAAAGCAATTAGCCGCAAGGTGGCCAAAGGTGGCAAGTAGACAACGAAGAGCGATTGGCCGAGGTGGGAAAACTTTTCAAAAGATAATTACTGTCAATCGATTAACCTTTGGCGATCTGTTCATCGCCAGCGCGATTACTTTTCAAACTCGTTAATCGCTCGATCTATGCTGTTGTCCTGTCCTGTCCTGTCCTGTCCTGCCCCGTCCTGGCTTTGCATTCCATGCTCATCGAGCTGCCAGCAGCCAGCGAGCATCTTCTTGCAGCTTGTGGCGTGTCGTTTTGCCTCTTTAACTGCCCAAAGCAGCATAAACCATAGCCTTGGCTAAAGCTTGGCTCCTTGGCTAAAAATTAAGTAAACTTGTTGAGCAGCTAACAGCAGACAAAGAGATGTACACAGAGGCGGAGAGACAGAGACAGAGAGGGACTAAAGCAAGGCAAACAATTGTCGTTCGTATTGTGTGCGTGTGTGTGCACGAGTGTGTGTGTTTGGCCTACTTTTGTGTGTCGCCTGTCTCTCCACCCCAACGGCAACGACAACACCAACCCCCACCAGCCCCAACCCCAACCCTATCCCTGCCCAACCCGCACTTTGTTTATGACGCGAATTCCTTTGGAAGAGCAGGGAGCACAGGACTGCGCTGCCTCTGTCTGGCATTAAACACATTTACACGCCCATCTGGCAACAGCTGCTGGGATATGCACAGTCCCTGGGGAGCAAGGGGGACTGCAGTGGGGGACTGGGTGTACAGCCCACCCACCCAGGGACTGGGATGTCGATGCAACTACTCCGCCGTCTAGGTGGCTGCATTTGGTTAGCGTTACGTTGGCTGCTGCTGCTGCCATTTGCATCTCTTTACGGCCGGCGTGATTCGATTGCGATGGCAAACCGTTTTAACGTCAATAGCAAAAGCAACGGTAACAGCAACAGCAACAACAACAGCAACAGAGCCACAGCAAATCAAAGCGAATGAAAGGCAAATTCAAAAGAAACAAAAAGGCGGGCAGAGGAAATCGTATATATAAGCATATAACAATGACATAAAAGCCAAAGTGAACATGCTCACAGTTCCGGATGTCCCACTACCAGTCCGACTCCCACTGCCACTCCCACTGCCACTGATGCTGCACTTTGTGCCCCATTGTATGCCACACAGCGGACGCATAAAACGAGGAAGGAAATTGTAAATGAAACGCACTTGAAATGCTACTGCAGGGGGGCGGCGGCTAGAACGCTGGAACGGGGACGAGGACGAGCAGAACCCATGCGAAACTGGGCGTATCCGCAATGCTGACAATCCACCAGCACCACCCGCACCCCCACTTACCCGACCGAACAGATTGAGTTACAGCTTGTGTCTGGGGCAGACGAGGGGGTGGCCGGAATGGCCGGGGTAGCTGAGGTAGGATAAAGGCGCTTGTGTGGGGCCACATATGGAGAAGGCTTTAAGTGCAATTGTATATCCTTCCTTGGTTTTTGCGGTATGCGTGTGCGCGACATAAATAATACAGAAAGCCAGACTCAGTCTCAGACTCAGGCTCAGGGCTCCAGTGCCAGATGCAGCGCCATGGCCCCCCCATTGTGTGGTGCGGTGTGGTGCGGTGTGACGTGTCTGCATGTGGGTGAAATCTAAGCACACACCGAGCGAACAAATGCGGAGGGCAGACGTATACCCTTTCATGTAATTATTCATGTAATTGTCATCCGAACTTCATAAGATTTCATTTAATGGGCCATATACCAAATATAAATTGGCTTTCTTGATTTATACGAACTTGAGGCACACACACACACACACACGAGGGCTCGATGGCTCGACGGCTCGGCTGCTCCTCCTACACTAAACGCGACACGGACCATCTGTCTGTGTCGTTGTGTGTGGGCTTCCCGCCCACCCACTAATCCCACTAATTCAGGGCCCATTCCACCCACAGCTGCTGCCTGGCGCTGTCTTGATGCATGCCACAGTGTCCGGGTGCAGGTCTGTGCACGGATCCGGATCCTAGTTCAGAGAGTCCGACGAATCAAGAGTGCTCATACCGCAAATCGAGTTACGGATGCAAATCACTTGGTTTGTCCACACATTCTCTCTCTCTCTCTCCCTCTCTCTCTTTCATTTTCTGTTCTTTTTTTTTCACTTTTTACATTTCGAGTGAGTCCTGTCTAAGGACATCGTGGAAGGATGAGCTGAGTCCCGTGCATGGCATTAAATTGGACATTTTCGTCAATTGAAGGCAATTACATGTTCCATCCGACACATTCGTTATCCGTTCGATTCGACAAATGGCGAAATGTAATTACTACTGAATGCTGCTGGCTCTGCCTTTGTCCTGGTGTCGTATACGTAATGGAAACAGAGGGGGAGCAGTAGGTGGCCCTATAACTATGGGTATTCCGGAAGGAAGTCGAGAATTTAGAGATTCAGAATTTATATTTAGATCTATGTTGGTGGAGATTCGTTGCAGATTTTTGTGGGGAGAATACAATGAGTGGGGAAGGAAGCCCAGGAGGAGCTTGTACAGAGATCCCTTCTGTAAGAGATAATGCTAATTAGAGGCTGCTCTGAAATGAATTTCATGTGCAGCAGCTTAACGTTATTTTTACCCTTCATCGCCATCATTTTCGTCAAAAGAATTTTCCATCTACTAAGCTCGGACAATTTTTGTTCTGGCACCATTCCATGCAATCCTCTTAAGAGTTTTCTCTGCAACACCCACACACCCACACATAGAAACAGAGATAGCAGATAGAAAGGGACAAATGCATATGGCTTTGTCGCACGTTCCGCAGTTAATTTATATTCATAAGTCAAATTGGTGTACAATTACCGCCCGATTATGAAAACGAGCAGCATGGACCAGCGGGTGGCAGGCACGGGCAGAAGCGTCTGTCGTCCCACTCTCCCCGAGGGTGCCCCACATCGCGCATCCTACAGCCCAGTGACAAGGGTCGGCGTGGCGCTGTGTCGCGCCAACGTTTCCATATGGAGCAACTTCCCCTTCTCCCGAGCTGAAGCTGCTGCTATTTTTTAATGCGGCGACAAGTAAAAACAAAACAACAGCTGCCGCAGCAGCAGCAGCAGCAACAGGGAAGCAACCCCCAAATGACACTTGGTATGCCCCTCTACCCGCGCAGGCCCTGCCTGCCTCCTTCTACCCAAGGATCAGCCGAAGCGCGTTGCCATGGCAGGCAGCAGGATGAGAAGGCAGGACTAGTTGATGAGCTGGCGCCGGCTACAACGAAGACGTCGAGGACTTCCATGGCTTGTCAGGACATGGACATATCACATGTAGACGCCAGCGTACGGCACAGTGGGCCAGACACCTTCGAACCTCGGACGCGGCTACAGACAAGTCAGCTCGCTCCGTGTGGCGCACACTGTGTGTGGCACGGTTCAAGCTTGTTGCCTGCGGCGCTGGAAGCATTAACGAGCCCGAACGTCCAGCCATTCTGGTTGGGTGCTGCTGCTGCTGCTGCTGTTGCTTCTATTCCTGGGCCGTAGTCGTTGCCGTAGTCGAAGCTGGAGCTAAGCCGTCATCCCGTCAGCGTCATGAAAAATCTGTGAAGTCAGCCACAATTTTGGCGCCAGTCTGCTTGCCAGCCAGCTGTGCGTGTGGATGCGTGAACGACAAGTAGATGTGACCCATTCCCACCCAGCGCTCCGCTTCCTACTCTAGGGGGCGGCAAGAGTAAAATTCATTCCCCATTGCCTCATTATGCACTCACAAAAATTATTTTGTGGCCTGAAAAAAGAGAGAGAGACAAACAATTTTCAAACAGTTCCATGTGAGAGAATTTAGGAGCCAGAGAAATCAATTAGGCGAGCAGATTAGTCCCCTCCTGGTTAAAGGGTATCTCATAGTCTCCTACTCAACCCCAGCATCTAGCGTGTTTTAATTTACCCACAGAGTGGGGGGGGTCGGTGAGCGGCCGCTCTGGGGCCGTGGCATTTCATTTCATTTCCCTTAAACGTATTCAAAGCGCGTGCCCCAGCGCAGCTCCCACTCCGCACTGGGCACTCGGCACTCTCTTTTCTCTGCGATGTGGCATGCAGCTCTAGTTTTAATTTACTTATTGTTGCCGCTTCAATGGCAACCTGAGAACTGAACGAGAGCACTCATACACAGCCGACAGGCTGGACCTCCGTGCCATATGGACGCGGTCTCGGTCGCCGTCGCAGGCGGAGTCCCAGGCGTTGACTTTGTAGTTCTTCTCCTGCTTCCTGGACTCGTGCTCGTAACTACATTAAATCCATGTTGATCGAGCTTCCTTGGGGAACAGAACCACTGCCTGTGCGCTGGCTGATTTTTCGATTTCAAAAATGAGGTCACAGCCTTTGCCTCGCCCCGCCCCGTTCCACAGCCAGTCATCTGCCATATGGGAATTGGGTTGTGCTGGGCTCGCAGCCTTTGAAATGGCAGCCCACTGGAGCAGCGCTTCAAAGTAGGCAACACATTTTGGCGCTTCTTAGATTTCAGCGAAACGTAATCTGAATACAGGACGGATACGCATTATTGATGCGTTGCCAGGCCACGCGTCTTGAAGTATGCAACAACTATGAGTAGGAGAGAGAGAGAGAGAGGGCGAGAGGGCGAGAGGGCGAACAAGCAACTTCCATTAGCCGCAAAAGATTGACTTTGACTTGGGAGCAGCAGCAGCCGGATGATGTGGGATGCTGTCAGCTGGGATGCTCGGATGCTGTAGGGGAGAAACCTTAAAGATTAGTGGCAATGTTCCCAGGCTAATGATATACACTTTCGCGCAAGTGAAATTATAAAGTGCGCAGCAGCCACCGCGGCAGAGGTGCCAGAGCTGGCAGAGGAATAACAACACTACAATTAATTTTAGAACATTGCTGGATGGCACGCAAGAGCAAGGAGCCAAGACCAGACCCTGCACCGCTCTCCATGGCCGCTCTCCAACTCTCAAGTTGATTTTTAAGCCAGCTTAAGTCGCGCTGAGCAGGCTGCATGAGTAGGTGGATGGCAGCCAGGTCGCTTCGAGGACGCTGTTACCTAGGAGGCAGCTTGCACAGCATTTGCAAATTAGCTGGGTCCTCCTCGAACTCAAGATGCCCGATTGGCAGGACCAGCACCCTCCCGAAAAAGCAGACGCAAGAGAGAAAACCAAACAATTAGCTGGAGTGGCTTAGCAGCGGGCGCCTGATTGAAATTAAGTGCAGTTCGAATGGCGACACGAGCTGTATGCAATAAAAGCAATTTACCTAAAGCCCCCCAATAGAGTGGCCTCGACAAGGATATCCACGGATAGCCAGAGCACAGAACCGCCTCCATTCCCAAGGCTCATTCAATTGGTTTACAATCGCCTGACCACGGCTGCTTTGAGCAGCCATCGCAGGGGGCCTGGGGTGGGCAGTGGCTGCGTTCCTTCGTTCCTTCGTTCCCGTGTTCATATGATATGTGTGCCCGTGCCGTTATCCCATTTGTGTGTGTTTGTTTGTGTGACTGTGGGGGTTTGTTTGTCTGCGACCGGCATTAGCGCAGCAGGTTGCCAATGTTGTCCATTGTTCCGTTCTTTTTCCTCTGTGCTCGCTTTACTTTATTTTTCCCAATTTTTTCTTTTTTTTTTTGGCTGACACTCTGTCCTTTGTCCCTTGTCCTCTGCCAATATAATTGATTTGTGTCCTTTTCTGCACTCGCTCTCTATAGCCGCTGTCCCTTGGTCTCCTTTCAAACGATTTCAGCCGCCAGGAAACTTAAATGTACTCGTATATCTATAGATACTCGTGTGTGTGCAACTATACAAATCATTTGGTTTGCTCAAGCATTACAAATATCTCATTTCAATTTGTAACATTCTCTCGGTCTCCTCTCCATCTCTCACTCTCTCTCTCTCTATCTCTGTCTATCTGTGTGTTCCGGCATTTGTCACCTTTTGAGCTTTTGGCCTGGGTTTGTTCTGTGATTAATCTCAATTTGTTGCTGCCACATCTACACATCTTGGCTTGGGTGTGTCCACCAGATGTTTACACTGACTCAGTGAGAAGTCAGCGGGCAGGAGGGAATGCTACACAATTGAGACGCTTTCTTGCTGTTTGATGTAATTTCAACTAAGCAAACCGCTGCTTTCTTTTGGACACACTTTTCCCTGAACTTTTCTAGATGGTTGAAATTATGTAAAAGTAATTGAAAGGTATCATGTTTCCCCTTTATAAATGCTACATGTATTTGCATCTTGCTCGCACTACTTGCAGCTGAGTTTTCCATGCAACATCGAGTATTACCTTACCTTCATCTTTATACGTGCACTCTTTCACTCTCCATTTGTTTTCTTCATTGTACAGTTGAGCTTCCAAACATTCAGATTTTTGCAGAGCACAAAGAGAACCTGGCCCTTTCCTGACAGTTTAAATAGGCGTGGCCCAGCAGCTCCCATTTTTGTTGACTCCATGGACCAAAGACCAAAGACAAAACCCAAATAAAATGGCCCGACTCTGTGGACTGTTGCTGTCAGTTGCTGTCGAACCAAACAAAAGAGGGAATCAAATCCATGTGCGTATGTCACTTGGGCATACGTACATACATGTATGAAGATTTCTTTCGTTCCTTTGTGCGACTTGCACCCATTCATAATTGGCTGCCGGCTGGCTCAGAGCTCAACGCAGCCAGAGATTTATTATAACAAACATTTTTGGTCATCTGTCTGGACAACGAGCGAAGCGTAGCATGTAAGATTATAAGTAAATTATACGCTTTGTTGTTTGTTTGGTAACATAAAATGCAAAAAGGGCAAACTGTAACGAGAACTGATGATTGCAAGGGCCAAAGGATTGGCGATAATGAGCGTTATGGCAACGCCAGGCAAAAGGACCCGGAACACAGCAGCTGCTTAGCATTGATAAAAGCCTTAAAATAACCAAATTCCATTCCAGTTTTGCAACGAAATTTTATATATAACACAAATACTATATAATATATAATACTTATGTATGTATGTATGGCAGCTATATGCATACATATTGTGTTGCTAATTTTATGAAAATTATCTACCCGAAGCGCAAACAATCAGGATAAGCATCGAAATGAAATGAGATGATCCTGTCTGCCATTCACCGTCGCACAAAGTGCAACATGCTGACATGTGCATATGTTTTTACAGTCTGTACAAATACAACTAATCCCGTTATGCATTAACGTATTATTTTAAGCGTAACGTAACTGCGTTTGTTGTTGTGGTTTTAGTTTTCCAACTTTCTAATTACAGTCGAAGCCATCGTATTATGATTTTTCAGTGCCAGACCCAGTGCCAGTTCCAACCACAATATCTGGATGTACATACAGGTGTATGGATGGATAGTTCGGATGTGGGTGGGTGGCATTAAAGTGGAAGAGCAACCACAGTTATGCCAAAACATCCTGGAGCGAACACACAGGTGGAGTGGTGTGGAGTGGTGTGGTGTGGTGTGGCGTGGCGTCTGCTCTGAGGATTGTGCTATTTACGTTTTCTAGGAAAGTCATAAAAGCGTACAAACGAAGCAAGCAAAGAAGCCAGCCATTCCGAAGCCAAAGCCAGGGCAGAACAATAGAATTTGTTACCAATTAAATGACTGCATTACATAATAATAACAATAACAATAAAAGTAACAGCAAACACAGCAACACTCCACCACCGCCATGTGCTCCACGCATGTATGTATTGTATGTCATGACAGCTCTCTTGACAGACGGGTTGGGGGGGAATGAGTGTGAATTGTTCCAGGTCTTCGGCGTAGCCAAGCACACATACACACAAGTATGGGAGCGTGTTGCTCAAGCATCTCCAGCGGCATATTGGTTGTCAGAGTAACAGGAATCAATAGCATGCCAGTGCGGAGCGTGGGGGCGGGAGAGAGCCAGCAAAGAAGCTGTCTTTATTAGGCGACAACAACAGCAAGAAAAACAAATTTGTATTACTTCATTATGGCAATGCTTTTGATTTGACTTCTTATTATACCCTAGGGCGAGGGAGGGTACTAAGATTTGTACTGGCTTTGGCAGCGCAGAGCGGGCTCCTGCTTCATACGCATCAACTGCATCCCTGTTTACGATTGAAGCGCCTTGCTGTACATCTCCCGGCCAACATGCTGCGAGTATACTGGATCTGGGATCAAACCTTGGCCGTGCAAGTGTATCATAAGGTTCGGCGACCAAACAAAACCTACCACCTGGCGTGTTTTCTCTGCTTATCGTTACATTTTCATCCCGATTTTCCATGCCTTGCTGGCTGGCTTTGATTCCATAATTTGTTGAGGAATTTCCATAAGTTGAATTTTTCCGAAATATCCAGCACTAAGTAATGGAATACGAGTACATGGGAACATGAGTAGCGGAATGGAAAGGGAAATGGCAATTAAAAATCAAAAATCAAACTTCAAATTCTTTTTATATCAAAATATATATAAATGTTTATTAGTATTCGCACATGCATATACCCTGTAGGGGGATATACGAGCACTCGTAATTATAGGTATTTTCAATAATTATTATAATTATTGTGGGTGTGTCTGTGTTTGTCCTGTGTGGAGGGTACAACTCGCTTCAATTTAAACCAATTAAATGGCAAACAGATTTTGGTATGTAACAGCTACAGATAGTCACATATCGTATTGTATATATGGTATTTATTGATGTGTATACCGCACATTATCTTATTACTTTTTGTTTGTTTGAATATATTAATTAAATGTGTTATTCACATACCGACCGACAATGGCCAGGCAATTATTATGCATCGATTCGATTTTGTATATTTGCATTTTGTTAGTCAAATTCCGATTAAATATTTTTTACCTTATTTACTTACTTGCATATGGGTGTGTGTGTGTGTGTGTGTGGTGTGTGTGTGTGTCTCATAATTTAATCTGGTTTTGGATTTCTGTTTTTAAACAAACAAATAAAACAAAAATCGTGTGTGTGTCTTTGGCATTTTTTTTATTCAAAATAAATTGATACCGTTGTTGTTGTTGTTGTTTGTTTGGTTATTATTGCTATTGTTTTTGCTTTCTGTTGCTCTATTACAAAGTACAAAATGTAAATCATTCAGCGATTGAGCCTTATGCAAATAAGTTAATTATGCTTAATTTAATAGGCAATTTTTCCTCATATTTACATACGAGTAAAGTAATTCAAATTCTCTTCATGCAATTATTGCTCTAACTTATGGATTGGATGGGTTTTCATCGTATAAAATCAATTTCAATCTACGCGCTACAGATAGTATAATTCATTCGTTCTTAAATAAATACAAAAAAAGCTCCATTGCAGCACAGGGCCATGCACAAATGGTCCGTCCAAATTGGGGAGCTGGTATAAATCAATTTTTTTTTTTTTTGTTAAAACTAAGTTCTACATACTTTAAGTAATCATCTCGTATAAAATTAGTTTTTGTGGGTGTATTTTGTGGATATGGTTTGTTTGTGGTTGTGTGTGTTTGTTTGTTTGTTTCATTGTATGTGGGAAGCACTTGTGGGCATTTAGGAATTGATGTGTATTTAAAAACGGCAATTTCGATTCTATTATATTGGCAGCTCTATTGTGGATTTGATTGCATTCCTAAAAGTAAACATAATCAAAGCGCCTCCTCGCATGTCCCCTGCTTCTGTGCTTCCTTGCAAATTAAATACGAAATACTAAGCTCTCTTTTGTGGTTTTTCCTGGTAACCCCATCAAGCAGCCAGGGAAATGCTTCTCCTGGGTTGCTGGGCTTCCTCTGATCCAGAGTTCAACCAAAATGTTGCAAACAATTCAGCTTAAGCAAATATTAAGCGGAAAGTCCTGTTGGTGTATAAGCATGCATAAAATTCAATGATAAAACTTAAGGGAGCAGACAAAGGACATGCCCTAGATGACTTGCACCTAACTTAGTCCATATTACGATGGTTTAAATGCTATGCTTAAAATGGGCATGCGTGTGTGTGTCGGTTTTCTTTTGCAAGCTCTAGCTGCTCGTCTACTAAATTGCATTACAATTGGTGTTCGTGGATGCGGTTCGTGGTGTACGTATAAATTAGAGTACATACTAAATAAATAATATGCTGAATATATAGTAGTGTGTTCGTCTTGTTCTGTTTAGTGTTCAGTGTTTTTTTTCAAATGTGGTTCTCGCTCTTGAAGCTACAAAAGTGTTGGCCAGTTGTTCGCACTGAAATCGTTAATTGATTGTTTTTCTTTCATGATTAATACAAAAACATCGTCCGCGTTCCTTCCTTCCTCCTCAACATTGAGTAACCTTTGTCTGCCATATGGAATATCCGCTGCCTTCAATCATTGAATATCCATCTCCTTTGCCTCCCTTCGAATGCTTAGTCCATAAAGAAACCAATCCGCACTTGGATATATACAAAAGAGTTTTGCTTAGTTGCATATATAAGTTGTGCCAAATCGGTAGATATACATACATACGAGTATGTATGTGTATGATTGTATATATATAGATTGTGTGGTTAATACGTTGCGATTGTTATTATTGTTGCCGTTGCTGTTGCTGTTGCTCTTTCGGTTTCTGTTGCTGCTTCGTTTGCTGCCCTTTCCTGACACTGATTTATGGCGATACATATGGCGGTGGCTTGCGATAGGAGGGCGTGGCCGGTGACTTCCCTCGCACCTCCCGGCCGCCCACTACCACAGCCGGCGGTGGCACATACTCATCCACATCATTGTCGCCTGCAACCAGATTTGCCAGAGATTAGAGTTTGAGTTTGGGCATGGGTATGTGGGGTACACGTACCATTCATGTTTGAGGTATTGTAGGACGGTGGCAGCAGCGGTGGCTTCTCGTCTTTGAGTATTACGGGGCTCTTGTTGCCGATTTCGGGCTTCTCCTCATACTCATCCTGGAAGATGACGGGTATGCCCTTGGCCCGGAAGGATTTGCGCTCTTCTTCGTCGCCTGAAAAGGAAACCAAAATTGAATTTGACTCTGCATGAAATACACATGGGAGGGAATGGGCGGAAGCCCAGCCCGCTGCCGTACCAAGCTCCATTTTGCCGCTCTTGTGGCGACGCCTGTGCAGGCAGCAGGCCACGATAGAGGCCAGCACTATCATGACCAGAATGATGACAGCCGGCAGAATGAAATTGGCCAAGTACTCCTCGCTGAAGGTGGACTTCTGGCTGGGCTCCTCGGGGCGCGTCGGTATGAGCTCGTGCTGATTGATGTCTATGTTTTCGGAATCTGCAAAAGGAGAGGAAGGGATGCGAAGGAATACCAAATTAGCTCTGAGTCCAAGGGGAAATCTGTGCAGACAGTCTTACGATGACAACTGCCAAAAGGCGCCACCGAAAAGTTGGTTAGATTCAGCTCCGGTCCCATGGCCCGCTTCACGCTATCCCTCAGGCTGTCGCCGACCAGATACACACTGCGAGTGGCCGCCAGCTCCTTCTCAGGGCAGCGGTTGTGATGCTTGTACAGCGACGTGTTGTAGAAGTTCACAATGGTACCGTCCGAGTCGTGGTGAATGTTGATGGAACGGATCTGGATTTGATTGGTGTTGGCGTCGCCGTTCACCTTGGCGATGCGCTCCACAAACTTGCGCTGCAGCTCTGCATTGAAGTTCTCGTGGCGAATGGACAGGTAGGCCTTGAAGAAGGCCCCAAATTCCTTTTTGGGGGGATGGCTAACGACTACGACGAGGGCATCGTGGGCACTGAGGCCGCCGCTGTCCTCCGCCACCAGCAGGTACTCCTCGGAGCCGGTGTCGCCACCCTTTGGGATGCCGTAGAACTCCTGGTTTTTCGAGTCGAACTGCAGCCAGTGGCGTGTGCCCAACTCCTTGTGCTCCTTGGACTTGAGGGTGAGTGTCAGGTCATTGTCATTGGCATCGTAGAAGGTGTCTGGCGGCACCTTGAACACCAGCAGTTGTCCCACGCTGGCGTTCACTCGATCCACCTGGTTGCGCGGCATCGGTGGCACGTTCTTGGCCATCTGCATGGTGGGCTTCACCTTCGTCAGGTCCTTCTGGCAGGATCCAATCAGCTGGCCACTGATCGACTTAATGGCCAACAGCGGCTGCACCAAATCGCTGAGCCGCTGTGCATCCAGACGGCTTACAAGCTCACTCAGCTCCTTCTCGGGGCAATCGCTTGTGGGCAGGGTCTCGTTGAAGTACACGAAGATGGCGCTGTGTGGGTCCAGCGGCGTCGGCCGGATCTCGCGCACCACCACCGCCGAGCTGTTGTCATCATCCAGGGTACGAGCCAAGGCATTGATCAGCTTCAGCTGCCAGTCAATGTTGTGGCCGCTCTTCTCGTTGATCTTCACGACAACGCTGATCTCGTGGTTGATGGTCCGCACCGCACGATGCTGCTGCACGCTGATCTCGACCGTCTCCGTGACGGTGGCATTGCCCGAGTCTGTGGCAGACAGACGATACTGCCACCGAGACACGGTGTCGTCCAAAGGTCTGCAAAGGGAGAGAACGGACCAAACACATGAGAGACTCTCGTCCTGCACTACCATAGCCCCCATTTACTTACAGTCCGTACAGCTCGCGCTTGTCAGCATTGAACTGCAGCCAGGAGTTCGACTTCAGCTGGTGGCCATCCTTGTCGGTGAGCTCCAGACGCAGGTTGCCCTGATCTTCGGCATCCCAGAAGGTATCCTCGGGCACTATCATGGTGAAAGCCTTGCCCGAGGTCACCGCCAGTTTCTGCAGACGCGTCTTGATAATCGGTACACTGTTCTCCGGCTGTGGCTCCACATAATCCGTCGACGCGAATGTGCTGACGGTGCTGGTCGCCTCGGGCGTGGCAGGTGTTGTCGTGGCCACCGCGGAGGGGGGCACTGAAGAGCCTGGTAACAGCTGCTGTCGATAAGAGGGATTAATAGGGATTTGAGCGTTGCCAGGGCCCCTTGCTGTAGCCCATACCTCATTATTGGCTAAGCTGCCGAGACTGCCACTGCCACTGCCGCTGCTGTTATTGTTGGGGGTGCTGATGGCATCGGCCTCTCCTTCCTGGGAATTACAGGTAAATTATAAGCATTGAGATGACTAATTGATGCCAGAAGGCTGGCTCTAAGTGTCATGCTGAAGGAGTCTGCGGCTAGGGAGAGGCAGGCAGAGTTAGTGTTAGTGTTAGTACAGCATCCAAGTACGAGTACAAAAACAGCGGGGAATAGGTATGTGGGTGTGTGTGTACGTAGAAAGTGGACATGCAGTTACCAAGGACCCCATGCAGGAGTTGGGGAGGAGGCGGGCGCACTCTGGTTCGCTAATTGCCACATGCTGCGAGTATGTGCATTTGGTCGGAAGGAATGTGCCGCGCTTAATTGGATGCAGGACAAACCAGTGGCCGGGTGGCCGGGTGGACGGGCGGTGGGGCGGGTGGGAGTGGTGCAACATCTATGGATCGACTTGTAAGCTTAACAACTAAATGTTTGCAATTGCAATTGCAAAACGCGATGCGGCATTTCACCTTAGAACTAATTGTGCGGTGCGTTGCTGTGGACTCTACTACGTGAGCATCGATTTCGCTGGAGGCGGACGTTCTGGTTGTTATTGTTGCAGCAGCAGCAGCAGCTGCTGCCGTTGTTGGTATCGTTGTGGCATCTTCATTGTCTTCGACGGGCGTATAGCTGCTCAGCTCGAAATCATTTACATGTGGCTGCTTTTTGGTTTGAGTTTCAACATAAATTTAATATGGTTTTCTTTTGGGTAGGGTCAAAACTAGCAGCAAAAGATCCACACAACACATTTATCACCTCGTCCTGCGCCTGTTTACCCCAACTAAATATTAAACCAGCATGGACTATGTACAAAAAGAACTGCACGAATGAACTGCAGAAGAAAGAGACTAATTTTAATCCTTCTGCCTTCTGTCACCAGTTCATTCTGCTCGGACGATCACTAACTGCCCAAAAAACAAAAACAGGGAACTGCAGCTAAAGCATATACAATTTACATGTATACCTGTATATATGTATGCATGTTTGTTTGTTTGTTTGTACTATATACACATTTACACTAACTATGTTTAGCTAGTTCTTTATCTAGTTTAGTTTGCTAACATTTATGTACAGAAAGAACTCCACTAAAAGTCTTTTATGACGGCCACACGGATGTTGTTAAGCCATTTTTATGGAGTTAAACTCGCATTTTACACAGGACAAAAGCCAATAAAAATACAATATCAATAAAAACAACTAAAGCAAGAGAGTTACACATTAAGAGACAGACAGAGAGCGAGAGAGAGAGGGAGAGGGGACGCAGAGACAGAACTAAGCTAACTCCTGGCTGTTGGAGGAGACACACACACACGGAGAAGTGGGAGGGAGGACAACAGTTAACATGTGACAACGACAAGAGACAAGAGACACAACACACACACACACACAATCACGCGCGCGCACACACAAAAGCGACATCATTTACCTTTGGCGACATTTCAGACAGTGTTGTTGTTGTTGTTGTTGCTGGTGTTGTAGTTGACATTGTTGCTGTTGGTGTGATTGTTGTAGTTGTTGCAGATGATGATGATGAAGTTGTTAGAGTGTTATTGTTGTTGCTGTCTAATGCAATGCCTGTGTTGGCGACAATGTGAGCGGATGGCGATGAGGATGGGGATGGGGAGGAGGCGGTCCCTGTTGTCGATGCAGAGGTGGACATGGATGGCAACGAAGACGTTTCAACAGCTTCGATTGATGGCACAACAGAGGAGGAGGCGGAGGAGGACACTGACACTGAGGAGGTTGCATCATAGGGTGAGAATGGCTTCTGATTGGTGGTGGTGCTGCTGCTGCTGCTACTGTGCTGTGTGTCGGCAGATACGGGCCCCGATATGGGTGGGGGTGTGGTGTTATCAGCGGTGCTGAATGTGAGAGCAGCATCCACATCTACGACGGCGACGGCATCCACCTGATTCCCTGATTCCTTCTCCAGGTAAGTGGACTTTGCCATATCCGTGGCAGGGCCAGGCATCGCAGTTGTGGCCGTTGTGGCAGCCGCTGTGGTGGTGTCCACATTGTTTTCCTGGAATTTGCCTGCATCAGCGCCCAATTGCCGAAGCTCCACATACTCCACATCATCATCGTCAGCACCAGCACCAACCTCATCGACGGGCGAAGGCCCGAGCACGGGGACCAGCTCCTTGATATTCTTCGTATTCTCAATGGTCTTGCTTATCACCGACTCCAGCCTGGAGACGCTCGCCTCGATTTCCTCCTCTACACTGGCCACCGAGGGCGTGGCTGATGCAGAGGCCGAATCACCGTCCGACTTGGGTTAGTCGATCATTCGATGATTCGATTCGATTGTTAGTTACGATTAGGATATCGATTTCGATTGCATTTTAAATATTTTTACATTCATCAAACAAATGAGAGAACGAGAGAACACAATGAGAGCGATATATAGACAGAGAGAGAGAGAGAGTGAGCGAGAAAGAGATGGCAAAAGAGAAGAAAAAACGTATACACCATATGATGAATTACAGTTAGTTATATGTAGTGTATTTATGTATTTATATAGAAATCGGATAATTGTTTGTATGTATTTCTATAGTATGTGTGGGTGTATCCGTTTTCCATATATTGCAAGGTGTATTTTTGTGGCTGTGCGAATGTTATTAACAAAGTGCAGTGTTGTGAAACAAACAGAAAAGTAACGTATGTATGACTTCCGGAAATAATAACGGAATCTCGACTCGTATGCGTTTATACATAGTTCAACACGATCCACAATGCATTAACCTCGGAGTATTCTCATTTAAACGGATAAACGATTAAACGAATAATGAAAACACCGAGAATAAACCAAAGTAAATATTGGGAATGTGGCAATAACCATTTGAGTAATCAATCGGAACACTCACCACTCCATGATGATGACGATGCGCATGCGTAGTCACCGCTGGCACTTCGGTGCTTGGCTCACTGTATCCC
Source organism: Drosophila ambigua (assembly GCA_018150905.1). NCBI lineage: Eukaryota > Metazoa > Arthropoda > Insecta > Diptera > Drosophilidae > Drosophila > Drosophila ambigua. The sequence goes on along the minus strand of JAECWS010000001.1, from coordinate 6,162,642 downwards.
CCCCAAAATAGAATATGAAATTATGACAGATACTCAGAAGCGGCGGCAGAAGAGCTGCAGTAGCTGCAGTACTTACGAAACTTCCTCGGCTCCCTCATCTTCGTACTCGTAGTCGTCATCATCGGCGCCAGAGCCCTCCGACTGACGTCGCCTGCGTTGGGATCTAGAAGTAGCAGAAGGAGGATCGTCAGGGAAACACTCTGTCAACGTGATTTATGCACATATCTCGGGTCACACGATGAGCACAGCAATGAGCATTATTTTCATTGAAACTAGTTTATTGCTTTATTGATTGATGGATCGCTAGCATTCTGATGCTTCTTGGTTCTGTACTGCACCCACCTAGACTTCAATTCCTTGCGCCAAATAAACCAGAGACCAAAGTTCTCCTCCGTCAGAGCGCCAATGGTCCCGTCCTTCACCTGGTGGGCAATCTGCTTGGCTATCGGCTCACCCATGACAAAGTAGCTTGGACCACAGCCGATCTGCACAGAAGAGACCGAAAGTTATAAACGAATGGCAGCAGTAGAAGGAAATACAAACCATGAAACTGGCGCGTCCCAGCCGACGATTCAGAGTCTCGATATTCTTGTTCCCCTTGCCGCCCTTCCTCATGGCCAGCTTGTGCATGGACCTGAGCTCCCGCTTCGACACCGAATCCAACGAAATGAACTCCTGTTTGGGTATAAGAATACAAATTTAAATACTGAGACATATCCCGAGCATACGTGCATGCAGCTTACCTTGGGTATGGCAAAGAATTTGGCCAACTTCGACTGAACGTGGGCTCTCTTGGTGGCCGTCAGCTCGCTCCAGTCGTGCTTCTTCAGCAGCAGCGATAGCACAATCTCGTTCTGCTGGTTCTGGCATCCCATCAGCTCTGTCACATAGGGATCCTGCTTGTAGGCGGGCACATCCTTTGGCTCAATGACAGGCACCTAAATTAAGAAAAGAGAGAGAGAATGGTGAGTGGGGGAGGGACCATGACAAACCACTCTTTGCTTTATTGCTCAAGCTATTATCGTAGCGACGACAATCTAATCGAATCGGAATCGTCGACTGCATAATTCAAATGAAAAGCGTCATGCATCATCCATCAATGTTAGCCAGACAAGCGACAGGAACAGAGTCGGAGCCAGAGACGCAGACACTGACACAGGCACAGACCAGTTGCTCTACAGTGAATGCTTGTAGGAGTGCACTCTTGTCTCGAATAAGGAATAGTAAACAGATAGCTTCTACGAGAACTGCTTGTTTCTGTGCCAGAATTCGTGGATTTCCCATAGAAACGATTATAGTAGGACAGATTTTAAAACCTCATAACTTATGATACATTCATGGGAAGATATATTCATGGGAAGATAATCGAATCGAATCGAATCCATTAAATACTTGTAAATGATGAGTTAACGTTCGATTATTCATAAATCTAACAAACTATAATATAGTCAGACCACTTTATCACATGGGCTGTCATGGGAACACTTTTTGGCTATCTTTTACATATTCCCCACTGACCATAGACCCCTTGGAAGGGGTGGAGGCTATCGCCCATTACTCACCTGAGAGTCGTTCACATTGAAGTCGCGCTCCGCTTGCACCAGGGCGAGGGCGATGGCGAGCAGGAGGAGCAGGCGGCTTCCACTGACCGATAAGCACCGCGACAATCTCATATTTCGATTCGTTTTGGCGATTGCCCAGATATGTGTATATATGTATGTGTGAATATGTTTGTGTGTTTGTGTGTGTGTAAAGAATGCAGTTTCGATTTCAATTCACAGAAATATTGTATTATGTGGCAGTGGTGGGGTGGTATTTCTTTCGATTTCTTTTGCTTTCGAGTTTCGCTTTCGTTTCGGTGCACAAACGTGGAAAGAAAGAGGAGAGTTTGCTGTTTGGCTGCGTTTACATCATCTTCATTAGCAGAGGAGTCGTCGTGGTCGTCGCTATCATCATCGTCCGATGATGATCATCTGCAAGTGGAATTAATGGGAATTTATTAAACATATTTTATCGCTTTGAGTGAAGAGGAGGGGGTGGGTGCTGTGTGCCTATGCTAATTAAACGTTCACTTGGGTTCGCTGACCCAAAACTCGAGACCAGACCCAGACCCAAACCCAAACCCAGGCCACAATTTGTGCCTTGAGCATTATTTATGTGTGCCTGTGTGTGGATGTATATTGTTGCAACTCTTTCTCGCTCTTCTCTCTTCCCTCTAATTAACATAAACAACTGTTAAGTGTTGTTTTTGCTGTTGTTATTTTGTTGTTTTTCCTGTATTTGGGGGGAAAATTAACGCCCGATGAACAAGATGCACATGATCTTTTTTTTTTTGGTAATTGGAGAGACCCCCGAGACAGACAGGCAGGCAGACAGACAGACAGATGAAAATGGAAAGTTCGACTTGGAAAATGGTTAATTAAAGAGATGTTATCAGTGGTGGGAGTGCAGGAGAAGTATGAGTAGACAATTGATGTCTGATTGATTATGAATATGTAATTATTATGAATATGGTTGAATCAATGTTCTTCAGTCCCAGCAAATTCAAATTCATTCATAAGATAATTCTTCTACAATTCTCATCGAATGTTTATTCCACTCAAAAATTGTAATATTCATAAACCCCAATTATCCCCAGAGAACAATGAGAAGTATTCTACTCATATTTCACATACATTTTGCATAAGAACAAGTATTTGCCTTTGATTTAATTGGGTCGCTCCCTCCACAAACTCTACACCGCACGCACCCCAGCCGCATGCTGGAATTCCCATAAATTTGTTAATCGCTCATTGAGCATGCATCCCCAACGCTGGCTGCCCTAAGCTGTCGGCTTATCATCTGGACTCTATTTATAGATTCTTTCGATCGACCGAGCAGAGTACGGGGCACGCCACGGGGAGCACTCCCCAAATAACTTTCAAATAATCATTCAGCAAACACATTATCGGTCTGCTCCTTCTCTTCACAGCGCAACATGTGTTGGACATGCCCGCTTCTGGATGGATGGAGGGAGCCTGTTGGGGTGTGACACAAAAATGGGAACACAATTGCATACAAGTTGGCAGCATTCTTTATGAATGGGGTTAACATTTCAACTCGGGGCAGTGGAACTGTGCTTGGAAAACGCATAAAAAATGCATGTGAAATGCCGTAATTGAGGCAGACAAGCCACAAACATGGCAATAATTAATACGGCAACACCATTCCATTGCACTATGGGGAAAATTCCCATTTTTCGGGTATTTAGTCATTTTCTCAAAGTATTAAAATTGGTTGTTTTTTTTGGTAACATATTAAGAAAACTTCAAACTGTAAAGTCCTATACCAAAAATGTTATATAACAGAGCACTGTTAAGTTTAACAGCTGTTAAAGTCAGCTGTTGCTGTAGAAAAGCACTTGCTTTAAGATTACAATACTTGTGCAGCCTATTTTTAAAATGCTACTATTCAAACGCGAAACATTCTTTTGTTGAAATTTAAAAAGGAAAGCAATCACACGGGTTTTAACTATGTAATGGTTGTACTATTACTATGTAGTTGTGCGTGTTCTGTTAATATTTTGTAAACGTAGAAAACGTTCTTAAAGCACATTTCTTGGAAATATATTTCAAGTTCGTGGAGACATATAAAACGTCCAGAAGGGTCCATAAGTGTACGTCCAATTGTATGTCGTAGAACTATTAATTTTGATTTAAAGGCAGTTTGTCTCAATGTGCACTTTTCCGCACTAACTGCGCAAATTAGTTTTTGCAAGGGACTTCGAGTTTTCAATCGCGGATCGGTTTGATGTATGGGGCAAGGAAAAGGCAAATCCAACCAAGAAATTGCTATTCTTGATTTTTTAAGAGTAGATTTAATAAAAACGTTCATGTTTTAAGACATGTTTTATATTTAAAAAGCAAAACTCAAATTTTTGCCAAAATTTGTTTGCAAAATGGAAAAAATGCATGCGGAACAAAAAAAATTTAAAAAAGCATTTAAATTGGTTAATGGACACAGAAAAATTATGCAAAAGCTACTCAAATAGGAACAATAATCGACAAATTGGACATCCAAAGTGGGCTTACTTGTTGAAAGGAGTAGGAGCTAAAAAACAAGCAGCAGCTCTATCAAAAACTCAAGAGCAATGTCTCTTTGTTGATTCAAGCAGCAAGCATAAAAGCCTTGCCCTTCCATCTATTTTCAAATACTGTTATTATGTGAAATTGAAGGCCCATATCAAACTTTTGAGGATTTCGAAGATGAATTAAGAAAAAATTTAGAAAATTTCTATTAATATTAACTTTTGTTTCTTTAGCTCATGAATTTCATCGAAATTAAGTTTTTCCAAAAGTAAGACTTTATTTTTATGTATAAAGGAGTATTATAGTCAATAAAAATTAATGAAAATATTCCAATTTTTAATATTATTAAAAAATAAAATTTTTTTTTTTTTATCTGTGGGCGGTAACACGCTCACTTTTCCAAAAATGTTTCTAGGGGTGTACATAACATTAATCAAAAAACCGCATCGAAAAATCTTGCTTAGTTTAAAAGTTATTAATTAATACCCGAAAAATTGGAATTTTCCCCATAGTGCATTGGAATTGAAATGAGCAGCGATATATGACAGCCTATACCACGGAGATTCCATTTTGAATTCCAGCCACAAGAGAAGAGCTCTTGGAATTTCATAAATACGAGTAATGGTAAATAATAATTGCTTTTGCATATGCCGCAGCTAAAATATCATTTATTTATTCTCTTTACTTTTTCTGTAAATATCTTTATTTGTTTTTGTCTGCTTTCTAGTTAAATTTAATTGAAGAGTCCGCCCCGAAGAGACCCGCCTGGAATACCAAATGCGGGGGGATGGGGAGGGGAAGTGAAGGAGCAAAAAGTGTCAGACGGCAATATGGCACCAATACATATTTGTCTCTCTCTCTCTCTCACTCTCTGTCTTCCCTCTCCATGTATTGGTGTGCGTGTGTGTGTAGATGAACTTAAAATGCAGCGAAGCATGCCGGCCCATCAGTCGTTGTACCCCTTGCACACACACACCACCTCCTCCTCCTACTCCACACCATCAGCACGGCAAAGCTAGTAGCCAGCCCTCCTCTATCCATCACCACCTCTCTGTTACGAGCTCCCTCTCCCTAACCATCACCTTCCTCTCCATAAACACCTCTCTGCTTCTACTTCTGCTTCTCTCCCACTCTTGCTCTTCGGCATGAATGAGAATGAGGCCCAGGGGCTTAGTGTGTTTGTGTGTTTGTTGGTATGCAAATGAATTAGCATTGCGCCAAATGCAAAAAGAGACGGAAGAACCATGACAAAGCGAGGGGGGAGTAGCAGTTGGAGTAGGAATAGGAGTTGTAGTTGTAGTATAATGGCGAGTGGGTGGGTGGTTGTAGGAGACAGAGAAATGAGAGAACATAACTTAACAGCTAGAATACAAAACAAGTTTCTCTGCTGCTGCTCCTCTGCTGCTGGTGAATGCATCAACGGAGATAAGAGAGTCTACATAGAGGCGCCGCAGCCACACACATACAGCTGCAACTGGAACTGGAGCTAGAGCTGGAGAACTGAAGCCTGGCCTGGTCTGGCCTGGCCTGGCTCTGGCTCTGGAGTCTGCGGTGTTGCGGCGTGCGGTTGGGAGTGGGGGTTGAGGGTCAGTTTCATAAATTGAGTCCAGCACAAAAGCAAACTAATAAAGGTACAAGAACAATACAAAAGACTAACGATGATGATGATGACGATGATTCTCGGGCTGATAATGATGTTGCTGATGGTGATGGCATCGCCCACGCCATGGCGACTTTTCAAGTCTGCCGTGGCTGTGCTTTTCATACCCTCCCATAGGGTATGATAAACGTGACAAGTTGTTGGAAATGCACAGAAGGGAATAGTTTTCTACACGTGAGACATCCCAGTTTTGTGAGCAGAAAATATTTTTTTTTTTAGATAATCCAATCAAACTCAACACTTTGCATTTTCGTACTTAGTCTAAGCCGCATAATTGTTCAATACAGGGTATCAAAAGCTTTGCTATTCCATGTCGAAGGTTGTTATGTGATGGCAGAGGCCTACATTTAGAGCCCACCACTCGGTGTGGCACCAGCAGCCGCTGTCCATCTCTCTCGCTTCCCCTGGCAATTAATTACAACTCTTCCCCTCCCCACAAGCTCAACTCAGAGGTTGCCCTGTTCAATTAGCCTTGGTTAACACAACACACTCACATGCACATGCACATGCGAGATATCTTCTTCTTCGTCTTCGTTTACGTGACACAAAAGATGTTGATTCTGCAGCCAGTGGAAGCGGACGCGGCCGCGGCACTTTCTTACAAAGAAATTCTTTCATCAAGCTGCAGAGCAGAATGCAGCGACCGCATAAACGAATTTATATTCATTTTCATTGCACACACGTATACGGAGTATACCCTCCGTCTCCCCCTCTCTGCGGGCATCTTTAATGTATTTATTTTGGTGACCCAAACAAATTACTCTTTTTGGCACTGAAGAATGGCTTTTACCCAGCTTCTATTTGGGCATACTGACTTTTACAGTCGGTTTGGTAGGGAAAGTTCTGTGTGCAGTGATGAGCCAACAACTTCAGGAAATGATTTAAGAAAAACAAGAACCCCTCATAAATAATCTCTCGAAGCTGTTTTTTTTTAAAACATATTTTCGATAGTAAGAGAATTCTGTATTCGATGTTCTTTAAATGTTGTTATTTTCTGTGGAGCATCTTTTCACGTTTTAATTCGGTTTTCTTCGAAAACAATAAACAGCAATTGTATCGTTCTTGTTCATCTTTCCAGCTTTTCCTTGCTTTCTTTCTCTCATAATTCTTATTCTCCCCCCATCCCAATAAAACCCACAGGAGCTTTAATTAATTTGATTCGCCGCACTGGGCGCAACAACTCCAGCGATGACGATGACGACTACGACGACGACTTCAAATGGCCAGCATTGTGGGGCTATTGGATTGTTTTCGACTTGTATTTTGTTTACGATGCTGCCTGATTGAAAAACTGTTGTACATATATTGCACACACACACTTTCGTCTATGTACATACATATATAGGGTATGCTCCGAGTATATGTATATGTATGTATTTGATAGTTTGACCCACAATCTTGTCGTTGAAAATAGTCTTATTGAAAATATGTTTTTGTGGCACGCATCGCCAGTGGACAGGAAACGACGCAATGGACACTGGCACTGGATTTTCAATCGTCGGTTCGGCGGAGGGAAACACACACACACACACATACAAAAAACAAAAACTCTATGGTTTGGGTACAGAGTGGAAAGCAGGCCATGCAATTACCAAAAATAGCCCAAAGTCTCTCCTCTCTCGGTTCTGTTCTCCTCAATCATCGCCACGCATCAACTCTGAGGCAGGGCTGGGCATGGGAGATGGGGCTGGAATGGTATGATATGGCATATGGGAATGAGATGGGTTGGTCACGAAAGGCGTGCCGCATTTTGGTTTTTAAAAAAGCTAAAACCAAAAAAAAAACTACAATTTTAATGGCTGCAAAAGCACAACAAATTATTGAAAAGCAGGAAAACTTTTATGAATTGATTTATTCTATTCCAGCTCCTTTTGAGGTAGATCAAGTATTTTCTAAATACAATACGTATTTATATTGAGCCACCTACTTAAAATTTGTTCTTCTATAACATTTTGGATCTTCCCTTGAGCAACAGCAGTGGAGTTCAAACACATGGCGAGTATTAAAATGGCTTTCACAGATAATACTGCTCTACAAAACTAAACAGCGACAGCCATGGGCCAACGCCGAGACCAAACAAAAGATATGATAACAGTTGGTGGTGGGTCTTACAGTTAGTCAAATGATATGCATATCTGATAAGTGTGGTGCCGCATGAGCCAGAAAAGAAGAAAATTATTAAGGTAGCTGAGGTGTAACCCAATTTCCGGCCCATTGCCCAATGATCCATGGAAAGCGGCCCAAAAAAGGTGTTAAGCTTGGACGAAATCCCCGGCCAGTACGTGAGTGCAGGCATAAATGCAGCATAGAGCGCGGGACACGCATGTCTCCAACTGGCATTGTCGGTGCCGCCCCAAGAACCAGCAGACCGACAGCTGGCGGCAAAGATCTACCCATATCAGTAATTCCATTGAGTAATTGACTGTAATTAGGGTATGACGATGATGGAGACCAATTTGGTGATATGCATAATTGAAGTGGGGCTGAAGTTGTATGAGAGCAGAGCAGAGCAGAGTAGAGAAAAGACAACTGATTGAGTGATTGCAATCCGATTTCCAATTAAGACAAACACAGGCCATGACAAACCCATTTTGGTTAAATTGTAACTTAAATGTGAACAAAATCTAACCAATTGACTCGACCCAACTCGACTTGAACGTGAGCATCTGGCTCGTCTGCAGTAATTTGATTAGAAATCACGTGGCATTTGAAACGAAAGAAGCGGCCACTCTGCGCCACAAAATACAGCTGAAAAGCCGATTTTCCGTACCCTGACATACCCGCTACTCGGGTTTATATGACTGAGTGGAAACTGATCCAATTGGAATTTCACATAAAGCCATCAAAATGAGACTGTGAAAACGAAAAGCAATGTACATTGCTGAGTAATACAATACATCCTTTACATTTGAATTTGTCGATCCCACAGCGTATGTTTGGCAGAGGAATGTAAACATTCTCGATTTGGTTTCTCTAGACTTTCGATGGACATTGCCCAGGATGATCCTAAGAGTGACATCTACACCCAATGCACCCCTGTTGGCTCTGCCGGTACCTGGCATAAAGAGAGTGGATAAGAGAGCGAGAAGCGAACACTGCCAAAGGCAATGTTGTTGCCACTGCGGGGGCATTGATCCAATACACAGCACTACGCTACACACGAAGCGATTGAGTTTGCAGAGTCACAAGAAAAATATTTTTTGCGTGGGGCGAACGTCTGGGACAGAGCACGGGAAGGGGCAGGAGTAGGAGTGGGACAGGGCAGGGCAGAACAGACGCCATATTGGCCAAATGGCGGCGGCGTTGGAGGTGGAGTTGCAGTTGGAGCTGCAGACGCAGGCCATGTGCAAAGTTGGCGATCAAATGCGTTCCGAGATCTCTTTCTTGCATGCATAATGATTGCCGTCTGTTCCTGCATTTGTCGGTTGATATTTCGTAAAAAGTCTTACGAGTGTGTGTGTGTGTGTCTGTTACACCAGCAACAACAGTAAAGCAAATGCTAAAAACAAACACAACGCAATGCCAGAAACTCACATACGCACAGAGGCACAGGGGCAGAGAGGCAGAGGCGTTGATGAAGACGACAGCTATCTACCAAGAGCAAGCGAAACAACAGCACCAACACAGCAAGAACAGTTGCTGCCTTTGCCGGCCCAGTACGTTCCAGCGGCGCTGAGTTGGACAGCTGCCGCCATGATAGATATTCCCCCGTTTGCCCCATGTATTTTTGTACTTTACGGGCCATGAAGAAGCAGACCAAAAAGAGCAACAAACAAGTGCAAGAGAAATGTAATCCGCAACGAAGTTTTTTACACACTGCCAATATGATATTCACGGCAAAATCAACTGATATCCAAGATAAAACCCTATCGATATCAGTGGAAAGAGTCATCAAACTCTTGCGCTGCGGCAGAGGCAGAGGGTCAACACCATGAATCAACAGAATAAACTGCCCGAGCGGTTGAGATAGAGACGGAGAGAGGGAGAGCAGCACTCTCTGCTTCAGCGAATTGGAATGTGGAAAGACCCACCAACTTCCAGATAACGAAAGACAAATGCGAAACAGACATTTCTTAAAATTGGAAACGCAGCTGGTCTGCTCTGGTCTGCACTTGACACGCAAGCCGACCGACCAACCGCCCTCATCGTTAGCCCAGCCCAACAAATTGACGCAATCTGATTAAAAACGCATCAAAATAAAACTAAATATGAGAGAGGAGTCGAAGGGAGAAGAATAAACCTATGCTAAATGGTCGTAAAAGTAATTTTCTTGCCGCACAGCACACACACACACACACGAACCCATAGCAGACGAAAAGGGAGAATTTAAGGGTGCCCAGCGGAAGCAAATAAGGAAAAGGTCCCAGTTCCAGGCGGCACTCATAGAAGCGTCCCCCTTTTTGCGTACGCAGCATCCGCAAAAGAGTGCCAAAAACTGGAATGGTAATGGTCGGGATTTAGTACAGTGGCCACTCGCTAGATTAAATCAACCAAAGTTGTTAATTGAATTAAGTGCTGATACAGTGGGGCATACTCTAGAAATACTAAAGGATTCGGTATACTATACTCTCCACCAACTGTTGGTCAGTGTCTGCGAGGACTCACTGTAGGTGGTCTTTGTACGTACGGGCAAAATCAGTGCGGGCGGAAACTGAGTGCCGTCATCAAAACACACAACACACACAGGAAAAGAGAGAAAGGAAGGGAGAGAGAGGCTGAAAAGGCTGGCACATGAAAGTCAGCAGCGGGGAGAGGGTGGGTAAGTGAAGTGACAGCTGCCCCAGCCGCACCGCATCCGCATGACCGGGGAAACACTCTCCATTTTCAGGGGGCCGCCGCTAAAATCATTTGTTAAGCCTCGTAGCCATGACAACTGGACTCTGGCTGACCGTGTCCTGGTCAGATTTTTCGAGTTTTTCTCGCCCTCTCTCACGCATCCATACACGAGAACACAAAACACACACCATCGTCATCGTCATCATCATCAACACAACCAGCAAATGGGAGAAAAAGAACAACAGTGCTGGCTGCTGGGTGCTGTGTTGCAGCCTCCATTCCATCCATCTCGCTTCCGTGTTTCGAAATTCAATTTATGTATACTTTATGATGCGCCGCATCGTCGTCGCCGCCGACGTCGACGTCAGCGTCAGCTTCGACGTTGCCGGCTCCCCAAGCGCCAGAGCTGCGCTGCTCCTCTCCATGGAGCCCAGTGAGGCGTAGAAAATTCGTAAGTTAAGGAAAATCGATTTTCCTGTTGTATTTTTTTCCTGTTTCGGCTCGACTCCCCTCTGGCTGCGAATGCTGCCTGACGCTGATATAGCTAATTACAATGCACATTATGGAATTCTGGTTAATGGATATAAATAAATGCAGGCCAGGCTGCAATATCTCCCCACTCACACTAACACAACACTCACGCACTCGAACATGGATGTGCACTCACCTCTCTTGTGCTATTTTGAATGCTCCGTTTTTCGGGGAAGTCGAGTCTGCGAGTCGCCAAGTGCACTCTACCATTCACTCGGGGCCCAGATTCCCTTGCCTCCACTGTCCTGTCCTGCTACCAAAATTGCGTCCAAAGAGCGACACACATACATCGGCCTGAATGTGCGGCAGTGTCTTGCGAGCGTGTGTGTGTGTTGTTTGCTTCTTTTTGTTGGAATTTTCACTTGCAACTCTTTTTTCACATTCACTGCAGAGATCCACTCTACGCGCTTTTTGCAGACTCTATTTACGTTAACGGGGCACAGACTATTTATTAAGCACTCTGGGTCTCACATGCTGCATGTTTTTCTTTGCTTTTCACTTTTTTTCTGGTATAATAAAATAGAAAACATGGGAGCCGAACCGAACGCAGCACGGAGAATTTACAGTTTGCTGGCCAATCGGCTGAAACTGTCAGCTGTTTGCCAGCGTAATCAGTGCTGCCGCGCAGATCTAGCTTTTTTTCGAAGTCTTGCTAGCGGCTAAAGAGGAAGGATAAAAACGCGTCTTTTTATGGTTTTGTCTGGTAAGGGTGACTCTATTCTGCTTTTAATGGCCTCTCGGTGCTTATTATGCGATTGAAAGCCTTGTTCCATATATTTTGTTTATATCGATCTAGCTTTATTTTACCAATCGAAATTCGAAAAAGACGTTTCGAGCTCCAATAAACATGCACCCTCTCTATGTTACACACCTTGGAAGTGGTTGTGGTAGTTGGTAGTTTTGTGGCAATATTTTATGAATGCAATTATGTTTGAAGCATTTTGTGTTAATTTGCAGCTAAGTAAAAGCCTCTAACATTTAATTAACATTCCATTTAACATAATAGTTAACATAAAAGTTAACATTAAATTTAAATTTAAACAACTTTTTAACAGTGCCTTTCTCTGCGCTTCTCATAAGTTGCAGCTAAGTAAAAGCCTCTAACATTTAATTTAACATAATAGTTAACATTAAATTTAAATTTTAACAACTTTTTAACAGTTGCTTTCTCTGCGCTTCTCATAAGTTGCACCTAAGTAAAAGCCTCTAACATTTAATTTAACATAATAGTTAACATTAAATTTAAATTTTAACAACTTTTTAACAGTGCCTTTCTCTGCGCTTCTCATAAGTTGCAGTTAAGTAAAAGCCTCTAACATTTAATTAACATAATAATTAACATTAAATTTAAATTTTAACAACTTTTTAACAGTGCCTTTCTCTGCGCTTCTCACAAGTTGCAGCTAAGTAAAAGTCACTAACATTTAATTTAACATAATAATTAACATTAAATTTAAATTTAAACAACTTTTTAACAGTGCCTTTCTCTGCGCTTCTCACAAGTTGCAGCTAAGTAAGAGCCACTAACATTTAATTTAACATAATAATTAACATTAAATTTAAATTTTAACAACTTTTTAATAGTGCCTTTCTCTGCGCTTCTCACAAGTTGCAGCTAAGTAAAAGTCACTAACATTTAATTTAACATAATAATTAACATTAAATTTAAATTTTAACAACTTTTTAACAGTGCCTTTCTCTGCGCTTCTCACAAGTTGCAGCTAAGTAAAAGCCACTAACATTTAATTTAACATAATAGTTAACATTAAATTTAAATTTTAACAACTTTTTAACAGTGCCTTTCTATGCGCTTCTCACAAGTTGCAGCTAAGTAAAAGCCACTAACATTTAATTTAACATAATAGTTAACATTAAATTTAAATTTTAACAACTTTTTAACAGTGCCTTTCTATGCGCTTTTCACAAGTTGCAGCTAAGTAAAAGCCACTAACATTTAATTTAACATAGTAGTTAACATTACATTTAAATTTTAACAACTTTTTAACAGTGCCTTTCTCTGCGCTTCTCACAAGTTGCAGCTAAGTAAAAGCTTCTAACATTTGTTAACGTTTAATAAATTATTTAACTTCTCTATCTCATATCTCTGTTTCAGTGATGTTTCTCTCTAGTGTTCATTCTTCTTCATTCTCTTCTTTTTTTTGCTATTGATATTTACTGGTTACTAAAAAAAACAAATCAAGTGAAATATTTATTATTCCATATATGTACATTTGAAAATACCGCCAAACTCATTTAGCGCTCAAAAATATCGCTATTAATCGCTCTCAAATCGTGGTGGGTTTTCAAAATTTGCTATAAATTCGTGGTGGGTTTTCAAAATTTTCTCTCTTTTCAGTGGTCAAGAGAGCGTTTTAGTGGTGACTTTCCCCTCATTTTCGTAAAAATAGTACTAGTACTAATTCTAAACAAAATTCATTGAGGAGTTGGATAAAATTATTTCTTTTACGGCTGAGAGGGCCAACTATCTAGTAATATTAAACTGAATATCAAAATTGGCGAATTTCATATCACAAAATGTCATGGTATGGCACCCCGCAGCAACTACGAATTGCACGAGTCTGGCAGCGCCACAAAAACGACGTCACATTCGTTTTATGACGTATTTGTTTGAACTTTATTATCTAAACAATCCCATTAAAACTAGTTCTGAAAACTAGCCAATCCTAAAAAAATTCATTGACGAATTGGATAAAATTATTCTTTTAGGGCTGAGAGTCTCAGCTAGCTAGTAATATTAAATGAAATATCAAAATCGAGGAATATCAACGTTGCATGTTTTGAAAAAACAATCGATACTATCGTGATAGTCGCAAAACCGTCGATAGTGACATCTGACATAATACAACTTTAAAAACATGCTGCAAGGTCTGATTCAAAGGTAAATTCAACTAAAATTAGCTGTCTTGTATGAAACATTAATTACCTATTGTTGATTTAGAACCTGCCTGGTGGCGTTCAACACGGCACAAACTATGCTGGTGCGACAGAAGCATGCCTTTGACCGGGCCGTGCTCAAGCCGAAGGTTCGCTGCCACTTCCCCAAGCCGCGCGAGGTGAAGCGCATCAACGTCCACGGCTGGGACACTCGCATGTCCACCCCGGAGGGACGTCGTGTGCTGATGCGCAGGATACTCAAGGGAAGACACAACCTCTCGCATTAGCCTCTACATATATCAATAAAGCTTTATTTGGATTTTTACTTTTCAAAAAAGTACAGGTAGTTGGAGTAGTATTAATCTTTTCTCACGGAAGAAGTTCGCGTGTAAAACTGATTGATGCTCTTTGTGAGCCAGCCGGCGTCGTCCTGCTGAAAGACAAACGGCATGGTGCTGCCAGCCTCCGGACAAGGCTCCGTGAAAAATTTTTGCGGCAAAGTGATGTCTCCGCAAGAAATGAAGCAATTCACTTGGGCCATTCGCTCCAGGGGAATGGCTGGCACGAGATAAAGCCTCTCGTTCTCAAAGTCAATGGCACGGACGACGCCTGTCGGGTAATACGATTAGTTAGGGAAGGAATTTCAATAGTTTAATTTATGCTTACCTATGCCCAGGCACACGGGCAGACCCTGAGCTTCCAGATGGGCCAGGTAAACCACATTGGCTTCCAATCCAGCGATAATGATACTCCTATCAACGCCTTTCTCAGTGGAATGGAGGAAATGAATGTCCCCAAAAGATGTGCTGAGGGGCTCGCAGGCAGTCAGGTGCTTGGCATTGCCCCTCAGGCAGAAGCTGAGGTGGACCAATAGATTGGTGAATTGCATATCCCTGGGACTCATTCGCCAGACTCCCTGCTGTCTTGGTGGGACTGCACTGGGCAGCACGTGGAGCGTGTACTTATGGTTTTTGGACTCCGCCCTGAACTCTGCATCTTTGTAGACATAGGGACCTTTCACCTGCGAAAGGGTCGACCAGTCCAGTGGCGAGCTAAAGTTGTTCATGGGTAGAGTACTCGAGATCTGCACCACATCCGTTGGCTTGATGCAGTCCACCAGCAGAGCCATCAGCTCGAGGCCAAATCCCCTGTTGTAGCCCATCGTGTTGATCAGAAATGGCATTTTGGCATACTCCGGATTCTGTTGGATGTGGCTCATCAGCTGTACCACCGCCTCGGCATACTGCATGTGGCACATGACGATGTTTGTGTCTCCCACGACGTGAGCACGATCCGGCTGCTTGTTCAGTAGGAATCCAGGCCCCAGAAGCGGCTCGTCAATGACAGTGCAAGAGACCGTTTGCTGCAGAAAGATCTCCGGCTGGCCAATGTCCAGATCGATGAACAGCACGCGTGGAAAAACGTTTAAGTGCCGATTGAGCAGATAACGCAGCAGGGTGGACTTGCCGACACCCTTCCCCCCGGTTACCATGAGGCGGCTCGTTGTCTGCATCTTCAGCTTGGTCCACTCATGCGGTACTTGAAGGGTGCGTCTTCTGTCCGAGCTCTGGATGTAACAGTTAAGGTTTACTTCGCTGTGCGAATGCGCCACATTCGCACTATTCACCTGGGGGAACAAAATCTGGCTCATATACTGCTTCAAAGTGTTGAGCATGTTCTGGGCCTTGGTGTTCCTCTGCATGAGAACAAGGGCATCCTCCTGACTATTGAAGCATCCCCGCAGGTTGTCCAATTGTGCGCGCGTAAACTTCTCAGACAATTTGTCCCATTCAATTTTCTCTGTGGTTGGTTTGACACGTTTTTTTGGACAAATGCTAACCCAATTGATGCCCTTGGGCGAGTAGATGGTCAGGCTTTGACGTTTCTTGGCAATGAAGCCGTTCACTGTGATCTGACCACCCAGCAGGGTCACCACGACAGTGCCATAGAGCTCAACGTCCTCTTTGATCACAGCCAGCACATCGTTGCACGTCGGGCTATTCTCAAAGACACTCAACGCTGGGGGGCAGTAAGGTGTATCTTCATTGAAAACCTGGCAATGCTCCATTGGTTGGGGAACCTCCTCTATCTCCATGGCAATTTGAGCTTCTTCACCATCTGCTGAGGCATATGGTTCGGTTTCAGTTGGCGATCGATCCTCTTCAACTTCTTCAATGGTGATTAGAGACTCTGAATCCGAGGCCGGTTGTGCTGCGGATAGCTCCTTTATGCCTTCAATCGTTTCATCCACCTGGGGACAGACATCGAGATCCAAGCTGATTGGGTCCGGTGCGGCTTCCAAT
Source organism: Drosophila ambigua (assembly GCA_018150905.1). NCBI lineage: Eukaryota > Metazoa > Arthropoda > Insecta > Diptera > Drosophilidae > Drosophila > Drosophila ambigua. The sequence continues at coordinate 6,146,410 of JAECWS010000001.1, read as the reverse complement.
GGAGATAGTGCTCCGAGTGTCTCCGCATCTTGTTGATCTTCAAGTGGAGGTACTTCATTAGTTATTATGGAGACCGCATTAGAGTCCTCTTTATCCTCAATCGTTTGTTCTTCTGCTACAAACGTTTCTTTTGCTAAATTACATATGTTGTTTGGATCCAGCTGAGCTTCATTATCGTTGATGGTTTGGACAGCCGATTCCTGAGCTGTATTCCCACAGTTATCCTCCTCGTAGAGCTCTTTTATGGTTGGCGATATCCCATCATTATAGAATATTACTATCTTTTCAATGGATCCCGTCACAAATAAATGTCTTTCTGTTTGAGCGTTTGCATTTTTAGGAAAATAAACAAATTTGTTGTCAGGTCTTTCAAGTACCATTGGCACCCTCCAGGCAGTCTTGGATTCTATAATATAAATATGATAAGGATCAGATGCAAGGCAGATGTAAATTAAACGTTGGACACTCACGTGTGTGTAGCAGAAAATCAGTCTTTTGTTCATCATCAGAATCACTCCCAAGAGATTCAGAGGACGTGGCATTGGATGTCTCCTGGTCCAGCTTGGATTCACTGAACTGCTCTATCTCAATGGTTCCTGTTGTTAAATAGTTGGGATTCGTTTTTACTGTCATTAAAGGTACTTGTGTCTACATACCATCGTCCTGCAAGTAACGCCATTTGGACCATATATCATTTGCGACTGGTTTTTCTGACTGTACAGCTTCTGGTACATCAGATTTCTTTGATTTCTTCGGACAACTCGCACTGGTTGGGATGTGTTTGGCAGCTCGCTTCTTAGACTTCCGAATAACTGAAGTATTTGCGGTGTGCTTAGCCTTAGCTCCATTGGTGTCACACATATTGTACTGCTTCACAGGGGATTCATTAATTGATTCTTTATACATCTCATGCGTTTCTCGTTTTACTGTCTTTTTATTTATCATTTTGCTTTTTTATTTAAATTTTAACCCGGCCCATGCGAGAAATAAAACAAGAAGAAGAGATTAACTGTGTGACAGCTGTAATTTTGCTACATGACAACTACACAACTACACTACACAGGGATGAAATTGTCAGGGAGCCACTGACAAATATCAGCAATCGATTTCTACACTTTATCGCATAAATGCGACTCTGTGGTTGAAGGCGTTGGTTGGTCATCGGGGTTCATCGCGCTACCAAGAAACGAAACGAATGAACTTGTTCATCGTCATTTTGCATGAAAAAAATCGTCGAATTTTATAATTGTATTACCTTTAATACGAAACAACAAAGGCTAGCCGCATAAGAATCAACAAGTTTGTGCCATTTTTAAACAAATTGAGTGTCGAGTTCGTACTGAGTGTTGTAAAAATCACCATAAATTGTAAGTGAGAAAAGTTGAAAGAGCAGTGAAAAAATTCCACAGAGCCACACACACACACAGGCACGCACAAACACAAGCAGCTAGCGCAAAGGCAGAGACACACACAGACAACAGCAATGCGAGTGGATGATGAGATGTTTTTGGAATAAAAGCAAGAAAAGCACGGGCACGGGACGAGGAGTTTCTTTCACTGGATAGGAGAAGGGAGCACGGCTGACGGGCGGACCCAAGCCCTTATGACGCGAGCACTTTGGCCAAAACGAGAGAGTAATATGCAGCAGGAGTGTGGAATTAAATTAAAGCCAAACAATTATGAGCTGAAACAAAAATTTTCAACGCGGACATTGGTCAAAAAGAAAAGAACCCCCACTTTTGACTATTAGATCGCCGTCGTTCAGTCAAGAGTATGACTAAGTGTGTGTGTGAGAGAGACGGGGCGAAAGAGAGCAAGCGAGCGTGTGTGTTGCTGTTGGTGTGAGTGCCGCCTGTGTGCCAGTGTGCAGTGTGTGTCTTTTTCATTTTGATAATTTTGAACAGCTCGCTCAGTTTTCGCGAATAAATCAAACAGAACTCGGAATTCGACGAACAGAAGAACGTGTTGCCTAGTATTGCATCCACAATCTCTTCCTTTTGCCATTGCAGAACTTCCAATGACGACGATTCGCAAGAAATTGGTAATTGTCGGCGACGGTGCTTGCGGTAAGACTTGCCTTCTTATTGTCTTTAGCAAAGATCAATTCCCCGAGGTCTATGTACCCACTGTGTTTGAGAACTATGTGGCCGATATCGAGGTTGATGGTAAACAGGTAAGTTTTCTACAAGTCATACTATGCATACCACACCCTGTCTCCCCCTCCCTTCCTTTCAGCCTTTGCCAGTGCTAATCATCTGATCTCGTTTTATGTGTTATTTGTGCAAAGTAATTCAGTAATTTCAAGTGCGCGTATCCTCCTTATTCTCCATTGAACTCACACATAAACACTGCGTGTGTCTGTGCATTGTGTATTTTCTTTATTATTCGTATTTCTTCGCCACCCACAACTCCCGCCCCACTTCCCCACTACGTCTCCTTTTGCGGGTCTTGTAAAAAAAAAACAGCCGTGAGTCAATACCGAACAGGCACACAGACACTCACGCACACTGGTATACTCACGAGTATTGGTGAAATACTTCTATTTTGGCGATCAGAGAGACGGAAAATGTGCAATTTCCAATATTGTACGTTTCTTCCGGTTTTGCTGATAACTGAAAAATATCTTTACAAACGTTCGATGATTGCTTAAAACTGTGAAATATTCTTAGATGGCTACTAGGATGCAGAAATACTTTTGACAGTCAAATCATGCTCTGCTATATTTCCCCCCACTAAGCCAATCATTCAACACATAGCCAGACCGAGAGAGAAACACTCGCACAAACAAAGAGCAGTTGGCAGCACCAACACACACATGAAAGTAGCTCCCTTCCTTCCGTTTCTTGTTGCTCGTTTTCTTTATTTTGTATTGGTCTTATACAAGTCCGTTTGCGCACAATATTGTATGTGCGTTGCGCCGACCCGCCAGCCCCTTCCTCTGGTGGGCCCCCATCATACCATACCTTACCATGCCCCTACCCTCTCTTTATCTCACTCTCTTGCTGAGCACATTCTCCCTACCTGTGTGTTATGGAGCCAGCGCTCCCGCTCTCTCCATCTCTCTCGCTCGCTCGCCAGCATTTGTAATGAATATTTTGCGATTTTTTCTGGGGAGCCATTAAGTCATGATTCTGAGTTTTAGCTAAATTCCATTTCTAATATTTTCATTCGTATTTCAAAATAAACGCAGAAAGTGTTTGTGCTGCGCAATATTCATATGTATGGCTGGCTGGTTTCGGGGGTGTCGGAATCAGGGAAGACCTGTGTTTGGATAACGTTTACATACCCATTCGCACACACATTCGCACATGGAACATACGTACATACATATGCTGACGCTCGCGTCATTCTACTTTGATGTGATTAATACGTTCGGTATTTCCGCCGCCAAGTTCCTTAGCCCTGCTCTCCCTCAACTTGCTATCTCCAACTTGAAGTTGTCTCCTCTGCTCTTCCATATTCTCCCCAGTCGTATCTCAAACACTGCCCCTGATGAGCACCCATCTACACCTACATATGTATCTATTTATCTGCGATCGTCCTCTGTATCACCTTTTAATGACACCATTGCCATTTTCAGGTGGAGTTGGCCTTGTGGGATACGGCCGGGCAGGAGGACTACGACAGACTACGACCGCTGAGCTATCCCGACACAGATGTTATACTGATGTGTTTCTCAGTGGATTCCCCCGATTCACTAGAAAATATTCCTGAAAAGTGGACCCCAGAGGTAAGTGATTGGCGTAACAAAAATTGTTTAACTTTGACCAACGACTAATCTCTGAAATGGCATTCTCGCAGGTCAAACACTTTTGTCCAAATGTTCCAATCATTTTGGTAGGAAATAAGAAAGATTTGCGAAATGATCCCAACACAATTCGGGTAAGTCTCTCACCTGCAGAGTCACTCCTTTAGAGAGAGAGATTTGTGGATCTAATTAAATTTCTTTACCTTACCTGAAGGATCTCGCAAAAATGAAGCAGGAGCCTGTTAAGCCGCAGGAGGGACGCGCCATGGCCGAAAAGATAAATGCCTTTGCCTATTTGGAATGCTCGGCCAAGTCCAAGGAGGGTGTCCGGGAGGTGTTTGAGACGGCAACCAGGGCTGCGTTGCAAGTTAAAAAGAGGAAGAAGACCAGATGCCTTTTGCTCTAAAAGAGCAACTAACAAATGAAAATCTTTAACCATAAACAACAACAACAGCAACAACAACAACACACACATATATACACCACACTCTCACACACGGCATGCACACACACGTTTTACAACAAGAAAAAGAACGACAGCAACAAACAACATCGGCTGGAGGATGGATCATTAGAAGTACGCCAGCAACTAACACAGCAAATCGTAGTGAACCGGGGGCAGAATGTCTCCCATGCGGATTTGATTTTATATACAGTCTAGTGTAGTTATAAACCGAAGTAAAACCACAGTAATAACGATGGCATTATTATTTGTATATCCCTAGGGCAGCAGACCGACAAATCCAGTCGAGTAGCTGCAATCCAGAAATATATATCGATATATGTATACATATTCAAGTTGCATCCGTTTCTGTTCACCCCTACCCTGACCTGTTCTTTGATGCTTTTTGTGACCTTGTTGCCTTGAGTGCGGACCCTGCAGTGCCTGCCTGTGCGAGGGTGTGGCAAGTTGAATCAGTTGAACATGTCCAGTCAGACGCGATGAAATGATCTATTATGTTCCCTTTTCACAAGTACTACTTTATCAAGAGACACAGAAACCGCCAATAAACGATGAAAGCGAAACTACACTACAAGCAAACACACACAGCAAACATACAACTTTCAACACAAACGATTAATGTTTATTATTTGATTAAAACGTAAGCCACAAATGAGATGCATTCAGTTTTCGGGAGCGGGATTCATCCCAGGAATATGGAATCAGAGCGAAAAGTTTTTAATATTTGTATTTTGCATTAAAAAACAGATGGAAAAGTAATATAAAACAAAAAAAAAAAAAACGATGCAACAAGCTACCAAACTAAATGTATGAGGTGGATTTTATAATTTTATAAAATGCCAGTACCACATATATATATATATAAATATATATAGATACATCTAAATAAACAGTGCATATATGTGTGTATGTCTCTTTTTGTATTTTGTACCGTCAATCGTGTAATTTCTCACACAGAAAATGTTTAAACAAAAGAACACTCAAGGGAAAAGTGCCGTTTTCTACAGCAACAACAGCAAAAAGCAACCGCAGAGGAAAAAATCAGAATATTTTCTATATAAGTGTAACTACGCTACTATTTTCTACAGTTACTATTACACAATTTACTAAATTTATAAATAAAGAAAAAAAAAAAATAAATACAAAGAAACAAAAAAAACTAAGATCGAAACAAGAGTCGAAAGTAATTTGTAATTTTGTGCATTCAAAGTTTTGCTTCCTATACAATAAAAAAACCCACATTTACCAGATTACCAAAATTAGATTTATATAAATTCCATATATGAACATTTAAAACGAAAAACTAAAACCAAACAAGCATATTATTTATAATTTTTTTCAAATTGACCAGAAATTACGAAACCCGAATCCGAAGTTTGGTGTCAGAGGAAAGAGAAAATGAAGATTATTTAAATAATAAACAATTTTTCGAGAGTCTATTGTGCATTTTGCATAATATTCTTTACAATAAACTAGAAAAATAATGAAAATCAACAAAAAAAAAAATTGAAAACAAAATGGAAATGAATAATTAAAGGTAAAAATATTTTACTAATATACATACATATATTACATATATAAAAAAATAAATAAAAAAAGAAAAAACGATACAAAAATCAACATCTTTGAGTTTTATTATGTGAAGAGGAGATTTTCGATGATCGCTCAGGTGGTACGTACCATCAATGAGAACCCCTGAGGGGTTTGGGATGTCAATTTCGTGGTGTGTTCCAGTAAAACTCGCATTATTAACGGGGGGTTCCAAAAATCTTTATTGAGGGAATTGTTTTTGTTCATATTTTGTTTTTCCATTGTGCATTAGTATTCCATTTTTTGTTTACATTTAAAATGTATATAACATTATGAATAAAAATGGGGTTTTGGTTTCTCATTTGTTTGGGTATTACAATTCAATATTACTTGCACCGCTTCTGGAAAATGTCTGTCGTTTTCGAAACGACCAGAATCACGACAGAACGATGGTATTAGATACATTGGTATAGTGTCTAAGATTTTTCATATAGCGTGTTATCTGAATCGCTTGAGTTTCAGTTGCGAATGGGGTAAGCGTTCAAAGCCGGCTTTTTCGATTACGCGCTTAACGCTTGTGCATTTGGCTATTGGTAGTTTTGTTGTTGGGGGAGTCACACAAATTAGTTATCGAACGATTACATGTGGGGATTTGTAATAACAATTAAATATGTAGTAGTTATGGTAGGACCAACGTTCAACTGTTTAGGTTCAATAACAAATGTTGGAGTAATTAAAGCCGTTTAAAACTGTTGTTTGTGTCGTGTAGTGTTTTCTGTAGTAGTGATGATAGTTAATAATATTAACATTTATGAGAGGAACTCATGGTGAATGCTTAGAGAACGTGATGTGTTGCGTGGTGGAGTTGTTTGGTGTGTAAAAAGTAATTAACAAATGTGTTAAACTAATAATAAATAAACTTAGAAGTAAACACGTGTCCTTAACAATAAACATATAAACAATAAACATTTCTCAAACTTAAACAACAAATGCAATCGGCTGTCTTGGGCTTAAGTTACATACATACATTATCTCTCTGTATATTTAGGTGTATATCATATATATATATATATATGTATCATTATCAATTTGGATTTGGATTTGAACAAAGCTCCAGGTTAAACACACATTCTGACATGTTCCCGCGGTTTACATACTCATATCGTGGATCGATCGATTTATATATATATATATATATATATGTGTGTATTTATATATATGTATATGAATTAGTATACATTAAATTCAACATTTATTCGATTAGTTAAATGTGTGCTTGTGTGTGTGTTGCGTGTCCTGCTGGGGTAATACATGCAATACATAAGTTCAAAAATCCACCATCCATACTTCCTCTCTAGTTCTCTTTCAATCCATCCATCCATCCATCCATTCTTCCATCTACCTCCCTGACAGTAACGCTTGGCATTCACATTCGCTCGTGTTGTGCATTGTGTGTCCTTTGCTAGGATTCAGATCTCTCAGGTGTGTCACGATTTGTTTAAAGATATAAAGATTTTGGTTTCGCGTTTCTCTGCTTCATTCCGGTCGCAGCCTCAGGATTGAAGCTATTGAATTCAGCTTGAATTTAAATGCATGTCTACTCGTAGCTTCTGCCAATTGCCAGCCAATCTGTCGTGCCTGCTTCCTCACCTCGCCTCGTCTTAGGAATCAACGTTATTTGTATTATTTTGACTACATAAAACATATGTACGTGCATTGTTAATATGTATCATTTTGGATCGGTGCTTAAACATATTGATATAACTCTATCGTCTAACTCCGCTCGCTGCGCCTATCTTTGCTTGTCTGGCCAACAACAAATACATTAAATAGTTTGTAACAAATAATAAATAAACGACTGACCTACCGACCGACCCTCTCTTCCTCGGTGGAAGTGGCCCGGTGGCCATAACAATAATTATTTAGTTTCTCCCATCTTTCGATTGGTAAATTCTTGTGGTTTTGCCTCTGCCTTTGGAAACTTCGATCAATTACAAATAATCGTAGATATATATAGGATTTGATCTGCTGTTTGGTTATGCTATATACAATCCATGTATATATCAAAACGCAAAAAAAAATGTTACTCGTAATATTGGATAATATTGCACTGATTCAAATAAATTGTTAGCGCGCGCACTCTTCTGGCTCCAGCTCCAGCTCCTACCTAGCTTTATCCCCCAGTCTAGTTCAAGTTGCGTCGACGACGGAATACCAAGGCGAATATGGAGCGTATGCGCCACCAGCGGCTGCGGTGGCGCGTGTGGATCTTCTCCGAGCTGCTGTCGGTGCCCTTCTGCAGCTCCTTGCGACGGATCTCACGGACGAGTGTGTAGAACGCCTCGTCGATGTAGTGGCGCAGTGCCGCGGACGTCTCGAAGAACGGACAGCCGAACTGATTGGCCAGATTCTTGCCCTCCTCGGTGGTGACGCGACGCTGAGATTCCAGATCCACCTTGTTGGCAATCAGCACCAGTGGTATTTCCTCGGACAGACGCACCCGGGTGATCAGTTTGCGGTACTCCGATGCCTCCTGGAAGCTGTGGCGGTCGGTGACCGAGTAGCAGATGATGAAACCTTCCCCACAGCGCATGTATTGGTCCCGCATGGCCGTGAACTCGACCTGGCCGGCAGTGTCGAGTATGTCGAGCAGGGCGGCCTCGTTGTCGATGACCGCCTGTTGCTGGTACGAATCCTCTGCGGCAACGAGTCGGCAAACATTTAAGGATTAGTCAGACGAGTTCAAGTCCATCGCGATGCTGCAGCACACTCACCAATGGTCGGGTCGTGGTAGTCCAAGAAGCTGTGGCTCACGAACTGCAGAGTAACAGCTGATGTTCGAGTGCGCAGGGTTCAGCCGAACGCCCGAACGAAAACGCCGAGACAGACGGATTGGGTGGTGGACGGGGCGATGGTGCGTGTGGCGTGTGGGGGTGGTGTGGTGTGGGTGGTGTGGGGGACGGGCAAAACAAAGCGTAAAAGAAATTGAGATAATTTATTGATTTTTCGCAACCACAATCAAAATGCGCAGTGATAACTGTCATTGTTACCGACCTGCGCGACCCTTTTTGGGATGCTTTTCCGGACCCTTGTAGCCAACTTACCCGACTTTCCGACACCGCCATCTCCAAGGATGACTATCTTGTACACCCGGAGGCCACCTCTCATGTTCTGCGGCGGTGCTGGGGCTTGCTTTACGCTGCCATTATCCATGCGATCGTTGGCAGTGTGCATCGAATCCGTGTCGCCGCCACTGGTGCAGGACCTCAGTTTGCTGGACCTTTTCAAAGCTGCACACCCAATGGACATGTCGCCGGCCATTACTTTTACTCCCTACCCCAGGGGGCCGTTGATCTTACACTTTTTCAACGACACGACCCGCCACAGCCCAGTTAGAACTGGGCAACATATGAAATTTGAAAATGAACTGCCTAATTCGATTTTTCCCAATTGCGGACAAACGGCATGGGATTTTTCCCAATAGCGGACAAACGGTATTGGAATTATAGAATTCCAATTGGAACCAAATTCTGTCTGTATTTATTTTCTTGTTTTTTTTTTTGGGGCTCGGGTTAGTTCAGTGTGACCGCGGATTTATTGATAAGATATACCGCCGCCTGACCCTCAAAAATGTACCGAAATATACCTTCTCAATTCAGTAAATATGCTTGTTTCATTTGTTAAATTTTTGAACGCAATTGGAATAATAGTGTTATTTATGGACAAATCAACGAATATTACACCTGCTTAATCAAATATAATTGATATAAATAGATATTCTACTGCCAGATATTGGTCTGGCAACGCCGATACGCAACGGGCGCCGTTTTATAAATAATTCCAACGTCGGCGAGCTGCTCGCATTTCGTTACGTACATTGATCGTGTTCGGGAACGCTGTCAGCCCGGTCTCTGTGGCCACCGACGACACATAGACACATCTGGACTGAAAAAACAACATACATTTCCCCTCCCCATCATATTGGCATACATTTAGTGTCCGACCAGGAAAATGTCGGGCGATGTGCAGCCGCGTAAGCGCAAGGATAAGCGCAGAAAACGCGGTAAGTTCGCCATCACCCCTCCTCCCCTTCAGCAATCGCTGATCAGCGAAGAACGGGAATGTAGTGACCGTTAGTTTGTGTAAAATTTCCTGTGGCCGCCGCTAAGAGCGTAGCAAGCAGTTCATTTCTTTTATTAGCAAAATAATATTGTCGAGTGCCTTTAAAAATAACTTTGCCCTATTATATAAAATTATACATCTCGCCTGTTTCTGTCGCTATGCGTGTGCTGATCCACTATAGAAAAATATGTATATGTATTGGACACATGCGGGGGTCTATGTGTGATTTTTATGACTCGTAGAAAGGAAAAGGGCATTGAACATTTCGGCTTGGTTGGCTTAGATTTTATTTTGAAATGATAATTTGGGGAAACTGCTCTGCTCTGCCTTTTATCTTTCACTCTTGTCTGATCTATCCCGGGTCTTATCTCACTGCTTATCTACATATGTATGTACATGTATGTAAAGACTAACAACGGAGCGAGGCTAAGAAATCATCTGGGCTATAATTCATGATTCCCCAATGCTATTAATGCGCTGCACAAAGAGATGAAACCACACTTCCCGTTTTGTCTGTGGCCATTTTTACACCCACCCACAGTGCAACAAAAACATTGAAATTATATGTAAAACAATTTTATTTTTATTTGGCCATCTGCCCAAGAGCATGACTGGCGGGTTCTTTGTTTATTATTGCACATATTTAGGCATAAACAAATCCCTCACTTATCGCATTGTAATACCGGTGTCACCAAAATAGGGGAAATTCTGCGGGTATAATAATTACTGTAATCCAAGAGGCAAGCAGTAGACTGCTTTGGCATTCATTGTAACTAACTTTTTATGTTTAGATGATCGAAAATGGACTGTGCTGCGTCAGTCCAGCTTTCAAGGTAGCCAAAAACCCTTCCGTCCTATATCCACATCCTCTCCAACCCCTTAAATGGTTTTCTAAACCAAATTAAAGTCTCTAGTAGTTACTAAATCAACCGCTTGTCTATCCCCACGCTGTCTGAAGGTGCATTTAATTAAACAATTTGTAATCACATGTGTTTATTATTCACTACCATGCAATCGCACACATGTACATACATAGATGACGACGAGTCTTCCCATGGCGTCCACATTACAAAGATGGGAAACGACGATTTACACTTGCACGTGCATCACGATCACGGCACCGGCGGCAATTGGTGTGCCAAGATCATATTCTTCTCTCTGATGGCAGTACTCTTGGGCCTCGTGGGCCTGATCATCTTGGAGAATCGTGGCCTTGAAGATAGTAAGTCCAGAAATCACGAAATAAAAATGTATTGGTTAAAGGAAATCTTTTTTAGTGGATACTCCCTTGTCCGAGTCGCGCTTTTCCAACTATTTTACTGGTTTGGTTGACGAGCATCGAGGGGATGATGCCCATGATGTGCACAAAGCTTCTGGAGAGGCTTTGGATGAGCATGACGAGCATGATGACCATGATGAACATGATGACCTCGAAGAGGAAGAAGGTGGGTCAACCACTTTAATCCATGCTTCTCCTTTTAAATGGAATTTTCTTCGTTTTTTAGAAGAGCCTGTTTCGGAGGAATTAGATGAGGAAACAGAGCAGGAAGAGGACACAGAGCAAGAAGCGGAAACAGAGCAAGAGGAATATGAAGAAGAAGAAGAAGAAGAAGCAGAGGAGGAGCAGGAAGAAGATGATGAGGAAGAGGATGACAATAATGCTGGCGAAAACATCACCGCCGAAGATCCAGAAGAAGACGAGCCCTCTGTTGAGGCTACCGCAGAAGCTACCGTGGAAGCCACCGCCGAGTACGATGTGCAGGACACGGAGGAAGATGAGCCCGAGAACGATGTCGAAGATGACGTGGCAGAATCTCAGGAACCAACTCCTTCAACAGCGGAATTGGATGAGGTACAGTCTAAGCTCTGGTTAAATGGTATGGTAGAGCGTTTTGATTACTTTCTACCACTCATCGGGCAGGATGACGATGATGACAACAACAACGATGAGGCTGACGAGGTGGACATCGAAGAGTCTGTTCAATCGAAAGCACAAAGTGCCCCAGCGACAGCTGAAAGTGACAAAGATGATGCAGATGATGAGGTGAGAGAAAGGCAATTGCTCTGAAGATAAGTTGTAGGCATAGCAGTATCCTGGTAAAGAGAATCAATTGTAAAATTATTCTGAAACTTCTTGCCGCGGCTTGCTTGCTGCGGTTCAGAATACAAAGATAGAGATATCGAAATGGTCTCTGTCTCTTTTGTTTATTCCTGCAATAACATGGGTTGTTAATGCTTACTCGATTCGCAGGAGAAATACGATGCCGATGATGACGACTTTGAGTCCCTAGATGAGGAACCCGAAGAGCTGGTGCGGCAAGTGCGAAAAGCCGACGTTGCAGACAGCGAAGAGCAGAAACAGGACGATAATGAGGAAGAGCCCACAGAAGAGGGCTCTTCCTGGTTGGCATCGCGTAAGTTGAGTCCCTGTTGGAGGCAGTAGCCAGTGGAACAATGAACGGATCTCCCTTTGGCCCTAGAAAAGAACGTTAAGAACTGACAGACCATCTCTTACTTTACCACCCCACACACACACACAAACCACACACGAAAAATATTGTACAAGAAAGTGCAAAACGAATCTTGTTTGTTCTCTGATACTAAAACCTGAATCATTTTACAGTTGCCGTTAAATTTGGCGTTGGCGTTGCACTTGCGTTAGTTTCGCGTCTTGTATTGATCAGGAAAAGTCCGAATACAAGTGAGTCTTCAATGCTTGACCTACTCCTACTCCATTGCTCTCTGCTCTGTGATCTGTGATCTCTGCCAAAGCACGCCAAATCAATGTTAATGCTGTTAATCTTTCTCTATCTGACTGTACTCATGTTCGGACAGTTTGTAACCAAAGCGACGCTTTCCTTTCTAACCCACCAAGAGCCAAAAGCCGACTGGCAACAACACTCTCAATGTCTTCAGATCGATATGTGACATATGTATTAACAGAACTAAAACAAAGAGCTCGGCACTCGATTTCTCACTTTTCGGTTTCTGCAAAAATTTCCAAATTTTTCTTTTATTTGAAGGAATCGGTGTCTGAGCTCACTTTTTGCACTTTCTTTATTATTTATTATTTATTTCTTATTGTATGATTATGATTTATTATTTTGTAATTTTTGTAATTTTATTGTAGTCACAGCTTTGTTTAACTATTTCCACCAATGTATGTATGTATGGAAAGTGCTGTATGGCTTTGTTGTTGCTCGTATAGTAATAGTTTAAACCGCACTCTGTTGACCAAAACATTATATCCCGTGACGACTGTGTAGCCGGAGACGAGCCGCCCCCACCGGAGGCGATCATGAGGCGCCGACTGACGATTGCCACAGAGGGGGATCAGATACCAGACGACCTGGAGGAGATTCCGCTGCTGGACGATGGTTGGACGATCATATCAAATAACTCAATGCAAAACTTCGGCCTGTCGAAGTTGCTTCGAAATCATTTCCAGCCGCAGCTGCAAGTGATCTTGAAGCTTTTAGTTGTAGAGTCGCAGATGTACCCATTAATATTAATTTGTATAATACCTACCATATTCCATCACAAAAACAAGAATATTCCGAGGAGGAGATTGAAATCGAGGAGGAGATTGAAGTGGAGATCAGCGACATCGAAGAAGAGAACGCTAGCGGTGATGGCGATGTGGCATTATCGGCCAGCTATCTGCCCGAGACCTTTGAGCAGTTGAGCTCCATGTACAAGTCATCGCCGGTGCCTCCAACGAGTGAAACAAAACCCCAAGAGCCAGAGAAGCCAGAGGAGAAGCCAGAGGAGCCGCTGAAACCGTCGGGATTCAGTGATCTTTATGTGGAATACGAGGACGGGACCATTGAGGACTACGAGCACGATGGAGAGACGGATGAGGAGGACGAGATATCTGACGAGGAGGAGGACGAGATATCCGACGTGGATGACGCTGATCTAATGAGCAGACTGGAGGCCAAATACGGCCGTCTGCCGGTCAAGGAGTACGAAAGCGATCCGGACTCCGACGATCCCACCTGGACACGTAATTACTAAATGTACAATTCACACAGTATCGCCACCGTCTCTCGATGTCCTCCACCGCATTGACTTATCCGACATACTCTCGTACTGTTTAAGACTCTAAAATAATCTCAGTCATGGCCATAAGCTACACTCTACTTTAAGACACACCATCTGATCCATAACCGATCGTAAGTGAAGAACTTCTCTCCTACTACTACTCCTACTCCTACGCCCACTATCAATATAAACGCCTCACTAACACTTCGTATTAGGTGCAAGGTGGAGCTCTGTCTAGGCCCAAACCGTTCAAAGTTCCTCTCCCTTCACTACGTAAATATCTAATCGAATTAATCTTTAACCCAACTAGAAATCAAACCCAAAGATCCTACCCCAGAGGCTCCGGCTTCGGCTCCAGCTTCGGCACCAGCCGCAGAGGATTCATTTCAACGGGAGCTGCGTCAGGCAAATGCCGAAATGATCCGGGAGGTAGGTCACAGATTGGAAGCCTTTGTGCAGCAGGAATAACTCAAGGAATCTCTCGATATACCTCTAGCTCAACAACCACTAAATCACATTAAACCAAACTCATTTCATAGCTTTAGTTTCACGTTTCATGTTTGCTTTGCTAGTCGCTAGATCTAGTATTAACTGTTTAGCTGTGTAAGATCCGAAACATACGATTTGGCTTGTTGGAAACCCTCTGGTCAAGGCGTTTCAGTCGGGCACAACCACCACCCAGTGGCGGCCTCCTCCAGCCAGACACACCCACTGGATGAGGTCTCCTCGATGGGAGATGGCTTGGCCTCCCTGCAATCCCCTGACAATTGTGTTTCCCCCTTCTAATGAGCTTCATTATTTTTGTACTAATTGCATGTGCCGTGAACCCCATCTAACCCTTTGTCTTTATGTGTGTTTTGGCTGACGAACCGCGAACTAATCCCCACCCAAAAGAACTATGCCCAAGCCCTGCGCTCGTTTAACACGCTCATCCAACACTACGCCGACGAGCCGCTGGCCCATCTGGGTCGTGCCCACCTCCTGGAGCGGCTGGCAGAGAGGGAGCGCAGCAACCAGCGACTGTGGGAGGCCATTGACTCCTACAAGCGATATCTGGCCTTTGGCGAGCTGGTGGCCAGCGACGGAGAGTTCCTTTCTGCCGGAGAACGCTGCATCGAGCATTTGCGATTCTTGGGTGAGTTCCGGAATGACATGGCGCTGCTTCTTGAGAAATCCTCTAAAGATGAGGCCTCTTCTGCAGGGTATCATCCACAAACGGTGGCCATTCACGAGCTGCTCATCGAGCGTTGGCCTGCTGCTCCTCGACTGCGCAATCAACTCTCCCTCACACATCTCACGGCCAATAAGTAGGTGAGCTAAGGTTCCAGCCCCGAAATCCCATTGCGGTGCCCATCTCACACAACTGCTTGCAGCATGCGCCTGGTGAAGCTGGTGGCAGCTGAAACCCTGAAGCTCTGGCCAGCCGATCCTGTGGCCCAACTCCACTACGGCCTGGCCCTCAAACAGCTCCACGGAGACTACGATCGGGCGCTGCCCTACTTGCAGAACGCCATTGAGTCCCAGGCAGAGGGCACACAGGAGGCTTACTTCTATCTCGCTCTAGGGGAAACGCTGCAACGGATGTCCAGACAGCCAGAGGCTGTGGAAGTGCACAGGCAGGCCGTGGCCAGGGGACTCATTGCCAGCATCTATCAGAGATCGTTGTACAACGAGCCCAAGCTGAGAGCCCAGCCCTTTTGGCAGCCTTCGGAGACGGGATACGAAGCGCAGTTGAGGAAACTGCAGGCGAATTGGATGTCCATCCGTGTGGAAGCCCTGGCTCTGCTCAGCCATCGCGGCTACTTCGCAGATGAAACGGAGAAACTGCGCCACAAGGGCATCTGGCAGCAGTTTGAGCTCTTTGCGAAGGGTCAGCTTGTTGGGAAGAACTGCCAACGGGCTCCCATCACCTGCGGCCTGATGAAGGAGTTCCCCGAATCCAGCGGCTGTCGAAGGGGACAGGTGAAGTTCAGTGTGATGCAGGCAGAGACGCATGTGTGGCCGCATTGCGGTCCCACCAATTGCCGCCTGAGAGCGCATCTCACGCTGGTGGCTCCAGAGCCGGAGCGAACCTCTCTTCGAGTGGCAGAGCAGGAAAGGTAAGTGCAAATGGAAATGGAAGGTTTTCTCACTATCAAAATGTCATACGATTTTACCTTTTTAGCACCTGGCGCGAGGGCGAACTAATCATCTTCGATGACAGCTTCGAGCACGAGGTCTGGCACAATGGCACGCGTCCCCGCCTGGTCCTCATCCTGGACATGTGGCATCCAGATCTAACTGCCGCACAGCGTCACAGTCTGACGCCAATCTGAGATCAATACTGAGCGTCTTGTTCGATTTTGTAAATGGTTCCGGTTCCTAGGCCTCCCAAATAGACAATTTCCGCCCCGTTTTGTTCATTGTTAGTTGAGTCATTCACTAGTTATAGAGCCATTATACCCATGTACGTCTGTAATTGTACCTCTTAGTTGTTAAGCTCAGTTGAATGCGTGTTTAGGCCATAGGAAAATGCACTCTCGATATGTATTTAACGTACGATCTGCTTTGGTGGGCAGCTACTGTTTGCCTTTTGTACATTAACTACAGAATCAATATAAAGTTTTTTAGGATTTCAAAAAGCTGCTATTAACTTTCGGGGAGGTTGGGCGACATGATTACACAGATTATCGCACGCTAATGTGTTCGGGTAAGCTTTTTCTCTATAAAAGGCAGACTGGCTCGGAGTGCCATAAGTGAAACCGAAAATGCGCCTCCTCTGGTCTGGAGTTCTGCTGGCTCTCGCTGTCTGTCCGCTGGCGGCTACGGGCGATTCTTTGGATGTGTGCCTGAAGGATCTCGGCTGCCTGAGGGGCACACATATGCCAGGATACCAGGGCGAGGAGTTTGAGGCGTTCATGGGCATACCATTTGCCCAGCCTCCTGTGGATTCCCTGCGTCTCAAAGTAAGTCACGGAAATTAACAGATTAATGTCTGTACGAGTATATATAAATACCGATCCAGAATCCTGTGCCTGCTGCGCCCTGGGAGGGCATTCTGGATGCAGGAACAGCCAAGGATGGTTGTCTGCAGAAGAACTACTTTAGCACCAACTGGGTAGTCTCGGGCGTGGAGGATTGCCTTTACCTGAATGTCTACAGACCAAAGGTTTCGCTTGATGTGCCACGAAAACTCAGAGACAATCTAACACTCATTCCTTGCATAGAAACGCGATGGAAGTCCCCTGCCCGTCATGGTCTACATCCACGGTGGCGGTTACTTCAGCGGCACTGCCCATCCGGTTGTCAGTGGACCCGAGTATATGATGGACACGGAGCAGGTGATCATGGTCACCGTACCCTATCGCCTGGGGCCGTTGGGTGAGCTGTTCATAATGGAGGAACTAGGAAAAGTTTATTCTTGAGATGATCTCTTGCAGGATTCCTGAGCACTGGCGATGCGAATATGCCTGGCAACTTCGCCCTCAAGGACCAGCGCCTGGCCATGCAGTGGGTGCAGCAGCACATAGCAGAATTCGGAGGCGATCCCCAGTTGGTGACGATCTTCGGCCACAGTGCGGGAGGAATGTCGGTCCACTATCACATGCTCAGCCCCAGCTCAAAGGGTGAGCTTCACTGTACCCTTCTTGGACACTCTCTTGAATATTTCCTTCCCGCTAGGACTCTTTCAACGGTCCATGTCCTTGGTTGGCACCATTCTCTCGCCATTCTTGAAGACAAATAAGGAACCTCTGGCCCAGGCGAGAAAGCTGGCTGCTGTGGCTGGCATCGAGGGGGCAGAGAGCTTGGACAGCAAGGACCTGGCCCAGGCTCTGCGCGAGCTGGATCCCGTTGAGCTGCACACGACGGTAGACTCCCTAAAAGTCTGGTATAACTTTCCTTTCATCAGCAATACAGTGGTCGTCGAGCCTGTTGGATGTCCAGAAGCCTTCTTCACCGAGGACCCGGTTCAGTCGCACCTCGAGGGGCGCATTAATCAGGTGCCTTGGCTGCTGAGCGTCACTTCAAGGGCTGGAGAGGGTGCTCTATCCATTCTGCGCGTCTTCGACGATCGAAAGCTACGGGCGGAGCTCAACTCGCAGTTCCTTGAGCATTTTTCGCAAGTCTTGAATTTGCCTGATGGAACTTCGCCTGAGGTTGTCCGGGAAATCTTAGACGCCTATGGATTCGAGGGCGAGAGCATCAGCAACGATACACTTGTGCCGCTGGCCGAGATCGCGGGGGACTTTGGGTTCTTCTATCCGCTCTACGAGACGGCCTCCACCTACGCAAAATACGCCAATCTCGAGGAGAATCCGCTCTCCTTCTACTTTTTCGAGTACCGTGGCCTGCGCACCCTCTCGACCCTGTTTAGCGGTGCATCGGTGGAGTATGGGGTAGGTGCAGCCCACATGGACGATGCTCTGCACACCATACGGATTCCGGCTATTGTCGAGGACTATCCCAAGGATTCGGAGGATGCTGAGGTCGTTAAGCGAATGACCTCGCTGATGGTGGACTTTGCCAAAACCGGGTGAGATTTCTATGCAAGAATGTCCAAGCTACGTAGTTGATGGTCTTCTCTGTTTCAGGATCTTCCACAGTGGCACATCCTGCCAAGCTTCGGATTTCAAGGACCAGGAGATGTGCAGCTATGTCCATTTTGGTGGCACCGTTGGCAACTACAAGGAGGATATCAAGAAGGACGTGGACTTGGCAGGCTATCCCATATGGAAGAGGTTATTTTTCTGAGAGTCATTAGTCAAAGATGTTACTTGTTTACTATTAATACGTATCTCAGTCCCTGGAACTGGAACGAGAATTTTAGTACTTTTACATAGAGTGTCTCTGTAATGTTACACGATAAATAACATAGCTGCAACTCAATGTTAAAATGTGGCGTCATGCGCATGCAATGTATGTTGTTTTGGCATTTTCTGGGCAATCCTCTTTGGCAGCGTTTGCTTGTGTGTGTGGAGTCGCTCAAATGTGCCGCATCATGTGTGAGCAGCTGGAAGGCATTCCTGACGTATCCATCGCTGTTCTAAACGATCATTGGTAGTGTTGGGAGCTGCGCTACAGGTCACAGAATTCTCGACTTCAAGTCCATCGCAATGTGCTCACTTTTGTGGAATTACAACAAACAGAAAAAGATTAAAAAGATTATCCCTAAAATTTAAAACTGAAAAAAGTTATATAACACTACTCAACACGCAAGATGGTTTTTTAAACTGAATTTTGAAGGTAGCGCTTCTATTTTTCACATTAATTAAATATATAAAATTTTGTTGTAATCAACTTTGCCATTCTAAAATGCAAAAAAAAATAATAAATAATAATAACAGAAATAAAAAAAATAATTCATTAAAAAATTGCGAAAAACAACAGTTTGATTTTGTTAAGTGGTGTAATGGTGGTCATTCCCTATAAACAACTAACGCCCCCTTTTTTTCATTGCTAGTTACTAATATTGAGTAATTCATACTAGTTATATTTATTAATTGTTAATTGTGAAGCTCAGTTGGATGCGTGCGCAGGCCATAGGAAAATGCTACTGCTTGCATTTTGTACCCAATAAACAAAAACAAAAAACACTTAATAGGAAGCGAAAATGATTGGAATTAAGTGGGTAAGGAGGTTGGGCAAGTGCAGACTACAATTGCGGGTCATGATTATACAAATTTGTGCACTCGAATGTCAATGGGAAGTCGAAGTTTTCTATAAAAGGCAGACCGGCTCGGAGTGCCATAAGTGAAACCGAAAATGCGCCTGCTCTGGTCTGGAGTTCTGCTGGCTCTCGCCAGGGACAGCCAAGGACAGTTGCCTGCAGAGGAACTTTTTTGGCGTCAAATGGTCCGTTTCGGGCGTGGAAGATTGCCTTTATCTGAATGTCTACAGACCCAAGGTTAGGCTTGATGTGAAAAGAAAATCAAGATTTTATCTAACTTTTCTTTCTTCCATAGAAACGCGATGGAAGTCCCTTGCCCGTCATGTTCTACATCCATGCGGGAGGCTTTTTTAGCGGATCCGCCAATCCGGTTGCCAGTGGACCCGAGTATATGATGGACACGGAGCAGGTGATCATGATCACCGTACCCTATCGCTTGGGGCCGTTGGGTGAGTTTGTCATAAGGGAGGAACTATGATCAGTTTATTCTTGAGATGATCTCTTGCAGGATTCCTGAGCACTGGCGATGCGAATATGCCTGGCAACTTCGCCCTCAAGGATCAGCGCCTGGCCATGCAGTGGGTGCAGCAGCACATAGCAGAATTCGGAGGCGATCCCCAGTTGGTGACGATCTTCGGCCACAGTGCGGGAGGAATGTCGGTCCACTATCACATGCTCAGCCCCAGCTCAAAGGGTGAGCTCCATTATCCTCTCGTTGGGCTCTCTCTTGAATCTTTCCTTCCCGCTAGGACTCTTCCAACGGGCCATGTCCTTGGATAGCACTTCGCTATCACCATACCTTAAGATCAACAAGAATCCCTTGGGCCAGGCGAGAAAGCTGGCTGCTGTGGCTGGCATCGAGGGGGCAGATAGCTTGAACAGCAAGGACCTCGCCCAGGCTCTGCGAGAGCTGGATCCCGTTGAGTTGCACACGACGGTAGACTCCCTAAAAGTTTGGGATAACTTTCCCTTCATCAGTAATCCACCAGTCGTCGAGCCTGTTGGATGTCCTGAAGCCTTCTTCACCGAGGACCCGGTGCAGTCGCACCTCGAGGGACGCATTAATCAGGTACCCTGGCTGCTGGGTCTCAATTCGAGGGCCGGAGAGGGTTCTATTGCCGTTCTGCATCCTTTCGACGATCCAAAGCTACGGGCGGAGCTCAACTCGCAGTTTCGGGAACATTTTTCACACATTTTGCATTTGCCTGATGGAACTTCGCCTGAGGTTGTCCGGGAAATCTTAGACGCCTATGGATTCGAGGGCGAGAGCATCAGCAACGATACACTTGTGCCGCTGGCCGAGATGGCGGGGGACTTTGCTTTCTACTATCCGCTCTACGAGACGGCCTCCACCTACGCAAAATACGCCAATCTCGAGGAGAATCCGCTCTCCTTCTACTTTTTCGAGTACCGTGGCCTGCGCACCCTCTCGACCCTGTTTAGCGGTGCATCGGTGGAGTATGGGGTAGGTGCAGCCCACATGGACGATGCTCTGCACACCATACGGATTCCGGCTATTGTCGAGGACTATCCCAAGGATTCGGAGGATGCTGAGGTCGTCAAGCGAATGACCTCGCTGATGGTGGACTTTGCCAAAACCGGGTGAGATTTCTATGCAAGAATGTCCAAGCTACGTAGTTGATGGTCTTCTCTGTTTCAGGATCTTCCACAGTGGCACATCCTGCCAAGCTTCGGATTTCAAGGGTCAGGAGATGTGCAGCTATGTCCATTTTGGTGGCACCGTTGGCAACTACAAGGAGGATATCCAGAAGGACGTGCATTTGGAAGCTTATCCAATATGGAAGAGGTTATTTTTCTGATAATCTGTTCGTTTTTCAAGGTTAATTGTGTGGGGAGCTATAAATACGAATATCACTTAATATGTGGAACTGGAACGAGCATTGTGTGTAATATCAAAGAGGAGAGTTAAGAGACGCAACTTAACTGTAACTCAATGTAATTGTAACTGTAAATGGAGCACTGCTTGCAGCTGTTTCTCTCGCTCTCGCTCTCTTCAGCGATTGCTCTGCTGCTGCTGCTGCTGCGAACGTTGCTGTGATTCCGAAGGTCAGTTTGCATATTGCAGACAGTGCATGAAAAGAAACGAGATTAAGTGCGAATAAAAGATCCAATGGGACCGATGGGAAGAGTGATGAGATAAGATAACCGACCATCAAGGGCACATGAAATACATATTCGTACACAGGGGAAATGCAAATGGCATCAGGATAAAAGGGAAAGTGATGTGCCAAACGATCGTAGTCGAAGCGCAGCTGTTTGGCAGAACAGAGTAAGTTAATTCCACTATCTAGGTATATCACGTGTACATATGTATGTGTATTGCATCAACGCGATTTGGATTGCGATTGCTACTGGCGACTACATCTGATATGCAGTTCCAGATCAATTGATATCCGCTCTGATCAAGCAAACGCCAAACACGCCGTGTGTGAGTTTGCACCGATTGTATGTACGTTGCGAGTAGTTACGAACTGTTGTGTGTTGAATAAAATTTCCATTTCGAGTTCAGTCACTCAGCTGAGATAGTAGACAACGGCAACGGCAGTGGCAGTAGCAACAAACATACAACGCCATGGCTGGCGCAGAGTAGAGTTTTCTTGGATGCTACGACTACAAACCGAAAGCACCACCAACGAAACCCCTCAGATCGATTTGGGACGCCGTCGTGTAACGTTCTCCAGATTTTCCATATACCGAGTGAGTTTTCCCTACCCCTCCCGCCCTTTGCTTTCATTGCCTTTCGTGCTGCAAGGAGCTCTATGCAGCGGGAAGGCCTGGGAACCGTAGATAGTGTCAAATCGAACCGATTTAATGTTGACATCATCTTGACGGGGCAGGCAATAACAAGGTTTTGGTAGCATCAGAAGACCGTTCATAAATAAATAGCCAATCACTCGATATGCATAATTAATGATCCATAAAGATGGCCATTAACTCGGTTTCGGTTTCTTTGTAGCCAGACGACAGACGATGATTCAGGCGAAACAGTTACGGATGATGATGCTGGTGCTGCTCGTGCTCTTGCTCGTGCTAGAGCTCTTCTCGTGCCCCACTCTGGCTCTGGACCCGCTGACCGTCTGTCCGCGAAGTGTAGGCTGTGTGAAGGGCACTAACCGCAAGGGCTATCAGTCGGAGCGGTTCGAGGCCTTCATGGGCATTCCATATGCCATGCCGCCCGTGGGAGAGCTGCGGCTGAGCGTGAGTTCTGCATGGCAAACCGAAAAAGCGAAAGGAAAGTTCCATGCAATGTCTCTTCCATTCAGAATCCCAAGGTTATGCCCAAGCTGGCTGGCGTCTACGATGCCACCAAGCCCAAGCCGGACTGTGTGCAGAAGAACTATCTGCTGCCTACTCCCATCGTCTTTGGCCAGGAGGATTGCCTCTACCTGAATGTCTACAGGCCACAGGTGGAGCTATACTAACTCCAGTCTCTATTTGCCCCTAGTCTTATATCTGAGTCACTTCTGCAGCTTTCGCGCTCTAGGCAGTCCCTGCTGCCTGTCATGGTCTACATCCACGGCGGTGGCTTCTTCAGTGGCTCCGCGGGACCTCAAGTGACGGGACCAGAATACTTCATGGACTCGGCTGAGGTTATCCTGGTAACCATGGCCTATCGCCTGGGGCCTTTCGGTAGGTACCAAATCGTACTTAATCCGCGTTCCATTTCCTATTCCCTGTCCCCTTGTTGTGGTAGGTTTCCTATCGACCCAGGATGCAGCCGTCTCCGGAAACTTTGGCCTCAAGGACCAGAATCTGGCCCTGCGCTGGGTGCAACGCAACATCGAAGCCTTCGGCGGCGATCCCAAGCGTGTGACCATCTTTGGCCAGAGCGCTGGGGGCGTGGCCACGCACCTGCACCTGCTGAGTCCCAGGTCGAAAGGTCTCTTCCACGGCGTGATCAGCACCAGCGGCACAGCCAACGTGCCCTTTGCCATCACGGAGCAGCCTCTGGCGCAGGCCCGTCTTGTGGCCGATCTCTGCGGAATCAAACAGGCGCAAAATCTCAGCACGGCCAAGCTGGCGCGTGCGCTGCGCCATGTGGAGGCAACGAAACTGCTGGACGCCGGCGATGGCCTCAAGTTTTGGGACGTGGATCACATGACAAACTTCCGGCCCGTGGTGGAGCAGGGCGTGGGCGCCGAGGCCTTCCTCAGCGAACATCCCAGCCGGCTTGTGGCACGCGGCAGTCGCATGGCCATTCCCTGGCTGGTGGGCACTGTGCCGGACGAGGGAGCGGTCCGCGTGGTGAACATCATGGGCAATGAGACGCTGCGCAAGAGCTTCAACGATCGCTTTGACGAGCTGCTGCAGGAACTGATGGAGTTTCCGACCAGCTTCAGCGAGCAGCGGCTGGCCAGCAGCATGAAGCTCATCCTGACGGAGTACTTTGGGGATGAGCACGAGGTGAACGAGAAGACTGTTCAGGGATTCATGGATGTAAGTGACTGATCCGAGGGATCCTTCAAGCATGTGTAAAGATCGCGATCCATTTCTCAGCTCATCACTGACAGGGGATTCAAGCATCCGCTGTACAATGCCGTCAGGGCAGATGTCCGCCAACGGCATCCGCATCCCCTCTATCTGTTCAGCTTCAACTACAGGGGTCCGCTGAGCTATGCCTCCGCCTACACATCGGCGAATGTCAGCGGCCGCTACGGTGTGGTCCATTGTGATGATCTGCTCTACTTGTTCCGCAGCCCCCTGCTCTTTGCCGACTTTGAGCGCAACTCCACGGAGGCCAAGGTGATTCACTCGCTTGTCGATTACTTTGTGCACTTTGCCAAATTCGGGTGAGTACTGGGAACGTAGCTGAGCGTTAGATATTAAGCTATTAAACCGTTCCATCCGTTGCGTAGCAAACCCAGGAATATGGAGTCACTGACACCGTGTACGGAAGCGCTGCTCCAGTCACGTCCAGCCAGTGGTATGTGTGATTACCAGGAATTTGCCAATACGCCGGCTCCCTCCAAGGGGTTCGAGGTGCACGTGTCCAGCAAGTTCCAGGGGGCACGCGTTCAGCTTTGGTCGAGTATACTAAATGAAACCTCCTTAAATGAATACTAAATGAGTCACTGGGTGCACACTACTCTCGTATCCACGCTCTCAAAGAAGGAGCACTTAAAATGGTGCACAGACAAGCATACGTAATGTGAGACAAAAATCTCAAATAAAACCCTTGGATTGACGTAGGAGGAATCTAAAGATTTTTGCACCTGAAATATACCTGAAGACATTTCGAGTGAATATCCTTATCCTTAAGCTATTAAATACTTATAGACTAGGCCAACAGAGAGCATTCCCCAACATCGGGAACTTCCTTGGTTGACATTATATAAATCTAAAAAATGGAAATTGGATTTCAATGCCGCATTATCCATGAAGCTTCCATTTGATTATTCCAACTAGAATTACAAATACAGTTGAGTCTACCTATCTACCCTACCCTACTACTATGTGCATATGTATGTATATATTCCATATTCCATTTCAAAGTGTGCCAAACATGATAAGCTACAAAATTCACTTGCACGTCTACCATGTGGATATACTCGTAAATATATATGTGTTTATTTAGATATACCTACAATAGCCACAATATGCAATTCAACATTCTTTCATTGGTGGCAGTTATAATCAGGTTTGGCAGGCACATGAACCTAAGTACCGCCAATGGGGGAAATGGGAACAATGATGTTTAGAACAATGATTGCTTTATTGTTAATTAATTGAGTAACAGTTTCTCGGGCGACCTTTTCGATGTGTTGCACATTGTATAACAAAAGTATCTATTAGCATTATTTCGTAAGAGCACAATTATAATTTATTGCCAGCCATTTACAATCAGAATAGGAATAATATATTGCCATTTCTAATAATGGTTTGCACAACTTTTTAGACATATGTAACTGCAGTGTTGTCCTCATTCGTGGGACGGTTGAAAGCTCAATGAACTTTTGTATCTGATAGATTTCTAGAGGGGTGGAGGTACTAACTGTCATTTGGCCGTCAAAGTGGGTTGGCACATGCAAACCGCAGATACGGGTACGACAGGTGCCGGGACTCGTGTGCCCAGATTTATGTCAATTAAAATCAATAATGCCCACAACCAAATTCACTGAAGCTTATGACAGCTCCTGCAGGACACTGCCGACTCGGACGCGTTTCAGTTGCATTTGGAAGTGCAGCGCGAGAGCTTCATCCATGCAACTAGCCCGGAAGATTGTGACTCGGATTGTGCCCCTGTTTCTGCTCGGGTGGCTTTTCACAATGGGCGAGGCCTACCTGGAGAGTGTCCGCGTGGAGGAGATACCCTTTGCCGGCCACAAGGTCCCCGCGAGCCGTCGTTCTAGCGGCATCCACCTGATATCCAGCCTTGAGCATCAGCGCAATTTTCTGCACCTCTTCCAAGTGCCCTGTGAGTGGCGAAAGGCGAACAATCCAGCAAGACTTCTAATATATGTGTGTGTGTTTGTATACTAATTTCAGACATCATCTGTTTCTATGCCGCCAAAGGCAAGTGGCCCTATGTGCCGGGATTCATGAAGTACAAGGTGGACAATGCAGCTCGCAATTTGTTCCATAACAACGACAGTTTCATTAGACAGTTCTGCACCAAGTGGATCCAAGTCAAGGAGTGCTTTCGGCCCATTTTTGGTAAGCTCAACAAGGAACGTTATGTGCGACTCATTTGCGACTCCATCTCCACTCTTGCAGACAAGTCCAACGCAACCACCGATGATATGGAGGTTGAGACCCTGAATGGCAAGTACCAAGGGCAGCGGTGCAACTGCAACAAGCTCCTGTCCACGGAGGCTCCTGTTCCGGTTGTGTACTTTGATAAGAACTACATTGGCAACGTCAGCTCGGAGACCATTTTGAACACGATTGAATTCTTGGAGAGCTTCTTACCGACGCCGACTAAAAAGCACAAGCGCAAGAATCGCGTGCGGAGTCGTTTGGATGCAATTGATATTGATAACTAATCAACTTGATTGACACTTTACATTTGCACCTTAAAATAAAAATTTTTATAATACATTTCATTTTTAAAGCAGCAATAAAATTTGCATTCAACTGAATGTGTCATTTGCTGGTCACACCTAAACTATATAGCAAGTGGGTCATGCTACATTATAGCTTCAGTCCAAATTTTGAGAGGAGAATGACTAAATTGGCATGCTTATCTATCCATCCACAATTGTAAAAATATTTTCAAAATAAAACGCCGATAAGTTCCGTTTACCGCAAATAAATGTCGAACTAGTCCGTGGAATCAAAAGAATCGGGTACATTTATCCAATCGGTACATTTACGGTATATTTTTAGTATGACAAGGTATGTTTAGGTAGATACCAGTATACCAGGAACCAGTTAAACGTTATATATGTATATATATATCTGCTATACTATCGTGATAGTATCGGGCTCAACTAATTATTAATTATTTTGTTGTTACTAGTTACTAGCCGGATTAAATAGAGCGGGGTTAAGCTATTTTTTTCTCGTTTTCCAGTCACACTCGACAAAACAAATCAAGTGAAATATTTATTTTGTATTATATTGATATACTTTTGAAAATGACCGCCAAACACAAACATTTTTCGCTCTCAATTCGTGGTGGGTTTTCAAAATTTGCTCTTATTGCTAATCTTGCAAAAAATGTATGTATCTATCGGATAAAATTATTTGTTTACGGCTGAGAGGGCCAACTTCTAGTAATATTAAACTGAATATCAAAATTGTCGAATTTCATATCACAAAATGTCATGGTATGGCAGCCCGCAGCAACTATGAATTGCACGAGTCTGGCAGCGCCACAAAAACGACGACACATTCGTTTTATGTTGCTTTTGTTTAAACCTTAATATGTAAATAATCCAATAAAATGGACTTCTGAAAACCTGCCAATCTTGTAAAAAATGTATGTATCTATCGGATAAAGTTATTTGTTTAGGGCTAAGAGGGCCAACTAGCTAGTAATATTAAACGGAATATCAAATTCGAGGAATATCAACGTTGAATGCTTGAAAAAAACAATCGATACTATCGTGATAGTCGCAAACCGTCGATAGTAGCGGATGGCAGCAAAACATCGATAATATGTATATATATATATATCTGAGCCGATTTTTTCAAATAGTTCATCGAGTACGGTCGTGTCGCGGATGAAAAAAAGTGATAAATATATAGCTAAGGTGAAGCACTGCAAATGCTTTTAGCACATACTCGCCCTAGAAGCCACCGCATTCGATTCGACAAGTTCGCAAATAAGTGGCAAGTGCTGGCCAAGCCAATTGATTAGACGCTCTAATTGAACTAAAATATAACAAGCGCGAGTGAGAGATATAGAGAGAGAGACCGAGGTATTGAAACGCTGCCAAAGAAATCTTGCCACCAACACACATTTTTTTGCATTCACTCTTTGCTCTCGGCCGCTTTCATCGCGCGCTGTTTCTGTGTGTCTGTGTGTGTGTGTATATATTTTGCCGCGTTGCCTTGTTGACTCGTTCGTAGTCTGTGGTATTTGTTGTTGTTGCTGGGAATCGCCCGAAAGGCACTCTTGGAATAGTGTGCAGCAAGAGGCACGTGAATGTCGCAAAAACACCAGAAGCAGTCCTACAAACCGCTCCCCACCGCCGCGGCCGCCATGGACAATCCGGCGATGAGCCAGAGCAGTAGCAGTGGCGGCAGTAATGATGATGTCGCCAACATACCTCCGACTTACTCGTCACAACAGTTGATGCCCTCGGACTCTGACAGCATGGAAGAGGAGCGTCAATTACGTCCTACTGGAGCTACCGCCAACCTCGGAACCGGCCTTGGTTTATCGCCCGTGCCCACACGCCTCTCCGCGGTCGGCCGGTTACAATGGTTTACCGTTGCTGTGCTCTGCTTTGTCAATCTCATCAACTATATGGACCGCTTCACGATTGCTGGTAAGTGCTCCATTTCACTCTCTTCACTCCATTTTCCGGAAAAAGCGTGACTGCATAGTAAAATATGAAGACTCCCAAAAAGCTGCCTCCGTGTGATTGTGACGTCAAGTGTTGTTATTTACTTGAAAGATAAGTGAAAAGTATTGTTGATGATAGAAAATCCGCCGTTCTACATGCATAAGTATGTGTATATGTATGTATGAATAATGTTTTCAAGTGCAGGGTCTGATGAAAAATGCCAACAGAATCGTACGAGTTGTGTATGTGATAATGGCCTTTGCGGGTGACTAATCAGCGTTTACATTTTTTGAATCATCCGATTCAAAAATACGTATAATATGTACACTCATTTGGATATATATGTATATTGTTTATCGCTAGCTAATGATAAAGCAGCTTACTTACTCTTTTTGGGTACATTTCCTCGGGAAATCAATCAAGTTTCTCGCATACTCCTAACAATCGGGGAGGGTGTGATATCAGCACCTGACCATGGGGTGGGGGCAACAAAGACTGAGCGTCAAGTGGTTCCCGCCCGCGTGACAATTGAAATCAATAGTATATTATCATCTATAAATACGACTCTAATGGTAGTAAACTCCCCTCAAATATCCTCTAATTTCTGGGTAATCGTTTAAATTCGTGTTAATTGTTTGTGCTTCAATGCGGGTGTCGGAGGGGGGGAGGTTCTCTAACTCTTCAGACTGTCAGTAGCTTAAATTTGATACCAAAACAATAATTTGTGGGATTGAGTGCTTGTTCCTGGATATAAGACGAGAAACAATGATTCCAGCTAAGTGTCAAGTCGTCTAAATTCTTAGTAATTGACGGAATTCGAATAGATTCTCTGTGTTACAATGCGGGCCTATGCACTTTCAGCACAAACAATAACTATGACTTCGTGTCGAATGGCTACAATTCTTAAGTAATCGGCTAAATTGATTCTTTGCGGTTAAATGCGGGCTGGATGTCACAATGGAAGTATTACTAATTCAGCTTCTACATACTTCTAATCATGTAATTGGAATTTCTCCCAAGTGGTGTTGAAAATCTACTGTAGTGGGGAGTCCCCATTTAGTGTTTAGTTATCAAAACTGAATCATATTGCGTTGCACAAAACTAAATTAAATAGAAACTTGGTTATTTACAGAGTTCTCCCGACGGCGATTGCCCGGAGCAACAGGTTACGACGTGTATGCCTGCCTATATGCATTTCAAACTGTCGTGCTCGCCCCCCAAGCAGCGGGACGGGTTGTTACACAAGTCGAATAGCTCTGTAACTGGTTAATATCCGTGCACAAATAGCCATTATTAACATTTGACATTAACTAGCTTGGGAAGTTCTCTGATCTGTGAACCTGAACCTAAAAGTGTTTGCCAATTGCAAAGTCAGCCAGAAGGCCAACATATAATCTCTTTTGCACACTTTGCACTCCCAGAGAGATTACATTTAAAGAAAAGGATCCTTTTATCGGTTGATTGAATAAGAATCGATCACAAATTGACTTTACACTCATTTCTTGATATTTTAAAACCTTTGTGGTAAGCTTTTAATGGGTAATGGGTGGCCCCTAATGAATAATATATGTATATATATAGATGTATATATATACGAAAATCGCATGACTTTTAATCAACCACAGTCGGTGGCGGCAGACAGGAAGTGGATTTGCTCTGAATTTTTTACTGAAAGGGCGATAAAATGATCATTTATACTACCATTGAGTCGTTCATCACTTACACTCACTCGCAATCATTTATTCGTTATACCCATTGACTCCACTCCTCCTCGCTCTGCCCCACAAACGCCCACTATCTTATTTGCTTAATTCCACGCAAAATCATATTTTTTAGTACCCCTTAAAATGGGGTGTTATAACTTAGACCAGGTGCTTCTAGCGCTCTGAGTTCCGTCAGTCTTTTCCAGATTTCAAAGCTATCCGTCCGGACAGCTGGCACAAAAACAGAGCCTTTCCTGTTTTCCAAAGTGCAAGGGTATACAAATGTTGGCCTTAAAGCCGTCTGTCTGCCTTCATTAATTTTTCCATTTTTGCATGTGCTTCTAATTAATTAGAAATACTTTTGTTTATTTAGAACAAAAACTAAAATAAACATTTTGGTGCACGTCCAAGGCTATAGACTGCTACAGCATTATGGTTATAACATCCCCTCTCTGCACAGTCGTGTCTTATCAGTTGTAACTGTAGTAACAGAAACCGCAATATCAGTGGCTAGTAAATTGCATTTTGGCGCAGCTGTTGGAGCCCACCCAGCAGCCAGGGGGCACGTGTCGGGAATTTGTTTAAACAATTTCGCATTGATTAGATTGCCAGTTTTGTGCGTTATTTATTTACTTTTTGGATGGCCTTTTGTGTGAATTTCAACATTTTCCACATAGATAAATAAGCTGAAATACATTTACTGTTAGCTATATGCATGTATAATATGTATATACATACATATGTATATATGGAGGCATAGCCTGATGTCTGTCAAGTTCAACGATATGCAACTAATTAATATTTTAAGTACGTCCTGGCCTTTGTGTACGACCCCCGACTTTGCTATGGCCTGATATTATCTCCTCTCTTTTGAGTTAGGCATTCGCTTACTTTTGGCACTGGGCATTTTGTTGTATTTCGTTTTCCTTTTAATGGTGGTTCTTGTTGTGACACCAAAGTGAACTTTGAATCGAAGCTCTTCTGCTCGTACGAGAATCAGTTATTTTGGTCAGAACATAAATATCTGCTGTCTGAATAAACGAATACATACATATGTACACATGCATATCTATCTATTCACAGATCTGCTGTGCTATGCATCCTACGTAATTTTCTTGGCCCCCTTCCAAAGCGCCAAACAAAATAATTGTCGCTGTCCCATTGATTGTAAACAGATGGTTTACATATAAATATTTATATGTATGTGTGTATAATTGTTTTTTTGGGATCTGTAACACGATAGAGTATCTTTTAGCTGTCCTCCGCTGCAGCCGAATTGAGGTATTTACTTTTTCTCTTATTTCGATTTTATTATGCGCTTATTTTGCATTTTGTTCAAAGTCGCTGAGTTTGGTTTTTCTGTCCACTCGAAATGTTTTCTCAACAAACTGTTTAAGGCACACACAGAAAAACTTTCCATTTGGTTGCCTTCATGGTTGGTGAAAGAAATAAACGAATTGAGATGAAACCTTGACACACCGAACTGACGAATACCTTTGAATATACATATATGAATATTGAACGGAATATTGGACAAGCGAATACCCTAGGTAAGGGAACCTTTCCCAATTTGCATTACAACACACCTTTCCTATAATGTTTACCTTTGGGTCTTGCATTATGCAATGTTTGTTGCAGTTCTGTTTTGATTTTGCACTATTTTGCAGCGTCACTTATTCTATTGTGCACTTTTTCCGGGTCAACGGCCTGCATAGTAGGGCGGTGGCCAGGCGGCGGCAACTTGACTTGCAAAGTGCACATTTGCCTCGAAATTGAATCAGCCAGAGCGCCAGAGTAGCAGCCGCTATATGAATAACCATAATACAAATTTAGTTAATCGGTCATTCGCCTGTTGGGGTAGGGAATGTCTATTTGAATACGGTAAATGGGGAAATATAGGGAAGTTTCCTAAGTTTTGTTTGTTTGCTTTCACAATTGATTTCCATTCGTGTTCATTTCCACCTGCCCCAAAAATGAAAGTTTTTCTCTGCAGCGAAAGTCTGTGTCGCGTAGCTCCGCCTTTCAGGTCCAAGAGCACTCAAAATGTGAATCAAAATATCTGCCCGATGATATACCGATTGTTCAATCATTGTCTGATTTTAAAGCTTACGCGGCACATATCGCGTGATATTCAAGGCCAACGTCACCAGACACATAAAGAGCGCTAGGGAGAGAGGACGAGCAACGAGCGACGAGCGGGACAACAATCACTTTCAGTCCAACAGCTTTTTCATTCATGCTAATGAGGTTCCACCTCTTCACCTCTCTCGCTTTCAAGTAACATTTACTGACTAGACGAAGTAGCAACAGTCTTCGATTTGCTCGGTTCTACACTCTACAGTACGATTCGGCAGTGTATGCCCCTAAGCTGAGAGGTTTATAAGCCAATGAAAAATTTATCAATTATTTAATTCATTTGTTTATCAAAGAAAGCTACTAGTGTCCCGTAGTATCAAATGCGCTTTTCCAAATGTGGTCTTCTTGTCATGTTACGCACTGTATTGTGCTAAATAAAAGAGAACACATGAGAGTGCCTGAGAGGCAACCGAGAGGTGGAGAGAGTCAAACTGGTTCTAAAATGGCCAGAACCGGCAAAATAAAAAAAATACATACAGACGTAGACGGATCTCCCATAAAGGGGGAGACTTTGGCTTGCCTAGCCCCAAGGCAGCGGGGGCCACCAGCTGGCCAAGAATGCCATAAACAATCGGCATTCCTTATGTGGGAACCCGAATAGACCTCGTGTATGGGAGGGAAAGACCCCACCCCACCAACCCACCACCCCACACCCAGCTCTGTTGCTCGCCCCCCGCTCCCCCTACAACCACCTCTGCCATTCCACACCCATCGCATATCGCAATGCATGCATGCACACACACACACACACACACACTGACACTGTTTATCGCGTGGCGTCCGTCCTCCACCTATTACGTCACTGGGCAAACAAACGCTCTGATTGGTGGAAAAACATCGTACGATAAATTTCTCAAAAGCGAAACGAGCAAAAAGAGACCCAGAAACTGAAATAATTAAAAAGCAAACGCTGATTCACGTCCCACTTCGTGCCACGTTCGCCAGCCACTCGGCTGCACTCGGTTAGAGTTCGTTGGGGGGTTAGTTCGTTCGTTCGTTCGGCCCACAACTTGTTGAGCTTTTGCTGCTTTTGCTCCCACAGTTGTTTGTGTTGTGGCTGTGCGGTGCATTTGCCGGCTTTTGATCTACCTCTCTCTCTCTCCCTGTGGTGCTCGTTCTCTCTCATCTGCCTTTGCTCTCTCGATTGTGACTTTATTTTTGGGTACTTGAGCACTTTGGGTAGACCAACTCGGTCGCGCGTACATTGGCCCCGTACGCGGATGGGGGCTTAAAAGCCATGCTTGAGCATCAGGTAGAATGTAGGAAATAGCGTTAGATGTTCAAACAGTTATCGACGGAGGTCGTTTTGGCCATTAATGCGGCTTGCACATCCGTTTAACAATGGATATTAAAACGATGCGACGAAACGTGCCGCCCAGTCGTCTTCGCATGAAACGGAAATAAAATGTGTATTTGTAGGCGAAGGTGATTCATAATATTAAAATTATCTTTGGGCACGTCTTGACACCGATTTGGCTACATATACATATGTACATAATTATCAGAAAGTGAAAGATGCATCTGCTGGCGATGTTTATCGGTTGCAGTCATCGCTTTGGTCATCGATAGTTGCAGCATTTGAAATTGCAACTTTATTTCTCAGTTGATAGATAGATGAGTTGGTATACCTATTTTGAGCCACAAATATTCATAGATTTTTCCACTTGCTGCTGCTTTTCTTTGGTTGTTTTAACATTTTAGCGAGTCACGGTAAAGAGAAGTGACTGTGTGACTGTGACATGCTAATTAAGGAAGCCACCACCGGCACCTCTCACCACTCCCATCAATATGGGAGCTTACGTAAAGCACTCGAATATAGCATACTCATATTAACAATTTATTTATTTGGCCAATTAGCGTCTGCTGGTGATAGAAATAGACAGAAAATTGGTACACACCATAAAATATCATACAAACACACATGTATACATAGTATATCACGGGATATCAACTAGTATTAATATTGATAATTCGTTTTATTCCCTGCAGGCGTGCTGAAGGATGTGCAAGATGACTTTCAAATCGGCAACGATAGTGCGGGACTCCTGCAGACAGTCTTTGTCATCTCGTACATGATCTGTGCTCCAGTGTTCGGATATCTGGGGGATAGGTACTCCCGGCCCTGGATCATGGCCGTGGGTGTGGCCCTGTGGTGCACCACGACGCTGTTGGGATCGTACATGCAAAGCTTCGGCTGGTTCATCACGTTCCGGGCTCTGGTAGGAATCGGCGAGGCCTCGTACAGCACCATCGCGCCAACGATAATATCGGACCTCTTCGTGAACGACATGCGATCGAAGATGCTGGCGATGTTCTACTTTGCCATTCCCGTGGGCTCCGGTATGGGGTAAGTTCTATGACCCACAGCGGCGGCAGCAGCTGCAGAGTAAACAGAGTCTTATCAGTGGGATCGTCTGGGTATGTTCCGCCTTCGACTTTGTCACTCCTCGGAAATCGGTAATCAGTAATCAGCTGCTGGCAATAATGTAACAGCCGATTGGGTGCAAAGTTTGAGGCGGGTCTCGCCTCAAGGGGATGCTCCTCTAATCAGCGTAGCGTGAGAAAAGTCACGTGACTTCACCCAAGAGCACCTTCAATTAAAAGTGGAACTGGTAACTTGTAACTGGAATTGAAATTTAAATTGATTTATTTTTGGACTGAGGAGGATGGCCTTAATTCAATTAAAGTGGGGTCAATTGAGGGGGGCCTGTCCCGTTGATTGAAACTTATACGTCGCCCCAATTGGCAGCCAATGCAATGCTGGACCAAGAGTCAACTAATCGTAATCAACTCTAATGTTCTCCCTTCGAACCCTTCCAGATACATTGTGGGCTCCAAGACGGCTCACCTGGCCAACAACTGGCGCTGGGCGCTGCGCGTGACCCCCATTCTGGGCGTGGTGGCTGTGCTGCTGATAATGCTGATCAAGGATCCGGAGCGCGGCCAAAGCGAGGGATCGCACAACATGGAGGCCACCTCCTACAGGCAGGACATCAAGGAGCTGCTCAAGAACCGCTCCTTCATGCTCTCCACGGCCGGATTCACGTGCGTGGCCTTTGTGGCCGGAGCGCTGGCCTGGTGGGGACCCTCCTTCATCTACCTAGGCATGAAGATGCATCCGGGCAACGAGAACATCGTTCAGGACGAGTAAGTGTACCATCCTCCCCCATGAAACCCATGAAACCCTACCCCAAAAAGTCCCAAAATCGAGCTCGGCGCCTTATACCTTACCTCTGGTTCTATCATCGAAGCATCTCGTACAAGTTCGGAATAGTGGCCATGCTGGCGGGCCTGATCGGAGTACCATTGGGCTCTGTGCTCGCCCAACGACTGCGCGGTCGCATGGAGAACTGTGACCCGTACATATGTGCCGGAGGACTACTGGTATCCGCGCCCATGGTATTCGCTGCCCTGGTGGTGTCCCGGACTAGCGGATCGCTGTGCTTCTTCTTCGTGTTTTTGGCCCAAGTGGCGCTCAACCTGTGCTGGTCCATTGTGGCCGACATTCTGCTGGTAAGCTGCCCAAGAAGCAACAGAAGCTAAAGCAGCAGCCACAACAAACAAGAAATCCGATTACTAATGCGCCCATTCCTAAGCCTCGATGAAACCTCGCCAAACTGTTTTCTTTCCGCCTAAGCTTTCTATCAAAAACTAACCACCAATCCAAAATTTTCCCCTTCCCCAATACCCAGCGTTGCATTCAATTTCGGAGTGATCACAATGGTGGCGGGCCTGCTGGGCGTGCCCCTGGGCTCGTTCTTGTCACAGTATCTGGTGAAGCGCTATCAATCGGCGGATCCAGTGATCTGCGCCTTCGGTCTGCTGCTCAGCGCACCGCTACTGTTCGGTGCCTGCCTGATGGTGTCGTCGAACGAGCTGGGCACCTATTTGCTAATATTTTTCGGACAGTTAGCTTTAAATTTGAATTGGGCGGTTGTGGCGGACATCTTGCTGGTAAGCCGAGAGGGAGAGAGACACACACACCTCCTCCAAGTATTTCTTCAGTCTTGCTTTTGTAATTTTGCACTCACTTTTTGGTTTAAGTATCAATATTGTAACTGTAATTACAACACGTACAACATTTTATATTAATATTAACTTTTTACTGTTATAATGAGTACACCATCACACACACACACACAAAAAACATACAAGCATGCTTATACTTACACTCTAACCAATATATTTTTGTGTTGCTCTTCTCCGCATCCTGTCATCCTACCGGTGGTGGTCGCTGTCCCTGTCAGAGAACTTAAACGAAAGTCTTAACCCTGGAGTGGTACACTGACTTTATAACCCCCTTTTAATGGTGCATATTGCAAGTTGTATTACTTGAAAATCTTCAATTTGTTTATGATTTACGATTTCTCACTTTAGAACTTACATAGATTTTCTTTAAAAGATTTGGCCTTTTTCCAACAATCTTAAAGCTAGCTGAGACATGCACTTTTCCTTCATATTTTCTCATTATTTTCCCCTTTTAAATCCCCCAGTGAGTTGACATTTCTCTGCTTATTGCTTTTTTTTTGTAAAATATAATAAACGTAAAGCTCATCTTCATTCTATTCTATTCTGCTGCTTGGCATTTTCCTCCCTCTACCCCAATGGAAGCAAACAAGGGATGAAAGGGGAGTGTACCACCCCCAGAAAACTTGCAGCTTGGAATAAATTTCATCACACTCAACCCCCCCAATGGGTAGTGGGATGGTAACCTTATTAAAGTCCCGCACTGCCCACAAATTGCCAGTGCATTCCCGCACCTCATATACCCGCCGACCCCCCCATACCACCGTGAAGATAAAATGTCGAAATTTTCGTACGCTTCTGTCTGGCAGTTTTTGGGGTTATCTTTAGCTGCACTGGCGAGTCACGTTTGATGGCTACGCAGTGATAAGCGAGATATAGTAGAACTGTAGTTACTCTTTATCACACATATGTACTAATAATATACTCTGTCAATCAGATATTGGCTGGTGCTTGATTGCTTTGATTTCAGTACGATTCGATAATGAACCTTTGACGAAAGTAGATAAGCAGAACTCATTAACGGTTTATGATTTACATAATTCAATAAGGTTGATAAGTGAATGTGTATGTGGCAGCTTATATCCGATATTTGACCCAATCCGATACGTGACCTCAATCGATATACGATTGAGTTACCATGAAGCCCCTTGAATTCCAGATAATCATAATCAATCATAATCATACAGTCCTTATCTGTTAAGATTCCACCTCTTATCTGTGCTCTACTTCTGACTTCGAGTCAAGCGGGCCCACAGATATCTGAAAGATTTCTTCTTGGTAGCCTCGTCTGCCTTATGAATGGTCAGGGAGAGCTGTTTAAACAGCTGATGTGCGCAACCTATGCGTCAAGATAGTGGATATCACCCGTAGTACACACATGCATATATACGAATGTATATAGATACTGTATCCACTGCGTACTCGCAGACGTAATACTTCTTAAGTGGTATGTATGTTATTTGGCCTGTTCTAAATTTGGCAGTACGTCAGACCATACTATATATATATACATATGTATGTATAAATTCCCCTCTCAATGCATTATACTATTTTTTTATTTTGGTTCGGTGTCTCTTTTTTTACCACGCACTTGATTTTTTGTTGCCTTTTTGCGATTGCAAAACGATTCCGTTCCGTGACAAAAATAAGCAATCGAAAATGGTTATCTAACCCGAAAGAGTCCCAGTGGGTATTGGCTCCACCCTTGGGTGGCGCTATTTTAATTGTTTCAGATAAGGAATTTTGATTAGAAACTCGGTTTATCTAGGGTTTGCAGTGGAATGGGTTGACCTAGACCAAAAGTAAGATCCGTCTAGAACTTCTGTTGAAATATAAGGATTAGTTTGCGTAATTTTTCCTTCCGCTTTGGCACACATCTATAAAATACACACACACATGCACACCTCCCAACACACACACCCACACTCACTATTGTAACAGTAAAAACTTAATTTAGCTCAAAGGAACAAATTTAACGTTAATTAATCAAAATTGGTAGATCAACAAAACAATGCCACAATCAAACAATTCAAAGAGTTCCCATATCCAGTATGCGATGCCTGCATATCCTTCAATGCCGATCGGCATTAACGGTAAATTCTACATGTCGAAAGTACCGCTAGCAGCGCCAGAACTGTTCCCAGGCGCACGCTCGCCACCACCATTGATGACACGAACCTGCACGCAAATTGGGGGCGGACGGGACTGTTCCTTGTCCCCAGCATTCTCGAGTGGCTCCATCTGTGGCGAGCTTTTGGCAGCATCGGAGCTTGTTTGATTGTGGCTGCTTCTTGCACACACACATACACGTACACATACCGCACTCTAGAATACACACGCACACCTACGCACCTTAATCGCATTTTATGTTTTTATTTAATATCGACTATCGGCTGAGATGAAATTCTCAGACGATAGTTTGATTTTTGGTTGTGGTCTTGGCTTTACAATTTTTTTGTGTGTTTTCATTATTGTTGTTGGTAAACTGCTGTTGGCTTAGACTTAAGTTTAACTTTGATCAATCCAAACTAAACTAATTAATATGTATTTGCCCTTGTGATGCAGTATGTAGTGGTGCCTACGCGTCGTTCCACAGCGGAGGCCTTCCAAATACTCATCTCACACGCCCTGGGCGATGCTGGCAGTCCCTATCTGGTGGGAGCGGTAAGTTATAGGAACTCTAAGCTGTGGAAATCCATTTTTATACATACATATATGTTTGTTTGTGCCCTATGCAGATGTCGGAGGTGATCATGAAGCATCTGCGCAACCATCCCGGCGCTTCGGGCTTGACAAATGAACTGCAAAGCATGTCTCAGGTGCTGGAGTCGCAACTCCTCAATGCCACGGATGTGGCCACAAAAGTAGCCTCGGAGGCTATCCATTCGTTCCAAACGAATTTGACAAAATCAGCTGAAAAGCTGGAAGGACAGGTGAGTCTTGGGAGTATATTCTATGGTCGCCAATCTTAACGTTTGCATTTGCCGCAGTTTACGGAAGTCGAGCAGTTTGAGGGCCTTCAATACGCGCTGTTCTCCACCAGCTTTGTGGAGGTGCTGGGCGGCATCTTCTTCCTGTTCACCGCCTGCTTCATACTCAAGGACAAATACAAGGCCGCGCGAAGTGTAGCTGGTAAGGATCACCCATGAGTCCGAGTGCTCTAGCGCATCCCTCTATCTATCTATATATCTATCTATGTCGTTGGCAATCTTCTGTCAATTTCGGTTCTTTTGTTTGATTCTGTTGGTTTCGGCAGGCGATAAGAGACTGACGTCAGTGGCCGCGAAAGACGTTGAGTCTGTCAATTCGGAATGTTTCGTCCTGTGCACGGACATTGCCCTGCGAGAACGCGCGTGATAAGTTTAGGCGCTCGCAAAAGATAACTATTTTGGCCTCAGATCCCGCAAGGTGGGTTCCTCAAAATTCTCGTTTCGTTATACGTTCTGTTTTCCGTGCGTTTCATCGTTCAGCGTTGCGTTCTATTAATCTGACATGCCCGCATGGCCCGCCCTAACATCGAAATTGTCCTCAGTCCCCTCAGACATGGCTTCACATATATGTGCCTTTGCTTAATGGGATATATCTAATGAATTGCGTTTCTTTCCGGATTTTACAGATGCTCAGGATCAGCACCAGCAGCGGGGCAACCAGATTGCCTAATACCAGCCTATACTTGAGGTTATGCTGCGCACTCAGAGCACTGATGGCATTTTGGGTGAACTCATACTGACTGAAAATCATCTTTAATTTAATCTCCACACACACACATACACGAGCCCCCCGGATTGATTTCTATTGGAATTTGCATCATCGGGATGCACAGAGATGGATACATGCTCAAGTTTCTATCCGAATGGAAAGCATAGAATAGCCACGATATCCATGCAAACCTAAACAGTTCAGTTATGTAGATATATATACATACATACATACACACACTCTCAATCACCCACTCCCAAACTCGCGAGATACATATACATTTTAATCGGTTCATTTTACCTGTAAACGCTAATTTACATAGTCGTAGATAGACCTAGTTCTGGTATTTTAGGCTAAAGAAATATTAAAATGGAGAAAAAAAAAATAAAACAAGCAAAAACACTTCATGCGTTTTCGAGGATGTTCTCCATTAGGCGGCCACTCCTCTACTCCACTTCACCGCTCTCCACTCAAGCCCCAGACTGTTGTAAATAGTTAAAGCAATCCTATCTTCAGTGGCAGGAGCAACGCACGGATTATCTCAGGCAACGCATGGAACGCATGGAGTGTCAACTGTTGCTACATTTACGTATGTTTAGATACATATATAAAGTGCGAATACATATATACAGTATAAATACATATGATTTGTAAATATTAATAAGCATTGGGCCATTGTATAAGTGCATAGTCTCTATCCATAATCAATCTAATCGTAATTCTGTAATTTTATGTTAACTAGAACTTTAATCGTAATCTTAACTCTAGTTAGAATCGCGTAACAAATTGAATGAAATGTCTGCACCCTCAACTATTACTGAATATTACAAGCTAACTATTTAAACCAACGAAAAAGCTGTATACCCTTTTAGCTACAGCATTAATCTGCTGGCATCATCTATGTTTTTTATGTTAACTCTTAGTCCAATGTTAGCCCCTTCAAAAACTGAAATTGAAAGCGACAAAAAGACTGCAAATAATCAAAATCGATATTCGTCTTAGGAGTAACCCAAAGATAGGGCAAACAAATATATATGAATATGATTTGACAATTGATGATTACTGGGGCAATAAAGAATTTTTTAAAATAATCTTTAACAATTCTTTTATTTCGTTCGATATTTTTCAACGGAGGGAATCGGGAACAACTTACCCGGCTGATAAGCGAATTAGAATGAAATTACTTATACTACGCATTAATATTTATATGTATATTTAGAATTCATAGATAAGAAATACGTATTTGCGAATAATTCCTCCTGACATGAAAATTAAAAAAAAGATCGTCAGACCTGACCTAATGCTCTCTCTAATTTGAAAAGCGGATAAGATGTGGAAAAAATGTCGCCAAACAAAAGACAACACATTCTCAAATTACAAAGCAGGTACAAGGACTCGTTGAGGGCCGCAGAGCCTCAACCAATTGTTGGGCCATAGTTCGTTTTGCGTTACCTAATTATTTTCTGGAAAATTCCATATGAGTTATTTACATAAAGATGCACATGATAAGTCTTAAATTCCCTAATGAGCAATAAGGCAATATTTTCACTTTCAGATATTTTTAAATGAACTGTTACCAAGTATAGAGTAAACATCAATTATAAATCTTATCGACTGGCATCTAATCAGCGAAGCACATACATATGCATGTGTATTTGTTTGTTTTGCAATTCATTGAACGATAACGAGGAATTCGAATCGAATGCAAAGCTTCATTCCGGCGTAGCAACGCCATAACAGAAGCTGTACATGCTCAAACAATTTGTAGGTACATATGTGTATGTATGTATCCAGCTTTCCAGTCCACAACTAAAAGGGAGTACAAAAAAATACATTTGTATTTTGAGAACAAAGAACCGTAAAATAAAGGACCTAAAGGATGAAAACCAAAAAGAAGGTTAAGGAAAACTGAAGATAAGAACAGAGAGACAAAAGAAAAGGAATGTAAAGAGAGGAAAACACAACAACGCCAACGTGACGTTCACAAGATACACACACATACTCGAAAATTAGAGCAAGGAAGACGGCGGCTCAAACACCCATTTCGACAGCTTAGTTTTCCATTCTACAACTAAAGCGGAGTAAGAAAATAAAGTTGAAAAAACAACGCAGGTATGTGTGTATGTTATGTTCAAACAAAAGTATAAAAAGGACCTGCGAAGAGATAAAAAAAAGGTTAAAGAAAACTGAAGTCAAGAACAAAGAGAGAATAGAAAATAAGTAAGAGAAGAGAGAAAACAACCCTAATGGGACGCACACACACAAACACACACACACACGTGAGCACATGATAAGCGAATATTAGCACAAGAGAGACGGCGGCTTAAAAATTCATTTCGATTTCGTCAGTGGCCGTGCGCGCATGAATTATTCTTAAAAACAGAAAGGAATGGATCAGGTGGAAAGTTTTTTAGCTGATAAAACTGTGGAGACTTGTTCCCAACACAATCACATCTCCAATAAATCGAAACCAAATGAAAACGCTGCAAACAGCGACAGTGATGTGGAAATAGTCGAAT
Organism: Drosophila ambigua; assembly: GCA_018150905.1. NCBI lineage: Eukaryota > Metazoa > Arthropoda > Insecta > Diptera > Drosophilidae > Drosophila > Drosophila ambigua. Next base: position 6,103,798 of record JAECWS010000001.1, on the reverse strand, counting down.
GCTTCGGGCTGGATAAGCCAACGATCTACGCAAATCGGTCGCTTAAGTCGAAACCCACCAGAGGTGCCAACAATAGCAACAGCGATGTGGAAATAGTCGAATTCTTCGGTCTGGATGAGCCAACGATCCGTAAGAATTCGCCACAAATAGGCGAAAATACATCCCTTCCTCCAGCGAAGGAGAATGTGACGCAAATTCCGTTGCCGTTGGCCACACCGCCGTGGTCACCCACCGACACTGCAATGCCTATCCTCACGAACCTGCTGAGCGGGAACGGACCCATCCATATTCCACCTGGCATGGTACTTTGCATTCCGTGCTATCTGTGCCAGAAGCAGTTCTACGACGTTAACCTTCTCAAGGAGCACCTAAACCAACATGTCATGGAAATGTACCAAAATAGTTCGCAGCCGCAAATCACGGGTCAGCCAACCATGCCACAGCCTTTCTTAAAACCGATTAAATTCCACTTTTCAAGTGAACAATCAACACAACCGCGTGATCCATCATTTAACAATACATATGCACAAAATATAAAAAAAAATAGCGAATCCGCCGAATGCTCGATTTGCAAGATCGTGCTTAGCTCTTGCCAGTGCCTGAATTTACACCAAAGGCGCTTCCATAAGGGGAAACCACGCAAAACGGAGAAGCGTTTCGCATGCATGTACTGCAACTTGCAGTACGTACACAAAGGCCACCTAAATCGACATATAAAAAGAGTTCACAATTTTAATGGTTCTGATCATCCAAAAGAACCAGTGTGTCGGTTTCCGTCCCCCTGTTCATCTTCAGCGTCCACATCGGAGTCCAATTCAACAGAAACTGGCACTGAAACTAGCAATGCAGAGCCAACCGTCGACTGTTATCCGACCAGCGGAGATTTCATAGCGCCCTGGGAATTGGGCAATGGGGAGCCAGCCGCTGAATATAGTCCTCCCATATTGTCCTCAATAGAAGCGAGCCCTCAAACGATTAAAGCGGAGCCTGGTGTCAATTGCAGTGCGTCAGGCGAATCGGCTGAAGAGCTGGCAGCGAAGGCAGCCGCCTACTACTGTCCGCCCGCTCAGTGGGCCGCCATGGGCCTCCCGTTTGCAAATGGTTACTTCATTCCCATGGATCCCAATAAAATTTATCCACCACGACGGGACGATTGCTTCTTTCCGTATGTGTTTCTAGTCTTATATGTAGCATCCGAAATAATTTTGATATATTTTTTCTAGTGAATTTAGCCACTGGATCAGCAAAGAAGACATGGAGAAGAGGCATGCCGGACGTGGCCAGACCTGAAATGCACTCAAAGAAGGAGACTGAAGCTTCCATGGATATATGCAATTCCATTTTTAATTTTTGTTATTAATTATCAGCAAAGCTGATAGTCCGCTTTAACCGTTTGAGTGAGTTCCACTCGTATCTGTCGAAACTCGTATGTAATAAAAGTTGGACTGGAGACCCAAGCCAATACCGAAAACTAAAAAACTAATAAAGAACTGAAATCCAAGCAATTCCGAGTGCTTACAAAAATCAATTTTGTCGAGTTATAGTAGCTTTTAAGGGAAGTGAGAGGGACACTGTCAAGTGTAAACAATCGTGCCATAGAACTGAAAGATCGAATTAACTCATACATATTTCGAAAGCTTTATTTATGAGTACCATCGGAAATGTTTACAAATCTAATATACCCCTTAACTCTTTTTTTCGAGTACGGGTATAAAAATGATGACTCTAAAGTAATTGAAGACGGCAAGCTCAAAATGCGGGGACAGTAATACAATGTACTTGAGGTCCGGTTCTTAACTCAGAGAAAAGGAAGCCACATTAAATAACAATATTAAATTATAATAAAACTGACAAAAATTGCAGAATGTGGTTACATTTTTTGCCGTTAGCAGCGTTGTCTGTTGTCAATCCAATTTGTTGCTGTATCTCTGCATTTATAACAAATACATTTTTATTTTTAGTATATAAATGCTTCCCGAAAATTCTGACTTTTCTAGTACATATGTATGTACATACATACATACATGCCTATGTTCTTCTTTTTGGCATTTCCACACCCCCCGCGTTGCTGCATAGAATATGGCAGACACAACAAAAACATATTTTTATGTAGGTTGTTTGTTATGTACATAGGTTCACAAATACATACAAATGCTTGTATTCGTTTAGCGGCAATATTTTGTAGATCATCCCACTAAAAAAGGAACAAGGAGCAGGCAAGGAAGACCGTTTTGTTATTTTCCTTATTTCTCTTGTATTCTTAAGAACTAAGCGCACTTGACACACATCATACATACATACATACACATGTGCCTATGTATTGCCATCTCGTTCATATTACGCCCCTCTTTTTCTCTTTCTTCCTCTGCGTTTTGTTTCAGCTCAGTTGCGCAGTTATTTTAGATTCAGTCGCTCGAAGGGGTCTGTAAGGGGAAGTCGAAACGCAGGCGCGCCGTTACAAGACAATGCTAAACGAAAATAAAGAAGATTGGAAAGCGAAACCACAGTAGTGGAGCATTTGTGTCAGCAAGTAAGTGGACAACTGGACATTCGTTTACTTCTAGATAATAATGGTGAAATTCAGTTTCAGTGGCCAACAATGGACAAAGCATCGTCAGAGATGGATACAGACTTGACTGGCCTTCACTTGGGTTGCCTGCTGTGCGATAAATGTTTCGTCGGCATAGATGCGCTCCAGGAGCATCATCTGTCCCACTTTCCGTCGGTCACCCAGCCGATCCCCAAGAGTCATTCCTGTGACCTGTGCGGGCGCGCTCTGCACTCGCTGCAGGAGCTGAAGAATCACTACAAGCAATACCACGAGGCTCTTGTCAGTACGGAATCGAAAACGGGAGAGTTTTTTGAGTGCAATCGTTGCGCCAAATACTTCGTCCTTAAGGACTACCTCACCCTTCACATAAAGCTAAAGCATTCCGAGTGGGAGATAAAGAAACCAAATGATTCGAATCATCTGCCGCGGAACTCCCAGCATCAAAAATATCCACCGCGCTTTGATTTCTTCAACGGCGGGTAAGTTGAGTTGACTTTTCGATTTTGATTAACTCTAACCCACACGTTTCTTATCCAGGACGGTGTGCTTGGACGACGACTATTAAGTATCGGAGCCCACATCTGAAGACTGCTATTGTGGAATATTTTTTGATTTTTAAAAAATTCAAAAATTAGACATTGTTGGCCCTTAGAGCTGAATTGCCGAAGTTACTGAAATTAACCACAGATGCTATAAGGTGAAAGGAGCGTGCCTGCATTTCTTATAAATAAATTTTTTCTAAATACAAATGTACATATTATGCAATATCACACAGTTGATTTAATATCGCTGCCAAGTGGACAAAAATTTGTTTAATCTCTTATATATAGTATGTATGTAAATAAATACGATTGAAAAAGAACGTTTCCATTTCAAATCAGTAGACGGCAGAACACTAATACATTTGTTGCGCAACGCTGAAAGATCTGTTGGGAATTTCAGTGGAATGATAAGAAGTTTGAGGCCAGCTGGTGGAAGAGCTATAGGATAGGATAGGGTGTGTGCTAGGGCTGATATCGTAGGCAAAATGATTGTTCGTTTTCAAATAAAGTTGAACCCAGACACCCTGTATCCGCATATGTTCTCATTTCACGACTTTTCGCTGACATGCGCATTTTGAACCCCCCAGCCAATGTCCCGGTCGGTCACGTCGCTCGCTTGGTCTCTGGTCTCTGGCTCTCTCCGCCATGCTGGTGGTGAGCCCACAGAGCGGCCATCTCCGTCGGTTTTTGTCCATCGCTTGCTGCAGTCGTGCTTTTCGTTGTTCTTAAAATTAATTTCCCGCTGGCGTTCCGTTCCGCGTAGTCTTCGTTTTGGCTTCGCTGCGTCGACCTGCTGGCCCCCGGGCCTGTCGTCTGTTCAATTTGCAACCAACAAATAAAAAAGGTTATTGTTGAAAGTATTCTATTCCCAGCAACTGGCCACCACGACGTGGATCTGCCTAAAAATAGCGAATCACAGACACTGCACAGTCCCGTCCCAGTGAATCGTCGTGCCTCACATGTTGTCGGTGTATGTGTCTGCGAGTGAAGTGGATATCTGTTTAAAAATAAAACAACGCCGATACGGAAGAACAGTGCCAAGTGACATCCATCGGCATCAACGATAACAAAGCCCGCAACTGCCTCCAGTGGACGCAATCGCCAGGTGAGGACAGAAGACAGATTTTGTTAATCAAATTCACAAGGATTGTGTCCAACTGTAAATACTCTCACGCGCTGCTCTCTTGATTTGGTCACTCTCCTTTGCTCGCTCTCTCTCGCGCGCTCTTGCTCTCCCGTTCTTTTCCCGCCACGCTCAGTGTGACCAGACGGTCTGTGGTTCCGAGCCTGTAAACTCATTTTGTTCGAGTGTAGTTGCAATTACTTGAAGTTTTGAATCAACCCCAAGACGGCGGTGGTGTGGTCCTAGGGGTGAGTGGGTGTACCTGCCTTATCTTACGCTCGGAATGACTGCTATTGTTAGAGTGAAGTGCACATTCGCCCTTTCCCAGCCCCCAAAGACATGCCATTGAGGGCATGTCTTCCAGACCACTTGGCAGATTTCTGCCAGTACTGCCCGCAATTAGTGTAATTGCAGCATGGCTCGGGTGGACTTCTGGCCGCACTGCATTGACAGCAATTGCAGCACTACACCCCCCCACGGTGCCCTCGCTGCACAAACGGAAAATGCTGAAACACGACCCACCCACCCACGCGCTGACGTTGTTATATTTCGTTGTTGCACGGACAGGACGCTGTTGCCATGCTGCTGCAGCTGGTGCGTACGCACAAGTATGTAGTTCAAGGTCATTTTGCTGGCCATGCTTCGGCCTCCAAGCCCACGGTGAGGGTGCAAGATCTCGCTTATTAGCGGCCATTGCCTGGGGAAATATGAACCGTTTTGCAAGTTGAAGGACATACGGATCATGCGAATGTCGGGCCATCAACTTGAGACGCTATTTCTGTCGTGGCACTAATTTGCTCCCCTCCTCCATTGCCTGTTTCGTGTGAGAATAACTGTAAACGTGGCACTAATGAGCGCCTGGCATGCAACGCACGAGCCAGGTGGCGCGGCGACCGCATTACATGGGCCACGTGTCAGTGAACTCTGGCCCCCCCCCACCTGGCACTTGGCCAAGACTCGGTCCTCCAGCTACAGCTGCAGCTCCAGCTCGCATCCCCTGTTATGGCAGTGCAACAGGAAGCAAAGTCAGTGAACACTTAATGGAATGCAGTTGGAACACATAGAACAGAAATAGTCGCCAACATTCTGGGCCAGTGGGCTTCCCTTCCTTCGCGCAGATGAAAGTGACCATCAATTTTCCACTTGCACTAATCATCTGGCATCTGCCCCCTGGCCAGTGGCCAAAAGTAGGGGGCAACCTACTTGGCTCTGCTTATTGCCAGCTAATTGCATTTTGCAGCTGGCACAGGGAATATAGAGAGAAAGAGAGAGCTCCGATTAGACAGAGTGTCGTCAGTTAGTCGCCATCTTAATAGCCATCGCCATAGCCGCTGCGCGTTGCCTCACCATCCTTGCCCGACCTACCAAGTTCAATGGAGCGCAAATTGTTGTTATGGCAACGAATTCTACTGGCAACATTCTCCAGTGTCTGGCGGCGTTCCTTGCGGCGGGCGAATGACGTAAAAGAAATCGCTGGCGGGGGAGGCTAAGAGGGTGCCATTATCCTTGGGCCTGGAATCACCATACAGCCAGCCCCCACCACCCCCTGTTGACATGTTTATGCGCCAATTTACAAACTTGCCTTCGTTCCGTTAAAGCCAGCTTCGAGTATTGATTTTGTTAACTCGATTACAGTGACAGCGCCGTGCCGAAAGGATAGCCAGGGATAGCTGTAGTGCTTTGCCAGCGTTTGAGTAGCATGCTAGCTGCAGTTATGGCATCGGACATCAATTGGGATCCAGGTGAGTGGCGTGCCAAGGATTGCAGCTGAAGGGCTGACGCAAACGTTCTCCTTTGTTTCTTTGCATTTGCTTTGTTCCAGCTCTATCGAAATTGTTTACCACGCTCAAGGAGTCAGAGAATCTGTCCAATGACCAGGAGATTGACTTTCTAAAGGCCCTCCTCGAGTCCAAGGAGCTCAATGCTCTGGTCAATGTGCACACAAAGGTGGCCAAAGTGGGCCGGGACGATCGCCTGGCCCCAGTGCTCTCCACCTCTGCCCAGGTGCTGTACGAGGTGCTGGAGCAACTATCGCAACGCTGCCATCTGAGCGATGACTGCAAGGAGGCCTTCCACCTGCTGCAGGATGCACATGTTCAGGTGAGTGTCTCTCCCAAAAGCTCTACCCCATGGGAAATGCAATATTCTGACCTTTCCACTCGTTGTAGCATTTACTGTTTGCGCACGACGCCATCGCCCAGAAGGACTTCTATCCGCATCTGCCCGAGGCACCCTTCGAGATTGACGAGGACGAGGAGACCATTAAGATTGTGCAGTTGGTGAAGAGCAACGAGCCACTGGTGAGCGCCTCTGCCCCACACATCTCTCTCTCTCGCTCTTTCTCTCATTCCGCCGCTCCATTCCACTCTTCATCTGTCCGCCGGTGGTTCATCCATGACCGGAATGGCCATGGCCACTCATTGTGATCGTGACAGTGGTCTGCTCTGTGTTTGTCTCTCATCCCCATACCCATGCCCGCCACACCCACCGCCTGTGTCTGCTCCTCCTCTATGCGCCACCATTCATGCGTTCGTCGTATCATCCGTCGTATCCGTCTCATCCGTCCCATCCACATATTTCAATTCTTCTCCAAGCTAATCAATTTTGTAAATTTTGCTTTCGACCAAAATCGAATACGATTGACTCGATATCTCATTAAAAAACCAAAAACCAACTAAAAAACATTTGCTAAAAAAAAAATATAATAAAAAAAAAACACAGACAGGAGCACAGAGTGCGGAGCCAATTGTTGTAAGTAAACGAATGTCCATAGCATAGCTGTAAAAAGTTCCACCATAAACTACAACAAAAGAAATCCCGTTCCAAGCACCACTACAAGATGGATACGATACGCGTATTCTGACATAGAAAACTGTACAACAAAAAGAAAACCCACACGCACCACACCACACCACACACATTCTCGAAAACAATTTGTTGGTTGTGTGCCGCCGCCCCCATTTGGTTGTTGTTGTCGCACATCCATCAAAACACACACATACACATACACAACACACATCGGAAACCGCACTCTCTGAATCACACACACACACACACACCGACATGAGTCGGCGTGTAATTGGCGGCATATTGAAAATCGTTTGCCTGCTTTTAGGGGGCCACCATAAAGACGGACGAGGAGACGGGCAAGATAATCATAGCCCGAATCATGCATGGCGGTGCCGCCGATCGCTCCGGCCTGATACACGTCGGCGACGAGGTCATCGAGGTCAACAGCATCAATGTGGAGGGCAAGACACCCGGCGATGTGCTCACCATACTGGTAAGTGCCCAGAGACACCATAGATTCCATCCATAACACATCCACTTTCTTTGCCAGCAAAACTCTGAGGGCACCATCACCTTTAAGCTGGTGCCCGCCGACGCCAAAGGTGCCCAGCGGGAGTCAAAGGTGCGGGTGAGGGCCCATTTCGACTACAATCCCGATGTGGATCCGTATATACCCTGCAAGGAGGCGGGCCTGGCCTTCCAGCGCGGCGATGTCCTTCACATTGTGGCCCAGGACGATGCCTACTGGTGGCAGGCACGCAGAGAGCACGAGCGCACAGCCCGCGCCGGTCTCATCCCGAGTCGCGCTCTGCAGGAGCGCCGCATCATCCACGAGCGTACGCAGCGGGATGGCAACGACTTGGACTCGAAGCGTAAGCATCCCATATTCCAGCTGGTTCATGACCATGTCCCTATGTCCCCATATCGTTGCATGCCCAAGCCCCGACTGAAATTGATCTACTTTCATGTCGCCCCCTTAATCCGCTCATCCGCAATCTGACTAACAATTGGCCACCGCCACCGCCATCGCCACCTCCAACCATCATCCATCAATCAGCCGGTTCATGCGCCTCACTCTGCAACACAACCCCACCCGGCTCCCCGCGACTGCACACGAGCAGCAGCAGCTCCTCGTGCCGCCAGCCCAAGACTAAAAAGATCATGTACGACTTGACAGAGAACGATGACTTTGATCGCGAGCAGATCGCCACCTACGAGGAGGTGGCCAAGCTCTATCCCCGGCCAGGCATCTTCAGGCCTCTGGTGCTCATAGGTGCCCCCGGTGTGGGTCGGAATGAGCTGCGCCGCCGTCTGATAGCCCGTGATCCCGAGAAGTTCCGTAGCCCAGTGCCATGTAAGTCGCCCCATTTGTGTACCCCTCTCCCAACCCTCTTTACAGAGAGTTTCTTCTTACAGACACCACCCGACCCATGCGCACCGGCGAGGTGGCTGGACGCGAGTACATCTTTGTGGCGCGCGAAAAAATGGACGCCGATATCGAGGCCGGCAAGTTTGTGGAGCATGGCGAGTACAAGGGACATCTGTACGGCACCTCGGCGGAGAGCGTCAAGTCGATAGTGAATGCTGGCTGCGTCTGTGTGCTGAGTCCCCACTACCAGGCCATCAAGACGCTGCGCACGGCCCAGCTGAAACCGTTCCTCATACACATTAAGCCGCCAGAGTTGGATGAGCTCAAATCATCGCGCACCGAGGCGCGGGCCAAGTCAACGTTCGATGAGGCGAACGCCAGGAGCTTCACCGACGAGGAATTCGACGATATGGTTAAGTCGGCCGAGCGCATTGACTTTCTCTACGGCCACTTCTTCGATGTGGAGATCGTCAACGGGGAACTGATCAACGCCTTCGAACAGCTGGTCCAGAACGTGCAGCGGCTGGAGAACGAGCCGCTCTGGGCACCCTCCATCTGGGTGCAGTAGAAAGCCAAGCCAAGTAAACCTACCAAACCGTAGATGCCCATCTATAGGTGCATTTCATGCAATTTGTTAAACCAAACACCAAACACCAAAGTATTTTTGCCATACGAATTTAGCGAACAGCTAAGAAATATGTAGTTGAATAGTTGAGGAGCGAATGGGAAGGAACCTATTGGAGAGCCACCTATTCTCTATGAACCCGTAGGCGGTCCTGCTGCTGCTGCTGCTGGGCTGGGGACACTACTCCCGTCCAGCTTTAGTCCTTTCACGACAAGTACCTTTTTTTGCGTAACAGTGAAAACAATGAAAAGAAAACAATAAAAAAACAAAATTGAAAGAACTTAGCAACCAGCAACTACAATTTAGAACGGAATTACACTTGCAATTACAATTACAAATTACAAATTAAATTATGTGAAATTGTTGAATGTACAAAATTATTTGTGTTCACATGGAATAAATTATAAAATATATAATGTATTTATTGAAAATGTTGTTAAAATCAAAAGAGTTAATCCAATCCTCCCCTAACCCCACCCCCGTTTAACTTTAACTGTAACATTAACGCTAACTGTATAACACAGTCTCAATTGTATATACACTCGCTCACTATCCGAAGCATATTGGATACAGTATACAGGAGATCTACGTTCTACAATATATATGTGACATTTCTCTAATTTCCAAACTAATTTCATTTAACGAAGGAGATTTTTGTGCGGCGATTCATTGTTAAAAACAAGTGAGAAATTAATAAACAAAAAAACCCTATTTTAAAAGGAAATTTTTAAGTATTCCAAAGGGTGGAGGGGGGAAAATGTTTCGTTTTTCGTTCAAATAAAAGAAGACATAAACACAACTTTATTGGGCAGCACATTTGTAGGTAAACATATCGACACGACACTCACATATTAATATATATACATATATAAGCAGTATATAGTCCTTCATCTAAGCATAGCCTATGTGGTACATTGTATATCTTATCCATATGAAAGTCTATCCAGGATGTGTCATCAGTTTTCTTGATTGATTGCTAATTGCAGATTGCAGATAAATTGCTATTGTAATACGAAGACAAAGACTAACGCCCATCCATATCCATTGCACTGGAATCATTGTCAGGTATCGCAGTCGCCCCATCAGTTCGCCCTTTCTCTCTCTCTCTCTCTCTCACTATAGCTAAAGCTAAAGCTGCGACTTTGTACCGTTTCGAGAAGCGCTCTGCCCGTAGAAATCGGCCAGACGTTTGGCCTCGCGCCAGCCAGCTTCGACAGCGCCATGAACCGTGGAGTAGTAGTGCTCACTGGACGCCTCGCCGGCAAACTGGACAATGGGCTTGTCGCAGCGGCTCTGCTGCAGCTCCTCGCTCGGCTCGCGCTCTCGCTCCGGCGTGCTGGACACCACGGTGAGTGGATGGGAGAGCTCGCGGGCTCCTGTGCCCAGGTTCTCCGTTTCCATGGAACGGTACGAGTAGGAGCCGCGGAAGTTCTCGTTTGTGTGCCAGGCAGAGGTGCGGAAGCTGCTTGGCTCGGGGATGTTCCAGTGCAGGAAGCGGCGGAAGAGATACACGCAGCCAGCCAGAATCTCATCCTCAGGCAGGGTCTCCATGTGCCGGCCATTGACATTGGTTATCCAGCCGGCCAGGATGCGGGGTTGGTAGCTCACGCGATAGAAACCGAAGACGTCCTCCAGCCATGCCCGCGACGTGCCCCGGATGTCCTCCAGATCCTCATTCCGCCAGAGCAGCGTGAAGCCCGTCCAGTCGTCAGGCCAGAAGGCCACCGGGAACTCCACAAAGATCTTGTTGACGGTGCCAAAGGCCAGTCCGTCGATGGCCCGCTGCTTTTCCACAGGAAGCTTGGGCTCGAACAGACGCCAGTGCTGCTCCTTGAGCACGCCCAGGGAGACGGTGACCACCACATGATCGGCGATGCAGTTCTCGCCGTTGCTCAGCTGCAACTCGACGCGTCCATCGTTGCGGTTCCAGTTGATCTTCAGTGCGCGGGTGCCGAGCAGCAGGCGCTGTTCCAGGACCCCAAACTCTGACTTGTGCTCGCGGACGCGCATCAGCAGCTTCAGCAGCTCCACATAGCCCTTGTCCTTCCAGTTGAGCAGGATGTCGCCCTCGCACTCCCAGTAGTCCAGGTAACCGCGGCCCGACACCTGGTCCAGCGTGTCGGAGGCCTCCACCGAGTTCTCGAACTTCTGATAGTTGTCAAAGAACTCTCTGGCCACCACCGCATCGATGTCGGCGTTCTCCGGGCGGCGCAGGGTGTCATAGAACTTGTTGGTCAGGTAGCTGCCAAGCGATCCGCTGCAGTGGCGCAGCTCCAGTTGCCGCGACACCAACGAATCGCCGACGATCGCCTTCAGGCGGCTGGCCACGTTGTCCGGCACCACTTCCCGGTTGGAGCGCACACACTGATAGTTCTCGTAGACAGGACCGGTGGACTCGAGCAGTTCCTCCTCCTGCCTCCTGGTCAGCTCGTACACAATATTATCGCGCTCGCCGTGACACCACTGGGCGCCCAGATCGATCACATTGTCCCCAAAGGGCACGGTGTGTATGCGTCCGCCCACACGCTCCTCGGCCTCCACAACGAGCACGTTCTGAAAGCCGTACTCCAGCAGCTTGGTGGCACACGCAATCCCCGAGGCTCCGGCTCCAATGACAACGATCTTGCGATCGAGATTCCGCTGCGCCTCGCTCATTCTGCGTAACTAAATCTGGGAATGGAATGAATGCACAAAAGCAAATCAAGGGGGAGGTATGCAAGAATACTCGTGCCAATTGCTGGAAAATGTGCAAATGCACACCCAATGCATATCTGGGAGTGGCAGGGACGGCACGGTGTCAATTGTAGCAGCAATCAGGAAGCAGAGACCACCGCTAGTTCATTTTCCTAGGAAATTGTCTACATTTAAATAGCAGCTGTGTCGTGGTGCAATTGAAGGCACTTGAGCTTTATCAATTCCACAGCTGCACAAGGGCCGGCACCTACAATACCCTTACAGACGCCTTCTCGATATATTTACATTCTGCTGCTTTACCATACCCTCTAATAGGGTATGCATATTGCACACAACAAACACTTTGATTAGACAGAAATTGAAGCGCGCGCGCGGCAAACGTAACGGCATTTCAGACTCTGATAAGAGTCGCAAAAAAGCTCCCCCAGCAACATTTTCAGCCACAAGTAGCGAGGCGGATACTCGTGTACATATATATGTATGTATGTTTGGCCTTTGGCTGCATGAATTTATTAATAGTCGCCACATAGAGAGTGTGGTGAAAAGTGAGCATAGCCATGGGAGCCTGCCTAGAGGAGCCAGTGGGCGCACCGACCGGACCAGCGGGTTTTACTGCGGCAACATACCTTTGGATCTCCTCGAAAATAAATGCTCAGGGCGCTCCGCCGCCACTCACTTCCTGGTCGCGAAAAGAAAGTGTGTGTGTGTGAGAGAGAGAGCGAAGCATTGATTTTATATTTGGCCATAAATGTTCAAGGTTTTTGTTTCGGCCCGGCAGGCGGCAACAAACCAAAATACAGCCACCCATTGGCAACCCACAAACATGTGTGCGGCAATATTTAGCCAAACCAAATTCGGGTGTCTGTCCAATCCACGCCACCCCACGCCAAGCGAGCACTCACCCAAAACTCGTGACTTTGTGTTTCAAAATCCCCGAATATATTCACAATCAAACATTTTGACTGCAACTCTGGAGGATTGTGTGGCCGCAGTCCTATGTCGAGAAGTGGAAATCGAAGAAAATTCTGACTGAAGCGGCTGCTGCGGCGGCGGACACACAAACAAAACTGAACGCCGAAGAGCTTGAAGCATATGGAAACGTGCTGCTTTGGCCATGCTTATGCTGTGCTGCGCAGTGGCGCTGTGGGGTTTTCCGTGGGGGCGCTGTCGTCTAGCTAGGCCCCGTCAGTTGGTTGTCCACGTCTCTGGACGCTCTGCGCAGACTTTAAGCTTGCGAATAGCTTTGAGTGAAAGCTGTGCCGGTACAGCTGACTGACTGCCTGAGGGAATGAGGGCGGGAGAGAGGTGCAGGGCAGGTGAATGTTGAGTTCTTTTGGGTTGGGTGGGAGATTGAGAAGGAAGCAACGTAAGTGAATGGGTAGATGGGACCCTTTGAGCAGCTATGGATGCCATTGGCGCCATTAGAAAGTGTTTTGGGTTTTGGTTTTGAATGATTCATATAGTATATATATATATATTTACTCAACTGCATACAAGTTTTGCTATATTAGTGGAATTGGCTAAAACTCTTCATTAAATAACTCGCTTGATATATGTATGTGTGTGTGGTGTGTGTATGTGTGTATGTATATACGATATATTCTTCGATGTATGTACATGTTCCTTTGGCCAAATCGGGAAATTACAGACAGGAAATTCTTGATTAATTCGTATACATATATATTTCTTTTTTATTACATGATCATCGGTTCGGTCTTTGTCTTTAACTTTGGAAATGCATATGTATTCAGAAATCAGTATAGATATATGTCTGTATGTATGTATGTATATGTAGAGGCATGTACACTTTGATTTAAAAGTTATAGTACGTGTATATACAGCAAGGGAGTTTACTTGGATTCTGCTGATAGTTCGTTTGAATATAAAATATAGCATTTACTTGCGAATATCCAAACAAAGTGGAATCCAAAGAATTAACTAATGAAACTAATTTACACTAAATACCATTAAAAAGAAGTGATTTGGAAACAATCGAAACACAAAAACGCATTTACAAAATAATAAATAGAATTATCACAAACAATAACAGCCCCGTTAGGATGAGAATGGCAGCCCACTGACGTTTATCTGCGAGAGAGAATTAAATATATTATTAAATCTGTTTGAATAACATTGGGTAGGTAAAACGTATGCATTGCACTCACCATTATTCATGTGCAACACTTTGGCAACCTTCTTCATGGTCGTGTCCAGCTTGGACTCTGTTGTGTCGAATTCGTTACCAAAATCATCCAACATCACAGCCTGCTCATCCAACTCGACGCCGATCTGCCGCGACACAGTCTTCAGGGTGCCAATGGAATCACTGATCATGTCGAGCTGCTCATCCTGGCCCTGGATCATGCGCTGCTGTATGGAGACTGTCTCGCCCACATACCTGTGGCCGGGACTGTCCAGGCTGCTGGCTTGATGCTGCTGCCCATAGTGACTGGGACTGTCCAGGGCATTCTCCAGCTTCGAGTACTTGGTACCGCTGTGGCGGGAAGCAGCTGCTGCCGCCGCTGACATGGTGCCGGCAATGGTATTGGCCACCGCCTGACTGCCGCTGTTGATCAGTGAGTTGCCGTTCAAGGCGCTGGGGCACTCCACCAGGTAAGTGCGATCGTTGTGCGGATGGAGATGGTACTCGTTTGAGTTTGAGTTGGTGTTGGTATTGGAGATGGTGTGATGATTTGGTTGATTCTGATTGGGGTTGTTGCGATCGTTGTCGAGGAGCGGCTGATGTGCGGTTATGTCTCTGTCCCTGTTCCGGTTCAGGCTCATCTTATCCTTCATCTGCTTGACCTCATCGCGGGTGTTGTCGATGAAGTGGCGCCGGCTGGAGAGTTCGCGGTTGTCGATCCGAAACTTGGTCGGATTCTTCTCGACAATGCGTGCTAGTCGGTTTCCCAGGGTTAAGAAAAACCTCATAAAAAATGTAAAATCGTGTGAGCTAAGAGGGAAAGGTTAGGCAAAGCGAATTGATTTTTCGCAAATGCGACGTGACGCCATTTTCGTCAACGTACAAAACACTTTTAATGCAGTTTAGGCAAAGGATATTGATAGTGTCTTCGAGGTCCTCGAGATCCCATTCGATGCTCCGCAGCGAGTTACGCAGCTCGGTGGTGGTCCATTCAACCTCCGCTCCGCCGTCCTCCCCCAGCTCGCGCCAACGCAGGTAAAGGCCTCGTGTTTTGTTCAGAGCTTTGAATACCTCGCTGCAGAGAGAAAGAGAGAAAAGCGAGAGTAAGAAGGAGATGTGGTAAGATGGAGGGGGGTAAGATGGAGCGTAATGACGATGAAATTGCATTGCAATAAACCAAGCGGCGGCACCTACTCCTTGACTACGAAAAACGGATCCTCCAGAGACATTTTCACGTTCCTTGGCTAAATGGAAATTTACGGTTGCGGCAAGGGTAACAACGGTTATTTTTCACGTACGAGTACGAGTGTAACGGCTAGCGCACTCGACTTTTATATTCATGGATTTTTCTTCCTCTTTTGCGCTGCTCCACGGACGCGCACAAACACTGAGACACACGGGGAAAACCACCCCCGAAATTGGGGAAACTGCAAGTTGGAAAATGTACGAACATTCGTTTCTGCGGGAACTTGACGAGACCGTTACATCAAACAAAAAAACATGGAAGCTACTCTGTCTTTTTTTAGCAGTTATTTCACAATCAACTGCGATCTAATCAAGCCATATACTCGTATTGTGGGAAGTGATGTTTGAATTGCACGTTTATTGATTATTGCCCTTTGACGAGCTGCTTATCTGCCCCGCGTCAGAGTTTCGTTACGGTTTCGGCCAGGCAATTGCGATGGCCCAGAGTACACTGGCGCTATTTCGCGCTCTGCGTCGGAACGATGGCAGCTGCTGCAGGTCGGCGAGAGTGAAGGCGAAGGTGAAGGCATTTGTTTATGCCACTCCAGCGGCTGCGCACTCGACGCCACCCCCAAGACACAAACAAACCGAATCAAACTATAGTTTTCCAGCAGAAAGTGCCCCTTTCTGACAACAACTGGCCAGCACTTTATTGCAACAACAAGAAACAGCTAAAGTGCCACCTCTGACCACAATGACACTGACCAAAACAAAAGTTTAGCTCACTCAACTCACCTTCTGCACGTTTCGACGTCATTGAGCAAAGCGCTTGTAGCAAACACTGTGACAAAATTCTATAGCAAAGTACACTAAAAATTAATAGATTAATATTTTTATTTTGCAACCAGGTGTTCTGCCCGATTGTTGATGCACTATGTATATCGATATATACAATAGTTCCATACAATAGTATTGGTTCGATATATCGATATTTGAGATTGAAAAATTGCAAAATATGGTCACACACTACGACAGTCTATCGTTTTGGCCGTTGAGGCTCATTTCGTGTTCCGAACTAATTTGAAAACTTCACTTAAAATGCTCCAAAATGATGCGGTGCGAACTCTGCAATACGATAGCGAAATACGCGTGGCACAGCAGCCAAGTCCCACAGAACCCAGAGGTAAGTGAATGAGACAATTTAACCAAGAAATATCAACCAAAACATGAATCACCGTGGGACATTGGTAAATTTTTATTAACTGATAAGTAGTTTTACGCCTGTGTTCGCCAGCCGCTGCATTTGGATTAATTGTTGTTGGGTTTGCACGGCCTGTGTGTGGGGAGCGTGCTGTGTTGTGTTAGTGCTCCAAGAAATATGCGACATAAAATTAGCTATATCTTATCAGCAGAAGTTTTGTTATGGTATCATTATGGCCAACGGCGTATCTGTGTTACCTGTTCGCGGCAGTGCCTTTGTTTCCAATCGAACTGAGATATTGACCAAGTATCCGCAAATAAGCATGCACCGATTCAAAGATTAATTAATTAATACAGCCTTTGTTTACTTGCAGTTTACGATTCCCATATTAGCATAACGTCACAGCCACGACCGGGGTCAGAGGCCCCCAGGATACCACTGCCCACAGTGACTGGCAGTCGAACGTTTATGCCCCTCTCCGGCTACGATTGCCTGGCGGACTTGCCCTCGGTCCACATTGAACAGACGTTCGAGTTGAATGAGTGTATGTAATGTCCATTTGTATATTCGAAATCAGAGATCCTCTAAAGCCATTTTCTTTCCGTGATAGCCCTGACAGCCGTCTCATCGGAGAACCGCTATGTGGTCCGATCGCCCCTGGGCGATGCCGTCTTTGCCGCCAGCGAGAGCTCCACGGAGAATAATCGACTCATTTGGGGCGCCGGTCGCCCCTTCCAGATGCACTTGCTGGACAAGACCCACCAGGAGGCTCTGGTATTCCGCAAGAAATTCGCCCTCGGTTCGATGTGCTGCCAGCCAAAGAGTCTGGAGATCTGGATACCGCCGGGCAATGTCATGGGCCGGGTGGTGCAGTCGCCGACGTTTATGCAGCCCGAGTTCTTCATCGAGGATGGAAATACGGGCCAGCCCGTCTTCTGTGTGGAGGGTCCGGCAAATTCCGGTTTCTGCTGCTTCTGCCTGCCCAAAGAGTGCTACTTCAAGGTAGAACACTCGCTAAACTCTCTGCCTGATTATCTAATTAACGTTGATCCACATGCAGGTACATTCGGGAGGCAACCTGAGGGCATCCATCGATCACAAGTGGATGTCCAGCAAGTCCCAGTACACCACAAATATCTACTTTAGCGATGCCAAACTGACGGCTAAGGAGCGTGCCCTGATTTTAGGCTCCGCATTTCTGCTGGTAAGATGCATCCTAAATCCTGCAAAGGATCCTCCAATTCTCATCTGTTTTGCCTTTCCAGGAATACATGTACTTCCAAACGCGCTTCTAAATGACGCGCAATCCAATGACAAAATACTTTTATCTTTCACATTGATTTCTTTATTTTTGTATTTTTTTTTTGTATAAGTTTTCAAGTTTGTTGGTTTTGTTGTTTTTTTTTCGTTCAGTTTTTTTGATATATTTTACAATAATGTAATAGATCACTTCATTTTCTTGTTTTTTATAACCACATGCATACACATTCAAATATACATATCCATATATATAGATATATCTATGTATGTATGTATATATATATACGTTGCTATAGCTCTTGCGCTGGTTAGCAGTTTTTTTGTACAATAATTTTCATTTATCTCTATCAATTTTTGTGTGTTGACTAACCTACAACTTATAGCATATATGACAACATAAAGATTATTTACAATTAGATTTATATTCATCTTATTCTTCACCCTCCGTTCGCGTCTCTCTCTCTCACGCTCTCTGCCACTTCGCTTACTCTTCGGCACACCAATAAAAGTAATTAATAAACAAACAATTAAAAGAGTCTCGTGGTCTCGTTGTTTTACAAAATTAGAAACAAAACTAAGGATTAGGATATACCTATTATAAATTTCGGTTTTCACTTATCTCGTTGGTGTATGCTTAACAATTTGAAATAAGGAAGAACTGCGTGATCTGCAGAGGATTTCGTTTTGGGTATTTGGAAAACATGATTCATTAGGGGAGGGGTCGGGTCGGGTTGGATGGGGCTGGCTAGGCCTTATAAATTAAATACTCATCTCTCGTTCTTGTTACCTTTCTGTAGATAGACGACTCACAGCACTTCAGGGAGTTTCATGCAATGCATTCATGCATTTTCGAAATATAATCTATGAATCTATGGATATAATAATCTGCCTACCTACCATACCTAATCTGCCTACCTACAGTACACTCGTAGAGACAGAGACACAAAATGTAGCTTATAACTAGCGCTAGCGTACATGGTACCTGGGTGTATACATAGTATTCATATACATATATACTTTGTGGGTACTATACATATATTCATATATATATTTTTTAGATCAGAGCTGATGACGATTCCTTAAACTAGACACCTAAGAGGCAAATCGATCCGTTTCGGGGCTGCCCAGAGTATATCTCCTCCAGATATAGGAACTCCCACAAAACGACCGAGTTAATTACACTGGAATTGCAAATCGATCGCTTGCAGGATTACCTAAATTCAGTTTGGGTTCATCTGCGTGTGTGGTGGGGTGGTGGGGTGTTGGGGTGGCGGGGGGTTGTTGGTCTCTTAGAAGCTAGTGCTAACGTAAGTGTTGTGTGCCCAAATGCGATATGCTTAGACATTTGATATGCGCTCGTTGGCGGTTTGGTCATGGCTGCCTCCAACTGCAACTCCAACTCCATTGTCGCATCCGGAATTGCAGGGGGTACTGTGAACGGATGTCGGTGCTGGCGTTGGTGGGCATGTGGTATCCCTGGTAGTGTCGATACGGTTCAGTGGACAACAGTTTGGGCGCCGCTGCAGTGTTGGGCCACACTCAGGTGGGCTGCAGCATGTACATGTACTGTCAGTTGCTGGCCGCTGCCGAGGCGACCACGGGAACGGCAACGGGAACGGTGACGGTAACGGGGAGAGGCAGAGCAGCATCCTGGGATGGTCGGGCACGCTTCTCGCTTGTGGTTGTGGTGCTGCCAGCCTCCGGTGGGTTGTCGCTCTCCTCGCCGCCCGTGCTGCTGAAGCTGGCGGGCAGACGACGCTTCAGGTTGTGGGTGAGCCCATTGGCCACGGTCTCGTCTTCGGACATGGAGCTGGCACGCTTCGGCGTGTTGCCATCGCTGTCATTGTCCAGCCTGGCAATGGCCGAGGCGATGTCCGCACTAAACCCGTCCTCAGAGGCGCTATCCTGCGAGGTGGGCGTATCCTGGGCCAGCTGCATCATGCCCGAGGGCGTGGTGTAGCCGCTCAGCTTGTTGGGATCCTTTTCCAGCAGCTTCTGGGCGAGCAGCTTCAGGGAGATGAGCGAGTTGTCGCAGTCGCTGGTGTCGATCTCAGTGAGGCTGATGCCGGCGCGTTCGATCTCCGCGTAGGTGCCGAACGGCAGCTTCTGCAGGCACTCCAGCTTCTGGACGTGTGTCTTGGAGCGCAGATGCTTGGCCAGATGGCCGTGTATGCGGAAGGCGATCTTGCAGTCGGTGCACTCGAATGGCCGCGGATTGGAGGTGGTCGGCACCCCAAACGTCGACGTCATCATCACCTTGTTCTTGTGCGCCTCGGAGCGTTCGTGCTTCTGCAGGTGGCCCTGGGTGCGGAACGATATGCCGCAGGGCTCGCACTTGAATTTCCGCTCCATGTAGTGGATGTTCATATGCAGCGTCAGCTGGTGCTGCCGCTGGAACGTCTTCGAGCAGATCAGGCACGTGGGCCTCGCATCGCTGGCAGTGGGTGGCGGCGGTGGCACGCCCCTTGGATATGTGGACACAGCTCCAGGCTGTAGTTCGTTGTTGTTGTTGTTGTTGCTGCTGCTATTATTGTTGTTGTTGTTCTTGCTGCTCGCCGAGGCACTTTTGAAGCCATCTTCGCCCACGATCACAGTGCGGGTGGGCGGTTGCGGCTGCTGCTGCTGCTGCTGCTGCACGGATGCTGTGGATGAAACTGCAGGAGTTGCGGATGGAGTTGCAGCTGGTGCGGTAGTGGCAGGGGTGGATACGGCCGCCACTGCTGCAACTGGTGGTGTCGATGCCTTTGGGGACGTGCCCAGGACACCGCTAAAGTCTGTGGCATCCGGCTGCTGCACTGCAGCAGGGAGATTCGCATTGTGCGCCGGCTCGCTGGCCCTCTCCTGATCCGACAGCGCCTCACTCTCCTCGCTCTCATCGTTGGCCGTTGCCTTCGAGGGGGGCATGCTGATCGCAGCCTGGGCAGTCGTGGATGTCGATGGAAGCGAAACCTCGACCGCCTCCGGGGTCTTCACCTCATGCACCTCGATGCTGGGTACCTCGTTGATGCTCATGATGGGCCTGCTGCTCACGGAGAGGAGGCTGCCGCTGCTGCTGCTAGTGCAAGTGCTGGTGGTCAAGACGGAGGAGGTGGTGGCTGTGTTGCCGGTGCTGGAGAAGAGCGTGCTGATCAGGTAGCTGCGACTGAATTGGCTCTGCTTCATCTTGGCATGCTGCAGGGCATGCTCCTTGCGGTACGTCTGCATCAGCACATCTTCGCCCTCCGCCGCCTCGTGCATGTCCTGCTCCTCCTCCTCCTTCATCTCGGTGGAGATGCGCACCTTGTCCGACACCGAGATGAGGGTCTTCATGAAGCCACTGCCACTGCTGCCGGCGCTGCCAAAGATCACATCGTGCATCTGCTGAGCCTGCGATTTGGGCAAGTCCTGCGCTAGGGCCACCGGGCAGGGGGAGATGGAGCCGGCAGCAGCCATGGATGTGCTGGGGCATCGCGGCTTGGTGAGATCCATGGGCGCACTCTCTTCGCTGGCCACGCTCCGCTTGGGCTTGGACTCCTCGGGATTCGAGTAGTACTGCTCCTGCTTCTGGTAGTCGAACGGCGGCTTTGGCGACGTAAAGGAGCACACCACGCCACGGGGCTTGGGCTGCGACGATCCCGACGAGCCAATGCTGTTGGCCGGACTGCCAGCCGGAGCCGGGGTCTCCTGCAGCTGCGGATATGGCGACACGCTCTGCGGTATGGGCGGTGTCATCGACAGCGACAGCAGGCAGCGAGCGGCCTCGTGCTCCTTCAGTCGCGACTTGGATTCGTCGGTGTCTGCCCAAGGGATAAAATTAGAGGAATGCTCAACACTAAGGAAAGGATTCTTACCACTGCTCTCGGATTCATTGTCACTGAAATCATCGGAATCTGATTCACCATCGGCCAGCGAGGAGGTGCGTCCGCCCGCAGAGGTAGACGACTGCTGATCAAAGTCCATGTCCACGTCGAGGAACTCGCCATCGGCGGGCATGGGACCGGGATTGATGCCCAGCTCGATGCATTTCTTGAAGTGCGTCTTCGATTGCATGTGCTTGGTGAGATTGCCCTTGGTCTTGAAGCTGCATTGGGGTATCACAATTAGATGCTGTCGGAGCTACAGACAGAGAGTAGGACTTACCTGAAGTTGCAGTGGCTGCAGGTGAACGGACGCACGTCCGTGTGGGTGCGTATGTGCTTCTTCAGCATCGATGGCTTCTTGCAACGGATGCCGCACTCGGAGCACACATATCGACCGCGTCCCCGGCCCCGGATGTAGGTGTAGTCCTCGTGCGACTCATAGCCGCCCACCAGGGGCTGTCCCGAGGGACTCACCTCCATCTTCTTGTCCTCGGCCGCCTCCTCACAGGCCTTGGCCGCCACATTGGCCTCGCTGAGTGCTCCCACGGCCACCACCGGCAGTGGAGCGAGCGGATTCTGATGCAGTGCACTGCTCGACATTGTCGAAACCGAGCAGATGGTCTGCTGCGAGTTGACCACTTTGTAGCTGAGCAGCTTCCCTGTGCCGGTGCCCGTGCCGGCACCTGTCCCTGTGCCCGCCATCGAGGTGCAGCTGCCATTGCCGAACATCTTCTGGCGCGAGTCGTACAGGGCCATCACCTGCTTGAGCTTGAATCCGAGCGGATGCGGCTGGTTCTCCTCGCACACCTGCCACACGCTGTACATCGACAGCTTGTGCATGCCCGCCACATACGACGGCTGCGGGCAGTTCACGGTGCAGTAGAACATCTTCGTGCTGCACTTCAGCCCCAAATAGGTGTAGGCGTGCCCGTTCAGATACAGCTGCACACACGACTTGGACGGACGTGGCGTTTCCGGCGAGATCAGCGGCAGGGTGTTGGCTGTCGGCGTGATTCCATGATGGCGCTTCGGTGTGAAGGTGCCCGGCTTCAGGGGCAGACTCGTGGGGCGCAGAAACTTTGATTTGGCGGCGGTCAGCGCCTCCTCCCCAGCAACAGCTACAGTCACGGCGGCGTCAGCCGCTCCCGCTGCACTCCCATTGGGCGTATCCACGTGCAGAGGCGCCAAGGGTGCCGCCTCCTGTGGCGGCTGCTTCACAGCGATCACATTGTCCAGGTTGAAGTGGCGCACCTCCGGCTCCGATGCCTTCACATTGTCCGCCATTCGCAGGAAGTTGAAGGGCGCCTTCTTCGGCGTCTCCTTGCTGCTGTTCCACTGCAGCGCTTTTCGCTGGGCAGGCGTCGGCGGCTGGCGGCTGAACTCACTTGGGAGATTCTGGACGCCACCGAAGGGCGACAGCGACTTGAGTGACTCTCCGGCTCCTGCTGCTCCCACTGCTCCGCCCAACAGCAGCAGCGGACTCGGCTGCTTGCGATTGGGACTGCGGCCACGACCGGCGGGAACCAGGGGCAATTGCAGCTGCTGCGGTGGAGGCGGTAGCAGGGACATCTGTGGCGTCAGGCTGCCGGGCCCCGGAATCCCCGGCACATACGGAATGGGCGTGACGGGTGCCGTTTTATCCCCACCGCCGCCGCCACTCATCGGCAGAGTGAGCGGATTGAAGGCAGTTATCGAGTTGATGGGCGGAAATTGGAAGTGCTGCGCCCCTTGGGCACTGCTCACACCGAGCAGCGGGTGACCACCAAGGCCAGCCGCGAGCAGCTTTCGATCATTGCTGGCCGACGACTCGTGGTTTTTGGGCAGGACGTCCTGGAAGCTGCCACCCGAGAGCAACGGGGTGCGTATCATCCTGGGGCTGTTCTCCAACTCGGGGCACTCCGAAATGGGTATCATGGTGCCGCCGGAGGAGGTAAGCCTGCGCAGGCGCTCCTCCTTGCTGCTGGACTGCTGCTGCAGCTCAGCCTGGCCAAAGCCCATGTTGTGGTTGTGGTTGTGGTTGTGATTGCCAAAGAATTTGAACGTTGACGTGTCGCTGGTCTTCGCACGCTTCGCTGGCGGTGCGGGCTGTGCAGCAGCAGCGTCCATGCCCATGCCCATTGAAAACTGGCGATCCTCGTGCATTTTGGTGATCACCACCGAATCGTGCGCCTTGCGTGGTGCATTCTGCTGGGCGAAATCCACCAGGGCGGTCTTTCCCAGCAACGGACCAGGCGATGGCAGTGGCGCGTCCACAAAGCGCATCGCTTCCACAGGCACGGAAATGGGTTGGGCCTGAATGGGCAAGGGGACCTGCACCTGCACCTGAACCTGGGCAGGAGCGGCTGGCGTTGGAGCCGTCACCGTCGATGTCCTTGCGGGTGATTGTGCGGCACTGAGGCGACTCAGCACCAGACTGCTGCGCTTCGTCTTCAGCTGGGACCAGGCGAGCTTGGCCAGCGACAGCGGATTCTTCGAGTTGGCCATGTGGCACTTGAGCTCTGGGAGGCTCATCGAGATCGAATTGGAACGAAAGTACTTGGAGCTGGGGGACGAGGCCGGACTCATCGGCGCACTGGAGCTGGCGTCCTGGCAGTAGGTGCTGTTGTGCAGCTTCAGCTCGTCCGCGCTGCGGAATTCGCTGGCGCAGATGGGGCACGAGTAGAAGGCATCGTCGCCCTCGCCAATGGGCACGGCCAGTCCTCGTGCATTCAGCAGCAGATTCTTGATGATTGAATTATTTGGCGTTTGGGGTGCAGCGGCTGAGGCAGTCTTTGTAGAACTCCCTCCTCCTCCTCCGCCTGCTGCTGCTGCTGCTGCACTCGTCGAGGCAGTGTTGCCCATTGATGTGGGCGCAGAGGCGGGCGCAGGCGTGTGCGTGAGCATGGCAGTGGGCTGGGGTGTCGGCTGTTGTTGCTTTGGCTTGGCAGACAGATTCAATGGCATGGCATTGACAGCGGCCGCTGGCTGCTCCATTTTGGGCACTGGCGTGGCCGGGTCCTGGCGATACTGCAGCGTCTGCATGGGCAGCGGTGAGGGTGGCGGTGGCAATTGCTGTTGCTGCAGTTGCTGTTGGTGCTGCTTGGCGGCTGTAGGCATGGCCGCTGTTGGCATGGCCGGTGCTGGCTTGTAGCTATAGGTTTTCCGCTTCACCACACCATTTGGTGGTTCCAGTGGCTGTTGCTGCTGCTGCTGCTGCACTTGTTGTTGCATATACATTTGATAGTGTTGCTGCTGCTGTTGCTGTATCTGCTGCTGCTGCTGTTGTTGTTGCTGTTGCTGTATCTGCTGCTGCTGCTGCTGTTTCTGTACAATGGCTTGGGCCAGATTCACTTTCGTCTCCCGTTCGCTGGCCCCGATGCCCAACATCTGTGGACTATTACTGCTGATAGCCGCATTGCTGGCATTCGCATTGGCATTGTTGAAGCTGCGCGAACGATTCAGCTGCTTGGGGTACTTCTTCTGCAGCAGAATCTCCTTGTTCTCCACAATCGCCTCGTTCTGCGAAATCAGCTTCGATATGTGCTCCTGCACCTTTTCCACATTCTGCAAAATTAAATTTCCCCACTGAGTTAGTTCGATCCTTTCGTGTGCAGCTTCCATTCACCGTACTTACCACTTGCATGCTGCCACTGGCACTGGCAAAGCTGCTCAGATTGGTGGCTGGCGTGGGGGTTTGTGCTCCTGCTCCTGCTGCTGCCACTGGCACCACAATCGCTGCCTGGCTATTGGCTCGCACCAACTGAAAAGAGAGCAAGCCCAGGCAGAGTTTCGATTAAAGGTTCTCCTGTGGATGGATGCTTTCGCATTGCTCACCTGTTGGGGAGGAATATTCGGTGGATGCGGCTGCTGTTGCATCGGTGGCGGAGCAGCCTTTACCAGTGGAGAGTGTTGCTGCTGCTGTTGCTGTTGCTGCTGTTGCTGCTGCTGCTGCTGGTGCAGATGGATCTGTTGCATTTGCAATTGTTGAAAGACCATTGCCTGCTGATGCATGGCCGCCGCCGCTGCCGCCGCATCCTGATTGTAATACGATGGCTGCCCCAGATAGTAGACACCTGCGCCCGGTGGCAAAGCCCCAGGATTGGCAGCCAGCAGCAGCGACTGCTGGGCGTGCAGCTGATGCTGCAACTGCAGCTGCATCTTGTGCGTGGTGATGTGATTGTTCAGCTTCATTTGCGTGCTGGGCGACAGGGTGGGATGGGTCAGCGCTGGCTGCTGCTGCTGCTGCGCCAGAGGCAGCTGAATGGAAAGCTTCTGCTGCTGCTGCTGCTGCTGCTGGACGAGATGATGCTGCTGCTGCTGCTGTTGCTGTTGTTGTTGCAACTGCAGCTCATTGCTGCCGCCAGGCGGCACATAGAGAGCTGCATTATGGAACTTGGGCTTGTATGGCTTGTAGTCGATGGACTGGCGATGCTGGGCCGTGGCCGAGTGCAGGGTATCCGCGGTGGCAGGTGGCAGGGTGCCCGCAGCCGGCGACCCCAGCGGCAGTTGTTGCATGTGCTGCGGCAGCGTTGGCTGGTGCTGGATGTAGGCGCTTTTCGCCGCCGACAAAGTGGAGGGCGATGGCGTGGGCGAGGCCATGGGCTCGTCGTACGGCGAACCCGCGCGACTTGGCTGCAACACGAAAGAAAACTCATTAAGTGGCTATCCTCGGGGATTAGTCGATTCAATTGCTTACCAATTCGGAGCTACTGTTGCTCAGATCTGCATCCTGGTCGGACAGGCCGTCGTCCGCATCCGCGGGCACCTCCAGGCCGCGCACTCGGGCCGCATGCGACCGGGAGCGGCAGTGCTTGTACAGGTTGCTCTTCGTCTTGAAGGCAATGCCGCAGGTGTCGCAGGGATAGGGACGCTCATTGGTGTGCGCACGTATGTGCTTCTCCAGCACCGATGGCTTGGCACAAATCAAACTGCAATACGGGCACACATATCTGCCAGATTTCTCTGCTATTAGTGCTCCGGCGGCTGATACCGCTGCTGCTGGTGCTCCTCCTCCTGCTGCTGCTGTTGGTTGCGTCTGTTGCTGATGCTGGGCAAATGTGGCAGGCGTCAGTGTGGCATTGGCCGCATAGTTGCTGCTGTGGCTGTTGCTCAACGGTGTACGGTTTCTGGGCACGCTCACATTGTTGGCCATCTTCCCGCTGCCACTGCCGCTGCCGCCGCCGCTCCCACTGTGGCTGTTATTGTGAATGTTGTTGCTGCTGCTGCTGCTGCCCTCCTCATGGCTGATGGCATTGACATGATTGCTATTTACAAAATTGGCACTGAATTCATTCGTCGTCGTCTGCTGCTGCTGCTGTTGTTGGGTCAAATGATGACCGTTGGCCACCGCCACCGCTGCTGGCACTGTCACCGACACTGGCCCCACTGGCTGCGGCGGCGGTGAAAGTGAGCTATTTGAGGATAGCGATGTGGTGCGGCCGGCATCCCCGGCTGCAATGTGGCTGCCACTGCCACTGCCACTTCCGTTGCCACCGCCCTCCACTTCTGTGGTGCTCGCCAAGCGCTTGAACTTCTTGTGCAAATAGCGAGAGATATTTGGCCAATCCGCAATGGCAACGGCAGCAGCCTCATCTGTGGTGGCCGTGATGGTGCTGCTGCTGCTGCTGGCGGGGGTAATGCTGCTGCTGCTGTTGCTGTTGCTTGTCACAGTAGTGGCTGTGGCTGTGGCCAGTGGCGAATCCTTGTGGCCGACTGCAGTAGACATTTGCTGTAGCGTCATTTTGCTATCACTTAGATTTGCTTTATCTTTATCTCTATTCTTATACTCATAACTATTCTCATTAATACTATTATCACTGTGGTGGGGCTGGTGGTGGTGGTTGCTGCTGCTGTTGTTGTTGTTGCTGCTGCTGATGCTATTGTTGCCACTGTTACTACTGCTGTGGTCGTCGCTCAGCTTATCTCGTGTGCTGCTTGTACTGGGTTTGCTGCCAGCAACATCGGCAATTGTTGCTGCTGCTGCTGCTCTGCTAGCTTTAGCTGTCTTCTGGGTGGCTGTTGCTGCTGCTGCTGCTGCTGTTGTGGCAGCTTCCCGATATGTCTGCTTCTTTGTTGCTGGTGTGATTGGGGCTGCTGTTGCTGCTGCCGCCGCTGCTGCTGCCGCCGCCGCTGCTGTGGCACGTCGCGTATTGTTATTCACCTTACTGTTTGTCTTGTACTGTTTTCCCGCCGTCTTGTAATGCTTGCCCGCCGTTGTGGTGCTTGCATTTTCCATATTATCATCAAATTTATTATTAGCCTGCGAGGAATTGGCAGCGGGCTCATCTAGAGGGTACACAAGAGAGAGAGAGAAGATTCAAACTTCAGTTAGTAATTTAATAATAATTTAATTCATATGCTAGTGCTAATTTTGGTAAGCAAAATAAAATATTAGGGCACAAGATCAAACACGGTGGCGACACCAAATGTGGGTCTGGACTCGATTAACTTCCACCTTGGGAGTATTGCGAACTTTTCTGCAATCCCCCACCCCCCTGTCCAAAGCCACTCACTAATCCCAGCAGGGGAATGCTAATTTGCGCGTGAATTTCCCATTTAATAAATATCAATTTTCGTTTTACTTTTTATTAACTTTCTATTTCAATCCAATCAGAAAACACCCCACCCTCACCCAACATCGAAAAGTGACTCTGTTATGGCCCCACCTGTTGCAAACACATACACACACACACACACATACTACTTGTCTGCATACCCATACACACACAAACGAGCAGACGCGAAGCAGACGACAGGCGACCGAAACGAAACGACACGACACGAAAAACGGTACGAAAATCCAAAAGAAATGACAAGTGAAATGTAATGACTTTTTGTTGCTGCTGACTGCTGACTGCCGACTGCTGCTGCTGCCTTATCAGTGGGGTGTACACTGTACATGTGCCCCCCTGCCCCATTACAGTACGTCTCGAAAGCAAACATTGGATAAGTATAAATTACATTTCAATAAGGGATTTTCACGAGAATTTCTATCATGGCGAGATTTCCGCGAACAAAGAAAAGACTGTATCGACGCATCTGTTCTATAAAAGTATTATGTGATTGGCACTTTTCGAACGATTAGTAAGCGTTGAGGGGCTGGGGCAGGGCCAGTACTCAAATCACAATCGCACAGAAATCCCCCCCCCCATTCCCACTTTCGACGCCACTCGGGCACTACGCCACCGACTTTGCGGCTGGCGGCGTTAATTGACACTCGACTGCGACTGCGACTGCGAATGGTGATGGCGACTGTTTAACATTCAACGCTATTATTATACACATTATACGCGGCATTATGCGATACGTATTGTAAACGTATGTATGTACAGTGTGTACATATGTATGTATGTCTAACCGATCCACGTCGCTCGGCTCGCTCGCGTGTTTACTCAATTTGTTATCAGCGTTTATAAGGCTTTTCGACTAAGGAATCGCCTAAAAAAATTCCATTGATAATGCCAAGCTCCATATAAAGATACGTTCGTATATAAAATATGTTGTGTGTTTGTGTGGATATATTCGTGTTTTATTATCGGCCATCAGGTTATCTGTGGTGGGTACTATAACTATCGTGTGTGACTGACTCAGAGAATCTAAGCCCCCCCTCCGCTGTAATTTGAGTGATTTAAGGCACAGACGCTTTGACGTCAACGATCAACTATCCGTCGGACAATTGAGCCATTTTAAGTAAGTGGTGCCATTCGACAGGGATTAGGCTCTCAAATTGAAATCTTGATTGCCTGATTGCATAATAACGTGTAATAATGCCACTACATAAAGGAATATTCGTATGTATGTATTTATGGCAGTGAGCTGTAGGGTAGGCAGCAGCCTCAGTAGGTCAATTACAAGGCGCCAAATGCGGCACAATTAAAATGTTTTTTTAGTGTACTGCATATAGAACGTCAGCGACGACAAAGATCTAGTTAAATGATTTTATGGAATTTCTGTGAGAGCGATAATCACGTATTCAGTTGTAAATATAAATAGAAACACGCAAAGATCATCTACACCCCTTGCAGGTCTCGATAGCAACTATTTTTTTTTACCAATAACTATAAGTTTTGTATGTTTATTTGTCTACATCTACTATTTGAGTCTTTGGCAAGTTTTCGATGCAAACCCGTTGCTTATGCCCTCGAAAAAGATTGTATAAGATATATGCAGATAAACAGCATCACAAGTTTCTATTCTATACACCCTTGTTCTATCGTTGTAAAAATCCCCATAAAGCGTACCACTGTACCCCGTAGACAAAGCTCAGATTTGGGGCTCCATAAAAGCATAAACAAGAGGCCAAAGCCTACGCGCTACCATAGGACTTAATCACCCAACCAGAAGGCGATAAGCTGTAATCATCCGTAGAAACCCAAACAATAATGAGGCAGAATACTCACACCCTGCAGCAGAGCAGCAGATTGCACTGGGTGGCTTGGTTCAATGGAAAGGTGGGAATACTAGAATAGTCTCATTTCGCTGACTTAATCCATTTGCTACAGCAGCAGAAAATAAAATGAAAACTAATATTTAAATGGCATTTTGTTATCACGAATTTTTGTTTAACATTTGCTGGCATTGTTGTTTTTAGTTTAGTTTGTAAGTGTGTGTGTGTGTGTGTCTGTTGAAGGCGTGAAGTGTTGTTCGGGCTATTCAGTTTTATATTGTATGTATGTATAGTATATACGAGTATAAATGTAAATATGTACTTTGTTTGCATTTGCATGCAGTTTCATAGAGCCAGGCGGACCCCGCAGGCAGAGCCACAGCGCAATACATGAAAATATCAGGCATTTTATCAGGCATGAAATGAGTGCAGTTGCAAGCAGTGCAAGCATGTATTAAGCACACGTTGCTCCCCACCCCGACCGAGCCAGAGTCCGAGTCCACAACGTCATCAGAGCGCGCTTCTCAAATGGCAGACTGACTAACTGACAGACTGATGGGTGAGCACACATGCACACCCAACCACCCACGCACACACACATAGAGACACAACACACAAACACTTGTACTTGTACAGCCTCACCCGCGCACCCGCGCATACACGAATAAAGTCCAAGGTGCGGCCAACGGCGCCACAAAGTCCGTCTGGCAGTCGTCTCTGTCTCTCTGTCAGTCGCTTTGACCGTGTCAACCGATTGCAGTGCATGACTAGCCCTGATACAACGTCATCACGAGAACATGTACGGCGTATGTGGCTGTAGGTGTAGGTGTACTTGGCTGCAGCTGTGTAACGGCTAAAAACAACTTAGACCGCGCCACTTGGCCATTGTTTATAATTCATAGGCTCACTACAGCGAGCAATGTTAACGCTTTAAGTGCTGCTAGCGCGTAAAGCTACGTCAAATTCACGGAAATGATACGAAATTCCAGCGAAAGAAAAAACTCCCGATAAAAGCAACACTGCAAAATTAACAACACACACACATGGGGATATCAAACGGTAAAGTGAGACGACACATACCCGTCTAATTGTGGCTACGCATGCTCTTACACGCACACACACTCATATTTGCATTGAATATCGTTTGTAAAACGCAACAAATGAAACGTAAAGCGACAAAAAACGGTCCAACAATAGTCGCACGCGCGTGTCGACAACAGGCGGGCTACAAGCGACAACGACAACGACCGAATCGCCTGAAACATTTAAGGCGACTACAACTAGACGAGGCGAGCGGCAAAATTCATTCAGAGAGGAGTGTGCAAAAAGAAAACGAAGAAGCGACCCCGCCGCCGAGCAGTGCAAAAACAAAAAGCACAACCACTGGTGGCGGCAGCGACGACGTAAGCAGAAGCAGAAGCAAAAGCAACAGAAAAAAAACGTACAATAATCAAATAATTGCGGCAACGCTTGCTCTTCCCTCCTCCCGGTAATACCCGATTCAACGATCTCTCTCCTCTCCCATCAACACAGTAAACACTCTTTTGCACTCTCTCGCATACGCGCGCACACAAACACACACAGTGAAATTGTCAATCAAAAGTAAGCACAGGGTCGCTTCTGATTTAGCTGCTGCTGCTGCTGCTCTGTCTCTGCATGCGCTGAGAAATGATCAAATCGGGCAAAATCGTAGGCCCCCCAACAGGTGACGTGAAGTGGGGTATATGACTGTCGCCAGCCGCCAGCCCAGCCGCTATTGTTGATTACGTACACACTCGCACACACTCAAACAAGTCGAGAGCTTTATAAGCACGCGCACGCATACCAGTGCACATCCCCAGCGACATACCTAGCCCCACCTCCCCACCAAGCCACCACCAAAACCATTCCCCATGAGTATGCGAAATTTTGCTGACTAAGGAAGGTCTGGGGAGCACCAGGCAACGGCAACGGCAGCAGCGACAGCGACGATACGATAACAACAAAAGCATTTAAAACGTAAAAGCAACAGCACAAAACGTAGCAACGAAAAGAAGAAAAAAAAGTGATAATAAAATAATAATTGCTACACATACAACAAAGCAAGGCACTGATCAAGAGAAAGAGAGTGAGAGAGGGGAATGGGAGGAAGAGAGAGAGAGCCCCAGCTAGAGCTGCCGCAGCTGTCTATACACACAATCAAGCAATACGAATGATACGCTGTTCCCCATCCCCCATTCCTCTGCTCCAACAAGCCCCCACGAGTGGAGCACGATTTGCCATGTGGCCCAGCCTGTTCGTTCTCTCACTAACACTCACATACGAACAACATGACTAACTTGACAACACTGTCGGTCTGTTCGGTTCGGTTCGGTCGCTGCTTTGCTGTCTGCCTCTCTTCTCCATCCCCTGCTCCACTCTTGCTCTGCTCTTGTGTATTATATTGAGTCAATTCATAAGAAACGAGGAAACCCGCCGCCATATCGCCGTTTGTTGCTGAATACGTGTTTACATTTCTGTGTGTGTGTATGAGAGTGCGTTTGTGTGCGCCTGCCTGTGTGCGAGTGGCATGAGCATGAATCAAGTTAAAAATTTTAATAATTTGCCCCGATGTTGATGTTGTGCCTGAAAACGAGTTTAGCTTGTTGAGCCACCAAATGTGTGTGTGTGTGTGTGGGTTAGGCTCCCCTGCAGCTACTTGTTTTCTTTCCTCCTCGTCTTCGTCTGCGTCGTTGTCTCCATCGTCTTCTTCTTGAACGCAACAGCAATACAAAAGCAGACTGGCAGCAAAGCCCCAAAACTTTTTATATTGAAGCAGAGAAGAGGAGCTTTCTAGAGCTCTTGATAAGCGGTTTACTTCGTCTCTCTCTCTCTCTCAACATCTTGCTGTTGTGTCGGCTGTGGGGGGGATGGGGAGGCTATGACGTACCTTACCCACTCAGCCGTTTGTGAAGTGTTGTAGGAAATCCAATTAAGGCGATTAAAGAGCGCGCGCGAGCACTCGTGAGTTGCGTGAGTCGTGCATATCGCTTACAATGGGCAAACAGAAAGTGTCGACCGTGGGATATACCCTAAAGGTGTGTTGATGATCAGAAAATATACACAACAAAATGTAACACAAGATTAAAATATTTTTCAAGTTTTTAATGTTTCAAGTCTAAACTGCCCAGGAACCAAGGGTTCTCCACCACTCAATACTCTGCACCCGGTAGAGTACATGTTTGTGAATGATAAGGCCAGACAAAGATATCTCTCCATATATTCGCATTTGTTTATATCATTCTATTCTATAAACATTGCCCAGAAAAATAAACGAAATTCCCAATAAATAGAATTGCGATAATGATTTCCACAAATTCGTCTGACGTTCGAATTGTTGGCTAATCGCGGAGCAGAGGGCAACTTTCGCTATGGTCTTGAAATAGATTTGGGGGTTGGGGCTTATCATGGGGACCAACCGGCTTTCTGGCTTCTTTGTCAAGAGTGAAAGGTCAAGGTACGGCTTTAGCTACTGATAAACAGATAAGATAGTCATGTCATGTGACAAGTATTGTTGGGGTATGAGTGCTCCCAGCGCTGAGTGCTCATTCCAATCTTTATGGCTAATGATTTATACTGTTTGTATTCCCCATTCATTCCATTATCATCTTTGCAGGAGATACAAAGCGTTCATCAGCATCCAACGGATGAGTAAGCAGACTTTTGGATAATTTAGCAAACAAAACAAAGTTCTGGGGAAAATATATATGCAAATAATCTTTTGGCACGGAAATTCCCTAATTTGTTTGACGTCAGACAAAGAAATGTTGTAAATTTTCTTTCAGGGAGAATCGTTTTCCGTCTCTACATATACACATGAACAAATATTCTTTGAGAGTGCCAAGGTTCCTTGGGTTTACTTTACATATGCATAGATCGGGTATATGTATAAACAAATATTAGTTTTTGGCACGGCACAGCAGAGCTGAATCGAATCGAATGTTATGTGGTGGTATATGGTACTCATAGGAGCTTTCCCCCATATGGCTTAATAGATTGGTATTTCGGGGCCTGTAGTTTTCTGATATTTATGGCATCAATTAAGTGTTGAAATGGGCGAGAAGGCAAATTGTAGATCAAATAAATAAATACACAATTTGCGGTGCGTTTCAGAACTATTATTTCTATAAGATTTCAGATCAAACAGGTAAATATATAGCCGGAGAAAGGCAATCCATAGCTATCCCTACAGAATTATAGCATTTATGGGGCGGCTATATCTTCCAAGAGTCATGAAATACATAAATATGAATCAAGTTCAAAGAAAATATTAAATCCTCGTTCAGTAATTTCTGTACATCATCGAAAAAATCGAATGAAAAATGTATATAGGTATATAGAAGAATTCGTGGCCGAAAAGTGTTAAATAATTGCCAGTCCCGCAAATTTAATTTTTGTTTGCACACAAAATAAGAAAATCCGAGGAAAACACACGAAAATCATTCGATAATTTTGTATTTTTTTTCGTTCCGTTCTGCCTTTGACTTTTGCCAGAATTTGTCTGATTTTTTTTTTGTCTTTTGGCGCTGCGCTAGAAATGTATTTTTAAATGCTCCAACTACGTAAGACGACATTCAAGTGTTTTATTTTAGACAGCAGACAAGTAGACAGCTCAATACATCCACACATCCGTATATTCATATGGACAGGCGTATGGCATGGGAAGTTTTGTATATATGTATACGAGTATGTATTTTTAGTTTCAGTTATTGGCCTTTTGCGTTAGCACATTTTGTGTTGGAAATCTATATATTTGCATTTAATTTATGAGAATAATAAAATGGGAATTTCACATTGAATCGAATTGGTCTTATGCAATGGATCTGCCACCTAATGATCATCATCATTTCCGTCTAGAAAAAAATTCTTTCAATTCCGCATTTTTATGGCCCCGTACAAGTCAAAAAAGTTAATGAAAGTTTTCTTTTAATGTCACGTTATGGGGGTCTCTTTCGGGGTCCAATTAAATGTTTTCTATATATATTTAATCTTCGTCAAAACAAACAATTAGAGAACGCAGAGAACGGAGAAGAATCTCTGCCACCAAATCGTGCATTCAAGCGCAAAACAAAAATGTACAAAAATCCAAAAGACATTTTATAATAAATTTTTCACAGATTTTGCTGTTCTTCTTTTTTCCGCTTGTCTTGGCATTTTTCTGGCAGCTGAAGGACGGAAATACGTTGGCGGCATTTGGGAATTTTTGCATATTAGCAAAAATTAAAGACAAAAACAGAAAAACGCCACACAAAATTCATAAATAAACACTAGAGGAGAAGATAAGGCAACGTTGGGACGAAACATTTGATACCCTTGCAGCTTGATTGTTTACATGGTGGGGTAGACTATGATCTGATTTCGTTGAGCTATAAAATAACACGTAAAACTAACAATGGGTAAGTTTCCATGAAAGCTATATGTATAATATGCCAGCAGGCTGTGCCAACATGTGTTGGAAATCGTACAACCCTCTACAGAGAGAGGGTATACTAAAAGTTTGATTTATGCAGAGAGCTTACGGAGGCCCCTCTGCGTTCGTCTGCCCCCACGAGCAGGTGTGAAGAAGAGGAAGCAGAGCCAGCAGCAGCGTCAGCAGGGGAGAAGAAGGTGAAGAAGAAACTGATTTGATTGGGATTTGATGGAGATTCGATTCGAAATGAAAATCAGACGCTTGTGGTGAGAAAATGACAATTGATTTTGTGGCTGATGGCATCTGAGGCTGCGCCCACGCATTCCGAAAAACAAAAAAGAGCATTTGTATCTGTATCTGTTGCTGCTCTTTCTGTTGTCAAGGTCAGGGCATGCTCTTCGGGGGTTGCCTCTAAGCGTCAGCAGCCGATAAACATGTGTCGTCATTTCCCAGGGAGGGCATTCCTCAACACGCACACACATAAACAGAGGGAGAGAGAGAGAGAGAGAAACACGAAACACACGGACATAAGCGGAACGTATGATAACTGTTGCATGTTTAATTGTTCATACCACACTTGAGAGTGGCCATAAACTGCCAGGGGATGAGATACAGATACACGAATTCCATCAACAGACGCACACAAACACACACACACACACACAGAGAGAACCCCCCACTGGTGTGGCGGCTTTTGTGTGCCTCCTAAGTGGATTTCCACCTTTCCTCCGCCCATTGTTTGTTCATGCTCTCACTCTTGTTGTTGTTGCAATGGGAATGACGTTGCAAGCCTTTTGTTTCGCTCTGCACGAACGCTGATGCCCATGCCGCTGCCGCCGCTGCTGCTGCTGGCTGCGGCAGGTATCCTGGCGCCGGCTTAATTTACGTTGCGTTCCTTTTTAGTGCAGGTAAACGCCTCAAAGTAGTTCAAGTCCAATGCGCTGCCCTCTTATTGCTGCCTCTGCCAGCAAACCCAGCATGACACATGCTTGCTCACTCGCACACACTTATGCCGAGAT
The DNA here is from genome assembly GCA_018150905.1 of Drosophila ambigua. Classification (NCBI taxonomy): domain Eukaryota; kingdom Metazoa; phylum Arthropoda; class Insecta; order Diptera; family Drosophilidae; genus Drosophila; species Drosophila ambigua. The sequence continues at coordinate 6,067,664 of JAECWS010000001.1, read as the reverse complement.
TATCTCTATGCCTGCGCTGTTCACACTCACCCGCACACATTGGTTCCAACTAACACGCACACATCCACACAAATCTGACACATACACCCGGACGCGGGGTTGCCCAAAGTGTGTGTGTGTATGGTTGTTTTTGTTGTTGTTGTTGGTGCTGCTTGCTCGCCTGCTCTGCTCTGCCGCTCTCTATTGTGTTCCCCTCTTCTGATGTCTGTCTCTGCTGCTTCTTGACCGTTTCTGACTTTGTTTATTTTGAATTTTCATAGTTTTTCTTGGAATTCCTTCCACACTCCACTCCAGCACTCCACTCTGCTTCTTTTCCACTCACACTATTTCCTAGCCGCTTTTCGAACTCAAATATATTATTATTCTTCTCTCGACGGCGATTTTTGCACTTTGATTTTTGGATTTCGACCAATTCGATTCGCACCGCACTCAATTAGCATACTATGACATTCGCTTCTGCCGTAACCTTTGCATGCTCACTTGCTTAAGGTTTTCTTTTGCCTATGATCTAATTTGATTAATACAAAACTTGTTGTGGCAACGGCTGCACTCGCACTTCGCCCACACAAACACACACGCACACACTACAGACTCACTGACTATTCGCGTATTCCGTTCTTTTGTGGTTTCTTTGCCTTTTGTTTATGTTCGCTTCGAGAGGCTAGCGGTTTTGCTTTGCTTTCGTTATTTATTCCGTTTCATCGTCACGAGCACGAGCACACGAAGCGAAGCCAACCTAACAGCGCAAAGTATGATCGTGGAATGGCAGACAAGAGCGTCAGCGTCGGTGTCAGACCTGGCAGGCAGAGTAACCCTTGGGCGCCCAAATGTGTGTGTGCGTAGTCTGGCAACTACATTTGTAAGAGGGTCAAAGGTCAGATCAATATTATTCCGTGAGTTTTACGCCCTCATTTAATTGAAGTCCCTTTTTAACACAATTGTGTATAACTTTTATCAAACGGCATTAATATTATTACCATTTTTAAATGACTATGCGCCTCATCCAATCGGCTGAAACTGCTCTTAGGCAACCGCGGCCGCTCTGAACCGGCCCTGTCCATATGATTAACAATAACGACAGCAACAACAACTACAGCAACTACTTGGCGTCGCCAAGTCGTCGGCTGTTGCGCGTCGATGTGTGTCTATGTGTGAGTGTGCGTTCCTGTTCTTATGCCCCGTCTGGCTGCTCGAAAGAGGCCCCCCACCATAGGTCCAAACGGCAGACATATGGCGCTCAAACAAGCCCCTTGCCTCTGTCACTGCCACGCCTCTGACGTTGCCATCGTTTTCTCCGTATTTTATGCCGCCCGCGAAATGTGCTATTGTTGCTGCTGCTTTTTTCGCTGCTGAATTCTTGGCTTATTAGATCAATTGGGTCTGTTGGTTTTTTTTTTCTATTTCGTTGGGTTTATTTTTATTCTTTCTATTTTATTTTTCTCGGTATGCGCCATTTTCGTTGGGGTTTTCGTATTGTTTTAGTTCGCTTATATTAGACATTTTATTTTGGCGCTTTTGCTGTAATTTTTGCGCCTCTGCGGCGTTGATTGACTTTTGTGGTTGCGAGTGCTGACATTGCCGTTCGATTTTGCACCCTGCCAGGACATCTTACCAAAGTTTTTGCGAGAGAATCGAAGTGCAGCTTAGCTTACCGCGAAACGATTATCGCTTGCTGCAGATTAATTACAAATTAAAGACTTCCTCCAATCGAAAGATTGCGTATCGACGGTTTGGACAGGCGCTGCGAACACGATATTAATTTGTTGCGGCTGTAAAACGCTAACAGTGCCTAATAAATCACTTGCCCCAGCTCACGCTCATTAAAACTCGATCTTCGATAAGAGGCTATCAGAATCAGCAATGGGGATTTCTACATGCGAGCTTGACAACCCCGATTCCGATGGGCCTGAAACTTCGACGCATTCAACGTATTCATGTACATGAAATGTTTCTGTGCCAAATCGAACGGAAGCGAATCGATAAGAAATATACTCCACATGCATATGTCTGTATGTTTGTATTTATGTACATAGAAATAGTTTCAATTTTCCATTTGCCGTCTGTGGCTGTTCATATATTTAGACAGTTGACGTACGATAACGTTCAACACTTTGTCGCCGCTGATGATATCACACAAAAGGTAAACAATCTAATCAATAAACACAATCAAGCGAGGACGAGTGGTACGCACTCGTCTATTGGACAACACGACGTATCTACCACATCTGTGCGACTAAACATATGCATATGTGTATACAATCCGTCACATTCGAATACGTCACTTAAGGTAAATAAGCAAAATATCGTATTCCTATTCAAATAAAGCTTTAAAAGCTAAAACAGTAGTTATGTTTATTAAACGCGATCTGCCAACATGTCGCGGTTATGCATATGTAGATATGCATGTAAGTATGTAACGCCAGTTATATGTATGCCCTATTCGTCTATCACGGAGTGTACCCACATGCTTGTGCACGCTATCTGTGTGTAATACTCGTACCAGTTGTGTGTACGATTAATCGAACAGGCGACGCTGCTCTGGCCCGACTACACGCGACGATTGATTACAGCAATAAAACGTCTATCGCATCGATTGATTTAAAAATAAAACTCACACATTCATATGCACATGCTCATGCTCATGCCCATACCTCTGTGACTCTGTCTCCCATCCATCGTCAAATGATCGGCTATTGGGCGGCTGCACAGCAACAATTAACTGTCGGTCTGCCTCTCGCTCTCGCAAACATAAATAGGCACAAGTGGCTGGCCCCAAACTGCAGGCAGCAGCAAGCGACTGCAGCAGCAGCAGCACCAGCAGCGTACGTCGCCCCCAAAGAGTTCTTACTCATTCACGCATTGGGTAATCAATACAAACACAATACACACACACATGTACACACCGTTGCAGAGCGAGAGAGGGGAGCCACTCTTCTCAGCCGTCCAATGAAACCATTAAGCGCTACATAAAACAGTCGTCGTCGTTTTTAGTCGATTGCAGGGGGAGACGTTGCGGCGGGTATACATTGCAACCAGAAGCTACGATCGCCAGTGCCGCCAAAGTGGCGACAATTGCAGCAGCGACAGCGACTGCAGCGGCGGCAGAAACATCGACAGAGGCTCCAACTTCAGCGCAGACAACACAAACAATCAGTGGGAGAGAAAGAGAGAGAGAGAGAGCGAGGGAGAGCCAACAACAATCGACAACGCGACGGCGACGTGATCATGTCTGGGCCGTTCAGCAATGTTGGCGACGTCGTCGTTTATACCCTTGTCCCCTGCATAGGGTACTTTGATTTTGTGCAGGTGTTGGCAACAAACAGAAGAGAGTCCATTTATCTGCTTCTCTCAGTTTCAAAGATTCCAATCTCGTATACTCGCATAATGCCAAACCGTAAACTTTATCAAACATCTGTAAGGGTATCAAAACCATCTACTCTGGAAGCTTAACCTCACTCTCTTGTTTTTGTTGCATTCGGCGGCTCCAACTTTGTTATTATTACCGCTCGTGCACATGCCCCCAACTGTCCACGATGCCACGCTGTTGCTGCTGCTGTGGCAGCCCCGAAACAGGTTTGACCATTCACTTGAACTGCTTTAGCAAGCAGAACAGACTGACAGACATAGAGACAGAGACAGAGTCAGAGTCAGACAGAGAGTCAGAGGAAGGGGAGGTGCCTGGGGGCTAGGTGGCGTCGTCTCCCATCTTCGTCTTCGTCATCGATATTAAGCGTAATCAATCGAGCGAAGTTCTTTAATTGAGGAGAGCAGCATCGTCGTCAACGGGCGGCAGACAAAGGCAAAGCGACAATCAAAACTAATTGAATGCGCAGCGAACAAAAAAAGAGCATGGCAAAAAAGCATAAGGGAGGGGAGGGTATGCGAATATTGGACTGAAGCAGAGAGAATCATAATCATGAAAACAGATACCAGTGTTACGTATTCCGTTTCTGAAACCGATATGGAATATATTTGTGTATCCACAGAATTCGAATTCCCCCAACGGTTGATTGAAAATCCATTTACAGCACACCATTAATAATTGTTTGCTCTTTCTGCGGCTAATGTGATGGTAGACAGGAGGCGAAATTAATTTCACCGATTTACCGCTTCACATAATTATGGTACATTATAGTCGCAAAGCAAATATTGCTCGGGGTCCACTTAATTATGCATTGCATAGTTATGGGCGTATCGATTCTGAAGCCTAATGACAGATGGGTTGGTCGCATGGCTGCAGCTCACAACCAAGTAAAACAGACAATTTATGGCTGAACAGTAAGCACTCGTACGAGCATAAAGTGGCTATTACGGTGGGCTGGAAGACTCAAATGGGAGTGCCCCGCCCGCCGTTTTATTGGGCTTGCTGATCGATAAGTATGAGATTTGCATGGGTATTTATCGAGGTGTGTTTCTATTTTCAGGCCAAAGACCAAAGACTGCCACCAATCGATAATGGATAAATGAAGTTACTCCCCATTTCTTTGTTTATTTCCGTGCAGTCCCCTCTATCATTTGATTGGCCTTTTCAATAGTATGCGCGGGCTATCGCTGATTTCTAGAATTTCTTAGTCAGACAGCCTGGTGATGGTGGTGGCAGCAGCTCTACCACTACTGCTGCATGCGTCAGCGTTGAATAAATAAACGTTAGACGCCTAGACCTTAGTCAAGCGACGACCTACACGCTTTAGGCATTTTGAATACCGAGTGCCGAATCTCAAATACTGAAATCCGAATGTCGCCCCGCCGAGCGAGCGTTCTGGGTGTCGAGTGTTTCGGGCCGCCTAACTTGGCTATTATAATATTGTTGATTGCTCATTTGTTGACACGCAACGCTTGCTCTGGGGCAGAGGCAGAGGCAGTCAACAAAGGCGTAGGGTGGTCAACAAAAGAGGTACACATAGCGCTGCAGGGGGGCTGGGCGTTGTGGCCAACAAACTACAACCAAAACAACAACATCACAGCCGAACACAACCCAACAACAATCACGTGTTTGGTTTCAGTTATTTTAGTTTATTTGCACAATTCATCTACAACCACAAATAGGAGAAGAGCAAGAAGAAACTGTGGCTATGACGAATGCTCCTAGTCTCATAGCCACAGCCGCAGCCACAGCCATAGCTATGTGGCCACAACACAGCCAAAGCCAAAGGCACTGTCTAAGCCGGGTTAAAACGGAATTGGTAGTAGAATTTCCATATTTTGTAGGTATATTCTGTGGCATAATATATGATTCTTGTATCCAAAAACAGTGTTCATATTTCTGCTTTGTGCTTTTTGCTGTCCTAATGCAGATACTGTACTCGCATTAAAGTATTTCCATATCTGCAACTGCATTTAATCCTTTAAAGGCCATTGCTCGTATGCGTTAGGAAGCTAATTTCGTGTTGGTGCAATTTCTAGTGAGGATTTATATGTTTAACTCTAGCGTTGCATCAATATAGAAGCATGTCCCACATCTTACAGATACTCTGAGAGTATTTGGCATTCGTTTAGTCATTCAAGCATTCGATTGTCATACTCTGTGTGCTGTGTTTTGTGTGTAAATAAAACTGACGATGTCGATGTCGATGTCGACTCTATCCGCCTCTGGCTGCTGCTGTGGCTGATTGGGAATCGCCAGTTTGGCGACTTTTGCACACAAACACAGACACACGGATACAGCAACAGCCAGAGCCAGAGCAAGAGCCAGAGCTACAGCAAGAGCTACAGATGCGGAGATACAGCGAGCAGACACGCAGATACTTTTATACACATTCTTTGCCCCGACGTGGTCCGACGTGCGAGTGTACTTGTAGCGTCTATGAAATCGCTTTAAATTAAGCACAGCAGAGCACAGCAGAGCAGAGCTGAGAGCGCCAAAGCAGTAAATAAAACGATCGCAGAAGCAGACGCAGACGGAGGTGACGCCAACGAAAATATGCCGTGGAATGTTCAGCTGCCTGTTCTACTCTACGGATTCTCTGATTGTGTATCTGTATCTGCGTTTGCATCTGCAGCTATCTGCAAGTGCAGCGCTCTGGGTTGTTCTTTTGTTGGCCGTGATGGCCGCATATTTGCATACGCCAGCCCGCCGAGCAGCTGTTTATAGCCTCAGATGTCAAGCTAATTGAAACGGCTCAGTGCTGCAGATCTGTGGCTCGTTCCGTTCTGGCCCAGACAGCAACGAGACAGCTTAATCACATGCGTCAATGGATTTGCGCGACTGTTCCTGTTACCTGTTCGGGCCAAAAAACATCAAGCAGACGGAATGGCACATCATTACACGTACATAGAATGAGCGAGGACAGCTTTTCCCGGGTAAAACCCATAAAATCATCAATGCACAGGCAACTCGAGGATTATCCTGGGCTTACACGGCCACTTGACTTGAGGCACTTGAGCCTGGCGCTAGGCGGCCAACCCGTCAAGATGCAGGCAGCCAGGCAGATCGTCAGGCAGATCCTCAGGCTGTCGGCAATTAAAGGTGGCAACACTTAAACGATTTGGCCCAAACAGGTAGCGCAGAGCCCATTGGCCTGTGCTCACTTCTGGCGAAAATCCCCTGGCTGCATAAATGTATCTTTGAGCTGGCAAATGCTCAGGCGATACCCTTACAATTAGTGACAGAAATGAGCCCAACAATTGATATGAACAACGGCTGTAAAACAAGCGACATTTTATTACGATATCACACGGTTGGTTGGGGCGGCTTGTATCTGCATACGTCACGTATCAGCTTATCGGAACGAAAGTGAAATGCGGTTGACTGCCAAAAGTGCGAGTATCTATAAGTAAGTAAGCCCAGAAGCTCGTAATCTTCTCCGATACGCTTTGCACACATGTATGTACATATGTACATACAAATACATATAGATACTGAGCTTATTGTTGGTATATAACGTACTTTATATACCATTTATTTATTTATTTATTTATTGGAATGTGTCTGTGTGGAACTCTGTGGACATGAATCACGCCATTTGGCCTTATCAAAATGAAGCAGCTCTCAGCGGTTCCATTTGATTCGTTTGTGCAGGGCACGCACTTTATCTATATTGCCAGCCACTCACACATGTCCACACTCTGCTCTGGCACTGTGCTGGAGCCAGCCAGCCAGCCATATTAGTCCCCATCTCTATTTCCATTTCACTTTTCATTGAAGGTCATTTCTGTGCGCGTACCTTTCACATGAGGCACAGCAGCAACAGACTGTCAAATATTTGTTATATTTCGCTTAATCGATTTTAATTTTAATTTTAACTTTTTCTTTGTTTTATGGCCTGTGATAGCGGCGCACTGATTGCCAGTTCTGCTGTGAGTCACGACGACTGATGTATGTATTGATTGAATTATCAGTGATATAAAAGCTACATACATACATGCATATGTATGTACATATACTCTATGCTCATAGGCGAGATTACAGAGACTGGAATTTCCGAGTGGTGGTAATGGGGGAATTTATCATGGCGATTCTCAGTGATTTGTGGCGGCTTTTTGGACTAGCAATCATCGATACCGATAAGTGTTCATTTTTGTATGTGCAATTAAGAATATTAACTCATTTATTTCGACGGGATACCGATAAATATTAATATTGTGTTCCAGTTTTTTGTTCAGTCATAGATGGCCAGTTATCACAATGAATAATTGGAACTAAATCACAAAATAATTATTTATCGTTGAATAATTTAATTTTGTATTAATTCGATTACTGCCATCGATAACTAGTATTTTATCAACAATACTTTGGGGCTTCCCCGTCGCTTTTCGAGCACTTACCTTTCAGCTTTTCACGAGCCGTGTCCAGAGCACTCTTGCGCGAGTTTACTGTGGATTCTGAAAGAAAGCAACAATTTGTTTTAATTAGTGTCGATTGTTTTGGCGAAAATTGAGATAAAGATGCTCTGTGGCGGGGGAAATTACGAGTAATCGAATAATGCAATTCGCTTCAAGATCAAACCTCTGGCCCCACCCACGCTCTGACACTGACATTTCATTTGATGACGCCAGAACCGATGGCCAAGCGAAAGCAAAGGAAAATGGGCGAAAATACATAGAACACACGCCTCCTACATAGTAAATAAAGCAAAGTAAATTCGAATGGCACACAAAAGGCGGCAAACAGCAACCAGGGAGGGAGGGGGGACGGACGCTAAGAGCAGCCGAATGTTGCCAATTTTCATGGGCCATGGAATAGCCAAAGCAGCGTCACCGACAGACAGACGGACAGAGGCCATCAAACCAAGCTGAAAATTCATTTCCACAAGAATGTTTACAAGCCAATTTGGTTGCGCTCTTTGCTAAATTTAAAATAGCTATATCTTTTCGAGGGGTGTATCTGTGTATATATGTATGTACATATGTATAAATATTTGCGAGTGGATATTTTTCGCGCAAAATGAACGTGAAAAACGCATTTGATGAGTGTCTAAAAATAGCCTCTAAATATGTTTCTTGCCAAATTGTGGCGAAATTCCCGCTTGGAAGGCACTAAAAATACCAAGCAATCTAGCAAGGAATTGTGGAAAACACTCCACTCGTATTATATATATATTGTGGCATATTCTGGGCGACCACACAGGCACTCGAATGACGCACTTTACCGCGACTGATAAGCCGCTGGCAGAGTGTGTGGCAATAACAACGAACCGACTTCAGCTGTATGGGGTGGCAGTGACGAAGGGAATACCCTAACCAAATGGAAACCGATGTAATGGCAACTTTATTTAGGATAAGGTAATTTTTAAATACATCTAGGCTTAGACCCAATGTACGTCGCATGCCGTCCCCTGTAATAGGTAGCACCCAATTGTGGCTAGGGCAGTCGTATGACTATAAAACAAATGCGATTAAGGGGCGCTCAATGGGGCCGGGGGATTCTTATCAACACTTGCCATGGTGGCAGCAGCAGTGAATTGTCAATTCGGTCGGTCAGCGAGATGTTGTAAAGCACTCGGGGGCTTAATCGCTTCGAGTGGCTGCACTTTGAACGAATCATCGATAAGCCGTGGCCCCTACACGCCTGTCCCAGCGCTCGCCTCTACCACTGCACGAAGTCGTCGAATAGGAGACGCCCCCAAGTATGCAACGAACGGCGCGGCGTTCAGGAAGAACTCAAGAGAGAACGAGAGTTAGATTGGAGCGAGTGAGAGAGGCAAAAACCTGCATGCAAATTAAAGCAGCAACCAGGCAAACAGCAAAAGATGGAGGCAGCTGGCCAACTGCTTGACTCAGCCAGCGGCAGCAGAGCAGCAGCAGAGTAGCAGCAGCCAACAGCATAAGCCGCAGCCATAGCCTGATGCCAAGTGCAGAAAAGAAGTTGCCACAGGTAGCCGAGAAGATGAGAAGATGAGAACACGGCCCCGATTGCGCACGCACCGGGGCACGGCACTGGGGAGACACACCACGCCGCACCGCACCGCACCACAGCACCACCTCTGCGGCTGCTTCACCTTCTCCTTGGCTCTGGTTTTTGTTATTTCTTACCACCTGCCGCACTTGTTTATGGCCGCGACTTCTTGGCGACCAACTTTGTCCGCTGCTGGCTCTTCCCAAAGCGGAAACATGCGCGCATCCAAGCCACAACCAGATTGAAATTGGCAATGTCGTCGTCGCCGTCATCATCGGGCCATCCCGCCAGGCCTATTCAGCTTCTTTCTTTGGGGTTTTGGCATCAGAAAAACTGGTTAGCAGAATGCCTCGCTGCAACCAGTTTATCTGCCCTCTCTTTCTGTGCGGGGAAGCCGCAATGTTGCTGTTGTTGTTGCTGTTGCTGCTGCCTTACTAATTGCTGGCTCGAATGTTTATAGAACAATTAACATTTGCGGCTCATTACGCATTCGCTCTCGGCATGAGCTCAGCTCGGAACTGCTGCTGCTGCTGTTGCTGATGCCATCATAGCGATCTGCCCTGGCACCGGGGCGTATGAGTAATGTCTCTAGAGAGGTAGCCAATAAAATGATTCAGAAATTGCGCGCTTATTATTTTTAGAGATTTTGTTGATGTAAACAAAATGGGAAGAGCGTTTCCAGATGATTTCATTTTTGTATTCTTTTTTTGTACGCTTGCGGTTTATTAGGCGTTTATCAACACTGCAATAATTTAGACTCTAAATATTAGAGGTAGATCGAAGAATGAGAATTAAAGGTAACCAGTGCAGCCCTATTATTTAAAGACAAGGAACGAATTAGGGGCTGGATAGAAGTCGACAGAGGAGGCAAGAACTGATAAGTTTATTGCTCAGAGCTGCACCGAGGAGTTAAAAAAAAGAACCCATCGTACCCGCAGAGCGTCCAGCAGTTGAGCCATGAAAAGCGTCGCAGAAATTAATTTCAAAACCACAATCTACATTCATTTGTGTACAAGCCCCGATATCCACCCATTTGGTTGTACTTTGGCTGCCGTTTCTCGTTTTCGTTTTCGATTTCATTAGCAATTGGATTTTTGTTTTTGTTTTCTTTATTTTTTGGTGACGTATGCGGTCTGGTCTCTTGATTGCGTAATTCCGATGCATTTTTTTGATTTATTTTCGCCCAAAGTTTTGGCAAATTGTTTCGGTTTGCTTGCGGCGGCACTTGTGCCCAAAAATAGCCTGAACAATAAATAATTTGTTCTTTGTTTTATAAAAAATCAGAAAGAAAAAATATAAAAAAAAGGTGAAAAATAAAAATGCATTCGGCGCATTTTTGGTGGCAGCCAATTTTTGCAGCTGCTTGCACATTATATTAAGACACAAAAAATATGTGCAACACGAGGAAAGATAGAGGCAGAAATATGTGTGTGGCTTGGGATTTGCATACCAGGCTCTGTCGCTGGCCTGGCTCTGACGCTGGTGGTTGCGGGCCAGCTGTTAATGTCGGCTGTGCGACCCACATGACAGATACTGGCTGAAGTAGAAGCTATGCCAGGAATTTGGCCCCCTTTTGTGCGTGTAGGACTGGGCCAGACCAGGCCACAGCTCCGTGGGGAAGCCTGACATTTGAACAGCTCAGAATTCTCGGGAGAAAGGGTGGAAAACTGGAGCAGAAGTTCTGAAATTCCAAAGGGGTGACTTTGGGGAGGTGGAAGTGGAAACAATGGTATCTCCGCTATCTGCCATTCAACGCTTTTATATGTGCGGGAATAAACGTAACTATTAAATGATTATGGAATGAGCATAGATATGCATATAAATATGTACATCTGTACATATTTGTGGCTACGCTGATCCAGCTATCAGTTTAATAAGTGATACTAGCGTTGAAGCGCTTAAATGGTTATTTTCCTAGGAAAAGTGGCATACGTGGAAAAGCTGGGGCGAGATCTCTAGTTGTGGCGCCCCAAAGTTGCGTTTAACCCCCCCTAATCGGATACACGTACACATTCATGCATGAGTGTGTGTGTCTGTGTGTGTTCAGTTGAATGAGCAGAAAATGGAATGCCAAAACGCTGACATGGCAATTATCAAAAGTTATTCACTTTTTATGCTCAATTTCCTTTGAACCGTACCCACTCGCATAATCATGCTGCTCTCTTTCTCTCTCACACACACACACACGCACACAGGCACCTGTTAAACTGCTTTCAATCGTTGGATTCAACGTGCTCTTCAATCAGAGCGTATAACATAAGAGAGGGAATTCCCTGTTAACAGCTCTGTCACAGCTTGCTGTTAACTCTCGTCTGCTTGTTGCTCTTACTCAGCGCACACACTTGCTTGCGCGCTCTCTTTCTCTCGCGATTGCTCTTTTATTTTGGGTTTCAATTGATTTGTTGTTTTTAGTCACATCGTTTAGGCTTTGATTGTTGTTGTCGTTTCGTTTTCGTTTCGTTTTCGTTTGTCGATTATCATTAGCCGGGGCTCTTGTTTGCTCCTTTGCTTGCTCCAGTGTTTTACTGCTCTGCTTATATTCCTCTGCTATGCTTGTTGTTGCTGTTGTTGGTGTCACCTTAATTGCTCGGCATTTGCTTTTGGTCGCACACCCCCCCTCCCGCGACAAACACTCAGCAGCGATAAGATTTCACGGGTGCTTTTTTGCCCGTTAATGATAATAAGAAGCAGTTCAAGCAGAGGAAGTGGTGGAAGGCAGTTCAAGTTCAAGGGGGAAGAGGTGGTACGTCATAGAAGAAATGGAATTTTTATAAACGAAGGTCTATCCGGGCCTATTTGCACCCCTATCCTAAGCTTCAATCCGGTCGAGGCAGCTGTCCTCTCAGAGCGCTCTCAACTGTAATCCCCAGAGACCTTATCGATGGCTGCCCATCGCGAATGCCTTCCCATCCTTCGCTTTCGATGCAACACAAACCAGCCGAAGAGGCAGAACAATATATAAAGATTTATTTTTCGATCTGCGTAAACATAAATTACGAGCAAAACGCACAGCGACACCACCAGCCACAGTACCAGCCGCAGGCAAAGATGTTGGCTAAAACGTCTACGCTACGTCATAGTCGCGGCAACAATGTATCTGGTTGGGCTGTATCTGTGGCAGACATTCCCCATTTGATGTGTATACGTGTACATACATATGTATGTATCTTAAGCTATGTGTTCCACCGAAAGATACAAAGATACAGACTCTCAGCGAAACATGAAAGTACGAGTATCTGTTGCTGTTGCAAAGTTCGAACACCGAAGCATCCTGGCAGTGGCAGCGGCAACAGCTGCCAACTTTCATGTTCCACCGAGGGGCAACACGAAAAAGGCGCAAAAACGAATGCTGTCTGTCCCGTGTCTGTGTGTCTGTGTGTGTGTGTGTGTATGCCTCGGTATCCGTGTGAATCCTCAATCAACTGCTTGCACACCTTCATGTAGCTGTATTTGTATCTGAAAGATACGAGTACGCGTAGCACTTGCCGCTGCTGCTGCTGCCTTTGCTTTGCCTTTCTTTTTGGTTCTTCCACTTTAAAACTTTGTTCGAGAATCCGCTTCTGTCTCTCACTCTCTCTCTTTCTCTCTCTCGTCTCTCTGTCAGTCTGTCTGTCTCGCTCTGATTGTATCTACAGCACGAGCTTGTCGCAAAAACGGGGCGAGATAGAACCGCCCGCCCGTCCGTCTGTCTGTCTGTCCGCCTGTCTGTCTGTCAGACTGTCTGTTTGTCAGTGCGTCTGTCCGACAGTGGGAGAGACTGTGCGTGGAGAGCGGTCTATAAACAGAATTCTGAAATGCTGGCGCCTCACCGACGTGCACAACGTGCTGTACGCTGTACGCTGTACGTGCCACATTTGTAACGTGACTTCCTTCAATAAATGGCCCACAGCAAGCCACAGAGATGAGATGCGCGAAGAGAAGAGTGTGGCAAGGCGAACGAGCTTTACGGTTCTGTGCTTCTTCTTTTTCTTCCTCTTCTAGTTGTTGTCTGTCTTTTAATACTTATTCAATTTTGCGGCAAGCGTAAGCTGAGTATTTCAGCCTCCCCCACTTCTGCTGACTTCACAGGAACTTGTTCATTGTATTCCATTCCTCAGAATATATTTGCTAGGAGTAGCAAAGCAGAGAATTCAGTTGGCAGCTGAAAAGCTCTTCAAAGGTTAAGTATTTTCCATGAACAAAGAAAAGCTTAAGACTTTTCAAGGCAAGCGTTCGAGTAGAATACATTTCAATTGAAAGTGGAATACGAATACTCGTATATTGATACATATTGGATTTCCCCTTTATCCACGATTGCATTTCATTTCCAATTCGCAATTGCATCTCCGGTGCGTTTCGCTTTGAAAATGCCGCCGCCATCGACCAGACAGCAAGACGACAACGTCAACCGTCGCCTGGCGACGGGCAGTCGTCGCAGTGGGGGCTGGCTTCACCAGTTGCAGCTTGCTGGATACGGAGGGGTCTCATTCCCTCTGTTTTTCCATGCAATTGGTCGTCGAAACGGTCGCAAGACAACGAGAAGCGACAAAGAGAAGCAGTGGATTAACACAGGCATAAGCAGTGCATAAGAGGTGCAAGCACATTCTGCCCACACGCTCCCTGCCTATCCGTATCATCGGACTCGCTCGAGTCCCTTTTGATCTTGGCTTGTTTATTGGCTTGCGCTTTCGGGCGTTGAGTGGTCGTCGCTGTTGTGTTTTTGGGACTTCCAAAAAGGGGACTACCTGACGCAGTCACCTTGTTTGTGTCGTGTCTGCCCCTCCGCCTCCCCCTACATCTCCATCAGCCTCTCCCAACTTTGATGCTGCAACATATTCATATTTATGATACGCATCGAGTGTTTGGAACCTGCTTGGGCCCTTTTTGTGCGGCTTTTTGTTTTGTTTGTCTTTTGAGGCTTTTCGTTTTTTTTTTTTGTGTTTGTTTTGGGGGGCACTTAACTTTTTATCGGAAATCACTTTTCGGTATTCTGCGAATTTCCTTTCGATGTTTCTGCTGGAATTTATATATAATTTCCAATGCAAGGGTTGCGGGAGGGAAGACAGTCCATGGCGGGGGGGTTGGGCTTATGGCACATCTTTCCGTGCGTGCCCGTACTTATTCAACTTGTGTATAAAATTCTGCCGAAATTTCCAGCATGCCACATAATGCACGTTGCGCGACATCCACGCATCCGACTGGAGTCACATTTCCAGCCATCCCAATATATAAATATATAGTATATTGGGTGCATAAGGGGCGCATAAGATAAGGGGCATAAGAGTCACGTTGCTATTGTGTCAAACTCTGATTGGCAGTACCTATTCCTACCACCAGCCTTGGCACACATTCGTGGGGCAGACTCGGGCAACCCAGCCATAGATTCAGGTGGAATGTTGGGATGTTGCGAGCTCCCCCCCTCCTGTCACATTGATGGGATGGGACAGATTCAAATTCAATTAAAGTTTGCTGAAAGGATTGATGTTGGTAGACAAACGACAAGAAATGTGCATTAAATGGTTTCGGCCAGGCTAGAAATTGAATTGTTATAAATTGTTGGGGTGCTGATAATTTATTGATTACTACGATTAATCACTCAAGGGGCACACATACAGGTGGGCAGGCGGCAGACCACTGATGGAAATTAAATTAAATTCCAGGAAATTTTGTGCGATAATTTCAAGTCTTTCCAGTGTGTGTGTGTGTGTGTGTGAGCGGTGAGTAAGATAGAGCCCCACCATAAGATGATATAAAACTCGTTTGAAAATAGCCGAGTGCGAAAGAGAGAGAGAGAGTGAGCGAGAGCGCGAGAGTAGAACGAGCAGGAGAACGGGCGATAGAACAGCTCAAAAAGTTGTCAGGTGAATCATCGGGAAGCACGAGAACCGCAACGGTGGTGCCGCAACCACTGGGGGCTCTCACTCCAGCGATTATCAGCTAAAGCTCTGCGCTGGCTCCGTGGTGTGGGAGCGGCCTATACAGCAGCACCGCAGCAATACCGCGAATTTGTTTAAATTTTATACAAATCAAACAAATACAAATAAATATTGTATGTGGCAGGGCATCGTGTGGTGGTTCTTTCTTCGCAGCTAGACTGCGCCGCTCTTAAAGCCCGACTCAAACACACACACACACACACACACACACACTGAAACATCCAATCGACTGACGCCGAAACAGGTTCAGAGTCTGGGCTGCCATTTGGTGCAAGAAGTGCGGTTTTATTAGTGCATTGTAAGGCAAAAAATGTTGGCGGCTCTTGGCTGCAGAACCGAGCCCCGTGCACCTGCCCCCCGCCCCGCACCAATCCGCAGCGAAGCCCCAAGCTCAAATGCGCGCGTGTTTGTCTCTCGCTGTCTCGGACTTTGGGACTTTGAGACTTTGGATTCTGAGCTTCCCCCATAATTCTGTTTCGCTTTTTCTTGGGGATCTTCTGGCGCAAATAAAAAACTGCTTGCTAAGTTTTGGCTACCCTTTCAGATTCCGGTACAAATTTTCGACCCACCACACAAGTGCGAAACACACACAAATATCATCCAAGTCGCAGTATCCCTTGCGGGAGAGTGTATACCTGTAACACCAACAACAACAACAACAGCAGCAGCAGCCAAAAGCTGACGAAGCTGAATTAAAAGAGAAACCGGTATGACGTGATGCCGCTGCCTGGTGGATGGATGGTTCCTTGCCTTCCTTCTCTAATGTGTTTGCCTACATTCAACACGTTCCTGTGATATCGCCTCTCTTTCTCTCTCTCTCTCTCGCTCTCTCCCGCTCTGCGTCTGTGTGTTGGTGTTCTTTGCGTAGTCAAACAGAAATTAGAAGAAAATAAAACCGAAATAAATGCCATGCCACACAATTATTTATTTATTTACTTTTCTTTTTTTGTGCTCTGTCCCCAAACTTGAGGCCGACTCTGTGACGCCGCCTTTGCCGCTCTGTTGCGGCGCTGTTGTGTCTCTGTTATAAAAACTTTTTATACCCGTACTCAAAAAAGAGTTAAGGGGTATATTAGATTTGTGCTAAAAGTGGATGTGTGTAACACAGAGAAGGAAAATTTTCCGACCCCATAAAGTATATATATTCTTGATCAGCATCAATAGCCGAGTCTCTGTCTGTCTGTCTGTCTGTCCGTCTGTCCGTCTGTCCGTCTGTCCGTCTGTCCGTCTGTCCGTCTTGTTTGACGCCTGGATCTCAGAGACTATAAAAGCTAGGGCAACCAAATTTGGTTTCTAGACTCATGTGATATCACACTGCTACAAGTGTATTTCAAAATTTCGCTCCGCCCCCTTCCGCCACCACAAAGGACGAAAATCTGTGGCAGGCACATTTTTAAAGATACGAGAAAACTAAAAACGCAGTATCGTAGAGAATGCCCATATCTACCAGATTGCCGAATCTGAATCAGATCGGATCATAATCATAGCCAGAATGAAGAAATTAATTTTCAGTTGTTTCCCCCGCCCCCTCTTGCCAACAACCTCGCTACTCATTCTCTTTCTCGCTCGCACACTCTGCTGCGTTCAGTGCGCGAGCAACCCCTAGCGGAGGAGATGTAGAATATGAATGGTACATCTATAATCTACATGTTAGATGTATAATATACATTGTAGATGTAGATGTAGATATCAAATGTAGCAAAAAAATGTAAAATGTAAAATTTTTTTTTTAATTCTAAAATTCTAATAAAAAATTATGCTCAAAAATGTATATGATGACTGAGTACGGGTATAAGTAGAGTCGCGTCCCCAGAAGCGACTCACACGTTCCTTCTCGTTTTTCATAGAATTTCGTTGCTCTGCAACTTTTGGGGCGGGCAGCCAGGGGGAAACGACCCATGGGGCCATGCTGCGATAAGAATCTATATACAATTTGTATTTGTTTGTCCAGCTGAAACGCATTTCCATTCATTTCAGATTATGGCCATTGTTTAATCTTAAAGTGCGAGTATCGCAAGTTTTAGAGTTTTAGTAATAGAAAGCAACAGAATTAAACTCTTGAAAAACTTCAACTGATAACTTGCCAATCAGCTGGATTTAAGTTCACACAATATTCTATTTCCATCTGCGTATTTTATTGTAAAACTAAATTTTCAGAAATTGATTTGTTGCATGCCATTCAATTGAATTCCGAAATTAACCTTGTTTCCTGTGAAATCCATACAAATGCGAGCATACATACTATGGGTGTGTGTGTCTGTGTGCTTTTAGTTGCGTGGACACAATATTGTTATGTTAGATTCAATTTTGTCCAATCCAATGATCAACCGGACCGGACAAAACGAACGCATTGACCGCATTCAGCATTGAACTATGCTGCTGCGGGCAGGGCGCTGCCAGAGGTGGCATAGGTTATCATCATCAATGGCAGCATTCGTTGGATCGAATGCGTACTTGTAAATACTCCAACGAACGAGGCAACGAATGGACATCATCCATTCTGCTCGTAGATACTCGTGTATTTTGATTTCTATTCCCATTTGGATTTTCATTTGAAATTGAAACCCAATTAGGCACTGAATTTTGTGCGAACTATCTCGGAGGCAAGCTTTTGTCGATTAATTGGGGTTTCCTTTTAATTATGATGGAGGCGATAATAAATGCCATGGCCTCGTCGTCGCCTGCGAACTGAATCCCTGCGAAAATCAGGCGCCCAATTGCTGACTCACTGGGAACTGCTTGAAACTGCTTGAAATGTTTTCACGGAGCTCTGCTTAAAAATTGAATGAAAAGCTGGCCATGGCCCTTCAGTTTTGCAGCCCCCGTCGAATGCAAATACAAGAAAGTGCAGCGGGGAGTGTAAATATTAGTTTTTTGTTAATTCCACAGTTCAATAACAAGAGAAATATTTTGCCAGCAGCTGTTCTAACATCAGGCCAGGTCCTGGTCCTGGTCCGGGCTGCAAAAAGGGGTGCCAAGTGGTGCTGCCAACATCGACCTGCCACCCACCCACCCATAGGAAATGCTACTTTGCCCCCATTTTGGGGTTACGAATCCCCCGCCGCACCCCGACCACCAGCAGGCCCAGCTCTACGGCAATCGAGAGATACACGAACAAGTTCCTGCACGTCCCCAGGCAACAAAAACAGAAATTGTATTAGGCTATCCCTGCACACATAGATACTCACACACACACACACACACACACCCACCCACACACACAGTCACACAAAGGAGGAAGGCAAATGGCCTTTCACGGTCGTTGCCGTCACTCACTCGTTGCTGCCCCTCTGCTGCCGCTGCCTGCCACTGTTGAACAGCTTTCTGGCCCGGCAACAACACGAGGAGGCAACATTGGCCCTAGCCAGCAAGGCTCTTTCTCTTCCCCCGCCACCGCCAGCCCATTCCGAGGCACGAGGCAGGGAGGCAGCTCGGCCCAAACGGGTGGGTGCTGGCCAAGTATCCGCCGCACACAAGCCTTCTCCTTCGCACCCTCTCCCTCTCTGTGGCTCGCTGCTCCTGCCCACTCATTTGTGTGAAACTTGTCGCTACCCCGCATCCTGCCACACGGCGAGGGATATCCCCTGCCGCGCAATCGTCTGTGGCACAGTACTCCCCCTGAACTGTAACTGAAAAGAGTCGAATGAACCCACCTGTATTTAACGCTTGCTAAAGCCCCCAGCGTGCAGGAGCGGGCTAAGATGCTTGTGCAGCGCTCTGACTTAATTCAGTTATAATAACGTTCCATTGCGTCGCAGCCGTGGCCAGGGTTGCTTCATCACATTGCATCTTTGCAATGAAGCTGCTGGATTATTCTTTGTTGTTTTGTCTTTGCTCCTTGGTAGCCCAAGGCGCCATTTATCTTTCAGGAAAAGCTTACAGCTCCCGTACGATCCTACGATTTCACACTAGCCACAATAGCCTCCTCCTTGACACCCACTTATTTACAGGATATCCCCGAGTCCAGTCTGCTGTGGCACATTTCCTTTGGATGGGTCGCTTGACTTGGTTTAATGCTCGCTTTTCTGACGACCGAGGAGCGGCTACGGCTACGGCTACGGCGACGGCGACAACATCATCATCATCTGTATCATGAGTATCAACCCCACCATCCACCATATGGCCCCCACACACATCTCCCCGGCCGCTTCACCCGCTGCGTTCAAAGTTCGTTTTATTATGGTTGAGTGCTGCCACTGGCACTGGCACTGGCACTGGCTCTGCCTCGGTCGCTGTCTCTGCAGGCGCCTCTGCCACAGTCTGCTGCTGCTGCCCCACAAAAATTCAATGTGCGCCCGCAAAAGCAAAAGCAAATAAAACTTTATCATTTGGGGAAGCCCTGCGCTTTCATAGACTCTCTCCCTCTCTCTACACACACACACTCGACACTCTGTATCTGTGTGTGTGTGTCTGATGAAGAGGTTTGGCAGCACACACACACATGCATGCATGCCTATGGCACACACACAGATACACTACACGTGTACTTTTTCACGTTGCCTTGTTCTTCACCCCCTCCCCCCACACCATCCCCTCCCTATTTTTCGCCTGCTCTTAACTTTTCCCTTAATTTCTTGTTTTCATTCTTTTTTTTGTTGCTTTTTGTTTTTGTTTTTGTTTTCGTATTGCTTTGTGTACGTATTTTGCTGGCTCTTACCGTGCCCTGCCCTGCACTGCCCTGCCTCTTGCCTCTTGTGGCAGGTTCCACAGGGTGGTCGGCTCTGCTACAGGTACTCCTCCTCGTACTCGTGTATGGTGGGGCATGGGGCATGGTTTGGGGTTTTATTTTGGCATACTCTCGCAGAATTTTCTGGGGCCTGGATTTCGTTGTACGTTTATTTATTTATTTTCCTTTCCTTAGCTTTCTGTTGCTGCCACCCAGCACCCGCGCCCCCCGCCCCTTAACCTCTTGTTTTTGTTGCTCCTTGCCACTTTTGGGCCACTCTGCCCTGACCTTTTTAGTGGCTCTAGCGGGCGGTTGGCGTTGGCGTTGGCTTTGGCGATGGGGTGAATTTTCTGGGCGTGGCTGCTAGGCAGCAGCTAGAGTCGGGGGAAGTGTTTTGTTTATGGCTATGATACCGGCCCGGGTTAGAAGGAAGCCTTTCTTTATGCCACCTGAAGTGTGGGCCCCGAGCGGGGTTTCCAGCGAAACTAAGTTGGGGCAGGCAAAGGGATTAACTATGGCTTAAACTTCTTGTACTGTGAAACAATCCGAAATCAATCTCAAGCCGTTGAGTTTCCGCGAACTAAAGTTAATTCCAAGCTGAGATGACAAATTAAATGAAAATGCAAAACGAAATGCGAGCAATCAGCAAATGGAAACGGTTCCTGGGACATTGTGGCCACACCTAGACCTAGAAGCAGCTACATTTGTGGCACTTAAGGACGCTGCACCTGCCAACCACCCCCTGTCAGCCCCTGCCCCACTCGCTATCCCATTTCGAGGGAAAAACTATAACCAACTAAAAGCCTTTTTTTCATTCGAAACGGAATTGGAATGCGAATGAAAGGCAAAAGTTGCCAAAGGGAAAACAGGGAAGCAGAAAACAAAACGAGCAAAGGGGAACAGAAAACAAAGGTAGCGATGAAATGAAAACACACAGAAATAACAGCACCCAGAAGGGGGGGTGGGCGTTCCTTTGCTCCCCAACTCTCGAGTTTCCAGCCATAAATTATCTGCACAATGGCCAAGAGCAAAGAGCCAGGGCTGGGCAAAGGCAAAGGCTTTCAAGAGGGCGGCAATAAAACGGAAAAACCTCGAGCCAAACCAAATAAGTGTAGCCGAAACGGAATGGAACCCAGGAAGAGTCTATTTCAATTTTCACGTAGCTGGTGACACACAGAACGCAGCTAGAAGGGGGTGGGGTGGAAAGGGGCCAAGGATGAGGCATCAAAGTCAAAGGCAAACTCGGCTTAAGTGCTGCCCACCTGCCATCAACCACCCCGCTGTACGACCCTGCCACACAGTTGCAAAGGCAAAGCTCCACCCTGTCCGCCCTGCCACACAGTGTGGCAGTCGCGTAGCAGCCAAGTCGAGGCGCAGCCAAGTGAGACGCGGAGCGGAGCGCTCTGTACATGTTGCGCTTGTCAGTCAGCGCCACAGTGGCACCCGCCTAAAGCCTCCCAGAGGCCATTTGATTGGAAGTTACTGGCATTCCCCCATGCGCGGGTGCCCACTGTACTCGTACGACGAACTGAAACACTTGGCACATATCAAAGGCGAGGCGTACTTGTATCTCATTTGGCAAAAGTATCTGCGGAAGGGCGCTTTGTGGGGTGGGGGGGGCAGAGGACAGAGCTAGAAGCGTGTGGGCAGAAGAGGTACGAGTATGAGCGGCAACCCCCACAGGCCCCAGCACCACCAGCATACTGCAGCAAAGTATCAGAGTATCTGGCTGTCTTTTTAATAAGTTCAAACTGTGGCATGAGGCACAAGCAGCAGCAGGGCAACAGCGATAGGCAACAACCGAGGCAACATGTCTAACAGGCAAAGCAAAGTGACGCAAAGTATCTGCGACTGTGGCTGTGCCTGAATTCCAAGTATCTGTGTATCTGTGGCTGTCTGCCTGTTGACTACAAGTTTGTATCTGTGTGTGCACACACACACACACATGCAAACAGCAGAGAGTTCATGCCGCTTGCTGAGCTTGATTTTGAGGCCATTACACGGGGGCGACACTCCCCGACACTCCGACTACGACTACGACTACGTCAGCGTCGATGACTTGCTGCCTTGTTTGTGTCTCTTTGGCCCCCCTTTCGTTTGCCCAGCCCCAGCCCCTGCCCCTGCCCCTGCCTCTTCCACGTTCTTTTAACCATTTTTGTTTTGTTTGCTGCTTCTCTTTGAAAGAGCTTCCCAGCTGCAGCTCTCTCTGTCTCTCTCTCTCTCTCGCCCGCCCGCTCTCGCCGTGTTTGTTTGCTTGCCTTTTGTGTGCGCTTGGGGATTACGTAAGGGAATCCCCAACATTTTGCAGCGCGCACGCCACGCAACTGAAATGATAAGAGGGGCAAGCAGCAACAGTGGTGGGGCATGGAACACTGCCTGTGGGCTGGCTGGCTGACTGGGTGGCTCACTGGGTGGGTGGGTGTTCCCCCATCGTGGCCGTTGTTTAATGTTTTATGCAAGCTCTCCCTACCCTGCCTTCCTCTCGCTCGCTCTTTCGCTTGTTGAGCAAGTGCGCGGCGGCCTGTTCAAGTAGTCGTGGCACAAATAATAATGCAAAAAACATGTATCTTCTGGATACAATTCGCTCACAAGCGGGGGGCGTGGCACAGCACACACACACACACACAAAACTGAATGCTGAATTTTTCACTTTTGCATATTTGTTATTTCGCATCCCACTTGAGCGGGCAGCACGGGGCTGGTTGGGGCAGGTTTCCTGGGGGTATACATAGATTGATATCCCGCCATATGGCGGCTACAGTTGCCAAGGAGACCCTTGACTCTGCCGTAATGGAAAGCCCCTGTCGTGACTTTGGTTCGAGTGCCTCTAAAGGGAAACTTTTCTGCGAAAGCTGCTCAAGTTTTGTCGTCCTTGAACGAACGTATCAAATGCCAGCCAAGATTTCCACAGAAGTTCGCAGCAGCAGCAGTCGAAGATGGGGGATGGGTTGTCTGTTGTTTCGGGCGAAAAGTTTCCTCTGCTTAATGAATAACAGGAAAAGATACTTACTGCCTCGGCCGCTGCCCCTGCGTCGCGCCATTTTTCCTGCTCCCGGATATGTGTGTGTGCGGGTGTGGCTGTGGCTGTGTCCTTGTGGCGCCCCTCCTTGTGCGTTTCTTATCCTGGCTATCACATGGGACAACTGTTGGCTACTCGCAGTATTTCCTTACGCCTGATTGATGTTTATTTAATAGGACCAGTCGACTGGGTTGTCTACGTGTGTGAATGTCCTTGACGCACACACCACAACAATGGCTACCCCTCTTATGTCCTTGCTGCTGTCCTCGTCCTCGGCTGTAAGTTTGCTTGCGTGTGTGTGTGTGTGTGTGGCCTGGTTCCTGCCTCGCTTTTATTTGCCCGCTAGACAAATGGGAGTAGAAGGGCCCTGCCTGTGTCCATGTCCCTCGCTGTCGTCGTGTCCTGCACAATGTCCTGATATGCCTTTAGCCGGATGACGTAGCTCGCTCTCTCATCGCTGTCCGCTGGCCGCTTGCCTCGCTCCGCCCAGTACCTTTCGCCTACAGTCCTTGGCCTGCGATTAGGGGTTTCCCAATTTCAGTTGCTGTTGCTTCTGTTGCTTTGGCTGTTCCCCTTCTCTTTTTGTTGCTGCTGCTGTTGTTGTAAATATGTTTGCTCTGGTGTATAGATCCATATACATAAATGTATGTGTGTGTGTGTGCTGTATATATTTATTTAATTCATTTTGCGATATCTTCTGGTGGCTCTACTTTTGATTGTTGTGTAAATACTCGAAAATGTTTATTGGTTTCTCTATTTGATATGCCTTTTAGTCGGTGTTTGTTGCTGTTTTGATTCCCTCGTTTCGTAGATCTTGTTTCTGTTTGTGTTTCTGCTGTTGCTTTGTTTGCTGTTTCGTCATCAGTCTCTGCCTGTTGTCGTAGGCCGCGTTCTTAATGCATTTATTAGCACTTTGTTTCGTTTCGTTTCGTTTTCCGCACGCAGCACTACGTCACCGTTCTGCACCGATTACCGTTTATCGTTACTCGTTGACCGTTGACCGTTACCGACGTTGACTAGCGATCGAGGTTTCGGCACCACCGGGCGTATACGCAACACGTTAACACTCGATAGCACAATGTTGCAGCAATGCAGCTTGCATCCAAAGCAAATGAAACTAATTCGCGTTTCAAAAACAGGCGCGCAAATTCTTTCAGCAATTCTTCTCGTTGCTCGCCTTCTCTCACACCATTTGCACTATGAAGATATTTCTTATCATCTGATGGGTGTGTGTGTGTGTGTGTGTGTGTGCGTGAGTATCTCACTTTTTAATATATGCTTTATATGGCGAATTCTATAAATAATCTGCTTGAATATATATGTATATACTTATTTCGCTTTTATTCCAATATTATTTGTTGTTTTTTTTTTGCGCATTTACCGTTCTGCGAGAAGCGCGCCTAACGAGATGCTTGCGTCTCGGCGTTCGCGGTAAAACAGAGCAGCCACAGCAAGCAGCCACAGCAAGCAGCCCCAAGCCGAAAGCACCAATTTTCAGTTTAAGAGAGAGCCATTCAATGAGAGCGGCACTTAAGAGACTTGAAAGCTGAAGAGCACAAACTGAGTCATATACAAACGAGCTTTTCGGCGCCGTTAGTTCACAAAGTGGCCGCTGATATTTGTGGTGCGCCGCTAAAACCGTTGAGATTTGAAATTCGGTATATGTTTTGTCATGTACAAATCGTGTAGAACGCGCGCCTCATTGTTTTTGCATCAGTGCATAAAAGAAGACTTTAAAAGGCAACGATCGAAATACGTTGTGCTTAAACTGAGGTGTACATATCATGCATACATATTATTATTATCACTGCTGCTGGTGTATGAGTACACACATAAATGGCATTCTGAGCCCTACAGTGGCTATGTTTTCTCTCCACTTGTTTTTGTTTTTTTTTTTTTGCTGCCACACTGTTTGCCGATAATAGCCTTGACACAACCTGCCCCGGTCGAAAGCTGTTCTCCCTGCCTGGTGTCAAGGGGCACAACAATGCGGTGTCAGTGGAAATTAATGAAAGGGAAAAATGGGAAAACATCTGCGTCAGTGTCCGGATGGGTTGGGGTGGTGGGGTTTAATGAACCATCGACACTGGCAGCTGTGAGTGGTCTCAGCCGTGGCGACATGTGAAAGGCGTGGCCTTGAGCTCGTTAACCGGCAACCATCTCATCCGCCCCAGTGCAACCCAACACACACCCAATTCCCTGTGAGAGGAGATTATGTGTGCTGAAAAGGACTGCCATAACTTTATTAACATATTTCATATGAAGTAAATGCACAAATCATCGCAATTGATTGGAGCTGCAGCCCACTCAAGCTTCCCATCCAATACACTCCCCAACCCCCGAAAAAAAAAACACAGAACCCACTACAATGTTCAACAAATCATCAATGAAAGTGCCGCACGAACAGCTGACGTTTGTTTATGTGTTGCCACGCGCCGGCGCCATTTTGCCGGGAAATTCGAGTGCGAAAAATATAATTTGGCGCCAACGCCAATCCCCAGCGTTGTAGTCGGCAAAGAGCAGAGCGCGCGAGCGGATCATACGCTCGGACAGCGACGGATAATTTTACGGAAAACTCTGAATTAGTAGTGGTGCAAATTACATTCAAAGCTAATTGTTTTCGGCAAGTGATTTTCCACAAACAAAACAAAAACAAAACAACTTTTCAAGTGTGAAATAGTTTTTAAAATTTAATAAAGTCATGTTAGGACTTGAAGGTGATTTTCTGAATCATACTCGTTTCATCTTTATTAGAGCAATCAGAAGGGTGAGCACTACTCAAACTAAAAACAATCTTCTACTGCAAGCACGGAATTCTGCACGATCTTCGTTGCACATTCGTAAATAATGGACCCATCTTTCTGCCCATAGTTCAACGTTGCACTGTGGAGCCTGCGTCGAGGCTCTCGCGAAATATTTTTTTTTAAATGGGTCATCTTTGAAGCTTTGCGCAACAGAGCCGCCTGGAGCGATATGAGCCGCATGACATCAAATCCAATTAACTTACATAACGAATATAAAATTGTTGTTTAATGTGATTTTTAATATTAAAAGTTTTTCTACGCGTACTCAAAGAAGAGTTATACCCCTTAATTGTATTTGTGGTAAAAGTGGATGTTTGCAGCGCAGAGAAGGAATCGTTTCCGACCCGATAATATATTTCCGACATATATTCTTAATCAGCATCAATAGCTGAGTCTATTTCTGTCTGTTTGTCTGGCCGTCTGTCAATCTTGATGAGCGCCCAGATATCAGAGACTATAAGAGCTGGAGAAACCAAATTTCAAATTTGAGACCCGCTACTCATTCTCTGTCTCGCTCGTACACACTCTGCCCTGTGCAAATCTACATAAATCATAAGCTCAAAAAACCTATATATACTGACTGAGTACGGGTATAAAAGTAGAGTCGCGTCCCCAGAAGCGACTCAAACGTTACTTCTCGTTTTTTTTAAATTGGAACCACTAAACCACAAAAATTATCAGGTCATCATTAATGGCAAACTATAAAGTTCTGCAAATTGAGAAACAGAATCTAGTAGATATGGGCATTCTCTACGATATTGCTTTTTCAGTTTTATCGTATCTTTAAAATTGTGCTTGCCACAGATTTTCGTTCTTTGTGGGGGCGGGGAGAATTTTCGAAATACACTTGTAGCAGTGTGATATCACATGAGTCTGGAAACCAAATTTGGTTGCCCCAGCTGTTATAGTCTCAGAGATCCAGGCACTCATCGAGACGGACGGACATGGCTCTATCGACTCGGCTATTGCTGCTGATCAAGAACATATATACTTTATGGGGTCGGAAACGTTTCCTTCTCTGCGTTGCACACATCCACTTTTACCACAAAATCAACATACCCCTGAACTCTTTTTTGAGTACGTTTATAAAAATTCAGTTTAGCCAGCAGAAATTCGTTATTAATTGAAAACGAGTGTGTGTGCACACATGTATGTGTTATGGAAAAATTGAGATAATATTTGCATGGAAAATACGCATCACAATGATGTTCACCAAATTTGGCAAAAACTACATACATGCAAATGTAGGCATGTATGCACGCTGTAAATTGTACACATGCATATGCATATGCATTTGCATGTATCCTTTGTAGCAGTAGAAAATGTGAGAATTTCAGTTAGTTTGATAATCTGATTATGAGGAAGGAGAATGCGGTGACAGTGCCGCAATATTGTGTACAAAAAGGATTCTAGGTCATTGTACTGAAAGCAGAATGTTAGCCATTTCTTCTTTATATCCTTCGCACATTCAAGGTCTGAGGCACTAAGCAAAACCCTCCCCATGTTCAATGCCCTGAATGTAATCAAACATGGGCATAAATCAAAGTAGTACTTGGCCGAGCTTGAATATTTGACCATGTTCAATCATGCGGAAGCACAATGTGGCTAGTACGGATGCCCAAACTATCTACATATTTGAAATCTGAGCATCGTGGAATTTCGGGGAATGTAATGGAAGCAGCAACCACACATCACGGCACGGACTGACGCTGGCGAACTGGCGATGCATAGTTCAGAAATAATTATCTAAATTTGTCATGCGGAATGCATTTTATGCTACTCGTCCTTATGACAAACCAAGCTGGAATTTGGCGCTTTTCAAAGAGAAAGAATTTAATTAAAAAAACAATGGAAATTCGCTTTTTGTTTATTGTTTGCTATGGCATCAGCTTTTATCATTCCCCCCACCAGGAGGGATCTGTTGACATCGCTGCTGGATGCTTTTTAATATACCAGTTTCAGTGGCAAGCGGTATGGGTCATTTTAATAAAAAAACAAGGCGACTCTAGGAATGGCTGTGGAATAGAACTGCTGGCATGTCCATCAACACAGTTTATTATCTCAAATTGCCGGCATTATTCTGGGCCAAGCCAGAGCCACACGAATAATGATTCCATGCCGCCCTGTACTTAAAGGCAATACGAATAAATCCTCATTTAAAGGCCTTGAAGTTTCGACCCAGTCATCCGACATTAGAATGACTTCAGAATTGATGGCAGTTAATTAGTTGGCTCATGTTGAGTCTCATTTCTGGTCCGAAACGAACATACAATGGCTTGATTCGTTGGCCACTGCCCAAAGGCAAGGATTTTTCCCAATACAAAAACTTCCAGCTGTGCTCCTTGTCGAAATCGGAATAGCCATCCCTTTGACAACGTTGAGCAATCAGTTTTGTGAACTTTGTCGAACTAATTGTCATTTCGAAGTAATGGAAAAAGTATTTCGCTTCACAGTCAAAGAGCAAACGAATATTTCGCTCAATCAATAATACAGTAGTAGTTCAATTCATTTTTATTCCATGAGTTGCCTTGGCAAGCGGATTGAATGACAAATGGCTTGCTATCAATTCATAAATTCACCTTTGAATTCTTTCAAGTGGAAGTAGATGGCTCGGAAAATGGATGCCGCTTGAAACGTAAAACGTGTGGCATTAAAATGAGGCGACTGGGTCCCTTTCATGCCCCAGATCATTGCCACATCGACATCAGCATTATAATATAGATTGGTATTGACATCCTTTTTTGGCTAGAAAATATGCTGCCACAATTGTATTAAATATTTGGGAAGCTTGCAAACGGTTTCGGAGTTTCGGCTGCATATATTTATGTATCTTTCTTTTCCTCATATGAGTTTTTATGTGTGGCTGGGGCCCCACCCATAATGCAACTATATAGGGTGGTCTCATCACCCTCTCTCTCTCTCAGCTCTCAGAAATACAAGTGCAAGGCAGAGATAGCACTCTTTGCATCGTGTTCTTGTACATAGATCAGATGTCGCGATGACCATATATTGCTGCACCAAGCACTGAAATTCGACCAAAGGCGACAATTTGGACCATCTCTGATGCATTGACATATGTACATTGAATGAATGGGTAGTGATTCTGCGAAAGGGATTTTAATTAAAGTAGTGAAACGAACTGGAACTCAAATAAAGAGCATTCTCAGTATTTTTGTAGCACACACGCACACGCCAAAAAAACGCACCCACACATCTTTATGGCTGTGGCTTTCAACAGCTCATTAATGCAAATAACAAACAATAAACAATTCTCGAGGCTTTCTCGCTCTCTGGCTGTCGGTAAATGTCTGAATGCTCACACTTGAACACACAAACACAACCGGACAACCCCAACCCACCACAAATATATTGTATGAGAACTTCTGCTTGGCAATGTACTTTTCATGGTTCTGCCTTTTGGCAGGTCCAAACGATTCTCTCGGTTGTCGGGTCTGCTTCGTTGGTTGGCCATGGCCATGTCTGGTCTGTGGTCCAGTGCCTTGTCTTTTCCTTCGCCTGCTTCTGAAGGAAGCAACAATTTCTCCATCTCTTTAGGAAGGAGATTTAATGTGTATTTATGTAAATGCCAAAATAATTGCCATTGCCTGTGAGGAGTCAAGGCCTGTTAAACGGGTGTGCCCAGGGCCAATTTACCTGGTAAAACGCAGGAGAAACATAAAAAACGAATTCGCTCAGCAATATCTCGACTGGTTGATACCCAGTGGAGTGGAGTGGTTGTGGGCAGATGCTCATCGCATTGGCAGGATTAAGTATACGTAAAGAATTATCCAATTAAAATGTGGCCCATCAACCATAAGAAAATAAAGGAACAAAACGATTGTTCGCCTGTACTTCCAGGCTGGCATTTTATTTTATGTTCTTTTCAGATGCTCACCTTTGCTCGTGCATGTGAACTCTGAATTACATTTGTGTGTGTGTGTGTGTTTTATTTTTTGGCGCTTTTCCCCGCGGTTTTTTCTTTCTGTTTTTTTTTTTGTTTCGGTGTTTTATTGGTGCGTGCTGGCATTCATTAGCATCGAATGTCTAGCCGTCTGACGTTTGAATATAAATTGTTAAATGGGGCCATTGGGCATTGATAATTGTATTTGATGTCACTGGGATGTGGCAGCGGACGGGAACGTGCCCCAATGGTCAAGCAGTTGAGGGCTGAGAAAGACACAGCGGATGGTTGGTCAAAAAGAACACTACCACAAGTCCATCGCTCAGCAGTCCCCCCCCCAGTCCCCCAACCAATGAAGTTGTTTTCAATTGACTTTTCAGCTCTACTCATCGTCTGCCCAACAAATAGTAGTCATGGAATCCACTTCCATTTCTATTTGGAGCTGGAGGCATTGAGGATTGAGGGCCAATTGCGTCCATTGTTTGTCGCTTTCGCATTGTGAGCTTTGAAAGTGCTTTTCCGAGCCCACATCACACTGAATGCATGTCATCGTCGGGGGATTTGCTCAACACAAAAATGCCAGTCAAACAAAAAGGTTTCACTTGGGGACCGGGTGAGCTCCATTTCATAAATCCAATGGTGGTTTTTATGTGTGTATGTATGTCTGTATGTACATATAGTATCTAAAGGGATGCTGTTTTATTTTTACGAGCATGTTGCATGTTACGACGTGACTGAGTTTTGAAATACCAAGCTGAAAAGATACAGAACCAAAAACCAGAAGGAAACTAGGGCAGGACATGATAGGAGGGGACTGGCTTCAGACGTTCGCAGTCTCGAATACTCTGACAGCCAGGATATACGAGGATTTCGATCAAATATGCATCGATGGGAGGGTTGCACTTCAACCACAAAGCACCATGCTACTTTGCTCAGAAAGCATTATTAAAAGTGATTCACCTGCATATAGTGAAAGTCTGTTCGAAACACAAGCTGGCAGTGCAAAGACTCAACAAGTGAGTCCACACAACACACAAACAATGCAACTGGCTGTCAATATTTAGCTAGATATCACAAATATGTACGTCTGCCTCCTGTACGTTGGGCAAAGACTGCGGCTTTGTGCTTCAAGGGTATTTACAGGCGGCATTTGCGTAGTTTTTGGCAACGGTTGCTGCTTTTGAACAACAAGTCGTTTGTCTGAACGATAACGAAGCTCTAACAGAGTTGCGGAGCTGTGCTGGGAGCGGGTGCTGGCCCTAGGATGCCTGGCATCTATTTTGTAGCATCAACTTGATTTATGTCTGTGTGTTACGTGCACGTGCCACCATGGCATGTCCGTCGAGCGCGACTGAAAGCCATGCCTCGCGCAACCTCGGGTCCAAGCTGGTCTGGGTCCTGGCTTGGCAATGAAGATAAATTGTAAATTGTAAGAGTAAGCGACCAAATTTGCACGCATTGAAAGCGTGGAAAATCGCGAAAAGTAAACGATGGCCAATGCTTATTGCGAGTTGTGTGCAGTTATATTTCACAATTGAATTTCCCTTCCATCAGCGGCAGCTGTTCTGGGAGCTCTGCACACTTTCAGGAAGCTCTTTGAGGCTTACTTCAATGATAGAAAGCCTCCTTGAGGCTAAGTGAATTAATTTCTTTGTCTATTTGCTGATTAAACACTTTACAAGCGTTAGGGAATTCTGGTCAGAGTCACAGTCGGACTCAGACAGCCTGTTTATGTCACATCGGATTTGTTTAAAGCATCTTTGCATCTTGTTCTCAGAAAAACATCTGGCATCTGAAGTAGCGGAGGACAGAACAGAAAACAAACCTGAAAAACGGTAATAGAAAATATAAAAAAAGAAGTTTAGATGTAGTCGGTATCCGTATTCTGTTTATGTCGTTTTTGTGGTTGCATGCCACATCCACGTGTAACAGCTGCTGCCAGGACCAGTAGCAGGCACATGGCAACACAGACATAGTTTTCGTCTGGATTCATTACGGTGTGAACCATATTCAAGTGCTGACCACTCTGATTTGACACAAAAATAATATTTGCCTGACCTACGTCCATTTAAATTACAGAAAGCGAAAAGTTAATGTCACCGGCTGTCGAGATACACATATTTACAAACCAAGCCCCGAACACACAAGGGACACAAGGCTGTGCAAATACTAGTCTCTTTTCTATTAACAACTAACCCTCATTTGCACATTGCCGTGTTGGCCCAGTCGGCTTATCGCATATGTAATCGAAATGTAGTGGAGTCTGGTTGCACTCTAAGGGCATTCCCCCCACAAGCTCTGTCCGGCTCAAAAGAGACTAAACCCAATTACCATTTCCTGGCCGTTCCAATTCCAATGGGAGTCTTGTAGGACTCGAAAAGGAATCATTTGAGTACGAATAGCTACTAGCTTTATTCATTTAATTAAACCTGCTCCTATAGCATCACAAAATGCCACAAAATTATTGTGATTCTGGGTAGGTGTTGGTTTAATTTTGGATTCCTGGCAAAATGTTCTCCTTGCACCGGATTTTCTATGTTTACCGAGAAAATCTGACCCAAATTACTGGTCTAGGGAACTGCTCTGGCCGCCCAAATTGCCCCTAAAATTTTGTGACACCGAAGTGCTATTTATTTAATGTCAGTGCCAGTTGCTGTCGACCAATTAAATGCCAAAGGAATTTCAATTTATTCGGTAACCAACAAAGCGGCACTTTGAAGTGTGCTGTGGACTCCATTAATCACATCAGTGGCTTGAACGCAGAACTAAGTGTAGTTCCACGGCAGTTATTCAGCAATTGCGGTGACGGATGTCAGAAGCAGAAACCACAACGAGATTTAAGGTGGAGTGGCCAAACACCAAACACCAAATGTCAGCTTCGGTGCCCTTATTCCCAAAAATGGAAGCTTATTTTTCAGTGAACCTTGTCCAAAAGTCATTATAAAACTCCAATTAAGCTGCATATTGAGCAATTAATTAGGCAAACCAGTGCGTGCCCGTGTTAAAGTTGACACTCGACAACTTACTGCATGCCCCGAAGGATAAATCAACAAAGTTTTGCCAGGGCACGTGCGGACGTTGCTCTGGTAAAATATATTTAAACAAAAATATACAATGTATGTATAAAATTCAATTATAGTGCGAACTTAACGCTCAATTCAGGCGCCGGGCAGACAGGCAGACGGGCAGACGGGCGGCAGCCTGTCAAAATATGCGTGAAACATGTGAAAATATAGCGAAGGAGAATTCTGAAAAATATTCAAACTAGAAATACTGTTTGGCTATTGGCAAGCCGATGGAAATAAATAAATTCTTGAATTGCCACTTGATGGAAACAATAATGGCGCATCATTGAAGATGAGCTTTAAAGTGACTATAATTCAAATGGAATATAAGAGAAAGGGGCCAATTCGGATGCCTTAATGAATGAGTTGGTTCAATTGAATTGGAAAAATATTTCCGTCCGTCCACCCGCCGCTCTCAGCGGCGCACAACTTAATTCGAAGCAAGAATTTCAGCAATTTCGGAAAACAAGTGTAAACAAACTTATAAATATATCTCGCCAATCTGCTGTACATGCGAGACTACATGCATGTGGGATTTGAACCTGGCGGGCAATCACAAAAGGGGCACACTAGAAGTGGTGCAAGTTATACGGCAGCCCTCTGATCACCGGTCGATAGCGATTAATCGATAACCTTCCCGAGCGTCGTTGTGAGCGGGAGTCGTTCGTATCGTGTCGTTGAGAAAAGAAGTTAAAATAAAGTTGTCCACTCGAAGTACTTTTACAAGCACTAGTTTAAGCACAAATTGTATCACGTTTAAAACCTATCCTTAAATACATTAAATAAACACTGGAATATTATATTTTCCTACAATTTGGGGGCCCGTCCGGGAGATGGCCCAAGCGTGATGTGCTACTTAAAATTGTAAAAGTGCTGTGCGTTGGCAGAACGTTCCAGAAAAATCAGGCCACCTACAAACTGCGTTGAAGGTCACGAAAACGCCAAAAGTCTACGGCGCATAAAATCTACAAACGTTTTGTGTGCAACCGACTAAGCGGTGACAGTGCATGTGTATGTAGGGGTGGACAAGGAGACACGAAACGACGAAGCAGCAGAAAGGCTGGAAAAAGACGTTTTCGTGGAAACGACTCGGCGACACGATTGATTTGTGTGTGTGCGTGCAAGGCGACACGAAGCAGCAGAAAGGCTGGAAAAAGACGTTTTCGTGGAAACGACTCGGCGACACGATTGATCTGTGTGTGTGCGTGCAAGGTGACACGGAGCAGCAGGAAAGGCTGGAAAAGACGAGAGCAGATTGACGATCTGTAGTTGTCGACAGTCCAAGCGTCAGGAAAAGGTTGCGCTGGAATTACGTAGACTGGAAATTTGCGGAAGCTGGTCTGTGAGAAGGCGTTGGCGAGCATTGGCAAGCAACGAAAGGCAGAAGCGAGCGGTGCAAATCAGAAACGTAAAGCGAATCTGGTACAAAGAGGACGGAAAACTTGGAAGTCGAAAGACAAAAGGCGAGTCAAGCAGTATTCTGGTGAGCGTCGGCAAGGAAGTGCCGAGCAACGACAAGCAGACGAGAGAAGCAGATCTTCAGGAAGGCGTCGGCAAGCAAGTGCCGAGCAACAACAAGGAGGCGAGTGAAGCAGTATTCTGCTGAGCGTCGGCAAGCAAGTGCCGAGCAACGACAAGCAGACGCGAGAAGCAGATCTTCAGGAAGGCGTCGGCAAGCAAGTGCCGAGCAACGACAAGGAGGCGAGTGAAGCAGTATTCTGGTGAGCGTCGGCAAGGAAGTGCCGAGCAACGACAAGCAGACGAGAGAAGCAGATCTTCTGGAGTGCGGTAGATAAGTTAATGCATTAATTAAGAACTGTTGGTAATAATTAACTGATTAACCCTTGATTAATTCGATAAGTTATCGTTAAGCTTTATTACATTAACATTTTGATTTGATATTTAACGTAATCGATATTCAAAATGCAACTAGAAGAGATCATGTTAATGCGAGTTGCAGATCTGCGCTCAAAGTTATCTGAACTGAATATGTCCACGACTGGTAGAAAACGCGATTTACAGGATAGACTTCTTGCTCACTTCGGCATTCGGGATGATGATGATGATGATGGTGGTTCGGATGGAGATGAGTCGGTAGTTACCGCAAACGAATTTCCAGGGATTGCCATGCCACAGACCCGATCTTTGTTTACCCTGAAAGATTTAGAGGGTAGTGTATCCACTTTCTCAGGAACAAATAGCCCAGATGTAGAGCAGTGGATACAAGAGTTAGAAGAATGTTCGGTCACTGTGCAGTGGAGCTCATTACAGTTGTTTATCTATTCCAAACAGTTGCTTGATGGAGCTGCAAAATTATTTATACGCAGTCAGAAAAATATTAGGGACTGGAATTCACTAAAGGAGTCATTGCGGCAGGAGTTTACAGTTAAAATATCTTCTGCGGAAGTACACAGGAAGCTAGGACAACGTATGCAAAAGAAGGGGGAAACTTTATACGAATTTCTATACGCTTTGATGGAAATAGCAAAGCCAGTGTCACTGGATGAAGAAAGTTTGATAGATTATTTCGTGAAGGGCATACCAGATGTAAAGACAAACAAAATTATGCTGTATCAGGCTAAAACAATCAAAGAGTTGAAGGTGCAAATAGAAGTGTATTTAAAAGTTCGTACTTCGAGTAAGGTACCGATGAGGTATGAAACCCGTGCTGGTGAAACTGATAGCCAGAAAGGGTTTGAACCGAAAAGAGAATCAGTACGAAAATGTTTCAAGTGTGGTGATACTTCTCACTTGAGGAAAGATTGCAAGAAAAGGGATTTCAATTGTTTTCGCTGTGGTCAGGCAGGACATCGGGCATCAGAATGCAAGGTTGAGTTGGTTGTTAAGGTTGAGAAAGGTGCCAACACTGTTCATGAGGGAAAGACAGGACCAAAGTCGAAAAGTGAGTTTACAGCGTCCGGTCTCGAACTCAAGAATGTTGTGCATTCTGTGGTAAATTTTAAGGGCCTAGTAGACACTGGAGCTGATCTCTGTCTGATGCGTCGACGTGTTTTCCTGAAACTGGGTAATGAGATGCTGACAGGAAAAGGAAAACGTTTGACAGGAATAGGGGAAAGCCTGGTACTGACTTTTGGGAGCTTCACTATACCAGTGAACATCGACGGAATCCCAATGAAAGTCGAATTCCACGTAGTACCTGACGAGGACATGGGTTTTGACGCAATTCTAGGCAGAACTATTTTAGATACCGTCGATATGAATGTGACTAAAGGCGGGACTGAGTTCGTGCTGAGGACTGAAATTAAAAGCCAGAATAAATGCCAGATAGGGGACAGTTCATGTAGCGATTTAATGGCAGAGTTCAAGAACATGTGTTCCGAACAGTTGGATGTGTGCACTAATGTAGATTTGTCTCATTTAGGCCAATTAGAGCAGTTGGAGGTGAAGAAGTTGGTAGAAGATTACGCACCCATTCGCAACGCTAATGCACCAGTGGAGATGAAAATAATCTTGAGAGATGAGGTTCCAGTATACCAACATCCACGTCGTTTCCCAGTTTGTGAGCAGCAAACGATAGACGAACAAGTTAAGGAGTGGCTAGTTGAGAAAATCATACAGCCGAGTACCTCGGAGTATGCATCTCCAGTTGTTTTGGTAGCGAAGAAAAATGGAAAGAAACGCCTGTGCTGCGACTATCGAAAACTGAATGAGAAGATAATAAGAGACAATTTTCCAATGGCTCATATGGAGAGTGTGCTAGACAAGCTTCAGGGTTCCATGGTATTCACGACATTGGACTTAAAAGACGGCTTCTTCCATGTTCCAGTTGAAGCAGGGTCTCGAAAATATACTTCATTTGTTACGCAAAGTGGGCAGTATGAATTCTTATATGTTCCTTTCGGCATATCGAATTCACCCGCCATTTTCACCAGGTTTATAATGTCAGTTTTTAGGGAGCTTGTAGCAAGCAACGCTGTCGTAGTTTATATGGATGATGTCATAATACTAAGCCAAGATAATGAAGAAGGGTTGCGGAAATTAAAAATGGTATTAGAGGTAGCTGCGGAAAATGGTTTGCGTATCAATTGGGGGAAATGCCAAATATTGCAGAGGAAAGTAAGTTTTCTGGGATACATTATTCAGGATGGAACAATAACACCAGGAGCAGAGAAGATTCAGTCTGTAAAAGAATTTCCCATACCACGAGATAAGAAAGGTATCCAAAGATTTTTAGGTTTGACTTCATATTTTAGAAAATTCATAAACGGATACGCTACAGTCGCCAGGCCTTTATCGGATTTGCTGAGAAATGAGTCAAAGTACGAGTTTGGAGAAAAACAACAAGTGGCTTTCGAAAAGCTTAAGTTGGCATTGATTAGCGAGCCAGTATTGAAACTTTACAATCCAAACTTGGCAACCGAAATCCACACTGACGCATCCAAGTATGGATTTGGAGCTGTCTTATTGCAAAAGGATCCTGTAGACAGTATGTTTCACCCTGTTCAATATATGAGTCGGAAAACAACACCGTTTGAGGAAAAATACGACTCTTATGAGCTAGAAGTATTGGCGATCATAGGAGCTCTTGTTAAGTGGCGAGTTTATCTGTTAGGTCTTAATTTTACCATCGTAACGGACTGTAATGCTTTCAAAATGACCATGAATAAAAAGGAAGTTCCACTCAGAGTAGCTCGTTGGGCATTATATTTGCAAGACTTCAATTATAAGATAGAGCACCGTTCGGGGTTGAAAATGAAGCATGCCGATGCGCTAAGTCGAATCTCTTGTAACTTTTTTACAGATGCATTAGCACATCGTTTAAAGGTAGCTCAATTGAATGACGATTGGATAAAGGCAGTTAGGAGCCTAGTAGGGAATAAAGGCTATGAAGATTTTTATATTCACAACGATATTCTTTTGAAGGATCAAAATCGGGAACTAGTGGTTGTGCCATCAGTAATGGAGAACGAAATCATTTCGAATGCGCATAGTCAAGGGCACTTTTCAACTAAGAAGACGATAGATTTAATAGAAAAGTCATACTTTATTCCGAAGCTAAAAGATAAGGTCGAACGAATCGTCGATAGTTGCGTTAGGTGCATCATAGTTAATGCAAAGTCAGGGAAAAAGGAAGGGTTTCTGACATCTATAGACAAGGGGAACATGCCATTTGTAACCTACCATGTCGATCATGTCGGACCCATGGAACTAACTAATAAGCGTTATAACCACATATTAGTTGTAGTTGACGGATTTTCTAAATATGTCTGGCTCTACCCAACTCGTAGCACTGGGGTAGATGAGGTCTTGAACAGTTTGGAGAAACAAGCGGTAAACTTTGGGAATCCTCGCCGTATTGTTTCAGATAGGGGCACTGCGTTTACGTCACACGCATTTAGAGAGTACTGCGAATCGAACAATATTCAACACCTACTGATTGCAACCGGTGTGCCACGGGGGAACGGACAGGTTGAGAGGCTGCATAAGCTGGTTGTACCCATGTTGTCAAAGCTTAGTTATGACAGTCCAGCTGCCTGGTATAAGTACGTAGGGAAAGTCCAGCAGATCATTAATAGTACTGAGCCTAGAAGTACCAAAGTTACTCCTTTCAAGCTATTAACAGGAGTGGATATGCGTTTAGCCGATGGCAGTGAGCTAAGGGAGTTAATCAATGAATTTATCATAAAGGAATTAGATCAAGAGCGTGAACAGATCCGTAATGAAGCCCGAGAAAACATTGAGAAACTGCAAGGAGAAAATAAAAGAGCTTTTGACTTGAAACGTAAGAAAGAAAAAGAGTATAAAGTGAACGATTTAGTTGCCATTAAGAGAACCCAATATGGAGTGGGCCTAAAGCTTAAAGGAAAATACTTAGGACCGTATAAAGTGGTTGCTGCCAAGGAACATGGGCGCTATGAAGTAGAGAGAGTTGGAGATACGGAGGGTCCTTTTAGAACGTCGACGGTGTCCGAGTACATGAAGCCATGGCCAGGTCCATTCGAGGCGAATGTTCCGTCAGGAGGGCCGATTGTGGGATTTGAACCTGGCGGGCAATCACAAAAGGGGCACACTAGAAGTGGTGCAAGTTATACGGCAGCCCTCTGATCACCGGTCGATAGCGATTAATCGATAACCTTCCCGAGCGTCGTTGTGAGCGGGAGTCGTTCGTATCGTGTCGTTGAGAAAAGAAGTTAAAATAAAGTTGTCCACTCGAAGTACTTTTACAAGCACTAGTTTAAGCACAAATTGTATCACGTTTAAAACCTATCCTTAAATACATTAAATAAACACTGGAATATTATATTTTCCTACATGCATATACATATACATACGCAGATATATTTACAAACAGACCGTCCGAGTAAAATGAAATGAATAAAGTTTCATACGAAATAATTGTGGGGCGCTCCGATGGAAAACTTCTTATTATTCGCTTGTTGCACAACATGTTGGGAGAACGACTTGTTAGAAGCGTAAATAATCGTAGTAATTTGTGCACAGTGTAGAGCATTTTTGTGTGTCTATTGTATGCAATTTGTTTGCCGGAAATAAAAAAATATTGTGCATAACTACCAAAAAGTGAGCCAAAAAAAACAAAGTTTTCCTTTGTGTAGAGGGCCACGGGGGTTTCCCCTGCATAGGTTTGCAATCAATTGAAGCTGTCTGGGCTTTTATTAAATTTGCTGCGATTTGTGTGATTAAAAGCTGTTGTACACACTCGTAGCCGTAGCACACTGGTGGACTTAGAAGGATGTGAACGAAGCAGGAACGGAACGGAACGTTGTACGGCAGCCACTCAACAGATGCTGCCAACGGAATCGCCTTCCTATTTGCATTATGCGCGCAGCCCTCAGCTCGGCAAAAGGCAAGCCCAGCTCCGCCCTAACGCAATAAGCCACAGCAAAGCGCAAAGCCATCCGCAGCGTGGAAGAAAGCACTTGAACATAATGAAATACCGCACAAAACAAGCCAAACAAGCTTTGAGGTTCGAATCCGGAACTACCCAGCAGATCACGTTATTAAGATATAGTTGTAGACATAAGAGGTAGCTTTTGTGGCTGGAAAGCTTCCAGTCGAGCGTGGTTAGTGGTTAGAAAAGTCAACATTCTTTGCGTATCAAAATCATAGCCACCCTTCCAACAGTGGCCAAGGGTATGACTGCCGCAAAGTGTTGAGCTCACAATAATGTCAACCGTAATAGTGAGGGGGCTTGGGGAACTCGTAGACTAAGGACAAATTTGACAGCTCGGATAGTTTCTCGAGTGTCAATGAGTTTCCCGTGACATAGTTCAAAGGACTCGACATAATTTGCATTTTTTTTCACGGTTGACTGCAAAATTGACAGAGAGCGTAGATTGCCGCCAGCAATGGCTTTAAGTTTACTTTAGTTTAGTTTACTTTCCTTGAGTCATTCGACACAACACTTGATGTTGAGCTATCCAGACAGCGTGCCAAATTTTGCAAACAATCAATGATCAATAGGAATAACATCAGCAGGGCGAGGAGACTGCAAGGGACAGCAATGAAATGGCTTACTCTGTCGTAACGATATGATTGTACATACATATATATCATACATATATGTGTATAAGCGTACGCATCATTAACTGTCTGTGTGCTTCAGTGATTGTGTTAAATCGTTGCATTTCAGTCTGCCCAAAGGAGCCATCAGATTCCAATTAAATTGGCGTCAAGTTATGACAAAGGGCAAATAACGCTGCCAGCTGGAGACGCTTTGTTTCAACTGAATGGAAACTGGTCAAACAGCCTTCAATTTCAATTAATTACAATAGTTTAATTAATTGAGCATTGCCGTGACATGGCCAGAATGTCGGAAGAGGGGACACTGTTCGTTTGCCTTCAGTTGGTCTGACACGTAAATTGTGAAACCTTCTTTGGCTCGTCCATTGTTTTCGTCTGTTATTTATTGCGGCTTGCCCGCCTCCCCTGTTGGAATATGCCTTTAGTGCCGTTTTCCATGAGTTTACATAATGCAAGGTCATTGGGCAGATGAATATATAACACTAGTCAACACGATTTTTCCTCAAGGAACAAAACCAACTTTTTATTAAAGATTTGGGGCTTAGAAATGGTTTGATGATAATTTTTTTTTTTTCTATGGCAGAACTTTTTTTTGAAGAATTTTTGAAAACTGGTATTTTTTTTTTAAGCTTTTTTCAGAGGTAGCGCTTGTTTTTTTCACATAACTCTAGTATCTTTCATCTGGTTGTTGAGAACTTAAATATTTTGAAAAGATAATTAAAACAGCTAGAAGATAAGCCCAAAGACTTTGTGATTTCAGCTTACCGTCTGGGAAATATAATGCATTGAAATGCAAAAATGATGATTTTTGTGCGGTATTATTTACGAAATTTTGACTTTAAAAACTCAGGAAAAGTCGAAAAAAAATTATATCCTGTGTTCTCTATTTTTTTGTGTAGAGGTGCATTAATTTGGCGTCGTTTAAGGTATCGCTCATTAAAATCTATGGAGAGACTTTGGAGCTAAAATTCGTTAACAAAACCTAAAAAATGGAAAAAATGAACAAAAAATACCTTTTTGAATGTAGCGGGCCCAACTGCCCATCGGGAATTGCGATCGCGATCAGGTACCAAATGTACAACCCTTTTTCGTTTGCTTTGTTCCCAATTGGCAGTTGGGCCCGCAGCCTTCAAAAAGGTATTTTTTGTTCATTTTTTCCATTTTTTAGGTTTGGTTAACGAATTTTAGCTCCAAAGTCTCTCCATAGATTTTAATGAGCGATACCTTAAACGACGCCAAATTAATGCACCTCTACAAAAAAAAATAGAGAACACAGGATATAATTTTTTTCGACTTTTCCTGAGTTTTTAAAGTCAAAATTTCGTAAATAATACCGCACAAAAATCATCATTTTTGCATTTCAATGCATTATATTTCCCAGACGGTAAGCTGAAATCACAAAGTGTTTGGGCTTATCTTCTAGCTGTTTTAATTATCTTTTCAAAATATTTAAGTTCTCAACAACCAGATGAAAGATACTAGAGTTATGTGAAAAAAACAAGCGCTACCTCTGAAAAAAGCTTACAAAAAAAATACCAGACTTCAAAAATTCTTCAAAAAAAAGTTCTGCCATAGAAAAAAAACCATAATTCTTTAAAAAATTTTAAATCCCCATATCTATCAGAAAAAGTCGGTTTGGATCCTTGAGGAAAAAAAAAGTTCGATTTTGTCGAGTAGTGTAATCGGCCATGCCATGGAATAGTTGGTTAAACCGCAGTTGTGGAATGAAAATGTCTGAACATTAAGTGAAAGCAATTAAAGTTATCTCAATGGCAGTGTTATCTCAGATGTAGATTTAGAATTTCCTTTAGCCCATCTCGTGTTTGTTCCCTCCCACCCGCGGCTTGGAAATCTGATGCTGTGACTGTGCACATAAAAGCGAATTAATTTCCAGGAATTAAAAGGTGATTGCGTAAGCTCAGGACATATTTGTGCTGGCGCTGTTGTATCTGCATCTGATTGATATTTTACGGTGGCAAGCCCTTCCCGGAATAATGACAAAATCAATGTTTGTTGACCCGCTGCTGAGCTGCCAGTTGCAGGGAAATGTTATTGCGCTGATTGTGGCCAAACAGATGTTGAATCGAGCGGAAACCAAATTGCCACTCCCTGTTGAGCAACAACATGGGACATTCTAGAATGTACATATATAGACACCCATATGATTAATCGGTGTCCATTCCTGTGGCAGTGTGTCGCACTTATGGAACAGCACGCTCTTTGACATGCGGCGCCTGGTTGTCGCCAATGGAAACTAAACCAAACCAAACCCTAACCGCAGACCATCAACGGTGAGAGGACCTTTCTCCCCTCCCCCTAATCTGTCACGGAATATATCACTAGTGTCCATTCATGCCACACCCACGGACTCTGTTAAGCCAATAAGTGTACCGTTTTGTATTCTGGTATATTCTCGTGCAAATAAATTGGACGAGGAGCGAGCGTATCGTATCGCATTATTCACATTCGCAGAGCACTTTAATTTGACAAAGACTGGTGTGCTGCGACCTGAGTCCTGAAACTTTTAAGCAGTAGGTAAGTATATACATTAATGGAGCAGAAGCCCTGCCAGTCGTGATTGCAGCACATAGCCAGCAGTGGGCTGACCAAATTACCATAATCCATAATGCCAGACAAATGCCAGTAAACCCAACTGTAGCAGCAGTTCAATTACAGTTCCCTGACCCCACGATTCAGTTGTTCTCCGACGCGAGCCATGAGCAATCCAGGATTATGCTAATAACCTGCACTCGGCCATTGATGCCTGTTAATGAGGCTGCCAGTGACCTTCTCATTCCATACCATTCAATGCGGACTCACAGATTCACTCAGACGGGTTCACTTCGGTTGAATTTTGTGTATCATTTGAGTAGTGTACGAGTACTCGTACTTCGCATGACTGTTGAATTTCCTTTTATTTGCTATTCCAACGGTCTCGGCTATCGTTAGGGCCAAGAACGTTGCATTTAGTGTCGACTTGGCAACAGTTTCGTTTATGACTGTAAGTTACCGGTCTCCGTGAGCCATCAATTTTGATGGAAGCGACACGCAGTCACAGTCCGCTTCTTGAAATTCCTTAGCTGGAGCTGAAGCTGGATCTTGGGATTCATGTGCCGGAAAAACTGTCAGCCTGTCATCTTTTCAGTCAGCGTGTTTCTTTTATCCAGCAACCATGGATCGTTATTCCGCATCAATATTCAAACACTCA
The DNA here is from genome assembly GCA_018150905.1 of Drosophila ambigua. Taxonomy (NCBI): domain Eukaryota; kingdom Metazoa; phylum Arthropoda; class Insecta; order Diptera; family Drosophilidae; genus Drosophila; species Drosophila ambigua. The sequence goes on along the minus strand of JAECWS010000001.1, from coordinate 6,024,249 downwards.
GCGCAATCTGCCACAATGTTTGGCCCCCGACTTTCGCAGCCGATTGGCCACAATTTTTCCATTAGAAAAGTTAAAGCCGAGCATCGAACAAATTTAAGGAATTCCACTGTGCGATACAGACTTCTCCTGCGGATACTGTGGCAAGGCATTCACCGCTTTTTGTGGCTGTCATATTTTCGGCGGTATCCTTTGTTTATTTACCACGAATACTTTCACTGGTTCAGTGCGCCGCTTTCTGGTTTAATACGCCTTTAATTTTTAATTATTGCATAAATAATTTTAAAAGAGTTTGAAAAAATTCAAGAACCTTGTTCATTGGAGCATCAATTGAATGAATGAATAACAATCAGATTTTAGCACTGCGATGGCTTTTGAAATGTTTATTTGTGACTTTTTCAGCTTTTCGTGAAAAATGTGTGACGAAAAATAAATTTTTTTTTTCAATTTATTATTTTTTTATATATTTTCGATTAATTTATTTACGTTTCTCTTCCAACTTTGAATGCATTTTTGTTTTTCCTACTAAAGCCCTAGTTTTCAGACATCCAAAAACCATTCTGGCAGTGCTTAATTACATTACGGTGTTTTACTCTGTATAACTTGTATTAGATTGACTTTTTGATATCCGATTTCCGACGCTGCTGTCTCCACACTTTGTTGTACAATATGTAAATGTATTTATTTTCGTATTTTATTTATTTTTTTAGCACGATCTGGTGGCGCCAGTATTTTGAATAATTAAATCTGTCACAGCAGATGCTGGACGCGATACGCGTCCTATGAAGTCGCTCGGTTGAAGGGAGGAGGTAAGTCACGGTCTGTTTATAATGGTAATGGGGCTCTGGCGGCCAAATTTGCATTGCAAATCGATCTGTTCCAAGCCATCGATGTGTTTTAAAAGCGGCTAACAAATTTATGCGCCCGACGCATGCGAGAATTCTTTCGCTGTCCATCAATAAACCTATGCACAGGTTGGAAAATGGGTTGGTGCTTTGGGTTTTTTTGTTATTGCCGGCGCATTCCATTGGGGAATTCCTGATCAAAATAAACACTCAATATAATACAACAAAGCACTCACAAAAAATACTCGTAAACTCCTGAACGGATACACTTAAACACTGGCGGGAGAATAAAAGCTCGTAAAATCTCATGGGCAGGGCCATAAAATACCAAGGAGCCGCCCACACTCGTACATGTACTAATTAGCAGCCAGAGTCGGTCAAGAAAAGGAAAAACTGCAATTATGGACCAATTAAGAGCATAAACAAGAAAGAAAGGTTTGCCCAAGGGCCAGAACAGCTTTGTATACTTTGTGGCTGGTTTTACGTTAGGATCGCCACACAATTTTTGGTCTGAGGTGAAAGAAATAACACAAATATTGTCTCGTTTATTATTGTATTTTTTTTCTTATTTGCTAGATTTATTGTGGTACAATTCGGTATTGCAATATATATGCCAATGTGCTGCCTGAAAAACTTTGCTCCGGAAATCTTTTGCATAATTAATTTTGTACTTAATTAACTGGAATTACCTGCGCACTGCAGCAACATTTGTGCAATGTAAAAATTCATTTAAAAATAAATTCGAATTACTAGCATCGAGTATGAAAGTTAAATTTATTAACGATCGATTTGTATGGAATATTCGAGCACTATACATTTAGTGGTAAATCAATCAGCAATCAATACTACACGAGGCCTGTGGTGTCTGCTACGTGCTTCCAAAGAATATGCATATTCAGTTGCACTTAAATTGCAGATGTCCTTCACATTACCCGCCGCATGAATATTTAAGCAGCACACGCTCCATGAGTGTAGGGTAGGTGTAGCCATAAAACCAATTCCAGTGTGTGGCATTCCACTCGACTAGTTTTCATGACTAGTTTCAATATAATATAATATCACTCTTATCCACCATAGCTATCCCTTTATGGCGGTGGCTTTAGGACAGGGATCGCCAGCGTCCCCACACACAATAACTGAATACTCGTATATTGTATGCGTGCCGACCTCTGCTTTAGCATCAAGCAATTCCGACGAGGCCTTAGCACTGTTCCTGTCCGTACCACTGACAGACAACTATGCCACACAAACACCGGCAATATGGTGATAGCAGTAGACGTAGACGGCAGCTATCAAGGGCACACAAGACCCCGGAGCGTAGACAAGGGCTCTGAAGGCCGCCCCTTTTTTGTGGCTGAAACAGCTACAATTTTTAGCCAAGAGCTGGATAAACACAGCAGCGCCAGATGGAGAGCTCCCTGAACTTTGTCCAATGCCTCGCAAATCCACTCTCTGTCAAACTATTCCCCCTCTATTCCCCATCAGTTACATGCAAATAAATAAAAAAAAATTATTTTTTGAAATGTTTTCGAATAAAAATATTTTTACGTCCAAACTTTACGAAGCTAACAAAAACTTTTTGATGCAAACTATTTGTTGCAAAACGTATAATCCTCTTTGGACCAGAGGCCAAACGTTGAAACAGAATATTCAGTAGGTTGGCTTTTTATTAGGTTTTCCTCAATGAAAATGCACATCAACTGCAGCCTAAGCCATGGGGGATGATAATTGATGCATAATTATGCATAAATTTGCACAAATCTGGGTAATTTTCCCCTTGGTTGGTTGTATTATTTGTAGGCTCTATGTTTTGAGTTATCAAAAGCTATTTCCATTGTTTATATATTTAGATATATGTACAAAATAACTAGGTGGCACAAGCCCCCCTGCGCATTCGCTTCGCTCGCTCACACAACCCTTCACGCACTGCGCCTTATTATGATGATTATTATGATAATTATTATGATTATATTATAGTATTATGGTAAAATACGAATTGCTAAGGAATCAAAAAAATTGATACCATTGATAGTGTCATCCGTGTAATGTTATTAGCACAGCAGTGACATTCCGCAACCTATTTTTTTATTTATTTATTCCATTTATTTATTTTATTCGAACTATTAAATGTCGGGCCCCAAGCCATTTTATATAATAGAGACAAATGATTTATTTATAATATCGGTTGTAATCCGTAATTGAACTGCGGGAAGCTTTACACATTGTATAAATCGGATTTGGTAGCCTAAAACGGAATCAGACCAATTGCCATTACAACTTAATTTGATTGAATGATGAAAACCACACCACGATACAATGATACAATGAAATAATATTTTATTATGTGTTATATTGTGGTGCGTGCAACCCACTGCGACCCTGTTTTCGAAGAGACATTTCGACCAATTCTCAGCTACAAACATTGCTGATTATTTTTGAAAAATTTAACGGCTCTCGAAATTTGCATTGAGAATGAGGTGGAGCAACATGTTATTTGGATATTACCAGGCTATTAAATTTGAATTAAAAACTCGATAATTCGATATTTCCCCCCATGCTTGCGAATCAGGTATTGGCATAACTATTGCGAGAACGTGTACAATAAATGTCATGGTTTAGTTAGTTCATTTTGTTTAATAGTTTTCAATGGTTGGAGCAATGGAGATATAATTTGTACAAGTTGTCATGGCACAGAGAGTCCTTTCAATAGTTGGCCACAAAAGTGTTTGGGTCAATCACGGTGGCCACCTCCGCGGGGTGGACGATAGACCGTCCTGGAATGCGGTTGTAGGCAGCTGCAAAAAAGGATGGCAATCAGTTTTATACGCTCTAAATGGATAAGACAGTTTACGCCCACATACCAATTATCTTCTGGATGGCTGTCTGTGCATCCAGCAGCTGTGTGGCAGGTGCTGGGGCAGCAGTGGCAAGGATCAGGCAGACGGCGACGAATGCGAGGGCAACCATTACGAATTTCGACATACTTGAGGATTTGTTTAGTTTTTTTTGGCTTGTGGTTAAGCTTGGATGCTCTTTCTTGAGTGTTGCTTGGAATCTGTTTGGTTCTGCACGAGCCACAGCAGCTATTTATACTCGTCTTCAAGTGGAAGACAGCGACAACAGCAGGGCACGGGATGAATGAAAGCCTCGCCGCCTAGACAGGGGGAGAGGCACATAGATAACAAGAGAGAAAGAGTGAGAGCTTGTTCTGAAGGCAGCTGTTTTTAAATTGAATTTCTTGTTTTGGTTTTCGATTCGATTTCGGTCTAACCGACTAATTTCTTGTGGCGTCTGAATATCTGACACTCGAATACTTAATCCGAGGAATGTCCGCACTGGAAGCGGGTAAACAAGTTTCGCAAAAGAAGAAACGATTCGAATTTGGGGAATTCTAAGAGCCACTCGTAGGAAAGCCGAACAATGCACAGCAAATGTGGCAAAAATAAAAAGATACAAATAAATAATATTAGATACCACTTAGATGACAAGAAGTTCTGAATCAGGTGCTGCCACCTTTGTCGGTCTGTCTCCTAATCTTTAAACAACTTCAGGCCGTAAAGCAAATCTCCCTATGTATACATGAACTAAATATTTGCAGCAGTACTTCTAGTTAATTGTACGGGTAAAATCTGATCAGTCCGTCACTATATTCTGTCCTCTGCTGCATTTCACTATCAACATTTTAGGGTAGTTTTCCCCGCCGACTACCAGGCATTCACTAGTCGATACCGCTTTCAAGTTGTGTCGAAATGTTTTCATATATTTGCCATATGGTACATATGAAGATGTTTTGCATACGATTTGTTTTCGAGTATCGGCGACAGTTCATTGTACGACTGCCCTGTTCTATAGACATTCTGGGCATTTCCCATCGTCACCATATCAACGATATCGGCCAGATGAAAGAGCTGTGAGGAGGAATCGTTTGATTATTTGTCGGCTTTTGTTTTACTGATTTATAAACAAACCGGTTGGCTTAATTTGGCCGCTCCGGTCAGGGGCCAAAAGAAAGTAAAATTTGTGGTATGTATGTATGATTCTATTTGCTCCATAAATTACGTCAGCTGAAGAATTTCTTTCGTTGCGGCACATTAAATTCAAGCAAAAATTTATGCAAAGTTCTTGAGACCCTTTTGGGACTGCGCCATCCAGCTGCTTGTGTATAAAAGATGATTGGAATTTCCACTTACTCAAGGATATGCCTTTCATGTTATTCAATCAACAGTATCATTGTGTGTGTGTGTGTGTGTGTGGTTGTGACTTGTAATGCTAATGCAGAGATGTGCCTCATTGACACATTTGTCAGCAGACAGTCTCGAGCAGATGCTGATACGCTTATAAGTACCTGAGGAAGACACCCAGGCTTCCGACTACCGACTCCCAACTCCTCATAGGGCTTGAGCCTGTGCACATGGCAATCGTTTGGGGAAATAACAATCATGTGTGTTTGTGTGTGTGTGGGTTGGTAATGAGCCATCGCTAAGCTTCTTATCGCAATCTTTATGGCCCTGTCATTTGCCGCCAATAATTGTAATCTATGACCCCGTCCTGTCCTGTTTGGCCCACAGCTAGTGAGCTAGCAAATTTCATATTAATAATTAACTCCCTCATGGAGCTCTGCACCCATTTCGTATTTGTATATTTTTATCAGCATTGCTACTCGTTTATGTTGGGCCGTGTGCAAATATTTCACAGTCATAGATATGTACGAGTATATGTATACTCTATGGTATTTATGGATATAAATTGGCTCTTGGGCTTTCAAGATCAGAAAAAGAAACAATGCGCAACACTCTGTGGAGGCGGCTGCTGAGTGGCAGCTAAGCATAAACATGTTACCCCAGGGCTTTTTTAAATTATATGATTATAAATTATTATTTGTTGCCATAGCCTAGTACATACATACATACATACATTGGCAAGAAGTTTGCAGTGCACAAGAGGAAACGGAACGGTTCAGATATGCTGAAAAACTTCTCACAGACTTCACTTCTTCAAGAAAGCAAAGTTTTTTAATATCATTGAAGGCCATTTAAGAAGCCGAAACTTTAATAAGCTCGAAGCCTTCAACTCGAGGCTCTGCAGGGATATTTTTTTTGAATTATTGAGCCATATAACCCTTTTCATGAATTTTATTAACTTAGTCATTTATTTCTGCGTATGCGTAATGTGCGGCTAAAGCATACGTCGTCGCATTAATTAGAATGAGCATTACCATTACCACATACATACATAAGTCCGCGGCTACTTATTTTAATATTCCGACTTAAATTTTCACATTAAATGCGACAAATTTAACGAATGGCCCATTATGGCACATGTACGAGTAAAAGCACACACAGCCTGTAGCAAGAGCATGCTCATGGTAAAAATTTTAGGATAATGAGGTCTAATTAAGAGCTACGTTCAGGATTATTAGGATTATTATTTTTAATTAATTAACAATAATATTATTGTTGCATGTCTTTTGTTCACTGTTTGTGTTCCATTTATTTGAGTAGCCAGTTCTGACTATACAAAAAATCGATTGCCCAGGGAAATCATTGAACTTTTTTTTTGTTACTTTCTAATATGCTGCAGGAGAGAGCAGAAGCTCACCCAAAGGGATGCTTCATCATCATATTTTGGGACGCGCACAGCACATAAAAACTCACATCAAGAGCACGTGTCGAATCAGCAGTGTCTGTAAATGAGATTTATTACCCTGGCTGTGGCGTTCATCGCTTCGTTTTGATGGATAAGACTTAGCCCGTCACGTGGTAAATCATATTATGCGTAAGCTAATTTCCATCGCAGGTAAAGTTTCAGTTGGCATGACGATTTTTTGTTGGAGTGCGGGAAAACTTCTTAATACTCAGTATAATAATATTAAAGCCGCTAAGTTGAGCCAAATCCATTACCTTCAAGTTCATGGCCGAACAAAACTTGCTAAAAGCCGGACTAGCTGAAAGATAATATTTTGACCAAGCTGATAGGCATCTTAAATGTGGAAAGACGGGGCGAGAAATATGCCGTTCATTGTAGGAAGGCAGCACAGAGCCTGGCAAAAGCCACAAAGTCACAGCCGCGTATTGTAGAAACCACGAAACCAATAGAGCCTCAAAAGGTGTCTAAAGTTCTGGATGCTGCAAAACTAATTGAAATATACATATAATGGCAAATATGATACGCGAAATATGAACATCAGTGTGTGCATCAAGTAACCTTTAACGCGGAATTTGGCTTACTGAATAATTACTATGAATTATCAATATTAACACACTGCAATCTACTTACGAATATTAAGTTTCGCTACGTATTACATAACATGTTGAATAGGCAGCAATTATAGATTCCATTTCATGCATAATTAAATTAACTCAATTCCTCTCATGGATTTAATTGTGTGGAAGTTCAAAACTCAAACAGCGTTAATTTCGCCAAGAACAAAGTGCAACTTAATTTCGCCCCACGCTCCTGGCTCCTGGCGGATGCTTTTACGAGTAAAAGTACTTGGAAAAATAGATGGTGGTTCGAGTTGAGAGCATCATCCACTCGTGAGGATTTTTGTCGGATGTGGATGTGGTTGTAAAAGTGCGGCTCTGAGAGTCTGGTGACGTTTAAGCCTTCAACAGGCAGCATACAGCATATGGTGGCTGTTTGTCTTTGGGATGGCGGCAATTGTGCATAATTAATCATGTCCTGACGCCGCTGGGAGTTGGATGCGCATGTCAGTTGACATGGCCGTGCTTTTTTATCACTGCCAGTTCCAACGTAATGCTATGTTTATCTTGTTATTTATACCAAGGCGCAATCGCTATCGTATGTTGTGTTCTTGTTGGTGTCATAAGCGGGTTTGGTCCTTTCAACCTAAGCCATCGTCACCGTTACCAGTAGAATGGGCCCAGGCCCACAGCCTGCCACAGTTACCAAGGCAGCCACGGCGAAAACAAAGAGCAAAGAGCAACAAGAACAGCGTAACATCAAGGAGCCGTGTCGAGTCGAAACGAAGATTTTTATGTCAAGCAGGAACCTCTGCACGTTTCACTGCGATAATTGTTGACGTAAATCAGGCACAAGAGGAAAATAAATGAGGAGGATGAGGACACAAGCACATACATACATTACACGTGTCGTGTGAGAGTGACAGGACTTGTTATCGTTGAAGGCGCCCGAATCAGGAGGTGCCATCCTGAATATCGGTCACATATATTTCAACATTTCTCTCTTGGCGACCGCATCACAAATTGAAATAAATATTCATCTCAGTTGCCTGCCGGCCGAAAGGAGAGGAATTTTACTCAATGTGAATGGTGTGGTGAGGAGGGGTCACTTTATTGAATTGTGTGTGGTCAGGGGAACACAGTGAAAGCTTGTCCTCGTAATTGATTTAAATGGAAATATTTACATTTGTCGTATTGTAAAAGCCATTTTGGGGGCTTAGCAATTGGAAATCTTAAAAGCCATACTAAGTGCCCACAAAACACTTTTTTTCGGTGCGGGGAAATTCTACGGAAAAAGCAGGATTGTTGTTGTTTTTATTGGCAAAGTACGAGCGAACACATTTCTCAAATTAATGTGCACAGCAACAAAAAAGACAATAGAACATTATGCAAATCACGTTTCTGTTTTTTATTTTTATTTTTGTGTTGTTGCGCATCTACATATACGTGTTGAGAAGTCAAGGGGTGGTCTTGGGTGGGAAGGTGTTCTCTATTCCGTTTTATGGCCAACACCCGCTCGAAAATGAAATTTGAAAGCAACATCCGTTAGAATTATGCTTATTACATTAAATGGCAATACAATGCAGGGCATCCATAAATATTCAAGTCACACCAAAACTTTGTTAAACTTTTTCCACTGCAACATGTCTTTTATTCACTTCAAATAATTCCATTTTCGCGCGTAGCCCTAGCGATACTATTCAGTCGATAGTATCGATAGCCACACATTTGCTGTGTATACTTTTTCAAAATGGCTGCGTCTCTCAAATCGTTGAGAAAAATGGCTATTATCGAATTGAGGTAATGTTTGTAATTTCAGGCTCCAATTAATGCAGAAACCAATCAGTCTCTGTTTTTAAAGGTATTAGCGAAATTTTGCAGCTTATGAGTACCAATAATAGACCGGGGTAAATGTATACACAAAATGTATATACAAAAAAAAAGCATAAAAGCAGCTTAGAACAAAAAAAGGTATACAAATGTCCATACGCAAAGCAGACACTTGGTGCACAGCAAAAATGACGTCAGATTCCGTTAAACACTTACGTTTTATGCTCTGGCCGTTTTAGTCTAAACCCTATTATATAAGCAACCCAATAAAAAGGAGTTCTAAAAACTAGCCAATCTAGAACGAAATTTACTGATAAATTGTATAAAATTACTTTTTTAGAGCTGAGAGGGCTAATTAGATAGTAATATTAAACTGAATATAAAAATCTGGGAATATCAACGCGTATTGTCGTGGCCGTCAGTATATTTACGGTATATTTTGATGATGACAAGGTATATTTCGGTATATTTCTGAGGGTCAGGCTGGGTATTTTATCGCTACGCTGCGCCGACGGGATTGTGTTACTGAAATTGTTGTTAAACAAATTAAACAATTAACAAAGAAATAGAGTGAAAAAAGCCAGTGCGCGTAAAAATAAAGACACTACCAAACTGCGCGTTGGAAAATCTATACACGAAAGCCAGAAATAGTTCGACAAAGACCGCCGGTAGGCCGCGCCAAAAAAGCAGAAAAAACCTCGGGGTGTACGTACAAACACACGCGCAGAAAAAATGGAAGCAGACATTGCGCCTGTGGTAACTGCGAATGGCACTGAAGAGATTAGCACGCAGAGTGTGGCGCCGCAAGAGTACCAGGAACTGCACCCACATAACGAGCAGCAGCAGAATAAGCCGATAGAAGCCTCTGCAGCAGTAGTGGGCGAGATTATGGAATACCTGGCAGAGGTAGTTCAATGAAAAGCCCAAGCTACAAAACCTCTTTTTTATCACAAGGTTTCATTTTAGGGAGACGCCACCGCTGGTACAGCCGGTCAGGCAACAGCGACTGAGGAGGGGGCCACACTAGAGACAGCAACAACAAATGTTGCAACAAATGTTGCTGAGCCGGATCAAATGGGGGAGGCAGAATTTTTGGACGATGAAATGCCCGAAGTGGATGTGCATAAGCTCATTGAGGAGGTGGACAACGCCAACACATCTCCCGCAGAGCCGAGCACGGATGCGGGCGCAGGAAAAGACGATGCAGCTGACGTTGGTGCAGAAGAAGATGTCGCTGCAGAAAAAGCCAGTGCTGCGGAAGAAGATGTCGCTGCAGTGGACGAGACGGATGTTGCCGGTGGTGGTGCCGCTGAAGACAATTTTGAGACAGCATCCGAGGAGGAAGCTGAACTAATCACCGGTGACGAGCCCAACGAGCAGGCCGAGGGCACTGAGCCTGTGGCCGCTGTAAGGGAGCGCAAGAAGGAGGAGGAAGTAGACGAGAACCAGTGCCGTGTCTGCACCAGCAAGGAAGATCTAGTCACTCTCTTCAAAAAGACAGACGACGCCACACCGGCCGACATGCTGGTGGACCTCTGTCCCAACTTGTCCATTGCCGTCAAGGATTTCATGCCGCAGTTTATTTGTAAAACGTGCTTGAACAGTCTCACCATTGCCATAAAGTTCCGGAAGCAGCTGGAAACAACAGAACGAGATCTACGCAAGCGCCTGTCGCGCAGCAAGAACAAGGTGCGTCGTCCCCGAGGGTATGTGGTCATTGACGCCCCCGTTACCGACTCGGCCAGCGACGATGATGAGGACGACGATGTGGAGTTCAAGGTGTCGGACGTGGCGGGCTCCACCAGTGCAGAGAGCGACTCGGCCGATTCGGACATCAGCGAGAGACGTAAACGTCCGATGGGACGCGGGCGTGGACGCAAGAAGGCCACAAAACGCGGCAGTGAGGACAACGACGAAGAATCGGCCAGTGTCCCAAAAAAGAGGGCACATGGCTCACCCTCGATGACCGGTCCCTTTGAGTGCAATCAATGCGACTTGACCTTCTCGCGCAAGCAGTCGTACGTGCTGCACCGCAAGTCCCACGACCCGCGCAGTGTTTTCACCTGCGAGATTTGCGAGAAGACGTTCAAAGTGCAATGGGCCTACAAGACCCACATGGAACGGCACGCCCAGGAGCGTGCCCACTTCCGTTGTGAACTCTGTACGCAGGTCTTCAAACTGCGGGCCGAGCTTAAGCGTCATATGGCCGTGCGTCACGACGAGCATGGCTTCATCTATGAATGCAAGCGATGCCAGCGCACCTTCCTCACTCAGCAGCGCCTGCAACGCCATCAGAGCACCAGCTGCCTGCGTCATGGCGAGGAGCGCAGCAGCTACAACAACAAGCGCAGGTCCACGGAGGGACAGCCCCAGGGCAGGGATCTCTTCAAGTCGGTGGCCCCGCTCACCACCACCTACTGGAGCGACAGCTTCTCGGACTAAACGGCGTGCCCCGGTGCCGGGCAGAGCTCGCGCTTGGATGTTTCGGACATGTGGATTTATGTTTCTATGAAAAGATTTTATGTTTATTTAGCTTTAAGATGAAATTAGTGCAAACAAATACATCTGCAAATGTGTGTAATGAATGCGAATGCATTTACTGCTCCTAAGCTGCCATTTAAGGAGCATTAAAAGGGATAATAGAATAGAAATGATTTTACCCATAACTTTACAAAATTAAACCCAAGAAGTGACTGTCAAGTGACAGCACAAATTGGGTCAAGGAGACCGTTCAGAGAACTGATACAATACAGAGCATTAGGATGTAATGTGCAACACAAAACTCTCTACTTGAAAAGACCCTAGACTGAGGGACAAAATGTGCAGCAAAATGGTAGCATTTATTGGTAGTCTGCACTCACTTCAGCTCCAGTGCGCTGAAACCAGTGCACACAAACATAATTTAGCTGAAGCTTATGTTTATAATATGGCTGGCTGGTTGGTTGCCGCTAACAATGAGTATTTAACTGCTGGGATTACATCTGTCGGCCGCCTCCCCACAACCCTGCTGCTGCCCTGGGAGTGGCATAAATGCTGCCACGGGAAAATAGCAACCGCCACAACAAGCAAACCAAACTTGACTGCAGCCACTCAGATATTAAGTCGTTTTTCTTTCTAGTTTGTGGCAAGAGCTCAGTCACACAGAATCTGGACTGTTTTTTTAGCAGAAGTTGCGAACGCGCTTAAATGCGGATGGAGTAGGACTGGTTCAACACATGTATTTATTTTTACAATTATGTACAAAAGCAGGTCATTAGGGAAAGCCAGAAAGGGAGTCCAATCCAAGTACAAATCGTGCTAATGGCGAGAAAAACTGTGGTCTCTGCTGCTCCTTATGCTGCTGCTGGTGCTGCTGTTACTGCTGGTGTCGTTTCTGGTGGTGCTGGTGCTGCTCGTTCACGTCTCTGGGGTTCATTAGAAGTGATGGTAGGAGTGGAGGGAGTGGATGGAGTGGTAGCTGGGCAGGTGATATGACACCGGGTGATGGGCGATGAGCGGGGCGTGCGAGATGAGCGGTGCATGCGAGATGAGCGGTGCATGCGAAATTAATGGTGCGTGGTGTACAAGAGTCGGTGCGGCTACGTAATGCGCGGATGTCACCAATGGGGCGTGGTAGCCCAGACCGAGCGACAGGCCACGCTTCGCCTTGACAGAGCCCTCCTCTTGTTGCTGCTCTTCGGCCAGAGGTGCAGGCGCGGCCAAGCTGCAGCTGGCGCAGGCTATTAGCAAAATTAACAGCTTTGCGATGTTTTGCCAAGAATTTTTCATTAACAAATGCCAAGAATGAAAATGGATGGAAATTCCAGCAAATTTGTTTAGAAATCCAATTTCATTACTTACAGTAAAATTCATGATTAATGACTGACTCGCAAAGGGGACGGACGCTGGACACTGGACACTCGAAACTGCGGCACTGATTCGACGGGATTCTCTCAAAAGTTGAACTAACATCGATGGCAGTCAGAACGTCTGTATTTATACGATTTTCCGATGTGCGTAGACGCATGGAAACTCACTCAAAACTAAGCCAAATGCACTCATTAGGCAGAAACTATTTGGGCCCAAAAATGAAAATCAAATAAAACATTGACCAGAAAAATACATATCATGCCCACATCGATCCAAAATCGCACAAAACAAGTTGCAGCAGCACAACCAGTGTGTGTGTGTGTGTGTGTGCATAGTATCTGTGTGAATGCATTTGCACGAGTATCCGACAGAACGCCAGAGCGACTTACTGACAGCAAACGCAGTTTGTCGTTTTTCGTTTTGTTTTGTTTAATTCAGAAAATTATTTGGAGTAACCACACGCTCAAAGTCACTCACTCACGAGTGTCAATGGAGACGGAGACCCATAGATTATCTGCAGCTATAATGGATAATCGGCAGTAAGTTCTTCTCAATAATTGCATCAATTAAAGCCAAGAGCATTCGTGAAGTTCATCTGAATCCCAATCATCAACAAATTGAATTTAATCCCCTGACGTGATTATCACAGTTCCCAATTGGCCGTTTCACTCTCGCCCAGACTGACAGTTAAATAACATCACATCGCTAGCTAAGTAGAAAAGGCACAGAGCATACAAATTCCGGTCCGTTTAACATGGCTAATTGAAAATGGGACTTTAGCTTTACGGCTAACTGCCTTCTGATAAGTTGACTTTCATCGCACGGCGATAAACGATAAGCGAGTCTCGTTGTGTGTGCAAATGTACATACAGAACAATGTGTACTTATTAACAGCTCACAGCTAACAACTAAACGCGTTTAAGTGATAGTTATGCTCTTTAAGAGCCTAGGTAATACGAGTACTTGTGCCTGTTTAATGGGCAGCATGTGCATATGGGGGACCAGGAGAGTCAGCTAATTGGCCCAGCGGGTCAGATGCCCCATCTGCAATAAAAACAAATGGGGATAACAAACGCCCACTTAATACACACTCAAGCACAGACCGGCGTTAATTAACCACTTGGATAAATGTTGAAAGCAGAAACAAAAAGAAAACAACATCCTGGACCTGCCTTTGCTGCTAGAATACTGTTGATTTTCAGTTGATGGCGCCATTTTTTTGTTTGCTGTGTGTGTGCCACCTGTTAGTATCTGTGTAATTTTCCAGATGCACCCACCCCACCCACAGCCATCCTCTAACGAAAGGCGAAGGCCACAGCTGCTAACAAGATAACCGTTTTGGTATAGGGCTTGTTATTTTTTCTCTAGGAAATCCAAATCTGAAATCTGATATTATAAGAACTGTGCAGTATATGAGTTCCCAGAGAAGCTTGGCAGGATTTTTCGCCGGAAGACGTAATGAGGATGCTCGTTAGAGTATGGTAGAGTAAAGTATCTGACCTCATTGGATGAGCAGCTCTTACCTTGAAGCACGAATGACATGCATTCTCGGATTTATGCCATCAAGATTTTTCAGTCGAAATGTTCCGTATTTATAGCTGCTGCGCAGTTGCAGCAAGCAAAAAATTAAACATAATTGAATTGTATGCTCGGTGAACGTCCTTGCCTGATGGCCGTTTTCATTTTGATGGAATATCCAATCGTTAAGAATAATTACCCGCCACAGATGTAGTCGTAAGTTGCGGCTCAAAATGTTGACAAAATCGAAAGGCCAATCCATCAGCATCAAATCGCTGACAAGCAACAAATGACAGTCCCGGCCCCAGAGCCAGAGCCAGACCCAGCGCCAGTCCCAGCCCCACTCAGCATACGGCATACGTCTCAGATAATTCAAAAATTATGCATACCTGATGAGGCAATACTGTCGACTGGCATGGACAGGCAGGGGGTGGAACTGCGTGGAGTGGTGGTCGGAGGTTGCGAAACAGCATTGCAGCGAACAGGATTCGATTCAGATTCGGTTTTGGGGCCATTAGCCAAATGCAACACCTTCGACGACGTGTGGACATGTCGACTTTGATTTGCACCACTCACACAGCACAGCACAGCACAGCCGAGTGTCAAATGCTAACCGTCAAATAAGTACCACTTATAGCTCATAGTATTGGCTGTCCATGGGTTGGTTTGGTTTGGTTTGGTTCGCCTGTTGTTGCCAATTAATTTCGTGGCTACGCCCAGGCAGTGCTTGATTCCAGACCAGACAGTTGCAACGCATTCGTATACCCGTGCCATTAATTATGCTGCACAGTTGCAGTGGTCATTCTTGTTCGTGGTGGCATGCTGCGAACGGGAAAATGGCAGGGCAGGCAGGATAGTAATAGTACAGGAGGAAAGTCAGTAAATATTGTTCAATATGAATGTGCGATGGATGTGCCTGGGATGTGTGGGATGTGTGGGATTTTCTTTGTCTGAAACGAGCTGTAAGCCGCATTGGTATATACAGCGCCTCATTGTAAATGCAATGTATGAGTGTTTACCTTTGAATGGGTTTGCTCGGGAACAGGCTTTGGTTGTCAATTCGCTTGCCCAGGCCAACATAGTGGGGCTTTATTTTGACTAATTGGGCCCAGGTAAGGCCCCCTAGAGTTGTGATTAAACTGGATTAAAAATGCACGTTAATTGGTTGTTTTCAGCACTCGCTGTGTGTTACCAAACGGTAACGGATCCCATTGACTACAGCCACATCAAAATGCAAATAACGAGCAACATGCCGCAGTCGCATCTGCAGCAATCGGTGCCGTTCAATGCCACCATACTCAAGGACTTTAAGATAACCAGCAGCGAAATGGAGGATTTCGTGAAGCTGATGTACGAGTTCCAGCGCAAGAACCAGTCGATGCTGAACGACGAATGCCAGGGGTATTGCCAGGGCGAAATCTACAACTGGCTGAGGGCCTACAACAGCATTCATGGCTATGTCTCCCTAATGGTAAGTACAGCCCCCGCCCCCCTCCCCAAAAATATCCTCACAGCAACAAGACTAATGATCAACCATAGAATAAAATGAATGCTAAAGGGTTGCGACAAGGCTGGGGGTTAGCGTCAAGAAAATTCAAGAAAGGAGAAATTACACAAAAAACTCAGAAAATTACTTCACTCCGGTTGTCTGTCCGTGAGCGTCGCTTTTGATGAATATTTGCGGCTCTGGCACCTTTGAACTTTTGCCAAGCCCATGAAACTGTTATCTCTTTCCTTGTGCTGCTCGGATGAAAAAGGGTAATACGTTTATCACGATTCACAAATCTTTGCCATTCAGTCTGTCAGTCTGTCATTCTCTAAGTCTTTTATTTCTGCTTTGGGTCCCTCCTTTGAATGGATGTGAATTACGCTTTGATGTGGCTAAGCAGTAAATGAGCTTAACATACATGTACGAAATATTCAGCCAAAACCAAAGTGTGGAATGTATGTAAATAGTGTGCACTATGGTTAATTTTAATACACATTTATCTCAAACTAATAAACTCTAGCGAAACTATTTAATGAGTTTAATTAAATATGTTTCTGAGTAAAAAGTTAGGGAAAAGTTTTTGCACACGGATGTGCATTACGGCCAGAATAAACAGAGAAAAACCTCGACAGGAACCATATAATGACTTTAAAAATAGTTTCCGCGTATGCAGCAAACATAGTTAGTGAAATATATTTTAGTGTTTTTTGTTTAAAGTGTGGCAAGGATTAAAAATGTTCCATTTATGCAAAATGCTTATAGAAAATATTGAAGCTTAATCTCCAGACAGCAATTCAATGAGAATCACAAAATTTCCAAAGCAAAGGCAAAAGGAAAATTCGAACGACATGTGAATAATGAATAAAACATTCCATCTTGCTGGTCAGTTGATAAGTGCGGGATGTGGCAGTGGCAGAGGCAGAGGCTGAGAGCCAGTAAAAGATTATATGGAGATTGGGCGATGTGGCAGAAGGTCAGTGAGTGAGTGACGAGTGAGGAAAGAAAGCGTATAGGGCTGATTCCTCCCTCCCCCATTGTCATGAATTACTCATCCCCTGATTGTTGTTGTTCTCCCCTTTGTTGTTGCCCCAACCGCACATAGATTTGCATTTTCGGAACGATAGCAAACATCTTGAACATAATGGTGTTGACCAGAAAGGAAATGGCCAAGGCGCCAATCAACAACATACTGAAGTGGTTGGCCGTCGCTGATATGTTTGTGATGCTCGAGTATATACCCTACACATCCTACCAGTATATCTACATGGAGCCGGGTAAGCGTGCTTTCCCCAGCTCATCCCCTGCTGCTGTCTCAATGCAGCATTGTTTGTAGGTGAAAAGGATTTGAGCTATGCTTGGGCCGTTTATCTGCTGGTGCACATGCACTTCACTCAGATCCTGCACACAATTTCCATTGGCCTCACAGTGACATTGGCCGTATGGCGCTACGTGGCCATCAGGTGAGTGGACGAGGACTGACTCGGCAATTGTTTCTGTTCTGAAGCGTGCGCTACGCTTTGGGCTACTTCATTCATTCCGATAAATTATTTTCGAGCAGAATCCATCCATCTCATCTAACCCACATCGACCCCGATATCGATATGCATATGCATATCCATATCGATATCTGAATAGACATAGACATCTGTCTGATTTGATTAACATGGCGGCATTGTGTCTGTTTCTGTTCTTCTTCCCGTCTTTTGTTTATAGCCAAATGTTACCATCTATCTTCCACAGACATCCAAACGGGAGCTGTGCCAATTTTCTGCTCGCACATTCCAGGGAGGCCATTCTCTTTCCGTTCATCATTTCGCCGATTCTCTGCTTGCCCACGTACTTTGTGTTTCAGGTGCGCGAAACGCACGATGTCGACACTGTCGATCACGAGGCCCTCTATCACGTGTACTTTGATGCGGATTCGGTTCTGTACAGGTGGGTGCGGGTGTGCGGGAACAAACATACATATATATTATATGTACTCTATATATTCTCTTCTTTACACTCTGACAGGTTCAATTTCTGGATACATTCCGTGATTATCAAGCTGTTGCCGTGCATCGCCCTGACCGTCATCAGTGTGGTTCTAATGAATGTCCTGTGCGAGGCGTCGCGTCGCCGCCTAAAGCTGAAGGACTACGCAATTGACAACAAATACGCCGTTCAGCTGAGCCTCAATGACAGCAAGTCCAAGAGGTGGGTACAGTGGGTCGGTTTTGATTGTGCCACAAGCTAACCTCTCTTTAGGCCACCGCGCTGCGATCGCCGCAACGATCGCACCACTCTTCTGTTGGTGGGCGTGCTGGTGCTCTTTCTGGTCACCGAATTCCCCCAGGGGCTGCTGGGTCTGCTGTCCGGGATGATGGAGAAGTGCTTCTTCGCCCACTGCTACCCGCCCTTTGGTGAGCTGATGGATCTCCTGGCCCTGATCAACGCTGCAGTCGGTTTCGTGCTCTATGGTCTGATGTCGAAACAGTTCCGCACCACCTTCCGATCACTGTTCTTCAAGCGGCACATTGGCAGCACTGAGTTGAGCCGCTTGACTCGCGTCACCACCACATGCGTCTAAGTGGCATCTGCCACTGGAGGCTCAAGGATGGGAGTTGGAGTAGGAGAGGGTCCGCCTGGATATGGCATCTCAAAGATGCTCTTGGGCTTGTCTCCATTGGAATTTCTAAACTACAAACTTTGTAAAAGTGGTCTAAGCTGTGAGCTGAAAATTGATAAACGTTTTGAACGGTTAACCGATTGATTGATTGATTGATTGATTGATTCGACGACATAGTTGAGTCGGCTGTTCGAGCAAGTGCCATTTCCCTTCCCACTTAGCTGCTGATAAAAGTTATTGGATTTAATATTAAATATTAAAGGAATATCTATCTATATCTATATCTATATCTGAGTGTATACATTATCCACTATCCACTATCCATTTGATGTTCCAGATTGATGTGCGTTTTGATAGGCTAAGCAACATCCCAGTACGTAGTTTTTAACATTTAAGAAATTCAACATAAGCCACAGTCTCTATTCCAGTGTTTCGTATACTCTAAGCCTAAGCGATTTGCATGTGTATGTGTACCTATATCTGTATGTGTAACTAAAGCTGTGACCAGAGCTAAGTCCCCATGCCAGGCGGGCAGGAACGCGAGAGCCCACGCGCTACATTGCCCCCTGGCATTGGGCGGCACCAGCCAGTCCCCTGCAGCTTATCCGGACTATTGTATTTATTCAACTTGCGTTTACAGTTTACTCCATAATATTAGGTAGCGATGCATTTTACGAGTGTCATACAAGTTCCATATAAGTGTAAACACGTTCGAATAAATGTTTGATGTGAGTTAAGCATCTTTGATGCCAGCCAGTTGCACTTCTTTCATTCGTAAATGGTACATGCTCGTATGTGTAGTGTGTGTATGATGATCAAAGAGATTTCCACTTCAGTTCCTGCTGACAACTGCATTCACCTCAAGTGGCAGCTCATCTGGCCGCATTTCCGGCGCCGTTCCCAACGCCGTCTCATCCGAATCGGATGCATCGAGCAGCATGCCAGGCACATGATTCGATATGCGAAGCAGGGACTTGAGCTTGGTGGCCTGAAACTTGTACTGCGAGAAGGCGAGAATGTTAAAGCGTTTCAAGAACGTTGAAGCAACAGCGACTTACTTCCGTGGGCAGCATCAGGTCCTGCGACTGGCTTATGAATCGATTGTACTGCTCCGCGGCCAAGTTCAGGCGTCCCGTCTCGTAACAGAAGAGTGCAAAGTTCAGGAACACCAAAGGATTACGTCCGGCGGCCTGCTGACCAGAGGCCATGCTGCTGGACCTTTCCAGGGCCACGAATGCGTTATCCACGTCGTCCAGTTTGCGCAGACAGACTGTGAATGGGTTGGGGAGGGGCAGTGCAGATCACCTTGGCGACGAAATGAGCATAGAAAATGGCTGGGGGGGTTCTACTTACGGCCCAGCAGCATGTAGCACTCGGCATTGTCCTTGCGCAAGTTTATGGCTGCGGCCAGCGTGTGAAAAGCGCTGGCGTATTGTTCAGCTGCGTCCGAGAGACGGGTGGAGGAAGAACAGATGCCCCGCTTTTCAAATACAAAACTCAACAGGAGGGGTCAAAGCAACGAACAATGTGGCCCAGGCAGCGCCAGTTCCCAGTTCGGATTTCGGTTGGACATTTTTGAATTTATGAAAATCCCTTGATGTGGCCTCTGCCACCGTTATTGTCTCCATTGTCCGGCCTCGGCCCGGAGGAGCTTCCTATTAATTAGCTGTGTTCCTCCTACAACAATGGCCGAGGATTTGTAAAACAATGGTATTGGGTTCCAATTTCAAGCTGCATAAATGCGGCTTTGTGTGAGTCTTTCAATTGTACAGAAACCCGAATTCGATTCCATGGCTTGACCCAGTTTGTCTGTGGCCCACAAAAGGGCAAGCCAGTGCGAACCTCCGAATGGAATGCAAACAAATGGGGCAAAAACTGGTTAAGACTGCACTGTGGAATTGCTATGGAATCAAATTATTTAGTGCATCCTCCTTCCTGCTGGCCTACTACCTATTGGGACTGTCACCATAGCCCATAACAGCACAAACCATTGCTAATCACATTTTCATTGTAGACTACTCACAGGCTATGTAGATGAGGCTCAAGTTGTAGAGGGCATTGTAGTTGAGCGGCGAGAGCCACACGGATTTGCGCAGCGATGAAACGGCCTGGAAAACGATTCAGTATTCAAATTCAATCAGAGTTCCATCAGTGTGATGCGCGCCTCACCGCAATGAATTTCTGCTTCTTGAAGAAGCACAAACCAATGTTGTTCCACAGTTCGGCAATTTCCGGCTCAGCGTTTGCGATTTGGCTGTACTTGCTCAAGGCGCCATCGACATCGTTGCGAGACTGTCGAAGAGAACACACCCACGGCAGTGGATTGGGTTGGGTTAGGGGATGGGGATGGGCTCTGGCTTTAGTTGTGGCTGCCGCAATTATGTTACCTGAAGTATGGCGCCAAAGGCCAGCAGGCCCTTGGGCAGGTGCGAGCATTTCCGCTCAATGTTGACGACTTCCGCCAAGCGATCGTAGGCCTTTTGGGTCTCATTGATTTTCAAGTACAAAACGCTGATTTCAATCAGCACCTCCGCATTTTCCGGCGTCAAACTGAAATCAAATGGTTGCTAAGAGGCCACAGCAGATGTCATTAGCAGCGCCAACGGATGCGCGACTCACTGCAGGCAGTTCTCGAGAACATCGATGGCTTGCTGGTATTGCTTGTCCTTGCGATAGAGCTCTGCCAGCCGGACGTGGCTCTCCATCTTCTTGCCCGTCTGCACGGCCAGCTCGAAGTATGCGCGTGCCTCGTCCTGCTGCTTCTTGGCCAGCTCCAGCTGGGTCTGAGTGGTCGCCGCCCGGTACAGCAGCTCGCCCAGATAGTGATATATTTCGTGGTCCTTGCGGGGACTGCGCTGCTCGGCCTCTCGGAACACGCCAAGCGCCTGACCAAAGCGACCCATCACGTACCTGGGGTGGCCGATGAGTATGGGTATGAGAGGACATCAGATTAATGCCGCTTGCTGTGGGATAATCGACTCACAGAGTACGTCCGATTTCCTTGTACGTCTCGATGTTCTGCGGATTGAGCTCCACGGACCTTTGCAGGTGTCGCAGCGCCTCGATGTGGTTGCCCTCTTCGCGGTCAATTAGGCCCTGGCAATGGCAATGGCGATGGCCACAGCAATAAATTAAAAAATATACCCGGCATTAGCAGCGCTACTAACCTGGACAAAGTACAGATACTCGGCATTCAGATGACGATTCAGCTCACGTTCGATGAGACGGCGACAGCGGGTGAACTCGCGCCGCGTAAAGTAAATGTGGAGCAGCCAATCAATGTTGGCATCGCTGGGCATTTTGGGAGCTGCTCCGACACGAAACGCACAACTGTATGTAAATCTGCATTGATTGCGAACTGAATGTAAAGCGGAACCCACCTGGACGCACCACCTCCAGGCTGGGCAATTCAATGATTCTGCCGTTGCAATTGATCTGCTCTGCGCCGGCTTCGTACATGAGTAGATTTATTTTTATTTATTATTTATTTGTTGTTGGTATTCTCTTGTACCTAAAGTTTTCGGACAATGGAAAATTGTACTTTTCCGTCTCGGCTGGCAGCTACAGGGCATATGTTGTGCGCCCTTGGCGTTGCCATGGCGGCCTGGATAGTTGTAGGGGCGCTTCTCGTCGCATTGGGACTGCCAATGGCGACCCACTAGAACAAAAAATAAACATTTTGGCTGGCCAAGAGTTGTGTTGTCGGCCAAAATCGGGCCTGTACAAATTCCATGGCTTGTATTTTTAATCAGCTGCGTCGGAAACTGATTCGGTTTTGGAAACTAATCGAAATGCAATAAAAACAACCTACAAATGCACTGGGCCAGGTAAGGTAAATAATTGCCGGGCCAAAGATACGAGAACTTTTGTAAACAAGCCAATGTTTCGGTGTCTCCAACAAGTTTCCATGCACCTCGCGGTGTGTCGGCTTGCAGCCCCCCAGCTGGTGTCCACGGTACGCTCTTTGTTGTCCCTGCTCCAAGCCGCCTAATTACTCAATTTAATTCACACCGACAAAAGTGGCAAATGGCTTCTGGCAGCGCTCGTTTCCTTTTGCGGCTGCGAGTATCGTAGTAAACATGTGATCGTGAGCTACATTTCAAATGCGCACCTGCCCAAAACCAGCGCAAATTCAAAATCAATTAACGCACCAAATATCGTACAAGATCACCAACACAGCCATTGCATCGGATAGCATCGCATGATCGCGGCGTTATCTCAAAGCGCTGCCAACTGGTTGGGAAG
The DNA here is from genome assembly GCA_018150905.1 of Drosophila ambigua. NCBI lineage: Eukaryota > Metazoa > Arthropoda > Insecta > Diptera > Drosophilidae > Drosophila > Drosophila ambigua. Next base: position 6,001,665 of record JAECWS010000001.1, on the reverse strand, counting down.
GGAAGGGATCCAATCGATCGGTTCTCGCAGTCAGGCAGACTCTGTGTCTGCAGCTGTTGTGGTATCGGCAAGTGGCTCTCCAAATTCTTTTCCTGCTAAGGTATTTATTTTCCACGGTAAACCTAGGGATGCATTTTAGGATTTTCCTTGGATCACGAGGACAATATTCCCGAAGAATGTAAATTAGCTTGGAGGGTAATACAAATTATTTTATTTATTTAGCTTTTGGTAAGGTATAAAGTAAAATCGCTACGCGGAACGCCGTCCGTAAACCAGGTGGTATTGAGATAATACCGCCCCTCCGGCACGACATTCTCGATCACCTTGTTTATATGCTGAACAGGAAGCTTATCCACGATAACATCATGCTAGAATTGGGGAAACCAAACGACATTTTTCGCTGCAGAATTCAAGGGTTGCACTCACGTTGTAGGGACAGGTGTGGTTCAGATTCGAGTAGTCGGCAAAGGTTTGGAAAACCCAGTTGACAATGACGTTGCTGCGGTCACGCAAGAACTTGCAAGCGTCGAAGCGGACATCGAAGTTGTACAGGACTCTCTTGTTCTCCCGCTTTCTTATCTCCATACTGACCTGCAAAGATCGAAAGTTACGTTGCTCAGCATGAAGAAGATCTGAAGATAACCCTTACCGACACCGTGGTAATCGGAAGCTTGTGAATATTGGTTTTCAACGACAAGTATTTGTAGGTGCGGTTCACAGATCTCAGATAGCAGTAGTCAATGTCCATGAAGTTCCGATCCCGCACCAAGCAGCGAACATTGTTGAACTCAAAGTGTCCGCGGATCTGTTCGGAAAGAACAGCTCCTTAGCTCACATTACAATATACATTTTGACTCCTTACTGCGATCGGTCCAATGGCAATTAATATAAAAAACCACAAGGTATTCATTCTGGAACTAAACTGAGAATGAAACTCGAATAAAAACAGCGATTGGTAGACCTAAAATTATAATTATTCGCTCCATTAACGCATCTAACTACCTTATCCCAAATATCGATTTCCGAAATGATAAAGCCCATATTCTTAGTGGGTTTTGGTGTTTAAATGTCATTAATACGAGGCTGCTGATCCACAAAGTCAGAGCAATTAATGCCGAACAGTACAAAGAGTACCGATATTGGTAAAGTTGACAACTTTAATAAGGGCAATGCTAGATTTGAATATAATTAAGTTATTACTATTATTTAAATTCTAGGGAGGGCTAAGCAACAAATCTAATAAAAATCAAATAAGCAAGAAGAATCGTATATATATTCTGTTGATTTTATTTTTCGCGGTCAGCTCAGGGATGAGATTCTATATTGACACACCACATAGTAATATCGATATATGATTCGGTTCAAGGGTTCCCCGGAACCAACGCTCCGAAATGAACAGAACTAGTTATTACACTGTTAAAATCAAATTTAACCGATAGATTTCGCGCTTAACAGCACTTATTTGGCGCCATTTTGTTGTTAAACTGTTCCAATGTGGCGCCAAATTCCAAACATCCCCAATAATAAATGAATATAAAATATAATATGGTTGAGGAGATTTCAAATTCTTAACCGCGTATCCGTGTCCTCTCGTTTTATTTACTTAGCTTTTGGTAAAGTATATAGTTAAATCGCACCGCGGAACGCCGTCCGTAAACCAGGTGCTATTGAAATAATATCGCCCATCCGGAACGACATTCTGGATCATCTTGTTTATATGCTGAACAGGAAGCTTATCGAAGATAATATCATGCTAGAATTGGGGAAACCAAACGACATTTTTCGCTGTAGAATTCAAGGGTTGCACTCACGTTGTAGGGACAGGTGTGGTTCAGATTCGAGTAGTCGACAATGGTTTGGTAAAAAAAGTTGACAATGACGTTGCTGCGGTCGCGCAAGAACTTGCATCCGTCGAAGCGGACATCGAAGTTGTACAGGATTCTCTTGTTCTCCCGCATTCTTATCTGCATACTGACCTGCAAAGATCGAAAGTTACGTTGCTCAGCATGAAGAAGATCTGAAGATCTCCCTTACCAACACCGCAGTAATCGGAAACTTGTGAATATTGGTTTTCAACGACAAGTACTTGTAGGTGCGGTTCACAGATCTCAGATAGCAGTAGTCAAATTCCATGAAGTTCCGATTCCGCGCCAAGCAGCGAACATTGTTGAACTCAAAGTGTCCGCGAATCTGTTCGGAAAGAACAGCACCTTAGCTCACATTACAATATACATTTTGACTCCTTACTGCGATCGGTCCAATGGCAACTAATATCAAAAACCACAAGGTATTCATTCTGGAACTAGACTGATAATGAAACTCGAATAAATACTGCGATTGGCAGTACCACAATTCTAATTATTCGCTCCATTAACGGATCTAACTACCCCATACAAAATATCAGTTTCCGAAATGATACAACCCATTATCTTAGCTGGTTTTGGTTTTAAATACCATTAATTGGGACCAATACGAGGCTGCTGATCCACAAAGTCAGAACAATTAATGACGAACAGTACAGAAGGGTACCGACAAGTACAAAGACCGAAATGAACAGACTGTGTTATTGAACTTTTGTATTCAATTTTAACCGATAGATTTCTCGCTGAACAGCAATTATTTGGCGACATTTTATTGTTAAAACTCCCTAATAATAAATGTATTTTAATTAATTAATTTAATTACAATCGTTTTATTTATTTAGCTTTTGGTAAAGTATGTAGTTAAATCGCACCGAGGGACGCCGTCCGTAAACCAGGTGGTATTGAAATAATATCGCCCCTCCGGCACGACATTCTGGATCATCTTGTTTATATGCTGAACAGGAAGCTTATCCACGATAACATCATGCTAGAATTGGGGAAACCAAACGACATTTTTCGCTGCAGAATTCAAGGGTTGCACTCACGTTGTAGGGACAGGTGTGGTTCAGATTCGAGTAGTCGGCAAATGTTTGGTAAAGAAAGTTGACAATGACGTTGCTGCGGTCACGCAAGAACTTGCAAGCGTCGAAGCGGACATCGAAGTTGTACAGGACTCTCTTGTTCTCCCGCTTTCTTATCTCCATACTGACCTGCAAAGATCGAAAGTTACGTTGCTCAGCATGAAGAAGATCTGAAGATAACCCTTACCGACACCGTGGTAATCGGAAGCTTGTGAATATTGGTTTTCAACGACAAGTATTTGAATGTGCGATTCACGGATCTCAGATAGCAGTAGTCAAAGTCCATGAAGTTCCGATCCCGCACCAAGCAGCGAACATTGTTGAACTCAAAGTGTCCACGGATCTGTTCGGATAGAACAGCTCCTTAGCTCACATTACAATATACATTTCGACTCCTTACTGCGATCGGTCCAATGGCAATTAATATAAAAAACCACAAGGTATTTGTTGGAAGCTGCCGAGCTTTTTCGGCAACTCTGACTCCACATTTACAATAATTTACTCCGTTGGTTAAGTTTACAAATGTTTTTTATTTTCACGACGGGTTACAAAGGTTTTGAGGCCGTGGCCGTGAACTAAGACTCGATGCGTTCGACGAATATTTGGACTGCCCGAGAACAGGGCGAAGCCATGCACTATAAGCAGTACTGGCATCTGTGCGTGTGTACGGGAGCGTACTGAGAGAGCGATAAGTATAAGCAGTATAAGAGATGATGTATGACTATATGATACTAAGAAGAACTATTATCGGCTGCTGCTCCGAACATACTCCCCCCCGTTGAAAGACAAGGGCTTTTAACAGGATCCTCAACGGGTAGGACGCACAGCTTGTTGACAGCTCGACGAGTGGTTCCAGACGGTGTTCTCAGGACGGCAACTCGCACAGTGCCATCAGCTCCAGCGATGATGTCGATCACCCGTGCTAATGGCCACTTCAACGGCGGCAAGTTTTCGTCCTTTATACAGACGATGTCGTTGACTTGGATCGATGGCTGCGGTGTGCGCCATTTGGCACGTTGTTGTAGCAGAGTCAAATACTCCTCACTCCAACGCTTCCAAAAGATCTGCTGAGCACAGGCGACTCTTTGCCAGCAATCTAGTCTGTTAAAGTTTAGATTTGTAACATCTGGCTCGGGAAACTCCATCAGCGGACGACCAATTAGAAAATGTCCTGGTGTAAGGACGCCAAGATCTTCAGGGTTTTCTGAAATTGCGAGAAGAGGACGAGAATTTATTACAGCCTGGATTTGGCAGACCAAGGTCCGCAGCTCGTCAAAGCCAAAGAGTGACGATCCCAGGGAGCGATATAAATGCTGCTTGGCCATCTTCACTGCTGCCTCCCACAAGCCCCCGAAGTGGGGTGAGCGAGGCGGGATAAACTTCCAATTGAAGCCATTGTTGATGCAATGATTATGAACTGCATCACGATGCTTCTCGCTCATAAACAGCCGCCGAAGGTCCTCCAACTCGTTCCTTGCGCCCACAAAATTGGTGGCATTGTCCGACCAAATGCATCGGGGTATGCCGCGCGTGGCAACGAAGCGTTTGAGGGCACTCAAAAATCCAGCAGTTGTGAGGTCCTTCACTAATTCCAACCAAACGGCCTTTGTTGCAAAACAGATGAAGACGCTGATGTAGCATTTTGTAGGCGTTCGAGTGCGGCCTTCTGGCTTGTAATAGAAGGGACCACAGTAATCGATTCCAGTGACGCTGAATGCAGGCGAATCCTGCACTCGATCCTTCGGTAGGTCAGCCATTATGTGTTCCACAAGACGAGGTCTGGACCTGCAGCAGATGATGCATTTCCGCAACGCTCGAGCAACAGTTTTCATGCCGCCGATGGGCCAGAACTGCAAGCGAATAGATCCCAGTAGAGACTGCGGCCCAGCATGGTGATGCTTCCGATGAAAGTGCATGATGATGGCGAACGTCAATGGATGATCCCTGGGCAAAATTATTGGGTGGCGTGCATCGAAGCCAAGAGTTGAGTGCCGCAAGCGACCACCAACACGAATCAACCCAACGTCATCTATGAAAGGCGAGAGAGATATAATGCTGCTGGAGGACTCCACACAGTTCCCCTTCCGCAGAGCACGGTAGTCGGGATAAAGGTGGGCGCGTTGAACGATGCGACACAACAAGTGCGATCCTTTGCGAAGGTCTTCAGACGAGAGATCAGGTGACCTTTTCTTGCTGACGAACTTATGAACATATCCGAAAATGCGCATCATGACTCCGAATGAGTTAATGTGCTTGAACGAAAGCGAGATGTCGACATGCTCAGACGACAGCAATACTCGATGCCTAATTTCCGGAAGACTGAGTTCGGGCGAACAACGTTCAGGCCAGCTACTTCTTTCGCCTTGCAAGAAAGAAGGTCCATTCATCCACAACCTAGACTGCAAGAGCTCCTGAGGCGCTGCTCCCTTTGAAAGAATGTCAGCCGGGTTCATTTCAGTTGGTACATAGCGCCAATCCATGCCCCTCGTAAGTTGCTGTATTGCGGAAATCTTGTTAGACACAAACACGTTAAATTTGGATGGTTCCTCTCGCAACCAAGACAGTACCACAGTTGAATCCGACCAGCAATGGATCGGGCAGTCGAAGGTATCGATTTTCCTAATTTCGCGAAGTAAATTGGCTAACAGGAACGCTGCACATAGCTCAAGCTTAGGCACCGTGAGGGTTTTCAATGGTGCAACTCTAGCCTTCGAGCAAAGCAAATGTACCTCATCGGCGGTATCCCTAAACGAACGAGCGTAGATACAAGCCCCATAGGCCTGGAGGCTGGCATCACAAAAGGCATGCAACTCAAACCTTGCCTTAGGTTGAAGTATATAACGCGGAAATGTAGCGTTACCCACAGTAGCGAAGTCCTTGCAAAACTCAGTCCAAGCCGATTCCAGTGGCTGAGGAAGACTTTCATCCCAATGCAGCTTGTCTCTCCACATGCGCTGCATGATGATTTTCGCTCTGGTCAATGTGGGTCCAATTAATCCCATAGGATCATAGCACCGTGCAATGGTTGACAACACCGAACGCTTAGTGTGCTTGCCAACACCGATTTGAGGTGCAAAAGTAAACAGGAACTTGTCCCTCTGGGGTTCCCAGATGAGTCCAAGCGCCTTGGTCACATCGCTGCCATCATCGAGCTTCAGAAAACTTTCCCTTTCTGCCTCAGGGACTTCACGAAGAACATCAGGAGAGTTTGAACACCATTTCCTTAACTGAAAATTGCCACAAGCAAGAAGCTCCGTGGTTTGACGCATAATATCCAGCACTTCCTCGACTGAATTTCCTCCAGAAATCATATCGTCTACGTAGAAGTCCTGTAGAATGGTTTCCGAACCCAATGGATACGAAGACGACTCATCCATGGCCAGCTGATGCATAGCTCGAATAGCTAAAAACGATGCAGGCTTAGTCCCATAGGTGACGGTGTTTAACTTGAACATCTTTATATCGTCGTCAACAGAATCCCTCCACAAGATGCAGTGGAGCATGGTGTCGGGCATTGAGACACGCACGCACCTATACATCTTACCGATATCGCCTGTAAGAGCAATGGAAAATGTACGAAATCGAAGGAGAGTGTGAAACAGCTTGGATTGAATGGTGGGACCTGACATAAGCAGATCATTCAACGAGAGACCAGATGTGGTAACTGCAGAGCCGTCGAATACGACTCTCAGCTTTGTCGTGGAGCTATCCTCTTTAATGACGCAATGATGCGGCAAGAAATATCTGCACTTGTGTCTATCTTCATTTGGAACCAGAGACATATGATCAAGGGACAGGTACTCCTTCATAAATGCCGAATATTTCGAATATAAACCTGGATTACGCACGAACTTGCGCTCCAAATTTTCCAACCGCCGCTTTGCTTGCAAGTAGGAATCACCCAAGGACTCCAGACTTCGCTTCATGGGCAAGCTAACAGAATATTCTCCTGAGGGTAATCGAGTGTGATGTTTGACAAAGTGGTCCTCGCAGTGCAGCTCCTCCTTTGTTGCCCTAACGATTGGCTCAAAGATGTGCTCCACTTCCCAAAATTGACGAACCAACTCATCGAGCCGAGTGCTGTGATTGATGTCATCCGAAGATTGGGTTGCGATGAACGACGAGTTATTGAGGGCCGAGTGCCCGCCACCAGAAAGAATCCATCCTAGATGTGTCTTCTGCAGCAACGGTAGTCCAGGCGCCAGCTGAATTTGCCCCACACACAGCAACTCGAAGAAAAGTCCGGCTCCGATGAGCAGGTCAATCCGCTGTGGCTTATGGAACGAAGGGTCAGCAAGCTGGATATTCGACGGTATAGGCCAACTAGCAGTGCTAACTGTGATGCTAGGTTGATGGTCCGTGATCTTCTGGGCAACGACGGCAGTGATGCTAGTGGTGAACTCTGAAATCCGCGATTTCAGAACGAGATCCACCGAGATACCTTCTGTTGGGAAGCTAGCATCTCCTATGCCAGAGACAGCGGTAAGCGATTTGGTTGTTCGAAGTTTTAGATGATTAGCTAGACGACTAGTTATGAAATGCAATTGCGATCCCGAATCCAAAAATGCGCGACAGGGTACGAAAGTTCCAACGCTGTTTTTTACGAGAACGACGGCAGTGGCTAAAAGCACAGCATCAGATTGACTGTGGGACATAAAGGCTTGAGGCAAGGAGGGCGATACTGCAACCATGGCGTTACGACTTGGTTGTGCTGGTGAGGCTTCAATTGGAGGAACAGATTGGGCAGCCTCTGTTGGACGAATGAAATGCAGAAGAGTGTGGTGCTTCGATCGGCAAGTGCGGCAGGGACCTGATCTACAATCTTTCAATTGATGGCCTTTTCGTAGGCAATTTAGGCATAGCAAGAGCCTCTTGGCTTCCAGGCGACGATCATTCGGCGATAGAATTGCAAACCGTTGACAATTGGCAATCATGTGATGAGTACTCTCGCACAGTTCACAAGAAACTGGAGCGTTCGATGCTACAAATGTCTTTCTTTGATGCGTACTCACGGTTTTTCCGGACTTGCCAACCTGACCATCTTGTCCTTGTCCTTGATCCACATTTTCAAGCGTGCGACATCTTTTTTCCAAGAATCCAGACAGTTTCTCCCAAGATGGCAGCTCTTGATTCGACGAAGACTCCTCCCATCTATTTTGAGAGGCTTTGTCCAGCTTCTGAAGAACAGTCTGCACGATAATGCAATCCGCCACTTCTTCCTTGCTTGCAAGCGACTCCATAGCACGAATATGCGATGTAACTCTGTCGGTCAATTCCCTCAATCTGCCCACCGATGCGTCAGCCTTCTCCAACCCAAATATCCCTCTGATGTGTGCCTGCAAAATAAAACGTTTATTATCAAAGCGTCGCTTCAGAATGTCTAATGCTATGATATAATTAGCTTCATTTATTTCCAACGAGCTGATGGTATTCAGGGCGGCGCCACTCAAGCAGGAACGTAGATGCTGCAGCTTTTCGATAGGGCTCAGCTCAGACTCCTTGTCAATAATCGCGGTGAACATTGAGAAGAAATTGGCCCACTCCGTATAAATTCCACTGAATTTGGGCAGCTCCAGATGAGGTAACCGAGATCGATTAGACATTATGACGATTGACTGCGATTCACTAGAGTTGGCGTTGAATGTGGAACAATGCTTATTGCTCGAGCGACTTCCAAGCTCGCGCTGAAGAATGGTCCTCAACGACAATATCGACGAGTCGAATTTGGCAGGAATTTCACTGGACATTGACTCGAAATCCAAATCCTCCAAACTGGTGTGTGCCACAACAAAATTTGACTTAAGCTCCGTCAATGATTCCAACAGCCCTCGCAAGTCGTATTCATCCATTTGACGCAACTTTTCACTATCCATCTCTGTGCGTATGGACTCTAGCCGATCGAAAATAGCTCTAGCCTTCAGTCTCATGAAGGAAATACGAGATACCGGAACAGGGACTTGGGTGCTGGCTGCATCCGCACTAAAACTTTCGCCCGATGGAGCAGCGCCAAATGTCACAGAATCAATTTCATTGTCCATAGCAAACGATCCACTCTTTCTGCTATTCTTTTTCTTGCCCATGGTTTTGGTTATAGAAAACGGTTGACGCGGAGGGTGCTAGTCGATCACAATTAAATATTATTACGCAACGCGCGAGTTCAACCGAGTTCAAAACGAGTTCAACGCCTTTGCGTTCCCTTTTTTGGCACTTATATATGCGATATGTATGCACCGGTAAAAGCAACGAAGCGACGACGGAAAACCAACAATTATGCAAAGAGAGATGTACTCTGCTTTCGAGTTCGAATTTCAGAGAGTTATTACTGCAGCCTCTCACAAGAGCTGGCTGAAGCAAACGATCAAAGAGGAGGCGAAGAAAACTAACGGACCACGCTTAGAACTCTATGCAGCCAGTCTTGACAGTGCGTTGCGCAGGCTGAAGCAGACGGTGAAAGAGAATACGAAAACGAATAGCGGGCCGCTAGAACTGCTAAGATCGGTCACAACGACTTTTGGTTCGCTACTTTTTCACAAATGTCACGTTAAACCTTCAAATTTGGATTGATTGAATGGTTTAAACACTTTTAACGCACTATAAGTCCACGGCGATCACGTCGGGGTCACCAAAATGTTGGAAGCTGCCGAGCTTTTTCGGCAACTCTGACTCCACATTTACAATAATTTACTCCGTTGGTTAAGTTTACAAATGTTTTTTATTTTCACGACGGGTTACAAAGGTTTTGAGGCCGTGGCCGTGAACTAAGACTCGATGCGTTCGACGAATATTTGGACTGCCCGAGAACAGGGCGAAGCCATGCACTATAAGCAGTACTGGCATCTGTGCGTGTGTACGGGAGCGTACTGAGAGAGCGATAAGTATAAGCAGTATAAGAGATGATGTATGACTATATGATACTAAGAAGAACTATTATCGGCTGCTGCTCCGAACAGTATTCATTCTGGAGCTAGACTGAGAATGAAACTCGAATAAATACTGCGATTGGCAGAACTAAAATTAGAATTATTCGCTCCATTAACGCAGCTAACTACCTTACCCAAATATCGACAAAACGATAAATGAAATGAAATGATCAATACGAGACTGCCACAAAGTCAGAACAATTAATACCGAATACCGCACAGTACCGTTCAGTATACTAATTTTGGTAACGTTGACAACATTGAAGATTATCCAATATCCAATTATATTTTATTATTTGGCGCCAAACTCCAAGTTTCATGCCGCCCAGCCGTTGTCAGAATGCAAAACGAAACTAATCGATAAATTTCAGGACAGTATTTTCGCAATCGTTATTTAATGTAACTTACGTGTAAGACTACATTTAAAGTCGCAGTGGCGCCATCTGTGCTAATAAAAAAAGAAAAAGAAGAAGCGCCATCTGTAGGGCACATCGAAATGCACAGATGGCGGCACTGCAACGCTTTAGTTGCAGTCCAGATCGCGGTCATCTGGTAGCGCCAGCAACAACCTCTGGACGATATGGCAGCGCCTGCAACGGTTTCTCGAAAATTAGCAGCTTCAGCAACGACGTAATCAAATATTAAGAAATAAACAGCTATAATAAATAACCGATGGAGCGTACATTGGCCAAGCCGACAAACTTTTCAAGTTTAAAATATAACACATTTTTTTTAAAATTTGTATTCCGTTGTTGGTTTTTTTGGAATGTTATTACTATTTCTGGCATATATGTATGTATATATGTATGTATGTAAATGCCTTGATTGCACACATTCCTATGCTATATTGTGTCAATTCGAAATAGGAAACTTCAACCCAGAAACAACAAAGGGCGATGCGTTACCAGAGAGAAGGTCAAATGCTCTTTAATGCTTAATTAAATTTCCTTTTGTCTTCTCGTTTGATATCTGCGACTGGCAGGGTGAGTGGGGGGAAGTGGTGGGGCGGCCTAATTCAATTATTGTACCACTGTAAATATGATTTACACCCGACCCGACGACACTTCAGCCCTGTCCTGTCTTGTCCGCACGGAGGTGGTTGGTGGCGACTCCCCGTTCCGTACGCACATTTGTGCGGCTAAAGGTCATAAAAAAGCGACTTATACAGCCAGCCATTCGGCATTCAGCATTCAGGACCTGGAGCAAAGTCAGATGCTGTGGCCCCCCGAATCGGCCTGCAGGCTGGCAATCATTCATGTGAATTGCAAGTGCCGCTCACGTTTGCTTCTGTGGGAGCTCGTAATTCAGTGGCGAGCATCCCAAGGCGTAGGCGAGACACGGCAGGAGGAGGAGGAGGAGTAGTCGTAAAGTAGCAGCAAAGATATGGCCTGCAACAAATACGAGTACGCGTACGCGGATCGTACCAAATCTGGCTTGGGTTCCAGTCTCGCCTTGCCAGCTGTGGCGCTTCCCAATTCCCGCCATCCCAACGAGGACATGCCCTTTGTTCGAGTGTCCAGTTTATTATTTGTTCACGCCAGACATCTAAATATAGTCAGTGGGGCAAGAAAGCGGCATCGACTTGTTTACCAAATGGCCAATCTGTGCAGACACAACGACAACACTCTCAGAACAACAGCAACAGAAGCAGCAACAACAACAGTGATAGGGGGCAGCTCACATTTGGGTATGCGTGAGTGAACCAAATAAGTGTGCTTTGTTTCTCCCTCTGAAGATGTCCGAGCTGGGGGTGGGGGGCCAGGATTCCCATTTATGGCGCCTGCGATAATATTTAATCGCAAATTGGTGTTTACACTTTCGATGGGGAATATAACAACCCTGTCCGAATGTTGGGCTGGAGAGGGGGGACAGAGATTGACAGAGCTCTTCCTGGGCTTAGTTCGGCCTGTTTGCCATGCACTTGGCTGTGATTCTGGCTATCCCAGAAGCTATCCCCTGCTGCTCGTCCTGCCACAAACTGCTGCTGAGAATCTTTTGACACAATTTCAGTAGAGAGCTAAAGGTGCGGTGGGCATTAGCATATAACTATGCAGTGTCAGGAACAACAGAAAGCAACAAAAAATGGTCAATTCCTGGCACTGCCATTGCGACTGGCAGAATGTGGCTGTGTGGCAGGATCCTCTGGATCCTTCGAAAAGTGTGCAGCTGGAAAATATGCGTGCTGTTATTTGTCTGCTGTCGCTGTAATTTATGTCAGGCCAAAATGAAAAACAATGAAAATGTTGTGGCACTTGCCACACACAGAAATACAGAGAGAGATAGAGAGAGAGAGTGAGAGAGGGATAGAGAGAGAGAGAGTGACATCCATATACAGATACAGTTGCATGGAAATAAACAAAAATGTCAACAGAAATTGAAATAGAAACAGAGATACAGATACAGATACATAGACAGAGATGGACAGATACACTCGTACTCGTACGCACTGGGAGTTGAATGCGGCGATGCGGAATGTTTATTTGCTGTAAAATTTGAGGCATGGCATGCAACGCTTATGAAATAGAATTTTTGCCACAGCATTGGAATTCGTTGCCATTCATGCACCAGGCACCCGAACACCGACCAGAACACAAGAGCCAAACACAACGAGGTATGGCGTGGCCTGGCATGGCACAGCAGACCAAACCACTTTATGTAATAACTCCATTTGATATGGTGGACAGCAGCAGCAGCGGCATGCCAACATTTTCGAGGGCATAAATGCAAATTGCCTTAAATGGCGAAATACGAAATGGGAAATGTGATAGCCGGGCCATACCATTCGAGCAGCAGCAAACATCAAAGCAAAATGCCCATTAAACATTCACCAGTTGAATTTTGTGGCATCAACGAGGGGCCCTAACGGCACAGAGAAAGGGGATAGTATGTGCCTGTGTGTGTGTGTGTGTGTGTGTGTGGGCCTGTGATGTTGACGCATTTGGTTGCCCTGCTAATTTGACTTTAATAAAACACATAATGCAATTAAACTGTTGCCCCAAGAAGCGGCAGCGCCCTGCGCCCACATCGAATGCGATGCTCGGAGTCGGGTTCAATAGGTTCATCGAAGGGTTATTTGGGCGCCTGCGGGCTTCCCAATGATTGATGGAAAACCAGCAGCAACAGCAACGGGGAGTGTGGAGGCATAGGGGGAGGGTTAGAGTGTGAGGAAACTGTGGCTTTTTCGGTTAATGAATTATAATCAGGGGTAGGGCCAGGCCAGGGCCAAGGGGCAAGCCGATGTGTTGAGTTGTGTGTTCTGTATGTGTGTGTGTGTGTGTGTGTGTGTTTGTGGTGTCTCCTATGTTGCTTCCTGTCTCCCTGCCACATGTTGAAAAGTGAATTCTGAGTCGTTAATTAATTAAATTGTCATAGCCCCTTGGGTGCCTAGGCGACAATTGAGAAATCTTTAGCTAGGTTGCCATCCGAACTCGAAAATCTCTCTCTCACTCTCTCTAAACTCCGCGTTTTGAGTGCCACTTGTGGCATGGGTGGCTGGGGGCTGAAGGCTGGCTTTGCTCCAGAAATTAATGGGTTCGCTTCGCCAGAGTCGCGTGGAGCCGTACCTTAATTTGAACCGGAATACACTGGCAGAAGCCGGCCCGCAGACATATCGTAAATAATTGTTTATTGAGTGAACTACAGATACTACAGGCACATATTCACACCCATACTCACACTCATATTGTGCGCCGACTGCTCAAGTGAATCATGCACGGGCGATTCATTCACAAAAGCGAGTAAATAATTCAATTTAGATCGAATGCGTCATCTTCTGATAATTAAAGAAACAAACAAAAGAACAACAAGGGGAGCATAATACATGGAGCACCGACTGGTAGGTACCCTAAAGCACCAGCAGCCCTTTGGGAATAACTATGGAAAGTGTCAACAAACTGTAAAAATTAAAATAAATATATTTCCCATATAAATTAATATTTAAAAACATTTCATATATCCCACAAATCGAATTTGATAACATTGCAATAAATTGAATATAATTACCCCTACTTAAGGGGGCTTAAGGCTCTCCAGGAGGTTCTGTAGAAATATAATTATTTAATTTCACACGATTTCCCATGGTCTGAGGTTTCGTTTGATTGCAGGGTATGCGGGCAGCGCATAAAGTCCCGCGAAAAGAGTTGACAACCAAACTCAAACGCACCCCAATGAATGCATCTCACACAGATGCACACGAGACTGTATGCGTGTGTGTGTGTGTGCAAGCGACGTCATGAAGGTCAACAAACAAATAATCCATTGAGATCCCCCCACCATCAGCCAATGGGTGACTGGTCAATTGAAGAGGTTAAATTTGTGTGTGCCTCTCCCTCGCTCGCTCACCCTCTCTGTTTGGGGTCAGGCTTAGTCATGTCCCCAGGGTGTTAATGCTAAGGCCCCAAAATGCCAGTGTGTGTGTGTGTGTGTGCAGTTATGGCTGGCAATTATAATTTGAACAAATTATAAATTAATGCGTGCTGGTCATACGCCGGTCATCAAAGCATAATTGTAATTGTTGACTTACGGCATGCGGCATACGGGGGGGGCACAGCCTAAATAGGGGAGGAATGTGGCTTGAGGTCGAGGCGGGGTTAAGAGCTCTGAAGAGTCGGTCTGATTATTAAAATTTAATCAGCAAATGCATTGTGTACGCGAGTGTGTGGTGTGCGGCAAGGAGAAGTCAACTATGCGGGCCATCGTTATATTTTTTTGGTTTTGTTTTTTTGGTTTTTCTGTTTGCTGTTTGTGAGCCAACTCAAACACCGCCAAACTACCACAATTCATTAATTAGGCGCGGTCAATCAGACAGGCCACTGAAGGGTAAATGTATCTTAACCGTTCGCCATTTAGCGGTTGAATCGGCTGACGAATGGGTGGTGCAGGGGCTGGGGTTTGTGGGGTTTGCCCAACAAGAAACAATGGCTGATGAAACTAATGCCCGGAACGAACCCCGCGCTCTCTGTAGCCGCAACATCCACCGAAATGATCCTTTGAGGGGCAAGCTCTGCCTGGGACTTGCTTCTAATTATGCATTTTCCTGCACTCCAGCGACCGAGTAATCCTCTGAAACGACAGACATGTCGGCATATAGTTATGAGATGCCTGGAACGTATTTTGTTTTGGGCCGCAAGGAAATGAGATATCAAATAAGTGAGCAAATGCACAAACCGAATCGGAATCGGAATCGATGTCGAAATCAAATTCTGTTCGTGCTGCTGCTACTCCAGCCAAGGCTTCTACATACTCGTGTTTATCTATTCTAGTTTTTGCATTAAACATTCACACACTGACACCCGAGACATAGTTTCCCACTGCATTGGTGTGTGTGTGTGCGGCTGGTCAGGTTGTCTGGGAAATCTTGCGGTTGCTTTGCTCAGTTGGTGGCCTGCTGACAGCTCATTAGGCCAGGCGCCGTGCAACCACCCATCTTTAGTGCCCAGCAGACCACTCCTCTATCCTCCATCCTCCATCCTCGCCACTCTCCTGTCTCCTGTCCTCTGCCCACCTGAATGTGTGAAAGTGAGGCGCGTTGTCTGTGTCGCTCCTCCTCTTCCACTCTCCCCAACTCTTGTGCTTGGCAGTGAGGCAGGGCCCACTGACGGATTTTGACAATGTGCGTCGGTCTGTGGATGGATGGGATGCCTTTGCACTTGATGCCGGTGCTTGGACCACCACTCCTGGCCGCCTCACTGCCTGCCACACTGCCCTTGCCCCGTTCGGGCAACCGCATCCGAACACGGAGAGTTGTCAACCAGTTGACATGACATGGAAAAACAGCGTTAACCACATGTCCTGCCTAGTCTTAAGAGCCTTTCCTTTTCCCCTACACATTCTCTCTCACTCTCTCTCTGCGTGTGTGTGTGTGTCTTTGCTTCTGTGGCAGTGGCAATCACTTGATTTGATGGCACACAACAACAACAGCAGCAGCAGCAGCCACATAGAATGCAGTTTCATTTTTGAGGAAATTTGTGTTGCATAAAACTCTGTGCTGTGCTGTGCCGTGCTGCACCACCACCCCCCTCGCAACGCCTCACGCCCACAGGAGTTGTTGCATTTTTCAAGCAAATTAAGTTAATTAAAAAGTTGCAAGATTTGTGAAGTAATTATCATAAACAAGGAAACTGTGTGCCGCATCTTTTGCCAGGGGATTGGGCTGCTACGTCACCTACGTCACTCCTGTTCTGTGGCACCTCCGCCTGCGCCTCCTCCTGCTCTGTGGCTCATCTTCTCCTGTTGCTGTTGATGGTTGCCTCCTAATTCTGCTCCTGGCTGCTGCTGTTGGTGGCGATGTGTGCGAGTGGATAAAGTTTGCTGCCATGGCATATAAACACTTCAAGACGTTGCGCCTGATGCGTTACGCCCGGCTTCAAGACGCCAGCCACACGTAAGAGATTCAAAACGGAGGAGACTGGAGCTGGTGGTGTTGCTGGTGCCACTTGCCAGAGGCAACTTCAAGGATGCTCCAGTCCAAATTTAAAAACCTTTCACCAGAGCAGGAAAGAGAGTGGGCGAAACAAGAGCAAGCTGAAACAGAATGAATGGTGAATGGAATCAAGAGATATGTCAGATGGCAGTTGGCTGTTGGCAGTTGGCAGTTTGCAGTAGCTGTGGCTGTAGCTGGCCCTGTGCTCTGGCAGTGTGTGGCAGTGGGAGCTGTGAGAAAAATGAGCAACTACGAGACAGAAGAACACACTCGGAACAGAGCTAAAGAGGGGACACACACACACGTTGAGAACAGGTACAAAAGTGGAGCTAGAGGAACACATATACGTCAGTTGCAGCTCGTAGCCCATCCACACATCCCTTGCAGCTGGCAAAAAAGAAGTCATTGGAGCTCGTTGAGCCGACATTTTGTTATTGCCGACAGTTGCGGCCAGCGCTGGTGACACTTGAACATAACTGGGTTCTGGTTTCTGGTTTCTGGTCTCCGAACGCCTTTTGTGCCCCGCCTGAGTGCACTGATTATGCACCAGGGAGGGCAAGCATCTCTGCCAGTGGGTGGGGGATTTCCAGGGATAGCAAGCGGCGAACGGAGAGCCCTAACAATGCGCGTTAAGATTTACAGCCTCTTATGCTTGCTGGATATGCAGCTGGGGAGCCCAGCCTTTGGCTTAGTTTTGTCGTGAATTGTAGCGATTTCTGCTTTTTATTTACAGGTTTCCCACAGCAACAAATGGGAATTAAATAGAACTTGAGCTTGGAGCTCAGCTCTGATGATTTAGCTTTGGTTTTAGCTTTGGTTTTAGCTGATTCAACAGGTTTTCCTTCCATGAATAAAAGCTAATAATTAACTGTACGAGTATTTGCATTAATTATTCATCTCTGTAGAGCTTGCAACTAACAGAAATCTGTGGCAGTTTCTGCTGTCAGTCTCCAAGCGAATACGTACCTTTAGAGCTCTCTCAGCTGCTCTCGAACTCAAATCTATGGCTGTTTTTTGTATACCCCATGGGCTGTAATATTCTATGTGCTTAGTGCTTTGTCTACTGTTGATTCAGCAATTCTTAATCACATCAATTACGTAGCTACGTTTGCTTCTCTTTCAAAAACAAAACACGAAAAGATCTCTTCAGGTTTTGCTTGCAAAACCAAATCGATTCTCTATGCCACCCATCAGCTGCACTATAGGCTTCTGTGTGTTCAAGTTAAAGTTGTTTTTGCCGGTCAGAAGTGTCATGTTTGGCTGCTCTACACAAATTGCTAGAGCTAGAGCTGCTGATCACGGTGAACGAGGCGTATACTTGATAAGAGGCCCCGCCAAAACAGCAAGTCATCATTGTTGGCAGTTTGGGTCTGCGTTTGTTTTGCTTTTGTGTTTCGCTTTGGTTTGGTCTCTCTCCGCAGATAAGGTGTTGCTATAAGAGCGCTGACAACAGGCCACAGCGATTCAGTTGCTTGTCGAGTGGCGAAACGGGAATGAATACTTGGCAGAGTCTGACACGACGCCTGGCCGTGGCCACAGGCCCCATTCGATCAGTGGGAAGTGCCTCGGCACAGGCACAGACCCAAGCGAGTGCCGTAGATGTGGAGGCACGCCCCTACAGCGAAGTGCCGCGTCCCGGCAAGCTGCAGTTCATGCGGAGCTTCATGCCCGGCGGCGAGTTCAGCGACGCCTCCATTGTGGACTTCTCGGTGGCGATGCGGCAGCGGTACGGGGACATCTTCGTGCTGCCAGGGCTGTTTGGCAGCAAGGATCGCGTGGTGACGTTCAGCACCAGTGACATTGCCACTGTGTTCCGGAATGAGGGCGCCTGGCCACGTCGCGATGGCTTCGATTCGGTTACGTACTTCCGCCAGCACATTCGTCCGGATGTCTATGGGAAGAGCCTCGGCCTGACGGTTTCGTAAGTAGCTGCCAAAGTGCTGCCGGCTAGGTGAACTAATTGGAATTGTAAATCCGCAGGCAGGCGGAGGACTGGGGCCAGATGCGCTCCGCCGTCAATCCGATCTTCATGCAGCCCAAGGGCCTCCGGATGTACTTCGAGCCGCTGTCCAACATCAACAACGAGTTCATCGAGCGGTAAGGCTGGCTCTTGCTCTTCTGCTGGTTTTGGTCAATGGGGCTAATGTGAAATCTTCGCTAGCATCAAGGAGATACGCGATCCGGGGACTCTGGAGGTGCCCGACAACTTCATAGACGAGCTGCAGCGCCTGATCTTCGAGTCGCTGGCTCTGGTGGCCTTCGATCGACAGATGGGGATCATCAGGCTGAACAGGGACAATCCCGACGCCCTGGCACTCTTCCGCACCTCGAGGGACATCTTCCGCTACGCCTTCAAGCTGGACATGCGGCCATCCATATGGAAGATCGTCTCCACGCCCACCTACCGCAAGATGATGCGCACCCTCAGCGAGGGCCTGGACGTGGCCCAGCGCATCCTCGCCGACTCGCAGCAAGTGCTGGAGCAGCGTCGCCAGGCCGGCGAGCAGGTGAATAGCCACAGCATTATGCAGCGGCTGCTGGCGATCAATCCCAACGTGGCCCTCGTCATGGGCATGGATATGCTCTTCGCCGGAGTGGATGCCACATCCACGCTGCTCTCCGCCGTGCTGCTCACCCTGGCCAAGCATCCGGAAAAGCAGCAGAAGCTGCGCGAGGAGCTCACCAAAATCATGCCCACCAAAGACTCACTGCTCAACGAGGACACCATGAAGGACATGCCCTACCTGCGGGCCGTGATCAAGGAGACGTTGCGCTTCTATCCCAACGGCCTGGGCACCGCGCGCAGCTGCCCCGAGAACGTGACTCTCTCGGGCTACGAGGTGCCAAGCGGCACCCCCGTCCTGGTCGCCGCCAACGCCCTGATGAAGGACCCCGCCCACTATGCACGGCCCGAGGAGTTCATGCCCGAGCGCTGGCTGCGCGATCCGCAGTCCGGCAAGAAGTCGCAGGTCAGCCCCTTCACCTTCCTGCCCTTTGGCTTCGGGCCGCGCATGTGCATCGGCAAGCGGCTGGTGGATCTCGAGGTGGAGACCAGCGTGGCCAAGCTCGTCCGCAATTTCCACGTGGAGTTCCTGCACGATGCCAGCAAGCCCTACAAAACCCTCTTCGTGATGGAGCCGGCCATAGACTTTCGCTTCAAGTTCACAGATCTGAAGGAGTAAATAATTGCAGAGCTGCAGTGATTTCCCCACCCCCCTGCTAGATAAGATTAGAGTACATACTTTCAATAAATTATAAATGAAGCCCCCAATTGATAAGGTTCGCTTGGAACTGCCCAGCGAAATGATAAAATGGTTTTCCAATTGCCAGGCAGGCCACAACCAAAAGTCGAACAACATTTAAATGTTGCCCCTAAATGTTTGGCGGTTGTTTAGTGGGCTGGCTATAGGGTGAGAGGAGAGAGCGGGGAGGGGTGTGCTGGCCCGAGGGGTGTGCTGACATAGCTGTGTTCTGGTCAGCTGCTGCCACAAAACTCTGCACTTGGCCAATTGGAAAATGCAAATTTAATTACCGTCTAATTTTGTGAAATTTGCCGTAAAATTGAAAATCTACTAGTCAAATCTCTTTCCAAGGGGTGTGGGGAGGAGGGTGGAGGCGGGAACATGTACATAATTGCTGCATCGAACTGGTAGAGATGTATTATTAATTGTATGGCTCGCAGGGCAAGTGCCTTAACGGCTATAAATCGAATGCAGCGCAAACAGCCTCTATAATCTGGATAGCAGAACATCTGTCTATGGCGCTATAAGCTACGAAACTGACAGCTCTCTTTTGCTCAGGCCAAGGACACTCTTTGCCCTGCTGCTTGTGCTGGGTGTCGGGTGGGTCTAGTGGCTCTGTGCGGCAGCTTGTTACAGTGGAGTGGATGCTTGTCGCTTACCTTTGCGCAAATATTTCTAACCAACAATGGCAGGGGGTAGGTAGCAACAGGAGCAGCAGCAGGCGCACACCAAGGAGCGGTGGCCAGAGCAAAGTGCAGACATATCGCCTGCGGCAAGCGGAGTTATGCTAACTGGCACTCTCAAAGCCAAGCAAAGCGCGGCATGGTGGCGGCGGCATGGCGCTGGTGGAAGTCGAGTGCCAGCTTGTAACAATAATTTAAGCGATTTTGCGCTTTTTGCGAGTGGGTTAATGGCAGGCAGGCCCACCCTGCCGTGGGATCGTGGCATCCTTTGCCGTGGCTGAAATTCCCTACTTTTTGTGTGCTGCTTTTTCGGTTGCTTCAGCCTCAGCAGCACAGGCAGCAGCAGCAGCACGACTCCTGGGCGAACGCACATAGCTTATGAATTCCGCAATCCAGCTGCGGCACGGATGCGGGCTGTAAGGGGGGGCAGCACGGGGCCTCCGGTCCGGCACAAAGTAAAAATGCAGAACATGTGATTGGTGTTGCCAGGGGCGAGTGGCAAGTGGCAAGTGGCAGGGGTAGACATGAAGTTGTTCCATGGAAAGCCGACGGCAAAGGACAAGGGATGGGTCCCGTTTCCAGATGTCTATCGTCCTGCCACAGATCCATCTCCAGTTGCAGCCGCCTCCGCTCACTCCCTGCCTCTCTCTCGGCCATGCCCAGTGGCTACTCCGTATTAAAATTGAATTTAAACGGAGGCCACGCACAACGTGGCGTATGCGTAATGCGGCATGCAATCTTTTGTGTGCGCCTTCGCTTGGAAATGCCTTTGGCCATAACTAATCTGAAGAGCCGCTGCTCCCCCCTGACGTTTCATATTTCTAGCTGGTCGCACTTCGCCGCCCCCCCTTAACCCACTTGGCTAACCCAACCCTTTCCCCTGCACGAGTTTTCCTTTTCCTTTTCTCTTTGTTTTTTTTTTTTGAAAAATTTCATACTCATCAAGTTGACAAAGAAAAAGTTTTTCATTATTACATTTCGCTGTCATTTGGGCGCAGAAATAGCTTGGAAAAGTTCTCATCCTCTGCCGCTGCTGCTGCTGCTGCCGCTGCTGTGTAACTCGAGTGCAGCGCGTAAATGAGCCAGCCACTCCCTCTACCCCTGCGTCGACCACCCGCAGCAGCAGTCAGCTCTCATCATCAGATTTCTACGAAGCAGAAGGGGTGACGGTGACGATGACAATGGCTGTGGCAGTGGCAGTGGCAGTGGAGCGACAGGCAGCGGCGGCCCAGTGCGTAGCTGATGTAATTTTCTTGGTCTGAGCTGACGAGTCGCATCCTTGCACATTAATCCATTGGTGCCTGGTCTTGGTCTTGGTCGTGGTCTTGGTCCTGGTCTTCGTTTGGGTCCTTGGTCCCTCGTCTTGAACCCTGCCGTTGCTGCTGCTGCACGCAAATGAGGGTATGGTCAAATCACTCACTGTCAGCCTGTGTCCCAAGGAATGCGTTCAGCGTGTCCTTTAATTTTTAGCTCGACTCGACTCCACTCCCCCCACCTGCCCCGAGGCCAGGGTGGCAGGCAGTCAGCTCGAGCAATTTCTATAACTTGACGTTTGCCACTTCCCCACCGCCCGCCCACCCAGCAGCGCCCTCAACTGGTTTGTCCAGCCTGTACTTGTGTTTCGCCCGCTTGCCTTCGCCTGCTGGCTGCCGCTTTGCTGCCTGTCAGCGAAGCTTAAGATAAAAACTTTCCCTTCCACCGAAAAACGAGGCACAAGCGGGAGCAACAACCAGCAACGGCACCGGCAACAGGGCGACGGCAGCTGGACAAGAAAGGGTTGACGCTGACATTTAGCTTTCGCATATTTGCACACAGCCAACGACGCGGGAATCCCCGCTCCGACGCTCCTTGATCCTGGAGGCTGGCTACAGGCCATATAGTTGATAGACCAAGGCGAAGACATGACAAATTCTCAAATAGAAATTCTTCAGCCAGGATTCTTGGCCGAAACTTAAGTTCATTTTTTGGTCGCTTGTTCTGGGTACTTTTTTTTTGGTGCGGCTTTTGTTGGAGATGCCAAAAGAATTCAAATTAAATTTCAATTGTGCGCCTGCTGGCTTACTCTTTGATTTTTGTTTTTGTTGTGTGTGTGTGTGTGTCGGTGTATGTGGGTGTGTGTGTGCTCTGACACGTGCTGTCAATGGGTGTTGCAACTACTTCTGTGACATTCGACAATTCTGGCATTACGATGCCCTACACTCAGCTGCCCCAACCCCCACTGAAGTTTCTCTTTGGTCATGCTTGGGGTTCTTTCTTGCTGCTCGTTTTGGTAATTGCTTGGACAATCTGTTCCCCAGATGTATGCAGGTCCGCCCCCCGCCATGCAGCTGGGGTAATGCTGGGCTTCAGGCTCTGTGCTCTCCAATCGAGCCTCCACTCGAAGGGGGCCCGATTTCATTCATCAAGTGTAGCGCACACGCATTGCCAAATTCACACACCTACACACAAACACATACAACACCCTCCCTCATACACATATGAGACATGGACTGGCTGCAGCTGGAATGGCCAGGCCAGGCCAGCCACACAGCCCACTCACCCACTCACCCATTCATATATTTTATGTTTTGTTTACACTGTTACCGGCTTTCGCATCAACAGCAAGAAGTACAAGAGGAAACAGACAGAGAGAGAGAGAGAGAGAGAGAGAGAGCGGGGAGAGACAGCGGAAGAGAAAGCACAGAGAGAGTTGGGTCTGTGAGTGACGTCACTGGCATACGTGCTATAAAAAGCCCAGCAAGTCCCCTAAAGCAGCAAAAGAGAGCGCGCAAATTTGTGAAGAGCGAAAGGACCCGAAAGCCAGAGAGAGACGGGTGGGAGGGTGAGGGTGGTAGGGTGGTTGGTTGGTTGTGTGTGCGCAATTAAGGAAGGAACTCGCAATTTGGCTGCTCATTTCGTACATTTTGCGGTGAGTAGAAGTTTCCGCAGAGCAGCTACAACTCAACATACGTGCACAAGAGAAAGAGAGAGAAAGAGGGACAGAGAGAGAGAGAGAAAGCTAACGATGTGCAACGAACAACGAGCAACGTCATCGGCTTAAAGCATCCAGCAAACAGCGACAACATCGTTCTGGACCACGAACTCTGGCTCCGGCTCCGGCTCTGGCTCAACGTCATCATCATCGCCATAGCCATCGCCATCGCCATCGCCATAGCCATCGCCATCGTCATCGTCAGGAGCTGCAGCAGGAGGCAGGCAGCGAGCAGAGTTGTCGTTGTCGTTGTCATTGGCCAAACAGAAACGAGTCAACGTTCGAGTACGTCGGTCGGGTCATGTCATTGCGCTGTGTGTTGCACTTTGTGTCGTCGGGCAGCGGCAGCCAACCAAAAGCTATAGCGAGCGACAGCGACCGCGCCACTAACGGAAAGAGCGGACAGAACTAAAGCACAGCATCAGGCGCAGCACATGGCGACTCTGTTTTGGCCCTGCTGGCTACATTCTACACGCGTGAATGTGTGTGTGTGTGTGTGTGTGTGTTTGTGTGTGGACAGCCGGCCTTTGTGTTTGTGTTTGTGATATGTAAACGGTTTCAACGCGTGACGACAGCCGCCGCCTGGCATGTGGAAAGCCCAAAACTAGACGAAGAAATTTGCTTTTAAAGCAGCTTTAAGCCAAAGGCAAAGTGAATTTGTGCCAAACAAAAGAAGCTGTCAAGGGAACACACCGAACTCTGCTATCCTGCAAGTGCCACGTTTCCAGCAAGAATTTGTAGAGTAAGTTTCGGCCTTTGTTGCACGCAAAAAGATTCACTGCTCGGCTCCCTCGCACACAGTTACAGATGCCCCCTACGGCTCCTCTCTCTTTTTTTATTTTATTTTTGCCGGTTTTTGCTTAAAGCACGCTCTCAGTCTCAGTCTCTGCCTCTCCCTCTTTCTCTTTCCCACTGTCGCTCTGTTCCGGCATTGCTCCTGCATTGCTCTCTGGGATATTTCGCCTGCGCCGCTACAGAATGTGATTGTGGAAAAAAAAGAGCGCGCCAAAAGCTCCACAAATCGTAGTAAGCGGCGAAGTTCAAGTGCCGGTTGTACTACGCGGGGTGGCGCCACTACGGGGCCGTAGCGCGGAGGGAGCACAGACTAGCCCTCTTTCACCTGCTTTTTTGATGGAGCCACGTTCCATGTTCCTTTCTCATATCATTAAAATTCCATTTTGTCTCGTCTCGTCTCGACTTTTTGGATCTCTCTGCCTTTTTATGCCTGCCTCGCTCTCTCTCTTTGTCGCCTCTTTGTTGTGGCATTATTGTTATGTGCATGGGTGTGTGTGCCCAGTCTCCACTTCCTCTTTGAGTTGCTGGTGCTGGTGCTGCTGCTGCACGTGTAGCTGTTGCTGCTGCTGCTGTGTGAAATTTCCGCACCGGCAACAAAAGTGCGAAATAATGACCGACTGCCTGTCACATGGCTGACTGCCTGCCAGCCTGGTACTGTGACTCCTGGTCCTGCCTCAGCCTCTGGTGGTGGTGCCACAGCAAACAGAAGGAACTGGCAACAACTGTGGCATCGACTGTTACTGCCATTGTTGTGCCCAGTGCGCGGATGTTGTCTGTAAAGTTGGTTAAACAATTTATTTGCCCAACAGTACACACACACAGTCGTACTCGCAGTCACAGTCGCATGGATGTGCAGTTCTTTGACCTTTGACACTGCCTTGGCCTGCTGACTGGCCCGGGGCGCGCCTGCTTTCAATAGTCTTGCATAATTAATGCCTGATTATTGCATGGCACTGCAGCCTCTCGAAATGCAGCCACTCGAACGAAGCCACCATTCCACCTGGCTGCCATTAATCTCCTCAACGATTGCCCTCATCAGCAAGAGTTCTCCTCCTTGCTGCTGGATTTTATTAAAAATTCTTGAGCATCATTACCAACAAATTCCGCTGACAAATAAAATAATATGAGCAGCTGAAGAAGCTGAAGAAGCGCTTGAGCCCAACTGCATATAAAAGAGCATAAACTCTGGAGCCAAAAGCCAGGGCCAAGCCGAGCCAAAGATATTGTCGAGTAAACCAAAAGGATATGGCAGGGATATGCCGTGTGTATGTGAGTACGAATTTATGCACACACGAGTCTGTGTGGGGGTCTGGCTCTGGCCTCTGATGGCTGGCAACGTCAACAGGCGCCCATCGCAGCCAGCAAACCGAAACCGAAACCAGAACGTGGCCTGGCAACTTTTAGGAACCTGGAAACAGCAACAGCAACAGCAGCAGCAACAGCAACAACGATTGCAGACAGGAAGCACAGTGCCACAGGCCGTGGCAACTACAAAAGGTAGCAGACACAGCCACAGCAGCAATGGCAGCAGCAATGGCAGCAGCAGTGATAACAGCAGCAAAAGAGGATGAGGCCACAGTGTCTGTGTGTGTCCTCTGTCTAGATAAATGGCAAAATCAAATCAAATTCAAGCGACTAAAGTTGAATGGAAGCGAGTTAGTGCCGCAGACAGCGGGAGATAGCACTTTGCACACTCCATTCCATTCCGGCTTTAAGCGTTGTCCAGGTGTTGGCTGCCTTTTCCACAACAAACAGCACAGACACAGGCGGGAGGACCAGAGCTGGCCAGCTCCTTCATTTGCAGCCAACTAATTGTTTTAATTTATGCTGCATATTAGCAGGAATTAGCAGCTTTGAGCAGTGCTAATTAATCAGCAAGTGTAAGGCATCTCCGAAACCCAATTTCTAATGGCTGAATAAATAAATCTGCCAACAACAAATGGTTGCTTGATCCGAGCTAAGTGCTCTACTCAATGGAGAACGATAATTGTTGGAAAGGAGAATCCGAATCAGAATCAGAATGGGTGTTGGCAACTGCAATGGAAGCCAAGAAATATGCAGAAATTAAGCCTGACTCTGGGATATGCTTTCATCACCTTCAATTGAGCCAAAACGGCTGCTAGTCGCTTATAGAAAATTTAAAATTTAATAAACAGAATGCGGCAGGATTTGGTTTCC
The DNA here is from genome assembly GCA_018150905.1 of Drosophila ambigua. Lineage (NCBI taxonomy): Eukaryota > Metazoa > Arthropoda > Insecta > Diptera > Drosophilidae > Drosophila > Drosophila ambigua. The sequence goes on along the minus strand of JAECWS010000001.1, from coordinate 5,975,511 downwards.
AAAGTGGCCTTATAGCCGGACTAGGCAGCACCATTAATCGATGCCTGTATTTTTAGTGGGCGTATCTGATTCACTTACTATATGCCAGGTAACTTCTTGTGTGTGTGTGGTGCGTGTGTGGTGTGTTTGAGGCGTGTTGCAAATGCAATAAATGAACGGCCATTAAGCATCGCGCAAAAGGTTTTTAAATTATGCGTGAATATAAATTTCATGTACATCAGCAGCATAAAGTGTCTGCTGCCATTTGGGGGCGTTCTGCTGCATGGATGGCTGCCAGGGCGTGGCATACATAATGATGTTCCCTGCCCCCCTACAGAACACCTTTCCACCAGAAACAGGGACAGGGAGAGCGAGTGAGAGAGAGAGAGAGGCGGCCAAAGGCTAATTGAATAAAATCATGGAACGTTGAACGCAAATTGTTCCATTCAACTTGTTGCAAGCGATTAAGCATCATTCGTTAGCCATGTTGTAATAAAAAATTGAATTAAATAAGAGTTGCACATGATTATCAGAAGCAGTGGCATGCGGTCAGGCTGTCAGGCTGCCATTTGAATGTTGGATTATGGATGCTAACATGAGATGTTCATTTTCATTAAAGAAGTGCAAAAAAGAATGTGGAAAGCATTTATATATTTACAGAATGTACCTCGATTTCCGAGTGGCTGCTATTAGAAGAGATATATGAGATATAGCAAAATATAAAAACTCATTCCTCCGGTTGGAATTCGAATATTAATCTGGTTAAATGCTGAGCGAGTTCCAGCAGAGACTCTTGGACAGAAGTTTCATAATTTATGCCCAGCATCGCTTTTTTCAATTAGAAAGAGAATTAATGCTTTTCTTTAAGTATTATTATTCCATTCTACCGAAAATGACGAGCAGAAGGCGAAGACAACAGCAATGCGGCATTTTTTAATTCAATTAGCATTAAAATAATTTTTTATTTGGCATATTGTTGGAAATTCTTCAGAGTTGATGTCAGACGGAACATACTCTATCCACTGCCAACAGAGTGGGTATGTCTCATCCAGGAATAATGTCACTACTCGAGGACTTTCCACCAGAGATGTATTTATAAGGAAATTAACGGTTGAATTTTTGTTTCCGTTTGAAAATCGTTGCAAATTCGATCAGGAAAATCAGATTTCCAGTGTATAAAAGTTTCGACGTTTGCCGAAAATTGCTGCCGTTTTAATTTGTTGTTTAATTGAATCAGCAGCAGCAGCCAAAAGTTGTGCCGCCCAAGTTGAAGCATTACTGTCAACGGCAACACTTGCAGCAGCAGCAGCAGCGGCAGCAGCAGCAGCAATACTCGTACTAGCAGCAGCAGCAACAATTTGTTGAAGGCAAAGGCAGCAATTAAATAATTTGGTGAGGGGGGCCTGGTCAAGTGGAGGCTCCGCGGCGGCTGGTCATGGGAGTTCAAGGAGGGAGGGTAAATATTTGCATTGTTAAAAGTCTGCAACAACATTGACGGGGCTTTGCGTTGGCTCTGGTTTCGGGGATGCGGTGCGTTGATTATTGAACCATAATTAAAATTGTTTAATTTTAAATTAATTTTATAAGCAAGCCATGACGCCCCCTGCCCCAGCCGCAACACACGTAACGAAATTAAACAAATATTTTTATTAAAATGACAGCCAAAGGCGGACGACAGGAGAGACGGTAAACGGCAAACGGGAAACGGGAAACGAAACGAGACCGCAGCCGGAGACAAATATGCAAATTTTTGTGTGTCCGGAACAGCAAAAGGAAAAAGGGGCAGCGGCGATGTCAGAGAGATGAGCTGCAGCTGACAGATTTTCTGATATTTGTTTTCGATACTTTAATCAACATTTCGATGGAATATCTATGGGACATGGGGCATGCCAAATTCGCTGCTAGCCTTCTTTTTATGTGTTTGGCTACGCCCGTGGGCATGGTTCACGTTCTCGTAATTACTGGAATTTATTTGAAAATGTATTAAATGCTCGATGACATGTTGTTAATAGCTATCGGGTTTACAAAGGCAAAGCCCAGCCATTGTGGCGCATCGAAGCAAAAGCTGACACAAAAACTACATAAATATGCAAATATTTGTTTTTAATTAAATTGAATTCGATTAATTATGAAAAACTGCATTCATATTAATATTTCCGCAGAGTGCAACGAAAGTTCGGCTTACACTACTCTCTATGGCGCTTTCGGTTCTAAGCCGACATTTTGTTAATTGCTTGGCGGCATATTAATGAAAAAGTTAATCCATTTTAGCCACGCTTTAATGCTCCAACGAGAGAGAGAGAGAGAGAGAGTCCTTAAGCGATTATGATGCGTGGGGAATTTATTATTGCAAAAATTAACGCAGAAATAAATAAATAGGCGTATAATTAAATGTGTTTTTTTGTATGGCATAAAAAATACTCGTATATGTACATACATACATACATATTGAAAGCAATTAAATCGATTCCATTATCAGCGATAAGGATGTTGTGGTAGAGGTCCACTTAGCGTGGAACATTATACATGCACATACACATGCACATACACATAATATGCTGAAATCTGCTTAACTTAAAAAACGAATGACGAGTTTTTCTGTGAAAAACTGCACGCAAACCAAAGGGAAGAGCAGACATTCCAGAGCCCAAAAAAGATATCACTTTGTAATCCCATGCGATTACCGTGGCCAAAAGTTGTAGAAATCGAGAGAGTGCGGTAGTGAGAGACGGCCAATCTCTCACCAGTTTGAGGATCAATCGCGATGTTGGTTTTCTTTGCGAATCTTGCGCTGGTCAGTGCCGTGATTGCGGCTGCATTGCGGGGGAGCTTCGTTATCGCCGTCGTTATCTTCGTTGATATGCGTGTCGTGTCGTGGCGCGGGTGCCGTTCGAGTGCGTGAAGTCTATTTTTAGATTCTCTGCTGCTCTCACGCTATTTTTTTTCCTTCTTTCCTATGTATGTTGTCGCTTCTTCTCCGTTCGTTCGTATTATCATCAAAGTTTTTTGCTTTTGCTTGTCTTCCCATGCCTTTGTCAGAGTCTTTCTCTCCTACTCTCTGCCTACCTACGCTCCAGTCGTTTGTCATTGCCTCTATTTGCTCACGGCTCGGATATTGCCATCTCGCTCATAAGATTCGCATGCTTTTTGCAAAAATACCCTACCAGAGGGTATAAATGTGCGCACAGGGAGCTGTCACTTGGTTCTGGGAGTTGGGAGCTGTCACTTGGCTCGCTGTTTAATTTTTGTTAGGTTCGAGATTTATAACGCAGCCAAGTTTGAATCCAAATCGGATCATATAACTCACTAACATGGCAATTAGGACAGCCAATGTAAATATAAAATGTAAAATTTTTGTTTATAATTATAAAATTCTAAAAAAGTATGCTCAAAAATATATATACTGACTGAGTACGGGTATAAGTAGAGTCGCGCCCCCAGAAGCGACTCACACGTTCCTTCTCGTTTTTTTGTTGCTGTTGCTGCGCCTATTTGCATGCAAAACATTCTGAAGTTGTCAAAGAAAGACGTGCAAATACAGAGCGAAAGAGATATAGAGCGAAAGAGACAGCTAGAGCTAAAGAAAGAGCGAGAAAAGTTTGCTAGCATAAAGTTTTTGGGGCGCTGTATTGACACGAAGCAATGAACTGCAGCTAAGTGGAAGTGGATATCACGAGTTTCAAGTGTTTGTGTTTGTATTTGCCAAAAATTAAATTACATTTTACATTGTTCATGTGGCACAGCGGGGGAGGGATGGGCTGCGCTGGGCTGGGTAGAAAGAACAGTTAATGAATGAATGAATGAATGAATGTCATTTGAGCCATTAACAAGGCAAGGGATAGGCATGGAAGTGCTGTGGGGAGGGAGAAAAGAAATCAGGCAAAGTGTGTGCTGTGCTTAAAGCCCAACGCTAAGCCCCGGAAAAGTTTCCCACCTCTTATCAGCACACCCCCTGCCCAGCCCACTGGCATGGGGCAACGACATGCAATGAATATCAAGAGATTTTTATGAGGCACACATGTGTATGGCCATCTCGCTCTCTCCGCTGTGCGTCTGCTCTGCGGAAGAAGTGGCGGCTGAGTCCCAATCGCAGCCCCAATCCCAGTCCCGGGCAGCGTCTCTGACTGTCCCCTCTGCCACACAAAGATAATGATTAGTGTGATGTGCATAATAATCATGGCCATATTCCACGATTAGTTTCCAATTCATATGCCTTCTGTCCGCCTGCTGTCTTACTCCAACGCACTCTAGCCGTCTCTTTTTCGCTCACCCTCTCACGCACATTAACCGTCTCTTTCTCGCCTCCCGGCCCCCCTCTCTGGCGGGCTCACTTTGTTGGCCACTTTTCCACCTTGAACACGTCTTGTGTTTTCATCTATTCCATTTTGCTCCGTCTGCCACTGCCACTGCCTGTGACACCGCTTTTGTTTTGTGGATGGCAAAGAGGAAGGCAACAGAAATATTACCACGTAAATTATTAATAAGTCGAATGGGCGCTCCCCCTCCGCCGCTCGCGCCCCTTATGAGAAGCTATAGAGCATAAGTTTCCGTCGATTTGTCTGTTACTTAACATGCATAAAATGTTTCCATGAATACATCAAAATATTTTCGCTATGGCAGTGGCAGTGGCAGCCTTAACCTGGCGGGGCAGAAGGGAATGCAAGTGCTGCCGCGTTTTGGCCATTGGATTAAGCTCGAGGCTCGAAGGAAAGTCTCGTCTGCCGCCAGCACTCACTCTGCTTGACGATTCCGCCAGCGAGCGCATATTGTGTCGACTGTTGTTTAAGTCTTTTATTTTTGTTTTTTTCTTTTAGCAATTTGCTTTGTGATTGTGAGCACTTTGCGATTTCCTTAATGCCCCACAGACCTCCGCACTGCAAGTGCAACACAGTCCGAATCGGGGGGGAGTGGGATCGAAGCATCTGCATGTGGCAATAATGCGAGTATCTTTGAGGCTGGGTGGGGTACTCCGGGTGTAATTACTGCTTGCTGGTAAGTCGATTTGGATTTTGGATGGGCCCCCGAATATGGGTGCCAGAGTTGGTCTCCAGCGTGTGGTTCCGGTGGGGCAGTTACAGTCACAGTCACATGCAGCACACATACCTTTAATTAAGGCCATGTGGACACTCCATCGCTTAGTGCCGCCCGCCCGCCCGTGTGTGTGTGTGTGTGTGGCAGAATGGCAGGCAATGGCAAACATAAACTGACAAACATAAATTTCCATTACAATTGCACAAATGTCACATTAGACGCTATCAAAGCGCAATTTGCAGCGTCTACTAAATCAATAAGCCAAACTTGGCAACCTAACGGATACGCACAGAGTTTGGCCAACAAGCGTACACACACACACACACACACACACACCACAGCCCGAACGTACAGTGAAACGTCAAGCAAGCTGGTGATATTATCCCTAAAACTAATGCTGTAGTGGGGTTGCTCATCCAGAGCTTCGCTCTGCGGAGTGTCCACTGTGGATACATACACACATATGTTCTTGTGGCAAGAGTGCCGGAGTGGCGAGTGCCGGGCCACCCCGTCGTATTCGTATTTGGGCAGAAGCACTTTGCATGCAAGCCCTCATGCAAATATAATAAATTGTAACGCGCTTTACATTAACATTTACATAATCGCAATTAATCGACAACATGGCCAAAAGCTCAATACGTATGTGTAACATATGTCTCTGTGTGTGTGTGTGTGTATCTGCACTGAAGTTATAGCTCTCGAGTCCCGTCGCCAGTTTATGCTCCAATCAATATTAATAACCATTGCACTGCGAGGTTTAGGCCCTGTTTTTCCCACTGGCTCCGGCCCTCCGGCCCTCCCCACTCTGCTCTCTCTGGCTGTGGCACCGATAATGGACAATTTGGCGCGCCAATCGCTGTCTCCTTACTTGGGTTCTGCGGAGTGCTTTTGGTGGCATAAACTGTGCCATTTACGGATTTGTGTGACTTCCGCCGCCCCCCCCATCACTTCGGCGAGGGCAGGCATGGAACGGTGTGGAGAAGAACAAGATGTCAAATTGTCAACGCACCTTTATTTGCTGGGATGGGGTGCGGGGGAATGGTTTGCTAGTTTATTTGCAATTATGCCAACTGCCAGCCGGATTGCCATTGCCTTGCTTCACATTAATAATTGTCATACGTGGAGTTCGCGGATTATACGCAATTTGATTGTCAATTATTGAACCCAAGCCCCAGCCCAGTCCAGGGCCCTGTCCAGGCCAGAACCCAAGTTAAATGTTAAACGACTTTTGGCTAACAGCAGTCACCCCCCAATATCGTATTTGGAGTGAGTGTATAACAGTTTAACAGCGGGCTGTTAGCTTTTAGCCATGGCCAATTCCAGTTCTTATACGACAGCAAGAGATAGCTAACATTTCCTTAACTCTGTTAGCTAACAGTCTCGAAACATGAGTCCGGGTTCCGGCAACACATTTGTCAACATACTTTGCTTCGAAACTCCTAGTTGAAGCGCAAAACTGAGTCGAGCGTCGCATACATTTTCTGGCATCATGAGTCCGCAACATTTGTGAACGAACGGCCTTGCCGTCCCGAATCTCGTGAACACGACTGAAAATATGTTTCGGCCGCGGACAGGGAAACAACAGTTAGTGTCGCATCTTTTTCTGAATTTCAGAAAAGTCCGTTGAAAAAGCCCGCGCTGAGTGGAATACAACGGGTGAAGACTCGTTTGCCGGTTACCAACACACCTGAGCGGCTAACTAGCAACATTTATTTTTGACAACACACCAATTTAGATCCAAACAAACCGCGAAAATTCCAATTGTTTATCCGGTTGTATGCAGGTGTGTGTGTGTGTGTATGTCCCATAATTAAACAGTACATGGCGGAACGGTGCTTTTGATAAAAAAATCCAAGTATTCGTCAGCTTTACCGCTATGGCCACAAGTGCAAACTCTGTAAACAACTGTAAAATCAAACGAAAGCCCAAGTGAAACCCAAGCAAAATCAACAACAGAAAAAACAAAACAAAACAAATCCAGAATCCAGAATACCGTGTAAATACAATACAACAAAATAAACAAGAAAATTATTAGAAATAGTAAATGCATAAAAAAGAGCTGGAAAATTGCAAATTGATGCCGTGAAAGATTGTCAATCAACAACAACAAAAATAACAAAAATATAGATGCATACAGAATTATTGTGTAAAAAATACATAAATACTTAAGGTAATAGTTCTTATCTTATAGTTCGATCTGCCGCCAGTGTTGTGGCTAATATTGTTGTTGCTGCTTGCCGGCGTCTCGTCGCGTCGCGTCGTTAAGGTGTTCTCTCCTCTTGGTGTTAGTGTGTCGCGTCGGTGTGTGTGTTTGCGTTTGTGTGTTTGAGCCAAACAAGTTTCTGTGTTTGCAAAAAAAAAAAGCAACAACAACAGCAGCAAAAAAGTGAGGCAGCAAAGTGAAGCAGTCCAAACGGGAAGCAAGTGTTGCACATGCACCAACTTGCAACAAGGTAAAGCAAAACGCGAAAATGAATAGATAAAGTCGAAATTCAAATCGAAAGCTCATTAGGCAGGTGCACTATAATTTTGAACTGTGACTGTGATTTACCGCTGCTATAGCCATGGTACATTCCGCACTTTTAGCGGGACTTGGGGGGGGAAAAATCCCATAGCCTTTCGCATTTTGACACGTTCGTTGATGATTCACTGGACCCTCTCTTTCTGCCGCATCCTATGAGTAATGGCAGCCTAATCTGTTCCATTCCAGATACCGTTTCAGTGACTATTCCATATATAATATTACAGCAAATGTTTTGTGCAATTTTGCATGCCTACGCCATGTCTCGCCCCGACTGCTTAGAGATCACGTAGTATACAAGGGGCAACGGGTTCCGTTCCGTTCCGTTCTGTTCTCGAGTGTTGGTTGTTGATTCATGCATCGAGTATTTTTCAATTTCCAATGCGGTTGACTCGTCGGCGCCAAAACGACAATAATCATATAAATATGAATAATAAAGTAATATATTTACTACCATATCTACTAGTACAAACATATGTATGCAAGCTATATACATATATAGATGAGTATACTATTTGCAGATCTGAACAGAACAGAACAGAGCAAAACAGGCATTGCACTTGTTTTACGATTCATACGAATCGGTTCTGCTTTTCAGTTTCCATTGGTTTCCCCTTACAAATATAAATATATCTATATATACATATATATATAGACTGAGAGGTTGAGAAGGGCATACCATACCTGTCCCACAGGTTGTTGTTTCTTGTCATCCAGTAAATATTTACCAATAGCTTCACTTTGTAATTCAATTACTCAGAGTTGAGGGTGTCCGTTGTGATGTCTATTTAGAGGTAAAAGTGATAGGAGTTTGTGGCCCAAGGGGAAGTCTTAACAAGAATGTTGTTAATACCCTTTAATGGTTTCCAAAATCACTTTTAGACGGCAAAACAAAAGACAATTCCGAGAGTTTTAGCTAATTCTGTCTGCCCTGCTGCTGATTTATGGATCCATGGGTCGCCTCCCAGTCCCCCAATTAAAGATATGCCACATGTGGATGGTATACAATAGTGGTGGCTGGATGGCACTGCTGGGGGAATGGAGATACCAAAAATAAAGTGCCCCCGTCGAACTGTCGCCTTGATATACGCGCCATCGGGGTATTTATTAATATTTATTTGACTGTACGAAAATAAAAAGAAATAAAATAGAGAACATAAATAACGCTTTGTTTATAAACATACAAACGATTTCCCAACTAAAAATAAATGATGCAAACAGCGACACAAACACAATGGGCATTTTACTTGTCTTTTATCTTTAATCTTTAATAAGGCAGATGGAAATTCGCTTGTATAAATTCATTTCCTTGTGGGTTGATATTTAGGATATTCCTGCCAACAGGTACAAATCCCTAAGAGCATTTCAACCTTAATTTGAATTAATCGCAGAGAACCGCAAGGAAAAACCACAGTTTCCCCCCCTTCAGTTTCCCCCTAAATATCAGCATTTTGTGGACATTTACCCTTAAATACGGAGTATGTATGGGGTTTTTGAGGTTTTTGGGAATCGTAAAATGTTTTCAATGTCAATCCGCGTTCAACCGCAGGAACAGAACAGAAATGAAACAAGGATTTTCTAATTGAGAATTTCTCTGGGATGAGGGTGTGTGTGTGTGTGTGTGTGTGTGAGTGAGTGTTTGTGCGTGTGTTCGGTCATGTGTGCCTGAATTTTCTATTCCTAGAGGAAAATTCCCACTCGAATTGGAATGTAAACAAAGTTTTGATATAAAAATAGACCATCGAAAATCCCGAGAGCAGAGCATACATAGAAGAGCACATCATTTCCCCCTTTTTCCATTTTCCATTTTCCATTTCGGATTTTATTTTAAAGCAATTCACGTGTGAAATGAACAAAGTGTTGATTTGTTTTTGGGGGGCTGCTCCAGATAGGGTGGATAGGGTATTCGAGGGGAAGTGGGCTTGCGGTATACGGTAACCAGAGCAGGAAATATTACAATGGAAACAGAAGAGTTTCGCGTGGGAGGAGGATGAGGAGGTGACGTCGGAATCAAGTTCATGGGATTAAATGCGATGTCATGGAACGAAGATGAAAACAAAATAAGAGAATAAAAAGTGTACTGCGGAGGGAGAGGCAAGGAAACGTTGAAGAACCAGCAGCGACAACAAATGCAGGCAAAGATCCGTTGAACTGCTGATGACGTTTCTTGCTGTCTATTGTTGTTGCTGTTGCTGGTGCCTCCTCTTCTGCCACTGAAGCAGACTCGAGTCCAAGTCCCAAGTCCGTCTTGGGTCCCGTCCCATTCCGTCCCTGGCAGCATGCCCGTTAAGGTCGTCGCCAGTTCTCCGTTGCTGTTTCTGATACACAAACCAGCGGGAGAGCAGGGCAAAAGCACCCAAAGCATGTGCTTTCTTGAACGCTTAAAATTCCGTTTCAAAAAAGGGAAGAAAACAAAACCAAAACGAGGAAAGTCCTGCCCTTGGGTAGTCGCGGCAGCTGATACCCTGGAAGTGCGATTTACGTGTCTGTCTTGAGTCTAATTTGAGTTTTGGTGGTGACTATTTTTCTTACCAATATTTCAGTCGCGGGTCTCTCTTCTGTAATATCTTCCGCCAGGGTATCACAAAATCTTCAACTCCAGCTCAAACGCATTTTGAGGAAGACGCGAGAGAAGTGGCCATGCAGCAGTAGGGAGAAGAAATTAAAATTAAAACGCACGTAGGCAGAAGGAGTAGACGAAGAGGAGGAGAGAGAGCCAGAGGATGGCACTGACGATGAACCGTGCGGGAGTGAGAGAGAAGAAGGAGAATCAAAAGGGTGCACTGCCATGGGAAGATGAAGCGTGAGGGAGTGCGGCGATGTTAGGAAGACGAAAGGGAGGGATCGGGATCCATCCCGAAGCAAGAGGCAAGAAGCGAGACGAAGCGATGCGCTAACGCTGTAGTCGCTGGGCTGCCGCGTGGCGCGTTAAGTTGTTGATTGAAGGGTCTTTGAGTAAAGTATCTTTACGTGTGTGTCTGCTGTTGTGGAGGTTGCACTGGATGCTGGATACTGGATACTGGATGTTGCTGTGGCAATCATAAATGCAGCATTGGAAGATTGCCTGATTGGAGCTGGAGGTTGGGTGGCAGGCAATAGAAAGACAGGGAATGTGAGGAGAAGTGGGCGTGGGCGACCGATTTATGTGGGTTTTAGTGTGTGTGTTTTTTGACGTAGGCTGCGCTTTTATTGTTGCAACTTAATGAGCAGCTGTACGCGAATCCCACTCGAGCGATAGCGCTCGTGCAACTGGAAACTGGAAACAGCAACTGGAACTGGGTTAAGAGTAAATTATACCAACAAAAAATAAAGCAACCCAAAGCCCAAAGTTCAATATGAAAATCGTATTAAATTTCAAGCGAAATGTGAATATCCCTCGACCCATATGCTTGCCTGTTCCCTCCTGCCACCTGCCCCTTGCATTCGCTCATTTCATGCTTTGGCAAACCCCGGTCAGAAAGGGGTTTGCAGGGGGGAAGTCGCACTGGACAATGGCCAGCACACACGGACCCCATAACTGTACCCCAGACATAACTTTTTGTTTCGATTTTCCCTTACTTTTCTTCTCTTTTTTGTTGTTTTGTGTGTGTTTTTTTTTCTTTAAGGGGGATATAATACAAACTTGTAAAAACGTCAAAGCGATAAAAATGTTCGATAATCAAAATGAAAACGACCGACAGGGGAAGGGTGGTGGCGGGGAGGGGGACGTGTAACATCTAACAATAAAACAGGAAGAGTTTCAGAGCGCAGGACAAGTGTGTGAAAAGGTTCTCCTCGAAATGGGATGAAAATGCTGTTTGGAATACAAGTATGGTGGATGCTGCTGGAAAATCAATAAGCCAATGCTTATTGTCAAAGAATAGGGAAAGGAATGGTGGGGGATAGGGACAGCAGACACTCCTATAAAGAGACAGAGGGACAGAGAGAGAGAGAGAGAAGGAAGGGACAGACACTGCTATAAAGAGGTAGTAGCGATGAGACACATGGGTAAAAGTCAGGAACATAAAAATGCCATTGACTGTGGGCCTGCTCCGCTGCCCTGTCTGTGATTGTGAGACATGTACATACATACATACATACATATAGGGTTCCTACATACTACATAGTACATACTACATGTGGCTTCCCCCAAAGCATAATTTTGTAGGCCAAAACCAAATGAAAGTTGCTTTTGTCAAACTGAAAGACAATGAAAAAACCAAAGGAGAATAACTGCAATGCAAAGTTCTAATTTGGGGGCATGGCAGAGTGCAGCCAGAAGGAGAGCGAGAGCGAGGGGGAGCCATGTGCTGCATGCATCAGCAACAGAAACAACAAAACTGTACCAACAAACACAAAACAAAAAACAAAAAAAAAAGACAACAAAACAGAATTCAAGTCAAAAGCGCACACGGTCAACGGGCTGGGGTTCGGTTGTCGGTTTTGGTGGTTATTTTTTGTTCAGTTTTCAGTTAACACGAAAACGTTGTGAAAGAGAGGTCCGTCCCGGCTCAAACAACAACAAGAAACAGGTAGTAAAAACCGACAACAGACCGCGTCCGCAGCAGGAAAAGGGAGAGCAAAAGAGACACAAGAGAGCAAAAGGGAGACAAAGCGCTTAGAAATGAAAGAAAAACACAGGCAGAGCAGCGGCTAAGGCTGAGTTGTGGCCGGGCCGAAACAGACAGAGAGAGACACAGAGAGAGAGAGAGAGAGTGCCATGCATGGTCGTCCCGCCGCCGAGCCCCTGTTGACTATAATAATAATCAAATTTGATCCGACCTGAACACACACATGCATTTGTACACTCACCCAGAAAAGTATGCATACGAGCCGGGTACATGTGTGTGTGTGTGTTGTGTTCGAAACGGGGTTACTGACCCAAAACTGTGCTTTGATACTGAAAAAAGTGTTGAGCATAGCTAAAACAGATACCCAAAACTGAAACCAATTTGAGAATGTACAAACGGGGCGAAAGACAGAGATCCATTTTAAAAGAAATTTTGTATCGAGAATATTGAAAATAGAGAAGGAGAGCGGCAAAAACATGAACGGAAAGAGAGCGAGAGAGAGAATGATGGCCTGGGAAAATTAATTTAGCCAAAAAAAAGTGGAATAATTAATTATTTTTTAGCTAGTGATGACTCTGCAAAAGATAAAAACCGGGAAAGTAACCCACAAAAAAAATCAAAAAAAAAAATGGGTTAAATAAATAATATCCCCCTGCTTACCCATTTCCCCCCTCACTGTACAAAAATAATTAATGATTATTTATGCATTATTTTTTTTACTTTCAGCTAAAAAATAAACCAAACAACAGATATCTCAAAATAAAGAATTTAATGTGGAAAAGTGCGAAATCAAAAGAAATATCAAAGAAACTCAACTGAAATTAGTTGAAAAATTAACAACCAACAAAAAGTGTGAAAAAAGCAAAGTGTGTAGATTCCATACATCTGGCTATAGCCCCGATATATCCACAAACGCGAGTGTCAAAATGCAGCCCACAGCGGCCTCTGCCATCGCTGGGATGCAACAATCTCTCTGAAATCAAAATTAAATCAAAAAATATATCCATCGTCATATAATTATATACACATAGTATATAGCGTATTGTATCTATAACTAAGGTTTAGTCAATCCAATCCAATCAAAATTCCACCATCAAAATCTCAAATTGTTGGCCAACGAGCAGCAATTTGAATCGCAATTTCGCATTAAATCAATCAATCAATCAAACATACAGCAACGGCCTCACAACGGAGTCCCCAGAGTTTTTGCGATTTACCGAAGAGGACTTCGAAATGGATATCTTACCAAGTGGGAATATCTTCAACGAACTGGAGCGCATCTGCACCACCGGCTACTTTTCGTCGCAGCCCTCCATTGAGGATCAATGGCAACAGGTTTGTGGCACAAACAAAATACAGATATAGATATAAATACATACCATACGGCTGGCTATCTTAGTGTCTTAGTAAATTCTTATCAAAATGATAATGAAATTTAATGAATCAGTGTTTATTTATTTTATGGTAGATATGAGAAAGTTGTTGCCTTGCCTCAGTTTCAGATATATTTCAGATAGTCGTAAAATCAGCCGTCCGACATTTCGTAGGACCATTGTAACATCTTCCAATCGAAGTTCTTAATGATGATTCAGTACTAAAAGGTTCAGCACAATCCTGTGGTTCAGATAGTCATCCAAACAGACGTCAGACATTTGCTGCAAGCTTGAAAACATTTTCTAATCTAATCGTGTACATTCCCTGTTTTTCAATGCTAATTGATCTACTTTTGTTTGTTAACTTCAGTTAGACTTTTCCCAGCGATAGGAGATTACTATTAATATTGAACTTCCACCTACATTTCTTGATAATCAAACATTGGAATTTAATAATAATTCGTATTCGAAGGTGGAAGTTATGTGCATATTTTATTAATTTTCCAAGACCATGCATAATTTTTCCAACAAATTAAGTACTTTCTTTGATTTAAGGAACTTTCTGTTTTGGTTCCGCTTGAGCTCCGCAAATAATTGTCCACTGCATTCGCTCCAATTTGGGCCCCGATTGACGTCACCTGCCAGTAGAGCTTGGTATTTGCTTGGTATTCGGAAATTTATCAAAGACTCAACTACTTAATTCCTCAATTTTATCGAAAGACTTAGGCGACTTTGTTTTCGACTTCCTTTAGGGGCATTGCGCAATCTTCTTCGATCGGAAAGCATTCCATAGCAGAGGCGAAAGTTTTTAGGTTTTTGTTCGGTTTTTGTTCGGCTCCATTTGTTTGTTTCTCTGGGGCAAATATAGAAGCAATCAAAAAACGAAACAAATTTCAAGGTCCGCAATTTTCAGTTTACCTGCGGCGGTCTAAAATTAAATCGCCAAAAATTATAAACTCTTGATAAGCTTTCATGCTGGTGTGTGTGTGCGGCGCATGCTAGACAAACATACTTTAGTACACTTGTACTGCTATATAGAGAATCGTATCTACCGGACTGATATGTATATAATTTTGGTGTGTGCAAAAAAAACACCCAACAAAAGAGGGTGGCACAAGAGAGGCGGCAGCCGAATAAATAGATGTGCCGTGGCCATAAATAAGTAAAAGTAAAATTCGCAAACCAACAAACCAGCAAACCCAGCGTTTGGTTATCATCTCGCGGCATGCATAATATATATACTAAATACATGTATACTATGTACATATGTACATACATCTATATCTACATACAAATATATTTAATCTTTTCTTCTTTTTTTTTGCCAATTTTTTGTGGGTTTTTTTTGTTGTTTTTTTGTTTTTTTGCACACATAATATGCATAGTATGTGTTTGTGTGTGCTTGTGTGCCTGTGTGGCATTTCTTTTTAGTATTTATTATTTTTTGCTGCTCGCTTTTTCGAGTGTTTTCTGTGATAAAACGAATCGAAGACCGCCGCCAGCTGATTGTAGACAGCTTTTCGTGGGTTCTGGTTCTCTCTTTTTTTGTTCTCTGTTATTTTTGTTATTGTTGGGTCTCTGTATTATTGTTGAGAAATGCCTCTGGCAGCAGAGAGAGTGGTAACAGGGGAGGTACTGGTACTGGTACTTGTGGGGGTCTTGGGGTGTTATCAAAAAACTGACGCATAAGAAGATTGTGTTACGGCTGGGTGACGGGGGATTCGTTTGCTTCTGCTTTCAATTTCTGTATTTTGTATTTTCTTTCTGTTTTGACCTTTCCATGAAACTCCAAGTCGTTTCTGATGAAAGAAATCTGCGATAAGTCGGAGGCTGTTCCCCAAAAACCGTCTCTGGCTACCGTTTTAGGTATCGCTTTAATTTAACGATATTTTTCACACCTTTAGTTTATTTATTTATTTAGTTTATACACAAAACATTCATTCTTCTGCCCGGAGATAGAGAACACACAAAATATACAAATACGGAGAGCCGAGTGCGTTTCTCCCCATTGAAATCTCAAGTATTTCCAGCTAGAAATTCCATAAATGATTTACCAAATCAAAATACACAAAAATATGCATATTAAAGATCCAACCATCCAATTGCTGTTTTCCATTTCGATTTTCCATCGTTTTGGCCTTCAACTTTTGGCTGGAAATTTGGTTTAATTATTATGATCGCAGCCGCGTCCGCAGCAGTAGCAGCAGCAGCAGCAGCAGGCACTAATCTTATCGTTGGCTAAATTTAGGAGGAATTTTTGGTAAATTTTCATCGTGTCTACCATTTAAATTTCCGTGTTTGCAACACACGGCAATTACGTGCAAAGTTTGGGGCTGGAGTTGGAAAATTAAGTGGGAGTTTTTGAGTCGAAGCTAAAGTCGCAATTGGAATTGGAATGGGAGTCGCAGTTGGAGACGAGACGCCATGCACTCGTTTCATTTGCACAACTTAAAAACTTTTAATTGAACTCGAGTACACATTTTTGCATAACTTTTGTATTTTGTATTGCCCTCGTCGTCGTCGTCGTCGTCATCGTCATCGTCGTTTTCGTTGTCGCTGACGTTTTGGGGTTTCCGCTTCTGCTTGAGATGTCGTTCTTTTGGATACCCTTATGCGAAAGTAGGAACTTTCGAAAGTTTGTTGGAACTTGTAATTGAGACTAAAGAGATGGGAGGGCAGCATGAATATTTGATTAAGGGAAGATGCTGAAATATTAAGAGCGATATTTAATGGAAAAAGCAGTCCACGAAGAAGCCATTACTCATAGGAAAAACTCCACCATTTCATAGAATGTATGTGATGATAATTTGAATTAAAGTATAATAAGTAAAATTCGAAATAAGAGAAGCAGCACAACCCTTAGGATATTCCTATTTGAAGATCATAAATGTTTGAGCTAATATTTCCAATAGCTTTTAAGGTATTTGCAGCTGCGACCTGCTGGCCATAATATTTTGGTTCTTTGGTAGCTTTTTGAGCGTTTTATTTCTTTGGTTAGATTTGATTCGGGGTTAAAAACTTTAAATTGCTGCATTTAATAAAAGTTTTTTGGCGGCGTGGAACAACTAATGGGGGGCAGGGCAGGTGGCAAAGACATCAAAGGAGCAGAAGCAGAAATTTTGTACTGAAACTTTCTCTGCCGCTCTCCCTCTCTGTCTCACCCCGTTGTAGACTATCTGTGTCTCTTTCTATATCTGTTCTGTGGTGCGTTTTGTAATTAGAACTTGCGGATGTTTTGTTTATTTCCGTTGACTTCCGTCTGCTTCCGATGCGGCGGCTGCGTTTTGCGTTTGCTGTTTGCTTATTGTTTTATTGTAATTGTTATTGAGGGGAAGTGCTGCCTGTTTTTGGATAGAACCTGAGCGGCCAGGGGGGGTGGGAGGAGTGATTATGCTATGGTTATGAGGCATAATACGATCCATCCATCCGTTCAGCCATCCCCATCCACCCATCCATCCGTCTGAGTGTCTGTCCGTCGTTGGGAAACACTTGTGTCTCATTTCCATTTAAACAGCTGTTGAGCCTCAAATTGTTGCCGTTGTTGCTGTTGCTGCTGCTGCCTCAGTGGCAAAGACAAACAAGCTGCGGCGGCATAAGTATGTATGTACATATGATGTGTATCTTCGTATCTGCATTTGTATCCTTAGCTCTTTTTTCTTGAATGGCTGTTTATCTAAGCTGTGAAATTATGCTGCGCACTCGCAGCAAAGTTGGGAAACGAATAATAATAAGTGCTACTCCCGGAATATATTCTTAATTTATTTAATTTTCATATTCTGTAGATTGATTTTCACTCCACTTTGGAATTCGTATTTTCCTTTCATTTCGACGACCGAAAACCCCGAAAATGAATTCCATTTTTCTTTTGTTATTTAGTTTTACGAAGGGGGCCGTGGGGGTAGGGCAGGATTGGGTCGGAGGCGGTGGTTGAAAAAGCCAATCCCCCTATTTTCACCCCAAAACTATTTGCGATTAATTTCATTTATAGAATTTGGCGAGTTTCGTATTATTTCAGCCATTGGCTGTGTGATATTGGTTTTAATTTGTGAAAAACTAAGCGGATTCGATGCGATTTTCGGCGAGTATTTCCCCATTGAAGTGGCTGCTTATCGCATTCGGTGCTTAGCCACAATTTGCGGCGGGTCCCTGTGCTGCGGTTGCGCCAATTTAATATATTTAAATAATTTTAAATTAAGTTAAAGCTCTATCCATCGGACTATCTATTTAGGTAGCCATCTGTGTATATTTTTCTAAATGATATTTTAATATTAAATTATGTCCATTCGAAACCTTACCCTACGGACAAGTGGCAAAATCAGCGACAACAACATCTTGGCGCCCCCTTGCCACCTGCTGCCTCCACCACCCATCGACAATATGCAATCAGCAGTTAACATTTAACACGGGAAAATCGTAACAGAAAACCCAAAAATGGCACGTACCAAACAAACCAAAAAAAACACACAGAAAGAAGTGAGAAAAACCACCGAGAAAACGATGCTGTTGCCATTGGGAAATTCATGAAGACAGATGCACAAAACACACACATACACAGGCACACAGGCACACGCACCTAATAAGCCCCACACATACAGATATGTACATACATATGTACACCCACTTCATTGACTAAAACACGTCGCAGCAGCGGCATCAGTAGCGTTATTTTAGCAAACACAGCAAAAA
Source organism: Drosophila ambigua (assembly GCA_018150905.1). Taxonomy (NCBI): domain Eukaryota; kingdom Metazoa; phylum Arthropoda; class Insecta; order Diptera; family Drosophilidae; genus Drosophila; species Drosophila ambigua. The sequence continues at coordinate 5,957,371 of JAECWS010000001.1, read as the reverse complement.
AAAAAGAAGAAAAAAGAAAAGCAGCCAAAGAAAAAGTAGAAGAAAGAGAAAGGCAGGGAAAGAGACAAAGAACTTGAGCTAGAGAAAGAGCGGGACATAGAACTATAGAGAGACAGAGAGAGTGAGACAGAGAGAGAGTGAGGGAAATCCGAAATACGTGCAATTGCTGAAAATATGCTTGATGAGCGGCAGGGGGCGGGAGGCAACGAACCGAGCCAAACGTGCGGGCCAAGCGTCTGTGGGCCTTAAATGCCCCCTGACACACACACACACACACACACACACACATGCGCTGGCATGGTCCCTGCCACTGTTTCTTTGCCACACATTTGCGACTCCTCTACTACCCTCAATCATTTATCATCTTAGCTGCAATTAATCATCAAATATACGCGCGCTCTCCGCTCACATTCGCACTACGTGGCAGCCACTCCCCTCACTGCCCTCACTGCCTTCCCCTCAGCCCATCACATCCGCCCTTCCACCATTTATCCTTGCAATGGCTGGCTGTGTGCCCATGTCCTTTGATAGTTTTTGTGGGATTTATGCTTATAATGTGGAATGCGCGACGCCACTGTATGTTTATCTACGACTGTGTGTCTGTGTGTGTGTGTGTGTGCCACAATAGATACTCGTAGTCGCACTCACATTTGCGGCACATAGCTCATATTTAACTATGTGACTGCCACATGAGAGAACCACACCAAGGCGGAGCAGCGAAGAAGGAGCGGCGGCTGTGGCTCTTGGTTACGTGCAACTTTATGATACGACTGCCTCAAGCTGCGGCTTGCCCTGGCACTGCCACTGCCACTGCTACTTGCACTGGCACTGGCACTTTGGCTTACTGCCGCCGCCTGCTGGCTGCTGGCTGCTGCTGCCACGTTGTGCCGCATGGCGTTCGACTTTGCCACACGCAGAGTTAACCAGAAAAGTTACTGCAACTTGTGGCCAGACTTCTTGCATAACTCTGATAGATGCTGGAGAGGTGTTTGTTTCTTCCCGCAGACAAATACAGATCAAGCGACAGAGCTGCTGCAGAAAACTAACCTTTCCGATTGAGGTTACGCATGTAATGGCTGGCACCCCACCCCCAGGCTTGCGGCACCCCTTTTAATTTTCGTAAGCTGATTACTCGGACGAGCCCTTAACCATGCCCCCAGCTCAGCTCAGCCCTCAGCTCGCCCATGTCCACTCTCTACAGCGAAACTCCATTTGCATGAATGACCCTTTTCATATCGCACAATAATTATTATAATCGTCGAGTGCATGCTAGCGAGGGTTCTACTGGCCCACAATTAAGGGGCATGCCACACAAATGCCCCGCACACCCACACCTGCAACAAACTGGGAGCACGCACCCGAACCTGAACCCGAACCCGGACTTAAAATTCTGCACAGCTGTTGGGTCGACTCATAATTCGCATGACTGTGCAACAGCCACAGCAGCAGCAGCAGGAAGGAACAAAATTTGCACTGAAGGAAAAAGTGTTTGAAACTCAACAATTTTCTACTCAAAAAAGGGAAATTAATCAGGGAAAAGGCTTACCCAATATCATTAAACCCTTTTCCATTATTTCTTTCCCATTTTCGTGGCTTTTTCTGATGTTTTTGCCTCAGTGTAGTGTAAAATCGAATCTTAACTGGGGAATGGGAGTCCCGCCTCCACCCGAGAGAACCACCCCCACATATGTAGCACCCAAAGTAAAATTTTCTTGCGTTTGTTTGGTTGCCTTTGCAATGAAATGCAATGCCTACAATTAGATTGGCAACAAACTCCGCTCCGGGACCAAAAGGACTCGTCTAAATTGCGCATAATTGAGTTGCCGGTTGTCGGTGCCTCCAACTCCATCGCCATCGCCATAGCACTTTTTCCGCACTTCAGACTGGCTCCTGGCTACTGCCACCAACGAGAGCGACTCTGCCTGCAATTCGAACTCCAGAGTGGCTCTCAGACATGGGTATAGATCATGATTAGCTTTGCAATGTTGTCTTTTTGATCAGCACTAACGCACACGAATGTCTCTGATGTCTGATGTCTGCTGTTCGCTGTTGAAACTGGATTCTCTTTGTGCTTTAAGTTTGAATTATATCCCATGCAGAGCTCCTAATTGGTTGTACAATTATGTATGCTTTGGTTGCTGCTCTGCCCTGCCAGGCCCTGCCGCATGGCTGATAAATTCGTATTTATTAGAGTCATACATCAAGCTGGCATCTCGTCTGTGGACCACGAATGAGGTGGTGGGGGCTGCCCACCCACACTGGAAATCTCTCTTATCCTTTGCTCTGGCAACGTTTTTCTCACCAACCCCCCCTCCCACCCATCATTAGCCGTGTGTGTGTGTGTTTGTGTGTTTACAGCTTTCAGTTACAATCTATTCCTCCTTTTCGTACTGCCAGTCTCTGGTATCCTGCTCAGTCTTTCAGACGTTCAGCCTTGTGGCATGGCATCTCCTTCGCTCAGTCTCTCAGCCTTCTCTTTCTATACCTATCATTCTATCTCTTTCATCGTTGATGCTGTCGTTGGAGCTCCTTGTCTGTTGTTTTTGCTCTTTTGCTCTTTTTCGCTCCAAAAGATGTGTGCCCGTTGATAAAGTCTCTTGGTAATGAGTGGATATGTTTCGTATTAATTACAGTTGTGTTTTTTTCTCCACCTCCCATCCAACTTCCCCTTCCCCTTGCACGCCCCCCCATCGGCCTACGCCTCCATCCGCTCTGCTGCCTTGTTAAGGAGAAGAGTTCCCTGATTGTGGGTCGCGTCCCCACATCTTTCTGTGTCTGTCTCTCTGTTTGCTAATCTTTCGGCGTGGGTTGGGGCGCCTCTCCATCTGTGGGTTGATTTCCCATTTCCTTACTCGCATATACATATGTATGTACGTGTGTATGTACTCATATGTATATGTACACTGTACATATATTCCAATTGAAGCGACTTTTACCCATTAAAGCGGCAACTGGCACTCACTGAGAGTTTTGGCCCATAAAAAATGGACTCTCTCGGCGCTCCACTAAGCAATTGATTGATTTTGCCAAAGGACAGACATTTATTTTTCGTTTGCCGATTGCTTCCTCTTCTCTTGCCGCCGTTTTATGCCTCGAAATTAATCTTTATTGCCTGCCTGCCTGGCCGCTCGTCAGACACCCAGAAAAAGAAGCCGAGCCTAGTACCCCCAAAAGAGAAAGAGCCGCTCTTTTTGGCCATAAAAAAAGAAGGCTATAGCCATTGGCCGAGAACCAGGAACAGCCGAAACATAGGCCCAGGCCATGTGTCCTGACAGTTTTTTACGAGCGGCACAAACTAATCCTTTTTTAATAATGCGAATGCGAAGGCCTCTTGCGGAGGGGGTTGGGAGAGACTGGACGAATGCCACTCGAATGTGGCACGTGCCGCAGGGCTACACCAGCCTCCTCCTCATCCGCCTGCAAATCGTCATCTTTCATTGCCAACTCATTTGAGCGAAAGATACACACACAGAGAGAGAGAGAACCAACGTCGAAGACGATTTCATTATGCCACAGCCAATTGCACACTCATTGTTTTATTTTTTATGTAAATTCCAAATAAATACCGAAATACTCGGTACAAATTGTTTTCCATTTCTTTGGGTAAACAAGCAGAACGAAACAGAACGAGAAGAGGCGAGCCATCGCGCCATCGCGCCATCGCCATCGTCTTGAGCAAATGTTTGCGGAAAATGCTGGAAATAAAAGGCCAGCAGCCAGCAGGCAGCATCAACCACCAACAGGCACCCACCAACCACCCATTCCCTGGTGTCGAAAAATCTCAAGGGTGGTGGCAGCGGCAGCAACCAGAAATTGCATGTACAATTTTTATTTTAGAATATTTTTTGGCATTTTTAGAATTTTTTTTTTGCACACTTGCAATTTTGTTTAATTTTGCACACGTCTAAAGCGGGGCGGAACGAGTGGAAAGAGCGGTTGTGGGGGTGTGTAGAGGGATGGCGGGGTGGCTGGATGGAGGGAACATAATTTATGGCACGAACGAGCAGAGCAGGTACAGTAAACACCGACACCGCAGTGAATAATACCCTTAGCATCAGGATAATATCTGCTGCATGGCGTGGAAAGATATGTATATGGAATGATAGATCTTCAGTGGGAAACTTGAAAGTACTTTCAAGGAGAGGTTTCTGAAATGTTAGATGATGGCATAGATTCGCAATATTTCAGTTTCTGATGATGGAAGAACAAACATGAACGCGCGCCTTGTTCTTGGATTTAAATCCACGAAAGGGAAATGCTGGAATGGGTTCCCCCCCGGTGGTTGTGTGGAGTGGTGGGGGGTAGAAGGATGACAGCCTGGCTAGACGACCGCCATTGTTGTCGGCTGGCAGTCTGGTGTCCTTTGGCCTAGTCCCCTCCCACGCCGCCTCCTCAGCATCGCGCGACACATCCCAGCACCCCCAGCCTTAAAATGTATTCTGGCGAAAAATGTATGTCAAATGTGGGAAAACAAGAAGGGAGGATGAGAGATCTGTGCGTGTGTGGGTGCGAGGGTGTGTGTGGGTGGGTGGGTGCTTGCGAGTGATTTGTGTGATGTGCCAGAGAGAGAGAGAGACAGAGAGGCAGCCTCAATATGAAAACAGTTGACAGTTGTCCGCCGTCGACCCCATGCCCCTTGGCGGTAACTAAAATTTGTCAGATGCCCAACAATGGCCTAATTAAAGGCCCTGCTTTTCCGCCCAAACATAAATTACTTTTTGCTAAGCCTACAGCCGAGAAAGAGACAGCGAGAGAGGGAGAGAGAGAGAGATACGGTTACACCAAAAGAGTGACAGAAAAGGAAGAGGCACCCGACCCGATCCGACCCGACCCGACCCGTGCGTAACCTTGGTACTCCATCGATGGGCCACAGGGCCCGTTCGGCCTGCTGTCGTCTGCATGATGTCTGATAAGTGATAAGACCAAATGGCGCCAATATCTTCGGGGCATGGCAGCCCTCCCCCGGTCCGCACGCTGAAATGTGTTTCTAATTCCCCGGCAATAGCGGCGACAATGATAAGGAACAAATTTTGTTGTTCTGTGTGTAAATACAAAAGCAATTTTCGGTTGCTGACACATTGCCCATAAAAGGGATCAAGAGTTTCGGACTCTTGGCCTGAGACTGGAACCTAAGAGACCCACATATCCCACATCCCACATAGCCCATGCCCATGCTCCCTGCCCCCTGCCCGCTCGCTCGCATATGGCGGTGAATTGTTTTCCCTTATTTCTCAATATTTTCCCTACACTTTTCCTTTTGTGCTTACACACAGAATTGCAAGGCCAAGACAGCAGCAGCAGCAGCAGCAGGAGGAAGGGAGGATGAGGATGTGGTTGATTCTGATGATGATATGGGCGTGCCGAAGCATTCACATTGAGTGCTAAATCGCTTGGGGGGAGGGTCAAGCGGAGGAGGACTGTCGTGGCAGCAGCAGCACTTCCTGTTGCAAGGCAAAGATAAAGCCCACAGGCGGCCACGCGATGAATCAGAGAGGAGTGAACACAACGAACCCTTTGGCTAGCCTCCCCCCCCCACCGAATGCGTGTGTCATATGCTCCATATCCATATTCCATATCATGCGAAAAACAAACAACAACAGCAACAAATGTGCAGCGTGGAGGAACACCAGCCCAGCCCAGCCCATGCCATGCCATCCCATTCAATCCCATTCATATATGTTAATCATCCATTCAAACAGTTTTCAGCTCATATAACATCACGAAAGAATGGATTCTCTTCTCCCAGCTCCATGGGAACTGGGCACCCCTGGCAATTGGAATGCATTTCGAAGGCCCAACCAAAGTAAATTCAAACTGAAAACCGAAACAGTGGCACCCCTTGATGTCTCCCAGACCTTGGCCTGGGTCTCAAAAACTCTCAGAGACTCTGTCTCCGTCGCGGTCTGCGTCTCCACGGGTCTTTCCCATCGTACACGTATCGCCGAATCCTCCCCAAAATTCGTATCGCTTTTTGAGTTATATTTCACACTGATGCCTGATGATGACTGACTCTCTCTCTCTCGCTCTCTCTGTTACTCTGGGATGCGGTGGCAAGCCCAAAAATGAAATCAATTTACACACCCCGCTGTCTGAGTCTGAGTGTGTTGGATCCCCCTGCTCACATTGCAATGCTGCCACTCCCTCTGCCACATCTGTGCACTCGTCTGGCCATGAACCTTTTGTGCGACGAGATCTTAGCGCCTAAGTGCATCAATTGACGCGCTTTTTCAGATGGAAAGTTCCCCCAATTGCATTAAACAAATTGAAAATGCTTCAAGTGAGAGAGAAAGAGAATAAGGGGGAGAGGGTGAGGGCGAGGGCGAGGGCGACGAAGCCAGAAAGAAAGTCTTGTTAAATTGAAACGGAAATTCTATGAGGCAACACTTAGACGCGGCTGTTGGTGCTGCTGCTGTTCGCGACAGCATTTTATAATTGAAATTTGCGGCTACAAAGGCAGCCCCAGCCACCCAAAGAATACAAAAAAATTAATAAGCCAAATAAAATATGGACTAAACGATGAACTAAGCCGCACAAAAAGCAATTTATCAAGTAGGCTATAATCACAAGAAGAACGCTTAAGAGATGGAAGACGAGAAGGCCGCTCGAAATCCATGAAATGCGAGGAAAATATAAGAAAATGCGTAAGGCCTCTGTGAGTTAAGCAAAGAAGATAGAGCCCTCAGCAGGAAGGCGGATAGTGGAAATGAAGGCTGCTGTGGAAGTGGGAAGGCCGCCATTTCCATTGCCCCAATGATAATGATTGATGGCTGTTCGCTCGCTCTCTCTCACTCTCTCTGTATGCAAAAGGAATTCTGTTGTTGATGCTGATAAAAAAAACAAGTCACAAACAACAATAAACATGCATATATATATATATATATGTACATTGCCGATATTACAATATTATATTCTTGACTTTTTGTTATATTTTTGTATTATATAGAAATAAGCAAAGAGGAAAAAGAAATTCTGTCCGCTGATAAGTTCATTGGCTTTTATCACAGTTCTGAAGAATAACTTGAAATAAACATGAAATATTAATGAGGGAATGTCCACACATGGGGGGCACAGATGATAAATGTGGCGAGCGGCAAGCGATTGGGAGAAGAAAGAAGATGCTGTGGAGGACCTTTTGTCAGTGTTAAAGATTTGCGCCTCATTTGAGCGGTTTCATTGCCAGGAGACACAGCGAGCCAGAGAGCCAGAGAGAGGTTCCCAAGGTTAACTGTCACTAAATGACTCTGCCAAAAGATACATAGATTCATTTTGTCCCGCTGCCATAAGATACATTCGCTGTGTCCTCCGGCACACAGATACACACTAATACCATTGCGGGTTATTATGACAAATTGATTACATGTAATTCTGTGTCTGCTTGCCCCATTCGCCTCTGCTGCTGCTGTGGCTGCTGCTGCCGTTGCTGGATTTGATTAGGTGGAACATTTTATCTCCGCTTTTGGGGAGCCTTTCAAAATTTGTCTTGTTTTCTGTTGATTTATATCTCTACGAGACATAGTTTTGTCCCACTCTCTCTCCCTCTTTCTCAGTCTGTGTGTGTCTCTTTTTCTTATTTGATTTCAGCTAAGATGATTTGGCCTTAATGCATTGAATTGAGCCAAACAGGAAACCTTTGAAGAAAACTCCCTGTCTGCTCTTCCGTCGAGCGACCAATAGCTCTTTCTCCTCTCCTCTCTCCCCTCTCCAGTAAACCCTCCCTCTACTCTTTCCATTCAGAGGAAGTGGAATTGGCCTGGTCGAGGAGGATTTCTGGCCAATGCTCCCACTATTGAATGTATATGTATTTTCAGTTATAAATTAAATTTTTCATTCTACTTACTCTTGTGTCCCGTTGCTCCCATCCACTTTACTTGGGAAACGGTTTTATTTACGGTAAATTTCATTTCGATTTCTTTTCCAATTTTTCCTTCTTTTCTTTTTTTTTTTTTTTTGTGGCTGTCTGCACTTCTTGAGAGACACCCATCCACCCATCCATCCCACTGCCACAGCCACAGCCGATCCGAAGAGCTGAATGGCCAATCAATAACATTGGGCAAGAGAGTCGTTCGGTCGGGGGTGCGGGTGCGAGTGCCCCTGCAACACTCTAAACACCAATTGATGTTTATATGATAATGATTAATGACTACGTTACTTTTACACAGATTGCTTTCGGAATGGCTTCACTGTACTGTAAATACCATGTCCGTGCATTTGTATTTGTATTTTTATCTGTGTATGTGTGTGTGTGCGTGGAAAACCTATTTATTTATAGGCCCCCATACATTCTGGCTCTGGCGCCTAGTTTTGGGCTTCTGTTTCTCCTTCTCGTACCACATTTTCCGACTGCTTTTCCTTTCTGCTCTCTGCTTCAGTTCCTTTTGCCTCTCTTTTGACAGAGTTTTAGTTGCGCTTAGCCTTAATTTTTGTTCGGTTTTTTTTTCCTGTTGGTCCTCATTACCAGACATTCATCAATTGTTGCCAATTTGTTTCAAAGTAAGCGAAAGAAATTGTTGTTACGACTTGTACTTGGCAGTTTCCTGTTGTTCCTCTATCGGTTATCCTGAGTTATTTGTTGGGTATTATTGGGCTGGTAAATGGTTGACATTTCGGTTCCGCTCTGAGTAGATTTATGTTCGGAATCGTATGGGTTTCAATGAGCGTGGCAAGGGCAACTGTTCTTCACTGTTCTTTTGGCCAGATTGTAACTGTTGCTAATGATGACAACTTATTTTGGCTTAAATGCTCGGCCAACACTTTTATTGGTTTTCGTTATTAATGATGGCCCTTGGAGTAGGAGCAGGCCGAAAAACTGGCGGAAATGACTTTGTGGTTCCCATCCTAAAGGTGGAGAACACACACACAAAGGGAGGACTTCTCATTAATCAAATGCACTGATTAGAGAGTTGGAACCCTGGAGAAGGGAAGGTGTAAGTGAGGTTATGTGAGGAGTGGGTTTGACTTTAATGGGAGGCTGTGTCCGAGTGCCCCACAGACGGTAGTGTCACACACAGTCGGGGCACCAGCAGCAATTACACTGCCGGCAAATGAAATTAGGACAGAAAAAAGGGTTGCCAGAGCAACGCAGTTATATCGATGAGGGCGAAAATTAATCAAAGGCGAAAGTAATCATCGAGTCAACATGGACAAATGGAGTGTGTGTCTGTCTGCAGGCGTGTCCTGTTTTTGGTTGCTGTTAATTGTTCTTTTCCCTCTCACTCTCTCACTTGTTCTTCCGCACTCTCTCTCTCTCCTTCTCACTTGTTCTTCCTCTCTGCTGCTTGTTAATTTCTTTTGGCTGTTGCGCCCCTCTACAATTCCATTTGTAATTTATCATTGTGTTTGCCTTTCGCCTTTGGGTCATTTTATGGGTTCTTCTATCCCCTGCAATATTTACATGCTATGCTGGAAAAAGGGTTGGCCAGGATTCACTTTACTTTTGAATTTAAATATTTTATTGAGTGCTTGAAATTGTTAATTGGTTTTTAATTGCTAAGAAGGAAAGAAAAGTGTGCATGATAAAGGGTAAAATAGGGCAAGAGCGAAATTTACTCCCCAGAGCCAAATCGATTCTAATTAGGACTATATCCATATCCTAGAACTCTCTCTGTATTCTCTTTGGAGGCACGTGCCACTGTATGTCAATTGAGTTAATTTGGGGCATGGAGTCGTGAATTCTGCTGTCCTATGCATGGTTGAGGCGCCATTTCAGGTGGCAGCATCTACATCAAAGAGCAGACCGAAATCTGGCCAGACAGGTGCGCATTTTTGTGGCATCGCATACGGATCAAAGTTTGATCAAAGGATACACCGATATGGCACTTTTTATGCCACTCATGGCTGGAATTTTGAGCCATAAGGTGAGAAGCATTCTGAGAATTCTTAATGAAGCAACGATGACATTTTAGCTTTCGGGTCGAAAGGCCACCCAACCACCCACCAATTCCCCTGCCCAGGAATGTCTCAGGTTTTTGTTGTTGCGCTGACAGCTTTTAATAAAAGTTCACGTTCCAGGATTTTCATTTTGATTTTGCAGAAAAGCGTTGGCGAAACCCTTTTCTTTTCTTTTTTTTTGGTTTTTGCTTGCTGGGGGTTTGTCGTGGACCGTCTTCATGTGACATATTTTTAAGTAAGTTGTCAAATTATTTTCACTGTTTTGCACAGCAGGGAAAATGAAATTATGTGTGCGGTTTTGCCTCGTCGCGTCCTTTTCCTGTTCCATCGCTTCGTGGTTTTGCCTGCTGGGAAAATGGGAAAAAGTCAAATGTTGAAAAGGCCAAGGCAGGCTAATAACGAAAGACCTTTTTGGCGAGGGATAAAGGCAAGTAGCTGGCTACCCTCGACGAAACCCGAGATGCATCTACCCTCGAACCCGAAACTGCACTTGACTGCGGCATGACTTTTGTCAGCTCCGATTACCTTTTTCACTTTCCTCAGCTCCCATTCACCTTTTTACTTTCTTCAGCTACTATCCTTTATTGTCTCCTATCGGAGCATGCATTAAAGCAAAGATAAACGAGCGTGTAACTAATTTCGTAACCTTCTTTTCTTCTCTCGTTGCAGGTAATTATCCCCTTAGACCATCAACTCCACCGCTATGATGCCGACCTTCATGACAATGGCCAGCGCGAACATGAACAGGATCAGTGTCCTGCTGGGGCTCTCCCCGTCCAGTGCAAAGTGTGTTGCAAGTACCTTTTTTGGCATTATTTTATGAATATTTTCTGGGATTCGATTCGATTCGATTTCTGTTTTTAGTTTCCAGTTTTTTATTTCTGTTGGCTGATTGAATAGGCAATGCCGACCCACATGGCTGCAAACGGGTATTTTCCCCACACTCAAAGTGTGAAATGCATAGCCAAACACATTGAGTTTTGAAGTGAAAGCCGGCAAACAAAAGAAGCATTTGGATGCACATTTGCGGCAGCTGCAGCCCGCCGCTGGGCATTTTCACACATAAGCAAATTGTGCCCGCCGCCAGCTGTTGGATAAAGGCCTTCCTCTCCAGCTCCAGCTCCAGCTCCAACTCGGCTTCTGTTGGAAGGGTGGCTCCATGGGGCCAGCAATGGCCGCGCATCTTTAACAGTAGTTGTTGTTGTTGTTGTTGATGTTGATTCTTCGCGCTCTCTGATCTCGGCTCTCGCCTCTCGGACTGCCCCTGCTCCTACTTAGCCTTGGCTGCTTGTTTAGCCTTTTTCGTGTTGATGTTAAGTGTTTTTCTTTTGGTTTTGGGTCTTTGGTTTGTGTCGTTCGTGTTGTGTCGTGTCGCTTCAATTTGTGTTTGGCTAATGAAAATACCTTCAAGAAGGAGCGAGACGACGCGCCGTAAACGTTTTACAATATTTGGGCTAAGCATTTTCACCGCCTCTGGGGTCTCTCGTCCACTGAGCAACAGTGACTCAAGCATGCCAGGCCAGTGGCCAGGGGCCAGGGGCCAGGCATTCCACAAGCAAATGACTTCATTGTGTTGCACTCCAGACTCATGCCCCAGCCGCAGCATCTGCCAGCACATCTTGTTGTTGCTGGGAGAGCACTTGTTGTTAAGCGATAAATTCGCAGCCGCAAGACAATGGGTAGCCCAGACTTGGCGGCTGATCTCCACTTAGTCTCTGTTCTCTGGTTGTTACTGCCACTGCCACCAGTGCTCTGCTGCTGCTGCTTCTGCTGCTGCTTCTGTTGATGATGATGATGATGCGTTCGTAATGGAATTCAATGCATTTAATGGAAATTTTTGCATTTACATAATCGATGCAGGGCAGCCCCGCAACAGCAGCAAAGCAACAAAGCAACAGTAAGTGCAAAAAGTATATGCTCACACGCAAATTAAGCATCTTGGGGGCACCCACAGCCCCACTCGTTGCTGTACTCGGACTCCAGAGTGTTGGCCAGGCAGTCTCTGGTCCATGGCCATGCAACTCAATTTGCTTGCGCAATCTTTCCGCACTCTTGCTCCTCCTCACTGACAAAATTTGCATACACCCCCACACACACACACACGTATTTATGCGCTTAGATTGTGTGCTGTGTGTGTGTGTGTGTGACTCTCTGATTTAAGATACTTGCTTAATGTGTAATTTAGTGCATTTAGATAAGTTGCATGGTGAATTTTTGATGTGTGCTATGCTGCTGTTGCATTTGGCAGAAGGGAGGGAATTTAATGCATTGTCTTGCATTTGTGCATGCTGCATGCAGAATGCATTCAACATTCAGTGATTCTGTGTGTGCCGCTGCCTCGGCCTCTGTGTTGGCTCTGGGTTGATGCTGCTGCTGCTGCTGCCTTCTGGTTTGGAGCCGCATCTGCGTTATGTGTATATATATGCCGCTGGGTTGGAGCTCTGCCTCTCTGCCTGGTGGCTGATAATGCTTTTGTTTATTTAACGGCGCTAAGTGCATTGGTTGCATTTGCATAAATCGTTCGTGGCAAGGCAAGAGGAGGGGAGCAGAGAGCCGAGAGAGCTGAGGGTTGAGAACCATACGAACGCATTAAACAATTTGTGGCATTTACTCGTTATGTATTATAATGCCGATAAAAGGCAGCCATGCCATGGAACACACAACTAAAAAAATTGTATTCGAAAATGCATTCAACAATTTGTTGCGATGCGTTTAAAGCCTGGCCAGAAGGATACGGCGATACTCACGTATCCATGCGTGTTAATCGCAAAAGCCAATGTGCAGCCGAAAGCCGTTTGTTAATGCGTTATGCATTGCCACACTCCAATCCCCATTCGATTATGCACTCTCTCTTCTCTCCGTCTCTGTCGCTGTCTCTCTCTGCTGCCATTTCTCAGGCATTGTCAGTGCATTAAATCCCCCGGAAAATTCCCTCTTCTGGACAGGGACCTGGCCCTGTGATAAATTACACAGCGGACGGACAACGACAGGGAGACAGACAGCGAAACTCACATTTAATAAATAAAAATTCCATTATGGTCGACCCGTCCTCCAGCTCAATCAAATAACAAAGGAACTCGGCTCAATGGAAAGGGGAAAGTGGAAAGTGGAATGGCGATTAAGAGGGGGTGGCGCGCATCAGAGGTGGTGCTGCAGTGTCTGTGTGTGTGTGTGTGAGTGTAATAAATGACGTTGCATCTCCTGGTCAAAAACAAATACGAATGAGGGGTGTGTGGGGCATCGTTATGATGCCATAACGTCGCACAGGGACAAGCTTGTCAATTGACGTTACCATTTTACATGCCTCATGCCGCATGCGGCATGGCTCGCACTTCTCATTTCGTTTTTTGTCTGCTGGCGCCATCTCAAACGCCCACAAAGCGATGTTTGTGTGTGTGTTTTGCTGGTGTTGCATCATCGGACAGCGAGCGAGCAGCATGCAACAATTGTGTGCCCATAAAACAAACGTACAAAAAAATCCTGTTTTTGTTAGCTGCTGCTGCTGTTGCTGCAGTGCCGCCGCAACATGCTGTAATTAACCCGTTTGTCATGCAAATAAATCAAAAGCAACATCCCTCATAGCCGTACTCCCGTGGGGCAGAATGGAGACCATGTTAAATGCATTTCCAACTGCATTTTGGAGTGCATTTTCCCCATTGACTACTGCTGCTGCTGCTGCTGTTGCTGCTGCTCTTGTCGTACACGTGTCATTGTCGCCACCGCACAGGAGATGGCAGTGGAGTTTTTCCTTATGCCCCATAATGTTGCTGTTCACTGGGTTTGTAGTTTATGAAATCGTTTTGATTCACTTGCGGGATTTTCCACTGGTACTATCAGCATTTGCTCGGCTTTCATTTGGCAGGCAACCAAAAATCCTCACTCTCCCTCAAACACGCACAAAAGAGGAACGGCAAACGGCACAAAATTAATTGCAACAAAATGCGTTAAATGCCTTTCGCATTTATCAAGACGCGAACGTGCCCCGCATATGCCACGGGCTAGTTCTCTCTCCCTTGATCCGTGTGCACCATCGCACCGTCCGTCCTACCCCTCCTCGAGCCGCGATCGTGTGCAATTTAATGCCTCAATTTTCATCAGCAATTGCCGCTGTTGCCACTGCTACGTGCGCGCCCAAAAATAGCCGTGTCTCTCCTGTGGCTGCCCCTCCGCATTTCATTTGGTTTGTGCTGCTTCCACTGCTTACACTGCTTCCCCTGCTTCCACTGCTTCCCATGCTTCCACTGCTTCCACTGCTGCTTCTGCCTACGATTATTTCTGTTTTATTTCGGTTTTTTTGTATTTCTTTTTTTTTTTATTCTTTTTTTTGTTTGTTTGTTGGTCAAAAGACAAGTTCCGCGTACGCCAATTTTTGGCCTAAATGGCAATGAACTTGAACGTCACATCGCGTCGAGTAGCGTCGCGTGGAATTTCGCTGGCGCCCTGCGATTTAATTTTGGTTTTCGTTTTCGTGTCGTTGTCTCTTCTTGGCTTCCCCTTGGGGGCCTGTGTCGCTGTCGTTTAGCGTTCGGTTTTGGTCACGCGATGCTGTCAGGCGTAACAATTAGCCAAAGCAAAAACTGAGTATGTTATTAAGGGTAGGTAAGCAAGGGACAGGGGCCGGCCCTATGACTAATCGTGAGACAATAAATTTATATTAGCTCCATTTGGAAAACGGGCCATGATGGAACTTACTCCAAGGGAAGTTCTTATCGACATAAAACGAATCGAAACAGCTGCTTCTTTACGAATTAAATGTACAGAAGGCAGTTTTTATTTTGACAGCTTTTTAACAGAAGATCGCCACTGAAAAACCCATCACCAATGATCTCGCCTAAAAGTGCCTAAAAAATCCAGCGAAATTATTAGCGAATTTTCGTAGCTAAACTAACAACAGATATCCGATGAGCTAGAGATTTAACAACACCCACAAAGCCAGCATCCAATGAATTATTTGCAATTACTGGTGCTACACTAGCAAAAGTTTCGACAGCAAATTCTCAAGCGAAAGCCCAAGCTACAGCAAAACCGACAACAGCAGTTCTCACCTAATAAAAGTGACGAAGACATTTTGTCCGTGATGACAGCTCCAATAGCACCAACAGCAACATGCCCAAAGAAATGTTGCCAAAAAAGACAGAGAAAAGAGTTGATATAGTAGTAGGAGGTGGAATGCGAGTGTGGGGCAGGGGCAGGGGGGAGGCGTGACAGCATGAAGTGTAGCGTAATAAAATGCACACAATTTACGCAATTTACGTAACGCTAAAAAACATAACAGGCAAACAAGGACCAACAACGCGGTGGGGAGGGGAGTGTGTGTGCGGTAGGGTGGCTCCCAAAGTCAGAGATGGAAGATGGAGGAGCAAAGGCACTTAGCGAGACTCCCACACACACACACACACGCAATCCACGCCACGCACCGCACCGCATAGGGATGCTGCTGCACGTCGCTTTTTCCACCGATGAGATTTATACAGCTTTTATACAGCGACATATGATGGAATATTTTGTTGCCAATGTCTCAGGCCAAAACGACATGGCGCCGGTGGAAAACGCATGGTGTAGCAGCAGCCTAAATACCGTGGCTGTTGCACGTATTCGTGTTGTTGTAGCTCCTGTTGATGTTCCCCCCCATCTGCCCCGCAATTCTCGTCATCTGCTTCTTGTTGTTCAAACAGTTTTCGACGCGTTTTTCACATTTTAACAGCCGCCATTTTGTTGGTGCCATTGCTTTTTTGTTGCTTTTGCTGCATTTTCCGGCTTTTCGCTGTCATTGTCCTGGATCCCGGTGTTCCTGTTGCTGCCGCTGCTGCTGGGAAATGTTGCTCTATTCGCCCCACCAGCGTTTTGTTTCGTTTCATTTTGGCTTGCCTGCCTTTTTTGGCTGTTTGTTCTTGCCTTTCCTTTTTTTCCTTTTGCTTTTTTTTTATACATTTTCCTTTTGCCAGCATGTTTTGAAATTCAATTTTCGTCAAGTTGGCAACAGGCACATGAAGACAGCTAGTTGATGAAGCGGGTGGGGGGCAAGTGGCTGTGGGGTGTGAGGTGTGGGGTGTGGTGTTTGCCTCCTTCACTTGCGACAAGAGCAACATTTGTCTACGTCGAGCTGCGACGACATGCAATAACTTTAACTGATTTTCAGAGGGAAGGATGTGAGCAGAAGATGCGCCCGTAGAGTATTTATAATTCTATTTATGTTTCAATATAGTCCTGGAAAAGGCTGGCCACACACACACGCACACATGAGGCAGGGGCACACGAGGGGGAACAGCCTTTGGACGGATCCTCTGGAAAAAGTTCCCTCCTGTCAGGCTTAATGATGAAGTGAAAGTTTTTTCAGTTGCTCGTGCTTTTCTTTCTTGCCATCTTGCTGCATGCCATCGGCTGGCTTTGCATGCCACACACACACACACACACCCACAGACAGGCGACACACATATAGAGGGTTGTGTCGCCCGCCCTGCTTTTTGGACAAGCCAACGGAACGGCCTGTTCTGGCATGAAAATCAAGTTGACTTTTCATTAACAGCTTAACAATGGCTCCGCCTGCTCCTCCTCCTCCTCCTCCTGCTCATGCACTTGTGGGAATGAATGGTTCTGGGCCTTGGTTTTTGGGGGCTGACAAGCCAAGTTAAGTTGTTTTTACTGCCAGTCTGTCATCCCTCTGGCATATGCGGGCTCTGAAAAAACAAAACTTTTGTCCCGCATTACGGCCCCACTTAAGTCTTTCACCCATGCAGCAAGAGCAACAGCAATTAATGCAATCTTTTCTTACGAAATTCTCGGTGTTAACTACTCGAAAGAAAACACACATCATTTTCTTTTGTACAAGCAGAGAAGAGGAAGTAGCAGGGCGGGAAGGCATATCCAAAAAAAAAAAAGAAAAGAAAAAAAAAACATTTATTATTATAATAATAAATTGTTGCAAATGATGATTGACATTGGAATACGTGTGTGTGGCTGGGGGTGGGGTGGGCGGTGTGTCTCTGATGATGATGATGTTCATCAGCAATAAAAATGGCAGAAAATTGCGCATACGCACCGTTGAACGTTAACAGGCTGCCACCAGTGCCACCGCAACTGAATGACGATTAAAAGCATTGCCAGCAGCCCGCTTTTATGGCCCTCCCCCCAGACATGTCCTACTGCTGCTGCATCATAAAATTCCCCCCTCATTTGACGTGACAGGGAGCCTGGGTGTCCTAAGACGCTTTTGGGCCACAAGGCAGGCCCGCCACTTGATTAAATGAATATTCTGTGAGTGCGGTGTGCTGCCGCACCCATTACTGAATGCGGCATCAATTTTTGGTTGCATTTCAAATGAGGCACAACAAGAAATTCGCCATCATAAATGTTTAAGGAAACTCCAGCCCCCGCTTTGCTCTTAAATATTTAATGCTGTCATCCCATCGAAAAGTATGCATTTCATTCGCTTGTCAAGCACTTTCGCTTTTAATTAATTGATATTAGCCAAGTTCTGCGTACTCCGTTCTGTTTGTTTGCCCACAAAATGCCCGCGGCTGCTGACACACAAAGTTTGCACTAGAGCCGGCTACAACGATAAGATATTGTTTATAAAAGAAAAAAAAAAAAACAAAAACAAACTAAACGAAACGAAACTTTGGCTAGCGATAAGAACTTGGATTCAATTAAGGTAAGTTGGTCAATGCCTTTTGCTGTGGCAGGGGCAGGGGCATCTGCAGGGGGTGGCACTTAGCTGTGCCATATGGAAACTGGAGCGAAAATCAGTTTAACTTTTTTTCTCCAGCCACTTCTTTTCTATGGCGATTGCTCTGGCTGCCTCCAATCAGCGCTTTGTTGTTGTCAGCTTCGTCAAGTTGTCAATGCGCCAGCAGCCTGACAGGTGCCATGCTGTTGCATGGCTCTGTTGTATATGCCACGCCCCAAATATGTCGAGGCGCATTAGGCCCGCGCGAGTACGCCACTTAAAGGGACTCTCGCACTCGCCCGCCCCATAAATCTTGCCATTACGATGCGATGCGTGCGTCATTGACTGCGTGCCTCATCCTCCCCCTCCGCCACCGCCTCACCCTCCTCCACAGTTTTGCCGCGTCGAGTTTTACCCGAGTTTTCCAGCTTGTCAGTTTGTCAGTTGCTCACTCAGTTGCTGGTTCACTCACTTGATTTCTATTACACTTGACAATTTTGCTGGGCTTTTGTGGGGCTGTTGCTGTCGCTTCTGTTCCTTGGATCGCTTCTTTTTTTCTGTGTGCAGAGCTCTGGGCTGGTGTCGCCATTTCACGCTGACATGATTTTGACACATAAATGACAAAGTGTTTAATATCCACAGCAAAAGCAGCGACACAAGATGCGGCACTGGCACTGGCGATGGCGCTGGCGCTGGTGAGCGCGGAAGCAGCAGCGACACAAGCTCCAGGGGAGGCACAGGAGGAGACAGCGCGAGAATTATGTCACTTGAACGAAGCAAAATTTCTGCTGCTGCTGTTGCCGCCACTTCTCTTCCAAATTGATTACATTTTAATTTGTGTTGAGTGAAAGCTGGCACTGGGAAAATTGTGCGCTGGAAAATGTTGAGCACTGAAAAGTGCATGCTTCGATGGCAATGCGAATGCGAGGCGAGTGTTAGGGCGAGGGCGATGGCTCTCGTTGCTACGGTGGATGTTGCCTCTAACTGTGTCGCACATTACATGCAATTTGGCCCGAGCTGAAGAGGAACACTTCCCACACCCAAAAGATGCAGACGAAAAACCCAGTTTAGTCTTTCATTTTATTTTTCGAGCATCGTCATCATCATCATCATCATCATCATCATCGCCGTTTTCGCTGGGTTGTTGGTGTTTATGTGCCGTCATTATCGCCAGATTAACTGCCGCTCATTCTCTCACTCTCTCGCTCGCTCTCTCTCGCTCGGTGTGTGCCTCATATCTGTTGTTGCCTGATTCCCTGTTGCACGGTACTCCCATGTCGCATGCCCCCATGCCCCATTGCCTGCGCCTGGGACTGGCACTGGGCCTGGGCCTGTCCTGTCCTGCGCTTTTGGCAGCTCTCGCGTTGGCGTCACATGCATCGTTGTCGCTGTCTCTGCATCCTGCATCCTGCCCACGCGTGCCGCACATGCAACGCACTCGCTTCTCTTCACCCACCTCCTGCAGCTGCTCCTCGCTCGACTCCCTTTTGTTGCCGCCTTTCTGCCTGTCGCCTGGGCAAATTATGCTGCAGTTAAAATTTAAAGTTGAGTGGCGCAAATGACATTTAATTGAATTAAAAATAGCACCATGCACCATGCACCGTGCACCGTGCACCCCCTCTGTGTGCCCCTTCATGACAGCGTATATGGAGCGAGTGCAGCCGGAGATGGTGCCGTGTGGCAGGGCTTCGGCATTCATGATGCATGGCCTTATTGGGTAGGTTGTCTCCACATGAGGCAAAGTCGCGCAAGAGTAGTGCAAAAAATTGAACAATTAATGGCTGGATATTGCAAATTATCCGTTAAATGAAATAGGATCGATAGTAAAATGGATTTCTGTAGGTATATCAGCCTCTGAAACTATTCTCTAATTATTCCTTTATTCTGCTCTCGAATGAAAACTCTCTGCAGTCAATAATAAATCGATAGAAAATATTTAGCATGGAGTGACTCAATTATCAGGATAGAAGAATACACCCTTGTCCGTGCTTTATATATATATATATATATATATATCCATACTCTGGCTATAAATATCTATGGATTCATGCAGTGCCTGCACTTGACACTTTTGCGTTCCCCAAAATCCAACATCCAATATCCCATTCCCACTCCCAAGCCCCCGCCCCGCCCCTTCCAGATCCACTCCAACAAAACACAAACACACAAAACAGCCGACCGACCAGTCCCTAGTCCCGAAAGCGAGCTATAATGAATTTGACGTCAATCTTTATTTGGCAGTGAGTGTCATTTAAGATATCAACGCAATGCGCAATGTTTGGGTTCCGTTTGGTTTTTTGGGACTGGTGAGGGATGTGGCTGGGGGAGTGGGTGGGTGCCTGCCACCGTTTGTGGTGCTGCTGACGCTGCTTGTGCCGCAGCGGAAATCGCTCGCATGGGGCATCAAATGCTGAATACGAGTACAAAAGAAGCGCAGAGACAAAACGAGCGGGGAATGGCGGCATACAAAGTAGAATTACTGATTGGCAAAAGCCAAAATGCCAGCACAGGCAGAGGCACAGAGGCAGAGCCCGGGAACGCGAACGCGAGCGACTGTGCTGTGGCAATGAAATGTGAAAAGGCCGAAAGAGCAACAGCAACAATGAGGGGCAGCAACAGCAAGAGCCACAGCCACAGAAACAGAAACAGAAACAATTCTCATACAAGTTTAATTTAATGAAGCGAAACGCAAAGCAAAGCAAAGCAAAGTGTTTGAGGTACTGCCACGCAATGTGGCAAGAGAGAGGGACAAGAAGATGAGCGACGGAGGTGTTGGAACATCGAGGTGTGGGCGTTGTATATAGTTTCGTGATTTGGGGCTGGGGCTTTCTGTCCGTGGCATTCAACAACAGCAACAACAGCAGCAGCAGACAGTGAGACGGCAGTTCGACATGTTGTATAAATAAATAATTGTGCATTGATGAGCAAAAGCGAAACGTCCGCCAATGGAGAGGGAGATACAGAGCTGCAGAGCTACAGAGCTACAGAGCTGCGGCTCCATAGATACAGTTAGACGAGTGCCTGCTGGTGCCAGCGACACGCACTTCCGCATTATGCCGCCAAGCGCAGAGCAGAGAACACAGAACACAGAATACAGAATCACAGAGCCATAGAGCCATAGAGCCACAGACACCAAATGAATCTGTCATTTCGAATGTCAATTTGTGCAAAGTACAAGTCATCGTCATGGCTCTGTGTGTCTTTGGCACTCATGTGTCTGTGTGTATCTCTCTTGCATCTCTCTGTTGAGTGTATCTCCCCCATCTGTATCTGTGGCTGAGTGTGCTGTGTCAGTATCTTCGCATCTGTAGCTGTAGCTGTATCGGTATCTGCAACTGAAAGCCAAGGCAAACACTTGTTGTACGAGTGGCAGTGGGCAGGGGTGTGGCGGGGTCTATATCAAGGTCAGTCATGGCAATTGCATGTGTCTTGGGTCCCGCCCCGGAGGCCTAGGGACAGTTCAATGATCTGCCAGCCCCTGCCCCGGGACTCAATTCTCAATTACCAATCAAAAAATTGCTCATTTTACGCCCTCTGCCTCTGCAGAAGCTTCGATAGCACCAGTGGCAGCAACGGCAGCCGCTTAATGATGCCAAATATGGTCCGGGACGGGAACGGGGACGGAGCTGCAGACCTCGGCCTGGCCTGGCCCGCTCCGAGTAAGCCATAAATATGGGAAAACTATTCGCGACCAGAACAGGGCCGAGGAACCGAGAACTGTTGACGTTCTGCCAGTTTTGGTGGCTCGCCTTCCGACTCTGTCGCGTGGCTTTGTCTGTGCCAGCGCCTTAGCCGGGTTATGACATGCTGACCCCGGCCCCGGCCCCGGCCGCTTCTCTGAATCGCCTGCTCGGTGTGGCGGGAGTGCTGTGAACTCCTCGTTCCGGGGTGATATGCCGAGTCCGTGTTTTGCATTTGACATTCGACTGAGCGGGCAGCGGGCCATGGGGGCATGGAGTTCGGTTGCCAAGTGCCACTGGCCGAGAGTGCTTCACACAGGCACGTGTGTGGGTGTGAGTGTGCGTGTGTGCAGTGCATATGGCAACAGTCGTAGTTGCCGTTTGACCATACACTGAGAGACACAAGAGCTCCTGCACCAACAAAATAGTCTGCGAATGAGTGCAAAATTATAGCAAACTTTGTTCTCCGTGGGCTGTTTGTCTTTTCTCTCAGTGTGCACTTTGGAGTCGGTCGCCCCTCCTCATCTATCGACGTTGAACTCTATTTCGGACTATCTGCTTCCTCTGCGCTTTGCTGTAGCGTCTGTGCTGCTTTTTATGGCCCTGGTTGGCTGTCAGCTTTTGCTTTTTGCATTCGATTGCAGCAGCCAACGAAAGAGCCAGAAACAGAGACACTGTGAGTCGGGGCAATAGCAACAGCAACAGCAACTGATTTGCTTTGGGATTACGATTTTGTCTATCACCTAATGGGGTCGTTTGGCATGGCACCGTCAACGGACACACAGAGCGGACATTCAGCGGACAGAGAGAGAGTGAGTGAGTGGGGTTCTCGTTCTACGGATGCCTGTGGATTGTGGCTGTGTGTGTGTGTGTGTGTGTGTGGATGAGCATACAAATCCCCGTATCCGTGTGAGTGTCTGCTTTAAGTAGATGTTAACTCAGGTCAACTGCTGCATGGATTTGCTTACGGAACATGCTTTTTGGGCTATTGCATGGCACTCTGTTGCTCTCTCTCTCACTCACTCGCTCTCGCTCTGTCACACTTTTTGTTGTGTTTGTTTGTTGCATGACACTCATCCGGTCGCTTCCGCTCCTCCTGCTCCACTGATTACTGTTGACAGCAGTCGATAATTAAACGGAAATTGCAGCAGGAACTCGGGGCGAGATACAGATAATGATGGACAATCTCTGGCTTAGGTTTTGTATCTCTCTCTCTCTCTTGTCTCAGTGTCAGTCTCGTGCCTCTCCTCTTTTTCCTCCTTTCTGGGGTAATCCATTTTATATTGCATGTCTCGGAAACCGCATTATGGTCCCCGCCACCAGACTCCTGTCTCCTGTCTCCTATCCCTGCCCTGCCCTGCTCCACGCTCTCCCCTGCCTCAGCAGCCACATCAATAATGGCAACATTGTTGCCTGTCACATGCTCATCTGGCTTGGTTCTACTTGGCTCATCTGGCCCCTTGCAAGGCGGCTTCGGCTTGTGCCACCCAAGGGAAGGGTATCTTGCCTCCAACGGGCACGCAGTGAAAAACCTAATTAATTATCGATCAAGCATCGATAAATCATCGCAGGAAATGACCGTCCCAATATTGCGTGGGAAAGTTTTGCAAGGCAACAAATCTATTTTCATAAATATCCTAAATATTTATTATTATTTTCCATAATTATTTCTTTAATTAAAATTTAAGTGGATTGCATTTTAATTTGCATATTTTTGTTGCATTAATAATTCCCCATTGAAAAGGGCATTCCTGCTTCGTCATTCCGCTGCATCCTTATGCACGTTTGGCTCTCCTGATATCGCTTATCGTTTTCTTTTTTCTTTCAATTCTGTGTTTGCTCCTCTGCCCCTGTCTCCTGCCCCTGCTCTGTCGAAATGACATTTTAACTGGTGCGTACACTCGTATAAACTTGAGCATTTTATGCATATTATCCTTTATTGTATGCGGACTAAACCCCGAGACCCGCCTGCGGCCTAATGCGCATTTCCCCCCACCCCCACACGCATACACTCTCAAGTGGAGCGGTGGGGAGTCGGCAGAGGGGCAGATAAAGGGAAGTGTCTTCCCTGCTTGGCGCTCTCTCTCTCGCTCGACAGCTGGGACAACGACACGCCTTGGCAGCGCTTTAACAAAGTCAAAAATCGTATTTATTATATTGCATTGACAACTCATGTGTCATGGCTGAGAGGCAGGCAGGCATGAAGGGTAGTATCATGGAGAAGAAAGAGAGTGAAAGAGAGGTGGAGGAGCAGGAGCAGGAGCAGGAGGAGTGCTGCAGATTAAGCCTCAGTCTCGTCTGAGGTTCAGGTTCTGCTGTGTGTTTGCCGTCTCTCTCCTCACTCTCCGGCTAACTTTAAGTTTATGTATGTTCGGGCATTGGGGCTTGTCTGCTCGCTTCGAGGCTGGTTGACTTCTTTCCACCACTTTTGCTGTGTAGGTGGGCCCGGCTTCCCCACTGCTACCCCCACACCTACTCCTTGCTCCTTGCACACTCCATAATCTCTGCTCTGCTTGCCACAAACGAGAAAAAAAATACTTTGCCGCCAATGGCTGGCTGGGCTTTATCACTCTTCGATGTTTGTTGCTGCCTGCCGCCTTGTTGGCCCCCATGGGCTGCTCCCGCTCCCGCTGCCGCTGTCGCTCATTTGTTATGCGACAGTGATAAATGTCATGCAAAAGTTTCGGCAGCTGTCAAAAGGCATGTTTTTGGTCTTTTTCATTTTCCTGCGCCTCGTATCCTGGTCTTTTTCCTCGTCTTCCTGCTAACCCCCACCCCCCACAGAACTTTTTGTCTTTGGCTCCCATTTTTCTTTGGAATCGTTTGCCGCCGCTTGCATGATGACAGAGGCTACAAAACAGAGGCCACAGCCAGTGCTGCGAGGGTTGATTAAGCTCTTTTTTTCGTATGTGAATTTGTGCATGTGTGTGTGTGTGTGTGCGTGCGTGCATGGCGTGCGCTTGGGGGCTGCCTGGTGGAGGTGGCTTAAAGTATAATCCTTTGAGTTGCTCTCTATAAGTTATGGCCCCTGGCAAATGGAATTTTTGCATTGAAAATTAGCTTTTACTTTCGTCTCGAACTTTGGGAATCCATTCCCCCCCATCCTCCACTCTTTCTGTATTTCTTTCTGACTTTTTTGCACCCCCAGCCCCCCTCCGTGTCTAATTTTACGCATATTAGTTTCGCGCAAAAGTGGGGGCGAAGAGCGTAGGAAAAATTCAGTTCCTTTAAGGATTACGAGGAGCTCCTTTGAAAAATTAGCACCATTTACATAGCTGCCACGCAGCCCCCGAACCCCTGTCAACAACGACCACCCACACCCCACCCCACCCACTGTTGATGCTCACTGATTTTGATGATGATTTTTCTTTTGGCATTTTCTCGTTGATTTTTTTCTGTCTACTCCTCAGAATTTTCGTCCTCACATGCGTGTGTGTCGAATGGGACTTGATTTACTTCCATTTATTGAAACAGCCAGCATATGTGCATATGTGTGTGTGCGTGTGTGCGTGCGAGTTGCATGAATAAAAATTTATTCATCCATAAAGGCGCGAAAATGTTTCACTCGAAGCAAGAAATCGAACAAAAAATGTGAATCAATCGTAGCTCCCTCCAGGGAGCGCAGAGCAGAGTCGTGTGCCACCGAATTGCGCCCCTGTCGCTGCCCCCCCACCACCCATACGACCGCTACCACCCAGCCCCAAAAGAATACTTGTCTTTATGACTGTTTCGCTCCATAACAGTTATGCCCAGGGAACGATGTGATTTATTTGTGTTCTTTATGATCCAATATTGTTCTTGATGTCTTTGCCCCGCCGCCGCGACCAGTGGCTCCGTGAATTGATTATTTTGTTGTACTCTCGAGATACTTTTTGGGGCATAAAAATTCAATTTGAGAGAATTTCAATTTAAAGTGCTTTCCCAATAGCAGCGGAGGAGGGCCCAATAGCCGGGCTCCGGGCCACAATCTGGGCAGATCTTTCGAATGTTGCAAAATGAGAGAGAGAGGAGGTCTGGAACTGGAACTACTACTACTCCAAGTAGTTGCCACGTTTCGCCACTTGACTCTCTGGCCACTCTTGCCACTTCCACTTGAGCTACTCTGGAAATTATGTAAAGAGGCATTTAAAAAGGGTTTCTTCCAGCCAGCCATAAACGTAATTCAAAGAACTTTATTGTTATGCTGATGAGTCGGAGTTGGAGGCGAGTCGAGTCGCGCTGCGACTTGGACGCAAACAAGTTTTTTGGATCCAAAGATGGGGCTAGAATTTTGCTTAATTCCTAGCCCCAGCCAAAGGCAAACGGTGGAGGGGGGTACACTGAGCGAAAGGGTTCCCAAATGAAGTTGGCAGCCAGAACAAAAGAAAGGGAATAGGAATTAAAATTAAATGTAGCTAAAGATATAGCTCGTATATCGGAAGTTTAAGAAGATTTTCATGGAATATTCTTGGGAATTTAAGCATTCCTTTTGAGTGGAATAAAGTTATATATTTCTTTGGATTTTGGACATTATCTGCAGCGATTATGTTCAGTGCAAGCGCAGATGTTGGGCTTCCCTTTGGCTTGGGCTTCGCTTTCAGTTACTTTCTTAATTAATTCGGTGTTGGTTGGAGCTAAGCCAGATGAGCGGCAGGGGCCGGAGTTGGAATGGGGTGGCCAAGGGGTTGTGGCACGCTCAGCATGTGTGCCACAGCCAGGCGCATTGTCTACTTGCCTCGGATGGGGCTGCCGCACAGCTTGTCGCCGGAGCATCACTTCAATTAAGGCACTTCACTCTCCGCCAAGGTGTTGCACGTGCTGCAATATGCTCCGTTGCCTGGGAGTCAGGATTTTCCTGCCTGCCTGCCCGCCTGCCTGCCTGTCGCACAGCCCACGTTCGGATGCCCTTTTTTAATGCAGCCTCTACAAGTGTCAGTCGCTGATTATGATGAAGCATCTTGTCATAAATAAACACGACAGTTTTCCTTGTATGCCTTCTATGCTGTATGCCTCTACTCCGGTGCACCGTGCACCCTGCCCCGTGCCCCGTCTCCCGTCCCTCTGCTGTTGATTAACCCCTTTTGTAATCCATGCCACTTCCCACCTCAACTCAACCATTTGAGCAGCCTGGGTCGCTTCTTGCCGCCACTGCTTCAGCTGTTGCCGTTGCCGTTGCCTCTCATGTGCTGCTTATCTTGCTTCCTGCCTCCTTTTTCTTGTGGCAGCGTGTTGGTTCGTGTGGTTTTCTCATCTGACTGGAGCCCTGAGCCGCCCAGGGCACTGTCTTGGCCCGCAGCGAACACCGAAGACCGAAGACCCCTTTCAGCCAGAGCACTTGTGGTTTTTAATTATTTCAAGTTTTCTGCCGCCTCATGAGCTTCGCCTCCTCTCTGCTGCCTCCTGCCACCGTCCTGTCAACTGTACTTTTTGTTGCTTGCTAACACCCTCCCTCCCCCCACTGCCATTTAGCTTTTCCTGTAGCTTTTGTTTGTATTCTTTTTAGATTCATTTAATTAAGTTATGAGCTCAGTGGCCGTGCCGCCTCCCATTTGTGTCCATTAAATAAACCGAAACAAAGGCGGCCTTATTTTGGCAAACGAAACGCACTTTTTCGCCGGTCCGTGGGGGACAGTGACAGTGCCCGTCACCATGTCAGTCGGTCAGCGTCGGAAGAACTGTGTACTCATAAATGGAACTCAATTCAACTGCCGGCTGGCTGGCCGGCTGGCTGGATGACCCATTCATTATCTCATTTCCGCCTGAATAAGCAAAAACTTTATACTATATTTAGTACAAATGCACACACACACTCACACACAGAGCTACAGTTGAAAATTTAATAATAATGAAAATTGTCAGCCACAGTGAGAAAAATTCAATTAGCTTCAGCGCTCTCTCTCTTCGCTGTGTTTTGTGGGGGGGTAGCAGACAGACGAGTGGCTGAGTGGGTGGGTGTATGCGGGAGGGGTGCTGTGGGGAGAGGGAGCGGAGTGCGTGGCATAATTTAATTTGTATGCTTGCTCATTCATTCAAGCCAAGCATTCATTCGCCATTCGTTGCCTCCATTGTATCAAATGATACACAAAAAAAATACAGCAAAAAGTAAAACACAAAAAAAAATAAAAACAGGAAAAAATAGCAGGGAAAAAATACAAACATAAATGCAGAAACAAATAAAACAAAAAGATAAATGGGGAAACCAATTATTAAACAAAACTTTGAACAGTTCTTAAGCTTCAGGCTCTGTGGAAGATTTACACAGATGACTGCAGAGCATGGGAATCCATTGGCAGTCTAGTTTCGGGCAGTGCATTTGCCAGGGCAAATCATATCGATCGCCTATCGAATAACTGGAGAAAACCAATACGACGGCGAACTTATTAATAATCCCCGGAGCAGAGGGGGGGAAGGAGCTGGCAGTCGCAGTAATTATACTCGAGTGGAATTAAAGGAATTGCAAGCAATTATTATTTGTCATTAGTGGATGGGACTCCACTTACTCCGGTTCCGTGCTCTGCCCTGCTGCTGCAGCGGCTCCTGCTGCAGCGGCACGATTTTCAATTTGACCAGAACATTGCTTGGACTCCGGGCATGGAGATGCCCGGGCAGCCGGTATCCCACAAATGAATGGCCCTTCGGCGCAGGCATCAAAAAATGCACGAGAAACAATTAATTTGTGGGAATTAATGAAGGACGGAACCAGCGAGCTCGCAAAGGGATAAACCAGAGCAGGGATCCAGCAGCAGCGGCAGCAGCAATGTTGATTGCAGCCAGCGATTATTAACATTGAGCAGTGGGGCATGCAATGTGGGGTTTGCCGCATCAATATGCAAGACTGCGTGAGAGCCGCAGCAACAGGGCGAAGCAACAACAACAAATTGACACTTGAGTGAAGACATTGCCCCAATGCGTTGCAATGTCGATGGATAGAGCCCCAAGTCAAGGGGACGGCGTCAAATCGATTTGCGCTACAACAAAACATGGCGCGATAAGCGCGGCAATGAGACAAGAACGTAACTTGATGATGCCACTGCTTCAAGCAGCAGCAGCAGCAGCAACAAACAACAAACAACAACAACAACAATGATGATGCTTTGCAACCGCAACAACTGGAGCCGGGAGAGTGCAACTGGAGACTGCTGGACCCTGCGCTGCCAAACGATTTGTCGTTGCCCTTTGATAATGCTGCTGCCTGCTGCCTGCCTGCCCGCCTGATGATGATGATGTTGTTCCTGTTGTAGCCGTGGCACAACTGTACTGTAAAATGCGCTTATGCAACGAGCAGGGGCAACACTGGCAGACACCAGAACGATGGCTGCCAGAGAATGAAACAGCAGAGAAGCTTTTACACTGTTTTTGCCCCATTCCCCTCTTGCTTGTTCGCTGCTGTGTCTGGAGTGGAAATACTTTGCGCCAATCGAATTACCAAGTTATAACATCCACTTGGCCAAAAGGGTAGAACGAAAGCCATGGCTATCCGATTGCCATAGTCATCTGCTGGCCAGAACCACTCCCTCCCTGCCCCTGCCCCTGCCGCTGCCCCTGTCCACCTCCTGTCAACAGTTGTGTTGGCTGCTGCTTTTTATGGCTTTGCTGTTTGGCTGCTTACTGCTCCAGTTAACCAGAAGAGTGCAGCCACACAGACACTCTGCCTGGCCCTGGCCCTGTCTCCATCTGTCTCTTTCTGCTATTAAATTTCGCCAGATAGCCAGAGCAGCACTTGCTGGAGGATCCACACATGCCACACACAGACACACAGACACAGATACATAGCAACCCCCTTCCCCCCTTTGGCTCGTTATGCGTTATAGGATTTGACAGTTGCTTAATTTTTCTATTTCATTGCGTTCTCATCGCATATTTCCGCATTTTGTGGTGGGTGCCGGTGGCTGCCACGTGTTGCCTCCAACGGCCACAAAGATACAAAGATACTTGCACTTTTGTGTGGCAGCTGCAGATCGCTCGTTAAAGAGTTTATCTTATGCCATTTGCTTGGAAGGTGCTGCGCTTTGTCAGTGGCTGCTGCTGCAGGTTGGGTTCTGCTGCAGTTGCAGTTGCAGTTACAGTTGCCGCATCTCTTTCCGCTGCTTTGATTTCCATTGCTGCTGCTGGTGGCATTTGCCGCAAAACTGCAAATTGCATTTGCCGCGCACATTTAGCTGTCAATGCCAGGGACCAGACTGAAGCTATTAGTTTTTTCCACAGCCCCACAGCCGCACCTTCATCTGCCCCTCGCTCTCGCTCGCTCTCTCCCTGGCAGTGCCCTTTGCCTAGGACCGGGAACTCTGCTGTCTATGGGGCTCCAGCAATTTGTTTGAACTGTACTCGCTTTGGCGTGGTGCTGGATGCTGTGTGGCAGCTGCACAGTGTGTTGTTTGCCCTGCTGCATCAGCATCGGCAGTGGCATCAGCCATGCCACCAGCCTCGCCTCTTGCACTGCCAGCATCATCATTATCAGCAGCTGAAGATGCCGGCAATACCGCAGATACTACTACGATGCAGTTCATCAATATGTCACACCGCCCCCCCAGCCTCCAGGGCCAAACACCGCCCGGCTCCACCCCCTTTGCAGCTCTCTCCAGGGTACATAATCAAGAGCTAGATGGGAGCCTTGGTGTTTGCACAGCCGCAGCTCTGAGCACTGTGCGAAATCGCGTGGTAAATGTGGCAGAGCTTTGCTAGAGGGATCTCCATTCACCTAGAGTGTCATCCTTGTTAGTTGCGGTTGTGTTTCCAGGTCTGTGCTTAATTTCTCGCAGTGCCTGCCTATGGTGGCGCCGCCCCAAGCTGCGGTTCAGCTCTGCAACTCATCCGAACTCCAGGCAACACAACGCCGAGTGCAGTTCCCTTCAGTTCGGTCCAATTTCGTTCAGATGGGTTTGGTTTTCAATACGTTTCATTTCAAATTAAGTTATTTCCAAGCTGAATGCAATTTGCTGTCCCCAGTCCCCTGTTCTCGTCCTCGTCCTCGTCTACGTTTCTGTTTTGTTCCTTTTCACTTTTCACTTTGGCTGGCACTTCGCCCAGCACTTAGGGACACCGCCAGCACAGTCTAGGCCAGAATGGCGGTGTGGGGTGGGCTGCAGATCAGCCCGAACGAGTGCTGAGTCATCGTCATCGTCAGCATCCAAACCCAATCCCGAACCCAATCAAGCAGCAGAGACAGGGAGCGCATGCACTTACCCTGTACATTCCATTTGCATTCGGATGCAGCAGCAGCAAATTTCTCACCTTTCCAGAAACGTTCCAAATACAATCCCATCTCGCCGCACCCTGCCCCAAGCACCCCCTTACCGCTGTAAATAATGATTTGTTCTTGTTCACTTTCTCAAGTCCGCTTTTTCTTGCTCTCGTTACAGGTAATTAGAGATGCCACTACGTCATTCATTACGTCAGTCTGTCTGTCTGTCAGTGCAGGCGGCATCGCCCGCTTTGGCACGCTTCAATGCCGCCCCAATCCAACTCCGCTGCGGGGCCAGTGGGCGTGGGCGTGCCCCTAATTAACAAATTGTCTGCCATTAATTAGTAAGTAATAAAAGATAAGGCAAAAAGCCGTTGGTCGATCTGGCAACGCTCTACACTGCACACTGCAGCAGGAAATGTGCTAATTTGGCAGCAGAAAGGTTCACACGCGTGGGAGGAGTGCAGCCGTGCAGCCAGTGGCAGAGTGACAGCGCGGAGTGCTGCAGCAGATAATTGATGACTGCCATTCGGCGGAGATAAGTTCTGCTCTGCTTGGGGCGCAGATTTAGAGCCGAGATTACACTTGACTCGGTGTGTCTGCTAAGAGCTCAATTAATATATGCAGCCATAAAGAGGCGGATCTCTGCCTGCTGTAGATACGTTTACGGTATGCAGATGTTCGAGAGCTTTATCTTTTATCTGATGCGCGGATGAGCATTCTGCTTGGTCATTATCGTGATACGGTCTCCCTGGTCTTTTTTTATAGCTTCACTGCTTTTATAGCGGCGCTTATACATAGATAATTATCCACCATAAGGAACACTCACACACACACGCATACGCACACTCATGAAGAGGGTGAAGTGAAAGAGAGCAAGAAATGTTAGTAATTAAAAATAATAAGTACGCTTAAAGTGCACAGAACAAAGAGCGAAAAAAAAAACGAAAGTTGAATTGAAGTGACGCGAAGAGGAGAGGAGTGAAGAGCGAAAAATGATGCCACCCTCGGGACAAAGATGTACGGTTCCCGAACAGAAGCTGCACTGGTCGGTCAGTCCGGGGACCCGCCAGTAGAGTGCACTTCACTGTCCAGGCCAGACTCCGTGCTGCTCCCCTTTTCCCCATTCAATTGAGTTCGAATTCCTTCTGCTCTGGCGCAGTTCTGCAGCCGCTGTGCGGCTTTGTTTGCTAATTTCTTGAGCAACTTTCTTGAGTGTTTGGCCGCCTTGCCCGCCAGCGGCACCCCTTTCCCACCATCTCGGCAGCTGTCTCGTCCCTGCTTCTGGCTGACCACCAGCTCCCCCCCATTCGGCATTTTCCATTTGCCACTGCAACTATCTTCTAATAAAAGTTGTCAATTAATTTACTGCAGCCAGCATTCACTTTGAAGCAGCAGCATCAGCGGTGGCGTAGCCTCAGACTGGCAGGGCGCAGTGGTGCGGCGTTGGGCAGAGGTAGAGGTCAAACTGAATGGTTGAAATGTAGGGGTGGTGGCGGGCTGTTGGCAAAATACGAGTATTTATGAACCGATCATCCAAATGACGCTTCCATTGTGCTCGCCAGTCCACGCCTTCCCTTCCGCTGGCCTGCCCACAACCGCTGTTTTTACGTTACGCTGACTGAGCTGAACAATGTGGCAGGGTTGGGAGGGGATTGC
This sequence comes from Drosophila ambigua, assembly GCA_018150905.1. Classification (NCBI taxonomy): domain Eukaryota; kingdom Metazoa; phylum Arthropoda; class Insecta; order Diptera; family Drosophilidae; genus Drosophila; species Drosophila ambigua. Next base: position 5,925,318 of record JAECWS010000001.1, on the reverse strand, counting down.
ATCTGAGGGACGGGGCAATGTTTTTAATCAAAAAACCGCAGTCCATAACTCGGAGGTGCAGCAGAAAGTGCAGCACAAAAAGGATGGCAGAACTCAAATGGTGCTAAAACAATACAGCAAAGGGAACCGAACCGCAGAGGGCGGATAGGAACGGAGCAACAGACACAGCAAGCAGTGTAGGCAGCGGGCGCCCTTCGCTCCCACTTGCTCTGTCCCACTGTCATGCACCAAAGCACAGCGACAAAATAAGTGTGGTTCCCTCCCATGCCGCCTCTGCTCTCTGTGCGGGTGTCTGGTTAACATGGGAATCAATCTCTAAACAGAACAATATTAAATTTCGAACATTTCCGCAATTTCACAGGCAGTCAACCAAGCATAGGCTAGACAGAGCGGGAAGGGAAGAGCAGTGGGATGGATTCGAATCAGAGATAAGCTTCACAAGATCTCGTTTTTTTCTTATTTTTATTCTTGACATCCAGGCATACCCTTCAAATTTCGTTTTATTGAGTGGGCACTTGTATAATTCCGAGTTTAGGCCACTCGTTTAGAGTTTTCATTGAGCACCATCAAATTAAATCAATTGCCGCTTCATCCCGACAATGCGTACCTTATTTTAATTTGAAATGGAAACTGCAATCTCTTATCTGTGGCTCTTTCTCCCCGACTGCGTTTTATATGGGAATGCAATCACCGGTTTGATATTTAATTAACTTGAATTTGCATTTGCCACTCGAGACGCACACACACGTGCAATTATTGCTACCTGCATACGAGTACCCATTCCCTTGCGAACGACAGCCCCCCCGGCTGTGGGCAATCAATCAATCATTCTGTAAAATATATTGTAATTGCATCAAAAATGCAGCAAATTAAAAGCCAGCGGGCGACAGGGACAGCAACAGAATGGTGGGGCATGCGACATGGAAGGGAGAGACAAGTGCAGCAAACAGCCCGAACACGAAGCAACAAGCAAATCTCGCAGCGGAATTTAAAATGCAAATAAATTCATTAAAACAATCGCCAGATAAAAATGTAAAAACACAAAACAAGAAGAAAGAGTGGCACCCTTTGGGGCTAGTCGAAGAGTTGGATACTCTGTAAGATCAGTGTTGTCTATGCAGCTGACTGAGGGGAGAAAAACGGCATTGCTTTTAATTAAATTTCATATTTAGTCAAAAATTTCCGTCGTGTTTGTGGTGGCCAAACTTCTTAGCAAATCGATCGTAGCGCGCCCTCGGAAAGTGTATAAAAAGCGAAAACAAAAGCAAATTGAAGCTCGCAGCAGCGACGCTGACGCCAACCGCAGCAGAAGTCGTTTCAAGTGCTGCGGTTATGTTGTTGTTGTTGTTGTTGAACATGTTCATGCATGCCACTGTCGCTGTCCCTGTCGCTGCTGTTTCTGTTTCTGCTTCTGTTGTTGTTGCTGCATTTATCTAACATTTGGTACGAGTATTGTGCTAGTTAATAAATCTTCATGTAAAACACAATGAGCGTGGAGCGTGGAGTGTGAGTGAGAGTGAGAGTGGGGGCAAAGCTCTAGCACGTTTTGTCTGCTATTTTATCTAACTTTCATTAGAACAACAGTAATAGCCTCAGCAGCAGCACCAGCAGCAGCAGAATCAGCAGCGACCGCGACAACAACTGTGGCATTCATTTTTCTGCGTTCATTGAACTTTTGCTGCCGGCAAACTGCAGTAGCAAAGGCAAAAGCAACACAAGCAAAAGCAATCAAAGCAAATGCAAAGCAACAACAATTATCTGCTGGCAGAGAAAACATTGAGCGCATGTGCGAATCGTTCTTATATTCCGTACTCAAAGAGTAAATAGGGTATGCTCTGGAGAGAGAATGCAGTTACTACATACGTATATAATATATGAATAAAACCCAACACCGAATTGAATAATAATGAACTGAATAGATTTTAATATGTGAAATGCTTTACTGGGTATCACATTGTTGAGACACTCGACTAAAACATTCTATCTCGACTTTTTTTTGTCTCTCCCTCCTCACCAGTCCTCTCCCACTGCTCATTGCTATGCAGTTATTATTGCTTGTTGCTGTAAATGCCATTAAATGCTTGCTCTCGCGCCTTCGCATTCTTCTGCGGGTGTGTGGGGCGGGGCGTGGGTCAATGAGTGAACTGAGTGGGTGGGGTGGGGTGGGGGCAAGATGTGCTGTGCTGCCTTTTCGTGTGTGAGTGTGTTTCGGGTGTAAATTTCATGCATTCCACAGTTTCATTCATAAAATTGTTGACACGCTGCAGGCGCTGCAGCGCGGCAGCAGCAGCAGCGTTTGCTTCTGGCGGCGCACTTTAATGAGATTTTGCAATTAGACAGAAGACTCCATGATTACCCCTCTATGTACATATGTAGCTCTCCCCGTTTCCCATTCCCCTCTCCGATCTACACAGCTCAATTTCGATTGCGAGTCGAATTCGCTTTTTGGTATTTGGGTTTCTAGTTTAGCTCTGTCGCCTGATCGCATGTGTGTGTGTGTGTGCCTGTGTATGTGTGTGCCTTTAGCTGCAGTCGTTAACTTGTTTTTGTTGCTTATGCAATTTGAACGGTTCAAACTAGTTTCTTTTACGCTTCCATGATAAATAAATGATTGTTGTAGTAGGATTTTATTTTTGCATTTTATTTTTGTCTCTTTTAAAGCTAAAAATAAGCAAGATAATTGCAAATTTGGTGTGTGATTTGCTTTTGGCTCTACACATTCCTCCCTAGCGCTGCTCGAGCTCTGCTCTACCCCAAGGTATACGCAACATAAGGAAAGTCACTCCCAAAATGATGGATGCAGACAGCTAGACAGGGGCACTGCCTTACCTTGTGTTTGATATACCTTGCTCTAGCCCCTGCCGGGCTCTAGCCACTGCTCTCCTCTTGTCTGCATTCTCCCTCTCTCTTCGGTCTTTGCCGCTTGCACGCTCCGCCAGCGGAAGTCACAATTTCAGTTTCATTTTTTGTCTTCTCTGTCGCTCGCATTGTTTTTGCTATTTGCATACGAAAAAAGCTGAATTTTCGCTTTGATTTCTGTCGTTTGCTTTTGATGTTGCTGTTTGCTGTTTGCTGTCTGCTGTGTGGAAGAGCGGATGCAAGCGCATTCCAAAAATTGAACTAATTTATGCGATTCCATTGGCTGGAAAACCCGCTCTGCAAGCACACATCTGGGCTAATAGAAAGTCGCTTTGGATTTTTAGAAAGTTCCCTTGGTCATTCTATACTCCATTTCCCGGGCACCCCACGCCTGCCGACTGCCGCCAGCCGCCAGTCGCCTGTGGCAGAACCAACGAACGAGCGAATGAACGGACGAACACAGTCGCGGCTTTTCACACGCCCGCAGCGAGGAAAAGGCAGTTTCCCAGCCAAAGGCCAGCGGCGGCTATCATATATCAAGCCACGGTGGTCGTCCCGCCAGTCACCAAAAGCCAATCACCAATCGTCGGGCTGTGCAGCAGGAGGGATCGGTGCAAAGAGAAAGAACAGAGAGAGAGGTAGAACAGTATATGCAGTTTTTTTTGGCCACTTGAATACAGAATTCATGCATAACGCATACGCAAAGAATGCCCCCAGGAATCAGCGTCCATTTTGATGGCTTCCCCTGCCGGTACAGACTTTTCATTTTGGACTCGCGCAATACAGAAGCAAATGTTCGCATATGAACTCAGCAACTACAGGGTATCCCTTGGGCCATCCAATTTGTATTATGGCAACCAAAAGCAGATGTTAGCGAATTAATTTTGGCTGTTTTTGCTCGAATTTGATTTCGTGTATTGCCAAATGTTTTGTGGCCAACAAAGAACAGAATCGATTATCGAAAATACTTATAAAGCATACGCACTACATCTCTCTCTCTCTTTTTCTCTGTCCCTCTCATTGAATATCTGTCTCTTTCTGCGAATGTCTGTGCGACTTTTTGCCAATTAACTTGGTCAGCATTCGGCATTCGTCTGAGCCCATTGAGTCATCAGAGAGAGAGAAGCGCAGAAACAATATAAAAGCCACATGGCCACATTGTGGAGGAGTCCGCGGATTCCAGTTCCAGTGTGTGGAGAAGGGAAGCTGGGGGGGTAAGAGCAGTGGCAGGGGCATGTCGTTTTTGCGCACGCCGAGACACGCGTCTGAGATGTTTTATGCTCATTGCACAGGTAAATGGCTGAAACGAGACGACGGGGACAGCGCGCAGAGTCCAGCTCCGGACTGCAATGGTCCATTGTTTGTGCAACACTAACTCACATGCACACACACACACACACACACACACATGCTGCAGTGTGCTACATTCAGAGGCAGCAACAGCAACAATGGGCCACAAATATTTGCCAACGTGACCGTGAACTGGCATAATGTGGCACGCGATGCTCATGCCGCGACACGTGCCGCTGGGCCCTCACTCCTCGCTGCTCGCTCCTTCCATCTTTTTTTTTTGTTTTGGTTGTTACACCCCCTCTGCACACCTCTTTCCTTTATTTTTCGTGCAGATTTGTTAAAGGATTTACGCACACATTTTCGCACAATTTGTCAGCAGATGGCTTGCCGCTCCTTCCATGTTCCTGCCTTTCCTGCTTTTCCGCTTTTCTGGGTGCTCTGGGTAATAAAATCAACAATTAATATTTAAGTGAGTTTTGGGTGCTGCTCACGCACTTTGCCAAAGGCCATTCCTCTGCAAAATTTATGATGAAAGCCTTTCAATTTTCATAAATTCCAAAAACAGCAGCAGCAGCAGGCAAACGGGCAGCAAAGTTCTAGCCTGGTCAGAAGATCAACTGAGATTTACGCAGTTTGTTTGCAAAATTTATGAGCTCTCAGCTGAGGTTCTGCACCGAGGAGCACCCGAACACAGACCGACCTCGTACTTCTGTAGATGACTGTGTTACTTTTATCTGACCAGAAATTAACTTTTCGGACTGGACTTCAGTTTGGGCTCGGGGTCTGGACAGGGCTCTGGGCAGGGGCTTATGGGTAAATGTTGTGTTAGCCATAAATTTGCTCGCTGAATGTGCTACTAACTGTGGTCTCTGGAGCTCTGTTGCGGCATGTCTTTGCTCGAAATAAAAGAAAAGAAAACTAACCGAAACGAAAGGAAGTCTTCGCTAAATTATGGCCATGACTTTGGGCATCGGCCTGTGGGAAAGTGTTTGGGTGTGCGTGTGTGTGTGTGTGTCTCATTCTCACAAATATCCCCTAATTGGTGTTTTCATTATCTGTGCGCCACAGGCCACACAATGCAATAAAAAGCCAACGATCTACAACTATTTTTCACACGTTTAAGCCCGCTTTAAATGCATCTATTTATATGCATGACAGTCGGCCAGTCCCTGTTATTGTTGTTGTGCTTCAATTGGCGATGCCGCATGACGATTCCGCTTCCAATGCTGATTTCATTTTGAAATTCTCCAAATAGCGCAAAAAAATACATCAACTTGTTGGTATCCCGCACAAGTAGGCGGCGTTTGGGTATATTGGTTAAGCGAGTTAATGCGTAAAGTAATACAAATTGTGGAGATATTTGCCCAGATCTTGAGGCTAAAAAGATCACAAATAATTACTTAATATATTGGCTACGTATTTTACATCTATTCATCATCTGCGAATGCTGACTCTATAACTCCATAATAATCTGTACATGTAGTCCCAAGAGGGGGAGCTGTAAGCTGGAATTTATTTCCCTCTTCATTTCATCTCTTTTATTTAATGGGTATCTTCGAATCGATTTCTACGTATCTCTGGCATGTTATACAGCCTTTTATTTATGTTTATTTTTTACGGTTAAGTATTCCATTTCAGTTTATTCATATTTGTTGTATTTGTATTTGTTGTAGCTGTTTGTTCATTATGAGAATTACTAACTCGTTTGGTATGCAAAAAGGAAAAATATATTATAATTTGTTTTGTACGAGTAGTTTATACAAAACATTCTTTTGATATTGGGGCATGGCTTATTGTTCTCTCTGTGTGTGTGTGTGTGTGTGTGTATTGTGTGTGGTGGATGTGGGCGTGCCTGTTTTTATTTAACCAGATGGAGAAGCCGGCTCATAGCTGTAGCCGTAGCCGTAGCCGAAGCTTGAGCTCTTTCGGGCCAAGTCGTTAGGTCGTTTGTTGCTGCTGGCTTGAATGCCAGAGCTACGTGCCAAGTATGTGTCATGTTCTTAATGGAGTGCTGCTGCCCAGTGCTGTTGCTGCTGCTGTTGCTGTTGCTGTTGACTGACTAACTGACTGACTGACTGAACGACTGGCTGACTAACTGCATGCCAGATCTGGCCTGCCATTTGGCTTATAAAATTTATTATAGAATTAACCTTCAACTTTCAAATGTTGGAAGCTGGTGCAGGCTCTCGCTCTCGCTCTCGAGTGGCTGGCTGGCTGGCTGGCTGGCTGGCTGTTGTTGCAGCTGCTTATGTTGCTTTTGTTGCAGCTTTTGTTGCTGCCTCAGCTTTTATGTCAAACAACAAACAACCAAAAACGTGCATTTAATAGACCTTGACTCAGCCGCAACAGCAACAGCAAAAGCAGCGACAATGGACTGGCGACTGGAGGGAAAAACAAATTGTGAGAAAAACTCGTTGCAGTCTTTTCAGTTCATTGACACAATTTTCATGTTTTGTGCTTGCTGCAAGTACGAGTATTTTTTGAACTTTTATTAAACACAACTTGCCGCAAAAACTTTGGCTGTGCCAGTGAGAAAAAATATTGCCCAAAATATGCACTCGCATATACAATATTTGGTTGCGTTGGCATCCGTCGTTTGTGGCCGCTTGTGTTTGGACGTATCTCTTGCCACATATTACACAATTTTTTTGTGGCCCGTTGTTTATGTAGGCGCCAGGAGAAGCAGGAACCGCAGCAACAGCAGCAGCAACAGCAGCAGCAGGAGGAAGGAACAATGGCCAGACACAAAACCTGGCCATGATTTATGGCATTTTACTGAAGTACTTTAGTACATTTTCACAGTCCATTTGGCTAATTGCTGGCCGTTTGTGCTGCTGATGCTGATGCTGCTGTTGGATGTTGAATGTTGGATGCTCATACGAGTATGCAGAACGGGTTTTGTTCATAAAAGCTTTGGCTTAATGTCATAACATTTGTTGTTAGTGGAAAAGATACAACCACTTGAGTTTCCAATCCCATTGAAATCCCATTCAGTCCATTCCATTTATGGTTTCTGCTTATTTTCACATTTTAAAATGATTTTCAAACGAATATTTCGGGGGGCTTAATATGAAACAAATCTCTGAAGAAGACAACAAACAAACCTCTGGCCATGAAGGCCAGACAAGAGGCAGCAATCTGATGGATAGATTTGTATGTATGTAGATGGATGGATGGCTGGCTGAGAGTCTTCGTCAAGTGGGGGTCTTGCTCTTCTCTGCCTCTCCGACATTTTAATTATGGGCCTGGAAAAGCCATGGCTCTGGCCCTGGCCCTGGCAACAGCTCCACGACAGTTATGACTGTTGCCAGTCAACGGCGGTGGCATGCCACCTGTGCAGGGCAGACACACGCACACAGCCGACAATGATGAGGCATGGACGGGAGTACCCTAATTAATAGCGAGCTAAGAAATGGCTTGGAATCAAAAAACTGTCGAGTATTTAATGATGATGTTGGTTGTTTGTTGAGAGGCTCTCCTTTGCCTTTGCCTTTGTCTTTGCCCCATAATTAGCCAATTATATGTGGCATCTCTCAGTGTTTCTTCCCCTCCATCCCGTAGCTGGGAGATTCGCTTTCGTTGGGAGCTATGCAAAATGCGACTGTCTGGCTGTCATTGAGCCTGTGGCACAGTTTTCGTTTCAGGTTGCAAACACACACACACAGACAGTACAACGAGCTTGAGTATTTCTGCTCCAGTAAGCAATCCGAACATGATTTTCTGTTCTCTGTTTCACTGCTGTTCTGGCACATGAAAGGGAAAAGCCGCCGACCATTGGAATCTCTGGGAATTTATTGGTCGGCGAGATTTACGAGGTGTTGTCTGTGTGGCACTGACAAATTCTGCTCTTTATATTTGATTCAGTGATGTAAATTACGAGCCGCACAGCAATTTTAATTACCATCAGAATGAGACATTGGAAACTTGTGTGTGTTTGTGTTTTTTTATTTTATTTTATTTTTCGTGGAAGATGTCACCACCAGGGGCTTGACCACAAAAATTCCTCACATGCCCCTTTTGTTTTTTTTTTTTTTTTGGAGCGGCTTTTGTTTTCGGTTTTTTATTTCGATTTGAAGCGGGTTCATAAATTTATTTGGTGGCGCGAGAATTTCAAGCGAGGCGCGTGCCAAGACCAATAGCCATGTGCCTCATTATCGCGCTGTTCTTTTTGGGTACAGTGCGAGTATATCCAGATGCAGGGTACACTGAGGGTACGAGAGAAGTGTGGAGATCAACTTTGCGATAAATTCGTAATTCTAAATGGGGCAGACCTGGAAATATGATGGGAATGTTTGATCAATGGAGTCAGATCTGCGCACTTAAGTTTACTTCAATTGATTGCGGATGTCGAGCCATTAAAAGCTCACCGCTTGATATATCCAATCAGTTGTCCTTACCATGAAGAGTGTGTTCTATTTTCTCTTAGTGCACATGTGTGGGGGGGCTTGGCCTCAAATCTCGTTTTGGTTTAATTTACCTAAATCCGACAGAGTTTGAAGCAGAGCCAGAGATATGTGGGCGTGGGAGGGGCACTGTGGGACACACCTTTCCGTGCTGGCAAACACAACTTTTGGATGCTCACTGCTAAGCTGGCGCATTAGACTTTGGGCAAATGTGGCAGGTAGCGGTGGCGTGGGGGGCATCTTCAGAGAGCCAAGGAGATGCGCGCTGAGAAGTCAGCACTAAATCAACACGAAAAGGGTAGCAAAGGCAGCTGCCTGAGAGGTCTGGAGGTGAGAAGGCAGCCACAGCCGTAAGTTGATACGATTGAAGCTGACACCAGGCCCTGGCGCTGGCCCTGGCCCTGGCCCGGGATAAGGTTAAGGGTTGAGGGTTGAGGTTTGAGAGAGGGTTCTCCACTAAACCGAAACTGGTCCTTAGCCCCAGGTTCCGTGGTGTGGGTCCTGGTTCTGGAATCCCCTATTCCTAGTCTTTTCGCTGGTTGCTCCTGCTTTCGGGTTTGGTGTTCGTTTGACGGCCATGACAACGCTCGAAGGCAAGTGCTCTTTTCAGATGAGATTAAAATTACCAAAGGAGTTCCTGCAACAGCAGCAGCAGCAGCCGAAGCGGCAGCAGAAACAGAAACGGCGACAGCAGCTCCATCAGCGTTCTAGGCACAAGCTGCTTAATGATGGCGCATCGAGGCCCAGAGTCAAAGTCTGGCTTCGTTGTCTCCGTGTCAGGCTTCGTTCTGGCTGCAGACTCTCTGTTCTCCGGCTTTCACTATGGCTTTGGCTGCAGATGCAACATTCAAAATCATTAAAATGGATTTTCCACTAAAACTGTACGCCGCCGTGGCACCACCCCAGCCCCCAGCCCCCACCCTGCTTCTGTTTTCATTTTCCATTCGAGCAGACAAAGCCAATTTATGAAATGCCACTAAAAGGATGGCTGTGCCCATTTGGGCTGAGGGGGAGGGGAAAGTCTGCTTTGAGTTGTAAATAATTCCCGTTGTTCCTTCCCCAATCCCTCTCTGTTCTCAGCAGTAGCAGCAGTGTGTGGGGTTACCCAGAATGGAGAAACTTTCCTAAGCTCCACCTTGAGGCTGGGCACTGTTTCTGCTGCATTCTAATGCGAATCATTTGTGCATTATTCTGGCTTATAATACCCATGTTAAGAGTTTCATTTGATCGCTGTGAGTATTTTTGTGTAACGTATTTTCCATCTAATTATCTGCTTCCCATAATGAAACCTCATCTTGTTCCCACCGATAAATACTGACCCTCTTCTACCCGCCTCAAATGAGTTGCAATTAAAAAATTTCCATTAATTGAACACAATACACTGCCCCCCTCGTTCTCTCGTGGGCCATGGGCGGCTGTCATTTCAACGTTTAACAGGCGAAAATCAATTATTAATATGTGAAATCTACATACATATTTTTTCTATATTTATGAGGATTTATATTACGAATTGATGGGCATTGATAAAGCAAATTGAGTCTGGATTTGTCGTTTGATGGATGGCCCCCAATTGGCCTTCTGGCTGCTGAACTACCCAACCTGAACCTGTCGCCCGCCTCCTGCCCCCGGCCCTAGATTCGACAGCAATTAGTTGTTAATTCATTTAAAGGGGGGAAAATTGCTGAAATTTGATTTAGTTTTAATATTCCTCTGTCTCTCTGTCGCGGCGCTGTCTAATTGTTTTTATTACCTTTTTGCAAGCATTTAATGTTTAATGATGCTGCTGGCGGAATAAATAGATAAATGAATGAATATTGGACACGAGATGGAGAACTTTTATGGCCTTCTCACTCACCCAGAAAAGGACATTTGTGCGAGCAAATTGCGGAAAGTAAATCAACGTTTGGGCCACGTTTCGGGCAGGGCAGCTTTGCGACAAATTGCAGTTTCATGTTTCGGCCAATCAGGACGGGAGTCGTGTTCCAAGTTTTATGAGCATTTAAAGCGCCACAAATAAAATGCTACCAAAATGAAGACAGAGAATAGAGAGTAGAATACGGTGCGCAAAAGTGGAAGAAAACTTGCAGCCAAGTTGAGCGTTAAAAGTTGTCAATAGATGCAGTGGCGCCCCCTCCCCGTACACATCTCCTGTCTTCACCGAGTGCGGCACGTGAGCAATTTTTGAAGGCAACATTTATTAGAGCATGCTGCCACACTCACACTCACACTCCCGTACAGCACACACAACACACACGCGTGGCAGGGTGTATTGCGAAAATTGAAATGGCGCATTGCGTCCCTCATTGGTGTGTACACTGAGAGAAATGATTAGCAAGCAATAGATGCTGCAGCAAATGATGGTGATGATGGGAATGAATTAGCTCCACTTTAAGTTGGAATACCAAAGATCGATAAGTCAAGAGAGTTTCCTGGAGTGTATGAAGTGTTTCCCCCAGTGTATGCTTGCGTCTGTGCCTTGGGATGCTGGAGGTATTCCCCATAGTGCCCGTAAGGTTGCCCCGCACCAGCAGCAGGCAAAGTAGCAGCACACCCCAGAGCTAGGCAGTGGGGCGAGAACAGCAGCAGCAGCAGCAGCAACAAGAGTGCAAAAAGGGAGGCGGCCTTATGCTAGTGGTGATGCTAGTGGGCGTGCCGCAAATACAATCACACTAAAAGGTGTTACACCGCAAAAATGCAAACGCTTTTATGACACAGAGTGAGAGAGGGAGCGAGAGAGCAAGGGGAGTGCTGCCGGCGGGGAGAAAGGCATTTCTTTTTTCTTTGCCTTTAACTAGTGTCAAATGTTACCTTTCCCCGCCTCCAGCCACAGCAACAGTCATTCCAGGGGCCCCAGCCGCCGCCTGCCCCATTTGTCAGAAGACGAACACACACACAAACACACACACACACTCCTCTTTTATGGTTCATAAGATGTGCATATATGTATGAGCTTAAGTGTAGTTGTGTGCGTGCGTGCTTTGTGTGTATTATGCGTGCGTCTGCTGGTCGCGTTCGCACTTTTAGTTTACAGGAAATACACGAAGCCACAATTTGATTTTTGCCAGAAAAACCATAAAAAAAAACTAAAGGAAAACTCTGTAAAAAATAAGTTGAAAGGAAATCCCGACTTGGGAATACCCTAAAGGGGCACCAAAATTAATTCAATAAGCAACAGGATGAAACTCTTGGAAAGTCTGGGAAATCTCTACAGAAGTTTTTTAAATAAGCAAAAGCAATTCTTTTATCCGCCTTTTGATGACATTTGTGTAGGAAAATATAATATTCCAGTGTTTATTTAATGTATTTAAGGATAGGTTTTAAACGTGATACAATTTTGTGCTTAAATTAGTGCTTGTAAAAGTACTTCGAGTGGACAACTTTATTTTAACTTCTTTTCTCAACGACACGATACGAACGACTCCCGCTCACAACGACGCTCGGGAAGGTTATCGATTAATCGCTATCGACCGGTGATCAGAGGGCTGCCGTATAACTTGCACCACTTCTAGTGTGCCCCTTTTGTGATTGCCCGCCAGGTTCAAATCCCACAATCGGCCCTCCTGACGGAACATTCGCCTCGAATGGACCTGGCCATGGCTTCATGTACTCGGACACCGTCGACGTTCTAAAAGGACCCTGCGTATCTCCAACTCTCTCTACTTCATAGCGCCCATGTTCCTTGTCAGCAACCACTTTATACGGTCCTAAGTATTTTCCTTTAAGCTTTAGGCCCACTCCATATTGGGTTCTCTTAATGGCAACTAAATCGTTCACTTTATACTCTTTTTCTTTCTTACGTTTCAAGTCAAAAGCTCTTTTATTTTCTCCTTGCAGTTTCTCAATGTTTTCTCGGGCTTCATTACGGATCTGTTCACGCTCTTGATCTAATTCCTTTATGATAAATTCATTGATTAACTCCCTTAGCTCACTGCCATCGGCTAAACGCATATCCACTCCTGTTAATAGCTTGAAAGGAGTAACTTTGGTACTTCTAGGCTCAGTACTATTAATGATCTGCTGGACTTTCCCTACGTACTTATACCAGGCAGCTGGACTGACATAACTAAGCTTTGACAACATGGGTACAACCAGCTTATGCAGCCTCTCAACCTGTCCGTTCCCCCGTGGCACACCGGTTGCAATCAGCAGGTGTTGAATATTGTTCGATTCGCAGTACTCTCTGAATGCGTGTGACGTAAACGCAGTGCCCCTATCTGAAACAATACGGCGAGGATTCCCAAAGTTTACCGCTTGTTTCTCCAAACTGTTCAAGACCTCATCTACCCCAGTGCTACGAGTTGGGTAGAGCCAGACATATTTAGAAAATCCGTCAACTACAACTAATATGTGGTTATAACGCTTATTAGTTAGTTCCATGGGTCCGACATGATCGACATGGTAGGTTACAAATGGCATGTTCCCCTTGTCTATAGATGTCAGAAACCCTTCCTTTTTCCCTGACTTTGCATTAACTATGATGCACCTAACGCAACTATCGACGATTCGTTCGACCTTATCTTTTAGCTTCGGAATAAAGTATGACTTTTCTATTAAATCTATCGTCTTCTTAGTTGAAAAGTGCCCTTGACTATGCGCATTCGAAATGATTTCGTTCTCCATTACTGATGGCACAACCACTAGTTCCCGATTTTGATCCTTCAAAAGAATATCGTTGTGAATATAAAAATCTTCATAGCCTTTATTCCCTACTATGCTCCTAACTGCCTTTATCCAATCGTCATTCAATTGAGCTACCTTTAAACGATGTGCTAATGCATCTGTAAAAAAGTTACAAGTGATTCGACTTAGCGCATCGGCATGCTTCATTTTCAACCCCGAACGGTGCTCTATCTTATAATTGAAGTCTTGCAAATATAATGCCCAACGAGCTACTCTGAGTGGAACTTCCTTTTTATTCATGGTCATTTTGAAAGCATTACAGTCCGTTACGATGGTAAAATTAAGACCTAACAGATAAACTCGCCACTTAACAAGAGCTCCTATGATCGCCAATACTTCTAGCTCATAAGAGTCGTATTTTTCCTCAAACGGTGTTGTTTTCCGGCTCATATATTGAACAGGGTGAAACATACTGTCTACAGGATCCTTTTGCAATAAGACAGCTCCAAATCCATACTTGGATGCGTCAGTGTGGATTTCGGTTGCCAAGTTTGGATTGTAAAGTTTCAATACTGGCTCGCTAATCAATGCCAACTTAAGCTTTTCGAAAGCCACTTGTTGTTTTTCTCCAAACTCGTACTTTGACTCATTTCTCAGCAAATCCGATAAAGGCCTGGCGACTGTAGCGTATCCGTTTATAAATTTTCTAAAATATGAAGTCAAACCTAAAAATCTTTGGATACCTTTCTTATCTCGTGGTATGGGAAATTCTTTCACAGACTGAATCTTCTCTGCTCCTGGTGTTATTGTTCCATCCTGAATAATGTATCCCAGAAAACTTACTTTCCTCTGCAATATTTGGCATTTCCCCCAATTGATACGCAAACCATTTTCCGCAGCTACCTCTAATACCATTTTTAATTTCCGCAACCCTTCTTCATTATCTTGGCTTATTATTATGACATCATCCATATAAACTACGACAGCGTTGCTTGCTACAAGCTCCCTAAAAACTGACATTATAAACCTGGTGAAAATGGCGGGTGAATTCGATATGCCGAAAGGAACATATAAGAATTCATACTGCCCACTTTGCGTAACAAATGAAGTATATTTTCGAGACCCTGCTTCAACTGGAACATGAAAGAAGCCGTCTTTTAAGTCCAATGTCGTGAATATCATGGAACCCTGAAGCTTGTCTAGCACACTCTCCATATGAGCCATTGGAAAATTGTCTCTTATTATCTTCTCATTCAGTTTTCGATAGTCGCAGCACAGGCGTTTCTTTCCATTTTTCTTCGCTACCAAAACAACTGGAGATGCATACTCCGAGGTACTCGGCTGTATGATTTTCTCAACTAGCCACTCCTTAACTTGTTCGTCTATCGTTTGCTGCTCACAAACTGGGAAACGACGTGGATGTTGGTATACTGGAACCTCATCTCTCAAGATTATTTTCATCTCCACTGGTGCATTAGCGTTGCGAATGGGTGCGTAATCTTCTACCAACTTCTTCACCTCCAACTGCTCTAATTGGCCTAAATGAGACAGATCTACATTAGTGCACACATCCAACTGTTCGGAACACATGTTCTTGAACTCTGCCATTAAATCGCTACATGAACTGTCCCCTATCTGGCATTTATTCTGGCTTTTAATTTCAGTCCTCAGCACGAACTCAGTCCCGCCTTTAGTCACATTCATATCGACGGTATCTAAAATAGTTCTGCCTAGAATTGCGTCAAAACCCATGTCCTCGTCAGGTACTACGTGGAATTCGACTTTCATTGGGATTCCGTCGATGTTCACTGGTATAGTGAAGCTCCCAAAAGTCAGTACCAGGCTTTCCCCTATTCCTGTCAAACGTTTTCCTTTTCCTGTCAGCATCTCATTACCCAGTTTCAGGAAAACACGTCGACGCATCAGACAGAGATCAGCTCCAGTGTCTACTAGGCCCTTAAAATTTACCACAGAATGCACAACATTCTTGAGTTCGAGACCGGACGCTGTAAACTCACTTTTCGACTTTGGTCCTGTCTTTCCCTCATGAACAGTGTTGGCACCTTTCTCAACCTTAACAACCAACTCAACCTTGCATTCTGATGCCCGATGTCCTGCCTGACCACAGCGAAAACAATTGAAATCCCTTTTCTTGCAATCTTTCCTCAAGTGAGAAGTATCACCACACTTGAAACATTTTCGTACTGATTCTCTTTTCGGTTCAAACCCTTTCTGGCTATCAGTTTCACCAGCACGGGTTTCATACCTCATCGGTACCTTACTCGAAGTACGAACTTTTAAATACACTTCTATTTGCACCTTCAACTCTTTGATTGTTTTAGCCTGATACAGCATAATTTTGTTTGTCTTTACATCTGGTATGCCCTTCACGAAATAATCTATCAAACTTTCTTCATCCAGTGACACTGGCTTTGCTATTTCCATCAAAGCGTATAGAAATTCGTATAAAGTTTCCCCCTTCTTTTGCATACGTTGTCCTAGCTTCCTGTGTACTTCCGCAGAAGATATTTTAACTGTAAACTCCTGCCGCAATGACTCCTTTAGTGAATTCCAGTCCCTAATATTTTTCTGACTGCGTATAAATAATTTTGCAGCTCCATCAAGCAACTGTTTGGAATAGATAAACAACTGTAATGAGCTCCACTGCACAGTGACCGAACATTCTTCTAACTCTTGTATCCACTGCTCTACATCTGGGCTATTTGTTCCTGAGAAAGTGGATACACTACCCTCTAAATCTTTCAGGGTAAACAAAGATCGGGTCTGTGGCATGGCAATCCCTGGAAATTCGTTTGCGGTAACTACCGACTCATCTCCATCCGAACCACCATCATCATCATCATCATCCCGAATGCCGAAGTGAGCAAGAAGTCTATCCTGTAAATCGCGTTTTCTACCAGTCGTGGACATATTCAGTTCAGATAACTTTGAGCGCAGATCTGCAACTCGCATTAACATGATCTCTTCTAGTTGCATTTTGAATATCGATTACGTTAAATATCAAATCAAAAGGTTAATGTAACAAAGCTTAACGATAACTTATCGAATTAATCAAGGGTTAATCAGTTAATTATTACCAACAGTTCTTAATTAATGCATTAGCTTATCTACCGCACTCCAGAAGATCTGCTTGTCGTTGCTCGGCACTTCCTTGCCGACGCTCACCAGAATACTGCTTCACTCGCCTCCTTGTCGTTGCTCGGCACTTCCTTGCCGACGCTCAGCAGAATACTGCTTCACTCGCCTTTTGTCTTTCGACTTCCAAGTTTTCCGTCCTCTTTGTACCAGATTCGCTTTACGTTTCTGATTTGCACCGCTCGCTTCTGCCTTTCGTTGCTTGCCAATGCTCGCCAACGCCTTCTCACAGACCAGCTTCCGCAAATTTCCAGTCTACGTAATTCCAGCGCAACCTTTTCCTGACGCTTGGACTGTCGACAACTACAGATCGTCAATCTGCTCTCGTCTTTTCCAGCCTTTCCTGCTGCTCCGTGTCGCCTTGCACGCACACACACAAATCAATCGTGTCGCCGAGTTGATTCCACGAAAACGTCTTTTTCCAGCCTTTCTGCTGCTTCGTCGTTTCGTGTCTCCTTGTCCACCCCTACATACACATGCACTGTCACCGCTTAGTCGGTTGCACACAAAACGTTTGTAGATTTTATGCGCCGTAGACTTTTGGCGTTTTCGTGACCTTCAACGCAGTTTGTAGGTGGCCTGATTTTTCTGGAACGTTCTGCCAACGCACAGCACTTTTACAATTTTAAGTAGCACATCACGCTTGGGCCATATCCCGGTTGAGCACCCAAATTGTAGGAAAATATAATATTCCAGTGTTTATTTAATGTATTTAAGGATAGGTTTTAAACGTGATACAATTTTGTGCTTAAATTAGTGCTTGTAAAAGTACTTCGAGTGGACAACTTTATTTTAACTTCTTTTCTCAACGACACGATACGAACGACTCCCGCTCACAACGACGCTCGGGAAGGTTATCGATTAATCGCTATCGACCGGTGATCAGAGGGCTGCCGTATAACTTGCACCACTTCTAGTGTGCCCCTTTTGTGATTGCCCGCCAGGTTCAAATCCCACATTTGCGATCCGAAACCTTTGTGCAAATTCTGAGAAAAGTCAAGAGTTTTATATCAAGAAAAAATAAGAACTTCTCCACATTCGATTAAGCCAACTTGATCTGATAGTTGGCTATATCCCGCCCTATTTTAGGCCACAACAGCGCACAGTTTTGGTAGAGCGAATTTTACGAGTCCATGGCAGACGGCGAATCTCTCTTTAGGGCTCGAAAAATTATACTTACTGGCACAAAAATTATACGAGCGTTTTGCTCTTGTCTGCTGCCATTTGGCATATTCAAATTGGCAACAATGTTGCCCCCTGCCCCTGCCACCGCCACAGCGACAACAATAACAATATCTTGCCGCCACCCAGCGCCGACTGCCTCCTTCAATGTGCAACGCGTTGTCGCTCTTGTCAGGTTTGTGCTTCAATTTCTGACTGTATGTTGTATATTTGTTGGTATTTTTATTTTTCGAGAAATTTGTATGCAATTTTATGAGTTTTTGCTTTTTACATGCGTCGTGTCGCCCCCCTCTCGATGTGTGGCACAGCCGCGTGGAGTGGTGTCGAGTGTAGCGATGCGTTTGGCATTCTCATTGTGGTTATTTCGGCGACGTGTTTACGCATACAAAATATTTTCACTTTTCCCCTGCAGAGTTGCCGTCGTTTTTGTTTTGCAGCGAGACCCAGCAGCAGCAGCAGCAGCAGCCTGTGCAGCATGTCTGTGACAGCATTAAAGTCGTAAAATGTACGTTTGAGTCTCGGAGCAGCCACAAAATGTCTGCTGAAAGATGTGTGGCCGTGGCAGAAAGAAAGTGCAGCGCTGAAATTTGCACCGCAATGTTTTATGTTCATATTTCTTTTATGTTTCGCTTTTAGTTAAACATTTGAGGTCGGAACCACATCATAGCCGAACCCCTTAGGCGGTTCGAGCCATAAATAAGGGTGAAACGGGGAACCACCACAGGAGCCTGGTTCTTGGCCTTTTGGCCAATTGAGTTCCTGTTGCTCCGTCTCCTGCTGTTGCTGCTGCTGCTGCTTCTGCTCCTTCTCCTGCTGTTAGTGGCATATAAACTGGGTTTTAATTTTCTAATTACACACGGCAAACAAATGAAAATTTATTGTTGGGCGCTGCTTTAATGGCAACGAATGAAGGGTGGAGTCCTGTATGTAGTCCTGGCGCCCTGTACTCCTGGGTGTGGTGTTTGTTCTTGCTCCCTGCTCAACCCTCTAACAACATTTATGGAAAGCGAGCAGACAGACAAGGGGCACGCGGCCCCTTCGAGTGTGTGTGTGCGCTGTGCGTGTGTGTGTCATGCCATTCCCCTGTTTCTGTCGCGCGGGTGCGTACCACCCCCACTGACAGCAGCTGCTGGCGCTGCTTCGACTTTGCCTCCCGTTTTGGCACAATTTTTATGCCAAGGTAAAGGCTCAGGAACAACAAAAAAAAAGGAGCCAGCATTTATATATATTGTAATAATAAAATAAAACGCCATGCAAACAAATCGTAAAAGTTCACATATCCCCCGTGACCCCATCTGCAAGTGATAGAGAGAGAGCGAGGGAGAGAGGGAGAGAGGTGGGTGCGATGTGCGTTTTTTAATTTAGGATTTTTCGTGCCTGCGCTGCTTTAACTGAACGAAAGGAAAAAAAAAACATTGCAGTTTGGATGGGTAAGGGGAAACGAGCGTTCGAGCCTGCACTAGCAGCCCGCCCGCCCTCGGAATGGGGAATGGGGCCAGGGACAACGTTTGGGGACCCATCTGGATATGGAGACAGCACCGGAGGCCGTGCTATTTCCCGCTTCTTTTCTTCTCCCTTTTTTTCGTGTATTTCTTGATGTTGTCGTTATTTTATTTGATTACATTTGCAAGTGTTGGCCCAAAGGGGGTGACGGGGGAGGGAGGGCACTATAGGGTATCATGAAAAAATGCTAAGGGTACTTTCGATACGGTTCAGCGATCAGGAAGGAGCCATAAAGCGATAGTAAACGAAAGTGTTGCCTACTTTTTGGGGTCACCTTTTGAACAAAAAAGGAAGTTTGTCCAGGGAGAGCACTGAGCACTGAGTTGCACTTTATTATGTGGCACAATGGCAGATATTGAGCCACTGCTTCATTCACCCGTACCAACTCCAGGGTAGCATTTGGTCGATGCCCCTGCTCTGTGGATTGCCCTTCCCCCTGCATTTCATACTCATATGTTTGTTGGCAGTAATATTCCCGTCAGAGCCTGTTACTTCCATGCCAGTCCTTGGGGTGGGAGAGCCGGCGACACGGCTGGGAGGTCACGCGTGGCGCCCACCACCGCCCCTCCTTCCAACATGTGTGTGTGTCATTTCCTTACCCCACTTTCCCTTCCTTTCGCTATCCATTTTCTTGTTGCCTTTTCTTTTTGTTTCTTTTTGCAAGTTTTGCTCGTTTTTATTTTACGGTTTAGTAAAAACATGCGACATTGCGTGGGGCATGCAGAGAGCGAGAGGTAGAGAGAGACAAGCGATGTGAGACAGAGGCAGTTGGTGCTGACCTTAGAGATTTGTGTTTGGAAATGTTTATGTGCAACTGCCGGCAGGAAGACTTAATTTATATGTGCCCCACTATAAACAGGCACCGAGCAGTTCAGGGCTCAGGCGAGCGACTCCCCTCCTTTTCGTTCCCCGAGTCTCTGGCTAATTTAGTCATATTTTCATTTTTTTCCCTCGCTTTTCCTTTTAGTCGCTTACTTTTTTCTATTTTCTCAGGGTCCTCTTTTTGCTGTGTGTGTGTCTGTGTGTCATGCATCAGAGCGCACATTATGACGGCGTCGCACTTTTCACGCTAGACCGAGCACCCGGGGCACGTTCTGTCGTCCGAGAAATATATAGTTGTCCTTATTTTATTTGCATGTGTCTGCGTGTCTGCGTGTCCGTGTGCCCCTTGCGGCTTTCAATGCGACAAAGTAGACACATCAGCCAGTGGGCACGGGCCAGTATCTGGATATAGATATGTGGAAGTGGAAGTAAGTGCTCGGCTCTACTTGGAGTTTTGCTCATAAAACACTAAGTCCTTTGGCCTTCAGTAATTCAGCGTTGGCTTCGGCCATAAATACCATGCCCGTATGACCCGAACCATTTGGCGTGCCTCATATGCCGCCACCGCCACTGCCGCCCGTGCCACTTTGTTCCTTTTAGTTTTGTTGCCCAAACGTGATTTTATTAAAATGTTGTAAATTCTGTTGTCTGCTGCCCCGCTTGGACCCTTTGGGGGACTATTTTTGCAGGCTCTTTGATGTTGCATGTAAGGCTTGACGATGTACGCGCGGATGGTGTACGTGTGTTTTTATTTGGTTCAGTCCTTCGACACTTTGGCAGCACTTGAAGCGACGTCAAAGTGCAACTCATTAGAGCTGAAGCAGCGTGAGGCAGCGTGAGGCAGTGGCAGCAACAGGAACTTGCCTCCTAGACATGATTAAGTGCAATGTAATGGGTAAACGATGTTCATGCTTACCCTGCCACATGCCTCTCAACACACACACACACACACACACACTCACGAAAAAAATGAAGATAGACACTGCAGCAGCGGCATCAGCAGCATCGTGCTAAAGTGTCAACAGAGCCCTAAAGTGCCTTTGTGCGAGTGTGCTCCACTCTCTCTCTCTCTCTCTTGTCCGCTCTCTTCTACCTCTGTGTGTGTGGGTGTGAAAGTGTCGCTCTCAAGTGTTGGATAAAGCACACTCAATTAAAAACATCAAATGCGTTTTCTTCTGCTGCAAATACTCGAGGCATCCGCGAGGCTCAAGGATGAAATTAAGCAGCCGAAGAAGCAGCCGCTGCACACACATCACACACAAACACAGATATGGACAGCCGTATGCAACACTCACGCATGGTCGCGTGGCTCATTTATTAAATTCCATGGCGCCATGATCAACAAAGACCTTCAGAGATGATAATGGCCAAGGGGAGAAGCTCAATTAAAGCTTGTTTCTGTTTGATCTAAAACATGATGATGCACCTCTGCTAACGCATGTGTGTGTGTGCTTTGTCCTGATTAACTATGGACGAACGAGGGCGAACCGTATGACAAAATGCAGACGCTTGTCCCGCACGAACTGTGGATGCGATGGCGCTAGCCAGCACTTTGCTGCTGGTGGCTTGCTTTTGTGCAACTTTCTGTGGCGGCTGTGCGGTGCCCCCTGTCTGGGCTGGGCTGGGCTGGGCCCACATGTCTGGTCGTGTAACGAGGAACGCCTGTCTGCAGCCCTTCGTGGTGGTCTGCACCACCGTGTCGCTGGTTGGCCGTAGTAGAAATTGCTTGCGGTTAATTGTTTTTCACGCGAAAAACTTCAATAATGCAGATATTGGCTGGCAGCTAGTGGAACACACAACGCCCCAGCTCTCTGGCACCATATCGCCACCCTAACGCCCTACCACCCAACCTCTGTGCCGCATTGTTGCAATTTATGATGTCGCATGCATTTTGTTCCCGTTTCTTTGTTGGCAAACAACGGCGGGAAGGTTTTGGCCAATCAAATCAAAAATGCCAATTTGTTGGTTGCAAAAGGAGGGAGTATGGGAAAGAGGAAGCGTGGGGGGGCATAAAAATCCAATAAGCATTTCCATTTGTCAAGCGGCGACCAATCGGCGTATACGCAATTTGTAGAGCATTTTGCCGGAGAACTGCTTGTGGCTCCGCTTTTCTTTTAGCTTTTTTTTTTTTTTTACTCTCTTTGGTGTGGCAAGCATTCGCTTTGGAGTGCGGTTCGCTGAAGTTCTGAGCGCGCTTTGGCTGCAAATTCAATTTATTGTAAATATTTTTTCGCCAACGGCAAAACTTGCAAATTAATTTTGTTCGCTTGCCGCCCGCACAAAATGCACAAGTGGCCAAAGAATGAGGAGTGGACGCGGGGAGGCAAGGGGCAAACGAAAACATACAAATAATAGAACAGAAAATAAAATAAAATCCAATAAAATGGCAGCAACAAAGAGGGAATCCCCGTCGACACAAGAAAAAGAAAGCGCAAAAAGTGCGCAACTTTATCACAACAAACGGAGTGGGCGAGGTGGGACAGTGGAGCGAAGGAGGAGGAATAGCAAAAGAAAAGCACAGCTGCGAGCAGAGAAAAAGCAAAGGAAAACTCGAGGGAAACGAGCGCGAGAAAAGAAAACTCTATTACGGCTACAGTTGTTGCTGTTGTTGCTGGCGTTGCTGTTGTTGTGTGTCCTGCAGGCATTGCTGCTGCTCAAGTAATGAGAAACGCCAACAGGCAGAGGCACTCGGCTGGCAGGGGCAGAGGCAGGGGAGTCTGAGTGGATAGGGGGACTACGAGTCCTGCACGCTCCCTGCAACATTTATGAAAGTCAAAAATTACGAAGGCGGCGCTCAAATAAAGTCCTGCCTCGACAGCGGACCCGCGTCGAACTCAATTACATCGTCAATGATGTGCGACTGACCCCTCGGAGTCCGTGTACATTTCCATGCTGCTGTCTGTGTCCCCCTCCCACTGCCACTCCCACTCCCCTTTTCCTTTCACTTTGTTTGTCTTCCCTGCCTTGCCCCGCCTTGCTTCTTTGTTTTTCTTTTGGCCGCCTATGCACTTTGATTGTTTTCACTCCGATTTCGTATATTATTTTCCCAAGTTTATGTGTGTGTTTTATTGCGGCCTCTTGCTACAATAATCAAATCGTCGCACAATCATACGAATGCCCCTAAATGCTGCACAACATTTTGATTATTTTTCCCTTTTTCCGGGGTTCCTAATGGTCCTGCGGGCATTCAATTAGTCCCTGCAATCAATTCTATTTTCTCCATTTTATTAATAAATTTGTTTTTCTTGTGTGTTTTGGTTTCATTGCAGGTTTGTGAAAGCTTTAATTTATCGCCACTTTAAAAGGAGACACAGCGAACAATAGGGCCCGTGGAGTGTCGGAGTCCTTGCGGCAAGTTCAAATGCAAATTTCATATGCAAACAACAGCAACAAAGGGAGGCAGCAGCATAACGTATGCTCCGATGGTTCGAAAAGTGCATTCATGGGCCAGCAGCACGGCCTGGGGGGAGACACAGCCATGAGTCAAGACAACAAACCAAACCAAACCATATGTCAGGCGGAGGGTGGGCATTGCATGGGCATGGGCATAAAAACCCACGCCAAAGGGGTGTGACCTCAACCAGGACTAGCAGAGACGCCCCAGACCAGAGACAGACTCTAGTTCCGGGCTGTTCGGGCCGCTCCCCAATCAACAATCGACGTCATCAAATGCCAGAGTGGACTAAAACCCCAAGGGACGGGCCCCAGCACACACTGGGCAGCGCACGCGATACTGTGTTTTGTCAATGCCAGGATGACGACGGCATTGACCACAGGACTACGTCATGATAGTGGGATATACATACGAGTGGCATCTACCGTCTGGGAACGGGACTCGGACGCGGTGGTGTCTCTGGGGGTCGGTTCGTGATAATGATGGTCGGGCGTAGAGTTCATTGTCTTGCAGCACAAAATGGAAAGTGCTGGGTGGGGGGCGGCGGCAGGGACTGTTGGGCCCAGAGGGTGGTTTAAGGTACCTGCTTAGGGGTAGATGAAGGGAGGGGTAGGCGTGGCAGAGAGTGCAAATTGCATGCAAAAACCCTGAGACTTGGCAAGTGCATTAGTTTGCAGCCTGAGCCTCGCCTGCGGCCATATGGTTGAATGCCACACCCACAGCGAGTCCTGCAATGCCCCTCCCACCACAGCCCCACACCCCCCCCTTGGTGGCAGCTGCCGCCTAACCTCGTTTCCAGGCAAAGACAAAAAGGAGGCAAAGCTAAGCCTCGAGTCGAGTCGAGTCGAGTCGACTGGAGGTTGCATTGTGTGCCGCCTGCAGACAATTGAATTTTAATTTGTATAACTTTAGTGCCAGACAGTCGAAGCGACTGCCACAGGGGGGAGCGAAGGGCTGGAACGGAACCCTCCCCCCCAGCCTCAGCCCCAGCCCGCTGCCGCACTGCTACCCACTGTGCATTTAAAGCATTTCCATTTAAGCGTTGCCTGCGGGCATGCAACGGAATATTTTACATATTTCATGCGACACAAAATGGAGCCCGGTCCGCAGGAAGCAGACGCCACTCGCCCCGCCCTGCCCCTCGCTGCGCTGCGCTGCACTTGCCACACATTTAATGGAGTCATGCATAGAAGCTCTTTAAGCACTCGGTGTCCCGTGGCCCAGCCCGCTGTGCCCCTAACCTGGCCACTAAATCCCATTTTATTTTAGTTTATTTTGTGTTGCCTGACGCCGCCGCCTATGTCTGCAAAACAATTTGCAAATTGCTGGCCAAAAAATGGCGCCACAAAGCTCACCTGACGCCGGCCCAAGCGACCGACGACAGACGACCGACGGCCGACAACACCCGACGCCATCAATTCAAGAGCAATTACAAAAGACAAACGGGGCAAGGCACACCAGCGAGCAACAGCACTCACAGACACACACGTGGAAAGAGGTTGCACAAAAACAATGGAACAACTTTAACGGCTGGTCGCCTTGATCATTATCAGGCAGGAGTCGTCGTCGTCGTCGTCGTTGCAGGGACTGCCAGCAGGAGAGGATTGGGTGTAGCAGTAGGCACAGGAGTAGCAGAAGGAATAGCAGCAGGAGTCGGACGAGGACGTGACTCTTAAGTGACTGCTGTGGCGGCGTTTTGTGGCCATGTTTTGGGGTGTCAGGCTCGACTGCACAAACACAATACACTCTCGTGCATGGCACCCAAGCAGGACGACGGCCAGAGATAGCGAGCGAAAGGGTTGAGGCGAAAGAAGTTTAGAGTGAGCGAGCGAGCGGGCAGGCACACATACCCGTGTTGTAGAGTGTTGAAAAACACACACACAGATTTACAGTGGCAAAAAGGCAGAAATTAGTCATGCTGAAAATGGCTAGAGAAGAGAGAGGGGAAAAGGGTCTATGAGGATATTTGACTACTAGATCTATACCAATTGTATTCTTTTCTGAGTAAACAAAGACTTAAGCTTAGGCAACACTGTTTTCGTGCGCTTACCAACACTACAAATTTAAGTTTAGTTTCTGTTTAATGTTTGGATTGAAGATCACACATATTTACCATTTACCAAGCACCAAAAGCTAACCGAAAATGTAGCTAGAAGCAGCCACACCTACCGCTCACCCTACCCCCACACTCTTTCTGTGGCAGCACTCTTGCCACGGCCTGTCGCCAAAAGAACGGGTGGCAAAATGGAGTATGCAACAAAAAAGAGAGCGGACAAAGTTTAGTGCTTTTCATAAACTAGTTGCCTGAAGGGCCACAGGCTGGGCAGGAGCTGGAGCAGGAGCAGGAGCTGTGGCAGTGGCAGGCTTCGTTTGCTTTTATTTTCGAATTTAGTGGCGCTGCGGCCGTTGGCCCGTCTCCTATTATTACTACTACTATTATTATTATTTTTGTGCCCGGTTGTTGCTGCTGCCTCTGCTGCCGGTTTTTGTTGGCACAGGAAACGTGCGACGTCATGTAGGCGCGCCAGCCAGACGCCTGAAAGTATGCCTCAGCGTTTAGTGGCAATATCAGCAAAACACGCGACGCGGCCCAGGAGGGGTGGTTGCTGCTGGGTGCATGGACTAGGCCCTGGCGTCGTCGTCCTGCTTCCGTGTTGCATGTTGTCGCAGGCTTTTCGCTCTTCTTATTTTTATTTCGGCGGTGGCGGTGCGGTGCGGGGCAGGCCCCAAGTAAAGTAAACAAAAGAAAAGCGAATTTTTCGTTGGCCACAAAAAACTTTCGTTAACACGAGAAATTGCATGCAAGAGAGCGAGAGAGTGGGAGAGAGGCACCCCCCAATGGGAATAGGGTAGCGCGGTGTGGGTGGGGGAGGGGGAGTGGCAACTGTGGCACTCTTTTGCACTTGCTTCTGGATGTTTTGCTGCCAGCTGAAGGTTATTGTGGCAAATTGTGTTTTTGCATGAAACTTTAAGCGGCTTAAAGATTAGGCCAGGCCAAGACACAGAGCAGGCACCCAGAGACGACACGGAGTTGCACTCGGAGCCAGTGTCAGGCAGTTGCCACAGGGGGAGTAAGAGAGAGAGAGAGCGAGTGTCCCAAGAGGTTTTCCATGAGAGCAATGTGGGCTTAGCCCTCTCTGCGGATACGTGTTTTCCTTTGATGCAACACCCCCGCTGTAGTGGCGCTCCTTCCTTTAGCTATAATTATTATGCAAGCTGAATAACGCAAACAGAATGGAGAAAGAGAGCTGCGAAAACATTACTGCAGGCTTAACACTATCCTGGAGAGTTGTAAGTACTACTACTACTGCTCCTGCCCCTTGACAGGGAAGCAAATCTCCGCATAATATTGTGGCATGGCCTCTCCCAGGAGCTTTGTTTGTAAGGCTCTTTGCAACACTAACGAAACGGTTTTCTTATTTACCATAAAAGCAAAACTGTTAAAGATTTAAGAGATCTTCAGTTGCTAGACCTTTAACTTAATAGTCTTCGCAAAACTGGCACTGATATTGCATCAGTTACTTCACACTGAATGAGCCAATGTTCCTTTCATTAATGCTTCCGTTTCAGCATTTTACTGCAGGTTTTGCATTCGATTTTTAGTAGAAGATGCTTGTACATATTTTCCGAAGCAGACAAAGTGTTTCGCACTGGAATTACCCCATTTAAAGATTTTCTTTAGTCGATATTCCACATTCAGCCTCTGTATCTAAGCGCCCGAGTTTATGTAAGTTTTTTTCGATGTGCATTCTTTTTGTCAGCAATTTTTAGTGGCTCTCTCATTATCATTCCTTTTGGCTGAAGGCTGGTCTGTCCTTTTAGGACTGCTTTGCCGCTTTCCTCCCGTAACAGCTGCATAAATATTTTTTCCTCTTTCAGCCATTTGGCTTTTATTGGCTGTCTCCACTAGAGAATTCGGCTCATTGTCGGCGCATTGTCTCCCCGCTGACTCTGTGAGGAGATGGTAGTGCATTTGGCCCATTGTAATTCATGTCGCATAATTTTTTCGGCTTATTAAATATGGTAATGCCGCATTGCCAGCTGAAACACCTGCCAATGACAACGAACCCATCGAGTGGCAGTCGTTTCGCCTATTTGAGTTAATAGTGAATGGCCGAGGGGTGAGCGGCGGCGTGTGCGGCGACTGTGGGGACTTGGCCCGGCCAACAACGGATGCTCTAATGAGTCATGTGCCTCATGTGTCTACCTCTCTGTCGCTCGCTGTGACTCTCTGTATGCGCATGGCGTCAGAAATTCATTAAAGCCATGATTGTAATTTATTCTAATGGCATTTCAGTGTGCACTGCACTCGTACAAACGGCTGCTGGCTGGCTGGTGGCTGGCTGGCTCTCTGGCTGGCCAAAAGGTTACGCAAGCCCAAAGCCCCGCCGCCATCCTCCCCACCAAATGTTGGTCAAAAAGAACATTTTGCTGCTGCAGCTCTCGTGAAGTCGTTATGGCCATGTCCAGCATTCGTTTTGATTGACGGGCCAGACACAGAGCCAGTTTGTTTCAGCTGCTGCTGCTGCTGCTGCTGCCACCACGTTGCAAGCTCGTTCATTGCTGTTCGTCACACATTTTTTGGGTCATGCCAACAGGCTCTCCGCCGGCCTCGGCACTGGCTCTAGCTCTGGCTCTGGCTCGAGCTTGTTCTTTGTCATCATCATCGGATGATGCTGCTGCTGCTGCTGTTGCTGGCCGTACTCGTACTTTCAGCTTAATTAGCGGTCTTCAGCTTTGACGGGGGAATTTCTCACGATTATGTGAGAAATATGCGCCTAAAAATAAAGCGCATACGCAGTTGGGAACCGGTTTTGCCGCATGAACTGATTTATCTGATGACTATAATCTACCCACGAAGGGTACCATAAGTTTGTTCAGAGCTCTGTAACGCAAAGGGGGAAAATTATGGAAACTCTATGGGAAAACTGCTGCTCCAAAAATCCAAACTCCCAATACAAAAATATACCTAAGCTCTTTTATTTTTGATTTCAGTTGTAAGTAAGTGGAAAGATCTCCACTGATAGATTGCCCATGCAAAAGGTATTTGGGTCTGCGATCTCTGCATCTCGAATTTGTTTCCTGTTTTGCGCTTGCTGTTGCTTTAGGAGCTCCATCATATAAATATAAACAACGTCTCTGGCAAGCTCGTAGTAAAGCGATTGCAGAGTTAATTCATTTTTATACGGGACTATATATGTGTGGAATTGTGTACTTGTGTGTGTGGGGGGAATCGACCGACTGTGCAGATAACAAGATTCGGCTGCTGATTCGCTGATGCTGGCAGTTCATTCAGATGGAAGACAGCAAGTTGCAGCAGGCAGCATTTCTGCTGTGGCGTGGCCGGTTGCCAGGTTGGGGCTTTCAGCTTTTTATTTTTTGGCGCGAAACAGGTTTTGATTTTGTTTATAAACAATTTTTCGGGGCCCGTTCTTACTGGCTGTCATTGTGCGTCCAACGGAGCTGTCCAAGCTGTCCGCTTCTTGCGTGTATAAACAGAAAACAGAAAAACAAAAGCCGAACAAGCGAAGAAGTCGGACGCTGTGCAAACAAATGACATAATTTGATATTCAAATTCCAACACAAACAAAATTTTAATTTGAAAAGAAAACGAAATTGAATTTCAATTTTCAGACTACCTGCCACGAGGCGAGTCGTCACCACGACATGCCTTCGGAATATGCTAATATCGCGCAATGTTTCTCATCGTCACTTCGATGCTGATATGATATCATGGACGGCTGCTGCTGTTGCTCCGAGCGTCGGGCTCTGCTCTTGCAGGGCTTTGCTTCTTTATTATATAATATCGGATGGTTAGATGGGTTGGGATGGAATGGCATGGCATGGGATGTTTGTGCATGTTATTTTTGTGATAAACAGACAAACTGGTTTATGAATGGCCTTAACTGTTTAGTCAAAAACATCGCCATGGCTACGATGATGTCATGGCTAATCGCTAGCGGGATGGGGTGTGCATTCTTCTGGTACCGGCTGATCGATTGATCGAGGCCTCCTCCAATGAAAGTAAAACTCATCTTCAGATGATTCACTGTACACTGTACAGTGTATGCGATGTGTGTTTGCGTAGCTAATGAACAGTCGACAGGGTGGATGTGGGCACTCGCCATATTCAAGGGGAATACTCGTAGCGCATCCCCCCGCATTTGTATGGATTCTGGCACATAATGAATCATTTAATCGGTTTGTGCTTGGCCAAGGAAACACTTCAACTGGCGACTAAAGATTATGCCGGAGAGCCTCATGACTTAAATAGAACTCTACTCAGCTGTTTGGGGCATCTTCTTCATAAATCTTTTAGCTGGGAAATTTGTTATATTTCTGCCTAATCGAATAGTTTCCACTGCACGCACTCAGAGACCCTATCTAAGTGCTCTTACCCTTGAAACTGTATGCCAGAAAAGCTATTTGTTCTCCCAGAATGTTTTTCGCTAATTAAATTTGCATAGGCAACGCGTGCGAGTAAATAATTCTGCAATTCGCAGCGAGAGTAACATGTGTTTCAGCTGCTGCTGCTGCTGCTGCTGCTGCTGCGTGAGAATGTGACTGCCGCCAAATGGGTTGACTCATTGCCTCGGTGGTGCCCCTCCTCCCGCCGCCCAATCGCAATTGCCGTTGTTTCAACCGGGTTCACACAGCAATTGAGAGCCAAGGCAGCACACAGAAAACAGAACACAGAACACACTGGCCCAGACGATGACTAAATGTGGGAGAACAGCCCCCCAGAGATGCGAGATAGTGCAATGCCAGGCAGCGCACATGACTCAGGGAAAAGTTCGTGGAAAACTTCCGACGCTGCCACTTTGTGTGAATGTGAATGTGAATGGATGAAGCAATTGCAAATTGAGTCAGCGATGCGCCTAGGAATGTGCGAGGTACTCCAACAGAAAGCAAAAGTACTCGCAGCAGCTCTCTCTCTTTCGCACTCTCCTGCTCTCTCTCTCCCTCTCTGTCTATCTCTCTGGAGATCATTCATTAGCATGAGAGCTAAGCAAATGAAATTCTCACATTGCTGTTTTTAGTGCTGCTGCTGCCTTTGAGCCATAAAACAAAATAATTAAAGAATCTGCAAAATTTCAACATTGTTTAATTATTGTTTTTAATTAAGCCAAAACATAAAAATGGGCACCACCAGAAGCAGCAGAGCAGCAGCAGCAGCAGCGTCTTAAAAATAAACACAAATTATGAACCACCCTCAACACAAGCACACAGATACACGCACACATACACACACATACATCAGCCAATACATATACTTTCGCAAAAACTCCCAGAGATACAGTGGGCCATAGGAGGCGTCAAGGAAATGTTTAATAGTCGCGTTGAAATGAAACTTAAACAAAGAATTTCACATTCAGCCGCTGGCCAAACAGCAAACACATGTTCCTCAGATACAGCTACTTATAGGCTTATATATCTCTTTCCTGCAGACGAGTGTGCCATCCTCCATTCATCTGACTGCCATGTTCAGCTGCCGGCTGCATTTTCTGCAGAATTTCAAGAGTTTTCTGATTAATTGCAGCAATCTGGAATGAAGAACGCCCCCAGACAACCGACTCGTGCCTACCCTCCGAGCAAGCGGAGCTAGCGACCCCTCCACTCATTACCACTCAATCTTTGAAGCATACCTCTGCCCAGGCCTCTGCTACTGCTGCTGCTGCTGCTGCTCTGCGACTGTTGCATGCCACCAAGAGCCATCGCGAAGCGAACCCCGCCTCTTGTTTATTTATAAGAAGCTGAGGATGAGAATGAGAATGAAAACGGCTTTTTTTCTGCCACATTTAGCGCTGGATTTGTGGCTCAAGGTCTCGCAATGTTTCCTCCACTGCAATTTCGGTGTCATCAGCAATGCCGCCTGCCATTTGTTGCAGGCCAAATTGCAACATAAATCTAAATTTAAGACCCCCATCCTCATGTTGTTGCATCCACAATATATTGGGATATATGTGTGGATATTTATTTTCAGTCCAACAGAGTTTTCGGCTGCTGCCTGCTGCAAAATTGTTTATTGATGCTGTCCAATTATTCGGATATTTGGCACACACTTGACTGCCAACGAAAAGATAACTCCATGCCCCTTGCCCCATGGCCCCTGCCCCATGCCCCATGGAGATGATAAACTTGCAAATTAAATCTGCAAATTGTGTAGATACTTTTTCTACGCAGTCAAGTGTAAAGATTGAAACCTATACGAGTACTGAAGCGAAATGAATGCACACGCATCCATTCAGTCATTCAGTCATTCAGTCAAGTGAAGTCAGCATAATTTGGGCAAATAAATGTGAGAATTATTGCCCGCATTTGCATATTCGAAAGAGAGCCCGAAACGACTAATTAAGCCAGCAACAAGAGCAGCCGCACCGCCCCGCTCCGCTCCGCTTCTCGTCTTGCGCGCCGACAAACACTTCGAGCAAACAGTACGAGCAGTCGCAAAAACAAAGAAGACTTTTCTTTTGTTTTCTTCGGCCGCTGCCATCAACCTTGAAGCGTGCTAATAGCCAGGTCCATAGATACGGATACGCAAGTATTATCTATGAGACTTTAAGATACACTTTAAAGAAAGAAGAATGTCACGATCAGGGCATGGGATAACTCCCACTCAAGCTGCCAGACAATTAAGCAAATTAATGTACCCTGCCACTCTGCAGGGTATCTAAAGTTATATAAACATTAGCATATCAATATAAGCACAAAAGCGTTCGCGATATGGATATGTGTATAAGTTGTGGCTGGCTTTTGAACTCTCAAGTAGTCGGACGAGACTCTTCATGGATTGTATCTGTAGCTCGCAGATAGATAGATCTTTATTTTTGGCAAAGTAAGTAAACTATTTGCGCCTCCCCTCTGCGAGCAAAATGTGCAAATTTATTTAGCCTTGATAATTCTTCAAATTAAAGATGCGAAAGACAGAGAGAGAGAGTGTTCGAGAGTGAGCGGGGGGTAGAGGGTCGACAGACCATTTATATGGCTTGGCACATGGCATGTGCCCAATCATGTGGGCTCTACGGATGAAAGGCAGAAGCAGCAGCAGCAGCCACATCATGGGTTTAAATTGATTAATCTGCAACTGCGTGAGTAAGAGAACGCACTTCAAACGTATCTCATCGCCATCTCTTTCTTTGACTCTGATGTCATTTGCAAATTCAATTTATCCAGTTCAAATGGAATTTATACACAGGGCTGTGCTGTGCCGTGCTGTGGCAGGAAGGGGCCAGAATGCGAATGCGAGTCTCAAGAAGGGGACGGAGACGGGCAGGGTGACAGGGACACCCCTCGTGGAAGACTCTTTGCAGTCTTGCGTTTTTACTACCAATTTTGATGGTTTATGCATAGTTTACTGTACGTGCCACTACTGCACCCCATGCCAGTCGTGGCCCATCTTTTGTCTGTCACGGATTGCGGACTGCCAACTGGTTGCGACATTGTGACTCCGGCATGCTCATAAAAAGGTAATAAAATTTTTGTTTACCTTGGTAATAGGAAGTGAAAAGCACACACACACACACCACACACACACACACAGACATTTGAATATTTTGTATAGAGTGGAACATATTCCTTTAGCATGTCCTCGGCTATAGCCTTGAGTGGTTCAAGTTTTTGTGGCATGAGGCAGGAAAAGAGGAGCTTCCTCTTTGGTTGTGTGTGTGTGTGTGTGTGTGTGGCAGAGGCCGTAGCAAAAAGGAAAAATGAAGAAAGTATACAGGATAATCGCAAGAAATGGAGTCGTCGAATGTTTGGAGTTGAGTCACAGGAAATTGATTTCTTTTCGTGGTTTTGCCCCAGGATCCACTGCCCCACCATCACCGCACAACCATATCCTCTGCTGTCGATGCCTGTGTTGTCAAAGAGAATTTATCGATGATTGGTTTGCTCTTTGCGCATATTTATCTCAATGCAGATTTTATCTACTCGTACATGGCACGAGGAGTGGTTAAGGAGCGGCGGAGGAGCGGCGCGGAGGGACCTATAATTGCACTTGCTTGCATATAAATAACGCTTGCTTCCATGGAGATCGTAAAGTATTGCATAATAAACTTCTTACATTGATAAAATGCTACCAGCTACGACTTTGGCTTTGGCTTTGGCCCTGGCCTACGCATTACAAATCATTGGGAGTGGGGTGTAGGGTCGGGTCGAAGCAATACAGAGATTTTTCCTTCGTAAAGGTTATCCGAGACTTTTCTGCTCATAAAACGCTGATTATCTGAAAACGGTGGACACAAAACGAGAATCGGCAGATACGCTTTAAATGAAGAACATCAGGGGACGGACAGACAGACAGTTAGGAGTTCAAGGAGCTGCCGCTTCCCACGAGAATTGCGTTTTTGCCTTATCTAAAATTTAAAAAAGGTTCCGAGCCAGGGGAAAACTTTGGCTCGTTGATTATTGAAATCATTTTGCTACCATAGAAAACTTGGCAATATTTTGCTTGTGTTAGGCCTTCATTAAAAGTTCACAACGTCGACGTTTGTCTCCAAGGTATACGGGGACCCAGGCAGGCCAGGGCTGGTGGCTCTTGGGGCTGGGGTTGCCGCCGTTCGCTTTGATTTATTGCTCTATTAAATAATTTTGCAGGTGCCCCGCAAAAAGCTGAGTGCAGTGGAATGGCGAATGTGTGTGGAGCGTAGTGGAATGGAGGAAGGCACAAAGATTTGTGTGGTGTCATTAAAATTCTGTTGCAACCAAAAAGGTGCCTGCTCTGCCTCTCTGCCTCTTCCTCTGCTTCCCTTACCTGTTCTACGGCTGTGTGTGTGTGTGTGTGTTTGCATACTTCGCGGCGCTGTTTAAATATGCATTTGTTATTGAATTTCCGTAACATCTGCCGTGCCATGCCACATCCTTCTCCTTCGCTTCGCTTCGCTTCGCGTCGCTTCTGCCCGTATACTTGCTACGTGCTGTGTGCACTCAGGCGTAACTAACACACCTTGTATGATGGTGGCATGCCACATGCACTTTCACCTTTAACTTTGCCTGATTTTTAGTGCGGAAATAGCTCGTCGTGTGAGAGATTCCTCTTACCGCTGCTCTGTGCTCCTCCTCCTCCTCCTCCTCGTCTGCTAATATGTGTCTAATACAGCGTATTAATTTATTTAAATTCCACACACACACACACACACATACACGAGCAAATCGATACATAGATGTCCCGACATCCGCTAGCAGATAGCTATGCTGCTGTGGCACACATATGGCTGGCTGGCTGGCTGACTGGCTGGTTGGGTGGCTGCCACCGAAGCCATTACAGCGTTCAATGACACGGCAAAGTGTACACCGTGGCAACTTTTTTTGCCCCGTCGCCGGCACAGGCCCCCGCTTCATGGGATGCCTGACTGCTTCTGTGGCTTCTGCTGCTGCTGCTGCTGCTGCTCCAACTCCTGCTTCAGCTCCTGTCGCTATCTATGGCTCGATGATTACGGCTGCCATCAGCGGGGGATCGAATGCCTTTCTCCTTCTGCTCCAGCCCTGCCCTACCCTGGAAACCCTTTTGCGCCTTTTGATTCTGCTAAGCGCACACCAGGAGCTCGCTGGCATCCTCGCGCGAACCGTTCTAATAGCTTCTAATGCATGTAATGTCAGTTCACGTCAGTTTCCGCCGTGCTCGTGCCCCATGCTCCCAGCTCCGTGCTCCGTGCTAGATTTCCTTCCTCTGCTGTTCAGCCACCTGGTGCTCTGCGGTTGGGGTTGCGACTGAGGCAGATTTAAAGAATATACATATATACATATATGTTGATTGTTGTTGCGGAAAAAGCGCACTTTAAATGTATCTAAATGTGGACTTGGAGATCGAAGTGGCATATAAATGGATATGTAAATATTTTGGCATTAATTTAAGCCCTGGAGGGTAGCATGGAGGAGATGTTGTGGGGGGGGCGAACTCTCGATTATTGAAGATCCTTTAAAGCCACAGCTTAATCGATTAGCTGCTGGAAACAAGTGAGGACGCAGCTCAAAAAAATTCGTTTTGTGTCCGAACACTCGTAAATGAGTTGGGCGAAAACTTGTACCAGAATTTCGACTATCAAATGACCGCAATTCAATATTTTATTTAGTTTTCGAAACTATTCAAATGCTTGCGCAGCCCTGAGGACTCTAGGCATTACAGTAAACTGCCTTGTTATACAACGCTTAAGTGCTTGGCCAAGTGGGGCGACATGGCCAAGAGAGTGTGCAGCGGCATGTCGGTGTGGGGTGGGGCTTGGGCACATATGCTAATAGTTTTGTCACTTTTTGGAAAAGGGACCGTCATAAAATTAACAAAAAGCAGAGGGATGGGGAGACGTGGCAACAGGCTGGTGGCAAGGATCGAGCTTAGTTTTTGGGTTCAAGCACTGGAAAAGTTGAAAAGTTTATGGTGTCGGCACCTTGTGTGCATGTGTGTGGCTGTGTGTGTGTGTATGTTGCTGTTCTTGCTTTTTGGTAATTTCCCGTTTTTATCTGAAAGCTCAAAATACAAAAGAGGCAGAGAAAGAGGCTGAGCGAGTGCGAGAGAGAGCGGGTAAAAACAGGATATTAATGCAGGCGGTGCGGCACTGCAAGGATATCGCTTGTGTCCTTGTCGTGCTCGTGCTTGTATGTGTGTGTGTGTGTGTTCGTATTCGTATTTGATTGTGGGGTGCCGCATCTTCATCTTTAATAAATATTTATGTGGCATCAAGCACCCGTCCCATCCCATCGCACATCCACTTCCTGCCGCCAACTTTACCTCCTTCCAGGCCGTCAATTTGCTTTTCTAATTTGTGTACAAGGATTTGTTGCTGCTGTTGCCTTTGCTTTGTGTATGTGTGTGTGTGTGTGTTTGTTCTTTGGGGCATGGAAAACTTGGCACTCTTACATATTGATGAGCGCTGCGATTAAGTAGAGCATGCCTAATGCATGCAACAGAGGACGTTCCCACACACACGTTTGGGAAGGGGCGCACACACCACACACAACCCATAAACGAAACTCATCAATTTTTATGCGGTTTCGTTTTTTCTCGTGTTTGATGAAAGTGAAGTGAAAAATTCTCGGCGACGGGCCAGGGGTGGCCAGGGGATTGCCACCTGTCCCTGTCGCTAATGTTATGCAAAATGAAAGTAAACAGAAAGAGTGGTGGAGGGGAATGCCTGTGTGTGTGTGTGTGTGTCTAGGAGAGAGCCAAGCATGGCCATGCTTGTGTGCGTTCTGGCGCTTGGCATACAAATTGTTGTAGCCGGCTTTTAGGCGTAGCTTAATGCATTTAAATGAGAAAATTACAAAAGTTGTTTTCTGCCTCCAAACACTACTCCTTATCCGCTGTCCCCCCGGCCCGAAAGGGTTTGCTCTTCCCGCTCCTTCGCCTGATTGCAAACGGAAATCTCTGGGCTGGCTGATTTGTGCCAGTCATGTGGCATGTGTGTGGCAGCCACATGTTGCCTCTTGCCTGTTGACTGTTGCAGGTGAAGTGTGAAAAGCTCTTAGCTTTCCGCCTGGCTGTAATTAATGTTCTGCGATGAATGCTTCACGTCTGGCAATTGCTTCTCCTTTAAGTCGTCTTTAAAGTGTTGCAAAAGCTTCTTTTACGGCTTGCATGTGTGGGTGTGGGTGTGGGTGTGTGTGTGTGTTTGTGTGTGCGTGCGAGTTGATGGACGCCAGTTTGGCGCCAACTTTGGCTTGTTGACTGGCCCTGGCCCATTGTTATATATGCGAGTGTGTGTGTGTGTGTGTGTAGATATGGCTATGGCTGTGACTGTAAAAGTGTCGTCATTGTTGTTTGCCGCTGAATGGCTTAACAACACTAACAAAAGAGAGCGAGAAGGAGCCCGGGCAGGAGAACTATGACTGCAACTCGCTCGCACGCACCGAGACGCTCTCGATTCGTGTATGCCCCAACTCCCCCCTCCAAAGAATGGCTTCGTTTCCTCCCTTCCACCAACCAGCTGATGGACGGACCTCTGCTCGTTGGCTTTTATTGCCTCAGTCCTGAAGTATGCAACGATTTCCACTCATTGTTCGGGCTGCTCCTTCCGCCCTGCAGCCAGCCGCCTGCCACACTCCTCGACTGTTGCACGCTGTGCTCTGCTATTTCTGACCCACTTTACGCGTTTTTTATTTACTTACTTTTCCTTTTCTTTTTCCTCTTCTTTTACTTCTGCTCTTCTTTGTTACTTTTTCATCGTCTTACCGCCCATTCGGCGCTGCTGTTGCTGTTGTTTCTTAGGTCTTGCTGTGTCTTCTCTTTCTGCGCTCTTTCTTCACTTTTATTGCTTGTTGTCTATGGCGGCGACAGCAATTATGTAGATTTCAGTGCCCACCCACACTCACCCTCCCTGCACCCGCTGGAAAGTGCTCTACCGCCACTTAGGAAGCCACCAAAATCGAAATAAAGTGAAACGCCTTGAAGTGTGCAATGCCAGGCGAGACGTGGACTGTAGACCGCATAATGATCCGGATTGGCGGCACTCGGGCAGTGCGGGTCAGGGAGTTAATTGTTAAATGCAATCATTCGCATTGATTCCATTCGTAGGGCAAATCCCCGTAGGGCTCAGACACCGACCCCAACCGCTGCTGTTCGTGCGTGTAACACCAGTATGACGCAGGGATATGATATGATATGTCAGCAAACATAACACAACCAGACAGGAAAACCAGCAACACCACACAACAAACACACAAACACACAAACAGCCAAACGGGGCTGTCAGACAGAACAGACAGACGCGAGAGACAGACAAGCATTTGATGGGCGATGAAACGACCTGCAAATTTGGCAACTGTCTGCCTGTCTGTCGGCTCGCATTATTCTCTGTTCCCTTTTTTTATTTTGTTTTTTTTTCATGTTTATATTACACCCAGCGTACAATACAAATTCTGTCAGTCACTCTGCCGGGTGGGGGGGGTTGGATTTTCGGGCAAACTGTTTGAACCTGACACCAGATTCAGAGCCAGAGCCACAGCCACAGCCAGAACCAGAGCTCGAGTGTTATTTATATGATCCACACCACTTCACTTGAATTACGCGGTACTGGCGCCTCATCGGTGGGCATATTACCGCTTAGTTCGAAAGAGATAAATCCGTATAGAGAGTCCCACGAACACGAACCAAACACAGGATGCTGTGTAGCTTGCGTGCAGGATATCCTGTGGTCGCAACTCTGCTGGCTTTTTTCTCTCGCCGCCAAACGCTAATAAAGAGACGTTTAATTGGAGCTCGTTTGGTGGTTTCCGCTTATCGAAATGAGTTTCTTTTTTTCGCGCATTCATAACCGTTTTGGATATTTGATTACGCTCGGCATTTGCTGGCATTTTATTTGCTTTTATCTGTCGCCGGAATTCATTTGAACGTTTGCACACACAATTATTTGCATTTTGGGCAGTCGGCGGAGCTGAAAAATTGATTGCCACTCCGTGTAAATAGCAAATGAAACGAATCAATGAGCGGCGGAGTAGCTGCCATAAAAAAGCACACAAAGAGCCATATTAATGTTAAACAAACAGTTAATAATGATGCAATTGCAGCCGGCACTCTTGCCACACTCATGCCACAGCCTGCCACTGCTGATTGCAGCCTCATGGACTGGAGTCCTGGTCGCAATTAAAGCTCCGCGGCTGAGCCGCAGATCAAAAGGAGCTGAGCCTCTCAGATGGAGAAGTTGAAAAGGATTCTCGCCCGGGCACCTTTCCCCTGGATTTAAATCTCAAAATTAAATAGAAAGCAGAAGAGGGATAGACTGAATGGAACTTGGCTTTCTGGGGGGATGATGTGGGCTAAGGGAGGGGGGCCCGACGACGACGATGAGTTGGCCCTGATTTCGGTTTGGCTTTGGATTCAAGTTTGAGTTTGAGTTCGGTTTGGCAGTGTCGCCATCTTGGAGAACGCTTCGCTGATTTTGCCAGGGCAACGCAATAATTTGTGTAAATAATCAATGGGTCTGGGGCGCAGGGTCCTGTTCGGGGACTGGGTCCTGGGTCCAGGGTCGTGGGTCTGAGTCTTTATTGACATATCCTCTGGTATGCATGGGGCACAGAGAGTCCTGGTCCTGGTCCTGGTTCAGGTCCAGCCTCTGGGGCAGCTCCTCAGTGGCCTTTTGTGGCCAAGGCAATTAAATTATTTATAGCCAGCCCTTAAAGAAACTCAAGCAAACACTTGCCCCCCTCCCCAGGTGGCATGAGCTCCCCTCCCCTCCCCTCCACCCCACTCCAATCCAATCCACTCGAAACGAAATCAAGAACAGGACACGGCTCTAATTACAAAGAGCTTAGGCGCGGGAAATATGCAACAATTGCTAATTTGATGAGCTCTCTCTCTCTCTCCCTCTCTCTCCCTGTCTGTCTGTCTCTCTCTGAATTTTGTTTCAGCTGAAATAATAGAAAAATTAGGAAATTTTACTGCGGCCCTTCTGCGGCAGCGGGGGGAAACAGGAGTCGCCACAGCATCTGCTCGCTCAATGGGGGGTGGGATCAAGTGTCGAGACAGGGCCAACAATTATGGCGCACACCTTTTCATCGCCGCCGTCAAAGCCATTATCAAACTTTCCGACTAATACCATTGAAATTTGTGCATAATTCTGAGGCACTTAAAGCAGACGCTTTGTGCGTACTTAAGTGCCACGCCTACGCAGCCAATGCCTGCCCCCTTTTGGCTCTTGCTTTGTCGTCGTCATGCTGAGCGAAGCAATTTAGTTGAGTGAGCCTGAAAATTGTTAAATGCTGTTAGAGGCCTTTGGGTCCGTCGAGTCCGGCCTCAACGATTCCACCCGTCGAACAGGTGCAAAGCTCAGACGTTGTAGCAGTGCGCTGTACGTCTGTGAGTGTCCTGAATTGCTTATCGATGTGTCACCGTCACTATGGGCCACTTTGGTCAGGGTATATCGCAGTCGGCAGTCGGCTGTCGCTGGCGTCAGACGTTGTCATAATGTATTCCACCCTCCA
This sequence comes from Drosophila ambigua, assembly GCA_018150905.1. Classification (NCBI taxonomy): domain Eukaryota; kingdom Metazoa; phylum Arthropoda; class Insecta; order Diptera; family Drosophilidae; genus Drosophila; species Drosophila ambigua. The sequence continues at coordinate 5,885,175 of JAECWS010000001.1, read as the reverse complement.
GCCGGTTACAGCAACAGTTTCCTTATTTTAAACTTAAGTAGAGCACGTCGCACTTAATTAACTATTCAGAAATGTTTTTAAATTAACGATCTTGCAGCAGAAGTAGAAGAGGCAGCAGCAACAACAACAACAGCAACATCTGAGGCCTCATTAAAGGGAATTGTCCGGACTGGTTCATTCTCTTTATATTCTACGTCTGTCTACCCCCCCATAACTTCAAGATACACCACTTCCAGGTCCCCAGCCCGAACCCACAATCAGCCGTGCGTAGGCTTTTTGATATGACTTCTCCTCTACCCTCCCCTCCTTCCACACCGCTCATTCCCTGTAATGGCGGCTTGTCCTTTTTTTCTGTCTCTCATTCTCTATGTGTGTTGTTTTTCTTTGTTTGTGTGCGAGGACGTCCTTGACTTTCTGCTTCTGTGGCTCTCCGCCAACCCCTCTATCTCTGCCCCGTCTGCCGCTGCTGCTGCTGCTGCTACTGCTGCTGCTGCTTCTGGGGCCATTTTCTCCATTTGACTTTCAAATAATAAAACATATTTTTGGGGCGCCGAAGCCGCATGAAAACGGCAGCTGTAAAATTTGTGGGTTATTTGTTGAAAATACATTTTCCACTTTTCATTTTCATTTCCCATTTCCTCTTTTCTGTTTTCGTTATTTTTTTTCTGTGGGTTTTTGCTTATTTTCGGTTTGGTTCGGCTTGGCAAAGGTGAAGTTGAATTGTGGGCTTCATTTGGGGCTCGTTCCCGGTAACCTTCCTCTTTGTTGGTTTTTGATGCGGCCCAGGGTTCAGGTTATGTTTTGTATGAAGTTTGCTGCTCAGGAGGGGAATGGGGGCGAGTATGGGTAGGGGATGAGCGGGCTGTGGCAGCGGCAGTGCAAATATGCCAATTTTATGCATGAGAAAATACTTAAAAAATGGTATAAAATATTTCATTTAAATGTAAATGATTTTTTATTTCACTTTGGCTCACGCTTATAGGTGTGTGTGTATGCTTGTTCATATGTATATTTATGAACTGATATGCTCAGAAATATCTGTGCAAATATGTCTGCTATATAGCCATGCAATCCCCGTATATCAACTCAAAAGTATTGCCCCCTAAATGAATCAATTTCGTTGTCTGTTTGCACAATCAAATTTCTTCAATAGTTTTCTTCAGGTCAAAACTTGAATGCACTCATAAATCTAGTTGGAAATATTCCCAGAAAAACCATTTGTGGAAAAATGTGTCATTTATCTCGGACCTGCCTCAGAGTCTGGATGCGGAGCTTCCAGCTAGTTAAGAATTATGGGGCATGTCCTCAGCTTCGTTCCTGTCGCTGGCTGCCAAATTGATGTACGATGTGGCAGGTGATGATGGAGTGGGGGGCCAGGGCCGGGGCCGGGCACAGTGTCTGTCGTTTGTCATAAAATTAGCGGGTGGCAGGAATAAGCAGGAGGCGGGAGGCACGAGGCAGCAGGCAGGAGGCACGAGCCAGATGTCAGAGGGTGGGTGGGTGTTGTTCTGGTGTCCTTGCGCCTCTCACAAATTAGTTGTTGAATTTTTTATGTTTGCCACAGCACGATAATGTGACACGGCGCCCTGGCATACATCTTCTGTCGCTGGTGTCGGTCTTCGCGTCTGTGCCTGTGGCTGTGGCAGGGCCCCCGCCACCCCCCTGGGAGGCGGATCTTTACTGATGTATTTGCTCATTTCGCGGCCTGCTTCCACCTTGAGCGGAGTCCTCTCTGGCGCGCTTTTGGGGCGGAGCAGCCTTGCTCATAAATGAAAATGAAAATTGATGCCGGCGCAATGATTTTTCACGCCACATTGTCAAGTGTGATGCTGATTCGATTAAGATGCGAGATGGACTGCCACAGGGGAGGGTGGATGGGTGGTGTGGCACTGCCACTGCCACTTCCACTTGCACTTGCATCTGGCCCACAAACCCATTTCAAGTGCAATGGCATGTCTGTGTCTCTGCGTGAGCGTCAGATTCAGATTCAGCTGCAGAGACTGAGACTGAAATTGCGACTCCACCTAATTGCATTAATGCAAGAGCAGCAGCAGCAGCAGCTGAAGCAGAGGCAACATCAGTCAGTCCGTCATTCCGTCATTCCAGCAGTGTGTGCCCCATTTGCTCTCCCTTTCCGCCAGCCAACGCTGGCAACGCTCATTACGATCTCAAGCGAATCGAGAGCACGCGAGGCAGAATGAAATTAAAATTTCCGCTTTGGCGTGTGAAACCTCCAGCAGCGAGAGAGACAGTATCATATTGAGAGAAGGAGAGGGCAAGAGACACGGACTGGGAGTCTGACTGTGTGGCAGTGGCAGTGGCAGTGCGAGTGCGACTGCAGGAATAATTGCAGAAAATACTTGTATATTTTGTTGCAGGCGGCCGCCCATTGTGTAGGCAATTTGACTGTACACCTATGTGGATGTGGCTATGGATGTGGACGCCTGTGTGGCATGCCCCAAGGCTGAATTCGTCACGCAATGAGAAGCTGCTGCATGCAAGTTCTCGCCGCTTGACCCATTGTAATTGCATTTGTGGCATTGTGTCGTAGTCGTCCTACCCATCAAGGCCCAGCCCACTTGTCTGGCTGTTGCTCTCATTGTCGTTGTCTGCCACAGATGCAGCAGCCAGTGAATGGTGGTGCAGCTGCTTAAGAAGGATATCCGCTCTTTAGCTCAATCGTTGCATGGCATTCCTTGGCTGTTTGCTGCCCCCCCTGCGCCCTGCCCCATGCCACAGAGTGGTTTGGCATGCGGACATAATAATTACAATTTCGCATTATTATGCGAAGTGAATTTTCATTTATGGAATTATTTCAATGTCTCAAGTAGCTGCCTCCTCGTCCTCGTCTTCAGGCACAGATTCTTTATCTCTTCTCTTCTCATTTTTTTCGTATTCGTTTTGTTTGCCTCTCTCTCTCTCTCTCCGTTGCTGCTGATGATGTTGCCGCCTTGTTGCTGAGTTTATAAAAATTGCAACTGCCTCAAATGCCCCGAATGCTGCCGCCTCCTGCCGCCTTTATTTTCATATTAAATTTCATTTTCCCGAATCTCCAGCCAACGCTCAGAAAAATCCATCATCAGCGTATTTATATATCGCATTTATTTGCAGAAACCGCAAACAATTTTCAGGTGTTTTTGCGCTCTCTCCGCCTGCTGCTGAGTGGCAAAGGCAAATACATTTCTGCACTACATGTTGAGTGGAAGGAGTGCACGGGGAGTATTGCAACAGGGTGAACGCACTTTTTATATTGAACACACATCGCTGCACTCGAATGCATCCGATGTTGTGGGCATTGAAAGGACGCCTGTGCGAGAAGGCACTGACTACTGACTGCTTGTGGATGCCATAAGCGCTTTGACGCCAGCAAAAAGCATTTGCCTTCGGAGCCCCCCGTCCCCACTCTATACCTCTCTGACGTTCTTCTATCTGTGTGGGTTGTGTGACGTTCCTGAATGATTGTGAGATGCTGCTGCTGACGCAGAGGCAGATGCAGATAGCGATACAGGAGCAGCAGCAGACGGAGACGGAGATGCTCGAGGAAGCTGCTCTCGGCTTGTAGATACTAAGTGTTTTCCCTCCCTGCTGGCTCCCTGCTCAATGAGCCTGAAATCTATTCAAATGGTTGCTTTCAGTCGCTTCTGTGCGTTGCAGTTGCAACCTTTAAGCTGCTGCCGTGCCACGTTTAAGCGTTTGCTGTTGTTGTCCTCTTTTGCATAATTAACGCAAATTGAACAGTTTTCACTCGGTGTTGTGTGGGTTGTGTAATCCTATTTGTAAACCCCGCGCATTATTAATAAGCGCAATTTTCCATAATGGCGCCACAATGCGAGCGGAAATGTAAATAAATAATAAATAATAAATAATAATGTTGCGAAATTCTTTGGCATATTATTTATTTGTGTATTTGTGTGTGTGTGGCATTAAATTGCACAACTTTCGTGTGGCGGTGGCTTTAAATCCGATTGCTATTTCAGCATCCCCTGATTTAAGAGGCGCACAAATAGAGGCACGTCCGTCCTGCTGCCTGGGCCTGGTGCCTGGGCCTCAACTTTCAGCCGAACAACTGAACAAATATCCAAGAATTTTAAAATTCCAAACGCCTACGCAACGAATCGCAGAGGGGGGGTGTAGGCTGGAGTGGACTTATATAGAAATTAAATAAAATGGGCAAAGGAAAAAACGAGACAAAGGCGATCGCTGGTTGGATGGAATAGAGGGATTAAAGGCAGGTAGAAGGGAAGGTGCGCCTGTCCTGTGTGTTTAATTTAAATGTCTCCCCCACTTGCCCACTCCACCACTCGCTCCACACGCTCCACTCTCCACTCAAATGGCGGTGGGGAATGGGGCTTATGTCTAAGTACGTGCCTGGACCTATACACGGCTTACACCTACATATCGAACCCCACCCAGGGGCGTAGGTGAGCGTTGAGGGGGGCTTTACTTGGCCATCTTGTCTGTCAGACAGTTTAGATAGAGATAGCATGAAATATAGAGATAGATAGACAGCCAGATGGAGTGAGGAGTGAGAGTGAGAAAGAGAGGGAAGCGACAACTTGCCGCGAGCTAGAAAGCATGCCTAGAATGCTTAAGTGTGCGGCAGCTTGGAGAGCGAGTCAAGCGGCAAGTGCCGGCAAGCTCAAGCCCTCTCCCCGCCAGCCACAGCCGCTGTGGCACCTTCTGTTCAACCGGCAGCCCCAACTGTGCGTAGGCGTCTCGTGCGTACCAAAAGTTTAATGAACTTCAAAGCATTTCCCATGCCCATTGCCAATCGCATTTCCATACCAGTGCCCGTGCCCATTGCTGCTCTGCCATTGCGTTGCTCAATGCATCAATGCCTCAATGGGACAAACATCAATTGACGAATGTTTGCAGTGTCTCTCAATATTTCTTTATTGGAATTGGAATTATTATTACGGATATATGGAGATGTGTGTGTGTGCTTTGCATATTTATTGTGGCAGCCGCAGGCGGGCGGGCAGACAGGGCAGTGGCAGTGGCAGCGCTTTGTAAATGGCTTTTAATTATGGCCCTGGCCATACAATTCTGACCGCATTTTATGGCCAACAACAACAACAACAGCAAGCAGCAACAAGCAGCACCATCGACATCGGCATTTTCTGCCGCCTGATGGCATTTTTCAATTGTTTGTCTGAATTTCGCTGAAACACACAGAAAACATGTCAAAGGAAGCGAATGAGTGGGTGCGGCGGCGGAGGAGTAGGGGGATGCAAATGGGGGAAAAGCAAAACAAAAATCAAAAGAACCAAAAAAGGGAGGAAGGGTGGATGGGTGGACGGGTGGAGTTGCAGCTTCTCCCTCCGCAAAAATTTCCATACCAAAAAATTCCACACAAATTGTTCGTTTCTGCGCTGGAAAGCAGAAACCCCAAAAAAAATGCGAATTTGTCAACAAACTGAAACGCACATGCTCATAAATTTCCCAGCTATAGCGGCAGTCGGGGGGAGTGTCGCAGGCAGAGGTATGCTGGGCCCATAAACAAAAATGTTTCATGCGAAAATGTTTCCTCTTGTTGTATGCTTTGGCTGCTGTTGCTGCTGCCGTGGCGACAGGTTTCCCCCGGACAGCGAAACATGGGAATAGTTTTTAGGATAAAACTAAAAAAGTACAGCCAAATAACCCCACTCTATGCGTTCTCCAACAATTGAGCTGATAGCCCACAAAGCACTTGACTTATTACCCAATTTTATTCGCTAATGAAAATCAAGCAACCCCAAAAGCTAATGCTAATGTCCTCTCTCTCTCACTCTTTTCAGGTAATTTGCAACACTCTTTCCAACACTTAAGCACAGGCAGCAGGAGCATTTTTTGAGGCTTGTACAAAAACAATTCGTTCGTAAGTAATTTATGTAATTTGTATGAGAAAAAAAACAGAAACAACAGCGAGCGGAGCGGAGCGACAGAGTCGCGGCTAAACCTCAAACAAGCAGCGAGACTTTATGAAGCGAGCTTTATTTTTATTTTTATTTTTATTATATAGTATGATTTTATGCAACAACAACGAAATTCTGGCTGGGAAAAAGGAGCAGCAGCAACAACGACAAGATGAAATTGTTGCATGAATATCCTTTTAGCGCACTTCTGACGCTTTTATGCGCATTTAACTTTTATGATTATGATGACGTTGCGGTAAATTGGTTGAGGGGAGAGGAGTGGGCGTGCCCCGTCTCTAGGTTGTAAAAGTTAAATTCATTTGCGGGTTGCATGTGGCACACCAGGTACACACACATGCATAGGTGTTTACTACCAGTACTACCACTCACACATGCATATACATACATATACATACATATATGTACATGTGTGTGTGTGTGTGCGTACTTTCATGTGAAAGCATTTCTGTGAACGCGAAGCAATTAAATTTTTAAGCTGCAATTCTTTCAGGATTAATCACGCTGCTTTCTGTGGGCCTCTCTCTCCTCTCACTCTCCTCCTCTCTCTCTGTCTCTTTCGCTCTTACTACTTTCCACTTTCGCTATGGATTCATAGTTTGCATTGCATTTGCATTGCATACTTTGCAGCGCCATGAATGAATCCCACAAATATCTCATTCATTCTGAAAGTTGTAGCGTAAATATGATACCAGCCCCAGAGCGGAGCGGAGCCAGAACCACAGCCGGAGCCGTGTTAATATGAAATTGTGGCCCCATCCCTTTCAACTTGCCTGCTCACTCATTCAAGGGCCACAGATAGAGAGAGAGAGAGAGAGAGATAGGGTGGGAGTGAGACAGAGAAGGATACAAGTGAATGTGTGTGGTATATTAAAAAGCGAACAGCAGCCGCGAGTGAAACAAACTGAATGAAAAGTTGTAGTAATGCCTTTACAATGATTACGTCGACTCCGTTTCTGTGTGGTGGCAACTTTTCAAATAAACTTCCCTGTGATCCGAAGCCCACCAGCACAGCCCAACACAACCCCACACAGCCCCACACAGCCCCACACCTCACACCCGCCACACCGCACACCGCACACCGATGCCTGCCTGATTGTCCGTTCATTGCACCCATAACTGCAATGGCAATTGCGAAGCAACTGCCGCTGCCCGCAGAGATACGCGTTGCATTGTTTGCACCACGCAGGATATTAAAAATAAGGCACAAACTGCTCTCATTACGCATACGCCTAGTTGGCCTGATAAGGCAAATAAACGGAGCGAGAGCGTTGCGCCCTTAAAGTGTCTGTTAAAGTCACAGCCCCGCAACAGTCGCACAGCCACACAACGATGCGGATGGGAAGGGAATCGGCTTAAAAGCGACGCTGCAGTGAAATAAAAACCGCATTTGATATAAAGGCATTGCCGCAGCTTTTCGCCCAGCCACCACCAACACGGAGGAGCAGCGGCACCCACAGACCCAGACAGAGGCAGCAGACAAAGCTGCACGACAACCAACTGGCTGCTGGCAGTTGTGCGCGGTGCCCCATGCCCCATGCTCCATGCTCCATTCTCCTTCTGCTCCTCATCTAACTGTCTGTCTGCTGCCTGCTTGTTGTCTCTATATGTGGCTAGAGCCTGCCTTGAAGAGTTTTCCCAGTGTTTTCTGTGGCATGCCGACGACGACGACGACAGCAGCAGCCGGTCCACCCCCGAACCCCAGCCTGTCGCAGCACTCCCCTCACACATGCACAGTGCATACAAATGTTGACTGGATGGGTGCCTGTGCCTGTGCCTCTGCCTCAGCCTCAGCCAGCTGCCTGCCGCCTGCCGTTGCATGTTTGTGCTTATGGAAAATCCCTGCGCTCTAAAAAATTTATAAGTGCGCCAAACACACGCACACACTCGTGCACATGGCGGGAGGTGGATGGGGGGGAGGAAAAGTCTACTACATTGCAAACATACCGCTTGCAACCCATCGCTCTCCGTTCTCCGCTCGTCGTCGCATTTTCCTCTTTGCATTTTGCGAAAACTTTTGTAAAATGACAAAAATATGCCCATTAAAATGAGCAAATGTTGGAATTTATGTACATTAGGAGGAATAGGCAGAGCGAGCTGCATGGGGGATGAGGCGTGCCTCATAAGGGATGCTCTTTTATTTGCCCGGATTGTGCTTTTTCTGCTCAGACCCGGGCTGTCCCCGTTGCCGTTGCCATCTCTCCAGCTCTCTGGCCATTCAGCTCAAACTCATTCATCATAGAAAAGGGAGCACAGAAAAGGAAGATAGACACAGAGAGATGCCGAGACCAAGGGAGCGGACTGGGCAGGGAGTAGGGGATAGGGCATAGAAGATGGGGGATGGGAGATAGGCAGCGAAATGTCATTTACAAGTAGTGCAGCACAGTCACAGTTGGTTAGTGCAAACAATTAGCGTGACTTAATCAGATTTGCGTGGCACATTAATGCCCGATAATCCCATGCCCCATGCCCCAGTCCCCAATCGACCCCCTCTGCCAACCCCTTTCGAGGCAGAGGACTGCCGGGAAAAGTTGACCCAAAGTTTCTGCGAAAAGAACTTAAAACGTTTCTCTCGCCGTGGGCAAAGTTTTCCCCTGACTGACAGACTGACGGACAAACGGACAGACGGAGAGACGGACGGAAAGTTTTCCAATTTTAATGAAAATATTTGTGCAGACTAGTGTACTCGACTCGTATCGCATCGGATCGTATGGCATTGGATCGGAAGGGATCCACTTCCCTTTGTGGACAAGCTCTCGTATCATTAATATGCATGTCATCGCGGTAGGAAGAGCCGGACAGGACCCCAGGACAGGGACAGGACTGGGATGCCTCCAACTTTATGAGTGGATTGTTGTTACCTACGAGTGCAGGACTTTGTCCCAGCAGAACTTTCAATGGGGAAGGACATCTATTTATGTGTTCATAACAAGCTGTGAAAATATTTTCGCACTTTTTTCCCCCTTTTGTGTCTGGGCCAAGTCTCTGGCTTGGCGTTTTTCTTTATGGTGTGGTCCGGCTGCAGGTCCCTGATAATCGATTTCCCTTTGCAGGTCCGGCTTGGCCCGGCCATCCGTTTTGCCTCGTACTCGAACAGAACAACAAGTCGAAGCCAAACAAAAATGTTGGGGAAAAAGGGCGAAGAAAACAGAGGACTCAGAAATCTCACACTTGGCTTGCTCTCTGCTCTGCTCTGCTTCCCTTTCCCATTGTTGGATAAACAATAACTCGGAACTGGCCTCGGCTTTCAATTGGAGTTCTCATTTCCTGCACAAATGGCAATAAAAATGTGATGCCCGAAAATCTGCAGTTTCAATTACACATTGCCCTCGTTGCCTGGCCGCAGCCCGTCCATGGCACATGCCCCACATCCGTATAGCCGTGTGCGAGCTTCCATCATGATGACATTTTAATGAGCTAATTAAGAGCAACACTTTCGCTTTCGCTTTCAGCATGTGAGCGAAAGTTTTCCCCTGGATTCTGGACTGCAGGAATTGCTGAATCCGGCAACAGCAAAATTTGTTGCCAATTAAAAGTTCCCTCTGGCGGGGAGGTGAGGTTAGGGCGGTGGTCATTTTGTGTGACAAAAAGAAGCACTGACGCAGTGGATAGTGGATGGTGGATAGCGGAGGGGGGGGCTTCGAGCAGCATTCGAATGGAATTTTAATTGAAATTCCAACGGAAGATTTTTCTCTCTCTAATAACTGAAAGGAAATGCAAGTCACGATTCTTTCTCGCGCTGCGAGAGTGTGTGTCGGTATCTGTGTCTGTGTGTGTGTGTGTGCAGCATAATGAGAAAGGAATTACATTTTATTAGTGGGAAATTGAATTTTCTTATTCGATTTTCTCTGCGTTCTTCCGATATTTTTGCAAAGAAATTTAATTTCAATTAAGCGGAATCTTGTAAAAATAGAGAAAACGAAGAATACGACTGTGGATAGGTACAAATCGAAGCAAAGATTTCTCAAGCTGCAGTACTACTTCAATGCGTTGAAAGTTAACTCACGAGTGCCACTTTTCCGGCAAGGAAGCACTCTCCATGCTGTAATTGTGCCACATACCCGAAACTGGACACATGCCTCATCATGACCCCATTAAATCACACAGCGTAATGTCTGTCCCTGGGCGAAGGCCTACAGAGTCACAGAGGAGCGGAACGGAAAATGGTCGCGCATCCAGCAGATACGAATGCGAATACGAAGACGGGTCTCTAAATGTGTATGCATTATCTGCAGCACAATTAAAATATTAAAAGAAATCATAAAAAGAGACAAACGCCAGCCAGACAGCCAGCCAGCGGCAGCCAGCCACTAGCCATAATTCAAGTCATTAAAAGTTCTGTGGCCAGCACAACCAGCAGCCGGCACCCACTCAGCCCAACTCCCCCAGCAGAAGCAGCACCACAAGCCACCACCGAAGGGGGGTGTGTCTACAATAAAATTACCCACCGCATCTAATTCTAATTTACTGCGTTTATATGGGCGGCCAGTTTTCGGGCCGCCGTGTAGGAGTGGCAGGCACTTTTTCGGGGGCGCCGCCGCCGCCACCGCCACCTTTATGCGTAGTCGTTGCCGAGGAAATAAATTGGGGAAATTTATGCATTCCACATTAAAGGGCTGCTTGGGCTTGGGGTTGGGTTGCCGTTGCCCCTGGTAGCATGGGTTTTGGGGGCCCTTAATTTGCCGCCAAATGAGTTACAAATTCCGCTCACCTTTTTCTCCGTTCTGTTTCGTTCTTCTGTTTTCTTCCGGTGCAAATTGTTTGCCAATTTGTGCCTCATGCTGCCTGCCCGCTGCCTGCCGCCGACTCGTTGTTTGTTGCTTGCGTTGTTTGCTGTGCACGCGTGCGTGGCCTATGGTTGTCCTGGTGTTCGGTGTGATAATTGCGTGCTGAAAATATATGTATTGGATATATGTACTTCAGATGCTTGGCTTCGAAGGGGTAGTGTGGGTTGTGGGTTGTGGGCTGTGGGCTGTGGTGGAAAGTTGACTAAACAAGCGGCATTCAATTAGCAGCAAGCGAGGCGGAAATTAATCAACCGCCAGACGCATCAGCAGAAGCTGTAGCGGCATCTCCAGCGTCTGCCAATCAGGAAAAAACTTTTGCCTTTGAAGTTGTGCCACCCACGGCCCACCCTGTGCAACGGCAGGCAGCCCCCATTGCAGGCAGCCCTGACACTGACAATGACAATTAATCAAGCGATAACAAGATGTAAATGCAATGCATTGAATATTTTTTCCCCTTCCACAGCCCTCTCTCGCTCGCATTTTGCATAATATTTCCTTTGGTTCTTTCTTCTTTTTTCTTCTTTCGCCGTTTCTGCGTTTCTGTGGCCTTGGGGGAGGACTGCAGTTTATTTGAAAATTAAATTTACGCCAAATTTGCGCAGACAGCTGGCTGCGTTTTGTACCAACACCCTTGTGTCGTGCCCTCAGTCCCCAGTCCCCAGTACCGAGTCCCTCAGACCCTGTCAGACGTTCAACTTCATGAATTGGATTACGACGCGGACGCGGGGTTCAGCGTGGTCCAACTCGAAGTTGGGAGTCGAAGGAGCAGCAGCAGCGGCAGCAGCAGCAAAAGAATCGGCAGACTCGGGCCATGTTTCACTGCCGCAGGCTTTTGGGAGCGATGCTGCCGCTGAAGTCTGCTGATGCTGTAACTCCTTTACCTTCCCCTTCCCCTTACCCATCTCCCCTCTCCTGCTACTGATTTTCCTGCATAGTTTTTAAGTAGCTGCGTAAATTTGCCTGCACAGATTTGTGTGCTGGCAAACCCACACCCCTGCCACGTTTTCCCTTCTGTGTGTTTTCTTTCAACGCGAAAACTGCCGTCAGCATCGAGAGCGTCGAGAAGAAAAATGAAATGTTGTCTATGCATGAATGCAGTCGCCGAAGGCACGAGGCAGTGGCATGGGGCAGGGGCAGGGGCGTCCCTTTGTGCTTACACTTTGCGTACTTTGCGTGTACGAACAAACGGTTTAAGTGCTTTCAAAATGTTGACGCTCGCCGAGGATGCTGCTGATGATGCTGACGATGATTGGGCAGAGAGCATGGGGATCTGGGCACTGGGGACTGGCATGAGGTTTGGGGATTGGCCAAACTCCGGATTCATTTTATTATCTGCTATGTAAATTTGCGCGTTGAAAAGTTTGCGGAAAGTATTTCAAGTTTGATTTTGAGGTAGCGTTTATCCCCTGGCCTGGGATTAGCCAGCCTTTTCTCTCTGCCCCCCACCTCTCTCGCTCACCAGCATCCTTTTGGCCCTGGCCAAAACCCAATAACCGACGGCGCTATTTCGGGGAGCGGGGACGGACCATAATTTAATTCAATTATCGTGGCTGCTTTCTCCCTCTGAAACTTTACCGCCACCGCGGGACACCGCAACTCTCCCCAAACGCATCGCCCTGGACTGTGTTCCGTTTTTATGGAATTTCTATTGGATTGCCGCTTAAAATGCTAAATTATGTTCGTTCCTGGTTGTGCCAGCAATGTCTATAAATTTAAATGCCGTGGCGCTCTGGCTCTGTCTCTGTTCTGTTCTGTTTCTGTTTCTCTTTCTTTACCGTTTCATACCTACGGAAATTCATGGCTGCTGTAAAAATTTGATTGCATATTTCCAGGCGCGAAAAGCTGCCGCATATGAAAAATATTTAAGGAGTGGGGCTCTGCCGAGGCTGCGGCCAAAACAATTTGCCAAAGCCGCTTAAAAGCCGCAAGGCGCTGAAAGCATTGCATACCTTGAGGCGACCCCACACACACACACACACACACTCACATGTGTGTGTTGGGTCCTTTTGTTTTATTTGCTAAGGCGTCGAGGGCAGGGACTGGGGAGCAAAGCCTATTAGAGCCACAAGGAAACCAAGATGGCGCCACATTAAATTTCGCTTTCCCTCTGCGAGTATTTGCTTATGTGCTCTCGCCCTTGTCTGGCGCACATAAATATGCTACAAAAGTTGAACCGCCGCCATGCCGAATGTCCTGCTGCCTTAGTGAAGCGATAAAACGGTCCCTGTCGCCGCTCCTCCGGCTGATTATCGGCGAGCGTCCTTCGCTGCGGCAGCATCGTAAAACCAGCAGCAAAGGAAAAGCTAAGCTTCAAGTTCTGGCTAAACACCAGCCAACTAATTGTTCAAGCTGCGGGAAAAATCTTGGCAAAAACTTAGCACAGAAACAGAGAAACAGTCTGACGTCAGCCTTTAAGAGCCGAAGGCCAGAGGCGACGGTGACGGCGACGGCGACCCCTGCCACAGTCACAGCCATAGCCATAGCCACAGCCACTGCGATGCGTTGTCATGCCGAATAAGAACATCTGGATTTGAGTTTCGTTTGTTGTTCGTGGTGGCCCATTTCTCTCTTATCAAATCAGAGCGACTTTTGACAGCTTTTTGGCAGACAGCTACCCAACCGCCAACCGCCAACCACCCCCTTCCATCGAGAGATATACGATTTTGATATTTGTTTCTATTTCTGTTTGTTGCGGCGCTCGGACTTATTTGTGTCGTCTGGCAAAGTAATAAATTTGTCAGCCAAAAAATAGCAAACAAACTGTAAATCGTTTTCATTAAAAAACATGAATGTGGCAGCTTCCGTTTCCGTGCCCTGTCCCCTAATTTATTTGGGCTCTAGGATCGTCTTGTGTTTCACTTGAGCTGGCAGCTTGATTTTGATTTATTGACCTGACAGGTTAAGGCCTGCATTAATAATGCCAATTATTGTGATTGCCCCAGCACACAGATGGGGGGGATTGGGGGATGAAGCGACGAAAATCATTAGCCCGAAACAGCTTTGTGAACTTGTTGGCTCTTTGGCTTTTCGGCTCTTTGGCTGGGCGGCATAATCAGCCGTCTCATATCGGTTAGTCAGTGTCTCTAAGCTTTTAATGGTCATTCTCCTGGCTCTTTCCCAATTAGTTCTCCTAACTTTTTCCCTAAAAAGGGAAATTCTGTAAAGGGTAAATGCCTTTTGAGGCAGTTAAAAGCTTTGATCAAGCACCCAGTAAATGCCACATCGATGGCCATTAAATCCAAGGGAATGACTTGACCAGCCGAAAGGAGCTACAATTTTATTATTGCATACTTTTAAGCGCTCCAGAAAACTTTCAACTTGTAATTTTTGCTTTAAAATTGAACAACAACTTGCCCTACAACTCGATGATTAACTTTCGGTATCTGTTTTGCTTTCATTGCAGGTAAAACCCCGGCGCAGATTTATATTTTCTGCCATAAATATCCCCATGGATGCGCTCGTATGTATGTATGTGTGTTGTTGGTTTGTGTGTGGGAAGTGCCGAAGAGTGCGAATCCATGCTGATGCCAAAATTGGATTATAAACTTCGTTGAGCAGAAATAAATCACTTGACTTTCCATAAATCATTAGCAAGTGAAGCAATCCAAGCGGCAAGCGTGGAGCGGGAAGGCGGCATCCCTGGGGTCACGTCTGCCAAAATCAAAAGCATATTATGCCTGAAAGTATGCAAACATAAACCAATTATGGCCCAGAGACCCTAACCCCAGCACACGGATCATAGCCCGAATCAGAGACCAGAAAAGGGCAGAGCAGCGGCAGCGGCAGGGACAGGGACAGGGACAGCTTCCGCCCTAGATATCATTGTTGTTGTAGCAATCCCGCCCGAGGGGACAATACGGCATGTGGCGGGCACCCAAAAGTGGCAGTCAAAAGAGTCGCTGAAGCATTTAATCAAAGCACGCACACAAATTTACACGCTAAACTGATTACGCGGAAAAGCCAATAATTATGTAATCATAGCCCCATATAATTCTTGACAAAGGTTCCATCTTCTTCCTTTCCGTCCGTTTCGCCACGCAAAAGGTCAACAATTTCGGAGAGTTTTTTCTCTATTTCACAGCCGACAAACTTTGGCGGCAACTGTACAACATTCATGATGCCATTGCCGAGTATCATTCCTTCCATTTTGGGCACTGTGCAATGTGGAACAGTTTGCGGTTATTGACCAAGTCGTGCTGCAGTTGGACGCCGTCTGGAGAATGGCAACGGAGCGAATGGGTGGAGCTGGGGCAGCTCTTTTATGTTGCCATTGAATGGCTCTGGCCAAATGGCTATGGCTGGCTGTTAAGGCTGCAATGGAAGCAGAGGCAAGAGCATTTTCCAGCACGCCGTTACTTTTAATTAACTTTGATTTTCATTAAAGAAGCCATAAACACAAGCGGGGAAGCAGCCCAGAACTCTCTGGTCTCTCCCTCTCCCTTTCACTCTGTCTGTATCTCTCTCGGTCTCTCTCACTCTCAGACTCTCTGTTTTACATAATGATTATGAATCGGATCCAGCGGCGCATGCATTATTCAAAACAAAAGTTTAATAAAAATTCATTTCAATTTTTAATTAAAATTAAATTTTCATGCCATGTTTCTGTTGCTGCTGATGCTGCTACCCATAGTTTATAGTTGTGGCTGCCGCCCGCAAAGGACCTGCCACAAGGAAATTAATATTTTGGCTTCCACACACACACACACAGATAGAGAGAGAGAGCATGCGAGATACTGCCGCACAGAGATAGAAACACAGATACAGTCATGCGTGGTGTCCATTTTAATTATGCATAAATGTCTGTCTGCATTTTTGCACTTGCCAGAGTGCAGGGCATGGGGCATGGGGCATCGGACACGGGTCTCTGCAATAATTTCCATAGTGGTATTTGTACAAGTTTTTCTGCAGCAATTTGATCCCCTTCCATGCCGGCGTGAGGTGTTGCAATGCCTGCAATTCCCTTCTGTCTCTCTCTCTCTCTCTGAGCTCTCTTTTCGCTCAATTTTCGTTATTTTTTTTTGGTTCGTGTCCGTGCCACAAGGTAAATAATTGACCAGCGGCGGAAGCCTTTGTTTGCTTAGGCTCTGGGTGCCATTAGCCTCGTTCTCGCTTGCCGCTCACGCTGTCGGCGCTCCAGTCAGTCACTCAGTCACTCAGTCAATTGTTTCACGTCTTTCATGATGTTGCACAATCAGCTTATTAGTGCAGCTCACTTAGGGCAAACAAAGCCAAGCTAAACTGTTAATCGCCGGCAACACTTAAGACAAACACGAGCCCCTGACACAGGGGGCGCACCTGCCAAAGCAGGCGGACTCTGCCACAATTGCATGTCGAGTGGAGTTCCGCCCGCCTCCTCCTCCTCCACAGCGCCCACTCGCTCCATAAGCCAGCATCTGACTGCCTTTGTTCGCACTCAGGACACATGAATGCACATGCAGACGGGGGGGCGAGAAAGCCAGAGAAAGGAGCAGCTTTTCAAGTGGATTTTCCCTGCTTCAACATCCTCTTGCTTCTGTGTGTGTGGGGTGTGTGTGTGTGTGTCTCCCGTGCTAATCTTGATGGCCTGCCAATTGCCAAATGCAATTGCCATCGATTGGCAGGCCCGGACAGGAACACCAGAATCCACTTGTTGGAGGTGTGGCAGGGCCTTTATTGTACTCTGTTTCGTTTCGTTTCGCTTCGCACCTTTTGGCAGTGCTCCCAGGGAAAACAGAGAAGCTCTCAAGTGGATCAGAGACGCCAGCCACTTGACGGCATAACTTCCACTGAAGGACATCGCCAGGGCAACAGATTATGCTGCCCTTTGGCAGCGGCATCCCCTGGGGCGAGCTTCAATCCGCCCCTGCCCCTATGCATAGCCGTAAAGGCTTATGCAAATGTTGACCAATTAGAGGACTTTTAGTAGCGGTCCATCGATTAGCGGTGGTTGGCGTTTGCCGGTCTCAACTCTTTCGCTCATTTGTCAACAATATCAATTGAGTTTCTGGTTGGGACGAAACCCCGAGGGAAAAAAGGGAAGCATTGAAGCCAATTGACTGTGTGGGGCGTGTCCCAACGGGCATGCTGTCCATTTACTTTTATTCCGTGCGATATTATTTTAGTTATTTATTTAGCAATTTTTTGCTGCATGCGAATTTCCATAAAATCTCAACGCTTTGGTGTGTTTTGCAAAACGAAGCTAAATAAACCAGTCAGCACATTGGGGCAACACTAGCTGCAGCTGCAGCTGCAACAGCAACGGCAACGCACTTTGTCATGGTTTATGCATGAACAGCGGCATCAACATGCAACATCCCCCGATGAACATGATGCAAATTGCATATGGAGTCGGTTGCATATGGAGCTACATGCAACACCCCACAATAAAAGTGAAACGACAGGGATCAGCACTGCGCTGCTGCAGCGTATGCCACACAATTGTTTGCACATGCCACACCCCCAAAACAGCAGCAGCAGTAGCCTGTTATGCATTTTCGACTTTATGGTAAATCAGATTAGGTCCTGCCTCTGCCCCTGCCCCTGCCTCTGCCCCAGACACACACAGATGGGAGACCCACAGTGAAACTGAGCTCTGCTCTGCTCAGTTAAAATTTCAATTGTTACAATTTGCTGCAATGTTTTATTGGACGGACTGTCTGTCAGTGTATCTGTCTGTCTGTCTGTGGTACAGTTGCACGTTGCACGTTGCACTTGTTTGTTGATTTAGCAGTTAGATTTATTGCATATTTGATGCCATGCAACAAATTGCCTGTATGCCACAGGCCAAATCTCTTATCCGTCCAGCGTCAGTGTGTTCGTGTTTCTGTGTGTCTGTGCGTGTGTGTGGAAAGGCAATTTAATAATTTTTTGCTGTTATTTTGGCAGATCAAAAAAGATTTGTTTTCCCATTTCTGGAATGCTCGTACATATGTCGAGAACTATTTTGCACAGCCACCTTTCCACTCTCCAGCATCGAATACCCGAATTGCACACAGTTTCAGTTTCAGTTGCAACTGCAGCAGCAGCAGCAGCAGCTATTACTACGGTCAGAGCGAGGCCATGGCACAAATTCGGACATTTTTGTGTGTTGACCCATAAATATTTGAAATGATTTGATATATCTTGCAGTTGCTTATGTAACGTTGGCTGCTGCTATCGCTCTCTACCCTTAAATATGCAGGCCTCTAAATCCACAGTAAAGTGCAACACGTGAGATCTAATAACTCGAAGTCCTCTGCAAATATTTGTTGCAATCGGATTATAAAGGTACACTGGTGGCAGGAAAATTGTTTCGGTTTCCCCAGGGCTTAATCGCTGGAGCAGTTAAACTGCTTTAAGGACTTGCAAATGGAATTGTGAAACTAGTTTCAATCGGGACAAATCAACTTGTATTTCCATCATTTATTGGCAGCACTTCATCGGGGAGTCCTTGCTATAATTAGTTTTGGTTCTCAGTGCCTCAATCCCATTATGCTGTATGCCAGCTGTGTGTGGAGCTTCTCCGCATTCCTCGGCAATTATCAGCATGAAATGCTTGGCAGTTTTCCCTTTGGCGTGCAGCCGCACCACAATGCCATTGTGAACGTTGATGGTGAAGGTGGTGGCTGCGCTGCTGCCTTTTCCCCACTCACAGAATTACCTTTTGCGTTCTACCGCTGTCATGTGGCGGCTGCCTTTGCTCTCTACCTCTCTGTCTCTCTGTTCGTGTTGCTGCTGTCGCTCTTGTCGCCGCACTTAATTTATGGCATTCGCTGTTGCCACAAAAAGACAGCAACAACACCAAGCACTGCGCATTTTACAAATTTTTGGCACACTGCTGCTGGTGCTGCTGCAACAACAGCAGAAACATCAGCAATGACAACAGCAATTGCCGCTGCGGTTTGTTGTGCCACAAGCAGCCATCAGCAGAGCGGGGCAGTGCGGTGTGTGTGTGTGTGTGGGAGGGGCGCTGAGGAAGGCTTAGTGCTAACAATGAAATTTGCTGCACTGCCAAAGGCATGCTACAAACCTAATTACCATAAAATTACACCAGCACACGGCCATGCCACACGCTTGTGCCTCGCACTGTGACACATCCCTGCGACAGCGAATCGCCCCCCCCCGTGCAACAGACACCTTTCGACCAATAACTGCCAGCGACGATTAGTAATTTTTTGACAGGGCAGCGAGCGGAGTCCTTGGTATACAAATATGCACTCAATTAATTTCGGCAAATGTGTTGAGCAGCAGCAGCAACAATTGCGCTTTTTTCCAGTGTGAACAATTTACTGCATGGTTCTGGCAAACAGCACAAAAAAAACAACTCATCCGCGGTTGATATTCCGACTAGAAGATACCTGGCACTCATGCAATGAATGAGCGAACAATAAATAAATAAATAACTATAAAATATATAAATATATATATATAAAAATATATACATATATCTTATAAATGGGGGGTCCTCCTGCTGCCTGTTACTTATGTAGATTTGCACAAATATATCCCCACCATTCTCGTACAGTGGGTAGTGCACAAATTGCTGAATAAAACTTTCACTTTGGCCACAAACCGAGCAGAGTTCTCAAAAAACAATCAGAGAGATGGCAAATTGCACATTTCCGCATGGAAATGCACACAGACACAAATACCCATCCCCTCTCCGGCGGGGCGGGGGGAGAAGGAGTGGCATCTCATCATGATGGTTGCCTGATACTGTGAGGGCTGCTACACCACCGCCTGTTGTTGGTGGCAGGCAAACAGCTAAAAACAACCGCAAATTGTTGAATTTAATTTTCATTTTGGATGTATTCCAATTTCATCAACTCGAATGTGAAACCAACACTCCGCAGCGCCCCTCCCACAGAGCACACACTCACACACACACACAGCCACAGCCACAGAGACACAGACATACTTTGGCTTTTGCCAAATTGCTTTCGTTGCTGCTGCTGACGCTTTGGCAGTGATACAGCCGCTGCGTATACGTAATATTTGTTAACTGTTCGAAATTAAAGCCAGGACAAAAGCAGGACAAGCATAATGTGCAATTACACAGTTCGTTCGAGAAGCGGGACTCCTCCCAACGAGAACATAATTTTCCCTTTACTGGCCCACATACGACGTGGCACGCACCATGCAGCACGCAGCACGCACCACGTACCGCACTCACTGGCTGCTGCTGCTGCTTCTACTGCTGCTACTGCTGCTAGATGGCGGTTCATATATGAGGGCGACATGCTCGGAATTTATGCTGCAGACGTGCAAGACTCTGGGATATGTGACACATAAAGCTGGGGACCCGGAAACTTGATCTCTACTCTTTATACTCTTTGTCGCTCAATCTCTTGGAACGCACACTCTCAAACTCCTTTGCACGGCGACACTTGATCGGTTTGGAGCACCATGGAAATTGGCTCAATTTGCGGCACTTTCCAGCTGCCACCTGCCAGCGTGCCACCCTTTGTTGTCGACACCTGGCGAAAGCCCTTTCAGCGCTATTCAGTTTACCTTTTCGCATATTTTTTATGGCCATCGATCAATTTAATAATTCTTTTTCCAACGGCGCCAGCACCGCTGACGTCCATCAATTGTTGCCCCTGAATGGGGCAGCAATGGACGGTAGCAGGGACTTCTGTGTGGTGTGACGGTGTGTCGGTGTGGCGTGGTGGGGCAGAACAAAGGAGGAGGATGAGGATGAGGACTGCCTCAACAGCTGCGCGTTTGGGTTTCCATTAAAATTGTTTCTCTCTTTCTTTTCGATTCGCTTTCGATTCGCTGCACTTCATTTTCTTTTATTCGTTTTCCCTTTTGTTTCTGGCGAAACGATTCTTTTCCCTATATGTGTGTGTGTGCGTGTGTGTGTATCTGTGTGACGGAGTGTGTATGCGTGTTGCCTGCTACAATGTGTCCTCGTAATTTATTCCTGTTGAGTGCCATGTGCGAATTATTGTCAGCGATTTGTTGCAAATTTAAGGCATTAAAAGGCTTCGACGTGGCGCACCCAAACGAACAGAGGCAGAATCACACGAGCGACACTGAAGGCAACAGAAATGGTCGTGGAAAGGAGGAGAGAGTGTATCACAGGTGGAATCCTGCAACATACGAGTATTTCCCCTGATGAATGTTCATTTTGTGGATCTTTAAAGCATTGCTTTGAGAGATTCAGAAACATAAACAAAAACAGAATCTGAATCGGAAGCAGCAGCAGCAGCAGCAGACTCTGCGTCAGGGTCAGGTAAATGTGAAAATAACAAGCACCCACGCTCCACTCCTTCGCCGGCCCCAAAGCCAACCCCCATCTAATGCATAATTTATTTGCCTTGTACATTTGGGTCGCAGCATAAATCAGAGCGAGAACAGAACAAACCCCAACACAGCGTAAAACGAGAGCAGCAGCAGCAGCAGCAGCAGCAACAACAATTACGTGTATTTTCTATATAAAAATGCGGACTAAAAGAGCTGTAAAACCCATTAACAATTACGCGCTGCGTTCAGCTCTTGTTCCAGTTGTGCCACATTTTGTTGTCGTCGGTCGTCGGCGTCAACCTTCCCCGAAGCCAGAAGCCGTGCCACAAAAAAGGCCCACCACCAGAATGATAACCTAATTAAGCTGGGGCTCACCTTTTCGTGTTCTTTTACGTTTTGTTTTGTTTTTTTTTCATCTGGATATTTGTATGCCTTGCAATGTTTCCTCCATTTTCATTTCCATTTTCTCCCGCGCCACCTCCGCAGCCACCGCCACCGCCTCTTGTCTTTTGCAGGCATCAGGAGACGACAACGATGTCAAACGTGAGGCAAGAGCCAAATGCAAAATCAGGGCAAAGACAACACACAACAGTAACAGTAAGAGGCAACAGGGACCGCGGCAAAGCGGGAAAAACAAACGCCTCAAAGCGAACAACAAAAATTCGGCATTAAAGTTTCATTTGGAGTCTGTCCTGCAGGCCGTGGATCTATTCCAATCCACTCTTAGCTCGCTCTGCCATACGCGTTTTTAATTTCCCCACAGTTTATCGCTGCCTTTTGCCCCCGCTCCCCAGAGACTGAGACTGAGAGTGAGAAGGAGAAGCAGAAGCAGAAAGAGAGCCGAATGCCATTCAATGCCATTTCATTTACTTCCGTTTCATTGGAGCTGCCTCCACAGCGTACTCTTTGCTCTGCACTGAGGGAAAAAAGGCAGCAGGTTTGACGTACATTTGACTTCTTGGCAAGAAGGATTCGGATTGAAGTATGGCCAGAACCAACCAAATATGCAACCAATAAAATGATAATCCAATTCTCTTTCTGCCGCGCACTCGACACTTTTTGCTTGCATTTCCGCAGCTGGTTTCGCTCGCAGTGTATTGTAGTAGGGGTCGTTCTTTCTCTCTGGTTCTTTCTGCTTTTGGCCCTTTTGGCTGCGGCTTGTAATTGCTAATATCCGCTTTTAATTAAGCAACTTCCTTTTCAGCATTGTGGTCCGGCGGACTGTGGCCGGCCTGTCTCTCTTGCTTTTGGTCTCTGCGTTTCCTTTTCAGTTGGAAATACGAGCAGATATACATATATATATATATATATATATTTTTTATTTTCCTTCGTTTTTGGCGCCCTTTTTTGTGGGTTTGGTTTGGGTTTGCTTTGGCTTGTGCTGCCTTTTGGGCTTTTGTGCATACCAAATAATGCTGGGAGCTTGCGCTATTGACCCAAAACTCAACTCACAGGCCCCCTGCATTATTCAGTGCGAGCTTCGAGACTCAGTTGGTGGAGAATTCCGACTTAAAGAGGCAAGTGGCAGCGGCAGCCCTTTAAGAGAGGGAATGCCACATGGCTGAACTTCAATTAGTCGGCCAGTGCAAGCGTTTTCTAATTTCGAGCACTTTTATCTAAATAACCGCATTCAATGGTGCATGCAACAGCAGTAACAGCAGCAGCAGCAGCAGCAGCTGGATAACAACGAGAGCACCCACTGGGGGATGCGGGGCCTGGGAACAATGTGCGGAAAAACTGGCCAATGCACTGGTCAATTCTAGTTTGGCAATAAAGTTTCACGAAGCATATCAATTGCTTGGCCTGCGGCTCGCGTCCTTCTCCCTGGAAAATGTGCACAGCGAGCCGAAACAACAGCAACAGCAGCAGCAACAGTAACAACAACAACATCATGCCACAACTGCAACAACCAGCTTGATTGGGGGTCAATCCACAAAAGCAACATCCACAATAAGAGCAACATTCCGTGTTCGATTTTTGCTTCCTGATGCTGTTATTGTTGCTGTGTTTCCTTGTTTTTGCCATTGTGTGGCACTGCTACTGCCCACTGCCATGGCCCACGGTCTCACAGTATCTGGTCCTTCGTTTGGGTTGTCTCTGCGTTTTGTTGTTCAATAATCAACACCAGAGCGGAGCTACAGGGCGAAGCGGGAGGCGGAGCACCCACACACCACTGCTCTCTGGCGTGGCAGGCGGGTCTACGGGGAGAGGGGCAGGCTGGACTGGCAGGAGTGCAAACATGCTGCAGCTGTTGCGAAAACCTGCATTTGTGGTTAAAAAATGGAGAGCGACGCTTCGTCCAGCAGCAGCAAGGGGAAGTGGGTTCAGGCACGGGGTCTCAGTGCAGACAGGTGAAAATTGCTGTAAAAATAGCCATAAAAAAGCGGCATCCACGAGCCGTTAGACGATACATCTGGGGTCATGGCAGCAGAATAAACGGCGAGAGGACATCGTGTAAGCCTGTGGCAGCAGGGCACTGCAGATTTGAGGGCACATCGACGACTGGTGGGCACAGCGTAAAGGGATGTGTCGCAGGGTACACCCCGAGTCGCATGTCCCGCCTCGAATGTTTGCTAATAAATGTTGGATTGTTTGATGTCAGCGAGCCGTGGTCAGCCGTCAGAAATCAACGTAGCATACACTCGGGGCCGGAGCCCCCTGCATTAATTAAGCTTTGCGACTCTTCACACTTGTCCAGCCCCCCCTACCACCAACCAGCCTATGCCGTGATGGCCTGCAAATGTAACTGCAACTCCTGACCTGGCCAGAAACCCCAAGCATTGTTGTCACCTAAGCGCCAGAAAGTAGGCTCAATCGTATTAGGAATTTCGTTTTAATGGTCATGCCGGGGCAGAGGCAGGGGCAGTGGCAGTGGCAGGATGTGCAGCTCTGGTTTCGTTGGCAGTGCCAGTAATCGGCTTATTCAAGCTGTTGATGTTGCTGTAGCTGCTGCTGCCAAATGTATGCAAAATGCATGCAGTGCCAGTCATGGCTTTGTCTGGAGAGGCAGGCAGGGGCAGAGTTTGCCTGTGGCACTGGCTAAGAGTTGTTCACTTGGCAGCAAACCAGGCTTAGTGTTTAGTATTTTTGCAGCATGCAACGTGCAATCGGAACTGCTCCATTTTTTTGTTGGGCAGCTTAAGAGTTGATTTCGAATTGAATTGAATGGGCTTGGGTTTGGGTTTGAGTTTAGTTGAGTTTTTCATTCACATGCAGCTGCCACATTTAATTGACAGGGGGGTTCAATGACACACACACACACACACATAGACGACCACCAGTTGCTGCTTCTGGGCGAGTGTTGAGAGTTTATTGTGACAATCGGCTCACACGCCGTTCTATGGCTTCATTTACTGTTGGCTGAGTCCGCTTATACCGCCACTGGAGTAACAGTTGCCACATCCAGAGCTGTAGCTAGTGCCTGAATTACAGTTGCCCCATCTGGAGGCACTGGCACTGGCGCAGGCAGCTCGTAACGGACGTTGCCCTGGCAGTTAAGCTGGCAAATAAATCTGAGAAAAGTGCAAGCTGATACGGTTTGTGCACTCAAGGAAATCAATGAAGGGAAACTTGCTTGTGCACTCGACTCTCGAGTCGCCGCCAGCCCATTAGTCAGGTAAATCTCCGCCATATGGAGAGGCAAGCAAAGCAGCCCTTCAACCTGTTGCTGCTGGATGTTGCTGCTGCTACTGCTGCCTTGGCAATTACTCAGGTTTACGATTCATTAAATCTTTATGTCGCCAGCACATAATGGATTAAAAACGAGTGTAAATGTACGACGAAGGTGGGCCATTGCGGGCGAAGACTTTGTTGCCAGCGCCTCCCTTTTTGTTGCCACTCCTCTGCCGCTGCCTCGTGCTGCTGTTTGAGCTGCCATTGCTACTGCTGTTTTTCTGTTTTCTTGGTTTAATGGAGTGCACCTAATGGCCATTTTTATGCGAGTGTCGGCTTAAAGGCTCCTCTTGTGCTTGCCACAGGCTGGGCTGCTCCTCCGTCGCTCGGCTGTCAGGCAATAGAATTGCAAATGTGAACTGCAAAGCGGTCAAATATTTGCCAATTTCTGGATGGTCGATGTCAACTGCAGCATTTGTCGCAGTTCTCGCATAAATTTTGCACACAAAAATGCAGGCACCTCCCGCTGCCCCACGCTGCCACCAGCCCTCTATCTCTATCTCTTTGCAAATGCAAATCCCCTGCCTGCCACCCCGTGCTGCGTGTAAATGAAATGTAAGCAGTGCCGCATATTTCATGACACGCTGCATAAAATACCATCGTATTTTAGTTAGCGACCAGGCAGGCTGCAAGGACAGCAGGACAGCTCCGGCGAGTGGACTGTCCCAGCCCCTGCCGTATGCAAATGCGGCTGCAGCAGAGGGAGAACTTTATGGCAATGTTCCTATCTTATTCCATGTTGCTGCTGCTGCTGCTGTCGGTGCGTAATCTCTTGTGCCACAAAATGGAGACCGGAGACCGGAGACCAGCAGAACTTTTGTACTTTTGTTAGTTTTCCATTCGGACAGAAATGTTATTAAGCTCGTTGGCATTATTTGATTGCCATGCCGCACACCCGCACACCCGCACACCCTGCACCCTCGGATACTCGGAGAAACTTGACCTTAAATACGTTTGTTTAGTGTAATTTCATTTCATTTGTGCACCCCCCTCCCCACCCGTGTGGGTGGTCCAGGACAACTTGCTTGACAGCAATTAAGTTTCTGTGGACACGGGGCCACATGTTGCTGGGCCCCAAGCGCCTGAAGGGTCCCGGAACCCTCGGCCAGTCGGCGTCCCGGTGCCATTCTTGCTGCCAGCCCCCTTCCCCCGCCTAACATTACTACTTTTATCGTGCAACATTCACAGAACAAAAAACCTGCTTTGTGTACAAATTTTCTATTTATGTTGGGACACCCCCACCCATTGCCACCCATCCACACCGCTCTCTCGCACTATCTGCGGCAGGACAATCGATGGATTGAGCCGATAAAACCCACTCACCGACCGTAAACCATCAGCCAAACACAGTCGGCCACATATGTATGCGCACGCATGGAATGGAATGGAATGGAAACATTTTTGGGCTTTTTGTGCTCAGACAAAATGCGTTGTTAAACATGTTTTGGGTCAATATCATAAGCCATGATAGTTATAAGCCACAAAATGTTAGACAAACACTTAAGCAGGCACACTGGAAGATGGGTTTCGCTTTCGGTTTGGGATTGGGCGAGGGGTTGGGCATGGGCATGGGGAATCAGCACGAAATCCATTCAGTGCCATAATAGACACTGGAAATGTTCCACCTTTCATTCGCTTGGGGTTGAGGGCTGCCGTAAAAATGGGAAACCACAGAAATTGCATTTTCGTCTCGACAGTTTTTGTGGGTTTCCTGAATGTCCTCAACATGTGTGTGTGTCTGTGTCTTTGTCTTTGGCTGTGTCCGGGTGTGTGCTTGTGTCCGGGTGTGTGCTTATTTTGTCATTTACGTGTATCCCTTTTAATGCGACCCAAAAAATTAGTTTTTATTGTCACACAAAGGACATTGGCAATGGCAACGGCATCGGAGCGACAGCCAGCCAGATGAGGAGTTTAGCCTCTGTGCTCAGTTATTAAGCTTTTGTCTTTATTTTATATGTTTTACAATCTCTGTTACGTCCATGTTGTGTCCTTGATGACACCGCCAGTCGCCTGATGCCCAAACACGGGATCAAGGGAGCAAGGGTCCAGGGTCGTGTGCGGTCGTGGTCCCTTCAATTGAAATGTGTGTGCGCTTTTGTGGGTTGATTTTTCGTTTTTCGAAAGGCGCACGGCCTATGCATAGTGCTGTGTGTGTGCGTGTGTGGTTTCATTGCCTATGACTCGAAATCGGAATCGGAATGGACGACGAGGCCAACATGTAATTGCCTACTAAGTGGGCTGTGTACACATGTCCATCTGCAGTTGCATAGTCGGGGCTGGGGATACCTTCGATTTGTCGTTACCATGCTGGAAACTAGGCAGTGAAATGTTGCTGCAACTCTTAATTGCAACAGAGGAGGCATAGCATAGGCACACACACACACTCACACACAGAGAGAGATTGGTGAGGCAGTCATGTGCAAATTGCGATTGCTTCTGGTGTTCCTCTCCCTCTCTCCCTGTCTCCCTGTCTCTCTGGTGTTAGCCTCAGCTTGCAGCAGACCAAGCAGAACAGCTCCGATAAGCGATAAGCTGCTGCTGCAACATTTTAAAGCGGGACAACAGTTCCAGCATCAAATCAGCTTTAAGCAGGGATGCGGATGCGGATGCCCCACAGCCTAGCTCGAAACAGATGGGGGGGCGTGTCAGGGTCAGAGGACATTCTGTTGTTAATAAAGTTCAATTTCGGCTACAGCATATACCGCCAAAGCGAAACAAAACAAAACCAAAAAAAAAAACCAGCAACAAAAAATGCAAATGACTTTGGATAGGGGGGCGGAGGGCGCGCGGGCGTGAGGCCTCGAGTGCTGGAGCTGCCGCGCACTTGGAGTGCGTTAAATTTATTTATTATCATTGTCAGCGTCATCATTTGGGGCAAAGTGTCATTTAGTACGGGGCCAAGCGAGGCAACAACGCGGTGGCAAGGCGGCAACATGCCACAAAATGACACAACGAAGCGTAAAGCGGAGCAGGCGGCAACAACAGCAGGCGGCCCGTCCCGCAATTTGCCTCTGCCGCACAAATAACATCAAGTTCAAAGCTAATGGCCGGGGCAGAGTTTGGGAATGTGGCGGCAGTGCCGGGGGGTGTAATGGGAGCCCAGCAAGGACCCAGGACTCTGGCATAATCGAACCAAGGCAGACAACGGGAAAAAAAAGTAAGACAGAGCGAATGACAAAGGGAAAGGGAAAGGGGGGGGGGCCAAACTGTAACGAAAGCGAAACGAGAGAAGGCTGCCGCACAATGCATGTGGCATGTGGCAAGTAGCAAGCGGCAAGTGGCAACTGCGAAAATGTTTGTATAGTCGAATAACGAAAGCAGAACCAAAGCGAAAGCAGAAGCCAGAGCTGGAGCTGGAGCTGGAGATGGGGGGAATGGGCAATGGGAATGGGAAATGGAGATTGGGCGAATTCGGTGTTCGGGGGTTGTCTGCTGGAGGAGGGTTGGAAATAATGTACGCATTAATTCCTCATTTAAATTCAGCGGCGCGTACAACGCATTAGTTGCGTCATTCCCCCGCCAGCACCCCCTCCACCCACACGCTACTTCGCCACTCCACTCGTAGCCGAAGCCGAGGCCGGAGACACTTTTCGCTCCGCTCTCAAGAGTCCTTCGATGATGATGGCCTTAAAAGCAGAAATTCCGCTCGGGGCGAAAGTGATCTCGTGCTGCTGCTGCGGCTGCTGCTTGCTCTGCCAGGAGGAAGCGAACTACTTGTGTGTGGAGCAGTTGGTAAGTTTCTTTCCCCAAATTAGCATAATGCCAGCGAATTATGCAATGCTTTTTTGCGACTCTTCGAGTTGCCAGAGGTCCATCCAGCCCGCTCCACTCGTTGCCACAGTCGCCTAAGTGCACTTTCCGCCCGAAAAACAGACAGAGAAACAAACAAACAAACAAACAAACAAAGAAGAAGTGCCTGCCACAGCAGGGTGCCGCAGGGTGTGGGGGCGCCGTGGGAGGGCTCTTGGCCAGGTCAAGTAAATCAACGCATTACACTTTGTAATGTGACTGAATAAGCAGTGGCAAGACGATTGCAGGGGGCAGGGGGACAGGGCACATTGCTCAGAGTGTAAGTGCAAATGCACTGCTAATGCCAATAATTCAATTATCCTGCTGCGCTTGCCACTGCCAGTGCCACTGCCAGTGCCATCTGTGCCCATCCACACACCAACAGCCACACCCACACCCACAGCCACCCTGCCTGCCTGCACTGGCCAGCTTGTCTTGGCTTATTGTTATTGCCAAACCGAGTGACTAGTTGATGTTGCTGTGCTTGTATTGGTGATGGTGTTGGTGTTGGTGTTGCTGTGGTTGTGGCTGTAGCTGTAGCTGTATCCGTATCTGTGGCTGCACTTACAACTTCCAGAGATTGCAGCTACTTTTGCTGGTTGCACGTCTCCGGCAGCATCTCCGGCTTCTCGCAGCTTGCCTCGTATTAAGAAGTCACTTAGTTGACAGCCAGATAACAAGCAGCAGAAGCAGTAATGGGAACAGCAGCAGCAGGAGCAGGAGCAGGCAGGGCAGCCCGGCAGGACGTAAATTGAAAACAATAGTTGCAATCCAAACGACACACGAAATGTTTCAATCTGTGTTGCTGCTCGTCTCTCGTGTGTGTGTGTGTGTGGCTGTGTGCGTCTGCGGGTATAAACATAAACAGGAAATGGATGGATGGATGGATGGATGGACAGATTGCCTGTGTGCATCGTTACACGCTTTATCGCTTTAGAGTAGGTCAAGATGGTACGCGGAAGGATCTCTGTAATGGCTCATTAGGATTGCTACTCGTACGTAATGTGCGGAATGCCCTGTCCAAAAGGTTACCAGAATGCATCGCAGGACTCGGAAAGTTCCACTCTTGCATTTATTGATAGAAAAACTGTGAAGTAAACTCCCTGGCGAGGGTTTCCATGTTGATTTTCCCATCCTACACGCAGGCCAGGACCGACTTGCCACTGAAATCGATACGTCACAGGGCGAACGAAATCTCTGGCACTTGCCAGCCCTTTTCCGCGCATCTTTAATGGGCCAATGCCGGGGCTTAAAGTGCTTTCTGGGGCTCCGGCTCCCCAGCGACGGTCGACATTAATTGTCGGCATAATTTCATTACGTTTCGTTCATTAAAACTTTCGAAAATGAAAGTCGGTGGTGGCGCTGGCGCTGGCGCTGGCAGCGGCAGCGATTCCCAAATGGAAAGCGGCAAAAATTGTTCCGCGCAGCATTTCCCCTGGGGGCTGGGGCTTAAGGCTGTGGCACCATCTTCTCTCCGTGGAATTATGGCTCATTAAATGACATAATGCGTGCCGAGTGGAGAGACCGAAATTGTATTTGTGTACGCATGCGACGAGTGTGTGTGGGGCATACTTTTGCTGCGGCAGCGACAGATGCTCCTTGCGCTGCGTCCTGGCTCTTGAGGCCTGGCTCCCCGCTCCCCTGTTGTCGCGCTGTAACCGCAGGGCGATGGCATGGCCGCCCGCTGGCGTCTGCTAATGTCTTTCTAATACACAGACACGCACCGAGCACTCCTCGCTCGTACACATGTGTGGCACAGCGCAGCGGGTTGCCCAGGACACTTCTCAGACTTCACAGATGTGTGCCGCATAATAGTCCCGGCTTGATTTTTCCATTTCTCTCGTCTTCATCGTCTTTTTCGGTTCCTTAAGGCATGCCCCCCCCCCCCACTCCATATGTGTGTGTGTGTGTCTTAACTGCCGTTGCGTCTTTTTCAATTACACACATAATTAAATATGTTGCCCGCCCCCAGCAATGCCGGGGCGTGGCATCCCGCGGGGACACAGCCCCATTGCTGTGCGTGTGTGTGTGAGTGCCAGACAAATACTCCCAAATCTCTCCCAATTGTGCGATATTCCCAGCAGCAGGACTCGCCTCTCCTCTCGGCTCCACTCTGCTCTGCTCCCTTTGGCCCATGTCGGATCGCATTTTGTAGATTTTAATAAACACGCAAGATAATTAAATTTAATCGCAGGCTTTTATTCTACATTAGCATGTGTGCGGGTGCACCCCTACTGCTGCTGCCCCTCTTCTACAAATGACAAACTCTATTTGCTGTGGCCAAATTCAATTTGCCACCAAAGTCCTGCCTGCTCCTGCTGCTGGTAGTCTGGCGGGTCCTTGGGCAAACATTTCATTTTCCACAATTTTATTTTAGAGAGCTCTTCTCTCTCCCCCTCTCTCTCTCTTTCTCTGTCACTTGAGAACTCGAATGCTCTCCACTTGGCAAACAATTTGCGGCTAGATAATTGCACGAAATTAAGCATTTCTGCATATATTTTTTTCCAGCCTAAAAGTGTACTCAGACACGTGTGTGTGTGTCTCGTATCTCTGTGCCTGCGGATCTGTATCTGTTTCTCTTTTCCGGTCTGGCTAATCTTTGAGCCAATAATTTTATGCGGAAATATGTGCTTTCCGGTGCTCTGCCTCTGGCACTGGAGCTGCCTCTGCCTCTCTGTGTCTGTCAAAATCTTCTTTCGACTTTCCACTTTGCCGCAGATATAAATACAATTTGCAGGTTTTAATAACCGCAGCTGTCGCCGCATCACATCGCCTAAGTGCAAGGCATAAACCAGACTCAGACTTGCAGGAAAAAAACACGAAAAAAGGAAGGAAAACCCATAGAGAAAGTTGAAATGGGGGGTGACAAAGGGAAATGGCAAATGGGGGAAACCACAATTTAAGATCAGAAACAGAACAGACACAGAATTACAGTGGAATAGGAGTGGGAATAGGAACTGGCATAGGAATAGGAATAGGAAATAGAAAACAAAAGGCAGACACAACGGAAATGAAGATTTTTATGTGGCCCAAAGTGGGGCAGGCAGCGTGTACTTGTGCCCCATAAATTGCTGGCAAAAAGTGTGTGTGGAAAAGTGTTTTGCTGTCACTCGCCCCCAGCTCCCAGCCAAGCACCCCACCCCCCCCAATGGAAGGACCTTGCACACAGTCACATACTGAGGCAGCCAAATAAATTTCTATTAAACACAAATGAGCTACAAAAAAGTTTCTTAGAAAAGTTTTATCCCCCCACTCACACACACACACACACACACATCAGTGCCAAGAACAAGAACAAAAATGTTTTCCCTACTTCGGAGAGGAAGAGGGAGAGCGAGAGAACTTTGGAGCAACAATAATTATGTTGATTACAACAAAGCGGCAACTTTTGCCCTCTTCAATCTGCCGCTAAGTGTCCTCGTTCCCCGCTGGCGTTTCAGTCGAGGGCTTAAGCCGACAACAACCGTCAATATCCATTAATACGTAGATAGGTGCAGGCTACCAGAAATATCTGTAGTTTTAATGCAAGCCATAAACAATTCCGGCCACTCTTTGGTGCGGCTATCATCAAGCTTATGTTGCAGAAAAATATATATAAATATAAATATATGTTGAAATTCGCTAAAAATCTATAATGGGGAATTTGTTGCTGCAGCAATTTCGATTTCACAAACTCATTTCGCTCGCATGCCACTCCGTTTTGGAGTTCGTTTTTGTTTTAGATATCTAATTAAAATCATGTTTGTTAGCTTTTCCTGGGCAGCAATTATCAGCCATTAGCCCTGGCTGCCCAATCGGCAGCAGGAGCACCGCTCGCAGCCGCAATTATAATTAAACTAATTACTAAACATGAGATAACAAAACATAATGAGCTCGATAATTATCATGGGGGGATGCCGTCGCTGTCGCTCTTCGCATGCAAGTGAATGCTGCCGCGGACCTGCAGTAAATGTTGCCTCGTTTTATGTTTTATAAATTGGCCAGGGCCTGAACTGCACACCCGCTGGCCATCAATCAGGTGTGGGTGCAGGAAGTATTCTGCCTCGCTCCCTGCATTCGCCATTCGCCATTTGCCATTCGCCGTGAGCAATTTAAGAGTCGCGTCTAATCTTTGGCCTGTTGGCTCACGTGATTTGTTTGCAGCATCGCCGGGAGCGGGTGGGCGGGGCCCAGCAGCAGCAGCAGCAGCAGCAGTGCTGGAGCGCATAAATCAAAATGCCATTTTTGATAGCAGTTCCCTTGGCCACCTGCCTGCCACTGCCAGTTCCAGTGCCAGGGCCAGTGCCACTGCCACTGCCAATGCCCCGCTCCAATCTGCCCGTTAGACAATATATCAAATTGCTTTTGCATTGCGCGCATGCTACATTTTATTTAGATTCTGGCTTAAAGATTGTCCTGCCCCGCAGCGTGCGGCCAGCGCTAGAGCCCAGACGACGGGGCTGCTGCCACTG
This sequence comes from Drosophila ambigua, assembly GCA_018150905.1. Lineage (NCBI taxonomy): Eukaryota > Metazoa > Arthropoda > Insecta > Diptera > Drosophilidae > Drosophila > Drosophila ambigua. Next base: position 5,852,358 of record JAECWS010000001.1, on the reverse strand, counting down.
CTGCTGCTGCTGCTGCTTGCATTGTCTGTAGTCTGTTGTCTGTTGTCTGAGTGAGTGGCCCGGAAGTGGGAGGTAAGTGCAGCAGCCGCCCATTAATCATGGCCAGGGGTAACGTGTTGAGGCCACCACCAACATTCGAGGAGTCTAAGCCAGATCCTATACCCCACTCCCCCCATTATCCTTCAGCCCGATTCATAAACCATTATAGTTTTCTCTGTTGCGTTGTTCCTGCCTCTTGTGACTGTGTGTGGTGTGGTGCGGTGTGTGTGCTTTCGTGAAAGGGTTGCGAAATTTATGTGTTGCAATTATTTTCTTGGAATAACACTTAAAGTGATTTACGCCGGGCATGTGAGTGCGGGACCGCACTCGCTCAGTCCACTCTCAACGGGAAAAACTAAAGGAAATCCCAGCAAAACGCTCCCTTCCCCTTCGGAAAGGACTCTCGTCCGACGCATTGTCCGATGTCTGCTGATGATGCTGCTGCTGCTTATGCCGCCCCATTGGGTTTTTGTGCTTTTGCATTGCACTTAATAAGATTTGTGGGAGCCCCAATGAAATGGAAATCAATCCCCGAAAGCACGAGAGCAGCAAGGCAGTCCTGGCTCCAACAAATGACCAGCCAAATGGCTCATCATGTGTTCAATTTGTGGGCGGCTTTAAGGGTCCAAAATATGTACCTGACGACGGACAAACAGTTTGGTGGACGGGTGGGGTGGGGTGGGGTGGATGCCCTGACAAACTTTGATCTCGTATATTGAAATCGTTGCAACGAAGAGGCGGGGCAAGTGCCTCGGGCGCTTGTTTGCACTTGCAGCAACATGCCGTTTGTTTGTTCACGCACACACACACACACACACACACAAACAGCATGATGCAAGTGAAATCGCTCGAGTGAAGCAGCAACAGGAACATCAAAGGGGCTGTGGACAGTTGCCCCTTGCCGCGCTGCACGTTGCGGCTTTTACGTGCAGCCAATTGTCGCCTCCATTAAGCGAGAAGAGCGACGCCAGAAAGTATGCAACGGGCCATAAATTCAATGGCCGAAATTATTACCTGTAATTACAGGCAGCGGCATAAAACATAATTCGAAATTTATGTTATGTTTATGCCCCGCGGAAAGTACCTACCACGCCCCACCCCACCACACCCCGAACCCCGAATGAGAATGAGTGCCACTAAATTATGGGCTTAATGTGCCCGAAAATTCCGCCGCTGCATATTCGGGCAAATTGAATTGCGCGGGCCAACTGGGGAGCAGCATCCATTACCCTAATGGACCAACTTTTCATGCCAGCAGCAAGCAATTTTAACTCACGAATTCCATTCCCTTTCTCGCTTCCTTTGCAGACCTGCTACGAGCTGGAGCGCTATCTGCGGGATGAGCCGAAGCTGGGCAAGAAGATACACAGCGATCTGGACACATCGGCCTGGGACATATTCTCGACGCCGGCCCGGCTGCTCGAGGAGCTGAAGATCAAGGAGCAGAACCTGGATGCCATTTCGACGACATCGTCGGTCTCCTCGAACTGCTCGGGCATCTCCTGGGACAGCAATGGCTCGCAGGCGCTCAGCTGTGCCGTTCTGGTCAAGCAGGAGCGCATCGACGAGGAGGACGAGGAGGTGGGCTGCGACGACAAGCTGGGCGTGCTCTTCGCGGCGCCGCCCTCGGCCATTTCGCCCAATCCCAGTATCAGCAGTGCCAACGGCAACATGACTCCCACCAGCAGCAGCAGCAGCAGCAGCAACAGTCACATCAGCATCAGCAGCAGCCCCATCATCCGCAGCAGCAGCAGTAGCATGAGTCAAGCGAACAGCTGCCTGAGCGGCGCCAGCACCATCACCGTGAGCTCGCCGAGCAGCTCGTCGCCCGGGTTCAAGGTGCGCGTGGTGCAGGCCAAGAGCCAGATGGGCAACGGGGCGCGGCTTCACCTGGGACACGTGCAGGACTTTGTCCTGCCCACGCTGACGCCGCCCTCCTCGCCAGAGTCCAGCCTGCGGAGCCACAACAACTATGCGCAACAGATCGAGGCCAACGATCTGGCGGCCCTGATCCAACAACAGCAGCAACAGCAGCGGCAGCAGCAGCAGCAGCAACAGCAGCAACAGCAGCAGCAGCAACAGCAGCAGCAGCAACAACAGCAAGGCAACTCCACACCCGCTACAGCGATCCTGCGCTTCACCAGCAGCAATCACCAAAACAATCCCACAATGACGCAACTGCAGCAGCAGCAGCAGCAGCTGGCCGTCCAGCATCTGAGCATATCGCCGCAGGCCCTCGGCCAGAGCGGCAGCAGCAGCAGCAGCAATTCGCCCCACAGCAACGGGGGCAGCAACAGCGGCGGCAATACGAGCAGCAGCAACAGCAGCTCCAGTGGCAGCTCCAGTGGCAGCTGCAACAAGGATCAGTCAACCCACAGCAACATTCCGCGCAGCACCATCGTACGGCTGACCACGGCGAACGGCAAGCCGGGAGCGGCCGGCATCAGCCTGGCACGCGTCATCCAGATGCAGAACAATGGCCATGCCAATGTGGCAGCCGTCCTCAGTGCGGCCGCCAGCAGCAGCAGCTCGCACAGTTCCAGCGCGTCGACACCACAGCAACAAGTGGTGGCGCCACGAGCTGACAAATCCACAAACGGTGCGTATGTCCAGCACTTGTCCCATTTTCAGCATCACACCTCTGACTCTTGTGACTCTTGTGACCCTTGTGACCCTCGACTCTTCTCTCGCTTCAGGTTCTGCCAAAAGCCATCACCCGCGGCAGCATCACAGCGATCACAGCCCGGACGCCAAGCGGCGGATACACAAGTGCCAATTCCTAGGCTGCAAAAAAGTCTACACGAAGAGCTCGCATCTGAAGGCCCACCAAAGAACGCACACAGGTGAGTTGGTGCTTGCCACGGCCCTGGGCCCTGGGGCACGGGCGGAATGAATGGTATGTGGGATTGTGTGTGCTGCTCCTGACAGCTTCGAGTGCTGGCTGCTGACCTATGAGGGAGGGGGGGAGATTACATAGGAACAAACATCCAGACCCAACTGATACCCTGCCCGAAAAGTGTGCTATGTGCGCTCCCGTCAGGGCTACCAATTAAAAGTTCTGCCCACACACACCTTGGGGCAAGGACACACCAGCCTGGTCGTCGCTCTGCTGCTACCTTAATAAATCAGAGGCCAGCGACAACAATGTCCCGGACAGAGGCCCCTGGGACACACGAGTGACATGTTGCATTGTTTGCCCCGACACTGTCCGCCGTCCATTGTCCGTTGTCCGTTGTCCATGCAGTCGCGCAGGAAACATGCAGCAGGAGAGCGAAGTGAAAGAGTGCTCCATCCAGGCAGGAGCACCGGCAATTGAGGGCCCAAAAACAACCTCATGGCCGGACAGCAGACGATGCTTGAAATTTCAATAAAAATCGCATAATTCAAACATGAAATATTGGTCGCAGAGTGCCAGCAGGCAGAGAGAAATCCCAGCGATGAAATGTAATTTTATTACAACCACACAGTCGAACAGCAGAGAGCAAATCTATTGATTTGTGCCCCATGTAGATGCCTCCTCTGTGCGCCTCCTCCTCTGCGTGTGCGTGTGCTCTGCCAGCAAACACTTAACCCATAAAATGGAAACCAAAATCCATTTCAAGTTCTGCCAAAAACGGGCGAAAACAACAGAAAAAAAAAAACAAAAATAGAATGTTTGCAGTTGTTGGAGAACAGTTTTGTGCGCATTCAGTTAAAATACGTTGAACGGCGGATTATCCGGACTCGACCCTCCGTGAATTCCACAGATTCAGAGTGTTGTTCCTGCTTGTCAGTTTGCAGTGCTATGTGGAGCAGCAGCTGAAGGGGTGTGTGCCACAGCCGGCCACAAATCATTTGGCACACACTCAAAACCAGAATTCCAACCGTTGGCATTCTTCCGAGACATCGCAAACAGACAAATATTGCCGCAGACTAGATCCACGAGCCGAGCTTAGTCTGGGCGGTGTGGAAGCTATGACTACTGCGATCAAGCATTGCGAATGCCAGGCAAAGGATATGCCCCACTGCAGAAGTAGGCCTCTGAACGAATCGACTGATGGCTCCACTGTGGTAAAGGATCCATTCTGTGGCTAGCCTGCTGTGTGTCTGTGTGCTTGTGCACTTGTGCGTCCAAGTGTTGGCGTCGCATCACATCGCATCTGTTAGAATTGTTAGCTCTTTGCATGCCCGGCATGTTTCATCAGCAAATGAAATTCGGACAAGAGATATTTCTCACTCAAAAGTGAATGTCTCTCCGGGGCTGGGAGCGAGTGTTTGTTTAGTGCCCGAATGTTGGTTCAAGTTGCTGTTGAGTGACCCTTTCAGGGCATACCAATCATCATCAGCTTGAGCAGGGCCCGGGCCAGAAACTGGCGGAGCGGAGGGACGATTCATGCATATGCAACATAAGGTACGAGCATGCTTCTTGCCATACCACACCACGCCACACCGCAGCACCCTTCCACTTCCCCTCCTGCTGGCATACAAAGTCAACAACTTTCTGTGTCAGCCGCAGGATATTGCTCAATTTGTAAATTTGCTGTGGCCCCAGGACTCGAGGCTTAACATTTTAATTAACATTCAATTTCTGCGCCTCCTCAAAACTGTTTGTTCGTCTCTCTGCTGCTTCTGCTGCTACCATTATTGTTGCTGTTGCTATTTCTGTTTGCCTTTGCCACAAGAAAGCCAAAAACTTCTGGCTCAATAAAAATCCATAATAGTCGAAAGTTTTTGCTCATAATTTTCAGTTTATCTTTGGCCACAAAAACAAGAACACAACAAGCAGAAGCAGAAGCTGGAGATGGAGCCGGAATTCTCCGCCACTAAACTGTGCAAATGAAAATCCAGTAAAGCTCATCCAGGGGCGCTTTTGAAGGGGCGTGACTGCTTGATTGGCACCTCGTTGTTGTGGTACCCACGCCACCCCACCGCTCAAATGCCCCTAGTGCGGAAAGTGTTAATTTGCTGGGCAGAAAGTTTCCATTGTGCCGACATCCGTTTTGGCCCGATAAAAAATGAAAGAGAGGAATTCTATAATTAATTACACATGTTCTTACCCTGAGAGGAGGGGCAACAGTGGGGGCAGGAGTCCGAGGAGTCTAATAAATCAAAAGCCAAGGTGTTGGCCCAGCGATAAGATTGAAACATTTGATTTCGGACGCCCCAAACAACAACAAAAATGTAGCAAGGCAAAAGCCAGGAGGGTTTCCTTTCTGGGGCGTTGGGAGAGGAAAACGTAATTATTTTAATGACACCATGGAGACCGGGCGAGGCTCCTTTTTTAATTTTGGCTTAAATTAAAGAAAATCTAATGAATTACGTTTTTTGCATTTAAAATTAAGCGCAGGGGAAAATGTATTTGGGGGCATTCTTTAAATGCTGTCGCATTAGAAAGCGGACACATGCAAATAATTGATGATGAGCCATTATTCAGCGGCCAAACAGGGCGTCCTTGAGCGTGTGGGGGCCACGGGTTGGGTTGGTCGCTGGGAGAGTAAAGAGCAGCGTGCAATGGCAGACAGTGAAATTAATTTGATTTGGGCTCTCGAGCGCGCTTCCTGCGTTTCCTCCTGTGGCTTGTCGGGCATTTCAATTTGCATGTCCCGGACCATTTAATTAGGAATCCATTCAAGCATTTCCCAGCCGTACAGCCGGGCAGATCCAATTGTATGGATAGATACGAGCGTATATGGGCACACAATTGAATATCAATTAAAGCGCCATGCGCTGCAATAAATTCCTCACAAACTTGTGCCACAAAAGATTTCAATTAGTTAAACGCAGAGCCGGCTATAAAAATGCCAGAGTTGCATGCAACCACAGACACCAGCAGTGGGAATTTGAGTGGGCGGTGTGGTGGGGTTGGTGGGGGTAAGTTCGCCGGGTTTTCGAGGCACTGAAACCGTTAAGAAAAGATTACAAGTGCAATCAAGTGCAAAGACGCAAACAGACCATAAAAATTGTGTTGAGTGCAAAAGCCGAGAAGGCATCGACGAGCGCAAGCTCTGCCCCCCGCCCCATAAAAAGGAGCGCCTGGCCGGAGCCGCGCCCGAAGGATAGGGATTTCTTAGCTGCAGAATGCACCAACGAGCTCCACCCCCATCGAATCGCATCGCATCGCATGTCCCGTCGGGGCATTCTTTTCTATTGCCAACTGAAATTAAAACCCAACGCCAAGTGAAATTTATAAAATATTAACTGGCTCCATTCGCCGCCATACGCTATGGCAAGTCCTTTCTCTCCTGCTAAGCGGCTGCTGTCGACTGCAAGCTGATGCTGCTGCTCCTGCTCCTGCTGCTGCTGTTCGTGCTCCTCCAGTACGTGGCTTTTGTGGCCGACTCCTTATTGCCTTTAAACAATTTACAAGTGCAAGCTTTATGGCCTGCCACTGCCACAGAAAGAGCAGCAGCACCAGCACCACCAGCAGTAGCAGCACTCCGCCCCCAGCCGCCCGTAGTGGCAACTGCAACTGAAACTATCAATATAGTAGAGTCAGACAAACGGCTGAGGTTAAGTTTTAACTGCGTTCGGCTCAATAAATTAACATGGCGACGTCTCGACGTCGCGATTGCAGCAGCATCGGAAGCTGCTCGTATAAAAGCCGCGAAGAGCGAACACAAAAAATAAAATAAAAAATATAAATAAGGAAAAAGAAGAGCGCTTAACCCAGTTGCCAATTGGGTGGCTTTTTGGCCAGGTCGCGCTGCTTCATTGCCGCTAACAATGTCAGCTCCGATGGCAGCCCTGAAAACTAATTAAAAGGCATTGGCGGACGGCAGTGGCATGGCATGCAGTGCGGCAGACACTCGCACTCGTACATCTTGCCCCATATGAGCGACCATTTTGACCGGAAATGGTACCTCGAGGGTAGTACGCGTAGTAAGGGTATACAAAACTACCCCGAACAGTGCTCCAGAGCTATCCCTTCGGATGCCGAACTTGTGAAGTAATCCTGCTACACAAATTGATTCCTTTGGCTGCACTTGAGGCTCAATTTATCCCATACAGGGTATAAACTTGGTCTGAAGCCTTTGCAGTTTGTTGTTGGCTTCGTTTCGGTTTTATTTCGTTTTTGGTTTCGTTTCGTTTCATTCCGTTTGCTGGGGGGCCACTTCAATGGCCAGATAACACGGCCATTTTGGTTGCTTTATCGCTGCTGCTGCTGGTGCTGCTGCTGCTGCTCCCGCTCCCTTCTCTGCAACACTTTTACCCCTGACCAGTCGCCTGCTCTTTTGCCGTTTAAATGCACTTCAATACGAGACTCTTGGGGGTCGCATCCTAGATCTGTGTGAGCTTGCACTTTGTGCATTTGACGGTGATTTACACAGCGCCAGAAAGAGCTGCAAGAGGCATTTGGAAAGAGACAGTCAGAGGCAGAGCGACAGAGACGCAGAGATGCAGAGTGAAAAAGCTGGCCGAGCTGGGATTGTGTTTGTGCAGTCGCTTATTTATTGGCAATGCTTCGATTCCCAAACATTTCTGACAACATGCCAAAGTGCAAGTGGCAGACACCCACACTTACACACACACAGACGCTGCATGTATGTATACTGCTTGGCCCTACACATGGATGCATGCACTCATGCATACAGCTGCAGATACACGAATGGAGGACTTGAGCAATGGCCAAGTGTAAACAAATGGAAATTAAGACATGGCCGAATCCCATCCCTGCAAGCTCCGCAGCCCACAGGCGGAAGGCCAGCCCAGGCCCAGGCCCAGAAGAATGAGCGAGAAGTGTGAACAGCGCAGAGCGAAGAGAGAGAGTGGGCGAGAGATAGCCCGAGCCAAGGGAAGCCGCAAGTGCATAATGTGAAATTGAGCACGGAAATATCACACATTTCCGCATGCATTAAGTTTTAAGCCAAGCGTGTGTATGCATGTATGTGTGGTGTGTGGTGTGTGTGTGTGTGTGTGTGTGGTGTGCGTTACAAAGTTTTCCACTCAGCTTTATGGCTGTCGTCGTCTACTTGCCGGTTATCTTGCTCCATTTTTTTTTTGTGTTTTTGTCGAGCTCTCTTTCCTTCTCTCTGCTTTTCTCTCGCTGGGAAAAAGAGCCAGCAACGGCGGCAATTTCCTGCCTCGGCTCTGCTGTTTGTCTTTTAAACTGAAATAATTTTGCCATTTTTTTCAGTTTGTTCTGTTTTTCCCTCCTCTTGCGCGTGTGTGCGTGTGTGTGTGTGTGAATTTCTCTGGCATTACCCAGCTTTACACTCTGCTCTAGTCGGGCCCTCTCGCTCCGCTCTCCTTCTGTTTCCGTGTTCCTCGTGCGCATTTTTAGGTTCCTCTTTTTTTTGTTTGCTTTTGTGTGAAATTACAACTTCTGCATTTCCTTTTCCTTTCGCCTGGCTGATTCTGTGGCTCTGACTGTGGCAGTGGCTCTGGTTCTGGCTCTGTTTCTGGACCCGTTTCAGGGTCTGGCTCCTGCTCCTGCTCCGGTTGGCTTTTGGCGCTTTGGCTGCCTGTGCCACTGCCACTGCCACTCCGCTTGTATCCTTTGAGGCTTTTGGCACGCATGAAAAATGTTGGCAAAGGACTGGGAACTGGGGACCGGGGACCGTGGACCGTAGACCCACGACGACGGCTTGGCACACCGTTTGACGTTGGCATCGCCGTCGCCGTCGGCATCAGCGTTAGCATCATTTCGTTTCGTTTCGGTTTTAATTTTACAGTTTTTCATTTTTAATTGTCTTACATTCCTGACTCGCGCTCTCCCGCTCTTGCTCTGTGCTTTTTCAGCCCTCTCTCTCACGCTCAGCCCTTTGTGTTGGTTGTTTACTCGTGTTTTACTTTATGCATATTTCGCTTCCGCCGAGGAGCGAGCGGCAGCGTCGGAAAAGTTTTTTCATTTGGCAGGCGCGTGCTAAATAAAAAATGTTTCCCAAAACCCCATCTCCCTGCCGCCGAACGAACCATCCACCAGCCCCATCTACCACCCCCTCGGGCTACGCATATTTATGCGCTTTATTGTTTGTGCAGCAGCAACAGCAGCAGCAGCAGCAGCGGTTGCAGCCACATTCAGCTCCACACACATTTTTGCCATTTTTAAAACAACTTATTTAATAAGCGTTTCCCTTTCTCTCTCTCTCTGCCATCCTCTCGTTGCAGGTGAGAAGCCGTACAAGTGCTCCTGGGAGGGCTGCGAGTGGCGCTTCGCGAGGAGCGACGAGCTGACGCGCCACTACCGGAAGCACACCGGGGCCAAGCCGTTCAAGTGCCGCAACTGCGATCGGTGCTTCTCCAGGTCCGACCATCTGGCCCTCCACATGAAGCGACACATGTGAGGCGAGATCTAAGCGGTGACGTCGTCGGCGACGAGACGGTTGCGGAAGCTGGTAGCACCGCCGGCGCAGTCGGAGTGCAGCGGAAACTGTGTGCCATCAAAAAACGATGAAAAAAACTGCGTAACGCTAATCAAAATAACTGAAAATTAAGGAACATTTGAATGGAGAATAAGGGCAGGAGTGAATAGAGTGGGAGGAAAGTCAAAGAAAGCATCACAACACAAGCACAAAGATGGAAAATAAAGTTCTCTGATTCCGATGGATATTTGTGTTGCCATTATCAGCGTTATCGTTTTTGTTTTCGTTATGGTTATCGTTATCATTATCGTTTCAATTGCAAATTCGATTTGTTTCAATGCCTTGTTAAGTGTAAGTCTAAGCCACCAGCATAATCAACAGAATTTCGCAAATACCCCCATACCCGCGCACCCGCATACCCCCCTCATACCTAGCATTTAGCGTCGCGTTCTGAACAAAACAAAAACAAAACAAAAATATCGTACAATTTACCAAAGCTAAGCAGACATTACTTGTAATCGGTAATGAAGCAGCAGAAGAAATAAAAAGAAAATCCACAAAAAAAAACAAAAGAAAAAAGATTGTAAAAAAACGAAAAGAGTAAAGAAATATTTTTGTTTTCATATTGTGAACACTGCCAAAAACAGAACAGAAGAGAAATGCATGAAAAGAAGAAGGAAACAAAAATGTAAAGCTAGCAAAAATGTATGTAAATGTGTAAACGTAAAAATAGTTAAGATTATCATCTGTCAGTAATACGGAAACGGAAACAGAAACAGAAAATAGGAATATGGATAGGAAAAAAAAGAACAAGTGCAAAATATGTTTTAAACAAAACAAAAAACACAAAACGATGAATGCTTATTTTTCTTAAATTAATTTTAAATGTAATTTAAATGTTGCCTAGGTCTGATTTTACATTGCATTGCATTTCGCACCACTCAAAATTAAGGCAAATCATCATTAGAATTACGATTAATCGGAGCCTGAATTCATTTCATTGAAATTCGAGGAAAAGCAATTTTGTTGCTATGTTTTTAATTAATATACGTAATTAATTATTTAATGCAGTTTCTCTTGTGCATTGCCTAAGTGATGGAAAGTATTACGAACACATTTTTGTTTGCTATGTGTAACTAATTTAATCAAAATTTTTATCGCTCGATCTACGACTGGAAAACAATTTCTTGTTTGGATATATCATTAGAAATTCTTCTTTATGTGCCTCATTAATTTTAATCCAATTATTTTGCAACCTTTGTCTTTTTCTTTCGTTTAATTTAGAGGATCTGTTAGCTCTTACTTGTTTAATTATACTCTTTTGTGTGCTGCATTTTATTTTGTAATTTATCATTTCAGCATTTTTGTTTATTTTTAATTATTTTTAATGAATAAAAAGAATGTGAAAAGCGTACTTTTCCACGGTCTAATCATTTCCACGTGCACCACTCAGCAAATGAGACACGACATCAAAGTATACAACGTTGATCGCGTTCGATCGATCAAGCATTATGGTTTGTGTGATGAGAAATTCTGTGATCCAGAGAACAACAGCAACAAAATAGCTAAGGCAAACGAAGCCCAAAACCGAAACAACCAGTAAAAACAAAAAAAGAAAACCTAACCAGAAGGGATACTACTTGGGGAAGGAGTGAATTAAAAGGGGGCACACTTCCTCGCGTTTGAAAGAAGAAAACATGCAAAGAATATAGTAAAACTCTGCATACATACACATGTCTGTATGTATGTATGTATATGTATAGATGTTTATAAATATAAGATCACGACATACGGCTTATCTCCATTATTTGTCTACTTTCTTTAGCTTAATTCTCACTGATTGTGGAACAGAGAAAGAATAATACGATAATTATCGATAATTGTCTAATGTTATCGATATGTCTAGATGTATCGATGTAAGTGTGTTGCTTGTGCTTTGTGTCATTTGAATGTTGTTGTAATTACGATGTTCTATGTAGCCAGATATCATCCAATCAAAGCGCCACAAATGGTTAGCCCGATCCCCAAATTGCAGTGCATTGACCCTCCCCCCCCCTTCCAGTTCATACACCGTTTGGCTTCCAAGTGAAAATGGCACTGAACAATAATACTACTTGTGAACGAAACGGGGAAAAATTAAATATCCAAAAATGTCTACGATGTGTCAAAAATGCTTCAATCAGTTTAGTCTAACTTTTCGAGAAGGAATTAAACCAAAACTAAACCAAAACCAAAACCTAAAATCAAATACCAAAACCAAAACCAAAACTAAAACTAAAAGATATTAAAATGTAAACCCAAAAAGTAAGAAATATTTTGTATAGAAAACCTTTAAACTAAAAATCCAAGAAACCCAAAGAATATTTAGATCCCTAAACCGATATTTGATGGTCACGAACTCGATTGGGCGTAACTATAAATATGGATATGGATATAGATATGGATAAACCATGAATATATATATATGTGTATTTTACAACAAAAAATGTGTATTTTAAAAGAGAAAATTAAACAAAATTAATGTGTAAAAAAAAGTAAAACAAAAAAAATTAAAGACTGGTCAACGAGGTGTTCCGCGTTTATGCAACAATTGCAACATAAAAATAATATATACATATATATATATATGAGATTATGAAACAGAAACCCCAAATTATGGTACTCCAAATTGTATATTGATGTAACAGCAGTGACCCTGAGCGATAGTCATAGGTTCTCACTTGATCATTTCGCGTCTCGAATTCGGCAGCAAACTACGCATACGTAAGAGGGCAGGACAGGGCAAGGGCAGAGGCAGGGCTAATCCCGAGGTCCCACGATCCCTTGATCCCCCAATTAAAGTTAATGAAGTACGAATTTTAAGTAACGCTGAATGTGAGTCTAGAGAGTACTAACCCGATAACTATGAATATATTTTATTGTCTACACTGGCACATTTTACAAGGCAGTGCCCCTTGGGTCCAGACCAGTCCGCTGCAGCATTCGAAGGGAGAGGAGTGTAATGGGTTGAAGTGGAGTGTAGTGGAGTGGAGTGGGTCTGGGTGCCATTGCCGTTGCCGTTTGCTGGAAAAGCAATCTATAAACATTTTCTACATATTTACAGTCGAGCAGAATAACCAAAGGCCGAAGATGGTGCAGAGGCTGGTAGAAGATTTGGCAGCAAGGATGCATAAGGAAAAGTAAATAAAGTATACTAAAACTAAAGTAAATACATTTTAATTTCGTTTAGAGTTTCGGTTGCAAATGTGCTTAGCAATTTCCCTGCGTCCCAAACCCTCACCCTCACCCTCACCCTCACCCTACTTCCCGCCATCATCAAGTATGATTTCCCTGGGAAAAGCAGAGCAGAACATCATAAACGTTTAGTTTAAGTGTAGACTAAATGGCGGTCGGTCGGATGGCCAGGCATAGCATAGCAGAAATATATAGAGAAACCAACCCCAACCCCAGGCTAAAGCATATATATATGTATACAGATATATACCACTCGTATATACGCATACGTGTGGGTGGGAGCGAGGGAGTGGAAGGGAGGCGAGAGAACACGTTTTATGTAGGCAAATAAGAGCATAACTCGTAAACATTTTGTGTATAGTTTAGTGAAATGAATTAGTTTAATGTTAAATCAACTCGAAAAGTAAACTACATTACAGAAATTATATATGTGTATTAAATGTATATTAAAATATATACATGGACATATATATTTTAAGATATATAAATGTATGGCAAACCTATTTACGTGACAGTTGTGTGTGTGTGTGTGTGTCCTCGTACGTATGTGAATTAACTTTAAATGTATTCAGTCTTAAGAGGAGAATTCGTCATTCGAGACGTGGAGCCGTTTTTGAGGAGGATTATGCAAAGCATCTACGAATTAAGGCACAGCATTATAAATTACAACTAAAGAATTACATTTATTTGAGCTACAGACGCACGAAAGGTTACTAGCGAGTGGATGGGCAGAGTCCTGAAAGAAGGCCCTAGACAAGGGTCTAGGGGAGGCAGCGTGAGAGCGAAAATATTTTTGGGTGGCATGCAGCAAACGGTGATTTATATAGAATTTTTACGCAATAACTTAGTTTAGCCCACTCCTGAGTTCTGTACATGATGCAAAACGACTCGAAATTCATAATTAAATTGTAGTCTTAAGCGTAATTGATATCAAAATAAAGCATAGGCAAGAAAAACTAAATGTATAACAAGGAAAATTCACATGTTTTGGCACTGGAAAAAACCACATTAACAGAGAATACATTTAACCATAAGTAAAGTAAATCAAAAGAAAATATAAAGCCAAAAAAAAACATAAAAATAAAACTACATTTAATGCTTGTGCAAGAGAGCAGAGAAATCCTTAGCTAATAGCAAATAGCAGAAAATCTAATTGTCAGTGTTTCCATTATTTATTATCGATGTGTGCATTCGATGTGTGTGCTAAGTTCTTAAAGGCAAGCACTTCTCCCCCACCACCCGAACCCCACAATCCCACTACCCCAAAAACCCAACTCCCCGGACAATTGTTTCTGTTTTGTATTTGTTTTAGCGCTTCGCTCATCAGGCAGACAATTAAAACATTAAATAAATTCATAAAAAATATAATGATAATGGAATGCATTGCATCATACTCTCGATAATTTGTTTTGGACAAAGTTTTTGGTAGCTTTTTGCAGCTGCCACGAAATGTTAGCACAACAAATTAGTTGATTAACTGCGGGAATTATTGATAGAATTGAATTCAATTAGCATATTTTCAGCCCCTCCCTGCGATCCCCCTTAAAATGTAATTGCATATTCATTAAATAAAACAAAAAAAAATTATTGAATTATTATGAATTATTATAATTATTATTATGGCTTGTTTGTTGCGGCTTTTTGTGCATTGCATCTCCATATGGATACAATTTAATAAGGGCAAAGAAAAATATAACAAAAATTTAGAAAATTAAACAAAAACTAAAAGTAAGACACGAACACACGAGAAAACAAACATTCATTCGGCAGAAAGAGGCCAAAAAAACAGGTGCAGAAAATTCGGAAAGTAAATGGAAATTTCTTGTATTTAGAATTAGTTTATTATACAAACAAGAACAACAGCAAAGCAAAGCTAAAAGAAACATCTAAAATGTGAATGAGAGAAGTGCGAGGAAGCAGCAAAAGAATCACAGCACAGGAGACAGGAGCAGAGTAGAGGAGAGCAGAGGAGGAGTCGAGGAAGAACCATCAGCATAATTAGAAAAACGTTATTTTTATTCTTGTATAAGTATAAACCGAAGGCATTTTTCAACGTATGAATACTATTATTGTACGTAACTTGATATTTTGATGAGAATTTCTGTGAACAAAACGAAAAAGCAAAAACCACAAAAAAACCGAAATATAGAAAAATATAAAAAAAAAAAATATATATATATATAACACGACTGTGTCTGCCTTTCAATATGCTGTGGGATAATGAACAAGTAATTTTTGTTGCATTTAAATGATGTTGATTTTGGCTGCGCAACGGAACGTAACACAATATAACGGATCTCTTCTCTTCCGGTCCCTCTGCATATATTTAACTTTTGTGATGGCAGGCGGCACTTCACCCCGATGGCCCCCAAGGAACAACAACAGCAACAACGATGATATGAGTCGGATGCAAGCCAATTGACATTAAAGCCCTGCGGCAGGAGCCTGTGCATTAATTTTTAATTATACTTTATTGTACTACGGCACTAAAGCCGTGGGCTATGTAAATCATAATTTGCAATGAGTTAATTGCTTGTCAGTCAATTTTGAGAAGTGCGCTACGGACACTCGGCCGCAAAACTTAAATCCTCTTTTCGGCTCACTAAACTTAATTTGGGAAACTTCTGGCTGGAAAATCGCTTTGCATTTCCTTTCAGGCTACTAATGAAACCGGACTTCACATACGAGTACGTGCAGGTCGGGACGCTTCCCTTTCAGTGTGCCGGATGGACATCGGGAAAAGTGCAAGCAACTTTTCTTGGTCGTTTTTCGTAGCCATTTCTTTTAATTCTGGCCCGCAGACGTAACTCTTTTATTTTCATTCATTTCCAAAGGGGCCAAACTAAAAGCCAGAAGATGAAGAGAGCCATAGACAGAGGCTGGCACGGGTCTGGGTCCGGGACGGGTCCGGGTCCGGGACGGAAGCAAAGCGAAACGAAGGTTGGAAAACTTTTCATTTTCTTGATTCTGTTGTGCTGCAGCGAAACTTCTAATTACGTACATGACCAGCACTGCACACACATGTCTCGGCCCGGCCCGGCCCGGCCCGGCCCGAGAGCAATGCACTGGGCGAAATCTCTGCGCACATCTGCTGGCTGGGGAATTTTCCCTTTTCCTTTTTTTCCTTTCGCTCGCATGCAGAAGGGCAGTGCAGGCCAAGTTTCTTCTGCTCGGTGCTCGGTGCTCGGTGTTCGGTGCCCGCTGCATCTTTATCAAAATTGTTTCCAAAGTTCAAACCACTTTGCGAGCGGCGCGCAGGGAATATGACTTTTAAAAAGTTTCCATCTCCACCCTTTCTGCTGTGCCACTGCTAGTGGCAAGTTTTTCACTCTCCCTCCATCACCATCTCCATCTCGCTCTTCTTGCGGCAGACATGTTGTATGTTGCTGTGGCGGCTGATACTCGTCCCGTCCTCCCCGTGTGTGTTGCTCTGAGCTGCACAACATTTGTAGCTTGTCAAAGTGGCTCAACACGCCCGGCATGTTAACTTATTTTGGTGCCTTTGCTGCTTTCCTGCCTCGGCTCTCGGCTCTCGGATCGGATGGCTGATGGCTTGCAGCAGCCAGCTGCTGAGCACAGTCGGACGGGGGATCGGTGCCGGGGCATGGCCAACATGCAAGGTAAACACATCGTCGGACGCTGCCTGTTTGCCGTCCACCGCGTTACTCTACTCTGTGACTCTGTTACTCTGTGGGGGTATCTTGATTTTCTTGAAGGAAAGCCAGTGCCCGACACAGGAACTCCACTCTTTGGTGGGCGGTGAGTCCAGGATATCATGCAATCGAATCGCTGCTGTTTGCTGCTGCAGCTCCTCCGCAAGTTCATTTGGAAACAAAGCTCTCGGTAGTCGCTTTCTGTATAAATTACAGGCAGACATTCAGCTGCAGCTTCAGCATTGGCTTGCGTGTGTGTGCGTGTGTGTGTGCCTTTGATGGTGTCCGTGTGCGTGTTGGTGTGCATCCCCTTAAAGTCGAAAGCCCCGAGGCGCTTTTAACACTGACAGCACAACAACCACACCAGCTGCAATTTCTTTCGTTGTGGCAGCCCAGCCACAAAATTGCCACCAAATCAATATTATTAGGACTCGCCGAGAAGAAAAGCAGCGCCAAAACGTGTGGGTCGCAAAAATGTCGCAAAAATACACGTATTGCTGAGCTGCGGATGGCGCTGACTGAATTGAGTGGGTGGATGGGGGGTGGGGGCCTGCCCACACAGAACATGTTCTGCGCTCATACGCAAATGAGGGCGTTGCTGGGCTGCTGGTTAGACAGCGGGCAGCGGGCAGGGGGTTGAGTGTGTTCCCCTTCCCAATGTAGCAACATGAAAATTATGATTACAAGCAAAGACTGTCATTTGCCATAATATTTGCAGCATAACGATTATGGAGCGCTTTAGTCACGACTCCGACCGAAAATGGATAATAATAAAGTGCTGCCACGGGTGTAGCGGGGCTGGAGGATGTGGATGTGGATGGGGATGGGGATGGCCCCAAAGATAACACACATCCAGCGACTGCCAATGACAATGACATCAGCTGCAGACAAGCCCACAGAACGGCACACCGAGAACGAGTGGCACAGAGCATAGAATGGGAGTGGAATGTGGGGCGGTGGGGGAAGTGGGTTGGAGGGTGGAACTACAAAGATGCACTGGCCTGATACGGCGTGGAAGCCAGCTAACAAGACAACCCAAACCGAACCAAATGAAACCACACCGAACCAAAGCAAGCCGAGGGCGTTGTTAGCCTTCCGACGCACTCACAGAGTGTGGCATCATGTGGCAAGCGAATTGTGCTGGCTGCCGCTCACATTTTTGAGAGTTGAAATTCGTTTTGATTTAACGATACGACGAGCAGCAGTGAAACTAAATCGAGCAGAGCTGCCTGCCAGCAACGAGTGCAAAATACAGCAGAAACAATTACAATAAGTGCCACAGTAAAACGACTTCTATAAAAGTATCTCAACGTCATGGCCTGGCAGCAGGGAGCTGGCTGCTCCGTTGGGAAATCGATAAGCCATGGTCATTCGATGGGGTGTGCCACGTCCAGAGCCAACTCTGCTGGAGAGGCTGTGGCTCGAGTTCTTGCCACTGGAATAAACAAGCCACTTGTTCGAGCATTTCCGAAGCTTTAACTGTGGATGGCTTTGGATAGTCCGATGGCCACAACATAAATGAGTAATCTATGACTAACTTTTGATTGCTTTAATCTAGCTGGCAACGATAAATCCTCTTTGGAAATTGCGCTGTGCTGAGACATCTGCCAATTGCCGCAAAGTTGCAGCAGCTGCTTCCGCTTCTGTCGCTGCCGCTGCCTCTGCGTTTGCCACTCGCTGCGAATGAATAAAGAGCTTAGAGGTGCTAATCCAAAGGCGCAGTGAAAATCGCAGAATCTGATTGCAAAGTTGGCCCGACAACCAGCGAAGAAGGGGAGAGGGAGAGGTAAAGGAGCGAAACGGAACGAAATGAAACGGTGCGATGTCATGCAAATGTGGCACATTTAAATGCTTTACCTTGGCAGGTGCACCCGGAGAGCGAGACGCAGTCAGACCCAGACCCACTGCCAGATCCACTCCATAGTGCAGTGGGTATCGTTTTCGCCAGACTTGTCTGATTTCGATTCCGAAATTGCCGGTGCCGTAACGTGCCAGCGGCGCCTGTCACTGGAGAACGACAACGACCGCAGGTGCATCCGTCCCTCTGCCTGCCTGCCTGCCTGCCTCTCTCTCTCTCTGCTCCCCTATCTCTTTCGCTGGGAGTGTATCGCAGTGTAGAGTAACTTCTTGTTTACACCTCCTTTTTTTTTTGGCAACTGGCGGCAAGTGCACTTGAAGTGTATCGAATTTGTTCGGATTTCGCTGGCAGCCAATAATTTGACACTTGCATTGCGGCCAGGTAAAGCGAAATGAGACAGAAGCGAAAGAGAGGAGAGTGGTGGGGGGGTAGCAGTGGGATTAAGAAGAGGAGAGAGAGAGCGAGAGAGAGCGAGAGAGCGAGCTGCAATGTCAGAGCCGCTTAAGCCGAAAAGAGCGAATTCTTGAATAAAAGTTGCCAGCCTCTCGGGCACGCGAGGGCGCCATAAACCAGAAAGAACGCGAGATTCTGTTACTATATGTTACTGTCTGGGGGTGAGTGTGTGTGTGTGTGTGCATATATGCATGTTGAGTAAGCAACAATAACAGCAAAGCCAACACACACACACACACAGAGGCGCACAAACGCGAACCCAATTGTCATCACCATAAAAATAACATAAAACTTTTTTTACGACTCCTGCGGTCTGCGTAAGTCTGTTAAAGAAGGGTTCCCCAGTCGCTGCGAATAGTGACATGGGCTTACGGAGTTTATGGGGTGGTGGCGGGGTGGCGGGGTATGTGGGAATGCTGTCGCAACACTTCAGACTTCAGGCCCACATGCCTTGGCCTTAATTCGACATCGCTTATGTCACGGCGACGGGCTCATTAAAGTTGAATTTGTTTTCTTTGCGTGGCCCTTCCACCCACCCACCAGCCCATTGACTTCAATGCAGCTTCGCTCCCCTCCCCCGCCCCGCCGACAACTTGTGTGGGCACGGCACTCATAATTCTCAGTCTAAATGCCGGCTGCTTGGCGAAGCGTAATTGATAATGCATTCAATTGGCCAGCCAATTTGCTAAAGTGCCTAAGAGTAGTCAGACCCTGCCCCCACCAAAAGTCAACAGTGGCGCAAGTTCCCTGTGAAACTGCCCAAAGTTTACCCTATAGAAAGGATGCCAGAAACAGTATTTTATTCCCTTACTTATATTATAATGAAAATGCACAAAATTAAACGAATTTTTAGCTGCTTTATTCCATGCATTATATTGGGAAAGTATTTGCAACGCAGCGCTCTTCCACAGCTCTGAAATCACGGTGCAAACTGCTCGAAACTGCTCGACTTGGCCGCGTTGTCAGAGCACAGATTCAAAATCAACAGCAGGCGAGCGACAGGCGACAAGCGACAGCCACAACAATGTCTGACCGAAGTGAGGCGTGCACTCATTTGCACTAAAAGCGGCATAAATATAAACAGGAAAAGTCGCCGCCAGGAAGAAAGGCGCAGACCGAAAAAAAAAACAACAAGGAAAACACCAGCCAGAGAATGGAGGAACTCTCCAAGAGCAAACGGAATGGCAAATCAGGAAAAGAGCACTGGGTAGAGGGAGAGTGTGAGGGAGGGCAAAAGGTAGACACAGCCAGACGATGGGTGCTGTGCGTACGAGGGAGCGGGAGGGAGTGAAGTGGAGTGCAAATGAATTGCAATGCAGCCAAACGTGTGCCCAACTTAACGGTAATTTAAATGTTAATGCACAACAGCCACCCCCCCACGCCACCTGCCAACTGCTCCTACCTATACACCGCACACACCTCTACCCCCACGCCCAGGCCCGTTGGCTGTTTGTTCGGCTGCTGCCGTTGCCGTTGTTAAACGCTGTTGACATCATTGGCTTTGGCCATTGTTGTTTGCATTGTGGCAGTGCCTCTTGCTGTGACTGCGCCTCCGCCCCTTCCTTGTTCCTTCTGCCACTACCTCACATTTCCCACCTTCAAAATAGCCGACGGCACCGACGGCACCCACAGCCGCCATTTTGTCAATGCTCGTGTTAATGCTGATGATGTGGCATCTCCGTCTGCCCCATCTTTGGCGCTGATTGCACATGGTGCTCCCACCCCTCACTCACTCACACACTCGTGCGCGCAGGCATCGCATCGCATCGCTTAGTGCCATGTTAATTAAAACACTTTTTCGGCAACCGCCACAATTAGCCCTCATTTAAATAAGACTCAGGTGGGCCCCATACGATGGCGGATAAGGGACTAAGTGGCAGGATAATTAGCCCAATGAAGCATATACACGACAGAATGGACGGCCAACGACCTCGCTTACTTCGAGGGTATGCCGAACGTCCACAGTCGACAGTCGACTATTGTGACATTCATTTGGAATTCAAATTAACGCGGACATGCCCAAAAAATGGAAAACGGGAAAAAGGGAAAGGAAAAAGGGTCGCCCTGCGTCCGTCTCTCAACTGTCATCGCAATGGAGGTCAAGACTCTGTGGACCTCGCTGGACATTAATTTAGCGCCAAAGTGGACACACTCACGCATTGGTCTCCGCACCCTGCGGATCCCCCACCCCCCTCCCCGCTCCACGGCAATTGTCATATGTGCGGGGACATCATTTTTCATGCATATTTCAGGAGGCGTGCGCTTAATTAATTACAAACATCTAAATTGCGGTGGCATTGGCATAAATTGCCTTTTAATTTGCGCTTCTTGGGGCTGCTCCTCTGCACTTGATTGATGTGACCCCCACCCCCCCGCACTCACCCTCCTTGGCAGACCACTATCACTGAGTGTGTGTGTGTGTGTGTGTGTGTTGGGCCACTCGACTGCCTGACTGATTCATCTCTGCTCAGTTTCGTTTCAGGTACGAACATGCGAGTATTGACTGACGCTGCCTTTGACATTTGATGCCGGTCGAGTCGGGGCTCGGGCCTGGGTTCGGGTTCGGGGCCACCGGACGCACAAGCGACTTGAACTCAGTGTCCTTGACGTTAACGGTTACATAATCGTGCCAAGTGTGCGAAATCGTTAAGCGCCCTCGGGGCGTGGGGCGGGGCGGGGCGTGCGTAGGCATTATGTACGCACTGCGATGCCGACAGGACCCACCGATCTATGCACGCGCCCGCAAAGCAGCGAATGTTAATTTGGCCTGCTGCCCTCACAGGTATTCGCGACTCCCCAGTGCCCGCCCCCTGCTGGACGGACTAATTGACCCACACACGGCGCATGAATGGCCCCTCATGCACCAGCAATCGCAGAATTCCCATTCGATTTCGGGCCCACGAATCACGTCAGCGCGCCGCGGCGCCATAAACCAGAGATGGAGCACCCCACGGTCAGGGTCATCAATTTAGCCAGCCCCCACCCCCCCGCTGCGTATGTGATTTCAAATGTGGAACGATTCACAGGTTGAAGCTGGACATGAATCACTTTGATTTGGGTAATGAATGGGCGTTCAGTTGCGAGCATAAATCGAATGCCCAAAGCAGGGCAATCCTCGCATGAGTGCGAGATATTCGCGAGCGTCGCAACAGAGGGGTGCAGAGGGGCGCATTGTGGTACACATAATAAAGTTGTACTTAACGAAGTTGCAGCATCGTATTTCATAAGCCAGCCAAGGCACACGGCATCCAAGCAGCTGCCTCACAATGCCCCACAATTAACCGAGCCAGGAGCCGGGAGCCGGGAGCCAGGAGCCCAGACAGACGAGACGGTCAGTCTGCGTCAGAGTTTTCGGTTTTGGTTTGGGTTTGTGCTTGGGCTTGGAGTTCCCTTAACTTTATTGTTCTCATGTGGCAAGGAAGTGGATTGCGCGAGCCAAAATGGCCGCGGTGATGGCGAACTTCCTTATAAGACATTTACCGACCGCACCTT
The DNA here is from genome assembly GCA_018150905.1 of Drosophila ambigua. Classification (NCBI taxonomy): domain Eukaryota; kingdom Metazoa; phylum Arthropoda; class Insecta; order Diptera; family Drosophilidae; genus Drosophila; species Drosophila ambigua. The sequence goes on along the minus strand of JAECWS010000001.1, from coordinate 5,830,348 downwards.
AACCAAGCAGGATCAACATGGCATCCATGTATTATTTAAGCGCTGCGCATCCTTTTGCCGTGCCCTGCATAAAATTTGCTTTAGCGGAAGTTTGTCTGCAGCACAGGCAGGTCCCCCCCCCTGGCCGCTGCCCGCTTCCTGCTGCTCTGGCAGTCCCTCTCCGGCTCCTTGGCGTGCTTTATGTGTTTCCGCTCTCGCATTTCTTTTGCCATTTAAGTACACACCTAGTAGGGATTTTTGTGTCCCCCCCAGCTGCCTGCTCTGGGTACTGCCGCTGCTGCTGCTGTCGTTTCCTTTGTTCTTTTAGCTTCGACTGCTGGCCGCTTGTTTATGTCTCTTCTTTCGTCTTTCGCTCGCCTTTTTGCTTCGTTTTTTGTGCCTTTGTTTGCGCTTTTTATTTTTGTTTATTGCTTGTTTTGAACCTTGTTTGAACTGGTTTAAAATTTCTTGGCACAGGCTCGACCAAGCTCCGCCCATTGGCAGGCTCAACCGCAGTGGACCAAACAGGAGATGGCAGCCGGAGCCGGAGTCGGAGTCGGAAATGTAGCTCGAAACTGTAGCCATAGCTGGAGGAGAGCTCATAACTTTGTTACACACAATTAACAATTTGATGCCTTGCCAAGTCTCCTTTTCGTTCACGCTCGTCCCTCTCTCTCTCTCCCTCTGCTGCCACTGCTTTCCCTGTGCGGCAGGCACACAGAACTGGCAGTTACATTGTTCCTGCGGTTGCCAAACAACCAGAACTGGGACCAGCACCAGGACGACGACGACGATGGCGATGGCGACACACGAGCCTTTAAGTGGGCGTCTCTAATTGAAAAGTGCAGCCAAAAATAAAACACACGTCTAACTCCCATTCCCGGCGGCTCCCCTCGCGCTCGCCACTTCCACTGGGCGGGCAGGTGCGCCTCGAGTGCATTGCAATTGCCACGTAAATTTTATGCGCTGCTAAAACTTTGCCCGCAGCGAGGCACTCGACTCCCAAGCATCCGAAGCTTTTGCTTGAAAAACTTTAAGGTCAACTTGTTACTAAAGTTGCAGCAGCAGCCAACCCCCCCAGCCAAGTCCAGCCCCCTTGCAAACAACCTCCAAATAGGGATAGCAGCGTGACAGTGCGGGTGTGCGAGTCGTGAGCAGATCGAGTGCGATTGAGTCAATTACTTAATGGAAATATACAATAAAGCGGTTAGGGTTTCCATCTTTGAATGGAACCATCGACAAACTTGCATTAATTAAGTTCCATCAGAGCTGCTTCGAACCGTTTTGTGTCTCTATTAAGTGCTGCAAACTGTCAGGGGAAAGTAATGCCGAAAGCTCACACAAGTCTCGATTGGGCAAGGATGTTGGAGAGTAAGTTGCGGGAAGGGACACCCCTGCGTGGCATTTGGCCATCTCTAGGGCCCCAAAGCAGCAGCTGCCTCAGCATCAGCCCAAAAGGCTTGGAGCAGAGCTTGCTGGTTGCTGGCTGCTGGTAAATTAGCCAAATGGCCGCTAAGTGTTCGCTTTGCGTTAAAGCGGCATAAAAATATGCAGCTCTTCAGAGGCTGTGGCTGCGGCTGCGACAGATGGCCCTGGCAGCCAGGCGGCACTGCCAGTGGCAGTTGCCTCCTGTGGCACTCGGTCTCTATTCTGCTCCGCTGCTCTGTGGCTGTGGCAGAATGCAGCTTGACCTTCACCTGGAATGCCAATGGACATGAAGAAGTTCTCCTGCCGGTAGCAGCGTGCCAGCTTTGTGTGTGTGTGGGTGTGCTGCTGGCAAACGATTTGAAAAATTTATTCGAAAATATTTTTGCCAGTCAACGATGTAACGACAGCCAGGGACAGGGCAAGGCAAGGCAGGCACAGGGCAGGGCAAGACAGGGCAGAGCTTCAGGTTCAGATTCAGCTTCATCTTCAGCAGTGGCTACTGCTTCAGCGGCAGCTTCCGACCCTGTCCTGTCCCGTCCTGTGCTGGCTGTCACCCGGCATGAGAAATAGCAATGCTTGCAAACAGGATATGCTGCCAAAAACATTTTTTAATAATTTAGCACACACATATTTTCAGATCTCGGGCGAAATTCACTTTGAAGACCTTACGGAAAGTATGCTCTTCATACGGTATGTTGCCGCCGGGGCCAGAGGTGGCAAGCGCCGGAGCAGGAGCAGGAGCAGAAGCAGGCTGCTGGCCCAGCTGTCGATGCGCCCCGGCACGCCTGGGACCCGTGTCGACATCAGCATCGACTGCACAGCATTAGTGTTGAGTAATGCGAAACCAATTTTCGAGGCAACATTATTTAGAATCTCCAGCAAGAGACAGCAAGAGCTTTGATGTCAAAAGTCGTGAGGTTGCAGCAGTCGACGACTCTGAAATATGAACGGGTGTAGGAGCTGAGGCCAAGGAGCAGAGCGCAGGAGGCATGTAGTGGGGCGCACTGAGAGCAGTGCCCCAGGCCCAACAGGGTGCACACACACACACAAATTAGTGGCACGGGGAATATGCTTCGGATCGGTATATTCTGCTTAGCAAAAACTGCTTAACTATGCCTTTGATGTGCCCCAAATGCCGCTGGCAGCAACCTCATCGGCATTCCCCTCCGCCACACACTACTCCTGCCACGACGCCACTTTGCAGTGCCAACTGCGACTGCGACTCGAACTCATTATGCTTAGTGCAGCTGCGACTCGCAGCGCAGCGGCTTCTCCTTATTATGTGGCGTAGTACACGTGGCGTATGAGCAATGCGCGTTGCCATTGGCCGCATTGGCCGCTGTGTCAACATTTGCCCGTCCAGCCGCACATATTCCTAGCACAAAATTGATTCGGCCCGACAATGTCTCCCAATGTCTTTTTCCGCTTTGCCACAGCCCACTGGCCAAGGGACAGGCCAAGGGACAGGCAGTGGGACACTTCTGCTACAGCATTTTTCAATTGACTTTGGTGTGGAGCAGCGGCTTACTTAGATGCTTGGATCCTAGGGTATGGAGTGCCGCTTCGCTTCCTTTACTCAGGTTCCATGCCGGTCGCTCGTGTAGGGCATCCAGTAGTCAGTCCGCAACCAGCTGGCCAGTGTCTGTGTCTAGCTTGTTGCCAAAGCAAACACAAGCAGGCCCTTACATCATGCGTCGTTTGAAAATTGAATTTTAATACACAAAAGCAGCCGCTGCTCAAAGGGAAGATAAGTATTCAGGGGATTGTCGCCCCACAGACCAAGCCCAAACCCTGACTCAAACACACTTGTATGCAGCTGGAAAATTGAGACCCACTGTGGGCATTTCGTTGGCTCGGTTTTCAGTCTCATTTGGCTTAGTAGAGTCTGGAATTCCGCAGTGCACTGCCACAGGACAAATTATCGTACTGGCGTGGCTTTTGCATCTACTACTGCTGTCCAATACTGAAGCCCGGATCAATCGGCAGGGCTTCTGCATACTTCCTGGGCACACAAAAACTGTGCTCTGTTCACTGGCTGGCGCTCGAAGTAATTTGGTTGAGTTGATTTCGTGTGCCTACAGGCCACAGAGCCGCTGGCAATTGGATTACCTGCTCCTGAATTCTGCTTCTCGAGCTTCTCTTTCAATGCACATGCCAAATTATCCTGCCTCAGTGTGTGTGTGTGTGTGTGTGTCTTTCCTCTCCAGAAAGAAGAACTTCATGGCATGTCCATGAATTGATTTCCTAAATAAATTTGCCAGCTGCAGCTCTGACTTTTTATCTCATTTGGCCTGTGCATTTATTTGCCAAAAAATACAAAAAACCAACAACTGCATTTGGCCCTTTTTGTTGAAAACTGAAACACAGACTGCAGACTGCAGAGTGTGCAAACTCTCCGTAGAACCGACTCCAATTGGAAACGGGGTAAAAAAAATTTGAAAAAAAATCTTGAAATTAAATTTTCAAGTAACTTTCACTCGAGCGCAATGCAAACTAAATAATTCATGGTAGCAGCAGTAGCAGCAGCAGCAGCAGCAGCTGCCCCAAAAGGGATGGAAGACTGGCAGGTGGGCAGCTAAGTGTGTGTGTGTGTGTGTGTGTGTCTGTGGGTGTGTGAATACATTTAAATAAACAGCAGTCAGCGTCAGTTGGCATTCCCATTCCCCCCATTACCCCACTCCCAGTTAACTTTTTACCAAAGACCAGGACCAGTCACAGACCCGAAACGGGACAGAGCCCTTGTGGGTGAGATGATAACGAAGCCCCGCCACCCCTCCCCGCAACTAAAAAGGAGCAGCAGCACAAGTGTGTAGCTGTAATGGTCTTAGGGGATAGCCTTTGTGTCCTCGCTGGCATCGTCATGCCGTCATGCCGTCATGCCAAAATAGGCAAGTTCACTCAGGCAAAGCAATTGCACAAATGGCCAATTCTGCTCGTAAGCTTGGAGTTTCCTTTCGTTTTGCGCTGAGCGTGTTTCGTCAGGTCAGGCTGTGCCAGGAGTGGGAGCACCCCCCCGCAGCACTGCTTCCGTTCGGTTCCAGCTAAAACACTGCAATTCCGTAAACATCCAAAGGGGAAGGATGTGTGCGTACGAGTGTGGCTCTGTAGCTGTGTAGCTCTGTAGCTGTGCAGCTGTGCAGCTGTGTGTGGGTGTGTGTGCTGGTGTGTAACGAAGCATAGATAAAATACACAAAACACAAATAAATACGAGTGCGAGTACGAGTACGAGTACGAGTGTGTACGCTCTTGGCCAAAAGTTTAAAGTGCTAAGAAAAAATCAGAATGCGAAAGTTTTTCCCTGGCAGCGGCAGCGGGGAGCTGGCTGATTGCATTTAACTGGATTCCAGCCAGGCGCAACGAGCGACGGCTATGGAACGGATTGAAACGGAACGATCCCAGGGGGTAGAGAGGGGAGGCAAAACACACACGCACACACCAGTAATACGGCTACTGCTACCAGGGCTGGGGAGTACATCTTTCTCGATGAGAATGCCGCGTTGGACAATGGCCTGGATGCCTGCCGACCCACCAAATGCAAGACATCGATAAGGGAGGCCCTTTAATCGCTGCACACACAACAGCCAATTGAAATTAGTTAAAACGGTTGAGTGAAGTTGATTGGAAGCGGGAATGAGAGTCCCTGTCGATGTGCAACAGCCGCTGAAACGATCTACCTCTGTGGGCATTGCTGTGCCCGATCTGGGTCCTCCTTTAGCGGCAAACTAACAGCGAATGCAGCCCAGACAGGAGGGGCACGCACCTAGACACCGCTGCATGGCTCTCCAGTACCAGAGAGCTCTTCATTGCCGCAGCCGGAAGTGAGCGCTCAATGCAGAGAGCAGCACTAAAAATGTTGCGTCTCAGTCCAAAGCGAAAGCCCTGGCGAATGGCAACTGGTAAGTGGAGGGAATAAATCTGTTCTGGCTGTCAGAGCTCGTGCGTTGAGTGGGAGAAGGGAAATCATTTGGTTCATCCTCTTGACCTGGTTCTGATTCCGCAGCTGCCCCCATGCCGAGTCTCGTCCTCGGATTGTTGTCATAATGCTAATTGCATTTTTATGCACTGCCATCGAAGCAGTAAATTCAATTTAACGAAATTGCCGGCAAACGTAATTAAATTCCCGTCGACTTCTGGCCAGTGCGCTGCTGCTGCCTTATTCGATTAACTTCAACCGGGATACGGAGTCGGAGTCCAGCAACTGGCCACACATGAGACGACTGCTGCCCCAGCCGTATGGAGAGGCAGCGAAACTGAGACGACGCTTGCGACAGCGTATTTGCTCGTGACACTTAAACACATGCGAACCAAACTGCTTTATGCTTAATTGAGTATTATCCCTGTTGCACACAGGGTCCCAGAATGGGGCAGGGGCAGGGGGGCAGTTACAGGGGACTCTGTCTCGCTGGAGGATGCAGTCGGCGGGGCATGGCGGGCGTGGGGGCATGGGGCATGTCTGCAAACAGCAGCTCTGTTTGCTTAATAGCATGGTCAGTAAATTTAATTAACTTCCCTTAAGGATACATGCAGCACACATATAATAAAAGCAATGCAACAGTGGCAGCACACAAAACGCCGCACAGAATGAAACAAAGACAGCAACAAAAAGAAAAGACAAAAAAAATATATGTATATATTGGGAGACGAAGTGGAGGAGCAGTAAGAGGAGACAAACTCCAACGGCAGCTTCTGTCTTCTGCACCATCTTTGGCTCAAGTTGCACTGGGATTACCCACGCACACAGACACAAACACAAACACACACACACACACACACATGTATATATATATATATATATACGTAAGTATATGTATATGTAAGTGAGTGAGCGAGAGGCAGCACGGACAAGACTCGGTTGGATCCTGGCTGATTGTTGGCTTGCCGTTGTCGTTGTCCTTTGAGATGTTGTGCAAACAAGCAGCTTAATGTCAGTCGACACAAGACAAACACAAGCACACATACACACACACACACACACAATACACTGGGGCAGAGGGAACACAGAAATTAACTTCTTTTTGATGAGCATATGTTGCGCAGACGAACAAGGAACAACGAACCCAAAAAGCTGACTGCCGGGAATAAAACACGCTCAAAGCTATCATTGCCACAAATTATAGTGCGCTGGCCTCCGCTGCCTCCATTGCTTCATCTGCCTCTGCCTCTGCCCCTTCCCTCTCGCTCTATGGACAGCAGCTGTGGCCTGTGCCCAAGCTTCAGTTTTCCCAGACGAATGCATTTGCTTGGCTTCTGCTGCGGCTCTTACTGATACCCCAAACTGGTGCAGATTCCGAATGCGATGCCGATGCCGATTCCGATTCATAATTCATAGGCAGCCAACCACTTTGCATGCTTCACGGCTGCCTGTGGCGTCGTGGCGCCGTGGCACTGTGGCAGTGGTGACGCGTCACGTAGCCCTGGTTAGATGCTTGCCGCTGATCACCGAGGCTGCCAGCAGTGGCATTGTCTTGTCTGGCCACGTTTGGGCCATAACAAATGATGCACTCGACGGCGCGGCCGGCCAAAAGTTCGCTCAAGGTGAATTGAATGTTGAATGGTGGCAGCTCCCTGGCCCTGGGAGGCAAGCGGCATACAGGCTGCAATTTGAATGCTTGATTATGTGCATGTGTAGCCCCGGAGAGTGGTGGAAGCCAGCTACGAATTCACTCTGAAATATGTCTGCATGCAGCTGCCCCTGAGTTGGGTTTGGTTTCCCATTCAAATGGCGTCTTTCAGCTGCGAGAGCCGAGTGTTTCCTTCCAGTTCCTACGGGTCTGATCCCTGGCCACGCAACTACTTTCCATTTAAATTCCCTTTTGGTGCATTGACTCTCTCTCTCTGTCTCTTTATGGTTGCGCTTTAGCAAGCTAGTAAGCTCCCTTTTCGCTCCGATCTAAAGTCCATTCACATCACTCATACGCAGCGTGGGCCGCTGGAAAACATTTAATTATGGCCGCACAGGAAGCGGAAATCACGCAGCAGCTCTGATGAGGCATGCAATCAAAGTCAAGCAGCTGGAACCCCGGCGGACAGCCCTCGGGGGCGCGGAAGAGGGGCTACAAAAAAGGCAGCCATTAATATGGCCGTTAACATTGCGGTTAGTGGCCGTTGCCTTCTTGGTTGCCAGTGCCGTTTCCGCATTGCCCCAGGCCAGTGGAGGCGTGGCATGTGGGGCATCATATGGCAGGCACCCGCCCCCCGGCCCCACTGGCATGTGGCAGTTACGGCAGTCGCAGTGCTGCCGGCGCTGGCAGCTGTGTGTGGCAGTTGCATTTAACACTCTCATCGACAAGGCTTCCGCCAGGGAGCCGGCAGCTGGACAGACTGTCACTGGCAGTCGGCTAATGTTGGTCCCGCGCAAAGTTTAAGTCGACTGCCGCCAGTAAAAGCCATTTAAAAATACGTGCCTGGATTTCTCAGCCGTCCGTGTGGATCCTCTGGGTGCCCCTCCGTCCCGGCCGGGCTGTTATTGAGAGCTTGAGTACGTGGACGAAGCCCGGCTCTGCCACACGGCCAGGTTTGTCACTTGAAATGTTGCACTTGCCCCCGCACACATCCCCTCCAGGGGTCTCGTATGTTGCACATAATTTTCACATAAACGAAAGCCTAATATAAAAAATTCGTGCGAATCGTGACCAGCAAACGCAAGCGATGCCACGGCCACAACCAGAACCAGAACCAGAGCCAGCAGCAGCAGCAGCAAAACGAAAAGGAAGCACCAGAACAAGGTAGACACATTGACTTAAAGACTTCTGGCCCTGGCACCCCGCCTTCGGCCAACTGCAGGCATCCCCTGGGGGGTAGTGGGTGATGGGTGGTGGGTGGTGGGTGGCGGCTGCCCGTCAATGTAATAAATAAATCAACTGCAAAAAATGTTGCGCCCGCATCGACATTTTAAGTGTTGCCCATTGACTTTTGATTGCTTTTTGGCTGGGCGCAGACCCTCCCCTGGGGAGGCGACCCCTGGCTGAGGGCTGCACAAAACAGAAAACCGCAAAAGAAAAAAAAAATAGCGAAAATTTAATGAGCTAGCCAAAGCCCCAAAGGGGTGGTGGGTGGTGGTGGGTGGTGGGGTGTTTGGGTCAGGCAAATGGAATGTCTGCGGAGTGAAGTTCTTTTTTGTTCGGTTGAAACTATTTTCAGCAAATTTGTCAAATTAAATTGCATGTACAAGAGGCCGCCACAGCCATCGCTGCTGCCATCCCTTCGAGTGCTCCAAGTTCTGATTCTGCTTCGGGTGCTGCTGCTGCTTCTGCTGCTGCTTCTTGGGGCGGATTGAATTAAAAGTTGTTGCCGCGATACAGGGCAGAATGGGGCAGTGGCAGTGGCTGTGGCAGTGGCAGTGGCTTGGTTGCAGGGCAGATGGTAAGTCCTCTAGGAAGTCCCTGTAAAATGCCGCAAATTAATGTGCATAGTTTTTGTTTTCTGCTCGGCGGTTTGGCATTTAATTAAAATTGTTTACTAAATATGCTCGAATTTGTGGGCAGGCCCGAAGCCCCATGCCCCATGCCTCCGCCTTAGCCACACCCCCGCCCTAACCCATTCTTGACTTGCCGAATCAGGTCAATGCACAATTCAATTTACGCGCCTGTGTGCAAAATCAGTGCCGGGAAATCTGCTTTGTAACCGGAGTGACAAATGTTAATTAAGGCATTGCCTGCTGCACAATCTGCAACCCCACTGTCGCTGCCACCCTTCTTCGTTTGATGGATTTTAATAGGGTTCCCTTTGCCATTCCCTTTGCCTTTGCCGCTCTCCGATCCTCTGTTCTTCCACTGTCACGGCGCCGCCTTGTTGAGTGCTCGCGAATGCATAAAAGTCAAGTCAGAGCTAGGCAAAATGCATTACAATGATAATGTTGCTCTCCTTACGGCCACTGTAGACCCCACTGTTGTGCTGCTGCTGCTGCTGCTGCTCTGCTGTTGCCGCGCTACATAATTCAGCAGGACATGAACTGACAATAAAATTTAGTGCTGAGCTCGCATAATAAAGTCGGCCGTGGATGAGTAAAGTGAAAGAGAAAGAGCAAGACAGAGACAGAGAGCGACAGAGAGAGAGAGAGAGACAGAGCGAGAGGATTGGCCAGTTGCAAGCGTCTTGTCCAGTTCTGCTCCTGTTGCTCGGACTCCAGCACCAGCAACAACCAAAAAGGCCTGTGAAAACTAAAAGCAAAGTCATGCGGCCAGAGCTGTAATGAAAAAGATGTAGCAGGGCAGGGCAGGGCAGGGCAGGGCAGGAGCTGGAGCTGGAGCAGGCTGTAAAAGTGTAAGTTGGCATTAAGTTGCAAGCATAATGAAATTATTTCTCAGGCCGCTCAGACGACAACAAGGATGATGGCAACGCAACGCAACGCAACGCATCGCATCGCTGTCCGTTGCTACAGTTGTTGCCACTGCCACTGCCACTGCCACTGCCAGAGCCACTGCTCTTGCTGCTCGGCAGTGGAAACGTCGGCACATAAATACTTCATGCTTAATTGTCCTTTTGGGTGTAATTTCAAACGCTGCCACGCACACAGCAGCACGAGATGACAGCTCTTAAAGCTGGACTAAGCTCCAGCCTCCCTCCCTCTCTCACTCTCTCTCGCTCTCTTTTCTGTTCCTTCTCCATTTCCCCCTGGTTAACTGCTGCTTCTTCTGCTTTGTTGCCTTTGCGTCATTCTTTGTGCTGTAATTTTAGCGCTTGACACAAAAGTTGCAATTTTCGCTGGTCGGGAAAAAACATCAGAGTTTAGCGGAAAAGCGAGACAGGAAAAGGGGATGGGAACAGGATGACGAGGGGCTGGGAAAGGAGCTTGGACAGAGAGCAGGGACTGATGGAAGGCTGGGCTGAGAGCGGATAAAAAGGTGGTAGCGAACGGCGAGCGGGAGGCGGAGATGGCTGGCTGAAAGCTTCCACAACTTTCGCTGCTTGTTAGTGATCCCCAAACCGAGGCAAACGCACTGCAAGTTGCAACTGGCGCTGCTCCTGAATTTCCAACGGCACTCGGCGATGCACTCACCCATGCGTCCGCCTGGCCACACTCAAGCCTCGTTCAGACATGTTTACTGCGCTGGAAAAAACATCTGCCTTTGGAGCCATGAATGCCAGCAGGGGACTTGCATGAATGGTCAAGTGACTGATTATTGAATGCTCTGAAAATATTTACTGCACTGGAAAATATCTTTTCAGCATGCTGTGCAACTCCAAGGGAAGTTTTCAGCCACGCATTTCAATGGCAACAATTGTCCACAGCTCACTTAATGCTATGCTAAGGAATTAGTGATAATCTTTCGCGTCAGTAAATCCGCTTCAAGTGGTTTTCAGTCCGTGCGATTGCATTTCTGTAAGTTTTGATTTAATGAATTCCATTCATAAAATGGCCATTGAGGCATTAATCACTTTCTAGTCTGTGTTTTATTCTATTTACCTCTGCTCGCATTTAATAATTGTTTGCACGCGCTGCACGTCAGCAGGCGAATGAATGTATGAATGAATGAATGCATTCCTCAGGCAGCTGCTGCCATTCACACACTGTCCCAGGCGAAACACAAATCAGAGGAACCAAAAACCAAAACCAGAAACCAAAACCCAAAATCGAAACGAAGAGGAGTGCCAGCAAAAGGAGTCCACACAAACAGAGAATACTCATCAATTTTTAAATTTTATGGCACAAACAGCAGCGCCAAAGTATAGGACAGAAGAGGGGGCAGAGGAGCTGAGGCAAGCTCCTGAGGGGAAAGGGGAAGTGGTAGTGGGGGCGTGGCACACTTGCCCACAAATTCTCTTTGGGAAATTAAATGCTACGTGATGGAAAGTTTGCTTTCGGGCCAGCCAGCCTCAACTTCTGTTTCGATTCGTTGGCATCTCTGGCTAGTGGTCGGGGCAGGGGCAGTGTGTACGAGTGTGTGTGTGTGTGTGTGTGTGAGAGATCTTTGCCACATCGGGGCCGCTTTCTGCTAAGTAGCCACTGCATAATTGGCGCCAATCAAATTTATTAACCAGAGAGAATACCCATAAAACGAAAAAAAAGAAAACAAAAAGAAATTACCGCCTGTCGCTCGCTTGCTGCTGCTGCTGCCGCTTCTTCAACTTCAACTGCAACTTTCACGTTTTGGCAAAAACAGAAATGAAATAAGTATCTGCATGGCCGGGCGGTCATTAGCGGCGACATTTCAGCCACTCCCCTTGTCACAGTCTTGTTCTGTAGCCTCTCCCCTCTCCACCCAGTCGCGCACTCATTTCCGCCCCATGGCGAAACTTTTATGAGATTCATAACTTTTCCATAGCATACTTTTTATTCCGTTTTCTGTTTTCTTTTTTTTTGTTGCTTTCCTTTCCGCGTCGCGTCGCGTCTCGTCCCATTTTTATTGCTTGCTTAATTATGGAGTCACTTTACATTGACACGCTCTGGCCGGCCAGAGTTGGACTTGGGCTTGCGCCTCTGCTTTGGCTGCTACCCGGCTGCAGGGTGCAAGGTGCAGGTCGCCGGCTTGACACTGGGTTCGCATCCTGTCACTGACCAGCAGCGCACTCCGTGAAAACGATGCAAAATAAACAGCGAATAAGCCGCTTAAAAGTTGCCCAAACTATTGCCAACCAAACTGGCAACAAAGTTCAACTTTGTCATAACCTCCTTTGCTGCGACAATCTGTGACGACTAATACTCCACTCCTTTCGCTCCCTTTCCCCTAATTAGCAGCAGAAATTCGTTCTAAATTATTTATTAAGATAACGACTTGCATTTTTTCATATACATTTTAATTGCTATTTTTAACCGATATTTTATTTGGCGACTTTTTGTTTTTGCTTTTGCTTTGCTTTGCTGCTGATTTCCATGATAATTGCCGTTTGGCAGCAGGGGAGTCGGAGAGCGCCCTCGGTGGCTGTGTCTGCGTCTGCTTGGGTTCATCAACAACAATTAAGTAAACACGAAACATTGCCGCCGCTGCTCCCCCTGGCTGGCACTCGCAATGGGGCGCTAAGTATACGCCGCGTTGGCCGCAAGTGGCGGCGGTTTGGCTGAAAGCGTGAAATCTTGCAGCTCAGCCAGACTCCTCTGCAGCGCTCTCAAACCACAATGGACCATTAACTGGTTGACAACAGCCATCAACTCGGCTCGCTCGCCACTCCCACCTGGCTCGCAGACTTGGCTAACGTCAAGCCAAAACGACACTTCCGTTCAGTTACAGCCTCAACTTGGGACGGTGACGGTGACGGGAACGGGGACGGGGACAGGGAACCCCCAGACCTTAGTGTCGCGTCCAGCATTTACAGTTAACCACATTTCCGGATTTGCATCCCAGCAACTTCCGTGCCAGTCGCAGTCCTCGTCCTCGTACCAGTCGCCCTCGCCCTCGCCGTGTCCAGTCAGCAGAGCAGAGCACAGCAAATGCCAAAAAGTACTCGCAGCATCGAACGAAGAGACTGTAGCGATGTGCAAGGGTTTGCTGGTGTTTTTCCTTAAATTATTCAAGCAGCGCTGCGGCGGATTGCTCATACGCCGTGTGGCACGACGACCCACCGAGTGGGCAGAAGTCATCTCTAATGAATAAATCAACGGAACAAAGCAAAAACATCTCCACGTCCGGCAGCACACTAATGAAGTCCTCCACCGTGCACGTGCCTCGACATTCAGTTTAGAATCTCTCGCAATCTTTCTTTTGGACAAATCAATTAGGTAAGCACAGGGGCAGGGCGGGGGCAGGGGAGCTTTCTAATTATGCGCCAATGTTAGCATTGCAGTTGCCATGACAATCTAAAACTTATTTACTGGCTGGCCACCGAGCGGATCACACACATGCAGGACAGGCGAAGGACGTGCGGGTAGGTGGGCGGCCTCGCTGCCAAGTGGCATGCCACCAACTTTGCCTGCTCGCAACAGGACGAAATTCCCCCTCCTGTGTACACATAAACATATAAACAGTTTACAGTTGAAAAGTTAAAAGCATGCCAACACCTGGGAACACACAAAAGGAGATTTTCCTGGGGGCAAAGCGGGAAATTTGTGGCATTCACCTGATTTGCCTTCGCACAGATACACACACACACACACACACACACACGCACTGGTGGCACTCTCAACGACAGGAAAATTTTGACAGTTAACAAATTTCGGTGCAAAAGTTTTGGCACATGTTTGCCATTGACAGAGAATTATGCCCAGGCAAGCAGATAAAGAGAGTGAGAGGGAGAGATGGAGGGAGGCAGGACTCCCCCTCTCTGGTCGTGTAGGACGCAGAGAATTGGCGACAAAATTAAGTGAGGCATTCGTGCGTGGCCGACAAAGGTGAGAACCTGCAAACAGTTCCCCGTCACAGCCTTGTGGCCAACAACTTTGCCCGACTGCACATTTTCCCACTATTTTTGCTGTCACTCTGTGTTTTTTTTTGTTGGCTGGTTTTTTTTTCTCGTTCTGTTTCCCATTTCCTGCTGCTGTCACTGCGGCTGGTGAGTAAATTAATTAGAAGCATGTTTCCGGCTGCACTTTCTGTTCATAAACCCAACAGTTAACAACCAAATGAGAATGGTGCCCCGTTGCCAGAGGCCAGAAGTGAGGAGATGTTTATGGCACTCAGTGTAGAGCGACACATATTGAATGGGAATTAATTTTTTGTTTATTTTTTGAATGCCTTTGTTGGTTTATTTCTTTAATTGGAGGGCACATTGCCTCGTGCTTGCTTTGGGAATGCAATTTAATTCCCATAACTCCACTGCTGTTACTCAACACCCTCTCAACAAAGCTCTTAAAGTCAGTCGTTGGCTAGGACTGTGGGCAACAGCTGCCGAGGACGTGGTCGGCAGCCAATAGTTATTGAACACAGCGCGAGCGAGACGGACAGGGGCAGACAGGCTTAGGGTCGCATGTTTTGGGGTTGCCTTGTGGTTCCGGCGGCGGCTGTGGTTGTGGCACCGCATCGGGCTCTACTTGTCACTCCAGCCCCCTTGTTGTTGTCGTCGCCTGTCAGTGTCGCATATTGTCCCGCCCCAGCCCCACAAAGGGGCGCTCGTTGACCAGCCCTCTAAGATGCCGATGATGGCCTGTCCGTAAAGCAGGCAGCAGGAGCAGAACATCTTCAATCAGACTCCTCTGCGGCACACATGCAAAGCATGCTGCAAACCTTTTTCTCTTGGGCTGGAGGCTGGCGCTGAGGAGGGTGGCCAAGTAGAGGAAATGAAGTGCTGACCATTTTTCGACATGGCATCCTCTTCCTGCCCTCTTCTCGTCATGCATTCGTTTCGCTTTGCACTATTTTCGGATTAAGTCCTGCGCCTGTCATGTTGATTTGTATTTGTCCTTTGGGGCTGTAGGTGTAGCACCAATGTCTGCGGTTGCAGCTCTGTTGGCATTTGGCGCTGGTGTCGGGGCACACAGTTGAATGATGGCTTTTGACTTCCCCCAACGTTTTTCTCTCTCTTACTCCTGCTCTCTCTCTCTCCCTACGCCTCTTCTCCCTTGCTCACCACGTGTTGGCTCCCTTTCGGCCACTCTTCGCCTGTGTGCGTGCCAGATGCAAATATTGTTAATCCCATTGATTTGTGTTAATGATTGCCATTGGACACTGTTGACAAAACTGTTTTCGGCCACCGAACTCGTAGCTTTGGGATCCTCTTCCCGCTTACTCTCCCTCTCCTCTGCCCAGCCGTTGCCCGGCCCGGCTCGTCTGCGGTTGCTGCTCTCTGGTCGGTGTAAGCCAAATTTTATGAACGGACACCGCAGCTGCCAGCTGAGGTGCTAAATTCTGTTTTCGCTTTGTTTAAATTTCCTGTTCCAAACTAGTTATGCTGCCCTCCCCTCCCCCCGCTCGCCCACTCGCAGGTCCCAAGGACAACGTGAGACTCAATGGAGCTGCTGCAACTTGGTAATCTCAAGTGGACCGAGTCCAGGAGGTGTAGGGTGGGGGAGGGGGAGCAGCCACCCTGCACCGAGCTCTCTGTGTGTGTTTGCCAGGGTCCTTGGATTGTATTGATATTTCACGAGAAATCAACACAACATACAAATAGTCAAGCACAGACTCTTTCTCCATCTCTCTATCACTCCCTCTCTCCCTCTCTCTCTCTCTGGCAACAGCTCTCCACCTTTGTGAGATTTCTAACTTTGTCACCATTTGCAGCGGAAATGAAAAATCAAATCGAAGAAAGGCACAGGAAATGTAGCTCTTCACTTTTCACTTCAGCTCTGCCTCACCAGCACTCTCTTTCACTGTGTGTGTGGCATGTGTGTGTGTGGTGTGTGTGTTTTTGCTGTTTAAATTTAGCCAATGTCTATAGAACTGACTGGAGAGGCTCTCCACTGTCTACTACAAAACCCGGTATCTGTCCTTGCCCCAGCTCTCGTACCCACACATCCCTTGCTGCCTGCTACATGCGACTATATGGCCGTGGATACGTGTGTGTGTGTGTGTGTGTGCAGCTCTATATCTCGATGGTTACCTACTTCTAGTGGAAGTTGGTCCCTGTCATAGACATGAAATTGTATTTTTATTGTTTTGCGCCACGTTGTTTCTGATACTCTTCCCGGGCGCACAAATTCACTCGTTAAAGATGAAGACTGAATGGACAACCGAGCGATTCGATAGCCCTTTGCTGCAGTTGGCAGCAGCTCCGTTTCAAATTGATGAAAATAGCAACAGCAAAAGGTACATTGTTAGCAGAAATGATTATTAATGGCCGAGTCTGAAGATGAAGGTTTTTAATTTCACAATTGCACTCCGACTGCTCACCACCGGCAGTTATCTCCGTGTGGCCTTTCAGTTGGTCCCTCAGATCAGGGAGCACATCCCTTTTGGTATCACTGTGTCTCAAGTGCATGGATTACTCGCAGTTAAAACTATATGTAGTTGTTGGAATCCAGCTGGGATTATGGTAATCTCTGGCCAAAGAGCATCCCCTCTTCGATGGCTGTAGAGTCAGGGCTCTTGTGCTTGTTTTCTCTGGGCATTTGTCTGCGCTCGAGACGTTTTTATCGTCTTGGCCATAAGCCTAAACAAATACAAACAATTTTGTCCCAACAATGGCAAAAGGGAAACAAGAGAAGCGAAGCGAAAGAGAGTACGTGGCGGAAACTGTAGAGGCAACAAAGTAACAAAAATTCTGCAGCAGCAAGACAAAAAATATATCCACTGAAAATCAACAAAATAGAAATCGCAGCTAGACACAAATAAACAAAAAATAAACACAACAAAAAATTGGAAAATCGGAAAATCAATTGATTTCGGATGAGACGCTCTCTGGAAGAGCATCTTGCAGACGAAGTTCTTGCCACAATCCTGTCGGAAGAGACACAAACTGTTGCAGCCTAATTTATTGAAATCATTTACCGCAAATCAGACAATTCCCGCACAAGCTTTGCAACTAATTAAATGATGAATGCCTCTGACGACAGCCCAGGGAGCTGTAATACCTGCCCCAGTGCGTGCCGTGTCGTGTTGTGTCGTCTAGGGCGGCATCTGCACATGCTAAAGGCATTTCCCAGCAGTTTGATTGAACAATAGAATGATTTAATTAATATATAAATAGGTGTGTGTGTGTGTGTTTGTGTGTGTGTGTGCTGGTGTCCTTGCCCCCACTGTTCAGTGCAGTTCGATTGCAACACAAGTGTGGCAAAACAATTAATTATTGAGCTCAATATGGGTCTGGCGCAACGGTGCGTATGCGTGACAACGTGTTGCTACACATTGCTCCCATCCCCGTAACGACACGGGCCCCCAGCCTCGAGCCCCGCCCCTCTGCCCAACCAATCGACAGTCCATTGTCGTTTACAGTTTACTGCTCACAGCTTTGCAGCTTGCAACTTGCTGTGTTTGCTGTCTGCTGTTTGATTTCAACTGCAAAATGGACCACAAATCAAACGGACAAAGCTACAAAGTCAATCAGAGACACAGAGAGAGGCACAGAGAGAGAGGGTACAGAGGGTAGAGCGCAGTGAGTGGGGCAGCAAATAGAATCTGGGATGCTGGCTGCACACTCAGTTAGCTCACAGCCAGTTTCAGTTACCTGGAGCCGTGGCAGTTTCTATATTGATTTATCCACCTGGCGAATCCAATTACCATATCGCCTGGCTAGAGGTTAATTCTCGGCCAAAGAATTCGGGGCATTCAATTGACATTGGAATCTATTTGCCATTGTCCGTGGTGGCCGCTGCCGCTCAATATTGTGGCCAGAGTTTCGTATTTATTGCGAATAAAGTGGCTGCATAGCCGTTTCAAGACTGCTGGGGTGGCGGAGTCTTTGCTAATGGGGGCTAGTGGGGTGGGGCTGTGCGGCAGCTGCAGCTGCAGCTGTGTGAAGGGGTCTCTAAGTGAACCGCAAACTAGTTGGCTGAGTACTTCTTGATGCGCGGCAACCGCAACAGCATACGGAAAGTTTCACAATCGAAAATGATAGCCTGGAGCTGGCGCAAGAGAGGAAAATTGTGCGAGTTTCTGCCGCCCCATCGACGTCCCAGTGCCGCATTTGGTGGCATTTGCCGTTTTGGTGAATTGTTTCATTTTATTGAGCCCCGTCTAAGCCAGCAAAGCCGCATAAAACCGAACATTTGCAGGCAGGCAGCCACCCACAGCCTCACCCACTCCCGCATCCGCATCCACAGCCACATCCGTCCCTGCCAATAAGTGTGTGCTCCATTGCATACCTTGAGGCGCTTCGAGTACTTCATGAAAATGCAATTAGTGCGCGATTTGGATATGATGATACTTCTCCACTCACTGAACTTCCACTTTCCACTTGTGGAAAGCAGCAAAGCTGCTTATTCTTGCTACAAAAGAATTCAATTATAATTGCATTACGGAGCAAGTTTCTGGCCATGGTAATGCGATCAAGATGCTTCTCCTTGCCTCTGGCACATTCTGCGAAATTAGAAAATCAATCAAATTGGCTGTGGGAGGAGTAGAGTGGAGTGGAGTGGGCAGTGGGAGGAGCAGGTGGCTGGCTGGCTGGCTGTTGGGTAATGCTGGGTCGATTAGTCAGATGCATTCAAATCGTCAGCGAGTCACACTTAAATGGCTCAATCATTCGTGAAATTTGTTCATTTACGCCAGCCAAGTGCACCCACACACACACACACTCAGGTATAGTGACACACTCATACACACGAATAGGCGAGCATAGACAAAGACATAGACAAAGACACAGAAGGCATGACGTGAGAAGGTGAATGAATTGAAATTGAAATGGAAATATAAATACAAAACGCATCAGGCGCATAAGCAGGCCAATCAAGCGCGAAATTTGTGCAAAGCGATGCAGTCACCTCACAAGAGAGAAACAGAGAGGAGAGAGAAACAGAGAGCAGAGAGACAGAGAAAAAAGGGAGAAACACAGAGAAGGTGGGCTGGTGTCAACTAGCGGCATGTGTAGACATCATTTGGGCTCTCCCTAAAGCCCAACACAAAGCCAAGTGGCAGGCGCAGAGCAGGAGAGGGCAAGAGACAGCCACCCACTAAAAGGGTGAGAGCGAGCAAGAGGAATAACGCGACAGAGACAGAGACAGACACAGACCCACAGAGAACTTGGAGAGATTGGCGAATGGCGGCACCGCTAAGGCAGCTGCCAATACACTGATGCTATTGACTTACTGCCGTGGCATGCAAATAACAATGCCCCACCACATTTGGGCCCCTCCTCACGCCGCTCGGCTGGAGCCCCGTTGGAGAGCTGGGAAAATATTTGCCAGTCGAGACAAAAATTGGCAGCGATGCAAGCCAGAAAAACAAACAAACAAAGCAGCAACTAAACAACTGCACACGCATATGTGAAGCAGTATATGGCCATAACAATAATGCCCAGACACAAAAACCAACAGAGCAGCGTGCAAAATGCATTTCCGATGTCATCAAAATCAGAGAGAGGCGAGAGAGAGGATCAGTTGGGCACACAAATTTACAAGTGGAGTCTGCAGCAGAGCTTTACATACGCTGACGTTCCCTTCCACGATCAGTGCGGGCGCTTCTAGGGCTCGCCACTGGAAGCACAACAGCAGCCCATTTGATTAATTGACAGCCCCATGGAACCGGTTTAAGTGCGCCTCACACTGGCTGTTGGATCTCTCTTGAACGTGTTCGTGACTCAGCTGGCAGCACTTCAAATCACAGCACATCACCCATTGTGCCATAGTGCCCAGCCAGTGAGCGGCAAACAGCGCTCCAAGTCAGTCCCAGTCCCAGTCTCAGCGTAGATCTCAACATGCCTGGCGAATTAGGTAACAAATAAATAATAAACGAATGCCGAAACAGATTATAGATTTTTGTACGCTGTGTTGCGTTGTGTTTTGCCCCTCTCCACAAGTAGTTCTACTGCTCTGCCTGATCCCGATGGCCGCAGCGGGCACAACGGCGCCGTCGCTGAGTGCCAGTCCGATTGTGTTCGCCCGCAACCTGTTCCGGGCGCTCAACGAGGAGTCGCCCAAGGTGAACTTGGTCATCTCGCCGGCGGCTGTCCGCAGTGCCCTGACCCTGGTGTTCATGGGAGCCGGAGGGAAGAGCGCCGACGAGCTGCGCTCCGTGCTGATGCTGGGGGCGGCCGGCAAGAACGAGATTGCCAAGCAGCACGCGGAATTCTGGAGCAAGGAGTGCACCTGCTCGGAGAAGGGCGCCGCCCTGCGGCTGGTCACGCGTCTGTATGTGAACGACGACCTGCCGCTGCGTCCGGACTTCAATCTGAAGGCGGTGGAGTTCTTCAACGCCCAGGCGGATGCCCTGAACTACTCGGACGCGGCTGCGTCCATGCGGCAGGTGAACAAGTGGCTGGAGCTGCAAACCTTTCACACGGTGCGCAACCTCCTCACGCCGGCCACCTTCAACCCGGAGTCGAGCGTGATCCTCGTGAATTCGATATACTTCCGGGCCAAGTGGGCCAAGCGCTTCTCCATGGACCGCACCGCCCCCGAGGACTTCTGGATCAATCCCACACAGCGCATGGAGCTGGCGATGATGCGCCAGATCGGCCAGTTCCGCTTTGCGGAGTCCAAGAAGCTCCAGGCGACCATCCTGCAACTGCCGTTCGAGGACTCCGACATCAGCATGCTGCTGATCGTGCCCCATCAAGTGGATGGGCTGCCGGACCTGGAGGAGAAGCTGGCGCAGCTCGACATGAACGAGGTGGCCAGCAAGGGGCTGCAGCACGAGGTGGACGTGACGATGCCCATGTTCAAGATTGAGTGCGACATCGATCTGAAGGTGCCCATGCAGAAGGTAACAGGCTGCAGCAGCTTCTGCGCGACACTTTTAATCGTTTGAACCCCCCCTGCAGCTGGGTATATCCCGGATCCTGAAGCCCGACCAGGCGGATCTCAGTGGTCTGTTTGCCAAGAAGTCGCCCCAGCTGATCTCCGAGGCCAGGCACAAGCTTTATCTGTACGTGAACGAGTCTGGCTGCGAGACGGATCCAGATACGCGTAAGTCTTGCATCACAGATCCCCATCCGATGGCTAATGCTGCTCCATCCTGCAGCTGCTCGAGCGGCTGCCTTCGTGCAGAATCCCGATCGCAAGATCTTCAAGGCCGACCGTCCCTTCGTCTTTGCCATTCGCAACAACAGAACCGTCTACTTCGTGGGGCACTTCCTGAAGCCCTGATGCGGGGCGTGGGTATCGCTGCCCGCCGGCACAGCATCAAATTATGGCAACAAATGCCAAGAGTGCACACGAAAATACAACACCAAACAGCAGGCACGAACACGAATCGAGTTGGGTGGGCGTGGGCGTGGAGTGGGTGGCGGGTAGACAGCAAAACAAATAGCAAAATGGCTGCCCGGACAGATCACTGGGAAATTTCGCTGATATGAAAAGGAAGCAGAGGGTGGGGCGGCGATGCCGTAGGGAAAGGCAACAAAGAAAACGGCAGCTGGCAAACTAAATGAAAAGTATCTAGTCAAAGCGATTTGCTGGAGTACTTCGCCCCATCAGATACCCTCTACTTATTCAGATGTTTCTGCCAGTCCATGGAAAGCCCAAACAGGGTACAATTTTCCATGATTGTGGCGTGTGCATCGTAAATATAAATGCAGGGTAGCAGCTCCTTAATCTGTAAGTAATCTGGCCAGATCCACAACTGCCCCACAGCCGAAGCGAAGCATTCCCGGGCACTTTTCGCTTCTACGGAGTATCAAAAAAGAAAAGCAACAGCAAACGTGGAAGAGCAGAATGGCGTGGGGAGGGGAGAGGGGCAGCGTCAGAATTATTTTGCCTGGCCTGGGCCAGCCAACTTGTTAGCCAATTTTAAATACAACTGCTGCCACTGACAGTAATCAAGATTGCACGGCAATGGCTCGGCGCGGCTACAACAATGCCAAATGCCAGGCCATTCCGGCCAGAAAGGGCCGCCCAACAATTGAAAAATAAGTAATTTCTCAACTGTAGTGAACTTCATGGCTGCAACAACAACAGCAGCAGCAGCAGCACGAGCCACTAACAGCAGGACCAGGGACCAGGGACCATCGGACCAGCAGCTGAGACAAGCAGCAAAACGCGAAGCAAGTTGGGTCCCTTTTGTGAATCGGAATCGGAATCAGAAGCGGAATCGAAGCTGCAGTTGGAGTTGGAGTCGCGCGTCCGGTCGCAAAAGTTTGCCGTCCAATTCATCGATGATTGTCCTCCAGGAGCCGCTCTGCTCTGCTCTAGATGCCGCCGCCGTCTGCTATTGATGGCCATTCCCGTGGCCATTTGCCGAGTTTTGTGCGGCAAATGTTTATCTTTCGGTTTTGTTATGGCTCCCACCACCATTGCCACTCCCTCAGCGCCTGCCAGGGCAGCAGAGTCCGGCTGCTCTCCTCCGTCATCAGAGCGGAAGTGTAGATGCCGAGGACGAGGCTGGGACGAGCGGGGGCCTATCTGCACTAGCTGTGTCATTTGTGTCAAATGCTAATGTGAAATGTCGCAATAATCGAATTACTGGAAATTGGGCTGGAATCGAAATGAATTCCATTGCAACTTTGTCAAATGAATAATTACGAATTTATGTGGAATTTGATGCTGCCCATAACTTAGCGGCACAAAGCGGCCGATATTCCCATCAAATTAATTGCGTTGCATGGCACTTGGTTGCATGTGGCAACGCCAGTGTGCCAGTAGAAAAAGTTGCCCTGCTTTTTTTCGGCATTTATGAATTCGATTGTGAATATTAGATATGGATGTGCGAGTGCGAGTGCGAGTACGGACTACTGCTGATCGGACTTTGGCCATAATTGCATTTGCAATTGCAACATAATAAATCGAGTGCAGCGACAGGCGGTGGGGCAGGCGCCTGGTTGGCAGTGGCCCTAAAATGTAATTGGAAACCAATCAAACGCATCCACATGCAACAACGAGCGGCAAATGCCGGCGGTTACAAAATGCATTAAGCGTCTTCATTGGCCATGAGTTTTGGGGCTGTTGTTGTTGCTGCCTGTGCAGCAGCTTATCAACACACACACACACACATAGGTCTCACCCACACACAAACAATTGTTGATAAATTTCATAAGCAAACAATATGACTGCAATAACAATAAGAGGAGCAAGAGCCACTCTACATGGGGCTGGGCACCACAGAATCAATCCCATTTTAATGCCCGAGTGTTTCCTGTGGTTGAGCCAACGAGCCGAGTCCTTTCCAGACTCGTACTCAAACTATAATTTGTAATATCCCATCCGGATTAGCCGTCCACATGTGTGCACTACTTCATTTAATTAGCTTTCGGACTATGATAATGAGTGCAGGATGCACAGCCAACGCACTGCAGTGTGGGCGTAATGAGATTTTCGGGTTATTGTGGAATAATGAAATAATCTATGAGGATTCATGGATCGCCGAGAAACCAAAACATGTGTTCGAGTGCAGGGGATTGCAAAGGCTTCTCAAGAGAGCTGCCAAAGGTGTTTGCTGCCCGTGGATGCCATCTGCCAGGCCCAGCTGAAGCTCGCTCTCGGAGCGTAGATGTGTACGATTGTGGCAGAGTTAATCAGCTAACTGGCAAGTTGAACCTGCCCCTGCCACTGCCCCGTGCCACCTCTCTAACTAGAGTCAGAGCACATGCAAGTGTTGCGTTATCCTTGGAGGCATCTGACTTATTTATGGTATCCTTGACTGTGACTTGCGCTGCTTCTGCTGCTTGCGAATTGTATTCGTAGGAGTGCTGGTGTCCTGTCTCCGATCGCTGTGTATGTGTAGCCCTGTGTACGGGCTGGTGCCTCCATTTGACTGCATCCTTTGGCCAGGACGTCTATTACTTTGGCCTGCGCCGCATGCTGCAGGAAATTACATTTCAATTTTAAAACGCCTCTCATTGCCAGCTTCCGTTGCCGTGCGTCACTCGCGCACTCAGCAGCACAGAGGTGGCAAGTTGCAAGCTGCCAGCGTGGCTGGCGTGGCAGGTGTGGCAGCCGAGTGAGCGGCAGCACACAAAATGGCCTGCCATGAGCGGCACTTATCGCTCGACTGCAGCTTAAGCGCCGGTTAATCCATCACGAAAGTGCAGCATGCCTGCCCCCACCGCCATCTACCGCCATCTAGCAGCATCCACCCGTCTACCCATCCATCCGGCATGTGCTTTGGGGCGTGGAAAGTGCTGCCGTTGCTGATAATAAGCCGTCATCCAGGCCAAACTTTTGATGCGCCAAAGCTGCAGCGTCCAACACGGAACAGGAACGGCAACAGGAACGGCCGGAGGCTTTTCATTGCGGTTACGCATACGCCGCATCGGCCCCCGGCCATGCCCCATGCCCCATGCCAGACATGCGTTGCCACCAGCCCGTGAAGCAGTGGGCAGAGCGCTCCTGTGGGGGGCAGTGGGGAGTCAGCTGGCAACTGGCAACTGCTGCCAGGCCATCCATTTCACTTGCAGCAAATTGCAAGTCAACGCCAAGTGTCTTAAGTATGCAAAAAGAAATCTGTGGAGCAACGCAGGAATAACAAGGGGCGGCGCCGACGACTGCTCCGGAGTATGCCGTGCCGTGCCGTGCCGTCTGGAGTCCGTATACTCCAAGCCGGAGTCTGATTCATGGCCGGACAGGTGATTTAAAAGCCATTTGTCAGCTGGAGCAACTGAACTGACTTTCACTGCTGCCCCTGTCCCAGCCCCAGCGCTGCCCCTGCGCTGCGCGAGGTTTGGGTGATTGGCTTGGGTCACTGAAATTATTCAAATTATCCCCGGGAAGATTTTACTGTCAGGTCGAAGGCACGGCACTCGCCGGCAGACGCTGCAGCTGAAGCAATAGCAATCACCGCCCCCCTCCACCTCCCCCACACAGCAGGCAGCAATCAAATGGCGTTAGTGGCATTCTTTTATCGCCCATTCGCATCCGCGTCGCATATTCGCGTCGTCTGCAGTGTCCCAGAAGTTTGCCAGCATCTTTGCTCCCCTTGTGAAAGGAGTTGACAGCCCAGCAGCAGCAGTCTTATATTTGCTGTAGTAGCTCCTGCTGCTCCACTGGATATCCCATCTATTATAAGTGCTTACCACTCGAAGGCGAGCATTGACATTTGGCTAATGGCGAAAATGTCACCAAAATGCAGACAGCAGCACACAGATATAGGCAGGCAAACAGCTGCCAGTCAACGCAGGGAGGGGCGATTTGTACCCCCAAAAAAAAGGGGCGTGGTCGAGCTTAGTCGAGAGAACTCATTCAGCCAGTGATTATATGACGAATGTTCCCAGCCAAATCGGAAATATTACAAAGCAAACGATTCCGATGGCATTCCTGGACAACCTTGAACGAAACCCTTTTTGGGCGGATTTTCCTGAGCATTTCCTTGGGGCGAAGCAACCATCAATCATTTGATTCAATTAATAACATTTAATCGTTTTAAAATATATATTATCTAGAATAGACTGCGATTTACATTGCAACTATTCATCAAATATTATCGGTCGAGTGGATGGGTCGACGGGTCGAGTTTTGTCTGGAGCAAACCCTTTAAAGATGAAAATCCTCACACATGTATTAAATGTATAATTCATTAAGCAGCGGGAAACCAATCCTCTTGTGTGCGTGTGTGTGTGTGTGTGTGTGTGTGGAGTGGAGCAAATCAAAAGCAATCATAAATCAAATCATTTGATTCATTGATTAAATAACAGACTTGAGCCTGCTCTGTGTGTGTGTGTGTGTGTGTGGCATGTGTCTTAACGCGGCTATTTAATCAACCCCCCACCCCAGCCAAACCAAGCCCCACAAATACCCATCCATATCCTCTGATATCCTCTGCCTGTCCGCCCGTCCGCCTGCTCGTATATTGATTAATAACAAAGCCCAGCGTGAGACATGAAACAACATTTCCAGCCTGAATGTGCAGCGCGTGCCCCCATTGCCGCCCTGCATCCAGTGCTTAGATAATTGGCCCCGCACACACTTAAAGCCGTTGCAAAAATATGGCAACAATTAAAATAGCTTTGGCCCATTGTCTGGTAACACACACAAAAGCAATTAACTGTCAGATTTGATAACAATGAAGAATACAAATGCACAAGTGCACACACACGAACATGCACATACGCACACATAAATACATATGTACATATATGTACATATGTGTGCGCTTAAACACTGAGCAAAAAGAGGCAAGCAAATATTTTTAATGGCAAGAATTACACATTTTAAATGCACAAAATGGTATATATGATGTCAAGGCCCAGCTGTTTGCAGCATTAATTTACATACATATGTATGTATGTATGGCACATATAAAATTCGAAATATATTCCTCAGTGTATTGGCTATAATTGAAAAGGACTCAATGGATGGATGACTGACTGAGTGCCAGCCAGACTGGTAAATTACTAAAAAACATACAAAATATACAAAATACAGACAGAGTGGAGCAGAGTCAGTGGGTGACAGAGACAGCAGGAGAAATAACATATAGTTGGCCAGAGAGAGACAGAGAGAGAGGGAGGGAGAGTATATGCTGTCCGTGTCTGCTGGGGTCCCAAATGTTATGACAAGTGCTGTCGCTTCTTGTTTGCTTTTCCAGCATGCTGGCAAATTCTCAAAATTGTTTTCCCATTGCCTGCTCACACACACAAACAACTAAGGAGAAGGACAGAGAGAGAGAGGGGGAGAGAGAGATGGGTAGCGCAGCTGGTGCTGCACTTTTCTGCACTTTGCCACATTCGGCTGCACACACTTTGAGGCAGTGCGCGTCGCGAAGACAATAACTCATTAACATAACATTTCATTTCATCCGCGTCGTCGCAAATGCCTGCAACATATGCGCCAACATTTCGCTTGCGTTTGCGTTGTGTTGTGTCAATCAGCGACTGACAATCAGGCAACTTTCGCGACAACTAAACACAAAACATTTTGACATTTGGCAAATGTCAGCGGGATGGCGACTCGAATGATGAATGGGCGACAAGTCCTGCCACTGCCACTCCAGCTCTGGGGACGAGCAGGAGGAACGCACCTTTTTGCATTTGGCAATTTAAGCAACGAAACTCAAACAACAGACAAATGACCACAAAATGTACTTTATGTTAGCATACTCTGAGTAGCTGTGGGTACTGCGGCTGCTATGGGCCGTCAGCCGGGGAACGCACTCGCACTTTAAGCACAGCCGACTTTGTGTTGAGTTACAGTCAGGCCATACGCCGAGATCTCTTACAGCAGTTGCCTGCTTGTTATTGAGAGCGGAAATGCTGCAGCTTTCATAAATACACTTTCAGCTAAACAACGAACATCCGTAAGCGTCTCTTTCCGTTTGCCATTTCCGCCCACTCCCCCCTGCTGGCTGCCTCCTGCTGCCTGCTGCCTGCTCCAGTTTTAAATGTTGCACAATCAGCGCCGCAGCGATTGAATATCGAACGATGGGGCAAATACGGGGCACTAACAAGCAGTATAAATAAAATGTAGTTCAAGGCAGAAGCATAGCATTGGCTAGCATTGTGCACTGATGGGGGAAATATTGCTGTGCACATAAATAATTACAGCTCGACATGAATTAAATCTTCCTTAAGGGCTGCTGGACATCCAGTTTCCTTTCTGTCATAAACTATATATATATGTACTGGTAAAGTTATTCGCATTAAATATTTTGCAGAGTATTCCCATATCCACCCTGGGATAGCATACAAAGTATATTCATTTTTCGCCAGCGTCGTCCCCTTAACACTCGCTGCAGGGATGGCAGATGCCGGATGACGTACAGAGAAGAGAACAACAAAAACAATGACCAAGAATAATTGCATGAAATAAAAAGCGGATTTGCATTTTAGATTCCCAACGTCCGTCCCTCTACCTTTTGCAATTCTGTTGATTTTTGTGTTGTCATTAGAGGTGCGGCTGTGGCGGGTGCGGGTGCGGAGATGGAGCGAGCATGAAAATATTTCAGCTTCCCCTGTCCGCTGACAGATGACCGGGGGGACCGGGACAAAGGCAACGAACAGGAGGGGCTGGCTTGCTCGCGCTGATAAGAAATGCAGCAAGGAACGGAACAGAGCCAGTGGCAGTGGCAGAGGTAGAGGTAGAGGTGGGACGTCGAGAGCCACTGAGTGAATGCCCGGCTAGGAACAGTTGCCATGCCAGCTTGTCACACACAAAACTAATACTCAGGACCATTTTTTATGACAGTCCCAGGCCCAGGCCCAGGCCCACTCCCAGTCCCAGTCCAGCCACTACTTGCAGCGGGAAATGGCTTACAGTTATTTGTATACCCTAGCAAAAGGTTTTACCAACATGTGCATAAGAGAAGTTCATGGAGCAGAAAAGGAAGCAGTCAAAGACATCAAATTTGAGTTCAAAGCGTAGCTTAATAAATGGCAACAAATGGTACCTGCATAGCCCAGCAATATTTGATTGCTACAGGGTATCCGTAATATCAGTGTCTTAGCCAAATCTAGATTTTGCTTTCGTGTCAGCCCACGGGCCTGTCCGAATTTTCGGTGTTTAGTTACATGTTTGTCTTGCAAGGTGGGGATGGGCCTGGGCATGGGTTGGCCTAGCGGGGCTGCTGGGTGGGGGTCTGTATTTCGGTTGATGAAGTGCCGGCCAGCTTTAAAGTGGGTAATATATTTTAACGATTCAGCCCCCCTAGTGATGAGATTTCTTCCGCTTCCACTTCCAGTTCTACTTTTTGTTTTGGTTTATTTTTTATTCACGCTCATTTCACATAATGCGATAAGTTTGATGTGTTGTGATTTGCTTTTGATTGTTGGCATATTTTTGAGCAGAGTGCGCACGGGGAAGAAAGATATAAAATAACAAAGAGAAGCCGCTGAAGAGAGTGTAAGGGAGAGAGAGGAATATAGAGTGGGAAGGCAATTAGTGGGCGAACAGGAAATGCCAAAAGTAAGTGTGAATATTTTAGCCAGCATTTGGTAGAGCGAAATCGCAGTGCAAATAAATGCGGAAATTTCAGTTGCTGGCTCTTTGGAGTGTGCGGCGGACATTGTAACATGCAAATTTTTTGTCGGTGAGAAAGTGGACAAAAAAGCGTAGCTAGAGAGGAACGGAAAGGAGCAGGCAGAGTAGCCAACTATTTGCGCAAACAGAACAAGCGAACGAATGAACGAACGAACGAAAGAACGAACAGCTTGTCTAATTGTAATCCGAGTTGTAAGTCGTTTAAAACAGACAACGAACGACAAGGAGCGTCAGGGGGGGGAGGGGGAGGAGGTAGTTTGGCTGGGCTGAGACGCGGAAAGCTGCAGGATCTGGACGAGCGTCGAGTACTCGAATTAATTACCCTCGGAAGTTGCTTGGTTAACAACGCGCAGCGAAATGGAACGGCACACGGAAATGCCCAGAGCGCCCGGCGCAGAGGAGAGACTCAGGAAGGAGAAGTGCAATGCCGAAGCTCTCTCTCTCTCTGTCTCTCTCTCCCTCTGTCTCTGTCTATATCTGTGTGGACTTTGCGTTTGGGAATGTCATCATCAACGCCCCAAGTTCGTGTGCACAGTGTAGGTTTTTGGGCTCTGGAACTGGAACTGGACCTGGGACCTGGGATCTGGGATGTGGAAATGGACTTGTGGCCGCAATGCAATGAAATTGCGACCACACCATATATCTCTCCCTCTGTCTCTCTCTCGCAGGGACGTGCAAATGAATGCAGCGGAAATGAAATGAATTCGTTAGAGCCGCAGAAACGCAGCCAACGAGCTGCGATGAGAGCTGTGAACATTTTACAAACGGTTCGCAATTAATGAGTGCGAGACCATCGACCAAAAGCGAAATGCGAAAAATCTATGGAAAAGTTTCCGCAGATTGAAGGATGAAGGCGTGGCAGGACTGGACTGGACTGGACTGGACTGACGGTGACAGCCATTCATAAATATCAATGCCTGTTGGCCTCCCACCAGCTGCACCACAAAGACCACAGAGGGGCAAGTTACGGCTTTCACACCAAGCGCCAAGTGCGTACATATGTATGTATGTATGTATGTATATGTGTGTAACGTTTGCAGCAGCTGCATATATGACACTGCTCTGGGATCCAGCGGCCAGCATGCAGCGAAAAGTAATAAGATATAAGAGCTTTATCAGGCTGATTGGAAATCAGTCAATGCATGTTGTGAGTGCTCTCAGGGTTCATCTTCCACGCAGATGTATGTATGTATTGGCACGGCGGCATGGGGGACAGTGGTGCAGTGCAGCTTTGTCCCAACTTTCAAGTTCTGGCTCTTTGAGCAGAGCTTAGCATAATGAGCTCAAATTAAAATCTTGTTAAAAGTGCAAAAGGCGCAGACAGCAAAAGGAAATATCAAAAGGAGAAAGGAGCAAGCAAGCAAGAGAGGGAGAGAGTGAGAGAGGGGGAGTGTGAGTGGAAGGAGAGTGAGTTTGAGAAGCAAAGAACGAAAGGAGACGGCGGAAAATAGAATATAGAAATTATTCACGACATTTGCACGGTTCACTCTGTTTCGCGCTACGTTCCGTTCCGTTCCGCTCCGTGCCACTCCGTCCTGTCTGCACTTGACTTACAGTTAATCCCGGGGAAGCTACTTAAAAGTCATTGCGACAGCAGCAGCGGCAGCGGCAGCAACAACAACAACGGTCACAAAGTGCAAGGAGAGGGATGAGTGGCAGGAGAATACAGCGGGCGGGGGAGGGCGAGGAGTAAGATGAAGCTGCAGCTGGAAAAGGAAAAGGAAACTTAATTAGAAAATTATGCGCGCAAGTCGAAAGAGCAGCATTAGAGATGGTGGGGGGGGGGACGGGGGGACTCCTAAGCTAAGCCTGGCGCCCCTTTGCCACGCCTCTCTGCTGACTCTGCCGCTCTCCACTGCTTATAATTTGCATATTAAATGTCAGGAAGTGAAGTGATTTTCTAATGAATCAAAAACCATCAAATTCGGCTACATATCCACGGGCCAGGACCGAGGCTGCTGCAGCTCTTCAGTTTCAGTCTTCATCCTGCAGTTTTAATGATGGCTTCACATTAATGGCTGTCAAAATTGTTGCTGCTTAACCTGCACTTAAGCACAGCCATGTGGCTCCACATCCACACGAGATGCACACCAACAGGGGGATGCTCGATGCTCGAAAAGTTGCCGGGGAATCTACTTATGAAAGTTGTTGGCTTGAGCTTATCCCGCTTTCCACCTGCGCCATGGCAGCTTTTCGGCTCTCTCTCTTTTTTTTGGCTCTTTTGGCTCAACACAATGCTGCACGGAGTCCTGTGCATATTTACACATGCTGGCGGCACAGTGCGTTTCGATGAAATTTCCTCAGGGGTTTCCTGTGCTGGGCAAAGTCAAAGTAAATTATCTTCTGGATCAAATTAATCTATTCCCAACTATCGAAGACTGCAGAACGAGTTAATAGATGGCATGGACTGTGCAGCTGTTGTGTACTTGCCCCACCCACTGTGCGCATAGCTGGATGGGCCATAAGATGGATTTATCAGGACAAACTTTGGGCGGAGTTTTGCCGAGAGGAAACGATAATTTCACACACGACAACAACGAATCATAATTTTCTCACATTGATGTTGATTAAGTTGTGCTTAAAGTTTGCCATCAAACGACCCTCGTCAGGGCCCCCACTCCCGCAAGCGGAGCACGACACTTGGCTCGTCAAGTTTGCTGACATCCTCACGTGCCAAAAAAGGGCCACAAAGTTTTGCGTAGGTGGGCAGAAGGAGGGTAGCAGGAGGGTAGCAGGAGGGTAGCGCACCAGCATCAGAAGTATCAGCATTTTGGCCAGGAGACAGTCGCTTCAAAAGCCAATAAGAGGAGACATTAAAATTCATCTAATGGTCAATGCACTGGGGCTACTAATGGTCTCTCTCTGTATCTCTCTCTCTGTCTCTCGCTCGATGGCAGTGCACACAGGCCACATCAAGAGGGCGACATGTCCCGGCCAGACGAGCTCCAACTAAGTTTTAATTGAACTTTAGTGAGTTCCAAGTTCCAACTGGAAACCAGAAAAGCCACAAAAGCAATGAACAGGAAAAGGCAGCAGCCAGCAGGCGGCAGGGCAGCAGGCAGCAGGAGAAAGAAACTGCAGAAAGGAGGTTACTTAAAAACGAAGAAAAAATGGGAAAAAATGAAAAGAAAAAGCTGAATCCAGCAGGTACGAAGCAATATTGCTTTAATGGAATAATTAAGCATGTTTGCCGAGGAAACCCCATCGCGCCCAGCGCCCATTGCCCAGCGCCTCCGCCCATAACAATGGGAGCTCAGCCAAGTTTGTTTTCTTAGTCTTTGTGCGGAAGCCATTGTTAGGGCCCCAGAAGACGATGATGAGGAACAAGAAGCTGCAGCCCGCAGCTGATTCATTGTCTTCCTTCGCTGCTGCTGCTGCTGCTGCGCGGCTCCATTTTAGCCATTCAATATGCAAGCCGCACCGCACAATGGCCAACCGAACGCAATCGCAATCGCAGCCAGAGCCAGAGCCAGGGCCAGGCCATAATCATATTGAATGACAAATAATTGAGGTTAGTTTAGCCATTGACCTGTGGGAGATGCAGCCATTCCCAAGCACAAGAACAAGCAGCAGAACGGAAAGTGCGGCAGCTACTCGCTGATGTCAAACACGTTTCAGGGCTCATGAGCAAGGCAAGTGTTGATGGGGTGCGCTCTCTCTCGCTCTCTGTCTGTCTGTCTGTCTGCCTGTCTGTCTGCCTCGACTGGTCTGGAGCAATGAGTGGTTCAGTGGGTGGCAGTGAAACCGCCACAGACCACACGTGCTGATGCTGCCACTGGCAGCACCACGGCCACTTCTGCTGCTGATCCAATACAAAAGCGAACAATTTTCTAAAGAAAAACTTTTTGTAACGGAAAAAGCAAAAGTTTTGCCTTCGACACCGCAACGAGAATTGTGTTTAGCAGCTCCCCACCCACCGCACACCCAAGTGTGACAAAGACAGAGACAGCTGGGTGAGTGAAAGAGAACGTCAGATAGGGGCGAAAGGCAGAGCGAGTGCATTGCACTTCCTGCTCCACTCCTGCCCTGCCGTATGCTGCCCCATGCTGCCCTGCCCACTGCTAATCCATAGCCATAGTCACACTCGGCTAGTGATAGTTTTAGGCGTACGTGTGGAACGTTTCAATTTAGTTCCAGAGTCGCGTGCGCAGCAAAAATTGAATTTATTATCATTGGAATTGATTGTAAGGAGCAGCATCAGCATCCTTCCACGTCCGTCCTTCTGCTCATGCGGCTCCTCCTCGTGGTCCTGCTTGCCACAAAGGAGCTCTAATAAGTGCGAGAATGAGCTGCTGCTGCTGCTGCTGCTGCGGTCACAAGATGTCAAATTTACAACTGACTTTGATTTATACAGCTGATGAGGGGGAACTGTAATTGAAATATCTCTGATTTAGCATCCCGTTGGCCAAGGAGTCGCAAAAGTTTCGAGCTTCAGCAATGTTAAAGGGGTTTTCCATAGAAAAGAGAATTAATTTAATTGGACACAGACAGTGAGGTAGAAAACGGAACAGGCTCTCTCAGCTACTCGCTTCTTGGTCGCTTGATTCACTCACGACCTCGGCCCCACCAGTGCTTCGATTGGTTTAAATAAATTGTATTTTCCAGTGAAATCTCTTAATCATTTTGCCTGCATTGCTGTTGATTACACTTTGCTCGGAATCAATCGGACTCGAACATCCATATACGGCGGGGGAAAGCGGGTTTCCTTTCGGAAGTTGTGTGCGGCAGGGAGCGGGCGACTGGCCAAAGTCGTTAAAGCTTCATTTCCGGAGCAGTCATGCATGTAACCGAGCAATGGCCGTGGAGTGGGCCCGAAATTGGGGCTACGCGGAGGCAGAGTCGGACACGGCAGACAATCACAGAGAGCGGCACGAGGCACTGTGTGGGGACAGTCCAATTCCGCCGACGAGACTGATGAGCATCCATTGTCTGCTCTTGACGGGGGCTACACCTCCGCATGCATCCCCACCCTACCACTGTTGCTGCTGCTGCTGCTGCGTTGGCTCTTTGGCTGCGCTTAAAGCGCATAAATTATGCAATTTAAATTAATTAAAAGACTCGTCAATCCGACACGTGCGCATTAGCAACAGCAACAGCAACAGTAAAAGCAACAGCAACAGCACACACAAAATTCCACGCAAAAGTTTGCGTGGTTCCCCAAAACAAAAAGAGGAAAGGAATGCGCCACCCCAGCGGCAGCGGAAAGAAGTGCCAGGGGGAGGCACAGGCAGAGGGAGAGCGAGAGGGCGAGGGAAAGTGCGAGCGAGTACTGTGTGTGATTACTGCAAACACTTTCATTAAAATTATTATGGCTGAAAATGCTTTTTGCTGTTCGCAATTGTTTCCACTCATCGCTCTGGACCTGAAGTTGCACCCATAACCAGGCGGCTCCCCCCTCCCCCACCCACCTTCTATCTCGTCGCCTCTGCCACTCCCCTGCAGTGGCATTTACATGCGGCGCATTGCGTTTCCTGCACTGTTACGGCTGCTATACCCTGCCAGAGGGTGCTATGAGCTGACTGCGCCGCTTGACACGCACGGAAGGACGCAGTTTTGGGTCTGTTTGCACTGATCCTCTTTTGTGCTGTTCTTTGTTTCCGTAAAGTTGATTTGTTAGGGTATCAAGGGGCTTGCCTTCTGCCTCTTGCTGCTGTTTGCTGCTGCCAGCCAAAGGCGGCAAACAGCATCCAACGGTAGATGCTGGCTGGCGTAGGGATAGCAGAAATGTGGCAGTGTGTGTGTGTGTGTGCGGCTGAGGTGTTTGTCTGCGGTGCTGCGTGTGCTGATTGCTTGGCAGCCAATGCCAGCGGCGGTTTAATGCAAGGGTGCGGGTGCGGGTGCGGGTGGTGGTGCGGGTGTTTGTGCCGGAATGGGTGCGCGGGTGCGGGTGCCAGAAGGAGACAAACAGAAAGAGAGGGAGAGCAGGAGAGCTGGAGCGCAGAAGAGAGAACATGAAAATGCAATGTGCTCGAAATGAAAACATTAAAAATTTAATTGCGATAATACAAGCGCATAAAATGTTAATGGAGTGTATGTAATCTGACACAGCAGCAGGAGAGGACGGCAACAGCAGCGGCGACAGGGACAGGGGACTGCAAGGACTCCAAGGACTCCGGTTGAAGCGAAGCTCAACGCAATGAAATAGCCAAAAGGAAGCAGCTGTAATGAAGGATAAAAGAAATTAAAATGCTTTGTATGTTTGCTGGTTGCCAACAAGGAGCTGCAGCAGCAGCAGCAACTCCTCCAGGAGATGACAGCCAGCCAGCCAGTCTGTCAGACAGACGGGACTGTCCGGCCTCTGGCTGGCTCTGGCTTGTATGTGGCTCTGGAATCAGGATCCGGGATTCAGCATTCTGTACGGCGGATCTCTGCACCGGGCTGATGGGCCACTTTCAACGCCCAAAACCAAACAACATGCCGACAATGCACATTAAAGTCTTTCGCATCAGGCTTCAATGAGCTTTGAGAGGAAGCGACAGCTCTGGATGGAGCAGACAGCGGGAAGGCGCGGCAGGGGGAGTGCCACAAGGCGCTTGCATAAAGAAATACAAATGCAGGCGTCAAGAGAAACAGAAAAACAAGCTGCAGGAATGTGGCACGAGGTGCAGTTGGTCGCCCACGAGATACCCTGGAAGCCTCTTTCCATAGCCAAAACTATGGGACAAAAACTTAACTGAATCTTGCAGTAATTATTTGAAAATTAAATCAACAATATAAGCCATGCAAAAGCTTTCAGTGCAGCTCAAATCTCTCTCAGATGATGGTCGCATATGCCCAGCAGCTTAGGGCAATGGCAATGGGTATGCGAACAAGTTGAAGCATTGCAAATGCAACTCGACAACATAGTCGAAGGTGCTCCGTCGCTTCTTGTATTCTCGTATTGGCAAAACAAAAACAGGAAGTGCTCTGCGTTGCGCTTAAGTACTTCCGCTGGCTCATTGTTGCCGTACACCTGCACAAAGAGCGAATGAAGCGGAGAGGGAGAGAGCTAGGGGAGATAGAGAGATAGGGAGGAAGTGAGAGATTGAGAGATTGAGCGCTGCAGCTCCAACTCTATGGAGAGTGCAAATAGTTCTCGCATTCGACATAATTGCCGCGAGCTGTTCTCCCTCCACCTGTCAGGCAGGCAACAGCAATCAGAAAGTTATAAAACACACACACACACACACAAACGTACCGAAAGAGAACGAGAATGAGCATGAGGCGAAGAGCTATGCTTGTTGGTATATAATTTAGCATATCGAACGCTGACAGAGTAGAGTTTTCCCTGGCCCCAGGCGGAATAAACAAATTGCAGAGCAGTGGGTCCTTTCCTTTCCTCCCATTCTATAATCAGCAATGCCCGAAACAGATTCCATGCTGAAAAGGACCCTCCTCTCGCGCTCGTTCTCTTGTTTGGTGGCAACTTCATTTTAGCCATATGCCAGGGCCACCTTTTTAAAATGCAAAACAAAACTTTCGGTTAACAATACTAATCCGGCAATTTATGCAAGGGATTTCGACAGCTGGACCACAGCTGCTTAAACAAACTTAGTGGCTTGGGGCAAACTACAAATACACACACACAAACACACAGATTGGGAGCGGGGAAAAGCGTGGCAAATACACAGAGAGAGAGAGGGAGAGAGACCCACTGATAGAGAATGCGACAAATACAAAGCGCTGGACTGGACTCCGGGAGCTATCATAAATAAGTGGCCCAGGACGAGCCGGGTGACGGTCGTTGCTGCCCAGCCATGGCCATGGCCATGGAACGTGGCGAGTGCCGAAAGATGCCCCAAATTATGGGGCAGGAAGAAAAAAATCGAAAAAGCCGAAAACAAAGCAACAAAATGAAACGCTTATAAAACTTTGCATCGCTTCCATCTGCACCCCCCCACCCAACGCCTGGCGGTGATGCATGGCGTATACGCAACTTTTGATGCCGCTCAACGTAAATTTGGCTCGTTAGCCACGGCCAGCCAGCCAGCCAGCCAGCCAGCCCTCCCGCCCGAAAAAAAAACAATTCATTATAGAATTAGAAAGTAATTCGAACGGAAATTTTACTTGTGGACGGTTGCACAGCCAAAGTTGCCCCACGCCGATGCCGGTCAGGCGGGGCAGCTGCTGGAGCGGCAATCGTTATCTGTGTGTGGCTCACAAGGAAAAATGGAGAGGGGGCTGGAGGTGTTGAGGTCGCGGAGTGCGGGCTGGAAGCAAGCGCTGCGAAGGGTGCGCACCTCAACATAAAATTTAAGGCGATTAAAATGTCAAACACGACAAAGCGTGCGGTATTAAAAATGCCAACAACGTGGCAACAGCCACAAGAGAGCCGAACGACAGTGGAGAGGGGAAAGAGGCATGGAGATGGGGCCAGCTAGCGCCTGGACTCGGGATACCCTGTTCAGAAAATGAAGAATAGAATGCGGTACCGCTTTCCTCATGGAATGGATATTGGTCCGAATTTTTACTCTTTTATTTCTATTGTTCATAGGCAGGCTTGAGGCTCTTTTTGTCATCAATCCCTTAGACATTTGTTGAATCTCGGGCAGTGTATCCTAAGCGTCGCCTAACCTTACACCATATACCTTTTGATTTCCTCTATGTTCTCTTTGAGGGTATTTGTGTGGGCCGGACACGGCCCCCTTCAATTTTCAGCTCCTGTTTGCTTTTGCATAAAATTCTCTTGATGTTGCCGTTGCTGCTGCCGTTGCTGTTTGCGTTCAGTGTTAAGTACTTAACGGCATGTCAGCGCTGTTGGTCAGACACAAGTTGTTGTTTCTGCTGTTGCTGTTGCTGTTGTTGCAGATGTTGCTTTTGCTGTTGCTTTTGTGGCGCTATCAATGTACGCGCCTGTTGGCGAGGTCTTAAAAATCGAAAGCTCGCTTTCAGTTTTTGCCTGTCAATTAGTTTTTCAGCACTGGCCAGAGGGCAAACGCACACCGGAACCCGGCAAAGGATCCAGCTCCAGCCAGAACGTGCAGCAAGAAGACGAGCCAAAGCCAGTCAAAGGGAAAACCCAGCCAGAACTGGTGGACGACGCTTTAAGAAAAGTTCCGCGCAAAAACACTTAAAGTCCAGCAGAGAGTCGCGGTTTGCGCTCGGCAACTGCACTGCCCCTGCCCCCTGCCCCCTGCCACTGTCCCTTCTACGAGTATCTGCCACACTTTTGTCTGTCCCAGGGTCTTGCAGGAGGATGTCCATTGGCAGAATTGCAAAAAGAAATGGCGCAAATTGTGTGACAGCGTGTAAAGTTGGCACTTTCACACATAACTCATAACTTTGGTGGCAAAACTTTCGCTCAAACGGAATCGTGGAGAGCGCGGCGGTGCATGGGGTGCAGGGGGTGCAGGAAGGGTAGCGGGGATCGCTCGCAGCCATAACATTTGCGACTATTTGGACGCTCATGTTCGACTATTTATCTCGACAAGTGCACGGGTACGTGGGTATGTTTTTAGCTAAATTCTGTCTCGCTAGCTGTGTCTCTCTTTTTCCCACTCACCCACTCGCCTTCTCGCTTGCTCTCTCTCTCTTGCTGACTTTCCTATGTGGTGGAGTTTTGACAGCGCATATAAAAGACCATAAAACAAAAGTTTTTGCTCAACTTTCAGCGCTGCAGCGCAGAACTTTAACGCCTACGAAGCGACGCCGCACATAGATACACACATACATACATACACACATACATACATACACAAAGCCATACAAGGTGCGGCTCATGCGGAAATAAACACTTTCTCATATTTGAATTAGTTTTTATTATTTAATTATTGTTGAAAATATTTATTACATTTTTGGCATTTTTTGTATTTTGTTTTCCTCCGATGAAAATTCTTAAAGGCGTTTTATAAATTATGATCAGCACCTTATAGAGGCACCCACTTCGTCTACAGTTAGCCAGATGCTGAGTGGGAGAGTGGCTGCAATAGAGAGCGAGAGAGAGAGGTAGACCGAACTATAAACTCTTTGCGGCATTAGAAAACGTAGAGCAAAGCTTTGATTTCTCTTTTTCTCCTACTTTTTTAGTGCCTCCTTTCTGTGTGTGTGTGTGTGTGTGTGTGTGTGTGTGTGAGTGGTTGCGGGTGCCGTGCCACAAACAAACGTCAGAAGCAGAAGCAGCCGCACAGAGAAAGAGAGTCGAGAGCTAGAGAGTGATGGAGGGAGAGGGAGTGTAGCGGAGAGTTGGCTCATGAATTATGAAAATTTAAAACGTTCCCAGCATCAACGCAATGAAACTTTGTTTCCTTTTGGCTACGTTTTTTATCCAACTCTTTATTTTATTTTATTTTATTTGCCCGTTTTTTTTTGTTGATTTTGTTTACGCTTGAAATTAACCGGCAAATGACGAGTTTCAATTGCAAGGCACACAAGGCATAAGTCTCTCCAAGCCCAAGCCCAGCCCGCCTCCGCACGCACCCCGCACCAACATGTTGACATTAATCATTGCCCACTTATGCGGGCCAGGGCTGGAGCTCAGTGGAAATCTGGCTTTCCGCTTGGGCATCAACTCTGATCGCTGTGAAATATGGCCTTGCCCGGCCCTGACACTACGCTGGGCGAGCGAGAGAGAAAGGGAAAGGGAGTGAGTGTGCGGGGTGGTGGGTGGTGCAGCCAGGAGCGCTGCAACTGCTTCTAATGAAGTAATAGAAAATGCAAAGTGCTGCATAAAAAATGATGCACATTTCTCAAAACGCAATTATGTCGGTTGACTGCCAGGGAAACAGTGGCAGAGAGATGCAGCGAGGAACAGACAGAGAGAGAGAGCGGGGAGAGAGAGAGCTAATAATAATAACAGCTCATGAGCACTGACATTTGACAAATGGCGAAAAACAAACGAGGAGCGTCCCAGACACGGACACAAACAAGGAAAGGGACAGGGACAGGGGACACGCCCATCCATTTAGCATGCAAATGCAGTGGCAGTGGCTGTGGCAGTGGCTGTGGCAGTGGCAGTGGCAGCTGCAGCGCCACAAACTACCATTCCAGGGGACATTTCTTCTTATTAACGAGAACCGAAAAGAAGGGAGCAGCAGGGAGGAGTGGATACGCCCAGACGCTGGGAGAGAGAGAGAGCAGAACCTCCATTGAAACTCATCAGCCAAAGTGGATAAAGGACAAAAGGCTCAAGTTGATCTGCCATATTGACAATGGCCTGTCGCTGAAATTGTTTATTACCGGAAATGTCCAGCCAATGCCTGGCAGTTGAACTCGAACTACAACAAAACTCTCTGCAGTGGCACTCCACCACACCACACTGTGCCATACGGAACCAGCCAGCCAGCCAGCCACCCACCATTCCCATTCCCTCTTCCCATCCCATCCCGTCTTTCAATTCCAATCCCAGTCCTTGCTTCAAATCAAAATGACAACGCAGCTCCTTGGCATTGTTGTCGCTGTCGATGACACAACACAAACAGAAATAACTGAAAAACTGGGCAAAAGCTTTTGGAACTTCTCTACAGCTACAGCTACAGCTACAGCTAGAGCTGCTGCTTCCCCACCCTAGCCCACCACCCACAGGCCCCCGCCGTGTTGATTTTTCTTTTCGACTCCCGGTCGCTTGTTGTGTATTTATTAAAAAACTTTTGTAATTATAGCAATGCGTCTCGTCTCCCTCCCCTGGACACCTGAGCTCTGGACATTCGGCAGGCACTGCTCCCCCCCCAGTGTAGCTCCCGTTGTAGCCATTGGAGCTGCAGCATTTCGTTGTTATACTATTTGCCGTTGTGCTTGGTCCATCTAATGGCATCAAATTCAAACTAAAGAGGAGTACGCAGAAGTAAAGAAATTTTATATGTTATTCTAGGCAAGAGCTATTAAACGATCAAATAAATAGCAATCAAAATGGAGCAAAAGTATCAAGAGCAAAATTATATACATATCATTGCACCTTAAACGTAGAAAATTAAACAAAATTGCTACGCATGCCTGAGCAGGTAGCGAACATTTCTCCACCACATGCCTCCAGTTTGGGCTGAATTTCAAGCAACCCAGTTAAAAGTATAGTAGTATTTAACACAGCAAAAAGTTCCAGCAAAACAGCAGAAATAACATCAAAACTAACAGCAGCAGCAGCAGAAGCAAAGCAGCAGCAGTGTCCTGTCCTCACATCGAGCGACCCCATAATGGCCAACAACTTTCCCTGAGAACATGAATTTAATTTTTATATTTTAGTTTTAAGCTCTCGTCGAGGCCAAACTATTGTAATTATTTTGAACAGCCAATAAGGGCAATGAAGCCGCACCAACAACAGCAGCAGCAGCACCACCTAATGGGGCAACATCGGCAGCAGCAATAACAGCAGCAGCAACAGCAACAACAGCAACAAGGAAACAAGCAAAGAGCCTTATGCTGCTGTTGGGCATTGTGCTGCTTGTTTGTCCTTGTTACGGGTATGCTGCCAGGAATGCTCCGAGCTGCTGAACCATGTATAGGTACGCCATACAGCAGACACCCTTGACAGGGGACTGCCCTGATGGTCCATCTTTCTGCCAGCCCTCCCAGCCCGATGGCCTTTCTTTTACAGCACTTCCTGATGGCACCTCCTTTTGCTGTCTTTCCTGATGACCCCCCGCCCCCGTCCACCTCTGTGCATGCCCTGCTGTTGGACTTTCTGATGGTCCGTCCACCCATTACTCCTCCCGATGCTGCTCTTCGATTCCCCTGCATTTTGTTTGTTTGTTTGTTTGTTGTGAAGCATTTTGTGCAACATTTTTGGGCAAATTACTTAAACAAATGCCAAGCGGAGGGCATGGCAGGGCATGGATGCAGGGGAAGTCTCTCTGTCTCTCTCTCTCTCTGTCTCTCTTTCGTTATCGCTATACAAACATTCCAGCAGGCTTTGTTCCTGGTTTAGTTTCACCCCAAATTGAGTTTGATTTTTGACTTTTTGAGGGCGCAAAACCTTTGGGGCTTAGTTTTGTGTAAAGCAATACATCGAAACGTATAAAAAAACCTACATTAAAGTATATTTCAACATTTAAATATATTTTTTCTTGGCAATATTCTCCCCATAAAATCAAAATCCCAGATCTCCGATATCTTCTTGCATCTGAAAACCAATGTGGATGTGGCATCATCCTTTTTCTTGTTTGCTTTCATTATCAAAGTTTTGAATTTTCCTATAACTCGGCATCTAATTAATAACCCAACACGTCCCCGTCCCCCTGCCGCGCTCCACAGCAGTTTACCCGCTCGCGGCTGTGGGAAACCACACACATGCACGGGCCAAAGGAGCGGCAGCAGCTAATTAATTTTAATAAATTGGCCACAAAACTCGCACACACTCGCGCACACGTACACAAGTATGCAAGCATAAAAAAGATGTATGTCTATGGACGAGCAACAATCTCAATTGTCTCGAAAGATTTTGTGTATTTTCTGGTGAACTTCCACCAAACCGAGAACCGAAAATTAAATAAATCCCGGAAGCGTCAAATTAATGCGCGCAAGGCTTTTGGGTCTGTGGGTGGGAGGCGGCTGGCATGCCCATTTCTCGCCCACTTTTTTGGGCTGTACCGCCGCCCACTCGTCAGCCGCTTGCCCCTGTCCCAGTCTCTGGTTCACTCGCTTGACAAAGTGGCACATATGAATATTTATGTAGGCGAAATTGATGCCGCTACAATTACCGTTACCGCTAACTAGCACACACACACGCACACAACAATAACTTCTTGCCGCCAATTTACGACACTTTGGCCATAAAGTTTTTGCCTTGCTATAAATTATTGACAGCTTGTAAATTTCACTAAAGTCACTTGCGGTATCTTTACCCTCTATCTGTCTCTCTCTCCCTCTGTCTCCCTTGGTATTCCTTTCCCTATGGACCATAAAAATCAGATAGACATTTAGGAGCACATAGTATATACGTATATAAAGCATACATCAGCTAATGTTTGCCCAAAGATTTATTTGAGCACAAATGGGAGACCCTCTAATGTGACCAAATTTGCATGCGGGAAAAAGTGGTCGCTAAAAAATAGTGGATGCCAGCGGACACATTGTAATGGACACTGGGAAATCCCCGAGCGCTAATTTCTTTTGCTTCCGCTCGCTTTTGCTGGACCTAATTCCATTTGCGGCAATGAGCAGAGGGGGTCAGCAAGGAGGAGAAGGAGTCAGTGAGTGTGTGTGAGCGCACACACGAGAAGCGGATGATGTCGCTATTAAGGACACATTAGCTGGACACTTTTCTGGAATTATGTGGCTCACAGACATGCATGCTAATGACACAGAGCGACAGAGACAGACAGACAGACAGACAGAGAGAGAGAGAGAGAGAGGCGCAGAGTGGAGTGTCAGAATGGGAGAGCTCTGATATTGCATTAAATGCAAATGCCTGCATTCGCACTGCCATCTCTGCCATCGCTCCCACTCACGCTCTGTCTGAAAATGCCTCTCCGTCCCCATCGGTTTCCTGTCTATGACGATTGCTCTGCAAACTGGGTTAAGTTTTTTGGCTTTTGGAAACGTCATCGATGCCTCTGGGCGCCGCTGAGCGCCTGCTACTCTGGAGCCGATTGTACAACATGGCGGCGCCTCGACAGGATTCCCACCAGAGCAAAATGGAGGCTGCTGAACACACCAGCTCTAGCTCTCCCGCTCTCTCTCTCTCTCTCTCTCTCTCTGTTATGCTATCGCAAACGAATACTCTTTCCCGAATCGAGTCCATCGCTCACTCCCTCCCGCTTGCTGCTTATAATTGAAATAATATTGTAGAGAAAATTGCGGAATTGATTTGCTTATGGCCGGCGTATTTTAGTAAAATTAATAGACTTTCATAGACGATGACGACAGCAGGCAGCAAAAGTGACGTACGGCAACGACGCGACGCGGAGAATCAAAGTTCGGCTAAAGAGAGCAGACAACGAGACAGCGTGAGAGAGAGAGCCGTGAGCTGAAGAGAAAGTCCCATGCGAAAATAAAGAGCGCTGTGTTCAAAAGCTCTTGACTCTTGCTATAAATCGGACGCCAGTTTACGGTAAAGTTTATAATATAACAGTTTTGGCCAGCAGCCCGTAACAGCCCGTAAATGTGGAGCTTTGCAGGAAAGGGTGTTCGCTCTGTTAGGGTTGGGCGGGTAAGGGGATTCTTTGGGGACGCCTCCGGTCGGCTGCCCAAAAATCTTGCGCCTTCGGATGTGCTGGGGATATTTGCAATTTGTTTGTGCCATGGGCTCCCCCGATGGCAAATTTGCATACTTAACGTTAATTAAAAGCTACAAACAAATCAGATTCGATATGTTCTTTGTTGTTGTTGTTGTTGTTGCTCTTGTGCTTTGTTTTCCCTTCCAAGAACTTTAATTTACAACTTGGCAAATGAGAGAGCATGCCAAAAGAGGTGGGGGGAATCTCAAGTCTCTCAAGTGGTGCTTCGTCTCCTTCCGCTGCTTGTTCTATCTTCCCATTTGGGTATTTTTTGTTCGCTTCTTTTCGGTGGAAAGTTGAAGAAGGCAACGCACAGACCGGAAATAATAATCAACAACAAACATCCACTCCGTGCTCGAAGAGAGACGCTTCCTTCATCGTCTATGAACTGCCAGGACAATGTTTTCATTATATATATGAGAGTGTAAGTGTGTGTGTGTGAGAGGTGTAAGTGTGAGTGTGAGTGTGGATGTTAACAGCAGCAAACAAACGAATATGGTTGATGAATACTCGACATCACGTACGCCTGAGAAATGTACGTGTTTCCATTGTAAGGAAAGCAGCCCAAAAACCCAACTCGAGCCCCACTCCGCTCCAGGAACTCCAGGCAGAGGTACGAGGTACCAGGGAGGCAGACAAAAGTGTAGCATAAATTTCGAGCAGGGATACAGAGAGAGAATGAGAGAAAGAGGGACAAAGCTCAGTCCCAAAAAAAGGGAAAAGAAAAAGAAAGACGCTCGCGGTTATGCGGATCCAAGTGCCAACAAGCCGAAGAGCCGGAGATTCCAACTCTTGCGTGTGTGTGTGTGTGTGTCTCTAGGACGACTCTGGGCAATACAAAATGCCATTTATCATATTCGTACGGGTTTTCTTCCACCCCCCCGCAAACCCTGCTTCGCCCCAGCGCTCGCTGCTCCGGCTGGATCATGAGTGTTTTATTGCAATTAATCATTGAGCGCACGCACGCACACAGCGAGAGCTACTCAGGGCACACACACACACACACACATTTACAACTCCTTACAAGCCCAAGCACCCCTCCCCACCCCGAACAGACCCCATCCCGCAGCAT
This sequence comes from Drosophila ambigua, assembly GCA_018150905.1. Lineage (NCBI taxonomy): Eukaryota > Metazoa > Arthropoda > Insecta > Diptera > Drosophilidae > Drosophila > Drosophila ambigua. The sequence goes on along the minus strand of JAECWS010000001.1, from coordinate 5,785,437 downwards.
GTTAAGTTGATAAACTGCGCTTTCCTCTATTAACTGCTTCTGATTGCTGCTGCCGTTGCTGTTGCCGTTGCTGTTGTAACTGTTTTTATTATTTGTTGTGCACAACATGTCGCACTTGCCACAGCCTCCCCCAATGCCACTCTCCATGCTCCAACAGCTCCACAGCTTCTGGGCAGAGATAGCTTTATCACAATTAAAGGAACGCTCCGTCAGGAAGTCGTGAGGGAGTGAAGGCCAGGTGACTGTGTCTCGTGTCCCATTCTGGCTCAGTCTCAGTGTCTGCTCTATACCCTTCTCTGTCTCTGTCTCTGTTTCTGTCCCTGTCCCTGTGTGCGTGTGCTTCGGTTGTTTATTGTGCAATTTGCTTAGTTTTGTGCCACGCATATGGCAGATGGAATCAATATTTATATTGTCAAAGGTACGGAGTGCGGAGAGTCTTACTGTTTGCTGACATCAGCAATGATACGCGTCTGATGTGTGCCATAACTAATTCATGCATCTTAATTAATTAAAGCAGAGAGTTTGATTTGCTAATAGCCATGCTTAAATCCAGATAATCGAGCAGTTCTGCGCCAGTTCCGTGCCAGTTTCTGCTTAAAGCTAGTAAAACTTTCAAACTGTTTTGGATGCAACTTAATGGCAGCTCCGTCTTGTGCATGAGAACTCCTGTTTGGTGACCTCTGGTGGCGCTGACCTTTGGGTTCATCTTTGCGGCATGTGTGCATTAAATCTAATTAAGCGCAGCCTCAAAGTAAACCTCTGACATAATTTTCCAGCTGAGGGGACAAGGGGCGAGCAGCAATAACAATTCATTAAACCCATTAGCAGATGCAAATATTTACGCAATTAATTAAGTTTTAATTACAATTGTCGGTACTTGACCAGCGGCAATGGCGATGCAGCGCACACACTTCGTATGCGTGATATTTCACAGAGCGAAAGTGGAACAAATCATCGTAATTAAATTTAAACACTTGCCGAAACCCAGCTAAAAGAAGCAACAAAAACCGACAGGCAAACAAACATTGAATTCAACTTTAAATGGATTTGCAGAGCAGAGCGCAAGACAGCAGAGGAAAGGCAGTGGAAAGGCGGTGGCAAGCGCAGAGGAAAAGAAACTGAATGAAGCCGGGGGAAAACTAAGAGAAATGGAAATGCTGGAGGGGCAAAAGTTGAAGCGAAAAATAGCAAATAATAGTGACATGACGAAATACAATCATAATCATGGCACAATGCGACCACAGAGCAGAGCAGAGCAACAAAACTACAAGAAAATAAAAAGCAAAAATGGAGAAAAACTTTTGCCATAAACAACGCTGATGGGGGAGGGAGGGGGGCGGAGGGTAGTGGGCAAGACAGGGAGAGCAAATAACAAGCAGCATAATAGAGCTGAAGCTGAAAGAAAAACTAAGATACCAGGGCCGGGCCAGAGGATAGACAACACAGCAGAAGGAGCAGCACACAGTGGGAGCAAAGAGGATGTGGAAAAGGAAAGCGGAGGAAACGAGGGACAACCACAACAGCAATAATAATGGCATATAAATGAAGTAACAAACATTGTTTTCCTTTGACATAACTCATTAACCACCAGAAGCAGCAAAAAGGGACCCAAAGAGCAGGACCATGAGCAGCAGCAGCAGCAGGACCATGAGCAGCAGCAGTCACACCAGACAGACTCCAAAGAACAAGGAATGCAGCCAACTGATGATGAGGACGAATCCAGAGAAGACGCAGCTCTCGGAGATTCCTGGCTGCACATTCCTGTGCTGTCTGCATCACGTGCCTGGCTCTCAAATTAATGGCAACTGGTGGCCAGACTGCCAGCTGCCGCTCTCACATCTTAATAGACCTCAAATCTACCAACTAAAAGTTCTTAATTAATACAATATGCAGGGGCTGGGGGCTGGGGACTGGAGGCTGGAGGGTTTGACAGAGCAAGAGGTAGAAGACATTCACCGGGACACCGGGCCACAAAATGTCTGCAATTATTTTTGCATGGCATTCGAGGGGACAACAACAGCAACAGCAACAGCAACAGCTGGCAAAAATCTAGCTCCCAAGAACGCGACCACAACCGCAACAAGCCGTCAAGCGGCCTTAGACCCCAGTCGTTACCATACCCCTACCCCTGCCGCACCCCTCTACCTATGTATGTAGTAATCCCCTGCCCGTTTCGACTGGCGGCGGCACTGCTGCCATGTCAGCAACTTTCACCGCAAAACGTCTCCCTGTAAATGAAGAAATTCCTGCTGTTGTCGCCTGGCTGGCGTAGTCGTCAGTTGTCTCCGCAGATGGAACTGGAACTGGTACTGGCTGTGGTTCTCCTGCTCTCGGTCTTATGACAAATGAATGAAATTTCAGCGGCAAGATGGGCAGTGAGGCAGCTGCAATTCCGTTGATTTGACTGCCATGAAATGGCACAAAGTGACTGAGGGCAGGGCAGGGCAGGGCATGGGGCATGGGGCAACCTAATTAGGTGCAGAACCGGACTCAATCAGCGTGTAAGCAATTGCCAATACGTGATGTGCCAAAACAAAAACGCCCCTCAAACACAAACACACAAAGACACACAGAGACTCACACACACAGACACACAGACATACAAAAGGGAGGATGTATATTGAGGCGTGCCCGATCACAGCTGCGTAATCGATTTTCAAGTGTGAATCGGTTCCTGCGGCTCGTAGGCCCAAAGTTATTTGCGGCCATTTTTTAATCTACACTTGAACGCCGTCCCGGCATGCAGGCCGTATTTGCTCAACGTGATGAGATTTTGTGGCATGCGCCCAGTCCCCCCCCCAGTCCGTCTCCCCCTTGCCGTGTATCCCACACACAGGCCTCGTGCTGGAGCACTTTATTTACATTTTTTTGTTGATGCTGCGGCTGCGGCTGCCCCTCCACTCAACTTTTGCTTATCGATCTCTTGGCTCTGGCTGAGTCCTGGTATTGGTGGCTTCGCTTAACGCCTCAGAGCAGACAACAGACAACTGGCTCAAGGCTCGAGTAATTTTTTTCCATTTCTAGTTCTCAGTTCTCGGCTCTTTTTCTTTTTCTATTTTATTTTTTGGTCAGCAACGCAACAGCTGCCAGCAGCCGGCAAAAGGAAAACTTTTCTCTCTCTCTCCCTCTAAGCCAGCAGCAGAACATACGAAACGATGTACATACATATTTATTTATGTATATTGTAATAAAAATGCAAAGGAAAAAGTATTTATTATTAAGTATCAAATGTTTGCGCCTCTCTCTGACAAAACTCAAGTGATTTAATGGGATGATTGCTGTTCCTGTGCCTGCTCCTGTGCCTGAGTTCTCGTTGGTGAATTTTCTACGATACTCGTATGGAGCCTCCTTGAACCCGTGGATTATTGTCATGGATTATGGCCATAGCGCGGCAATTACTCTGAGCTGGAGGGCACTTTATTCGCTTGGGCCCGTAATTCGATAGTTTTAAGAACATATTTCCAGGGACACATGGCTGCCATTGCTATATAGACTGCTATTAATCGGATTAAGCTTAGGGTAGGGCATAAATATATTTTTAATTTAAGTTAAACTGTGGCCAAATCCATTCGGCATCGAGGCTGCTACAGTGACAGCCAGCTGAAGCACAGTGCGAGCAGCCACCTGCTAGCCATATTTCGGGTGTGTGGGGGGATCTTCTGTTGGAGCAAAGCACACAAACATACATACGAGTATATATATGCGTATATGTAGCACTCGTAAAACATCAACGTCGAGGGCAAAGTTTAGTCTAATGCTCTTAACGCTCATGTCTCGCTGAGGCCCTCTCCCATGGCTTTGTCGCCTGTCTGTTTGCCTTCGTCTTAGCTTCCCCTCGCTCTCGCTGATTCTTTGCTCTCCGCCGCCTGTCGCCGCCCATGGACATCTCCTTCTACTTAACAAATCGACAGACGTCGCGCAACTTCTGACATGTCTCCCCAGTTGTAAGGCGCTGAGAGTAGTTCCGTGTCCGAGAGCGAGTGAGTGCATAGTGCCATCGCAGTGCCATGTTCTGCCAGGGTATCTGCTGCACCGCCTCGCCCCCTCTCCGCGCAATTAGGGGGTAGTATTGTCGGTCGTCTGGCAGATAAAACATAATTTCAGATAAATGCATTTTAATATCGGCTTCAGCCGCACCCTGCCCCAGCCCCTGCCCCTGCCACGCCCACTGCAGTTAATATGAAAGTCAGAGAGAATTTATTGAATGAATTATTGAAGCTCTCTGCAGCGGGGCCCAGTGTCAGTCACTTTAAAATGTCAGACTGGGGCTGCCGGCATCAAAAATGCTTCGCTTTTTCGGCCCCATATCTGATTTATCTGCTATATCTGATTGCCACAACAGCGGGAGGGGGGCGTGGGCGTGGGCGTGGTAAGCTTTCCGTAATTGCATTAAATGGCATGGAACCGAATTCATCACAGAGCAGAACAAGAAACCCTCTGCCAGCGGGGGGTGAGGGTGGGGGTGTTCGCTTTTTTCGGCAGAGGAAAAAATATATCATCATTCGCGTTCGCGTTCAACGTTCAGCGCACAAAATACCAATTTATTTTAATTGATTTATTAATGATTGAAATATTGTTACAAAATGTATTTTTGGGCTGTGTCGCCACCCAACCCCCTAGCCCCTAGCCCCCAGCCCGTACCTTACTGCCTCTCCATCGGTTTTTATTATCTGCTGGAATGTGTCTGCCATGTGGCTGATGAGGCGAACGAATGCAATTTACAAGATGAACTGACAGATCAGCAGCTGCCCCCTTCATGGGAGTGGTCTTTGGCAGAGAAAATGGAGACCTCTGTGAGAGTTAATATATAAAGTTAATATATAAATAAATGTAGGCGTAGAGAGGCTCAAGGCTTGCAGGATCTGCCACTATAATGCGTACGACACCTGTGGATTCCGCCTTAATTAAGAAGTGGAATAAGCACAAGGCTAAGCCAGAAGAGCACCTCAGTAGGGAGTTGGATAGAGAACTCCAGCTCAGGTACTTATCTGCCATTTCCGCTTTCTGCAGTCCCCTGCCCTGCTCTGACTCTGTGGCATTGCACATTTGGTGCCTTTTGCCTGAAGATTAGGCATAATTATGCAATTTCCTCTTTAACGCTCAGCCAGACAGGCACAAAAGAGTTAAATTCAATAAAATTTGCATTTAACCACAAAAACAAAACTCTCTCCGTCTCAGCCGCGTACAGCCAGAGGCGAATGCAGACACAGAAAAAAGTTAAGATTAAAGCTTAACAAAGGCGAGACGCGGCCAGAGATAGGAATGGCTGGCTGATGGCTGGCTGGGGGAGTGAGTGGAGAGGAGTGGAGTGCAAGACAGAGACTTATGTAAATTGGAATTCAAGTGCAAAAAACAACAACAAAACCACAAGAACAAGAAGGATAGGGCCAGAGTCAGAGCCAGAGCCCAGACCCACATCCACAGCTGAAGAAGTGCGCGAAAAGACAAAAACGAACCAGGAAATTTTTCATTCATTTCAAATTACGCTGTATGAGTGTCAAAATGGTGGCCTCCCCCTGCCCCTGCCCCTGCCCCTGCCACACCGCAGTACATAATTGAAGGCTTAAGGGGGAGGGGGGTGCCCGGAAGTGGCATGTGGCGTTGACCCACCAATTGGCTGGCTTTACGTCTGCCCCACTTGCCGCTCCCGCTCCCACTCCCTGGGTGTCGCAGACCGAAAATTCAATTTCATGCCGCGTGACACAAAGACAAAGCCCAAAGCCACCCCACTAATGGGGGCGGTGGTGGCAGGTTGGGTGGGGCAAGGGCACATTTTGTGGCAGTAGGGAAGCTCAAATAAAATGTAAAAAAAAAGGCGAAACTCAACTCAACTCTGATGCAATCGGGAAGACGACCGACGGAGGGACAGCCGCCCAGTTGACATTCAAAAATGTGCGCACTTGGCTCAAAAGAATTTCAAATTAGCCACTTTTGCTCAGCAAATTAAAACGCAGCCAAGTGGGGGCGAGAGGGACAGTGACAGCCCGCGGGGGCAGTGCCAAGGGAACAAATGATAGGGGAAGTCGAGAGCTCAGGTGGTCAGAGCGCAGCTGGCGACAATTTAAAGTCAAGTGTTGGGCGGGTGGGGCAGCCATTGAGCAAAAAATAATTGCCGAGCAAAATGCACTCGAAATCGCAGACAAGTGCCACGGCACGACCAGAGTGCATGGGTATGCGGGTTGCGGGTGGCGGAGTCGTCGCCTAAGGGTAGCTTCAACTTCGATCTTTGCATTAGCGTCATTTACACAATCCGTGTGGTACAGCAGCGATAACCCACCCCCTGGCCCGGCCTGGCCTGGCCCGAGCTTTCGGTTAGTTAACAATGCCAGCGACAGCGACAGCGCCAGCCAAGTGGCTAAATTTCCATAGAAAAGCGAAAGAACCACAAGGGCCCGGGCTCTGAAAAGCTGAGAAGCTGCGCTAATGGTCGCATTCGAGGACAAGTCGAGAGCAGGCAACTTGAGCATATGGATATCTCGCAGGTACGAGAGCCGGTTAAGCAGCTGTCCGAGGATCGCAGCAGATGCTGCCACTTCTGCAGCATTTTCCAGCGAGAGATTAAGCTTCAGGGAGAGAGGGATTACAGTGAAGTAGCTAAGCAAAGGATTTAATCCAACGAAATAAACACAAATTGCAGCAAACACAAAATAATTGAAAAACAAAACCAGCAAAAGCCTAGGGCACGGGCAGGAAGTCATCGCCCTGCGAGGGAGTGGTAGTCTCCACTTCCTTGCTAGCCTCGAGGCTGTGCTGCTCCTTGAGCTGCTGCCGGCACTGGTGGATCTTGAAGGCAGTCTCGCATCTGTTGGCACCACGAATCGCGTGGCACTGACGCTGCGGCCAGGAGGCTGGATCACTGGCGTCAGACAGGAGACCGATAAGGTCGCGCTCCACGAAGACGCCGTCGTGCATGAGGCCCATCTGCTCGTAGAGGCAGTGGGTGAAGCACTGCACGGGCTCCGAAGGATGGGCGAAGTCGTGCTGCTGGAACTTGTGCAGCTCCTGCAGGGAGATGTCCGTTTGTTCGCCGCACAGGCGGATCATGTCCTCGGTGAGCGGACGAGGCGCGTCATCGGCCACTGTCAGGCCCAGATTGATGTTCACCTTGGCATAGCGGCACTGTGGAAGGAGCAGGGTGAGAAATCCTTCATCCACATAGCATCGCACACTCACCTCGGTCAGGACGGCCAGACAAGGTAGCAGCAGCAGCAGCACCAAACCTCGATTCATGTTTGCTTCTAATTCGGTTTCTGCGGCTCCACTCCAGCGACGTGTCTGCTTTTATATGCCCCATCCACTCGATCATTAGTTAGTCTGCAATTTAAATGGCAAATATCAATTCAATGGGCCGCAACGAGGCCCATGCTGGGAGGCCTTGTGTGGGCAAGTTTTGGCGCAGTTTTAATAATGCAAAAGCACAAAAAAACGTCAAACCCAAAACCGAAACGAAACCAAACAGAACTCCAAACTCCAAACTCGAAATGGAATGGAATCGATGCCGCAAGTACGAGAGTATCTTGAGAGCTGCTTCAACAACTGCCGACTGCCGACTGCCAGTGGCGGCAAGTTCTCTGCTCGAAATCAAAACGAAGAAAAAACGGCGCAAGTTTCCAGCAAAATGCTGAAACAAAACAAGAAGAAGATCGAGCAGAAAGTTTTGGGCCAGTAAGGGCTGCCATTTGAGATACTCTTTCGATATTGGAGATAGGATAAAGATGGGCTTAGGAGATATCCGAAATAGACAGACGATACATGGATATATAGACGATACATGGATATATTTAAATGGCTAGCTGATTGGTATGGAGTAACCACAATAACGCTCGGCAGATCAGCCTCCAAAGCCTGCTGCCTGCTGCATTGACATGTTCAATCCCACCCCACCGAAAGTGGAATACTAATAACCAAAGTACAGTCAACAACTTTGCATATTCATGCATGAGTGTATGTGTGTCACTGTGTGTGTTTTGGGCTCTTCCGTTTGGTTGTTGCGCCATTTTGGCTGCGACTATTTCCGCTGGTCGCATTAACTGCAGGCGCATAACTTTTCCAATTTGCTTTTGGCAATTATTGATATAAGCCAGAAGCAGCAGAACCAGCAGCAGCAGCAACAGTAACGGCAACTTGAACGAGCTTCTGTCTGCCACTTGAGGCAGCCCAACCCAAGCCCACCCCAACCCACCCGAACCCACCCCACTGTCTGCCAGACCCGACCCAATCATGTTTGCTTTGGTCCAAGCATATTTTGCTGCATTCTGCGCATATTTGTGCAACATTCTGAACATTCTTGAGCAAAGTTTTCGTTATTATTGCCATTTGGGGCGGACTCTTTTGGGGCTGCCCCAAGGAGTCGTCGGCTCAGAGGCTGCCACTTTGATTACTTTTGCAGTTGCCGTTAGTTGCAATTAGTTGGTTCATTAGAAGAGCAGCAGAGCCCCTGCCTCCCGGCTCCCGCCACTTATCGTCCGATAGGAATTCACACACTTAATTAGCAGCCAGCTTCAGGCGACAGAAAGAGAGAGTGAGTAGGAGAGGCAAGTGGCAAGTGGCAAGTGCAGCTCTCACTGATTGCAACAGCGGCAGGCAGCATGTATCTCTGTTTTGTTTCTTTAAGATGCTCGGACTGTTTGCCTATGCAAATCGCTGGCAAAACTTGCCAGCACGAGCTGAGTGATTTGGCAAACTCTTCTGGCCTTGCAATCATTTCCCTCTCTTGCTCTGCTTTTTTTTTGTTCAGCATGCCACAAGGGGATTCCAACGGGCAGTATGTGACCCCCTGCTCTGTTGCATATTTGTTGCATAATGCCAACTTATGCACTGGCACATTGTTGACCAGTTGTCTGGAATCTCTGGGTGGCAGGGCACGAGCACCAGCACGAGTCCGAGCACTGCCAAAGGGTTTCGGGATGTTGGAAAAATCTGCAAATCGCATGCCGCAAAACAAAAGCAAAGGCCAGGACAGGGCACACGAATGAATAGATGGATGGTTAGATGCAGGAATGAATGCTTAGAGGGATAGCTGGATGGATGGATGGATAGCTGGATGGATGGATGGATGGATGGTTGTAAGGGATTCTCCTCTGCATACCAGCATTATTCCACGTCAGTGCCCAGTGCACATTTCAAATTGGAAAGAAAGCAAGAATGAAGAGGAGAAAATCTAAGGAAAATGTAGGGGGGGGGGGGTGGTACAAGCAGAAAAACTAAGCAAAATGTAGGGTGGCAAGAAATGCTGGAAAATATTCCCACTCGCACTCGCACTCACATGCCACGGAGACGGCCACGGAGACTTGGGTAAATTCTCAAGCGAAATTGCATTGAATAAGAAATAAATAAGTAAATAGTTGAGATGCTCCGCTTCCAGCTATCTCTCTTCCGCCCCCGCTCCCGCTCCTCCCCCCGCTCTCTTTCCCACAACTGTGGTCTAATTTTTTCGTCCCCTTCAGCATGCAAATCACACAAGCAAACACACACGAAATCAGTATGAAGTAAACGTGGCCAAAAGTAAATATGACATTTCAGTCAGCCAGGCAAATAAATGTTAGGCGGCACAAATGGAACGTGCCAAAGCGGCTTGACAAACGCCAGGACCAGGACTGGCAACGGGAACGAGCACGGGATTTCCTCTCATGGGTCAGAGATAGCTTAGACCTTGCTCCAGTTACACCATCTCTCCCCGCCCCTACCCGAGCACACACAACAGTGAAGAGTCACTTTGATGGCTGGCATTTGAGGTGGAAAGTACCACAGCGTATGGGGCATCTAACAGGTGTCCTTTGGTGGACTTTATGGATATTGCAAATCATTTTTGAGTGGTTTTATTCGACGCTCTGCCCGCTAATGCTGCTGTCTGCCTGTAACTTTATATTTAAGTTAATTTTGGAAATACTTTCTGCCTGGCAACTGTCTTTCTTTTCTGGCTCAGCAACTCGAGCTCACATACTGCCCTTCGGCCATGGCTGTGTGTGGCTGCTCCATCTCCATTTCCAGCTGCTTCGCTTGCTGGCTGTGCTTTTTAGCCTACAAATAATTGTATTAAAATGGGAATTTTTTTTCAATTTGAGAGAATGTCGTGACAGGACTCGACGGCTGGATATGTGACAGCCAGGAGACAGTCGCAGGCAGTCGGAGCGGCGCGGAGCGGAGCTGGGGACAGAGAATGAAGTTGTGGCACGCATTGTTTGGCTGCCTGAAAGAAGCGGACAGCGGACAGCGGGCAACTTACCCCATGAGCTCCATGTGAGACACGACTCCAGTGCTCCCTCCCTCTCTCTCTCTTTGCCTGTCCCTTTTTCTCTGTGGCATTCTTTGGCTGACTTTGCAGCAAGCGAATTGTTTGATAATGACACTGACATGATGCTGCACTGACAACTACTACTCGTAGGCAAGAAATTGCGGCTCCAGCTGCTACACGGAGTTTGACTCCATCAGCCATGCCCCCCCACACCCCCCCTGCCACACTCTTGCCGCTACCCTCTGCTTTCCATTGAGGCAACTGTTGTCTGGGCCACGAAATTATATACGAAAATTAGTTGAAACGACCGCCGCTGGCGAATGCGAATTTTCTATGTGAGTCCTGCCTCTACTTCCTGCCACCCCCTGCTACCGCATGCATTTCCGTTTCCCCCCAACCCCCCGCGCCTGATCTCATTTCGCTTTTCCTTAGTTTGTTTTTTTTGCTGTTGTTGTTGTTGATTTCGTTGGTATTTTTGGGGCCATTGCAAGCGGCGCTCTAAATTAAGTTTTAAGCAACATGTCTGCAAAAATCATGCCCCAGGACAACAGGGAACCATGCCCACAGCTCACAGCCCACTGCCCACCCCCCCTTGCCTTGTGCTTTCTGCTGGCTCTCCTGGTCTCCCCCTCCATCTACTTAGTTGCTGTCGCTGGCAGTCGCAGCGTTTTATTCTTCTTCTCCGTCTCCTGCTCTTTCGTTTCTCGTTTCTCGTTTTGTTATTTGTGTATTCGTGTTTGAGGAATGGAAATTGTGTTTTGTGTGTGTTTGCTGCAGTGGTCTGCCTTGTCCTTCGTCGTGCCTCAGCCAGCCACCATCTTCGACTCCCTTGCCGGCTCTTGTACTCCATTTTTTTTGTTGTTCTCGCATTGTACTCCGCTGTGCTATTTACACTGGCGCGCAGTCAACAGTCGCCGGCAGTTGCTGTTCCTGTGCCTATTTCTATATCTACATATATTTTTAGTTGTAGTTGTAGTTGCAGAGAGCGAGAGGGAAGGTGCTCGTTCTTGGCTCGGGGATTCTGTGCATTTATTTGTGTATTTGTCTTTTAGTTTATTGTGCGGCAGCTAGGCAACTTTGCCTTTTGTATTTGCGCTCCATTGAGGCAAGGAATTCAATTTTAAAATCCACTGTCCAAAAAATAGAAATAAAATGTGCCCGTGGCTGCTGCTGGCTGCATTTGATTACAGACGAATGCCAAATGTTTCATGTGGAAATGATCAGCAGCAGGACCTTCCTTCCTTCCGTCCTTCCTGACTGCCGCCTGCTGAGCTAATTAAACCCAAGCGAACATCGAGTATACGCCACGATGAGCAAACAGGAAGCCAGGTTGCCGGCAGGATGGCTGGCAGCGCACGAGCAGCGGCTTAGACAACCGACTTAATGGGGGATAAGCCGGCAGCCGGCAAACACTTGGCTGGCAATTAATTAAAAGCCACCAAACAAGGAGCCGCCGCCACCGCCGCCAAACCAGCTCAAATCCAGTCAAATATTTGGTTCTTAAATGCAGCGGCAGGAGGAGAAGCCAGCGAGGACCTCTTGGAAAAGAAGATTTTATTAAAAAGAGGGGCAGAACGGGCAGAGTAAAGGAGCTGCAGAAGCTACATGTGCTGCAGCGTCATCCGGAAGTCATCCACCAGCTGCTTCATGGCCATCGTGCAGCCCACAAGCCCGAAGACGAGTCCCACGACGATGAGCAGGAGGTCGCGTATCAGCTTCCACCTGAGCCGCCCATAGCCGATGTCGTAGTTGAGGAAAATGTCAATCAGGGCCGGACAGAGCAGATTCAGATTGCTCAGAGAGAAGGCGCCCTCCAGCTCGGTGAGGGCCGCCAGATTGGGCACGCCCACAGCGACCAAGCCTGCACATAAATAAATTAATAAACAAATAAATGAAACCTTCGAGTGCTCTCTTGTGGGGGAAAGGACTGACCTGTGAGCAGCAGAAAACTGATGCGCACCACATACTCCAGGAGTGTGTGATATTTGCCCCTCTCTGTGGCCTCACTGTAGTCGCTGAAGATCACAGTGATCACCACAAAGCCATTCAGGGGATAGCTCAGGAAGATGCCCGTGGCAATGAACACTTTGATCAGCTGCGAGAGGCTGCCAGAGAGCGAGAGAGCGAGAGAGTGAGAGAGAGTGAGAGAGGGAGAGAGCTGTTGAATCGATTCTTACATTTCGTTTTGCGGAATATTGAGGGTTATGCTGGCCTCAACGATCTGCCCGAATCGCCAGTAGCCCATGATGCCAAAGAATATGTTGGAGAGCAGTATGAAGAACACAGAGACATTGAGCACTCCAAACATGCCCAGATAGCTCTGCGGATGGGCCATGTTCGCCTCCACCACCAGCATCTGCAGAGGGCGAGGAAGGAGCAGAGCATGGATTGCCTTGGGACTCACCGACGCAGCGGAGTACTCACCGAACCGACGGCTGTGAGGGAGAACGAGGCAATGCCAAAGAAGACGAGCCACTCGCACGGACGGGTGGTGAGCAGACGTTCGCTGGGACCGGGCAGCCCGCTGAACAGGTAGTACATGATGAAGGCGAAGCCCCCGTACAGCAGGAAGTTGGACACCAGATTGAGGGGCACCAGGTACTTGAGGCGCCGGATCATGAACAGGGGCAGCAGCAGCAGGCAGGCGCCCAGGACGTAGTAGCGCTCGTTGTACTGGCCGCCGTAGTAGTCGCCGATCTCCTTGAAGTTCTTGGCCACGAACACCAGGTAGACGGTGCACAGCCCGAACTGGCCGAAGACGAGGACGCAGGTGGTGAGGATGCCTGCGGTGCGGCCGAAGCAGTGCACCCACTTGGGACCCAGCTCGTAGGCAATCTGCACCGCCTCCGGCATGGACACCTGCGGCACGCGACGCCTCCGACAGCACTCGGTCATGCCAGCAATCTGCGGAGCAAGAACAAAACCATAATAGATCAGGCCAGTGGGCTGTGCACAGCCACTTACAGACCAGCAAATGGATGGAGTACGTCAGCAGGATCATCAGCAGAACCGAAAAAAATACGCCTATCAAAATGCCCGAGTGGCGGAAGGCCAGCGGCATGGCCAGGATTCCAGTACCAATTACGCATTTCAGCAGGGATATAATCGCATCACAGTTGCTGAGGCAGAGAGAGAGCAGAAAGAGATTCCACGAGGAGAGGAAACGTGGCAAAGGCAGAGGACAACTCACGTCAGTGGCACCTCAACGGTTCGCTTCTCATACGGATTGTAGATGAAGAACGACGACTTGGAGCGACTGCAGGAGGCACAAGGGGATGGAGGGGATTGAGGGGATTGAGGGGAGACTGCAGCTGGAGGCCCGGGTAAACACTCACATTTCAGTTAGCGCCTGTTCCGCCTGCTCGGGCTTTGGCTCCATTGCCAGAGCAAACCACAGCCACACACAAAGGGAAAAGCAACAACAAATTCTCTCGCACTTTTGACAACAATTCCAAATTAGTTTAGTCGACTCGCAACTGCAACTCGGATGGGGGGCAGCTGCGCACATTCAATTCACTTAAAACGAATCAGAAGCGGCGCCGGAAATGGCTGCAGCACAATCAAAATGGCTGCACATGCGCGGCCATTATCATAATAAGTGCAACTTATTGCCTGCCCTGGGGCGCTGCAGCGCATAAACTGCCCTAACTAACGGGGTAGCATAGCTGCAGTGCGGTCGCATTGCCTGTGGTTGGGCTGTGGGCTGGAGTTGGGGTTTGGTTTGGGGTGCAGACAAGACCGAGGCAAGGCCGGGGATAGAGCTGAGCAGTGGCCGCCGTCGTGGGACAGTTGGCAAGCAATTGGTACAGTGCTGAGTGCGGTCTAAGCTACCGAATCAGCTGGATAAAATAGGAAATACTCTGGCATGGGTTCCCTCTAGCAGCTGGAATCGATCAGCCGCCATTGGAATATCTTAGGAGCAGAATTCAACCAATTTGCCCCATGCCACACCCCGTGCAGATTCCCCATCCTCTGGGCCAGTCTCCACTGTTATTCTTAGCCAACTTTAGCTGTAGCTGTGCCCCTGCCCAGGGGACGATTGTCAAGCCAGAATGTGCATTTCCGCGTTCGCATTTAGTTGTTGCAGTTGCAGTGTGTGTGTGTGTGCGTGTGTGTGCGTGTGTGAATTTAACAGTAAATTGAATTAAAATTTATTGTGCAAATTGCAGGATTCCAAAAGCGCATATAGCCCCGCGTGCGCTGCTGTGAGAGCCGGAACACGCGCTGACGGCAGTCGGCAATGGCAGAAGACATCGGCGCAAATCCAATACAAATAAAATTAAGTAAAAATGCACACAGAGCACACAGGATGTGAGTGGGGGGGGAGTGGAGTGGGTGAGTGGGGAGTGCCATTCCATGGGGCAGAGTGTTTGCCAGAGAAATATGCAAATGTGATATTGTCGCTGGGCGACATTTACAACAATTACAATAACAACGAGAGAGCAGCAGGGGGAGGAGGATGCCCTGCCTTGTCTGAGGGTGGGGGGGAGGGCGGCACCTAACTGCGTGCGACATGTGACACGATATTCAAATAAAGGCGCACAGCGCACTGTGCGGGTGCGGGTGCTAGTGCTGGGGCTGCTGCTGCTGCTGGTGGAGGCGTGGCATTTATAGCATATATTTTGCATAAAGGGAAATATGCAGCAGTAGCAGCAGCAGCAGTTACTACTGCAAAAGAAAACGAGCGGCAGCAGCGCAGAAATCAAATAAAACAAATTTGGAATTTTACAGCAGACAAGGAAGGCAGATGCCGGAGCGGCCCCCAAAGAACTGCTTATGCCGGGTCCCAGTTTCAGGCTCCTGGCTCCTGGCTCCTGGCTGCTGGGTCCTCCTCTGGACTGACTGGATGCCATGCCTCCACATGTTCCTTAAACTGTCAGCAAATGTGTGTGTGTAGAAGTATTCCAGGGTGAGCGAGTCTTTGTGTCTGTCCGGGCGGGATGTGTGTGTGTGTGTGTGTGTGTGTGGGGTATGTTGGGGAAACAAACAGACTGACATTCAATTTAAATTCCTATACAAATAATTGCATGGCATTGGCGGGGCCAGCGTGTAACCAGGCGTGGGGAGTGGGCTGCCGGGCTGCCGGGCTGGCGAGGCGTGGAGACTGTGATTGCTTGCCGCCTGCTAACGATAGATTGCAATTTGGAGATAAAAGTTTAACCTGAACTGCAGTTGATTTGCACAAAATATGCATATAAAAAGCATTGGGGAGCCCCCACTGGAGCCCAAGCCTAAAAGGATCAGGCTGTCAAAGGGGCACGGCCAGATGGCAGCCGCGATAGCTGCACCAGTCGATGACTAAAGCAGCGACGATTCGTTGCACAATAATTAATTATTAATTCACACGCAGGTTTACGCGCAAATTCCTTCAAAGCGCAGACTAATTTGCTTAGCTCAGCTCAATGTCAATGGCCAGACACGAGTCCGATTTCCAGACCAGAGCCACACCAGACCAGAAAGTCATCTTGCAAATAATTATAAATTCCTTGCGGTGCTCGTCTACCTGCTGCTGCTGCTGCTGCTCTCTTTATCCTGCACTGTTATTCCGGGCTCATCATCATCATCCATCTCTAAGCCAAAAATAAATTCCATTTCAACGCAAATTTGCCAATGCTGTGCACGCACAGGACGAGGACAGGGACGAGGACAGCGACAGCGACAGCGAGGAGGATGTGCTGGCTTTGTCCCTGGCAATTGGCGTTCACCTGGCACGGCATCCCAAACATTATCACTGCGGTTATCGCGCGTCGTCATCATCAATGTTATCAACAGCTTAGCGACACAAAGCTGGCGGGTGCTCTGGGCTGGGCTGGGGAGGGGAACAAAAAACTTTGCAAGTGCGCCACGTTCCGCTGCAGTTGCCCCTGGTGCATCCGCCGCTTTTCTGACGTCCTGTGGCATGCACCGCGTGCTTCCTCATTCTGTGCGCATCAATGATTTTGATCAGATTTACTGAAGCCGCCTGTCCATGTCCAGCAATGCCAACCGCCACCCAACCACTCAACCAGCCAACCAACCGCCCACCCACCGCCGCTGCAGCGGTGGATCTATTTTTGCATTTATAATGAAATTCATCGTTCATTTTTCATACTTGCACAAAGTGGAATTTTATTAGATTCCCATTTTTTTTTTGCATCTCTTTCTTTATCTTTTTTTTCCGCTACTTTTGCTTGCTTCTTCCGCCGTTTTGAGTATGCCTCCCCTTGCTGATTTTGTTTCTGCGTAGCTGCATGGCATTAATGCGATTTGGCTGGGCCATGGCGACCATATGGAGCAGCGATGGCCACTGAACGCATCCCGTAAAGTTCACTCGGATATTTGCAATGAAATTAAATTCAAATGATTAAAACAAAAAACAAAAAAAGTATATGTACGGTCTAATAGCTAAAAGTTCACTGCAATTTAATTATCGATGGCTGTGCGGCAACATGTTGACAGGAATAAAGGTAATTGGTGCAGAAAAAATTGCAAATTAGTTGAAAAATTCGCAAAAAAAAAAAGAAATAAATGAATAAAATAAATAATCCAATTGCTAGAATGTCAGAGTATATTAAATATGCTTGTGCGACTATAATTATAAGAATGTACATTATATTTTTTTGTGCAATAAGCCAAGGGGAGTTAAAATTAAAAACCGACTTTTTGTAGTCCGCTGAAAAGTAGACGAGCATTCCTGCTCTCAATAACTGGAAAAGTCCCCATTTCA
The DNA here is from genome assembly GCA_018150905.1 of Drosophila ambigua. Classification (NCBI taxonomy): domain Eukaryota; kingdom Metazoa; phylum Arthropoda; class Insecta; order Diptera; family Drosophilidae; genus Drosophila; species Drosophila ambigua. The sequence continues at coordinate 5,768,497 of JAECWS010000001.1, read as the reverse complement.
CAGTGCGTGGCTTCATTTATTATGCATATTTTCCACACAATTTGTCACTGCTGGTGTACCGGGGGGTGTGTGTGTGTGTCTGTGCGAGGGGTAAACTATTTGGAAAACAAACGAAACGCAACGCAACACAACGCAGCGCACCAACACAACGCAGCGAATTTTCTATTAAATAAACTGTCAGTCATTGACGTTGGCGTGTCCCCCGCCTCAAGAGCCAATGCGAAAGTCACACACGATGATGCTTCAAATAATTGCACACACGGCCCGAACTCCCCTTTGCTCTTTCCGGCGATAGCGAAAAATATTAACAGCATTTTTAGCGAGAGGCACGCAGAAACAAAGGATAAGACTAGCAGCTCCTTTCGCAATATTATTTGCCAGTCTTCTGTATGGGTATGTGTCGCCGCTGTCTGGGCCGTAATTGAATGCTACACGTAGAATATTAGAAAGAGGAAAAGGTTGAGTTCATTATGCGGTCACGAAACGGGAGCGTAGACAGAATTTCTATTAATCCTCGGAACAAAACTGACAATGAATGACAGAAAAACAGAAAACCTAGAACTAGTACGACGAAATGGCAGAAAACATTTTAAAAGTTCGCGCGCCGATTTGCTCACTGACAAAAGCTGATCCAGAATTGGGCGGGAAATTTCTCGTTATCGTTTGATTACGCTATCGTACAAAAATATCGATATTATTCGCTCTCAAATAGTGGCCGCCCGCTGCAACAACGAATTGCACGAGTCTGGCAGCTCCACAAACGCAGTTATCGGTATCAACCCGGGGTATCAACCTGCAGTTTTCTCTCAAAAGAATAATAAAGGAAGAAGAAGAGCGCGCGGATTTGTCAATGGCCGAGGAACCGGCCGAGCAACCGAGCAACCGAGACCTATCCTCGGATACACGCTGGGCAACGGATGGTTCGTCATCTTGCCATCGTCCGGCCGTAATTGGAGAAGTGCTTCACACAAAATACCCAACTGCCGGTCTCTGGGCGACGAAGCGCGTATCGTTTGCATAGCAGGCGCAACGCAGACATCCCTCCCAATTCATTTCGATCAGACGCTGCGCATCCTTCACAACAGGCTGTTGCCGGCTGTTGCTACAGGTAAGGATTAACTAAGTTAACGGTACGTAGTTACTGCACGGTGCGCAGTTAGTTCATGCGTTTAAGTGAGAGAGCTTAAAGCCGATTTGGCGCGCGTCTGCTGACGCACACACACGTAACTATGCCCATATGTCAGTCTGTTGCTCCACTTACTACAGATAAGGTAACTACTTTTACTAGATACTTACTAACTAAGTTAACGTTACGTTACGTAGTTGATGTACGTAGTTAGTTTTAGCGTTTAAGCTAGTTTAAGCGCTTTGCTTTGGCGCGCCGCTTCCTCACACACACACACTCACAACACACGATAACAATGAAACTATCAATGAAATAATGAAACGCAGTTATCGGTACGATACTATCGTGATAGTCGCTAAACCATCGATAGTAGAGACTAGCAGTAAAGTATCGATACTATCGATAGTGCCATCTTGTATAGGAATAATAACAAAAATAAAATTATACAATCCTAATTTGAGGCAAAAGGCGTGTGCGTGTGCGTGTCGTGGTCGTTCTAGTCTAGGGGAGCAGCGGCGTTGATACCGCGATGGCTATGTTGACGCGCCTGACGAGCAGTGGGACCACAACCGTGGCTAAAGCACCTGGCTCTCCGAAGGGTCTGCAGCGTTTCCAGAACTATATCTCTGCATTCCTGTGGCCTGGGACACAACGACAGCAGCGTAAGTCGACGCAGCTGGACGCCATTGACTGTTTCACGAACGATTTGGTCAGCCGCAAGACCCAGAAGTGGGAGGAGCTGCGTGACAGTCTGATTCAGAAGCCATCGCCCGCCCTGGAGGCAGACGCCAATAGCAATGTGGCATCGGGAACTGCAGCGGCGGCTGGGGCACCAGCTAACACCAGCTTCAGCCAGAATGTGGGGCTCATGTCCAAGGGCATGATGAGTGATCTGAAAGCCCTGCGCTCGCCCCAGCTGGGCCTGGACATTCGGTCACTGTCGCAGCCGCAGCTGGACAACCTTCTGATGGCCACTCTGGAGATCAAGAACAAGCTGGACTTTCTCTATTTGATCAGGCAGTGCATTCGCTGTAACCTGCTGCCGTCCAACGAGGTGTTCATCTCCTGCCTCAAGTATTTGAGCACGCAGCGCAAACTGCAGCAACTGGAGGCCCTGGCAGACACTTGCCGCCTGCTCAAGCATCCGTTTGCCAACACCTATGCCGACCTGGCGCCCTTCAAGGCCATTGCCCTGTGGAACAATGGCAATGCGGATGTCGCTCTGATGACCCTGCATCGCGGCTACGGCGTGAGCATGACCACCGAGGAAGGACGCCGCATGATACGGACCGCCTTTCGCACAATAGCCGACGAGACGCTGGCCCAGAAGAGCGAGGCCGTGCTGGTGTCCCTCATGGACGTTGCCCGTGCCATTCATCGCGAGCACAAGGACATCTTTGTGGTGGCCTGTGTGTGGAAGCAGTGCTTTGTGAGCGACTGGTTCTGTGACCAGAAATCTGCAGGCGAACTCCTGGAGCACTACAAGGAGCTGCAGGAGCTAGTGGAGCGACGGTAAGCATGAATCAACTTGCCTTAAGCTTGATCCAATCTCATTTTAATCTTCTGCAGGGCCAGTCCCCTGTGCTCTTCATTCCTGGGTCGGAACAATGTGGATGCCGTGCACCGACTGATTGAAGTCTACCTGCAGCACCAGCAGCGCTCTGCCTGCGCCAGTTGCCTGAGTTTGCTCTTCAACTATCAATGTAAGACAGCACACTTCTTCCCTGCGACCGCCACTAACTACGATTCATTTCAGATTTGCGCAAGGATCTGCGCGCCTGTGCCGAGATAGTCAAGTCCTGCAGCGAGCTGGATATGCCACTGAATGAGCTGCAGAACGAACAGTTCCTCAGCCTGTTCCTCGATCAAAGCGATCCCATTGACACGGCCACCGGAACGACAGCCGCCAAGTACAAGACACCAAAGTCCTTCCAGTACAAATTTTAGGCCCCAGTCTGGCCGTCGTCGCCCCCATTACAGTTCTAGTTCGTATGGCCGTTGTCATCGTAGATGTAGCACAAAGTTGCACCCCAAAGCAATATGCACCACACCCCACCCTCTCACCCCTCGCTACCATAAAGCAGAATGTAGCGTCAGCAGCGTCTCTTTAATAAACGTTATTTAATGTCGAGTTCAAATGTCGCTGGCATCGGGCAAGTTTCCCTCCGGCAGCTGCACCCCCTGTACGCCCATGCACTCGTAGCAGCGCGAGATCAGATGGTTGCCACAACGATGCGCCTGACACTGCTGGCAACGCGTCCGCGCCTTTGTCTCCCTCTTGTCCTTGGAGCAGGGCTTGCAGCGTCGGTGCTTGTCTCCGTACCGACTGGACAGACTCACGCCCTTAGGCAGGGCGGCCTGCTCCACACTGAAAACGCCCACACCTTGGCACTTCCGAGCCTCCAAGTTCACCTCGCTGAGCAGTCGCTGAGAGGATTGGCCCAGTATTTCGCAGATCTGAAGGCGCATTCCCAGCGTGGTCGTTGTGGAGCGTCTCTGGAGTCGCCTCTGTAGGCGCTGCTGGCTGAGGAAGAGGCCCAGCTGCCGCTGAAAGTCGCGCTGCTCCATTTTGGCATCGCCTTTGAGTGAGAGGCGCAGGAGTACCCATGCATTGAAGGCAGCTGTGTTGAGAACGAGATGCAACAGGTTGAGGAATGTATTGGACTTCTTCTCCAGGGACGCGGGCGTTGCGAACTTGGTGCTGTACCTCTGCGACTGTTCATAGAACAGGTCGCAAGTCTGATGGGTGAGTTGAAAGGCCTGGAACGGATCCACTTGCGAGCTGAGGCCACAGCACAGCAGGGCTTTGTTTTCGTGTGGGATTAGCTTGGCAGCTCTGTTGTAAACGATGCTCCCAGGTGTGTCGGGTGTGGGCCACAATGTGGGCCAGTCTGCGTCTGTATTCTCCATGAGGCCTATCGAGCTCAGCTGAGATTCCATTAGCTCCTGGCATTCGGATAGACTGAAGTAGCTGGCTCCCAGAGTAACATTTCTCCCTGTGGTCTTGTAGTCGCAGATCAGCTTTTCCACTTCATTGCTAATGGACTGCCGCTGTGTGGTGGCCGAGGCATTGGCCATATACAAGGTCTTGGCATCGCAGCAGAGCGCCAGTCGCGCATTCGCCACGGGGCAGGGGACATCATCGACGGCCAGCCAGCCGCTGCAGCCGTAATATGTTCGGGAGTTGATGACCAACTTGTGCCAGAGCTTCTTGGCCTCCGACCAGCTGTTGGTTTCGCTAAGAGCTTGCGATATGTACTCGAATCGTTGGAACGTCATGGTGGCACGGAATACGGAATGGCCCAGCTCCACGGTCCACAGCTCCTGCAGTGGCCCATTGAATTGGCCGTTTCTGAAGACCCCACACAGGTACGTCAGCCCGAGGAAGGAGCGCATCTCGACTACATCTATTTGACGCTGGTGCAGAGATTGGGCAGTTCGCTTGCGAAACTTTTCGTTGACATGGCGCAGCAGGAAACGTATCATTTCATCGTCGAAGATCAGTATCCAGGATTCGACGGCATTGGCAACGGTGACGGCGGGTCCCTTGCCAAACGCCACTTGTCCCGGCAAAGGCAGCTCCACCACAGCTGGCTTTGCCAACCGCTCAGAAGCCCACTTCAGTCCACTGGCTGATTTCAAGCTGCAACCTTTGGTTGAGGGACGACCTCGTCCACGTTTAACGCCGATTCGTGCCGACTCCTGAGGCTTCAGCGACATTGGGGCCGCCTGATCCTCGGTAAGCAGTACATCGCTCTCCTCAAAGCGCCATTGGAAAGGGTCTACAGCCGCTGCGACCTGCAGGGGATCCGAGTCCTCGGCGTTCCATTTCGGCGATGCGGCATCCGCATCAGGGAGTGGCTCCGACTCCTGCATTTCCACATCTTCATACTCATCGTCGCTGCATTTTATATTCGCCAACAACTTTTCGTCGAAAGCGTATTCCATTTTGCACTCAATTAATTTGAAACGTTTTCCAGCACTAAAATTTAGCAAACGCCGCACTTTGTTTATGTGATGGTGATGTTAAATTACACAGATAATCATTAAAATTAATGAGTATTTTTCGTATTCATTAAAGATGCATTTAGCAGCATTTAAGCAGCGTTTTGGTTGATATAAAAAATCAAAACAAACCCTGACAGCGTTTGCCAACACCAACAACTACAGTAAATCATTCGTCTCCTCTCTCTTTCTCGTCGGATGTATTCGGTTTTTGTTGCTGCCGCTGCTGCCAGCAGACTGGCGTCGTTGTCGAGGAGGTTAAACTTATTAAACTAATAAAAAGTGCAATTAAATACAATTTGCCGCTGTTTTCGCACCGCCGTTGAAGAGCAGAGTGACGCGCGCGTTGAGTTTGTCAAAATAATTCGGCTAAAAGTGTCAATTTGACATGTTATATGTCATGGTCGTGCCATCCGATACCAAATAGCCGTGACTATCGATACCATATTCGATTGGCAGAAACAGCTATTTAAAATTGTTATATTGCGCTTCCAACACACAATGAAAATTAAACAATCAAGTAGGCTGCAAGTGGGAATGCCGAGATTTTGGGCCAAAGTATGCCCTAACATTTGTGTCCTGTCAGAAGGCTGTGCATTCAGCTAAAGTTAGTTTTACCGAACGGCCCGAGCTGGGAGCAGCACAAATATTTTTGTGAATCGCCAAGAACAAAATTCTTTTAAAATCTACCAATTTTCTATAAAAAGTAAAGCGCTCAAATTTAAATTTGAGTCGTATTCGTGCATTTGGCCTTCTCGGACTTAAATCAACATTTTCGGTGACGTTTCAGAGGTTTTTTTTCTTGTTGTACCTCGACAATGATTTCGCCAGATCATGAGGAGGTAAACCTGGTGCTGGATCACCAGGTGCGCAGGAACATCCAGAACATGTACCAGGCGAACATGATGGATGGCCGAGGGGTGGCTGGTCGCGAACGCTTCGTGTCCGACTCGAGTATGGACAATGATTCGATGCCGCACGACCATGAGTCGATGAATGCACTGGAAACCCTGTCCGCCGATGGCATTGTGGAGGAGGACCACGATCACACCTCGGACCACATGGGGGCGGACAACAGAGAGCTGCATAACTACCACGAGATGCTGGTGGACACCGACGACCACCACATCGACATCAACGGGTCGCTGCGCAAGCGCCGCGGCAACCTGCCGAAGCACTCGGTGAAGATTCTGAAGCGCTGGCTCTACGAGCACCGCTACAATGCCTATCCCAGCGATGCCGAGAAGTTCACGCTGGCCCAGGAGGCAAACCTGACGGTGCTGCAGGTCTGCAACTGGTTCATCAATGCGCGCCGGCGCATCCTGCCCGAGATGATACGCCGCGAGGGCAACGACCCGCTGCACTTCACCATTTCGCGGCGCGGCAAGAAGGTCAGCCCCAGCTCGTCCGGCAGCATGGGCATGCACCTACCGGGCGCCACCCAGACTTCTGAGGCAGGCAGTCCTTCCTCCGAAGTGGTAAGGAATTCCCCCATGGCGAAGAGAACGTCACTCATGTGTTGTATGTTTGCAGTTTGTGGGCGCCACCGAGGAAGTGGACGGTGCGGGCGAGGCGCACCAGGGAATCGCCAATGTGCTGACCAACTTCGACCAGTACGTGCGGACGCCGAACGGCCAGGTGGTCAAAATGGACCCGGAGTTCGACGAGAGCGTCATCTACAGGTACTGTTGCAGCCGGTGTCCCTTTTTGTCGTTGGTCGATCCTTCCACATTGATCCCACTCCCCCACCTACCCCCAAGTTGGCAGCAGGCCGTTGCAAACAATCCCATGGGCTTCCAGAGTCTCCACTCCTCGCTGCAGGCAACCATTATAGATAAGATCCAGGCCTTTCAGATGCGCAAGGCTGCCGCGCTGGCCGCCAGCTCAAGCAATGTGTCCACCAGCCCCACCGGTGCCATAAAGCCATTCACCAGCACATTCCGGCAGATGCCGCCAGAGTTTGAGGAGGAGAAGAAGCCAGGTCCGATTAGGCGCGGGCGCAAGCGAACGTCGACGGGGGCTAACCGAATGCCCCAGTCCGAGCAAGAAGACGGCCAAGACATTGATCAGAAAGCAAAGGATGTGAAACCGGTGAAGGCGGCCAAGAGAGGCAAAAAGAGTGCCCCTAGGTACAGCGGGGCAGTTGCAAAGCATATTGGTGGACTTATATCTTAAGCCTGACTCTTGGGCTCCAATGTGGCTAATCATCCCCTTCTCATCCACAGATCCGAGGGCGAGGAGAGCGCTCAGGAGTACGAGTCGTGCGAGCAGAACAGCGAGGGTGAAGTCCGCTTCGAGACCTCCGACGACTGGCAGTCCGTGATGAAGTGAGTAGAGGCGCCGCAACTTTTGGAGGGTTACCTTGACTTTATGTTTTCCTATTGTAGAACCGTTTTCACCACGGAGGAGGTCGCCACCAGCAGCGGCGCCATTAAAGCAACTACGGCCAATACCCCAGGGGCTGCCAACTGCAACCCCATGAGCCTACATCCAACCACTAAGCGTGAGCGTAAGTTTTAGCATTGCGTATCTGCCGACTGCGATCCAGAGTAAACGGACTTGGTACCTTTTTAGCCAAGCCAAAGGTGGTGGTCACCAGGAACGATCTGCATCCACTCGGGGCCGAGGCCACGGTGATGACAAACAGCTCCAGCCAAATGGAGAGGTCCTCAGAGGAGATGTACACCAGCAACGAGGGCGACAACAGTCAGAGCCAGTCCACACCCCCACCTCAGAGTAAGATCCGTGGAAATTTGTGCCATGTAAGCAATGTAAATCCTTCGATTTCCGATTCCCTGCAGATCTAAGTCGAGAGAAGCGCGACAAGTACAAGTGTCTCTACTATCTGGTGGAGACTGCCATGGCAGTGCGTCACAACGATCCCGGCCAGGAGGAGGGCTTCGCCTATCTGCGCAATTAAAGCCCCACCACACCACGCACACAACACAACAACTTGGCCCGAAGAGTGTGCTGTACATACACGTTACGTTATATTATTTTGTTAGTATTCTTATTTAATGCAGTTCCTGCAACCCCAAATTGGCGAAGCTAATGCCTGGAGCATATCTCCAGGGCTACGGAAAAGGAATAGGATACACACACAAATGGTACAAATCATTAGATCAATTTAAACTCGCAACGCATCGCAAATTGCGGATGTCAATTAAAAAATGGAAAGATTATAACTATTTGCAATATAATATGAATTTCTGTTTAACATTAGAATTATTTTTATGTTAGTTATTAATAATTTCCAAATAAAACGAAAACGAAAACCACCAGCCGCCTCCATTGGTGCCATGCAAAAGAGCTGCCTCATTATATTTGAATCACGCGCGCACTCTGAGCGTATTTCTCGGTATTTTTTGTTATGTTTGGTATTTTCGTTAAACAAACAACAGGTATTGTTCGACTTAGCCGGTACGGTCAGTCGCCGATTTTGTTTTTTGTTTTTTTTGCAAATAAAATGTTTGCCAAGCACTTTTTAATTGTTTAAAAGCCCAAGCCACAACGTGTGTGGGACGTGCAATAAATACTATATTTAATGGTATAGTACCTGCCAAGTGAACAGCTGCAACACAAGCAATAATAACCAACACGAAATAACAGTTACGCGCCGCAGAATCCGCTTCCAGACAGATTTTCCACACCCCACCATACCCACCGCTGGCGAACCCTTCCGATTCGATCTGTCGTCGTGTGCAGTTTGTGTAGGAATTACAACATGAACTAAGTTAAATTAAGGATGTAATATGTGCAATATCTAATCTGGCTGCGGCACAGAAACGACCCACGCACAGAGACACGCAAAGCAATAACCACCACAAGTGTGCTGCCACATATTCTTCCCTCCCCGCCACACATAGGCAGTGGCCGTGGCCACACCTGCACCTGCACCAGCACCAGCACCCTAGGATCCTCAGCCCACCCCCACCAACCAACGAACCCTCTCTTTCCAACGTCTAGCCCGCCCACTTTGGCCTGGCGACGGAAGAAATCAGGACATGCAAAGAGCATTCCAATCCGCAGTGTGGGTAAGTCTCTCCTCGCTGCCGCCGTTTATGGGGAGAGGAGTGTGTATATGCGTGTGTGTGAGTGTGTTGTGCGGCAGGCAGGGCAGTACGTGTGTTGGCATCTTTTTGGCTATTTGCACTTTTACTTTCGGTTTTTGCGCTTTTCCATTGTTGCTGGCTGCGCCAGTAGCTGTAGCTGGCCCACTTCTACATGCTCCGACACACGTCACTACACACTCCCATTATTGTTGCCATCTATCGGGGCTACTATTTACGGCAGTCCGCATCCCCTCTGTCGATCCCCTGCGGACGACAGTTTGCGGCCACCGAGCTTCTGGTTGCCCGTTACCGGAAGCGATATATGATTAAAACAGTGATTTGTGCTCAAAATACATATGTACATGTGCATGTACATATGTGCATGTGTATATTTGTAAGTTATTTAATTTGCGGCTTATCAGCTAAACGCTTGGGAAGGCAACAAAATATCATAAGAAATGCTCTTATCGCTGAAGCTGTTCATTAAGTTCCACTGAAACAACAGTTGCAACTAATGTCAGACATTTGCCTCATCATTTCCACGGAATTTGTTATCTGACACCATCTGCGAAACTCTGTGTATAATGTACATCTGTTTCAATTGTTTCTAAGAATCCATTTTGAACCATTTTCCACCTTTTTTTTACTGTTCAATTACTATTTCCTAATGCCAATTGACTTTACTTCATTGGCCTGGTGGCCATTAGATCATTACCATTACCAACTTCGGCGATTGTCTTACCCCAATAAGTTCGGTTGATATTTTTATCCCAATTTTTAGGTCATACCAATTGGCATAGTCGATTGGAGTCTATTTATAAGCACGTGCCAGCAGCCTCACAGCCACAATGAAGATGCTTTTGAGGCTGATGATGATGACACACTCCTACAATAAGTAGTTCGAGTGCTTTTGGCAGGGGTAGCCAACATTTTAAGCGACAATTTGCAGTAATTATAAACGTGAGAGAGGAAGACCAATTGTGGAGGCATGTGCTTGTGTTCACACCAAACGACGACGACCACAACGACACCTGCCCCCAATCCACATCGGCCGCCGCTGCCTGGTGCCTGACCCCCTCTGTGTGTGCACTCTCTCTCTCTCTCTCTTTGGTTTTATTAATAAATCGAAGCAGGCGGACGAGAGCTGCTCAGCCAAGGGTCAAACGGCGTTGCGCAGTTTGTGGCATTCCAACCCACTGGGGCGGCAGGCACAGGCACAGGCACCGGCACCCAGCCACCCACCATGCCTCGTGCTCGAACCCCATGCTCCATGCCCATGCCCATGCCGTCATTCTGTTCTGCTCGGTTCAGGTCTCATTTTCAGTTCCCTTCTATTCAGCTCTCGTGCGCTCTATTTTGTTTGGCCTGCACACATGCACATTATCTGGCGTCTGGCGCTCTCTTTTCTGTCTTTTTTGATACCCCCCTCTAGCGGACTAGCAGATGAGCATTGTGGTTTTATAATGTGCGTTGACACTGCAGATTGCACATAAATTATGTGTCATATTTATCAGCATCCACAGCAGAGTGCAGGAAGCTCACGAACTTCCTCATAATTATCGCTTTTAATTTGGTATCTGTATCTGATGGAGCTGTCATAGAACTGATCGATCTGATGATCACCACACAGAATCAATAGATCGAAATTATTGAAAATACTCAACGTTCTTCTAGGGTATTTAAAGCTTCGCTGCCAATGCTTACAGTTCTTTCTGCTCTTTTGCTGCGGCTGCGGCTGCCACTGCCACTCTGCTGCTGTGCCTCAACTTGTTGTGCCACAAACGTAGCGCATCACATTCAGTTTGCAATTATCAACAAAGCGCGCGCCTTCGCCCCGGCTGAATCGTTCACCCGTATTGCCAACCGCAAGGAACTCTCATTGGCATGGCCATAAATAATACGAAATTCGGGTTCTTTGGTTTATTGCCGCCACATCTCATGTGAAAATTTACCAATTTTTATACAGAAAAATGCTGCTGACACGACGGTATGTGGGTGAAGTGGGCTTTAGGTTGGCTGCGATGCCAAGTGCTAAACGAAATCATGTCGGAAGTGAAACAAAACGAACGAAACAAAAATCACAAGAGGATTATTAATATTTGATTGGGGTCGAGTCGGATTTAATGTGGGGGGGAGTGCCTTAAAAAACACTTGCAAAAATGCGCTTACGCTTTTCCATCGATCCATGCATAAGTACATCCCTCTACGTCATTTCAACCTGCACCCTTGCTCCCACAATTCCTCACTCTCCCCTCGGTGGCAATTCAAGGTTGCATAAAAGCGGGACCCCTGTATTATTCCCCTTCCTCCCAGTGAAATTGTGGAAAATGATGAGTGCATCTAACAAGTTTCTTGCTACCACGCAGACGAGCGAAAGAAGAGAAACAATAAGTCTTCTTCCGTCCAACCATCGGTTGACCACACACACACACACACCACACGGCAGCCAATGCGATTTGTTTTTGATACCCTTTCGAAGTGTAATACGACTGTGACTCCAACCCAAAATAGGTAGACAGCTTTTGGTATGCGAAATAGTCGCAGTTACCGTCGAAGCGATTGGCCAAACAAAACACACTCGAATATCCGCCATAAAGTGGTTCCACTGCCAACTTTCATATGTGGAGGGTATCCATCAGTCCTTGTGGATTCTCTTTCTTCCCTTCAGTTTCCTTGCTGTCCTTTATGCAAATGATCCAGACAGAGACGGGAGCCATAAAGACGCGTTGTCTGTCCCGTTAGCCCATGGCTAAGTGCAGTGTGACCGGGTCGACTAAGAGTGGCACAGAGAGAGCGAGAGAGAGAGAGAAAGAGGTATGGCAGGTATTATCTGTTCTGCTCTGTTCTTTTACCGCTTGTTAGTCGCCGTCTTTGACGATTTGTTTGCATGTCATTCATCGCCCTGCTTTCGTTTTTTTTGTTCGTTTTCATTTCGCTTCCATTTTACTTTTTAGGGGGGCGGTGGAGGGGCACGGCGGCATGGGTATGTAATACAAAATCAATTGGATTGCGTTTGACGAAGCAAAACACCAAAGATAATACTAGTGTAACCGTACTTATTAGGGTTAAGGCCGAACTGTTGCCCTTTCCACTGGATTGTTTTTTTTTTTATTGTTTTTTTTTATTAATATTCTTTGCCTGAAACGAACATTTACAGGGATATGCATATGGGCTTAAAACTAGAAATTAGGAATATATATATTTTCTTCATATGTAATTTCGTAGCTTACAACGAGTGTGAGAGAGAGGGGGAGATCTGTTCTTAGCAGAGATCCAAAGAGATCATCAAGTGGAGGTGCCTGTGGAGTCTGGAATCTGCATACAATTGATCTTGTAGGGACGTTCTATCTCAGATAGAGCAAAATAATGGTCCAAAATTAGTATTATGTATAATCGATGAGATAAACAATAACCATAACGAATCTTACTCATTCCGTGAGATCAGTGAGACCTGATTAACTATTCAACTAAGGGCACTGCAAAATGATTAACTATTTAATTAATTAAAGGAACTACGAACGGATTGCGTTGAGTGCGTTGAGTGAACCAAACAAAAGCGCTTCGCTCCCAAATGAGAGTGCCATCTTATTCCATAATTAAAGCACATTCGTGATCTAGGTATCGATAGGTTATGTGTAGCTAACACAAGGGATGATCTGCCGGGGAATCCGCGCACAGCGCCTACACATAGCCACTGGACTCCAGCTTCAGGGCGCCCTCGTACGTGGGCAGACCCGATCTGTCAATGATTTTGCTCATGTCCAAGCTGATGAAGCCATTCTCATTGATGCTGCTCAAATCCTGATTATGCTGCTGGCTGCCACTCGCCGGCTCCTCCTCGTTGCCAGCCGATGCCGTGGCTGCCACAGTTGCGTTGTCATTTTCGTCGGTGACAGCGGAGATGGTTGTGGTGGTTGTCTCGTTGATTGCTTCCTGTGTTGCGGGCTGGACGTTTCCATTTGCATCATCTGGTTGCAGGGCTTCGCCAATCATGTGGTTGCCGTTTCCATCCTCGTTGTCGCAGCTGCTGGAGCAGGGGCAGGGACATGTTGCCGGCTCAGCACTTTCCAACACCCCATTCTCGTTGGCATCCTCTGGCGACACCTCTCTGCTCCTCATAGAGCCCATATTTACGCCGCTTTCCACGGACAGGTCACAGGGGCTGACCTCGTCTTCCGGCTCCGCTTCAGCCTCCGGCTCGTAGCGGAACTTGCCGCACAGCGGACAGCCACGTCGGTAGTGACTCTGCTGGTGGCTCGGCTGAAGGTAGCGTCGCCCCAAGGTGTTCAGCCCGAAGCCCTGCTGACCGCCGTGCTTCCTGCCCTGCAGGGCCAGCGGCACCGCTGGGGGCAGCGTCATTGGTGGCGGTGGCTGCATTGTTGCCATTTCCAGGCAATTGCCGCGTCGGGCGGCCACCGCAGCCGCCCCTGCATTCCACATGTGCTCCATTTCCGTGGCATTCCACATGCTCTCCACCTCGGCCCGCTGCAGGGAGCAGCAGGACTGGGCGTTCAGGGCCAGCTGCAGTTGCTTGTTGATCACGGCCCCGCCTCCTGCTGCAGCAGCTGCGGCTGCTCCTCTGATTCCGCCTGAGCCACTGGCCATGGCATCCACACTGCCATCGGGCGTGCCACGACTGCAGCCGCCCACCGCCCCCTGATGGTGGTGGTTGGTGATGTCCAGCGAGGATCGATAGCCGGGCGGTGGCGAGACGCGCTGCATCAGGATCTGCTGCTGCTGGAGCTGCTCCAACTGCTGCTGGTGCTGCTGTTGTTGCTGCAGCAATTGTTGCTCGTGCAGCACCACCGCATCGTACGAGGGCGGCGGCTCGTGGTGCAGCGTCGGCATAACCGAGAGTCCGTCCGTGGAGTCGCCCAGGAATAGTCCAGATGTCTCGTAGCACTGCAATGAAAATGGGAGGGGGTTATTCATGCTGGAATATCCCCTCTAAAGCTCCGCGGATCTCTCTGCCAGCATCCACTCCATTAATGGAAATACAACTGAAATTTACGCGATCAAATAAAAAAGTTAAAATTGCACACATCATAAATTTATTTTTCTCTGCAGCGCCACATGCCCCTGCACCCCATCCCACTCTGCCGCTGCCCACCAATTTTGCTGCTTTCTCTAGCACTTGCTATCCCAATTCCGATCCCTCCTCCGCTGCAGTGGGAGAACTGTCCACAGTTGACATTTTTGCGGCAGGACAGGCTAACGTTGATTTACGCTGAGCCGCCTTCTGGCGCCGTTCTTCTTTCGGGTCATCTCCCAGTGGGCCAACAAACCACAATGAACTGACGGATGGCAGTGTATGGTGTGCCTGGGTGGGTGGTGGTCGGTGGTGACAGTGGCAGTGGGTTCTCGTTGCTTGTAACTTAATAAAGCCCATGGCCAAGTGAGTGCGGCCTCTAATGGCGGCTTCCAAGTGCCGTGCCGACGCCGCTTCCCCCCCTTTGTGTCACTTGCAAGCGGCGCGCTTGCCAGTGGTGGCAGCAACATAAACCAATTGTCGCGCCCTTTTTCTGCTGTGGTCAAGTCACTGCTGCTGCTGCTGTGGCACCTGTTAAATGTGCCGCATAAATATCCATTACCCCTCACTTCTGCTCCTACTACGTTTTCAGGCTGCCTCACTCTCTCACTCTCTCTCTCTTTATCCCGCGTCTTTCTGTCTTACTTTGAAACTGTCGCCTTGAAATGTTGGCTTAAACTTGAAACAGGGCCACTGGCAGTGGGGGTGGGTGTGCGGCTGCATGTCTACCTCCCCACGAATGTCTAGCAGATTCCCTGTGGCCATACTAATTTATTAATACATTGGCCAATTGGAAAAGCGTGCACTGATTGTGATTCGTGGTTCTGCGGCAATTAGGATTTGACATTTAAACTGGAGAGTCATTAAATCAATGAATAGCAGATTAGCCAATTGTGGGGGAATATTTGATGAGGCCAGGGGAACTATTTTAACCCAAACAAATATAGATCCGTGCCTGAAGGAAACAGGCGATGAAAAATATCATCCAAAAGAGAAAAGAGAGCTGTGCTCTCTCCGAAAATATTTCAAGCTATAAACTAACCCTACAAGAACAGACTTCTACCCCACACGCATTCCAATCATATTGCTCTGCACTTGTATTTCTTTAATTAAATTGTTGCACAATTATGGACCTGCAACATGCCATTCCCAATCCATTGCAAAATCATTCCCCACTGAAGAAGTGCCGTTGTAACTGTGTATTGCAACCTTTTGCCTGAAGCCCTGGGCGGTGGAGGGTGGCAACTCACCTGCTCAACGCTATAGATTTCCATATTGGGATCCGTCTCCAGCCATTGATGCTGCTGCTGCCTGTAGGCGGCCTCCGTGCGCTTTTTGATGTTGCGGTGGCAACAATAGCAGACGACGCACAATATGGTCGTCACCAGGGAGAGCATGGCCCTGCAACAACAACAACAACAACAACAATAGAAACATGAAATACGGAAAATACAAATGCAATGTTATTCCATGTGCCACAGGATACAGCCACAATATTAATATATGAAGAATACATATGTAGACATCTGTTCGTGTGTGTGGACGAATGAAAGGGAACGGAATGAAATGGAATTGATTACCACAATAGATGATGGCCATAATAATGATAATATTATTACCATTTTTGGACATCTATTAATTCTGTTGGACAAATTGCACAAATACTCGTGCTCATTGCGTGTCTGTGTGTGTGTCCTTTTTGGGAGCCCTCTGCTTGCATATTGATAGCATAAATTCCTTAAACAAATTATTTGTGTCCACATCTAACCTAATGGATATTCCCCATTGTTGTGTCATTCCATTGTAGTTTTAATTAGAATAATGCAGTTATTGTAGTTGGCTATTATAGCCTTGGCTCTGGGCCCCATAGCTGTGGGCTGTGCTCTGTAATTTGTGTGTGCAACGATTAAAGTTAATTTTCTCCTTGCAACAATGAAGGGATGGCCCTTACCACATTCTCAAGAGTCAACCAACTGTTGACTTTTTATGTTTTGATTGGTTTTCGTAGTCCTAAAAGAGATTTAAGTTGATTGGAATTGATTTTATATCGTTAATGCACTCATCGCTTGGCAATTATCGTTTACTTAATGGTGTTGGATTAAGCTTACGAAATATTGAAGCCAATTAAACACTTTAAAATCATTGGATATTAGAAAATAGCTGCGAAAATTAATTATTAAATTAATTAATTCTTATCCTACTCAAGCTAATTCAATAACCATGTATCGCTAAAATACTTGAAGCATATCCTGTTTTGCGTCAAGCCGTCATCTTCAATATAAGTACAAATAAATTCCATTTTTATTCCAGTTTTTCGATACCTGAACGCAGCCTCCCCCGCCCACCTTTGATTTGAATTCTTTTCCCCTGTCGCTTTTCGATGGCCTGCAGCGCTGATAGTAATGGCCTGAATGCTTGACTTGAGTTTACCATCCCGTTTATATAGTATTTCCTTGCCAATAAATTACCATTACCTCCCCTGCCGCGGAGTCGTTGGAGTATCATCTTCGTGATTGCCAGTTATCGAATTTCCCTTTCAGCCTCGCTGTTGAAGAGCTTATGCTGATTATATCCAGTGATTTCCCCCGGCTAAAGGTTCGCACAAATCTGTTACACAGGAGACAAGCCAGTGACGTCACTTAATCCACTTTAGAATGCAACAATATGATGTGTTCCACTTGTCCGTGTGTGTCCGTCCAGTGTTTCGCTGGCTCATCCTCTATCCCCTGCCCTCCTGCCTGTCTGCCTTTGAGCTGTTCATTTTCCTCGCTTCACGCAATTTCTCGCATGTCAACAGTTCATTAAGGGGCCGCCTTTTAGTCCATCCACTGTTTCAAAGGACGGGCGGATAGAGACAACGTCGAAGCATGTGGAGAGCGCTGCGCACAGCCTTCCCCCTTCTACTGATTTTTGTTGTTGTTTTTTTTATTCGAGCTATTTTCAATGAATCGGCCAAAGACAATCGATAAAAATGTAGTTAAAATTAAGTTTTCTGTCGTTTTGTGGCGCGCATGATGTTTACCGACATCAAATATGCATATAACAGACATACCATCAAAGTCTGTTGACAATTTCTGGTTCTTGGTACTTTTTTTTTGGTTAGCCCAATTGCTTGAAACAGGGCTCGTGTTGCACACCGAAAGTGACTGAAGGATGCCCTGTTGTGGATGGGGGTTTCGGTGTTTCCCCCCCAAAAAAGCAGCACAAAAAGCGGATAAGCGCAATTACGAGTATAATTATAATTATGTCCAAAAATGGTGGAACATCTTCTGAGTGACATCTCTTCTTGCTCCTGCAGGCGCATAAAATGTTGATGTTTATTAATTTCCATCTCCGACTCATAAATCAAGCTTGTGGCATGATCTATGAGTGGTGCTGCAATGTGTGTGTGTGTGTGTGTGTGGCATGGTGCCATTATCCATCTAACAGAATGTGTCTACAATTACGGCAATTGCTGCAACCATTTAAATTTAATTTACGAGCAAATTTTTCATGGAAACTCTGCAGGATGTTGACTTTGATGCATGCCATGCCCCAAGAAGCACACTGTGGAATGTTTGATTAGCTCAAGGGATCCTGCATCCTCGAAGTTCTGCAACATTTCTGACAGAAATCACGAGTGAAGGAAGGGCGCATTAATATTTCGTAAATAGTGAGAAAAACTTTGCAATCTCTGATTTGTCAGACACTCTCCCGCATTTCCCCCGTGGCACAGACCTCACCTGCCTTGTACCCTGTGATGTGATGCATTCCCTTCCCAGTGATTCACTGATTATGGGTGGTGTGTGTGTGTGTGTGTGTGTGTGAGGGGAATAATCTTCGTACGTAGGTGCATGTGACTTACCCGCCCAGCAGCAGATTCACATTGCCGTTGACAACATTTGCATATGTCTGGGGTCCGCCCGCTCCTGCTGCACCTCCACCACCACCGACATTGCCAGCAGATCCGGCGACACCGCGCTGATGATACAGACCCAAGCCGCTGCTGTAGTAGGTGGTGAAGGATGATGAGGATGAGCTGGTGCCATGCTCCTGAGACTGCGACTGGGACTCCTCGCTGCTGCTGCCGCCTGGAGCGACGGATGATGGGGCAAGGGTTGTTATGGACACCGCTGTCGAGACTGCTGTACCGTTGTGCGGATTCTGTGGAGTGACCGCCGCGAGCAGCGTTGCATAACGCTTCAAAGACATTATTATTTCACTGGAATTCGATATAGACGCGAGGCGATTGCATAACGATTAGCTTTGAACACACATCACAAGGCCATTAGCACGCACACCTCCACGACACGGCAGGGCACACTCTCAGCGGGCGAGTGCTGTGTTCTAGTGCTAGAGTGCTAGAGCACTCTAGCCCTAACCTAAGCAAGGACAAGCACTGACTTGCGAGACCTAGCCCTCGCTCTGTTCAGCGCGCGCAACAACACTTGACTAGAGTTCACAGTGGGAGCGAAAGGAACAGCAACAGCAGCAGTGCGATCGATGGCCAAGGCAACTGATAAGAAAACTCCGTTACTCCCCGTATTTGGCACTATTGCGGTGGAGCCCGTCGCGTCGCGTCGCCGTGCGTCTGTGCAAATGCTTTGGTTGCGCTGCTGCAACTGGGGCCCGGCTTGAGTTTGACTTTGCTGGCTAGCTGCGAGTGTCAGTCCGTTTGGCTTTGCTTATCCTCTGCCCTACGCTCTGCCTTGGGCTTTGCTCGGTTCGCTGTTGTGTGTGCGACGAAGTTGCCCAGGCAACCGAAGCGCGTCATCAGCCTTCGGCTCGGGCTTTGGTTTTTGCTTGCTTCGGCTTTGGCTCGCGCAAGGCTTGTGCATCGCAGGGTAAGGCCAGGCTAGCTCTTCGTCCAGACTTTCTTCTCTCTCCCACTAAATCGCTCCGAAACACTGCTACCCAGATAGAGGCCGCTAACTCGGACTGCCAAACCTTTTATTAATACACCTTGGGTAGTGGCTCCTTCTGTTACTGCTGCTGCTGGTGCTGCTGCTGTTGGTTTCTTTTGCCTTCTGTTTGCCTGTTACATGTTGCGTTGCCCATTTTTCTTTTGCTGCAGCTGTCCCGCTCTTTCGCTGCTCTGTACTCTGTACTCATATGTTTAGCTGAGAGAGGGTAGAGGAGAACAGCAGAGGCCGACAGGAACAGAGTCAACGACAAAGGCCAAGCACAGCTATTTGTATTGAGCTTCCTTTTGTTATACCTCTCTTTCACTCCATCTGTCTCTCTCTCTCTGTTTCTCTCTTCCGCTGTCTGTGAGTGATTGTGTGTGTGAGGTTCCTGCACGTTTCACATCAAATTGAGCGCCAAATGCTTTTGTACAATTCATATGGTGCTGTCATTATTGTTGCTGCTGCTGCTGCTACTGCTGCTACTGCTGCTGTCGTTGTGGCAACCGTGCATGCCATTTGAACAACACTTGTCGCCAACTGACATTTTTCACGGCATGCGACCATAAATAATAATGCGCCTCGAAAGACACACTGCCAGTCCCGCATATTATGGCCGGCAGCCAAAGTGGAACAAGTAGTTCATGCACATAAAATCAGACAAATCGGTCCAGCAATAGGAGCCATCCATCACCTGTTGACAATATTCAAATGCAGCTGAGAAAATAACAAAATATTCAGTCCAAAAACACTTTATTCTTCACTCCACGCATCGTGAGTAGCTAGATAAATGTGTGCATGTATTTTCACACCCATCAGCCCATAGAATGATGCATCTGTTGCAAATTTACACTCACTTCAGGGCAAACAATGTTGAAATTGGAAATATTTGAAAAATATAATGTTCGCTCACGCCCCCTGCAAACAAATGTAGAAAATTTGCATTTTGGCCACGTTTAATGGCCGGGCCATATGCAATCATCATTATAATTGCCAGCCGCTGGCAACTAATTGAAATTCATGTATAATTTGAGCAAATTTGCGTTTAATTTATTGCCCTGCACACACACACAGATGCCCAGCATTTTTGAGTGCGAATGGAAGGTGTGCCCAATATTCGGTGGCGGCAGTGTGTCGTGCCAGTCGACAGCTGTACACAGTCGCAGGCGACGCGGGTGACGACTGCTTCAAGAACATATGTAAATAGTTGCACGCCATTTTTACCTTCTCATTCGCTCCTCTACCATTCTTCTGCTCTCCGCTTTTTTCTGCTTCTGTTTCAGCTTTCTCTGTTTGCTTTGTGCTCTTTGTGTGGGGTGGGCCGCTTTTTCGACGACAGCTTTTGGGAAAGTGGGTGGGTGGGTGGTTGGCGCGACGAGCGGCAAAGGCTAGTCGACAATCTTGAAATCCGTGCGACTATGGCGGCTTAGCAGTCACACGGCGTAACGGTCTCTATAGTTGTTGCCTACACCTCGAGTGTCGCGCGCGCCCTGCTCAGGAGCACGTCCCCGTCTTCGTCACTGCAGTTCTTTTGTTGTTGTTGTTGCTGTTGCTGTTACGTTTGGCGGCCGTGAATGTCGCCAAAGTTGTTACAATTTTAGTTTCTCCCATCTCAATCTGTGCGCTGGCATAATTTTAGATTTGTGTGGAGGAAAATTTGTCAATTCAAGAGAAGACAGAAGGCAGGAGCAGAAGGCAGAAGGCGACAGGACAGCAGCTGAAAAGCTACGACACTTTTTGTTGTTTGTGTGTCACGCCGCCTTTCAACAGTTGGCAGCAGCAGCAGCAGCGGGCGTCGGCGGCGGCAGCAGTGTCGGGCGGAAACGTGACTCATTAGAGCCGTGCATCCGTACACACACACACACACACACACAGGCACGGATGGGGGCGAGATGATGATGATGGATAGTTTTTGGCGCTTCTGGTCATTCAGCGGGCAACTGCGCACGCGCCAAGGGTAAGCCAAACCGAATTGAGGGGGAGTCCCAGGGCAACGGCGGAGCCGCTGCAATGTATGCTACATTTTATACAAATATGTATTTTCGACAGCCACAATTAGTGTACATGTGTGCGTGCGTGTGGCGTATTTCTGTGGCAACTAATGAGGCTGTCACCGTTGAGCGCCAGCAATCCTTTCTCCATGCACCACACACTCCGCTCCCCCCCCTCCGACGCCCGACGCCGTCTCTTTTTTAAGCATTAATTATGTACGCCTGTTGATTTATTATTCACAGCCTTCATGCTTAATGAGGGGCAGTGAGTGGGGGCGGCGGCGGTTAGGTCAAGCCAAAGAATAACAACAACAGCACGTGCATTGCACTGGCCGGAGAGGGCCCGCAAGCAGGGTAGCAGGGCAACAAAACCCGAATCATGTCACATGTTCTGCCAGATTCCTTCCTTTGCTTTTGTTTTTTAGCATATCACATGTGTGTGCATGTGTTGCATGTCCCGGGAAAGTATTTCATATTTTCACATGAAACCTTAAGCGTTCCAACCCCAGCATCGATTGCCGCAGTCGCACGCAAAGGTTACAGGTGTGGGGGCAGGCAGCCAGGGCGTGTGCACCGCCCTCGCCCCGAATCCGAGCCTGGTGCCAGGCACCAGTCAGCACCAGTCGCCGCTCACTGGTGGCAAGGTCCTGTCCTCGTAGCCCTCTTCTATGGGAAACTTTAAAAGTGCCGATTTTCCATAACCACCCCACGACAATCCTGGATTCATAGAATATTGGGGTTTATGGGTCTGCTACTCTTTGGTTAAGTAATTTGATTTGAAATCGATGGGGAAGCATTAAGTGTGATATTATGGCTAGGGAAATAAATACATGCGGGTGTGTGGCCAGAGCCAAATGAGGTGGGGCACAGCGCAAGAGCGGCTGCCAGTTATAGTTAACAAGTAACTGGTTCTAGCTGCCACTGTCTCTTGCTCTCCTCCAATCCCAAAAAAGCAAGGAATCAAGGCACCTTTTCGAATTCCACAAAATACAAATAGATATATAAATTTCTAGTTTATGTATATGGAACCCTGTGGAGATGTCTGTTCTTCCACCCACCCAAAGCTGCGTGCAATGTATGTACCTGCAGACACACATAAGTATAAGAACTACGTTTATTTGGCCCCTGTTCTGGGGAAAGACAAACAATTCGCAGCTAAATGGCGGCGTGTGGCAGGAAGGGCTCTTGCTTTGGGGATTTCCTTTGACTTTATCGCAAGTCAAGCCCCCAAGTCGCGAGCATTGATTAAAGTTCGAGGTGTCCTCGTTGCTTGGGCGAAGTAGAGCAGACCGGAACGGAACGGATAGACACGCCCATTGTCCTGCCACCCCTCAAGCCCCGCAAGCCCTTTATGTGGCGCCTTATTGTTTGGTTTAGTTCCTTGAGCCACGTTTGTCGTCAGGTGATGATGTCAGTCGCTGGGCGGATGGATGAATGGATGGGGCAGTTGCGTGTGCTTTGGGCTCCAATTATTAACCGGATATCCATCTCAATTACAGCCTACGTTATCTCTTTAAGATGTCACTGGCCGTGTCGCTGCGCCGTGCTCTTCTGGTGCTCCTCTCGGGCGCCATCTTCATCCTCACCGTGCTGTACTGGAACCAGGGAGTCAGCAAGACACAGACCTACAGCGAGGCGTTGGAACGCCCCCGCAGCCACAAGGACGTCACTGCCTTTCCCATGTGAGTGTAAAATATTAATTAAGCAGATGAACCGTAGCCCCGACTGGCACCCATTCCTCTTCGTCTCATGCAGACCCGTGGAGAAGTTCTGGACATACAAATGCGAGAATGACAGATGCATGCGGGTGAGCTATCATCCCGGGAAGACCGGCAAGCGTGTCTCCTTCATCACCTGCTCCATGAGCTGCGGATACGTCAACATCTGGCCGGCACCGACCATCAAGTCCCTGGTCAGCGCGCACACAACCAGCTTCTCCGTGGAGAGTGTCCAACTGGAAATGGACACGCCGCACCGAGAGGTGCGCAAGCAGCTGCAGCTGGCCTTTGACTCGTTCCTCAAGGATCTGCGCCAGATCCAAAGACTGGACTACGCTGCCAGTCCGTCCGAGACGGACGACAGTGAATCCTCATCGTGGTCGGCGAAGAACGAAGCGGTGGCGGCTGCCACATCTGGTGAGAAGCGACTGGGTGTGCTGGAGAGTCTGCTGGTGAAGATCAGCGTGCAAAAGTCCGGCGATGTGAGCTTCAACCTGGACAACGACGAGAGCTACCAGCTGTCCACAATCAGTAAGCGCGACGGTGATTCTTAGCTGATCTTAGCCATGTCTAACATCTGTTCCATTTGTTTCTTAGCGGAGGGCAATCGCCTGCTGGTGGAGATCACGGCGAACTCGTTCTTTGGGGCCCGCCACGGCCTGTCCACGCTGCAGCAGCTCATCTGGTTCGATGACGAGGACCACCTGCTGCACACGTACGTCAACAGCAAGGTGAAGGACGCGCCGAAGTTCCGCTATCGCGGCCTGATGCTCGACACCTCGCGCCACTTCTTCTCGGTGGAGGCGATCAAGCGCACGATCGTGGGAATGGGCCTGTCCAAGCTGAACCGCTTCCACTGGCATCTGACGGATGCGCAGAGCTTTCCGTATATCTCGCGCAACTATCCGGAGCTGGCCGAGCACGGGGCGTACTCGGAGAGCGAGACGTACACGGAGCAGGATGTGCGCGATGTGGCAGACTTTGCGCGGATCCATGGGGTGCAGGTGATACCGGAGATCGATGCCCCCGCCCATGCTGGCAATGGCTGGGACTGGGGGCCCAAGCGGGGCATGGGCGAGCTGGCCGTGTGCATCAACCAGCAGCCCTGGAGCTTCTACTGCGGCGAGCCACCGTGCGGGCAGCTGAATCCGAAGAACAACCACACCTACCTCATACTGCAGCGCCTCTACGAGGAGCTGCTGCTGGCGACGGGGCCCACGGACCTCTTTCATCTGGGCGGCGATGAGGTGAATCTCGACTGCTGGGCCCAGTACTTCAACGACACGGATCTGCGGGGCTTGTGGTGCGATTTCATGCTGCAGGCCATGGCCAGGTAGGCGCGACCTATACCCTCTTTACCCTGCCACGTCTCCAGCATTCTTCATTTTCCGCCCCCACAGGCTGAAGCTGGCCAACAATGGAGTCGCGCCCAAGTACTTGGCCGTCTGGTCGAGCGCCCTGACCAACACCAAGTGTCTTCCAAACAGTCAATTCACGGTGCAGGTGTGGGGCGGCAGCACCTGGCAGGAGAACTACGACCTGCTGGACAATGGCTACAACGTGATCTTCTCGCACGTGGATGCCTGGTACTTGGACTGCGGCTTCGGCAGCTGGCGGAGCACGGGCGAGGCCGCCTGCTCCCCCTATCGCACCTGGCAGAACGTCTACAAGCACCGGCCCTGGGAGCGCATGCGACTGGACAAGAAGCGGCGCAAGCAGGTGAGTCCTATCCGCATTCCCCACTTGGGATAGCTAATCTGTGAATCGCTTTCAGGTGTTGGGCGGCGAGGCCTGCCTGTGGACGGAGCAGGTGGACGAGAATCAGCTGGACAATCGGCTGTGGCCCCGTGCCGCTGCCCTGGGCGAGCGCCTCTGGTCGGATCCCAGCGAAGATCACGATATGGATATCATGGCCCCGGAGGTGTTTCGCCGCATCTCGCTGTTCCGCACGCGCCTCGTCGAGCTGGGCATCAAGGCGGAGGCCCTGTTCCCCAAATATTGTGCCCAGAATCCCGGCGAATGCATTTGATACTACCTTTAAGACGAGTAAAGCCCAAATCCAATCCAAACCCCCAATCCCCCGATCACACGATACTCCCGATACTCCCGACATGTGCGTTAGTTAGTTTATAGTGTAATTGTTATTTTATATGTGAAAGGCAGAAGGAAGGCTGCGCAACACCAAAGCTTCGCAGAAGTTTTGCGGTGCAGCTGGCGGAGTAGCAGGAAGCAGGAAGCGGGAAGCGACTGTATGCGAAATGGTTTCTGGCATCAACCATAACAACTCGAATTTCTTTTCGATAGAAAACACACACCCCTACACCCACACACACACACACATACTTAGTACAATTCAAATCGAATTATAGCGCACACACTTATATAGACAGACATAGAATCGGATACAGGCAGACACGGCCGATATAGGGAATTAAGTTGAAGATAACGATTACCATTAAGCGTTCATAGTTTTTAATTGTAGATTTCATACGCATCAATACACAGACACACACACACACACACACACACAGACATAGGCCTAAATTGAACAGATATATAGCCTTATATGTAGAGGAGTATTAGAACCACATGAATGAAAAAAAAAAAAAAAAACTGACAAAAACTGTTTTGATATTTTGAACAAGCTTTATTCGCAGAACATTAATTATAATGTTTTAGTTGACAGCAAAATGATATTCCCCCTCCCCCACCCCCTCTTGTTTCTTTGTTTATTTTCCATTTAATTTAGTTTTCTCCTCCTCTTGTTTTACTCTAAGTTTTAATTAGATTTAAATTAGATTTTCAGTGATATAAACAATGTGACCTTAAGAAAAGAAAAAACTAAAAGATACATAACAAACAAAAAGCAAAATCAAACAAAAAACAAAATGCTAAAACGCAAGAAACATAGAATTAAAAACAAAAAACAAAACATTAACATTTAATTGTTACGACAAACCTTTTTGCACGCATTGGCACATAATTGATAAACCTAGAGAACTAGTAGCTAATTTTAGAACGTATACTAAAATGGGTAAATTGGGGGCACCTCACACAGTGTTTGTGTTTTGTTTTATTCTCTTTACGCTATTTCTACATTCGGAATGATTGATGCACGTTAAATTCCCCATGTTAGCAACATGTTTTCGTACTTAAGATAGACCTTTTGGCATCGGCGCATCATGGCACACGAATGTGCGAGTGAATCATGAATCTACTTTAGTTTAACCTTACCTTTTGCTGTAACTCCAAGTCACGTTCGAAAATAAACTAAAAGTCCAAGTAAAGCTGATGCCTTGCTTTGTATATGCTTTCCCTTTCACAGGCAAGCAGCCTTGGAGACTGCTATGCTGCTGCTGATCCCCACTGGCAGGCCCTGCTGGGACACAGTCTGGAGGAGCAACTGCCAACAGATAAAACCCTGCAACCAATTGAAACCAGGCGATCTTCAAGGTAACCAACAACGCGGGCTAGCTCTACTTTCACACACAACAGGCACTTGTAGTTCCTAAACAAAGTCGGTGATGTTGATGCTGTGGTATTGTTCCTGTGTGGCCAGGCGAGTGTGCGGCGTGGGACGCAGGCAGATCACACACTCCTCGGTGCTGAAAGTTGGGATTCAAAGAGGAGGGCATGCGGATCGATGAGTTTCGGGAATTGTAATTATTTACATACAAAAATAATACTTTAATTTGTGCTCTTAACGGGTACGGCTACACGCATATCATGCAATACTTATGGACAAGAGAGTAGGATACTTTGAAGGGCGCTAACATGTACAATTAGTTGTAGGGTAGGAGCAGATCTCTGTATCGTATGCATAGATCGGTGTGTGGGTGTGTTTGTGGCTTGTTTGTGTGTGGTGTTGGTGGTGTTGGTGTTGGATCGATCATTCATAGTGTCCGGTGGGCACGGGACTTGTTGAGGTCAGTCTATAAGAAAACGATAAACAGAACAGGAAAACCGAAATCAGGATCGATAAAGAACTAAAGAACAGTAGTACGTAGCACGTGGGGCATGCTCTGGCACAGCCCTGCAGATGCTCTACGATGAACGATGCTCTGCAAGGCTTATGGATAGATATTTACGTATCTATGTGTGGTACGGCATGTGGGTTAGCAGATTAAACGAGCGTTGGGATTAATTGAACAGAAGATAGAGTAAGGAGTAAGGAGTAGGGAGAGAGGGGAGAGGAGCCTCTACATGAGCATTGCGTATACGCACCGTAGACTTTCGGTTCGCGATCTCTGCGAGTAGTCTTTGGAGGCGCGATGCCTGGAATGGAAATTAATTGGTTAAATGACAACAACGATGACAACAGTTACAGCAACAACTACCAAATAGAAGCAGCCACATCTACCATATGCCTATGTACTATATGTATATATGTATATCTGTATATGGTGTTCATGTGTAAAGCTTAAGAGAGTAGATATGCACGGATATATGTATGTAGTGGACCGACAATACCAATGCGTTAGAATACCGAATGTGAGTGCAACACTGCGGCTATAGCAGCAGCATCTGCTGTACATATGTATGTTGAGCCCATCACCCACCTGCGGTTCTTGATGGAGCTACTCCGATGGATATTCCGACTCTCGCGCCAGCGTACGAAGCGATGCCTCAGCGTCTGGCGCACCTCCGAGTTGAGGAAGCAATAGAAGAGCGCCACAAAGAAGCCCTGTGGCAGAATTAGATCATAGATCATGAATCACTCGCATAATGCCACACAAAAAAGGAGAAGTGATGGCGGCCATACCTGTGTGCTGATGAGAAATGCCCGAATGGCCTCGAAGAGATTGCGACTGATGCCCTGTTCGGGGCCAGTGAGCACCAGCAGATAGGTGATCCCGAAGAGCGGAATGAGCACCAGCAGTGCCTTTGATGCCTTGTAATACTGCCGCGTCTCCAGGGTGTGTGCCGAACGAAGCTTGGTAATGAGCACCTCGAATGGTAAAGAAAAGAAGATTAATGGCCGTTCTGGGGCATCCCTGGGGATGGTGCACTCACCCACATGATGCGTATAAGAAATGCCAAGTTAACAAACAGAGCCATCGAGGCTGGCCCCTTGAATATCCAATCAATGTGAGATTCTCGCATCCAGCCGCAGTCGACTTCCAGCTAAAGCAGAAGCAAGCGTCCAGCATAGATAGATGATAGACAATATCATCTGGGAATAGGTGCAGGTACAGGTACTCACCCCATTGAAATGATCATTCTCCAGATGGGGGGCAAATGCTTTGGCTATGGCCCAGGCCATAATGAATATGGCGGGACAGCCCCAGCCAATGAGGGCATAGATAATAAAGCTGATGTTATCGCTGGAGAATGTTTGCACCACCAGGGTATACAAATAGAGGCCTGAAAAGGGCAGGGTGCCAGTCATATAACACACTCGCAGACACAGAAATTTCCACGCATGCCACTACTCACCTTCGACAAACATCCAGAAGAAGTTGGTCAGGTAAAAGTATTGCAGCATGATGACGAGCGTAATGCAGCCCGCCTGACTAGACTCTGTGGTTATCTGCATGAGTATAAATAGCTACAGCTGCAGCTTGAGTGCAGTGAAAGGATATGGCAGCTGCTTACCACTTGCAGGAACAGCGTGAGTATCCACAGCAGAGCGGAGGTGATGTACGTGAGGAAGAGATTCGCGTGAATCGTGTTTCGCAGGCAGCGCAAATCTCTGCCAAAGATGGAACTGGGTTTAGCTCTGGAGCACAGATCTGTATGTTGGTTTCGACTCACTTAAAGCTAAGGAATATGATGAGGGCCACCACCAAGGTGGCGAAACTGATAAAGTAGCCACAGGCATAGATAATGGCCGGCAGGTCCACGCTGGGTGAGAAATCAGGAACCATGGGCACTGAGCCCGACTGCTGGTGGCACCGATCGTAGTCCGAATAGCGGTCCCAGGTCCCATTCTCGAAGCAGTAGCGCGTGGCATTCTCTGGAAATCGAATTGCAGTACGACTGTGGGCTTGCCTCTGCGTTCATGCCTCACCTGTGGTATCGTAGTGCACGCCCTTGAACTCCTCGAAGCAGGGCAGAACGGCCAGGGTGGCGGCTTTGGTGCGTGGCCAGCAGAGCACCGAATCGAAGGCACTGGGACAGTGCAGGATCTGTCAGATATAGCAGAGGGGATGCATATTATGGAAGAGGAAACATCTGTGTGGGAAACTCAGTTTAGGGGTAAATATTTATGGCAGACATTGCACTTCCTGCATAAACGAACGTGACCTTTCCCTATGTCAGATTAATTATTAAATATTCTGCAGTTTCTCCAGGGTATATGCAAATCTGTTCTATTTATCGCACAGCCATACATGTGCATACAATATACTCGCATCTGCCCATGCCCCCGGCCATATCTAAACAAAACTGTTGCCTTACCAGCCACTGGGCATGGGTATCTATGCGGTTATTTATATATTTTCAATTGCGTGCTATAAATTTCCGTAGGCATATAAAGCTATATGTATGTATTATATTAATATACAGGGTATACAGCCCGACACAGTAAATGCTCCAAGTGCAGAAATGATTCCCAGCAATCGAATAGGAGGGCGCTCCCATTTGATATTAGGTATTAGCTTATTAATTGATCTTATCAGTGGGACAGTACGAGCGTCTGTATGACATCACGGGCTCCGCATGTCCGGAAATTGAAAGCCCATTCAAAACTGTCCATTTATATAGTATTTGGTGATAAGCTGGAAGCTTTTTATTTATTTTTTTTGGTTCGGGACTTAGCCACGCGACGACACACACGAGATGTCAACGACCAAAGCAAACAAACGCCGAATAGAGATTGATAAATATTATATTTATATATATTCGTATTCCTATTCGCAATTCTCACTTCTATTCATTGATTCATTCACTGATTCATTTAGCTTTGAATTGAAAGCGGGCAAAAATGCCGCATGCCGCCTCAAGTGGCTGGCAGTCGTAGAACAGAGGAATATATAATATCTATATAAAGAATTTTCTATTCCATTTCGCCGGAAATCTAATGGTTTATAGGAAACCTTTCAGCAGCTACGAGCTACGTTTGGACATGAAAATATTAGGAATAGGCTAGAAACTGGTGGATTGGTAGACTGAAAGATGGAATCTACATAAAAAGAATAAAGAATAACCAATAAATAAAAGGAAAAATCGATTGGGATTGAAAAGCGTTTTGTTTCATTGATGAAGTGAAAGATTTACAGGCAGTTTTATGATATGAGCATGAAATAAACATATGGGGAATGGATTCTGGAGAAACCCATGAAAGGAAAGGCGTAAAGATGGACTCACGGATTGCCTGACAGTCTCATATTGCTTGCTTTGTAAATGGCCATTTTTAATTATACCTTAAACAATACTCGATTGACAGGACTGTATTGATTATAACGGGGAAGGGGACACTTCCCCTAAACCCCTATCCATGCCAACTCACCCGCTTGCCAGCTGCTGCTGCTGCCGTGGCTGCTGCCTCCAGTTCCTCTTCCTGCTGGCTCTGATGCTGGCATTGCTGCGTGCGATTGATGAGCAGCGCCCCGCTGTGCGGCTGCTGGGCGCCAATTAGGGCGCTGGCCCTCTGCAGCATATCCAGCGAGAAGTTGGCTATCACGTTGGCCAGGTTCTCCGGCGAGGCGTCATCCAGGCTGTCCACCAGAGCCCGCAAATCGTCGTCAGCCATAGGCGGTGGGCGGACTCTTCGATGAGTTACGGTCTATTATCAGCAGACGAGAGCCAAACAATGTTGCAAGATGAGTGTTGTTCCTGGTGCGTAGGTGGCCCCTCCAGCTGCTGCTGCTGCTGATGCTGCTTACGAGGCAATGGTCTCGTTTTACGAGTACTCGCACCTGCAGCTGAAACAGAAGCTGTCAGTGGCGGCGTCTCTGGTCCTGAACTCTGCTCCCACTCCCACTCCGATTCGGTTTTCTGTTCCTCTGTTCTCTCCGCCAGGCGCTGCGCAATTAAATGCGAATCTGTGCAAATAAAGCGCCACAAGAGTGTGTAAAAATAAAGCAGCGTTCTTCGTGCGATATCTTATTATCTGATAAAATAAAGAAGCGAACCGAAAAAATCACAAAAACCAGACCAAGCCGCACAATACATAGAGGAGATATGCAATATATTGTACACTCGCAGAAAATAAATAGGGAATAAATGGCAGTACATATATACATATGTATATGCTTGCCCAGAAGTATGTGTGCAGATCTTTAAGGTCAGCAGTGGGGTAAAGCTTGCAGCTTAAATTTAAGACTGGAAAAGGTTCGATCTATTGGAGTTTCAAAATGTTTCCTCTTATATAGCCTCACATATAGCCACGTCTAAATATATGAATCTGTCCAGGAAGCTCTTCGTGTACACAAATTATGATCATTAAATCTGTTCAGGTAACACACCGTGCACGCCGAAATCTCGTGACTGGATGTGAGAGTATGGGAGTGGAACTCAGATAAACGGCATTTAAGTTTATGGCCATCTTTATGGATGGCAGACCCAGAGCAGCGTTGGGTGGGTAGGCGAGAAGCAGAAGATCTGCACCGGGTACATGACAAATGCCACCCCCCTCAAAGCTGAATCCACGCCAAGCGCTGCTGCACATCGCTTCAGTTCGCCTCGCATTATTGTTGCTCGCTGCGCACCTGGGACGCCTGTTTTGAGCCCTGCCCAGCCTCAATAATTGCAGCAAATTACTCGTAATGGAGATTGCTGGCTTGTGAACTATTGAACTGCGATTTGGCAGTGATTAAGATGGGAATTACATTCGATTGATGGGGATAATTGTTGGAAATGGCACAAAATATGGAGCGGAAGCAAGTCATAAATTGGGGATAAGTTGGGGAAGTGACAGAAAGAATACGCTGATATATTGCACTAGTCTTAGGCATTCATTTGGGCATTTTCTGTGCTCTCTCTGCCAACAAGAGGATAGCAAGCCACGCATAAACCACGCAGCACAGTCATCAACTACTTTTTCACGTACAGAACCAAGCAGAAATAGCAGCAATTAAGAGTGCCAAGGGAGCAAATGGTAGTTTTATCTGTTAATTGAGATAAAAGATGCTGTGACAGATGTGTGCGTCTCTCACCTGGCAACATGCTGAACACAGCCCCCCTGGCCCAGGGGCAGCAACATGGAGGATGGGCACTGAGATGGGGATGGGGATAAGGAGGAGTCTGCTGCCACAGTGATTAAAGCAACGAGTGTCAAGTTATTTATTAATGAACAAATACACTTTGCTCTTTGCTCTGCCTTCCCCCAACCTCTCGCACAGAGCTACAATCTGCTGGAGGCCGTGCAGCTTTGTCAATGTCAAGCAGGGGGATAAACATGCCACGGTGTGGCGTGGGTGGGTCGAAGTGTGTGTGTCAAAGGATGCCATTGGCGCGGGGTGAGCGTGACGACTGCACGCAATGCACTCACTGCTTAATTATACTGTATATTTAGTGCCCGCCACGCCAGCCCAAGTCTGCTTTGATCCGCGCGTGGCAGGCATAAGGAGAGGCATGTGCTACACGTTGCTGTCTGGCAGCCACTCCAACTATCCACACACAGTGGGCGGCACGCTTTGCGGCACCTCAGCCTCCGCCTCCGCCTGCGAGCCTCTGCTTAGTAGATCAAATATTTGACTTCAATCCCCCGGCACCCGCACGCCGAAATGGCCAAACATCTGGGGCAAAAGAGCAAAGGAGAGTCAGCTGCCCGCATCTAAAGAGATGGAGGAGGAGAGGAGAAGGCCTGCGATTTATTTATGAGGCTGCTGGCAAACAAGCGCAATATTTGGACGAGCGCGTGCGTGCTTGCCAGTCGCACAGCTCGCGGTTATCATCCGCTGGAGGGAGCGATCATCCATTTGATTTCATTTCATTTGCGGCCGTCGCTAATGCGCAACAATTAGCCACCAACAATGGCCGAGTAAACAAATGAAAGTGTTGATTCAATGTAAATTATTGGCTTCGGCTTCAGTCAATGTTCATTCCATTCCTTTCCATTGAGTGCAACAGAGCGTATGCGTTATATCTGCTGACCCGCTGCGCCTTCGATGATTTACAAAGTGTCCAAACAAATTGAAATGAATTGCCCTTGCCATTCGGCATGTGGTAACGAAAACGGACATGCAATCGGCCAACATGCGCGCCCCATCACAGATAGCGAAAGACTTCCCCAAGCTGCAGGCCACATTTCCGCGGAATTTCGCCCAGTGTGCGTGTGCTATCGGGGGGCGTATCAATTAAGTGGCCATAAGCCGATGCCATATGCCAGTCGAAACGTAAAAAAATGATTATAGAAAAGTAAGTAAATATATAATAGAGAGAAGAGGCAAGGAGGCAACTTTATGAATGAACGAGCGCAGGCAGCGAAGCGTGGCAGCAGTTTGAGGCAGCAGCAACGCTGACGACAGCTGGCAGACGAATCAAATCGAATCGAGTCGAATGACAAACGCAGTCAGGCGCGTATGATATCGATGTTATGGGTTTTCCGCCGGATTAGCGCACACAAATAAAAGCAGCATACACAAACACACATACATAGATATGTACAGGTGCATGCGGAAAAGTTTACAAATTGAATACAAATTTGAACAAAAAATTAAAATTAAAAAAAAACAACAGCAGAAAGAAACAAAAAGAAAAACTGAAGCTGGGTAACTGTATCAAGCATACGCCTCGTTGCCAGACGACTTTATTTCATATGCTGACTAATTTTATTGCCTTACAACGGGCCTAAAAAATTCTCAAGAATTTCTTCAATTCTCCTTTTGAAGCTCCTCAGGCGGGGGCGTCGCGGGCAGAGTCAGGACTTCTGGATGGGGGAAGTGTAAAGTTGTCTTGTGGCTGCGGGAAAAGTTGCAAAAAGTAACCCAAGAATACGGAGTAAAACAACAATATTTTCCTTTTCATTTGCAATTTCCCGACAAGTTTTTCAAACAGAGACTGCGGGCATTTTAATGCCTGTTGCAGTGGGAGTGCCACACACACACACGTGCCCAATAAGGCCACCCACACGCACGCACACACACACACACAGACAACACGGGGTGGGGAAGATACATGAACATGAATGTAATTTCCAAAATTCATGAGTTTCATGTTTTTAAAGTTTGTTTTATCTGTTTTACGATGCGAAACGTATGCCAAATGCAGGAGCGGGAGCTGGGGCAGGGGCTGGGGCAGGAGTTCACCAACAAAAGAGGACCAGAGTGGGTGTCGACATTGTCTGCTGCAAGGGGTTGCGAGGGGATGCTTCCACCAGGCGAAGAAAAAGAGTTAGCAGTGGGTGGAGCATTGTTTCTGTTTTTTATCCCCGCCGCCAGCATTGAGAGAACTCCCATTAACGTGGACTTCTAATGATAATGGAGAGCCCTCAATATTTATTAAGAAAAGGCAATTAAATAACTGTCCATAGGCTGGGCAGAGGGGGGATGGCTGCACCTGTATAGGGGTTAATGACTACATAAAAACTGCATTTACGGTGAGAGCCGATCGAACTCAAACTCACTCGAAACTGGCTGCAGGAGGAGCGCAGCACACTTGGAGTGCACTCGACAAATCCATTTGCCAATTGGCACAAACCCTACCCCCCGCCCTTGCCGCTGGAGCTACTGCACCCTCTTCACACTCGAGTATAATTAAATTTGACTATTTACTCAGCAATTCCAATTCATGCACAATTCTTAGCATTGTTTTTGTGCAGTCGAACAGTGTCTATTTTTTGTGTCTTGTTTAGTTTTGTTCTCTGGCTGCGGCACGGGGGGCAGCTGGCGGTGCCTATTGCATTAGTTTATCTTTAGTCAACAAAAACAACGCAACGCTGGGGTGCGCCGGGGTGGTATGGGTAAAATCTGGAATATGCATGAGATTTGCAGCACAAATATTGCAGTTCTGTTCCCCTGCCGGAAGAGCATTAATTGCTAGAATAATCCCATTCAGGGACCCCCTGCCTTCAGAGGAAAAGGTAGTACATGTAGATAGTTCAGAGGTTACAGGACCTTGACACGGACAAGGAGAAAGCAAGAGAGGGAGAGCTCCCCTTGGGAGCCATCACTTTCGTTCTGTCCAGTCGTAAACATGCAAATGGAGCCAACATTTGCATTGGCGAGGAATACGAGAGTCTCTGATTAAATCCCCCCGAATGCAAATCCACACTGAAATGTTGTTTTCGCCATTTGCCGGGCTGGAAAATGGACGAATGGCTGGATAAACTGAGGGACAGGCGGGCAGGCATCTTTGGGTCTAATCAGACGTTTATTCTTCAATTTAAAGTCTATTTGCGGACTCGGCCATTGTCTGCTAATGGAGCAAGCTGCTAAGTGATCGACGCCTGCTCCAATCTGCTGGGGTATGGGTTCTTCGCGAAGATGGGGTAGGGGAGCGGTCGGCCGATCGGTTGTTTGCTCGTTTCGTTATGCCGTGGGTGAGGAATGGATCTTGTTTTTTGGATGGCTATTCACTCTTTGTTTTGTTGTGTTTATTGTTGGTGTTGTTGCTCCGTGGGGGGGAGGGGGGTTAGGGTCAGGGTCTCACGCTATGCTTGTGGCTTGAAAACCAACTGTTAAATGACAAAATTAGCGCCTCTCCCTCGCACTCACATGTGGTTTTGATTTGAATTTTGATAGTTGAGCTTCTGCTCCTCTTTATATTTTTAGTTTGTTTTTTTTTTTTGCGTAAAGCTTTAAATGTTTATCGCCTTTTTATCATTATCATTTATTTGTTTGCATTTCTTAACACACACGCGGAGCCGACATTGGGGCATGACACATTCGGGGCTCAGGGAAAACCGCACACAGCATGGCAGGAGAACACCTAGAGCATGTTTTGCTTCCTAATTAGTCGCCCGCATCGGAAATAACAAAAACCAGTGACGAAAACAAAATAAAGCCCGCGGCGCTTCTTTTCAGGTTTTGGGATGCTGCGGAGGCTGCGCTGCTCTGTTCTGCGCTGCGCTGCTCTGCTCTGGGAGATAATCAAAGCGCCAACGAGATTACGATTACGGACTGGGACGATAATAGCGACTAGCGACGACGACGACGACCACATGCGGCCAATGGCGGCCAAAGACAGCGCCAAAGTGCGGCCACAGCGAGAACGGAAGACAGAGCTTTCCCAGCGGCAAAGAAAAGCGAGAGAGCGACAGACACGAACAGACAAGACACTGGGCAGAGCAGAGGATTCAGCGTTGGCGGCCGGCCCACCCACAACAACTTGTGGCGCTGCGAATGGCTGGAGAAGCTTTGCTCCCAGCCAGCGAGCGAGGTGAGCATGGTAGAACAATTAAAGGTGCGTCCATGCCGCTCTTCGGGGTGCCTAAACATGTCACACAAGCTACAGGTTAATGAGTGGGCACCACCTGCTGTGGCGCTCAACGGCCGAGCGAGAGCAAAAAAGCTCGCGCTGAGACCGGCATTTTGTGTGGCATTAGCATTCATATGACACATCCGCCCAGACAGTCGCGATTGCAGCGAGGCTATAACCTGTCAAATGCAATCGACAATCAAATCGAAATGGGCCTTTCAATGGGTTTTGTCCAATTTTCCAAGTACATATTAATACATTTGATACCCTAGTGGATTACTGAGGGATAGAGAGAGACAGGAATCTCTTTCGCTCGAACACACAAATTTGTTCCACTCTCTTTTAATTAAATATGAAATAATCACGCAGTGTTATTTAATTTAATAATTTTACACGGCATCACGGAGTCGAGCCACGCTCAACATTGTATTACTTTTTATTGATTTGAAAACTTAAGCGGAAACCAAAGTAGATGATGCTGTCGGGCGCCACATTTCACACGGGGGGGACGGCTGCACTGCTGGCGGGGGACACTTAAAATCCAATGCGAATTGACGTAAATTTGCAACGTTCACATTGACACGCACATCGTCCCTGTCGTGACCGAGCACCGGCGGCAGGAGGCCGCAGAAGAACTGCGCGTAGCTCAGGTGGAACAGCTGCGGTGCTCGGAATGCGCCCTCGAATGTAAAGGGACGATATCTGAAGAGCTGCGAGTTGTGGTCCAGGCCGAAGAATGTGTCGTAGGCCAGCTGGAGGCCATTGAGATCGGCCAGACGTTCCTTTAGCGACACTGCTGGCGTTTGGGCCGCACATTTGATGGCATTCTGGAAGGGCTTCGTCTCGCGTATCTGCAGTCCCAGCGGCGACTCATTGCCATCGGCATCGAAGAGGATGCCCTCCTGTTCGAAGGCGTGGCTCAGCTCGTGGGCCAGGACGCCGCCCATCAAGCTGTACTGGAAAATCGGGTGCTGGCTCTGATTGAAGAGCGGCCACTGCATAAAGACCAACGGCACCGTGATCGTGTTCCGCTCGTTCTCGTAGAAGGGCGAGGTGCGAGCCTTGACCACGTCATCGTTGACGTAGTAGCGCTGCAGATCCAGTCGGGAGTGCGGCAGCCGGAGAGCCTCGTGCTGGAGTCGGGTGCGCAGGCTCAGGGCCTCGAGCACATTTCCATGATGATGGGAGGCCGAGAAATTGGCACTGTCATAGTGGCTGTCGTAGAAGGCAGGGGACGTCTCCTCTGGCAGTTGGCCCACTCTGAGCTTCATGGTGGACAGCTTTTTCCTCACATACGTCAGTTGGGCTGGACTTAGCTGCAGGCGATTGGCGTCCAGGTACTGGCCGAACATATCCTTCAGGCTATCGAAGATCTGCAGCAGCTGAATGGTGTCCACCCAGTTCCTGTTCTTGTACACATAGCGATTGTACAGGTAGTTCATGCCCAGTGGGAGCAGCGCCCGCATGTGGTGAATGCACGTCTTGGGACTGCGCCTGACTGGCTCCGACTGCCGCAGCAGCACGGTGAGGCGCAAGCGCAGATAGAGGTTAATGGTGCTTGCACTGGTATTCCCCAAGAGCAGGCCGAGCTCCCGCAAGTAGTCCGCATCGCTGACCTCGAAAAGCAGCCCGTTCAGAGGCCCCGACAGCAGCTCCTGGAAGTACACTTGCCAGTTGATCTGTGGGATTTTCTGCATGAGATCAGCCAAGGTCCAGGACTGAACCAGAGGCTCCTCTTGGCGGTGCTTGGCTTCCAGGTGCCGCAGCTGGTCCGCCAGCCTGGAGATTTCTGCTTCGCTTCCAGAGTGATTGAGTCTGAGGAACTGCAGGGCCAGCCGCTGGCTGTAGTTGCTACTGGGAGCGGGCATCTTGAGCTGCACCACCGAACGCAGCGAGTCGTTGATGGCCACATCCACGCGCTCGTCCAAGAAAACCCCATTCAGTCCGTGCCTGCGGAACCTGGCCGTTTCGAGCGCCCACTCGCTGGGCTCCAGCGAATGGAAATCTTCCAGCGGCCAGTCCATCTGTGGATCCTGGGTACAGGCATTGTAATAGGCTCGCATCTGGGCCAGCAATCGAAGCGCTGGGCTATCATTAAACTGCACATCACTGTCCAGGAACTCCAAGTCACTCTCCATGAACTCCACCATGGCCTGGGCGTACAGATCCTCCACCAGCTCAAAGTTGTCCACATATTTGGTGCCGGCGGCCGCCGAGTAGTTGCCGCAGGCAAAGTTCCAGAAGTTCGTGCAGGCATCTTGAGATCCATTCATATTCTTGTGTATCTGCTTAGCCGTCAGCGTGTTTTCGTCCACGTCCGCTTGGACAGGAGACCGGCCCATTCCCAGGAGAAATAATGAACACAGCAGAGCGGGCCATTCCATGTTGTTTACGCGTTTGCCAGTGAAATGTGTGTGTGCTTGGAAATTGAAGATTATCTCAACGCTCGTCTGATCTCAGACAGCTTTATCTGTGGTGCTGTGGGGGTAACGCCCAGCTGCAGCTCCGGACTAGGGCTGCAATGTAAATATCGCCAAGCAAAAGCTAAAGCTCAACGCCAGATCGATGCATACTTGCAGTGGCAAATAAAACCCGCTTTCTGATTACATTAATCCGAGCTTAACGCTCATTGAATATGTTCGTTTAATTACAAGCAACGTGTTAGTACATAATCTTCAATCCGTAGCTAAGAAATAGAAACAGTTCTCAGTATAAAACAGATAATCGTTGTGGGGCGTATGCGGAGACAGGCTCTGGCACCTACCCGCCCGACCATTTGCCCAGGCATCGGGCTTACTTAACCACTTAACCAACTACTTAACCGACTTGGATTTCGTTTCGACGTGTTCACTTCTTAAACTTTTGCTTCTTGCCTGCTCTCGGATTTGGATTGGCACCCGTCTTGGACTTCTTCAGCTGTCCAATCTGCTTGGACTTTTGCTTCAGGTTGTTTTGCCTTTTGATCGGTTTGCCCTCCAGCACGGGCACATCGTCAGCATCGATCCGCGGGGCCTTGGCCAGTCTGGCGTTGGCTTTGGCGTTTGCTGCTGGCTTAGCTGTCTGCTGATTGGCTTGGCCCTTCCTGTCCTTTGGCTGGAACTTTTTCGCTTCGGGCTTGGGGGCAGACGACTTTCCGGGAGATGCCTTGCCATTGGACTGAGACGGAAACTTCTTACCGGCCTCCGATTTCGATGGCTTCCCCTTGCCATTGGTCTGCTCTGTCTTCAACTGGGGCTGCTCCTTCTTGCCGGCCTTTGGTGCACCGTTTGCCTCCTTCTTTTGGGACTTCTTCGGCGCACCGTTTGTGTCCTCCGGCTGCTCTGGCTTGGGTGTCTTGGCCACCTTGACGGGCTTCTCGAACACCTTGGCCACATATTTCTTTTTGTTCGCCTCGAGCTTCTTCTTCTTCAGATCCTGGTCAATATCTGTGAGGCTTGGCTTGCCGGCCCGCTTTCCCAGCAGCTTGCGAGGAGCCTTCTCATCCGCATTTTCTTCTGCATTCTCAGCCGCGCCCTCAGCGGCTGCTTCGGCTGTGGTCTCGCCCTCGATGGGTTCGTCGAGCTGCTTCTCGTCCTCCTCCTGCTGCTCCTTGGTTATGGGTATCGTGTTGGAGAACTTCTTCAGCTTGGCCACATAGAAGCCGTCCATGTTGTGGGTGTGTGGATAGTAGCGCTTGGTCAGATTCAAGCTGGGATGGAACCTATGCTGGCGGAACTTGGTGAAGCCCTCAACGCCAAAGTCCAGGCCTGTGGGCACCAGCTTGACGTTGCGCTTCTTCAGCGCATAGTCGATGACCCACTCGTTCTCCTCGGGCAGCACGGAGCAGGTGGAGTACACAATGATGCCACCGGTGGACGATTTGGCATCCACACAGTCGATGGCGGTGAGGAGAAGCTTGCGCTGAAGATTGTAGCAGCGCTGCACGTCCACATCCGATTTCGTGGTCTTCACACTGGGATCTTTGGACACGACACCGGTGCCAGTGCAGGGGGCATCCAGCAGGACACGATCGAACCCAGTCATTATTTTACGGAACTTGGTGCCGTCCTCGCAACTGACGACGGAATTGACAACGCCCAGACGATGGAAGTTGGCCACAACGGCCTTGATGCGATCCCTGTTGGAATCGTTGGCGAAGAGCACGCCAGAGTTCTTCATGGCGGCCGCTATGTGGGAGCCCTTGCCGCCCGGAGCCGAGCACATGTCCAGAATGCGTTCGTTCTCCTGCGGGGCCAGCGCCATCACGGGCAGCATCGAGGAGGCGCCCTGGATCATGTAATAACCACCCAGATACTCCGGAGTGGCACCCAGCGGCACCTGCGAGTTGAAGATGACCAAACCCTCTTTGGTCCACTTGCCCAGGGGGTCCAGATTGACACCACGATTGATCAGGGCGCCAGCCAGCTGCCGCCGGCGTATTTTCAGCGTGTTCGTTCGGATTGTCAGCGGACGGGCCACCTGGTGGGAAGAATAAGTTGGTTAAGCTTGATGGAACCTCCAGCGGTGTGGTGGTAGTGGTTGCTGACTTACCTCTGACGACTCTAGGTATTCCATGAGCTCGCTCAGGGGGAACATATCCATGAGCTTCTCCATTAGGAAATCATTGTAGCTGTAGTACAGGCAAAGATCCTGGCGCAGCCGATCGATGTACTCGCTGCGGGAGCGGTCTGCCTGACGGTATTTCTTAAAGTCGGACAGCACCAGGGTGATGTCCTTGATGCGCTGCTGCACGTCCTGCAAGGTGATGTCCTTCTCGGCCTCTTCCTCTTCGGTCGGCAGCTGAAACACATCCTGATGATCCACTGTCATCTGCATTTCCTCCTCTGCCTCCTGGGCTTCTTTGGCCTCGCGCTTCTTCAGCTTCTTATTTGCGCGTTCAATGGGTAGCTTGTCATCGTCAGCATCATCACTCTCGTCGTCGTCATCATCGCTACCACTGCCTGCTTGGGCGCCTTCATCGCCAGATATATCGAAGTCATCGTCAGAGTTGGCCTCATCATCGTCGTCGGACAGATCTGCCAGCTTGCCAACCTGAGCTTCGTCGTCATCGGAAACGTCTTCTTCCCCATCCTGCTCTTCAGCCAATTCCGCGTCAGAGTCATCTTCCGCCTCCAGCTCAGCATCAGAGTCGTCCTCCAACTCCTCCTCTGAATCCGGCTCTGGCTGTGGCACCTTTTTCTGTTTCTGCTGCTTCTTTGGCTTTAGCCAATCGTCATTTTCATCTGTAAAGCCCTTTTGTGGTTTGCCCGCTGGCACAAGCTGGGGAACCTCCTCATCTGAGGATGCATCTTGGGGCTCCACCTCATTCTCATCCTCGGGCTCAGGCTCGCTGTCGCTGTTGTATTTCTTTTGTCTTTCAGCCAGTTGCTTTTGCTGTCCCTTTGCACGCTTCTCCTGTATCTTGGCCTTTTGCACGACCTTCTTCTGTTCCCGCTTGACGAAACGCTGCTTCTGCCGGTGGGACAGCTTTTTGTCCTCCTCTTCCTGGGGAGCTGCACGATACAATATTCAAGTAAGAAAATTGTTCAGTGCCGCATTTAATCTGAACTTACCAAAAGATTGCTTGCGGAATACGGGTGCTCCCTGTTTGCGCGCCTTGCGGCCAGGTCCCTTCTTCGGTTTCTCATCGAACTCAGCCTTGCGACCCATGCTTCTAGCTAAATTTATTTAATTTTTGAGCAGAAGCAAAATAAAAACGTGAGCACTTTGATTTTGCTCCACGTGCGCCGCTCAAAAGACAGCGAGCGCTTTGCAGCACTACAACAGAGGGAACCGACCTGTTGGTCAAAACCGCTAGAAGCCGCTGACCTGGCTATTAACTTTAACGGTGTGATGTATTGATACAAAATAATGTTATCAATTAAATTGTCAATTATTTTTCGGAATGTAAACAAATGTACTTAATCTGGCCTTAGAATCTAGCGTTAATAGCCAGACTAAGAACACTGACGACTC
The DNA here is from genome assembly GCA_018150905.1 of Drosophila ambigua. NCBI lineage: Eukaryota > Metazoa > Arthropoda > Insecta > Diptera > Drosophilidae > Drosophila > Drosophila ambigua. The sequence goes on along the minus strand of JAECWS010000001.1, from coordinate 5,726,436 downwards.
AGCTGCCTGCCAACAAGATCGTTCTCCAACACTGTCCGGTAATTAGCAGTCGGTAATCGGGATGTTGGCTGAAAGAAAGCAAACAAATAGTGAAAATGACGAATATTGAAATTATTTGGCATAATTAGAGGATCTTGTGCACGCACCATGGACATTGCCGCCATTGAGCTGAGCGTGGAGGCGCTCATTGGTTCGTTGCTGGCTCTAGTCGTGCTCTTTGCATTCTGTCGCAGTATTCTGGCCGAAGGTGGTATTGTCGTATTGTCGGGAAAATCACGCCACAGCTGGAAATCAATAAAAATAATCGAGCAGGTGCGTATACTCACTTGTTGCCAGCGCACACCCACTCAGACTGATATTTTCTCCCCAGGCCTGCTTCTGTAATGTGTGCGAGATTTTGCTAACACCCTCGGCTGGACTCTTCTGCGACTGCTGCGGCCTTTGCACACACGCAACGCCGGTATGCCAGCGCCAGGCGGACAGAGGATATCGATGCAAAGACAAATGGTTGCGCAACGAGACCTCAGTGCGTCATTTATGGGTCCACGGCAATCTGCCGATGGGAATCAACTGCTCCAACTGTGGCGACGAAGTGGATCATCATGCCAGCACTGATCCGGGACTGTATGGATGGCGCTGTGCCTGGTGCCAGCGCTGCTACCACGATGACTGCTACAAGGACATCGATGTGAAGGCCGAGTGTGACTTTGGCGAGTTCAAGGACATGATTTTCCCGCCCTACAGCTTTGTGGCCGCGCGCACTCGCGATTCGATGCGGCTGCACCTGGCCAGTATAACGCCGCCCGATATAGAAAACTGGGAGCCGTTGATTGTGATAGCCAACACAAAGTCTGGTAGCAGTACGGGTGCCGATGTTTTGTCCCTGCTGCGTGGCTATCTGCATCCTATGCAGGTCATGGAGCTCGGCTCCCGCGGACCCCAGGACGCTCTGCAGTGGGCCGCTAAGGCTAGTCCCCGCCCCTGTCGCATACTGGTGGCCGGCGGAGATGGGACCATTGGCTGGGTGATGAACACCATCTACGCTTTGAACATAAAGCCCCAGCCCTCGGTGGCCATCATGCCGCTGGGCACTGGCAACGATTTGTCGCGAGTGCTTGGCTGGGGAGCGGAGCCACCCACTGTTCTGGACCCCGTGCAGATCCTGCGCAACATCCGACGCGCCCGCTCCGTCAACCTGGATCGCTATGACCTGCAAATCGAGAAACTGCACTACCGCCTGCCCATTCAAAGACATCCCACAAAGACCATACACGTGTATAACTACTTCAGCGTGGGTGTGGACGCGTACATCACCTACAACTTCCACAAGACGCGCGAATCTCGCTTTTATCTGCTCAGCAGCCGCATTTTCAATAAGGTAGCTTTCAAAGAAGTGACCAGATTCAAGAGATATCTCAACCCATCCTTTGCAGCTGCTGTACTTTACATTTGGCACGCAGCAGGTAATGCAACCGGGCTGCGAGCGCATTGAGGAAAAACTCACCTTGTACCTGGACAACAAACCGATCCAACTGCCGGAACTGCAGGCGCTGGTCTTTCTCAACATAGACTCCTGGGGCGCCGGCTGCAAGCTGTGCGAGCTGAGCAACTCTGATGGCAGTGCGCGCATCGTCAACTCCATATCCGATGGGATGATGGAAGTGTTTGGCATCGTATCGTCCTTTCACATTGCCCAGCTGCAGTGCAAAATAAGCAAACCAGTGCGGATTGGCCAAGCCAAGCAGATTAGGGTAAGTTCCAAAGTCATGGCGCGGAGCTCTGTATTTGTATCATCCTTTGCTCTTAGTTGCAAGTAAAGGGAACCGTTCCGATGCAGACAGATGGAGAGCCGTGGATGCAGGGTCCGGCCGACATACGAATGCAGGCACGCAGCCAGGCTCGTGTCCTCAAGCTGGATCCAACATCCACTTAACACTTGACTCCACGTCGACTAATCCACAATGTGCCAGTCACCATAATCTCTTCTAATGTACTTAATTACTTATAATGAATGTACTTGACTGGAAGCAGCATTCTACATAGTTAACTTTCGAATTTGGTGTAAGTTAAAAAGTTGCAATTGCATTTGAAGGCGCTCCCCGTATTTGGCGAAGTCCAATGCTAGTCCCACAATAAACAGGAATTGCGTCTGAAAGAATTCCACTTTATTCTTGATTAATAATGCTTTGAATATGTTTAAATGTTGACTGGTGCCTTGCCTTAGCTTGGGGCATGCATAGCAGTTGGGTCTGTAGTTATCGAAAGGGCGGGTAAGCAACGAAATCATAGTTTCTGCGGCACGTGGACCGATGTCTAAACCATGGTGAGCTCCATGATGGCATTGACTATGTCGTTGCTGTTGTTCTTCAGCGCCTTGATGGCCCTTGCTCGCGTCGTATTCGCCTGCGTTATGACCAGCTCAATGTCCTTCTCATCGACGCCAGTCTCGTCGACCTCCTCCTCATCTTCCTCGGCAATCGGAGCCACCGATGTGGTAGCACCAACGCTGTCGACGGCGCCGGCAGCCTCTGGGGCCTTGAACTTCTCGGCGGCGGCGACCTGAGCCTGCTGGGACAGATCCTCAATCTTGGCCTCACCGAACACGATGTAGGTGTCGCTGTGGGGATTCTTGTACACATCCGGGTTGTTGATCACGAACAGAATGTTCTTCGACTTGCGGATGGTGACACGGTTGACGCCCTGGATCTGCTTCAGGCCCAGCTTGAGCATGATCTTCCTCGCCTTCTTTTCGCCGCGCGACTGCTTGGCCTTGGACACCAGATCGATGGGCAAGCCAGTGGCTCCGCCACCCAGCTGGGTGGTGCCTGCGCCAGTCTCCTCCAAGCCGGGCATTCCATCGGAGTCGCTGTCGCTGCCGTCATCCTCGACGCGCACATCCTCAACCTTGGCCACGGCGGAGGTGGAGGGAGCTTCGTTCTTGATTTCAGTGAGTTCTGGCATTTTTATCTGTAAAAAATCAAATCATTCATCTATTAGTCAATGCATTATGAAACTAATCACTTTAAGTACGGTCTAGCCCAGCATCTGGTGCCGGTAGAAAACCCCCAGCTGGGGGCCATTTTCATTGATTTATTTATGAATAATTTAACGTATAAACATATTGCCGAGGCAAAAATAGTTCCATCTACTGACAGTTTGTACTGTTGGCTATAGTATTTTGCATGAAAATACTCGATTTAAGGCGGGATGGCTTCTTAAAATAAGGAATTATTTACCTTTGGAAAAATTGCAGGAAACGCGAACCGCAGTTATTCGTGAAAAGAGATGGACCAATATATCGATATAAATGATAATATATTTGTAGGTGATAGTTTTTGAGCCTTCGACCTATTAATTTTGTGGATTATATTATCCTCTACCTCTACTTTTTATGACAAATTAACACTATTTTTCTTTTGTTTTCATGACGTTGGATCAGATGTACCCACTGGTTTTGATAATGAATATATATGCACATCTTACACGATACTTTTGTGCGACTAGCGAGACATTTTGTTGTCCAAAATTAAATGGACAAAAAAGTGCTTTGGCTGTTTTTGTTTGAACCTTATTATGTAAAGAATCCAATACAAAAGAGCTTTGAAAACTAGCCAATCCTGAGCAAAATTTATTGATGAATTTTATAAAACTGCTTGTTTAGATCTGAGGGGGCCAACTATCTAGTAATATTAAACCGAATATTAATATATTAAATATTGTCGTGCCCGTCACTATATTTACGGTATATTTCGATAATGAATAGGTATATTTTGGTACATTTCTAGTGTCGGGCGGTATATAGCATGTGCGATTCCTTGTTGTTATTGAGCCAGAATGGATGATCTTGCAGCACAAAAGAATTGGACGGACGAGGAACGTCTGGAACTGGCCGCAAAGCTAGATGCCGAGCTGGATGCCTTCATCGAAGGCCTGGAACATAAGCGCTATGAGGAGGGCTGGCCCGAGGATCGATGGCAGGAGGAAATGGACAAGCACCCGTTCTTTATGAAGAAGGCGCCACAGCCTGGCGATGATGTCCATCCCATGTTCGAGGGGCTGCAGAAGCTCAAGTACGATCCCGAGGAGAATACACGCGACGAGCTGGCGCTCAATTACAAGGAGGATGGGAACTTCTATATGAAGCACAAGAAATTCCGCATGGCCGTCTACAGCTTCAGCGAAGGCATCAAGTCGAAGACAGACAATCCCGATGTCTTGGCCGTGCTGTATAATAACCGCTCGGCGGCCCACTATTTCATCAAGAACTACAGATCCTCTCTGAGCGATGCTCAACGCGCCTTATTCTTCAAGCCGGACTACACAAAGGCCCGCTGGAGGGCAGCCCAGTGTGCGTATGAGCTGAATCAGTTTGACGTGTGCACGCAGATGTGCGAGGAGCTGCTGGAGGTGGATGTCGACCACAAGGAGGCCAAGGCGCTGCTGCACAAAAACAAGATGAAGAAGGTGACTGGGATGAGGATAATCGCCAATGTTTTCCATACAAGCTCTTTTTTCTTTCAGCTGGAAACGGAACGCAATCTGCGCAAAGAGGCTGCCGAGTCCAAGCGTCGTCTGACCCGATTCCAAAAGCTGCGCGACGCCATTGAGCATCGTGCCATTAAATTTGACGATCAGAAGGTAGGAAAAAAGGCCAACATTACCGAGGATTTGCTGCGTCCCAAGTTCCTGCCACTAGAGGACCACCCAGTGCACCTTGACGACGATGGCAGCACTCTAATCTGGCCGGCTGCCTTTTCCTACCCAGAGTTCCTCTTTAGCGATTTCCAGCAGCAGCTGCCGGAGACCGCCACCATGATGGATTGCCTTACGACGCTATTTGCCGAGCCACTGCCCTGCGACAAGTCGCAGAACTACCGACTGGGAAATGTGAATGTGTACTACGAGAACCGCAAGGCGGCCTGTGTCCACAAGGTGGGACTCGAGAAATCGCTGAGCGCGATTATCAATGAGAAGGGCTTCTTTGTCTCTGGCGGAGCCCTGCTCTTTTATGTGGTGCCCAAGGACTCGCGGGTTGAGCAGGAGTTTTTACATGAGCAACGACGGCCAATGGTCTACAGTTGAGGCTTTGACGAAATAAAGGGTTCCATTATTGACAAATTAAACGACTATTTTGGTTTTCCTGCGCCACTGCCCTGATCCGGCTGGAGTCCGATTACAATTGCATATTTTCTTTGAAAATTTTATTTCGTTTTGCGGCAAATACTTTTTATTAAGCTTACATCTTAGTCACGGTACAATTGAGCTTTGGTGGGGCTATAGAAGCATTTCGTTCAATGGGACTAATCAGTTTTTGATATGTTTTATGCGAAGCCAAAAAGCGTAGTTCCAGCCACACACACACACCGCCCCTAAACATCTGGGGGGGCGAGGCGTGATGGGCCGAGTATGATGTTACATTTTATGATTAGGTTATTATATAGAATTAAAACTTGTTTAACTTAATTTGGTTTTCTTTTCAACAACGAGGCGCCTAAATGAGTCAACAATATCGATTTTGTATAATTCTTATAAAAGCGTTTCTGTAAATTTTCCATAATTGAGCATATTTGTGTGGGTATGTATAAATCGTAGTGTAGAGGGTAGGGTAGAGACGACGTTCATCATCAATTCAATTCGATTCAATTCACAACAGTAATACTAGGAGCGCTCCTTAAATGGAACTGGATATGATTCGTTTAGAGTACTTATGACAAAGCTGGATCAACATATAAGGCTATATAGAGACTAAGTGCATCGTTGGAAAGCGTATTACATACATGGATAAAATAATATGAAGCTGATGAAATCAGCTCTCATCATTAAACAACACAAACAGCTGGAGAGATCACAATCACAAGAGAATCTATAACATAAATTAAGCGATACTTAAAACAATTAAAAGGCGTGCTTTCAGTAGGTGTCCCTGCGAAATCATTCCTTGCTAAAATTATATATCCTACGGCTGCGGCGACGGCGAGTTCCTCTGCAAGACATTGTTCAGACGCAGTTTCAGCGGCGAAAAGTCAATTCTCTTGAAGCGGGGCAGCGAGGCAAACTTTTTCATGCTGCCCCCAGACGGCTGGAGTTCATGGGACGTGGCCACCGACTGAGTCATGGGCTGCTGCCGGTGGGCCACTGGCTTGCTCTTGCTCGGGGAATTGCCAAACTTCGCCAGCGTGGCATACTTCTGGAGCAGCCGTGTTGCCTGCTCGGCCGCCTGATAGTGGTTCTCGTACTCATCCTCCAGCTTTGGCTGGACAATGCCCCCGTTCATGGTGGGGCCTCTTGGCTGGGCCGGCGATTTCTCCTCAGTGGCCTGCCCGTCATCGAATTTGAAATCAATATTCTTGAGCATGGTTAAGTGCAAGAGCTCCTCCTCTATTCCTTCGATATTATTGTTATTGTGGTGGTTGCTGTTGGTGCTATTGGGGCGCTTCACCGGATGAGTCACGGCATAGACACCCTCGGAGATCTTGTGGGCGGCAGTCTTCTTCGTTGAGATTTTAGTCTTGGTGGTTGATGAGGCTGATGCTGATGATGCTGCTGATGGGGATGGGTTGTTGGCCTTCTGTCGCTGCTCGATGATTTGCTGTGGCGACGATATATAGAGATTCTCCTTGCGTTCGCGACGCAGCTTGGAACTAACGAGGTGCCTCAGACTTGGTCCATGTTCGGTGGGACTTCGTCGCTTGGATTTGAGGGTATCGCAACTGTTTGGATAGTAGGAGGGCACCTTGTCGTCTACGCTTATGATGGACTTCCTGGGCGTCTGGTAGTAGTCCTCCTCCTCCTCCTCCTGATAGCTGTGCTTCTCCTTGGGCGTGCCCTTTTGCGGCAAGGCTGGCAAAGGAGATTCGGTGGGTGTGCTGGTGCTGAGGCCCATGCCGTGAGGTTGCGCCTCCAGCTCCTGGGCGGCCTTGACAGCCAGGAGATTCTCATACAAATGCTCGGCAAAACCGGACGCAGCTGCTGCTGTGGTGCTGTTCAAGGAGCTGCCATGCATGGCCTCGTAAATGTCACTCTCATTGGCAGCCGGCGCTGCTACCAATGTCTTGGTGGGTTGGTCCTCCGTGTTGCAACTGCTGGTGGAGGAGCAGTAAGAGCCCGTGGAATATCCAGACGAAGTCGAGGCGGTGCTTCCACTTGGCTGCGGCAGCACCTCCTTCTCTATAGCCTTCACAATGGGCGCCATCACACAGTATCCGGTCAGATCGTCCACCAGAATCTTATTTCTCTTCACCTGATTGCTGTGCGGCACTGCGCCATGGGAGCCGATCAGATTAATGGTTGATGAATTGCATGCGGAAAAGTTAAAGTTATTCGGCAGCTGCTCCGATACATTTAAGCTCTCCAGGGAGCCGGACTTGCTTAGGTGCCTCGTGATCTGGGCGACCAACTGATCCCGTGAGATTGGTTCAATGGCCGAGTCGTCCAGGCTGATGTTCAGCTCAACGCTCGACTCGTGGCTTTGCGGGAAAATGTCCTCCCCAAAGGTGTCCAGAAAGTTCAGCTTGGACAGGTCGGGACTTGAGAAGCTATTGCGCTGCGATTTGTTCAGCTGCGACGTGCGCTTCAAGGGCAGAGCCATCTCTGGAGTCGGTGCGTTCTCGTAGAGGGGCAGCTGGTCGTCCTTTAGCTGCTGGACGGGCTCACTAACACTGCCCGAGCGCTTCTGGCGCGTGCTCCCGAAGAAGTTATCCAGCATATTCTTGTATTTCTTCTTCTTGGCCAGCTCCACCTCGGGATTGGTGCAGGATCGCGGAATATCGCCCAAGGGAGAGCACTCAAAGGTGTTTATGCGCTTGCGATATGGGTGTGTGGGTAGGGGAGGCGGCGAAGGCGTCTCCATTACAGCTGGTTTCATCTCCTCATATATGCCCGAGGCAATGGAGGCGCGCGATATCCGGCTTCCGTCAAAGATTTCCTCATAGATCTGCGAGACACGCGCCGAGAAATGGCTGATGTCCAAAGTATCTGGCAGATTCGGCAGAGGCCCCAGCGCGCCGGGACCTCTACTTAGGCGGCGCTGCTCCAGAAAAACCTGTCTATACAGCTCCAGATTCTTGATGGACTTCTTCATCCACTTCATGTGGCGCCGACAGGACATCTCCGTTTCCAGGGCAAAGTAAATGAAGCATTCGCGCCGATTCTGGGTCCAAAACAGCCCGTACGAGTGCTGCTTGGTCCGTGATGTGGCCAAGCTCATGCTGACCCCGGGCACATTTACCGAGACACTCAGCGCCTTGGAAGATGTTGGCGGCAGCTCCTCTGCCTCCGCAGATCCTTGAAATGTGAGACGCAGGAAGCAGGGCACACACTTGATGGCTTCGATTTTCACTTGGCATCGAGTCCACGTCTTAAAGCGCAGCGCCATTGCGCGCTTGTCGTGTGTATCCAGCTTGACGTCCATGCACATGGAAATCTCGTTGTGGTCCATCTTGGCCGCCGTTCGACTGTTCTGTGCTATGGGCGCAGGATGATGTTGTGCGGGTGGGTGTGCGTCGAGTGGAAATAAAAAGGTGAACGATTTAATTACGCTATTTGCAGATTTACATGTTTTTTTTTCGAATGGGCGGAGTCCGAAGGATGTATATGGATATATCGGCAGTACAATAGGGAAATCTCAATATCGATATTTTCATGCGATTTTTTTACAGCACTACTATCGATATGCATTCATCCCTAGCTTCAGCATTTTTGGCGGCCATTACAACGTGAGATTTGGCGGAGAAAATAAATGCGTAAACAAAACAGCAAGCAAATAGCAGACGCGCTCGCTTGAACATTATTAAATAAGTATAACGAACAGCATTGAAGATGTCTACGGGAGCTGCCAGAGTCTACATCCAAGTCGAAAGCGAGGCCGAGCAGCAGGAGCATCTGAAGCAACAACGGAAGACATTGAAGCCGCTGCACGGCAACGTCAACGATAAGGAGAATCTGTCGGGACGCGCCTCCATCGTGGATCAACTGAGTCGCTTGAAGGCCGGCGTCCCAGTTACGCCCAGTACCAAATACGGCAAACGCAAATGCGTGGACACGGCAACAGCTGCAACATCGACGAAGGATGCCGACACACAGACTGAGGCTCAGGAGAAGCCGCTGAACGACGCTGACAAACCCATCACAGCAGACGATCTCACCAGCGAGTGCGAGCCCGGGGAGAACTACTACAAATTGTTGGCCGAACAGCGGCGGGTTGCTTTGGAGGACTCGCTGACGGAGAACCGACATCTGCATGAACGCATCGAGGGGCTGGAGGAGGAGATGGACACGATGCGGCAGGAACTAGACGAGGCAAAGAATCTGGTGGAGGTGCTCAAGGAAATCTGCGACGAGGACACCAGCGAGGTGGAGGAGGACGAGCAAGAAAAGGCCGCCCAGAAATAAATGCCTGCCCATCCATGCTCACGTGTTTTGTTTATTTAAAATTATACCATTAGTCGTAGTTACACAATTCCTTCATTTCATAATTTATCCCTGTATGTACCCGAACTCAACGGACTGGTCTCAGTGAAAGCCAGCAATATTTTTACCTGTTAATCGCCAGTTATGATGTTCCCAATAAAAGTTATCTGCTAATCTGAACCCGTGCGGTTGACTGTAACAATTGCCAAATAAACGAATATTTCAATGTTTATTCAATAGGAAAATACAAATACAGTTTTCAGTAAGCCACCTAAATGCTCCTATTTCAGCCAATCACTGATTATTTCCTCGCCGTTGAAGTCGTCCACATCGAACTGGGTGGGAGGATGACACAACTTGTTGATGATTGGGAAATTACAATTTGGACACAGCTGTACTTACCTCAACAGCCTCCTGGTAGGTGGGCACGCTACCACTGACATCCACATCGTTCACCACCGCATGCATGTACGCAGCATCTGCCTCTGCTGCTGCTTTGCGTATGGCTGCCTCAGAGTCGTCCGACTCGGCCACATTGGTAGATTGCTCATTCTTGTTTGCTTTAGCGCCCGATACCTTGCCGTGAGCCGACTTAAAGTGCTGCCGCAGCGCATACATGCGCGAGTACTCTGCCCCGCACTCACTGCAGGAGCACTTGCCACCAGCTAGAATCTTGACAGAGTCGTCCTCCTTTTCAGCCGAAACAATCACGGTTGTACTTTTGCTGCCTTTGCCGTGCTTGTGGGTCTTCATGTGATTGTTGACGCCATACATCGTGGAGAAGGGCCGATTGCAAATCTCACACTCGAATGGCTTGGTGTGCGAATTCTTATGGCCGTTCAACTGCACAGATGTGCGGAAGGACTTGGAGCATATATCACAGGAAAACTGACGCTCCGCGCCATGGATGAGGAGGTGATGAGCGTAATTTGACTGCAATTTAAAGCTGCAGCGAAAGGACAATGTATTATACTAGCGCTTTGATTGCGTTACTTGGGCACTCACCGCTTATTGCAGACAGTGCACACGTAGGGGCGAATGTCTGTGTGGGAGCGCAGATGCAGGGTGAGAGAGTATGAGACGCGAAATGTTTTGCCGCAAGCCTCGCAGGCGTAGGGCTTCTCTCCTGTGTGCACACGTTCGTGTTTGACCTTCTCGAATGGCCGGTAGAATACCTTATCGCAGTACTGGCATGGAAATTGTGCTTTACTCTTGTCGACGGGCCCTTTTTTCGACAATGAAGCAGTAGGCTCCGCTTGTTTCTTCTCATGCATCTTCAAATGCATCCGGTAGTTGGTGGAGGTTTCAAACTGGCGATTGCAAGTGCCGCACACAAACTTGTTGGGGGCCTCTACGTGCATCTTCTGGTGAATCGTCTTGAGGCCGTAATCGAACCTGAAACAGGATGGCACTGTGAGGGAAACACTCGTTGTCTGGCTTATCGGTGGCACCTACTCTCTTTGACAGATCTCGCAGTAGAACAGATCCAGTTCGCTATATTCCTGATGGGCGCCCACAGGAAGGGCATCCTTGATTCGCTTGGGCTTGCGCTCGTCGTGTATGCGCTTGTGGAACTTGAGACTCTTTTCCGAGGCGAAAATGGTATTGCAAATTTTGCAAATAAATTTGGGGCTATCTCCGTTGATGTCTGCCGCTGCTCCGGCGCCAAGAGCTTTGCGCCGGACGGGTTGCTTGGGCATGGTCGACCTTTGGCTGGCTCCTTTGCTAGCCCCTTCTGGTGGACACACATGGTTTTCGGCACTGCTGTGGCTGTCGTATATGATGTGGCAATCAAAGCAAAAGTAACGTTCCGACTCTGCATCGACTGGCTGTGGTGCTGCATCGTCAACGTCATCTATTACGTCCCAGAGCGGCACATCTGCTTCCACTATTTCCTCCTGCTCGACCAAATCCATCTCGTCTATGCATTCCCTGCCGCTGAGGCAGGTGCCACTATGATGGTCCTCCTCGTATGCCTCTTCGTTCTCGTACAAATTTCTACAAACATTGCAATATAGCACGGACTCCTGGACTTTTTTGACGTCCACGTGCATGGAGGTATCGGTAGCTGGTTTACCACGCTTGATGGCGGCTGAATGGAAGAAATGGAGCTGTACTCGTTGTGCCATGAGTCTATGGCAGTTCATACTTACACGACATGGCATTATTTTGAGCAATTTAAAACAAAAAAAATATAATTATTTACAATCCAGGTGGTAGTGTGGTCGCGGACTTTTATGAAAAATACCGCATGTGACCATCGGAAATATACCCAAAATACTGTAAATATACCATGCTGCTATCGATACTTAAAAGCATCATATCGATAGCAAGCGGGTTAAATTAAGAAGCCAATCGGAGTCAAATTGTTATTTAATTTCTTCATTTTAAAACCAGTCCAATTTCATTGTTTTGGTTCTAGATATATACGCGGAACATGAAAAACATTTGTGCGGCTTAATAAAACATTGGAAACTTGGATTTCCGCCTTCAGTCTGGTCTTTGGGCAGAACAACAAAATCAGAAATTATGTCAACTCTTGCGCAAACACATTAAGCATGCGAGTGCGGGAGATCTACAGACGCGTCATACCTGATTTGGATCTGGCGAGTCGCCTGCTGAATGCCAACTCGGATCAAGTGAGCATTGGCTGTCTGCTTTGGGGCGATCATGAATAAAAGTTGGGCAGAATTACGACTAGGAAAACCCTGCCCTGCCGCATAATTGTGAATTCAACTTACACATGGGGAATTCTTGCGACGCTGCAGCAACAACAAGCACACGGAATACCGCCAGGCCTGCCGCCACCTGCCTGGCTGCCACCTTCCGCGTGGCGACTGGCTGCAGAGCCTCGATCGATCGAATTTAATTTGAATAAAAGCTCGCAGAGATCGAGCAGCCAGTGGTGCATGCCAATGAGCTCCGGTGGCCGCGCATCACCCACCATAAATAGATGGCGACATTCTGTGGCCTCCACACTCACAATGGATCCACTCAAGAGTTGTCTGCTGCTCCTCGCCACGGCAGTCTGTCTGACGGGCTGTGTCCTGGCCACGCCCACTCTCAGCAAGTCCAAAGAAGTCGCCCTGAAGCCGATCAACCTACCGGATCCAAGCCAACTTCTATCGACTCTGTCATCCAAGCTTACCAAGCCGAAGCCCGCCCTCATTTCGGATCCTAAGCAGCTTCTATCGACTCTGTCATCGAAGCTTACCAAGCCGAAGCCCGCCCTCATTTCGGATCCTAAGCAGCTTCTGGCGGGCCTATCTTCCAAGTTTGTGAAGCCAAAGCCCGTTTTTGTTAAGCCCGTCATCGTCAAGCCCGTGATTGTGGTGAAGCCGGTGCTTGTCGGTGGTGCCGGCGGAAGTGGACACGGCCATGGGCATGGACACGGACATCATGGCAAAAATAAGTACATAAGCAAGCTTAAATTTTAGACACTTATAAGTTAAGATTACGAACTGCGAATAAAGTTAGATTATGATGTAGAAAAGAGAACCTACACTTAAGAATCTGTGGGACCTGTATTCATTCATTGAAAAGTGAAAGGGACAACCTCGGAGGGATTCCAATAAGCGCATCTCGATGTGCATAATGACGGTGCCTAATGATGGCCTTTGTGAGCAAATTGAAAGGCGTTGCCGAGTTAGCTCTGCTGTGCCACAACTCCAGCGCAGCCATCCTGCCAGCCCACAGGACGTATGCGCAATTGCAATTGAATGGGAATGGAAAGGGGAATGGAAATGGGAATGGTACTCGAACGGTTGAAGGACAGCGCTCGGCAGGCGACACACATTAATACGCAGCTGCGGGCCAAGTGGCGATACGAGCAGAAGCGCATTTTAATCAACCTAATCATAATCATATGACCATAACAGACACTTGGCCACAAATACTGAGCGATGTAAGCCCATAATTTATACAGTTTGTTCTCTGTTCTTGTCTCTTGTGTTGTCTTGGGGCCCTTTGTAATCAGCAGCAGAGTCAGCCAATACTAACCGCGTATTATGCAAAATCCGACCACCCCTCGCAACCCCAAGCCACGACCCCAAGCACAGCCACCGCCACCGCCACAGTCACAGCTACAGCCCAACCACGCCCACGGCAGCAGCCCTAGCATCCGAATGGATGCAAACGGGGTATAAAAGCGAGTTGGCCAGAAGTTTTGCAAACATTTTGACACCGTTTGCGGACTCTGACAGAGTTTTGTGTGTGGCATACATACTTGTAATATTTTCGAAGTGAACGCGCAGCCAGCCAGCTAAGGGCTCTCAGAATGGTGAGTACAGACAGGGGGGTTGCAGCGAGATCCAGATCGAGTGGGATGATTGGGTGATGGAATGGAAACGGGATCCCTATCGATTTAATGCTCGATCGTTTGCGGTTGAATCGAGATTGGACTGGGTGTTAGTTTGTATTTTGTGTTTTGTATTTTGTGTTTGTGCGGCGGCTGCTGCTGCTGCCTGCTGCTTTGGCAATTATTTCTGAGTTGGCGTCGGCTGGACTGGATCTATTTTTAGATTTAGCTTCAATTACATTGCCACTAGAAACGAGTTTAGCCGCCAAAGCCAGCCGCCAGAGGGAAACCCATTCAATCGGCCGTTTGGCAATTGAAAATGTTTTGAAAATGCTATTTATGCACAGGTCGCGGCTCCAAAGGCGAGATGCCAGTGGTTATACTCGTATCTAGATTTCTTAAGTGGCCATCACGAGTCCGAGTCACGAACCCAGATGTGTCTGAAGAGATACAGTTACGCCGCTTCGCTATTCTCTCCGTCTCCTTCTCCCCCTGCAAATCGTTTTCGCTCTGTCTGACCTTTGCGTTTCTCCAGCGTGCCGTGAAAGTGCTCTGTCCGTCCGTCCGTCCCGGCTTGTGTTTGGCATTTCCTTACAATGTGCCTAAGTATTCTCTTTTATCATTTGCGTGTGCGCTGCCCATTTAGATCTGAAAGCGGCAATTAGCTCTGTCCGCCCCGGTCTAAGTCTCAGTCTCAGTCCGAGTCCCAGTCCCAGTCCCGCCTCTTGGCTCTTTCTCCGCTTGGATTTCTCGTGCAGCTTAATCTCGTTCGCTCAAAGTCAATCTTCTAAGCAGCCTTTTCATAATCGTTGCATAAGCTGCATGCACAACCCAACAGCTTGTCCCAGGTACAGGTACAGGCACAGGTACGGCTGCCAGTTCTCAGGGCAAGTGTTCTATCCAGGCAGATACAGATCAATTGCATTGAATCAAACGTACGCGTTCCATATTGCAAGTTTGTTGACACCCCGCCGTCGTATACGTAATATTTGTATTGCAAGCCAAAACCTGAATAAAGTATTATTATATATGCGTTATATAAAGCATCAGGGGGTGGGTAGGGGCCGAGTGTGTGAATAGTGAGCCGCTGGAAGATATACGAGCCGCGGGGCAGAGCGCAGGCGCAAGCGCACAATGATCGTAAATCTAATGGCGAACGAGCCTGCCTACATTGTTCGCACGTACGTATATGGTACTCTGGTGCTGTGGTACTCGTTGGTGTAGCTATAGCTATAGCTATATAGCTAGTACAATGTGTATATTGAGTCTCGATCTGTCGAGCTGGCTCTGCGGCTGCTGCGGGCGGGCGGACGAGCGCGGCTCGACGGAACGGAACGGAAACGGGCAATAATTTGCGACGCAAACGTTTTACACACGCTTTACAGCGCATTAGCGAGTACTTGGGGCATGGAGATCGTGGAGATGGGCCAGCGGCAACTCGAAAATTCCTTTGGGAGTTAAGTGTGGGAGGAGCTGCTGCCACACCCCCCTCCACTCAACCACCCGCACCCGTGATGCTCGCGCTTCTTCTCCTGAGCGCATGACTTCCAGTGACATTCTTCAATTCTACAATTTCAATGAGTGTGTGTGTGAGTGTGTGTGTGTGTGTGTGTATGACACGGTAAGCCCAGCGTCAGTGGGCAGTGGGCAGTGGCGTCGCCTGATCGCCGAGTGCAACGACAGGGGGCCGAGCACTGCGATAGCCCAACTAGCGACCATGACTGCAGCGATCGCGGACTTATCGCCCTCTGGCCACTTCCTTTGTCCGTCTAAAGACCCCATTAGAGGCGCTTGTCTCCGCCAGCGATTCGGGCGTGGGACGCAGCGGCGACTACGGGGGCGGGGTGGGGCCCGATTTGGGGCCGCATTGTCTGAGAGACACACACACAGAGGCAAACACCAAACAAAACGAAATCAACCGCTGGCACATGCGTGCTTTTCGAGCAAGAAACGTTCTACATACAGGCGAGGGGCGACTGCAGAGTTCCGCACACGGCCAAAGTGAAAATATCAAGCGTGGGGTAGAAGTATTTTGTATAATGTTCCAGTTATCGCACAAGGGAATTTCCCAACAGGCACTGCACATGTGTGGCTACTGCTCGATCAACCCTCGTCGCCTCGCTTATGTGGATGTGTGTGTGTGTGTGTGTGTATGTTGCGTTGTATCTGTGTGATGTGCATGGGCTCTGAACGGCAGAACGGTGCCCAGCATTTTGACATTTGAGTTTTGCAGTTAGTCTGCTTTCGCTTCTCTTGCGGCTTGGCGTTTTTCCTATTTCTCTGGCTGCGTTGGAAAATCCTTCACTTCGGTGCACTTTTTCGCGATCGAATCCGAATCCGTACCGTGCCGTGCCGTGCCGTGTGTCCCATTGCCTTGGCTCCACGTCGTGCATATATGGAAAGATATATAGATACAGCCGCGTGTTTGTTTTGTGCAGGGTGAATATTTTGGAAAATTACCCAGAATCGCGTATGCCCGCGGATCCATCTATATAGCCAGATATATGTGAATAATAATCGCTGTGAACGTGAGAATTGTGCGGCCCCTGCGACGCCGCTGTCGATGCCGCCGAGTGTCAATTATGTGGAAATATATTTACAAAGATATATACACATATATTTCGTACGTGTGTGCTAGTGTGTGTGCTAGTGTGTGTGCTAGTGTGTGTGCTAGTGTGTGTGTGTGTGATTCCTCCTGGCACTGAATGTCACTAAATGCGCCCGCCCGCCCCCACATAGGCCCGCTTCTTGCTCGCATGTGACCGAAAGAGCGCGAGAGCAAGAGTGCAGGAGAGGGAGTGTACACTGTGTCTGTGTGTGTGTGTGTGTGTGTGTGTGTGGTTCGTTGTGGTGCGTGTCGCGCCCCCCCCGCTTACCCCACTCAACAAACAATTTTCATTCATTCAATCGTTGCCCCCCCCGTGCCCGCCGCTCGATCCAAGCGGCAATTTTGCTTTGGCTCTTCTCCGATCCGCTCTGCGCCGCTCTGTCCTGTGCCCAAAGCCACGCACAAACAAAACGACAACAGATAAAGAGGAGGCACAGAGAGAGAGAGAGAGAGAACGAAAGAGCCGCAGAGAGCGCAACATAGAATAGTGGGCTGCATGGATAGTGCCCTGGCCACGCCCCCCTATGACGCCTATTAGGCGTTATCAGCGCACACATAAAGACCTGACCAAAATCCACACAAAATGGCGATGAACCCGAGTGCCAGAGAAATACCGCAGGCCTGAATCTGAATATATCCAACTGCCGTTGGCTCTCGGCTCCCAAGCGACACATCCATCGAGCCGGGTCCGCCCCGGGAGGAGGAGGAGGAGGAGCGATAAGCGATAATCGCCAAAAGTTTGGAGCCCAAAGCTCGCATCGAACCCGAAACAAGCGCCTAAGGTAAGCGGAGACTTTGCATACCCGGATAAAAGATGGGATATGCTCGCAGCATTTACGAGCATCGGGGCGTAGGGTATGGATATATCTATTCCTTGTGGGAGTGCCCGTATAGATCTTCCATGTTTGCGCATATCTTTAGCGCTCTCACACCCATTTTACAAGTTCAGTCTGTCCCAGTTTGAGGTTAATAACATCGGCTATGGGTCTGGGGTCTGGGTCTGGGTCTGGGTCTGAGGCCATGTACGATTAATTCGTAAATAGTCGCTGTCGGTGTTGCTGTTGCTGTTGCTGTCGGTGTCGGTGGCCCTGTCCCAGTCCCTGGCCCTGGCCCTGCATTGTACGCGGTAGTACCTCAACTCAAATGACAAACACACAAATTTGTGTGAAAAGAAATTGTTACAAGGTCGAAACTAGTTCGAGCGCACGAAGCGAACGTTGGGAGAAATATTTACGTGTCCATTTACAAGCACTTACAGGCTCTCCTCGCATTCTGCCCCTGCATTTCGTTCTCGGTTTTTCGTGCTGTAAATTCAGACGTGTTTATTTTTATTAGCGCATATTTTGTTGTACAATAGTTGAAGTTGCCGACGCGTCGCTCTGTGTGTGTACGAGTCAAGATTCTCTGGCGACAATTTCCGGTTCCGTTATTTAAATCTGTAACGGGTGTTCCACCACCATCACCAGCACCAACACCATTAAGCACATGCGTATGTGTGTTTCATTCAATTTACACTCATTGATCAGTTTCAGTGCGTGGGAAAGCAGCCATTGCAATGGATTGCCTCTGCCATTGATCGTTCTCCCACAGTTGAGCAGATCGCAGTATAAGAGAAAGGAAGTGAGCACTTCCTTTGTAGGTCCTTTACTCCTAGGATGAGGACCCTATATATCCCCTATATACTTCCCCATAATCCGCCATGGATGATAGTCTTTTAATGCACTTCTCAGTCGAATTTCTTGTTGCATACCATTCGGAGCATGGAACTGTTTGGATCGGAATTTTCCTAACCGCTTATAGTAGCTATATATATGATTCATCTAAAGCTGTATCCATACCCCCTATCCCCTAGCACTGTGCAGCTTATATTATTTAATAGATCAATTGCATGTCTGCGACCTGTCGAGCAACTTATAGATACGTATATAACAGAACAGGATTGACCATATCGGACCATATCGACCACATCATTATATTTCTATAAATGTGAGAGGAATCCCTGAAGATTATTTTTTTATCCATTCATCGGTTGCCTTTTTCCAACGCCTGGCGGGGATATACTTTCCTGGAATGACTCATTGCCGTTCAGAATAAGTGCAAGTCCCCTGCCTGCCCAGCTCCCTCCCCGCCCTATTGCTACCGCTGAATTATGCAAATTGGTCGGGTAACGACTAACGACTAACGACCGAGAACGGGAGCGATAACTCAATATGGCAGCGACCAAATTGGGGCATTAATTGCATTCGGTTCTGTTTAATAATATTATTAGCGTCGCCTGGGGGGGAATGTCCAGGGACTGGCGGGGACGCCTGGGCTTTGGCATGATGAATTACGAGAGATCAGATTAATCAAGAAGCGAGCTGCGATCTACGCAATCCACCACACGGGGGCATGTGACTGCATCAATGGAGACGGAGACTCGTGCAATTCGATTGTCTAATTGGGACGGAATCTTTTCTCCCCAGTGGTTCGCGAGGGGTGCAAAGTGCAGGTACAGTTCCGGGTGGCACGGGCAAGTGCCCAGTCACTGTTCGTCTGAGTTTTGGGCCAATTTTCCCCCACTTACCGCCAGAGACAATGGATTCCAGTGGGATTGTTCTGCAATTACAGGTCGCAGGTAATTACATTGATTAGCAATCGAATCAGTGATTAATATAATACCGAGGGGGAAATCCCTTTCCCACCGACCCTCGCCTCGCCTCGCCCGTCCTCGTCCAGCAGCCAGAGAACAGTTGCAGAGCAACAAGTGAAAGAGAGCGCGCAGCAGCAGCAGCAGCCGCAGCCGCAGCAGTCGAACGGATCACACACACAGCGGTACTTGGCCTGTATCTGTGAGTCGCTGAGAGCGAAGTATCTGTGTGTATCGACGCTGCTTCGCTCTGGTGGCGGTGCTGCTGCTGCTGCTGCTGCTGCTGCTGCTGATGCTCTTGCTGCCTTCTGGCAGCTCTGCTCGCTTATAATACAATGTTACCGCCAAACGCCGCGTAGTCCTTAAAGACGCAGCAACAAGTAAACATCGAATCGAGAGCCGCAGTACAGCCTGAACATTCAGAGACAGATACAGATACAGATTCCGAATACAATTCCGATTCCGATTCCGATTCAGTTTCCGATTCCCATTCACGCTGTAGTGTAACAAAGTGCGCCGGCAATAAATAAGAATCAAGTGCCCATTGAAATAATTCTCTGCAGAGCAACACACAGTGAGAGAGTGAGAGAGAGGGAGAAAGAGTGTGAGTGCGAGTGGGGGGAACAGGGAGTGCGATAGAGCGGTAAACAGAAAGGTGAAATAATCGTCAAGTTTTACGTGGAACGAACCTGTAGAACGCGTGCCGTGCCGTGCCGTGCCGTAGTACTGCACCATGCGGTGCCGGTCACCAAAAAACAAAACAAAAAACCACAAACAAACCACAACCGAAATTACGAAAATGTAATAAAAGTTTTTAACATTTAAGCTGAAGCTGAAACTCGATTTTGGAGCAGCTTTCAAGATTGCCAGCAATTAAAAAATTACGACTAAATGTTCAAAATAAAAAGGATCGAATTTAAGCAAGTGTATGGTGGCTGGTGGCTGGTGTCTGGTGTGTGTTGTATGTTGTGTGTGCTGTGCGATGTGAGTGGAAAATAACCGCGCTAATACGCGTTAAATGATGGAAAAATTCAACAATCGTTGTTAAGTTAATGCATTTATAAAGGCCGCGCCTGCATGTGCACCGATTAGCCAATCGCTTAGGCCGCAAGAGCCCATAGCCCACAGCCCAAGCACCATGCAGCGTGCACCAAGTACCAATTGCTTATCGGCTGCGCTTTAATCTGTAATCTTTGTGCTCAGGTCCATGCTCGAACTCGAACTCGACCGACCGACCGACCGATCGGCCGTTTGTCTGTCCGTGCGTCCGACTGTTGACCGAATTGCCATAAGGCTAAAAACGGGAACGGAACGGAGCTACCTGCTGCTGCTGCTGCTTGCTGCTGGACAACAGCATCATCGTCTTGGCCGCCCTGGTCCCTCGCCCTTATAGCCATATCAGTGTTGGCCCTTGCTGCTGCTGCTGTTGTTGTTGGTTTCGCATTGATGTTGCCACCTTGCAACAGACACACAATTCCACACAGACACACTGGCCATCATGCTGGTGTGTGAGTATCTGTAGACCGACTGCGGACGGACCTTTTCGTTTCATTCTGTGTGTGTTGTCAAGGGTGCGGCGGCAGAACAACTTTCGTTGATACTCGATCGGAATTGATCCGCTGATGATGTCATAAGTGATGCCACAGCATCACCGAAACAGGGACAAGGGTCTGCCGGAGCCGGAGCTGCTGTTTGTTGCTGTTTTTTGTTCCTCTTTCTTTTTTCTTTTTTGTGGTATGGATGGAATGGGGAATTTATTGGAATGTCTTTGGCATCATTTCCTCGAAATCATCAAAATCGCTGGCGCGGCATCTCTCTATTGCTGCGACGCCACGCCGCGCCCCACCACGCCGCGCCACGCCTTCTCCAGCGCTCGCAATTGTGCGTGTGCAACAGGAAATATATATTTTATGCTATATGTGTGCCCCTGCACATAAATATCGATACATGTACATATATATATGCGTATATACATGTGCATTTGTATGCTGGTATATATATTTTTTGCGTGCAAACACTTCCGACATTTTAAATGCAGCAAACGAAGCGATCGGACCGGCTAAATAAATCAACATCAACGGCGGCAATGGCAACGGCAAAGGCAGCAGCGGCAGCAGCGGCAACAACTACACTGCAGCATGGACAGTGGCAGCTAGCAGCTGCCCCCGTCCCTGTTCCCGTTCCCGTTCCCCATTTAGCCACTCAATGCATATTAAATGATTTAAATCAACAACGTCGGCGGCATCGACAGCAGCAACAGCAGCAGCAGCAGCAGCCACATTAATAACAATAAATGACAATCAGCGATCGGGGCGGCAGTATAACAAATGCCATTTAGCACATGAGCATCTGAGGTGCACATTTATTTATAATGTAAATGTGCTCAAATTGGAAACGATTCCGATCCAGGCAAATCAAGTGTAATCGGCGGCCGAAATTAGTGCACAGCGCATCGGAGCGGAGTGAAAGCAAATCCCGATTGAAAACTAAATTGTGGATATTCTGTAATATTTTAGATAAACCCCAAGCGGCAACAGCAACTTAACTGCAAATACTAGAGAAAATATCAAACTAAATTCAAACAGAACTGTGTTACATGCAAAGTACTTAAGCAGCCGACAAGCGCAAGTACTTGGGCGCACATTACACTCCAGTATTATACAATAATTGGACAACAAGCAAACTTCTCGCTCCCAAAGAGATCTGAGAAACAGCCAACTAAACACACAAACTCAAACGCAAACGCAAAGGCAAACAAACAGCGCAGACAGAGAAATTGTTCTACGCCATGAAGAAGCTGTCACTAAATGTGAGTATCAATCGGGTTGACATCAACATTGTACACGTACTCGGATGGGTAATGCAAACAACATGTTGCTGCCACTTCAGGGCGGGCAGGGGGGCTGTAGGGGCTGTAATGAAATGCACTTTTCAAGTTCAGAAAAACGGAATACTGGATTTCTGGGAAAGGGCAAAGGGGAAGCGCGGGGATGCGCGGCGACTGCGTGTCATGTTAATGAACTTGAAAAAAAAAGAAAAGACAACCGTCCGACTGGCAGAGGGCAGATCATAAGAGCCAGCGACAGAGCCAGAACCATAGCCAGATCGCGATGATCGCAATGATGAAGTTGCCGCTGCCGCTGCCTCTCGCTCGATGACTGTTGAAGTTATTCTGAGTGCAAAGTGAAACCGAAAGCTGAATGAGCGGCACAGTCCCTCAATTGGCAGGAAAATTAATTGCAGCCATAGACATCCATCCATGCAGACCACGCAATTGATTGGAGAGCTTTGGGTGTCTGACAAATCAATGATTCGATGCCACAGCTAAATTGTGATCATAGTCCAGGCTACGCCTTTGCCATGGGCTGGAATGAAAGCCTATAAGTAGAGCCCAGCAAGAGCTAAGAGAAGATACTCGGAGCTATTCCGTGGGCGAAGGATCTTGCTGGGATCTTTGGTCCAATGGGTCAATGGATATGGATTGACCTTCGCCTTTGCGGATGGCCAGTGGTTTGAAGTGGCTCTAATTGAATTCGGCGATAAATCACTGCCACGCGCCACCTCTGCCGCATCCAGCCGATCCACAGCCATATCCATATCCACATGGGAATGGGTCTGCCCGCTGCCGATCGGGGGTGCCGAGAGTGCCTGGCTAATTGAAAAGCAATTGTGGGGCGCGCACTCAGCTATGCTCGTGTGTGTGTGTGTGTGTGTGTGGGTGGGTGGTTGAGTGGCTGCGCACTTTACAGATACAAATAATGTACACATGTATCTGGTATCTGGCAGATACCCATCTGACTTTGATGTTGGCAATTCAAGAGGCAACTGCTTCAGCTTCTGCTTCTGTTTCAGCTTCTGCTGCGGCAGTCATTGGCCATATATCATACGCATATGCACATGTTTCTTTTATTCGCCATGCATATAAATATATATATATATATATGTATGTGCTCGTATATGTATGTATGTGCGATACTTTAAGAGGCTTACATATGTTTCGTGTCTGCCAACTGTTCCCCGATTGTCATTTGGCTCATTTCCTGCAGTTCAATGCCCCAAAAACTCACTTGACGCTTTCGTTTGTTTGTTCATTTCAATGTTTATTTGTTTGCCATTGGCTGGGTGCCTTTGTGGCTTTAACCTGCGAGACCTGCTTCCAATAAGGGGGGAGTATCTGTTAACTGAGAGCAAAACCATAGACAAATAATAAATGCCCAATTCTTGTATTAACCATCCCCTGGATTGCTCTAATAATGAAACAATGATTGAAAGGGGTGAATGTGGGGGAATGTGGGGCATTATGTTGGCCAAATACTCGCTCGTAATCATGGCCAGCCGCTGGCAATTCACATTGAAATTGGCTGATGCAATCGCTTTGCGGCCTGTCTGCAAAATAAAATTAATTTTCGCCTTTTATGGCCAGCGCCCCGCCGCCTGGGCCAACTCCCAACTAGACATTAAATGCGCTATTTATATACCTACATAATTATATATATATACCCACTGAACGAATCAATTATTGCTGGCCATAAAGATCATTAAATAATTGATGGGTTCTTATGTCAGCGGGCCGGGGGCATATAAAGTGCCGTAATTAGCCATGAAAATTAACAAAATAATTGACAAAATGCCATTAAAACTTCACAATAAACAATAAGCAATAATCACATATTAACGACGGCGGCGAAACGGGGGCCTGTCAGTACCGAAGATAACAACAAAAAAAGAGTGTGTGGGGTCCGCTGAGTGCGACAGGTTGCCATATAAGTGTATATCCAATCGCGATCCCGATCCAGAGACGTGGCCAGAGCTGAAGCCGGTGGAGCCTGTGTGCTTGCGGCCACCTTAACAAATGTTAATGATTGATTTTGTGTCATGTAATCGACATAATAGGCTGGGCAGCAGGTGGCAGGTGGCTGGTGGCGGGGGGGGGGTTAGGTGAACGCAAACCCGTTTTCAGGCATTTATCCAATTTAATTGACGTCAAGCCACCGCCACTCGCACAGCCACTCGCAGCGTCACACACAATTTCTTCCGTCCTTGGCCGTACGGGGCAGCAATGTTGCGATTGCGATTGCCACGAGTATTGCAGTTGTTGCTGTGCTCAGAGTCGCGTTGTAAGCGACCTTATTGGGTCCAAGACAATTGGCCAATACACCGCACACACACACACACCAGTCGTGGTCACATAGCTCCAACGGCATGTGAAGTGAGCCCCAAAATCGAAAGATTCCCATGAATCTGCCTGTGGCACTTCGCGCATTCTTGGAGTCCACGAGCCGTGTGCTCTGCGCTTCTCTCCCCTTGCAATGCCCATCCGTGTGGCATTATGGTATCGATCAGAAAAAGGAGACATATTGCGAGCCTACATCATAATCCCACTCTCTGTTAAAAGCTTACATTTCTCGGTTAAGCAGCATCATCAGCCTATTTCTGGCACCGAGGGACTCGCGAGCTTCGCTCTGCAAAGCCTCTCCTCTCTGCTTCTTCGGCGGTGTGCTTGTGCACAGCTGCTTGCGACATGCCACACATGCTGCATTCCACATTCCGCATTTACTTGTTGGTCTTCGCCCGCTTCTTCGTCCAGTGTGCGCACATTGCAATTGGCTCCTTTCTGCGAATCGCTTCGAATCGGATTTGCCTCTGCTGAAAGTGACTCATTTCCGTTGCCGCTTGACAAATGTGGAATTGGAATGAACACTATATGCATGCCACAATATATATTTTCGCACTCGCACAAATACTTGTATTTGGCAAACACTTTAACCAATCGTTGGAATATAGGTCGCCGCTTTTCCATTTTTCAAATATTTGTATTTTATTTTTCATTTGTATTTATTTGTTTTTGCTTTTGACGTGCGGAAAATGGCCAAGTGCTAAAATGGAAGCCCCGAAAAGGAATGCGATGATTCCACTTCGCAGATATACACATCTCTTAGGGATCAGCGACATATACTCGTATCCCCATGCTCTTAATATCGTCCCTGAGTGCTTGGCATTTCCTTTTTGCTGTACGCTGCTGCTCCACGATAATCGGCTTAAGCGGTGGCGGCTCCCGAGCGCTGATTCCGTGAATTTGAAATCGAATTTCAACCGAAAATAAACCACACCTTGCGCTGTGCCATCAGCGGCAGATTGAGAGATTGAGAGATTGGGTATTGCTGCGCGCTGATCAGTGATCCCCCAGCCAGCCCCCAGCCCCGCGTACTGATGAGGCATCCAGCTGCGTCCCGGCTCGTAATGGCCCTATCGAGAGCTCCAGCGCACACGCTGGGTTACGTTTCATTAATTGGCCGCCGGTCGATTCGCGCATCCATAACATTCAAATCCGAATGCAGTCTCCCATAAAGAGGGCAAAAACTTAATTATGTGATTTATAAGCTTTTCGATTTTATTTAAAACAAAACGTCCAACCACAGCCACAACAAAAACAACAACAACAACAACAAAAACGGTATTGAAAATTGGCACAAAATCAGCAAAAAGGCGATCAACATTTTTGTATTTAATTGTTGTTGCTGCTGTTGTTGTTGCTGTTGTTTTCGTTGAATATTTTGCGAGTAATTTCCTCAATGGACTTGTTTATTCACTCATACTTGCAAATGCAGCCAAGGCAGGCAGACACAAGTGCAATCTTTTATGCGCGCATTAAGGAGAGTGAAACGTGTGACATGCTTCTGTGCGCCCGTGCCTCAAATGTCTGAATGTGCCCCTGCCAGCGCCTCGAACTCAGTGGAATCTACGCTCTGAGTCCGAGCCACAGTTGCGGCTGTGACTGTGGCTGGTGTATGATAATTTCGCGTGCATTTGGAAAACAAACTGAAACCAGTTCGCCAGGCTAAATTGTTTTGCTTTCAATTAAACTAATAAAATGCCAATGTACATACATATGTATGTGTGTATATCTATCTGTCTGTCAGTTTGTTTGTGCCAAATGGTCGCCCAACTGGCTGGCACGACGACGACGACAGCAGAAGCAGCAGCAGAGCAGACCGACCAACGTCAGCAATGTGGCAGTGGCTGCGGCAGCCAAGCGAATGCATTTCTTGATCGAATGTTTTTGCCATTACGTTCGCAGAACAGAGAGCCCGAAGAGAGGAGCTAAGTAGATGGATAGATCGACGAAGGAGTTGCACTGAAACTGAGACCACGCGGCGTATGTGTGATGCAGGATGCAATAAATGCTAAGCATATGTCTCGCTTCTAAAGAAATTAAGAGTTGAATTCCAATACCATCTAGAGTCAGTCATCTGATTTCATATTAGCACTTATTTCTTGCTCTCCCAAATGCATTCAATGGGTTGTGGGGGCACAGACAGGCTGCTTATCAACGACTGATTATGCAACAGCAATTATGAAGCAATTAGGAATGACAGAAACGAGATCAACAAATGATTAGCACACCAATCATCATAAAAGAGTCGTACAGATAGGCGGATGCGGGGATACACACACGCAAAGCCCGTCTAATCATTCATTTGTGGGCACAGATCTAACTCTCAATTTCCAGTATGATTAGAGTGGCAGCGCACTGGCAGATGCACTCGGACAGATTTCCATTTTCAGTGGAACATTTAATTGTTGCTCTCTGATTAATTCACTTTTCGACGTGATCGGGCAGGCATAGACAAAGAGAGAGAGACCAAGAGAGGGAGTGGAATGGTTGGATGTTGGATGTGGTGGTAAAACTAGTTTTCAGCCATGGGCTGTCAGCGTCATCGCTCCATATGTCATTGGGTATTCCGCCAGCGTTCTGCCACACACTCCCCAGGACAAGTGGACGCAGTGGACAAGTGGTGCTGGCTTAACGGCTTTTGCGGCACAAACTGGAAGCCGCTGCCACTGCGATCGACTGATGAGCAGGCAGGCACCGGTTAGCAATTCGCATCACGTATACGCCTGGGTGTTCCACTGCCAAACGAGTCGCGCTCTCCACCGATCACACACACACACTCACGCACAGTGGCATGTGCAGTGCCAGACTCGCTGTCGTCGCTGGCTCTCTTCGTGTCTGTGCGCCTCTGTGTGCGGCTGTGTGTGTGCGCCCGTCTGATAAGAGCATGAAGCAGCAGCTGCGATGGCAACTGTGTGGCACAGCACCAGCACCAGCAGCAGCAGCACCAGCACCTCGACAACCTCAACAACCGCTGGCGATCTTCAGTGTTAGTTTTGTTGGCAACACGAGTTGATTGCTCGCGCATGTCTCACCATTTTCCGACGCATTTGGCTCTCGTTTCTCGCTCTTCGGTGTCTCGTGCTACGCTCCGCTCCGCACCCGCTGCCCAACGTCTTGACTGACTTTTGTCACTTGTCTGCTGGTCGCTCTTCAAACATCTTCGGGGGCCTCGAGTCTCGTGTTTGCCCAAGACGTACCCGCACCCGCCCAAAAGCAGAAGCGCAATTATCAGCAGACCACCGACGCCTGTGAAGTGAACAACCGAGTGTGAACTGCGGGGCCCATTCCCTTTTGCCAGATGCCGATCTGTTACGAAACCCTTCGCCATTAATCTCAATCATAACAATTGGATATACCCACACACACACCCATACTTAAGTGCACTATTACTCGACTCGACTTGGAGCCATGCACTGCACCGATGTCTCCAGTCACGCTGGAAGCCATAGAAAGGCTCTGGATCAGCGCGTTCAACAGCAGCAGAAGCAGCGCACTGCATCAGCAGCAACAGCAGCAGTCCAAGTGAGCCCAATGCAAAGTCTACTGAGGGTTCAGGGTTTTCTAAATATTATTAAGAATATAAAACTGCAGCTTGCAGAGAGAAACCTGCGCCCAAAGTCCACTATAACCCTAGCTATATGTACCTCCATTTGTGCATAGGAAAATCTATCCATCAGAGGCAGCTGCCAACTGCCAAGATCCGCTCGAATCATTTCCGTTTCATGGAAGCCCCCAGACTCAGCGCTGTACTCTCTGCATCTCTTTGATATCTAAGCACACTGATAGCCACGTCCCATGTGATCTACGGCAAATATTTGTGTGCATACAAAATGTTTCTGTGGAATATTCGTAATGTGTGAATTAAGATTTCCAGCAGAGAGAAAGAGTTTTTTTTTTTAATTTTTTTGGTTGGTTTGGCTGAAGATTTCACGATTTTAGAAACGCTTCTTCGGAGCAGTGCAGACTGGCTACAACCGGCCAGCGAAGAGACACGCTCGTACCCGTACAATATTATGCGTTTCTTTTCGCTGTTTTGCTGTTTTCCTGTTTTGCATTTCGCTGCCACACAGCACCACCAGCGATGGCCAGAGATTTTTCATGAATAAATGAATATTAATTGAATGCAAGCAAATTGCTTCTTGGGGAGTGCAGGCGACTCTCCTGCTTGTCCATCAAATTAACAGAAGCGTTTAGTGATCGACGCAGGCGCAACGGCCGCAACGGCCGCACCACGACTTGCCACTTGCTGGAGTGGTGTGCCACTTTGGTCGATTGCTGGTACCAAGCAGTCTCGCCATCGAATGTTTGCTGCCGTTGTGTTTTTTGTTTTGTTTTTGCGTTCCTAAGCACATTTTAGTTTCGCTGTAAAGAAAAAAATGTCTTCATATGGCCATTGGCAAACTGCTGGCTCGCAGAGAGGGGCAGCACCGAGGGCGGGGCACAGCGTGGGGCAGCAGAGCAGTGAAGAGCAGCAACTGGGGGGCTGGCTGGCTGGCTGGCTGGCAGTTTGTGTTTTGGCTTTCGGTGGTGGCCTGCCATGCTTGCGTAGCCAAGCGTTACACACAGGCAGACTCTATCGCAATATGTATCTACGAGTACATATATAATAATCTACATACATATGTACCCACTCTCCGGCACAGTAGGCACATCTGTACAATGCACGCGTTTGTTGGGGCACAGTTTTGCAGGAGCAGCATTGTTCCTATCGCTGTATATCTACTACATATAAGCCCCCTAAGCCATGATATATATGTACGAGTATATCTTCCGATAACACTTCTCACATTCCAAGACAAATCTAAGGCGGAAAGCTGATAAGAAGTCCCCCAGGTGACAACCAGCTGGACTTGAGTCTATTCTATTCATAGAGCAAGCAAATAAGCCACATGAATCGACTATGGGATGACCCTTACTGGGGGTTTCTTCACGCACAGAATTGATGGCGGTTCTATCAGTTAACAGCGAACCTTTCCCTGCCAGTTTATTCAGTATTCAGACTTAACAAAAGATCTCTCTAGCATTTATCTGCTCTCCTGCTCTTGCTGGGATAAGCCACAACTTCTTTTGAAGTTCAGTGTTGAGTGTCGCAGGACAGAATGAGTGTTTGTTAACGCTGTCGCCTTCGTGCCGTTATGCGCATCAGCATGCAGACGATATACCCTGCGCGGCGTGTGGCAGCGGGCACAATAATAATTATAAACTATTGCGCAAAAAAGAATTCACAATCCGTTTGTCTGCCATAATTGCCATTATTATTTTTGGCTCATGACTTCATTCAATGTCGCCTGGCCGGGGTAGAAATAAAAACATCGGATCGGGTCGGATCGGATCGGGCAGGCACAGCAATCAAATCACAGTTGAATAGTGAACAATCAGACAACAATCAACAACATGGCAATTGAGAGCCAGTGGCGTGCGTGCGACTCGCTCCAATGATTCAGTTATACACACACACACACACAAACATATACATTCGTATGTATATATATTCTCGCAAAGATATCGTTACAGTATGGCTATTTGAATAATGGGAAGACTTGTATGTATGGCACACTCTCGACTTGAATTGATACAAAGCGTCGGCCGACAAATAAAATCAATTGGCAGCTAATCAAAAGTCAAATGCAAACAAATTGCCAGCACATGCTGCCAGCTTGTGACGCTGACACAGACGTTGACGTCGACGTCAACGTTGACGGAGACAGCGACAGCAACAGCGACAGCGAAACTGACAAGAGAGTCGAGACGAAAGACTGAAGATCGCAGATCGAAGATCGATTAAGGCAATCACGTTCGTTGGCTCCTTTTTGTGGTTGCTGTGGTCAACGATGAAGTCATTCTCATTTCATTCATTCAACAATGCCACAGCGCTGCTTCGACTTTCCCCTGCCCGCACTCTGGCCCACACCCTGCCCTGCCCTAGCCGCCTTCCTGTTACATTATCTGTGACGCTGGTCGCATATCGATTATACAATTTATGCGGCCGGCAAAAGAGCGTTAAAAATAAATGCATGCAGCCAAACTCGAAGTTGCCGCAGATGCCAATGATGCCATAAATCGTGCAACTCGAAGCCAATTAGCACTCGCCAAGTCCAACTGAAAATCGAACCCGATACGGTGCGCTACGATACGCGCTGAACCCATGGCCACACCACACCACCACTGAACACAGCCCACAGCATGTACTGGGGAAATGCGAGCACTGAAGAGCTTCCTCGTGCAACAGCCCAGCTGTTGCACTTTGCACGATGGGACACACTGGGACACACTGCTCTGACGTACCGTACTCGGCGACATTTGGCCACAACTTGCACTTTTCATCGCCCAACACGTGTGCTAGAGCACAGCTGCTAATTAAATCTTCATATTGATTGCTCGAAGGGAAAGCTGGAGGGGCAAGGGGTTGGCTGGGTGTATGCCAGAGTTAAAGGTCAAGAGATGAATGTAAGTGTTGTTTCAGTGCTTAAGGATTATGCTGCCAGATGCCAGCTACCAGATGGAATTCCTTTGCAAAAGTCCATGGCAATTGGCTCCCAGGACAGCCTACTTTTAGGGGCCGGCAGAGTCCCAATTAACAGCCACTCGAAAGTAGCGAAAACACTCAATAAACGATCGAGCAGTTGCTCGAGATATATATGTTTACGTATTCTTTTGGCTAGGCCATTTGGCAAGCGACTGATGAACTTTCTTAGAATTCCCATTCGCATTCCTCAATGCCCATCTAGCATATACATACATACGTATGTACCCATATACCCATATACCCATTCCCACTGCCATAAATCAAAGGCGAGCTGAAAATGCGCCCGACTTAATTGAATACATCAACAAGGCAATAACAAATCAATTTAACTTAAGCACAAAACGGAACAGAAGCGATTTCAAGATTCCAAGATTCGACAGCCGAATCATCTCGCGACTTGATGCGTTCGGGCTAAATATATATAAATCACAAGAGCAGGGAATGGGAATGAGCAGCGGAATGAGCATGGGAAGTGCTCCTCCTTTCATGTTGTGGCTGTTGCTGCCAGAAATAGTCGACGCGTCGTGCTGTCTGCTTGGGTTTTCATTCAGCTTTTCCATTTCTCAATCACCGGGGTCGCTCTGCGGTGGCAGCGAACACAAGAATTTCCCACATTTCGTGTCCAAGCAAACAATTGGCACAATGCGCAAGTGGAAAAATTTACAATTTTAATCAAATTATTCAATAGTTTGGAATGCCCTCCTCCTCCTCCTCCTCCTCCTGCTTCTGCGCCTTGTAATTGAGAGCCAGAAAGAGTGACAGCAGAGGGAGACGGCCGGACAGACTCGCTCGCAAATTGATCAAATATGCAAAGTAAACAAATTTTACGAGTATTTGGGGGCTTGTCTGTCACACGCATCTGTGAGTGTGTGTGTGTGTTTGTGTGTGGGAATGTGAATGCAAATGAATGCTCTCCTTCGGGCCCACGAAACTTACATCATAAATAAAGCGAGCGGACAGCTTGCAAATAATGCAATAAACATTGAAATTGTCTGGCTATTTATAGAGCTGTCCTACGATAAGATCGTCTCGTCTGCAACTGCAATTGCACCTTTGCAGACAGTGCAGACAGTGTAGACAGTGTAGAAGGCAGTGCAGACAGAGAAGGGGTTTACGAGTATTTTTAGCCGACAGTCGACTGTCAGGCGGTGTCTATTTATAGCGATGGCAAGCGATGCCAATCGTTGCAGTTGCTGCATGGGATGGGGCCCCGAGGCCGTGGCTGCCCTTGCCCCTGTCTCTCTGTCTCTGTCTCTGTATCTGTTCCTGTCCCTGTCTTCTCGTATTCGAAGCCCAAGTGGCGGCGGCTCCGTTTCAAGGCTCGGCTTGGCCCATATCTGCTTACCCAGATGGCCAAGGGGGCCGCCACTCGGGATCTCGGCTAATTGAGGGCCCACATGCAGCTCGGTCGCTTGGTCTATAAGTCAATATATGTGGGAATCTATTTATAGTGCATTTCCGGTTGGTGCTCGCCTGTTGCTTATCCACCTCTCGTTTCTGTTTGCCCTTTGCAGATGTGTTCCCGCAACATAAAGATCTCGGTGGTGCTGTTTCTCGTCTTGATACCAATCTTCACAGCCTTGCCACACAACCACAATCTGTCGAAGCGCAGCAACTTCTTCGATCTGGAGTGCAAGGGCATCTTCAACAAGACCATGTTCTTTCGACTGGATCGCATCTGCGAGGACTGCTATCAGCTGTTCCGCGAGACGAGTATACATCGGTTATGCAAGTAAGTCGCCCAGTCCACTAACACCACCCATATACACCCATGTCCAGCGTTTAACTAACACACAACCCTGAAGCAGAGATCTCCCCAAGAACAGCGGTCCGATCGCTTACGAATCTGATTTGCCTCTTGCCTGAAAGCATTTCAAGGCGAGCGAAATGGAAAATATGTACATTTTCTGGGAGTCGGGTGTCAGAACTGTGGCAGAGACTCGAGACCCTGACACAGATCAGATGGGAATCGGGGCAAATGGTCTTTGGCCTGGGGCCATGCTGATCTATTCTAAACACTTTTCTCTTGGAGGCCTTTCCTATTGACTTCTGTGACTTTCTCGACTTTCTACATCTGTGGTTCTTGTCTATGTCTATTCGATGCAGGGCCAATTGTTTCGCCCACGAGACCTTCGGGGACTGCCTCAAGGTGCTGCTGATCGACGATGAAGAGATATCGCAGCTGCAGCACT
Source organism: Drosophila ambigua (assembly GCA_018150905.1). NCBI lineage: Eukaryota > Metazoa > Arthropoda > Insecta > Diptera > Drosophilidae > Drosophila > Drosophila ambigua. The sequence goes on along the minus strand of JAECWS010000001.1, from coordinate 5,693,600 downwards.
CTATGAAAGTTATCAACGGATCGCCCTATCCCTTTCACAAGCCTATTTTCAAATAGATTACATATGTTTCTCCTTCCTTTCTGTATCTGTATCTGTTTCTGCTTCTGTTTCCGTTTCTATTTCTATATTTCCGTTTCCTCTGGCTCTTCCGGTTTTGTTTCTGTATTTGTTTTGTGTGCTTTTATTTGACTTGAGTTCGCTTCAATTACCATTATGTTTCATTATGATTTTCGTGTTTAATTTTAGGAAAGACTGCTTTGATTCAAAATGGTTTGGCGAGTGCCTGAAAGTGCTGCTAATACCAGAAGAAGAGGTATCGAACTTGCAACACTTTCTGAGGGTTGTGAACGGTTCGCCCATATCCTTCAACAACACGCCGGGCCAAACATAACTCTAAGATCTTGCACCCCCAGCCCCCCCGCACAGAGATCAAGAGCCCGAGCAAAAAACAAACAAATTTAATTATTTAAACGCCCAAATTTAATTCGTACTTATTTATTACTGTAGGCCTTACAGTTTATACTATATGTGTTTTTTTAAAAACGAATTACTTTTATTAATTTATTGAGAACGTTATGCGTTTGTTGTAAGTAACATAAATCGTAGGGAAACCACCGCATGGAGGATGGAGGATGGAGATGTAGAGACGTAGGGAAAGATACGATATAGTGGGAGGAACAGTGGGTGGGTGGAAGAGATTCTACCCCCTGGAATCGAAGTATTTATTTATAAGTATTCCTAGCTTGTTTTATTATTATGATTATGATTATTATTATTATTATTATTATCATAATTATTATTATGTTATGTATATACAATAAACAAAAGAAATCCATTGTTTTAAATCCATGTAGAGTAGAATACAGCATTTAATTTTAAATTTTACACACGATAAATCCGCGGAAACCCCCCACCCGAGTAACTCCCCCGAGAGTAAAAGAAAAGGCACACACACCTAACACACGAGACCGAAAGTATTTTGCAAATGTATTACAATTAATTTTGTAACGATTAAGCCCCTAATTAGCGTAAATCTGAGGAGAGAGTGGAAATATACATATAACAAACTATATATGGGTATCTATATATATCCGCATATATCCAACGTATCCACTTACCCGCACCCATACTAAACTAAACCACTAAACTAAACGCTTAGTCTTAACGCTAAAACGCAATTTGTGCAAAACACAAACAAAAAACCTTTGGTAAAAGCACACAAAAAAAAGAAGAAGGAATACATTTCAAATGTAGAAAAAAGGACCATCATTCACTGGCTATTTGAGAGAGGAGTGGAGAGGAGAGGAGACGAGAAGGAGAGCATCAAAATTGTGATAAATGAGAATTAGAAATGCGAAGCAGACCAGCCAGAAATGAAAGAATCCCAGAACCTCACAACCAGAACCAGAACCAGAAAGAGAGCGGAACAGAGATTGAGAAAGAAACCAGAGAATAGCCGGAGACGGCGACCGTTAACCGATCGCTAACCGTTTTTGTTTTGGTACGTTTTTATTTTCATTTGATTTTAACTTAATTTTTCTGATATTTTATATTTTTAACTGTCGCCGCTATTGCATTTTTTCACATTTTTCACATGCATACCGGCTTGACGAAAGTTGAGAATTTTTGACTTTTGCATTTTGGCTCACATTTTTTTGAGCGTGTCCGAAAATTCCCTCTAATATATCATCCATATTCGATATCTAATGTGTCCTATGTGCTCTATCCAAAAACAGGCAAGAATGCTTCGGATCGCCCTTCTTCAATGCCTGCATAGAGGCTCTTCAGCTGCACGAGGAAATGGACAAGTATAACGAATGGCGCGATACCCTTGGCCGAAAGTAAACGGGCACTGGCACTGGCTATGGCTTTGGCACTGGCACAAGCAGCTACTTAATTCTATAACCTAACTATACTATGTAATACTACTACTACTACTATACATCTATCCACGAAAGTGGCAGAACCAGAATACGATACGATACGGCACGAAACAATGGCATCAAGGAAACAAACGATCGATCGACCCGAGAAGATGACGAGAAAACTGTCTAAAAACTTGAAATACCTATCTATAAAGCGAGAGAAACAAAACAAAACCAAACAGAAATGTTGCAAAAAATATTAACCACATATAACTACGACTACGAGTATATATTGTATTGCATGCATGTGGCGGAGAGTAGAAATTCGAATTCGGTTTGTTTTTTTTTAATATTTTTTTTTTGGTTTCGGCCGATCCAGCCATCGTACAACAGTCTCGTGAAGCCTTTAGTTTAGTTATTACGAGAATTATGATAGTTTCTTTTGAGTTCTTCCATAGAAAAACCAGCAAAGCAAACGAACAAGTGAACAAACGAACAAGAATCAAAATGTCTGATGTAAATAAATTATTTGTCTTCTCTTTAAATAATTCTATGCATACGCACTTATTTATAATGCCTATATATTTTGTACATTTCCTTCATTTGGTAAGCTTAAGTTATTAACCTGTTATGGCAATGAGTTTAACGTTCTACGACACCCACACCACCACCTACCACCCTACGCAATAGACCCACTGTAAGAGTACCATCGTACCCGTAGAATCCATGCGTTCCACAGCAATAGAATATGGAAAATCAAAAAGCAAAAAGAATCCACCACACGACATAATTCGATTCGATTTAGTCTATCATTGCATATGCGCATAACTATTAATTAATTTAAACTTGTTTGGATCTAGTCGTAAAATATAAATAAAGATTGTATATTTCAAGATGAGTCGGCGGTGATTTTACTTGCGGTGCAAAACTTTATTATAAATTCAATATACTCTCTCCAATATCAACATTTCATGTGCCAACAATCTCCACTGGGTTGATATCATAGATCAAGCTCCAGCATCATCCCATCACTTGAGATGAATGAAATGCCAGGTGTCGACTGCAAGAACAAGAAGGAATATGAGTTTAACGATGTTTTATTTCATATTTAAGTGCATATAATACTATATACAGGAGTTAACAGTTAAATAAAGCAAGTGTAGCTACATATTGGGATTATTTACAGGGATTGTTCGAATTTGCGATAGTTTATTAGTAAAGTTAAAGCATGCGTGTTGTGTTGGGTTGGACTTTTGTGACCAATTTGTGTGCATTTTGTTGCTTAGGCGGGGAAATACGGGGGGATATGCAGGCAGCGGCTATAAGTTTGATTTAACATAGTAAACCTTACCTGTGTCGACCTCCTCCTCAACCTGGCCACCCTCTGGAGCCTCGGCAAACAGCTTGTTAGCCTCCTCCTTGGGGATGACGAATTCGGAATTGCGATTGGTAATGTTGGTGCTGCGAACAAAAATCGGGGGATAATGTCATCGTGTACTAATGGATAGTGGAAAACTCACCAAGAGATTGGGTGGTCGCCCACACTGCTCTGATTGATCAGAGTCTGCCAGAACTTGTGGGTCTCGGCAATGATCGAAGTCGCGAATTCAGCATTCTTTGCATCCCCGTTGAAGGCAAACTGGTTCTCTGGCTTGCCATCGGGAATTTTGTAGATCTATCGGATTGGGAGGGAGTACACCAGGTTAGCAAGAACAGGAGAATGTACCCGCCGCTGGCTGCCTTACCTTGAACCACTCAACAGTGGCGCGCAGCAAGCCCGGGAAGTACTGATCCACATCGGAAATATCGTTGAGCTTCGAAGCCAGCGGATCGTTCACATCAATGGCAATGATTTTCCAATCAGTTTCGCCCTCATCGATGAGAGCAATGGTGCCCAGGACCTTGACCTGCATGACATCGCCACGCTTGGCCACGCGATACCCAATTTCAATGACATCAATGGGGTCGTTGTCACCCTTGCAGCCCGTCGAGGGCTCAATGTGGTCGGGATTCTCCCAGGTCTGCGGCAGGGCACCGTAGTTCCAAATGTAGCCCTTGTGGGGGAAGCAGTTGGCCACAAAGCGCAGCTTGCCCTTCTTGATGTCCTGCTTAATGGGGTTCAACGGGGTCTTCAGACTAATCTAAAATGTCAAAACACGCAATCGTTGAATTATGTCTAGCCAAGATTTGTCTTTGCTCACCTCCATCTTGGCGTTGGTCCAACGTGGAACCTCCACCACCATGTTGTAGGTGGTCTTCTCCTCATTGGCGTACAATGGAATGTCGTGCATCGGCGAGAGGACATTGCCGCATTTATTTTCTGTTGAAAGTAAAGTAATTTATGCTCATTAGTCAATCGTCTGATGGACACGCAATCCTACCAAGGTTGAGTAATTGATAATGGCCGTCTGAGGTGGCATCCAGACAAAGTTCACTCCCTCACTTATCTAAGCGTAATAAATTTCATCATCCAATTTAATTTCCCCCAATGCCGATATGGTAAACTGATAAGTTAAAGTCACATTGCACTCCAAGTACAGTCGAAGTTCGGAAATGGGATCCCCCCAAAATTAGAACCGGCCACTGTCAGAACTGGATGACTTTTTGTATTGCCCACACAGTTTTGCCTTTGCTGATAACTTAGAAATAAAAAGGGGGTCCCCGAGTTATTCGTGGTGCTTATGAATTGTATAATATGGATGTGTGAATCGCGAATCGCTTCTAGAAATTTGTGTGTTGATGGCTGAAGGTCAAAATGAAAACTTGAAAATTTAATAACTAAAATTTTTTGCTATGCAATTTAATGTTGATTTAATAATCTATTGGAAAATAAAAACTTGCGCAACTATTTTAAGTGGCTTTATACCCCAGGAACAAAGTGGTCACCTGTTTGATAAACTGATATGGCGATTCCTTGTTTCGTTCAGCGGTGACAGCGCTGCCAAGAGCCCTTTACTGATAAAGCTATGCGTTAAATAACCAGAGTCCGGTTTGACTTGTTACATAACGACTTGGCTATGATTACCCATAGTTTATGAAAGATCTTCTATTCTCGCACAGATGCACGGCACAGGCGATGGCGCCCCGTCTGTGGTGCCGGATGCCGGGTCACATTGATTGGGCAGAGTTCGTTTGTTCCAACACTTAGCACACACACACTTCGTACTCACTGAAATAAAGGCTGTAGCTGGGCGAGTTCTTTGCGCCCTTCTCCACGGTTTCGTACTTGGACATGTCGACGTTTAGCGTTGGCAGCGTATTAAGTTGAATGTTCCTTTGGCTCAGAGCACCAGTATGATTTGCTGACGTTTGGAGAATTCTGTGAAAGCGGCCTACTACCACACGTGAATTCCTTGTAATTTGTGCCAGCATTTTGTTCTCTGTTGTAGCCCTGGGCAAACTATCGCCTAATCGGCATATCGATATTCATTATTCGATATTCACGAAATCATAGAGATGACAAAACATACTCTCTAGCAGCAAGATTTCCACACGTTGTAATTTGATTTTTGATTTGACATTTGATTTGTTTTCAAAAAATGTCAGCAACATTCACACAATATTAATGTTTCAAGCTGCTTGAGAAACAGATATTTAACATGAGTTAAGGGTCAAATGGTATACAAAATGCCCATACTCTGTAAATGTTAATGATATGTAGCAAGTGTGTAGTTACCGTGTAGTTAACATGTACAAAAATAAGCATTTTGGTTGCACTGTCTTGTTTATACTCTCTTAATCTATAAATAATCTAATAAAAATTGTCCTAAAAATTAGCCAGATTGTAGTTAATTCATTTATTAATCAGGTAAAATTATAGGTTGACTTTTACGAGGTGACTTTCCCCTCATTTTCATGGTGTGAGCTGCATGTTCCTAACGGGAACCGTATAGCATGTAGATTCATTGTTGCGACGTTCCTACGCGTTCCCGTAAGATGCATTTGATTTGTATGGGAAACATTTTAGCAACATGGGAAAATGCTGTGTTTTGAAAATATTAACGAAATTTTGCATCACACGGGTACCAATAATAGGTATCAGAACCGGGATAAATGTATTTATAAAACACAATACATATATATTAATAGGTAAAAAATATCTTAATGTAAGAAAAATGCAATTTTAATGCTACAAAGCAGCTTGGAACAACAAATATAACATTAATCAAATGAAATAAGGTATACAAAGGTCCATACGCATAGAAGAAACTAGGTTCCCAGCAACAGTGACGTCACATTTCGTACTCACGTTTTATGCTTTGGCCGATTTTGTTTGAACCTTATTATGTAAACAATCCAATGAAAAAGACTTCTGATGGCTAGCCAATCCTAAACAAAATTTATTGAGGAATTGCATTAAATTATATGTTTTGGGCTGAGAGGGCCAATTAGCTAGTAATATCAAATGGAATATCAAAATTATGAAATACGATTTCAATCAATAAAATGCAACGTTATCCCGTTACCCCGTTAAATAGTGGGGTGTTAAGTGGGTTAAGTCTCGTTTGCCCTGGTTTTTTTATGGTTTGGTATTTAAATGGTATTTACTTGTTGGCCGGGTGGTATATTTATCGATAAGTCCGCCTGCAATCACATGATTTGGTCATAAGTTTTCTCAAGTCGGCCCGTGCAAAGCGAAAATTTTTTTGTACCGTTTTTCGTTTGTAGTTTGAGTTTACTTTTCGGTTGGTTTTCTTGATTTTTATGTTCTTTTCTGTTCCTTCATTATGCCTGTTTTTGTTTCCTTATTGTTTCCCCCCCTCAAGTGCGTCGTCCCAGCGGTTCCAGCAAGATGTTGTGGAAATCGCTGATTGCATTGTGCGTCATTGGAGCAGCCTTGGCCGAGCAAACGCCCGTATTTCTATGGGGTGCCAACAGGTGGGTCAGACTTATTAAGGCCCGCAAGCTGCGTAGTTAATATCAAGTCCCTTTTTCTTTGTACAGTGAGGCGAAGCCCTCTTTGAGGACCGTGCCCCAGGCGGAGTTTGCTGACCAGTTGGCAGCGCTGCTGAAAGATCACATGGTTGTGGCCTTCGAGGAAAATGGCGTAAGTGCTGCACGTGAAATGGCTGATGACAGACTTTTGTTCCTAATGCATTTTCGTGTGACTGCAGCTGAGCACGAAGGACTTCCTGTGCGCCAACTCTCAGGCGCAGTCCTGCTACGCCAAACTGCAGGGCGTGAGTCCCAAGACGTACTACACCAGCGTGGAGAATCCGTCGGAGGCCCTGCGCTCGGTGGCCGCCAAGCGGGAGCACAACAGCATCGATGCCAGTGGTCGGCTTGTGAGCCCGGCCAAGTGCTCCGTGGGCACGGCTCTCTTTGTCAGCTTCGAGGACGACGAAGATGTGCGCGAGGCCACTCTGGAGTCACATGGTTTGTACACAAAATAGTCTGGGCTGTGAGTGAGAGTGGCTGCTAATTTCGTTGTGCTCTTCGACAGACTCTGCCATTGCCGCTATCAGCAAGCAGTTTGATTGCAAGGTGGCTTTTCTGTACCTGGCGACACCTTCCACCGCCCCCGTGGTGCAGCGTCGCAAGCGACGTGACACTGCCGCCACCACCGGAGGCTTCATGTGGTCTTCGGGCAACCAGTTTCGCATATTCTACACCAGCGTCTTGTACAACGGAGCCCCCTTCTCGGTCAACGCTCTCACCATCGAAAACGGAACTTCTCCCGCTACTACCTTTTCCGTTAAACTGGCCACTGCCGATCCAACCAAGTCACTCACGTTCGATGTTGTTTATGGCGATGGCGGCTACTTTAGCCTGACCAACGTGGCCTACGCCGGACAGGCCTTCCGCAGCACAGGCATCATCAATGCCCCCACCACTTTCTCCTACTCCTGCGGAAACCTCACCCTGGAGACGGCTGCCAACACTGCCAACATGTACAACACCCTGAGCTTTAACTCGCTGCAGATTCAGGCTCCGTTCAGCAGCACCTACAAGGAAAACTTTCCCTTCGGCGACTCGTGGGACTGCGTGGGCTTCGTTTCGCCTGGAATACTGATGGGTCTGATGGTGGTTATCATTTTGCTGGTCATCGTATTCATTGGCGTCTGCTGGATGATGGACATCAACACGATGGATCGCTTCGACGACCCCAAGGGCAAGACGATCACGATCAATGCCGGCGTTGATTAAACGGCCGATTGGTTGTCAGAGTTTCACTTCCAATTTGTTTGTTCAGTCAACAATATTCATTCCTTTCCTCCTCCTCCTCCTTCAGTCTGTCCACACATATATGCATACATATTTACGAATCAATCAATACTTAATACCGTAACCATACAATCATATAATCAGGAAATTAGCTATCGCAATTTATGTCGTATCCATAATTTTCGCCCGCAAAGATCAGCCTACGTTCAGCATCAAATAACAACCAAATCGAGGCCGGCCTTTGCCGTCGAAAATTGTCTGGGAACGAGAGTCCAGAGAGAGTTTTGCTTGCAACGACTTTGCAACCAGTATTTCGTTAAGTGTAGCCCATAGATCGAAACAAGCTACGACCCACCCCCTCCCCTATGTGTGTGTGTTGTCTGTGCCCCAAAGGGAGTACGAGTGTGTGTGTGTGAGAGATTGCCACAAGTCGGTAAATCTAAACTTGAATATATCTAAGTGTTTTATAGTTACTTGTTTCCTGCGCAAATACGAGAATGTGAACATAATTTATGCCTCCGTATGATAGTTTATCATTTTGTGTAACGCTCCTGTTCGCAGGCCCAGCGAAAATAAAGTTTTTTTTTCAATTGTGTTACAAAACATGCAAAGTTATACTCAGCACTGCTGGTCGATGCTGGGATGCTCTTCTGGTACGGCATTGATGCAGGGATTACGGTGGCCTTTGGCTGGGTGTTCGAATGTTTTATATGCTCGGGCAAAGGTTTGTTTTTTGCCGCCCACAGAAAGCAATTTCAATTGAATTTTCGCTGCAAAAAGTCATAGATACAAATCAAAAGTTTAATGGAAATTTATTGAGTTGCCATCGACGGGGCTTCAACGTGCCCCTGCGGCTAGTGGAGCTCGATGCATATCTCCCATTCGGACCCTTGTGGGGGCGGCCATGGGGTGCAACGGAAAGTTTCAAGTCGAAAATAGTTTTCGCTGCAGCAAAGGAAACACTTTTCCTCGACTGCACTCTGGGCACTCGAGCGACTTTCATTAAGTTGCTTGCTTGCTTGGGAGCGTGGCAGGAAGAGCAAAAAGCATTGTTTATGACATTTTAATCTCTTGTTTATCCGCTTGACTTTTCCACTTGCTGGAAAAGTGCTGCAGCCGCCGCCCCCGCATCTACTCTCTCTCTCTCTCTGTGTGTCTGGTCAAGGCGTGCGTAAAATAAACTCTTGGGCAGGCGGCGCAAAAAGTATGCTACGGCTGCCAGGAGTGGGCGCAACTCCCCGAGGCAAAAGGACACAGTTGACTGCACCGAGAGTGCCTGGCAGGCGCTTAGCGTTTTTGTTGCATTAGAAACAGGTCAGTGCGTCATGCACACAAATGAGCATATGACCCAGCCGGAGCTCGGCCGTACAGTGGCAGTGCAGCGCGGTCCAAAAACTTGTGCCAAGCCTGGTCGGCCAGGCCATAGACTGCTCTGGCCTGAACAGTCAGTCGTAGTCCCCTGGTCTGGGGGCCATGAAAAACAGTAATTATGCATAAGTCAACACGCGGCATTCGTAATGAACTCCACTCAAAGCGGAACGAGAGCTCTCCCAGAACCGCCACGAACACAGTTGGGCAAACTTTTTGGCAGCCAAAAATGTCGCCAACTTGCCAGCTGCCGAAAGTTTTTCGGCCAGGCAGCCCACAGAAGCAGCTAAGTACGGATCCGTACATATGTATATGGATGGGAGGCATAAGCCAGGCGAGCAGAGCAGAGCCGGGCAGGGCAGGGCAGGGCAGCCTCCTGCGGCGAGCAGCGTGAGGCCGTGGCCCTTCGTTGCTCCATAGCCACAGGCCGTAATAAAACGAGCGGTCTACAAATTGCAGCATTAGACAGACTCAGCGAGGAAGGGATAGCAGGGCATAGGACGGGAGATGGGAGAGTTAGTGGGAGAGAGAGAGAGAGAGAGAGAGCGAGGAGGAAGCTCTCCAAGTTGTGGAACGAACATGTGTTTTGCTCTTCAGCCAGTAAGTGCAGCCAATGCAGTGGGAAAAGTTGCTGGCCATTTTTTGTGTCATTAAGCCGTAGCCAGAGTGCAAATCATTACGCCAACTGATGAGAGTAGCTCAAAGAGAAGACATCAAAGAGGGCGGCAGAGGAGTAGGAGAGAGTGGCAAGGGACAGGGGGAGAGTGGGGGAGTGGGGGAGAGTTGAGCGCTTAAGCCAAACACAATAAAATCGCTTCCAGCCTGTTAATGATGCCATTTGTGTGCAGTCCGGGAGCTGTCATCGCTCCTCCTGCCCCAAACTATCCTCCAGACCTGACCTGACGCTCCTCCCATGCCCCAGGCTGCTGCTGTTCCCATGCTCCGTGCCGAGCAGCTGCTTATCAGCGCTAAGTGGATGTGGAATGTAGGTTGCGGGGCATGTTCAGCTAATAGATATACTCTCCGCGGCAGCATCCAGTGCGGTTGGGACTGGGGAATGGGCAATGAGGGCGTTGCCTAATGAAGTCATTTGTGACGCTGCTTTTGGATGGCGAGAAGGGACTGCTGGTCAAAGGATGTGCAGCTCTGAATGGGCACGAATGAATCAGAGGGAGCGGGAGCAGAGAGTGCGTGCATGCAGCACCATGTCTTCTATGCAGCACTCAGAGCATGGCTAATTTGCTGCTTAAATGCAATCCCAGCAGTTCGTTGGATAAGCTTCGCCTGGCTGGAGACTTTAATTACAGCTGGAACCCAAAAACGCAACTTCAATGAAGATTTCCTTGACAATTCAAGTAATTTGCCTAACATCAATCTGCTCTGCGTCCTGTAACCACATTCCGGCCACTCATTAACCCTTGAGCCGACAAATCACTCCGCATATTCTCTGCCAGACATTTGACCCCAAATTATAAGCAATCGAAGTGAGCTGGGCGACTGTGGCAAGTGGGGATATTGGGCTGCCCCGGATACGGAAGCTGAGGGCCAGCTCTGGCACAGTGGTCAGTGTGGGCGGGGCCATGTCGGAGGTCGGTCGGACACAAATTAATTAGTTGTCATTTTTAACAATTGGGGCGTGACAAGGGCAACGAAACGTTGGTAAACAGAACTTCTGTATGCGGGTGGAATTCTGTGTAACCGAACAAAGAGAAAGGGCGAACGTAGAGGGGGTGGGAGAGGCAGCAGAGGAGTGGAGAGGAGTGAAGCTTAAGCCGGCAGCCATGACAATTGACAAATGATGTTGGCGCCGTGTGACGTGTGACAGATAAGTGCCGAAAAAGGTTTACAACTTTTGTCGAATCTCATTTATTATTGATGTCTGAGTGTCCGGATGTTCCCTTAAGGCTAAATGGAAGCAAATTAAAGGCGGCTGAGGACCAGTCACAGCACCAGTGCCCAGCTTTGGCACCCCCCAGCAATTAGGCCACATTTCAGTCGTAATTATATGCAGGGCGGATTAGTCCGAGCAAAGCTCCGCTTTGCCTTTGCTTCTGCCACTGACCCACACGGCCAGTGAAGCGCTCAGGCTTAGCGCGTAATTCCGGGCATGCAGCTCAACCACTGACCTGTAGCTGTAGCTGTAGCTGTGCCTGTGGCTGTGACTGTACCTGTGCACAGCAAGGCCAGCAAATTAATTAGTCCCCTTCATAGAAGTGTCTTCAGCCAACGGAAGCTGTGAAAATTGCCTAGCAACTGGCAGCCAGCAGGGCGGGCAATGGAAATTTAGTCCGAAATGAGCCAATTACGAAAAGGTTTAAAGGTTTTCCAGCTCGTGTACAGGAAAAGCTTTGACAAACCTTCAAGTTTCAGGCTCTGATTTCCATGCAGGCTAAATACGTTAACTGTGTGATTTCTGATGAGGATTCGCACTCCTTTCCGAGCAGCTGGGAAGGCCCTTAGCCTATTCCAAAGCCGATTAGTTTTCGTGCCATGTAGGACAAGTTCCAAGAGGAGAAGGCGGAAAGAAGCGAAACAGTTGGCAGCACGTGTATGAACACATTGACAGCTGTAAGCAGATATATTTACACACAACCGTACCCGTACCCGTCCGTCTCCAGTTCGCACTCCCCCACCGTCAAGCAGATCAAGTGCATTTTTATGTAAATTTATTGTGTGCCACAGAAGGCGACACAGACACAGAGGCAGAAGCAGAAGCGGCATACGAGTGTTTGCATGGTCCGCTTTCGATTTCGATTTCCATACGAATCGGAATTGAAAGCAGCCGCCGCTCTGCTTACTTTTTGACGCTACGCAAACGGAGAGGAAGCGTCACGTAAGCCTTCTCTGAATGCCACACGGCCACAATCTTACGTGTGGCATGCGGCCCCTGCCCCAGCGCGGGCATTATTGATTGAGTGGGAATAGCTTGTTCGCATCTGTTCGCAAATCATATTCAATACAGGAGTATTGTTTGTTCTTTTACGGCTGCGTGTAGATTTTCCTTTGGCTTTTCTCCGTCTGCTCGTGAAAGGCGCTTTTACTGCTGCCCCCCCCCCCGCTCCCTTTTGTATTGAATTTCTAAGGATACATATTATAATTTTAGCCAGATGTTTGTGGTGCAACGAAGAAAGCGCTTCCAACTCAATGAAGTATATATGTATATAGATAAATACGTACATACAGATGTATGTATGCAGGTCTTGTTGCTGCACATATTATGGCATAATAGGAGTGGTTATATATACATACATATATCCATAGACAGCTTCTTGAAAGCTGAGCCAAATATATCCAAACATGCATATGTACATATTTGTACGAGTATGTATGTATATGTATGTATGTATGCATCAAAATGTATACCCATTTCCCTTCTTTCATATTTCTGTTGTTACACAATTTTGGTTTTGGTTTTGTTTTTGTTTTGTACATTTGATTGCATTTGGCCCACTGACTCTGTTTTATTCTTCATCCGCAGGGGTGCTGCGGCCAGAAATTGAAGCCAAACTTTTGTGCAACTTAATCATGCTGCACAGGATCAGGGGCCAGGGGCTAGGGGGCCATGAGGCAGGAGTTCCTGACTCCCAGTCGCAGTCGTACCTTTCCGTGTGCAGGATACATTGTAGCCGCAAAAGTTTTCGCATTAAAACCGTTTCTGGCTGGCAAATTGTGAAATGAGTTAGCAGCACTCGCTGGGCGCATTGTTACCCCGACCACGCCCCTGGCCCTGCTCTGCCAGGCAGAGGGACGAATGGATTCCTTCGAAAAGCAAAAGTTGGATTCGGTGACTGGGCTGGATGGGCATGGCATTTATTATTAAAATATTTCGTGTTTTGTTCAATTTGCTGAAATTAAACAGCAATTTGTGAATGAATTTGTTTAGCACTAAATAATTGATATTGCATTCCTACCCTACATCTGATGCAATGTAGTGCCGGCAGCGAGTGGTGTGGTGTGGTGGGGTGTGGTGGGGTGGGGTGCATTGAAAAGCCAAACAAACAAGGCCACATCAAGTATTTTGCTTCAATTAAACATATCTGCTGCATAAGCTTTCCAATTATAAACTTGTGACTTCCATTATGCAACACTCATTGTTCGACAATTAAACTGCACGAATTGTTTTTAAATGTGGATTTTTGTTGGGCAATTTCATGAAATATTTAAGCTTTGAGAGCGCTTGTAGTTTGATTTAATCTTCAGAGAACAGGAGTGGGAATAAAAGCCCCAGATTAGCATTGGCAATGCCACGCCGGATGAGTACTACTCCGTCGCTTTACGTGCACCTTTCATTTGATGCTCTAAAGTCTGCCATTTTGTGGCCCCTTCCGTTGGCTGTGTTTTTGCAGCAAGCTGCTATCTTATTCCGCTCTCCTGATTAAATTTGGCAGCTTCGAGTGGCTGCTGCTGGCATCATGCCACACATAACACATGGCCCAGAGGTGGCAATCCCCCTACACTTGACCATGGTGGAGCCGGAGCCACCTAATTGTGCATGAAGCTGTCGGGGCTCATACTCGCACAAACTTTAAGAGCTTTGTTTTATTTTATGTAATATTTTCATGGCATTATACATAGTTCTTTGGGGGGGGGCTTACACGCTATCTACGGCAGAGTGGAAATGCTCCCAGCTCTCTTTACCCAACCTTTGACACAGCGTTGCCAAGCTGTAAACTGGTGGGGGCAAGCGGTGGAGCGAGGAGCGGGGAGCAGTGAGAGGCGGAAACAATTTTGTGCCACGTTAAATTGTTGATGCTTGGCTGTTGCGGACGTGTGTGTCTGTGTCTGTGAGGGAGTTAAACATTTTGTAGTATTTTGCAGTTTTGTAACTTTATAACGGGACACTCATATGCACACATACACTCATACACACACACTCATGACAGAAGCAGCAGCAGCGGCAGAATCATCCGAGTGCAGCATTGCCAGCTTTTGGCTTTTCTGTTTGCTTCTGTTGTCTGGGCTATTATATGGCCCCGCTGCTCTGCTCCTCGCCACGTTCTTGCTCTCTCATTTACTGCCTGCTTTCTTTGCCCACACACGTACACACACGTCGGCAAGGCAGTGCCATTGTCGTTTTTTATACGAAAGTGACCATGCGAAGTTGTTTGTGTCGCTGCTGTCGCTGCTGCTCCAGTTACCTTTTGTTGTTTCTGCTGCTGCTGCTGCTGCTCCTCTGGCTGCTCGGTGGATGCTTCATCCTCCATGCTTGTGTTCATTTCGCTCGGTTCCAGTTAAGAGATAACATTTTTATGACATCACTTTTCTTTTTCATTATTTATTTGGCCATCGTTGGCCCTCCTGTTGCCTCTCGCCTGCTGCTGTTCCTTGTGTTTCTCCTGTTGCTGCCAGCCCGACAATCCGCTGCAAATGATGAGCAACGACAGCGCCTCGGGAGTTTATAAACTTTATGTTTATTGAAGCCATAAATTGGTAGTGCATATGGCTGGTCCCCAGTAGCCTTGTCCTGGGTTTCCAATTTTCCCCGTGCTACGCTGCACGGCGTATACGTAATATGATATTGTGTGTGGCCTGCCCATTGTTAGCTGAATTATGGCATTAACAAACGAGTCGGCGATTTTTTTAACAACAGCGGAGTGCAGGCTCTGAGAGGATGTATTGAAATTATATGCCAGGCCAGAGATTGGCCATTAACCATTAGCCTTGGGGTCCGGCTTTTATCCTCCGTACTTTTCCATGCAACATTCTGCCAATTTCTGCCGCAGCAATGGCCCAAATTCAAAGCAGTCTGCACACTTTAAAGCTATTTAAGTTCGGTCGGATTGGACTGCCTAATTGCATGGCCATTAAATTGACCAGAACGAGCCAAATATGTACAGTGGCAGAGAGGAATCTGTAAATCTGCCAACGGCACCACAAAGGGATCGCATTAAAACACACACTAAAAACCCATTAAATTCAAATAAAATCCAATTCAGGCATTTTTTGTGCATTTAATGCCATAAATCAGACAATTTCGCAGACACAGCCACAAGCACCCACACACGCTCATCCACATTACGACATTCTTTCATTCACACACACACAAGCACGCACACACACACAGAGAGAGCCACACACATCCCCCAACCCCACAGAGAGAGGACAAATCCGGGCCTAAGCTGGCTGGAGCAAAAGCCAAACAATGCGAATTGTGCGTCCGTCCGGGCCAGGATTGGGCCTGGACCTGCACCCGGATCAGAGTTGCGGATGGCTGGGATCGGGGTCGGGTTTGGGTTAAGGTTAAGGTTCGAGCTGGGGGATTGCAGCTCTGCCTGGATGTGGCTTCCAAGCCAATTACTTATCGGACTTACCAGGGTATATCTGCCCGGGGAGTACCTATTCCACGAAGACTGTGCTTCGCTTGAACTCCCTTCGAAGCGGATAAGCCATCCCAGATGGCTAGCCATCGTTCCAAAGTACAGGGTATCTCCACAGCCGCATAGATATTTCTCTCACGTAGTTATTTTTCGTTGGGCAACATGTAAATGTTCCAAAATGTTGTTGCTGCTGCTTCTTGGAGTTTTGTTTTGTGGTCGCTGGGCATTTAAATGCCACACATTATTGCACTCCCCCTGCCCCCCTGCCACTGCCCCACCCATATAACCCCTTTGGCTCTATTCAATGGGCAATCAAATCGTAAAATTCCAAACAAAGAGAGGACCCATTGGCTGCCATGGGCAACGACAGGCCTGCTGACAGACCAAACAAATTTTTGTCACACACACAAATCGTTTGACCGATTGGATGCCATGAATCTGTACATATGTCGGCGTGTGGTTAGCCATTCGTTGATGCTTTGGAATTGTGGCAGAACGGGGGAGCAATACATGTATGCCCATTTATAAGAATAAATCGGAGCACAGACCGAACCGCAAAAGCAAGCAAATACTCGTATGTGATTAAGAGATTTTCATTACAAAGCAAAGACCTCTGGGAGGGAAAACTCTCAGGTGACTCTCGAGTAAAAGACACAGGGAAAAGTGTGTGTATACACGATTGCAGACACATGTAGCACATGTAGCATGCCACTCCAGCGGAAGCTGTCATAAAAACGGCCACACAGAAGGTAAATTCGGCAAAGAAAAGCAAAGCGAAGCAGAGCACATAAATGTATGGCAATGCAGCTACAGCTACAGCTACAGCATCTGCTGCTGCTCATATTTGCCGACAGCCAGACAGATATATTGTCGGCCCCGGCCTGGCAACGAAAGCGGTGGCAGCAGCAGCAGCAGCAGGAGCTGTAGCAACAATAAAAGTGAAAAGCGCACTCAGGCCATTGGCAAATGGTATAAACGTGTTGTTCGCCCCTGCTGTCTGCCCTTGTCCCTTGTACTATCCCTTAAACATGGCCATATTTTTGGGGTAGCAGCGTTGCTTACCTTGCCACCAGCGCACGGATACACATGAGTGTCCCACGCCGACTTTGGCTGCCCCATGAATAATGGCCATTGAGCCACACGGGCAGGAGCGGGAGAAGGAGCAGCGGCAGCGGCAGCGGCAGCTTATAGTGTGAATTATTTGCGCCGTGTGTATTAAAATGCAGCTCAAGCTAATGCAGCCGCATGCCCTGTGCCTACTACCGCCCCATGCGCCCTATCCCCTGCACTCCTCCTATCGCTTTGGCAGCCCCAACCAAAGTCTGCCGCGGCGTCCCCTGCGGCCGTCGTATGTGTAATTTGATTCACGTTGCTCCTACGACTGGGGCGACTGACCACTTAGAGTGTGGCTCTGGCTCTGGTTTAATGGCCACACGATCATATTTAGTAGTTAACTGCTTTGATTCCCGACCCAATACGGGGCTGCAGCTACCTTCGGCTGCCGCATCAGAGACGGGCATATTGAGTTATGTTCTGGCTGGGATTTGAGTGTCTGAATTAGCAATCATGTAGGGGTTAGCAAGAGGTCAACCAGATAAGACTGTGCACTGCACTTGAGCAACTTTCGTTGGTGCCCGAACAAGCCCATCGAATGGTATGCCAATCGAGTGATTGCAGAATGGAAAACTGTTGTATGACAGGGTGCAGCATTCCAGTGGAGAGCTGCAGAGGAATGTAATGGAGACAGAATGGAGCGGCCTGTTAATTGAAAATGATTAAAGCCTCAAACAAAGTGCAAAGCATACCAGCAGCCAGCCGTTTGCACTGTCACATATACGTACTTTAATTGAAATTTATACATGAATTATGAGTATTAAATGAAACGCGTGTGTGTGTGTGTAATCCCACCTGCCTGCGGCTGCTGCTGCTGCTGCTGCTACGGCTACCCTCATAGTTCTTTGTTACGTATTTATATAGTTATAATTACAAGTATGCACGTATAATTATTATCACTGCGGTTCTGTGGTTTCGACTGGGGCTGCAATCCAATTAAATGCCGCGGTAAGATAAAAAGCAGGCGAATCGCAATGTTAGCACAGTTTAAAGACGAATCGTGCGCTACCTTTAATGCAGTGAAGTAATTGATGCCTTTAGTGCAGTGACCTGCATTGCTGTCAGCTCGTGGAGGCATCCGCCATTACTGTAGCAGCAGCAGCAGCAGAGGCAGCAGCATCATTGTTGCCCTGTTTGCTGATGGCGTTGCAAACAGGCCTGATGAAAGAGCAACGACAGGAGAAGAGGCGGCTGCAGTGGGAGCAGCATCCTTAAAACAGGATGCCAAAGTATGACACAGGAAGGTGGCATGGCATGGCACAGCACCGAGCCCGAGCCGGAGCCCGAGCCGGAGGCCGGGCACGCCCACAATTAAAGCGATAAAAGCGCATAAAAAGAGCTCTCTGCTGTCACTTTGCAGCGGCGTAAATCAGCAGCGGACGCCAGTCGCAGCAGGACTCTACTCTCGCCACTCATATGTTGCGGGTACTTAAAAGCCACGCCACTCGCAATAAGTGCCCATGCAGCTGCTGGCTGCCGCTGCCATTGGCGAGATCCGATGACACAGATTCCAGCCAGCTCACATCGCTGGCTATTACACGCATTAGCCGGGCCTGTGAAAAGTTTGCCAATTGTTGCCACAGCTCCAGTCTCCCCGTCCCGCTGCGAGCTACCATTTAATTGAGTGTCGTGCAACCAGGGCATTGCCTTCTGCCTCCTGCCACCTGAGTGGATGATTGGGGTAATGGAGGGAGCGCATTTCGAACTGGTCGAACGCCCCCAACGTATCTGCGCTCCTCGTGGTCCACTCAATCAACTGCACTCTGCCTGCGAAGTGCCTTGCCGTGGCTAACAGACGCCATTAAGCAATTTTCCCCGCGACGTGGATAACGGCTGTCAGAGGGACGAAGATTAAGCTGATTACCAGCTGATATTCCGTTCTTCAAGGCAGAGAACAGACTGCTTTAAGACTGCCTCAATTGGCTATCGAATTACTAGCACTCGTTACGTATACGCCACGTGTACTCCTTCCTGGGCGAGTCCGAAGTTAAAGTGCTTTTGGTATATGCAAATGGTGCTGCCCATTCGCGTTCCGCGGACCACAGCCAATCCATTACATGCGTTTTAGCTGGATAAACAGCTGCAGACCACAGCGACAGCAACACGCAAACGGAGAGCAGAGCCCGGAGGGGCGCTGAAGCTGCGACCAAAGCTGCATTAGCAGGCAAGTCCGCCGCAAAAGGGCAGCCAAATTCGCTTCATCTGTAGGTACTATGATGATGATGATGATCCTGCTTGCTGCCACTGCTTCTGGTGGCTGGGGCCGGGCCGCTCCTTGCCTAGATGAGTGGATGCCACACATTAACGTTGAATGTATTAACCGACAATGCAGTGCGCACCATAGCCAGCATAGCCGGCAAAGCCAACTGCTGACTGCTGACCAACACCAGCCGAATTGTTTGCCGCTGCTGCAGACCGATGCTCGGAATTAGGTCAACATGTTGGCACCACAGAGCACACACACAGCAAAGGAAAACATGCAGAACAAAATGGCCAGTGGAATGCTTGCTGGACGCTGCTATCAGCGCTTGCATTTTAATTGCAAATTTTCTTTCATGCAGTCGGCCACACTATCCGACTGTGGATAGAGTCGGGTTGGGTGAGGCGAGGAGAGTGGCAGAGGGGACTGGCAATAATTTATTTGAGACGCTTAGCACGAGATTAACGGGGGGAATGTGAACCCAGTCTGGCATCGAGGCGAGCAGCGCGCAGCGAACCGGAAACGGATTACGTACCAACGGAAGTAGAAAGTCACACGTAATTTAATATCACGCTGGCAATTTACGGTCCCAGACTCAGAGCCCGACCCCAACCCCAGCCCCAACCTGTGGGTGAAACGGAGGGAGGGAGGGCGGCTGCTGGGTAATTGCATCTGTGGGACTGTGGAATCCATCCTCACCCTCAATTGGCCATCAAATTAAAGAAGCTCTTTGAATCCAGCCAACGATGAGCTCTTTAAATTGAGTTTTCCCCCTGCCAGCAGGATGCTTGCCGATGGTTGCCCCAAGCAGCCGGATGCGGAATATGGGGCGCTATAGAGCGTATCCCTTCAGTATACATGAGTATATATACATATACATATGGTAGATGTGTTTGTCAACCAGCAGCGAAATGTATCCTGACAGCTGGCTGTCGTTGCTTGCGGAAACCTTTTTAGCTAACCCAAAACCCTAATTGGCTTTGAGGCTGGCGCCTGACTGGGGCCTGACTGTGTGGCTGTGGGTGCGCCGCTGCCAATCTGATTTGCCACCGCACCGCCACTTCATGACTCTTCATAGTTTAATGTGTGGCTGATGGCTCAACTACTGCACACAATCGATAACCTTTCAATCAGCCAATCAGCCTGGCTGCTCTGTTTCAGCTTTCCACAATTATGGAGGCTGCCATTTCCGTTTTCGTTTCCGATTTTCCGTTTCATGTTTTTATTTATTGTTTGAACAAACAAACCCGAGAGTCTGCTGCTGCAAAACGATGCTCGAATCCAACCAGAAACCCGATTCCGATGCCAATCCCAATCCCTGTGGACAGACTGCAGTGACGCGTAGCCAGCCCACTGGCCGTTTTGGCCGTAATTGTTTTTTTGAAGTGAGCATTGGCTAGACTTTATTTATTGTTTGTTGCACCCAAACACCAATTAGATATACATCATTTACATGCACGCAGCACTCAGCTGCCTCCCGCCACGGGTGTGGTGGATCGAACTGCAGCTGCAACAGCAGCTACACAACGTTTGTTGTTGTTCTCTCTGTGGCATTTGGTTATTCGATTTTCACCAATTGATTGACTTTTCGGCTTTGCATTGATTCTCTTTGCGTACGACTACGACTACGACTGCGAGTATTGTATGCAAATCCTGTACCAAAGCCACACATGTACGCACGCACAGACTTAGACACAAACAAACAGCACATCAGACGTGTTCCGGCTGTGCATTTATTTGCGTATTTTGTTGGTTTTTGCTGCAACCCTTCCAGGGCACGGACATCTGTGCGGTCAAGAGGGTGTTGCTTGGATCAAATTTGTGGTTCCCCCATCAAGAAATGTAAATTTTTCGTTGAATCGTTAAGCATTTTGGTCAGCAAATCGCTTTGGTTGGTCCGCAAACTCAGAGCATCTGATGGAATAAATATTAAGCCTAGCACTGAGCAAGGGTATTCGTCCTGGGCTCGTCTTACCTTTTCCCAAATTTGTTTGCAGGAACTTTTGTAATTGCATTTTTCTCTCTCCAAATTTGCATTGATTTCGTGCTTTAATTTTTCTTTTCTTCTTTTTTTGGTGTCGCCAGCAACAGACGACAGGACACGAGGAATTGCAAATTTAAATGCCGCAGCAGCTGCAGCTGCTTATGGTAATTGCGTCCGACTGTCCTGCCTGTCTGTCTGCCTGTCTGTTCTTCCATCCGTGGGGCGGGGCTGCCGCTTTTTGTGGCAAGCAACTTAGTCACACCAACTGGCAACTAATAATGCAAAACTCACTTTATAACTTTCAATGACCAACAGGAGAGGCAGAGCACAGTGGCAGGAGGGCAGTAGGCATGGGCAAGGGCATGGGCATGGGCGGTGGGGCAACAGGGCGAGCAGGACAAGCGCGGACTACTATGGCGACTAAAATTGAGTGCCGTTTGCGAACAGCTGGAAACTTATGAAAGTTGTTTGCCAAACAACAATAAAATAAATTGCGTGAAGCGCGCAAAGGCACAGGCGAGTGGAAGGAGCGGGAGTGCGCTTCGAGTTGCCATTGCCGTCCCGGGGTTAAGGTGTGTGTGCCATGCGGCATTGTGTTTGTGGCATGGCAGCAGCCAACTTGCGTCAATTGTCATTTCGTACTTGAAGCTGTACTCGGTGCTGGAGCTGCTGCTGCTGGCTTCAACTTGACTTTGTCTTTGCCGCCTAGTCGCAACGCTTTTATGGCCATTGTTGTAGCTGTTTGTTCCTGCCCTGTTCGTGTCGTGCCTGCTGTGATTTATATGGCTCCAGACAACCCCACCGAACTGTGGAGTTGTAGAAAAGGAAAAGGTGTAAAGAACTTTTGCCTGTCGCTGCTCTCTCACATTTTATGAAGTTCGCACAGCGGGCTATCAATTTGTGTATTGTCGCTACATCTCTGTCGCTGCATTATTAAAAATCACTGAGCTGGAAGCATCAAAGCGGAACTCGCCGTCACAGTCAGAACAGATATGGATACGGATGGAGATACATATACAAATAATAAATACATGCATGCATGTACTATGCAAATATTTAAACATGTATTTGTTGATGGCACAATTATGGTAATGTTTGCATGAAGCAAATGTAAATGTTGAAAGCTGCCACAAAAACGTTTGGCATATCATAACTTTAATACACACACACGGGGCCAGTCAATTTGCATATTATTTTTATGGACTTTACAGTGGAGGGTTGGAGCCTGCTGGCCACATTTCAATTACCATCCACCGAAAAGCAGCCAAGGAGTCTTCGGCTTTTTTGGCTTGGGAATGCTCTTCATTTGTTTATTCGACTCTCCATTGCAGATGATTGCACGTGACCCCCTTTCCCCACTGCCAGTTGCTTCGATTCCGCCTCGCTGTTATCAATGATAACAAAAGAGAGGGAGAGAGAGAGCGAGCGAGCACTGGCATGGAGAAGGCATATCAGCATTATAATAAATTGTGTTCTTTCAAGCAGCTGCGACTTGGCTGGCCAAATGCGAAAAAGAAATTCGCACAGAGCTGGCAGCAAAAAAAATGTCCAGCAAGGTTCCTCTTTTTTCAGCGTCTTTTTGCTCCACTCCACATCGACTGCGTCCATTGTTGCCTTTCGTTTTCGCATCCGATTCGGATTACGTTGTGGCAAATGCAAAATACTTTCGGCGTCCCGAGGAGTCCGGGCTCCCGGGTGGGGGGCTCTGTAAGCAAGTTGGCTTGCACCCAAAGCCGTTGAAACTGTTTAACTTTTTGTGCTGGGCTGCGCCTCTGCAGTCAAATAAATATTTATGGAAAAATGTTAATTCGTCGCGCTTTAATCTAAATGTTAATTTGTGCCCCGCAAATAAATCACTTGGCAGGCAGCACGGCGGATGCGTAACGCGCTGGAATTGAATCGAATGGCAGCCAGCGCCCGTGATCCACACACTTCTCCATCTGTGTTTGACTTTGCCTCTGTTGGATTAATTAGAGCGCAGAGCGCAACAAAATGCGCCTTGGGGACCCATTGTCGGGCCAAAGTTTAAGTGTGAGTGCGGCTTTTGGAGTGGTGCGCCGCCCCCTGCTGCCGCTCCTTGCCACTCAAAGATTGAAGCTTTTGCCGGAATAAAGTGTCGTCGGCAGGTGTGAAGTTTTAATTAGCGCCCTGACCACAGCCACTAGGTAATTACGCGACTACGATTAGCGCGCACTCCACGTTAGTGGTGACCGCAGCAGCTCCCTTGAAAGCGCTTTAATGTGCCGGCTTTAAGCACGCCCATTACGAACTGCCATATTTGTATATATCCAGGCCGCGTCCTCGACTGATGAGCCTGTAATTAAGGAGTCTGTACACACAAATTGAAGCGCATTCGGAAAGGCAAAGCCTTCATCAGCAGCCCAATTCCAGGCCATGTTGCATTTCATATGCCACGAATATTTACCCAAAGAGCCTGGAGGCACTTTTCAGCCCATTATGGATGTGCTCTTTGTGCGGCAGAGCACAGCAGGCATGGGCAGGCCTTCGAGGCAGCATGGGGGGATGCCTGGTTGCCCATTAGACATTAATTACTCAAATATGAAAGCACACGACCGATATCAGCAGATACATATGTATCCACTGACAGCTGTCAGGCTTATTTGCAGAACTATTTGCCGAGCAGGAAGGACTTGCCTTGGGCACAGAACTTAAATGTCGGTGTTCTCGGGGTTTCATTTTGTAAGATGGTTGCCAGATCTCATTGCAACTGGACTATTCCCATGAATATATCACACAATTCCGATTGTTATTTCAAGCTTTAATGATTAATGATATTTTCCGCTGCTGTCACGCCTGCCCTGCCCTGCCCAGCCCTTCCCAAAAGTGCTGTCCAAGCGTTTACCCAACTCATTTATGCCCCCTGCCTATTGGTCCCCAGGCTTCTTTCTATTCCCCGTTGGTTCTGTCTGAGTAATTGCTCTTGAGTTTTGCATACAGATTGTCAAGGAATTTTGATTATTTTTCAACAAAAGTTGAATGTTAGATGTGGGAAATTTTGTCAACTATTCAGCTGAGAGCTGAAAGCCGAAAGAGTATGGCCAACTTTAAAGCCAGCGAATTCTACGAATAAATGGCATAGATAACTTTATGGCCAACAGTGCACTTTGTCTCCAACCCGTCACGGAGCACACACACACACACACGCAGCAGGCGAAGAGGTAAGGAGGGAGTTCAAGAGCAGTTAGCCCCATGGCTTTGGAATGCATTTAACATCCAGAGCAGAGCAGAGCAGTGCTGCGGGGCAGGGCTTAAGCTCGTTTTTTATGACTATGGAAGGGGGATGCATGGGCGATGGCGATGGCGACGAGGTTAGGATGAGGACGGGGCTAGTTTTGAGCTACGTGACATGCATAGTTCATTGGTTTTGACCCGAGCACGGACAGGAAATATTGCAGTTGTGATATGTTTGAGCTGGCTCGGATATCCGAGAATGCCCTTTGCCATGTTCCACGCTTCAGTAGCCTGACACTCCTCACAGTCCCAGTCGCCAGTTTGCAGCTCCCAGCTGCCATGCCCATTGCCATGCCCATTGCCATTCCCATTCCACCTAAAATTTCCTTCCGAAACTGTGAAACGAAACTTTTGAGGTGCTAATGAAAATTGTTCAACTTTTTGCACAGATCGGAAATGGATATGCAACTAGATTGGTATTCGCATCCGCATGCCACATCCGCGTGCGGCTAATTGCATGTGTTCCAGTGATGCCAGAGCAGTTTGCGTCTTAAAGTTAAAGCCCCTCCCCCTTTGCTGAAAGTTAAATGAGAGTTTTATGTCGTACACGAACGAGGCCCAACAAAAGCGGGGTGTATTAATTTTTTTGGGGACCAGCAAACAAGCAAAACCAATTTGCTACAAAACGAGCAGACAAGCAGGTGCGGGAGCGGGAGCGGCAACCACAGCAGCCAGCAGCAGTTAATTTTAATTACGCACACACGGCCGTGCCGCATGGTGTTGCTGCGACACGGGGCATCTCAATTTAGACACCTTTTCCAGCATTCTGCGAGCTCCGCACGCCACCACAGGCTCCAAATTGCCATTAAATGTGGGGGCCGTGGGCGGAGCACCTGGGCGTGGCTGTGAATAAACGACAATGGGTGTTTTTAGCGGCCATGCGTGTGGAATATGAGCTGGCGGGAAATGAAGCTTCCTTCAATCGTTTGAAGGTGCTCCAGAACAAAACAAATTAATTTCCAGGTGTATACGGTGGAGTTAAATGGAAAATGCGGCGAACAAAAATAAAACAAACATAAAACATGAGGGTGCAAAAAGGCAATTACCAAGTATATTTCCACCGTTATGAGGCTACCCACTCTTCAGCTAAATGAATTTCACTTACGATTTGCGCCTGACACTTCCACAGTGCAGCGGGTGGGGGAGGAAGAGAAGCACACACATGTGTGCACACACTCATTTATGAGGTAACGGTTTGTTCTTGCATTTCAGTCAAACGTTCAAAGCGGCTGGCGGCTGGCTGCTCTTTTGCTTGCTTTGGCAAAAGTTTAGGCGAAACAGTTATTTGCTTTACTCCTCCTTCCACTCACCAACTCTCTCTCTCGCTCATGCAGATGAATCGCAAGACAGGTTGGTTCCTGCACGGTATGGCTCTCACGCTTTCACGCTTTCTCTCTCGATAATGCGTCGTCATCCTCTCATCTAGTCAAGCGCAGCCAAGTTGCTTTTGAGTAGAGGCGGCCGCTCACTCGGTTGACCATACCTTCCCCTTAGTGTACTATGCCCCGCTCCACAGCAGACAGAGTGAGAGAGAAACACAGTTAAAGTCTGGGAATTGCATTTTACACAATATTCGTAATTTATTTAAAATGTTCATCTCTTTACACACCACACATACATTGCAGCAGCTTACACACTCGTACGGTACACATTTCCTTCTCTTTGTGAGTGATATTAAAGGGATATGACTTTCAATTGCCCCCAGGAATCAGCAGGGGCTTTGTTTCGCTTCGCTTCGCTTTGCTTTGCTTTTACCTTTCGTTTCTCCTAACTAATTATGTATGTAACTCTTTTGCATTTGCAGCTCTTCCTTCCCTTTCAAACATTTATTTTGATAAGTAGTAGAATTAATTTTCTGTATTTGTATATATGTATTGTATGTATATATATTTACTGTGGGTAAGTGTGTGTTTGTTTAAAACATTTACATTTGTTATGCAACTTTTGATTTGCAACCATAATACATAAATACCTGTAATTAGCATTGGATTAAATATTCCTCTATATGTATATTTAGTACAAGAATTATTCTGTTCAAACTTCAAGCGAAACAATCGATTACTGAATATTATTTGCAAACTTTTACAATCTGAAGAACAAAATACGAGTACATATGTTTCTTCTATATATACGTACATATATATACGCTTGCTTGAGATCAACCTAATCTTTTGGAGAAGAGTGACTTTTTCGTGTGCGGGCCTGTGCAGCAGGGGGAGAGTAAGAGAGAGAGAGAGAGAGCGAGACCTCTGACTAAAGAATATCTGTATGAATGCAGTGCAATGCAATAAAATATACATGTTACATAATTTAGGTGTTGAATGAACATATCTAGTAAAATATCTATTAATTTTGATACCTCTCACTAAGTTAATCTAAATATCACTCGGTTTCTTGATGTTCTTGTTTGTCCTTCTGGTTTTGTCTTCATGTTGTGTTGAATTTGGAATTTTTCTACCACACAATTGTATACAATCTCATTCTCAATATCATTCTCGTTATTCACGTTGGATGGGTGTTCATAATACTAAATTAGGGCTGCCAGTATCGATCGAATGGAATGGCGTCGGATATGCTCTTTGTGTGTGTGCGGTTACACCTCCTCGTAGCTGCGGCACTTGGGCAGCGGTCCCGACCACTTGCCATCGGGCTGGCACTTCGGTCGCTCGGGCGGCCCCGTATTCCGGTGGTCCTCGTTGGTCTGGACAAAGCCTGGGCGGCACTGGACGCTCAGGTAGTCGCCCGCATCGTAGTTGAATTTGAGCGGAGCTATCAGACCGTTGGGCGGGTCGCCGGGATACGGACACTGCGACTTGCCTGCACGTTGGGCGAGAGCATGGAGAGCATTGCATGGATGGTCATTGGTCATGCATGGTGGTGGTGGTGGTGGTGTATGGGTTTGTGGTTTGTGGTGATTTGGTGATCGGTATCAGAATCGGTCGATTGTTACAGCGGAAATACAACACAAGAGTCATTAATTCATTTTGGATGGTGAGTGGGCCCCACTCGGAAGATTGGGATCGGATCTCTCGCAGCATATCTGTGCGTATATGTGTGTATGTTAGCAGCGGATGTCTACTTACAAAATGGCGGCGAGTGCGACCAGAATCCGTTCTCCGTGCAAATGATGCTCGACTCGCCGACCAGGGTGTGACCATCGTTGCAACTGAATGTGACCAGAGCGCCCACGGTCAGCCGCCGCTGGCCACCGATGCCGCCGATGCGTCCGTTGAGCGGCGCCACTGGCATCACGCACTGAATGACTGCGGTTGGGGGTGGGGGGGAACACACAGGTGGCACGGCACACAGGTGTGGTGTGGAATTGAATAAACGGATTATCAATTGTCGGCTGCGCTTTGGCTTTCGGAAGCAGCAATAAATTTGCGACCATCCCACTCACCTTTGCAACGCGGAACGGGGCCACTCCAGACGCCCGTCGGCTCACAGTCCAGCTGCGCCGGTCCGGTCAACTTGAAACCCCACTGGCATTTGAACACCGCGCGCCCCCATGCCGAGGTATTGAGTTCAATGAGACTGAGATGGGGATCGTCGAGTTCGAGGCGCGGACATTGGATGGAGTGGCATGTTGGCGGCGGCGATGACCAATTGCCGGAGGCCAGGCAGGTGGCGTTCCAAGCGCCATCCAGCCGGAAGCCCTCGGGGCATTCGTACAGAGCACGCTGGCCGAGCTTGTTGCCCTCCAGGCGCAGCTTGAGCGGCGCCAGCGGCTCTGTCAGCTGCGGGCACGTCGAAGTGGCCACCACGACGGCAATGCTGTTCGTCAGTCCGCGCGGCGATGTGCAGGTAAAGGTGCCCGAGTCATTGTTCTCGATATTCTTGATGCTCAGCCGATAGCGCACGGCCTTCTCCTCCTGCGCCGGCGACCAACCTGCACGGACGGTGGCGGAAGGCCGAATCCATGTACAAAGATCGCCCGCCACAGCAGATGGTACTCACCTGTCGCGTACTGCATGTACCAGCTGGTCCAGCTCCACTCGGGAGTTCCCCGCACCCGGGGATACATGCAGTCCATCAGCACAGTGCTGTGTGGGGGCACAGCCATCACGCCGGAGGGCTCGAACGAGTGGGAGCCATTGAAGACCTTGATGCGAATGGAGGGGGCACTGTCCTCCGAGTAGTTGGTCAGCACGGTGGTGGGCACACAGCTGGGCATGCGGGGTGCCCACAGGCCGTTGGAGCAGAGTACGCGCGACTCCCCCAGCAGCTTGTAGATGCCCAATTCCTGGCAGCGAGCCTGCAGTGAGTGTCCATGCGGCAGGTCCCAGCCAACGTTCTGTGGCAAGGACAAGGGGCAAGAGAGGCAGGCACAAGGCAGAGGGCAGGCATTCAGAGGGTGGCGTGCAGAAAGAGTAACAAAGTGAGAGAGAGAGACAAAGAGAGAGAGAGAAAAAGTGGAGAAAAGTTAGCAGAAAATCAAATGTGATCCGATCTGTTTTTATTTTTTTTTGGTTGGAGGGGGGTCAGTGGCTCTGGTTGCGGGTTACGGGTGGGATACTCTGGCGTGCATATCCCCGAGTCTCCGTGTAGTCTTCGGTGTCTGTCTGTGTGTGTTTGTGTTTGTGTGTGTGGGTGCGAGAGTGCATGGATATAGACCGTGCTGAACAGGACCCACTAATTGGACCCGCTACATCCGCTATTCACGTGTGGCTCTGTGTGTGTCTGTGTGTGTTCTGTGCATCTGTTTATCTGTGGTTGTCGTTGACATCTACGTAGCGAGCATTCTACACAACAGCATCAGCATCTATGGCGACGACTCACAATTTCTGTATTTGAGAGAAGTGTCGATTTGGATAAGCGCGTTTTACGCCAGCCGCGATTTGGTGGTATCGGTGTCTGCAAGAGAGAGAATCAGAGAGTACCAAAACATAGAACATAGAGAATCGTTGCCTCTTCGGGCATCCGCATGCACATGATGACGCTGGACTTGACAGAGAGAGAGAGAGAGATAAAGATTGGGTGCAGCTGATATGAGGATAGAGATAGTCAGAGAGAGAGAGAGAGATCGAGAGAGAGAGAAGGTCGCAGGCGGAGCGAGCTGCTCTGAACAAAGCTGTTATTGCGATTGAGGCCGCTACGCATGGGCGCAGGAGGCTTCTCCCGGGCATTGGAGAGGGTTCGTTCCCCAGAGCTCCATTTATGTATGTACGTATGTATGTGTGTGCGTGTGGGTGTGCGTGTGCATGTAATGTTGTGCTGTAGCAGGTGGTTGTGGTGCATTGGTGATGCCAGCAGCAGCCGCTCGTCCTCCACTTACCACTGAGATGTTCCGATAGCTGAGCAGCAGGTGCGACGGTATCCGGTTCACGTGGCAGCTCTTGTACAGCGGCTGAAACTTCACATTCCCGTTATCATCTATTGCAGGGGGATTCGGGGTTGGGTTGGGTTGGGTTGGGGCGGGGCGGGAGGGAGGTTGGAGAACATTAAGTGGGGGCGACAAATGAAACAACAATCGGTTCTTGGTTTGGTGGATTTCTTTTGTTTCGTGTGTATTTTGCATTCGTATAAATGATATCGCAATTGTTTCGTTTTTCGACTTAAATGTACTCGTATTATCCGCAGCTGTAGCTGTAGCTGTAACTGTAACTGTAACTGTAACTGTATCTATTGCTATATGTATCTGTGTATCTGAATGTTTTGTGCCGACAGTAAGTGTGTTCCGTGGTGCATTTGTTGGTGTTTGATGGCTCACTTACCCTCCTCATTGGTGGCGCACAGCGGTCCCACCCACTTGCCCTTGACACAGCGTATCTTGCAGAGCCGTCGATCGCCCATGGGGCCGATCTCGCCCGGAAATCGGATCTCGGACACCTCGGTGAACTGCTGCAGTATGTCCACCTCCTCCTCCTCCTCCTCCTCCTCGTCGAACTCGGTGTCGTCGGGATGGACGGGCGAGTAGCCGGCCTCCTCGTCGTAAATGCCTGGGAGTTGAGAGTTAGGGCGAGAGACGAGAAGAACAGAACGTGTGGGCGTTATGAGATGGGCAATGTAACATGCCAAGAAACGGGGGGTAGATAGACATTGAGAGGGCAAATAGAGCAAGCATCTAATGAGCTGTCAAGCGGGATGGGCGGATGCGGTATGTGGATGCGGGAGCTGAACAAATGCGTGTAGAGAGAGGATGCTGAAGGCTCGTTGACAATGGATGATCCTATCCAAAATGAGCGACCACGTTATCCTCGCACAGAGTCAACGGGTTGAGCCAGCCACTCGAAAAGGCATTCCCCTTCCTCCATCAACTGGAGCCGGAGCTGGAGCTGAGGCTGCCCCATTTCGATGTGGGGTTAGAGAGGCGAGAGAAAAGACTTGAGTCCGCCTCTTGGGCACACACATTAAACCATAGAGAACGCCACGAGACGTGCGAAAAGTGCTCCCGACTGCAAAAATTTCAATGGGCAGCTCGTGGGGCGTGGGCGCCTCAGATATGCATTAAAAGAAAACCATAAAGATGGGGCTGGCGCAGCGGAGTGGCCACTTAACGGGATACAACTTCATTTCTAAGCAAACCATCAAAAAGAGCTCCGAGAAAGAGCAGAAGTGAAAAGGCAAAGATAACACGAAGGATAATATTATGCCAGCGAATGGGGCCGGCTAATAGAAAGCACACAGAAAAGGCTGTGGCTGCTGGGGCTGCTATGGCTGTGGGAGAATCTGGCCAGAGCTCACGCCAAACAAAGGCCACAAGGCACAGGAAGCAGCAGCAGGGAGCGGACCGGAGCGGAGCAGTACAAAGGGAAATCATTGAGGATTGCAGCTCTGAGGCTGAAGCGGACCGTAACAAAGGCCGGAACGGGCAGTCGCCAGCCAACAAAGTAAAGTTCAGTTCAGGATGCTCGGCAATGGACAGGTCTGTGTGCTCCTAACCACGACAAAGATGTAGACCGTGGGAGGTGGGAGGAGCAACTAAACCATGACCACGCAGCGGGGGTGTCCAAATGGCGGGGGATAATGAAAAGCAAAAAAGGGGACCGTCAGAGTTGGTGATTCGGCAGGAGGGTGGCGGGGTGTTGAGTGGGTGATTGGGTGACTCCGGCAGGTGCAGGTCTTAAGCAGATGGGTGGGGTGGGGTGGGTGGTTGGATGAGCTATGAGCGATGAGCGATGGCGGCAATGTGGCTGTGGTTCTGTGCGACTGCGATTAGCTTTTACGAGTATGTTTCGAGTATGTGTGTCGGTGTCCCCCACTTTCAACATCCGTTTGTATATGTGTGTGTGTGTGTGTGTGTGTGGGTGAGTGTGAGTATTGGCATGTGTGTGTGTGTGTGTGGCTTTTAATGCCCTTGCAAAAGGAAGTTTCGAATATTAAGTCGGCAATAAATTCCCCAAAGGTGAAAGGAAAACTTAAAGGAAAATTATGAACGGGCTTCTGCCCGATATGGCTACGTATATTGAGGGAAGATATGGGGGCTTGCAATAATACGAGTATCGGCTGTACATGTAGCCTTGTTCCCCCCCTTGACAGGCATCAATCGGAAGACATGAGTAAAGCCAAGATGTAAACATTTTGGAGGCTTGCAAGGCTTTTGCTGTTGCAAGGGCATTGGAGGCTCTGGCGTGGGCCAGAGACGCGGATCGAACTGTATTTGCTCTCTGTGTGGTCCACTGCATCGATATCGATCGGATCGGATCGGATCGATTCGGTGGACAGATCTGGGCCGCAACACAGACGGACAGACAGACAATGAGACAGCGACAGCGGCGGCAAATTCTTTAGAAGCATTGGGCACTGTGGCATTGCCAGTGTCTGGCCGCACTGTGGGCGCACACACTCACCCTTGTCCTTGCGACTGGTGGTCTTCGAACTGGAGTCGCCACCACCTTTCGGACGGCTCAGTGCACCCGTGGTCTTGCCCGACTTGCGCTTTACACGTTGCAGGGCCACTGCTGCACTGCTCGACTGATTCTCGTAGCGATATTGGGACTGATTCTCCACTGCCTCCGCCTCCGCCTCCGCCTCCGCCTTTGCCTCTGCCTTTGCCGCTGCATTCGTTTGCAGCTGCAGCTGGCCAAGATCGCCCTTGGCATCGATGCTGCGACGGCTGCGCCAACGCGGATTCAGGTCACGCTGGTCGAGCTCTGCATCGTGACTGTCACCGCGTCGGCGATGATGGCCAGAGGTTTCCGGCTGCTCCACATCCACTTGCAGCGGCTGCTGCGCTTCCTTGGGTTCCGCTTCCGTCTTCCGTTCGACTTCGTCCAGCTGCTGCTGCTGCTTCTGCTCCTCCTGCTCGGACGTGGCGGCTTTCTCCAGCTTCTTCTTCTTGGTCTTGAGCTTGGCGCACTGCTCCCTGTTGCCCTCCGCCAGGCACTTCCTCATCTTGGCCTTCTGCTTGAGCTTGTGCAGCTTGGAGCGCAGCGCCCGACTCGGCTCGCGGCTCTTCAGGATGTCGGCGATGTGCACGTAGTAGACATCGCCCTCGGCGGCCAGCTTGCTGCCCGCCCAGCGGTCCGTGTCCGAGGATGCATCCGCGTCATGGAGAATGGCGTGCCGCTTGTATCGACTGCCGCGGCCCCGTCCCGTCTGCCCGTTGTCATTCTCAATGCGGCGGCGTCGCCCGGATCCAGAGCGACGCTTCTTGCCCTGCTTGCGGTTGCCGTTCGGGCGCTTCTTGCCGTCCTCCGTGTCCGTGCCCGGCTCCTCCTCGTCATCCAGTTCGTCGTCGTCGGCCACCAGGCTGGCAGCCGCGTCGCCCACATGCAGATGCTCGTCGCCCAGGTCCAGCGAGTAGGGATTCACAATGGCCGCGTGGTTCTCGCTGGGATTGCGGGCCACCGAGTCGACAAACTCCACATCGGCTGTGGTGAAGTCCTCGGGCAGGTACACCTGTGTGGTCTCGAACTTGGCATACGGCTGCTCCGTCGTCTCATCCGGCTTGACAATCGTAAAGCGCACATCCGGCGCCCGACAGCCAGGAGAAGCATCTGCGCGACACAGAAAGAGACAGAGAGAGGGGAGAGAGTTTAAATATATCCGGAGAGAACTTTGGCCATGCATATTTCATATGTGATCTAATTTAATAACTTGGCTTCGACTCGAGCTGCACTTCCCAATCGACTTCGACTTCGTCTTCGACAGACTTTGGAGTGCAATCGAAATTGCAAATTTCCAATATGCATTTGGCATGCGAGCATGTAAGCGGGGGGGAGGGGCTGCGTGTGGCATTGCATTTGGGATGAGTGGCGGGCACAGGCTGAGTGGGAGCGGTGGAGTCGCACAGGACGGACGGAGTCTGAGGCAAAACGAAACGGAAGGAAGGAAAAAGTCATGGCAACATTTTCCACTCAGCCAGCGACTTAAAGTTTCCTTCCCCTTGCCCGCACTTTTATCGTGTATTTCGTAATTTCTTGAATCTCACAGAAAGTGGGTCAGAAGCAGCATAGAAAGTGCATTGCAACAGTCGCCATTCGCATCGTAATTGATGCAATTCAATTGCCAATTAGCTGCTAATGCAAATGCCAAATGGAACTGCTAGAAGATACCTAACAAAGGCGAATGAATGGGCATGCATAAATATATACATATATATATATATAAATATATACATGTGCATGGAATCAGCAACTAAATCGATAAGGGCAGAGCCCAGGGCGATATGGAAACGTAAGTTGCCCGCCCGCAAGACAACTCAAAGTTGCTTTTAAAGCGTTTGCTTTAATGTTGGATCCACTTCAATAAAACGATAAGATACCAAATGTGACATAAAACGGAACGGAATGGCATTGGTGCGGTACGTGGGTCTTTTTTTACCCGTACTCCAAAAGATGTAGAATATAGATTGTAGATGTAGATAACAGATGTAGCAAAAGAAAGTAAAAAGTAAAATTCTTAACATATTCTACATAAATCATAAGCTCCAAAATGTATATCCTGGCTGAGGTCGGGTATAAAAGTAGAGTCGCGTCCCCAGAAGCGACTCACGCGTTCCTTCTCGTTAATGATTGAATTTTCCTTTCTTTAAGGCTAAAAATTCACCATGCAGCAGATGAAAACCCTGATTGTTGTCCTAAGCAATTCCGAATTCTGATACTGATCGACTCCAAAACGATTGTCTACCCAGCGGACATAGAACAACATTCGGACATAGACATAGAACATAGAACACATTAAAATTTGTGAGGCGGTTTCAAGAACAAATGTCTATTCGGATCTAGTTGGCATTGTTACATATTCAAAAATAATTATCTTTACTATAACTATCTATCGACAAACATGTTTTACTTGATTTTCATACGCCATTAAGTCGGTAGTTATAGAATATTCGACCGGATCTATACCCAGTTCTATTTGGTGTGCAATTCAAAAGAGCTTCAAGAAACTATCAATGATAGTTCCTATAGGGGTAATGGACTGCAAAGACAATAAACCCGCCAGGCAACTATATTTCGTGGCTAATAGTTGAAATAAATAAAATAAAAATTCAAATTAAATAAAATAAAAATTCAAATAAAATAAAATAAAAACTCAAATAAAATAAAATAAAAATTCAAATAAAATAAAATAAATAAGAAAGAAGCTTTACTGCAATTAAATGAATAGCTGTTGGTCCTGAACATGAATTGCACTTCCTTACATCATAGTCACATACGTACATATATATAAATTTAAGCATGTACAATGTGAATAATGACTACACCGCACACCGTGAATGATCTGCTGAATTATTTTATTACACCCATTTGTAGAATAACAAGTGCTGGGCAATTAAATCCAAATTCGTGTGAGAAAAGCGCCCACAAACACACACTCCCACACACTTATCACGCATATCTGTGTGTGTGTACATATGTTTACACATACTAAATGTATTAAATCTTATCAGTAGACGAGAACCGGCGGCGGCTTTAGGCGAATTGCCCGTTCGGATGAACCGCTCGGGATCGCAGTTTCGCGAGAGAAGCCCATCAGTGCGGTTGCGGAGCGATGATTACCCTGTGGCTGACGGTGGCACTTTCCG
The DNA here is from genome assembly GCA_018150905.1 of Drosophila ambigua. Classification (NCBI taxonomy): domain Eukaryota; kingdom Metazoa; phylum Arthropoda; class Insecta; order Diptera; family Drosophilidae; genus Drosophila; species Drosophila ambigua. The sequence goes on along the minus strand of JAECWS010000001.1, from coordinate 5,658,364 downwards.
TGTTCGTTTTGTGGCTCTATCGGGTCAACAAGAACTACTACATTATGGCCTTTTTCGCGCGGCGAGTCCGCACCAAGGACGGCAGACCCGTGGAAAGTATTCTGCCCTCGCCCAAAGGTCGAACGATCTTTGCCAACTGCTTCGATATGTATGGCAAAGACCACGGTGAGACACACACACATACTGCATACGTGTAGAGAGAGTCTTGAGCTCTCTTCGCTTATCTCATCGCCCCTTCTCTCTCGCACGCTCAATCGCTCTGATTGTCGCTCAAACAGCCGGCGTTTTCCGCTACTCTCGCGAGCTGTCCCAGAGAATGGGTGAAAGCTACTTGGAATACGGCATGGGCGTGCCCTTGCTCAACATCATCGATGCGGAGAACGCCGAGAACGTGCTCAATCACCCCAAACTGATCACCAAGAGTCTGGTGTACGACTTTCTGCAGCCCGCCCTCAGAACTGGTCTTCTGACATCCTCAGGTTAGCTGATCGGCAGAACAAACACCACCAACAACCCTAACCCTGGGCCAACCCCCTCTCTCTCGCTCTCCTTTTCAGATAAGAAATGGCACGCCCGTCGCAAGATGCTCACACCCACCTTCCACTTCAATATATTGGGACAGTTCCAGGAGATCTTCAGGTGAGTTCCTCTGGCAGTTCTTTTGAATGTGGCAATTCCTTAACCCCTTCATCCACTCCGCTAGAGCGGAAAGTCTGAAGTTTGTGCAGCAATTTCAAAGCCAAGCGGAGAGCATCGTCTCCCTGAGCGACCTCATTCCCAGATTCACGCTGAACAGCATTTGTGGTAAGTGATCGGATGGTGAGCAGAGACTGCTGAGCGACGGGTCAAGCAATCTCCCTTCATTCAGAGACTGCAATGGGCGTGAACCTGGACGAAATGGCCGAGAAGGGAGACCGATACCGCGAGGGCATCCACCAGATCGAAATGAGTTTCATCAGGCGCCTGAGCAATCCCCTTCTGTGGAACAAAACAATCTACAATTGGTTTGCGGCTAAGACGTACGACTCGTTCCTGACGGTGGTCCACGACTTCTCCAGCGAGATCATTGCCAAGCGGCGGCTACTGCTCGAGGAGGAGCTGGAACTGAGACGATCCACTCAGACGGCCGATGATGACATGTGAGTGCAGCGGATCGTGCAGAGAATCTCTGGCAATGTGACTCCCTGTTTCTGCCACAGATTCGTGAGCAGGAAGAAGCGGTTTGCCATGCTGGACACCCTGATCTGTGCAGAGAAGGATGGCCTCATCGATCATGCCGGCATATGCGAGGAGGTGGACACTCTGATGTTCGAAGGATACGACACCACCTCCATCGGCCTCATCTTCAGCCTGATGAACATGTCCCTGTATCCCGACCAGCAGGAGCTCTGCTTCAAGGAGATCGAAGAGCACATAGAAGGTAGGCAGCAGGCAAAGTAAACCCACAACAATTCTCTTCAATTCTTGCCCCTCTTTCAGATAACTTTGACAATCTGGACCACAATCAGCTGAGCAAGCTGAAGTACCTGGAATACTTCATCAAGGAGACCATGCGGCTGTTCCCCTCCGTGCCGATCATGGCTCGGCAGACCGTTCAGGAGACGGAGCTGGCCAACGGCCTCGTGCTGCCCGCGCACTCCCAGATCACCATTCACATCTTCGATGTTCATCGCAATCCCAAGTACTGGGACTCTCCGAATGAATTCCGACCGGAGCGCTTCCTGCCAGAGAACTGCCAGAAGCGGCACACCTACGCCTACATTCCGTTCAGTGCGGGGCAACGCAATTGCATTGGCAAGTTACCTGGGGCCTAGCGCGTACCTTGGGCTTTTCAATGACTGAATTTTCCCTGCTCTTAGGTCAAAAATTCGCCATGCAGGAGATGAAAACTTTGATTGTTGTCCTGCTCAAGCAATTCCGAATTCTGCCGCTGATCGACCCCCAGTCGATTGTTTTCAACGTGGGAATTACACTGCGCACACAGAACAACATTCGAGTGAAACTTGTCAGGCGAAAGTGAGGCGAAGTGTGCCGCTGGCGCGGGCTATTAGAGTAGTATAACAGCTGTCATTAACAGGCTTAGAGGCACACATAAGATGCGCTTGTGTCTGCAGTGATTTAATAAAACGTAGTTAAAACTTATCTATCTGGATTGGGAGCAAAAGGCGAGGCTACTTATCTGTTACCCCAATGAAAGTCTCCACAAGTCTGCAGCATAAACACAAGAAACAAGTTTTAGCTGATCTTGATTTTTGTTGTGTGTAGTTCGACTCGATGCATACATATGTTCGACTCTTGGATACCCTCTTTTCGGACTGACATGTGCATATTGCGTGCCACTCAATAAATCTTGCATGCACCACTAAGCAATAAGCAGGCAGTCCAGCATCATAATCAAGTGGGTAATATGCCCGTGTGCACTTCGGCTAGAGGGTACACCAAACTAACCATTGTCCAACCAGTTCACCGAACAAAGAGTGAGATATGTATGTATGTACGTTTGCTCGTATCTATCTTATCAGGTTTGTATTTGCTGTAAACAAGAACAGGCGACACGCGGATGAGTCGCTCGGAATGGCAGTGTCGCGAGGGAAGCCCAGCCGTGAGGTTGCGCAGCGATGATTACCCTGTGGCTGGCGGTGGCACTGTGTGTGCTCGTTCACTGGCTCTACCAGGTCAACAAGGACTACTACATTCTGGCCTTCTTCTCGCGGCGCGTGTACACGAGAGGTGACCGCTCGGTGGAGAGCATAGTGCCCTCGCCCAAGGGCCGCACGATCTTTGGACACAGCTTCGACCTGTTCGGCAAAGACAACGGTGGGGCAGGCATGGCCAAACATTTGAATCTTAGACGAGCCTCTCTCTTATTATTCTCTCTCTCTCGTTAATATTCAGCTGGTGTTTTCAAGTTTGCGCGCGACCTGTCCAAGAGTCTGGGCAAAAGTTATCTCAGATATAGCATGGGCATGCCCATTTACAACGTAATCGATGCCGAAACTGCCGAGATGATACTGACCGACCAGAAAGCCTTGATCGGAAAAGGATTTGTCTACAACTTTCTGCATCCAGCCCTGAAGACGGGTCTCCTCACATCGAAGGGTGGGTAGTTGGGGGAATAGTTTGGGATAATGCCTGAGCCAATGGTCCCATTGCAGGAGACAAATGGCATACGCGCCGCAGGATGCTGACACCCACCTTCCACTTCAATATACTGGGCCAATTCCAGGAGATCTTCAGGTGAGTGCAAGCACACGAAAACAGCTCAAAAGGCCGGATAACATCTCAATAACTCACGATGACAGAGCGGAAAGCATAAAGTTTGTGGAGCAGTTCGCCAGCCAAGCGGAGAGCATCGTCTCACTGAGCGAACTTATACCCAGGTTCACGCTAAACTGCATTTGTGGTAAGTGGCAGTATTCAATATCATTCAGCATTTATATTCTCCCTTCGCTTAGAGACTGCAATGGGCGTGAAGCTGGATGAAATGGCCGAGAAGGGCGATCGCTACCGGGAGAGCTTCCACATGATCGAGCAGAGTTTCGTGAGGCGCCTGAGCAATCCCTTCTTCAGGAGCAACACCATTTACAATCTGTTCGCGGCCAGGGAGTATGCTCCATACCTGAAAGTGGCCCACGACTTCTCCAGCGAGATCATTGCCAAGCGGCGGCTACTGCTCGAGGAGGAGCTGGACTACAGAAGATCCACCCAGACGGCCGATGATGACATGTAAGGGCATCCTGCCTCACGGCAATACCAATCTCCGCGGCAGCTCACTTTCTGGTTGACAGCTTTATCAGCAGACACAAACGATTTGCAATGCTGGACACCCTGATATGTGCCGAGAAGGATGGGATGATCGATCATGCCGGCATTTGCGAGGAGGTGGACACCCTGATGTTCGAGGGCTACGACGTGAGCTCCATCACTCTCATCTTTACCCTGATGAACATGTCGCTGTATCCGGACAAGCAGGAGCTCTGCTTCAACGAAATCGAGCAGCACATCAAGGGTAGGCAGAGAGTCCTTCCAGCCAACTCCTCTCTTATCTGTGGTACTCTTTCGCCCCGCCCCAGATGACTTTAGCAATCTGGACCACAATCAGATGAGCAAGCTAAAGCAGCTGGAATACTTTGTGAAGGAAACAATGCGCCTCTTTCCGCCCATTCCGCTTATGGGCCGGCAAACGGTGCAGGAGACAGAGCTGGCCAACGGGCTGATCCTGCCCTGCGGCACGCAGATCCTCATACACACCTTCGACATCCATCGCAATCCGAAGCACTGGGAGGCCCCGAGTGAGTTTCGGCCGGAGCGCTTCCTGCCGGAGAACAGCCAGCAGCGTCACACCTACGCCTACATTCCGTTCAGTGCGGGCCAGAGAAATTGCATTGGTCAGTCTTGACTTCGACTTCGACATCCACTGGAGCCCAAAGGGCGATCTAATCGCTTGCGTTTCTCCTCCAATTTCAGCTCAAAAATTTGCCATGCAAGAGATGAAAACCCTGATGGCGGTTATCCTCAAGAAGTTTCGGATTCTACCGCTGGTCGATCCCAAGACGATCGTCTTTCACGTGGGCATTACACTGCGCATCAAGAACAACATTCGAGTGAAGCTCGTCAGACGCCAGTGATTCTGTCGCTAATAAAACTGTTTGTTAAATATGCATACACATTGTGTTCGGGCTGCGATGCCAGCAAATGTCTGGGCGAAGACTTGGACTCGGGACGTTTGCCCCGATTATCGTTGGCATCTCGACAGCTGCTCCATAAATCATTCATTCATGCACAGTCGAGCTGAAGGAGTTTCCATTCTATTTCTATTTTCATTTCCATTGCCATTCCAACTCCAAGTGGGCGCTGCCCCCGCAGCTATTCCTTCCCTGCAGCTATGCACGAAATAAGATAGAAGCTGCAAGATGCAAGATGGAAGATGGAAGGAAGAGAGACAGAGAGAGAGAGAGAGCAAAGTCGTGTAATCTTTATCGTTTGTCACTCATACAGGGATTGCATAATGTCATGGCGACTTTTTGTCATTTTGGCTTTTTCTTTTTAGATGTTTTACGGCTTCAACTGCTGCTGCTGCGGCTTCAACTGCTGCTGCGGCTGCTTCTCTGTCACTGGTTAACTTCTTTTTGCTGTAACTGCGATTTTGACAGTTCGTTACTTGGGTTATGCACCCAGTTTCCCTTTCGTGGTCGGTCTCCCACGTTTGCATGCATAATGCAGAGTCAGCTTTGTGCTAAGCGGCAAAGGAAGCGACAGGCACAGGGACATGTGACCCACCAGCCAACATCCAACATCATCATCATCATCCTTCTGCGTGCCCCACGATTTATGGGACATGCAATGGCATGGCAGGGCTCTTGGTCTCTTTTGGTTTTTAGTCTCTATTTCGGTTATTGCATATTTCATCCGTGTCTCCTGCTCTCTCTCTCTCTTTCTCTGCGTCAAAATTAAATGACGCTCCGCTCTGAATTCTATGGGAAAGTCATGTAAATGAAATTCCATTCGTTTATTTGCTGGCAAAATATTTGCCAGAATGAAAATTGAAAGTGCAACGCGTACCTGCCACCCAAAATGCGACGCGCAAAAAGCGAACACAACAAACTGCGTCACAGCCAAAAAGAAAGTCGCAATACGCTGAACCATTTGCGTCGCAGCTGCCGCGGGGGAACTCTCTATAGGGCTGGCAATGAAAGACCCAGAGCTGGGGAAGTCGAAATGAATTAATTACTTGATGCGCAACGCTTTTGGGGTCCTTGGCAACGAATTGTGTGTGTGAGGCTGGGCTGTGCTGTCGCTTGTGGTTGATTTACATTCGCATGTTAACCCAACCACCAACCACCCCCCACTCCCCCCCACTCGCCGCTGCTGGCACGCCTCACATGACGCTATTAATTTCTATTATCCAGCCTCCCAAGGCCGCTGCCTGCTCTCTTCCAGCCATGCCACATACTTCACTGTGAGCTTTCGTGCAATTGCTTATTTCTTCGCCTACTTTTTTCGCTCTCTCTATAGCCCCCTTGCCCCACTCCCCGCACTCTTTTTGCTTGTTGATTCTGATTGGGATTAAGGGCTGCCCATGGCCATAGCCCTAGCCATGGCCTGGACCGAACGAGCGCTGGGCCATCGTTTTGATTGCCTTTGTGCCGCAGATGCCGTGAAATATTTCATTTGCTGCCAGTTATTTGCTTTGCGCTTTGGACTTTCCTCTCTGTGTTGCTGTTTCCCTTCTGTTGCTGGTTGCTGGTTGCTGTTGCTGCTTCCTGGTCTGTTTGTGGCTTTCCCTAACGGCTGTTTGGTTGTTGTTGTTGTTGTGTTTGTGCGTGTGTGAAAATCCCATTTAATAAAGTGCCTGCACATCGATGGAGGCCCTGTGAAGGCCTGTCATAATCCAATATTTGGTCTTCTTTCTTTCTATGCTAACTGAAGGTCAAACTGCACGCACACCTGAACACCTGTACACCCATCTACATATGCATGTGTGTAGATCCAATTAAAACTCACCTGGCTCCGATGTGCTGGTGGTCTCATCCGTCTCCGTGTTGGCATTGCTCTTATCCAAGACCAGCAGCAAAACGGTCAAGGATATTAGGGCCCAAAGCGGCTTATGGCGCATACGCTGCCTGCTCCACATGGCTGCCACTTCCTGGTCCAGCACCAGCTGCCCGCACACAAGTTGCCCAAATATCAGAGTGCACTTGCCGAGGGTCTCCACCTGCCTGTCTTGGGTTTGTCAATCACTCAATGCACTGGTGAATCTATCGCTTGACATTGAGCTGCCACCGCGAGGAGGCAGGACCCTTAAGCACTTTACCAAAATGTCTCAATGCCGTTTAAAGCGTGCCCAAGCTGCACTCGCCTGCTTAAATGCCAGTCAGAGTCACTGGCAACGCTTGCCGCAGAATTTAATGCCACAGCACAGAGGCAACAACGCAGCCCTTCGTCGCACGTTGCCTTTCAATGGCGCTAAAATAGAAATCCACTTGGCCAACTCAGCGTCAAACACTTGCCTAAACACACTCCTCATACTTGCATCCCCACCATCTACACACACATACGTACGTGTACGTGCACTGTGGGACTTTACTTTAAAAGGTTCACTTTTACTTTCACTGCGTTCAGTTCCACTGTGCACTGGCACCTTGACTGTGATCGAAACTTTGAACACTTCCTTGCAACAGACGACAACCAAATGCGTCGAATGCTGGCTGTGTGTCGCTTTTATAGTCCTCGTTGGATTCTGCGCAGCTTCGGCTCGGCTCGGCTCGGATGGATTCGTGGGCCTGCACTCGGCACTGGACGAAGGATGGAACGTCTCGTGATTGAACGAAACTCCCCCATGGATGTCACGTGCATTTTGCCGGTAAATAGTGTGTTTTTGTTTGGATTTGCTATGTTTTGCTTACTTGCCACTGACTGCGCTCCTCTCTATCTGCTGCTTCTGTTTCTGCCTCGGTTTCTGCCTCCTTTCGCTTTTCCGTGTGTTCCAGTTGGGGGCTGGGCTGGTGTGCCGTGCCGCCAGTGTGTGCGTGCCCTTGTAATTTAGCACGTAGCACGCGCTTAGCTCAGGGGAATGTCCGTTCCGCAGCTCCTTCTCTGCGGCACGTGGTCGTCTACAAATTAAGTTTGCCACTTGCCCTCCCCTCTGATTAAGTTATTTACAAGTTTAAAAGGTAATTTAATTACACTCTTTTTAATCCACGTCGAACGCCCACGGTCTCGGCCTTAAATAGTCATTGGAGGGGTCTATGCAGGGGGCCAGTGCAATGCAATCAATTACGGGGACCTTTGCGCGCAAATAAAATTACATTGGGCTGCCCCACTGAATAATCCGTAATAAGAAAAAAATAACGCTTCAATGGAACTGAACTTCCATTACCCATTACCCTTTACAATTTATATTCAACGAAAATCTCATTGAAACGATGTCACCCATGAAAGCTTAATAATAAAGAAGCAATTAAAATTTCTTTAATTTAAATACTCAAATTTAAGTGTTTGCTTGAGACAGAGCATGGTATCCTGTTAGGGAAAATGCTTGCTGCTGAGAAAAACTGCCATGGAAACTGCAATAAAATATTTACGAGTAAGTATCTACGTATATAACGAGGATTACTGTTCCACAAAGTTGTCGCTACCTTCCGTTGAAGAGGATGCCATACAATCCCATGACAATCAGCCGAATGAAGCTGGGCGGCCACTGCAGCACTCCCATCCTGCCTGCTCCTGCTCCTTCTCGGCGCTCCTTTCCAGTTTGCCGCAGAGAAGTATGCTACGAGTTTTGCTGACCTCGGCTGTCTGCAGGTTGATGCCAATAATCAAGAGACTTTGCGGTGATTTCAAAGCACTTACCTTGTGGTCTGATGTGCGGTTGCCTCTGCTACATTGTGGATGCCACTTGGCCACTAATTACGCAAATGAATTCTCCCCAGCAACAGCAACAACAACAGCAACAGCAGCACAACTAACAAATGTTGTAAAATTCTTCCGGCTTGGAGCGGGGTGGCTGCCACCTCACAGTGATAGATGTCACTCAATGGGGATGTTTAAGGTCCTGCCAAAGTGGACAGCAGCAGCAGCTTCAGCAGCGGCAGCGGTGACAATGCTGTCTGGCCCGGACCATTGTGCTGGAAACGTCCCCATCCCGGGTGCTTAGTCCGTGTTGTCTGTCGCATTGAAATTTTGCTGAAATGCGAAAACCGCTCAACTTCAGTCGAGTGGAAAATGAATCCTTGTGTGCACTGGTGTGCTGCACTTGCAATGCTCAACTGCAAATCCAATTGTGCATCAGCATTATCTATTGTATAATTTCTGGAAACAGATACACAAGTATTGTATGTTGTTGTTTGTTTTGTGCCTCTGCTGCCCGGCACCCCATGGGGCCAGGGTTTTTGAAACTCTATCAGGCTGAAAGTGCCTCCTGCTGTGGTCTTAACAGCAAGATTCAATTTGCTTTTAGGCCACCGCAGCCTCAAATTACAATATTGCCACAGTCTCTGACTTGTCTCTGATTTGTATCTCTGGACTTGGTCAGGGCCAAAGGCCCAGTAAATTACATTTACTTATCTCCGTATCCGCATCCGTGTCCATGTGATTGCTTTTTGCATTACAAATGTCTAGTTATTCTGATGCACTCGTGTGCATAAATAACTTACATATGTTTGAATCAATGCAATTAATTGCATTGCTTGGTTACATGACTGATTGCTGCACTTGCGTTTCAATCTCTGGCCCGGAGGGGAAATCGAAAATTAATCATTAAAAGGGCAGTAATAGCTTGCCTAATTGCAGGGCAATTAGTTTGCTGCCTTTGAGTGGATATCAGGACTTCAAATTGGGAATCGAGGCGATTTAAACAGGCCTTTTATTATTATTCTCAATGTATTTTGGTCTGTCTGCTGTTCAAGAGTTCACTTCTCCTTCTTTGGTGTCTCATTTAATTGCTTGATTAACCGTTGTTCTGGTCATTTACCCCTCCCATTGCTGTACTCGCGCTAGTGAGAGAGTGGGTAATGCAAGGCACCTCGCTCAGAGAGCATCAAAGAAGTAAGATAATGAGAGGAGAGCGCGCGTTGAGCGTGCTCGTCTGCAGTGATGCGTGTGGGCTAGAAAGAGAAAGAGACAAATGGTAATTGCGTCGCAGATAATGTTTGTCTTGGATTATGGAGAGTTTTGGAGCTGGAGAGTCCAGAAGAATCGTCGAAATAAATCAATCTATTTGCCATTATCCAATCATATCTTTGCCGCAGAGCATTCAATTACCAATTGAATGAAAACCAATTGCATTCCGCGCCATTTGCCTCAGCTTGCGGCGTGAACATGAAAGGGATAAGCAAAAAAGTTTCACTGCTCCCTCCCCTCGCCACCTTCTCCTACGTTGAGTGCGAAAATCTTGTCTTGTCATGCAATTATAGAGTTTTAATGAAATTTCGCGCACAGTCCGGGAAGCGCCATTAAAGGACAGGACACAAACAGACAAGCGGACAAAAACTAGCAGGAAAGTCGCCTCCTAATTACCCAGGGACAGCGACGAAAGCCCCACACACAAACAACCGGAAAGGCGGAAAAATAAACCCAAATGGTTGAGTTAATTGCATTGGCAATGATGCGGCAAAATCATTTTGACTCGGTGCCACAATGATGGCCATTAAGCCATTAGGGCGCTTAAATTGTCATTAACGGAGGCAGATACAAATTTAATAAGCGTCAGTCGGCAGAAGTGCGGTTAAATTCTTATATTCTTATATGGAATGGATGAATGCCACTGCCAAAGTTGGGTACAAAATTCCCATTGAATTGCCAATGAAATTCCCCAATTTGTTGGGGATTTCCGCTGCTGTGAAGATGAACAAGAAAGAAAACTTTGCTGGCACTGCTATTCCAGGTAGAAAGAAAAATATAAAAAATTAAAATGGCCAAAAGTCGGAGGGAGAATAAGTGGTGGAAAAACTACTAACCTGGAAAAATAGGGAAAAGATGTGAATAAGTACTCTAAAACTTCTCTGAAGATGGGGAGTAAGTGCAGATTCGCTCTGCCAGTCTGAGCCCCAAATTAAAGGATTGAGAACAAGTGCAAAAGCAATTCAAATACCACTCTGACTGCCATGTACAAGTGAATGGAATAAAACTTTAATTTCTTGCTTACACAACAAAATGCAATCCATGGAGTGAGTGTGAGCGGGGGGGAGAGCGAGAGCTGGGGGACAAATTTAAAAGCAACCAAAGCACAACTGACACGTCGATCCAATAAATCTCCATTGATCCCAGCGGAGCTGTTGCCGGTTGTTCAATTAAAACTCTCCCGGCGGCTGCCCTCAAAGCGGTCAGAGAGTGGTGCCAATGTCAAGCTGTGACACGTCCAGGTTCCCACTGCTGTGGCACTGTGGCATGCAAATGACCAGCAAAAAGGTGCAAGGAAAATACCAGCATGTGGCAAATATGTTAAGTGGCACCAGGACAACAATTTGCATTCTCTGTGAGGCACACAGCTGTTCCACAGCTTCATTGCGGACAGGTGGATTCCTCCCCGTCTGGGGAAATAAAAACAATTTATAGCACACATATACGGGCTCACCTTTGAACTTTACGAGGCGAAAGTATTTTTAATTAAAGCCAACAAGCCAGCCAAGCAGATGAAGAAATTGAACGAATGAAACTCACACACACACACATACAAACACACACAAACACACAAACACGACTAGTTGTGGACCATAAATGCTTCAACTGGCCATTTAGCCCCCTGCCAATGGTTATGGCCAAGTTTGCCGTGCCGTGAGCTCGGTTCCACGGATAAACGTAGAGGGCAGTCGGGCAGCAAGTGCAAATAATATTATGGCCAACTGCACGCACACGCACCCACTCCGGCACAAACTTCCGGCAGGACAAACTCTGGACCGTAAACAGCATTAAGTAACCACAAGCAACCAGCAATGCCACCCCCCCTCCCACACACACACACACACACCACATGGAACTAACCGTTGGGGGTGCGGACTGTATCAATTGCTGTCGTTGCCGTTGTAGCCACTGTAATTGCCTTGGCTGGGAAGGCAGCTGAGCGTGGCTTCCCACTGTGCGCCGTGCGCCGTTCGTCGTCTTATGGCCCTGTCATTGACAAGCTACATAATAGCCATCGACCGCAGCATCTGGTCTACGCTGTCGGTTGTACTCTGCCATTGTGGGCTAAAGATCTTTTCATCTTCGCATTGATTTCCGGGCACATCCTAATTGAATACCTTGAGCCGCCGCTTCCTTAGCTCCACCGTCCAGCCCCATCCACAGTAACGAATCCAGCTGAAAACTAATCTGCATAGAACTGCGTTGGAGTCTGCTGGGCTGGGAGTATTTCGAGAAGCAAAAAGTTGCTTATCGCAGACAGTAACACACACATTGATATGCAGACACATACCCATATGAGTTTGTGTGCGATGGAAATCCTTTTGGCCTGGGGCTGCTGCCAAACCCTTATCACTTGGCCAGGCCCTGGCTCTGGCACTGGGGGGAAGGTCTTGCCAGATGCCTTAGGAACTGCTTGCCATGCATATCCTCAGAGCCCGTTCCTCAGTCCTTGGCCAACTGCATCTACTTAGCATAATTTGTTGCCTTGTTCCTGTCTACATTGTCTATGCGTGGAGTTGGGGCGGACTGCACTGTCAAGGGCCCAAGTGGCACTGCTGTCAGTTTGTCTAGACAAAGACAAAGACAATGTCTGCATACAAAGATTATATTTTGATGAGGCGTTTAACAGACAATCAACGCTTGATTTCACTTGTTAACCATAAACATACGCATCAAAGAGCGACTGAAATCATCTGTCTGTGGCAGCACTAAATGTATCCATTAAATGCCACGTTAATCAGTTCCGTTCTACCAGAGGAAACATCCCAATCAAATTCAAAATTAGCGCCCACCTTCAACGACTTACAACACTTGCTCCTGTGGGTCAGGCGGTGCCAGATAGACAGAAAAAGATCAAGCAGCCAAAAATAGAGTAGCCGGAAAACTGGCAAGCTTTTTATAACGGCCTCTACTTTTACTAGATACTTACTAACTAAGTTAACGTTACGTTACGTAGTTGCTGTACGTAGTTAGTTTCAACGTTTAAGCTAATTTAAGCGCTTTGGCGCGCCGCGTCATCACACACACACACTCACAACACATATATCATAACGGATCTTTCACTAGGGCTGGAAACATATCAAAAGCGCAACGATGGTCGCAAAACCGTCGATAGTAGAGAGTAGCAGTAAAATATCGATACTATCGATAGTGCCCTCGATGGTTTGACACCTCTAAAGCAAAATAATTTGTTTAATTAAAGTGCGCAACAAATGCAATTTTAAAGCGGCATCGGTTGTTTTTGAGGCACTATTTGTCTAAGAATATAAACGAGTATCAATTAAAGTGTGCAATCAATTAAGCTATCCCTACTAAAATCAATTTGGTCTTCAAAGTATTATTGTTAAACAGTTGTTTTAGGTAGTTCAGCTGTTTCCCAATAGAATTGCTTCAATAAGACGCTGCGGTCTTTTAATTATATTCCATTTCAAAGGCTTCCTCAAATCGCAGTGGGCGTAGAAAAAGCATTCGACAGTTTTGCAGCCATGGTGAGCACCACCTTCTCAGGTGCATTCAGCATCCCTCCGGTCACTCTCAAACTTTCATTGCAGCTTCAGCTGAGGGATTTTCAGAATGTGTGCCCCGATGATTTGACAGCGGCCCTGGCTCTTCAGGTTTACAACGACTTAAAAAGGGGTAAATCAATCTATTATTGCACTATTAATGAGGCATTATAATGAATTTGTGTCTCAGATGAGCGATGTGGCCACTTGCAGCCGCACTACGATGATGATTTGAAGGTGTTTTACTTGCGTAAAGAGGACACACAGGCTGCTTACATACCCTTGATCCACACGAAGGGCATTCACTTCAGCCTGGTCGAGGCAATGCAAGATAAATTTGGAAAAAAGTAAGCTTTTGGCATCCACACTTTAAAGATTTCAATTGTTCATTTTCATTGTTCCTTTGCAGTAACATATTTTTGGCCATCGTGGATAATACAGGCAACATTTTGTATTACCAGGTGACCGAAGGATTTAGTGAAAAGAAGTTCTAAACATGTTTAAATTATATTAGAAAACGCTGTCCCTGTCCCCCAATATTTTAAGATTATGTATATTTATTTAGTCAATCGTTTACAGACTGTCAGATTTATGTGAAGCATTAAAAACCCAATTTCAAACTTGTTTGATGACTCAAAACTGCGTTTATTCAATAGCGATAGATACATTTATTCAAAAATCATATCATAGTTGCATAAATAAGAGATACACGCACAACACGCAACTTGGCAGATAGAGGGGGGAGGAATGGGGGATTGTTTGTTGGTGATGAATCGATATTCCAGGCCGCAAGTTGCGGATGCAATCATAATCATAATCGTAATGGCAATATATGTATCTGCTTCTGCTTGGTTGTATTTTGATCTGCATGAGGTGTGCAGATGCACAATCGTTATCATAATCGTATTTATCAGTAATTATCTTCACATAATGATAGCTTAGCCTACGCTTCCATAATCGATTATTACAAACTTAAATACAATTTAAAAATTAAATTAAAATTAGCATAGATCTTAAGTGAAACAACAATCCGATTGTATGCCACCCCAGCATCTCTGACAACGAGAGGTTCGACTCTACCCCGAGCGGCATTAAGGTTATTTTTTCGTGTTAAAGCGTACCGTTCCCTCTCTTTCTTTCTCTCTGTTTATCTTTGTCTCTCTGTTGTTGAGGGCATACAAACGAATCGTTTGAAATCCATATATCGTTGAATAAAAATGCTCAAAGCAATACAGTTTCTTGTAAAGTACAATAATAATAATAAATAACAAATGTGTAGGCGTTGTGTGTATGTGTGTATATGAATTTAAATAATAAAAAGTAGCTTTAAAATATATGAAACAACTCGGACAATTGGCTGACCTTAACGAGTTGTTTTGAAAACGCAAAGAAATTTACAGGGTTTACACATTAAAATTGTAAGTATTATCTCTCACTTTCACACTTTCGCTACTTCGTTTCTTAGCTTAAAATATGTTTAGAGGATGAGCTCTCTTTTTATCAAGACATTTTCCTGGGTTGGTGTGCATGCAATATATGTATAAAATATATATAGGGATCCTTGAATTTGTTCTTGTATGTTTCTTATGAAAATATGCCACTCCACTCTGATCTGATCTTCTATTGGTGGCGCTTGTAAAATAGCCTTTGTATACATAATTTTCATCTTTAAAATCTATTTGGAACCTGGCTCACAAAAATCTGTCCAAAATCTACAACGTTGCGTATAAGGCCTTCTTCCTAGGGTTCGTCAGACTATTCTCCATTCTCAATATATTCTCGTTCTCGCGTTAGGAAATTAAAAGAAGCGATAATGGTTCATGCTGATGGAAGGGTATTGAATTTTGAATTGGATGGGATTGTTCTGCTGCTGATTGATGATCGAAAAATGCTCTTGCTCCGCCCCAAGAGTGGGGCTCTAGTGGATTTGGCTAATGCTTGTTTCGGTGAGCAAGTGAGCAACACTCGGATGATTACATGTATATAGTATAGTATATATATATAGTTTCTATATAGATATAATATATGTATGTCCTGTATGGGTATTATCTGGAGGCGTTCTTGTTTAAATATTCAACTCACATTCACTTAAGCTAGCAATAATTACGCGAAGCCACCTTCGTAAACATTTAAAAGCAGAGGGCAAAGGTTATAACGATCGGGCTAGGCCCATTGGTGAGCCATAAGGACTAACTGGACACGGTTACGGTTGGGATGTTGCGGCGCCCTAACACCATTCGGCCGTGTACGAAAAGTCCTGGAAGAGCACCTGCTCATCCTCAGAGAGGTGACGCGGCTCCTTCGGTGGCGTCAATTGCGCCTTCTCCGACGTGAATTCCTCATCAAAGTTCGAGACATCTTCCAAATGGTTCTACGGTAACGAATTACACAGAAATATATAGATATATCGAAAATCTTACTTGACTGGACTTACAATTGTGGGTACAAACGGTGGCTTGACCTTACGCAGCAGCAGATCATCCCAGACAATGGAGCGGAAGAACGCCTGCTTCTTGACATCCTCCGCATCGCGCTCCGACGATCCCAGACGTCGCTCTGGATTCTTGCGCAGCAGCTGCAATTTTGTGCATGCAATCGATTAGCCAATGAACATTGATTTTTCCTACAGCATGCGAATGAGACTCACCCTACGCATCACGGCTATGGCCTCGAGCGAGAGGAAGCGCGGATAGCGGACCTCGTCATTCACAATTGAATCGAACACCTCCTCCTCATCGTCGCCAGGGAAAGGTGACTGTCAAAATGTCAAAATACATTCAGTTAACCAACGATCTTCACAAACACACACACGAAGGAATCATCCTGTTCGACTCACCTCACCAACCAACATCTCGAAGATGAGCACGCCCAGACCCCACCAGTCCACGGCCCGTGTGTACGAGGTCTCAGTGAGCACTTCGGGAGCGAGGAACTCGGGCGTGCCGCAGAATGTGCCCGTGCGATCGCCGAAGCCCATGCCTTCCTTGCACAGGCCAAAGTCGGCGATCTTCACATAGCCGTCCGTGTCCAGCAGCAGGTTGTCCAGCTTCAGGTCGCGGTAGATGATCTTGTTCTCGTGCAGATACTGCAGCCCCAGCACCACGCAGGCCGCATAGAAGACGGCACGCGGCTCCAGGAACACGTCCGTATGGATGTGCATCATCAGATCTCCTCCGGCTGCGTACTCCATCACAAAGCAAACGTGTTGCTGTCGAGGAAGTTCAGTTAGGAATTGGAAATCTCTGTGAGCTGAATGGTGGCACTTACATCGGTCTGGAAGCACGAATACAAATTGACTAAAAACGGATGGCGCATGGCATTGGCCACTTCGAAGATGCGCTTTTCGCTCAGCAGCGACTCCACCTCATCGCGGGCGATAATGTCGCCCTTCTTCAGCGCCTTGATGGCGTAGTACTGGTTGTTGCTGCGCAGCTGCGACAGTATCACCTTGCCAAAGTGTCCCCGTCCCAGCACACTCAGCAGCCGGAAGTTGTCCATCGACAGCATGCCAGCATTCGGAGGCGGCTGCGACTTGCCCAGGCGGCTGGCATCGTGGCCAGCAGTCTCGCGGAACTGCAGTCCCCGAGCCACGTTCTTGCGCTGCCCCTGCTGGCTGGTGTTGCTCGTCGATGAGGAGCTGGGCGTGGGCGTGTACACAGAGGCGGCTGCCGCTGCCTTGGCCACATTCAGCTCGTACTGATTCGCATAGATGGGCTGCTGCCCAGGCTGCTGCTGCTGCTGCAGCTTGTCCTGGCGCTGTGTTGGCTGCGGGAATTGTGGGGCGCCAGCAGCCGCACTGTTGCCATAGATGGTCGGAGTCGGCGGCTCCTGGATGATGGGCGAGGACTGTCCATACTGCTGCTGCTGCTGTTGATTGCTGCCCACATAGAGTTTTCCCAGCTGCGGTATAACCTGTGGCCAAGGAAATGGGAGATGTTAGCGCATTGGTTGGGGATTATTCTGGACAAATTTGGATGACTATTCGTGGTGACAACTTGAGAGCTCTGCATGGATGTTTATTTGGTAATCTGCCTGTTCTTTGGGGACTTTTACCTGCTCCTGCTGCTCCTCTTCACTCGTCGAACTGTCTAACTTTTCAACAACTGTCTCAAGCAACACACTCTCAACGAATGCCTCCGACTGGGACTGAGAGTGGGACTGGGCCTGGGCCTCTGCCACCGCCTTTGTCTCCGGCTGTGGCTCTGGCTCGGCCACCTCCTCGATCAGGCAGCTGGTGGTGCAGCTGGCATCGATGGGTTCGAGTGTGATATGTACAAGACTGATATGCGCCTGCAAGAGGATTGTGGTTCAAAGAGCTGCGGTACTCAGCGGCGGGGTAACCGGGGGACACACAAAACATACAGCAGATGGTGCATCGGATATGGCAGGTGCGGATGTGGACAGCAGCCGACGGATTGGCCAAGTCGGCGACACATTCAGGCTATGAAAATGAGTATGCGGATGCGAATGCTGATGCTTCTGCTGCACTTGCTGTTGCTGGAGTTGCACTGCAAACATTTGCCTCAGGACCTGCGCGAGTGTGTGAAGTGCTGGCACAATCATGACGTCACGACATGGCCACACAACGAAAACCGTTCGATATCGACGGATCGACGGATGCTACACCCCGAGGGCAGTAGCGGTAGCAATAGCAGTAGCGGCGGCAACGGTGGGCAACTGAAGGCAAACAAGTGCCAAAGTCATGACCAGAGGCCAGGCAAATGGTCGCTTAGCCTTTTAGGCGCTTCTGCGTCGTTCTTTGGGTCTAAAAATGGCCAAATGCTACGTAAGACGTGGGCCAGCGACAGATAGGATAGGATAGAATGTGAAATGTGAAAACAGCGCATAGCCAGCCGCCCGAGTATATGAATGAGTACATAAATGGCAGGGGGCGGGCACACACAGAAAGACAGGAGACACACACTACATATAGACATGTACATGTAGGTGGTAAACATCTTAAATGAAATGGAAAATGTGGGAACGTTGACGTTCTGCAATGTCGTGGAAAATGAATGTCGTGTGAGGGAGGTGCTTGGTGCTTGGTGCTTATGGGAGCGACTCAATCGCCTTTTGGCACGTGAAGTGGCGCACTTTCGGCCCTCTCCCTGCTTTTCCTGTGATCTTTTTTTTTTGTAGTTTGTTTTCTATTTAAAGAGCTTCAAGTTGTCACTTTTGGATATCTAATCGCTGCGATTATGTACCGCTAGATTCTCAATAATATTCAGAGCTCTCAAGTCGTTTGGGGTAGTAATTAATTAACAATTTAATTTGTAGAGCATTGGTTTTATTTACAAACAGCTTCTAGAGGGCGTTTCACGTGTGGATTTGGGTTGCTACAGGTGGATTAACTGTTAGTTCAACTGTTTACTACAAATAACTGTTATCCGTGCTTTCAACACTATGTTACTACTGTTAACACTACAAAGCAGTGCTGGTAAACGCGATGTTAGGTACAAGTCAAACAAATGTGAGTGCAGTTGTTGTTGTTGTTGTCGTGTGCATGAGTATGTTTTATGAATGGTTTATGGACAGTTCCTGCACTTTGTCACCGCTTATTCGTTCCTCGAGTAACGGCACAAAATAACGATAACATTAACGGTAACATGAAAAAACCCAAAAATCGTGTCAGGCCACAAACGGATAGATGTAAGAAACGAAAAAGCTTTTGCGGGTTAGTGAATAATATTAAATAAATTTAATTGCACGGTTTGCAGGGCGAGGGTTTGCCCTAGGGGTACTTTTTCGGGCTGGCCCGCGTCCTGCCACCGGGCAACCAAATCAACGAAATTAAACCAACAAAAATGCAAATTCCAAACCAAAAGCAAAAAAGAAATCAAATGAAAAACCTCCTAACCTCCACACAGAAACGATCGCCCGCACTGGAACTGTGGCTGGACTGCAGCAGATGCCGGCTGCCCCCGCCGCCATCGGCCCTGTACAGATACTCGTCATCGTCCTCGGGATACTCGACCAGGGGCGAGGGCGGCACCGATCTGTCCTCCTCCCGGCCGCCCAGCAGCACCACCGGCGGCATGGTCAGCACCGGACGGTGCAGCTGCTGTTCCACAGCCGATGGCCGCGACAGATCCTCGACGGCGGCAAAGCGATTGCTGGCCTGGGCAGGATCGTGCTGCAACTGAAATTGGTTGGTTGGTGGCATGGCGAGTGGACTTTGGCTGTGGCTGTGGCTGGGGCAGGGGTAGGTCACTGGGCGGCTGACTGGCGAGATCGAGAGCGGTAGCGGGCGCATGAGCGGGGACTGGGTGGGTGGCAGCGGAGGAGGAGGCGGTGGCGGTGGCTGGCTCTGGCGCTGCTTGGCCCACTCGGAGGACTCGGCAATGCACTGCTCGATCATGCGCTGCTTCTGCTGATGCTGGAGCTGCTTCTCCTTCTGCCTGGCCTGATCTTTCTGCTGCTGCTGCTGCTGTTGCTGCTCCTTCTCCCTCTCCTGCTGCTCGCAGAGCTCGAGAATGGCCTGGCGCTGAGCCTCCTGGAACTGCTGGAGCCTCTGCTGCTCCTGCAGCTGCCTCTGGTGCAGGGCCTGCTGCTCGGATTGCTGCTGCTGCAGTAGCAGAGTCTCGAGCGCCTCCTGGTCCAGCTGCAGCTGCTCCATGTCCCGCTCTTTCAGCAGGCGCCGCAGCGTGGTCGGACGCGAGTCCATGTCGGAGAGGAAATCGAATTCATGCAGGGCATCCTGCAGCTGTCGGCGATTAACGGAGATCATGACAGACGGATGACGGGAGACAGGCACAGACACACAGGTACGCACACAGGCAGAGAGGCGGAGAAATAGAGCGAAAGAGCAAGGAAGGACAGCACAAAGCACAAGGAGGAGAGACAGAGAATGAGAGAAAGTGGGGGGGAGCGTATTAGAGAGGATGAGAAATAAGCTTCTTTCGCACAGAGGAATAGAGAGAGTGAGTGAGTGAGAGGGAGGGAGAGAGAGAAATCGGAGAGCGAGGAGGGAATGATGATGATAAATGTAGGTGAAGAGATAAAACGGCAGCACCAAATCCACTGCCCGTATGACACTACCCTACACTTACTGCAATTTTCTCAACACTGTTTTACTTTTCAAATTCTGATTCGGATATGTTCTGGAGTCAATCGGAGATCCCAGAAATTCAGTTTAAGAACAGAAGACTGCCAAGGGATTACTTTAATCTGATTTCAGCATTCTACTACAATCAGTGTTGGAAAACGTGCATACATAAAACAGTCGAAGTGGCAAAAGTGCTTCGAATTTCTTCAAAATAAAAATGCAAGGCGCGCAATTCTGAAAAAATTCCAAAAGGAGTTTTCCAACACTGACCACAATGTTAATTGTTCAATAAGCGCTCAGGTAATGGATGAGTAAGTGTCATACAGGCTCCGGTGTTTCCTCTGGATCGTCACCCCACATTCCCGCCAGAACGTTGATGGCATTGTGGATTGCTTGCCAGACCCAACATCTGCATGGATCCTTCTGCATGGAGTGGGGCATCCACTTTGGATACTTACGAAAAGCTTACATGTCTGATAATAAATGTTTGTTTGTTTGTTTGTCTGCATGTACAATCAATAATACAAAAGCCAACACCAAGGGATAATGATGCGATAACTGTACAGGTGTGTGTGTGTTTGGGTGTGTGGGTGAGTATGTACATGAGACAGGAGTGAAGCAAGAGGAGGTGGCAATGGCAGTGGCATGTGGCAAGTGGCAAGTGGCAGGCACAACGATCAAACCAGCTACGGGAACACAGCTATATATACATGAAGGTCTTTACACAGGTTGGTAGAAGGGTAAATTGTATACGGGCCTGGTCGTACGAAGGTAATCTCTGGCTAGCACTCACCTCCTGGTCCAGCACCGGCGTGGTGGTCGATGACTTGAGCAAGGGCGGCGGCGGTGGCGCCGTGGTGGGCGCGGCCGTGCGTCCGCCGATGAGCGCTGGCGCCTTCGCTGCTCCTGCCGACGGCGGCATCTGTATGATGAGCGAGTTGGGTCTGCCAGCGGCGGCAGCTGCTGCTGCGGCGGAGACGGGCGGTGAGTCGGGCGGCAGGACGCTGATGCCCTGCATGTGCATGGAGAGTGGCCGCATGCCACTCAGCCCGCTGGCCGCCGGATCCGGGTACTCGCCGGGTGTCTCCACGTGCTCGTGCATGCCCGCATCGGGATTGAACTCCAAATTCTGGGCCTGCTCGCCGGGCGTATACGGCTCCGGCTCCACCAGAGCATCCGACGAGGGCGTCCTCGAGATGGGCGACTCCGAGTCGCGGCCCGGGGCCAGGGGAGCAGCGCCTGGGGCTTCGCCCGTACCCATGTGCACATGGTTGGGGGCATTCCGCTTGAGCAGGCGACCCCAGGTGGCCACATTGATGTTCATCTGCTTGGCCCGGGGGATGTTCTTAGCCTGCTGCCTGTTGAAGATCATGCGCTGGCGGCGCAGCTTGGGCTTCTGCGATATCATGGGGTTGAGAAACTTGATCTCGGCGAACAACAGTCCCTGGGGCTCCAGCTGCAGGGCCATGCCGTGGCGCACATCGTCGATGAACTCCTCCAGCCGCAGTACCTTGACGGCGCAGAGGGAGCGCCAGTCGCGCCAAAAGACACCGATCTCGAGCTCTCGGGAGCGGTCTAGATCGATGGAGAAGCGCTGGTCCCAGGCCTGCTGCGAGCAGGGCTTCCAGGAGGTCTGTCCCACGGTGATGTTGTCCAGCTTGATGGCGGCCATGATCTCGAACGAGGTCTCGTCCTTCACCGAGTAGCTCTTGGAGCTGCTGCGCGAGGTCACGCCCTTGACGAAGCTGCGCAGATCGCCGGGACTCGAGCTGTTGTCCTTGTCGCGTCGCGACCGCCCCGGCACATCCTCCAGCAGGTCCTGGCAGCCCATCAGCCGCACCTCCAGCTTGCCCGTCACACTGGCACAGCCCCCCCGCGACGACACCGACTGGTAGGGCTTGCCACCCAACAGAAAGCCCTGCCCCGTCTGCAGCGATGTGTAGGTCACGGGCACCGGCGACGTCGACTGCTGCACAATCTGCAGCTCCGTCTTCAGCTGCTGCGCCGCCGGCGAGTCCACGGGCAGCTCCTGGCGTCGCAGATCCAGCGAATAGCGCAAGAGATCCAATTTCCGCGACGACTCCGACAAGCGTCCAGTGGCCTATGGAAAGGGAGAAGCACATTAATCATTAGTCCATCATTTAAATATAGTGAGATTAGTTGAGATATTAAGTAAGTGAAACCAACCCAAGAGAAGGACACAGATTCTGCTTTACAGACTAGTATTTGGCGACTTTATTACAACATTAAACATTAAACTGATTCAGCGCACAATCTCTGTGTGTGTGTGGGGTGTGGGGGTGTGTGTGTGGGGTATGTGAGGAACATTCGCGTATGGCTTAAACCTAATCGATAGAAATTCAATCATCCAGTGTGGTGGCTAGGGGCAGTGTGGGTTAATTGGGGCTGCAACGTGTTAAATGCAAGAGAGGGAAAGCCTTTTGGAGCATTACTGATTCGAGTGACGGATCTCTACCGTAACTACCCCTGGGCAGGGTAAACTGAAGCACCCTTAAGTGAGTAATCCGCTGGCCAGAGGCCTCTACTGCGGCCGTCGTAGCACTGGTCGCTCGCCCAACGAGAAGGCGCGACCGCGCAGCTGAAAGCGTTCGGCCAGCCAGCGCTGGCAGCTCTCGCACTGGCAGTTGGGATTCTTGGTGGGTCCCACATGGTGGCCGGGCTTGCGCATGGCCACCACATTGCCGAAGCGTCGCGTCTTCTCCAGATGCTCGTGGGTGTAGCCCGAAACGGTGGCGGCGGAGGCCTCGCTGGCCACGCTCGGGCTGTCGCGGGAGATCTCAAAGCGACGCCCTGGCAGGGGGGAGGCAGTCACCACAGTGGTGCCGAATGTGCTGGCCGAAGTGGTGCTGGGCGGCGCCTCGCTGCCGCAGCGCACCACAGTGGTGGCCGCTGACAGCAGCTGCGGGGAACTGCGCTCCGACGAGGGCCCCGATCCAGAGGGTGCCTGCACGCTGAGATTGTCGCGTGCCTCGCTCTTCCAGCGGTAGCTCGGATGCAGCAGTCGAAACGGATCCGTACTGGCCACCGAGGCGGGCTGAACGGGAGCCGTGACTGGCGGTGTGGGCTGGCCACGATTCGGATGGATTGAGGGCCCAAAGAACTGCAGGAAGGCGGGACGACTGCGCTGCTGCAGCTGCGATATCTGCCGGCCCGGATAGGTGTTGAAGACATTCGTGTCGGAGAAGCCGTCCGATTCCGAGGGGATTGTGTCGCTCCGCTGGAAGGAGCTGCGCTGCGACTGCACCTCTTTGATGGTCTGCAGATGCTGCTGCTGCTGGTGCTGCTGGTGCTGCTGGTGCTGATGCGGATGCTGGTGTGGATGGGCCAGTGGCAGGCTGGAGGCTGTATTCTGCGGCTGATCCAAGGAGTGCTGGCGCGACCAGAGCCTCTCCATCTGGCTGATGCGCAGGCGATCCAGCGAGTTCTCGTAGTCGAAGCTATCGGACTTGGCCAGACCAAAGCCGACCATCGGGTTTTCTTCGACTTCTTCCGTTTCCTTCCACGAGGAGTCCACGCAGTCGGTGCCCGCTGCCACGCTGGAGATGCTGCTGCAGGTGGCATCCCGGGGCATGGTCGAGTGCGAGGAGTTCGGGTAGGTGCTGCTGATGGTGTCGTCGCTCGGCTGGCGCATGTACTTCTGCCGCAGATTGGCCAGCTTGGCCGCCCGCTGGTCGCCGATGTGTTTGCGGAAGAGCAGCTGCTTCGATTCGGTCACCTCCTCGGCGGTGCTGCATTTGGTGATGGCGTGGCCCAAGCTCATCTGCTGGCTGTCCTTCTGCTCCTTCTGATGGCCCAAGCGACGGGGCATTGCCCCGCCGGAGATGCGCTGATGGCGCAGCAGCATCTGCTCGTTGTCCAGCACCGTTTGGGGCGTGGAGTTCGAGTCCAGATCGTAGCGCTTGCTCCCGGCCAGATCCGAGTCCGAGCTGGCGCTGGAGGAGACCTCCACATCTGCCTGCTGCTCGTCGTCCGCCTCCTCGTCGCCCTCGGAGCCCGTGCAGTAGACATCGATGTGGACGGTGCGTGGCTTCTTCTCCCCCAGATTGGGCGGCATCCTGGGCAGCGTTCCGCCTCCCTGCTGGCCTCCATGTGCCGGTATCCGGGACATCGAGGCCGACTTGAATGTGGACGAGGGCGTGGTGGGCGTGGGCGAGTAGGTTGGCTGCAAAAATCAATCGATTAGAGAGAGCGAAGGGAGGCAGGGGATCATCCCCGGCTTACCACATAGGTGTTCGCCTCCTCTGCCTGCCGCCTGGTGGCAAAGTTCACGAGGGCCTCGGTGGTGGCCCGACGCTGCTCGTAGGCGGTACGTCGACGCTGCTGCGGCTCCGTCAGCTGCTGCGGCTCCTCGTGGTCGCTGGTCTGGGAGAAGGCATCGCGCAGCTGCTGGGCTCGCACCTTGCTGTGGTAGACGAAGGGTTCCTGCGCATTCGGCCCTGTGGCCGCTTCCTGTGGCAGGAAGTCAGCGACAGCGGAAACCATGATGTTGCAGGTGCTACGACAGCGCGTTCCGCAGACCTGAGCCGTGGCGCCTGGCGCGGCTGTACCCGCAGGAAGGGCACGCGACGCCTGGGGACTGCCGAAGGCCGAGTCCGCATTGGTGGTGGTGGCCGAGGAGTTGGTGGACCGGAAGCTGGTCCCCATGGTGTTGGCAGTCTGCAAGAGGAACGTGCGATGAGCCTCTCTGGCGGGGCGCAAACGGATGACTGGATGGCACAGCACTCACCTTGTCCGCATCCTGTTCGGCTTCGGGCTCATCGCAGGGCGTGCACCACTTGTAGACCAGCCGCACTGGCTGCACTGGCTCGGCGGCACCGACGACACCGCACTCCTTATGCACCGCCTCTCCGGCACGGGCAAAGGTCAGGTGGGCGCGCACTGTCCACTCTGCCGTCAGTTCGTGGGGCAGCGGTGCAGCTCGAGAAGCTGCCAATGGGGCAGCTGTCCCTGTGCCCGTGCCCGTGGGCGTGGCCATCGCTGCCTTACGCACTTTCGTGGCTAGCACACATTTGTGGTACTTCTATTGTTTGCTCAAGGTGCCATCTCACGCACATATGGCAACTACATGCGATATATATTATATATATGTGCGTATATTCGATTGTATATATATATGTTCACACACGATCTGTTATATTCTTATAACTGCGGGCTAAAAATAACCTATATCTTGAGGAAAACGTTTTGATAGTTCTCGCAAGCTGAATTCACATATTTATTGTATCATTTGATTTTATGCGCGTCTTACAGTCAGCCGTGCCTATGAGGGATGCTCACGAACAATCCAATTAAATCATTTATCCATAGCTTGAACTTTGCCAAATATTATAAACAAAAAACACTTTATTTATATTTAATTTCCAAAGAGGAGGCCACTTAACAGGCGACTTTTACTTTTCTGCAATAAATAGTTTTTCACACTTTTCGCTTGGGGTTTATCCCTCAAAGGGGTATGCAACGGCTATCCTTCATAGACACTTCTGACTGTATTTGATTTTTTGTGTTTCCGTATTTTTAGCCGCGCACACACAAACACACGTACACACAGAATAAACGAGGAGTGGAACTAAAGCACACTTTCGTTTTTAAAAATTGTGCGTCTAAATTTATGTGATTTTTATTTTTAACAATTGCAAGATGACCCCAAAACAAAACCCCCCACTCAAAATTTGAGAGCAGCAGCAAACAGAAAGCATGAGAAAAGGAAAGAGAGATAGATAGAGAGAGAGAGAGAGAAAGTGAAGTGGAGTGGAGAGGCTGATGATCCGCTCAGAAAAAGAATTACGCAATTTTCAGGTGCATGCGGCACATGCGTATGCGTAATGTGGATGGAGTTGTGCCGATCAGGTGTGTCTGTCGGCTTGCATTTCTTTTGTTTTCCTACATCTGTGTGTATGTGTGTGTGTGTGGCCAACTTTGCCTTTGTGGAGATTTCCTTTGATCTCTGGCATAGGATTATTAATTTATTTTTGCATTATTACATATTCATAGAGTTTCAGGCACAGCACACGA
Organism: Drosophila ambigua; assembly: GCA_018150905.1. Classification (NCBI taxonomy): domain Eukaryota; kingdom Metazoa; phylum Arthropoda; class Insecta; order Diptera; family Drosophilidae; genus Drosophila; species Drosophila ambigua. The sequence goes on along the minus strand of JAECWS010000001.1, from coordinate 5,632,162 downwards.
ACGCGAACGCGAACACGGAACACGGACACGTACACGCCACGCGTGATAAAACACACACAAAAATCTCTATCGGTGGCAGAGTCAGAGGCAGCAGCAGCAACGGCAACGGCAACACAACTTGAACTGAACGGAACAGCGGAAAAGCTGCTTGGGAAAATTCGCCAGAGATACAAATTGAAACGACAAGAGATTTTTCACATTTTCTGCTGCCTGCTGCTGGCCAGAGAACTTTGCGCTCGCTCGCATGAGATTTGTTGCCCGATTAAACAGATGTTCGGATATATCCCCAACTATAGCGCTCTCGCACTCTTTCGCTCTCTCTCCCGCTCTGGCAGCACCAGTTCTAAAAATGTTGAGGCACAAAAGGGCAGCAAAAGGGGCGGGAGGGAGAGTAGAGTTTTCATTCAATTTGTTTATCATTTGGCTGATGTCTGAACGCATAAAAACTTCAGAGTTCCATCATCGATGGTACATCGTCTGACAAAAGAATCAATGTACAGTGCGTTTCACAGCCATAAGCCCAACAAATGTAAGTGCCAGATGGAAATTTTTAAATTTTTGTGGCATCTCATGGAACTGGCTCTGGCCATATGCTTCTGAAACGCACTGTGATCCGACTATTTCCTCTTGAGATCAACTCCAGCCGACAGATGCAACAGGCGTCGCCCGTCGTCGCCGCAGAAGCCGCAAAACAAATAAATATGAGAACGGGCCAATGGCATGGGAATGTTGCCTGCAAATAGAATATTTAGGCCAGAAATCCAAACTGTTGCGGAAGTGGATAGTGTAGCAGTGTAGCAGTGTGGAGTCTAGAGTCTAGAGCGAACAGCCAACAGATAAATCACCGCGAGATTCGTTTCTCAGCGAGCCACGCGACAGGAAACGCGCACAGCTCACAGCACATTGGGAAATCAGCAAAAGACACACCACAAAAAAGCAGAAGACTATTGTAGATGTCTCTCAATGGATTGTGAAATTAGAACAATACTCTGGCGATAATTGTCGCACACTTTTCAAAGGAAATGCGGCAGTGAATAGGCAGGGGAATGGCTCTTTCGCAATGCTCTGTATTCCGGGAATACATTTGCCCAAAAGCCATTCCTGGGAATTAAATTGATTCATCGAATCTTTGGACACTGCTCGGCAGAGTTTTCCCGAGTCCCAAAACTTTAAATTGGAATATTTAACCGAGATATATCTAATCTATATCGTATATCTGCTATGTTGACAAACTGCACATAAAAATGAACAAAATTCTCCGTTCCCAATGCTCATTAAAAAATTATTAGGGCAGGCCCTGGGGGTGGGGGGGCACACTTGCCAAAATCATTTTCATATTCGTCCAAGTAAATGCGACACATTCCACGTCCATTAAATTAATGGGACGACAGTTAGGGGGCAGTGCAATTGGCAGGCAGAGAAAAGATTCGAAATGAAAACCAAAACGAACGAAAAACGAACAGAAACAGCCGCATAATTAGCCTCGTTTTCTCGCTTCTCGCTTCTCGTTCCTTTTCGTTTCGTTCTGAGATATTTTTTTTTGCGGCCAGAAATCACGTATACGTATACGTTGCATATGAATCATACGCCGTGTGGCCATATGGCACACACCTGAGCGTACGAGAGGCAGATGTGAGACGCGTTCCGCTTACCTGGCCACTGGCCAGATCTAATTAACTCTAGGATTAGGCTACCATATGATTAACCCCTCTGTATTCTTAAACCTACGGGGGGACTGGAACTGGCACTCACCTCCTGCAGCGCCTTCTTGTCTGGCGCTCGATTCGCCGTCTGCAGCGTTCGTATGACATTCTTGGCTCCATCCACGACAGCGGCCTCGATGCGCAGCCGATGGCGCAGCTCCTCGATGCGCTCCTCCAGCGTCGTCTCGAGGCTCTGCGGCTGGCCATCGTCCATCAGTTGGCGCGTGGCCCTGAGGCGGTCGGCCTGCTCACGGTTCTGTTTGACCTTGATGATACGCAGCCGCAGAAACTCGATCTTGGCCCTCGAATCGGCCAGCATTTGGTGGGCCTCCGCGAGCAGCTTCTTGTCGCAGCCGGCGCCCAGCGACTGGATCATGTTCTCCGCACCCGTCTTCACCTTTATCTCGATCTGCAGCTGCTTCTCCAGCGATGTCAGGACTTTGTCATTGGCGTTGGTGGGTCCATTGCCGCTGCCACCACCGCCGCCACCCAGGGCACCGCCTATAAGTATCCCGCCATTCGGATCGATGCTGGCATTAATCGATTCTGTAAGAGACAAGAATGGAGAGGATTAGTTTTATTTGAAATTGGAAATGAAAGGGCAAAGAAAGGGCAAAGAAAGCGGAGATGATGAATGAATGCTGCCATTGCTGAAGAAGAGATTTCCAAAAGAATATTTCTGGAGCTGCTTTTTGCCTTCAAGGAAAACAGGAAGTATTCCAGGCATAAGCTGCATGTCTTTGCTTCCACGTGCAGCCGCTCACTAATGCTCGACGCAAGACGCACCAACAAAGACCTAGGTTAAACCTAAAGGATGCTGCTGCTTGCTTCATCGGATACTAACGAATCGCAGTAAACATTTTCCGGTCCTTACAAGTACAGTCTGTGTACCGTTCCATTTGGGGGCAGCCAACTCCTCCATCTACTGAATTTTCAACAGTTCTCGTTGTCATTTTGAATAACGTTCCATAACTTTCCGTCTCCTTGTTCATATTTTATGACAGTGGAGGCGATGAGCGAGAGTTTTTTCCTAGCTGATTTTCTTAATTTCCGATTTGTTTGGCCCCCATTTCCATTTGGCTACAGCTCTGCATGTCATATGGATATTTATTCACACATAATCATGCAGCGCTCTGTGGCAGCGGCTGCCAAACCAAACGTCAATCAACCCGACTCCGGCGGCACACAATGCTGCTGCATGCAGCTCCATTCTTAGCTTCTTTTGCTTTTGCTTCTGGCGGGTGTCTCTGGGCCATACACGGAAGCAAACCAGCAGATAAATAAATAGAATGCCGAGCTGTCTCCATTCGAAATTGTAAGCAAAACCGACAAAAGCACGAATAAAGCGAGTCAGCAGCAGCAGCACCGCCACCATTTCATGACAGTTGTGTCAATAGTTGGCTCAAACATAATACAATAGAAAAAAGAACCATTTCGGTGTCGTTTGTTAGAGGGGCATGCATGTGTGGCAGGGGTACCTATAAAACGAGCATCCACTTATAAATGGAACACTTCTGGAGGATAAAGGGAGAGAGGGAGTGGCCAACAGGTGAGTGGCTTAAGTGGCAAGTGCGTGACAAAGGGTCGTAAAAGGCGGCGTGAACTCATCCCTAACCCAGCCCTGACACTTTCCACACTTGTCTTTCATTCTTTTCTACTCTACCAGTGGCAGGGTATGTTAGATGTTCTGACTGGGTTTGCCTCCAGCTTTACTACAATAGAAAATCCTGTAAAATGGTCTGACACTCAGTTTGAGTGCGACTTGTAGAACGAAACGACAACGATCCATCTGCTATTCTCATCCACTTCCACTGGAATTTCCAGTTTTGTTTGTCGGTTTATAGCTTCGTTGCTAGCTGGCCCACTGGAGCACGCCCTTGCTCAGTTTGTTTTATTGGTAATACACTGTACTTGCCGCGTTATAATACCCCCAACACACACACAAAAACAAAACCAAAAACGTGTTGCACGGAAATGTGTGTGGTATGTGTGTGTGTGTGTTTGTGTTTTAGTGCCGCCTGTCGCTCTCTCGTGTGATTGCAGCAGTTTATGAACGAAAGACCATTGGCTTTTGGGAAAGTTTTTGGGATTTTTTAATGGATTTTCGAAATAGAAATATGCGTACGTACAGCAAGGGGCAGAGAGAGGGGGGGCGGGCGGGTCCAGAGATGTTGCAACACTCACCTTGTCCATTGCTGTTGACGGCCGTATTGGCGGACGTTAGGAGTATTTGACTCTCCAGCTCCTGCAGCTCGGACTTGAGTTCCGCCAGCTTGCTTTTGCTCTTCTTCACGAGCACCGCCACATCGCTGAGGGAGCGCCGGTCCTTGGCCACCTCGCGCAGCTTCTCGGCGCCCTCTTTGATCTTCAGCTCCTTGCGGATCTCACGGCGAATGGCCTCCTTGATCTCCTCGAGCCGTATGGACATACAGCTCTCCGGCAGATTCTCTGTGAAACCATATTTATGACTGAGTTCGTACAGAACGGGATGCTTGATGTATTCGCCCTGCGGAAAGGAACCAAAGGAAGCACATCATTGATTAGATGGTGAAGTTTCAGATTATAAATGGCCATTTAGTAGATCCCATAGTAATATCCCATTGTAATGCACAACACACACCCTTAGAGGGGCAACTCACATCGCCTGATATCTCGTAGCGGGAACCATTAACCGCATCAATGTACTGGGTGCCATCACCATCGTAGCCCTGATCATCATTGTCTGTGCCAAATACATTGCTCATCATGCGATCCCAGAGGCCACTGCTGGACCGCCGGGTCGTGGAGTTGCCACTGCATCTGCGACGGCGACGGGGCAGGGAATGATATCTCCTGTCAGACTGGGGCACACTGGACCCGGACACAGACACAGAGACCGAGACCGAATCAGAGGAGTCGTCTCTGTCCCGCTGGCGTTGGGTATGGATCATGCTGCGTATTCGGCTTATAAGTCTGGACATAATTCAACTCGATTTCCCGCTAAGACACACACGCGCGGGCTGTGGGGTGTATGGGTCACTTCTGATTACAGCACTTTGGTCATTTTGTGGCGCACAGTTCTACAGGCAGAGGGGAGTTGTCTCAGCTGACAAGTTCATGGTAATTAGCGACCCGTCAAAGAGTGGGCAGGGAGGAATGGAAACATTTATTCACACGACTCCGTCGTCTCCGACTACCGTTTATCTAGAAAATGTTTTTGTTTTTTCTCTCATTCAACATCTACATTTCTACACGGGAAATTCCCCTTTCTTCACTCTTTTTCTAGACGGCTTTCTCATTAAACGCAACGCCCGGCGATTGCCATCGTCTGATAAGCAAACGACAACAACAATGAAGGTAACATTGCTGCTGTATCTGTGGCAGAAACAGCCTTAGAGCTCGTAGAACAACAGGCCGCTAGATAATTGCCATGCAAATTGGAATTCTAATCGAAATCGATTCCAATTGAGTATTTTCACCTAAACAGAGTACTCTCTTCTCTCCGTTACACTTTCTCTAGCGTCTAACGATGTGATTGCTGCTCGGCATCGAAATTAGAATGAGAATCGGAATCAGAATGACAACTGAAAGTTTCAATTGATGCATGGAAAGTTTCATCGAATGGAAAGTCAGTTTACTTTTCGAATCTAATTTCAAAATAGATGGCACATAGAATGAGTTGCCGTTTAGAATTTATAATGGCTATGAGAAAAAAGAGTCATTTAATTTAGAATCTTTCCCTTTCTAACGCTCATTAAAGGCATTTTCTATTTGTACTACTGATAGGGTGGAATTACAGCCGTTTCCGTTTCACTTTCAAGTTCATATCTTGACCTTCTTCCGTTTATCACTCACAAAAGAAGGCGAGGCGGGGCGAGGCAGCTTGGCGGTGCCCAGCCTTAGCATTTCCAATGTTTCTTATGCCCATTTAATATTCTCCCCAAGCTCTTATTTACACAATGAGGCATACAACATTGTTACTCAGCTTGCTATCGATTCCCAATGTTTAGATTCGCCTTTCCACGTACCCCAGCTATGGCCCAAACAAAATGGCAAGTGCAGAAAGGTAAAGTGGCCAGCTTCAGACATAAACAAATTGCTAAAAACAAAATTTAATCAACTTTAAAACAAATTTAAATCAAGGAAAAACTTTGCTCAGCTCCCTTTTAGGCAGAGATTAACAAGCAGAATGGGTAGTGACCAAGAACTGCTGTAATTGCGATGACTCACAGCTAGAAATGTTTCCTAATCTTAGTCCCATGTCATTTATATATATTTTCTCCATATATTAAGCAATTTAAACCTTGAACAATACTGTAACTAATTTAACGCAACAAAATGTAGTCACATATATTATGATTCTAGTTGTGTTGCCCTTCCAGTTCTAGTATGACCCTGATAGGGCAAAAAGCGAAATAGAGAATATAACAACAAAACGATTTCTTATCAAAACGGCATTCTGAGGCACACTGATAATAGTCGGTTGTCTCGTAACGTTACTCAAGAAACTATGAAATTCCTATGGAAACTTGTTCGTTTGTTTATAAATTGCACATCGCCGCCGCGTTGGGATTTAGATTGGTTTTCATTTTCTTTTTTATATATTATTCAAATTCAAATTCTTTCGAAGGTTTTGGGACCCTTCATTTTCCGTCACTTCACAGATAATTATGCAAATGTTATGAAATGATTAACTTCTTGAGGGAGTTTTCTGAGTCACCGACGACGCGCCGACGTGAACCCCACTCGTAACACCAACTGTCCCGCTAATCGAACCACTCGATTGGAACTCGAACTCGCTCTTAACTACGCCACCGACTGTCGACCGCCTATAGCCGAACATGAGAACATCGAGCCACATATCACTTATACGACAAGCCGTTGCTTCTGGCTGTTTGTGTGGGTGTGTGTGGGCGGTAGGGTGGTGGTTGTTGTCCGGCTAAACCCGAAACAAGCCGAACGAATCGTGACGAACGGCAGGCAACAAGCAACAGGTTCGCTCCAAACCAAACACAAGCAACTAGAGATGGCAGAACCCTTTCGAACCGCCCTATTCTGCGATACATATTATACGAGTAATAATTTTTAAAAATAATTTTATAATTATCAAGACCTAAATCCCGTTGCTTCGTGACATTAAAAGCCGGTCCATGCACATCACTAAACGCAACACGTGGGCTCTGCTCGAAATGCAACTCATGCCGAGCCTGCAGACAAGATGGAACAGCCAATGTGTTGCGTGGGGCGTAGGGTGTTGTTGGGTGCTTTTGGGACATCATCTTGTTAGCCGTTAGTGACAGTTTTAATTAATTTTACTAGTAAACAGTAACGCGCATAATCAAATAAAAATCAATTGAAAATTCGCAAAATAAAGGCTTAGTGTATGGGAGCTGCCATAATACTTTTAATCTGCACCGCCATCCCCCCCTCCTTCCATCTACTATTTTCACAGTAGGTTTTGTGGCTGGGAAATTTGAGCGGCATCTTGTACTTATGCTCGTAATAATGATAATAAGCCCCAATAAGATTGCATAAGGAGATTACGGAAAGGCACTGACGGGTCGCCTGACACAACATAGCTGCATAATCAGCATAATATTGCCATATATTGTGGCATGCATAGAGGGTGGATGTGCGGTTGCATCCAGAAACAAAGGGAGTCTGAGAAAGTAGCATATTTATGCCGGTTGCTGCTGCCTCAGCCTTCGCGTTTTTGAAAGGGCCGCAAAGTGGGAGAGCCAAATTAGTTGCGAGAGAGCATGCCAGAGAGAGACAGAGATAGCATTCTGATGGCAGCTGCAGTTGAGCCTGTTTGACAGCGATGTACCGCTACTTAGCAGCTTATTGAGCGTTGAGCCTCTCTTTTAATGAGCTTTACAGAGTACTGGAATGTTAGGGCTTATGGTTCTGCATATACCCTGCGGACTTCTTCTACAAATAAAAGTGTTTGCCTTGCAGATTTTCTCCTTTGATTTCAGCACCCAATACATACATGATACAGATATCCTTTGAGGCGGGAGCGTAGATCCTTGAGGAACACCATATTCATGGTCAGAGCCATGCTCGGATGCGCGTTTCTTTAGGTTATTTGAGACACTTTGATTTTGGTTTCTTTGTCTTTAGGGTGGGATAATGCTAATACTTAAACTTTGGCGGAGACATTGATCGATGGAGCAATGTGACACAGTTCCTTTGTGTGTTTTTTCGGTTCTTTCTTTCTTTTCGTGAGCTCACTGTAGAAATATGCGAAAATTCGTATACTCATTTTCCAAAAGAAAATCGCACAACGCAAATGTGTTTGGCTGTGACAAAGCTGGGCAAATATCTGCTGATGCTGCCATAATAAAAAGCACAAAACGGCGGCACACATCAACCGACCATACACGAAATACACGAAATATGTATCTATGTAGTTAGGTGTTCACATATGTATGTATGTATGTATTTATCTGCTGCTTCTATATATTGTACATATCGGATATACAATATATTGAATTTAAAAAGCGACACAGCCTGCGAGCCAGCGAATTGTCAAGGCGCTGCCAAGACGCAAACTGCAATGCGAATGGGGAAATGGAAAATGGTGGAAAAAAAAAACGCTTTCCTCGGACTCCGCGCGGGTAGCCAAGCGATTAGAAAGCTTTTCGATTTGCGCACAAAAATTACGGACAAAACGAACAGAAGCGAAGTATTTTCCGTATTTACCCCTCTCGCTCACAGCCCCTTGCATTCAATTGGCATGCAATGCTCAGAGATACACCAATACAGACAGAGATACATGTGCTAGCGCGTGTATAAGATAAGATACATCATCATCATCGTTCATTTGTGCATCGCTTTGACTCGAACTGGAAATGTTGTTCTGTTTTGTTTTTTTTTTTTGTTTTATTTTGGAAAAGATTCTACAAAGAGTTTCGCATAATTCAAGAATTTTCCATTCCATTCAATTCATTTCATTTACCTGCAACGAGAGAGAAGAGAGAGATCTTTTATTAGTACAAAATATTAATATGTGTGTGTGTGTGTGGTGTGTGTGTTCGGGGAAGATTCGTTTAACTAATGATGATGGACCGTTCGCTTTGATTCGAACTTGGGGCAATTCATAAATTGATAATTGTCTGATGGCGTCCGCGCTTTGAAGTTGCATCACGAGGAAGGGCGAGCCACTGGCCACTGGCTGTGAATGAAACTTACGATTTCTAATCGGTCATTTGCCTCTCCCTAACTGAAGCTAACCGGCCAGCCACTTAACATCGTGCCATTAGGGGTATTCGCCAGGGCAGGAAACGGCCGACAAAGCGCTTGCCGCACGCACAACGAATTAAACCGAAAACAAGGTCGCCCGATACAGATACACATATACATACATAAACATATATATGTATATGTATGCATGTACAATATCAACCCATGAGATACCCTTGGGGTCTGATGATCGGCCCACGCACCTCCACAAACACACACACACACAAAGCACAAGTGTAGAGACGCGGGAATTTGTTTATTTTTTCTGTCGAAGTGAACGATTTAAATTTCGCACTTTTTTTTATACAAAAAGAAGCATATGTAAAACGGTGAAATTTGTATATGGAATAGGGAATACCCTACAAAAGGGAACTGCTAGGAATTTTGAATTGGGAAATTAAAATTTTAAAGTTTATTGTTCCCCATAAATGAAACTAAATATCTTTAATAAAATATATTCAAGGGTAAATGGCATGTAAACAAAGTTTCCCATTACAATCCTCCTGGGGTGGTGGTGCACCACCAACAGCATAATTAATATGCTGAAAAACGAAACGAAAATGGTGGAATTCCAATATGTAAGAATATGTAAGAAAAATAAATAAAAACTGATACTCTGTTTAGAGCATAGTAGAAAGGGATTTCCATCGTGGGTGCTACCCTATAACCTCCACCCTCTGGAATGATATACCCAAAAGACCAAATTACTTGAAAACGAACCGCTACTGACCATTTATGAGCAGAAGACTGATCAACAAGATTCACATCCACATCTACATCGACAAGTGCAACAATAACAATCTGTTGTTGCTTTTTACAGATACATTTGGTGTTTGTATATATGTATGTATATTGTTTTTGGACAAAACGCCTAAGCGGCTTTCGGTGTTTGATTTTGGTGTGAGATTTGAGATCTGTTTTGATCGATTTTGATCTGTTGAGGCCAACAAGGCAGGGAGGGGAGAAACAACAAATTTCGTACAAATCGGAATGGAATTGATTTTATTTTTGCATTACAAAGCGTTGTTGAGTGTTATATGGAAGTGGAATTTATTTGAAAATGAGCTTTTCCAGGTGTTTATAATCAATTTTCAGCCAAGAGAATGCTGATTATGGCATTATTGTTGTATGGCCGATGAATTTGTTTAGTTGGTTGGACAACTGAAGCTGTCAACGCTTCTGTAATTCGAGTTCGACCCAATATGGGGCTGCAAAACGTTTGAGCAGTGCGGGGGTTTGGGGGAATGCTTAGCAGAATGGGCGAATATGGCTATGGGCATGGGCATGGGTTTGGTTTGACCCAGTCGCATGGCATTAAGCCAAAGCCATAGAAAGGCATCATGACATCCACAACGACCACGATGACACCCAGCCGACGACCCATACAATGCCAGAATGCAGTAGCACCACAGTGATACCTCAGATATGGGACAACTACTATTCTTCATACTAATTTGGTTAAGCATTTATTCGAAGAATATTTTAAGTCTTCTACTTGCTTTGGTGTGGTTGTTTTTTTTTCTGTGTGGCCAAAGGAAGGTTTTCTACATGCTGTATGGATCACTGTACTGAAAGCCTCGAAAAATTTTCATTTTTCATCGACGCGCTTCTGCTGCTTGCCGCTTCTTTCACTCATTCTTGGTTCTCTTTTTTTTTTGTTGCTTATTCAGCACATGCAACAAGTGGATTGGGGTTAAGCCCCCACCATCACAAGTACCGTAAGCGTGGAGAGCAACAAAAATACAACGACCAAACCAGGTGAAGAGGAGAGAGGAGAGGTGGAAGAAGAGCCACAAAATTAGAACAAAACTTGCGGCTGAAATTGAAAATCGATTTTTGGACTACGAAACTCGCTCTCGACGACGCAAAGCGACGCGCAGCGACGTTGGTTGTGGCCTGGTCTCGAATTTTAATTGATTGTCACTTGGATTTTCACTTTTTATAAACGTTTCGAGGCGAGCCAGGGGTAAAAGAGGAGGCAGAAGCAGAAGCGAACGAAAAAATAAAAGAGAAATGGAATTTCACCCAAGAGTTGTTGCTGTACATCTCTCTATGTGTATATCTGTATATCTGTGTATCTTTTATCTTTCGCCTTTTGTCTTAATTATTAACTAGAAATCCGCTGAAGCCGTCAGCAGAAGCCGTAAAATAAATGGTCCAAATCGACGACGTTGAATCAGTTCAGCCACTTACACAGTGCAAAAATCGGCTAATCCCAGGCCCCAAGGCGGCTATGGGGGAAGTGAGGATCTGGTCGGATCGGATCGTATCGCGTGGGCCTTTTATGAATAAGGACATTGACATGGACCCATGCGTCATCGGGGCACAACACACACTCGCACAACACACGTAAATTCGCGCACAAAGAGACACAAAGGTGGAGGGGGGGTATGCCCAGGCTTCCAAATTTATGCAATTTTCTTGCTGCACGCTGCGGCGTCGCGCGACTTTCACACAAAAACAATAACAAATGCAGCAAACGCGAACGCCAAAGCCAAACGCGAAACGAAGGAAACGCGAGGTGCGAAGCGCGTTTAGCGGAAACGACAACCGGCTTCTTCGACGAGCTTCAACGAACAGCGGACCAAAGCAAAACACAGAAACCCAAAGCCCCCAGCGCCAATAAGAAAGAGAGACAGAGAGCTCCGCTGGAAAGAGCGTAAGTAAGCGCGAGGCTATATTTGAGCATACACAGGTAGCTCAATGCAATGGAGTGGCGAGAGAGGGCAAAGACAGAAGAGAGGAAGAAAGCATAAGCACAAGCTGAGCTAAACGCGTGTGAGAGCAGAGCCACGCCACTCAATGTGGGAGAGAGTGAATTAGCTTTATTTGAGCGCAGATGCAAGCAGCTACGGCAAAGATCACACTTAGGAGAGAGAGAGAGAGTGCTGCATCGGAAGAAGCCAAGCAGAGAGCGAGAGAGCGAGTTCGGCCTGACTGCAAGTCAAGTTTTTTAATTGCCCGAGGCGCTGCTTCTTCTATTTGATTTTTCTTTGGGCATTCTTCTCGCTCTCTTATCCCCTCCTCCCTCGCTTCATGGGAGCTTCTATTGTGCCAGTTCTGGGAATGGAGTTGTACAGCTATCTTTGATTAACATTTCGTGGAGTGTGGCAACGCTGCTAATGCCGCGGAGGGAGAAGAGCGGCAGATGGAATAAAAGAATAAAATTTCCCTGCATTTTTGGCCATTATGAAACTGTCACCCATTTTTACCTGGCCGCGGTCCAGAATTTTCTTTATTGCACTCCATTCCCCGGAATCTGTGAGATAAGCCGTCAGCCCCATTAGCATACCCATCGAGCACGAAGAGAGGAAGGGGGGAGAAGGCACAGCGTGGCGCCGTCTTTGACAATCTCTTTCCCTCTCCCTTCCTTACACACACACACCTGACATCGCAACCCCATGGCCCTGCGCCTCTCTCTCTCTCTCTCCCTCAAAGAAGCCCCGCAAATGTGCCACTAATTAGATATCGAACCTCTTTTCAGAGCCACCCCTTCAGCAGAGCGGCCCTGACTCACGTGTCGGCGCCTGACCTATTGAATGTCGCTCTGAATGGTCTTTTACACCTAAGGGCTGGGAGCACGTACCTGCCACAGAGTGCCTGCCGCAGACAGCAGTCTATTGCTTTCAGAAAATCGTTCCAGGGACGGAAATTGCACTGGCCCCAAACCGGATGCCGGATGCAACCAGACGAAAGTCCAAACAGAAGAAGGAAAATAGCATGTTGCCAATGCCAAGTGCAGCGCAGCGTCCGATAAGCTGCACTCTGCTCTCACACTCCTTTTCCCTGTGGAAAAGCAATAACTGAATTTCGCATTGAACAGTCGAATGGGCAATCAAATTCGAATTCGATTGCAACTGCGAATGTGCGTCATGCATGAGGCCCGCAGGCGCTGCAGCAGCCCACGCCTCTGCCTCTGAGTAGAGGTTGACAAACCCAGATATTGCCACGCACAGTGCTCTGTGTGCAGGGCCCCAAAAGAGTTGTCGTTGCCCCCAGCAGCCACACCGATTCAGGCGGTTTCATCATAATTGCAAGTCCGGACTCTGCCACACACCGGCAGTGGGGGAAAAGCAAAAGTGTAAGAGCTTTAAATGATCACAACTGACAGATTAAATACTCTTAAAGGCTATGACAGATACGTGATATATATTTGGTTGGGGATGCTTTACAGATCTACTGGGAATGCCTCAACCCATGGATCAATGCTCCCTCCCAAAAGTATTCACTCTCTTCTTCTAGGGCATCCAAAAAGTTGCATAAGTTTCACAGAGTTTTCTGTTTATTCCGAAATGAAAATGAAAATGGCATTTTGATATTTCATTTCGGGAAAGCCGCCGCATTCAGCCGGAAAATGAGTGCCCTGTCAATTATATCATTATTATTTTTTATTTTCGTTGATTATTGTGGCAAACAGCGAGAGCTAAGAACAATGCAAAAACCGAAACCGAAAGCCAGTTGAGATCTGTGGGGATATGCAGATTGTCTCTGTACGGAGTACTCGTCGCACTCGCATCTGTAGGATTGTGCCCCAGGCCGTGTGATTGTTGTTGTTGCTTATGCTGTGTGTGTGTGTGTGTTGGGCGCTGTCACGTAACGAAAGGGAAAACTCTGCCTGGGTCTCTGGCTCTGCTTAGTTGTCGCATCGATGCGGCTGGTGGGAAGTCATCGTGTTGTCGTCTGCAACAGCAGCAACGAGTCTTGCAACAATGACAGGGCAGAGGAGCAGCGCAGCCAACAATGGCTGCCAAGCCAAGAAGAATCATTTATGGCCAGAGGGAGCTGCTAGACAGGTAGACAGGGAAGGGCCCCTCAGTGTCGGCCAACGTCAAAGAGTCAGGAGGGAAGGTCTCTGGTTCCGACTGGCTGGCTTCAAGACATCTTTCAGAGGGTTGGGGTGTCGACTCCACTCTCATTTGCATCTGAAGAGGCCACGAAAGAGCCCAACGAACAGCTAAACCCTATTCCAAAACCTTTTATCCGAATAAAAAGTAACCAGAACACCACGAACCCACGACTAATTAATTTAAAAACGAGAAGGAACGTGTGAGTCACTTCTGGGGCCGCGACTCTACTTATACCCGTACTCAGTCAGTAGATGCATTTTTGAGCATAATTTTTAAGAATTTTGGAATTAAAAAAAAAAAATTTTACATTTTACATTTTTTTGCTACATCTGCTATCTACATCTACATATATTATGTATATTCTACATCTAACATGTAGATTATAGATGTACCATTGAAATTCTACATCTCCTCCGCTCCTCGCGCACTGAACGCGGCAGAGTGTGCGAGCGAGAAAGAGATAGAGTAGCGTGTCTCTGGCTGAAGTGGGCGGGGGAACCAACTGAAAATTAATTTCTTTATTCTGGCTATAATTATGATCCGATCTGATTCAGATTCGGCAATCTGGTAGATATGGTAATTCTTTACGATACTGCGTTTTTAGTTTTATCGTATCTTTAAAATTGTGCCAGCCACAGGTTTTCGTCCTTTGTGGTGGCGGAAGGGGGCGGGGGGAAATTTTGAAATACACTTGTAGCAGTGGGATATCACATGAGTCTTGAAACCAAGTTTGGTTGCCCTAGCTCTGATAGTCTCTGAGATCTAGGCGCTCATCGAGACAGACGGACAGACGGACGGACGGACGGACGGACAGACAGACATGGCTATATCGACTCGGCTATTGATGCTGATCAAGAATATATATACTTTATGGGGTCGGAAAATTTTCCTTCTCTATGTTACACACATCCACTTTTACCACAAATCTAATATACCCCTTAACTCTTTTTTGAGTACGGGTATAAAAAGTTTTGCGCCTGTGCCGTGTCTCGTTCAACGGTTAATAATAAACGAAGAAAAACCCCACAATGTCCATTACAGTTAGCCTTCAATCGGAGACGGGAGACGGGTGGTGCTGACGGTGCTGCAGCAGTGGGAAAACTCTGATGTGTCGAAGAGCATTTGGAGCCGCCGCCTGGAGGCTTTTACTCACGGGCAATTCGCTGCTGCAAAAAACATTGCTCTGCAGCAGCAATAACAACACCTAATTGCATTAAGAGCTTAAAGATGCAACAAGAACAGCAACACGGATAGATACAAAAAATCAGAGCAATTCCCACAGAAAATCAGCAAAGGCATTAGCCGAGGAGCGAGGCGAGTACACGTAACGTGATTAACATGGATTCCACACACACACACAGTGGATAACAGAGACTAATATCTGGGGATTGGAGATGATAGAATAACTCTCATGGGCCATGAATATATCGCAGTTAAACGGAATTATATTACAGGAATCAAAGTAATCAATGCTCTCGAGATCGAGATTTAAGTAAGTGTCATATCACTTGGGATAACATTCAGCTTCACCATCCCCACCACCTCTTTCTTTCCCACCCATTGCATCTGCCCAAAAGGCGACTTCCCATCTTCCCATCTCTAATATGGCGGCTCTCCTACTGTTGTTGCTGCTGCTGCTGCATTCAATCAGCGTGCAACGGCATTTTGAGAGCAGCGCCAGCGGCAGAGACGCAGCAGCGATAGCGACAGCGGTCAACAACACTCGCAGTGTTTGAGGAAGCAAGCTTAGAGGTGGGTAAATTGGCAGAGCGAAAGAGAAGCAGCAGAAGCAGCAGCTGACGGTGAGCGCGGCGGAGAAGCGAGAGAGAGTGTGAGTGCAATTGCAGGTGTTTGGGCAAACAATTGCTATGGCACGCTTATCTTCTCACTGCCTCCGTCCCACTCCCTCGTTCGCTCAATCACAATCACACTTAACACATCTCCCGCTCTAGCACACATTGCCATCACTCTCTTCCTCTCTCCCCCAATCAAGCAATCACACTTCTGCCGCACTCTCTCTCTGCATTACTCTCTCTCACTCTCACACACTCTATTGGTATTCGAGTGGTATGTCTCTGTTATGTTATTAACATGCTGTTAATTTGATTGAAAATTGCTTTATGGCAATGCCCCCCCGCCACAACAACAACCTCAACAGAGCTTTGTCTTTGTGTTCCCCTTCCTTCCTCCCTTGCACCTGATGCATATTTAATACCCTGGCAGGACGGTATATTGATTTTTACCAAGTGTTTGCATTAAAAAGAAGTATTACTTAGTAGACATATCTATAATCTATTCCCATGCAAGACTAGTGCCTATTGAAATTTTTGTAGAGTAGAGGGTATGTAGAGGGTATAAAAACCTTCGAACTCACAAGGGTAGTTTTTTTAGTGACTTTTTGTGGGTTTGCCATTTGTACGTTTTCGGACGAGTGAAAGTGAAAATTACGAAAATTATACAGAAATCGATGGTAGCGCAGCAGCAGTGGCAGAGACAGCAGCAGCAGCACTGGCAGTATAACGGAACAGCAAAATGGGATGAAAATGCATCAAAGAAAAGAAAATTGGATGGTGGCGGTTGGTGGCATGACGGCAGTGTCCAGAGCAAGACAGCAGCAAGCAAATAAACAAGCAGTGCCAGCTGTTTGACGGCTGCACGTGCACCCAAACTGTGGCAACTGTTGCAAGTTCAACTCTGGCAGAGGTGCAGCAGCACATTCTTTGGACTCTGCTGCCACTGGCACTGCCACTGCCAGTGCCAGTGCCACTTCCTCTGTGTTTGTGTGTGCTTGTGTCAAACTAGACAAGTTCTACTTTCCACAACTAGTTCTTGTTGTGGTTTTTCCTTGTGGCAAGCTTCGGAGAGTCTCCCCGTTCTCTTGGCACATGTATAATTTGCAAGCCAAAACCGAACTTCTTGGCTAACTAACGTTGTCCCAATTTCAAGAATCCGCTGGCTGTAATTGGGGACACCTGCATGTGCCAAATTCTGGTTTTCCAGTTTTCCACCCAACAGGAAAACTCGTTCCAAATGGATTCTCAAAGATTCTGGAAGAGCCAGGCCAGGCTAGGCCAGCCAAGTCTGTGTGCGTGTGTGCCCCATTTCTGTGGCATCTAAGGCCAACGATAAGTAAAGTTCTGGGACTGGGTCACCGCAGATCAACCGAATATAAGCGAACCTTTAGATCGTTTCAAATATGAAATTAAATGGAATTTCCACTGTTTACTAAAGATCTAGATGAAAAATTGCTCCACGGGAGAGGCACGCCACACACCACACACCACCCACTGTTCATAGCACTCTTTTGCGCAGTTTGTCCGACTGTTTACCAGCGGGATACAGCAGCAGCTGTTGCCCCCTCCCCCCGTCCAACCCAAGCATCCTCTCAAGCCATATCGGTAAACAGATTATTTAGTTTGTTTTTGTGCTTTTTCTTTTTCTGTTCCTTTGTCGCTGCTGCTTCTGTGCTTATCAATTCGACCCTCGGAGATGATTTACTTTACTTCTTCTTGTTTTTTTTTTTTTTACATACATAAATTGAGCAATTAAATGTTGCAAAATATTCGTTCGTTTCCATTTCCAGTGAACCATTTCCCAAAGGTTGAACATTTCCAATAAATTGCCAATGGAAGATCCATGGATTGCTCTCCCTCACTCCCCTCTTTCCCTGTCACTCTGTCTGTCTCTCTTTGTTTGTGGCTCTCTCCGAGAGAGGAAAGTATTGCACGGAAGGTTTGTCTGGGCATTGAAAATCATTTAATTAACTTTCTGTTGCTGCTGTCCGGTTATATAACACTTTATCTACCGCCTAGCCTATGCCGTGTGCCGTGTGCCCCTGCCCCTAACATTCATTGCTTGTTATTGTCGCTGCCTTCCCCCACATGCCACACGGCCGGCCCACACCCTGGGACGCTCGCTCGCTCGCTCGTCTCGTCTCTGGGGCACATTTAATTGCTGCAATTGATGGGTTCAATTGTGCAAATTATTGCGCCTGACTTTTGCCACTGCCTGCCTCTGCTCGTCCGTGGATCGATATGGGGCATTGGAAGAGTTCGGCGTGTAGTCGTGGGTTTGGCATTGTATCAACAGGTGAACACTATGGTCCTGCCTTCGCCAGCCTTGGGGAGGATCCTAAGGTTCTCCGTTCTGCTTTTTCCCGCTCTCTTTCCACAAAGTATAAGCCTTAAGAAGCTGTCAGCCCCGTACAACTTATTTTTTGCGCTGCGCAAAATCTACATAAACGAATCACGATGCACGTTCCCGTCCCAGGTCTGTTGATGGCTTATCAGCCTTCCCCATCGGTGTAGGAGATCTCACATCAGAGGAGACGGGGAGGATGACGAGCGGGGAGATAGCACAAACTTAATAGATACAAATTGAATTTAATGAAATGCATCTCCAAGTTGCAGCAAAACTTGTGCACACAAAATTCACAGAAACAAAGAGAAAGAATCGGGGGTGGAGAGAGTGTGTAAAGGAAATGGCGAATATTTGCAATTTAATTGAAAGAGTTTCTGTATATCTGCGAGATGCGAGATACGATTGAGAACATTTCTATTTCGAAACAACACAGCAAATTTAAGTTTTTGCAATGGAAATGGGGAAGAACACAAAAGAGGAAATACTGGAATAAATATACATGCAACATATATGTACATATGTATCTATTTGTATGTGGATACGAGTGCTGTTGAGTGGAGTGCCAGATGAATCTTTAATTGATATATTTGGAGCATCGCAAGCAAGGGCCAAACAACGCCAACTAAATTATCTCGCTTTCAGCCACTTGCTGGGTGCCTGCCCTTGCTGAGCCAAAGGCAAACAACGGAGGCGAAAGACGAAAGACAACAGCAGTGTCAGCCTTTGTGGCATGGACTCGCTGGTTCTCAGTCTCTGTTGCTGTTGCTGTTTCTGCCTCTCTCTGGTTGTGTATCTGTGTGGGCCCTTTGTTTGTTCTGACAGCCTGTCAGTGGCCAAGATGTGGGCACACAAAAGGGCAGACGAGGTACAGGAGGGGTGGGCAAGAGACACGTGACACTTGATGCGGCAGCCGCTGAATGTTTGTCTAACATTCCTCAAGCAGCCCAAGCAGTCAGCAGCAGCGGCTGCCCAGATCCAGGCCCATGGATCAAGTGTTTGTCCAGGCTTTTTGCTTATTGCAAATTTGCTAAACAAATTAACATTTCCAGCGAGCCCATCAAAAATTAAACTCTAAAAACAAAGAAAGGAACGAGGAGGAAAAGGGACTTCCAAAAGATCCCTTCACAGATCCTCAGCTAAAGAACCGGAGATCGAAAATGGAACCCCGCCATTTGCCCATTGAATTGTTTCCCCCTGGCAGAAAAAATCATTATAAAGCTCTTCCTAGACCTATCTTGGTGCAATTTTCCATTCAAACAGGCCTGACCCTGTTCTGCCAAGCCGCAACAAAATAACAAAAAACAACAACAACAACAACTTAAAGATGGCTCAAAGCCGAAACAGATCTGAAACCGGTTCGTGCATGAAAGAACCGAACCGAGAACCTGCAGGCAGACTGAGACTCGACTCCGACTGAAGCCACAGCTCAGGTGCAGCAGCAGCAGCAGCAGCAGCTCCACAAATGGCAAAAGTATGCAGGCGAGCGCTGGAGAACTGCGTTCAGAGAGCGTCCTCCTGTTTCTCCTGTTTCATTGGAATGACAATCGAATGGGTGGGGAAGGGGGCTTGAATCTGGTTTTGTTTCAATTTCCATTTTGATTGTGTTCCGAGGTAAGGGAAACACCAAAAAATCAAAGGCCACATAGAGCCCGAAAACGGGGCCAGTGGCACGCACAACAAGCTTAATGTTTTCCACCTTCAAAGCCCCGACCCACGGCCAATGACATAGCCTCACAACCACCCACCGACCTCCTCCTCCTCCTGTACCAATTGCATTGAACATTTGTATTTTATTGAATGGCTCACGAATGAACTCAATGGGGTAATACTGAATGGTTTGCTCCGTCTGCAGTTGAGTCATGAATCTGTGTGAATGGCCATTCTTTCCACTACGTGATGGGGCGGGCGGCTGTTCTTTCCGATAAAACGACATCCACAGAAGCAGCAGCAACAGCAGCGACAGCGATAAGCAAATGCTGCGATAAGGCGTGCCTGCAGGCGGCTTTCCCCCAGTCCACCAGTACAGTGCGTATACTTAATAGCCACTGTCTGAACAACAAAAACATCGTCAAGTAGCCAAGTGATCTATTTATAAACCGCACAGTTATTTTGCTGCAAAATACCCTGCAATTAGGAGGGCCATCAACTGATTACTGGGTTCGACGCTGGACCAAACTAATTGTAACCCCTCTACAATAATTACATTTTAAACTGCACCACTAAAGATTACTCTCCACATGGCTGGGGGGTATCCACATGCAGATGCCAGATGGTACTTATTACAAACTGAAAGATTTCTGCCAAAGAAATGGAAATTCTTCCCTGTTCCCTGTAGGGTATCCATGTCTTCGGCCCCCCGCCAGTGCACACTTCTGCTCTCTTGTTGCTTCTATTTTTGTGCAGAGCGGGTCACGCACTTAAGAGCCAATTGTGGCATTCTCACTCACACTCTCGCATCAGATTTAAA
Organism: Drosophila ambigua; assembly: GCA_018150905.1. NCBI lineage: Eukaryota > Metazoa > Arthropoda > Insecta > Diptera > Drosophilidae > Drosophila > Drosophila ambigua. The sequence goes on along the minus strand of JAECWS010000001.1, from coordinate 5,611,781 downwards.
TGTGGAACTGCGGAACGCGATTTGTGCACGCGAGCAAAGTGACCGATGACCGACTAACGAAAGTGATGTCATTAGTTGGTGTGTTTTAATGGCTACTCCTGCTCCTGCTAAGGATGTGACGACAAGTGGAGAGCTCAAGCGGAAGTGCTTGACATAACGCAACAGGTGCCCATAATTCTCAACGGGGGGCAGAGAGAGAGTGGCCAATCGGCCACTCAACAGTTAGCTGAGAATCGAGTCTTTTCCTTTACAGCTGACGCCACTGGAGCATGAAGCGGGAGAGGGACAGGGATGGCTAGAGGCACTAGCAACTAAAGCCTGATAAAAAGTAGTAACAGCAATGGACACTCACTCACCTGATAATACGAATCCGACATGGTTTATGTAGTTTGCCGTTGAATCACTCGATGCCCTTGTTGCTTTCGTTGTTATAGTTGTTGAGTTGTTGTGGTTTTTGCTGTTGCTATTTCCTTAGTTGTCAGTTTATATATGTATATTTTTGGCTATTGAGTGGCGCCGCACAGAAACACACACGCGTCCGGGTATTCCGTTCGTTTACGTGTTTGCCTTTTTGTTTACCTTTCTTTGAACAAATAATACAAATACATAAGTATGTATGTATGTTACCGTTGTATGTATGGGGGATTGTTTAACACTTAAACATTAACACCTGATGCGCGCGCCCTGGCTCTCCCCTTTATTCGATCCCCTCCCTGCCTGTCGATACACCTCACGCAATGAATAGATTTCGGTTGTTCGCTGGGGAAGGGGAATAGGAACCCACACACACACCACCAACAAGTGGCCGGTGCCATAGGTGTGAGTGGGTACGCGCGAGAGTGTTTGTGACCAGCGGATGAGCCCGTGAGAGAGAGAGAGAGAAGAAGAGAGAACAAGCGTCATTTACAATTGTTGCTTTAGCGGGAACAAAGAGCTGCTTCTGCCGCTGCTGCCCATCCACGTTGCAGCTTATTTGCGGCTACAAATTATGCATATTTGCAAAGAATGTGCTTAGGGAATCTGCAGCTGGATTAATTAGCTTCAATTGAAAACTGGGACCTGGTTCCGCTCCCGATTACAGCAGTAAAACAGTCTGCCGCTGCAATCGGTTTATAAATAAGAGCACTCAGGGTAAGGGGCAGGCGCGGCACTGTCGGCACGAAGAATGCTACCAACAACAAGGTGGAGGCATGCCCAAACAGCGGTCTCATGATGGCCGAATATTGCTTCATTGATCGAGGATACCCCACCCCATATTAATACACCTTGCTACGCATCAGACAGCCGCCGCAACTGGCGCAACAAAAAAAAAGTGGATCGCACAGCTAAAAAAGGGGAATAAAACAGCTTCTCTCCCTTCCCTCGCAGAGCACACGGATGCACCTTGAAGCCAAAGCACGGCCAAGATTGTTTAAACAAAAGTTTCAGCGCAGCGAAAACACTCACAAACACACGCACTGTACGATATCTGCATCATCTTTTATCTTTTTTATACAAATTTCGTGTTATCTCGCTCACAAAAATTCTCTTCTTTTCTTTTCTTGCGTCTGTGTTGTGTATGGAAAGGCAAGAAATGCAGATTTTGCGGAGGGGGAATGTGCACCGTCTGTCAAATCATAGCGCATGCGTCGAATAGCTGGTCCTGCACCATGTGCATTTAACTAAAACACCGATTTGTATTTACTTGTATTATTATTTATTATTTTTAAGCGAAAAAAGAGTTCAATTTGCGCGACACACGGAACCACGGAGTACACGAACCACGAACCACTCGTTCCTGATTCAGTTCATGAGCGAACCAGCCCCCAGCCCACTTTTTGATCTTTTGAGTGACATTTTTCGAGTGAAATCCGGTTTAATATGGGAAAAAACTCACACCAAACGAAATTCCACTCAATCGCAAGTGCAGGCTTATTTTTGCGTCTCGTTCATGAACTAAAATGAAATGAACGAACGGAATAAGTTCACCTTAGCCCATTAAAAACCAACTCGAATTAAACCGGGGATAATAATAATAATGTTTGATGCGGATCTTTCCGCTTTAATTACAAACAACAATTCACCAGCATATCTTTCACTTGCATTAGTCATCTTAGTTGCATAGTCACCTTCATTTAACTTTTAACGCGCCCATCTTACATTTATTTTCTTTTATAGACGGAAATAATAAAACATACTAGGTGTAGAAGCTAAAAAACTAAGCTGCTGGCTTCTTGGGTAGAGAGCCGAAAGCAGATATGACCGTGCCCTTAGTGCCCGTCACTGTGGTGGTCAGAGCAGGCAACGTTTGCTTAACGGTGGACGAAGACGCCGGCTGATCCCACTTGGATTTGCTGCAAGTTAAGAAATAGTTTGAATTAAGGTACAATTTCTGCCACATTTCATAACCTACCGCTTTTTGGCCTCCTCCTCTACCTTGCGTGCCAGCGCCGTGGCCTGCTCCACCTTGTCCACCTCCTTGCGATCCTTCTGCCGCTTGACCATCTCCGTTTTCTGCACCGCCGACAGGGCCTCGTAATAGGACTCCTCGCCCCACCGCAGCGGATCGTAGATCTCGGGCGGATAGTTGGTGCCGAACTCATTGATGTCGCAGAAGCTGATCAGCTTGTCGTAGATGCTGGGATTGCGGAACTCCTTGCGGTCCTGTATGACCCGATTCATGTCCATGTTGGTCTGTCGCATTTTCGTGTACATTTTGGTTATTTTGGCCACCAGCTCCGGCGACGGCTTTCCCTTGGGCTCTGGCGGCAGCTGGAATTTGTATTTGGCATACTTTGGATCCTTCTCGTAGCTCTCCGCCGTGCGCTCATCGGGCTGGTAGACATTGGAGTCGTCGTCAATCTCCATGGCTGCTCCCTCGGCATCTCCCTCACCCTTGGCGCTGCTCGTAGCCTTGGCACCATCGCTTTCACCCGCGGAGTTGTCGCTGTCGCTGCTGGACTCCTCCTCGCTGAGCTCTTGGGCGCGGTCCTCCTCCTCGTCGGAAATCAGTGTGTCGTCCTGGTAGCTCACCAGACGCCGAACCTTCTTGGCGCGCTTCATCTTCTTCTTGGACTTTTTGGGCCTTGACTCCTCCTTGACTGGCGTGGGCGATGGACGCTTGGGTATGATCACCTGGCAGTGCAAAAGAGAAATTGCTCGGTCTCAATCTTGGAAAATCAAGCAATAAGACTGACAACTGACCTGAGACGCTGTCGAGTTTTGCGAGTCCGGACTGGCATCGCCTTCGTTCTCGGAATCCGTGTACTGTGCGGTCAAGCTGGCCAGGGCGGCCATGATTGCGGGATTGGATTGACTGGTTCTGCTGGATTTACTGTTTTATCTTAGCAATTTTAGTTAAAAGCGCGTAAATTTCATTATTTTGCGTCGCAAGCCAGGGCTGAAGTAAACCGATTTTGTTATTTGTTAGTACTGCCCTGGTCCACCCCATAGAGATGGCAAAGCGGCGATAAGCGAATAAATTGAACTCGTCAACAAAAATTTATGGAATAATAATAGTAATAAAATAATGAGCGCTACACAGGATAAAAAGGAGGATGTGGACCGCATACAGAGGCGGGTCAACAAGATACTGGAGGCCCGCCTGGAATCCGATAAGGTGGGTACATCCGCCAGTCCAAGTGTACGCTTAAAGGTGCGACTTTCCTCCATTTCCAGGACACTCTCGATGCTCTTAACGGTCTCTCCAGCTTCTTCAACGAGAACACCCTGCAGAATCGGAGGAATCTGCGCAGCCAGATCGAGCATCGGTCCGTGGGCATCAATGAGAACTTTCTAAAGGCCTTTCGGGAGGTGAAGCTGTCGCTGGATGCGGTCTGCTCCGACTTGGATACCATGGCCACGTCAGTGCAGACCATGAAGTCGGACTTGGAGACATCCAAGGCTCTGACCAAGGACCTGATCGAGCAGACCAACACAATGCAGCAGGAGCGGGATCGCCTGGAGGTGCATCAGCAAATTGCACAGGCCTTTTTGGCCCGATTCCAGCTGACGGTGCCGGAGCATCAGCTGCTCTACGGCAGCGCCAAGGATGCCCCGATTGTGGCCGACTTCTTCAGGGTGCTGGATCGGGTACAATCCATACATTCCGACTGCCGGCTGCTGATGCAGTGTGGCTACCAGACCGCGGCGCTGGACATCATGGAGGAGATGACGCTGCACCAGGAGGGGGCGCTGGAGCGGCTGTATCGCTGGACGCAGAACCACTGCCGCAACCTGGAGAACAACGAAATTGGCCCCCTCATTGTCGAGGCCATGCGCCGGCTCCAGGATCGTCCTGTGCTCTTCAAGTGGGTTTCTAAATGGAAGTTCTTCAGATTCGACTCATAGCTAATCCCTTTTAGATATGTGATTGATGAGTACGCCATTGCCAGGCGCGCTGTGCTGGTGCGGCTGTTCATCGAGGCCCTGACGGAGGGCGGACACGGCGGCAGTCCCAAGCCCATTGAGCTGCACGCCCACGATCCCAAGCGATACATTGGGGACATGTTCGCCTGGCTGCACCAGAGCATACCCTACGAAAAGGAGAACCTCACGCTGCTCTTCAAGAAGTGCAACAAGCAGGGTGAGCACGAGGGTCCGGCACACCTCAAGCATTTCCATTCTGAACTATAATCTCTCCTCAGACATTTCGGACCAGCTGCAGGCGGCGCTGGGCTACATAGCCGATGGGGTTCAGCATCCGTTGAAGGTGCGCGTAGAGACCATCCTCAACTCGGAGAAGGACACCATCGTGCTGTTTACGCTCTCCAATCTGCTGCGCTTCTACCAGCAGATCATGAAGCAGGTGGTGCAGGGCGGCAGCCTGGAGGAGTGCCTGGTGGAGCTGCAGAAGAGCAGCGAGCAGATCTATCTGCAGTCCCTGGCCACTCAGGTGCGTAGCGTGCTTCAGCGTCCATCTGGCTCCAGCATGGCGTTGGAGCCGCCGCAGCGGGACTTGGTGCCACCGCCGAGCGTGGCCCGTTTGCTGAATATGCTGAAAGAGATCCTGTCGGTGGCCACAATGGTGGATGGTCGCCAAGCGGACATCACCAAGATCGTCAGCTGTGTCATCGATCCGCTGCTGCAGTCCGTGCAGGAGAGTGCCGCCCACCTGCCCACCGTGGACATGGGCGTGTATCTACTGAACTGCCTCTACCACATGCAGAGCACGCTGGCCGTCTACGAGTACATGGATGAGCGCGTGGAGCGGCTGCAGGGCCAGTCGGACGCCCAACTGGACACGCTCACCTCGGAGCAGGCCTCCTCGCTGGTGGCGAACCTCAATCTGGGCCCCATCTACACCATTCTGCAGAGCAATCAGTCGAAGATCGAGACCAATCTGCTCAAGATCTTCATGTCCAAGCTGGACGCCTTCCTGGAGCTGCCCGATGTGCTGCTGCTGCCCCAGGTGCAGCTAATAATGTCCAGCAGCCATCGTGCCACCGTCCAGAAGCGCGCCTTCAATGTCATCGTGGCCATCTATAAGCAGATCTACGAGCGGGTTCACGACCCGGCCAATGGCTTCGAGCAGCCGGATCAGCTGCTTCACAAGACGCCCGACCAAGTGGCCCACATTCTGACCGCGTCGTAGGCTCTGGCACACAAATATACATGCACATCGGAGTATCAAAAGTTGTTTAATTAATTCTACAGTTAATCTTAATCTCTTATTTAGTTATATTTCTGATGGAATCAATTGAGAATTAGCAAGCAAACACGGAAATGAATATATTTTAGCAAATGGACAGGTGGCAAGGATTTTAAATGAGACAAAACTACTTAAGGCTAAGTGTTAAATTAAGGTAGAAAGTGTCTGGGGCTCCCCCGTCTGCCGTTCAGTTAATCGTGACGGTGGCCCGCTGGAATAGATCCAGTGTGAGGGAGGAGAAGAATGGGGGGAATGAGTTATTGGCTGCCAACTGCTGGTCGAGTGTTGGCTGCAGCGTCTCCGAGTAGGGTGTTTCGAGCAGTGCCAGATCGTTGTTTTCGCTCAAAGCGATGGAAAAGTAGTCGTCGGGACTCTCCGCATACATGCTGGTAACGCTGCAACAAGAAAAATCCATCAGTCACAGAAGAGAGAGAGAGAGTGGAACTGGGGATTGCAAGACTCACCGATAGTTGCTCTTGTAGCCAACGCGATCGATGCGGTAGCCCAGCAGCATGTAGACAACGTCGCGGAACTCCTTTCTGGCCGCCATAAAGTGCTCCTTCGTCTTGCCCAGCTTGGCGTTGGCCGACTCCAGCTCAGCGCGCATCTTGTTCAGCTCCTTGAAGTTCATGGTCATGCCCCCCGTGCTGGTGGTCTCGTTCAGTTGCTGCTCGTTGGCATCCTCCAGCTTTTTGTTGTGCCGCTTCAGACGCTCGATCTCGGCCTGCAGCTTCTCAAACATGTTCTTGGACGACTCGTATGCCTCGGCGGCGGGATTGTCGGCGAGATGCACCACCTTGCTGATGGGCGAGTCGATGTCCTGGCGCAGACAGCGTTGCATCATCTCCAGCTCCTGCTCCTCTTTGCGCCTGCGCAGGCGGTCGTTCTCGATGCGCAGCACGTCCAGTTCCTTCTTCACGTTTTCGTAGTCTTCGCTGGAGGGGTCACTCAGCTGCTCCTGATCGCGCATTGCCTGGATCTCGCGGTCCAGTGTGGCGCACAGATCCTTGTAGCCAGACACCGTGCGCTCCAGGACATCCACGCGATAGCGCACCTGCATGTCCTGGGTCATCTCAGCCACGCTCGCGTTGCTCATGGTCAGATCCTTGTCGAAGTTGTCCACCATCTGCTTGTAGAAGTCGCGCTCCCTGGACACCGTGCGCAGCTTGCGCTGCAGCCGATCCTTAAAGTTCTTGTGCCGCTTCAGATTCATGTTCAGATCCTCGATGTTTTTGAGGTACACCCGCACCTTCTGCTCCAAGTCCCGCACGGCATTGCGCATCTGCTTGGCCTCCGATTCGGAGGCGTATTTCTCGGACACATGGACAATGTCGCCCTGCAGCAGCTGCTCGATGCGGGAGCGCAGGGCCGTGGGACTGACCAGAGTGTTGGCCAGACAGTGATCCTGGGCGACCTTGACCCACTCCTTGAGCTCCTGCTCCGTGTGCGAGAGCTTCACCTGCAGCGACGCTGCCTCGGCGCGGGCTCCCTCCTCCTTGTCCAGCCGCGCCTTGTACGCGTGCACCTGCTCCTCCAGCAGCAGTTTGTCGCCAATGATCTTGTTCAGTTGCCTGTTGTGGATGCGCAGGCGTTGCAGCTCGGCGTCCATTTCGGGGATGCTCGCGAGACGCTCCTGCGAGACCTTGGTCACCTGCTTCCAGTCGGTGTACGACTGGATCTCGAACTCCAGCTCCCTGATCCGCTCGCCGGCCACCTTCAGGTTCTGCTGCTGCATCTCAAAGTTGGCTCTCAACTCCTCGAAGCCGGACACACGAGCCTTGTACTCGTCGTGGCGCTGCCGGATGCACTCCAGCTCGTCGAGAGTCGACTGCAGCTCCAGCTCGGCGCGCTGAGCCTGGCGCCGGTAGTCACCCAGTTCGTTGTTGATGCAGAGCTGCACGTCGCGGGCGTCGTGCTCCTGCTGCAACTTTTCGTTATTCAGCTGACTGACGGTCTCATCGTACTTCAGCTTCAGCGCGGCCAACTCGGCCTTGGCACGCCGCGCCTCCTCCTTGTAGCTGTTCTCTAGCTCGCGCAAATTATCCATATCCGCCACCATCTGCAGCATCTTGCTGCTGTTGTAGTCGCACTGATCTTTCAGGGCGGAGACCTTGCTTTCGGCCAGTGATAGCTCCATGCGACGCTTCTTGTCGCTAAGCTTCAGCTGCTCCTGCACCTGGTTCAGATGAGCCTTTGTCGTGATGAGCTCCGCGCGCAATTTGTTGGTCTGTCGGGACTGATTCAGGTCGTTCTCCGAGCTGTTCAAGGAACCGGTGGTGCTATTCAGGCTGCAGTTCGGTGACTCCTGCTCCATGCGTCGCTTCTTTGGCACTTTGGCAAAACAAATTCAATTATATTTTTTAGTTATTTCCCATTGTCCTGCTGCCGGCACTTACATTTTGCGGAATCTTCGCTCAGCGAGATGGAAAAACGGTCGAACGTCAGCTTCTTGGGCGCCGAGTGGGTTATGCTGTCGTTGAAATGGTCCACCATATTATCCAAGCTGCTGCGTATGTCGTCCATGGCGTCTTAAACTTTTAATTCTGTAATTTCCAAATAAATTGTATTTTTTACACAAAACGATAACGATAAGAAAAACAGGGCAATCCGGCGATCAATCGAGACTTAACCCGCTTAACCCCCCTCTATTTAATCAGTGAAAAATCTTCAATAAAGCCACGGAAAATAAAACTGTTTGTAGCTCCATTCTACCCTGTACCTACAAAGCAAAAATGACCACCGACATCTTTCACCTGAAATGAGTAAAAAATGTTTCAAGTTTCATAATTTTCGTGGGAACCTTTAGAACCCCCCTGGTCGACAATGGGTTAAAGTTCTATTTTATTGATTGAAATCGTATTCCATAATTTTGATATTAAGTTTAATATTACTGGCTAGTTGGCCCTCTTAGCCCTAAGGAAATAATTTTATCCGATAGATACATCAATTTTCTACAAGATTGGCTAGTTTTTAGAACTCTTTTTTGTTGGATTATTTACATATTAAGGTTAAAACAAAAACAACATAAAACGAATGTGTGGTCGTTTTGTGGCGTTGCCAGACTCGTGCAATTCGTAGTTGCAGCGGGCTGCCACGCCATGATATTTTGTGACCCGTTTCATTACCGATTCGCTTTGAGCTGATCTGGCAGCCCTAAAAACAAAAACCCGCAAAAAGCAAGATAGTCAGATATCGAGTACGGTCACGTTTTTTTCAGGGCAGTGTTTCAGTAATCGAGTACGGCAACGCTATTTTTTCGTTAACCGCCTATTCGCCCAAAAGTATGCTGCAGTTTGTGAACTCGCCCGTTGCGAATGGCAAATATAGTTCTAAAAGTGCTGCCGAAAATAGGAATTGATTTGCATTTCTGCTCGGCCTGAAATGTTGAAATACGACTGTTTATAAACTTAAAGGAATAAATAAAGACTTCCATTAGTGATAGTTATTAAAATAGAGTTAACTTTATCAAATTCCCACTGCCAATAGCGAAAGCGTATGTGTGTGTGGAGCCTCGCAGAAAGTAAAGGCGTGTGTACCATCTCATCTCACTAGACCAATACAAAACTCGGTGCAAAGGGAATGTAGAGGAGAGTGATCCTTCTTCAACAGCCTGTAGTAGTTGGCGAAACTATTAACTATATATGTATCTATCGCAGGAGGACTATCAAAACGCGTGTGCTGTGGTTTTATTCCCAAAAAAACGCACTCGGTAAAGTGTGTGAAAAAGCAAAAATGTGTCTCCGCCAGCGATAACGGTACTTTAATGCACTCTCTCTTGGCAAAAGATGAGCCGACAGCCGCACCTATAAAAGTGGGCGTTAGGTGTGCGTTCGGAGAGGAAAAACAATTTGTTTGCTCGAAAGTTTGCAGCTTCACCCGATTGTTTCAACAAATTCTAGGATAAATAAAAATAAATCCTGTGGAAATACCAATACACACCTATATACATACTTATACAGGCACACGCACTTTCGCACACGCACACTTACGCATGACATAAAAAGGCAGAGAGAGAAAAAAGAAAGAACGAAAGGAACAAGAAGCTCCAAGCAGCATCGGCGCGCGTTGGTGAGATATGCGGGAAGAGAAGATTGAAAATAAACGTGTAGTAGAGAATTTTTGAGACACACACACACACACAAACACACAGCCGCCCACCCACACACGTTCTCTCATCCCTCTTACTCTGTCTCACTCTCTCTCTCTCTCTGTCATTTGCTCCATCCTTCTCTCTCGCTACTATCCCGTTTGCCGCCCACTTACAAACCCACACACCCACCCACACACACCACACTGTAGTGTATATATATGTGTATATATATGCGCGAGGAGTGTAAGCTTTGTTGTTTCTGCCGCTGCTGCTGCTACTGCTGCTCTTGTTAGCCGCCGCCACGGTGGAGGCTGCTTCTGCTGAAGCGCAAATGGCAGACCCTCTGAGCGGGCGCTGCTTGTGAGAATGTCGTAATGGCAAGAGAGGTAAGTGGCGCACGTTGCCTGCCCGCCGCCCCATGGGCCGGCAGGCGGTTAATCATTAATTGCTCCAAAATGTTCTTGCATCTTGCTGCGCCATCTATTCAATCAGCTGCTCTCATTACACACATACATACTGCACACATCTTTATCTTTCATCTCTCATCTACTTTAACCTCCTTTCAGCAAGCACGTTGCTTGGGAGCGGCTATCAAAGAAGACCATTTTAATATGGTTACACGAACGCTTTTCCACCGACGCTTTCTTACTGTCGTGGACTTTTACTTTTCGCATTCACTGGTATTCACTGATAAATACAACAGAAGAAGTAAAGGTCGGCGTGTAACAGCAGCTTAAGGAATCATCCGGCTGTGCGGATATTATTTTGCTTCTTTTGTACATATGTACATACTTATGTATATTGAAACTACTGGGATATGCATATGCATCTTTACATGCAGGGCTTAGGATTTACATAAGTTCTCTTATTTAAAAGAAGGGTAATAAATGCGAATTGCAGCGGATAGTCCGCAACAGCTTGAAACCGTTTTAGGCCTGCATTAGTCCTTCTCCCTGTGTGCGTGTTCCCTCTGCAGCTTGTGTACCACTGTGTGTCTGTGTGTGTGTGTGTGCATGTTTTATGCAGTTTCTTCATTTCGTTTTGCTTTGCGGGTGAATAGCTTTGACCCAAATAACTGGGGTAATACTTACGCCCCACACAGATGTACCCCTTCCCTTCACCCCTTCCCCTTGCCCCATGTAACTGTAATGTTGTTGTTTTAGGAGCTTATCTCAAAGGACTGAAATATCTTGCATATTTTGTTACCAAAAAATTTTACAAAATTCCTACACATTCCCACAGTTTCTGTTAACAGCAATTGGGGCTTATTTCTCTCTCTCTCTCCTTGGCTTACTTTAATTAAATGCAGCCTGAATCCGTTACATTTGTGACAATGTTAACAGTGTGCTGTGACAGATTTAACAGGGAATGTTAGGCTTAAATGCAGAGAGCTAATCTAATCTCTCACTACTCAATATCCCCATAGCCCATTTCGAAATGTTTTCACCCAAAAAATGCAATGATATATTCTCTATTTTTCTTGAGCAAACATTTGTCAGAGTTCAAAGATCGAAGCTGATTTGGGGGCAAATACATATGTATATATGTATGTACAGTGTACACGTTCGTTAAGTTAACATATTCCGGTGTCGAAACAAACCCAAATGAAATCGAAAGCCAGGTTGAAGTTACTCCTGATGGCGATCCCAGATGTTGAAGGGAAGGGAATGAATACTTGTGGAGCGTTCGTGTGGGGTGCGCGCGCGTTTTGTTAGCTTTAGCGCGCCCCGATTATATCACATTGATGCAAATGTAGGCCAAAGCACAGCCAAATGTTAACTGTAGAACAACAGTGCCCGAAGCAGGAGAGTGGACCGTGGAACGTGGAGAGCCCTGCAGGCTGAACAAAGTTTCAATAGAGAAGTAAAAATGCATTAAATGTTCTCGCAAATAAACGGTACAAGTTAATGTGTGTTTGAGCCAAGCAAACGGCTCTCCTCTCCTCAAGCTGCTCCTCTCTCTCCTCATGCCATGGCCTGCAGTCCAATACGCTTTCACTCTCGCTTGGCTCTCTCTGGCTCTCACTTTGGCATGCTCTTTGTCTGTCTGAAGGAAGCTTTGGGGCTGCATTTCACGCGCTCTCGCTCGTGCCGCTGCATGTGCCCCAGCCCCAACGGAAGCAGCAGCAGCATTTCACAGTTTGCTCTGCCAGGCAGCGTGCCACAGCCAGCAAGGATGCTACTTTCTTTTACGAGCTACGTGATTCCGCTGCCTCTTCGCTAAAATAGATTTAAACCCTACACTGGGCGTGACAACTGCAACGGATCAGGGTCCTGCAGAGCAAACGAGAAAGGGTGTTTTTGTACCAATAATTATTAATAATAATCAAAAGTGAAGAGTGAGCAATTGATGGAAAATCAAAAATTGTAAATTGAAAATTGAAATCCAAGGCGAGGCGAGGCGAATGCACCACCAAATGAAAACTCGTCGGTTTCACGATTCGAGGCGGAGGCAGTGCGCCAGGCGCGTAGTAAAGTGAAAGTGCGAAGGTCAACCCGTGTATAGCTGGTGCTGGCGCTGGCTGTCCGCCCTGACCTGCCCCAAAACACGAGGCGACGCGCCCCAAAAGCGAAGCGAGAGAACAGCAGACCCTCTGGTTTCTTACCAAAAAAACAACCAAAAAAACAAAAAACAGTTAATTAAATCAAATACATTTTTACAACCAGAAAAGCAAAGAGACAAACTAAAAATAACAACCATTTCGGGTGTGCGGTTTTTTCTATGTGCGTGCGTGTGTGTTTTCCTTACATTTGTATGCCAGGCAACCACAGCAACAGCAACTTTAACGTTAGGTTTAACTACATATAACTAGAACGAATTTGCCCCCAAATAAGCCAAAAAACGAAAGCATTTAGCCAGCATTAACTGTACAACAATAGGCATAGGCAATAAGCTTTAATTTTATAAACTTTTCATAAAGTTTCCAAAACGGTTTTTAACAGTGTACGGGAGAGTGCACCGTGACAATTTTATATAACTGTTTTTAAACAAAAACGCAAAGAGAAGCGCAGCGAAGCGCACCGCAGCAGGGTCAGAGAATTATAAAAGAAATAGAATATATATATAGAGAGAGAGAGAGAGAGAGGGGGGAGGAGAAAAGAGAGCATTTGAGGCAAATGAAAAGAAAATTAGATTCGTTCTGAAAGCAAATGAGAAGCGAATCGAGTTACGGATTTTAAAGTGCATTGTAATTGAGTTGTTTAGCGAAAGAGTGAACACAATCAGCCAGCAGCATGCTCCAATCAAAGGCAGTGCCCCATGTGCAGTGTTAGCCTTGAATCGGAATCGCATTAGATATACGCACACACATACAGACAGAGGTGGGGTGAAAACAAAAGCACAGCCAAGTCCAAGAATCCGGGCATAAACGTGGCTGGGAAGGGGGATACTAGTGTCTGCAGCAGCGCCGCCATGTGGTCGAACGCCCTGTGCACGCTGGGCGTGACGAAGCCACTCTGCAACTGCCTCAGCATCAGACAAGTGGCAGCCGCGGCTGCGGCGGCGGCCCAGGTCACACAGGGGGGCGTGGCGGCTGCGGGTGGCATGGGCGTGGGTGGTGCGGCCATCACAACGGGACCCACATCGATGTCCAGCGGCGGAGTCTCCTCTGGGGTAACAATAATCCATCCAAGACAAAGACCCACACCCACACCCACTCCCACTATCACTATTACTCATTCATTCCATTCATTCATCGATTGCCGTGGATTCATTGAAATTCCCATTTCAAACGCACACGGATCCCATTCCGACAAGATTCAGCAAAAACGCCAAAACGAAAAAAATCATGAATATAGGAATCCCGCTGCCTTTTGCCCCATTCACATTCAAATTAGTTGAGGGGCATGCCACATTTCGTCTGGCGCTGTTCATTTATTAATTTGAAATTTTATAATGCCCCCAACCACCACCACCCCTCTTTCACTCTCTCTTTCGCCAGTTTGGCCTGGCCTGGCCATATGGCATTGGGGCGCAGCACTGACCTATCCCACAGGACGGGGGGCGAAAGCCCCATCGAAAAAAGAGCACGAAAAGAAATGAAATATTTTATGAAAAGTTTTCGCAGTTTTTTTTGTTTGTTTTTGTATTCTTCTGTTTTGTATTTTTGGCGTCGAGCTGAAAATGTCAGAATGAATTTTTTGTAATTTTTCAAACATTTTATTTTTGCCACAGATGGATGATGGGGCGGTGCATCGGGGGGGTGGGCGCCTCTTCTATATATATGAAAGCAAGAGAGGGAATGAGAGAGCTTCTTCCTTTTATATTATTTTGCTCGTGTGCTGCACTCGTTACTGGGTCACTGGAGCGCCACACTCATGTCCTTGCAATACATTAAACATTGGAGCTGCTGCCTCTTCTTCGGCTTGCTCTCCCCATCACTCTCCTCATCCTCCTATGCTGCCCACTTTTCGCCTATTTTTTTGCTGCTGCTGCTGCCTGCTGCTGCTGTTATTGCATTTTCTTCTTCGTTTCCTCCATTCTGTTGCTGAAGCTGTTACTGCCACTGTTATTCGATTAACAGCCCGCAGCTGTGTCCCCTGTTAACCGAATCGTTGCTCTCCCCGCCATCTTTTTTGCTGTTTCTTTTTCTAACGTTTTTAATTGGGTTTTTTTCCTGGATTTCTGCCATTTTTTGTGGCCAGATTTGGGTAGATCCCTTCAATTAATTCCGATTCGATTCCCCTGCAAAGGCTGCGTGGCCAGAGCCCTCCTGCGGCCTCCTGCTGCTGCTGTGGCCTTGACATTTGCGCCCTTTTAACGAGCACAAACCACAATTAGTGGGCGGAAGATGTTATGACGCTGCCTGGGGGCTGGATCTGCTCTGATATGCCACACCCACTTGTGAATTGGCTGCGCAGCGTTGCACAGGTGTCACGCCCCAGATGCAACTCCCATATCCCCACACACACACACATGCTCTCTTCCACTTGTACATACATATAAATACACATACATCCATTCTTCATAATCATATGTACATAATCGGACTGCGTCGGACTAATCCAATCCAATCTTGTCTTGGCTCTGCCTTTCCTTTCGCAGGAGTCTCGCGGCAAGAGACCACTGAAAATCTGGGACAGTTGGCGGAATGTGCGTAAAGGCGTTGTAGTTGGGACATTCGAGGAGCTCTTGGTGCGCGGCAAGGACAAGTTGGGGGTTCCTGCTTCAGAACCAGTGCGCGTTGTTCTGGAGTGCGATGGAACCCAAATCGAGGATGGCGAATACTTTCGCACCCTGGCCAACAATACGGTCTTGTTGCTGTTGAGGCAGGGCGAACGCTGGTATCCGACTGGAGTGGATGTCATAAAGGCTGGTAAGTCTTCCAATCCCACTTCCACTTCGATTCCCTGCCACACCACAGCACAGCACACGACCAATCTAATGTTCTCTGTTGCAGCCATATCAGCTATACCGAAAATCGTCTGTGAGACGATCCATGCACTGGAACTGCACGATGAGACACCATCGTGGAAGATTATGGATAACAAAGGGCGTGTCACGGTCGTCCTGCACTGGGATCAGCGGCAGGGCGGCGGCAGCAGTGGTGGAGGCGGCGGTGGGGGCGGCGGTGGCGGCAGCGGCGGCGGTAATATATGCTCCGGCCTGGGCAGCAGCAACGGGCTGCTCTCCTCCGACAAGTACTCGCCCTCGAAGAAGGGCCTCTCCGCACAGAGTTCGCTGGACAACAAGTCGGTGTCGTCGCAGTCCTCGCAGCCGCGCTACGCCAGCCCCCAAATAACGGTGATCAGCGACGAGGGTCCGTCGAGTATATACCATCCCGGCGGAGTGGTCCTGCCGCCAGGAGTTGTGATACCCGGCGGCAGCAGGCGCCTCTCCAAGCAGGGCAGCTCCTTCGACAGCACCGTGGGTGTGGGGGCCGTGCATGTGCACACGCCCGAGTGCGCCCACCACGCCCATACGCCCAGCAGGGCTGGCAGCCCCAGCACCACGGAATGCGACTTCCACTGCTGCGCTCTGCACGAGGAGGGCCGCAAGATAGCCGTGCACAAGAGCGTGGCCACGTCGCCCATCCAGGACGGCAGCTGCAGTCCCCAGCCGGCAGCGACGCTGGGCATGTCATCATCGGTTATGGATCCTATGCTGGGCGGCAGCGGCAGTATGCGACGCTCCTCGGGCACCAAGGGTCACGTGCGCTTCCTGGACATCGCCCCGGAGCGGGACAGCTCCGAGAGCGAGACGGAGAACACGGTGATGGAGGACGACAAGACGACGACCGAGAAATTTCTGCTGCTGATCGATCAGCTGTCGGTGGACCAGAAGCGCCATCTCAGCATCAAGGACATCGGCATCATTCTGGAGCGCCTCAACTCCAAGATACTCGACGTGGAGCGTCTGGATCGCGAGTCCGAGTCGGATGACTGCTACAACTGGACGATAAAGGCGACAATACGCGGCGATGCGCTCCGCGAGCTGGGCGTCATCTACAATGGCAACTACTATGCCATTTCCGAGCATCCCGGCTACAAGGAGGAGCTCGAGGAGAACGGCGAGGAGGTCGAGGAGGAGGAAGAGGAGGAGGACGAGGAGGATAGAATTTAAACGAAACCAGATGCGGGCAAATGCAACAGCAGCAAACCCATTCATAGCCACTAAAGAATACACACATTGCAGATAGATAATGCTCAGAAAGGTATCAATAAACTAGCGCATTTTACAAATGAAAACGAAACAAAAATTATAGGAAAACGGGAGGCTGCAGCTCACACAGACAGACAGACAGCAGACAGACACATGCATACAAACATACATATACATATATATATAAAAGGAAATTAATATGAGAAATATGAGAATATAATAATGCAAGTCGCACATTGTACAATAGTGAAGTAAGCATAACTAAATTCAGTCCCAAAACACACACACACACACACAAATCAAAGACAAAGGTAAACACACCCCCCCTCCCATGTGTAAACGCAGTTTTTGTAACATTTAGCGAGTGAATTTCCCATTAACGGGAAGGAATAGCGATATTGAAACGACAACCCAGCCCAAACAAACAAACAAAAAAAGAGCACTTGCATACCACTCCTCCCAGAAAGCCCAACAAATTCTCATCCACTTTGTTGTTATTGTTGTTGTATAAAAAAAAAAGAGTAAAAAGTAAAAAACGTCGTCATGTCATGTTCCGTGTACCGTATGCCAAACGAGCCTTATTTAGTTGGATAGCCCATAAATATAGCCGACTCCGACTCCGACTACGAGCGTCACTTGCATAAGTCGAAATCTAATCTAAATCACGTGAACTCTAAGTTGCCAAAGAGAAGATAATAACAGAGACTATAAATTATTGTTGAGAAGCAAAGCAAAGCAAAGAGAGCAAGAAACAAACAAACAAACAAACAAAGATGAACAAAACTGCAAACTGTAAACTGAATTCAAAATGTCTAAATGTAAAACAGATCAGATCAGATCAGTATATTGGTTTGTACTCGTATTCCATATTCCTATGTGAGAAGATCCTCAGTTCCTTCACTACTATACATTATACATAACAGACAGATATGATTACGTTGTTATTTTTAACCATAATTCCCAATCAGAATCCTAATGCCAAACTACCGTTATTTGTAGTGTTGTAAAACGTTGTTCAACGTTGTAAGCAGTGAAATGAAAACGTAAAACGCGTTTAAAACAAGTGAAAACAATAAGAAAACTGCTCGCAAATGCCTGATATCGAACGAAGTATTATATAGAGATTATTGTCACACATTGAGTTGAGCACACACACCAACACCCACACAACCCAGGCCAATCCAAACAACCCATCCACGTCCCATGTTCCTAGGCGGAAATATCAGAGAAGGGAGCAAACTCGAAATTAGAATTATAGATGTGTGCATCAAGAAACAAAAACACTGCCAAGCCCGACATCATCACATCACAATGTAGTTGTCATAGCATTTGTCCAGTTCCCGTTCCCCGTTCAGTTTGGCTTCCCGATCCACTGTGATCGTTCGGATGTCACGCGAATCGAGCTGCAACGGAAGGGCCCCTCCCCCCCCCCCCCCACCCTAGCATAGACATACCACGAGTATGTATAGGCACAGTACAGTTAGGTAAAACGAATAAATGCGTATCGATGTCATTGGTTAAACTATAGAATTGTTATTGCAAATCGAATGCAAATCGAAGTTGTACGCACGAGTACAAAACGGTTTTCGGCTGCGATCAAGTCGAGACGAAACGAAGCACAAATCTTAATGCCGTGTGACGATCGTAGCAATCGTGTTTCTTCAATTCTCTGGCAGTCGTAGCTGGTCTACGTTGCTCGCAACGATCTCGCTCTGTCCCTGTGGGCGGGCCAAACACTCTCCAAAATTTTCCACACTTCCCGTTGTCTGATCGCCGTCTGATCCGAACGATCTGAACGATCCGAACAGCACGCGTGCGCTTCGAGAAGCATAAAGAACCAAAAAGAAAGCAAACAAATGGACAAATAACGCAATCACTTCCACAGTTAAGATCAATCACACGTCTGTCTTCTGCTAAACAACAAAAATAAAAATGAAAAAAATGTAAAAGCAAACAAAGAACAATGAAAAATGAAAAACTAAGGTATTAACGAAATGATTTTTTAACATGCATTTGTCCAAGGCACAAAAACTAAGCATTAAACAGAGAAAGATATACATAGATAAAAAGCGAAACCCTAGTATGTATGTATAAATGAAAACAATTGGATAATTGATAACGATAATAAGTGGAAAGTTGAGCGAGGAGGAAGCCGCTACCGAAAAAAGAGCAGAGTGGAGCAGGATGACGATTGTGGGGCTGCCTCCGAATCGATAGCGACAAAACGAGAACTCACAATTAGCAGGCGGAAAACAAATTCATTAGCGTTGTTTTAATTTATTATTAAGTCGAGAACAGAACAGAACGAATGCGCTGCTCGTAATGTGCAATCCCAACCCAAACACGATGATCATGGGATGAATACAAAAATATATGCATGTGTGTACTGTATATACTACATATGTATGTGTGTGTATATATGTATACTATATACTTGATGATTAAGCCGCAGAGTACAGAGTACAGAGGGAGTGTAGTGGAGTGGAGTGGAATGGAGTCCGATCGAGTGAGGAGGAAGTCGAGTGCCGACGAGAGCATTTGTGCGTATATATATATATATACATATATATATATATATATAGAAACGACGATCCGATACCTACATATATACATATGTAAATGCCCCAAAGCGGCATTGCATAAGAATAAAACGAGAGATTCCGCAGCACATCGTATGTGCATCAGCATGCATGTGCGTATGTGTATGATAACTCAGCTTCCATACTGATACAGACTTCTTCAACTGACTTCCATAATCATAATCATTGTTAACAATTAACTATAGATGATAACGCTTTAAGAGACAACCACACCACACCACCACACCACAACACCACACCACAACACACGGATCTTGATCTTCACCTTGATCTTGTTCCCTCCACATCAATCGTTGAGTTTAGTTTAGGTTCTGTTGATCCCCCTCAGACTCTCAGACTTGTCACACACACTCTGTGTAAATGCAATCAGTTAGATTTATAAGATGAATAAACGAATGACAACAGAAGAAACAAACACACTCACAAAAACCAAACAAAACCAAAACCAAACAAAAAATGTGCTGGAAAGTCAGCGAAATGAATGATAAACCTCCTCCCGGTTGAATGCATTAAAATGTTTTGCAAGTACTCGTAATATCCATACTAGATGGCAGGGCAGGCAGGGGGAAGAAGAGCCTTAGAGGAAAGAAGTCATTGTTGCAGGCAGCCGAGAAGCTGAGATGAAGATGCCGATGCCACATTATGCGTTACATGGTTTTAATAGTGCGAATATTACGAATAAATTGATCAATTAGCATATACAACAAAAACAAAACAAAACCAAAAGCCCAAAAAAAAAAAAAAGAAACCAAACAACAAAACAAAACATATTGCAAATTGTTTTTATTCATTTTGTTAAACGATAAACAAAGGCATTTAAATAAAACTAAACTAAAACAAAGAAAAGAAAAGAAGAGCGGAAATGATGCGCGATTAACAACAAATATAACAGATTAACATTTATAAAACAAATTATATATATATATAAATCGATATACACACACACACCACACCAACAAACAAACAAACAAAAAAACATACAACATTGAGCAAGAAAAAAATTCATGAATTCAATTAAAGCAAAGTTTAAAGATCAAGGGCTCAAGTTTTGGAGAGGAATCGAATCGAATCGAATAGACAGGCAGACAGGCGACTAAATTTGTTCAGGCGAATGGCGAGGAGCGAAAAGCGAAAAGGAATAGGCTGATGAGCGAGGGGATCGAGGAAATCGAGTTAGGAGCTATTATTAAAACATTACGTTATATACATAATAATAATTATAATAAAAAGCATGGATAAACATTAAAAACATGTGACTAAGAAAACCACACACACACACCCACACACACACACAAAAAACGGAAAAGAAAACCTACAAACGAAAGCGAAACAAAAATGAAGAAAAAAAAACACACACAAGTAAAAGTTCATATAACATTGAGAATCAACTAAAATTAAACAACATTTCACGATGGGTAAAAAAACGTAAAATAAAAGTAATACAAAAACGAAAACAAAACAAATAACAATAAAATTCGATTACAAAAAAAACAAAAACAACAAAAAAAAAACCAACAAAAACAAGAAACATGAACAAGAAAATTACAACAACAAAAGGTTATTTATGATGCGATTTAAACAATAAAAACGAAAAATAAATAAAACGAGAAAAAAAATACAAATTTAAACAGAATTTGAAATTGTCTTATAGATTAACCGGAACTGGTTGATAAACATCCCAGCCCATCCCAATCCCCAAACACGCAACCGATCTGCATATATGTATATGTTCGTGGGGGGGAATTACACACGAATCGCACTGTTTATTAAACATCAACGAGAACTAAAGGTTGTCTACGTTCAACAATAAATTATTGAGCCAAACATTGAACAGTTTATTGCCTGCTCGGGGCACGCTCAACTCTCGGGGATCTCTTGCTCATACTCATTCGCGATACGGTTACAGTGCGTTTCATAGGCACATATGTATGTATGTAAATTGTGAAGGTCATCATTTCAGTGTTAAACGATTAAATTAATTTACTGATGCGGCTAGAAATCTAAGTAAAATTCCACGTATTCTGTTGAGAAAAACAAGCTATCAATCACAAGCTATGAAACGCACTGTTGTCCACATACACGAACGAAATGCAAGTAACTAAAGTTCCCACAGGGCACATGCACGCATTCATAGAAATCGGCTTCAATCAGTTAAATAGTTAAGGCTAGGGCTAAGGCCCTAATCATCACACAAAAAACAACGAAACTCGGCCTGAAGTATTGCTTGGGCAATTCACAAAGTTATATACGTAGGAATAAAGAAACAGCTCAGACAATATACTATACTATATGCTATATACTAGTAGACTCATTTCGTATAGTTTATATGGTTGTTACTCATCTTAGATAAGGCACTCAACGTCAAGGGGGGGGCCGGGTCCGGGTCTGTCTGTCAGTGCCTGCGTCCGATTCGCCTTCAAGTTGCGAGAATAGCAACGGCATTGGGTGGGGGGTACATATTGTAGTTCTGTTTACGGGGTGATGGTCCAGTTAATTGAATTAAGTAAGTCACTTATCGAACGCGTGACTAACAGTTAATTGTTTGCCTCGATTAGCAATGAGTTGCACATTTAACCTCACTCACAATTGTCTGTTTATCAGATCATTCATCATCATTCATGCAATCAACTTATGTACATAGATAGAAAGCTGCTACATAGTATACATATCTAGGGTTCCGTGTGTCTGTGGCACATATGCATGTATATGGTATTGTCTTTATTCGTTGTTGTCTTATATAAGTTAACAAGTGCGTCTAAGTATATTAAGTTAGTTGGCTTTGATTAGGTTTATACTAGAGATTATCACTAAAACATGGAGGGTGACGGACGTTGACTGGGCTGGGCTGGATTGGATCCCTGCACTGGGCGCAAGAATGGGGGAATTTGGGGAATTAAATGAGCTGCTCTCTCCGCTGATCCTCCCGCTCGGAGCGGAGCTCATCCTGGGGTCTGCAGCTTGCTGCTGCTGCGCGAGAACAGCACCTTCTTCAGTATGCTGGGCTGCCACTTGATGGAGCTTTTCTTGCTCTCCGACGTCGTGGAGATGTTCGAGCTGCTGGCGCTAAGCGTGCGCTCGCGTTCCGTGGCATTGATGGTGCTAATTGAGTGCGCATGCCGCAACGGTTTGCCGCTTGTGCCGTTCACGTTGCGCGGCGTCTTGCCAAAGCTAATCTTTATTTTTCCAAAGAGCTTGTCCTTCCGCTTTGGCTTTGGCTCCGGCAGCGGGGCACTGGTGTCGCCGGTCATCGACACAATTGTGGTGTCCTCCTCGACAAGCGCCTTGTAGCTGTAGTTGGGCAAATCGGTGACATCTTTGTCGTTGATCTGTATCCGTATGCTGGGCGTGGTCACCCGCTGGGGCGGCATCTCCTCCGACGGCGAGGGTCTGTGCGGTGCGTGAAGTGTATTTTGGTTTACTGAGAACAAACGGGGGAACGGAAATTGAACTCACGTTTGCACTTGCCGCGTCGAGTATATGGAGAAGGCGTCCAGATCGTGCAGCGATCGGGCCAGCTTGTCCCAGAAATTATATAGCTTGGAGTCGCCGGCGTACTTGATGTGTGTGTATATGCCCAGCGTCTGCGGTATGTGCATGTCGGGCTTGTACAGTATGGGGATGATCTTTCGCGTGTGATTCTCTACGAGAAACGAGGGGGAACCTGTAATTTGGACTGCCCTCACATGGCATGCATCTGGCACTTGGCACTTGGCACTCACCGATCTGTATCTTTTGGGTGAAGTTGACGAGGTACGTGTTCTCTGGACTCCGGAGAAACTCCTCAGTGAGCACAACAATCAAGTGATTGCAGCGGGTGGCCATGAAGTGGGACAGCTGCACGTGCTCGAAGGGCACCCCCATCAGCATGTCGCGGTGCCGCAGGAAGAGCTGGAAGCGGACTCCCCTCCGGTTAGATGGGAGCACACACAAAACGCACAAACGGAACGAACTGGACTCACCTTGAGGTTGTAGCGCTCGGACTCCAGGTGGTTCATGATCTCCGTGGCGTGATCGATGTCAGCCTCGGCGTACAGCACACAGGCATTGTACCTGGGCAGGGGCTGGCCCATTTGCACGCATCTCTGGTCATCGTCGCTCAGTATCTGGACGCTCTGACCCATTGTGATGTTGTTGGTGTGGCTGCTGCTCTTGCTGTTGTTGTTGGTCTCGATGAGAGTGGGCGGGCGGCTGGCCTCCACCAGAGCCTGCTGCTGCTCCTGCCGCACATTGTAGCGCCTGGTGTCCTTGACTGCACGGATCAGAGGAGATCATTTGGGATGATTAGCTAGGTACGAACATGGGAACGTGGGCTGTGGCCGGCACCTACTCAGATTCTCCTGGATATCGTCGCACACATCCCAGCGATCGATGATGCCCAGAAAGTGCTCCAGATGACCGACCTTGGCGGTGTCTGGATTCCGCTGGCTCCAGCTGCTAAGCACCAAATCCATCGGATTGTTTGCATACTCCTCGACGAAGCCACGCTGGTGGGCCAGGGCGGCGATGCCCCGCCAGTCCCGCTCGTAGCCCTCCTCCGAGTGGAGTACCTTTTTACGGTTGAGCATACGGGCCAGTTGATTGCGCGTATCCGCACTTAGCTCCGATAGTGGGGTCTGATTAAAGCCCCCCGAGCCCGGCTCCTCCGGCACAACCATGTTCGGATAACGATAACGCTGCTGCCGATTCAGATTCCGATCCCAAGTCAAGCCACTGACGTCAGTGGCGCTGCTATGGGTATGATGGCTATGGCTATGGCTATGGGTATGGGAATGGATAGTCGAGTGCTGCTGCTGGCATACAAATCGAGGGCGCATTCGCACTTGGCGTTTATTTGATTGGAATAATTGGTGTTTGTGTGTCTCTGCCTCTGCCTCTGATGTTTATCAACGATAGCAACGTTTATCAGTGGGGGGACCAACAATAAAGAGAAGCGCGTGAGTTTGCTATTGTTGTTTTTGTTTTTCGCTTTCTGGTTCCTCTTCACTTTTCCTCACAATTTACTCTTTACTCTTCCGTTGTGTCTTATGTGATCGCGCGGTCCCAGATTGCGGACGCGGTCGGATGGAACTGGATGTGGCCAGGCGAGCGTACGCGGGCGGGTGGGTGGTGATGACGGACAGAACGGCCGTGCGCGAAATGTGGCGAGAGTGACCTCCAGCACCTTGCCGCGTCACCGTCACCAGAGAGCAAGCGCCGACCGTGTTGTTTATCTGTCTGCTCAGCCTTTTCGACCGTCTGCTTTTTCGTCTGCGCAGATGAATTTGTTTAAATATTTTTATACACACACACACACAGACACACACGTCTAAACACAAAAATAAATTTTAATAGCCGTTTTTCGAGACCGACTGCGACCTGCTCTGGTGTGGATTGTTGTTTTTCTGTTTTCTGCGACTCGTTCTGGTTCTGCTTTTGAAATATGTTTCTGCTGCGTTGTCGTTGGGGGATCGCTTTTGCTCTTCCTCTTCGCAGCACTGTTGTTTATTTTGGTTCAGTTTGTTCTGGGAAAACTAAATATGTATATGCACAGCTGCTGCTGTTTATATATCTCCCGATATCGCGCACTCTATTTGCCTTTTTAATTGCCAATTAATTCGAATTGTTTCATTATTTCAGACGATCGCGATACACTATACCGTTTTATTTACATGTCGAGTGTACGGCTCAGGAATTCAAATTAACACGAACGAATCCTAAATCCTAATTGGAAATAGGTGCATAGTTCTTGACGGCAAACGGTATGGGATTTTTCCCAATTTTAATTATTTAAAAATATAAAAAATCGAATTGGAGCTCATTTTGTAACGCAAAAATGAGCAATCAGTGTGACCGCGGATGGGTCGTCTGAACATACCGAAATATATCGAAATATACCGAAATATACCAACAATTGATGCAAAATACCGCAGACGCGCCATCTGTGTATGAATCTTTGTGGCGCCCCTTTTTCCTAGTTCTACTCTTCAGCACTAGTGGCGCCGTGCATTTCCGTTATAAATAAATTAAATGCATTTTTTAAACATTTTCGCCTCAAATATATGAAACTCCCCGCTACCAATTTAGCGAAAAACCCTTCAAAGCAGAAAATACACTCGCAAAGAAATGTCTTCCATTTGTAAATTCAGTTTATTTTCATTTGATTTTTGAATTCTTGTTGCGCATTTCAATACTTTTCCAGTTACAAATACATTCTGAGATATACTACACATGTGACACAATTTGATTTTGGTTTCGCTTTTGATTCAACATTTTCTGCTTGATGAATAAAACGCTGAATGCGTTCAAATGTATTTTATTTTTAATTTGTTTTCGTTTATAATTAATTATGTATTGTATTTGTTTTACGTTTACGTTTATTTCGAGCAACAATTAACATTTAAAGTTGAACCTTTGCATCAAGTTTTGAAGTTTTATCAGTTTTTTTTGCGTATGTTATGTGTGGTTTTTTCTTTTGGATTCTTTCGATATCCATTGTTAATTAATATTAATATTTATTTATGCGGTTTGCAGAAGCCCATTTTCATGTACTCAATTATTGTTTTTTTCCATACGTTTCCGCTCTCCTATTTACATTAGTTTGTGTGTGTGTGTGTGTTGTTCTTTGTGTACTCTTTCGTATTTTCATTGTAAATAATTGCTCAAAATGGATTTTGGGCACCAAAGTCTCTCGTTCAAAGGCTAAAAAGTTTGATTTTCGCGGGAAACAATTTTGATTGTGGGTTAATACTCAATATTCTGTTTGCAGCTTGCTTAACCTGTGTTGTGTTTGCTATTTTCTGTTCTTCTTGTGTTCTGGCCAACAAATGTTACGAGTATTTCCAGCATGTACCTTCGGCTTCGCTTCGGCTGTATTTGATTTTATTTTATATTTTTGTTTTTGTTGTATAATAATTCAGCTTACAATTTACACACTTAGCTCTACGCATAATTACAGACAATTTATTTTAGTTTAGTTAATTGTTTGGTTTCCTTGCATCGTTTGCTTTAGCACACGGTTCAATTAGTTTTGCAAACCTAGTAAATATGATGTACATATTTCTCTGCCATTTCCCATCTGCCATCTGCCAGTTCCCCATTCGAATGCCCCCTCCCCCTAAATGCCTTTACTAAGTATCGTACTTTTTCTTCTCGTTTATCTATAGTTGTTTTTTCTGTGTGTGTGTGTGTGTGTTTCTCTTGGCCATATTTGATGTCTGGTCAAATGTGAAATTGATTCCTTGGCCGAAATGCAAATCTTATAAATCTGTTTATCTGTGTATGTATCTGTGTGTATTTGCTTGTGTGTTTTGCATCTATGTGTCCGTCTGTCTGTCGTCGTCGTACTCGCAATGCACTCAACACCGAGCCCGGCTTAATGCAACTTCAATGTTTATTTCTGAAATTTATTTAGCTAATTTAAAGCTTTTCATTTCCTTCACTGAACCTCGCTGCTCCCACCCCTCCCCCCTGAAACACCTACACATATGTCTGTATGTATGTATGTATATCTACTCGTATATATGTATGTATGTACATATGTAAACCCGAGGGACAGCCAGTGTTTTCTTCATCTGTTTAGATCCAATTAATTGACTGCCCGCAACAAATTTGGACACACAAAATCTTTTGGAAAATGTTTTTCGCCTCGAACAACAATTAACAGGCGTTGATAGGGGATACATAATATATTGGAGTGGTGCGGAGCGGAGCGGGGGGGCACGTTCACAATCTTGCAAAAGCCTCCAATGCTGAAACCGATATAATTTTGCTTCAAGCTAAAATTCTCGTTAAACCTGCAACTCAGTTGGCATACGAAAACTGAAATTATATATAGCACTATATGTATGCATGTATGTATGTTTGTATGTATATACTCGTATGGTACACAGCGATCTGACCGGACCGGGGCAATGCGATTCGTCTGCGTTTTCGTCTGCCCCTTGGGCCACAAATTAATTGCAACATTGAACACCTAAAAAAACATTTAACCTTTAGCATAGTTTCACTTAATGTAATACCATTTAAAATTAATTCGACAACAAGCTCGTTTTGCACTTAAGTAACAGTTTCACATCGATCCGCTAATTTCCTAACATTTATTTACTCGTCTGCTATTTAGTTAGTTATTTTGTATTTAATTTTATTTTATTTATTTATGCTATACAACAATTATACTCGCGATTCTGCCGCCCCCATCTGGCACAAGTTTTTTGCTTCCTTCTCCAAACAATTGAATTTTCGCTCCTCTTTTTGTGGTGTTTTTGGGGGGTTTTTTGTTCAGTTATGCATAGTATTATATTTATTGTTATTTTATATTCGAAATGTATCTCTGGAATACTCGTACTGAATGCCTCTGTTTTGCCTTTTCCTAGTTCCACTGCCAGTTCTTCTTAGAGTTACAAAAACTTTTCGTTTCGTTTCGTTACATTTTCTTTACTTTGCTTTGCTTTCTTTAACATTTACTTAGGAGTACTTTTATTCAGTTAACAACTTTTGTAGTTTCAAATACACATAACTACTGACCAAATTACTTCTCTAGCGACGCCACTCGCTGGGGACAAAATCAAATGGGCAAAAGCTTAGCCAAACAATGAAAACATTTGGAAACCAGTTTGCTAATTAATTAGAACTGAAAAATCGAAACCTTGGCTTTCGCTACTTAACTGGAGAAGTGGCGTCGCTGCTCCATCTCATCGAGAGGTACAACCCCAAGCACAACAATTACACACAAGACAATCCGTTCGGGTCCGTTCTGGTTGCCACTTGCCCTCTGGGAGTACGCCACTAACTAAGCGATGAAATCATCATATGATTGGGTAAAGTAAATCAAAAATGCACCAAAGATGTGCGAAATTAAATAATTTGCAAGTAAATAAATAATCCTATTTTTAGTGCGAGGTTCCCTTGAGGTGTGGGGAGGGGCAAGCCAGATCGGACTGTACTGAGAACATTTACAATGCCATCGAAGCAAACTCTACTAACAACATTTTGACTATTGACTCGTACTTAGCACTAGACTGGATCACTTTTGGTTTTTACTTTAATGTTACTTTAACGCTTACTTTAGTTTAATTCGCGTTTCCTCTGCTCGTCTAACAATGGGGGGGTTGCATCATTTCTCTCATTTATTGTGGATACAAAACAAGTGGTGCGGGGCTGCTGCCGAGCACTGCGGAGTGCTGCTGCTCCATTCTATGCCTTTGATTTGTTTGTTTTTTGCTGTTATTATTTTACCTTTTGTGCGCATAACATTTGTGTGGGGAATGGGGAAGGAAGGAAGGAAGGAAGGGTCTGGCCAATAGCGGAGATAGCGGAGCAGCTGGCAGAAGAGCGATAGAGAGGGGCTGGGAGTACTTCCCCTGTTTGGCTTGTCACAAACTTGTTGCCGCTTTGGCACAGCCATCTTGGTCATGGTATCTCATCCGGCCGCATCTGCCCTACTCGGGTGTCACTTCCTTCCTGCAGCTGATTGTGTCCTGCTGCTGCTGCTGCTGCTCCTGGTCGGGTGTTATGGAACGTGCATGTGCATCTCCATCAGATGTTGGCGCTGCAGATTCAACTCCGTTCGATTCTTCATCATCCGCGTGCGCTCCATGTTCTCGCGTATGTTCCGCTCGTTCTCCTGCCGGACTGTCGAAAGCGGAAGAGAGTGAATAGTATCAGTGGGAGGGCTAAACAATGGGCTTGATAGGTAATATATTCAGCTAAGCTTAACTCTAATGGAACAAGTTATAAGTGTTTCACTGCACGCTGCACGTTGCACGTTGTTATCCAGTTGCATATCGTCCAAACTGCAGTTGAAGTAAATGCCTGTTGATGAATTCTTGAATATAACTTTCATCAATCCAGACTATTTACTTTAAGCACAGTCCAACATTATTTGTTTTACGTTTTACGTTTCGTGTCTGCATTCGTGTTTCGCATTTCCCGTTGTTTTCCCCGCTTGTTCTGTTTCATTTTGGGTTACGGTTACGGCTATGGCTACGGCTACGATTGCCGTTTCCCTTTCCGTTTCCGCTTTTCGTTTTATGGTTATCGCGCTCGCATATGACACGATATATGTATGTACGTATTGTGCTCCCCCCAACCTCTGACCCCTTGCTCATACCCCCTGGCCAGCACCCCA
The DNA here is from genome assembly GCA_018150905.1 of Drosophila ambigua. Classification (NCBI taxonomy): domain Eukaryota; kingdom Metazoa; phylum Arthropoda; class Insecta; order Diptera; family Drosophilidae; genus Drosophila; species Drosophila ambigua. The sequence continues at coordinate 5,582,757 of JAECWS010000001.1, read as the reverse complement.
CGCTTTCCAATTGTCGTCGCGGTTGTTGTTTGCTCAACGCTTTTGTGCATTTTACAGCAGTTTTAATTAACGCTGAACAAATTGGGCGAGTGGCAATGGAGATGGAGCTGGGCTTGGGGATTGTATCCCCTTGCTGTTGGCGCTGTGTAAAGTGTCAAAATTTGTTTGCCAATCAATCACAAGGCACACAGATATCACACACACACACACACACACAAGTGAATTTACGGGCAGGTCACACGGTTGTTGGTTCAGGCCAGGTGTTCGATTGTGTACGTACCCCGTAGGTCTGATAAGATAAGATATATGTGCAATTTATATGTAGAATATATCTATGTAAATTCACGATTGTTATTTGATTGATTTCCTTCCCCCTCTGCCCTGACCCACCCCTCCCTGGCAGCATTGCTAATTCTTTTGCCTGGCTTCTACTGCATTTTGTTGCCTTGCCGCATACTCTGCTGGCATTCTACAAAATGAGCTCGCGCCAGAAATTTAATTAAAAAATACTTGCCCCAAATGGGTCCCAAACAAACCAACACACACACACACACACACATACACACAACACAGTGGCAAGGACAGTGCAAGCATTTAAGTAATTTTAACATTTTACGCTTTCATTTAATTGCAAAAATTAGTAATAACATTTTAAGCCCCAGCAGCAGCAGCAACAGCATCCAGCAGCCAGCATTCAGCATCAGTGGCAGCCACATGGGCAAGGCGACTTTAAGGTGATGCAACTGCAGCCTGGACGCCACATCACACATCGTCATCGCTGCTGCTGTCGTCATCAAAATCATGTGTGTAAGTGGAGCAAAGGCTGCGGCACACTCATATGCACTCATGCATATAGGGAGAGAGAGAGGGAGAGAGAGTGGTCGGGGCCATAGCCAGCAACACGGCTAAACTCTGTCCAAGCATGAATCCCCTGGTCTCCGACCCGTGCCCGTGCCTTTGCATGGGCTATGAGGCGTAATCGCAACGTGTTAATGCCCAGGGAAGGCAGGCTGGCTGACTGGCTGGCAGGGGGAGTGGGTGGTGCCAGGGGAGTAGCTTGCAGTGGCAGTTGGGTCCTGGCCCAGGTGATGATGCCTGCCATTATTCACTTGGCCAAGTGCTGTTTGCGGCTGCTTTTGTTGCTGCTGCTGTTGCTGCTGTTGCTGTTGCTGCTGTTGTGGCAGGCAGGAGCTACTCAGCACAATGCTATTGCCTCGTCTTGCTTTATGCTGCCCCCATTACACGTTGCAGGGGCATGGCCATAGAGTAGCTGGACGTAATAGCCGCCCCCCACTTTGCATTCATATTCATGATCATCATCAAAAGAGGAGTCGTTAGAATTGGATTAAAGCTGATTTAACTGGCGGACATCTTAATCGGGTGCCTCAATATACGCTGCACAAACTCAGATCTGCCGGTACGGAACATTATTCGGAAGAAAAAGTCAGTTCAAGCGTTAAATGCCACTGGCCAAACCAATGTCTGCCCTGTAGCTTCTCGCTACAGAGTGACTCCTAGTCGTGCCACACGTGCACGCTGCTCTGAGGACATTTTGTCAGCCTTGTGCGTGTCCGTTGGGGGGGGGGCAGCACGGCCTACACGCTCGCGTGTCCGCCTGCACGTGCTGGTGTCTGTGGGGGAGACCAATTAACATATAACTTTCCCACAGGCAAACAAGTTAAATTGTTAACAGCCATTACGTTGGGGCTCATAAATGCTGCCGACCAACTTTGTGGCACACTCTCCCACCTACCCACCTGCCCACCAACCCACCTGCCTGCCCTCCCCCGGCTCCATTCTGTTTTGCCTGCTCCTTCTATTCTTGGCTTGCCGCTGTCTCGCTCAATCATTCTGTGCTTGTGCCCGGCTCTGTCTCGCTCCGTCATTCCTGTGGCTCTTTGTCTTTCATGTTGTTTAATTATAAATGTGGTGCTGAAAGCACAGCCCTTGCCACCCATCCCCTAGCCAACCTATCACGCCATCTGCTGTGGCTTCTTCTAGCCTGTTGCTGCCCTGCCCTGCCCTGCCCTGCCTGGCCGCAACTGATTGCCCCAGCCACTGCACTGGGCCAGCACCTGGACCGTGCCTGATGTGCAGCCATGACGGATGAAGAGCAAGGACTAATTAGTCGCCTGGCACTGGGGAATTGTTGCCTTCTATTGTGCTTCTATTCAAATTGAATTTATTGATGCACTTTTCAGGCTGCCACTCTCAGCTTTGGGATTATATTTCAACCGTTTATTGTTTTTAATTAATATGAAAGGGAACGTTGATTCCATAGAGGAGAGTCCGCTCTTTTGCTATTATTATTGTTCATATATTAGCTGCGTTTATAAACTGATACATTAACTAACAACAGGGCCTAGACGATCTCCCTTTCTAGTTATTTTTGCATAAGCTGCTCATATAAAGCTCGTACTGTGTCTTTTTTAGGGCACCCTCTGCTCCTGTCTTCCGAGGGGCCCCAACGGAACTGTCGATTTCTAGCCTATTTGGTATGGGGGTGCAACTTCTGGTTGCCACTGGCCTGTCATGCGGTCATGCGGGACATCATCAGCGTTGGCATGGCGGGAGGGGGCTGGCAAGGCCATTGCAGCTGTCATGGGCATGGATGGCTTTTGCCTTTTTCCCATTTTGTTCACAATAAACAATTGTTGTTAGTTTATTTTGTTGCTGCACATTCCACTTGCTCCCTCCCACTGCCACTGCCACTTTCACCCACTCACTCATGAAAAAGTAACCTAGTTTCCATGTCGTCAACGCAGAATTAAGGCGAGTTGTGCGAAGGTGCGGAGGGAGGTACAGACAGACAGACAGACAGACACCAGTATGAAAACATATAATAAAAAGGAAACCAACTGTACCGTGCCGTAATGATGCAGAAAACCAACACACACACACACACACACGCACACATACATCGGTGCACGTACACCACAAAGCAAAACTATTAAGCGAGAGCATAAAAAGTGAGCAGAATGACGAAGGGAAAGGTCGGTCTCGGCTCCAAGCCAGGCAGGCCTGCTCTTGGCTCTTGGCTCTCGGCCACTCACTCACCCACTTACTCCCCCTCGGAGTCAGTTTACCGTTCTTCGAGCCACACGCACACGCTCGCACACGCATACCAACGCACACCAGCACACGTGCTGATTAGTTTGGCTTTGTCTGTTGCTGCTGCTGTGGCAGCAAGAGGATGCCAGTGCCGTTGCCAGTGCCGATGCTGATGCCTGGGCATCCTCCTGCGGCTTCTGCTGCAGTCAGAGTCATTAAAGTCAAGGCAAAGTAAGTACAGCATAATTTTTTATGCCTGTGTGCGTTGGCGTGTCGCTGAGCCTTAGCCTTAGCCAGCCAGCCAGCCTGCCTGCCCGACTGCCTGCCCTGCTGCCTTGCGGTGTGGTGTGGCACGCTGCTGTCTGTGGGAGGTAGTCGGGCGGAGTCAGGTTAGGAGCCAGTTAGCCAGTTAGTCAGTTATGTAATGCTCGGGGATTTTGCTGAGCTTTTGCCAGCTCAATATTTGAGAATTACTTGTGTTTTGTGTGGCCTGGTGGCATTGCCTGGCATATTTGTATTTGCACAACTTTATGGTCTATAAGAACATATGGCCAGGCTGCTCCGTCACACTGTCTTTTGTGGCAACTCTGTGTTACAGTGTTACAGTGTTACAGTGTTACAGTGGTGCCTGTGTGCCTGTGTCTGTGTGCCTGTGTCTGTGTGTTGTAAGGATGACAATGGACCAAAGCTGGAGCCTGACCTCGTTCAATGATTTGCATGATGTGGCTGTTGCTGGGCGCTGGGGGAGGCATGACACTGCAGTCGTAGACACTCGTACATATATATTTGCGTGTGTATTTATTTTTAAAGCTTTCAGTCGCGACGACGACGCTTTCGGTTTTGCTTTTTCTTTCACAGCTTAAATATTTAGCACAGATATTTTCAATAAAACAACACAACAAAACACAGCAGGCCCCTCTCATCAGGGGCTTAGAGATCCCCACACAAAAGGCATTTCGCCTACTTACACGCGAATCGATTGTTGCAGCTAAATCTCGTCTGGCTCTGGCTCTGTTGGTTGCTGCTGCTGCTGCTGCTCCTGGCCCAACGTCAATTAGGCAATCCGGCTGAGGGGAATCAGAGTCCGAGCCCTGGCCAGAGCCGATGCTGCTGCTGCTGCATGGCACAGAGGAAACCCAATTGGCCAACAGGAACCCAATGGAGGGACGACGACGAGAAGGACGAGCAGGACGAGCAGGAAGAACGATAGAGACACGAAATGGAAGCGGAAGTGCAACCGAAAACCAAATTCCAAACGAAATCGAGTCGAATCCCAATCTGATCAGTGGGCGGTGGGGGGGACAGCTGCTTGTGGGGGTGGTCATAGCCGACAGCCTCCGCGTGGGCGTTGGAGTTCATGAGGGCCGCATGCCGGTGTAGTGGACCGGGGTGTCTCTGCTGAAGGAGTGCGCCTTCTTTCCGGACTGGCCGGAGCCGGAGGTGAGCGTGACGACGACGACGAACACGCTGGCGCATACAAGGCACAGGAGCACGGTGGCCAGGACGATGCAGACGATGCGCTTGCGCTTGCGATCCGCCTCCTCGTCCTCGTCGGTCTCGTCGCTCAGCGACTTCTTCTTCAGCTTGTGCGAGCCCCCGCCCACGGAGCCTTTCCGGCCGGCGGCCAGCTTGTGGTGGAACGGTCGCAGCACCTGGGCGGCGAAGGCTGCGTCCGCCAGCTCGTGCTGGTCGTAGCTCAGCGATGACTTCCGCTCGAAGCTCGGCCGCTTCTCGTCGATGAAGGCGGCCGCCGCCGCCGACGCAGATATGGAGATGGGACGGGGACTGCGCTTGATCTCGTCCAGGTTCACGCTCGAACCGGGCACGGCCGTCGACAGCGGACGACTGTTGCGTCGGTGGGGTGAGCTCAGCTCAAAGTCGTCGTCCGCCTGGGCCCCCTGCATGACGCCCGCGTCCCCGATGAAGCTCTTCGACTTCTTCGACGCGCTCAACGTCTCCCGATAGCTCCTCAGCCGCACGCTGGCGCTGTGCAGCGCCTTGGCCTGCTTCACGCTCGCACTGGCGTTGGTGCCCTGGAAGGCGGCCGCTGCCGCCGCCAGGACGCCCGGCCGGTGCACGGTCAGCTCCTCCAGGTTGCTGGGCGAGAGGTAGAGCGAGCGTCCGTGCTGCGCCCCCCTCTTGAAGTGGAACGCGGCACTGGCCGCCGCCGCAGCGCTGTGCAGCTGCAGGGGATGGCCTCCGCCCGCTGCTGCTGCTGCTGCAGCCGCCGCCGCCGCCGCGGACGTGGAGGGTCGGCCGTCCAGCTCGAGGCTGTGGGTGCTCTGCTGGCGGGAGTGGGGGTGCGGCTCGCGCTTCTGCTTCACGCTGTTCGAGGTGGAGGGCGGATGGGTGGTCATGCCACTGCCGGCCGCATCCTCGAAGGATCCGGAGGCCTTGCGCAGCCGTTGCACGGCCACGGCGGCGGCTGTCAGCTGGGCGAGGCCGAGCTCCTCCATTTTGGTGTGGCTGTTGCTGCGCGAGCGCGACTCCACGAACAGCTCGTTCTCCAGCGACAGGTTGGTGGGCGGGAAGAGATTGCGTCCGTCCATGGGCTCCATGAGGTCGTCGTTCAGCGAGGGATGTCGGATCTGGGACTCCACCACGGACTCGGGCTTCGTGCTGGGCCTGCGGCCCGGATCGTTGAACGAGCGATGCGAGCGGCAGCCACGCCTGCTGGGCGAGGGGGAACGCGAGATTTCCTTGCCCCCGCCGGCACCGCCTGGCGGGCCCGGCATCAGGAAGTTGCCGCGCACGGAGCTGGTGCGTCGGCTGGAGGCCGCCGATCCGGAGGCCACGGCCAACTGTATCTGGTCCAGGGCGGCGGGGTCCTGCTGGGCGTGGAAGGAATGCGTTTTCTTCATCTGAAAATTGGTAGACGGATGCACGTCAATAGTGTCGGAGCGCCGGAACATGTTCTTCTTGAGCGGGTGGGTGTGCATCGTCGGGCGGTGGGCGGCGGCGGCGACCGTCGGGTTGGGCACATCGTCCACATCGATGAACTGAATGGGGGATGTGCTCCCGCCCAACGGCGAGCGGCCCATGCCCATGCCCATGCCAATGCCCATGCCCATGCCCAGGCCAGCTCCATCGCCCAGGCTGCTGCTGCTGACCAGATAAATGTCCGGCTGCTGGCGGTGCTGCTGCTGCTGGCCGAGCACTGGACTCACCGCGTGGGAGGTGGGTGAGCTCGCCGGAAGCGGATGCGGATGCGAATGCGGATGCGGATGCGAATGGGGGTGTTGGCGGTGCGATTGCTGGTGGTGCATTTGCGATTGAGGTTGCGATTGCGATTGCGACTGAGATTGCGATTGCTGATGCCGCGCAGCAGCTGCCTGTGCGGCCAAATGCTGAAAAGTGTGCAGATGCATCTGTTGTTGTTGTTGTTGTTGTTGCTGGTGTTGCTGTTGTTTCTGTTGTTGTTGTTGTTGATGCTGATGGTGTAGCTGTTGTTGTTGTTGGAGGAGGTGGTGGTGGTGTTGTTGGCGGGCAGAGAGAGCTGGGGAAACGGCACCGCTGCCAGCGCGCTGAATGCCGGGGGCTGGATGGGGTAGATGTTGTTGCTGTTGTGCTGGGAGGGCAAGGGTCTGCGGCGGATGGAGGGCGACAGCCGACCTGGACAGGGGCAGCGGCGAGGCGGAGCGATGGATCAGCGGCTGCTCACTGATGTGGATGCCATGCTCCATCTCCAGCTCGAGATCAAGATCCATGTCCAGACCGAGATCCCCCATCGACACGGACGACGTGGCCGGCGCGTAGTTGTCGATGGCCATCGAGAGGGACCGATGCATGGGCTTCAGCTTGGGTGGTTTCTTTTTGGTGGCGGGATTGTCAAAGGACGAGGTGCCCGAGGTGTGCTCCTCGTCCGCCCCGCCCGCCGTCAGATACGGATCGTAGCTGTGCACGGCCACCACATGCTGGTGTCGCTGATGGTGCGATTGGTGGTGCGACTGCTGCTGCTGCGAATGCTGCTGCTGCTGCGAATGCTGATATTGCTGACCACCGCTGGTGCCGCCGCGCTCCATGCGGTAGTAGTACTGCCTGGGGTATCTATGGTAGTAGTGTGCAATTGTGGTGCTGGTATGTGGTTTGGTGGTGGAGCAGATCGGGGACCAGGAAGTGGGTGGTTCTATTCGGTTTGGAGCGGTTGTTGGAGCGGTTTTTGGAGCGGTTTGATATCTAGGTTCGGGTCTGTTCTACTCTCGTGCCCCACGACACGACACGACGACACTGACCTGCCTTCAGGCTGCCTGCCACAATCTGTGGCGGTGCTGCTGCAGCTGCTTTTGCTTTCGCTTTCGCTTTTGCTCTGCTTCTTGTTGCTGCTGCTGCTTCTCAACGGTGGTTGTGATGGTGGTGCGGATTGGTGGTGCGGATTGGTGGATTTGGTTTTGGTTTTGGTGTTTTATTTATTCTTTTTTCTTTGTGGGTTGCGTGCTCTAGTTGGTGGCTACTTGGCTACAGACAGACACATACGCGCACATGGGTGAACACCGATCGTGGAGTTTGTGTCATTGGCGGGGGGCGGGTGAGGGACACACATATGTCTGTGGCTGGGTGGCTGAGTGGCTGGGTTGCTGGGTGGGTGGTGCTGTTGCTGGGTTGCTGGGAGGTACACACACACTGAGACGGGAACGAACACCGAGAGTGTGTTGGTGCAAAGGCATTCGGCAAGCAAAGGAGAAGACGTGGGACAAATGCTGCTGCTGGTATTATTCGGTATTAATTGGTATTTATTTTGCTATTATTTGCATTATTTTGTTGTTGTTGTTGTGTTTTTAATTTGTTTTTTTTTTGCTTGTGCGTTTTCTATCACTGTTGCTGGTGTTGTTGTTGTTGTTGTTGCTTTTTCAGTTTCTTTTTCTCATTCTAAATGGTGCAATTGGATACTCCTCTTTGTGCGCTCTCTTTGCTTTCTCTCTCTTTGCTCTCTCTCTCTGTCTATCTTTCTCTCTATTTTATTGTCACATTGTGTATACGTGCTTTTTGTTGTTGTTGAAATGAGTTGTTTTTGTTTTGTTGGAGATGAAACAAGTTTTTGTTTGTTTTTGTTTTGTTTTTGTTTTGTTTTTGTTGTACAAAATTCGTTATAATGTGCTGTTGTTGTTGTTGTGACTCTGGCTAATGTTTCTGACTTTTGTTGTTTATGTTTTTCTGTTTATTTTGTTTTTGGATTTGGATTTGCTTTCTACACTCATTAAAATTGGCAAATACAAAAGCACAACTAGAAGTAAAGAGAGAAATACGTATAAAAGTATTAGCAAGCTGGAGGGGGGTTGGGTGGTTGGGTTGTCGGTTGGTTGGTTGCAGGTTGGTGGGTGGGTGGTGGTGTGATGTACAGGCTTTGGTGGGTTGGCTCACAGTGATGCATTGTGGGGGGGGTGTACGAGTGTGGAGGGTGGTAAGGGGAGGTGGATATGTGTTCTCTGTGCCATGTGAAAAATCGTAGGTGAATGAATGAAAGTCAGCAAGAGAGTGTGTGGGGGCAGAGAGCAGCAGAAAACGGAGTGAAAGCAAACCAAATGGTGGTGGTGTGGGAAAAGACGATAAGTGGAAAAGAGTAGAAAAGAATGTGCCAAAGAAGCTGCTAATTGAGTCGAGTCAAGTATGTGCGTAATTGGAGAGCAATAAACCTTAGTTCACTGTCAATTAAACGTGTCTGCAGGGCTTACAATCTATTGATGTGGAAGTGGGTTTCATGTGTAATCTGTTTGGCATTGTTAAATGAGCTGAAAGCTTTAGCTGTTCACTGCAGTAGCTGTAACAGAGCAGCAGCGCTATTAACAGCCTGTTGCTGCACTCCTTTAACACCTGCTCTCGTTTGCAGTGCCTGTTAGCGCTCTGAGAGCGGGTACGTACGCGCTCGCTCTTACGATCCACACGGGCTCTCGAGCCACGATCCACCCTCCCACAGCATAGTTTCACCATAATAACTTTCAATTCAGTTGAAACATTTCACTTCCGCTCAATTTCGCATGCATTTATGTATCCAAATAGCCCAAAGCGAATCCCACTGTGCGTTGACCACAAAATGTTAATTTCCCTTCACTAAATTTGTTTTAAATTATTAAAACGATAATCCATTTAGTTGTGGTCCCACTGGGGCACGACTTTACGACCCTTTTACGATGGCTGGCTGGGCATAAGTTGATCACGTAGCGGACTCGCCATGGCTGGTAATGCGGCCTAATCAAATTTAATCTATGAAACTGCCAGAATCGTTTGCACAAACCACAATTCCCAACCAGACTCCGCACTTCTCTCCACTCCACTTCTCTCTCTCTCTCCTCTGTTTTTTTTTTACCAACTGCGTTAACTCTTTGGCCAATATAATTCATCATTCAGGCATACCGTTGGCAGGCACAGGCCGAGGCTCAGCGCCGGGGAATCGTACGTAACGCTTTGCATAATTTAAAGCGACAGGCCACAAGCCTCACTCCCATGCTCTCTGCCCGCCTGCCCGCCTGCCATCCTGCCTTGCTGGATCGAAAGTCCTTTGGCAGTGCCACTCGCAGTGTTAATTTTTCAAAGCTCATTGATGGATGAGCGCTCCTCGGTTGACATTTATGTACGTTGGCAAGCTCTCGGCTCTCAAATGATGCCCGAGCGAAGCTTGTTAAAAATTAACGCCAGAAGTTTCTGCCAATCCCTTGCGACTCCCCCTCCGCACCCCACTCTCCTTTGTCCGCTCGCCACTGTCTTTACCCCCCAACCGAAACGAGTTAAACATATTAAAATTTGCTTATGCAAAAAGGTAAAAGACCCCCCCCCCCGCACAAGGACCGCTCAGCGTGGGGTCGGGCCGGGTCTGCTCTGCAGAGCTCTGGAGCCCAAATGCACAGAAGACACTTAACGTCACGTACTTTAAATATGTTTAACGGCGCTTAAGTGAAATGAATTGTGGTGGTGGTGGGGCAGTGCCTATACATATGTACACCGTGAACAATATCGTGGCGCACATCATCCTCGAAATGGAGAAGGAATCGTGTCAGAGTTCCCTCAGTGTGCCCTGGGAGCATCTGCTTCGGCTTACGTCTATTTGTAACCATATACCATTGTCAATGGCGGCCTCTGGTTACTGTTGCTGGTTGCGCCCTTCCGCAGCGAAAGTGTGGCAAGGAGCGAACATAAGCCTCTTGGGGTGTCTTAGTTCAGGGCTCTCTCTCTTTCTCTCTCCCGCTTTCGTAGCAGCTCGAGTTGTGTGACGAATTCCCTGCAAATCCCAGCACCAGTTGCAAAAGGAAAGAGGGGATTTCTTTTCGGTATTCTGTCGGGATCACAAGTTCAACTGCGATACGCAGGCCCCAAAGAGGCTCTCTAATATCTACAGCTGTCTTTATTTAATAGTGCTACCCCCATTAAGCTGTCTCTTGCCACCTTCCTGCGGCATATTAATTTCCCATTTATTGCCACAAAGTTAATACAATTTGTATCTCATTTAGGCGCGCCCCTCAGCCGCGATACGGGTACGCTTCGCTTAATTGACATAAACAATGGTTAATTAACATAAAACTAACATTTTCCCACCGCCAGTAAACCCAATTTAAACAGCCATACGTGCGTAATTAAGTCCGCCCACAGCCCACAGGCCAGAGTCGAACCCTACCCCTACCTGGCCCTGCCTTCGCATCAGTTGGCTCCAAGTGGCTGTGGAAAAGCGATTAAGGGGCGGGGAGGAGTGGCTGGGTGGCAGCGTGGCAGATACACCCACTCGTAGTGTGAAAATCAAAGTGGCATTAAACGCACGCCCACGCACTTGGTCAGGATCGGGCGGGCGGGCTGGCGGGCTGGCTGGCTGCCTGGCTGGCAGTAGCTGGTAGCCAAGGGAATCGCTGGAGCGGGAGTTTCGGTCCAGTAGCATATGACTTTGGGAGTGGCACAGCGAATGCGACTTCGGTAGAGTGTAAGCAATTAAATTCTGTGGTTTCTGGTTAAGCAGCGGCTCAAAATAGTCGGGGGAACACGTGCCGACAGAATACGACAGCAGATTCCACTTAATCACATTAAATCTGGCGCTGTTATTCGGAGTTCTTTTGGCCATAAATGTATTTGCACAGGGACAACTCAACGCGTCTGCACGGTGCTCGGATGCTGCCGCTCCGGCTGCTGTCGTGTCGTGTCGTGCAGTAATCCGATTAAACGCCGAAAATTATGCAAGTAAATGCATTCTCCTCTTCTGTTTGCTTGCACTCATCAAAGCGATGTCCTCGACGGGGATGCCGGAGCAGCAACCTCCCGTCGCTCCGACTCACACACCAACGGCCACCCAGAAACCTCGCTCGCACCCATCCTTTCCCCTTCATTCAGTCGCACAATTAAATTTTCCCCGCTCTCACACAGACACAGACACACAGAATTTTCCATCCCTTTGCTGATTATACTTTATGCTGCAACCGGGTATCTCCACTCAAATGCGAAGGCTATCAAAGTGTCTCGCATAACGATCACCTGGCAGCGGCAAGCAGTCTAAACGTAATCCGTTTTAATTGCATTTACACGATATGCAACAGCGATAGACTCGAGTCGCAACTGCAACTGCAGCTGAAACTGAAACTGAAACTGCTGAGCAAAATCACTTTAAGTGATTTGAAGCGGCTAAATAAACTTTGAGGCTTTCCAGATGCTTAAGTGAATTGCATTTGAGAACAATTAACAAAGTGATTGAGTGAAATATGTGTGTGCACAAGTGTGATGATTAAAACGGAATTGCATTCACTGATTCGGCCGTGGAGCAATGGAAAACTATTTGCCAAATCCCTCAATGCAATTAGAATGGAATTTAAAGTGTTTGGCTGGTCAGTTTTGAGGTAACTTGAACCTGGGCTGTGGTTTCTTCTCTCTCTCTCCGTCACTCTTTTGTGCCCTCTTAGCTCGTCTAACGGTGGTATTTGTGACTGTGTGATTATTCAATTTGCATCTTCATAACGTGACTGCTTTATGGAGTGACTTGCTTGGAAAGCGCTTTAATTAATATTCGTCTGTACATTCGTATACGTAATCTGTGGCAGAGTCTTTCCACATGCGACTAGCCAAACACTGCGAGGGAATATTTTGCTCATTCTTTGCATTTTTTCACGTCTCCCGCTGCTAGAGCATCTCCTCCCCTCTCCACGGCCGGCCACCTACTGCTGAGAGCAGCGCTTGCAGCTATGTAATATTATTTTAAAACAAATTCCACTGTCACAATGCAGAGCTTCTTGTCCCTGTTCCTGTTCCTGTCCCTGTCCCCTGTCCGTGTGTCTGGCTCCAAAGGGGTTGTGGGGGGGGGTCTCTTTTTCTTTGTTTTCCTTTCATATTTTTTGTTGTTTTTTTTTACTGTTGCAGGCGTTTCTTGGTGGCTGCTGTCAGTGGCAAAAATGCAGAAGCTAAAGTCGAAGGGAGGGGAATGGCCGTCGAGCGTTTTGGACTTTCAATTTAATTTGAATTGTTTGTGGATGGCAAGCATTTTTACTGCTGGGTCTGTTGCTTTGCTGTTACTGGTGCAGCCACAGCCGGCCACGCCCTGTCCATAAGCTTATTAAGTGCGCTTAGTTCTTTAATAAACAATCGTAAAAACTTTCGAAAATGCTGGCGAGTAGTGCAGCCAACAACTCTGGCCCTTATCGTTCACCGCACATCGGCCATCAGGCTTCCGACGAGGAAATCTAAACGAGAAATTACGAGAAAACACACACACAGAACTTTTCCGGGGCAATAGGTTGAGGTTGATTGGGGATGGGTCTGTGGGTGTGGGTGGGTTTCCCGGGTCAGTTGCGGCAGCCACAGCGCCTTCGGTGGCAAATTCAATTAAATAACTGCAAAGCAAAACTTTCACAAAGCACAATTCAACAAAATTCTTGAGCGCTTTGCTACACTTTTGAAAAAATTTATACACATTCTGTCGCCCAGCAGCTCCCGCCCTGACTGCCGACTTGGCCATGCCTGATAAATGGTTGACCAGCAACCATGTAAGTGGCTCCGAAATGAACTAAAAATTTCATCCGAAAACTTTATCCTCCACTCCTCTGCAGATGTCCCACAAGCCACAGTGAAGATTCACCATTATTCTATTTCAGTTATCGCTTCTGGCCACCTCACGACGAACCGATCTGTAATGAAGGGCCACGGCATAAAGTTTAATTTGCCCGGGACTCTCGTACCCAAAGACTGTGTGGCTGTGGCGAACAGCAACAGTAACAGAAACTGAGCCGTAAACTGAAATAGATGCGCTACGGAAGGAGGGCAAACACAGGGCTCTAGAAGGTTGCTAAAAGTCTTCGCTGCTTGCCTGCCTCTGCTGAGCTCTGCAAGGGACTTGTGCTACATTCTTGTTTATGGCACTCGCATACGTTTTGCTTTTGTTGCCTCAACTTATGTGTGGTGATTCATAAAGTAGCCAGGACTCTGTAAGGACTATGCTCCGTAAATTGTTGTTTAATATGTTTTCCTATTTGTTGTGTAATTGTTTCTCTGGCCGCACACAGGCAGCCAGAGGAGACGCTCTGCTAACAGCCCCAAAAAGTAGGCCATGAATATCACATGCGGGCCAAGAGGTGAGCAAAATACGTGGGTGGAAAATGTTTCAAAATTAAATTTGCCTGCCATAAAGGATTTGAAGTTTCTTTTTGTCAGCTTTCGCAAAGACTTTTACTCATGCTCAGCGCGGAAAGTATAAATAAAGTAGGTCCGCTCCGCTCCACTCCGCTCCACTCCGCTTCGCTCCCTTCGATGTTGTTTTATAAATAGAGTGAAACAAGAGATTTCCATGAGTAGAAAATCCCCAGTGGATCCAGCCGGAGCATATTGAAAGCCGTTACACACTGCGCGGAGACTTCATCAAATGACAGTGCGTAAATAAGAGCCACAAAACAAATGGGCCCACACCCCACCACCACATTAGACAAATAAATATAAATAAATACGAGTGCGAGTGCGAGTGCGAGGTCTGTGGGCGTGGGTGTGGGTGTGGTTGTCTTGCCTCTGGGTTCGATTTTTGTGGCCGCATGTAAAACTTTTTCGTTGTTTGTGCTTACAATGTAACGTGACAGGGGAAATTAATTGATTTATGCTGCCAAAGGCAGAGACAAATAGGAGAGCAGAGCGAGCGTAATGGCAGACTAGCGGCTCGTAAGCCGCACGTGCCACGCCCCTTTGCTGCACAATTTTTCGCAATAACTCAGTCGCAGCAGCCGCAGCATCAGCTGCACTGAAAAATTGGAAAATTGTAAGCCAAAAGCGAAGTATAAACTGAGACCGAAACCTAAACCGAAACCGAGACCGAAGAAGGACGTGACTTGACTTTCGGTGAACCTTATTGATTCGTTTATGTTGGATAATTTGACAAAACATAAATAAATTAGGCCAGGGGCAGGTACACAAGAGGTTGCACAGGAAGGCAGCGCGGACATGGCACAGCAGGCGGATATTGGCAAGGTAACAGGAAATAGTAGAAACAGAAACAGAAGCAGACGCTGAAAGCAGCAGCAGCAGCAGAAACAAAGGCAAACAGCAGCGGACAAGGCTGTGCTGAAACGCAGAAACATTTCCCCAGCGGAAACGGAAATCTCAGGTGTTTGCTCTGGCCTTTGTTGCTGCCATTCCTTTTTCGCTTTTCTCCCTCGCTGCCTGGTGCCTGATGCCTGATGCTGGAGCGGCGCCCAGCAGTCTAAACAGCTCCTTGGCTAATTAATCTTATTTTGGCACGGCAAGGCCATAAGCAACAGCAACAGCAGAGCAATATTCGCAACATGAAAAGCACTTTGCAGGGGCTGGCCGGGGAGGGGCGCGTGCGAGGATGTGCGATACATATCCCCGTACTTGAAGTAAGCACATTCTAAATGCTGACACTGATGCTTGACACGAATGACGTGATGAATGTCCTCAGAAGTTGTTCTTTCTGTCGTATCTCTCTGGCCTCGCCTCTCTCTCTCTCTGCATCTCGTATACGCCCACCACTTGTGACGAATGTCTTCTGCTGTTTCCAGCACGCAAAACAATTTCAAGTGTCGTCAGTGCCGTTCAAGTGCTCCATCATATAAGGCATGTTCATTTGTTGCTATCACATCTCTCACCTGGACCCACCAGAAGCCACCGGAACCATGCTCCCTGCATCCAGCTCCCTGCATCCAGCTCCCCTGCTGCCTGCTTGCAGTTTGTCAGCGACAGCTGCATAGAAATGCCACCGCACGGAAATCGCATAAATCATATGAATCTCCTGTAAAGAAGGCTAGCAAAAGCCAGCAGCAGCAGGGGGGGCGTGTTGCGACGGCGGAGATACCGATTACTGCTGCTGGAGATACGCTGACATGTGGAGTGGATTTGAGGCAATCGAAAGGTAAACGGGCATCACCACACATGGAACTATATACAGAGCATGTACATAATGTGTATACACAGCATATATTAATTGGTTTACCCCCCGCTACAGGGAATCCGCAAAAAGTGCCATGCATGCCACGTTTTATTTTTGCCCATTTCTGATGGAGATTTGAGTTATTTTGCCATTTTTCCGCTATTGCATTTGTAAGCTGATTATGTTTCGGCATACATACATACAGTACATAGCTCCCCCGTAGCTCCTTTTATGTTATATTCCCCCGACTAAAAAGGATTAGCGCAGCTCAAGGGAAGGACAGATAAATGTATCTGTGTGTATCTGTGTGTATGTATGTATGTACGCCCCTTGAAATAGCTGGGAAAAATCAACAATTTTCAGAGAAATCAGAGCTGCTGGCACAAAGTGAAATATTATATTATTTGGAATTTCTATGCAAGTCAGAATAATTCCTTTTATGGTATTTTTGTTTCACTCGAGTGAATCAAAGTAACTGATTGGATGGTTTCATGAAAGACGATTCAGCCTCAAAGCCTAAGCCATTTATATATGGTAACTAATTGGACACGCTGCTGGTTGCCATTTTGTCATTTGATTATCACCAACACCAAAACTATATAATTAAGTGCTGGTCTTTGCAAATACTTTGTTCCAAGTGCAATGTGCTGTGGCATGGCTTTCGAGTGCAGCCTTGTGAAATTCTCAGTAAATGTGACTCGAGGCAGAGACGAGAAAAATGCTGCACGGGTTCAACGACTCCTGCGAGTGGATATCATGTGCAGGCAACTCAATTGGTTCTCTGGCGATGCGTCACTCATCACTCATCATTTGTCCCTCATCTACATTATAATTGGCAACAGTTGCGGGAGGGGGCGAAACAAATTAGAATTGGTAATACAATTGTAATCCTTCTCTCGGCTCCACTCAACACCGCCAACAACACAGACTACTCCATCAGCATCCAATCTCAGCGTCGAGAGTGGGAAATGTAATTTGTGCTCAAATTACATTTGAGCACAAAATTAGCACAGTTGTCAATCTGTGTGTGGAGTGGCTCTTCTCTTCTCCTCACTTCACTTCACTTCAGTTCACTTTGGTATGTGGCAGCATATTAATGGGCCTGCCACAATGCGGCGTGCCATAGCCTGGCCGCAGAGCAGTCCAGATGAGTGTGGTCTCAGACTGGGGCTGATGCTGGTGATGGAGCTGTACGGCGGCAGTGCCAGTTGGTGCCAAAGTCGTTTCCTGCTGCTGCTGCTGCTGCTGCAGGTCGAAAATTAGAAAATTCATGTATTCCTCGATATGTGGATGTGTTCGTGTGGCTGTATGCGTGGGGATCCAGGGCATCCGTTGCACGCACAGGAGCTGTTTACATTCAATTTGTGAGAGAGCTTGAGCCGGCGGCTGGGGACTGGCCGCAGGGGGGAGCAACTTATTTGATGATGATAATGATGCTGATGGTTTGCAACCAAAAATTCCTGGTCATGTCCCTGTGCAGCACCATTACATTTCCACAAAGTCTCCGTCAAAGGGGATAACCGATAGGCTAAAGAAAATTAATCATTCCGTTTCTATTTGTGTGGCCCAAAAACATTTCGCAATAATTGCAAAGGAAATTCTGTTTGCCAAATGCAAATTAATATTGCCACCGACAGACATTCTAAATGGAAGTGGGCAACGGAGATTGCATTAAATTGCATTATTTTCACGCAGCAATCTGAATTATTTTCCATTTCACAGAACCGTCCAGCCCAGTCCGTATTTTCTGTTTCGTTGACGTCAATGCCAATGGCACAAAACATTCCCAACTTGTTTTTCAGCACAATTTGTGCGTAGTGCTACATAAATCAGCAGCCCTGTGCGCTCCGCCCACTGAACAGAAAGGCCTGCAACCTGGCCACGCTTGGGCACACAAAGCGTATGATTAAGCCTGCGTGCCACTCTCAATTTATGCAGAAAACAGGCACTGGGCTCAATTTTAAATCATCCAATGGGGGAGACGTGAAGCCGAGGACTCCCATTGATAAGAGTCATGTGTTCAGTTCCCCAACTGGCCGTGTCGCAGAACCAAGAGGCACGAGGAGAACTGTTGCATCCATGAATGAACTGCCTATGGGCTGAGTACTGCAGTTTTGATTGCTTTTCAATGAAGACAACTTACGGACATGTATATCTCAGCAACCTTGGACCATTCTCAGCCAGTAATGCATTCAGGTTGGCTTTGGGTGTGCCCTTTGGTGAGTCGCAGGTGCAAGTGCCCTTCAATTGAATGCTTCTTGCAGCAATAAATCCAATTGGCTTAAGAGGCTTTCGATAAAGGTAGTGCGCAGTGGCACTTAACTGATGCAAGATTAAAGAGCATCACTGCAAAAGGATTATTTTCTAAAGCCAGAAAATCGATTACACAAACACTATTTGCATCTAATGTATCCCCAAAAAAGTACATTTTCGCTCTGAATAATGATACAAGAACTTTGTACGCAATTTAAAAGTGAATACTGAAACTGGGAATTTTGTTTGCCTGCTCGCACTGATTTAACCGTACTTTAGATGTACACACTGGCATTTGGGTGCTTTATCCATGCATAAACCCTCAAGTGGTAGTGGTTACACTGTATATAGTAATATTTGCGAAAAGTCAAGCAGCTTAAGACTTTTATCCTCTATGTTCTGCTCCAGGGCTGAAGCATCTGCACCTGGCTACACTGAAAGCAGCTCTCATGCTCTTTGCGTAATTACCCCTGGCTACATGCTACAGTTATCTCCGCTCCCCCTTTCGCTGCTGCCACTATATTCCACTCCTGTTTGCGAGTGGGTTTGTGTGTTTGCAAAAAGTTTGTTTTAAAAATTCACATTGGCAAATGGAATGAATATAAATTTGTAAAAAATATTATATTATTCTGTGAGTCTAGGACAGCGGAGTGTAGGAATGAGCGAGGTAGAGTGCGAAAGTGCAGGATGGAGAGCGGCATGCGGGCATACAGAGAGGTAGCTAGGGGGAGCTTGGAAAATTACTTGTAATGAATAAATAAACATGCGACCGCACATGTATCTCCCTCTTGCCGTGTCCTTCTCCCTGGGTAACCTCTCTCTGTTTCGCTTCCCCTCGTTTCCCATCGTTCCCTGCCGCCACTGTTCATATTCCGCACCGTTATGCTGCACGCGCGAATAGTGGACGTTTTCCATTTGCATCAGTTCCGTTGCTTGGCATATTTCACTTTTTGTCTCTCCCCACAGTTTCATTTACCGTTATGCTTATTGATATTGACGCTGCCTTGCCGTCTGAACCGAACCTCTGCTGCTGCTGCTGCCGCTGCTGCTACTCTTTTTCTGCTGCTCTGCCGCTCTGCCACTCTCTTTCTCTCTCTCTCTGTCTGAGTGCAAGTTTAAATTAAAGACATGTGTATACGTACGTACCTAGCTACCCACCGCTCTCTCACTCTGCCCTTGCAGTCGCCTGATTTTTGCCTACCTACTCTGTGTTCACTCCGCTGCTTTTGCCTTTGCCTTTGCTCTGGCTTGCGTTGCTTTTGTTTCTGTTTTCGCTTCTGCTGACACATTGACAGCTGCGAGAGTTGCTGTTCAGTTTCGTTTGCTGTCGCTTCGCTTCTCCTCCGCGGAATTGACTTTTGCCGTTAATGCTTGATACAATTTCCAACACCATGCTTAATGCTACCCATGTACACACCTATGTATGTGTGTATGTACATGCTGCTGTACATATTATGCTCTGGCACAGTCGGAATAATCGTACTTGTGCTCGCTGTTTTGTGTATCCCCGCAGTGCATTACTCTAATCAGCAAGCGAATTCTATGGCCAGCCCCTCTTCCCGCTCGCTGCCTCTCCCGCATGCTGTTTGCATAGTTGCTGAATGGACAATCCGGTGAAGTGAATACGATCCACCTCGTGGGCACGAGACTGGGCAGGAGTGGCTGAAACAGCAGGAGCAAAAGGATGGACAACAGTAGGTGCTACTGGAGCACCATCAACCAAATGAAGATTTCTACGTTGAATCCATCGGTCCATCAGTCCATCCGTCCATCAGCGCATTTGATTGGATTAATCAATCAATGTGCAACATCTTCTTTCAAGCAGATTCCAATTGATGGGCTCCTGCTTTGGCGTGCTGGAGGGGGCTCCGAATTGAGAGGCATTGCTTCAGTGCCTCTTGATTTATGACCTCCTGGGGCGCGGACAAGCACATGCTGTCCTCATTAAGCCTCCCATCTGCCGTTTGCAATTTAATAATTTTCTGAATAATTAATATTCAATTATGCAACTGTTTTCGTGTGCACCCGGGGCTGGGGGTGGAGTGGTCGTTGGGTAGTTGTGCTGTTCGGTGGCTCGCAAGAATAACAAACAAAAACACGCAACGATATCCATTATCCCGCTCTTATGCCCTGATGCTGATGGATTATTTATGCTGTCGTAATTACAGAACGCGGGCAGGGTGAGAGCGGGAACGAGTGGGTGTCCCTCCCACTGGGCGGCAAGAGAGAAAGAGGCGGAAAAAATTACTGCAGGAATAGATAAAACACACGCAATCGAAATGCGAAACCAGCAGCTGGCATTCCATCTCTCTTTATCTAACCCTTCTAACTCTTCTCTCTGTCGCTCACCATCGCTTTTCCAGTGCTTTGTGCCCCCTTTACCCCGTTCGTTACTTCTTTTGCAATGGCCGCAGCAAAAAGGACCCGCACAGCACTTCGGGCCATCGGCAGCGTGTAGGGCCATTCCCATATGTCGCACTGAGGATTGTCAAAATATTGGACACATAGAGAGAGCACACACCCACACACACACTGAGCACACTGAGCACATTCCCCCCACATACTTATACACGGTATTTAGTCGCATACACATGCATACATACATGTATGTATATGTACCAAAGCAGGTCAATACTTTTGTGTCTTTTTGTTGCTGCCGCTCCAGCCCCTAATGCCCCTCCCCCTGCCCATGCCCCTGCCGCACACCATCCGCTGTGTGCACACTGAAATGTAAAATTGTTTTTTTGTTTGTTTGGTTTCCCTTGTTTATTCAGTCGGTCTGAAGGCAGGCCAGCCAGCCAGCCTCTCTTCGTATTGCCGTTCGCCTTTCGGCCGAGCAGGAAAAAAGAATTCCAATAGAGAGACATACCTACAAACATCCTGTAGGGGGGATAAAGATGCGGTCAGAAATTCAGAATTAAAGCATAACATCGACATTGAAGCCAGCTCCAAAATGTTATTCAGTATTCATGTAACTTAATAAATAAATAATGATTTCGAGAATTTCCCATGCCCAGCAGTTCAGGCACTCAGATCGCAGATCTCAGATGTTAATGGCTTATCTGCTGCGCTGTTTTATGCACATAAATTCCACTTCGATTTGCCACTTTAATTTATTTACAATTTAATTTGCTCTAATTTAGTTTTTCGTTTGGTTTTCCCACCCATAATTTTCGTAGCCAAACCGCCAAATCACAAATCAAAATTGCGAAATAAATTCGAGGCTCTGTGTGCGACTATTTCATGTGCCTGCCCGCTCGGCTGCCACACAACTGCGGCGCCAAGGCCAAAGTCAACAAGCAGCCTTCGCGTTCGGGGGCCCTGTGGCAGCGAAGTGGGCGCGGCCACATCAGCAACAGCAAAGCAGCAAATAGCAGTAGCAAAAACGGCGATGGCAACCCATGAACCCGGCCAGACGATAACTTTGGCCCGGAGCCCCCCTAGCCAGGCCCGAGCCGCAGGACCGTTAGCCAGCTGCGCCGAAACCTTTTGCCTGTTTACATTAAAAGCTTTTTAATTTGTATTCTAATTTCAATATTTGCTCGTGCACAATGTGAACAATGAAATAAAATCCTGCAGCCCCTCGCTGCCCAAAAAAAGAAAGGGATAAGCGTGGGCGTGGCTCCATGTGTGTGTGTGTGTGTGTGCTTGTTGGTGTGTGCAAAATGGCGGCGACCGGAATATGCAAATGACATAAGGCCATGTAGCATAACTTTTGGCACGTTTAGGCCACGTCAATGGTGCGCAACGCAGATCCCTGCCTGAGCAGGGTCTCGAATCTCTTTTTAAGTGTTTGTGTCGCAAATCGGAGTGTTGTTGAGCTTTAGCCGTGGGGGGGAGCATAGAAATCGAGCTCGTTAAATTTCACTTTAAACATATAGCAGAAGTCGAGTCAGTTCTGATGAAGCCTCGCTGCAAATCATACAGACAGACGTTCTATATATGTACAGGCTGGTTAATTATGGTAATCGATGCATGTAGGCCACGCCTTGCCCCTTGCCCCCTGCCCATCGATTGTGTTGGCAAACCTGTTGACGCCCCTGCTGGGTGCTGTCGGGGTACAAGTGCAGCCTGCTAATTTCAGCAAATAAGCGACCTGCTGGGGCACGTGGCACGTGCGAAGCGAGCGTACGCAATTTGGCTGCAGGGGCACACAGCCCGGTTGCCCGCTTGCCCCAGCAGTCGGGTGTCACCGCCTGTTGGAGGTGTTGCTGCTGCACAGCCCGTGGGTCGCGAGTGCATATTCTATTTTCGACCGACAATGAGTGCGGCGGCGCTTAAGAGATTGAGGGATGAAGTGCCAAACGGAGGCTGACAGGCCATTGCGATGACAGCCTTCTGCTGCTGCTGCTGCTGCCGTTGCTGCTGCTGGGGAATTCTATTTTCAGCAGCAGCAGCTCATGGCGGGATGGCCTGTCATCGGCAGTGCGATGGCCACAACATTGTTTCGATTGCGGAAATTTCCAGCTTGATGCGAATGTCAATGACGTCGGCTTTGACGATGTCAATTCTCCTGCAGCTGACCGCAAGTCTAGGATGTGGCTGAGTGACTGAGCTGATGGACAAAGGTTCCCCGAAGGTTTGACTTGGCTCACTATATTCCATCATCATCATCCGCTCAGCTCAGTTCGCTGTCAGCGGCACTCCGACGTTGCCAGTTTTCCGCCGGATGGATGCCAGCGATGCTTGACGAGCGGTTTGTCCGGGATACTCTGCTTCGGATCATGCTCACTGAGCAGGATGTGTGAGCTCCATCCGGTGTCATGTCGGTGTCCGCCTTTGAAGCTCAGTCGAGGGAGCGATTTATGCATATTAAAAATTATTTTATTACCTTTTCTTGTTCCCCCGCTACTCTGTTTCTCCTTCTCCTTCGTTTCACTGCAGAGCAAAAAGTTTTCGCAGCAGCTCCGATTACAACGAGCAAAATGCTGTGCGGGGGGAAGCACAAACTTTCCGTTTGAAGTTGCCGTGGCATTTACTACAGTCAGTGCCCCTGTGCTCGTATTTGTACAACTCTTATTGAGTTAGGCAGCTGCAAAGGGTGGGCGGAGCGGGTGGCACGGAGAGCCAGCAAGATGAGCCCAACTTGGCCGACTGACTTTCCCGACTCGAGTTCTTATTGTTTGACTTAAATTGCTTGTCCTGGCTATGCTGAGACTCTCAGCTCAAATATTGCATGCTCAAACAGACAATGGCCGTAAATAAGCTGAAAAGTTCAGCCGCCTCGCCTCCTCTGCCACGCACACTCTCTCGCTCTCGCACTCGCTCTCTGCCTGCCTGTTTGCTGGTTAATTAAAAAAAACAACTCGACTGACGCATTGTCCTGTCCGTGTCCGCTTGCAGTCCATGTTCCGTGTGTCTTTTGCCTGTCAGTTGGGTCTTGGCCTGGTCAAGTCCGCGTAAAACATTAAAAACTACAATGGCGGCAGCAGAAGCGACAGGGAGAGTGCATGCTCTTTTCTTTTCTCAGAAACAAAGGCTTAATTGCTTCCCACCCACACACACACACCAGCTAGCAGCTATTAAGAGCAGCTGCAGGAGCAAATTGGGCCCTCGCCTTGAAGCAGCCGCAGCAACAGCAGCAAAATGTTGGCCGAAATTGTTGGAAAAATGCGGCAAAAGCAGCGCGAAATCTGATGGCAGAAAATGCGGGGAAAGGCAAAGGCAAAGTAGCGCCAAAGCTGAAGAGAAAAATGTTTGATGCAAATAACTCGCGAAGGCGGAAGCAAGCCAAGGCAAAAGCTGACAATGAAATGCACAGAAAGAGCGAAAAAATACAATGAGAAGGGTGGAAGGGAGGAAGGGAGGAAGGGAAGATGCCAAGAAGTGGGCCATGGGCAACAGTTTTTGATTTGCATAAACAAAAGGTTCAAGTGTGGCGAAAGTGGCTGTCCAAGTGGGTAGCTGATTGAAGATGATCCCTGCCCCATTCGCCATGCCGCAAGCTACCTGCCAAGGTCGTGCAAGTCAATCCACCTGCTGGCCAGCAGCAAACACACAGCAGTAAGAAAATAAATCCCTGGCACCAGGTGCTCTGTGGGTGTGTGTGGCATAAGTAGGAAAAGTTCAGGCTGCGGCTGCGGCTGAGGCTGGCCCCCGGATGTTGCACACTCAATTTCCTGCGCGCATCTCGCGCTCTGTTGTTGTTTCAACAAATGAAACAAAAGGCACGGCACGGGAACGAACAAACAAAAAACAAAGGCTTAACCAGAGTTGATTGTTTGCTGGCTGCCACTGCCGCTGCCGCTGCCCCTGCCGCTGCTACTGCGCCTCACTCTGCCATGCATACCGCGAAAGTTTCACTTATTTGCATACTCTTTCCCTTTTGCTTTGCCTCTTGTTGCATTCTTCAGCCAAGTTTTATTTTGGATGCAGTTTAAAGAAGCAACGAAGGAGGCTCTGCAGCGGCTAGGGGACAGTCGCTGGCACGATGGTTTACTGTCGTTTTGCTCTCCAATCCATCCGAACTGACTCTGAATTTCGTTCAGCTTTGGCCTGTGCCCGCCCATCTGCATAGCCGACTTATGCTGCCTGCCGCTTCAAACAGCTTGTTCTTCCTGTCGCCAGCTCAAACTCATTTGCGCTGCGAATTCGTTTGAATTTGCACTCGACTCAAGTTCGAGTTTGCACTGCTTGCAGCATGCAGCAGCGAAGGAAGATGGGTCGTCCCTAGACGTGTTCTACTTTGTCGCTTTTTTGTTGTCGCTGCGATAAGAACCAGCTGACGTCATGATTATCGCCAGACACACACACACACACACACACACACAGCTGCAGCTGCAGTTTCTTTTTTCGTGCATGAACAGACACACACAGATACAACGCACACACACACACTCGTACCATGGCGGGTGTGAGTAATAAGGACTGTGGATATCGTTGGCTGTTGGCTGCCTTTCGGTCAAGGAAATGGACTGCCTGCCACCCCCCACGACGACAGCCTCTCCAGCAAACCCAAAACCCATCTGAGGACATTGTGCCAGTTTATTTTTTATGCATACAAATACACATACACATGCACAAATACAAGCATAAAAAAACACACGAATATATGTAGACAGTTTATTTTGTTGTTTGTTTGCTGAGGGCCGCCATTTTAATCGCATTGCTGCACAAAAAGCAGTTGGCACTTGCCAGTCCCTGCTCCCTGTCCCTGCTCTGCTCCCTGTCCCTGCTCTGCTCCCTGCTCCCTCTGCCACGCCCTCACCCTTGCCCCATGCTGCTGTGTGGCATATTGATGGCTGTCGAAAAAAAGGCGAACAACTTTTGCACTTGAAAAATGTTGATGGCCCCCAACTCGGGCGCTTTTTGACAGTTATCTTTGTTTTGCTCATACCCTTTTTTTTGTTGGCTTCTGCTACTGAATTGTATATGTGTCTGTGTCTGTGTGTGTGTGTGTGTGAGTGTTGGGTAAAAGCTTTCAAGCACACACTCATGGAGCGACGAGGAGAAGGAGGCGGTTGGGCGGTCGGGCATTGAGTGTAAGAGAAATACTCTCGCTTGCGCGCTTATGTTAATTATGCCTGCACTTGGCCCCGGGGGCGAAACTATTCGAAAAGAAAATCGCTGAGCTTGGCGCGGCAGTAAGGGACATGCCCCTCCCGCCCCCCACGCACCCATGCCGCCTCCTTCAGAATCTGAGCGACGACATCAAACAAGGTGGATGCTGCTGACATTACGCATACGAAGCGTTAGCCTGCAGCTGACATGCCAGCCTAGAGTCCTCGCCAGCTGTCGCTGTTGCTGCTTGTCCCTCTCCCTGTCCCTGTCGCTGTATCTGCATCTGAAGCTTCAACTAAACCTAAAGCTAATCAAACTGCTGCTGCTGCTGCTTCGTCTGTTGTTGTCCTCTATAATCAGTTTTGTTTAATCAACTTTCGGCTGGTAGATTAGTCGCCATTATTAAGGATTAGTGCAGCCATTGTTGGCCATTGTTGCTGCCTGCCCCGCCCCCTTGTTGCTGTTGTCATCATCATAATCGTTGGCATCAAGGTCGAGCGCATACTCTGCTCTGCTCTCCTCTCCTCTTTCCTCTGTTTTTTTTTTTGAATTTTTTGTTGGTTCCATTGTCAACGCATATATTCATTCATTTTTTGTCCGTTTTTGGCCTAGATAGAGCGCATAAAAGATCAAAGGCCTTGAATAAAACATCAAATAGCGCGCCTGTCAGCCAGTCAGCCAACCAGTCAGCCATCGAGGCATGATAATGAGAAAAACAGTTGGCAGGCAGACAGTGTGTGTGTGTGCCATTTGATAAGCGTTTAGGCCAAGTCATGAGAGCAAAATCCCTGCCAATGCGGCCGCGAAGAGTGCCACATTGAAATCAATTAAAGGGCAGCCAGCAGAGCGCTTAACTTGTTTTAGTTTCCCACTTCAAGTAACCCTAATTACACACACACACACACACACATACCCTGCGGCATCTGGCCAATTATTACACACAAAACATTGATTATTAATGAGCCAGAGACCAGCAGCAGAGGGAGAGGGAGAGGGAGGGGCCACGAGTCGATTGGGCCAATTAGTGAGTGTATTGACAAGTGCGGACATTTCGATTAATTAATGCAAATGTGGCACGACCTATGCACGCAACGGATGCGGCGCGCAAAGAGCCCATTGAAGGGCTGGCCAGTCAGTGGCCAATCCATGGCCAACTAATTGCCCCGAACCGTTGCATTCCCTTTGACGCACCGTAATGGTCGTTTTGGCCAGGCCCTAAGCTGCCACCAGCACAGGGAGAGAGGGAGAGAGAGAGGGAGAGAGAGAGGGTTTAGGGAGAGCAGCGATTGACACAGTTATTAAAAACGACACAGAGCATTGGCATTCAGGCATGCGGGCGAGGACATGGGCAAGGGACATGGGACATGGGACATCGGACATACTTAGGCGCACAGTTGGACAGGGTGGGGTGTGGGGTAGAGGAAAGGGTAGGACTTGGCTGACAGGCGTGCAAAAGTGGCTGCCAGCAGGGTGCCCCGCCACCATGTCGAACATGCCACTGGCACTCAAAACGGAAAGAGGAAACTCTCGCTGAGATTTCCTTGAACAACATGAGATGCGGTCCGGGCAGGGGCTTGGTGGGGTGGGGGTGTCGGGGAAAGAGGATAACGGAAAGCGTTAAGGAATTCAATTAGGCAGATGAGTGGGAGGACGTCAGAGGGTGTGTGTGTGTGTGTCTGTTTGAGCTGATAAAAGTGCTTGGCCAAGTCAAAGGCAAAAGTCAGAGACATCTGACACTTCACATGCCACACGGCCCCAGATGAGGGCGCATTATTGGCTCGAAGATGTGACTTGGCTTCCCACGCCCCCATTCCCGCCACAGAGCCCATGTTGCTATTGCTCTTGCTGATCCCCCCACCCACCTCTCCCCTGCCCCATGCTGGCCAGAGAGCCGTGTGATGGGCTTACGTTGCGGTCCAACTTTTCAGTCTATCCCCTGGAGTGCGCCAAAGTTCCTCCGCAAGAACTCTGGATATTTGTCAAATATTATTCATAATGTGGCATAGATTTGGTGCAGCTTAGAGCAACGGCTGAGTGCTGGGTGGTGGGTAGAGGGGGGCAGGACAGGCACTCTATTACTCTATTCTGCTGCAGTTTGCATTCATTCATCATCCATTTATAGCTCAGGCTTCAAGGATTGCTCCGCCACGAACGCGTTGGCTCGGGCAATTGTAGTGGCTGGATTCTGTGTAGCACTGGCCGTATGGGGCGTGGCAGGATGTCGTTATCGTCATCGTCCTCGTGCTCGTTCTCGTTCTGATTCCAGCTCGAACTCAACTCAGCTGAACCGTTTTAATTGCTGCATAAATATTAGCTTAAAATTAGCTCATTGTTCGTGCGGGAAACGTCCGTCGGGCTTAAGCGGAGCAAGTCTACGCTTTTGTGTGCTTCGCTCTCTCCTTTGCTCCTTCCCTCTGCTCCATCTCCATCTCTGTCTCTGTCTCTCGCTCTCCTCTGTGGCAGGCTGCATTCGTGCATAGTCAATTACCACATACGAGTATTTGAGCATACTCATACGCTAGGGGGATACGAGTGGGGGTGCGAGTGCGAGTATGTATATCCAACCCACCGAGATTTGTCCCGCTATTGGGGAAAAGCTTTAAGCAAATAAGCAATCAATTCTGCTGGATTTCGTCTGGGAAGTTTTCAGTTATTCAATTGCAACTTTTACCCGCATTCCCCCCCTGTGCCGCTGTGTGTGTGTGCGTTGCTGAAGTTCTACTTCTGTTGCTGCCACAGTTGAATACCTCTGCTGTATGCTCGATTTTTTCGTTATTTATTTATGGCCCTCCCGCCTTTTCCTTTGGCTGGCTATCGGCCATCAATGCAGCCGTGCATCCGCCCTGTAAGTCCGTACATATATATATGTACATATGTACGCCTCGTGTGGGTAAGATGCCCGTGACTGCTGCTTGGACTTTTCATACTTGCTCTGGTGGAAATTAATTTCGGCTCCACCAAAGTGTGTGCACAGGTTTTCCGCCTCCACATCTTCTCCTCTGCCTGTTCATGCATGAAATTCTATAGATGAAAATTTTAACAAAAGAAATGTGAGTATTGCTGGCGGGGGCACGTGGCCAGAGCGGTGCGGAGCGGAGCAAAAAACCTTCAAACGAATTTTGTAAAATATCAAAACTTGTACCCTGGAGATCGTGTTGGACTCCTTACACACTGTAACCTGTACACAGGTATTTAATGCACAGCAAGAATTCTAGAGATTTTTAAGAGCATGAAATTCCCTTGGGGCTGCAAGCATATTCAATTTTATTGGCTGGCAGGCAGCACCATCAATTTCGTATTTATATCTAATGATTATATTTTCTGAAAGCATCGAAGAATACTCAAGGATACTGAAAAATTATGTAAGCATTTAAGCCACATTTTCCAACTAAATGGCAGGCTTCCATAAAATACCAGAATTTCAGCAATCCATGAAAGCTGCTTAAAAATCAAGGATGCCCTATTTATTTTATTTATTTAATTTTTTGTTTGTATTTTCATTTATCTTACGATTAGCCATGCAAGCTGATTAAATCTGAACTATCTAAATTACTAGCAGTACAGGGCATCCCAGAGCTCCCAGCCTATAGATGTAGAGCCTTTAGCTTCAAGGTTTCCCACATCGACGCTGCGATTTCTTTTTGCATTTCTGACAATTTACAAGATCTTTAGGGCAACATGCAAATCGTTATGTTAATCGCGTATCATCAAATTTTCTGGCACCATTCATCACACTGTGCCACATGCTGCATCCGCAGCGTGGCCCGGCATCAATCTGTGGGCCCCATGTTTACACTTCCACCCCACCCCCCCTCTGGTAGCTGCTGCTGCTTAGCGCTTTCGCGTGGATAAGTCGAAATTTATACAGGCAGACGAGAGTCTGGGTTATGCTGTAGCTTGCACTTTTTGTTTGTCAGATATACACACAGACACACACACAGCCACTACGCTATACGTATGTGTGTGCAGCATACACGAGCAGCATAAGTAAACAAGTTTAGTATAATCAACGGCTGGCTGCCTGGCAGGGGCTTCCAGGAACAACGTACAAAAAAAAGTGTTGCACATCCGCTTACATAACACACACACACACACACACATGCAGAAAGAGACAGAGTGATGCTGTGGGGGGGTGCTACAGGGACATGGACATGCCATGGTATATGTTTTTATTAGCATGCTTTGTACGCCTTTGTATGCGGCGGCCAGGCACAGGACCAACTTGGCTCCTGGGTCTGCAGCCATCGGAGGAGCAGCGGGAGTGGGGCTGCCGATACCTGTCTCTCAGTGCTCGTAAAACCACATTACCTCTGATTTCCGAGCACACAGACAGCAGCCAGCAGACAGTAGACAGCAGGTGGATGGCTGAATGCCGAGCGGGGGATGCGATCCCCGTATCGCCGTGTAATGGTTCATCAGAATGAAGGGCCTGCAGTTGAGCACACACTCCGATTGGAGGCTAACTGCTGCCGGGCGCCTTTGTGCCACGCTCATTGAATGTTTTCCTATTAATTTTTTATTGAATGATGCTCTTTTTCTATGTCTCCCCACACACACACAGCCTCACCCCCCTCAGGCAGGTGAAAGGAGTGGAGCAGGAGCAGAGGAGTGTTTTGCATTCCCTGCGGCTGGCTGCCAGCTTCATTGAATTTCCGTACTGCTCATGTGGCACACGCCGTGAATGTCTTACTATCTGCCCTGCCACTGCTGTGTCTCTGTTGGTCCCGTAAAATGGCCAACAAATTGCCAGCGCTTAGACGACACAGCCCAGCCCTGGAGTACCCTTTTCCTTCAATGCAGTTGGTTTGCCTCTGTCTTGCATACCCGCGCTCAGTACCCCGTTGTCTGCCTGGCAACAAATGAGGCAGCAGCATGTGAAGTATGTTGGTAGTTCCTTAAAGCGGGACGGGGGCTGGAACGGGAAGCTGCTTAAGCCTTCATGCCACTCCACTCGGAAGATGTTTTTTTACGGCACAAACAAAAATGTCACAAAAAAAAAAGGGTGACTCACAAAAGAGCCGTGGCACACGCACACCGGCACTTCGTTCCGTGCCCCGCTGAAACCAGAAACCAGAGATAAAGAAAGGGAGCGCGAGGCGGCAGGCGGTGGGCGGCCGTTGTGGCAGCAAAAGTATCAGCAATGAAATAAACAAAGCCCCAAAACGACTCGCAAACCTCCGCTGCGGGGGAACAGACGAAGATAAAGAGCGGAATAGAGGAATGGAGGAAGAAGAGAGTGCGAGAGAGATTGTGGTTAGGTGAGTGAGAAGCTTAACATACCGAAAGCAGAGGGGCTGCCGGGGGCTGCCACCAATGTCCGCCGCACGCACTCCTCACTCCGCCGACCGCAGTCAAAATTATCGAGGAGCAGCTGCTGTGTGGGCGGGTGGGTGGCCAGCCTTTGGCTTTGTGGCTTTTGGGTAAATATTTTGAATAAAATATCAATTTTATGTGCCTACGACCCACACACACATGGGAGCCGCCGCTAACTGCAGCACGGCACAGGACGGACTCTAAGCTGAATGAAATTGGATGTGCAAATACAACCAGTTAATAAATTGTGTACTACATTGGCCCCTCTGTCCCGCTGTCCCTCTTGCTGCTACTCTCGCCGTCTCCGTCTCTGTCTCTGTCCCTGAAGAGCCCTGCGGCAGTCTTGCTCTAAATAATGTTGCATAACTTTGTCTGCCTGCAGCGTTTGACCTGCCACGACCGCAGCTGCCAGTTCAGCCATTCCAGTGAATCATACAAATCGGCAAAGCTGTCACAGGACCCAGCGACATCATGCAAATGAAGGTACGCTGCAAAACGAGGCAAGACCCGGGTCCTCGAGATTAATTGAGACCCATTTGAGGTGACATTAAGCGGCTGCCCTCAAACAAAGCAAAAAGAATGCCAAAAATAACCAAAGGAAACTGGGCAGGAGGCGGGTGGTAAGGGGGGGAATACGATCCCTTTGGTAAATGGAAAATTCACTCAATTTGACCGAGGAATTTGGCAAGCGAAGGATTTTCGAAACTCGATTTACTTGTTGATTTGCCGCGAACACCCGACCCCCAAGAGGATAAGCCCATAATTGAATTACCCGCGAATAAAGGGACCACGAAGTGGGATTAAAGAGTGGGAGGAATGGCACTTGGAACTCGCTTATTTTCTGGCACCGCTTTCAGTGGCTGTGGCTGGTCAAAAGAGTACACAACATTTAATTGCAATTTAATACGCTTTTTATGGGCTTATCGCATCCGAGAGCGGAGGAAATATGCAAATTGAAACCGGAAGCGAGCCACAAAATACATATTTACGTTGTCTAACTCTGTCACGGGCTATCCTTTATCCTATACCCCCTGCTACCATGGCATAGTATTGATTTGATTTATGCCCATTGAAAGATAGCAGATATCCCCCCCCCTGGCTGGTTAAACATATTCAAATGGAATGCCCGTGGGCCCTAGGGGCTGGGCGGTCATGCATTTTCGAAATGTTAATTAAAAAAACATCTGCCGTGCATAGGCGAACAGCAACCCCCCCAATACCCTCTCCCTCCTGCATATTTGAGCACTGGTATTTATTTGATAATACGATATTTACGGCGGACAAACGACATGACCGGGCCCGGGCCCACAAATCAACAAACTATTATTGTGTGAAATTGGAAATTCCAATCAAAACAACGCCACACCCACTGCGACCTCTGATCTCTGACCACGGAACACTGCTGACTCCTGGCCCCTGCTACCCTTCCTCCCCTTGCTGGCCTGCTGTTAGGGTAACCGTATCACGTAGCCCGTTAACGGAGAGCATAAATATTTCAGCCACAATTCCAGGGGCGGCAACGACATCCACTTAGCCGTCTCCAGCCCCACCACCACCAGCCGCACACTCTGTGCCGTATATATACAGCTGCTAGTCGGAAACTGAGCTCCAGTTGCCTGCTCAGATTCAGCTGCCAGCGGTCATGGATGTCGGCTACTTCTCGATACAGCGCCGAGCCCTGGAAATTGTGGGCTTCGAGCCCAGCAGCCAGCGGCTGCAGCTGAAGCATCCGCTGTGGGCGGCGCTGCTCATCCTCTCGCTGGTCTCCCACAACTGGCCGATGGTCGTCTACGGCCTGCAGGATCTCAGCGATCTGACCCGCCTCACCGACAACCTGGCCGTGTTCATGCAGGGATCGCTCTCCACGCTCAAGTTCGTGGCCTTCATCGTGAAGCGGCGACGCATCGGCGCCTTGGTGCATCGCCTGCATGGCCTCAACCGGGCGGCGACTACCAACCCGCAGCAGCTCGAGAGGATCCTGCAGGAGAACCGACTGGACACGTATGTATCGCGGGCGTTCAGGAATGCCGCCTACGCGGTGATCGTTGCCTCTGCGCTCGCCCCCATGCTGAACGGGCTGATTGCCTACCTACGCGACGGCGTCTTCCGGCCGACCACGCCCATGGAGTTCAACTTCTGGCTGGACGAGCGGCAGGCGCGCTTCTACTGGCCCATCTACGCCTGGGGCGTGCTGGGCGTGGCCTCCGCTGCGTGGCTGGCCATAGTGGCGGACACGCTCTTCTCCTGGCTGGTCCACAACGTGGTGGCACAGTTCAGGCTGCTGGAACTGCAGCTGCAGCTGCCCGGCGACCACCTGGTGGAGTGCATTCGCCGGCATCGCTTGGCCCTGCAGCTGGCCGGAGAGCTGAGCGCCATCTTTGCGGAGATCGTGTTCGTGCAGTACATGCTGAGCTACCTGCAGCTCTGCATGCTGGCGTTCCGCTTCACGCGCAGCGGCTGGAGCTCCCAGGTGCCCTTCCGCGCGACCTTCCTGCTGACGGTCTTCATCCAGCTGAGCTCCTACTGCTACGGCGGGGAGTACCTCAAGCAGCAGAGCTCCGGCGTGGCCCTGGCCGTCTACTCAGACTGCGACTGGTCGCAGATGCCACCAGCCAGGCGCCGCCTCTGGCAAACGATGATGATGCGGGCCCAAAGGCCCGCCAAGGTCTTTGGCTACATGTTCGATGTGGATCTGCCGCTGCTGCTTTGGGTGCGTTGCAATCAGTGGCATTGATTGGTCGGTGCATTTAATGTGTGCTTTAAATATTCATTTGGCAGGTCACAAAAACGACGGGCTCCTTTCTGGCCCTGCTCCGGACGTTCGAGCGCTAAAAGGCTGCGGCTGCACTCTCCGTTTAGCTTTAGATGCACTCCCCCACCCGCAGCACCCCAAACCCCAAAAAAAAGAGACTCCTATTTGTGGAAATTTGAAAGTCTGTTGGTCTCTGCTAGCCCCCCAAATACACCTGCCACTTGCCGTGCACGGATGCCGCTACAAGCAGGGGAAATTGAAATTCATGAGCGAATTCCATACGAGCATCACACAAAACGTGCTCATGCATGTATTCGTGGCCGGGAATGTGCAGCGGGGGTGCGGATGCCGTGGAGCTGAAGCCGGAATTTGTTAACTGGAAATATGCAACAGCAGCAGCAGCAACATCAGCAGCAACATCCAGACGGTGAACAAGTTGTTGAAAAATAGCAACCTGAACTATGTGCACCATTCCCAGCCATTAGCCCCGGAGTCCTTTGGCTCAGTCGGGGATACATGGATACAGGCAGACTGACTCTGAATCCAGCTCCAGCTCCAGTGTTTGCTGCTAGTCAGGTGCTGCTAGTCCCTTGGAATGCGACCCATTCGAAAGGGTTTGGGCTGGGGGGCGGAACTGTTGCCTGGACTTGTGGCATGGAATGTTCAGTTAGCAACTGTCGAGATTCGGCTACAGTTGGAGTTGGAAGCTGCGGGCTCACAGCCTGAGCCTCAGCCTGAGCCTGGCGACCAGGAATTTCTTTTATTACATTTTGCAACTCTCGAATTTGCACATGCAACAGAGTCCGCAGCAGGACAAATTGTGTGCGGTCGGTCGGTGGGTGGAAACTTAACTTCTCTAACAAATTGCGGCCCGGCTTTTGTTGGCATAATTAATTTTTGTCTCTGTCATTTGATTTATTGCTCTGCAGTGGAGAGAGGCGATTGGCGAGTGGAGGGCGGGGAGCGGAGAGTGGCGTCATCTTTGGCTGTGGTTTGAAGAACAAATGACCAGCGATTAATAACTGCAAAAGCCAGCGGGGTGCCACTATACACCTGCAGCGTAAACGGAATATCGAGCATTAATCTGCCCGCCCGCCTGCCTGCCTGCCCCCAAAAGCGAAAGCGTGGCAGCAAACAACATTGCCACAAATTGTGGCCGAGATAAAAGTGCGCACAAGTTGAAAATAGTAGCAGCCACGGCAAGGCAACATCATTTTGTGTGTATTAAAAATGGCAAAGAAGAAAAAAACACGACAGCAACGGCAACAACGGCAACCGGGGCAACATCGGGCGGAACAGGGGCAGCCAGCACAGATTTTGTTTGCGGTTCGTTGAGCACACAATAATTCCATCAACAGCAAGGTGGGCGTGCCAGTGGGCGGTCTGCGGGGTCGCCACAGATGCCGACAGCTAGCCAGTAGCTGGCTGCCTGCATTCACCACTCTGCAGGTGGAATGTTTGGTCAGCGCTTCGCGGCGGCCCACAGGGCGTATGCTTGATAATCGAAACAAAAAGATCCTGTCGGTACATACCGACAGAGTATGCTGTTGGCTAGTTGGCACACAGTTATGCAATTGCTAATTGAAATTCAAATCAGTCGGTCACGAAGTTTGCCACCTGAGGGCCCAGCCCCGGCCCCAAGAAGTAGGCAACGAAAAGTGTCCCGCTCACAGCAGAAGGCGACTTACATGCATACGTATGTATGTGTGTGTGTAGAATATTTTTCGGTATAGGCGTGGTCTGGCCTCAAACTTTTCTAATTAAAATTGTGTGGCTGTTTAACAGGTTAAAGCTGAGAGCTGGGCGCTGGGAGAGCGAGCGCAAGGAGAGAGTTGAAGGCTGCCTGGCAGTAAACGAGTTTTAATTGAAATTACATTAATTAATTTTTAAAATATGCTTAAATACACATTTCAATGCATTAATTAATACGCTGACACACACACACACACGCACAGGCTATGTAGGCAAACAATGAAACGTGACTGCCACTAAAACAGCAACCGGAAACTGGAATTAAGCTCAGCCAAAGCCCTCGTAACTTTCCGCTTTGGAACGTCTGTCTGTCTGTCTGCCTAGCACACTGCTAATTAAAAAGCTCTCATTAAGTTCTGAACTCCCTCATGGGTGGCTTATGCACTTGAATCCATTTTAATTGGGCGGCCTGCTAAGCCTCCAAAAATGCATTTCGAACGCACTGGCGAGCGCATTAGGGTCTGCGGTCCCTGCTCCATGCTCCACGGATCCACAATGCACTGATGTGACACGGAACAAACAGATTTGGATATTACTCATTTTGAATGAGGATTTTGTGTTTTCGCCACATAATTGCCAGCGATTTGGCCAGCTTCCAAATTGACTTGTTTTCGCGCCCCTCCGCGCATCACCCCAAAACTGTTAACTCTATTGGTTAGCTGTACTTCTGCCCTGCCCCTATCCTCCCCACTAGTCGCTGATTTACGAGTGTGTCCCTGGTTCTAGCCCATTTTTGTGGCAGTTCGTGTGACCCACTTGAACCACAGCATGCAGTGGTCTCCAGACCACGAAGACTCCCTTACTAGAGTCGCAGACACGACTGTCCCTTGAGGCGGCCACATCCATGGAGATGCCACATGCATGACAAGCACTTATGCAAATTATATGGCATACTTATGGACAGAGGACACAGGACAGACAACAGAGGATGTGGCATCGACTTTGGCTTCATTTGCTGTCATTTTGATCGGGTTTTTGCTCAGATAAAAATCAGTTGGAACACAGCTGGAATATTCGAAAAGTCGAGACCAAGAAATTGTTTAAAGCCCGCTTCAAACTTCCATAGAACGACTTGTGCCTGAAAAAGTTGCAGACAAACTTCAAACTAATTGCAGAAATGCATATGCATGGGGGGAGAATTCAAAGGAAATTCAGTAATAAATTCAGCATACTAATGAGAGAAAAATGCAGTATTTTACTCGTATCCTGTTTTAGTTTTTTACGAGAACTTTTAATTAGTTAAATGCTGGGGTTCAGCAGCCAGAACATTTCAAACATTCGCAATTATATTCTGGCAAACATTCCAAGTAAATAATTTAACCACAGCCCCCCCACGCACGCACCAACCATCAATGCAAGTGACTCCCAATAAATGGCACTCGTAATAATTATTAGATAATTTTCACAAATACGAATGTTTGCTTTTGCCGTGGGCTACCGCAAATTGCAATTCATTTATGCATAATTAACCAATAATTTAATTGGCATGCGAGCGCGCCACTAAATCGAAGCCATTACAGCGATTAAATATTAGCAAAGTGTTGAGTGCGTTTTCCTGCCATAAAATCAACGTGCACCAAGATCCTAAGATGATTAAGTGTAATATTTAATTTGATGAGCGTATGCACATATAATTGACAGGGGAATAGATATTGACAGGGGCTTGACATGGACTCGACTCACTGCTTCGCTGCTTCTTTGGCGCCGTCAAGCAGCTGCAGATGCACAGATAAATACGTGGAGTGGCATTTAAAAACAAAGAAAGTTCGTGTAATACATATATAATACATAGAAATACGAGTAGAGTGTTTTATCTTTTTTTTTTTGTGTGGCAGTTGTGGGGGCAGCTGCAGGAGTGAATGCTGATGATATGGAAATTACAAATGACATTGTGTGTTTCGGGGAGCCAACGTCTCAGACATTGTCAAATTGTTTAGAAGCGAGACGCAGGACAATACAGAAGAGAAGAGCAGCACAATGAAAGCAATGAATAGTTGAAAAATGACTTTCCTTCAATAAGGTTTTCCTCTACGCTGCTCTTTGAAGGAAAATGGCTGTGGGAACTGGGACTGAGACTGGAAAATGGGAAATGATTGGGCTATTTTTTCGGTTATTGTTTTTTTTGGTTTTTGTTTGCAATGTCGCATGAGTTTTGAGTTTTTTCTAATGTGTCTGTGAATGTGTGTCTGTATGCGCTGCTGGGTGATGGGTGATGGCTGATGGGGGGGAGATGTGGGTTTTAAAATGTTGTATAATGTGGATTCAATTATGTTTTTTTTCTTTCGAAAATTTCTGTTGTGTTGTTTTGTGCTTTTTTTTATTGGTTTTCGTTTTGGTACATTACAATTTTTGGCTCCATGCTGGGCTTGGGGGTTGTCTTCGTTGACTTCATTTCCTCCCCCACGTTTTTTGGGGGGGCGGGGTTCTCCTCACTTCCTGCTCTTTTTGCTGGTAATTCAATTTGCGATTGGATTTCGATTGGGTTCCAGTTCGGTTTGCAGCTAACTGATGACAACTGATTCGATTTTGCGGCTTGGATTGTTGCGCTGCTCGCTGCTCTGTTTTAATTATTGCCGCTGCTGCCCCATTGGATTTGCGCTGCTGCTTTTCATTTACATTTCACGTGCGATGGAATTCTTTTGTTCGGTTATTAATTTCTGTATTTACTTCATTTGAATTTTCATTTCCACTGTTTGTTTGTTTGCTTTGCTTTGCTTTGTCCTATCCTTTTTTTTGCGTGCTGGCGAATGCGAAACCGTTGTGTTCTCGTTTTTTATAATTTAATTTTTATTTTTTATATTTCATTTGAGTTACGAAAATGTTTTTGCGGCTTGGTGTTTCTGTTCAATTGGATTGATTTTCGGGTTGGTTTCGTTTCGTTTTGTTTGGTTTGGTTTATTATTTACTAATAAAATGCATGTAAGTCAGTCCGTCGTTTCACAATATTTTTGTTTTGTTTGGTTTTGTTTTTTTGTTTTTCTATAATTTATTTAATGTTTTCTTCTGCGTGGGGCTGCAATTCGAAAATTGAATGGTAAAGCAAGAAACACTTGTATTCGCACGCACGCGGAACGGGCATGGAAAACCAATTAAGTAACAAAAGTGGCAATCAGTGGATAGCAGCGGAACGTTGCACCCATCTGTGGCAGCAACTGGCAGACGAATGCGGATGCTGCTGCTGCTGCTGATGCTGCTGCTGCTGTTACTGCTGCCAGTTGCAAGTGCAGGACGGCACAACAAGTGCATGTGGAAGACACAACAGACCAGACCAGACCAGACCGCACCCTCTACCTAACTGCCACGCCTTTGCTGCGACAGTTTCGCTGTCCATTAGACTTGCCACACGGACACGCATCCACCCCCACTCAAGCACACACACACACACACACCGCACACACACAGCCAGACTAAACTTTTAGCTTATGTTGGATATTCTGTGGAGATTCGTTCAATCCCGATTTCGATATAAGTTCCAAGTCCAAGGCGTGCACGGCGCTTGGCGCTCAGAGGAAAAGACAACTTGATCACAGCATGGAAAATGTTCAACTGACCGAGGCACGGACGCGTCCGCCGGAGAAGCGCTCCGGCTGGGGCTGAAGCCAACCGGAGGCCGCTGCTTTATCAGCTCGTGGCGCTCGTGCTGTTGCCCCGAAGTCCTTGGCACTCGTTCGGCTCGTTCGAGCCATCGGCAGGGGGGGGGGCGGGCGCTCGTGATGGGGCATGGATTTGGGTTTGGGCTCGTGCTCGTGGTCGTGTTCGTTTCACTCCTTCGCGCAAGTCACGAGACAGAGCAGAAGCAGAGGCAGCAGCACAGCGGCAGCAGCAGCACAGTGGCAGCAGCAGCAGCATCCGCAAGGGGAAGCAACATGTTGGACGCATCCTTGGCTGCTG
The DNA here is from genome assembly GCA_018150905.1 of Drosophila ambigua. NCBI lineage: Eukaryota > Metazoa > Arthropoda > Insecta > Diptera > Drosophilidae > Drosophila > Drosophila ambigua. Next base: position 5,543,917 of record JAECWS010000001.1, on the reverse strand, counting down.
TTGGCTCGCTCGCTCGCTCGCGACGCTTTGAGTGGAACTCAGTCGCGTGGCGTGTCGTCACGTGTTGCACGCTGGCATTGAGACCGAGTGAAAGCTCTCTCCTCGATTTCGGTTTGTTTTGTTTGCCTACGCCCTACGCGATGGATGGCTGCCATGCCAGGCCCCCTGCCCCTGCCTTTGGATGCCGATGATATCCTTCGGAACGGAAATTATGCATGAGCGGGATATGTATTACTCTACCATCGAACAATGGGAATACACATTGCTCCGCCTTGCTGCTGCCTTGCTTTTCTTTTGAGCTTAGCCCTAGCTTTTCATCAGCATTTGGTAATTGAAGGCTGTGTTTGTTTTTCCCATCTTCAGCTTGCAACTTACCTGACACCCCCATCTGGCACCATCCCTTGGCTGGCTCCCTTGGCTGCCTCCCTGTACAGCTCTCTTTTGCTCCGACTGATAGCGATAGCAAAGTTTTTCGGTTACTCTCGGAGGTGCATTCACACATGGCTGCCTCGCAATTCCCAAAGGAGCGAGTGTGACAGCCCAGCTTAGCGGGGGGGTGGCAGGGTATGGCGTGGGTTATCTCTCGCATAATGCAATTATGCAATGCCTGCAGGCGGAACTTCTTTTGGTAATAAGCACTTTGAAGTTCACAGAACGAAGTACACAAGCCGCTGAACAAGTTGCCATCTTTTTGGCTTCACTTGCACACCTCCACCACCACCAGCAGCACCACCCCCTTCTGCTTGTTGGACATGTTCGTATTATACCAGTCCTGATGCACTTTATTAATAAAGTTTTGCGACCCAGACAGAGCGGAAACACAAAACATTTAATAACAAAAAAAAGACAAGCCTCCAAACAATTAAGCAAAACTGTGGCTGCCACAGAGGAAGGGCTTTAGGATCGTTCAGCTGCAAGTATTTTATTAAGGGGAATCAAATGTTTCCAAGAACACGTTGCTGCGTTTGGTTTTCCCTTTTTATCAGCACAACTTTCCCATGGCCGAATACATTTTCCTTTGGCGCAGAAATATTAATTATGCGAAACCTTTCAAATGGGAATTTGGTAAATGTTTGAATCAATTCGAATGAAATACAGGCGAGTTGTTAATTGCTTTGCAAACTATTGTTTCTATTGCTGCCAATTATGTAGCCATGGAGAGACATCTGAAGCTGGATTGCTGGACATGGAAGGAAGTCCATACTTCAAACGAGAAATGACAAATAAATGCTGGCAGAAAGGCAGAAAACGCGCTGCGAATATCAGTGTAATATGTATGAGAAAAAACCAATTCGCTGGTTGTAATTTTGCAGTTGAAACTATTTATTAAGTCGAAGCATTGCAGCGGACATTGCAGCCTGTCGCAGCGATCTACTTATTTTTTTGACCACTTTGCCCGTTTTGGCCTTGTCCACTTTGCTGATTGCCACCGTTTCCACCATTCGGTGGGCCATTCTGACCATTCTGGGATTGCGGCGGACCACCCTGCGCCAGGGACACGGCAGACACCTGCTGGGGCCACTCAGCCTGCAAAGACATGGCGCTGTGAGCCTGCCAGGCGCATTAGGAAACCTCACAGTCAACTCTTACCAGTCCCAAGGCCAGGATGAGGAAAAGTATGCCAAACAATGCGAACTGCTTCATGTTGCAATTGAAACTGAAATTGAAACTGAAGCAAAGCAAACTCTCAGCCAGCTTATATATACATTCATGACTGGCTAAAGGCTGGACGGGCGACTCCCTCCCCACCAGGCTAAAGATTTCTATCGCCGCATCGTCTGTGGGACTCTTTTTTTGTGGTTGCGCAATTGATAATCAAACAATTTGTTTATTTGTTCTATAATTTGTCAATTAAATGCTGTGCCATGCAATTTTTTGGTTGCGTGTGTCGAGTGATTAAAATGAAACAAAAATTAAATAAATTATAAACAAAATGCAACAAAATTGCGTTGCACTTTTAAGTGCATCGATTTGGGTCTGTTTCGCATTGAGCATTAAATATGACGGGAAACCAAAATTGTGTCGATGGATTTTGGTACTTTTAACTGCATTTGAATCTGCATTTAAGTTGTGTGGCAATTTGGAACACATTTAATCCACATTTAATCTGCTTCGAGGGAATATATTGAAACTCTTTTATTTAATTTGTTTTTGGCGGAGACAGAGAGAGTAGTTTGCACTCGTGTTTATTATTCAAGCTCGATTCTGTGGGTTCTGTGCGGTCTTTTAATTTCAGTGGATGCCAGCCAGGAGCAGGCTGCCTAGCATGCCCCATACACGGTCTCAGCACAGTTTCCGACTCGATCCACGGAGCCGCCAAAAGGCGAGCCGCACCCATCGCGCACACATTCGAGGCCCCCTTGCCCACCCACTTGCCCTGCCACCTGTGTGCTATGCAAATCACCTTGGGGCCATGGGCAGGCAAAGCAATTTCGCTGAGCATTTTGCAGCGTTGACTGGCAAAATGTCTTCAGCTTCAGTTTGAGATTAAATTCTGCCAACGGTTGGCCAAACAGAAACAGAAACAAGCACCAGCACAAGAGCAGGAATTTCTAGTTGGAGCAAGACAACCGGCAACAAAAGGCATGCCTCCCCCCCGCCCCACAATCGCACAGGGGCAGGTACAATGTATGTAAAACTTCATGCCACACGTGGGTTAGAGTGTGTGTGTGTGTGTGTGAGTCTGTTGAGGTAATAAATATTCGCTGTTCTGGCGAAATATGAATATTGAATATGCCTATGGCCCCGGCCCCCATCCCGGCCACAGAATCGACCGCAAGCGAATGGCAAAACGCTCGAAAACCGTCAAGCGTGAAGCTATAAAAAGGAAGGAAGCAAGAAACGATGTGTGTGTGTGTGTGTGTGTGTGCCTGGGGCAAGAGCAAGTGCAAGACCAAAAACCGACAGCCAGCACCATTGGTGGGTAGGTGGTAGTAGAAGTCCTGGCCTGGCCCGACGCCACCAGCATACATTGTGGATGAGCACTAATGAAGTTTCGGCTCGTCCTTTCACGGCTGGCTGCCTCATTGTTTGACTTTGACTTTGCCACTACTCATACCGTACAGTGCCGCAGCTTTCACTTGCCGCCAGCCAGCAGCCAGATCTTGCTGCCTGCCCCATCGTCTGCCCCACAGCCCTGGCAACGCTCCCATTTCCAGTTTGCTAGCTCACGAATGTTTGTTCAGTCAACGTTGGGTCCCCCGCGTCCCCCTCGTCACGCTTGGTCTTTTATGATCCCGCCTCTGTTGCGCTGCTCCCCCGTGCGTCGCCAGCCTATTTATTTATGTTTATAATAGGATTTTTATCAAAACTTTTTGCCGAATTCATTCCGTAATGAGTATTTAAAAGACACTCCCATTCGGACAGGCAAACACGGGGCGGCGGACACGGCGGAGAGACGGGCAGGAGGGAGCCCGCAGAGCACTTTTGGCGTTTGTCTTTTGACACGCCCCATGCCCACTCAACTTTCTATGACAACCGCCTACGCCGGCAGACCCCTGGCCACTCAAAGCAGAGCCTGAATGCGGTAGAAAACTTTCGGGAGACACCCCCCACACGAAGGGTAGTGAAAGCTTGAAGGGATCTGGCAGAGTGAGCTAGAGACAGATTAAAATGCATAGCCTATGAATGTAGAAAGGATCCTTAGTTGGGAGATCATCCTTGGCACTTTTGGCCATCAATTGAAAATAGTTAGAATATTCCTTGGATATTCCAATGGGTATTCCCATGTGCTGTTCGTTGCCAACACTCCCAACTTGCACCAGAAACTTTTTGCTTTTGTTTTTTTTATTTTTGGACTAATTTGCTGCACCGTTCAGTCATTATAGTAATGCCGGTATGGAAACTCCGCTCCGCTCCTCCGGAAACCGAAACTAAATAATTGCCAAATATTTGCGTGGCGCATTCATCTCATTATGATTTCCCAGGGACAGGGGGCAGGCATGAGCTTGGGTTAGATTTGGCGTTGGCTGAGGGTGGCCAGGTACAGCACTCACCGGTGGGCAGGGGGTGAGTCCCAGCCACAGAGCAGCTTTCCGCCGCTGCCGAAGTGTCTGATTAGGTCTGAACCAGAACGAGAACCAGCACCGAATCAGAATCAGAATCAGAAGCCTCTTCGCTTCGGCGATGGCCTTTGTTTGCCGTTGAGCCCTTAAGTGATTATAAAAGCCTGTCTAATTCTGTCCAAATTTGCTGCTTAAACATGGCCAATTTAATTTCGGCCATGCCCGGTCAGGCACTTTGCCAAATTCAGCCTGATGTTGCCTTTTCCCATCGGCCCGCCCCACTCGCTTGCTTTCTCTGCAATTAAGTCAAGTTTGCTGCGGCTCTGAAAGCCAACACGAAAGTCAAGGACCAGCAGGCGGCAGGCAGCACCAGCCAGAGTTAGTGGCCGAGGGGGTGGCACTGGCACTGGCAGAGGCAGTGGCAGAGGTGACTATTTAAAAGTGCATTGCTCTAAATGCTCGCTGAATGCCCCAGAGTGCGGCTCGAGTTTGATTGAATCAACTATTCAGGAACCGGCGCCACGGCAGGACGGGCCCCGAGCGCGCACCAGTCGAGGCAATCATCAAGGATTACAGGCAAACTATAGAAATCGCTTTGGAATGATGTGATGACTGCCTACAAGCGACAGCAGACAGTTGACTAATGCAAATACACATAGTCGCAGTCGCAGTCCGTCCACAGCTCAGAGAGACGGCCAGAGGAGAGGCAGATGGGAAGAGAGGAGAGAGCGAGAGAACTTTTCAAAGAATCATTAATCATGGAAAGTTCAGAGGGACTTAATCCTTGGGCATGGCAGGGGCTGGGCTATAAGCCTTTGTGGAGCTGTCGATATTTGTTTTCGGTTGCTGCGCAAATTGCGAGGGAAAATGAGGATGACAAAGTTCCTGTTGGCCCGCCGCCGCCCTCTCCATTCCATTGCTACGACATCCAACTACTCCATCCGAGCCAGAACTTCTTCTGTCTATCACTGGCTCCGACTCGGGCTCGGGCTATGGCTCTGTCTCTGGCTCTGGCTCTGCTGCTGGCACTGTCTCTGCTGCTGGCTGCGTTAGAAATATGTTTTATCATATTTGTTTGGAATGCTTTGCATTTTTTCAGCTTGTGGTTAACAACACACGCGCACAGATACACACACACACAAACACATACACGCATAGGAGAGGACATTTCCTTTGTCTCTTGGCTCGTCCAAGTTTTGCTGCTCTTTTCTTTTCAGCTGAACCGTGCGGCTCACTTGGAAATACTGTAAATGTTTTTAATTCTTTGCCAGCGCCAGAGGGCCAGCGGCATTTTCAGCTTTTAAGCTAAAGCTATGATAATAATTTGGTCCCTGAAATACTTGCGGCCCGGCAATAGGGACGACGAGCAGGACGAGCAGCAGGCTGGGGCGGGGTGGATCCCTGGCCATGGGCATGGGGCATGGGCAATTGGAATGCCTTTTGTGGTCCGCAGTAACATCGTTGACGACGGCGTGTTGATTAAGCACGAGTGGGTAGCAGGGAAGCAGCTGCCGTCATGGCATACAGGGGGCACATTGTTCCTCTTCGGCTGCGGCCTGTCACGAGGCAGGCGCGGCTGCCCTGCTAGGCCCTGCCCCGCAACAAAGTGTAGCTGCAAGTGGATAATAACTGACGGCAACTATGCGCATTTGTTTTGTGCGGCAAAGTAATGAAACAACAGCACACAGGCGAACCCAAAAAATGACAACGCACAGCGCGCGAATGCCGCGGGCAGGACAACAGAACGGCAGAGCCGCTGCCGCTGCGGCAACTACAACTACAACATCATCTCCGCTGCCGAGCAGAGCAACAAACTGAGGAAATTGCGTGCATAGTGGGAAAAGTTTTCTGAGCGGACCGTCGACGTCATCAGAGGGGAGGACTTTGCCGTTGCCGTTCCCGTTGCCTTTGCCTTTGTCCTTCCCCCTGCTGGTAGCCACTTGGAGCTGCTTTGTCATTGCCGCAGATTTAGCTTAAGAAATTCATAACTGCATTTCGCATTTTGCACGTTGTGCACACGATGAATGTGGTGCCAGCAAGCCGCCGGAGTGGCCAAAGAAAGGGTAGGCGGGAACCGGAAACCGCGCCCGGCCGCCATTGCCTCGCAGAATGTGCGCGCTCGTGCAGCATAGCATTCATCGTAGTAGGTGGAAAATTGAAACGCAAACTCAATGCCAACGATGGGACGGAACATGTGGCAACGCGAGTCTTCACGGCGCAGGCAATTCCGCGAAAATAAATACTTTCCCTCTGCACAAAGGTTATCGGAGTAGCCAACAGTTCGAGCAATAACAACTTCCAGGAACTGAGTTCTAAAGCGAAAACTCTAGCCTAATATGGCGGAGATATCCGTGGGCTGTTTTTCTTTACGCACTCCCAAAGTTCATCTCTCTCTCTCTCCCTTGTTTGTGCTCAAGGCCAAGGTTCCTGGCTGTACTTCTTGGGTTTCGTTAGCATTATTTTTGCTTGTGTTTTTGAGCATTTGGGCCCACAGTGCGCGGCTTGCGGTGCGAGGCCTGCCAGAGCCAACACACAAATTAGTTTTAACCAGGCATTGTCACGCTGTGGTGGAGCCCATTGTGCTGCAGCCAGACCGCAGCTCCCGATTAAGTGCGTCGCCTTGGAAAAGGAAGCAGCAGCTGCTGGGGCAGGGGCAGTGGCAGGACTAGATGCAGTACTTGGGAGCAGTCGCAGCTGCTGCGTGTTGACATTTAACTACCTTTCAGCACAAAAGTTTCCCCCCACCCCATGCAGCTACCGTGGAGCTGCAGCTGTTTTGGAGCCCAGCCCAGGCTCATGTGCGAGGGAGGCCTCCGCTTCTAATCAACGTCTAATTAATTTTCACGCCAGCTCCTAATGAAGGTGGCAAGTGCGGCGGGCCAATGTGCATGATTGATGATTGATAATTAAGTAGGCGGCGTTTAAGTCCACACGAAACGCAGCCAAAATTATCGAGCAGCTCGACGAATCAATGGCGGGGCATGCAACCTTAAACTGCAACGGAAAACAGTAAACGTAAACGTAACAGCAGCAACATGGGCAGCGCTCTCTCTGCGTTGGTATTGGGCTTTGTGCGAGATGCAACATGTGATACATGTGTCCTAGTTCCGCATCCGTTACTGCGTTGTTATGCAACACAATGGCACACATAAATGCAGGCTCAAGGAGGCACAATGAGGGCTGGGCAGAGAGGTGCGGGCTTGCTTTGATTGGGCTGGAGTGAAAGCTGCAGCCGAAAAGCAACTCAAGCTCGCAAGCTCGCGACTCAGCTTAATATAACAGTGGTATAACAGTAAAGCGCAAAGCTTACAAACTAAAACAGCTTTTGCGACGAGAGCTTTGCCTAACTTTCGAAAGCTTTTACCAGCAGGACGAACGAACCATGGAAGTACCGCCAAGGGGGGCAAGTAACTCTGAAGATTCTGAAACTAGGCCATCTCCGATTTAACCGAAGTTTAACGCTATATCTTTACAATTTGTTTTGGGCTTAGGTTTTGTTGTTTTGTAGATTTTGTTGTGGTTTGTTTGTGCTTGTACTTACATTTCGTTTTGTATAGTTCTGTAGTTGAAATATAACGAAACAAAATACAATACACACGGCATTAGATATGTGATCGTATCGCATGGGGGAATACATATATCTAATATTGGGCATACAAATGTGTGTCTGTGGCGAGTACGCGAGTACCAGCATATAGTAAGTGGTATGTGTATATTTACAGTGTCTGTTCTGCTTCGATATTCAACGATAATAACAATGCGCGCTTCCATATATATATATATATAGATATATTATAACTTGTTCCATTAGAGTTTACGCATTTACTTAGTTTCTACGCTTAAAACTGGGGAATATTACGGGTACGGGACTGCAGGGCAAGCATGGGATCTATTTATGTTTAAATATTATTGAAGGGCAGTAAGCAGCTTGGAGTTGCACATTTGGCACGTGAAACGTTAATGGGTGTCCGCTAGTTGCGCTCCACTTACCCATATCATCGATGATCGGCGCCATGCGCAGCGTCACCCCAATGAGCATGAGGCACATCAGCAGTAGCAAGCAGGCGGTGGCAATTATTGTCCATCGTGCACGCTTCGACATGTCGTGTGGATCAATTACCTGCACAACAAATGAAACTCAATCGTTATTCAGTGCTCCTTTGGTTGGGGGAGTGTTCCCCTACCTTAATAACCTCCGTGTCCAAGTCCTGTACGAGTATTTTGGGTTTTTTGTGCCGATGTCGCTTTTTGTGGCGATGCCTGTGAGTGCAGAAAGTACAGTACGAAGCAGCAATTAATTTGAGGTTATCGCTAATCGTGTCGTTTACCAACACTGGTAAGCACCAAGCTGCTTTGATTCTCAGCATCAGCGTATCATTTCACATTCATCCGTCTATCAATCCTGCCCTCAATAATCGCTTAACTGGTTCATCCACACACACACACCCATGAACACTTTCACACACACACACACACAGTAACACCCAGGAGTATGTTCTTGCTGCCTGCAACAGAAGCTTAAACATATTTGCTCTATTTCCGTTTGGGTTTTGCGAAACTTCCGCATTACAAAGCTGCCGCAATTTCCCCTCTACCTGCCCCAACGCCAACGCCAACCCCAAGCCAAGACCAACCCACCGCCCCCTACAGCAGCGTATAACGAAGAACAACATGCCGACAACCATGGCTGGATTTTTGCAACGGAAGTTGCCTCCTGGCAATGTGGCAACAAAAAAGAGAGAGCCACCCAATCAGCAGCAGCAGCAGCAGCAGAAATAACATCTGACGGCAGGCTGCAAGTTGGGTTGACAGGCAATGCCACCCCATGCCCGTGCCCCGTGCCGCGTGCCACGTCCTCTAACTGTTCGCACAAAAGCTTGTCAATCAATTTTTGTCTGCTCACTTTGCACGTGCCTCCCGCTCTCCCGCTCTCTCCAGGGAGGTGGCTGCCACATTAGGGGCATATTTGGCCAATCGGCAGGACATTTATTAGTGCAGCTCAAGGACATCGGCCCTTTGTTGCCGTTGCACCTGTCCATCCATCAGATGTCCGAAAATGGACAATTATTTATGTGCTCTCCGATCATTTCTCAAATCGAGCTGATTGGCAATGCGAAGGGGGGGACAGGGCAGCGACAGCGACAGCAGGTGGCGTGGGACGCAAGCTCTTTGTCCTGGTCCTGAAAGGATTTAAAGACTAACCAGAGAGAGAGAGAGAGAGACAGCGAGAGGGGGAGAAGGAGAGACAAAGCGGGGGAAAGTAATCGAAGAGATTTTCCAACTGAACTGCCGAAAGGTAAGGCCGGACGGACAATGAGGCCCGGCGCCCCAATGGACTCACCGATGCTTTCGCCGATGCCGCTGATGACCGCCGGGAACCATCTGCTCAAGGTCGTCGATTTTATCAGCATCTGTGTCCAGATCCAGCTCCATGTCCAGTTGCAGGTCGCAGGGCGAGTCCTCGCCGTACGGGCATTGTCTGAGTAGGCGGCGGTGGAGGAGGTGGAGGAGGAGGAGGATAATAAATGACATTAGCTGGCGGAACAGAGCGTCCGATTCCCTTTAGTGTGCGGCATGGACTTACATGGTCTGCGAGCCGGGGCTGAGGCCGAGGACGTGCACATATTGCTGGAGACCACTGGGCGTGGGGTACACCAGCGCAGGATCCGAGCAGCGGTGATGGCGCTCTAAGGACGAGCGCAAAAGCAGAAGCAGAAGAAGCAGAAGGAGAGAGGAGAGAGGAATGGTGAATGATTGAAGCGCCTTTACGGGCCGGGGAGTGCTGCCACTTACTGTACTTCCGCTTCCGTCGTCGGTACTCGTCGTCGCTGCCCGTGCTCGGAGCCGCCATCGCAGTCGCTGCGGAGGATGGCAGCGTGGGCTTATATCCCTGTCCATGTCCCTGTCCCTGTGCCTGGCTCTGATACTGACTCTGACTCTGGGCGGGCTTCTCTTTTGCCCGCGATGCCGCCGTCTTGGCCGCACTGCAGCAGCCCGTCGGCGCCACACTGGAGCCCGTGGAGGTGGAGGTCATCCGGTGGAGCTTCTCCTGGGCCAGTGCCGGTCCGGCTGGCCCTGCCCTGAGCCCTCTGCTGCCAGCCTCGTGCTCCGTAGGAACGATCACCGCGTCTGTGCCGGGCCCCGTGGCTGGCGGGCGCACGTTCAGCAGTCCGGTGCTGCGCGACTTGCGGCGCTCCTGATCCGGCCGTCCGGCCGCCGATGTGGGCGTGTTCGCGTAGCTGGGCGTGGCGTGCAGCGACTGCGAGTCGCTCTGGGCCAGCACCGTGCTGACGGTCACGTTGGCACTGTCCTCCGAGGTGTTCTGGCGGGAGAAGTAGCGCGAGTAGGCGGCCCCCTCGAACTCGCTGGCCCCAGCGCCCATGCCGGCGCTGTCCGTGCAGGAGATTTGCTTGGGCAGCAGCCGCTTGCGTTGTGGCAGCAGAACAGGTGCCGGAGCGGCAGCGGGAGCTCCGGCAGGAGCCTCAATCTCCACGGCCACATGCGGCGGCGGCTGTGGCGGAGGCTGCATGGCCAGGCTGGAGGGAACGTTGATGTGCAGGCGCTGTGGAGACAGAAACCAGAGATTAGTGGCAGGAGCAGCAGCCACAGGGGCAGGTGGGGGAGGGGCACTACTCACCGCCTGCTGGGGTGCCTGCAGCGGGAACGAGCGCACCACATGCCTCGGGAAGATGGGACTGCACTGGGCACTGATCGACTTGGCCTCCAGGATGCGCAGTCGCTTGGCCAGTCGCAGCCGCTCCCGTGTGTCCGCATCGAGGCCGGCCGCGGCGATGATCTCGGCGCCCCCGAAGCTGACGGTGCAGCGGGAGCTGGAGTAGGAGAGGCTCTCGATGCTGCCGCGCAGCGAGGCGGTCAGACTGTCGTCCGCCAGGGTGGAGCTGTGCACGACGCCTCCCCGCTCCGCAGTTATCACCGTGGCAGTTGCTGTGGCAGTCGTCGAGGTGTTATCAAAGCCGGAGCCAGCCGGCGGCAGTAGTTCGGACTCGCCGTTGCTCGTCGTGGAATGTTTGGCCGGGCGCACAGCCGCCCGTAGCCTGTCGTCCTGCTCGTCCACCTTGGCCGGGGTGTGCGTGTGGGTCTGGGCATGGACCAGGAGGCTGTGGCTGTGCCTGGCCTGGCGGCCCGGCTCCGGGCCCGACGAGGTGCTCAGCGAGTTGCTCGCCAGGCTGTCCTCCAGCGGCTCCACGTGGTTCTTCCCGTGGAAACGCAGCGAGGTGTCCACCGAACCCGAGGCCACTTCGATGTCGTCCTGCGGCTTGCCCCTGCCCTTTGGTTTTGTTTTTGCTTTGGTTGTGGCTGCTGCAGCTGGCGCTTGTGGCTGCTCCGCGGCTGCTGCGGCTGAGTCCTCTTCCCGGCTGCCCCGGCGACCGCCGCCGAAGAGCTTGCGGGGCAGAAAGATGCGGCCAATGGACTTTCGCTTCTTGGCCCGCTTGGCCCGCTTGTGCTCCTCGTAGTCGCGCTTGAGGGCCTGCATCTTGTGCTCCACCAAAGTGCTGAACACCGCCTCATAGGTGAGGGCGCGCTGCAGGTCCAGCAGGATGTCGTTGGTGGAGACGGCCTTGTCGATTTTTGTGAGTAGTCGCAGCGACTCCTGGCCCCCACCGCTCCCACTCGCGCCACTGTTGCCATCCTCCGCGTCCGCCATCATGCGGCTGCGGCTGCGGGTGGGCGCCTCCGCGTTGCGTCTCCGTCTCCTCAGTGGCTGGTGGCCGCTCGCTCTGGTTGCTGCTGTTGCTGTGGCACTTGTTTGCGACTATTTGCATCCTCCTCGACGCGCTGACGTTGACGTTCTCGTTGACACGTTGATCGGTTTGTCCTCGAGCTGTGCCTGTGACTGCTCCTACTGCTGTTGTTGCTGCTGCTGCTGCTGCCACTCGTCATCTGGCTGGGCTATGGTATGGTATCCTGGAGTGGCGCCACTGTCACCGTCGGCAGCACCGCATCTCCTCCTCCTCGAGTCTCCCCGCTATTTGCAGTTTACCTTTTGCTTTTTTTGTTTTTTCGTCAATTGCCTTTTGAATGGAGATTCCCTTTTGTGTGTCACGATGGCTTCACAAGTGGCGCTTACCGGCAACGGCTGCAGCACGGCACCTGCACCCTGGCACCTGCAACAACGGCAACAAGATATTAGATTCACCAATTCAACGACTCAATAGACAATCATCCCAGCCCCATTCCATCCCCAGCCCATACCAATCGACTGTCTCTGCCACTCCCAGACCCACTTCCATCCCATCAATAGTCAAGGCCGCACAAGGCGCACGGGTGGGCGGTGGGTTCCAATAGTTTTGCTCACTTCTCTGGCTCTTGCTCTGGCTCTGGCTGTGGCTGTGGCCCGGGCTCGCGTCTGCCTCCATTATTCATGAGTGTAACAGATTTCTACTTGTTGCACACACACCTCCCCCACCAGACAAGCACCCACGCATAGAGAGTGTGGGCGATAGTGGCACTCACACAGCGTCATATGTACACACGCATTAAAGCCCATTCTCCGCTGAGTGCTCAGTGCTGTGCGAATATTCTTGGCATTTTTCCAGCAGACCAAAAGGTGGCAAATGCTTCAGAGATTTCAAATTATTTCCGTTGAAATTTGAACGTGTTTTAAATTACTTTTTAACCGATTCTAAGCATAACAATTTCCAGACGAGTCCATCAATCAGGACTGAAACCAAACCAGAATAAACCATCATTCAAGAGCAAATTAAATCAGTCCATCGACCAGGCACTAAATCTTCCGACTTAGAAAACTGTCGAGTTATTTTAACTCCCAATTTCGATGCCAAATAAGTAAATTTAAAGCTAATTCGACAGATAAATGGCGGCTAGAGCAAAGCCAAGCGGGCATCACTGAGTGAGCAAGGGACTGCTGTGTGTCAGTGTGGCTTGGTGTTGGGGGATAGAGGGGATTGGTAGTATCAATAACGAAGCCGAAGCTGGGCTTACTGCCTTCCACTCCCTCGCTTTGTTTATGTGTGTGTGTGTGTGTGTTTTTATCTGGTGTGTGCCCTGCGCCAGTGCTGCTCTGCTCTGTGTATTCTGATGCCTGGGGAGCGTGTGCCGGCGACAGGTCTCCCTTATGGCCTCCATTGCGCTTTCCACGGCTCTTCATATGCAATATATAGTCATACATTCATACAAAAAGAAATATATGTGTGTGTGCCTGTCTGTCTGTCTGCTGCCAAATAAAAACCAACAATGGAAATGGATATAGTTTTCATTTCCGCAGTTCATAGTCAGCGCCGTAGCCGTAGCCGTTGTCGTTGTCGTTGTCGTTGCCATTGCCATTGCATGGTGTGCCGTTAACGTAAACGTAGTCGTTGTCGTGCTCGTTGTTGCAGGCGCAGTCATGTTCATGCATTTCATGCAAATGACACACAAAAGGGCCGCCACAATGGGTGCTGGTGCCGCCACCAACAGCACCAGCAGCAGCAGCACCAGCAGCAGCAGCAAAGGAGAGATGATTAAATGCGAAACACGAGTAGGAACAAGTAAAATGGCAAAGGAACATATCCAAGGCGGGGCCTTTGCTGCACCCCCCCACCACTACGGTGTGGCGTGCCGCCCCTCTAAATACCGTGAGGCAGTGGCTAATTAAACGATACGGCTGAGTAATAGAAAAAGTTTGAAGCCGCCAGTTTGCATAAATTTCCGTTGGCTGAATTAACAGCACAAGCACCAGCCACAGAACCATCCACATCCTCACACACAGCTCTGCACACAGAACACACAGAGAGAAATAGACGAGCGGAAATCTAATATTCATAGTTGATCCCATTGGGATTTGGGGAGCTAAGCTTTGAGCCATTTTGGGGGGCCAGAGAGCAATCAGAGCCAATTTAAGTTGGTGAAAAGTCGGATTTGTTGACAGGGAAAATTCTTGTAATAATAATTTTCGGTATGCGGCTAGCAGAAGCGTCTTATCTCTACTCTGCAGAGAGTATCAGGCGCCCTAAAACAATCTCTGGGCAAATGAAAGAGAAGCGAAGAGGTAAAGTAGGCAGCGAAAGGGAGAAGGAGAGAGTTTGCACAGGCATAAATTCGAACCAGAAGCACATTAGTTGTTCCAATGTATATTTCCACCAAGAAACGATTCCGAGTCAAAGTTAGCAAAGCTGAGACTGAGAACTAGAAGCACTGCAAGGGGGGGAAGCTCACCTTGATTAAATACAGCTTGCCATCAGCCAGGGCCGCCACGCCACTGCTGCTGTCCGTTCCGTGCCGCCCACCCTCTCGCAGGCAATCCAAAAATAAATCATTCGAGGACATAAAGAGAAGCCAGGCAAAAATTATAACTGTTGCTGCAGCCGCACATGTAAATAACAGTTAACAGCGGCAACAGCTGTCGTTCCTCTGCTGGCGTCAACTGAGGCAGCGACAGAGCACGTACGATGCTCAACAGTTGTGCAGAAGCAGAGAACGGGAGCGCAACAGAGCAAGAGAGAGAGAGAGAGAGCTGCGCTGTTTCTGTTAACTTGCGCCCATCTGTCCTGTTAATGTTAATGTTGCGCCCGCTGCTGCTGCTGCTTGTTGCTCACTGTAAACATGTTATCTCGTGTCTGTGGCATTTTCTCGTTCTATGCGTGTGTGTGTGTGTGTGTGCCTGCTTCGAGGGGTACAACGGAACTTTTTAGCCAAGTAGCTGACAGTTTTTGTCCATTAAACTTATGCGATTGTATTTTATAGTTTCTACGAGTAGTTTTGCCTGTAAAGTTTGCTGTTGTGCCTTCTTCTGGTGTCAATGACAGGCGGAACAGCTGGCTCGTAATTGCAGCGAGCACTATGCAAATTAGCTTGTAGTTGATGGCTATACAACTGTAACAGGCAGATTACATTTATCCAACAAATAACTAAGTGCAGCCATCAACCCCAGAGATATCTGTACTTGAAATTAGGTTTCAAGGATTCCCTTCATTTGGAACTATGTAATTTCATTTTACGGACATGCAATAAACCAAATCGTACAGCAAAGTAATCGCTATCTGCCGGACACCCATGTCGCATACGTGATAATAAAGCACAAAATTCCGCATCCGCCGCGTTGGCCTCGCCGCTTTCCTGCCACACTCAGCACAGAGTGTGGCACTGCACACAGTCCAGCCATAAATATGTGCATACATATATAATTGTTAATAATTTCGCAGTACAATTACCCGCGCTCAAATCAAGAATGGAATAGTAAATGCAAATGCCCGGAGCTGCAGTCAGCGACGGAAACGGTAGCGGGGGTGGGGCAAGGAGGAAAGTGGAGCGGAGAGTGGAGCTGAATTCGGCGCTTAAATTTAATCAACTTTCCGTTGGGTTGGTCGGTGCCGATGCCGAAACCAGCTTCAGCTTCAGCACCGACACCAATGCCCGATGCTCTCGGCTGGAGGGGTGGGTGGGTGGTGGGCTTGTTCAATTATTGACGCTCCCACTCGCTGCTGACGCTGTCCTTCGCAGCTATGTAGGTGGGCTGGTATGTGTGCTGGCGGACAAAATAAAAGACAGAGCAAAATAACAACAGACCAACGACAGCAAAACCCGCAACACACACAGAAAAGCCGGAGTGGCAAATAAAACATGCACATGGCTTAAAACACATGACACCGAAGCGAGAGTGGTCCGAAAGCTGAAAGCCGAGAAGCGTTCCCTTTTCATTTTCATGTTCTGCTCCTCTGCGGCGCGCTCCACAGTTTCGTGTCTCATTTTGCAGTGGCACGACCCTTGAAATTAGAGTTCTGAAATGTTGCTTTTTTTTGTTTCTTTTCTTTTTTGTAGAGGTTGTCCATTGGCGTGTACAAGAACGACACACATACAAACGAGTCCTTGGCCGCAACGAGCTGTGCTGTGTGCCTGCTACGGCTACGGCTACCGCTCCCAACCTCTCGGCTGTACGCGACCTCAGAAAAGTGCAGCAACGACAGCAACAGAAGGAGCAGCCCGACAGCCCAGCAGCCCAGCAGCCATCAACGTGTCAGATAATTAGTGAAAACTGTCTGTGAAGAA
Organism: Drosophila ambigua; assembly: GCA_018150905.1. Classification (NCBI taxonomy): domain Eukaryota; kingdom Metazoa; phylum Arthropoda; class Insecta; order Diptera; family Drosophilidae; genus Drosophila; species Drosophila ambigua. The sequence continues at coordinate 5,527,907 of JAECWS010000001.1, read as the reverse complement.
ATGTCTGTCTGTCGCCAGGTCCAAGGGTCCGCAGCAACATCTACATTCACATCCACAGCCACATCTATGCCCACGTCCAGTGGCAATGCCACGCTATGCAAACCAAAGCCATGCACAATGGGTGTAGTGGCAAGCGTTGCTCATCAATTTGCAAGGCAAATGAAAATTAAATTTTCGCGGGCTCTTCATCAGCTTTGACTTTTCTTTTGGATCTTACTTTTCCTCATTTGATCACAGAACTAGTTTTAAGCGCGCATTGTCTGCTTGGATCCCATGGTGCGACATGCCATGCCTTTGGCCCAGATGAGACGCCGTCTGAAATGCAGGATGACAGTTTTACGACACACATACACTGGCACACTGGCACACACACTCGCACGCATGCATATTCAGGACCCTGCGCTGTCCTGCCCTGGTCCTGCCCTGGCCCTGCGTATCTGTGCATCTCTGGCGTGTGTGTGCTGTGGCATGCAGTTGTCACTACTGTTACATCCGAGCTGTGACAACCGTAGACATTGCTGCCGTTGCTGTTGCCGTTGTCGTTGTCGTTGCTGCTGCTGCTGCCTCGTGTGGCTGCTCTGGCTCAAGTTCAAATATGAGCTGTCTGCTGGCAGGCGAGGGATCTCCTCTGGCGTCTGCCCATCGCACCGCACCACCCATCGCTTGGCCTTGAACTTTGACCCAGCACGAATTGGATCAATTTCGGATCATTGGCGTGGCGAGTTATGCGATTGGCCCCCCTGGGGCATGCGTCGCACGCGGTTTGTTTATTTATCCAAGTCGTCAGCTCGTATTTATAGACGTTTCACAATCGGATCAGAGCAGGCACATCCATCAGTCTGGTCTGTGATTCCCAGCCACACACAGCCCACCCCCTGCCACACCAGCACCAGCACCAACCTTGCTTCATCGGCACAAATCAAACTATCAAATGGTTTCGGGTGATGTGTTTTTCCCTTTTCCGTTTGGGTCTCGCAGCTCGATATAAACATGGTATCTCTGGGACTAAATATTTACACGTCGCTCTGCTGTTTTCATTTGGTATTTGGTTTGCCGCTTCGCCTTGCGGCTCCTGCCACAGCTCCCGCTGCCGCCTTGCCGCTGCGTTTCTTTTGTTCGGCCCCATTCGATACCAATTTCAATTCCATTCTCAATTCGATTCGATCGGCGTGGCTGTGTTCATGCGTTTGGCATTTTTATGAATGGCCATCGGGCGCGGCGCCATTGTCTAGGCAGCCACAACGGCAAAAGCAGCAGAACAACAACCAAAAGCAATTAAATACCTTTAACTTTTCCGGTTAATTTTGCTGTTTAATTTACCCGCTGTCGTACTCGCACAATACATTTATACACAGAGCACTCGTGCACACCGCAAATACTTATAGAAGGCAGCAAGGAGCAGTGGGGGAAATCAGGGGCAAAATATTGCGTATACGCATGGAGGCACACATAATTGGGATACCAGTGGCAGTGGCATGTCCTTGCCCAGTGAAAGGGAAAGGTCAGCAGAGTGACACAAACAGAGAGAGAAAGTGCGAGAGCGAAAGAGAGAGAGTGAACCAAAAATGGGTCTCGTTTTCCATTAATTTCCAATGAAAGTCATGAGTGCCTTCCCTTCGATTTCCGATACTCTTCAGTCCTGTTCGGGCATCACGACGCTTTAATATGGAGGATTATGGGGCGAAACTGATACACTCAACACGCCCGTGTGCTGGAACTTTACCGTTGAATGCTGCCCGCATAATTATAAAATATTTATTTAAACTTGAGCCCTTTATTTACATGAAATATTATCCGCAACATGTGGCGGGAGTTGCCTAAAACGTCTACAATTATTCAGTAAATTTTGCACAAAACAAAGCTGTGAGAACAACTCAAATCCTATGCCACTTCATGGCACACCATTGCCATGCCCATCGTGCCCCACAGCCATGCCACTTCGCTGGCAAAACAATTCTGTGTAAATAAATTACACAATAATTTTTATTGCATCTACAAGAGCAAAACACTTTCGTTACGTTCCGAGTAAAATGCCTGACGGTGCAATATTTATATTGTTGGTTTAAAGTGTTTCTGTTGGCGCTGCTCGGACGTTGGGTAATGGTGTTGCTGCTATTGCTGCTGCTGTGCTGTTGGTGTTCGTAATGGCGCCACATTTGTTCACGCAGAAATACAGTCGGTTAAGGGCGGGTGAGCGGGGCCGGCCCGGGGTGGCAGCACTCAAATGACAATCGATTTGCGAACGCAAAGAGCGTAAATACAAATCAAATATGCATTACACAATTGGCCTCCTGGTCGGGGTACGCTTCTGGCCGGTTTGGGTTCTGGTCTGCTTTTGGTCTGCTTTCGAGTGCACAGGCCTTGGCCCCACAGGCCACGAGTGAAGTACAACTTCAACTTTGCCTTCGCCGAGGAACTTCCAAGGGGAAAGTTACTCCCTTCTCTTTCTGTTTGTGATTTTTCTCTTACTTATTAAGCCCACAAAATTGTAAAGCGTTGAGACAGCAAGATCTTGCGGGAGAAACCCAAGGGGAAGAACATCTAGGAAGGACGGCGCCAACATCTGGTGCGAAAAGTTTCTCACGCATTTTTAGTACAATTTAATTGCAGGCGTTTAGCGGCGGATACAGTGGCAAGAGGCAGTGGCAGTGGCAGGCGGCGAGCTTATGTGTGTGGCTTGCCATCCGTTATGCTATTAATTAGAACGCTCGCACACACACACACACACAGTCTCTCGCAGATACAACTACAAGGGCACAGACACACCCACGCCCACGCGAGACTCGCAAATTTATGGCTTTTTATCGCTGCAACAAGTTTATCTCGTCTTCCTGCTAACGGACGCTCATTACGACCCCAAAATGAATCCATGGCTGAGAAGCTGTGGGGCTGTGGGGCTGTGGGGCTGTGGATGTGGCTGCTAGGGAAGGGATGATGCCCCTGATTACTGTCGACTGCTGACTGCGCACAAAATACTCATTCAGCCGAGAGTAAACAAAAACATACTTCTTTTCTTGTTGTACAGATTTGTGGGCCGGAGGTGCTTTTTGGGGCTAGTGTGGAAAGCTACCAGAACAAATACCAGACACTAATTGAGTGCACACGGATGGACACGGACACTGAGACCTGCTAAGAGTCGTCCAGCATTTTCCAACAAATATTCATTGTTCATTTACAATTCATTTTGCGCAATGCAATCTTTGGCTTTTACCGATTGGCCGTTTATGGTTAATTGGAATTTTCGTTGAACTCCAAGTGCAAATAAATATTTGCTTTTTGCTTGAAGTGCTATCAATATCGCACTCTAATCCACTTATAAATGTTTAATCGAATTGCAGGGAATAATTTGTGCTGAGTAATGGAAATCAGTTTGTGGCAATTGCAATTCCCATCAATTCTTTGTTCATCCAACAAATTTGTACGCCCAAGGCGTTGGCTATAATGATTAAGACCAGCTGTTTGCCACGTGCCAGTGGACGGAGGAGAGTGTCGGAAAAACAGCAGAGAGGATGCAGAATGTCACACGGGCAGTGGCTACGAAATAAATCATTTATATTCGTCGCATTTTGCTGCACAGTGCAGCTTTCCTTAATTACCAAAATTTAGATTTTAATTCATTAAATTCTGGTTAGTTTCAGCTTCTTGCTTTTGAGGCAAGACAAATCGAAAATCGTGAGCCCAGCCCTGACATTTTATCCAGTTGAAATTAATGATTTTTTTTGGCTACTACGCGTTGCCAATTACTGGTGCGTATCGAAGGGCAAGGGGCACCAATATCGATTGCTTGCTCGCCCAGAAGCTGGTGGCCAATTGCTGGACACTCAATCGCCAATGAAAATCCAATTTCTGGGCTTCAAATGCGCGCATTCACTGGCCACCGCGCTCCTTCCTGTGGCCACTGTTTCAAGTGGCCATTTATTAAGGCCAGCATCCCAAGAGCCACGAATATGCGAGGAGACATACAAATGTGCGTACATACGTATCACGTACGTATCATGTGTGAAAGCGAAACAAGTAATATGCAAACTTGTAGGCAGAGGCCAGAGAGACGAAGAAAAGTCAGCTTTGGTTACCCCTTGGCTAACCCCAAGCCACGGGCCACGGGCCATGGGCCATGGGCCATGGGCCGGTTAGGCGGGAAGGCGCCGCTTATCCTTGAGATATAAACTGACATTCAAGCAACTCGGGCGTATGCATAGCACTCACACACACATGCACACATGCAGAATGGGGAAACACAAACACAAACACAAACATGGTGCAACCTTGCAGCATGCGTTCTGCCACCAAAGACATTTCACTCTTCTCTGCCTAGTTTTGTGCCCTGTCACACGTTTGCTTTTCAGTCAATTGCATTGACTAGAGATGGGCTAAGCCCAGCACACATTCAGGGGGAGTTAAGAGGCGGCAGATGAAGAGGAGGAACGCCACCAGCAAGGGAGCGATGTGAGAAATATGCCAAATACAGTCCCAATTAATGACACAGTTCCGTGTAATTCGAAGCGTATCTTATCTGTTCGCTTATGGGAAATTTGTAGAGCAAAAGAGTTCGAAAAGTTAACAAAAAAAATAGAACTAGAAGAAGGTCAAATGCTGGGCTACAGTGAAAGCTTACTAGGCCAGAGATAGAGAGAGGGGAAGCCATATACCATTTTAATCCTGAATTACGCGCCACAGATTAGCGTGTGGCACGTGTGGCAAAGCAAATCAACAGCTAAATCAACAGCACGGCAATCCCCCAGCTAAACTGTCCGCATTCAAAATGTAGAGCAATTAAATTAAATTGCATTTATTCATGTAATACACAAACACATAGAGGGAGAGGGAGAGACAGAGACAGACAGAGAGGGAGAGTGAAAGAGAAAGTGAAAGTGAAAGAGAGGCAAACATGTGTTTTACGAGCACCTCTTTTGTCTTGCGTCGCGTCGTGTGAATGTTATCGCTGCTGCTCCGGCTGCTGCTGCTCCGGCTGCTGCTGCTCCTCCTGCTGCTCCTGCTGCTGCGTTTTTATTGAAATTAAATTGTTCGTGTTAAATTTCAGTGCCACAAATTGTTGGCCAGCATGTGTCTCCTCCTTTCCCCCTGTGCAGCTACACACACTATACGTATGTTTATGCATGTGCGTGTTAGTCAATGTCAGCTCCCCTCGCGTACCTTGCACCCTGCCACTCGTACACCATTTTGTGGCCTGTTGTCTCTGTGTGTGCATGTGCCAGTCGGCGGCGTTGTGGCTGCTGCCACATGATGGCAGATATGTGTGTGGAATGTGGCTGGCCACGTTTGCTGGGCTCTCTGTGTATTTGGCCTTTAGAATGCAGAGAATGAGCAGCATCCACTTTTAAAGACGAACTACCTAATGCATATTCATGGGGGCGGAGGCCATTTCAGCTGCTTGGTGCAATTAGCTAAGCAGGCTATGCTGTCCGCCACTCGAAAGGAGCACTTGGAGCACTCTTAAAGCCGCCCAAAGAATGTGGGGGAATACCTTTATGAATGCCTAATGCCATGCCAATCCTGTAGGAATCCTCTGGCCACTATCGCTGCTGCGTGTCGTTCCATTGCGTAGTTTGGTGGCCGCGTCAGAGGCTTCTTGAGTGCTCCTTCCCAGTTGAGCGATTAATGGCAATGTCCTGGAACTGGGTCACACCTTAAATCGTGCTGCGCTGGTAGACTCCCAGAGAATACGCTGGCGGCCAAAAAACTTCAGAACAAGGCCGCCACAGCCACCGAGACAAAAGCTGAACCAAAAGAGCCCACTTCTAAGGCTGTCCTAGGGGTATACGAGTATTCCATTCTCATTAAAGTTTTGATGAATTTAAGCAAAGTTCGAATAGCTCGGTTGGCAGTACTACAGAATTATACAGGTTTTGGCCTCAATTAATCTCTAAATTTGTCTCAAAGGGCTACCTAAACAGACCCCAGAGTATCCATTCTTTATCCTTTAAGTGAATCCAAGTCTCGCCCACCCAACAGATCAGTTACCCCACCTAAAACTGTACTGTAGCTAAGCTCTTGTTGAACTCAAACAGTGGACTCCAAAGCCACAATAGAATTGGGGCTATCTATACCACTCGCGTATTTGACTTCCATTGGGAGAACTGCACTGTCTGTTGATTTTGTTTAATTGAAATTCTCCATTGAACACACATTTTAAACTGCAGCTGAATTCGTGTTGACTTAAGCGTTTCCATGGCGTTGGTGTTTGGCACTGTGGCTTTTTGTTTGATTAAATATTTGCTTAAAATGCGGTTAAATTGTGCCGCTCCTCAGGGCCCCCTTCCCTTCACCGCACAAAAAGTGTAGTGGCCTTGAGAGGTTGGTTTCCCCTGTTTGGGTTTCCCCTCTTAATGCTAATTGCATTTTGTCTGCCAGCCTGCTCGGAGCCAATTGAATTACACAAAAAATAGTTGGCAAAGAGAAGAGCCGAAGCCGGCAGCTACTTGTCGGTCGGCTAATATAATGTGGCACAATTTTCCGCTCATTTTCCGGCTTTTTATGCAGCTGCCTGGACAGCATCCTCCAGGAGGGGGGAGGACTCAATGGGCGTTGGGTGGGCACTGCGGCAAAGATCAATGCAGGTCATGCGATTTATTAGCCAGCCGCAATTTGCATTTAATATGCAATTCCCTCATGATGTATGGACCGATATCCTGCATGTTCTGCATAAGGTATTATCATCATCATCATCCACTGGCGCTCATCAATTAAGCAGCCGAAATGCGAATGCAAATCACTGGGGAAAATGGAAATTGGAAAATGTCAATGTCAGTTTCTGCTATTTAAAAATCAAATCAACATAAAGCCAGAGGGAGACGCTCAACCAGGCCAGAGCAGACCGATGCTGAGGTTAGCCAACCAGCCAGAACCCAGAAGTCTGCCCCTGCCCCACGCTCGTATTTCATTTGGCCCAAAGGCTTGGTGGCCAAATCAATGGGAAACTTGTTTATTTTCAATCTACATATAATCTGTGGCATGCTGCAGAGGTAGGGCCAATGGGCCAGTGGCATCATCCTCTAATATATTGCGCCGCGACATAAATCGATGATAAAGGAGTCCGTCCGGTGTCCTGCTTTGTTCGTGCGTGAAAGAAGTTCCACCGAGTTGCAGAGAATTCGCATAAGCCGGTGCCATATACAGATGTGTTGTACATATTTATGCATATTTACATGTACATATTCGCGTATTATTTATCCTGCCAACACAACAATATGTTGCCAAATACATGCCCCATCCATCCACATCCACTACGTACGCGTATGTACATATATGTATGTATGTATGTACATATGTATGTAGGCATGTATGCCGCTCCGTTTAACATCTGCCGTTTTCCCACACACAAAAACCGTCTCAACGTTTTAGGAGCATTGGGTGCTCGGTCAGGCGCGTTCGCCAGCTTCAAGGCCCACAAAACAACAGCCGTCAGCCGGAATTATACGCACACACACACACAAATAAATATATTTATTTTGGATGATGCCCAAATGGGTGTGTGTGTGTTTGTGTGCCTATGCACAGATTTTCATAAAGAAAACTTTCAAATGAGTTTCCATTGAAACGCCCTAATGCCAAATTAAGGCATGCCGCCGCCTGCACCGTTTGCAGCTCCTGCCTGCTGCTGGTCCGCAACCATCATCAAGTTTATACGGCAGCAAATGAGACGTCAGACATGTCACATGCACACACACACACGCACATACACGGAGGAGAAGCCGGAAAATTCCTGTAAAAAAAGAACGGACCGAGCAGCTTATAATGAACGAGCCAGCAAACAGCTTAAGCATCCGTCGGAAAAAGTTTCAAGTTCTCTTTTTGTGTATTTTTTGGTTGTTGTGAAAAGTTACCCCAACGACGACATGTTGGCTTCCTTCCAATCACTCGGCAACGGCTCTTTTTTCGACTACGAACAGCTAGGAAATACACACGTATGTATGCGAAGAAGATTAATGTGCCAGAAAGAGATACCATAAGCCCCAAAGAAAAAAATAAGAGCCCTCCCAGAAGGAGTATCGCCCAAGCTGATGTGTCCATCTTCATCATTCCTTATACAAAAATCCGAACATTAAATGATTCGTTGGCCCCGATGAAGTGCCTGTCCCAAGCAGGCTTAACCGAGAGCTGGACTCCGGAATAACTCGCTTGACTTTGCTCAATAATCAAATTAAAAATGCGTGTAATGGAAACTGGGCAAACTCCACTCCGTTTGAAGTTTGCCCCAGCAGGGCAATTGAGTTGTGGGGTAAATGTAAATGGCCACAAAAAAGGGAAAATAAAATCAACCATATTCGAAATTGCCTTTATTTATTTTCATCCTTCTAATTCCTTTTAAGCTTCAATTTTTGTGTGTGCGTGTGTGTGTGTGCTCACATTTATTTTTCACTCTTTCGTGTTTCCTGTGGCTGCGTCTGGCTTGTACCACAACCAACTGAGACAAATTGGGGCCAACTGGGTAGTCGATAAGTAAATATGTATGTGCGAGTAGCTCTTAGCCCCGATCAGAGCTGATTTCTTGTATAAACACCTTAATCACATTTCACTTCAAAGACGAACAATTGGCTGCTGCTGCTGCTACTGCTGCTTCTGCTGCTGTGTTTATGCTCTGACTAAACGTTTGTTTATCTGTAAATACACGTGTATGTATATATTGTATGCGTACAATTTATATGGTATATAAATGTTCTGGATGTACGCACACATGATTTTGTTTTGCTTATAGTTCTGTGGGTGCCTGTAGCTGACAATTAATTTTGCATTAATTCTAATTAAGCCCATCTTTCGGTGGCCAGTTTTTGGCAAGACAAATGCCTCCGCATTGCCGGCTTATTACAGAAGGGAGTTTGTAGGATATATGGGTCCTTTTCGGGGTAAATCTAACAATTAAGCCGTGGTAGAGTGGAATCATTTTGGCTTTGGAGATACATCGAAATGTACTTATCGTGCGACAGTCGGACAGTCTATGCTTATGATTTATCTGTGCTGCCAAAAATCTGACATACTTTGAGGCGCCACCACTCATACAGACCGACTCACAGACACTCACACAGAGGTTGGGGCCTGCGATGGGCAGCGGCAACAGCTTCAACTTGTTGACGTTGGCTCAGCATCCCTGGCACTCCCCCAAGTGGTGGGTGAGAGCAACCAAAAAAAAAGGGCATTGGGACTCAACAAATTGTTGAATGTACATACACACACACACACACACATACATATATACCCTCTCTCCGTCTCTTTCTCACTCTCTCCGTCACTTTCTCTTTCGCTGTCTGTGTGTGGGCGAATTTATATTATTTTTGCCTCCTTTGCCTTTACATGGCAGCAAGCAACACAGCGGGCCGAATGAGAGACTTTCGAGTGTTGGACTAACTGTTTTGCGGCATAGCATGCCAGGAGCCCAAGGTCCAAGGTATATTAATAATACGGTGAAGCCCTGCCGCACTCCTGGCTGCCAGCTACCATCTGCGCCAGCCGACGACCCACCTTGCTCGCCTTGTCAGAGCCTGGCAGAGCTCTACAGGACATCCGCTGGAATACAGGGAACGAAACAGCGTGGGTAAAGGAAAAGGAGAGACTGAAAGAATACCGGAACGAAACATGGGCCTGCCTGCCTGCCCTGCTGGAACGTTAAAGAGCAAATAAATGTCTCGAGGCAAACAAAACGAAAAAGATGAAGCAGAGAGGCTGAGTCTGGGCTGGCACGGGCGGAGAGGGGCTAGAAAGAGCCGCAAAACTCCATGTACAGACATGCTCATATATATACATACAGACATACAGACATACAGACATACATATGTATGCATAGCGATGCTCAAAGTACAACATGGACTGCTCTGCTTGTTACCGTTACATTTCGGGTACTACTCCAAAAGAGTCGAAGCGGCACGGAACGGGACGGGACACTCGGGGACTACTTCAAAAGATCCAGAGTGGTATGGCACACTCGGGTAATACTCCGAAAAAAAAGAAACCCAGAGATGGTGGCATACGAAACGGTAGGCACCAGGGGGGACTCTGCATTTTTGGTGCTTTCCTTTTATTATTCTTCTTTGAGCAAGTTTTATACCGTTAATTCTCATCTCATAGCAAAAATTTGATTTATTTTTTTCCGTTTCCTTCTTGTTTTTGGTTATTGTTAAATATTCACCTTCTTGTTGCTTCCTTTTTATGCGTTTCCTTCTTTTGGCTATTTATTTATCCATCATTTTTATTCCATTTTTTTGTTGCTTTTTCTTTGATTTTGCTATTTATTTATTCACCTATTTTGTTGTTGTTGTTGTTGGGCAGGCTGTTGAATCTTTGATGAACTCTGCCACACAGACACAAAACTCACACACTCATACACATACACATGGTTGTCTTTTTGCACCGTGCAATTTATGGGGGGGAGCCTGCGTCGTGTTTGAAAGCTCGCCAAACACTGAAACGCCAGTCGCCAGCCGAAAACAGAAGCATGCCATGGCGGCCCCCAGTACTGGTGTCTGTTCGTTACAGTTGTGATGCTCTGTGCAGACCAAATGGGCACCAAGAGAGAGAAATATGCTACTCCACGAACAGGCAATTTCACAGTTAACAGCGCTCTGTTACTCTCTGGCATTAGGTCAGTGTTAACAGCGATTGCATTACGAGCAACCTTTATCCAATCTGGCTAGCCTTTAGTCGCTTCTCTTGTTTATATGCTGTTGCATACTTGAGGCTCCCCACCCCTCCCCCCTCACAGGATGGGTGAGCATCTGGTTTCTATCACACGCATGAGTATGGGTGGGTGGCACTGGGAATGTGTGCCGCAAACTGCTGCTAAGTAGTCCTGGTCCTGTAGTTTCTGTGTGTGTGTGTGTGTGTGTGCGGGGAGCGTTTTATGGGTCCTGCTTCCGCCACCCAAGCGGAAAAATCTTACTTCATATTTGCACACACACACGCACGCACACTCACAGAAGTTACTGTGGGGGTACAGTGGGGGATATGCAAATCGGTTGCTTTTGTTATTATAGGCAACCGCATGCCTGGAGCACAGCGTAGTGGGGCTGGTGGGGTCCGCTTTTTATGCGTTTATTTAAAGAAACCATAAAAACCATAAGGAAATATGCCGCACTGCCTGAGCACATGTTGCAGTGCCTGGGTAAAGGCTCCAAGAAGTGCTCTAAAAAGGGCAAACCCCTCAAGACACGACTATCCAGGGAATACGAGCCAGGGCAGCACAACATTCAACATCCACATTGCCACGGAGCCCATCAACCCGTTTATGCACCGTATCCGTTTGTAATGTCTTTCGGCCAACTCTCGCTGGGGCTTGTTGGAGTGCAATTAGCCATTACAACGTGCTACAATTGCCTGCCTGTCTGGCTGGCTGGATCAGATATCATAGGGTTCGCTTATACCGCACTTCTCTTAGATGTTTGTGTGAACTTTAGTTGGCAGCGTTGGAGCTGCGAACGCGTCCAGACTGCGACTGAGCCCCACGCACGACAATGCCGCCACACGAGGCTGAAACTGGATGCTGTCACTGCCACTGCTAAGAGCAGCCTTGAAACTGACGGCTAACAGCGGCACTCCAGCTAACAGAGACGAGCCAAAAACTTGGCCAATAGGTCAGTTACACTGCAGTGCCCAGTGCACCAGCAATGAGTTCTGTCATTTTAGCCTGTTAAGAATTCATTTTCATTAACAGACACTGAGCGAAATCGTATAGTTTATTAACACAGTGGAGGCTGTAATTACAGCTGAGGCTCCTCGTTGACCACGGGCTCGCCGTCTAGTTTCCGTATGGTGGGCAGGCGTTTGAGGCACTCCGCCCGCCACGAGGCATCGTCCAGACCCTCGGAGAGGGGATTTCCCACGACAACCAGTTCCTGCAGCGACTCTATCTCGGCCAGACGATTGAATTCGGACCAGTCCTTGATCAAATTGTTGCTTATATAGAGCACCTTCAGGCACTTGAGCGGGGTGAGACCTTTGATTTTCTCTATCAGATTGTAGCTTAGCCAGAGCTCCTCCAGGGTCTCGGCCACGGCCTCCTGGAATGTAGGATCTAAGTAATAGCTGTACGAAAGGCATTGCCACTATACCCACCAGACCCGAAATCTGCTTGATATAATTGCGTGACAGGGACAACACTTTGAGGCACTTCATCCCGGACAAGCCAAAGATCTTCTCAATCATGTTCGTGGACATGCTAATGCGCCTGCAAAAAGATACAATTCGTACTACTGCGGTTCCTCCTCGTACACACGTCCACTCTCACTCGCACTGCACCAGGGTGCCCAGGGTGGTGTCCATTTTCTCGATGGGCGGCCACTGGAACTGCAAGTCAATGTCCTTGGCCGTGAGCGAATTCTGCTGCTCACGGTCCTCCCATCGTTTCAGAGCCTCCTTAATTGTGGTTGCTTTGGACATGGTTTGATCCTATGCTTCAAGAATTTTCACTTATCCACTGAAAGGCTAAGGAAATTGTGGCAAATAAACAATCAATTTGGTTGCCAATGGAGACGGGAAAGGTCTCCGTCTACCCATTCCCCAAGCAGTTTGCTCAATGACATATTGGTGGAAATACAATCGTGTATTTGAAAGGTAATTGATTATTAAGATACATTCATTTTTAGTTTACACAGAAGAGGAGTTTGTACGCCAGGCCGGATCATCCAGCAAGGGGATAGTCGCTTAACGACGATCGGTCTTGCCCGTGCCACGCTTGCCGGAGTACAGATGACGCGGCTTCTTGGTGCCAATGAAGCGATCTGCCTCGCCCTTGAGTCCCCATCCCATGGTGACCTTCTTGGCAATGTCGTGCCTGGCCTTCAGCTGAGCCTTCTTGCGGATAGCCAAGTTCTTGATGCCCAGGGTGTCGCGGGTCGGCGCACGTTTCAGAGGCAAGCCCGTCGACTTGACAATCGCCGATTCCTCCTTGTCGAGCAGCGGCACCTTGGGGTTCTTCTTGGAGCCGACGGCCACAACGCCGCGACGCAGATCCACCACAGACTTGGTAAAGTTGGCTGTCTTGCTGCCGGACATGTCCACGCCCAGGCCCTCCATGGTCTGCACCAGCTTGTTGACCGAACGGTCGCGAACCTTGGGCTGTTTGTTGCGTGGGATGATCGGCTTGTTCTTTCTGGCAGTGAGACGCTTCTCGTCGCGCAGCTCGAAACGCTTGCCGCGGATCTGCTTGGCCATTTCGCGGATCTCCTTGAGGGTCTCGTCCATCGACATGTCTGGCACGGCATAGACGCCGCTCTCCTCCCGCAGGCCCTCCTCGCGCTCCAGTTCCTCCAGCTTCTCGAAGATATCGGGATCGATGTAGTCGGCAATGTTGCGGCCCTGCCAGAACTCGGGTATCACATCGTAGCGCTCCTCCTCGGGGATCTCGCTGTAGTTCTTCTTGAGGTCGAGCGTGTAGTCGTCGCCCATCTCCTCCTCGATCTCCTTCTCCAGCTTGCGCTTGCGCTCCGCCTTTTCGGCGTTCTTTTCGAGACGGGCCAGAGCCTGATCGGGAATGCAAGGTGCTCGCACCTTCTCGTCGCGCGGCGCAGGCATGGCCACGTGCAGGCGATTGAGAATGTTGTCCACCTTCTTGGTGCGCATCTTCTGGTCCACGCGATAGGACAGCAGACGCTCGCAGGCCTCGGTCTTGACCTCCATGACGCCCGTCTCTTGGACGGTGGACATCAGTATGACCGGAACGTTCTTGTCTTCCTGCAGCTTTGTGATAATCTCCTGCCTCTCCTTGGGCAGATCCTCTGGCATCAGAATGTCGACCTTATTGATGGCCAGAATCAAGGGCTTGTTCGTGAACAGCGGCTTGATGCTCTCGAACAGCGCCACCTGCTCCTCCAGCGAGTGTCCGCACTGTTCCGAAATGTCCATGAAGTATAGCACACAGGCCCTCAAATGGGCCAGCGCCGTAATGGCCTGCATCTCGATAACGTTACGCTCCTCGAGCGGATGGTCCAGAATGCCGGGCGTATCGATCACCTGCCAGCGCAGGTACTTGTAGTCTGTGTGGCCCACGTACAGGGACTTGGTGGTGAAGGCATAGGGCTGCACCTCGACGTCGGCGCGTGTGATCTTGTTGATGAACGAGGACTTGCCCACGTTGGGGAAGCCGCAGATGATGATGGTGCGCGAATAGGGATCAATAGTGGGCATACGCGACAAATGCTGACGCACTTGCTCCAGGTACTGCAGGTTGGAAGCCTGACGCTTAAGAATGGTGGCCATGCGACCAAGGGCAGCCTTCTTGAGCTGCTTGCAGCGATACAGCGAGTCGCCGTACTTCAGCAGACGCACATAGTCCTTGGCCACGCTGGAGAAATTAAATTTTATAGTGGGATTCACTGGAACGTTGGCATCACATGGTACTTACGTGTCTACCAAATGTCTGGCTGTGTTAAGCTGGCCCAGAGCCAATTTGTAATGGTCCTTGTCGTACAGCACGTTCATCAGATCCGCATAGAAGGGATGCACATCGTCCAGCTTGGGGAAGTCCTGTATGATCTGCGACAGACGGTCGTGGAAATTCTGTTGCGTGTATTTCACCTTGCGCGTGTAGAACGCCCGAATCCTCGAGATTTTGTAGCCCTTGTGGACCACAGTGGGCGTCTTGCGCTGTGTCTTCGACAGCATAATGTCGATAAAGTCCTAAATCGAGATAGTTTACCATTATTTACTTGTTGCGCAGTTGTAAACACCTTCGGAGAGGTTAGGTCGCGTCCCCAAGGGGGTGCTCCGCTGGACATAACAACAAAACAAGGCTCCACCCTCTCTTACCTTGGCTGGCGGAACCACCATTATCTTCTTGAAGTTGTACAAACTCATTTTGTCTGGTTTTATTTATTTTCCACGTTAAAATAAGGAAAATAAATGCGAATCTATAGCAAAAACACCACGCGGTGCTGCAACGATTCGAAAAAGAGGGTGTGACCGCAGATTTATCGACAAAATACCGTCTGATCCATCAAAATATACCCAAATATACTTTCTCATTTTCATAATATACCGTAAATATACCGAGCATATAATTTAATGCACAAAATTTAATAATTAAATAATTAAAAATATACCTTAATACATTACTTATAATTATACACAAATCATGGAAAAATCTATAGTTAAAAAAAAAAACATCATAAAAAATCCCAAATGCGAATCAGTGGAAACATGCAGTTTGTCAATTTCAAAACAAAATGGATACGGAAGCAGCATCGTCGTGCTCTCTTCTGACAAAAGAACAGATCCTGCAAATGCTCAGTGAAGTGCCTGCGGGATTTGTGGAGCCAACGGTACCACCTTCACCCGTCTTGCCACCCTTTAAGAAGCTTGGAGTGCTCGTCGACGCGGATGACATTATCGACGCCAAGGAAGCCACTGCGAATAAAGGCCCCAACAACAACAACAACTACATAAACAGCACACAATCCTATCTGTGCGCCGAGTGCCGTCGCACACTGCCCACCGCCCACCTGTTGGATCTTCACATCACCGAGCAGCATGATTTCTACTTTGCCGCCAGCGTGGAACGCGGCGACAAGCCCATGTTCACCTGCTACCTGGAGGAGTGCGGCGTCAAGTTTCACACGCCCCGACAGCGCAAGGACCACTGCATCACGGCGCACAAGTTTCCGGCCAACTATCGCTTCGACCAGGACCACGGCAACGGCAAAACCAAGCACAAGGGCAGTGGCAAGAAGAGCGACGCCTTCATGGAGGTGGACGAGGCGCCGGCAGCGCGCAAGAGTGTGCCATACATCAAAGCCTTTTGTTTCGGCCACAACACAATGCGTACGTTCAACACGCGAAAGGTCGGCCAGTCCGGCGACACTCTGGAGGATGTGCAGGACATGAAGAACGCCATCGCCGACATCCTCGATTAGATTTACATAACTATTTATTTTGCGAATGAAGCAGCATTATAAGATAAACGTTTAGAGTTAATTTCCCGTGAACATGATCGATCATTTCGCCTTGGGACTAGCCCTGAAAGTAAAAAGAATTTATTGTTGAAGCCGGCATGCTCTTCTTCATCCTCTTGCGATAAAGTCTTTAATTAACACTTACTTTCCCGTGTTGGCGTTGATGTAGTGATACGCCACAACCAGGAGGAATAGAAACACCCCCAGAACGTTGGAGAAAATAGCCAATTGCACGTCGGTAATCATTTTGATTCTGAAAGAATGTTGTAAACACGAAAATTGGTGAGAAACGCCTGCGAGCAGTGACACGTCATGGATGCGAAAACGTCTATATTTTTACATTCTCGAGAAAGTCTTTCGGTAAATATGTTGCGTGGGGTTCGCTTATCACTATTGACAACGTTACGGAAAGAAGTTTTAGTTAATTAAGTTATTTTTTTACCTTTTTGACGGCGAAAAACGAGCGGCCGCGGTTTTTGTGTACAATTAAAAATATCGATATCAAACGATAGTTTATCGATGTGTGTTTGAACCGATCTGGCAGCCCTAACAACAAAAGTAGACAAAAAATAAGAAAAATACACGAGTAAAACCAGTGCTGAAAAAAGTGTAATTATACCCGCACTGAAATTGTACTATTCAAATCATTTAAATATAATGATTTTGGTGCCAATTCTCCGGAAATTCCACGCCTGCTGTCATATCCAGAGCTGTAGTTACTATGTTAATGGCAATGCCTTCCAACCTTGCCATACACACTTGATAAACGACTAACCACTACACAGCAATTATTTATTTGGTGTTTACCTTCATCTTTGTGCAAGTGCAGTTATCGGAATCTAGTTAATTAGTTAATTGTTCTGACACTACACATCCCTGCAAACATATATATGTATGTACGAAGAGAAGGAGTTTCAGTTGCACCAGGATTCCCAGCGATAGCAGTTCAAGAGGCACAGGACAAATGACAGGACGACTTTTGCTGCTGGACATTTTCCAATGGTACGCCATTCTCATTGGCTTAACATCTTACAGATTTCGCGATGAAAGACTCATTCAAACCCGTCTAACCAGAGTCTACACGCTGATCGTCAACGTCATCATGGTGACAATGATGCCAGTGGCTGTGGTTGCGGCTAAACTTTCATGGGTGGATATGTGGCTGCCGCGATTCATGTGGCTCACTCCGTTCGTCCTCTATGCCGTCAACTACGCGGTTCTTATCAACACTCTGATCTCGCGCTGTCATCGGGACAGCATACTGATGGAGCTGCACCGTTTGATTGTTCAACTGAATCGCGAGATGGGCCGAGCCGGAAAGCAGATGAACTCGAAACTCCACAGGCTGCTCTACATGAAATCCTTCACTTTGTTGTTTCTGTGCCTGTGCTATTTTTTGGGAACATTCATGTACAACGGCAGATTCACTGTTCCCATGTTCTTCAGCTGCCTTCTAATTAACAATGGCTACAACTTCCTGATTGCCACCCCACACTTGTACTTTGTGTCGTTCTGGCAAGTTGCTCGGGGATATGATTTCGTGAATCAGCAGCTGGAGGAGCTCATCTCCACACGCTCGCCGCTTGCCTCTGGATACGCTGAGGAGCTGCGTAGCATTTGGTCCCTTCACGCCAGACTCAGCCGGACAGCGTACAAGATCAACACCATCTACGGTCGCCAGATGTTGGCCTCCCGTCTCGACTATCTTACATTCGCTGTCATCAATAGTTACTTTGGAATCATTTTCTCGCTTGGCGTACAGTCGAATTATTTTGCTAAATTGTATGGCACTCTTCTCTGTTTCACACGGATGATGGACTTTTTCATGACCGACTATATATGCGATTTGGTGGCTCAGTACCAGAGCACTGCGAAGCACACAGTTAGCGAGGGCATCATGTCCGACGAGGTAGGTAATATCAGACACCCACTCGGAATCAAACTCCCAAAGAATGTGCATTTAATTTACAGCTAAGTTCGTATGTGATCTATCAAAGCAGCATGACTCTGAATTTAAAGGTTTGCGGCCTCTTCCCAGTCAATCGAAAGGAGTGGCTCAACATGATGGGATCTGTCCTGTGCAACTCTGTGGTGCTCCTGCAATACCATCTGATGATGTCCGCTAAGCCAGAAAAGCAATACTAATAACAGTAATAAAACAGGATTCAATCGTTCTACTAATTAACTAATTGACGCATTATCGTGCCTGCACAGTTCCATTTAGAATTGAGGAATTGACGGACAATTAATTTTTGTTAAAAATCCATCAGGATTGCTTGAAATTAAATTTAAAATTGGTAGATTAAATTCTAGATAAATATTTAAAAAAAGTTTCAAGTAAAAGTCTAGTTTATTGTTGTTTTTTTTTCATGGTCATCTTACAAATAATTAAAACGCTTTATGCATTGCATTCTTAGTGCCTAATTAAAAGTAATACTTGTTGCGTCACTCTTTTGTGCTGCTCTACAGAAGGTCACTTGTTTGTGCAATTCATTTTGTCATAGTTAAAAGTAATTTGTATTAAAATTCCTTAGCAAATAATACAATAAATATCATCACACAGACATCTCTCCATTGCGCTAACTTAAGCTTAAAATCGATCTTCCGGGGAAGACTTAAATAAGTTCACTTGCGACGTCACTCACACGGGGCTACTACAGAAAATGCAAACTCAAGAATAAATTAAAACACGAAAGCTTGGCTTCGTCATCTGTCTAAAAAAAGCATGCGCCAATCAGATTCCTGATTCGGCTACAACATATGGAATTTGTGGTAGTTGTGCACCTCCGCTGGGGGTTAATTCGTCGTCACGGTGATCCCCAGCGGCGGCGACTGCGTGGTTGTCGTCGTGGCGCCCATATCTTGGGAGGTTCGAGGCAGGTAAGGCTTCGTGTTGGGCCGCTGGAACAGGTCCGAGACGTAGTTGGCCTGCAAGTAAAATAAATGCGTTAAATTTCACGCTGCAATAAACAAATTTCTAATAAATTAAAGTGCTCCTAAAAGTATGCGACGATGCTACAGCCATTTCCTCTCCTTTCCCTCTTATCTGTTTAATTGAATCGTTATGGAAGACGGGCGCTCCTCTTCCCTCATAACTCGATCTATCTGCCCCCCCTCTTGTGAAGCGTGAAATTACAGGTGGACAGCTGCATGCCACAGCTGGTGGCTGCATTGGACGGTAAGAGTCAACCCGAAAGCGGTTACGTGCCAACGATTGGTTTGATTGGCACCACACGCAATGCCATGGCCCCGGGAAGGTGTTGAGTTATGCCAATTTGGAAATGTTTCCCGTTCACCAATTAAATTTCTAATGATGGATGCTCTAGGATCAGCACGAACACACAAACACCAGAGGCTAAATAATGAATAGTCGTGGGGTATGCTAGATTTGTGATGTTTTAATGTTGCAATTCTTTGTTACAATGTCGCAGCAAATAAGTCGGTACGATGCCTCTCTCTTTGCCTCACTGCTCCTTGCCCTTGGTGGGCCACACTGTGTGCCAATCGAACCAATTCTTGGGCAAACAGTAGCTCTAAAAAGATGTTGGAAATGATGGATAACTGAGTCTACCAGAGTAAAAGGAGCTGCCACCATCACCGGGATCATGCTGTGGGGGGTGGAAGGGGCACATGCTAGACTAGCATTTACTTACCACAACTAAGGCACAGGTGGAGCCAATCAGAGATCCGGCCAGCACATCGGACCAGTGATGCTTGTAGTCCGAGACGCGGCTCAGGGCCGTATACCAGGCAATCATGATGAACATGAACTGGAGAAGGTGACGCAGCAGCTTGGAGCCGTGCCAGGTCATGCGTGCCTGCAGATACAGCTGCAAGTGGAGAGGAGAACAATGAAGGCACAGAGAAAAAAGCCAAGATGAAGGAGAACTTACCGCCATGTACACCATGGCAAAGAAGGTAAAGCTGGAGTGTCCGCTGGGGAACGAGAGGCGCATCTCTTTGAGCATGCGGGCCGACGAGCCGAGTCCCTTGCAAGTAAACTCCTGAATGTACTTGCCAGCATTCTGGGGATCGTCGCATGTGGTGCCGTCTGCCAGGACGGGCTGGCACACCTGTAATATCGAATCGTATGGAAATATGAGTAAGAGCAAAAGCCATGACTCGCCATAAGCTGCTTATGGTATTTGTCTTTGGGAGCGACTTGCCCGCTTCCCCTGCGGATCTCTGCCACATGTGCTGCAAATTAGAGATGGAAATGAGCCAACAGCTGCATCTGCATTGCATTTTGTTGCTGGCACAGTTGCCGCACTTCATTAAACAATAGGGCGGCTCTGTGCGACTCCTCTTAGAAGGGGGGGCCAGGCCCGCGCACCCTCGATTCGATCCTATTCCATAGCCCACGCCCCTCCCCAACGATGCCGACGATAAGCTAACAAGCCACTTGCCGCAAAAGAGAAATATTTATGAAATTGCCTGACAAGCAGTCAAAATATCATAAATAAACCGAACCACTGGCATGGCAGATTGAATATTGGAACCTGCAGTCCAAGTTGAATTGTAAATACCCTGAAAATACTCTCATCCTCGTCGGATTTCCCTCAAATTCGTCAGAGAACTTTCCTCTTGAACATTGGCATTCGGCTCCTTGGATAGAGTACTCCATTTGGAGTTTTGGCACCAACTGCAGGCACTCGCCCCTCCTTTGGAAGCAGTCTATTATTAAAGACTTTTGCCCCTTCTACGCTGTCTTTTGGAGTCTTTGTCTGCAACTTCGACTTTGAATTTGTCTTCGTTGTCGCCCGTCAGAGTGTGTCGTTTGTCATCCTGCACATGTGGCAGATTAAAATTAATTGGCAATGTCAAAATTGCTAACCAATTCCCATTCCGATTCCCTGCACGAGTGCAGCAACAGCAACAGTCTGAGACTTACCGCAATAAAGTGTGGACGCAGTCGTCCGATGGAGTACTTGGCAATGTCCGTCGTCAGCTGACTGACGGCAGCTCCAAAGCCATAGATGCCGATCTTCTTGTAGCACTCGAGCAGCCAGTCGGGCAGCTCGTAGCCCATGAAGACATACCGCCGACTGGTGGCATTGCCATTATCCAGTTTCGCCTTGTGCCGCGAGATCAGTACCTCAACAGCGAGTATCTATGGAGAAAGAGTTTGGTGGAGTGAGTGCGAGACTATAGAGAAACAAAATAGAAGTGGGAGTGGGAGTAGGAGTAGGAGTGGGAGTAGGAGAGTTTCCTGTTAGCACCTCATAAAACCCTTTGTCTGTTTTGGATTTTCTAGAAATCATTAAAATGCGCACGCAAATATTTATGGCATCTGGAATGGGTGCCCTGTGTTTTCTGGCCCGTATCTAGTCCCATTAGGGCCAGACACATGTTGCTCTAGTTTTAATTGCTGGCATGTGGACAGTAAACAGACGCCCCCGCCCCATCCAGATGGCGTGGCTCGCTCTTGCATCATATCAGATCCGTGCCCACTGCTGACAAACTGAACTTGAAATGATGGCGCAATCTCTGACTGCTCAAGTATCTCTCGCTCGCTCACTGACAGCTGCTTGACACAATTTCCACTCTCCAACTCTCCCACCCACCCACAATTGGTTTCAATTATTTGATGTGACTCTCGACTTACCACACCAACGGGTATCAGCACTCCAATGAAGTACAACATCCAGTTGCGCACTGTGGACTCGTGGAACGGATGCCGGAGCGACTCATCATCGCAGAAGAAGCCTCGCTTGTAGGGATCTCCCAGCAGGAAATACAATAGTATGGGGAAACCGACTGAAAGTGCAAGACAAATAGTACAAAATATTAATAATAATTTATCAATACTCGTATTTAGTAGGTCATCCCATTGGGTGTTATCTCTGGAAGGGGGGGAAGGTGTACCGTGCCCCGTCCCATGAGACTACTGACAGCTGACTTATGTTTGATATGTCTAAGCTATTGATAAGATTGCCCATTGACAGCCCCCGAACGTGTGTGGGGTTTCAATGTGGATCATAAACCAATGAAAGGGAGTTCTGTGGTGGAACTGGTGGACCCTTCGTCGGGCTCTTCGCTTGTCTAATTAAAAATTCGTTGCCATTAATAATAACTCATCAGCGGAGCATACAAATTGTGAGGCGTGCAAGCTGACAAATGGCCAATATGGAGCTATGGACGGGGCCAAGCCGATTGATGGATTGATTGGACAGCGTTCAGTTGAGCTGATTCGAGCTGAGTTGTGTCCCTCCTCTGTTTGTTTTGGGTTTTGGGTGGAGAGGTTGCAGCGCTCCATTAAAATTGCATTAGGAGCCTGCAGTTGCTCTGGTTCTAGCTGCTAATGATGCATGCTACCTGCCACGAGAACTGCCCTGGTTCCTGCCACAGCTCACTGGAGCATTCAAAATGAGAAAGTTCTGTGTCCCGAGTGCTCATTAGTCAGAGAAAGAGCGCCGAGCAGCGCATAGAGTGACGTGCAGTGCTGTGCTGGCTAGAGATATAAATGAGTCGAGGGAATGGCCTGCTGTTGGACTGTGGCAGTGGCAGTGGCAGTCGGAGATATCTCGAGTGCAGAGTTGGCGACGCTTTGGCCCAGCACTTGAGGCAGACACCGGCGACGACGACTTCTAGGTCCCTCTCTCTTTTAATTGGTTTCTTTTTTTCGCCATGCCGATCTCTGTGGTCCAGACTCCGAACTCCGAAATCGATGTGGCAACAAAGGTGGGTGACACAATGACCCTCCTGCTCACTGCTCCCTGTCCCATTCTTCAGCCTGCAGCTGCATCATCAGGTCCCTAAATCTAGATCAGTGGCATTGTCTGAAGATGTTTAACGGTCTCTGGGATGGTTCTGGTGCTGCTTCTGATGCTGGGATAGTTATATAGATGGATTCTTGCAGAGATTAGCGTCATATTACACACAGCAAGTGGCCCATTGTTGGCCAGAGGGAATGCTGCAGCCACTCTCTCACACACTCGCTGTCTCTCTGCCTGTCTGTCTGTCTGCCTGTAATCCTGTGTGTGTCCCGCCACCCGGTAGCACTAAAATGTTTTTATGACTTTGCGGCATAGAAAACGAAAGTGTCTGGGGAGATATTTCGATCTCCATAATCTGGATTAACTATGTTTTACGAACAGCACCCACCGTAGATGAAACCATTTTCCAAATCTAGAAATGGGGGAAAACTATGGAAAAACTATGGAAAAACGAAGCGAAAACTGAGTAGAACGGAATTTTGTTGATGCTTTTGTGAGCGTTTCTCTCTCTGTCGCTCTTTATATTTTTTTTTTTTTTTATGAGGGTGACATAAAACGTTTAAAAACGATTATAGGGGGAGCAGCACACTCTGCTCTGCTCCCTTTTGCAGTCAGGCCACTGCTGCTGCTGCTGCTGCTGCTGCTCCTCCTCCTCCACCGCCTGTTTCTGCTGGTGCCTCTTCCACCTCTGGCGGAAATGCTTAATTTAATTCGTAGAGTGGAAACCAAGCGAGTCGTTCCCGTGTTGCATTCAACCGAATTGTAACGCACCTAGGCCGCATTTTGATAACGAACCAACGCTGCTCTGCTGTCCATTTGGTGTCAAGTTCATTTCAATAATAAAGACGCCGCCGCACACAACATTTACCATCTAATTGAACCAACACTAGCAACAAATAAAGGCACAGACAACAAGAGCACGCCATAAACAAATTGTTTGTTAAACAAAGAGGTGAACGCAGACACTGGAGCCGCCACTCAGCATTCAGATTTTGGGTTCTTAACCAAAAGAGCATTTGGTGCCGCCTGCTTAGATCCCCGCCCACATCCCATGGCGGCATCTTCATGTGAGAGGAGCAGCCACCGTCGTACGCCCCTCCATTTGTGGTGTGGCTTGACGATGCTGCTTTGCCGCACACTTTGCTTTCAAGTTGCCAAATATTTACACACCGAAGAGCGTCTTATCAGACTGTTGCAGCACAGCTCTTTCGCCCACTCCACTCCAAATCTGACCTCAAATAAGGGGCACAAACGTCTAATTAAAAGCGTCTGACTTTCACTTGCCACAGTCGTTGGCAGCCATCGGACTGTGCTGAACTAATTAGACATGACGGAAGTCAAATTAAAGACAATTAATGCAAAAAAAAAGAAAGAGAGAGTCAGACTAACAGCAGACGCTGGAATGGCTTAAAGATGACTGACAACAGACCGCAACGAATGCTGCTCTGCTTTAATTGATTCGATTGGGGGAAAGGACAAGGAAAGAAGCTCCAAGAAATATGATTTATCCCTTCCATAGAGACAATAACGTCTGATCGATCAAGACAGAATCCAGGCCGACAGGTATGAGAAATATTGATTTGGGTTCTGCAGACAATTTCCCGCATGACTGCAACACCGTGGGCCGTCACTGCAGTTTGTCTTGGAATTACCAGGAATACATTCTCATTTTCCCAGAGCACCTCGAAAAGGTGTCATCCACACCCGCACACCCGCCGCCGTACAGGTACGAAGGCAGCGCCTTTACACTGACAGGCCATGAGTCATGGGCCCATGGACCGTGGGCCATGGGCTTGCTGGCAATTAAATGTTCATTACTTTTCTGTCCAACAAACTGTAGCGAAAAAACAAATGAAAGATCAACATCATGCGAGCAACGCATCTTTTTGTATCTCCAAATCGGTGCTGCATCTATTGTTGCCCTCTGCATCTGCATCTGCATCTGTATCTGTGGTCTCTGTTTGTTGTTGCATGGAAGGTAAACACCAACAATGAAACAACAATTGCCGCATGCAACATGCCCTGCTGCTCCCCCCAAAATGCAGCCCAAAATGCGTTGCATAAATATTTTTCATTCTACTTAGTTTTTGGTCAAATGAAATGGAAATGGAAGAATGGAGGAATTTTCCCCAACCTCAGCACAATCACGCCCAATAAATTATTGAAGTGGCAGTGAGGCAGACGTAGTCGAAGACGACCCCCAAAATGGATTTCTGTATATTTTATGGGTTTAATGACTCCTCCGCCCTCCTGGAGAAAGGTGGGAAGAGTCAGGAAAAGTCTGTGCCCCAGCTCGTTCGCATTCAATTAACGTCAAAGGGAGTTTGGAGGGGGAGTTGACGTCGTCGTCGTCTGGTTTGGGTTCGTCTTCTTGTGGTTGAGGGTGGGGTGGAGGTTGTTGCTGAGGTTGAGGTTGGGGATTGTTTTGCTAAGTGCCACCGACACTCACGATATCTATTCAGCCTCTGTCTCGGATCACTTTATCAGCGTCAGAACTAATTTACACCCAAAATCATTTGACGACAGGCGAGAGAGCGAGCGCCTATCGAAGAGAAAAGCATCTTCGTCGACCCACTAAAAACCAGAATTCGAAATGGGCCCACAAAATGCAGGCCGGCCAGATATGGCTACGATATTTGGTATTTTGTAACAGATTAAACTAATTGGAATTTATTTGGAAACCAAAACGAATCAAAGTGTTTTGTGTTTCTTGTTTGTTGACTGTTGTCTGCTGTCTGCTGCCATGGTTTCTGTTAATTTATTTTAAGAACTTTGTCGGTGGTTTACCATTACTCTTTAAGCTAACAAATCGATAAAGGAAATTGAATTTTCGATTATAGACGAATTAAATATGCGCACGGCACGAGTTTCAGATTACGAGAGTCACAAAGAAAAAAAACTAAAACACGAAAGTTATAAACGAACCTACAGCATGGACGAGCAGTCTGGAGCTTATCATTTGTACTTTTGTTGGGTAATCTATATAAAGATAGCCCCGAGATTACTTTATTGCCCCAAAAATCCTTTTTCTTTATGAGCTAAAGACTTTTGCGGATGATTCATTCGAAGATTTGGATTTATTCACGGGATGTTAAAAGGCTCTCTTTATGAGTCAACCGTTGCGAAAGTTTTCCTGCTACCTGCTGCCTGCCACATGTGTCACGCAGTTATGCTAAGAGAACGGGCCATGATCGGTTTGGTAACACAATAAGGCCATAAATTTGTGCCGAGGTCTATGGCTGATTGGAACGATCTACTACTCGTACGACGTCTATGCTGCATATCAGTTAGACAAATATGGCGACTGACTTTGTATTTGATGTAGTGCCAATTGCAAAAGTCTACGGATCTGTTTTGGGGGAGAGGTGAATCATCCAGTTGGTGATCAGGGGAGCCAGCCAGCCAGCGAGCGGACGGACGGACGGACGTGTTCTCAGGTAAGCTCTCTGCCAAACCGGTTACGCTACAATGCAAGCTATTGATAGCTGTTGGGGGTTACTGCTGCTCTTCCCCTTATTTGCATTGCTGTCGTCGCTTTTTATACCCCGTAATCGACCCTGTGAGACCTTAGCGTATATTCCTGATCAGCAGATGCATAACTCTCCGAACTTTGACCGCAATAAAACTGGAAACGGTCGATCTGCAGGGTATCTAAAGCTTCGACGCCCTCATCTAGTCTTTCTTATTTGTTCTCTTTTGGAAATTAAAACACAATATAGTAATATGCTGATAAAGGTTGAGCTGGTGAAGAGAACTGCTGATTGTGAAATGTGAAATGTGCAACTCCTCCGCCCAGCGTTTCCGCCGGAGAACTCCACTCCCCAAGTCACTGCAGGTTGTCCACCTTTTGGCTGACACAGTTTACTTACTGCTTTTGCTTTTGTTTAAACAAAAGGTAGGTGTGCAAACAAGGAAATGAAACATAAGCAATAAAAATGATTTTGGCTGGGGTGACAAATGATTTATACATAGCAGAAGATAGAGGTGGGAAACTGTTGAATACGCGTTAATATTGAGTCACTTTTTTAGCTACTAATCTTTGAATTATGCAAATAAATCGAACAACAAAAATAACAGCTGCCCTAAGAGAGGGCGATTAAGAGAGCAAGAGAGCATACAGAGTACACTAAGAGAGCTTTGGCGCTCAATTACATAAAAATCAAAAGAGAGAGAGAGAGAGAATGAAAAAGAAACGAAACGAATCGAAAGAAAAACAAACATTGCGGCAGCAAATAAACATTCCGTATTGACTTTAAAAGTTTCCCATTGAATTTCAGGGCAATCAAGGCAATATGTGATTGTACATTTGGGCTCAGGTGAGTTAATGCTACGACTATAAACTTACCGCAGAGTAAAATTAAAATGTCCAAGCCCACGCGGCACAAGATTCTCTTATTTGTGTCCATGTTTTCGCGTTGCTGCTGCTGTTGCTGTGGCTGCTGCTGCTGGTTCTGTTCTGCCTCCTGGAGACGCACCTCGACCAAGTTGCTGTAGTGGTTGTTATTGTTGCTATGATTATTATTGTTAACCACCGACACAACCGTCGACTGTCTGGTGCTGGCCACGTTAGCTTCTGATTCGGCACTCAATTCACTTGGCGGCCGACGGAGCGGTGTTGTCTCGCTAACGGAAGATTCGTTACTCATTTTGGTGCTTTTGGGTGTAAAATCGGTTGATGCAAAAGCTTGCGTCAAGCTTTTCTCTCGCTCTCTCTTGCTCGCTCTTTTTGGCGCTGCTTGACAGTGAACTTGAGCTTAAGGCACTTTTGACTTGACTCTTTCGTGCGAAGGTATAAATTCTTAATTCACGTCATAGTCAGCCTCTGGAACGCAGAACATGAAAAGAGATAAATGTTTATATTGTGAGAATAATAATAAAATGTTGAATAATAGCTGAGGCTGTGACGCCGGTGGAGGCATTGTGTGAGTAATGCGGCGGCGCGGATTCCCTAACGATAAAAGAGACAGGCTGTGACGATCTTTCTTTTCCCTTTTCCCCACTCTGATTCATATGTGTGTGCATATGTATGGAAGTGTGCGCATTGATTGAAGAACTTTATGATTTATTGACACTCGAATGGAAATCACAAGCGGGTTCTCAAACGGGTTAAGTGACGTCTATTTAAATGAACAATCAACTTTAAATTTTTATTCAATTTAAGACTTGAGAATCTTCCACTCTTTTCTTCGAACATCATCTCCGCATTGCTGCCATCTTAGATATCCCTTCATCAGAGTATCCACTGTAGGCACTCTTTACCATGAGCTCTGGCATTCCTTCGGTCTCTTCTAGAACCTCGTGAATTTCTATAATTTTGTGCAATCAACTCGGCCATCAACGGGGCGTTGTAATGACCAACTAGGGGCACGCAAACTGCTTCAGGTTCAACAAGCCCCCTTAATTTGACAAAACCTCAAGTGGCAAACGTCTTGTCAGATTCTCAGCAAAGCTCCACTGTGCACGATCGGCTCAGAAGGAGCCAGAGCCCACTCATCGGGAAGAGGAGAGCAGAGGATAGGAATCGAAGTTGTCAGCTTCGATTATGGCCGGTGGAAGGCAGCCATCGCAATCCTCCATTCGATCAGACAACGACTATTTATTTATAGATAGCAGAGGACTTCTGCCCACTTTGTTGCCTTCTGGAGCACTAGTTTTACGGATGCTCCCCACTAGAATCAACTGGTTGGCTGATGAATGTTCTCCCTCCTGGGGGGAATGACAAAGCAGCATCTTAATTAAAAGTACAACAACAGACGTGAGGAATACTCGTTTAAATTCATCGATATCATCTGACCTGAGCGGGAGCGTGCCTCCACGCACTTGAGATCTTTCTGTCTGCGATTATTTTCTTTAATTGTCAACTCCCGGAAATACAAAACCCCATTAGTCGGGGCTAAAAATACCCTGTAGATGACAGAGGCGTTGTTTTGGCCCCCCCTTCGAAATTGTTGACCCATTAATGCTCGATTAATCTGGCTTTTATCTTTCGGCAAATATTCATTTCCATGCCTCATCGCTGGTGTTTATGATATCAAAGGGCGGGCTTAAACGGGTTTGTGTCTGTGTCATAAAATGTGACAAACTCTTTTTATGACAAACTAATACAGTTTGAATAATGGTTTGGTAAATTGCTTTCGATTTAGTCATGATCAAATAGAAAAAGGGTTTAACCCATGTTTTATTAAAAAAAATGAAAAGGGTTGTAAAGTGAATAAATTCATAGGTTTAGCCTGAAATCCCGCTTATTTGGAGTTAATGTTTTGTATACAAAACACTAAATGTTTGGAGTATTTCAAGATCTGTTCACTCTTGGCTCTAATTTACGATCCATGGGCTTGTACAGCACCTGACTGATGCAATGTTCTGGCTGCGATTTATTTACGGCATTCATCGGCACTTAGGGATTGGAGATTTGGAAACAGAATTTCTACTAAATCTTTCATAGGCAGACAGCCAAATGGCGGACTTCCATGCGAGTATATAAATTCCCTCAAAAGAACTTTTCCTTTCCAAAATGGTTAATCAATTGTTCATCAATCTGCCAAATCTTGTAAATCTTTCGATTGACGGGTATTTACATTATTCAATGATCTTTCAGACAGTGTTGTAAAGCACTCCACAGTGCAATTAATTTCACGCGTTTAGCATATCGCAGGATATGTCATGTTCCCCGAGGATTACAAGATCAACGCGAAGGAGAGACAGTTGAAGGCCGTCGCCGTCGCCTTTGCCTCCCACTCTCACTCTCCTTCTCCCCTGCTCATTTGCATATACAAGTTGAACGATTAACCGATCTCGGGCAACGACCACAAGCTGAGCCATTCGCCCCTCCTCCAAGACCCCTCTCCCCACCCTCCTTCATTCGGATATCATTTTTGGAATATTTCAGACAGCACATGGAGCGTATTAAGGTCAAGCTGCAGCAGCGCCTGTTTAACCCAAATGGAAAAATAATTTAAAAATCAAGATACTCGTAAATATCGGTAAGTGTAATAATATTCATAATTTACACAAACAACAGGAGAAATATATAAACTCGGCGCCGGGTGGCCAACAAGTGTATATAGCGAGCACGTTGATCGGAACATCATCCAAAAAGAGCGCCAAGTTTCATTATACAATCAGCCATGGGATGGGGTTTCGAATTCGGGCTGTACTTTGCAGACAACCTGTCGACGACGGAAGGAAAATATCGATACCAGATACCAAACAACCCACCGGACCCACCGCTGTATGTAAAGTGCATGTTTATTTGCTTTGTTAATGAATATTTTTGAGTGCACTTTTATTCGGGCTAAGATCAGCAGAAGTCGGCCAACATTTACACGCGCCTGACAACGAAATTGAATACCGGGGAAGGTGGCAGTCGACAAAATACGGTGAGGTGGCAAATTGGATTTGTAGGAAATGACTGGCATTGATAACCGTAATACGAGAACGTTAGTTGATGGATGGACAGCAAGCAATGCCAAATATTTCATACCGAATAGTATTGAGACTTCCATCACCATTCCGAATGTGTTTCGGCAGCATCTTGTAATGGCTTGTACTTTGGCCCATTGCCAATGCAGTTGCCCATGCCACGATCTGCCATGTGCGAGTGGGGGTCGCTGGAAGGAAAACTCTGATCGAACGTGAGGCATTCATGGGATTAATTAGCTAATAAATAAAGACCAGGCACCATGAGATGCGGCACAAAACAAATTCCCAGTGCGTCGGCATGCTTGGGTAATCAAAATTGCATTCCCTTTTGCGTTTCATTAATTGATAAGCTATCGATGTGAGTGCCGCGAGTTTGCCGAGTAGCGGGGGAGGAGGTGATTCTGTTTATTTCCGCATGGAACAGGCCCATGAAATGTATTTCCGAATAGCAAATACGCAAAAGAATGGGCAAGAACACTATGGCGAAAATCGATTTTAAACCAAACAAAAGAAACCCCCACGCAATCGATGAGCGAATTTCCTTTCGCCGTCCCCATCCGTTTGTTTTTTTCACCTGCATAATTTATGAATTCCCAGACACTCACCCACTGAGGCACTCGATACGCATTCAATCGGTTTGCATTTGTTTATGTGACCGTCAATTTTTGGAGGCTCCACCGACACTTAGGTTGGAGTGTTTGTCGGCCAAGCAAATCAATAAAAACGAGAGATAACAAATATGGCCATATCCATCCGCTCCCTGAATAATTCGCCTCCACAAATAAACACCTTCTTTGTAAATTTTTCTATAATTAATTTACCTTTGCCAAAGAAACGTAAATAAATTGAAAAATGTTTCTTTTGTTAAGCAAGCCTTGTTTGCGGCGTCATCGTTAGGTCTGCCTTTTTCACTTCTTTTAAACAATTTGATGTGCCATCAATTAAACAACAGCACTTGTATTATATACGACCGATTCGTAGTGGGGATCTTTGTCACAGTTAGCGGTACATAGAAATACATCCGAGCACGAAAGCAGAAAAAAGGCGAGTGGTTGGAGATAAGATTGCCGTTTGCCAGTTGCCAGTGTTTCAGTGTTTCAGTCGCAGGCGGAACGAGAATTGCGACAGACAGAAGAGCGCAGAGAATGCTCTCTGTTATCGCAACGAAACGTTATGGAAATGGAATACAGTAAGGAGAGGAGGTCAAAGGTAATTTTAGAGGAGCTTTATTAATGGTCTCGGGTTGCGTTTTCTAGGGAAGAGGACTTAAAGCACACCTAGAACTATAGTTCAGTTCTTATATACTTATACTTTTTATCACTTATCCATTTTATCTAAATTTGCGGCTATGGGAAGCATATAACCATTGAAAGCTCATAACCTCATTAGCCTATATCCTTAGAAGTTATACAGTTTCAGGTTTCGCAAAGGTGGGAATTTCCTCATGGTATAACAGCGCGAAGAATCCTTTCTATCCCTCATGATGAACTTAAAGAACTTTTGAACATGTCTAAGCTTTGTTTGATAAATTAAATGTCAAATACGAGTACTTACTCTTTTTCTAGTGGAATGTATCAATACACTAGCATTACTCTTACCTATACAACGCATTTCTATTTACCCTCCCAACCCTCAAATTTCTTCCAGAATTCCCCACCAATGTTTCATTCCAAAATAGTGCACTGATCAGAGAGAGAGCGACAGAAAACAAGAGAGGGCTAGCGCTACCATTACTTCTGTTTTATACCCTGTACTGTAATATTGGGGTATACTAGACTTGTGTATACGTATGTAACAGCCAGAAGAAGGGTTTCCTGTAGCTCCCTCTCCTTCTCTATATGTTTATCCTATCTCTCATTATAATAGAAAGAGGCCGCATCAACCAACATATCAATTTCTTTCGAATATACCAAAAAGCCATAGAGCTGGCGGCACTCATCAACTCCGATACTAACTCCCTCCTTTATGTATAAAATATACCTACAGTCTATAGGTTACATTATGTAAATCATGGGACTGCCTAATTAAGAGGTATTTTAGTGTCGCGACTCACTTGCCGACTCGTTTCCGTGCTGTGGCTGTGGCTGTGGCGCTGGTGGGCTGCTTGCTTTTCCAGTTTCATTCCATTTCTTTCCGTCGAGCGGTTCGGGTGGTGCATGCTGCTTGCATTTCGGTTAACGGTACGCTTTCGTGAGTTTTTGTTTGTCGGAATTCGCATCGCTGCGCATGCGAAGGAGAGCGCGCGACACAGCGCATAGAAAAGTAGCAACAAGAACAGCGTCGATATACGGACATCTTCGGAGGGAAATAAAGTGCAGACAAACAAACAAACAAACAAAAATCGAATGCAAGTGCAAATAGTGGAACAGATTTTTACGCGCGCACACCCAACGCACTTGGCTTTGTGCGCCGCCAGCAATATTTGTTCAAAATTTTGACTCGGATTTGGCCGATTGCAATCGCTCATCGTTTATCGCTTCTTGTGCAACTCCCCAGCTCTTGCCACTCCCCTCCCAAGGAGCCGCTAAGAAAACGCCGACTTTACATTATCAATTTGTTGGTGCAACCCAAAAATCGAGCCACTGCCACCATCAACAGCGTCACCGTCGACTCTTATCACAGATAGTGACTTACTTTGTAAGAATTATTGCCGATAGGCGATACCAAGGAAACTCTTACCCAAGACAAACAGAGGAGCGTCCCGTCCCGTTCCATCCGAGTCCATTAGCACATACTCGAAGAAATCCCCGGGGTCGAGGATTATTCAAATATTTGTGTCCCAGTGTGCGAGTGTGTGTCTGCCGCTGATAAGATGACCACCAAGGCGGTGTCCAGGTGCAATAGAGCCATAAATTGAGGCCAGGTTCAAGCTCACTCCCCCCCACTCCCAGTGCTCCCACATTAGCTAAACCCTCCGATATCGCCTGCTGATAAACTGCACTCCAGAATGAGCAGCCTGCGTCCGGGAAGCGTCTGTGACACGACGCCGCTGCAGCGCTTCGAGAGCCAGAGCAGCAGCGGAGAGGAGCCATCATCTCCAACGGCAGCCAGCATCATAGCAGCCCGCCGCCGCCGCCGCTGCAGCCACCTCGACAGCCAATCCCCACAACCTAAACAACAACAACAATGTTAAACTTGATTTACAGCTGCCGACATTCGTTGGAAGCTCGGGACTGGGCCCGGGACCAGGCCTGGGAACTGGACTAGTAACCGGACCAGGATCCATTGTCACCGGCAAAAGGCCCCTGCGAGGTCCAAAGAAGATTCTTGGACGCATTCTGCTGGACTTGTTTATGCTCAGCTGCGGTAAGTTGGGGCAGCGGCATTGAATGGAAACTATTATAAGGGGGTTCTCAGAGAAGGAAAGTAGAAGAATTCAAAGGGTGGCAGCTACAGGAAGTGCTAGATAATTTCCTGTTAGAAACACTCATATGTACATCTGTACGTATGCATATAACAAAGAGTGGTTATTGATGGGTAAGGGAAAATATTGGTAGGTGAATTTCCCAAGATTAGATTACATTTTAGTGTTCAGAAAAGTAGATCCACAGTTCGAGCATTCTTTGTGCATCGATTTCGGGGAATAAATACATCAAAATGAGTTCCAGCAGGGATTTTCACTGTACCCTAATTTAGGAGAGAGAACTTTAAACTTTTCGAAATAAAAATGCACTCCTTCAAAAAGAAAAACCCATTCGAATTGCTCCCATTTCCAGTGAAGAATTGTTTTCTTTTCTAATCTAAGTTCCGAATAAATCAATTCTGATGGAGGGAGCTCTATCACCATCACACTGTGCATTCACTGCCCCAGGGGTGGTGGTCTGCCGCCATTCACACGTTTTATGATCTCTTATCATGTGGCAGCAATTGATCTCTTGCTCTTGCCAGTCATGAACCCATTCCACTTCTGAATGCATCACGCGCGGCCGCCTATGATGATGGGGCTCCAGAGGATGGGCTGCCATCTGCTGTGCTGTCTTTGTATATATAAATATCTACTGTATCTAAGGTGAACAAGCGCCGCATTGTTTCCTCTGGAGGTTCTGATGCGGAATTGTTTTAAAATGCTTCCAGCAGTGTTTATTGATGGTGTGGTTGTATTAGTATTTCAATGTTTCAATAATGAACAGGCAGTTTTCGACCAAGCGAAACCCAAAAAACGATCTCAACGCTCCACAAATAAATAGATACTCGTACAAAAAAAAACACACACAAACAATGTACGAGTATTTATTCGCGCATCGAGTTTGGTCTGATTTATTTTATTCAATTTGTGGCAAGTTCTCGTTTTTGCAGGGGGAGAATTTGATTGTATTGTACTCGTTTCCATTTATAATAATCGTCAGAAAAACAAGCAGCAGCAGCCACAATAGTCATCAGCAACATCATCGCCATCATTCACCATGGTCTGTGTTGTTTACCCAAGTCCAATTAAGGCTGGATCAGCAGACCTTGCTTCCATGAATTGGACACCACTGGGCCACCCATTGCAATGGGAAATATCTAAAATTCCATGGGGCAGAATATCTGATATCTGAATATCTGAGAGCCATGCCCTGATTTTCGTTGTATTTTCCAGTGGGCCTGCCTATGCTGGGCCTCTCCGTCTGGGGCGAGCCCTTCAAGCGCGGCTTCTTCTGCAACGACTCGTCGCTGAAGCATCCCTACAAGCACTCCACCATACGCAGCTGGATGCTGTACCTCATGTGTGGCGCCCTGCCCGTTGTTCTGGTGAGTCAAGGGCACCTTTATTTTGGTTGCTTTGATGACTAATTCAACGACGTACTTTCCCCCAGATAATTCTGGTGGAGTTTTTCAGGGGCCAGGACAAGCGTTTGCATGGGCCTTTCAAGAGCCAAAAGACCAGAACCGGCAGTGGCTATCATATCTGTCACCTGGAGCTGTCCTACTGGCTGCTGGAGTGCTACCGCAAGATTGGCATCTTCATCTTTGGCCTCGGCGTCGAGCAGCTGACTGCGAACGTAGCCAAGTATGCCATCGGAAGGCTGAGACCGCATTTTCTCACTGTAAGCAGGAGGGAGAGCTGCGCTCCTCCCAGGGGTTACGTTTACTGAGCTCTGTTTGCTTCTGTTCCTATAGCTCTGCCAGCCCGTTCTTTGGGATGGCAGCAATTGTAGTCACCCCATGAATGCCGGACGCTACATCGAAGAGTTCACCTGTGGGGCAGCGGACATGAATGCGAAAAGGATCAAGGATACGAGTCTATCGTTCCCCAGTGGACATGCCAGTTTCTCCTGCTATGCCATGCTCTACATAGTGGTAGGTTCCATGCGACAAACTGCCGGAGTGCCTGCCGCTAACTGATTTCTGCTTAAAGATCTACTTGCAGCGCCGCATGCATTGGCCCAGGCTCAGGATGGTGCGGCACTTGCTGCAGTTCCTGCTGCTCCTGTTCGCCTGGTACACGTGCCTCACGCGAGTCTCCGACTACAAGCATCATTGCTCCGATGTGCTGGCAGGAGCCGGCATTGGCCTCACCTATGCCATTGTTGTGGTGAGCTTTAGCGAGATGTGCCCATGATTAAAGCGGTATTTAATTCTTTATATTTTGCAGACCTCGACCATGTGGTAGGCTGGACGATTCTTTAGAGGGGAGCGGTTACAAACCCACCCCGCACCCACCGCTCTGGCCTGCGATCGCTTTAGAAGATGTTTCATCTGCTGGAATTTCAGTTTTAACTTAGTCTCAAATATTGACCATCGCTAGCATATAAGCACATATTTATCCCACCCTACATATATGTATGTCTCTGAGTGCGCGTTTCAACCATTTTTACTTAATAAATTTCAGTCTAATATGTTTTAACATTAAACAATTCTTGAACTTCCCTTAATTGGTTGGTGAAATTAATGGGAATTTATTCGGCGTGTTCTGAGTTATGGCTTGAGTATTCTACGATGATACTGAATGAATGGGAACCAAGTCGTCAATTATTGTTTGGATTTCTGACAAAACAATAACTGATGTTCTCTCTCCCTCCCCCTCACCGAATGAGTCGTTGATTGATCGATTGCTTGGGGGGTTTTTTGGAGAAAGGAAACTGTTCCATCATAGATGTAGTTTGTAGCTTTGCTCTTTCAATCGTTGATCAATTTATTTATCATGAGACACTCCCCAGTTCAAGTTTTGCAATTGCACACTTTAACCATTGATTTCCAGCCAAAACAGGCAATTTAAATCAAATTACGAAAGGAAGTGTCCTTGACGGGGGTAGATTAATTACCACCACGAATGGTTCGTGCAAACCCGATTTGCACTGCTGTTGCTGCTCGAGACGTAAAGATATTGGCGCTGGTAGGCGCCAGATATAGTAGTCGAAAGCTGGCCAGTTCCAGTTTGTAGATCTCTGATCTATGGCTAATTAGAGATTGGTTGTGGCAGTGGCAGAGGCGTCTGCGGTAGTCAGCAATTTGTGGTTTTTAATTACTCTGTGCTCCCCTTCCCCATCGATCACCGATCTCCCCGATCCTCGATGCCCGATCAATTTGCATATGATTTACATATTAAACGAATTTATCGCCTGGGCCACTCAACAACTGAATGGAGAGAAGGTGCAGGAAGAGCAGGAGTTGTACGAGGAGCTGCTGCTGCTGCTGCTGCCTTGATGCATCACTCAATCAGGCAGTGGGACAGCCAAGTGCCACTCACTCACTTTGCATTAGGAACTGCTGTTCCGTACTGCATCTCCATCTACTATATATGTATATTTATATATATATATGTGATGTGGAACCATCCCGGCTATCAGCACTCAGGCCACTCCGACAGCCAGGAGATTGATGCGGCTGTAAAACATGCGCCCAGAACATCGTCATTCGCTGGAGTGCTCGATTCTAACGAATTTCTATGCAAGCCTTTCAGCAATTAACACCATTTTTATTCAGCTTTTATCGCTGTAATTGCATTTGCTTTCCCCCAACCCGATTCCCCAATTTCCCCAATTTTCAATTGCCCGCATCTGCTGTCAATTTCTTTTTCTTTTCTTTTCATTTCTTTTCTTTTGTTTTGATGATTTTGGATGTGGAAACAGATTGGGGTTTTACGCGTGTCTGTCAATGGCTTCAACTTTATGGATGAAACGGCACCCAACGTTTGACACCGAATGTTGCCCCACAGATGCACAAACTTGTGGCAAGAAAGAGTGAGAGGCAGAGCCGAAGTTCGGGATGTGAAAAATAGATGTTTGGCCAGCCAGAGCCAGCGGGTTTGCCATAAAATTGGCATGAGGCGAATTCAGGCGCGAAATTCATTTTGAAGCATGAAAATTACAGCATCGAAAAAAAACAAAAGGCATAAAGGTACTATGCTACGTGTTTGGGGGAAGGTACAAAGGGGAGGGAACAAGAATTATTGCATGGACTAGCGCTGGTTACCTACAAATCCCAAGGAGAGGTGTGTATTGCATTGGGGAGGATTTTGTGACTAATAGAATGGTGATGACCGATTCTAATGGTATTTCATTTTTAGGATTTACTCTCACCTAGCTACATATTTTGGAACAATTGTTCAAGGACTGGTAGAAGCCTTTGCATCAGCGTTTTAGTGGATATATAGTTCTATATAGTCAATTTTAAACAAGAAATCTGCTACTAGGAATTTCCATAGTTTACAGGTCATCAGCTGGTTGGGTTCCCTTCTGCCACTTGTTCTAGCTGCCACAACGAGCTGCATGGTCAGGCTGCATCTGCACTGCTGTAACAACATTTTGCTCCTCCGCCGCCAGGCAAAGGCCACAATTCATTTCCCTAGTGTCGGTCGGAGCGGAGCATAAAAGGCGTCGAATTTGTCCAGCACGTACACTGCCCAAGAGAGGCAGCAGGCAGGCGAGGGAGTGGATGTGGGAGTGGGAGGACGGACCGCAGGAGGCCAGGACGTGGGCCGGCGTGGGCATTTCAATCAGCGCTGACCGCAGCCTTTTCTGCTGCCCTGCCCCCCCATGGACGTGCAACGTGTGCAACCGCACAATAGGTGGGCCCAGGGCAGACCCAACTGACATGTCCTGGGTCGCCTACGTGAACAATTATTTATTTGATTTGTCGTGGTCCTGCTGCTGGTGCTGGTCCTCACTCCCATCTATGTGTGTCTTGGTCTACGTCTAGTCCTTGCTCTTCCGATCGCTGTCCGTCCTGGCTCTGGAGGCGTTTGGCAATTAGAGGCTAAGGCTGTTTCGCGACGGCCCTAAACGTTTATTAATGAGTTGCAGTCGGGGCTGCGAGACGCGATGTGTGTCTGCCCCAAAGCGGAAATCTATAAATCTTGGCCGCGCTTTTGCAGATCCCCCGCCCGATAAGACTGGCATCCCAAACTTATTCCAGGCGAACGCTGCGAGGGGCGTGGCGGAGTGAATTAAATTTATGCGAATATTAGAAAAGTTTCCTCCCCTCCACAATCCATTCATTTACTCGTAACTGCTTTTGTTGGATTGTTCTTGGCGTTGCTTGAGATATTTCCATTCGAATGGGTTTAGTTTCCCAGCAGTTGGCAAATGTTGTCACGATCCCAAGTGTCACATAAATAATGCAGCCTTGGCAGCCGGGGCAGCCACCCCTTTTCGCATGTTGCAGCTAATGACATGGCTGAATGGGCTCACAGCAGGAGGAGGACGACTACGGCCAGGCTGATGCTAAGGCTGAGGCTGAGCCCACTTTGACACCTCTCTTTGAAATCGGACCGCTTCGCTATGCATCGTCTCTTTGCGTTCACAGGCCGCCTGGCTGGGATCTGTGTGATGTATGGGATCGTGTTGGTGAGCAGAAGACCGACACTGGCCTCTTGCCGATGCTTACATTATCTCTCGGCCATTACAAAGTGCCAATGTTTGTTGCTTGGACAGCCAACATGAGCACGGAATAGATTCCAGCCATTATGCAGGCCAGGCACAGATGAGCCACAGATTACTTTGATGAAGACTAATCCCGATGAAATTGCTTATCAATTTTAAGCAAACATTTTTATCTGTAGGATCTATAATGGGGCTGCCCAGGCTGGACAAAGTACATTGAATTGAAAATTGCCAGCAATTTGCTGATGCTGCACAATCTCCGCGGTGCACATTTTAATTGAATAAACACAGCGGTTAGTCGTCTGTTTGCATTAAGAATGCGTCGCGGCAGCTGGAGTATGGCCACCGATCAACTCTAATTATCGGCAACAAGTCGAGACATGCAAGAAATGGACAACGGAAGCGTTCAATTATAAAACATGGCCCCAAGGTGGGCAAACAGCCGGGGAGACAGGGAGGGACTGGGACTGCAGTAGCCGCAGGTCCTGGCACCCATTGGGGTGTCAGAAATATTGTCAATGTCGTTGCTCGAGCAACACTTTTCTGCCTTTATCGATCGCTGGCATTTGCATACTGCCCGCTGGCCACGGGCCAAGTTGGCTCCCTCCCCCCGCCCGACGGCCAGCCAGCTGCCAGTTGTCTGTCATCCGCATTGATGGTGGGCATTATTGTGATTTTTATGCAGCCAGTGCGTGATACGGTTTTCCTTATCGATGCCAGCCATCGCCTGCCTGATTTATATCAGTCGTAAATATATTTGCAATAATCGGTATCCAAATATGAAGCGTGACATGTGTATGTAGCAATGATGATGGCTCAGCGAACCTCTCTGCCATATGGCTGTTTCCGCTGCTGGCCGAGCACACACCCAGTGCCCAGGTAGTCCCGTTCCCGCTCTTGCTCACTCTGGCGACGGGCAGCACGCTCCGCGGCCGTGTGCGTCATGTAATGCTGGTGCCAATCACGATTGCGCGCCTGAAACAAAAGTTACCATTGATGAGTGGCACCCACGGAGCGCCGACTGGACGTCGACTCACCCGGGCGCTGTGTTTCTGCATGAGCTCCTCGTAAATCTGTCGATCCTCGCGTATGTTGTAGCCGACATCCTCGCGGTGGTTGGCCTCTGCCTGGCTGGCGGCAAGCTTCAGATTCAGCTGGATTTGATCCTGAAGATCAGTCAATTGTTTGCGACGATTGGCCTCATGCTGCTGCACTTCCATTTCCTTCTTCCTCGCATCATTCGCGGCAGCCACATCCAGGCTACGAAAGATGCAAAGATGACAGTCTGGATGGCTGGATTAAAGATCCATCTACTTACGCCTCGGAGCAGGCGTGCTGCTCGGCGAGCACTTGCTGGCAGAGCTGAGCCTTC
The DNA here is from genome assembly GCA_018150905.1 of Drosophila ambigua. Lineage (NCBI taxonomy): Eukaryota > Metazoa > Arthropoda > Insecta > Diptera > Drosophilidae > Drosophila > Drosophila ambigua. The sequence continues at coordinate 5,487,697 of JAECWS010000001.1, read as the reverse complement.
TGCTGCTGATCCGTGGCCAGATTCTCAGCCTGACACTGGCCCTCGATGAGGCGTCTCAGCTGCTGCTCGTACTGCTCCTGCCGGGCCCGGCTCTCGTCCAGACGCTGCCACACCCGCTGCCAGAGGATCTCCACGCAGGCCTGGCGACGCTTCAGAGCCCGTCGATCCTCAATCTGCTGGAGCTGTGCCTGCTTGCTCTCCAACAGGATTTGCTTGGTTTGCATGTGGCGATGGGCCTCGGAGTTCTCGCTGCGGGGGGAGATAATTGCCAAAAGGGTGCCAGGGATGTGACGGCGACTTACATTTCCCGCTGTTGCTGCTTCACTTTCAGCAGCTCCTGCTCGGCCTCCTCCCGCTTCAGACGCTCCATGTGAATCCACTCGTGGCGTTTCCTTTCTGCCTCGTCGGCGCGTGCCCGCAGAAGCTCTGCCACCTCCTCGTCCACCCTCAGTGCCTCGCCCTGCAGCTGCACATAGAGCTGCACGCGACGGCTGTCCAAATCCTCTGACCATTGCCGCATCCGCTGTGCCACCTGCCAACCGATTTGCGATTTCAGATTTCGCCGGCTGGTATGGCTGAGAAATTCAATGGTTTCCATTTGCAAGGGTTTCGCTTTGGAATGTTAACTGTTGTTGAAAAAACTCCAGGAAACCTTGGTTGCATTTTACCTGCTGCCAATGACAACGGCAAATGAATAAAGGTCAAAGACGAAAATGCTGGCTATTGTTACATTAATGTTTTCATATCATTATATTTCGCTTATGTTTCGTTTCTTTCGCCGATCTAAATAAAACTTCTCATTTCATTTAAATGAGCACCGAAATAACAGCCCAGCATCCTTTTCTACTGGTCTGGCAGCAAAGCAAGTTAAATTAGTTCCACGCACCATATTCGGTTGATCTGGCAGCCCAAAAATATCGCACATTAAAAAAATACCGAAAGTTAAAATGTTCCAAATGTTAATGTTAATCAACATATATTTTGCAGCGCGATAACATTGATGACTATCTGCATACCTTGGAATAATGGATATTATGGACCTGAGATATTGTTTGTAATCTCAGGCTCCAATGATTGCAGAAACTATTCAGTATCTGTTTTAAAGATCGTAACGGAATTTTTACCGGGATGAGAGTATATACAAAACACAAATCAAATGCATGAATGCATGTCAATCTAGGACAAATTCAATATTATTGTTTCAACCCAGCTCGGAACATTAACATGACTTAACATTAATTAAACGAAATAGGGTATACAAGTGTTCATACGCATAGCAACAACTTGGTTGACCAGCAACATGTGACGTCACATTTAGTCAACACTTACGTTTTATGCTTTGGCCGTTTTTGTTTGAACCTTAATATGTAAATAAGCCAATAAAAAGGACTTCTGAAAACTTGCCAATCTTGTAACGAATTTACGTATCTATCGGATAAAATTATTTCCTAAGGTCTGAGAGTGCCAACTAGCCAGTAATATTAAACTGAATATCAAAATTATGGAATACGATTTCAATCAATAAAATAGAACGTTAACCCATTGTCGACCAGGGGGGTTCTAAATGTACCCACGAAAATTATGAAACTTGAAACATATTTTACTCATTTCAGGTGAAAGTTATCGTGATATGTTTGTGTTTTTATGTTTTTGTGAGTAAAAAGGAAAGATGGATCTACAAGAAGAACACATGAACAGGTTTATTTTCTGTGGCTTAATTTAAGGTTTTTCACTGATTAAATTGAGGGCGGTTAAGTGGGCTAAGTCCCATTTTGTCCTCGGTATATTTACAGTATATTTTAAAATGAGAAGGTATATTTTGGTATATTTCTGAGGTCTTGCTAAGTCCGCGGTCACACTGTGCTCCACCTCCGCGTTCGCGCTGTTGTCATCGCTGCTCTGCTGCTCCAAAAAAAAGCCCCAAGCCTCTTTAGACCACGCAAACGGTGTGTTTTTTGCCTTTAATTCGCGCGGAGTTGGCCAAACTCCGGTGACAGTGGTGCCCGCGGTTGGCAGTGCCTTAAAGAAGTGCAACAAGTGGTTATACCCGCTTTTTACAACGTTCCCCAGTGCCTTACACCGACAACCCACTCACACCAATATAATTCTACCTGCCCAGCTAATTCAGTGTGTGTGTTTGAGAAACAACAAAAACAACAACAAGTTGCTGCTTTCGTCGCAGTTTCCGAGAGTGTGTGTCTGTTAATTACGCCAAAAAAATGTTAATTAATGCTTTATTCAATTAACAAAAGCCCTGCGAGTCGATCAAAAGAGTGAGCGTGAGCAAGACAGAGCTAGAGATAGAGATCTGATCAGATCAGATCTTTGAGAAAATCCCCAACGCGAGGATCTGTATCGCGTATAACCCATAAGTCTGGTTTTTAAATATAGATTACAAGTGCACTTAAGCAAACAAGCAACCAACAATAATTAACTGAACAAATAAAACGACTACAGCTACAGGTACGGTACGAATATAACGAATATTACAAATAATTGACATTTCGCCTGGCGGGCGATCTTTTCTTTCTTTCATATTTTCACATTCCTGCATTCTCGTGCTCTTCCCGCTGTCTATCTTTCTCTTTTGGCTGTTTCTTTTGCTTTGCATATTTCGGTGTCGTGTAATTTTTTTGCCTTTTCATTTTTGCAAAAATATTTTCTTTCATTCGGGCGGGTGGGGGCCTCTGCACTTGCCATCTCTTTTCACCAATAAGAGCGGCTAGAGCGGCTCGGTCTAATAAGAGTCTGAAGTTTCTTGTTTGGCCACCAACACCACAGAGCGACCATTGAGCACGCACTCACACACGCTCACAGCCCAGCTACCTGACACACACGACACGCATACCTGAATGCTTTGGAATGTTGTTGCTGCCTTTGTGTTCCCAATACATATCGTTGTCAACGGTTTTTGCTTATCAATAGAATATAACACACAAACACACACACACAGGCACGGACAATAGGTAGCAGGTTATGATTGAGATTATTAAAAGAGAGAGAAAAGAAGAGCCGGAATGCCTCTTGAGAGAGAGTGGCAGTTGCATGGCATTTTCCATTTCCGCTGCACAATTTCTGTGTCAATCACCTGTTCTGCAGTGCTGGCATTTCTTTTCGCATGCCTTGCTTGGCCAGCAACAAATGGGGAAAAAACGATGATATTGTATACATAGACCTCGTCGCTGATGCCAGAGATGCCCACGTTAAGTTCCCACAGAAATTCTAATAAAAACCCGCAAGTCTGCAGCCAACACTGATTGAATTCGCCGCGCCTGCTCCCCTTCGCCATGCTCCAATCAGCTGTTCGAATTCGCTTGTGTTTATGTTGGCTGCCAGCAGAGACGCGAGCAGCGCTGCCGTCATTTGTTTGTGGAACTTCGAGCGGTGCGCAAGGATAAAAAGGATATGCCGCAAGGATAAGGCTTTTGGCGAGGCTCTGTACGTGTGACAGTGTGTGTGTGCTCAAGTGTGTGTGTGGTTTTTCAATTATTCAAGACGCAAACCGAAGAGAAAATAAATTTTATGCCACTGCCGCCTGCATCCATGCCACTCCTGCTCCCACTCCCCCCCAAAGGCCCCAAGTGCAAGGCTGCCGCTGCAAAGCAATAACATAAAATGCGGCGAGCAACATCATGTGGAAGAGGGATAGACTTAGAGAGAGAGAGAGAGACGGAGGCGAACGGCTCAAGTGGCAAAGTGCAAATGAATTAAATAAATAAAAGACGCAACGAAAAATAAACGAAAACGAAACGAAACAAACCTCAAAAGTCTAATATGTGTCTGCGGTTGCTGTTGTTGTTGCTGTTGTTGATTCTTTCTTTCTTTCCTCTATCTCCTATTGTTGTTTCACCGTTTTCTTGGCGCATTGCATAAGTGTTTTCTCTGCCCCTTTCTTACGCTCTTTACCTACCGTTCCTCAATTGCAGATAAGCAACTCAACTGAACTCAACGCTACGTGACGTACTATATTTGCTTATCACTAATTCAGGAGATAGCCACAGACCCACCGACTAGCGACCACCGAGCCCAGACAAAACAGGACAGGGTCCAGGCGAGCGACAATGGAGTCCATGGAGTACGAGATGGCACGCAATATGACGCTGCTGTTCTTCCTGGAGCGCCTCCTCGACAAGGGGGAGCCCCGCACCGTGCACGATCTGTCGTGTCAGTTCGGCAACAAGGAGTTCACCAAGGAGATGCGGCAAATTGCCGGCGGCAGTCAATCGGGTGAGTGCTCCCCAAACTACAGTAGAACTCCGCTTAGTCGAAATTTGTTGAGTGGATCGAAGATATTTCTTGGCTGTTTCAGGGAATTCAATCCGTTGCTTTCTATGATATTTGCCCATTTCATTGGCCAGTACAGGTCCCAGCATGAAACATGAAACTTGTTTGGTGAAAACTAATACTGGACATGTCACATTTGTACGGCTATATGAACATTCAATACTCATTGTGCACCTGCGGGCCAATGTTTGTCATTGCCAATGATTGCTTTTGTTGTTGCTGTTTTTGTTGTTGTTGGTATTACCAAGTGTTTGGCGGCCAAGTGCACATGTCATTGGCACTGCCAGTGCCACTGCCAGAGGGGAGACATTGTCTCTGTCTCCTTTTCCATCTCTCGACTGAAGCTGCGCCAATGCACAAAACCACAAAAACATGCCAATGATTTTTCAGTTTCAGCTTTTCATTGCAGACGCGACACTGCAATCGATAATGCACGTGTTGTTGTCGGTTTTTGCTCTCTTCCATTTCCATTTCCACTCTTACGTTTGCTTTGCCCTTCCTTCGCTCAGTTCTGCTCCCTCCTTTCCTTCTCTACTATACGCGCTCTTGTGTGGATTAACTTACGAATGCTCTCAAGGCCCGCATGCTTTGGAGGCCTAAAAAAAACCAATAGTACAACTGCAATAGTCGATATGCCGACTAAACAATACCCGCTAGTCGTAATAGTTATTTGGTCACTGCATTTTATGGGTTTAATCAAGATCCGATGGAGACGATTGTCGGTATATAGATTAGGTAGAAATATAAATAAATAAAAATATAAACTTCGATCAATTCAATATGCCCTTGAACTCGCCGAGTACTGGGTACGGATTCTCCCAAAACCCAATGCATATGGCTCCACACTACTCTCGACATTCTGCTTCCATTGACAATTCAACACGTGAAGATTCTCACTCTTCATTCTATTTATCAAAATGCATGCTTCGCGGTGAATCTCCAAGAATAGACACAACAAACACGACTTTCAGTTTCTAAAGATAGGTGCCGTTCCACTTGAGGCAAATTACTTGGTTAAGGTGCAATGCACTTTCCCTTTGCTTTGAGATATTTATGTGGGCACTCCGAAGATGAATGTTTGAAGAGGTGGGAGGGCCACATCAAAATGTGGGAACAGGAAATGGCAAACATTTGTTTACATTGCTTCTTAACACATGAACAGATTAAATGCCTTGTAAACAAATTGAGAGCTGAAAACGAATACAGGCGAGTAGTGTGGGAATTTACATAGGGAAATTCTGGGTGCAGCTTAACGGATTATCGTTATCGTTCACTCAGCCTTAAAGCTCTAAAATGTGTCTGAATATTAGTTGAGTTCTGTACGAAATAGTGTTCCACCAAATGTTAATAAACGTAAATAAAGTTTAAATATTATTCAAGATATATAATTTCCGATTCTTTCTGTGGAATCAATTTTGCCCGTTTGCCATTTCTTCACAGTTCTTTCTTCATGGCCCAACATGAATGTCACACTTTGTGACTGCATTAATTGCAACGCAACAGCAAAACAAACATTTAACAAAATGCTTATCGCATTTGCTGATTTCCTACACATGTGCGTGACGTGACTGTCTGCTCGTTCCACGGACAAGGCTCGCGACAAGACAAATCGTGTTTGCCCCCAAAGCAAGCAACATTTGGCAAGTAATTTGGCGCTAAAATACTTTAATCTTTGGCTTAAATGTTGCTTTTAACCCAGAACGCAATAGACGCAAAAAAAAACCGCTGGCGAGAGCTATGGGAAATATCCGACAGACACGCAAATCAGAGCCGAGAACAAGGGAAATATTTAATGGGAAATGTCAAGGTTTGGCTTATAAATAGAATAGCGTCAGTTATCCTTTGGCTGATACTTCTAATTCCCCATCAAATGGGTGATAAGGAGTTCTCTTAGGTCAGTGGAAAACCAATTTTCTCCCCATAAACTCCTGTTTACTCTCCTGGGTACGACCTAAAACCCTATCAACATATATTATGCTGCTTCATTTTTGTCAACGTGTTGTTTGTGCAACTTATAAACCGTTAAAGCCGCAAGGGCGGCTGCTTATACCGTATACCCTTGTGTATGCCACCGCCTCTCCACAGCAACCCATCGAGTCGTTCCATTATGTAGTTTTTGCGGTCTGCCATTGATGGTGGGGATTGGGATGGCGGATGGATAATGGGGAATGGAGATGTAGAGACGGAAAGGAAACGTTGTAATAGAAAAGTGTCGATTACGTGACAAAAATGTTCAATTGAATTTCAATAAAATTGCATGGATATCCCATCCCCCCATCCCCCATCCATTTGTTGCTTCAATAATATATGGCGATGTCTCTGTGTGTGTGTGTGTGTGTCCGTATGCATATTCCCCATCGGATTGATGAGGGTTTTCGACCAACATTTTTGGGGAAATTAACGTCAAAAGCCATTTTCTAACCAAAAGAAAGAAATTTAACCATTCCTGATGGAACCGAAACAGTAACTTTGACTTCTTTAAGTTTGGCTTGAAGAGCTTTGCCCTCGTTTATCTGGGAACTTAAATTTCACTGCTAATTCAACACCCAAACAAAACCAACAAAACCCAAAGTTGTGATTGTTTTTTTTTTGGCGGTGCAAATCATTTGGACAAACACAAAAACATGGCCATTTAGCTCTCTTTATCGTTTGGCCATTTTAAGCTGGCCTCCAGCAGAGCGAGGGGGGAAGCCGCCGCAGCAGCAGAGAGCCAACCCAACCAACGGCTATCTTTAATTGCACACACACGTATGCCTCACACACTAGAGATGGGCGCGTGTCGTGGTTTGTATGGCACGTACCCAACGCAAAGTCACGAATGGGAACGCAGGAAGACCAAATACCAGCACTTTTGGCGACCTTTTTTGTCATTCCTTTGACCGAAGAGGGAAGATCTGTTTGGATATTTAAAGCGCCCCTAAGCTAGGTTTTTTCTTCTACTTTTTTCCAGCTTTTATTATAGATCCGCAGTAACGCTCTCACGCACGAAAGGAGAGGCACGCGCCAGGTGTAGCTTTGGCCCATCTCTAGCCCCCATCTCTCTCGTTCTCTCTCACACACGCAAAAATGCACACACACACATGCACGCACTTCACATGCCAAGCCTTAACGGGACTAACGAAGGTTCGTTCGCAACTAATTTGTTGTTTTGGTTTCTCGTTGAGCAATCGATTTCCAAACCAAAATATTGTCAAACTATACGAAACACAAAAACACAATATCTACTGTTGAAATGCGCGAATGTATGTGTACATAAGTGAATGATTATGGGTTGCCGATATCTGGATGGATCTCATAAATTGCAATTAACCAATCTCTCCACCCCAATTGATTGACTATAAAATGAATGATTAGCTGATTGATCTGTGGCTGAAGCTTCCGCAAAGCAACCGTGCATTCCACCGTTACGCATTTAAATTTTCGGCATCGAAAAGGGATGGGGAGAGACAGAGCGAGAGAGAAACAGAGTGTGTGCGGGTGAGAGAGACATTCTCGTAAATTTAACGATTTTATGCGAACGGCAGCAAAAAAGGGGGGGGACGGGACTGGGAAATCCTTTAACGCCTTGCCGCCAGCCGGTGCTCAATGTTCCTTAACCCCCATCCCTCCCTTTCAGACGGCATTGCGTGTCAACATTTTGTGCGTTCCGGGGCACCCAAGGCTTTTATGTTATTGTTAACTTTTCCTTCGAGGGAAATTGGTAACTGCTTTCGGCTAGGAGAGGACTGGAGGCATTGATTTTTGTTGGTCTTCACAGCTGACATTAATTGCAAAACACACAACAATTTGTTTAAGCCAAAAATGAATTTGCTGTTCATTATATTTTTGGTGAACTTTTGTGCCCATTTGGCTTCTAATTGATTGAGAACTGTTTGACAGCCGCAGCAGCAGCAGCAGGGAAAAGCGCCGCTAATGATTCCACAATGAAGTGAGTTCCCCACGCAAAGAGGAAATTTGAGCTGCAAAACTTCACCTATTGCCATCGCAGTTGTGTCATTTCTCCTGCCCCTTTCTGTTTTGGGAGGCATAAAATCTTGAATTTATGGGCAGACATAACCCTTTTAGCCCCCATCATGCAACAGTGCTGCCTGTGTGTATTCGCTCACATTCGAATTTACAACATCTCGGTGGCCAAAACGTGGGGAAACATTTCCGTATTCCTCAATAAGCAGAGTACCATAAATACACATAAATTTATAGCGAGTGTCCTCGGTGCATTTGAAAATTGCCATGGCAAGAATATACAAAAAAAAAAATATGTGTCCAAGTGGGTCGAGCCGTAAAATGTGGCACCACCGCCACAACCACCCCCCCGTGACACCTGCCACCTGCGCTCCACTAAGAGAGCCAAAAATGCTTGTTTGCCAAGAAATGCGGCTAAGCACACAAACAGACAAATATTGGACCAGCCCAGCCAAGTACTTGGTATAATATTTTGCCATGGCACCACATACATATATTTGTATATATGTTTGTAAGTCGTGCAGATAGTCGTACATATAGCTATGCATATTACATATTGGGGTAAGGTCCTCCTGGCCTTCGATAAATATTAATATTGAAATGTTTTTTTTTTGGTTTTTGTTTTTGTGGCTTACAACTTTTATGAACTTCGATTTGTGGCGCGTCAGTTGTGCCCTTCGGATACCTTTTCTGTGTTTTTTTTTTCCACCACTGGCCACCAATTTCAATTTCTCTAAGTAAACATAAAATTGAATTATGCACATGTTGCCACGATGCTCGAACTTAATGCGGTAGGATTTCCCTCAGCATAGGTTGGCTGGGGGGTGGGGTGACGGTGACGGTGACTCTTTCCAGCCATTTGTCAGCCTTTGTGGCTCATTGGGCAGACAGCCCTTAGCCGGTGGAGGAAAGTGGGTGGAAAATGGAGCGCCAAGATGTTTGTTAAGGGATTACATTTTATTTTGATTGACTCGCCAAATCCGTAGACAATCCCCTTGCATAATGCCCATCCGATTCGATTAATCAGTGCCCGTTTCGAGTTTGTCTCGCCCGGAGTTATGTATGTGCGAGGGGTACGAGTATGTCAAATGCAATTGAATTAATCTATGCCTCGCAATATAAACAAGTTCCAGCCAACAATGAGGCTGAATCGGTGACTGCCAACACACGCAATGGAGTAGTACCCCACCCTCTGTAGAGTGCTCTCTGATCTATTCAGCGCTGCGTGGCGTTTGCCTGGCTGTCACGTCAGATTACGCAAACAATGGAGAATGGTTGTGGAGCTGAACCGGGGGCTGGGGCTGGGGCTGTAGCTGGGCGATAGACAGACATATGGAGAGTCGAGCGGCAGTCATCACAACATTCCTACCATCATACCATACCGGATGATGATGGCGGAGGGTTGGGTCGCATCGCGTCCCGTTTTGGGCCTTACAGTGGCAGTCAGTCAGTCAGCAACTATGACCTGATTCATCAAATAAATGGTTCGCTCGGTCGGGTTCACTTTGCATGGCTTGAGTGCATACACTGTTCATTTGGTTGGATCCTACACTTGGAATAAATTTTGGTGACCTGACCCCATCATCATAGCTTGCATTAGTGCAGCTCCCCGATGGGGAAAGAGTCTCCCAACAGCAACAACAACATCAAGTGGCAGCGAGTATTCTGATAGATAGATGGAACCCTCACAGGGCTAACAGATTGATTGACCAACTGCCCAAAATGTAGCACTAAGTGAAAGGACACACTCGCATTCGCACTGTGTAGCGGCCCGCCTGTTATCCTTAGCAGCTGCCACCCTCCCCCCAGCCATGGCATATGTAATTTGTATTTGTAAACTAACTTTAATTCGAGCAACAACTTTTGCAAACTTTTCAAGCCAAGCAACAGGATAGACACATGAATATTCATTCATGTATTCGTATTCGTATGCATATATGGATGTGAATGTAAGTTTGTCATTTGATGATGCGATTACAACAATGTTTTGTTAATTATGGGAATCCAGGCACATGTAACCCCCGCGATATGAAAATGTGGTGGGGCAGGGAAAACTTTCCATGCATGTACAATTCCCTCGTTAATGCAGCTCCCTGCCATGCGTGGTTGTCTATGGAGGGGACGGAAAACCACTATCAGTCGTGCAACAAAAGAGGCAACGAAAACAACGAGGCAGGACGGGGCATACCAGGGGGGAATTAATCAACCACAATAAGTACTTACTCAGCTACAAGCGACTCTCTGTCTTGACGTAATTAAAGAGTTGACACATTGAAAGGCCAAGAAAATTAATTAAGTCTGCGTTGCTGCTGCTGCTGCTGGTGCTGCAACACTTTTACTGCATTAACCAATTTTCCACAGTGGCGGAGCAGGCAGCGGACCACCCACCGCTAGCCATCAGCTACCACTAATGGCATCCAACTAATTGTAATTGACATCCCCTTTTTGGCAGGTCTGAAGAAATTTCTCGCCCAATACCCATCAATATTCCTGGTGGACGGCGACTATGTGCAGGTGAATGCCTATCAGCACAGCAATGCGGACGACGGGGGTGGCGGCGGCAAGCGCGACTACATTCAAGAGGCTAAAGACTACTTCAAGAACAAGATGCTGCAGTATGGGGCCGCGGCAGAGGTGCCAGTGCGGAGTCTGCTCGGCCATCGGTCGCAGGCATCGCCCCAAGTGCGTCACATATCGGGTAAGTGCGCGTAGATAACAAAAGCATGTCCTATCCTTCGTCTAACTGCACTTTGCGCTCTTTGAAGGTCAACATATCAAGGAGTTCACGGACTTTCTGACCAAGCACACGGACACGTTCAAGGTGATCGATGACTTTGTGATGCTGGTGGGCTGCGAGAATATGACTGATCTGCCGGCCAGGGATCGGCTGCATCTGCCGCAGTCGAACATCGATACGCGCGGCACCCAGCAGATGCTCGACTTCTTTGCCCAGTGCATCGAGGTCAAGGGGCCGCTGCTGGTGGACCAGCTGTTCCATTTGCTGACCACCAACTTTCCGCAGGATCAGTGGCTGCGCATGTTCAAGACGCCGGGCGACCTGAGCTCCTTCCTGAAGCTCTTCGGCGACTGCTTTCACATACAGGCCAATCTAGTCACGCTGCTGCAGAAGCCCAAGCTCAGTGACACGCACATCCAGCAGGCCCAGGCCCAGACCAGGGAACAGTTTAATGCCCTGAACAACAACAACAACAACAACAATGGCAGCAATTCGAATCCAATTCGCCGAGTGGATGTGGGTGTCGGTGGCGGAGGAGGAGGTGGAGGTGCACTCAGTTCCGTGCAGCAGCGATTGCAGTCTCCGGCGCTGCGCAGCAATGGATATGCCAGCAGCAACAATAACGCCATTAGCAGTAGCATCAACAACAACAATAGCATAGCATCGCCCAATTTCAAGCTGAACGCACCCGTGTCGAATGTGATGCAGGGGCAGGGGCCGGGCCAGCAGGGCTTTGGGCAGCCCAAGTCGGAGCCGAGCTCTGGCTTCGACAGCTATGTGCCCATGTCGGAGCTGAAGTTGGAGAATCTCTGCGAGAACAACTATCCCAGTGGGAACATCTGCTATGGCCCCATCGGAGGTGGACCCACCCACAATGCCACACAGCAACAGCAACAACAGCAGCAGCAGCAGCCACAGCAGCCGTCGCCTGCAGCCACAACGAATCCCTCGGAGAGGGTGAACAGCGTCAACCAAACACTGAAGCAACGCATAAATACTCTGGTCATACGCACGCTGGCGGAGAACCTGGAGAAGGACAAACAGTCGCTGGCCAACCAAAGTTCTCCGCACGCCAGTCCCCTGCATTCCAGCAACTCCCATCCCAATTCCACGTCCAACTCAAACTCAAACTCCAACTCCAGCAATGCCAATGCGAGCACAGCGAACAATCCGAATACCATATCCAGCTCTAGCTCCAGCGCCAGCGCCAGCTCCAACCCAACCACCAATGCCAATCACTCACCTAGTCATAGCTACTTTGTCGGCGACACGTGGAAGATCAAGGTGCTGCAGAACACGACGGTGATAGCCAATGTGAAGCAGTCGGTCTTCGTCACCGACATCCTACTCAAGTACGCGGCCAAGAACGAGGGCATTGTGGTCTCCCTCGACTGCGAGGGCATCAATCTGGGGCTAAAGGGCGAGATCACGCTAATTGAGATTGGAACGGCCCGGGGCGAGGCCTTCCTCTTCGATGTGCAATCGTGCCCCGCCATGGTCACGGATGGTGGACTGAAGACCGTGCTGGAGCACGAGCAGGTCATCAAGGTCATACACGACTGTCGGAACGATGCGGCCAATCTGTATCTGCAGTTCGGCATCCTGCTGCGCAATGTGTTTGACACACAGGCGGCGCACGCGATCCTGCAGTACCAGGAGAACGGGAAGCAGGTCTACAAGGCCAAATACATATCGCTCAACTCGCTGTGCGAGCAGTACAATGCCCCCTGCAATCCCATCAAGGACCAGCTGAAGCAGATCTACAGGCGGGACCAGAAATTCTGGGCCAAGCGGCCGCTCACCCGCGAAATGATGCTGTATGCGGCTGGCGATGTACTGGTCCTCATCCACGATCAGCTCTTTGGCAGTCTGGCGCGGCAGATCAAGCCCGAGAACAGGCAGCTCTTCTCCGAGCTGTGCACCGAGCAAATCCTCCTGCAGATCAAGCCCAACGAGGTGAAGATTCGCAAGAAGCAGCGCAAGGTCAGCACCGAGGTGTCCGATCTGAAGCTCAAACTGGCACAGACCAGCAAGAGCATTGTGCTCTCGAACCGTGAGATTCGTCTGCTGCGGTGAGTAATCCTTCTGTTTCAATCCATCCATCAAGAGCTAATCACGGTCTATATGGATCAACAGTTACATGGACCTGACGGAGGACGAAAAGGAGCGACTTAAGGGCTACTACAAGGTGGCCAAGAAGCTGGAGAAAATGGAATCAGCCGGCAACCCCAGCAAGTAAGTGTCGAAGTAGAAATAAATGCATAAAGCCAAGCTGAACTAATACCTACTCCTGCAGAGATCAAAGTGACTCTGAAGACGAGGCGGAACCCAATGAAAACGAAATGTTTCCCAGCTTGGACTCTGTGCCATCGGACAATTCGCTGTCGGGCACCTTTTCGCCACGCTTCAGCTCGGAGCCACCCAGCCTGACGGAATCCATGCAGATGCTGGAGGAAATACTGCAGAACAAGTCGATGGATCGCATCGCGCGCATCGATAAGCTGGAGGCCATACTGACGACAGCCACCTCGCTGCCATGCGATCAGGTGGGTGATTCGCAGCTCACGGCGTGGCTGTAAACTAATTTAAAGAACACACATTTCTTTCAGATACTGGCTTCCAATTCGATTCAGGAACAGTTGGGCTCGAGCATTGCGACCACAGATAACTTGCAAATCATACGCGAAAAGTCTAGAAAGTGAGTCTCTTCTTAGCAGAGCATCGGTTAATGCAGGAATAATCTATTAAACTCTGCTCCCCAACAGCAACAGGAATTGCAATTGCCAAGGCGAGCGCAGTGTCACGCCCATTCTGCGAACGATGGACAAGCGAGTGGTGAAGCTGGTGGATGCCGAGTCGCAGACCCTGAGCACCGGCGACGTGGTCATCACCAAGATATTCTTCCAGGACGAACATGAGCGCTCCAAGGAGACGGCAATGCTGAGCAACTCGCCCACGAAGCGTGTGGCCTCCACATAAACAACGTGTCAATTTTCGAACAATGATTCCTAACGAGCAAACGCAAGCGCAGACATATTACGTATTATTATTATTTTGTTTTTAACTGTTGCGAGACTGTTGCGAGGAGAAGACGACGACGAAGACGGAAAAGACGGTGTCCTCAGCACCCACTATCGACTATGCAATAATAACTATTATGGTATATCCCATTGAGAAGCAATATATTTTGTGCCTAAATGTTGAACATTGCAATAACAATAATATATGAGTATGATTTACCAATTGTAAACTAATCGCCAGCCACACCGAATCCCGGCGGAACGAACGAACGAATCGCACTTCTCAGCGAGGACTCCATCCAGCCCAGAGCGGTGGGTCGCAGGTCTGAGAATTCGTGTTTGCATTCGATGAGATAAATGATAGATGATAGATGGATGGATGGATGGATGGATAGGCTTCGGCTTGTTTTTCATTATAAACCTAAACCTAAATCAGCGCCAAACAATCATTGGAAATGTATGTGTAAATGTGACATAGAAAGCTTTGCGATGTATTAGCGAATTGATTAATGATTATTATTATCTGCGTTGGACCAATATGTGTATTAAATCGAAATGAACTAATTAAAAGCAATTTTGTAGAGTTTTCCTAATATCTTTGTCGCCATATCAGAAGTGAACTTATTGTATTTTAACCATAATTAATTCCTTTATACACCCCCAAACTAAACATTTATTCAACTCAATTTTAGTTTAACCAAACAATCTTATTAATTCTTAACAAAAAGCAATTGTGTAATCAATCTAAGTAAATACATAAAACATACATAAATGAGAGTTAATTGTAAAGGAGAAAGCATTATTGAAATTGTACGATTATAAATTATACTTCTAATTAAATAAAACGTGTATATACAACAATATATTAAACGAAATCAAAGCAGTGTATTACCGACATATTATTTATGCATTTGCCACCGGGCCACACCAACAAAACACAAACACTTTTCGGCTGGGAGGGGGTAGAGGAGTTTTTATTCAACGACATCAAGAGGTTTCAAACATTGATAATTGAATATTTGATATTGAAGTATACATCCATACAAAGTTATTTAAATTTCTTGTGTGTTCTGTGTGTGTAAATACATCTATATATGTGTATGTGTTCATATACTGCGCAGCTTATGTTTTGTATATAATTATATATGTATGTTTGTATGTAGATGGACTGTACTCCACGGAGGAGGCCCAGCCTATTTTATAGGACACATAGACACTTACATATGTAGCTGATTATTCATATAGGGAGTTCACCCAATTAAAATCTAGTTTTCTTTTGTTTGTCAATCATCTGGATTCATGCCAGAGGTGCTCTCCATAACTGTGAACCCAATCGATGCTGAATAGGTAGCCTGGTTGTATGGATAAAGGTATTTTTTTATCAAATACTTCAACTCATAAACTCACATACGTATTTGGTTTTTTGTATATGTTTAGTGTATGTGCCACAAGGTGCTGCTTGCAATCAATTCTCTGCGGGCTTTACCTTCTTTTACTTTACTTTTAGTTTACTTTACTTCACTTTACTTTATTCCTTAGATATTCTTACATCTAGCAAGATAAAATACACCTTCAAATGTTTGCCTACAGTGTATTTTTCTTTTGGACTCCATCCAGCTGGATTTGCAATTGCATTGCAAACGCTTTATTGCAGTTGGTTGTATGGTTGTATGGTTGTATTGCATTAAATTCGTGTAACTTCAACTCTAGTGTGTTTACAGCCTTCTGTTGAGCATTGTAAAATATAGTACATATATGTATGCATGTGTAGAAATTAGAATAAAATTCACCTGTCAGTTGCACTGCCGTTCCATTAATGCAAACTACAACAACAAAATAAAAATAGTCTATATAGTCGAAAATTCTGACTATTGGATACCCAGTGCTCGGTTTTATTGTTCTGTAGTATAAAGATTGTGTGGTTTATAGCGATTGAAATTGTAATGTTAAATTAAAAACACTCAAGGATGGCGGAGACAGCTCGGGGTCTTTACTTCTCGTTACGAAGATGGGCTCGGAGATAGGTGCGGACACTGGATTGTACCAAATCTCCCATGATCAGATTGAATCTGGACAGACAAACGGACAAAATCATACAAGTGTATTTTGTGTATTAATCGGAATTGGCATCGAAATCGAAAGCGCTTCGTTCTGGCCGATATTTATATGCATCCACTACGAATACCGGGTACATTGAATACATTGAAACACAGACACCAAAAACCTTATATATAGCTATGCCGTACATGGGTAGGCAATAAACTATAACTATCGCAAATATATATACTCATTTCATGTACTTGTATATATGCAAAGGAATACATTGGGTTTTGTATATATATTTGCATAAATCACATCTTTGAATCTCTCCATAGCTCGTTTGATAGTATGTACAATTTGGTTCAAACTCGCTGTATTTGGACTGACTGTCTGGCGACGCCTGGTGAAGCCCGAACAACCTACTAAGTTACTCCGTTACCAGGAATGTTTCAGCCCGTTTCACGGCATACCTTTCGGTTTTGGTATACACTATTTACTTAATCTACAAATATTTAGTATACATTTTTTTGCATTCCTTGTAGTCCCTCCGACTCCGTGTCAACGTTCAGCAAATCTTGATTCTTGAACTCATCTTTGTCCAGACTATCCTCCATCCATTCCTTAGCCTTAGCCTGACTTTATATCCTATTTACCTTATGTTTTTATCATTAGACTATACTAATTCGTGTGGGTGTCGTGGGAAACCTGCATATGGTTTTTAATATTCACACAAATAAATAAATAAATATCCATAAATGCAAAAAGGTACTCATCCAAAACGAATCTTGTGCTAATTGTGTACTTCCGACAAAACCCCATGAATATTTCCCATTTGCAATTAAAGCAATAGTAAAGAGGATTGGGTATTAGTAGTAGATACAATAGCATCCCTCCCAGTAGCATAGTACATTTATATATATAAGTACCACATATATAATACTCGTAGTAAAGAGGAACTGTAAAGCGAATCTTTAGTTTAGGAGAGTGTCCCTCTCAAGTACAGTACAGTAAGACAATTATTACAACCCAATAGATGTGAGCAAGCATAGAAATTGGATAGAGGCAGAGACGAAGATATTTGCATATGTCAGTGTATTAATATTAGATAGCATCGTATACCTGCCAAACTCTAAGCTGATTATTAAGTGTCAATACTGTTTGAATATCACTTAATCTAGACAATATATTGTGTGGTTTTGTTTTGTGTTGTGTTGAGTGTACCATACAGTAAATGTAAATTCGTGTATTTCGGTTAAATTCTTAGCTTACAAGTAACTCTGTGTGTAGTTTCAACTCGATAAATACATTCAGATATACAATACATAAATATTGTCTGTATCTTAGACATTGAATGCCCCTCAAATGTTTTTGATTGGTATATGGTATATATTGATATTGGTATAGTTGGCGCCATAAAAATAGACATCTATATATGTTATATATGTACTTATTATCCCTACAAGAAAAGCTCTTACACGTAAATTGGTTTCACCAATCAGTTTCTGTCTTTGGGTGGAATTAAAACTAGGAGTAAATCAGTCAGATGGGTTGGGATTGTTTGGGATTGTTTGGGGGTGGGCAAAAGAAAAACCAATATTTGTATAATTCAAATAAAAATTGTATTTATTTCACTAAAATAATTAAACAAAACATAATACATATGTACAGTGATTATTGCTTGCACATGCACGAAACGAAAGGGTTAACAGACAGACAGACAGACAGACGGAAGGGCTCTGGCCTGAGCTCTGAGTTTTTCTTTTCCATTTATTTTTGGTTTTTGGCTTTTCTGAATATTATATGTATGTATGTCTCATGTGGAGAGACCTCTGCCACTGTTGATCGATCAAAATATCTCACAAACATTTGTTTAATGCCAGCTAATAGTTGATTTCCAATTGGAATACGTGTACAGTATATAGAAGTTGATCTTTTATTGCACAAATCATTGTTCTGCTGCAGCTTTTTCTATTATTTTGTTCATCGATGATTCTGCTTGTGGGTGCCCCTTCTGTTCCTTTCGCTGCATTTGTTTTATGCACTTAAAAATGTAACAAAATGTCTCATGTTTGCATTTGTTTGTATGTGTGTATGCGCGCATGTGTATGTGTATGTGGGTGTGCTTATGTTTTTGTTTTGCATGTGTGTGTGTGTGTGTGTGTAGTATACGTATTTAGAGTTTATTCACTTAATGAGATCAAGTCATATAGCGCATTATCTCGCGCAGAGCATAGAGTAACTCGGCCTGATTACGGGCTTCCATTATCATCAGATTCACATGAACCTATTGGGCGGGAGATATCGAAACAATTAGCTGATAAATTCATATATTTGCTCTCCACACACCTTTTCACTGTCCTGCAGCTCGACAAGCACACTATCATAATCCTTGGTGGTAATACGCTCGGGAAAGCAACAGGCTGTCTTTATAAACATTTTCAGCGGCCGCACAAGCAGCTAAGAGAACACACATATTTCGCATTGAGTGTCGTTCAGCAGCAGTTCGACGATAGATAGATAAATCTCACCTGATTCACCTCCCCATAGTCGTAGTCATCGTGACGAATGCCGTAGATGCACTGAATATAGTTCCAGATGGCTCGTCGGAACTTGGAGGTGTCCACGTTCTTGATCCCGCCCATGGTGCAGTACGTGAGATTGTAGGCCGAGCGAAACTTCTCGTCCAAAAACGTGCCCACATCATTGTACAGCCTACGGAGTGGAGCGAAAGTCAGCTACGCGGGCGTGGAATTGACTTTTACCCCACTACATACCCATCGACTAGCGAGTAGCCGTGATCCTCCCAGGAGTAATCCTGTATGCGAAACGTATTCACGTTCTCCGCGCCGCGACGGGCAAAGTCCTGATAAATGAAATTCGCATCGTCCACATAGTGGGAGATGTTGGGTGGCAGGGCCACCGCTGGCTGCGGCGTCACGGCCGCCAGTTCGGCGGTCTGCATCTCCACGTTCTTGAATCGGCTGCTCAGCTCCGCCTCGCTGCACTCGTCCTGATTCTGGGAGAGCACCTTCATGCGTTCCATCAGGGCCTCCACACTGATGCCGTGCTGCTGGGGCAGCTGCTGGGCCGTGGCTGCAATTCAAGCGGATTAGTTTTTCCAGAGCACATGGCAGTCAATGGCCAAGCCCGGCCAGCCAGCTTATTACTCACCCAAATATCCGTTGAGGGCAGCTGCACCACCACCACCACCACCACCTCCATCACCAGAATCATCTCCAGGTGCTGGTGCGGCTGCGTTTCCATTGTTTCTTGCAGCATTTTGGGTATTGTAATCCGGCTTTGTGCCACATCCACCGGCGTTGTTCAGCGATATCTCACCCAGAACTGTTTTCTGATGAATGGGAGTGGTTGTGGTCTGGCGCACGGAGCTTACCGCACTGGCAACAGGCTGCAATGGAGCTGGTGCTGGTGCTATTCCTATTGCTGGTGCTGCTGCTGGTGCCCCCACCGCAGCAGGAGCACTCTTCAGTTTGGGACTAGACAGGCCATCCAGCTTTTGTGTGAGGCCGCAGGAGAACACAAATGAAGATAGTGAATGGAAATGTGATAGCAAGACCATGGCGTGCACCACCTCCGATAGGGACCAGCTATTTTTTCCCTTTGTCAAAAGCTGTGCAGCACAAATCGCCAAAAAGGAAGGAAAGGCTTTAAATATTTATTTGGGGGCGGGATGTCCATGGCCATGTCCCTACCTCAATATGCTCCTTGCGCAGCAGCCAGGGCCGATGGGCTAATATTTTATTTATATCGTATATGGCACGTAGTTTGGCGGGGATGTGGTTCAATCCGCGCAGCCACTCGCCGCTTCCGCCCTGACTGATGAACTCCTTCTCGTAGCGCTTCACCAAATACGGACACTGATGTCGTGCAGCAGCCTGAAAAGAGCTCAGAGAGATTAGATCGGAGGATCAGCGGATCAGCGGTTCAGCGGCTCTATTCAGGTAACATTTTTCTACGCATTGCGTCATTTGTTTTGATATCTTTAAGGTAGCCTTGGCCTCCGATCTGCCCCCCGCCCTATCGCCATTCCAACACTCGATGGGGAGACCTAAACCAACAGAAAATAGAAAAAACAACAATCCAAGTGACCCACAATCAAAGATCTCCCAGGGCGCGGGACCTGGGAGATCTCATCATCATCATCATCATCATCATCGTGAACACCTGAATGTGCTAAAAATATTTTAAATCGTCTGCCTTTGTGTGTGTGAGTGTGTGTGTGACCCGAAATGAGACAAATATTCAAACATTCAGAGCAGCGCAGAGCCGTCATTCCATTGTTGTACTCTCTGTGCTTGTTTTTCCCTACGATCTGTTGTTGTTGTTGTTATTGTCATTAATTTGGCTGGCGGTGGGGGGGTTGTTCTCTTTCCCCTCCTTGTGTGGAGCAGAAGCCTAATAATCATGGCACAGTGCCCCGCGACATGGCATCGTAAATCTTAAATAACTCGCGTACCCCTCTCCACCTGGCCCCCCACAATCCCTAGACTCGTTCCCCTTTGGGGCCAACGATGCGTAGAAACCAACACACTCACACACACACACACTAACACTCATCGTCACATCGTTTGCAATTTTCCGACATGAGTTGAACGAATGTCTTTATTATTTGCTCAGAGGAATGCCAAATGCCAAAGTCCTCTGATGTGACCACACGCATAAATATGTACGCGTAGCTGTGTATGTTTATGTAGATACATAATTTATCGAATTTATGTTTATTTTTATAGGCACACGCACAGCTAAAACCATTAATTAAGAATCTCTGTGTATTCAGATCCGATCAGAGAATGTGTGGGAACATGGATATAGTTTTTGGATCCAAAAAATTGCCCAAATAATTGCCTAATGCATTTTCTGCAATCTCTAATAGCACTCGTATTTATTTGGCTCTTGCTTTTCCATATTGAAAGCGATTTTGGGTTGGTTGGGGTTCAAAGTCCGTTTGGAACGCCCTCGATTTCACTTTGGTGGCGTGGAATGCAATCGAATGCATCCATAAATCAAATTTAATTACACATTTCTTTTCTACTAAGGCCTGTCATTACAGCAGAAAATATCTATTAAGATTGCAAATTATTCAATTATACAAAAGGGGAGAAGGGCTCCAAAACGTGATATTTGTTTGAATCTCTTTTTGTCCCCATACAAAGTAAAGTCCCTTGTTTCTATTTAATATTAAAATTTTAATTTAATTAATAGTTATTTGATTTTTAACACACAACATGTATGTATGTATGTACATGGCTATGTATAGCCGGAAAATTGTTAACTAATACGCAGCGTTGTCCTTTGTGAGCTGCCTGCCGCCACATTCAATTAAGGGAGGCCATGGGGATAGTTCAGAAAAGTGTACTCCGTGCACGGTCGCCCACCTGTCGCTACAAACTACAACTATTTATACCTACGGATGCACTCCACACTCTGCGCACATGCCATTTCCTGCTTGTCCCTCAGTCTCTTGCAATATTCGTAGCAATATTTTGTTACTGTTGCCAGACGCCAAGTTCTAATTGTGCTATGGCAGAAGAAGAGCTCAAAACTGTGGAAAAAGGGTACATATTCCATGGCAAGTTAATATGCCAGCCGAAATGCTGACTTGGCAGCTGATTGGCATTGATGCTGATGGGGCATCAACAGTTGGTGGACGTGTGAGCTGCTCACGGAAGCTGCAGTTAATGTGATTAAAATTGCCAGGAGCCAGGAGCCAGTACCAGCATCGGTATCCATTTATCGTATCCTAATTCCCAGCTCCGTTAGCAACCAATCTGAAGTCTGTTGCCGCGCCAAGGGCTCAGAATGGAGCAGGATATGCAACCAAAACCAAATGAGAAGGCGGGGTGGTGGTGGCCACGCAAGCACATCTGCATGTAGTTTTATTTCTGACAGCCGTGTACGTGCCACGAATAAATGGATATGCCGCTGGACCCATAACAAGATATCCCAAACAATAGACGACCATACAATGGGCTTTGCTCAAATCGAGTCAAGGGTCCGCAAGGCAGGCCCATGAGAACCAGATTATGCTGCAGCCAAAACCCAATTATAGATGGCACTGCCACTGCCACTGCATGCAGATGCAGATGCTGATGCACAGTGTAGTGTTTTTCGGCGATAATTGAATCATTGGCACAACACATGAAAAATATATGCCTGGAATATGTACTCACAATTATGGCCAGATAGTATCTGTAGTCGTTGGGCAGCGGTCCGTCGCCCTTCATAATAAAGTTCTGGGTGCGAAGGAAGTGATCGTGAAAGTGTGGATGGTAGCCGATCACCTGCGTCACCTGATCCAAATCGTCGAGATCATCCATATCAATGTCTGTTGTGGCTGCTGTGGAACACTGTGGAGTAAAGAGAATCACCAGAAATTATTACAACACAAGTGGAAAACTTGAAACGAAAACGAAAGAGAGTGGCGGAAAAGTTTTGCTGAAAAGTCTGGGTGTGGGAAATCTGTTGCAATTGGGTTGGCCACGAATACATACACGGGACTTGTTGCTGCTTCGCCTGGTTGTTGCTGCCACAAAATGAATTTAAATGAAAGTTCTGGGTGGAAGATTGTTGCCTCACTAATTGTAATTCTGTATCTCTCTCTGCTGTTGATGTCTCTTTAAGGATTCGTTAATACAAAGCCCAAAATTCTGGGAAATATGCAGGCAAGCAGAAGGAGCAGCAACAGCAGCAGCAGCATCAAGGTTGGCAAGAGACAGCAACTAATTGTGCACCAATTCAAGGAAAAACGAGAAGGAACGTGTGAGTCGCTTCTGGGGACGCGACTCTACTTATACCCGTACTCAGTCGGTATACATTTTTGAGGATATGATTTTTTAGAATTTTAGAATAAAAAAAAAAAATTTTACATTTTACATTTTTTTGCTACATCTGTTATCTACATCTACATCTACAATGTATATTTTACATCTAACATGTAGATTATAGATGTACCATTTATATTCTGCATCTCCTCCGCTAGGGGTTGCTAGCGCACTGAACGTGGCAGAGTGTGCGAGCGAGAAGGAGATATAGTCCATGTCTCTGGCTGGAGGAGGCGGGGGAACCAACGGAAAATTAATTTCTTCATTCTGGCTATAATTATGATCCGATCTGATTCAGGTTCGGCAATCTGGTAGATATGGGCATTCTCTATGATACTGCGTTTTTAGTTTTATTGTATCTTTAAAAATGTGCCTGCCACAGATTTTCGTCCTTTGTGGGGGCGGAAGGGGGCGGGGCGAAATTTTGAAATACACTTGTAGCAGTGTGATATCACATGAGTCTGGAAACCAAATTTGGTTGCCCTAGCTCCTATAGTCTCTGAGATCCAGGCGTCAAACAAGACGGACAGACGGACAGACGGTCAGACGGACAGACGGACAGACGGACAGACAGACATGGCTCTATCGACTCGGCTATTGATGCTGATCAAGAATATATATACTTTATGGGGTCGGAAAATTTTCCTTCTCTGTGTTACGCACATCCACTTTTACCACAAATCTAATATACCCCTTAACTCTTTTTTGAGTACGGGTATAATAAACAAACATAATTGAGTTCATTTCAGTGGAATTTTAATAGACCCTCTAATGAAATCCCCTTCTGTAGAAATAGTGCAGTTGCCTAGATTTTTATCGAGCTGCCATTGTTAATGGGAAGCTCACCCCTTAGGCCAGCGTGGGGCAGGGGCGGAGGGGATGCTGTTCCGATGAAAGAATCCTTCAAAGAATTAAATAGCATTGCAATGGATGCACCATTCGTGCACGCCATTGCCGGAATCAATAAGCCTGTTGTCATGGGAATTCAGTTGTTCCTCTGCTGCTGCTGCTCCTACGACGGGTATCAAAGGATCGAATGCAGTATTAAGGTGGGGAGGATTTATATTGCAGCTCTTCGCATTTAATACCTTAACAATGCAACAAAAGTGTGAGCACAAGACAGAAGCTGCCAGATGACTCCCCAGACTAATTGCAAACAGCTTAGGCGTGCTCCCAGCTATCGCACGAAGAGCACGCACTATGGGATGCTCCAATAGGCAAATCTCTTGCGCCCATTCTTCCATAATATAATCAATGCTGTGGTGCTGGTGCTGGCTCTGGTAGGTTGGGGTTTTCTATTAGTTTATTTTCCTGTTGTTGTTTTGTGGCCACAAACTGGGGCGATGTTATTAAACGTTCAATGACATCGCCTCTCGTATTTCTATTTTAATTTCTTGATAGCACAATCTCTACCCATAAAAAAAGTAGCGAGTGCGTACTACACACAGTATTTGTTTGTATGTGTCGTTGCATTCGATGAACCATTCCGGGGGAATAGTTGCCGAGACCAAAAATGGTTGCTCCGATATTTGCATAATCAAGTTTAGCCCCAGGTTCACCTTAGTCCAGCCCCCGCCGCTCCACCCACTCGACACTCGACACAAAGTCACTGGCTTAAGGCACGCCCACACGCCCACACGATCCACTGTCAAGGGCGCTGCTAATTTCATAATTATTCCATCGATTGAATCAAATGAACAGTCCGCCAAACGACTCACGAAACTGCGAGAGTGAGAGATAGGTATGTAAATCGGCTGACAAATAAATGTCAACGCTTTCACATACATAATTAATCCCGCCGAATGTTCAGATACTCCGAATGAATGTGTAAATTATGCTGTCGGGCATGGCAAATGCTAAACAGAACATATAAATCAGAGCTATGGCCACAAATCAATGTGATTTACGCTTAAAAACTGATTGGTTAAATCAGTTTAAATTCGAATTAGTACACATTAGAGGGAAAGAGAGAGAGACATAGAGAGCAAGAGACAGAGCAAGCGAGAGCGAGAGGAAGAGACATTTTAATTGCACTTGTTAACTTCTATCTATCATCATGAGGATCATGACCAATGTTCTGCCATGGAAATTATGGACAAAAATCCACACCCACACACACACACACACCAACGCACACCACAGACTCAAGGCAAGGGGTTGGTGATGGAGATGGGGGATCGGGGATGGGTTAGAAACCCGTTTGGAAAATCAAACTAGTTTCGTCTTTGGCATACAGCGCTCACACACGACACACGACCCAGTCCCCAGGCCACACTCCACTCCCCCAGACCCATTCGAACAGCGGCAGAGGTTTGGGCCAAGTGCAGCTCTGTAGCGACTCTCTCACTCCACCATCATCTGCATATATATATATATGTATATGTATGCAATGGTATTAACCATTAACAAGAAACTTTTTGGCCCTCAATGCGGCGTATACGTGATATTTGATATTTACTTCACTCTTTCAATTGCATCTAGCATACAAACATACATAAAGACATACATATGTACATCTTCTGTACGCACTCAAAATCATCAGAATGTAAACCCTTTAATGAGAGATGGGCTTCGCTCCCCGTTGCGAATGATTCTAAGTGCATATTTAATGCACAAAATTAATTGGATAATTTGGAAATTATACAAAGACTTATGGCAGCTGCACCCACCCACTGGCTTAGAAGCGTTATGAATACCATGAACGCTATTCATGGAAATCAGATGCAGATATTTGCGGAGCTGCAGTTGATTTCGTAGACACAAACACAAGAAATTTTGATAGCTTAGAAGGGTATTGGGGTGGAGGGTGGTTGGGTGGGTGGTGGGTTGGTTGCTGCTTTGTACAGGGTATACAACGCACAGCACAGCAATCTCTGTCTCTCTCCCTCTCTGCCGGATGCACGAGCAACGCAACTCTTTACGCTTTTTGGCTTATGTTTGTATGTTTGTTAGCATGTTAATTGCAGGCAATTAATTTTCGTAAGCATATGTTGATTTGCTCTGTTTGCGGGCGAGGGAACAAAGCGAGACAAAGGCGTGGCTCACAGCAAAAACTAAGACAGAATTAATAAATTAACATAATTAACGCAACGCGGCGCAAAGCAGTGGATGGCAGAGCAGAGCAGAAGCGAGAATAACAATACATTTTTGGTGTAATTTAGCTCTGAAATATGCATCATTGTTGTGTATCCATCCGCACTAGCATTCACTCAACACACTCCTCGCACATACCTGAATGCTCATACTCGAACACACTCATACAGCCGCACACTCACACCCATATTCAAGCACAGTGTCACAACACATAACACACGGCCCACAAACAGATTAAAACAAAAGCTGGTAAACAGGCAAATAAATTAGCATAAATGGTAGAATGCCATGGATAGAAAAGAAGAGAACAGAGCAGAGCAGAGCAGAGAGAGTGCCAGAGACAGGGATAGATAGGCAAACAGAGAGATAGACTTATAAGTGGTGTAGGGGGGTATGACGGGGGTTTGGTTCGCCACAGAGAAGGGGGTGGGGTGGGGGGAGACACAACCCAATAAGTAGGTAAACAAGTAAAGTGGAAAAAACGTCAGGTGTTGTAGAAAAGCACACGAAAAACAAAAACAACGTCGCGAACAAAACAAAACAAAAACGACAAGAAAGCAAAGCGAAAACTCAGCTGCAGTGCACAACGAAGCGGGGAATACACTTACATTTACATGCAACAGAAAAGTGGGAGTTACTGGATGATGGATGGAGCGAAATACCCCGGGAGCTGGACACCAAAGCAGCGATAGGGAAATTGTGGATTGTATTTATTAATGCAGAATGTTCTCGAGCATAAAAATCTCAGATCTACGTTAAGGGGAAAACGAATCCAGGCTAAAGTTTGTATTTTTAATATTATTTACGACAATACTGCACACTGAATACTGGGCTAATAACATTGTTGAAAGAAAAGAGAAAGTTGACTCAATGGAGGGATCATCAAGAGCAAAAAGCCAGCTTATAATATGGTCACACTCGAGCAGGGCTCAGCACGAGTGCTTACTACAGCCACACTAGCGCAAACACAAGTGAGAAAAAACAAATAAAACTGTATAAAAAAGGCAAAAACAGAAATTGTGCAAGCGTGTGCCGTGTGCCTGTGTGTGTAGATAATAATAAAGACATGTCTAGACGTGATAAACTATTTTTCCTATAGGCACACACACTATCACCACCTCCAGTCGTACATACATCTATAGAAACTTTGTATTTACATATGCAATGACGAGTCAAATACAATTACATGCACACATATATGCATATATATTTCCAGTTTTGCACTTGCATTGGCGAATATTTAATTAGATCTGGTAGTATGTACTCTCGCACTCGCACTATTTACTCTGTGAATAACAAAAACAAATTATTACTGATTATTGACACAAACACACAATGTTTGCTGCTAATTAAATTATTAAATTGTTCGCCACTTTTTACACACTTGATTTTATTTGATTTATTTTTTCAATACACATCACGCTACGCGCGCGGCTGGGGGTCCTGGGCCTGGGCGTTGCTAACGGCGAAAACAACAATGAAAATATTTTGCTTGATATGCAAACAAAATCATACAATTTTGCACTCTGTTTTTATTTATTGATTGACATTTTATGGCCAGACAGACCAACAACCAACTCCCAGAGCTGGGCTGGGCTGGTGCACGCTCCCGTCAGTCCATCAGTCCATTATCATTTGCACGATGGGGGGGCTGGGAAGGGGATGAGTGTCTGCGAATGGTCAGGGACGGCGATGCAAAGAGGGAAATTGCATCCTCTGCAGGGTAGAAATTTATGAAATTTAACTTGGATTTTCTTTCTACCTTTTTGCCTCTAGTATAATTTCCTCATTCTCTTGACAGCGGAAGGGAATGCTGTTCCTGTTAACTCTAGAAAATTGTCAATAATAATTAATTAATTTGAAGAGCAGATTGTGAAAGCTCCGCCTGCGCTTGAGATGTTTTCCACATCACTTTTAGGGGTCATTTATCAAATCTATAAACAAATCCCACCTCCACCCCACACACACACACACAATACATTGACCAACCTCAATATTATCTGTGTGTGTGTGTGTGTGTGCGAGTGGTTGGTGGGGTGGGTGCAGACGACCTTCCTCTATCCAAACTTCAAGTTGTCTGGCACTCAGAGCGACACTTTGTCTGCTGATAAAAAGCCGTGCTGTGCCGCAAAAAATAAAACAGCAGCAGCATGACAAATTATTAGGTGAACAAAACACCCATTCCAGTCCATCCAATGTAAGATATTGTGTGTCCATATATATGCACATATGTATATAAATATATCAAGTGTCGGCACGTCTCTCTGTAGCACTTACATATAAATATGAATGCATATAGTTTACTGTCTTCCACTGATAACCGCCCACTGATAAGACACTCTCTGTGTGTCTCTCTCTCTGTCTTTTGCGGACAATGCAAATCGCTGGAAAACTGGCAAATGATCTGACAAATTCTATATATAGCCATCCACAAGGCCAACGAACTCTCAAGAACTATATGCACTGTATGTTCTAGGAATCTGTATTTTTATACTTGCTACGAGCTATATTAATTAATTTTATAAATACAATGGAAATGGAAATATTTTGTTGACATTTATAAGCTAGAGGGGAAATTTATAAACACAGCGACGATAAAAAAGAAAAGAAAAATCTCATTTAATTAAGATATTCATTCAGGATGAATAACAAGAGTGGACATTGTATTCAGTCGATTCGGAATGATTCGATGGAAATACGAGTCCTCTAGTACGTTCGACTTCCGCCTTTGCGTTGGATGGGAAATAGGAAAGCTGCTGATAATTTCATTGCATATGAAACGGAGGCATTCGCTCACTCAGTCAATCACTGCTACCATTACGCATTCGTTCTGTAATTCAGTTAGGGGATCCATCAATCACTCAACGGCGAAAGCCGTCACTCCTGCACTCCTTCAATCAGTCATTAACTCAGTAATTCACTCATTCAGTTAGTGGGCTCCGTCCGCCGTCATTCACTCGAGAGGCGAAAAGCCTTTTTGGACTCTTGCCAGGCGGCGGACTCTGAAACGCGTACACATCGCATCTGTTTATTTTGATACTGCTCTCATGCCACAATGACTGACTGACTGCCTGAATGACGGCCTGACGTTGTCCCCAGGAGTCAAACAACAACCCACCAGCAGCACCCAGCACCACCCCAGCCACTCCCCTGCGCCGCCCTGCTGGTAATGTATTTTTATACAATTTATATTTATTGCGTAAATAAAATTCTTTTCTTTTGACTCTTTGACTCTTGCCTGTTGCCTGTTGCCTTTTGCCTGCTGCCTGTTGCTGATGGCCGATAGCTCTCGGCCGACCCCCGCTGCCAGCCTGTTGGCTATTTCTGCCAGCCCTCGTATCGGCATCGGGGTTCACCCTATCTGCTGGCTGCTGGTAATTGCAATTATTTATTGTGCTTGCTTTTCTCTGAGTGAAATTGTGCAGCCGCACTCAACCATTGACGAATGCAATCTTGTCTCAAGTCTGTAATTCTATTTGCAAGTGAACAGCCCATATATAATTGTACTTTTGTGTAAATGAGAACTCTGTGGCAACCAAAACTCCATCCAACAGCCGCAAATCACATTCGAATTGGGGCAGCAATGACAGCCACAATAAGTTATCAAATATGCTCTATTCCAACGCACATTCCGTGCATAGTACTTACACATATTTGCACATGTAGGCACTATAGATAGTCACCCGAGAACCGCCCCCCAACAGGCATGGCACCCATCTGTTGGCTCCGATTCTTTGTTACGCATTGTTTCTGTTTCTGCTGCTGCTGCTGCTGCTGATGGCGCTCTCGATTTCAATTAAATTCAAGTCGCAATTAGCTCGACATTTGCTTACATTTTGAGGCCCGATTAGATGACCCAGAAAGATATTTGCAGCATTTTTATTATATTTTATTATGAACAAAACAAACCAAATCGCCAGCTATACTGTGCTAGTAATTTTCGCATATGTTTTTTTGGCTTTGTTTTTGCTTAAGTTGTTTTTTGTGTGTTATCTTTCGCATGGAAAAGAAGTGCTAAGGGCTGTGGAAACTATTCCATGACGGACGGGGACGGCGACGGCGACGGGGCTGCTTATCAAAATAGAGTTGGGTTGCTTATCGGGGGAGAAGCTTTAGCACACAGCAACACCAAGCACACAACCTGATGGCAAATAGTTTTAATTTTTTTGTTATTTAGTTGCTATGCTGCTAATTAAATAAACCAGACCCACAAGCCACAAGCCACGGGGCTACGTACACGCACGACAAGTGCATACATACATACATACATCTGTATGCTTGTACAATTCGACTCCATAACTCTGCGGAAAAGCAGCAAGCCACCATTGCCAAAGTTGAGTCTCATTCGTTTATTTATCGTCCTGCTGCCGCTGCTGCTGCTGCCTGCTACTGCCACGTGGGTTTTTTCGACGCATTTCCTAGTTCATTTTCCGCTCGGCGGCTAAACCAAATTAATATGCTCCTGCCCTGTCCTGCCCTGTCCGACTGCCTGCTCGCAATTATGTTTTGTGGGTGGGCGGGCATGGAAATTTGAGCAAAGTTCAACTTTACAAAGCATATGTTTCATTATCAAAATATTTTCATTTACACATCAAAGCCGCATCTGCATGTGTGTGCGCATTCATTTAATTTGGCAATTTAACGAACTCACTAATTGTACAAGGACTGAACAAGGATTCAACTTTCGTTTGCACAAATTAAGCTGTATTTTAGTAACAATTCATTTGCCAATTAATTCTGAATTAAGCAAATATTCGAATTTCCAGCAAAAATAACAGCCATGTGTCCGGCAACATACAATAATATCGTATTCATGATTTAATCTACCATTCATTCTGCTCTTGCTACATAATTATTTCATTGTATTTCAGGAATATTCAATTGTGGTGCATTTCTTGTGCGAGGAGTCACTTTTTTAATTGGTTCCGTCTGTTGGCTGCACACGAAAACATAACAGATGCAACTGATGCAGCCATAGCCCTAAGGATATTAAATTTCCCTCGACCATCGACTGCCAGTCAGACTGGAATTCATGCGAAATATCAAATGATTCAAATAAATAAACTCGACAACAGATCACGCCCTCCAAATTCTGTATGAAAGTAATAGAAAGGCTGCAACTCCCATCAGGTAGTTGCCGTAAATTCAATCAGAAAACTGTGCAGCAAGATGTGTTGGAAATTGTTTGAAACTATACATCATTTAATGGGCAAAAACTGTGTGTCAGTTTCTTGCTGTGCTGTGGCTGTGCTCTTCTGTGTACCCTGTGAATCGGTATAAAAACTAGACAAACGTCTCGACAAACGTTCTGGCAACGAGCAACAGGTAAATGCGTTTCATGATATCACATACAAGAAATTGGTATGGTAAAATATATTTAGGGGGGATCTGCAGTGTGTACTTACATCTTGTGAGATTTGTCCCATATCCGCGTAATAATCAACAGCGTAGTACATGAGTCCAACTACAAACTTCAAGCTGCAGCCTGGATCAGCAAATAAATATACCAATAACCAGTTTACGGTTCAGCAACAGCCAGCAGCTCTCTCGATCCGTCCGTTGTAACGTCTTTTGTTTATTGCCTTTATCGGGACGGACCGGGCCAGATTGAGTGCCAGTGGCAGAGTCAGTGGCAGAGTCAGAGCCAAAGTCAGAGACAGAGCCAGAAACAGAAACAGAGCTCCACGAAAGTGGAGCAGCGCTATCGAAACGCACTGGGGAGGCTCGTCAGTGAATTGTAGCGTATCGTTGAATCGAGTCAAACCAGATTTTGGTTTTACGTTTTTGTTTTGGTTGTGGCTGGCTGCAATTCAGATTCAGTTTCAGGGTCTCCTGGTCTCTTGGTCTCTCTCTCTCTCTGTATTTATCTATGTATCTCTCTCTGGTTTGGTTTTCACTGTTGTTGATGGCAATTAAAGCTACTGCAGCCACCACTGCAACTGCAACTGCAAATGCAGGTCTTTTGCAACGCAAATAAAATACAAAGTGAAAACACAATCAATGTGCTCTTTTTTTGGCGGGACACCACGAGTCGTGTGTCTGCCTGGAGCAGTTTTATACGATTTGGGGGCTTTCAGGTCAGTATCTCGCGTCGCGGATTGTGATTCAGACACTTGTACGTGTAGCTTTGTATCCGCAAGAGACTCTGATTATCCCGAGTGCGGTTCTGACGGCCACTCTGATCGACAGTTCTTGCTGCTGCTGTTGCTGCTTGGCCCAACAGGTTGCTTAAGCGATTGCTGTTGCTATTGCTATTGTTGTTGCTGTTGTTGTTGTTGTTGGTTTTCATTTGTCGACTTTTGAAGCGGCAGCGTTTTCCACACACTTTGCCACTATTCCTGTTGAGAGCACTGGGCGGGCCTTTAATCAGCAACTAAAATAGAGGAAGATACGCCTTGAATTAGCATTAATCATCCGTAAACAATGTCCCAAATTATAACCCGCTTATCAATATCAACCCACAATGTTCCCACAGCAACAATATACATATGTATGTATGTATTTTTGGCCAACTTCAATTAGCATTCAAATGCCAGTCAAAACATTCAATATTTCGTTTGGGTTTCTTTCAAAAACAAACATCCAAAAACAAGCAAAAAAATAAAAATAATAATTTAAATGTTAAATCGATGACCGAAGATATAGATACACTTTCAGGGCACATCAAACTGCCAGTTGTAATGTTTCCTCAGACACAGGGCAGGCACTGCATTCCCAGTCGTAATACCCTTCTTTCCAGAGGGTATAGTGGAGTGCCGGGCAAGTGTAAGTGGGAATGAATGTACGAGCATGGGAAACGTGTTTCAGCCAGTGCTCGATTGCCTCTTCCTGGGGCAAGGTAACAAACAGTCGCAAAAATAAGCTACAAAAAAATATACATACATATAAACCAGAAATTAATTCCAAGTGTAAACAACGGACATACGCGTATTTTTGGCATGCAGACGCAAAGTGGCAAACAAACAAGCAGCTGCAAACAACAACAGCAGACACACAACAAATCAAATATACACCACACAGTTTGGAGCTGCAACTGCGGCGGTGCGGCGGCTAGGCAAATGATAGAGTTTCCCCATTCGCCTCGCACTGGATGTGCCGCGATATTCCTTTGCGGTTGCTATCCATTGCCATTGCTCCCGCGCGGCATCAACATTGTCAGCAAACGTGACGCGTGACAGTTTGGGAGTGCCTCTCCCCTCTCACATTTTGTAACTTAAGCACTCAAATGACATTAACAATGTTACACAGTTTCCTCTCCTATGGATAATTATTGTTTTATTATTATTAGAGGCAACGCCACAGCCATACAGAATATTTTGCGTGAATGTTGTGCATGATTTGAATGCTGAATGCTTCAGTGATTTGCTCAAAGGCAAGCAAGCTTTTGTTGTGGGTGGCTGCTCAAGGGGCAGACTGTATTCAGATCGGAAGTAAGAATCTATTTGTCCATCAAACGTCGTGATCGAATTACCAATTACCGCGACTACTAGCACCAACACAGAGCAACTGCCATTACTCTCCTGTGGCTCTGTTGTTTCCCCTATTGTTATATATTTCACGCTGATGGCGAGTGCACCACTGCTGTGGCGGGGTGGGGACTGCAAGTGTCAGTTTTAATTATAATTGTAATTATCAATTATCAATTCGGAATTTGTACTGCCGGTTAACTCATTACACATATTTCACAATATCTAATTTGTTGCTGTATCTGCTGCTGTCAGTGTGGGCCTCAATGTGGCAATGCGTCTGGACGCCACTGCGTATGAGCATTGCCATCACGTATACGCACCGTTAATGTCGTAAACAGTTGAAAACTAATATTCATGCCATTGAATTATTTCGTATACTTCATTTTGCTTTCGCATTGTCCGGCAGGTCTCTGCCGTTTTATTTTTCGATTTTCCATCTCCAGCTCCGTGTCCATTTTCATGTCCCTGTCCATTGTAGTGGATGCACGGCAGTGAGAATAGACAAAGGTTGTTGGGGGCAACCCAAAATTCGCACAATACGCTCTGACTGGGAATTGATTCCAAATAACTGCAGACACCCTTCACCCTCGACACCGTACGCAGACTGACAGACGTCATGGTGGGCCTTTCATTTCTGCTTTTCTGCCTTGCTGTGCGGACATCATTAAGAGTGAATATGAATATCCGGGGGGAGGGTAAGCGACCAAACCTCCTTCCTCGTCAGTCTGCAGCCTGCAGCCAGCACCTTTGACATTCGGTTTTTGCCACATCAAACCATCCCTGCCCCAGTACTCACATTTGTTTTTATTCGTGACTAATTCTCACACAAATTAAAGTACATTTGGTACACTCCCACTCCTCCCCCTCCTGTCCAGACACCATGTGCAGCCCCGAGTGCTGTTCGGGAAAGTCGCCCATTGCCCGGCGGCTGCAGGCCCTGAAGCAGCAGCGAATGGATGAGGAGGAGGCCAAGAGAAGGCCCAAGCCAGTGATCTGCACGCCGGAGAGCCAGCTGTACGCGTACGGGGAGATCGAGGAGATGGCCCAGCACATCATGAAGGTGTGCCACATGCGACCCAGGATCGGGATAATATGCGGCCAGTACCTGCGCCAGCTTATCGACATTATTGAGGATCCGGTGCTCATACCGTTCGAGGAGATACCCCGCTTTCCGGTGTCCCCGCTGGAGGGGCACTGCAACCACCTGATCGTGGGCACCGTAATGGGGGCCACCGTGATGGCCATGCAGGATCGCTTCCACACGTACGAGGGCTGGCAGCTGGCCAGCAGTGTGCTGCCCGTGCGCGTAATGAAGATGTGCGGCGTGCAGCACATCCTGCTGACGTGCGCCGCGGCGGCAGTGAATCCCCAGTATGCCGTGGGCGACATTGTGCTCATCAAGGACCACATAAACATGCTGGGTATGTTGGACAGGACACCGCTGACGGGGGCCCACGATCCGCGCTTCGGCGTTCGCAAGCTGAAGATGACCCGCGCCTACGACAGCCACCTGCTCGACAAAAGCCTGGAGATTGGCATTGCCTTGGGCCTCGAGGATGTGCTCCAAAAGGGCGTCTTCGCCTGCCTGAGTGGCCCCACCTACAAGACGAACGCCGAGGGGCAGGTGCTGCTTCGGATGGGCGTCGATGCTGTGGGCATTTCCATCGTCCACGAGGTGATTGTGGCCCATCACTGCGGCCTGAAGATCTTCTCGCTGGGCATCATTACGCTGCCCGCCAACGAGGCGGAGGAGACCGAGGCGACGGAGATGCCCATGCACCGTGTGCAGGCCTGCACCAATCTGATCTCCCGCCTCATCTACTACATCCACAACGATCTCTGAGATTCTTTACCGTTCGCACTATCCCCAAAAATAGATTCCCTTACCCTCGCCTCGCACCACTCGCCTTTTTTTTTGTCGTTCTGTTTGGTTTTTATTTTTGCTTTTGCTTTTGTTTTTGTTTTTGTTGAGGTGCAACAAAGCAACAACTGTTGCCAAGAAAGCTCTCAACGCGGAAACAGCGACAGGTGCAGCTGTTGTTGCAGCTACCCCACTAACAGGGGGAGAGGGGAAGGTGCAAGTGTGCCTGGTGTCAAGCTGTCTAATGGCCCAAATGGCCAACGATAAAACTGTCAAAGTATTGGGAGCACAGCCCACCACTCGGCGTATACGTAATACGCCTGCACTTACAAAAGACACAAAAAAAGCGCACACGACTCCCCAATTCCCCGTGCGCATCTATGTATACATTTTATGGTAATTACCCACGAAAAAAGACCAAAGTAAAGATACTTTCTGCACTCGCAACGAACTTTTTGGGGCTTCATTCGGCAAGAGACTTTCAGAATTAATTCTTAACCCACCTGATGCTTTACTCTCCTGGAAGGAGCTCTCTCTTAAAGGACAGGCATATATTTGACTCGGAAACAGAACAGAACCTCTGCATTTACCTGGGAAATTTCCGTCGTTCCGTATTGAAATCGAATTGCTTTTGTAATGCAAAAATGAAAACTTAATTACTCGTATGAGGCATTTTAGAGCATTTTCTGTATGACAATTAAAAGTTTGCAACACTTTTTTGTTGTGCTAAGAATACGAGTACGTGTATCTCGATCTGCTGCTTTGTGTGTCACATTGTTACTATTTTATCAGTGCCCCATTGTTTGAGGCGGGAGGCCAAGTCGATGACGATGACGAATCATTTGCCGACCCATCCACCGCTGATTGTTCGAATATACGGGCATATATACGGATATATGTGTATGCATAGGAAGAGTGTCAGAGTGAGGGAGGGATTGAGCAGGGGGGAATAGAAACGCGCATTTTATTTTTGCGATTTGTTTTTCTACTTATTTTATCGTTTTCCGCCGCTTTTCATTTCGCAGCCAACTCGTCTGATTTATTCGGTTCTGGGCTTTTGGCATTTCGCATTGGCATTCCGTACGAATGGAAATGAGATGCGTCAAGTTCAATGAACCACACAAATATGATTATTGAATTATCCGCGATTAATTACACGAGTATATCCACTGATTGTGGTAGCTGCATCAGTCCATACCATATGCCCCGTGGGTGCACTCCTCTTTTTTGGCTTTGCTTTGCATTGCTTTGCATTGCTTTGCTGGCTGCAGTTCAGTGCACTGTGGCATTGCATTTAATTTTATTTGAATTTAAAAATATCAAAAGCATTCGAGGCATTTGTGCGTGAATATCAGAGTGGCAGCAATTGAAATGCCCCTGCCACAGCGAGCAGCAACAGCAGCTGATTGCCAGATACGTAGATACGTGGATACGCGGATACGCTGATATGCAAGTGTAGATACAGATACACAGATAGTCGGCTCTATGCATTATATTATAGATACACTACAAATTGGTGTGCAGCAAATAGTTTTGGCATTTCAATTGCCTCGTACGTGCAACATCTGCCTCCTCTCCCTGCTCTCTCCCTTCGTCAACGGCTCTTTAAATGGTTTAAACTAATTATATATTTGGCCACTAAATAACTAAAATATTTAAATATTTAATACTGTTCCTTAAACCAATTGTCCAATCAACTTGACACATTTCAAGATACATTCATCTGTTGCATCTTTTCTG
Source organism: Drosophila ambigua (assembly GCA_018150905.1). Classification (NCBI taxonomy): domain Eukaryota; kingdom Metazoa; phylum Arthropoda; class Insecta; order Diptera; family Drosophilidae; genus Drosophila; species Drosophila ambigua. The sequence continues at coordinate 5,450,648 of JAECWS010000001.1, read as the reverse complement.
TGCGTATTTTTCATTTGTGTGTGGGGGCTGCTGCTGAATATTTACGGATTATTTTTCATTCTGTAACTTGAGAATTATGTATGGTTCTCAAAGTGGGAGTGGGGCGCACACATGGCGGGGAATGGCCTGAAAATTGTATTAAATTTACTGAAATTCATTTGCATTTCCCCCACTTTTGTATACAAAATAAAAAAAAATGAGAGCGGGAAAACTCTGTTCATCTGTGGATTGTCGGCTAGGAATTGCTTTTGAGCTCAAACAAATGTTTAACCGAACAATATGTAATCTATAAAAATGTTTACGATTAAAAGTACATATGTATGTACTTGTGTATGTATATATTGGAGTGTCTGCTGACGTCGTTTTATTACGCTACCCTGATAAGCCAGACAAAAAACAAAAAACAATTTACTAATAATGATGAAATCTAAATGCAATAAATGAATATCAAATCTCAGCAGCAAGCAATGAAAAAATATAAAATTATAAAATGATTCAGCGTGAAAAATTGCAACATTTTGGCACAATTTATTCTAGAATATTACACAATATTTCCGCTCGTTGCTAGGCCCATGACCGGCCCCTTTCTGGCCCTTCCTACCTTTGCCAATCATTTTGGATCATAAACTAAGTTTATTAGATTCGAGTTTGGTCTCATACGAGCGCCAGCCAATGCACAATTATTTGACCACAAATTGCATTACACCGTTGGGGGAAAGAAGCACAAAACACTTTCAGTGACATTTTCATCTGCTAATTTCGTTTCGCCCCCAAAGTATGGTCCATGGACGTAAAACAATAACTCTCGTGCAACGTGCAAGCTGGAACGCCAAAGTCCAGTGTCAAAGCCATAAACGAAAGCAGTGTACACGGTACAGGTCGAGGTGAATGTTTGTATAATTAAAAGCAAACTTTCAAAGTTTTCTGGTACTTTATGCGAAGCCGCCAGAACGCAGGGCCGAAATTAATCTTCTTACCTACGCACTGTCCCCCTTTTCCCGACTACTCAGTTAGCTGATGCTCTTGGCAAAACTTTCTGATAAAATAAACAAGCTAAATTCATTGAAAATCCGAAGAAAAGCGAATAAGAGACAGCCTCTCTTTGGTGGAAGGTTATTAGATTATATTCTGTTGAGCATGGAGAAAGGCTCCCCTCCCTTGGCATGCATAGTTTTTCGAGACAAAACTCCTTGATCGATTTAACCACCGGAGATAGATTGTAGTAGAAAATTGCAACAAAATAACCATATTGCCGGCTGCCGCTCTGATGCAGTGTTGCACTGGAAGTTGACGTTTTTGTTGCTGTAAGTTCAGTCACCTCGTTTTGCGGCCATAGAAGTGACGCCTGTAATTGTAAGTACATGCTACGTGCGATAGTTGTAGCTGCTGCTGTTGTATGTGGCAGCCAGTGGCAATTGTTGCTATTTGCTTAACTAATACATTGCACAAGCGACGTCAAGTGACGACAAACGGCCCGTTTTGATAAATCATACGACGCTGGTCGACAGGTCGTATACTCAATGACAATTACAATTCGTTGCGGGAATTGAATGGAATGCGAGGGAGGGGTTTGCTGTTTGCAGAAATCATTCATTAATGGGAAGCGAATAACTCCCTAACTGCAATGCCACACACGGAATCACATCTGACACTTCTGACGAACGGAGATTCCACATGAAAGCTCCTCAAAATTGATTGCAACATTCAACGAGAATACACTCATTTCGATCCCTCGGTACTTCAGGCAGAATTCTAGTGCTTTCCCATCGCACACTCATACACTCACAGAACCGAAATAACTGTTATAATGCGCTTGGCAACAGCAACAGCGTATCAAACTACAACACAAACAATCGCAATGACAAGCAGCTCGTTCGGCCCCTCTTCAAGCAACAGTTGTTCGCTTGGAGAGCACAGTGCAGTGCAGTGAGTGTGCTAGTGTGTGAATCAATGAGTGATTGAGTATCGCTGATTGAGTGAGTGAGCGAGCGAGTCGAATGTGCCGTCGGCATGGCAACGGTTGATATCATAATTGGCATTCAATAACCCAACAACAGCAGTTCATCATCAATTGCCCAGACCCTCAACAATGTACTGAAAATATGCCAGATTTTTTTATCTCACACAAATATTTATATCCATCAGATTACAAATAATATGCAATTTTAATTCTGACCAATTTAATTACAATCATTTTTATTGTTGATTTTATATTCTGCATATTGCATTTCCAATTATTACAAATTTAATGGAGTTGAAGAGGAGCTTCAACAGCCTGTAGCTTGTGGCTTAAATCAACAAAATTATAGCGAAATTTTGTTCATTTTTCCTCCATTTACAGTCTTTATGCTGACAGATGCATTATAGCCAGAAATAAACTTGAAATTCTTGGGTATTCTTTCGTCTGCAAACAATTTCTGGCATTAAGAAGCAAAGAATTGAATAGAATACTCGTAAGTGTGTTTGTACATACATAAATACTCGTACATATGTACATTCGTCTGTATGAATAGCACAAAGCAGAATGAAACAATGGAATGATGGTGTGCAGACACAAACAAAGTTAAGAAATGTTTCGAATAATTTCACAAATAAAAAACTGCCAGGCATACGAGAATGGGAGAAGGTACAGCAGATACAGGGGCGAGAGTGAGCAAAAGAGAACGCACAAAACGTGCCTAATTTAGATTTTCTTGCGGTAGGTCAGGTCATGTGCCAATTTCCTCAGCTCAGAATTGTTTCTGGTTTGTGGTATGTGTGCCAGAGACCATTCCCAATGCCTTCACATTCGATGGAAGGACATAGCACAGCCTTTTCGTCCTTCTTGCTGGCCAAAAACTAATTATGCTTGCCTTCAGTCACTCAATGCTTTTGAAAAACCGCAAATCAACTGACTTACCTTTTGACTAGCAGCTGGACGCAGACTCCTTGCCCTAGTTTTTGGGGATTTTTGATTTCTATTTCAGTTTCTGGTCAAGGCAAGCACTTTAGTGGTTTCATTCGAAAATGGCAGATCCCAACCCATTTCCATTTCCATTTCCTTTTCCCTGTGAAGGGCGGCGTATAGCAGTCAGAATGCTTTTGCATACAAACAAACAAATAGAAAAAACACACACAAAGTTTCCGTGTGGATACCCTTGATATTAAAAACCAATTAAAGGCGTTCCTATTTATGAACGGCATGCGAATACCTGCCCTAACAGGGTAACAAGAAACCGAAGCTGGCTGGGATTCTGGACATGTACATGTGATCTGCAGACTGCACCGCTTGCCCAGAGGGCGGCACATCTACAATGAATGTCTTTGTCTGTAAATGGTGCCTCTGGCGGGAGCACATTCGATACTACATACATATGGCCATCGATACGAGACACAAATTGCAGTTTTTGTTGTTGTTTGTTTTTCGTAAAAGAGAGAAAATCTTAAACTAGTTTTCAATAGAGAAACGAGAGACGCGCTTAATAATGAAATTTAGTTTGCCATCATCATAGGAAACTTACCCATAGAGAGCGTCGGTAAAACGAATAATTTGCTTCATTTGATTGATTAGCTGATTGGCGCTCTCTGGCGCTCTCAATGCAGGTTAATTGGTGATGATTGCAGAACTGCAGGGGAAGTGCAGAGTGACGACCGCCGTTAATTTGCTTCTTGTTGATTTTGCCTTATCGAGTCGCGTGGGTTGGTCTCTTTTTGCTGTGGCTCTGTGTGCTCTTGCCTGCTTTGGCTTCTCTGATAAAGCGACACACACTCACACCCACCTACGTTGATTTCTTTACGCGTTAAATATGTGTGTGTGTTTCGGTGATAACACAAACACACACGCTCAAATACAGTTGGTTGTTGGCGCGAGATGGTCGCAGAAGAGAGCAAGGAGTAACTAATTGCAGTATGTCTTTCACAGCCGCAACACAGAATACGAACGGGGGAAGAAACACTGTGGAATAAATCATCATAATGCGTTAATAAGAAATCTATAGATATGTACATATATATGTATGTTTATTTTGGAGATCTCGGAAACAACAAGAACTAGAAAATGGCGCTAAAGTTGCGCGGGTGTGAAATGATATGCGCTGGGGCCCATGTTGTTTAAATTATAAATTTGGGAATAAGTTTTGGATTTGATCATATTAATTATGTAAGAGTCGATTGCATTTGGCGCGAAGCAAATAGAAATCAAGAGCAATAATAGTTTAAATTTAAATTTAAATTAAAAAACCAGCGCGTGTAGCAGATAGGACAGCAGGGGACAGGGAGCAGGGAGCATCACTTAATTTGTTTATGCGGTTCGTCGTCTGTGGGGCCCCACATTCTTATTTATGCTTTCCTCTTGTTATTGTTGTTTCTCTTTCTGCTCTTTCTGCTCTTTTATTTTTTTGTTATTCTCTTTTTGTGTGTGTTCGGTTTGGCCTGTTGTTGATTTCTGTAGTAATTTTCCATGCAATAACAATGATTCTCTGCTTTTTTCGGCTTATTATCTTGAGCGCGCGCGCTCTTTTCTTGTTTCTTTCAAAATTTGACTAATTCTGTACAGAACAACAAGCACAGGCACCAATTTCCGGACCGAGAGCACACACACTTAAACATAGAATAGAGTAAGTTTGGGGGATAGTTTGGGCAAATTACCAGATAAACAAAACGAACAAATCAAACAAACTAAAAAGGGAAAAACTTGTGTCCGTATTTCGGAACACTCTCTTGTAAGCTTAGCTTAGTGTAGTCTTGAATCTTCCAGAAAGTGGGCGAAGAGAGGGAGCGGGCTGCTGCTGCTGTTGTTGCGTGCGAGCCTCGCTGTGTGCCGTTAACTCGCGAGCGATGACAACCGTTACGCGGCAAGTCGAAAACAGAAATGAAAACAGAATCGTTTTCACTCGGCCAAAAGCTGTCTCGTAGTGCCAAGGTATGCCCAAGCAGAGGTAAGGCCAGCCATTCCGTTCTCTTGGCGACCCAAGCGTCACACATATCCGCTCAAAACACTCAACCACCCCATGTAGCTGCATATACCCTGCGTAAAACAACACCAACAAACGTGAACGAGACCCGAAGAGCATGCAAACACACACATACACTCTCGCATGCAATAAGCTTCTTACAACGAGCTGGGAGCGGAAGGAAGGGGAAGGAAGGGGAAGCAGCAACAGGCAGGCAGGCAGACAGTCAGAGCTGTTAATGTCGGAGCAACGGGTGTCCGAAGCGTGGGGGGGTGGGGCCAATAAGCATATGAAAAATCGTACGCTACGCTCGCGCAGAGAGCAATTTTAGAAGGTGACGAATAATGCGAAGCGCTCAATCGACACCTCTAACATATGTAATTACCTTTAGTTTATGAGAAGGTGAAAATCGAATTGAAGAGCAGTTTGCATAAACATATGTACATACATATGTATTTATGTGTATGAATGCAACTTTTGAGGAACGCTTTGAATGTGCGTCACCCCATAGGAAAACACCTTGGACTCGACTAGCTGTTGCCTGCATTCTATTTTACCCCACACTAATCGGAGCACCTAAGAGTGGGGCCAGGCATTAGACGCTTAGTAAACACATAAAAAAACCTTTTTGTCTGCGCTCAAAATGCTAGAAGCCTATTCGGATGACAACCTAGCCCAAGTTTACAGTTGTTTTTTCTGTTGTTGCCTCTTGTACTGCTTTGTACATACATACATATGTGTGCACATACATACATATGTACATACATATGTGTGAAGTGCACATGTAAAAAGCACAAACAATGTATTGAGCGGGGCGTGTGGGGCGTGTGGGGCAACAATAACAGCAGCAGCAACAGCAGGCAGCAACAACAATAACTATAAAATTGACAACGGCGCGACAACGACAACGCTTTATATGATTGAACTCTTAAATGGCCAAAGTCCCCTTGACACCCACCAACCCACCCACCCGTTGTCATCTGGTCCAACGAACACAAACAGAGGACTATGAGAGAGTGTTGTTTGCCGTCTTCTCAATTATCAACAGTTGGTTTGCCCATGCAGGGCTGCGACCATCATCATATGAAAAGAGGCGTCACTATCAAAGCAACTGATGCATGAGGCGCAGAGCGCTGCGGCGCTCAAAGAAAATTTCAGTCAAAGCTAACCAAACAATATGTATATGCAACGATGCGATGCGATGGACAGCAAGTGTGAAAATGGGATGGATACTGGGGACCTGCAGTCGGTAATGAATCAACTATGGTCATTCTGTCCAGTCACCACTTAGGGAATATATGTATAATATGTATAGCTAAATCGTGAAACAATAAAATGGCAAAGCAATGAATAGGCACAAAAACCATGTGAGTGCAAAGGTCTGCTGGGAACTAGTATGGGGCGAAGCTGTGAGATTTGCATTTACCAGCTTGCTCTTATCAGCAGACCAGCCAACGTGATAACAGAACAGAACAGAACAGAACAGATACACATGTACATAAGTTTTTATATAGATTATAGATTGTTGATTAATAAACAATTTGCTCACTCATACCTAGACTTCTCATGGATTCATGTATAGCTCTCAGTCTGCAGCTGCCCTATCTGTGGAGCTGTGGAACCACTCACACACACACACACACACACAATACGACAATGCGTCGCGACTGATAAGAAATGACCGATTTAGTTCTATAGTTCATACAGCGATAACTAACATTAGACTCGATTGACCCACAAAGTGGAGACGACAAACATCAAATGATTGTGTCTGAAATACATACATACATGTGTACATATCTATGAATATTACTTTAAGTGTGGAATTGGGGGAAGCGGAGAAAGCTCTTCTTTCGACAGTCGACAGTCTCTCGCGGCCATCTGCAGCTAAAATTAAACACTTGTGACCGCACACACTTTTGTAATTGAAATGGTACTTAGTTAAATATATAAATATTTTTTATTCAAGTGGATAGTTTGATTATTCCGATTGGTGGCCTTACAGAGCAGCAGCTGAATCTACTGAATATGCAATTTAATGAATATTCTGGCAAACATAAAATGCTGTATGCAACAAGTTTAAAAATACTTGCAACCTTTTTTTAATAAATCCCCGTTACACCATGGGGGCGGATACCATTGAGATTTTATTAAATTGCCATGTGGATGCTCTGCTCTACACTCCCCCATATTTTTTTTTCGCGTGGAAGAGGGGCTTGTCAACGCTTTTTGTACATGGTGCAGTTCACACAATTAATGTGCAACAAAATGCAACATCATATATTTTCGAAGACCGATCTATCGTATACCCTTTGCAGATCCATTGTTCCCATGAACATGGCAAAAAGCGGCTTTAAAGCTTTGTAACATTTTATGGAAACCCTCTGTGAAAGGGTATGTACATTGTACACGGTTGGGCGGAATCAGAAAATAACTGAAGCCTCGCAAAGGTTGGCAATTAATTGCACAGAAATCTGCAGGGAAGGACCATGCAAAGGATGAGGCTGTGCCGCACGACAGCGGCAAAGGGCGGCGACGTAGAAGCTCCAACAGTTGTCCGAATTTCGTAAATGTGCAACATGTCCGTACATGCATGAGCACGCGCGCGCTGCTCCACCCCGTTTACCGAGCGGCGTTACAACATTTACCTTTGTCAATAGGCATCAGCGATGCGTTAAACCAAAAGAACCAATATCCTGTCCGTGGTCCTTTGGCTTTGGGGCAATTTTCGCGCTTGTGCAGGAGGGGAGGAAGCGGCACATTGGGTGCCGCGGATGATTCGTGGTGTGCGTGATGCATCCATATATGATGGGAACGGTGACCGTTAATCTGCCACACAAATTGGCCCTAAGCTCATTTGTTTCCAGTTCAGATTTTCCATCTCGCCCTCCGCCAACTCGCTGCCAGACCTGCATGTACCCACCCTTCGGACTCATCATTTCAAAACAAGGCAAACAAACCCGTGCATTTGCAGAATTCATGTCATGTTTTTGCATATGCCCCAAAGAGAAACTCCGTAACATTCCCTTTATAATTAGTCTAAAATTTAGACTCTAAATGCAATTATGGGCAAAGTAGGCAGAGAATCAGACTGGAATCTGGTCAGTAAATAATTTTAATTATTTGTCTGTCATTAGGATTTGTTCTGGCTTTGACTATCTTTTGAAATCACGACAAGACCATTTGTTTGTTAATAAGCGTGCTTGAGGCGAAAACATTTTGGTACACCTTCCTCCTGCAATGAGCGTTAAAATGTGTGCGAGCAGGAAGTTATTCGTAGTAGAGCAGGGAATGCTACATTTCTTGGCATTTGCTCAGACTGTTTCAAGCTGCTCGAATTTGAAAAAATAGATTAAAAACTGGCATATCCCAACACGCAGGAAAAAGATTCAATGAACCACATATTAAAATCATTTCCGTTTAAAAAAGCTTTCAAATTCGACTACTTATCGATTAACGGCAAAGTCAACGGCCGATGAAACTGTCATCGCCATAACAGCTGTTTGCCGTGTGCTTTTGCCGCCCTGGTCGTGTCGTTTCTTTTGATTTAATTTAGTTAATTTGGCGACTATTAGTTATCACATAAAATGGCCCCACCGAAAGCCAACCACAACCGTCCATCGGCACGGCGCAAAAAGTCCAGCAACCTGTTGCAGTCACTGCTGGACAAATACCTGAATGTGGCCTTTCTCAGGTACCTGGTGCTCGAGCCGGCCGCCTTGCCCATAATTAGTGTTCTGATTGTTTTGGCGGAGGCAGCCATCAATGTGTTTGTGATTCGGCGCGTGCCATATACGGAGATCGACTGGGTGGCCTACATGCAGGAGTGCGAGGGCTTCCTCAACGGGACCACCAATTATGCCCAGCTGCGCGGTGAGTGCTCAAGGTTTTTGTTGGGTTTATTTTTGGACACCAGCAGCGGCCGCCATGTGTCCCCATTCCATTGGTTTTTCGGTTATGCTTCTACCCAAAGTTCTGCTCCCTCCCTATTGGAGGCAATGGCTTTCCTTTGCTTGGACTGTGAATTTGGTTTATTCGCGTCTTCCACGTGGAATAAGTCCTGCTGCTCCTACCCCAGACTTATGCTTAAAACAAAACGTAATCTTAGGAGCAACATTAACACTTTGTTTGCTTAAACATTAACGTAACACAATCGTCTGGCTTTCAGTTGAACATCGATTTGATTTTGTTTAGGAAGCCTCCTCCGCCTTCGCTTTGCCCTGTTCCCCCACTGGGCTTGGACTCTTTTTGGTCCTGCTCTTCGTTGGCTTCGCTTGTGTTCTCTTTGCTGGCTGTTGTGGTTCCTTTGGCTGCTGTTCCTGTTGCTCCTGCTGTTCCGGCAGGCTGACTCGCACCCGAGCTGCAATTATAGGAAAAGAGCAATAGACAGAGATTGACGTTTGAGTATCGTTCGGACTTGTAACCCACGCATGTATATTTAAACTACGAATTAAGGCGCCAATTACATCAGATGTTGCATTGGGCATTGGATTTGAGATTGAGATTGCTTTTCTATCTGCTAGGGTGTATTTACGTTGCTTTCTTACTGCCACTTTTGCGCTGGGTGATGCCGTTGATCTGGCCGGGTGTGTCCAACTCCAGCTCGGCAAAGGCCTCGATGAGGGCGCGCTGCTCCTTGTTCAGCTTCCGTGGCACATCAATTTTTATGTGCACATAGTGATCGCCATGGCCGTGGGCGTTCACCCGCTTCAGGCCCTTGCCGCGCATCGTGTGCTTGTGGTGGGAGGAGGTGCCCGGCTCAATGTTTATCCACTGGTCCTCGTAAACGCCCTGGACGCGCACAGTGCCGCCCAGCACGGATTGCGACACTGAGATGGCTACGTCTGTGTGCACGTCGGCTCCGTCACGGCGGAAGTAGTCGCTCCGCTCCACTCGGAAAGTCACAAACAGCTCCTTGCTGCCCACCTGCATGCGCACCGTCTGTCCGTTCTCGATGCCCGCCGGCACCGGCACAGTCACCTTGCGGCGCTGAACTGTCTTTCCCTTGCCCTCGCACTCGTTGCACGGATACTTGATGTACAGGCGCGTGCCCTGGCAATAGCGGCACGTGGAACGCATGACGAAGGGCCCCGTCGAGATGGTCTCGAAGCCAGTGCCGTTGCAGTACTGGCAGCGACCCGGCTTTGTGCCCGGCTCGCACTTGGAGCCGCGGCACTTAAGGCACTCGTCCACGACATTGACATTCACATCCTTGTTGACGCCGCGGGCTGCCTGGGCGAAGGTCAGGTCCATCACCATCTCCTGTGCCTGACCGAAACCAAACTTGGAGTCGGCAAAGTCGTCGAAACTGTTGGTGCGGAAGTTTCCCTCGCCGAAAATCTTGCGGAAGAGCTCCTCCGGATCGATGGTCGAGCGGAACTGCCAGCTCTGTGAGAAGCCTTCGGGTCCGAAGGGTCCTGCCCCGCCAGCGGCGCCTGCACCGAATCCGCCGCCCTGGCGGCTCATGTTCTCCGCCGTCTGGCCGTAGGTGTCGTACTCACGCCGCTTCTGATCATCGCTGAGCACCTCGTAGGCCTCGGAGACCTCCTGGAATTTGCGACCGGCATCCGGATCCTCCTTGTTGGTGTCCGGATGGTACTTCTTGGCCAGCTGATAGTAGGCCTTCTTGATGTCCTTCCCACTGGCGTTTTTGGCCACCCCCAGCGTGGTGTAGTAGTCTTTGGCCAGCATCCTGCTGGAGGTGTGAAAACTGCGCACTGTCTGTCGGCCATCATCGCGTGTCCTATGCCACTGCAGTGGCAATGTGGATGCGTGCGATGGTATGCCCCGCGCTGCCGTAGCGCGCCAGGAGGAGCTGGAGCTGTGTGGTGTCAGCGTGGCACGCAAGGGCTGTTGGTACCGGCGGCAGCCGCGGATCGCCGGCAGTTGGCCACGGAGTACGAACAAATTTTTACACGAAATCATTTTTACATAAAAGTTTTATTTCTCAAACATGCCGTAATAACCTCCATCCATGCCAGTGTGACTTATCGATCAAATATACCGTAATATACCAAAAAATGTATATACCGATGTATAAATCATCTGTGAGTGAACGAACTTAGCCCACCAAACACCCCTTTTTTTGAACTGGTGAACCACTTATGGTAAAGCTCGGAAAATATTACTGTTTTTAGATTATCTATGTAGATCAATCATTCCTCTTTAATTGAAACAACAAATTGACAACGACTTAACGACATCTTTCAGCTTAACTGCCATAAAATTGTTCAAGTTTCATAATTTTTGTGGTCAAGCATGGGTTAACGTTGGTTGGTTCAAAATTCGAATCGTAACGGTGGCAGACCAGTAAAATTTATTATTTAAACTATTTCTTTTGCCTCCATTGCAGGTGATACCGGTCCCCTGGTCTATCCGGCGGCTTTCGTGTACATTTACTCGGCCCTCTACTACATCACGTCACATGGGGCGAATGTGCGGGTGGCGCAGTACATCTTTGCCGGAATTTACTTGCTTCAGTTGTGCCTGGTGCTGCGCCTGTACGCGAAGAGTCGCAAGGTGCCGCCGTATGTGCTTGTGCTGAGCGCCTTCACCTCCTACCGCATCCACTCGATCTATGTGCTGCGCTTGTTCAACGATCCCGTGGCCATCCTCCTGCTCTATGCGGCGCTCAATCTCTTCGTGGATCGCCGCTGGACCTGGGGCAGCATTATCTTCAGCCTGGCCGTGGGCGTCAAGATGAATATTCTTCTGTTCGCGCCGGCCCTGCTACTCTTCTACTTGGCCAATCTGGGAGTGCTGAAGACCTTTCTGCAGCTGGCAATTTGTGGGGTGATTCAGCTGCTACTGGGCGCCCCCTTTCTGCTGTCCCATCCGGTGGAGTATCTGCGCGGTAGCTTCGACCTGGGCCGCATCTTCGAGCACAAGTGGACGGTGAACTATAGGTTCTTGAGCCGGGAGCTCTTCGAGCATCGCACGTTCCACCTGTCGCTGTTGGGTCTCCATCTGCTGCTCCTGCTGGTGTTCGCCAAGCCCACGTGGACCTTCTTCCAGAGTTACGTTCGCCTGCGCAGCGTCCAGGAGCAGCTGCAGCCGCAAATTGCAAAGAAGAATAGCGAAGTCCAATCCCAGAAGAAGATCAAGAAGGACGCCAAAAAGCAGAAGGACACGGAGCAGCTAAGCAGCGAACAGAAATCGTTTCTGAAAAGCTTCGAAAAGAGCCTGCAAAAGTCATCGGGCGGAACAGCACCCGCTGCCGCCCCACCTAAGGCGGAGCCCGAGCGCTATGACATCCACTTTGATCGGTGCACGCAGCTGGCCCTGCTGCCCTTCTTCCTGTGCAACTTCATTGGCGTGGCCTGCTCCCGGTCCCTGCACTACCAGTTCTACGTGTGGTACTTCCACTCGCTACCCTATCTGGTCTGGTCCACACCCTACTCCCTGGGCGTGCGCTACCTCATCCTGGGCATCATCGAGTACTGCTGGAACACCTATCCCAGCACGAATCTGTCCAGTTCGGCTCTGCATCTCGCTCATCTCGTCTTGCTCGTGGGTGTGGCGCGTCAGATCTTTCAGACCATGCGGCTGAATGCGGCAGTCAAACAGCAGCAGCAACAGCAGCAGCAGAAGAAAGCGCAGTAACTAGTCATACAGCGGTGATCCGCACTGTACTTGTACCAAATGAAGCAGCTTCACATATGTATGTTGGATGTGTACTTTTATTCGTGTTTTTGTTTTGTTTAGTCTTTTGTAGTGGCGCTGTACAAAGTGCCGGGGAATTGGTTGCCAACTCGCCCAACGAAATAAGATTCAAGCTAGGATCTACGTAAAATAACTTAATTAATGTCCGCTTAAAACTACGGGTGCAATAATACGGGGAGCGTACTTAATCGCTACCGCCCACCGCTGTCGTGGGCGTTCGCACTGTCAGGGGCGTGGCCGATGGAGGTGGCGACAGCTCGCTGGGTTCCGACGCCGTTGCAGTCTCGTCCGGTGCCACGCTGCTGCTGCGCTGCACGCTGAAGAAGCGGAGAAGCGTCGTCTCGCTGTTCCGTCGACTGGAGGTGGGTGTGCGGGGTTGTGGTGGTTGGGATCCGCTTGCAGCCACCCCACCACCGGCATCAGTGTGCGAGATGCGTCGCCGGGGCGAGGCCTTTAAGCGGGGACTGCACTCGGACTGGCGCAGGCACTGGAGGCGCGGCGAGGCCAATACATCCGCCGAATTCGCCTGCTGCTCCTCGTTGATCTTGTCGCTGAGCGAGACGTGCGCCCTGCCGCTCATCAGCTTCTGCTTGCGTATGTTCGTCAGCCAGTCGACCTTCTCCTTGGCCTTGCGCTTGGGCGACATGATGGCCAGGTGCGGAGCCTCCCCGTCCAGCACGTAGTTGGGCAGGTTCGAGGTGGGCGAGTAGATCACAGAGGACAGGGGCTGGCCAACTCCAGCTCCCTCGGAGGCAGCAGCCGCCGCCGCTGCTGCTGCTGCGGATGTGGTGGGTGGTGAGGCGTAAATGTGGTTGACATTCTCGCTGAGCGGCGAGTGGACAGGCGAGGAGTTGAGGCTCAGCAGCTTGGCCACCGGGGAAATGTCTTCGGCGGCGTTTTCCTTTTGCTTTTTGCTGGGCGAGGAGGAGGCCTCTTCCTCGCCAATCGTCGAGAGCTGAATGTGCCTACAGGTGGACTCTTGGCTGGAGGGGCCGAAGAGTCGCCTGGCCCGCGACTCAAGGGGCTTGGAGCGCTTCTGCGGCTGCTCGGCATCTACCTCGCTGCTGGCCGCGCCCAGCATGTCCAGGAATGAACGCTTCATGGCCACCTTCTCGACTGAGCCGGGCGTACGCTCGTTCTGGTCCATCAGGCGCTTCAACGAGCGGGGCGTCGACTCCAGATCCCTTAGGTTGTACTTGTGGTTGCCGGTGGCCGGGGCCGAGGACTTTTTGCTGAATTGACGCACATAGCTCGCGTGGCCGCGATACTTCTCCGCCCGCTCGGCCTCGCTGAGCCCATCCAGGTCGGGTCCCATGCGCCAGATCTTGTGCCGCGCATCGTCGCTGCAGGTGACAATGGGACAGTCGTGGGAGGAGCCCCAGGCCACGCAGGTCACCTCTACCGTGTGGCCCGACAGAGCCACCAGCGGCTCCTCTGCATGCTCCAGGTTCCAGACGTACGCCCGCTCATCACTGCTGCCGCTCAGCAGGTACTTCCCATCCGGACTCAGGCAGGACTTGATGTAGAACGTCGAGTTCAGCAGACCCTTGTAGCAGGCCAGCGGCTTGGGCGAGTACGAGACCAGATTGTAGCAGTAGATCGTGTTGTCCATGCAGTTGGCGAAGAGTCGCGTTCCGGCCGCATCCACAATGAGGTTGGTGAATCCCCGGAAGGTGGAGTGGCCGGCATACGGCAGCTTGTGCCTGGGCAGCGGCTCCTTCCTGTAGGCCGTGTAGTTGCGTCGCAGATCCCACACCTTGATCACGCCATCGCCAGCGCCGCAGGATATCAGCGTATTGTCGTCCTGGAAGGCCAGTCCCGTGATGCTGCTCGAGGTGGCACTGGATGACATCTTGGGCGTGCGGGAGCGCTGCTTTCTCTGCGAGACGGGCGTGCCCGGTCCCCCTGTGTGCCCGCTGTAGATGCAGTTGTCCACGCGAGAGGTCAGATCCATGTTGAGATTGGCCCGTATGTCCCAGATGAGAATGGCACCGTCTCGCCCGCCCGTGGCAAACACGGCCGGATCTGTGCGCTTGAACGCGGCCGACTTCACGGATCGTGTGTGGCCGATGTACGAGTTGAGTCCCCGAATGCCCGAGCCAGCCACCTCCCAGAGCCGCGCCGTGTGATCCCCCGAGGCGGAAACGAATCGCATCTGGCCCGGGGCCCACTCCAGATCGAAGACGGCATTGTAATGGCACTGAGGGCCCGGCAGCGACTGCTCCTCCGGCTCCTGGTTGCGCTGTGTCGTGTCCTGCAGTGTGATCTTGCCATCCTCATTGGCAATGGCCAGAATGTGCCTGTAGCCGTTGCAGTTGGCAAACTTGGCGGAGAATATGGGCGGTTCCGGGTTGAAGTCGGGACAGTAGTTGGCCGGTGCAATTCCCCGCCAGCTGTCCTCCTTGGCCACGCACAGGCGACGCAGGGCGAAGTCGTAGGTCTGCTCGTTCGCTGCAATGAGTGTGCGGAAAGAGAGAAGTTAGTGCAGCTCTCAAACTGTGACCCCCGTGGCGGCTTTGTCTGTGCTGCAGTCTAGTTTTTCAATGAGTATTTTCGCTTGCGCAGCAATTTCGACAAGAGACCTGGTGACCCCTACCCTGGCATCGCCGGATCACAGACTGATCCTTGGCTTGGCTTATTGCCACTAGAGTGCCTATTGTCATAGCATTTGATTGCAACTTTTTGAAATTAATCACATATTCACATAGAAAATTCGACCGCCAAAAGTGAAATTCTCCCGCCATTCGAAATACTCACAGAACCCATGCTCTCGGCTGCGCAATTTGTTGTATATGTTCATTGTGACGCCAGCTATACGAATGCAACTCGTTTGGATCGATTAACACTAATCTAATTGCTATTTTATTCAAAATAAAACAATAAAAATGCTAGCACATATTTTCAACGACGCAGCTGGACTTTAGAGATGGAAGTGGAGCGGCACGAAGATTATCGATGCAGGTGCTATCGCCTATCAATGGGTAGGGCTGCCACCTGACAAAATCATCATTTGCAAAACATATTTTTAAATTGTAATTTTTATTGGTGTTTTGACATTTTTATTCTGTTTTCAATAATAAAAAATTTCCAATTCTATAAACTGACAACAGGTCGTTGACAAGAATAAAAAGTAGAGCTGTCAATAAGCCATCGATGGTTTTGAATGTTTTGAAAAAACAATCGATACTATTGTGATAGCATCGGGCTCAAATAATTATTAAAAAACCATTGAAACCTTTTAGTGACTTGTCCATTGTAAAAATTAGATGCCGCCTGTCGATTTGTTTTCAAATGTGTCTTCGTATTTTATAGCAGCCAATCCAAACCATTTAAAAGCGCAACGACTGTAGCTCGATACTATACCATCATGATAGTTGCAAAACCGTCGAAAGTAGAGGCTAGCAGTAAAATATCGATACTATCGATAGTGCCCTCGATGGTTTGGCACCTCTAGTCCGTTTGTTTTGTTGCTCGCTGGCTGCTGATTGAGTTCTTTTTTTTTAAACAATTGAAATACGCATAGAACCAGCAAAGAATCGCTCTAATTATTGTTTGTGTAAATGCATTTTTTGTTGGGAATTTTCGTATGTAACGTAGCAGAAAATTAGCAGGAGCCACTTCATACAAAAAGCACTGGAACGGAATTCCAAGGATACTCGACTCGACACAGGACTACAGCAACAAAAACACAGGTAAGCTTTGCTTGAGCGCCAAACTTGACCCTCTTTCCGCCCCCACCACCCTGCCGGGACGAGTGTGAGTGGGTGGGGAGCCTGTTGCAATCAATAACACTCGCAAGGCAGCAGTACTAATCCACAATCGTCGTCACACACAACAGTAACAGAAACAACAATAAGAAGGCGACCATATCAAACACGCAAATGCATGAACACGACAGCGTCGGAAACGGCGATAAGTTGGCCTACAAATTCCGCTCACTAAGACTTTTTGTGGACGCTTCAGTGATTGTGGGTTGAATGCAAAACCAAGGAAAATGCCTCTTAGAGTCGTGGTTCGAGGAGTAGGGTAGGTGTGTAGCCGCACTTCCGCGTTGGTCTTTTGGAGTAGGGAGAGGGGCTGACTAATTGCCCATTTGTCCTTGGGTTCCGACCGCCACTAACTTTCTCTCTCCCCCCTTCCTATGTCCGTTTTTCGGACCATAATATTGCATTTCGCGTGACGTGACCTTAACCATTTGGAGGTGGTGTCCGTGTCATGGTAGGTTTTGCTAGCTAGAAATATATTTAGAACTAGAACTAGAACTGGAAAAAACATGGCATTCACTTAGTTAAATTAAAGACTAGGGCTGGATAACGACAACGACAACTAGCTCGATTGGGCTGTGATGAGTTTTCGGGAATTTGGGGGAACGGAAGCGGTTTATCTATGCTGTCCACACGTTTGACCCTTGGTGACCCTACAATTTCCCAGCGGTATCCCTCCCCATCCCTGGTCTTGAATAACGGTTTGAGGCGCGGCAAGGCAAGGCTCCTTTTTTGGACAGTTGGGAAAACTTGCCGCCGCACGCGCCACACCGCACCGCATCGCCCATTTACGGCATAGACACGTACAAATAGCGCGTGCCGCGTCGCAGCGAAGCCGTTAGAACAGCCTTATGAATAACCCATGTGGATTGTGAGTTGCGCTGACTTGTCGACATTCCAGTGGAGTCGCAAACACAGCCACGGGCCCAGCCATCCATTATTCTCCCTCCGGGCTCTATCTGGTAGGCACCTCTTTTGATTGAAACACAAAGACAGAAAGAACCGCAGCGCAGTTGAAGAAGCAGTAGGTTTCTTTATCTAGAGATACGACGATGATTAACATTGCCTAATCGTGCATGTACCTGTACATATATGTATATTATATCTGTCTCTGTGCCTGTGCTTTCCTTATCAATTATCATGCTTGCAACTGGATCGACGTGTGTGCGTCTGTAGCCCAACCATGTCGGTGGCAGGTCTGCGACAGTGCCTGCTCCTATGGAGCGTGGACTACTGGAACTTGGAAGGTAAAAGTGTGGTTTCGATTTTCATTGTGCATATTGGTATACGTACTCGTATGTACATACATATGTATCTTTCTTTTGGTTTTCAGTTGTTCGTTCAGTTGTTTCAGTTATTTCTGTATTGTGTGTTCAGTTGAAGCTTTCAACATGAATATGCAACGATAATAATATTTATATCTCGAATCCCCGCTCATATTTCCCCCATTAGTCATGGCTGACAATGTGTTCAAGTCGCAAGATATCGGGCTACGCGCTCAAAAGAAAATCCTCTCACGCATGGCAACGAAAAACATTGCCAAGACGTTCATCGATGGGACAACGGCCTCGCTGCTGGATAACCTCTACAGGCTGTGCAAGCTGCATACCGGCAACAAGGCCAAGGCGGAGAAGCTGATCAAGAATATCATCAAAATAGTCATCAAGATTGGAGTGCTGCACCGGAACAACCAGTTCAGCGACGAGGAGCTGCGAAGGGCCGACAACTTTAAGCGCAAGTTCCAGGTAATCTATTATACCTTCCCTCACTGAAAGCTTGGTTCTTGATTTAATTGATTTCCCCCTTGCAGAACACACAACTGTCCATCATATCGTTCTACGAGGTTGACTACACGTTCGACCTGGCCTATCTGCAAAAGTCGATAGCGGAATCGCAGGTGGCACTCAAGTCGATTGTGCAGCCGCATCTGACGGACAAGTCGCTGGGTCGCATCGATGAGGTGTTTGATTTCTTTGGCGATGCTACGCTTTTGGAGACGGCCTTTAAGCCGGACTCGCCCTACCGCGAGATTATGGGCAAGATTGTGGCGGACATCAATTCCGCCATGGAGACGGGCGACATCTGAGCGAGGGGCCACAGCCAGAAAGTCGAAAGAAACCAAAAACCATTCAAACAGCATGAGACACTAAAAGCAAGCTGCAACGTGGAAATGCTTCGCTTGCAAGCTCACCCACCAACACCAAACACACAAAACTAGGTATAGGACAGCGATAACGAAGCGACGAAAAGACAAAGACATATGTATGTTTAGGCCAGAGTTTAGTTTAGTTTGGATAGTGATATCATTGACAGCAACAAATATCAAAAGTGAACAAAACGTCCGTATTGATTTATTTAATGAAAATGTTGAGTGTACTCAAACTCGACCGTAACGTAACGTTTAAGAACTACCTACCTATTGCATTTTGCCAAAGGAATTAACCAAACGGAAATTGTAAACTCTAGCAAAATGCTTGTATCCGTATCTGTATCTGTGCGTGTGTGCATCTGTGTATCTTTAAGCGTGCCAGTCTGTATAAATGTGAAAACTTTTGCACAATTGCAATTATTCGACGAAAGTGTATCTGTTTGTGATGGATACTCTGTTTTGATACTCTATTACTCGCTGTGTCTACCTATCATACTATACCCTACGCCTGAATCCAGCCCCTTACGTACTTAATTAATCGTTGCTGATCTCCACCAAAAGCTTTTCCACAATTTCCCTGCAGAGACCAGCAGCACCACAGAATGAAATCACATCTTTTACTTGTTGTAAGTGTTAGTCTATATTTAGTTATTAATGCTAAGTTGACACTAGAACCTGTTTACCCCTACACCTGTCTGCTAGCCAGTTTCACGCATTGACTTGTATTTGTATGTATTCCAAGCCCCTCCCCAGAGCCAAAGGCATGGTGGTCGGGTCACTCACCCTAAAGCATTATTTATGATATTCCACTTCGGTTCTCACTATGATATTCCATGTACCCCCCCAAGACATATCGTAACGTGTGGGCTGAACCACATGTTAATGGGACAATAAGTTGATTGATTTTTGTATGACTTTGTCCAGAAAGTGTTAGTTTGATATTACATTTTGAGAGAGCACAATTTTAGTCGTTTAGATTTTAAATATTTATTGTTTTACCAACAGCATTATGTTGTGTAAGAAAATAAAAGCAACAATTACCAAAAATCAACTATGTTTGTTTCATTCTTAAGTCCTACTACACCTGCACCTCCTTTGCTCACTCTGCACGTTTTTGGCTTAGCACATCCTCCGTCTCCAGTTGTTGCTGCCGGAACAGTTCAATGAGCTTCTCGGTGGCAGTTTGTGGCGCATCCAGCGGCTTGGATGCCTCAACACTGGGATATTGCTGGCCGTGGGTTTCGGGGGAGCGTAGCATGAACGGCGTCCAGGGCCCTTGGATCGATGGTACATCAGTGTGCCACATTTTACGCAGACGCAACGAGCTGGAGTTGCCGTTTTGTGTCTTTAAAAGGTCGACCCACTTGGTTATTTCCTCCTGGCTGCTGTTGCGGCAGCTCAGCCACTCGCGATCACCATTCACTGCAACAAATTAAAAGTTATCGGGGGACAAATCTATAGATGCACTACTTACAATACTCGCCAACCAAAACCGGTGTGCGGTGGCGACGCGGCTTCACATAGACCACAATTCCAGGATTTTCCTTGGCAAAGTCCACCAGGTGGTTCTCGATGAAATCTCTAGTGTTTGGACATGGCTAGATGAGAATTTCATTGAACTTCAATCACAATTCTTACCGCATGCCTTTGCTGGAGCCATTGTTTTTGCAGAATTTAAGCGTGATTCGCTGCAGTTGGCAGACGTAGCGTCCCAGTCCATTCTGCAGGGGAGCCCGTGGGAAGCCGGACTTTAAAAACAAATGACTGTTGGACATTCTGTGTTTATTTTTAATTCAAACACGCCTTGGACAAAATTTCTTCAAATTTTCGTAACAAAAATCGACGTAACCTGCCAGCCCAGCTGTTTATGCTATGGACAGTGCTGCCGGTCTAGCCATTCCATACATGCAGAGAACTAGCTAGATTTAATGGAGTAAATAATTACATAACAACCTTACCTCATATTTCCTGTATACATATGTATAGACTTATCATCTTTTATTTTGTTGTAGCATTTTATGAATTACTAAAAGTCTGAGTTTTTCTGTAAGTATTTATTGCGATTGTAAATTGGCTCGATCAGAGCTTGTTTTGGCGGCAACAATTTTCGAGCCAAGTCGTCATTTTCTGTGTGTCTAAGCAGGGTTGTTCTCTATACCCGCCAGTTGATAACGGCGAAGAAGCGGCACAAAAGGGAAAACAAAAATGCAGGCAGCGTTTGTCGCGTCGTTTTTCTTTTGATTGGAAAATACCGACACCCGACATAGAAATAGAAAGCGTGCAACGTGTGTGTTAAGTGGAGCACATAGAGCTGGCCTCGACGCGTGGCTTATCAGTGAATTATAAAACATAAAATGGCCACAGTAAGCAAGCATTTATTTTTATTGCAACTGCAGTTTGGTAAACAGCATCTCTTTGCATATGTATGTAGGCTTTTGGGGCGTCAAAGTTCTCAAAACACGTAGTGCCTGATGTCGTAGCCGAGGAGGCGGAGGAGGAGGAAGAGGAGGATGATGACGACGATGAAGAAGAGCACTCTGCCGAATCGGGCTCGACAACCTCGTTCAGTCTTCAGGAGTGCATAAACGAGTTTCGAGCCCGCCGCACTAGACGCGTATCCACCCAGAGTCGCGACTGCGACAACAACCACAACCACAATATGCCAGGTGAGGACCAGCCCGAACGGGTGCGAGGCACTGCCGCCGATGCGGACCTAATCAACCAGAATCGCTGCAACAAGGCCCAGGAGCGCAAGGGCAAGCCATGCAAGAATGGTTTCTGCTATTGCTTCACCAGCGACAGCGGCGATTGTGCCTCCACAGCGCCGACACGTGAGTCGCACGTGCGCCAGCCCAGACGCAGCAGGCGTTCCGAAAGCACTAAGGTATGAGCACTCATCCTATCAGATCAGATCAATCGGTAACCTAATGCTTTTTCATCCACATGATACGTGTGCTTGTCCAGGCGGCCAGTGTGTCCAAGCCGCTGGTCCAGAACCATTTCGACAGTCCGAGGCAGCAGACGGGGCGTCGGCACAGTGAGCCGCCCAAAGTCAGACAGACCTCAAATATTCCGCTGACTGCCGTAAGCAGTATTTGTGCCGTGGGCGATGATGCTCCGCTCATACACATTATTCAGGAGCTGCGCGACAATTGTGTGGTGTCCGAGGTGCGCGTGAACCGACAGAAGCTGCCAGGATCGGGCTGCCAGCCCAGGTCCTCGCCTGTAAAGACCTGCAAAGTGCAGGCCTATGAACCGATTACGTACAAACCCACTGCCCCGGCCTTGTCCAACATCAGCGAGTCTGCCGTAGAAGAGGAGCCGGAAACGGCTCCAACGGAGCCGACTAGTATGCAGTCCGCCCGCCAAAGCGCCCGTTCGCGTCGCAGCTCTGGGGCCGGTGGGCGTCTCCTGCAGAAGCGTTTGTCACAGGGTCTGGTGAATTTCAAGACACGCGATTCCCAACAGCCTCCACCGAAGCCGCCGCGCCGCAGCTGCCAGAGTCTCGATGGGAAATTGTCGTTGTCCTCGCTAACATCGACAACGCCATCGGTGCGGGAGGCTGAGCGTGTGCTGGACGAGTTCCTACGCCAGCGAGGCGTCCGGGTGCCCAGCAGTTGCAATAACTCGCCCCGCAAAGAGAAGAAGAGCAAGCGCAAGTCCTATCCGATGGGTAAGTGGTGCTAGCCGAAGCCAAATAATGAAACCGTAACCAAACGAAGCGAAACCAAACCAAACTAGAAACAATATCCCTTTTAGCTAAAACAAATAAAATTAAACTCCACTTTGTTGTCAAAATAAAACGATATGTTGCTTACCATTTGAGTTACGGTTTCATTTCCCAGTCCCTCAGGCCAAAGCTCCTCTGTTTCGTCTCTTAACTCCTCCCCTCAAATTGCAGCCGAAGTGGAGAAACAACCCAGGCGCAGTAGGCAGCTGCCGACCTGTCCGTCGCTGAGCGACATTGAGCGTGTTGTGGAGTCGAAGCGCGGCTCAAACTACGCCCGGAATATACAGCAGGCCAGCAAGGCGAAGAATGCCGTGGCCGACAAACCAATGAAGGAGATCCTGCTGGGCTGGTCAGAGCCAAAGATCAACGACATGTTGAACTACGAGAACAAGCGGCGCTCCAATTTCAAGACCCAAGCACCTTTGGCAGAGCCCCAAGTGGCCATTGGCTGGCAGGTGCCACAGCCGGTAGTGCCCAAGATCTCGTTGGACACCGTCGATGGCAGCATGTGCGAGAATCTGGCCTCCAACATAGACCGCAAGCACACTCCCATCAAATATCCGCGAGGCACAAAGTCTGCTGGCGGACAGGCCAGCCAGAAATTCATTTGGGGCGAGCAGTGGCGCAACTTTTCGCCGCTGAAGGCAACCACCAAGCAGCCCACGCTTAAGACCAAGTCCAAGAACTTTCTCAACAACTCAAAGAACAAGATACTGCGCTTTGTGTCGCCAAAAAAGACAAATGAGCGCGAGAACCCCGCCAGGCGGCCCACACCTACGCCTAAGCTCTGCACTGTGGGCGTTCAGACATCGGCATCGCAGTTGGATCTGCAGTCGCAATCCCCACCGGGCAGCTATCATTCGCCCATGCAGTCGACGCCATCGGCCACAACGACATCCACCAGGCAGCAGCGGGACAAGGAGAGCAGCGACCAGCCGTACTTCGATTTCGAGCGTAAGATCGAAGCTCCGACGCCGCCCAAGAAGTTGCCGCGCGCTAACCGTGCTCGCAAACTGGACTTCCACACAGAGGCAGAAGCACCCACCACCTATCGCTCCTTTCACAAGGATCTCGACCAGGATGTGACCATCACCAAAATGGGCTATCTGCTGAGCAACATTCGGGCCAAGCTGGAGGCCAGCGACGAGCGCGCCATGCGAACCTTTCGGGTGAGTTTTTCACAAAGAAATTTCGCATCTTTATTGACGAGTCAGAATGAATATCTTTCGGCTTATAGCTTATAGTTTAGCTTCTAAACAAGGTTAAAAACAACGCCCAGAGCGTAGTGATCAGATCCCAGATAGTGATTGGGTATGGGTCCAACGCGGTAGCAGATGTTGACCGTGGGCAGGCCATAAATGCTGGCCACCTGCAGCTGGTGCTGGCTTGTATCGCTCAGCGAGCGCAGAATGTAGTCCACGGTGATCCAGTCGTCTTGACGTGTGGACGCAACGCGGTGTGGTCCTGGCGGTCCCATATGTATAGCCTCAAATTTGAGCATCTTATCGGGTTTATCGGCACTCGAATGCCAGGGTACTTGGGTAGTGAGAACCTCCATAGCCGGAGAATCTGAGAGGCTGTTTAAGTCTCCAGTTAATACTATGGGCGTAATTTGGCCACTCTGTGGATCAACGGAAAATGTCTGTAGCTCCTCAAGCAGCCGGGTCACCTGGGCACAGCGCACGTCGTTGCGCCTGGGATTGTACAGCAGGTGGGTGGTGGCCACTATGAACTCCTTCTTCTGCCCTCGCAGTGCGAGTTTGGCGAGCAGGGCCACGTTTTCGCGATTCAGCAGCTTCACATTCGCATCGTGAAACTCGACTGGCCGCTGGTCCAGCAACTGGAACTTGCATGCGTCGTAGATGATGGCACAGCCATCGGTGCGGTGGCCAGTCTTCTTCTTGTAGATGTACTCCAGTTTCTTGCCATTGCCCATGCGCAGGCCCCGCATTAGATCGTATATATGGTCGTACTGCATCTCCTGGAGACAGAGAATGTCCGGGTCTAGTGTCAGTATTTCGCGATGAATGTTCTGGAGGCGGCGTCGCCAGTTCAGGCAGTTGGTTCCGTTCTCCCCATACAGATGAAAGTGCTCTATCAGCAGGTCCTGGGCGAGTATGTTGTACGAAACTACTTTAAAGCTGGAGTCCTTGTTCACGTGACCCTGTCCATCCTTCGGGCGCCTCCATTGTCGATTTCTGTCGTATCTTTCCATGGCGTCTACTTGCTGAGTCTGGCTGCTTGTGTTCCTCCTGTTGCTGTTGCTGCTGCTGTGCCCCAGTGTGCGAATGAGTGAAGCTTGGCGAGGCAGTGTGCGGAGCAGGAATTTGTACATATCATTCGGTGTACGTCGTCATGCCCTCCAGTGCAACAGACTCTTCGGATGCGCCAAGCCAAAAAGGGGGGAGAAAATAAAACTGCGCGTTCGTCAGCTGTTTGCTTGTTGCTTCTTGTCTGTTCTTCTCAGAGCTGACTTTGCGCGCGTAATCGATATCGATTATGTGCGTCCTAATCGAAATTGCAAACAGCGCGGTTGATTTTGAATTTGAAAATTCGCATTCCTGGATGTGATTTGTGTTAATTAATGTTTCTTTTTCTGTGTTCATCCTTTCAGGATTGTTCACGCTTTGAGCCACATGAGCGTCAAAAGGAGAGCTTCGATTGCATTGACGGGCCACATAGCTCGGGCGCCACATCGGCCACGACTCAATATCAACGCGACACGACTTCTGTGGCAACTTCGCACTATCCACGCGATACGACATCTGCTGCAACTACTCAATATCCGCGCGACACGACATTTGTGGTGCCTACTCGACATCAGCGTGAACTCGACTGCGAGCCCATTTATTCAGAGATCGAAGAGGACTGCTTGCGGGTACGTGGCAGTCCGCAGTACGAGGTCAGGACTGCGGTGGAACGGCAGCCGAGCGATGCGCTAACTGTAAGCTCCACGGCGACTGGGAGTGAGACGACAGCGGCTGTCTCTGAGTTGAGTGCGCCGGCTGACCTGTCCCTACTCTATGCCAGGGTGCAAAAAACGCCGAAGAAGGTGCAGGCCAGTCCGCCGAGTCTGCCTGCTGCAAATGTGAGTGCCCAGCCGGTGGCACTGGGGCAGTGTCTGCAGGAGTCCCTGAAGAGTGGCAACTTCTTCAAGTTTATGCCACTGCCAGACGAGCCCAGCAGCGAATGCTCCTGCTCAGAGTCCACAAGCCAAACGACGGATTCGTCGGTGATTCGCAAGCCGAAAGCGATGTCCCCACCCATGCATCAGTCGCTGAACAACATCAACGAGAGGAACTCGCCGCCCAAGAAGAACCGAAACCTGTCCAGGTCCGAGCTCTCCCTGCAGCGCAGCCAGATCTTCCTGGACAACCTCTGCCGCAGCGAGCTTGTGCTCGATCAGGAGGAGGAGGCCAACACTCGCCTGGAAAAGATTCCCAATGTGAGTAGCTGCAGCACAGCAGATGCAGGCCATTTCAGCATACTAATCCCTAATCTATAACCAATTGCAGAGCTGCCTCAGAGCCAGCAACGAGGACGCTGTGTCCTACGACATGCCCGAGGGACTGTACGATGAGTACGGCATCGAGGATGCCAGCGGCGGCAGCAGCTTTGCCACCAACGAATACGGTTCGTGCCAGATTGAACCGCCGCCGCCTACGTCGGAGAACCAGAGCACACCAAAAAAGCAAAACCAACGATATACAACTAAGGTAGAGATTTTTGTTGACTCCTATTAGTGCCTAAGGCTTTCTGCTTTCACACGCCGCCACCTTGTCGGACATTGTAACAACCGCTTGTATATATGCCAAACCACACTGTACACAGCTCTCGCTACTTAAGCGCTTGAAATATATATGTAAGCTGCTTCCTTTTGTTATCTTAACACGCGCACTAATTGATTTTCCAGCCTCCGAGCAATCTCAGCATCGACCTCAACGAGAACGCACTGATTCAGTCGCCAGCGCGTCCATTTGGCCACAATCTAAGCCACAGCTGCCCGACGACGCCACAGCAGCCGGCCAAGCCAGCCGCCCAGCTGGCCCACAACAGCAGCAGTCTGGGGGAGCTGGTCCAGTCGCTGCCCAGTCCCACTGACAGCCAGCTGATGTCGGTGAGCGCTCTGGCCCGCTATCGCCTGCTCAAGGACGTCCTGCGCCGCTCCTACCGCAAAGGCAAAGACTTCTTTCTGGCAGAGAAGCAGCGACTGACCCACAGCCTCAATATGTCGCGCGATCAGTCCAACCAGACCGACGGGGAGCTGGACAGCAGCACCTACTACGCCAGCTTCAGTCTTGACGGCCTGCTCAATGAGTCTCTAACCACCAACGAGCAGCTGGCGCAGGCTGTCAGCATTTGCCGCAAAATGCCCGAGCTGGAGATCTCCAATGAAATGGTGGAGGCAGAGCGCCTCTTGCTGTTCTCAACGCTGCGACAAAGGTCGCCTGCGGATCCCTGCCAGTCCAGTGAGGGCAGGCGGCAGGCGCAGTGCGTCCTAATCGACGCCATGCAGCTGCCAGTTAGGTCAGATGCCAGCCAGGACATGTTCTTCAATTACCATTACATTTGTACGTACGAGTTTGAGGGACGCATTTGCTCCACCCAATCGGTGGAGTGCCAGAACGGCGCTGCCCTGTTCCGTGACTGTGGCCTGGAGTTCTACAGCGCAGGTGAGGTGGATGAGATAGAGTTGCGCTGCCAAATATTCATGCTACGGCTGCGCAAGATCTCCACGCTGTCGCTGGACCCAGCCAAGACAATGGTAAGTGGCTCTCTCGTGCTCTCTCGCAGGACTTGGCTGACATTTGTACCCTTGCAGAAACGCGGCACCAGCAATCTGGGCTCGTCCACATCCAGTTCCTCCGGCAGCTCGGGGGCTGAGCAGATCGTCTCTCGCTTTCGTCTGCATGCCTCCTTCTGCTTGCGTGCCATGGACTTGGCTCCATTCGAGCTGGTGGCCAGCGAGACGCAGGCCAGTGACCGGATTTGCTTGCGAAGCTCGCGATCCTGGCAGCTGCCACTGACGACACACACAAAGTCCACGAATCTGGCGGCAGGCATATCCGTGACGGGGCGTGTGGAGGTGCGTTTGCCCAAGTCCCATTACTCTGGCTATTTGAATGTGGAGGAGCCGCAGCGGCGACACCACTGGAATCGACGCTGGTGCACCCTCGACGGCGTAGAGCTGGCCGTGTGGCAGCACGAAGACGATCTCAGTGAGCAGCCGCCGCTCTTCTCGCTGCAGCTGCAGGGCTGCCCACAAGCTGCGGTAGCTGTCGCACCGCGAGAGTTGTGTGCCCGTGCGCGCAGCTTCCTTCTACAGGGCAAGAGCTCAGCCCTGGGATTCTTCTTTGCGGCCGACACTCAGCAGGAGTTGGACGCGTGGCTGTTGCATCTGAATGAGGCGCTGGCGTTCGCCAAGCGTTGGCTGGACGCTGCTTGAGGCATTTTAACTTGTGTGTTTGGTTGTTGTTTCTCTTCTATTTATATTTTGTAGTCTTAAATTGCAAATATTTCTGGGAATTGTACATTAACTGCTGGGATAGGCTAAGTTAAGCTAAGAAAACAATTGTATTTATGCTCCAGCGAGCGACCACTGCCATTCCGGTAACATTCCGCCATTACTGCCTTCTCGTAGTCCCCATATTCCATCTTTAAATCATTTGTTTATGGGGCTGTAGTATACGTTACAACAACAACAGTTTATTACATACATAATTTACACTGGTTATAATAGTTCGCTAAGATATACATACATGGATATATTCGTATATATACTACATATATGTGGGTTTATCGACTGGATATACGTAGATTACTATATGGTATGGTACATTAGTGTATTGAATTTTCGTGTCTATGCGCTCCTCCGTGTGCTCTGTGCTGGTTATTGGTAATTGGTTACTGGTTACTGGTTATGCTATGGATTAGGTTAGTCTAAAGCCCACCCCACACTCGTGCCTAGTTTATGTTAATGAATAGTACACTGCACACAGCCAAACGAGTGGGCGAGTGGTATGTGGCATGTACTATCAGTAAAGAAAAAGGCTGCTTTGCAATGCGGGCTTTGCGGCCGTTTCGCTCATTACAAGTGCAAAAACATAAAGTCTGAGGTTATGTTTGTTGTGGTATGTGTCAAGCAATTTACATACTTACGAGTACATCCTGCTCTGTACGTTACTCTAACAATTACTATTACAATTAAATATCTGGTGTGCCTTCGTGCCAGTCCTCTGCACTCGATTTGGATCCTGATCTCCTGTTGTTAGCTAGTTTGAATTCTGATCTAGTTTCTATTTCTATTTGCGTACGCGGGGTATAAGCACTAATGGGGCTATGCTGGAGAGCGTCTATAACGGTACTTTCATTGGGAATCTCCGCCTGGATCTAGGCCAGAACGTACTTCCACACGCGATTGGTCTGGTGATTGGTGCCAATCTCAGTGACATACAGAGCGGACCCGTTGACGCTGACGGCCATGGAATGGGGATTCTTGAAGTCGCCCCAGTGGCCGATAATGGCCTCCGAGCGCGGATCGATGGTGAAGCCGCACACGGGCAGCATCGAGGTGGGTCCATTCACGGCGAACACAATATCGCCGTAGCTGGCGACGCCAAAGACGCGACCCAGATCTGGCTCCTGTATGGTGGCTGCGGGCTCGCCCTCGCCATGGGAAGACTTCAGGCCAGCTCTGCAACGGATAGATACACTTTGCTATCTGGCAACTGCCACTGTGGGGCTGTACTCACTTGGGACAGACGACGCGCATATTCTCCCGGTCGGCGATGCACAGCAGATCCAAGTGCTCCAACAGGGTGATGGCATGCGGCACCTGCAGGGACAGAAACTCTGCAAGGGGAATATTCGTTATCGTATAACTGCGCTCACTGAACACTGACTTATAAAAGTATACGCACCTGGCGGCTGTGGAATAGTACGGAGCAGCTTGCCGGCGGCATTGAACTTCAGGATGCGACTATTGCAGTAGCCATCGGCGATAAAGAACTGTGAAAGGGACAAGGGCAAGGGTAGAGTTTGGTGATACTCTGATGGATGGATGGCCCTACCTCTCCAGTGGTGGCCACGGCTATGGACGTTGGCTTGCACAGATGCTTGACGGAGGAACCAGGCCGGAAGCGTTTGCCAATCGTCAGAAGTGGCTTGCTGCCGAAGGGCTTGAACTGAAAAAGAACAAGAACTAAATGTAGGAATTCTGAAGCCCAAGGCACTCTGTATGGGGAGCATGTACCTTGAATGCCTGATGCATGGCCACGTCCGTAATCCAATAGTTGCCATGCACATCGATGGTCATGCCGTGGGGCATGTAGAACATGCCTGAGCCCCAGCCAGACTTAATGGCGCCCGTCTTGGAGTCGAGCAAGTAGATGGTTTTCTCCTTGATCGGCCCGTACTCGATGAGGTAGTAGATATTGCTCTCGTTGAAGGTGCTGCAGGCAGATGGGACACAAATCAGATATGTATACGTGGGGCGCGCGCGAGAGTAGACACTTGTTACTATGCAGCTAGCGACAGCTGTTGACCTACTTTACGTCCCAGTAGCGGTCGGCGCGATGGAAAATCACTGGATTGCCCTGCGGGTCCACGGAGACGGCGGTGACCTGGCCAAAGCTGTGCTGCTCGGTGGGCCAGTTCTCCACGAGCACCGGAGTGGGCACACTGGCCGCCGGAATGGGCACGTTGTCGTAGCTGCGTTGATTCTGCAGGGCCACCTCATCGTCCACCAGGGGCAGCTGTGGCGACTGCAAAGGATCCCCAGTCGATTCGGGCGATGAACGACACTTTGGTGGTGGGGCAGCCAACTCACCTGAACGTTCTTCTCCTGCATGCGGCGCTTGATGAGCGCCCTCACCTGGTTGAAGAACCGCTCGTTGAGGTTCACGTTCGCCCCCACTGGCAGGTGGTTGCTGCTCGCAGCCACGGCTCCCAGGCAGAGGGCCAGCAGCGCCACAAGATGAATGCACGACATTTGGAAGTCCTCTGATTGAATTTTCCTTGGTCAGAAGTTCACTTCTGCTCGGCTCGCTCGATTTTCTGCTCTGCCAACATCTGTTGGCGGTGTCTATATGTTGAGCTGGCAATAGATTAACTGCCTTTGGACCACGAGCTCGACACGAACTTCACTCCTCCTTCACACACACACGCACTGACGCTGATAGTCCCACGCTTTTCGATTTTCGCTTTCATTGCGGCGCCTGCGCCTGGCTGCCCCCAGCACACTGGGCCCCAGCCCATCCGCTCGGGAAATGGATGTGCAATGCTGGCGAATATTCAGGTGTACGGCAGATTGCCCCACTGTGGCCCTGCCGCAAGCTGCTGGCGATTGGAAAGCGTTTATTGATTTTCCAATGTGCGCGAACAGTGAAGGCCAAAAGTAAAGCTTTATTGGTTTCGATTATAAGGTGCACACCCGCCTTCGGTTCGATGGCATACAATCAACGGTGCTGCGCGCAGAGCATCGACTTCTGGGGTTCTGGAGGCCACTTTGGAGAGATGGTAGCATACAATCAGCAGTCAGTGTGTTTGACGTCACAGCGGCTGCTGTGCTGTGCTGGGCAGTGGGCGGAGGGCGGAGGAGTAGGGCCGTAATCCGCGGTGCACTACGACCCCCAATCCCAGTTGGGCTGAGTCCAAATATAGCCCGTGTCCGTCATGGAGCAGTACGCATTGTAATACCGGCCCGGGGAGCTGCAAAGACAGTCGCCAGCCAAGCTGTGCATCAACGGAATACGCCATCGAGCCGCGAGGGGGTCACACACTCACCGGCAGTAGGAGTACTGTGGACACTTGCACCGGAACATGCTCTGGAACTCCTCCTTGCACACCTCGTTCCACCAGCAGGTGCGCTGTAATGGGATCAGAAAAAACAAGCCAAGCGGTTAGCCAAGCCAATCTGCAGCTGCACTCACCCGCTGCTGCTGCCACAGACCTCTGTCATATAGCCGTGGACACTCTGGTCCGAGTAGCTGCGCTTCGTCAGATGCGCCTGTGCATCGGCGGGCGCCAGGAGCAGGGACAAACGCAGGCAGCAGCCCAGAAGCAACAGCCGCAGCTGCAGCCCTGTGGCCACCTTAACACAATTAAGAGAGCAAACAAAATAATCAAATTACATTTATAAATATATTTTTCAATTTATCCTTTTCTCCATTATCCTCTGACCTTTCGCATCGTTGCGGTTGCTGGTGACTCTGTATAGATGCTGCTGTGTTTTAGTTGGGCTTTTAGTTTCACTTAATGCTGGCTCTTCCTCATAACTTTCACTGTACTTCCTCACGTGTTACATGTCCTGTGGCGAGTGTCACGTGGCAGCTACTGCTTGGCTGGGGCGTCGCCAAAACAACTGCAACGTGAACTGCTGGAATCGGGACACCAGTCGGCGTCGTCGTCCCGTCGGCTTTTAGCTTTCACTAGCCACACACACACACACTGCACATGCAGAACTCTCCTCTCTCTCGCTCTCTGCGTGTGTGTGGGTGTGTTTTGGTGTGCACTTTGGCGGATTCTCGTCCCACTGTTCGTCGGCACTTACAGGGTGAATAATTCGCTTGTACCATTTGCTTGTATTTATGAACGAGCACCCTATAGGCAAGCGACTTTGATTTTGATGAAATCTTGACACCAAATGCCTTCCTTTTGTTTGTCAACATTCTGCCGGCGACGTCATCTCGCACGCGACATGACTCAGCATCCCCGCCGCGCGGGCAGATGCTCAAAATAGTTTGAAAACTCATTTGGCTGCCAAAGTATTTTCATATTGGCCACGTCAAATCAACAATCCCAACAGGTAGAAAATTATGAAAACCTCTTGATATTTTTATATGTACGCCCACACATACGAAAACGTATATGTACATGGCAATTATAGGGCGTATATTCTGGCATTTTCTACAAAAGTATTTTGGCATTTGTGGAAAACAATTTCCATGGCCAAATGTGTGTGCGTGTGGGCTGATCAGATACAAATAAAAATACAAAGTATTAATCAGCCAACAAACTCGAAACTAAAAGGGAGCTTAACATGGGTGTGCTCCAGAAACTTTCGTCCACGATTAACTGGTTGTAGAATATTCCACAGGTCTTCGTCACTGTCTCCCACGAGAAACCAAACAAACCGCTCAGAAGTCTTTGGAATATTCGCACAGAATCTATTCTACATATATGTGAGATGGTTATACGTGGGGTATATGCCATACCAAAGCTCTGTCTTCTCTATATGCAGCGAATGTATGACGCTCGCCTAAAATTAGATGAGAAATAAATTTTCATATTTTTAGCACAGACTGTAAACATTCTGGTGAGGGTATAAAACCGAGTGAATTTTCGGGGAGCTCCATCAAAAACGTTTCAACTGCGAATCAAAGCAGACGCGCGAATCGAAATATTTAAGAAAATAATCAAAGGTACAAATCGGCGTTATATATATAGAGAGGATTATTTGTGTAGCTCACCTTCGTATCGTTTCTCCATCAACGTAGATGTCCGTTGTGCCCCTGATGTTCCGCGACTGGTGGGATGAGATTGACTTTCCAATGCGCACCTCGCGCCTCTTGGACCAGCACTTCGGCCAGGGCATGAAGCGCGACGACCTGATGTCGTCGGTGTGGAACTCCCGCCCCACAGTGCTGCGATCGGGCTATCTGCGTCCCTGGCAGAAGAACAGCCTGCAGAAGCAGGAGTCCGGCTCCACGCTGAACATCGACAGCGAGAAGTTCGAGGTCATTCTGGACGTGCAGCAGTTCTCCCCCAACGAGATCACCGTCAAGATCGCCGACAAGTATGTCATTGTCGAGGGCAAGCACGAGGAGAAGCAGGACGAGCATGGCTATGTCTCCCGCCAATTTTCCAGACGCTACCAGCTGCCCAGTGAGTCCTTTGGGTCGCTTCACTCTGCAGACAATTTCAGTGCTAACCGGATTATTTCCCTTTCCCCTATTGCAGGTGATGTCAATCCAGACAATGTCACCTCCTCGCTCTCCTCGGATGGTCTGCTGACCATCACTGCCCCCATGAAGAAGCTGCCCCCACCATCGACTGAGCGCGTCGTGCTCATCACACAGACTGGTCCCTCCTCCAAGGAGGACAATGCCAAGAAGGTGGAAACCACAACGACCTAAGGGCCAGGCTGAACTTTTTTATACCGATCTGACAGTTACAATAGCTAGTGTATTTATGTATTTATTTATGTGTCCCTATGATATTGGGTTTTTATATGACAAAAATTAATATGAAAGAAAATTTTGCTAATGGGTGCATTACACCCACGAAAAACTACAAGTGAGAAAGAACTCTCCCAGCTGGGATGGAATCTACGAGTCGTTTAGCAGCAGCAGCTCCTCCAGAGTTAGAGCCTTCTCGGCTAGACACCGCTGCACGTAGTCGGTGGCCTTGGCTATCTGCTCGGGGGGCAGCTCGTCTTTGTAGCCGTTCACCTTGCCGCGACGCACGAAGCTGCAAGAACGCATACAGAATAGAACAGCAAATAAATAGGAGACTTTTGTGTTACTTGTGCTTTTCCTTGCCGGCATCTTTGTGCGTCATTTGCTTGAGCTCCCACAGATGATTCGTGGTGGGATTTTCTGTACACGACAAGAAGCATTAGGAATTTTCATAGACTTCAGTTGAGTTCCACACTCACTTTTCATCTCTTCGAAGGACAGATGCTTGAGCAGTTGGTCCATGGGCTGCTCCGCAATGGGTTTGTCCAGAAAGCGGCACAGGTCCTCGACGACAGCGCGGAGATCCTTCTTCATGCGCTCGAAGCTCGTGTAGTAGAGCCAGGGCTCGTGGCGCAGCTGATAGAACTCGTGCGCGTGCTCGATGGCCTCCCTGAATGTGGCATCTGTGGCCAGATTCTCCTCGATAAACTGGGGCAGCGTCTTGCCGTAGCAATGGCCAAAGGTCACGCCGTGATAGTACCGAGAGACCAGCGCATCCAGCGGATTCCGGAACACGTACACCACTTTGTGCCTGCGCTGCCACAGCTGTGCGGGCAGCAGCGGCAGCGGCAGGTGCGACTTGATGAGACGCGGCGAGGCCATCTCTTGGACAGCCGCGAACTGCTTACCGTCATCACCATGCGTGAAAAAGTTGAACCTACAATTAAATGTGTTACCTTGCGGCTATCTGTGGATATCTCTTAGCTCACTCAACGAACGGACTGCGAAGTTCCAAGTCTTTGGCCAGAGCCGCCGCAAAGTTGCACTCATTCATCAGCAGCCAGCAGAGCTCCTGCATCCAGGTGGTGCCGCACTTTGGCAGCGTCACCACCCACACATCATCCTCGCGCAGCTCCAAGTCATGTACGCTATCCAGATAGCCCTGCGAGTTGCTTCTGAAGAACAATTCCCGCTTGGTCCAGTCTTTGTCAATGAGACTCGTCGGATAACTCTTGGGCGTGACCCGTTCACGTTCCATGGCGGCGACTAACTGGGTTTCCAAAGCGGAAAAAAACCCATGTATATGTATCTATAATTGAGCGACATTTAAATTAAAGTTTACGCTCTTTTTGGCGCCCGTTCTCTCTGGTTGATCGCTAATGCAGCGGCTGATAAGGTTGTTATTGCTTTTGCTTTTGCTTTCGCGCCAATGTAATTGGAGTAACGTAACCCGTGATGCGTGCCTCTCTCTCTCTACAGCAGATAATGGGCGATATAGAGTGGGGCCTCGGTGTTCGCGGTGGCTGATAAAGCGGCAATTGTCCACAGGAATAGGCGAAGCCGTCCACGTAGAAGTAGTTGCGGACTTATCAACGAAGGAGTTCTTGAATGCTTTGCAACGGATGGGGAAGTCGCCGCAAGTTTCCGGCAGGGAAACTGCGATAATGCCACTTTTGGTAATTTTTTCGGGGCATCAAATCAACTGCTTGAGCTCAAAAGGTTTCTTCTAGTTGGAGAAATCCATTAAAGTGCACGCGAATGTAGATAGATAGATAGATAGATGCCATCATTTATTAGAACATACATACATATATCAGCACAGCTTACAGACTATTAAAAAGGGCTATACAGTAATAGATTAAAGCGAAACGATTAACTCGACAATTGCAGCGGCGATGCGAACTTGCTGTAGTTGGCAAAGTCATCCATGTTCAATTTGTAGTCGCGCAGATTGATGTCCGACCAGAGATCGAACTCCCGTATGATGTCAGCGGTGAGCTCATCCTTGTGGCTGCCAACGACGCCGCGACGTACGAATCTGTGGGCAGAGGAGCTGGTAAGAAGCAACTCTACCTCAATCTCCAACTCTTTGCGGCCAACTCTCGTTTATCGATCACCGAACTCACCTGAATTCCTCCACCTGACGGCCAGCGGCCGCTTTCATGCTCTCAAACTCCTTCACATGATTGCAGGCGGGATTGTCGCGCATGCTCTCGAAGGACAGGTGCTGGCACATCTGCTTCACCTGCTCCCCGCTGACTGGTCGCTGCAGGAACTGCGCCACCTCCCGGATCACGTCGCCCAGCTGGGCCTTCATGCGCTCGTAGCTGGTGAAGAAGATGTGGGGCTCGTGGCGAAGCTGCCAGAAGTCGAGGACATGGGGCCAGCAGGGCGTGAAGTTCACGTAGCCGTCGATGAAGGAGTGCATGAAGTCGGACTTGGTGCCCTGGTAGCCGACCATGCCGCGCCAGTGATGGAAGTACGAGATGGCCGCATCCTTGGGGTTGCGGTACACGTAGATGATCTTCGGCCTCTTCGTCCAGATCTGGCGGGGCAGCAGCCAGGCCGGCAGGTGCGACTTGATGAGACGCGGCGAGGGCATGCCATTGGCTGCCTCGATTGTGTCGTGCGGCACATTGGGCACAACACCATTGAACCTTAAAGCGCGGGGAGGAATGATTAGTTTCCGGCAGCTCCATTTGAACGCCTTCCACAACTCACTCCAGGAAGGGCGATCGCAGCGTAAGATCCACGCTTTTGGCCGTCTCGAAGTCGCAGTCGTTCATCACCAGCCAGGTGAGCTCCTGCATCCAGGTGGTGCCGCACTTCGGCAGCGTCACAATCCAGACATCGTCCTCCCGTACCTCGAACTCGTGGACCCGATCGAGCACAGGCTGGAAGGTGTCCGCCAGGCGGCAGAAGCGATGCTCCCAGTGGCCCACCACTGGCACTGACGGCTCCTGGGTGGCATAGATCGAGGAGTAGCCGCCACTGATGGCCAGCTTGTCGATCTGCTCGAAGGGCACGCTCTTGGCAAAGAAGCTTGACTGGGGCATGGCGACTGACCCTCAATATTACGCGATGTTAACGATCGATCGAACTGAACGGCTCGGCAGTTGGGGCCGCATTAAACGCAGCTTGAGAAATCAAAAGTGTTCGGAGCAGAATTTCTCGCCTTTGAGTGCGTTAGCGGTGGACAAGTGACACGATTGTGAGTGTGTGATGGATCGTGAAAAAAACTGAGACGCTCTTGAGTTGGGATACAACTTGTCCATGGACCAAATGATCCATTGAACACCGGATCACGCTCCCATCTCCAATTTAGCCATAAGATTATGCAATTCGCCCCTCGCTCCGTTGACACACAATACAACAATAATCGTACCCACACGCGTAACCGGACTCGTTTCTCAGCGGCGATCGCGCTGAGTGGCATGCAGCGATCGTGCTGTAAGACTAAGACTGGACCGGAATGAGAGACTTTCTTTGTTCGCGCCCTGCCTGACGCCGTGGGGACACCTTTCTGTTTGGCCAAAGAAAGTTTTTGGCTTTGTTTACCTTTCGATTGGCGATCTGGCAAGTGAAATTACGCCCCTCTTTTTCGGGCACCCATTAAATGGGAAGAATACCGAGCTTCGGTGGGGCCGGGCCAAACAGGTTGTTTGAATGCATGGCATGGCGTGGCGTGGCCGTGGTTTGATGTGTGCCATAGGAATCGATCATTAGATGAATGAAAAATGAACGAGTGGCGCTCGCATTCATAATTCGCATTCAGTATATAATTTATTGCTAGAATATATCACCTGAAGTCTAACACTCTAACATTTACAGACTTGTTCCAACCTTGACCCGAAATATCCCCCTGCTGTTGTTTTTCTTTTTTAGATTATTTTGTTTTTCTTGAATTTTTATTTGTATTATTTGCATTTTGTTTTTGTTTTTCATTCATGTTTGGGTTGTTGTTTTTGTTTTGTTTTGTTTTGTTTTGTTTCTTTTACAATAAATTTGACTAAATCTTAACATTTATAATCCTTAACCTGCAAGGAGCAAACAGATGTAGTAACAAATATACATATGTAATTGTATGTAAAGATTTATCATATGTATGTGTGTGTGTGTGTTTGTGTTCAGAAACATATATATGTCTGTATGTATGTATGTGTGTATGTATATATTTAATATTTAATATAACACATATATTGTTTAGCGTTTTATGTCTATGCGCAATTTTTGCGAATTATTTCCCTTGGGTATTCCAATATTTCGTATTTCGTATTTATGCTGTAATTTTCGGTTTGTAATTTACTTGCTTTACGCCAATACATACAATTAAACACACACATATTAACAACATTGAATATGCATATACATATATATATTTCAGAAATATTATTTCCTCTTATCGCTCAGTATGATGCATGTATGTATGTGTGTACGATCCAGTAAAGAGGTGAGGTGGGAGGACACGAAAGCGATAACAGCTCTCGAACAGTAGGGGCTTTATGATCATCTACGGGCTGTGGGCTGGGGAGGGGGGGAGCTCTAAGGATTGTGGGGGGTAACGGTAACTACACAGTTCTTTTTCCTCTGCCGGTAGAGGAGGTCGTTCGGGTGACTTGTATACATGTATATAATTTCTATCAAAACATCGTGAAGCACAGGATAAAACACTTTTGTAACACATACAAATAACTGTAACTGTGTGAATGAATGCCGGATAGGACACATAAATATATATGCTATATATTTTTAATATGCTTCGTAAAAGTTGTATAAATTGTATATATTTTATATATAATTTTGCTTTTCAATTCATTTGCGTTTTTTTTTTTTTTTTTTTTTTTTTTTTGTTGGTTTTTTGTTTTTTAACAAGAACATATTATCGACTCGAATAGATCTGGTTTATACAGTTATATATATATATATATATATGTATATGTATGTATGTATGTATATATGTAATTTGTTCAGTCAATTAGATAAAAAGATTTCAAAAAGGATTTCACTTAATTGTAAAACATTTTTGGGCTTAGTTTGATTTCTCATTCCATATGCTTAGAAAGCTAAACAACATTAATAATATTAGTTGGGAAAGTTTCTCTCCTCGTTCTGCTGCTTCATTTTTTTTTTAGTTTTCTTTGTTTTAGTTAGTTAGGAAAGTAGGTAACTAGTTAATTAGTAGGTACTAGTAAAAGGGGCCCCATACAATTTCATATGTCTCATGTGTGGATTCGAATTTGTTTTCTTCAGTTTTTTAGTTTCTTTTTGTTTTCAGTTATACCATTCTATATAGCATAGTAAGTAGTACAGTTAGTATTCCTTCCATCAACTTCAACTCTGATTTGGACAACGACTAATGATATTTAGACACAATTTTGAGTGCAGTACTTAACATAGATTGTCTTCTTGATGGGAAAGAAATGTGTTTAGCACTCACCACTGTGCGGGCGATAATAATTGTTTCTTATTTACTGCTATACTGCTCTACTGCTATACCGTTATACCGTTGGAAGGTACTTTTTGAGCGCACGCCCTATTGTTCCTCTGCTGTTGATCCAATTTCTGTGGGATTCTGTTTGGTGGTATTTTTTTTTGTAATATTTTTTATTTTATTTTTGTTTTTGTTTTCATTACCCTAAGCACACACATGTACAGTGGTACGGGGGGACATACACACACATGCACGCACACGTAGACAGACTCACATTTACATAGATTGATATACATTTACGATTCTGTATTGATTTCGCTTTTGTTTTGTTTTTTTTGTTTTGTTTTGTGATGCTTCTTAAACATTAAATTTTGAGTCCAGCCCAATAATTGTTTAAACTTGCTTTAGTTAGGTTAGGTATTTGTTTCTGTTTTTCTGCTTTGCGACACCGCTTGGCACCACTTGTGTTGTGGACTTCGTGGCAGCACTGCACCGCTGCACCACTGCCCTTGCCACTGCACCCATACGCCTTCCTGTTAGTCCGAGATATGTATGACAGATGGAGCGAAAAGGATCTGGATCTGGATCCAGTTGTGGAGGAGCAACAACAACAACAACAATGAGAGGATTATGCAGAGTGACTGCGCCGCCAGATGGGGCCACGGGCCCGTCTGCGCCGTCACTAGAGCACATCCTCCAATTCATTCTCGCCAATTGTGGATGTGCCCGGCGCCTGGGCCGGCAGTGGCTTCAGTAGACCCGAGAATAATCTCCGGAAGGCCGTATGCTATTTGGAATTAGCCAGCTTTCCCATCGGCGGCTGCTTGGCCATGATATCGGCCAAAGTGTTGACGCCCTGCTCGTCGTACTTCTTCCACTGTGAGTAGTTGATCTGCATGTAGGTGATGAGCTGGGGCATGTCAATGAAGCCTGATGAGAAGATGTGAGAGGGAAAATTAAATAAGTGGCAGGCAGACAGACACACGGGTAAATCCAATTGGCGCTACGTACTCTCCCAGGCATGCATCATGTCCTGTATGATGTATTCGATGAAGCCGATCTGGCTCTTTGGTATGCTGCATGTGGCCCGATCGAACATGGGCATTACGATGGGCAGATGCCGCTGCTTCTCCTCGTCCGTCTGCATGAAGTACTCCTCGGCAATGCGCCGCGCCCACTCGATGCAGAATTGCATTGGCCGGGCTGGGTTGCTCACATCGGCCACCTTGATGAGCATGCGGCGCATGAGTATCGAAGTCTCCTCGTCCGACTGCGGGTTATGCTAAGAGATTCGATGGATTCCATTAGTTCGTATGATTCACATACTAGGAGGATAATTCACTTACTTCGCGCGGCTCCTCGCCCCCAAAGACGCTCACAAACTTGGCCAAGTGCTCAAAGTGGCGCGTCATCTCGGTGGCCAAAATCATGTCAATAATGGTGCTACGCGCCGACTTGTATGTCTCCTTGTCCAGGTTCTTAAATATGTTGATCTTATCATCGCCTGCAGGAGAGAGATTCGTAGAGTTACCTTCCCATTACGTTCGAAGGCGGTTCCCTTACCCAAAGTCAGCTTGAAAGTGATGGCCGCATGATGGTTCTCCAGCACCGTTAGATCATTGTACAGCACGGCCAGAGCGCTGTTTGAGTTGCACAGAAAGGCCGAGGAGCGGCCAGGATGATCGATGTCGTGGGCCGCAGCCGCAATCAGAGCCATGGCCTCCTCCATGCGATCCATGACCATCATATCCTTGTTGTTCAGCTGCGTGATAAACGCGCCAGTGGCCTGCAGATAAACGATATAGCAATTGATAGCATAAACATAGATAAGTGATAATTGGAGTAGGGCCAGATGGCCAGAAGGCCAGCCACACACACACACATACACACCTGCATGACATCGGCGGCATGTGTGCTGTTGTGATAGGTGTTCGACTTGTGGTAGTGGGCCTCTATGACGGCCAGCCAGGCCTTGCACACATTCTCGTCGATGTTCAGGGTGGCGAAGACGTCGAAGCGACGGAACATTTCCATACCCAGATAGAGCAGCGGATGGTAGTCGGTGATCTCTTCCAATTTGAAAATATCAAAGTCCCAGCTGAGAGATTCTTCAAGTAGTTCCATTATAATGGGATTGGCCTGCAACAGGTGGGGTGGGGGGGGGAGGATAACTGAGTGATTCACATATTTCAATAGAGGTCATCCGAAGTGAAGCCTACCTTCATCTTGGCGGGCACGATGGTGGCAGTTCGGGTAGAACTTCCTGTGCGTATGATGGAGTCATTCGAGCTTCGCCGCGAGGAGTAAACGCTCGGTCCCTGCAGATCGAAAGAGATCACCGCGAGATCTGGACTAGACTAGTCGGCACTTACCGTTAGTAGGGCACCAATTAGATCGGTGGCTATGGGATCATCCGTTCGGATCTCCTTCATTTGTGGACTGTAGAGTCCCTCGCGCTTCAGGAACTCCAAGACCTTGTCTATGAGCCGCGCCTCATCGGCCGAACAATTCTCCTGTACTTGTGATAGTAAATTGATTATCTAATGTGCGAGTGATTGCGCAGTTGTTTTCGTTTTTGTTGGGTTTTGATATTGTTTTGTTTGGTTTTATTTTGTTGTGTTGTTTTTGAGATTCATTTTTTGTTTGTTTTATTATTATTGTATTTT
The DNA here is from genome assembly GCA_018150905.1 of Drosophila ambigua. Classification (NCBI taxonomy): domain Eukaryota; kingdom Metazoa; phylum Arthropoda; class Insecta; order Diptera; family Drosophilidae; genus Drosophila; species Drosophila ambigua. Next base: position 5,409,138 of record JAECWS010000001.1, on the reverse strand, counting down.
TGGTTTTTTGTTTTTGGTTAGCGACGCGCAGCGAGCAAATCGAGCGAGCGAGCGAACGTGCGAACGAACAGTTTGTACATTATTTTGTTTTAATATTTGTTTTTTTATGAGTTGGTTCATTGTTCGAGTACACAAAACATAAAAATAAAAGAGAGAACATAACAAATAAGAGATAAAAAGAGAATATATGTAAAAAATGTCGTTTTAGATGTGCAATTAAGGTTTTTTTGTTGCGGTTTGGCGCTGATTTTGGGATTAGTAGGCGGAAATTTGATGTTCAATTAGGAGCTTCAGAGAGAGAGATGAAACATGGATGGTTGCTATCGCCAGTGGCTGGTGCCTGCAAATGCATTTACAGTAAAATCGTATGCGCTCTTACTCTCTCAATCCTAAAACACGTGTCGCAGCAGTTACTCAGAGAGAGCCGAAAAGTAACTGCTTATCTCAAAGTGTTTGAGTAAAAGGTGAGGCTTCACCAAAGAGCGCTCTCGCGGCAGACAAATTGGTTTCAATTACGTTTTCTCATACACAACTGCGGTCGCGGGAGAGGAGCCACCTCACCTTGCAATAATTTAGTTTGCTTGCTGGCACTCACTCTCTTTTCGAAGGCTAATTTTCTACCGTAATGACGTCAAGCTCGCATAATTTGCGAGAGCATCACTTTGCTGCTGCTGCAGCTGCAGCATGCAAACGGTGGAGGGGGGCGGCAGAGGGAAATAATGGAATGTTTTAGCTCTCATCTGACTATATTAGCCGTAAATTGATTGAGTGATTCGATAATTAAAGCAGAGTGAGTGCAAACATTTGTGGGCGGAGAGCACAAACAAACTACGACTACTTCTGAAAATGCATTTAGGGGCCAGCTCTCTGATCGCTGGTGCCTGTGTCTGTGTGTTGATGGGAGGTGGGGGGTACGGCGTGTGTGTGGTTTGTGTTCTTGTGCAAATATTGTTGCTAATGCTATTGCTTTTGCTGCTGCTGCTGCGCCACAGGGCATGATAGGACACTACGACACCAGGACACCACACACACAGAGCAAACACACACAGAGCACACACACACAGTGCACGCACACCAGACACAAACACACACGGACAGAAGCACGGACGACATTTGAGGGCATTCCAATAGGCACAAGGCACAAGGCACAAGAAGCATTCCCATGTTTTAGCCATAAACCAATTCAATTCCCAGAAAGCGCACAAAGCGGAGTCATACTTTAGTGATTGGCGCCTCCAGCGGCAGGGATGTGAGCTTGGCCAGGCTGGTCCTCCGCAATCCGTCCGAGGCAATGGACCGCACATCGAAGCTGCAGCGCCGCACCGAGTGCAGGGAGCCGCGTGGCGCCTCCTTTGGCTGCGGCAGCGTGGCTATGAAGTCCATCTGTCCGCCGGGCACATCGAAGTTGAAAATCAGGTGAGTGGGTGCACTGCGGTAACAAGAAGAAAAAAGAAAGAAGGAAAACGTCCCCAATGCAAACGAGAGATTGCCAATTAAGCGTTGAGTGGTGGTGACCAGGGAGTCCCTGACAAGGGACGACGACACTTACCTGCCGATGCAGGCCACCGGGACGACGCGAACGTGCATGGGGATGCCCTCCTGGTTCTTGCGCCGCACTGTCAGTATCCCATCGAACTCCTTGATGCTCTTGCCCTGCTCGCTGATGGTGGACAGGTCGGACACGAATATGTCCGCCAGTGGCTTGCTAATGATTTCATCCTGTTTGTTAAACAAGGAAATCCCATTAATGCCTCAATTGCACCTAGCGCACACAGAGTGCACAATGCCCACACCATAGCCTAGTGGAGGGCACAGCCCCGGGCAGCCCAAACCCAAGCCCATCCCACTCACCAGCCGCATGTTGAGGAGACGCTCTGTGGCACGGTTCGCGTACTGTATGCGCAGCACGTCGTCCGTGATGAGGACCACCTCCTTCAGCCGATGCAGCGCCGTGTAGAGTGCCTGTGGGAGATACAAAGGACAGTTTTAGCGGACAAGTTTTACGAGTAGGGATACTCGGGATACTTCAGGTTTATTTGTGCTTTCCTTTTACTACAACATGAACAGTATCTGAACTAATCTGACTGATATTATTATACAATTAGGTTTATCTTTGGTCAATCGGTTGCTCACATTTTGATATATGTACCATCGAACAGTAGCGCCATAAATTTAAAACTGCTATCGATTGCCGAAATCGGAGGTCGCTCGGCATGCTTCACTTTTTCAATAAAACTTTATCTGCGCTTGTTACGCCTGACTCTGCCATTTTTGCTATGGTTTGTACGAGTAAGAAGACCCCCTTGATGGGGGTATGCACAATATACTCTTGTTTGTACACTACGATTACAGGGTATGCAATGAGGACGACGGAGAAAGGCGCTGCGCTGCGCTGTGATGCGTTGAGCTTGTGGTTTACAATTTCACTTGGACTATTTAATTGAATTAATTTCTGAACGAGACAGAACATTCGCCGTCAAGGGACGTGGAGGAGGCAACGAGAGAGCCCTCCCAAGGAGAAGGACATTAACTTGATTACCTGTTGAGTGGACATGACATTGTGGGGCCGTATGATCGAGTGCAGTATTTGCTTCAGCTCCACACTGCACATGGCCAGGTTTGTCGTCTCGGCTATGCACTGTGGAATAAGAGACGATGAGCATCTGTGTGCGTTTGGTATGGGTTTCTGCCTCTGTTTAGGCTTCTTCTGGCAGCTGCTGATGGGCCCAATTAACAGGGAAACTTACTCTATTAACGCCAGCGTCCAATAGAGCAATTAGCACATCATCCTTTTCAAAGAAACTGTAAAAGTCGTTCGTTAACTGTGGCGCCCAGACAAAGTTGATGAGTAACTGCCAGGACAGGCTTGGCTTCTTTCCACTTACCTCTTCTTGCAGACGGCAATTATTGTCGTTAAATGGTGTCCATGTGTATGACGTATTGTTCTGATGCAGCAGAGAGAGAGAGGGAGAGAGAGTGAGAGCGATAACCAAGTTTTATAGCAAAGTGTAAAGTTTATCAAAATGGAAAAGTTGGAAAAACTTTTGGCACAAACTTATAAACTTCAGACCCAAAACGAGCGACCCAACTCATGTACATTATTGTTGCTGTCCCTGGACCGCATAGCGCATACAAGTCTCCTCCTTACCTTGCAATATGCTCGGCATCTAGATTTTTCGAGGAGCGCGCATCAATTATGATTAAATGGTAGCATTGGGCGGTGGCATACGACTTGTGCAGCGTGTCGAGGGCCTCCTCCTTTGACTTAACCAGCGTAACGTCCAGCTGGTGGCGCTGGCAGGCGGAGGCGACCGCCTCACAGATGCTGTCCGATTTGTGGAAAACTAAAAGAGCCTGCAAAACGTAGAATATAAGTAGAAGTAGTAGAAGAAGGGTAGACGAGAGCCACAGAGCCATTGCATTGATTGAATCAGGCAGGGCAGGTCCGGCAGGTCTGGCTGGCTGGAGCAGAGCTTGCGCTTACCTTAAGTTGAGGATTCGGTGGTAGCACGGTTGGATATTTCAAGTCCATGAGATTTCGCTGCAGAGAGATGTCAGAGAGAGAGAGAGGGAGAAAGAGAGTTGAGTGGCGGGAGGACAGGTGAAACAACGTGTAAAATTAAATAAAAATCTACAGCATCTCTGGATTTTCCATCAAAATAAGAGGGCTTAACCTGGCTTCGCTTCGCTTCATTCCCTTTCCCTTCCCCAACCCCTACCCCTAGCCCGACACTGCTGTCCGCATCACCTTCATGTGTATTTGTACCTGTATCTGTCAGTGTGAATGGGTGTTTTTTTTTTATATTTTTCGTATGCTGTGTATCTGCCAGATACGCGTGGAACAGTGCGTGTGTGACGCTCGTGTCGCTTAAATGATGATAAATTAAAATAAAATCGCTGGCTTTGACTCCAACGCTGTGACTGGCTGTACAGATGTCTGCTTTGTGCTGCTTTTTAATGCGATACGCAAAAGGCAGGGAGGATTTGCCCGGAGACGCGGGATGAGCTCCATGTCAATCAGGGGAATGAAAATGTACACGAGCCACATTTCCCAGAAATTTCCCGCAACTTCAAACAGATGCACGAATGGTAAGGTATGGGGCATGGTATCGTATCTCTTTCCAGAGTAAACTACCTGAAAAACTTTGTACTCATCATCATCGTCGTCGTCTTGCTGCTGCGGCTGCTGCTGCTGCGGTTGCGGCTTCTTTCCTGCAACCATCAGATGGAGCTTCGGCGTCTTGGGCATACGTCGCTCGTAGAGGCTGCAGGATTTGCGCTCGAGGCCCGCGACCTTGCGCCGCAGCACCACAGCATCTTCGTGGCACTGCGACTGGTCTGACTCGATGTCCGCCCTGTCCTCCTCCACTGCGAAATTGTTGAGGAAGAGCCCCTGGACGTCTAAATTGCGTATGGCCTCGACTATTTCCGGCTGCAGCGACGCACTGCGTCCCCCGCCATTGAAGGCCATGCTGTGCGGCCGGGTGCTGCTGGCGGTGTTGCGTCGCAGGGGTGTCACAATGTCCCCAACTTCGGCCTTCACATTCGCCTCATATTCCAGTTCCATTTCCTCGGGCGTTTTGCTCGCACTGAGACCCGCAAATGGCAACGAAATGGAATTACGCCCGGGAATTGGAATAGAAAGCCGCGCTGGACCGGCAGCCTGCCCCGAAATCGTTTCCACTCTCATTTCCGTGAACGAGCTCTCCTCCATGGCGCGGATGCGGACATTTGGCGCCACCGCCGTCGACTGCAAGTTGGACGGGCCACTTATCAGCCGGCTATAGCTGCTATCGCCATCTCGATGCGGCCTCTCATTATTATTATCGCGGGCCGGATCGGACTCTGGCGACGGAATGGCTAAGGCACCAGACATGGCCACCGCCGTGTACTGCTCCGACTCGCTGTCGGAGTGGCAATCATTTGAATGATTTGTATGGCCGGGGCCAGTGGCCGACGATTTCGCGGAGGATTTGCGGCGAAAGACATTCGTGAGTTTTGGCAAGCAATTGCGCATTCTGCTAATTATAAAACTACACTCAGTGGCGCTCGGAGTCACTCGGGAGTCACTCACTCACTCATTCAGTCACTCACAGTGCCACAATCGCAATGGCAATGGCAATATTCTATAACAATGACAATTACGCTGAGCACTTGAGAGGTCCAATGTCTTAGATCAATAACAAGTTGTTTGCATAAGCCCGAACAGAGACAGAGACAGGCCCTGGCATTTTCCATGCGACAGTCTCGATCGTGCTTGGGATATCTCCACACTCTCAATGGCAGTGGCCTGTGGCTGTGTATCTGTATCTCAGTCTATATTTGTATCCAAATCTCAATCAATTCTAGGCGGCACTTAATAATTCACAGTTTCGTGTCGTATTTTTTAGTTTTTTATATTTTTCTCTTTTTTTGTGGTCGAAACGCGACACGGCGACGCTCAAACATCCAACTGAAATCGAACAGCGACAGGCGACGGGGTATAATCTTTTTCTTTCTTTGCTTTTTGATTTCCCACCTTCAAAGTTAATTGATTTGATTTCTCTGGTAGCTCATTGTTTATAAGCAAAACACACACACACACACACACGCATAGAGCTATGCATATCACAGTGCGGTGGTATGGGTGAGCGGCTATTTAAAGCGGAATGTGAAGCGAAAAGCGCAACAATTGCCACGCTCTTCGCTTTTCTCTCTGCCTAGGCTCTGCCGCCGCCGCCGCTGCCATATAACGAGCCGCCGTGATAAGATAAAATCTTATCAAAAGACGTAACACCCATGCGGTCCCAGTGCCTAACCCCACCCTCCGCTCTCGTACGGATGCAGATCCCTGGGTGGAAATGGATATGGGAGGACACTCACCTGATACACATCCATTGGCTCATCCTCCGGTGTGAGGGCGAGGGCGAGCGATGACTTGCGATGACCTGGCCGATTGTTTCCGCCGCCGCCGGATGAACTGGTGCCCGATGTGCCAGTGCCGGTGCCTGTGGGGTAGAAAAGCAGAAAAGAAAAGAAGAAAAAAAAGAGTTGAGACGCTTGGAAGCATGCTACATTTCGGGGCGTTCTGGCGGCAGGGGAAGTGCTGCATACTTTTCGGGCTGCCCACACGCACGCACACAATCAAGATGAATGGACACCACACACACACGCACAGGGTCAGCCGGACAGGGGGACAGGGGCACACGGGGGACAGTGACAACCACACGCACGCCCATTAATTTCTCTTGTTGCACGTTTTATTTAATTATAAACGTTGGCATTTCAAAAACACTTTATAAACCGGAGTAAGACACACACACACACACACGCAAACACACACACAAATACACTAGCATAGCCACACGTACGCACGGGCAGATCTGAGGCCCCAAAGGGTACGAGTCCTTTTGGATTCAGGGCGGGCGGGTCTTCTATCTTTTCTATCTGTCACTGACGGCAGCTCGAGCGAAGTGCCAGAAACCCGAGTGGGACTAAGCCGCACAAAATGTATTTCGTTTAATGAGAAAAACAAGCACTGAAGTTGCTCAGGTCGAAGCTCAGAATATGCTTGCCTGGAGTAGGATTTACCAGCCAATATCTCTCTCTAATTTATAGTACATTTATCATTTTAGTTTGTACCTATAGGGCGCAAGGAGTATAAGAACATGGAATGCATTTGCTAAGGAACTCAACTTATAGTTGTTACCCAAGCAAAATTAAGGATATCTCTTTGGAAACAGCTCCAGATGGACTCCAGCTTTCAAACGACGTTATGCCCCTGACATCGTCTAAATACATCAAGAAATTCCACTGGGAAGTTCTAAAAGCCTCCTCAAATTTATCCTCAGCATTCCAGCAACTAAACTTCTTTCGACAGTAAAAGGAAATTAAAATGCTGCGGTTCCAGGCAACTTTTGGCTGTATACTTGGGCCAAAACAATGTTTTCGGCCCAAAAAGGTTCACCCCAAAACATTTATGGGAATGTTTTTGCTAAGTCCAAGAAAACATTCAACTGGAGAATGAAAATATATGCAGATGCAAAATCAACGGAGTTTGCTTGAACTTGATTATGAAAAGGATTTCAGTAGAAATCGAATCTAATTTCAAATATATTCTGCAGTGGTGCAGCATTTTTAGTAATAATTAAAACTATTTACTGCGCAGAATTTTAAGTTGGAAACATTTCTGGGAATTGCGCTCAAACAATTTACGCAACATTTGATGAAATGCACAAATTTCGTTCGTAATATTTAATTGCCAACTTGCCAAATAACTTTGTGAAGTTGAAATTTGGGCAACTCGAGACACAACTTTTCAGGGTAAAGCTGTGAAAGCACAGACTAACATCCAGTAGCACGCCCCCGTTCCCCCGAAAAAATCCCACACACGCACATACAGAGATGCCCCTGCTCTGGGTACGGCACAAGCTTGTTAACCGCATCATCAACCTCAACTTTAACCCCTGGAGAGACTGAGAGGGTCAGGGCATGGGCCGGTGTCCAGCCGTAGAGGAGGAGCCTTACCCACAGCCAGCTCGGACTCGGAGGCCGGACGCGTTAATGAATCTCTGCTGCCTTCTGCTGTTGCTGCTGTTGTTACTGTTGTTGTTGTTGCCTCCATGGCTGGCGTTTGTCTGGCCCCCACGCCCACTGGCACATCCACATGCACACCCACACCCACACTCATAGCCGCTTGCCCCACACAATTGCAACCGCTTGAAGCACTCTCAACACTTTCTTCACTCGTGTGGGCGCCACTGACCGAGGCGGGTACGGGTACGGGTACGGGCACTGGCACTGGCACTGGGAGGGTGGCAGTGGTTGTAGTTGTAGGCGTGCTTCCAGCCAAGTTTGGCTGACTGGAAATTATCATTGTTTATGCGGTTCTAGACCCCTTTCTTTGCCGACTTTCGCTCGATGGTTGGTGGGTTGGTTGGCTTGTTCTTTTTGTTGTTGGGTAGTTTGCAAATGAACTAACACACAAATTTGGATTATTTTCGTGGCATTATGTTAATTGTCATTTATGTTCGTTACGTATACGTATTACGTATGCATGCATTCAAAACAATTTATGTGCAGCAGTTTTGTGTTGTTCTTTGCTCCGCGTATCCGTTCGTTTATCCGCTCGTTTATCTGTCTGCCTGTGGCATTGATTTCGCACAATTAGTGCGTAATGATAGACCGCTCCACATGCATGCGAGAACTCCTGCCCGAAAGATATGTAGGCACATATAATATATGGGAATATATGTATGATATGTGTGCTATATAAATAGCCATGTGAGGCATAAACAAAAACTATCCCAGAAGTAGCGGTCGAAGAGGGGCCTACGGATGGCCAGAGAGAGAGAGTATCTAGTATCTGCTCGAATGTATGTACATACAGAGAGTTCCATATACAAAAGTCGAGTGTGTACAACACTGCCCGGCTATGGGGGGGGGACAGAATATTTGCGCTTATTCAAATGGGTCGAGTGTATCTTATCGTCTGTGTTATATTTTCGGCAGGGGGAGCGAAGGGTAGCCAGAGAGAGAGAGAGAGAGGGAGAGGGGGAGTGAGAGAGAGTGAGCGAGAGAGAGTGGGAGTGAGAGGAGGGGACGGTACACGCGTTGTAATCTAAACGAAAATCGATAAATTGTTTAGATAAAAGCGGAGAACAGCAGCCGCCTACCCACAGCCTGCTGACGTCGCCAGCAACAGGCTCCCCTCCCCACCGCTCCGCTCCACACTCCACTTTTAAAGTTTGTAAAACTATTTCGAGTCACACACACAAACACACACACTGAACCATAAGTACTTACTACACTGGCTCATTAGGGCACGGCAAGAGAAAAAAAAACGCAGACTGCAAGTTGCACAAAAGCTCGGTAGGAGTACGAGGCTTTACGGTTGGGGCATAGGAGCATTCACGGCACCACACTCGAATTTACATTGGAATTGAAACTTAAATTCGAAAATTAAAACTCAAACTAAAATTGAAACTTTAAATCTGAGAGCCGCTCGACTCGGTGGACTCGGTGGACTGGGTTACTGGCTGGCAGAGGCGGCCCCAGACTAGACAAAACGTCCGCTCTAATCCGTTATGAAGAACTGTTTGCCAGATGATAATTCTCGCACGGATTCTGAAGCCAACAGAGCCAGAGGCAGCAGCAGCCGCAGCAGCAGCGACAACGACAGCAGAAGGTGCGCTTCAGGGTAAACTAACGGTCTGCTGGGCTGCCAGATACATTTGTATCTACGCGTACAGTGAGGCGTAGCTAAGGCGCTTAGAGCACTGGAAGAGCGAGTGGCAGTGGCAGTGGGAGTGGGAGCGGTCAGGTGCAATGGAATCACAAATAGCCGGGAGAAAATTAAATTTTAATACAAAGAGCGGATTATCCATCTCTCGGAGGCGCAGCGCCGCAATGGCAGGGATGGAAGGCAGGCAGCAGCGGCTCAGAGCCGCCAACGTTGGCCGATCATTTTGGGTGCTTTTGGGGCCTTTTGCGCCTTGTGTCGCTGTCATGGCAACCAATTAATTTGTGATAAGATAATATCAGCCAAGTTTGCTCATAGTATTCAGATGTTTAGCCCCCGCATAGTGTGTGTGTGTGTGTGTGTGTGTGTGTGTACGGGGCAGATACTGCCACAGATACAGCTGCAGATGCAGATACAGATACAGCCCATGGGAATGGGAATGGCAGGAACGCGTGCACAATCTACATCTCTATGTATCCATGAGTGTGGGGCCGCCTGTGCTGTGCTTTATTGGATTCACATACGAATACGAGTAGTGGTGGTGCCTGTTGTCTCTGGTCTCTGGTCTGTGCTCTGTGTTCTGGCGGCCAGCCCCGAATCGGAATCAAACTGTCCGCAGGGAGGGACTTTATCTGCCCCCGCGCGATCTTCTTTGCTCAGCGATACTCGCCGGTTGATAGACGGTCACGGAGACACGGGGACACGGGCACACATGGGACATGGGACCACTGGCCATATAACACTGGCTCCATATTGATACCAACTGTGGCCGTTTCTGGCCGGACGGGGGCTTCCCAAGCAGCCAGGCGGGTTGTGGGCTGTTGGTGCGAGCAATATTCAGCAGTCTTCGTTTGGCATAATCTAATCTCCAACTGTGCTGGACGGGTCGGGTCCGCTTCAGTCTCTGGGTCTCTGGTTCTCGGGTTCTCTGGGTCTCTTTGGGTCTGACTTGGCGCGCAATATTCGTGCAAATGCCTTCACGTGGTCGACTAAACCGCGAAAATAGAGAAAGATTTGTGTACATTTTGGAGCATCGGATTCTACTAAGCGAATATTTTGCGAGGGTGGGTGGATGGGTGATCGAGTCAATTGCGATTTCTGTAAATTTAATTGATGTGAAAACTGATAAACGGCAGGGTCTGACAGGGGGGGATTAGACCCACACACACACACACACATAATGAATCATTGTCGAGCGATCAGTTCGGTTCGTTTCGGTTCAGTTTGTTTTCATTGGCTTTGATTGATGTTTTGGCGCCATATCGTGGGCGGCTGTGATTGTTGGGGGGCTATTGTTTACAGCGCGAGAGATGCTCGATACAGCTGAGCATGAGAGTGAGAGATGCCAGACGATCGCTGGGCTGGAAACCAGAATTTGTCATGTGAATCTATATTTTTGCATGTTAATCGATGTGTCTTGGTGTGAATGCGGATCCAACGAGCATGTTAATGAGTCGAAACAATTGATGATGCAGAGCGGATTCCAGAATGAAAGATAAAGATACAGATGGATGGCTGGATGGCTGGTTGAATGGATGGATGTATTGGCCAGCAGACAGATACACAGATACAGAATCTAGTCGTGGATTGCTACTCGTTACACTTGTTCTGTTCTTGTTGCTTTGGCCGTAGCCTTTTTGTGGCACACTTAGTTGTGAAGTTTGTTTTGATTTTTAACACATTTTTTGATACCCCTCCTGGCCGACTGGCCGAGTGTCCGAGTGTGTGTGAATCTGTATGGTTGTTGGTATATTTTAGAGCATGCCAAGCTGTTTTTTTCCACATCGACGTTGCTGCTGCTGCTGCTGCTGCTGCTATTTCGGTTTCGGTTTCTGTTTCTGATTCGTTTTCGGGCTTGTGTATTGTATATTGTATCTGAGAAGTTGTTGCTCTATGCGTTTTTTGTTTTTAATTGCACTCGGTTTGGTGGGGTCCCCGGACTGGTTGGCCCTGGGAGGGGCGGGGGGTTGCCATGCACTGGCACGACTTGCCAAATTTGTGCCACTCACTGCATTAGGCCGCGATTCGAGCGACCAGTTCTCACTGAACAGAACCGATACGAACCGCACCGCACCGCACCGACTGGAGACACGCCCGCAAGATCAAGTCAAACTCTGCGCGACATTTGCATAGTGCGTGAGGCTGCTTGCGAAATCCGTACATACACTACACCACCTCGGTTACAGCGCATTCATTCTATATGCACAAACATACACTGTGAGAGAGATAGAGCGACCGCAGCATACACACGAGTATGTGTGTGCGTTTGTTTTTCGGTGTACAGGCGATGCAGGGGTACGTTTACGTGTACGGTACGCAACCGACGCGACGAAACAGTTAAAAGCGAATGACTCCATAAATGGGGAGCAGCTGTTGCCAGAGCTCTGCCTTTGCTCTGCTCCGACGACAATCAAAGCTCGTTCGCGCGCTCTCTCTCTCGCCCGCTCTCTCTCGATCTTGCTTTTGCTGAGAGCGATCAAGTTCCAGCAGGCGAACAACAAAACACAAGCAGACAGCCCAGACACTCAGAGAGCAGTGGGTAAGCTGAGTAATGCTCATTCACGCTCTTTGGATAATTGCCTGCTGCTACCGAAGCCAGACCCAGAACGGGAGAACAGAACCCAGCCCCAGACAGTGGACACTGGACAGGGGGCGGCAGAGAGGGAGAGCGGGAGAGCGTTGCGGCGAACAACTGTTAATTGGACATCCACAAAACAGCTGCGCTCGAAGCTTAGACAAGCGCCAGCTGACTTCCCTTGCCAGCGATCGTATTACCTGTGGGCAGGCAGCCCTTCCCACAACACTATCGAACTGCGGATACCCTGTAGACTCGCCTTATCGGCATAATGGGACTTGTATCTAGGGGAGTGGCCAGTGTTATGGCTGGCACTTGAGTTGATTGGATTAGAACGATGATTGATGGATTCTTAAATGATTTGCGAGGAAATGTGTACATGTTTAAGCAACTCTGAGATTCCAAAGATAATTGCGGGGCGACTATCAGCTACCATTGGGGCAGCTCTCGAGGCTGGAGTGCTATCACTTCAGATTACGGAAAAGGTTCTTCAATCTACAGTCTTATCTACGAGTATGTTTGCTATTATTAAGTCTGGAAGGGCGACGGGAGGAGCGCGCGACTAAGCCAAACCGAGCGGGGATTTATGCATATAACGGGTATCGGTACTCACTGCCTGTGGCACGTCGCACCACGCTGTGGGTGAAGTTGCCCAATGCTGCCACCGTCACAATCGAGTCCTTTTTGCCAGTGCTGAGCTGTGAAGGAGCACAAGAAGTGTTGACAGACGCCGGTAAGTTGAAAGACATTTGGGCAAGAGATTTGGGGGGTGGGGGTATTGGGTTACCTTTTCGTAGTCAGCCTCGTTCTTGGCCTGCAGCGGATTCAGTAGCACCTGGTGGCACAGGTTGTCGCCCGCACCGCTGCCGCAGGTGGCACTGCCCGCAGTGCTGCCGTTGCCATCGCCCTGCTGCAGGGTGACGCCGCCGCAGCTGCAGCGGCGTAGACGGCTGCGCCGCAGCTTGATGCAGAACAGACGGCTGCCATCCTTTTCGGTGGCATCCAGCGAGAGGGGGACGGAATTGGCTGCAGTGGGGCCAGCGTTGGCGTTGGCGTTGGAGGAGGGGTTGGGGAGTGTGCTTGGCGAGCAGCCCATGTCGAAGTCCTGCTTCTGACTTTCCTCCTCTGGCTCAGATCCTTTGAACGTGTCCGTGCGGCGGTTGCTATCCTAAATTGCTCTTGGTTACGTATTAATTTGGTTCTGGTTTTGGTTTCGGTTTCCGTTTGGGCTCCCTGGATGGATGCGATGATTGGCTGCTTATTCCTGTGCTGCTGCTGCTGCTGCTGCTGCTCTGGCCTACGCTCTTTCCGCCTCGGCTCCTCTGGACACGGCCGATGGGGCTCTGTGGTTGCTGCTGCTGACGTTTAATTGCTCTCGATGATTCTGTTGCTGCCTCTGATGCTGCTGTAGCTGTACGTGTAGTTGTGGCTCTCCTTGTGGTTGCGGATAACATAATTGAAACATTTTCGGGCAGCGGTCTATTGATTGACTGACGATTGTCGGCTTGCCACTGCCTCACATTTTCCCCAAACTGCAGAGGGAGAGAGAGAAAAGTTGGGGTTAGAGGTCGGCCGTTGTTGAAGCTCAATCAATATGCAACATGAGTTGCAGCAAAAATTCTTTTGTGGCTAATTATGGCTCATATTCATCAGTATTGCAGGCATTTCGCTTCTGATTTAAATCCTTAAATATCCGCAAACATAAAGCAGCTTAGACTTGTTTCCTGGGGCAACCTCACAGCTGTAACTCTAATTAATATTTCCATGATATTGTCCAATGGTTGTGACTGCTTTAATGGCAGAACGAAGCTCTGGAAGGGCTTGCCCTGACCTACGCACTGGGTTGGCGCTTGGCTTATCCCCTGCCTACCCCGAACACCAGTTAATTGACAATGATAAATGCAAATGATAATCGATGAGCTGCTTTAAATTATAGTTATGAGCGGCCAGCAGAGGACAGCACAGGGACTGACCATGGAAGGCCAAGACGTTTCCCCCCATTAAGCGTTTGGGTTTCTTCATTGAAGCTCTCATCGAAAATGTACGCGGCGCAGCCGCATAATTGTCAAAGTGTTGGGGCGCGGATTGTTATGAATTCATAAAAGCCCAAATATTGGCAATGATGATCGAAGCCAAGGCGAGTGGGTGCTCGCTGGCGGCACGTGACCGACCCACCGACTCACCGACCCTCCACTGCATGTGAATAATGCCCCGCCAGAGTGTTGTTTGCGTTTGGGCTTATGTCTGGCTGCTGGCAGCGACTCCTGCCCGTTGGCCATGCAGCTAGTTGGGGAACTGTGATGGACAGCGGCAACCCTGGGTCGCTGCTGTGTGTCGAGTAGCCTTGCAGGCCAATTTTAAATATTTAGCTATCAAACTTGAACGAAAGCAAATCACCGACACGCCTGTGGCTGAAGGGGTATAATTGAACGGAACGGATATTAGTTGCAAAGTCCTTGCCACATTGACATCTCAAAGGCAACCTATGAATTGCTATTAGCGGGCGGAACAGGCTGCTGCCCGCTGCTTCTGGAGCAGATCATGTCTGCTGGTGAAACTTTGCGTCCGCTGCCAGAGGAAGTTGCTGGCCAAACCGGAGATAGTCTTATGCCCAGCGACACTGATTGACTTGTCAAAGGCAAAGGCACGGGCTGTCTTTCATCTGCATAAATACATGTATCCATGGGGACACTTGTTGTCTGTTCAACTGGGTTGAAGTGGCTGCTGCGACTGTTGCATTGCCGGTTGCAAAGACAAAGGCGTCACTACAGAAGACGCAAACAGGAAGATAAACAGCCCCGCTGCAGAGGGCAGAGTGGCAGAGTGGCAGAATCAGAGCCAACAAAGGCCACATCCCACATCCCGCATTACCAGCAGCAGTCTCAGTCCCAGCCAAGCACAATGGAATAGAGGCAGTGGCAGTGGCAGAGGGAGTGCGAGAGATTCCCCATCGAGTACACATCGGTCTCTGGTGTGTTTGTTGATTTAAACAAATTATTTTTAGCCCCAGCCATATTAAAACGAAAAAATAACGCCTTTCGCTGTTCACTTCGGATCATTTAAGTTTTCAAATAAATAACGAGCGCCGTGTCTACGTAATTTGCTGCCAAGGACAGGTGGGCATCTTGACTGCCGAGCTCTGCTCTTCCATCAAGGCGCCTGGCGGTATGCAAGCAACTCTGCTTGAGTGTGGCATGTGCCCCATAAAGTGCCAAATTCTATTAGCCCGGCAGGTAAGCGACAATGTCAACGGCAGCGCCCGCCCACTCCCCCACTCTGCCACTCCCACTGGATGCAGCAGTAAGGCGCCGCGTCATGGCTGCCTGGGAAAAATGCGATTAGTATGCAGTGTGCTTGTGGTGCGTCTGTGTCTGAGCCTCTAATCGAATTGCCAGCCAAACTTGCGTATTCTCGGGAAATTATACACATATATAATCACAGCTGTGTGTATGTATCAAATGGAGCCAGGCCATATACGAGGCTGGCGCAGTCCATAAGCAGAACATCGAACACCGAACACCGAAACGCATTTGAGCAATTTTGTATCTAATAGTTTTTTCCAAAGCGAAACTCAACTGATGTTTTGCAGCTGCCGCGGCTTCAGTTTTCTGTTTGCTGTTTACATTGCATGCCTGCACAGCGCCGTCTGTCGCACATATACATATATTATATATTTTATACGACTCTCTCCACGGATACATATGTACAGGTGATCGGGTACCAGACACTCAATCAATTCCAGCAGTGTGTGGAGCGATCGATTTCAAGTGCTTTGGAAGGGGATCTAAAAGGGTAAACAAGTAATGAGAGTTTATAATCGAATGATTACATGGGAGGCATTTCAGAGCATGTGTTTCAAGCCCCTAAAATATCGAATATGTTGATTGAAATCACTGGAAACTTAAGTTCCTTTTCAGGCGAGAACTTCTCAAAGATATCCATAATAAAGCTCTCGCAGCTTCGTTCAACTGCAGACGACCTTCCTCTTGGGCCAACAAGCTTCAAAATTGTTTGTGGATGATCGCTGGGGGCCGGTGGGGGGGCCTTGAGGCCTCACAATGAAACAGCAAACTAAATGTTTAACAAGCGGAAGGGCTGTACCCCGCCTAATTAATAACGGACATGAAAGAGCACGCACACAGGCAGAGAATATACAGTGAGAGAGAGAGAGACACAGAGAGAGCGAGAGAGAGAGAGAGAGAGATGTGCACTAACCGTACATATAGTTTGCCTACAATATCAATGGGAGACTTTTCCGGCCGTTTGACAGACAGAGTTTGCCAGTTAAAAATTTGCATTTCAAATGCCGATCTAAGGCGCGTGATAACACAACAGAGGGATGGGGAGGGGAGGGATAGTACAATGCATGGCTGGAGGGGGTGGGCGGGGGTTGGGTGCTTCACCAAGTGTCGCAACGGAATATCCAGAATCTGAATCAGAATCGGAATCAGAACTAGAACCAGTCCCCCCCACTGCGATTAGAGGTAGACAGAGACACCGGCAGTGAGCTCTGAGAAATATAAAGAGTGTGAGGAGGGGTGTGGTGGGGAGGGGAGGGGAGGCTAAGCAGAGTGCTGATTGCCCCAAGCGGTTGACAATGCAGCCATTTGGCAAACTGCGAATTGAGCATAAAGTTGGACGAACCTGCAGAGAGCACAGCGACTAACTGGGAGTGGGCTGGGGATCAGGATGGGGATGACTGGATAGTGATGGGATGGGTGGTGTGGGGGAACTATTTAGCATGCCCATGGGGCTGTGCAGCTTGCATAACTGTAGTTATAATAAACATTTCCAAGGTATTTCTCGCTCTTTTCTTTCATTTCATTTCTTTCTTGCTTTTCCCCTCCTGCTGTTTATTTTGCTTGCTGTGGGGGGCGTTCGAGTTCCCCATCAGCATGCAGGTTAGCCGCTTGGATTTATTTGCTGTTAACAATACCGAACACTCAGACGAGTTACACCAACAACCGACAGCCATTCACCCACTCGAAATCATTCCCTTTTAATAAACAGTTAAAATCGAGAATTAATTAAGCCCACGAAAAATACTGATTATGAGTGTGGGGTGGGGGTGGGGGGTGGCGAGGGGAGGGCATACTATCGCATAGATAGTGCAAATGAAAAGGAATCCACAAATGAGTGTGTGTACGACGACGCGTATATAGAAAATCAGTCATTAGATAATCGCCGAAATGGGTCAGTCCCCCCCACAACACCCCACGAGTTCCACGATTTCGAGTTCGTCCCTCGAGATACACAAAATCGAAACCGAAATCGAAATCTGAATCTGAAATAATGAAAAATGCAAAATGCGAACGCCAATTGCAAATTTATTGTGTGGCTTGTTTATAAGTACAACGAAGCGATATTTTTCGCATTGTTTATGGCAGCCTTACCTCATCCCTGCCCCACAACCCACCTGCACCCCACCTGCCCCTTGCACGGACACGGACTGACCACGGAGCGGACACTGCGACAACATTTAAAGCGTTATTTTTATGGGGAAGCCAGCACCCCCTCAAAAGCTCCCGCCGCTCGTACAGCTCGTACAGCCATATTCAGATAAATTTAAAACTGAAAATGTTTTTTTCGACGCCAGTTGCATGAGAAGTTCCACCACCCGCCACCCGCCACCCGCCACCCCAACCACAACTACTTTTAGCCGAATTTTATTATATTTTATGTTATTTTATGATATTGTTGGAGGGCACCTGCCAGCGCGCTGGCACTTTCCAAGGTGGATGCAATGATATTCCAATGATGTGAACACATACACACATACATATGTATATGTATGTATGTACATTTGTATGTGTATATTTTAATTATTGGGGCTAACTATACATATCTTATATTCGTAGCCAAGTGTGTAAGAAGTGCCCACCGAAATTCCGCAAAAATTAAAACCGAAATGTCCAACCAGAACACATACATATGTACATACATATGTATGTATGTATATGTACATATCGCACAATACATTATCTGTTGACGTACCAGAAAATTTGCCGCTTAGTTGTGCTGGTGCGCAGGGGGAGGGGGGGGGCGTGCTGCCTCTGATATTTTCCATATACTCGTACACTATGTATACTTTCGTATTTTAATATTTATATCAGACTCTAGATATAAATTAAATAAATACACATGAACAATGGGTGTTGGTGTTGGGCTGGGGGGTGGGGGGGATATGCACGCACTCATGACAAATATTAGGGGACACACGCACACACACGCACGTGAGCATGCTCTCATAGATACTCGGGGGCACTTCTTGGCTTCGCCTCGCGATATATCGCCAGAATAATAACAATAAGAATACACTTTTCGTTTGCTCTTTTTCGTTGTGCCACAAATTAGAATTTATTTTAATACGCGGGAGGTCACGTTCATAGCACGGATGTTGCTGTTGTTGTTGCTGTTGACGCACAAGATATTGCAAAATATGTATGTACATATGTATGTGTGTATGTGGATACACGAATCGTAAATGCAATGCATTAAAAATAATAATAGCAGCAGCGGCAGTAGCAGCGGCAGTAGCAGCGGCAGTAGCAGCGCACCCACTGTGTCGTCACAAATGTAGCAGTAGCTGTGGCTATAGCTGTAGTAGCAGTGGCACCGATAACACCACGAAGTATCTGAGAGATACAATTGGCTCATATTTACTGCTGCTGCTGCTGCTGTTGCTGCTGCTGCTGCTACTTCTGTCAACACACACACACGCACATATTGATCAGCAATCGAATGAATATAATATTCGATTACAACGGAGTTGAAACTGAAGAGAGGGCAGCAGGTTGGCACTGGTTAGTGGGTGGATGGAGTGGACGGTGGAGTGGCCTCTGCGTAAGGTAAGATGCACGGGACACACAACTCACAACTAGACGACCAGACAGTCCGACCCCGAGAATGAGCGAGCGGATCGGATCGAAACGGAACGGCGATCGACGGCGGCGGCGGCGGTCAGCAAGCGATCAGCGATCAGCAGCAGCGACGACAACGACGACGACGGTTGCCTGTCAAAGCAAAACGTCAAATGATTTCGCTCCCAGCTCCGGCTCGTACGAACACACAAAAGAAAAGAAAGAGAAACAGCCGGATCAAGAGGAAGACGCACGGAGCAGCAGCGCAAAGGCAACGGCAATGGCAAAGGCAAAGGCAAACGAACGAAAAGCAACCAAACCAAATGGTAGAAAACTAAAACAATCTCTCAGATACAAATGTGTGTACGGTACGGGGCGAATGAAGCGATGGAGAGCGACGATATATACACCGACAGCAGCAGCAGCAACAGCAGCAGCAGCAGCGCGAACGAGAAGTACGAGTACAACAAGTATCTGTATCTGAACTTGAGAGCGCCAGAGAGAGCTGTGAGCGGCAGTAGAATGGAATACATGAAAGAAAAGAAATCAAAGCCAAATGCGGAGCGCAAGGGAGAGACACAGAGAGAGAGAGAGAGCGCACACTGCGTTGGGGCTGATCGCGTGATGGCAATGGAGGAGCTGTTCAAGCGATATATTTTAAGGTGAGTTAGTTGCTGACAGATAATTCGTTTTGAGTTTGAATCCCCTTTGAATGGGAAATAAGAAAACGCCACTGATTGCGCATTGAATTAGGGCAGTGCATTGGGAACTTGTGCCAGCAGCAGCAGCAGCACAGGAGGAATATTTAAGCAAGATATCAGGTTCCACAATTTATACGACTTGTTACATTTCTTTTGTAATACTTAATGGACTGCAGAAATATACAAAATAAATCAACAAATCAAATCAATGCAACTAGAGCACCTTTCGGTTAGCTCTTCAAAGAAAAGTTGAACCTTCAGCAATAAGACTTGACTTGATTGTAAAAGCAATGATTGTTTCATTCGAATATTATATTCAAATTTTACATTGAAAACTAAACAGAACGCGGATTTGCATCCATAATGGAGTGGACTTTAAAAACATTCGGGGGGCATTCTGAATGGGCTGAATGGGTATTACATTTACTAGAGGTTTTGGGGTATCGTCCCTGCTTTGATGTTGCATTGGTTAAGAAAGATAAATAAATTGCGATATTTTTTCCCATCCGTGTGGGAATATCCCTATTGTTGTTAGGATTTAGTTCCTATCCCGATGAAAGCTTGTTTGATTCCGGGTTAAGTGTACTGCAATTAGGAGCATTCTCCTGTGATGAGAGCAATAGTTCAAAATTTACTCCACCCTACTGTAATGATAGGATTTGAATTTTGAAACATTTCGTTTACCTCTGCCACAGTTTGGATGGCTTTCGGTTGAAGCAAGGCAAACATGGAGCTACTCTATGGCAAGAAATCAGGCTTAACTCTACTACTGGCTATTCAATCAAGGATATATTTTCGCCTGCCACCCGGCAAAACCCACTCTGCGGCGGGGAGTCTCTGCATCCCACCCATTCCACACGCAGCTTAACTTTGCCGAGACCCCGGCACACAAGCTCGCAAGTACACAAAAACACATACGAAAGTACACAAACAGAAACAGAAACACACACTCATACACGTACACGTACACGTCCCCGTACACACACGTTCATGCACGGTACGGATACGGTTCTTGTTCTTGGCTCCTCACTTGATGAGCTTATATTCATCCATTCATCCTAGTATGAGCATTTTTTCTCTTTTTCTGGTAATTGTAATTGCGTTTGCCTTGGCTCCTCCATGCAGAGCCTGGCCATGCGCTACCCAGCAGCTCCACTATCAATTAGCTCCACTATCAATTAGCTTTTGGTGGGAGGGAGCGAAAAATCACGGCATGCCCCGAGGGGCAGGCAGAGACACCATATTAATATCAATGTGGAACGGCAGGGCTTGGGGGTGCTGGGACGCTGACAAAAATGTATTACCTTATGCAAATTGCTGGAGAATTGCAGGCTGATGAGTCCTGGGACTGGCACCTGGAGCAGCACTTGGACCACGGGATAGCACTTTAACTCGAACTTTATCCGCTGAATGCACTCGCACCTAGTTCGGTGGTGGATTGTACGTTTATTTGCGGTGGTTGTATTGTAAATCACAATTGCGAGGGGAGAGCCGATAAAAAAATCAACGTGGATTCATTGAGGGCGGACCGACGCGACGCGTCGGTAGCAGCGGGAACAAGCGAAATGTTTTCCCACTGGAAGCGTGCTGCCTGCCGTTTTTGGTTTGGCTTTCGCTTTTGGCTCTGGTGCTGGAGCTGGTGCTGGTGCTGGTTCTGGTTCTGCCTGATGGCAATAGATAGACACGATGTGGCCCAGTCAGACGGGCAGTCAGGCAGCCAGGCAGCCAGGCAGTCGGTTAGCCAAGCCAGTGGGTCCAAAAACAGCGGGGGAAAACCTGTGCCTTTGCCTGTGCCTTTGGCTGTGTGCGTGTGTATCTGTATCTATATCTATAGCCGCAAAACGGTACAACTGCGAGCTGTGCTGCGGGTACGAGTATCTATCAATTCTGCCAAAACTGAACTAAACTCTCAAGTGTGCAAAAACATCTACATAAGTCGAGTGCTGTTCTGTCCCCGTCGTGGTCGTCGTCGTCGTCGTCGCCATCGTTGTCGTGGTCGTTCCACATCCTCGTGACACCCGAGCGCTTATGTTGAGCAGCAGCAGCAGCGGCAGCAACAGCAGAAGGAGACGCATCCCCGCCTCCCTCTGCCGCACACGGATACAAACAAAGCCTGCTTGTTGCATGCCCGTCGCAAATGTTGAGATACAAAACGGGGATACCATACCTGTGTGTGTTTCTGTGTGTGTGTGAGTGTTTGTGTTTGTGTTGGTTCGTTGTGGAGAGCTTTCTGATAAGGGTGAATTTGAAGTTGCCTCCGCGCTGCCAGCCACAGACCCAGCCAAGCTTCCCACTGCTGGAGGGATGAATAATATATGTACATATTCCTTCTGCCCCCCCGAACAGTAGGCAACATTTTCCGCCGCTGCTGGGGCTTATTATGCGCAGGCGTCGCTGTCGCTGCTGTCGCTGCTGCCGCTGCTGCCTGCTGTTGCCTGCAGTGGGCAAGCTTTTATGCTCGGCAACATTCTCTCGTGCTGCGGGACAACTGTTGCTTGCGGACAGGCCGTAGTAGGTACACGAGCTATACGGTACCCCCTTGCCATATAAACACAGGCACAATGAACCAACCCCCCCAGCCACCCCCGCGCTCGCTGTGTGTACTAAAAAGCCACACAATTGTTGTATGTTAAACAGGCGATGCGATGCGCTGCGCTGCGCTGCGCTGCCATGCCATGTGTGTGCGGGGTACACATGTTTGTCTCCCGCTCGTGCTCGTGTCCTCGGTCTCGTGCGTCTTCTTGTCTCGCGCTCGTGCTCGTGCTCGGAGCCGACGTGCCCGCCGCCCGCCGCCTGCCCACCGCTCTTCCACATCAGCTGGGTAGGTAGGTAATTTTACATTTCTTTTTTAAAGCTTAGATTGTATTGGTAAATAATAGAGGTTACTTCCCGCTCGGCACCAAAAAGGGCAAACCGCTATTGTACTTTATGTACCTCATGCTGGGGGCATGGCTGCTGGGGGATGGGGTCCGATACGTCCTATATCTTGTGCACGAAAGCACATTATATAAAATTTATAAATACTTTTAAGCGCCGCTGCCTCTAAAGGTGCGTGTGTGTGCCCCCGTATGGGTCTGTGTGTGCTTGTGTTTGTGCGTGTGGCGGCTCTGTGGGTGATTTGGTTCGGTTCGGTTTGGCTTTGGGTGGCCACAGGCCGATTGGATGCCAACTTTATTACTGTATTATTGGCCTTTAATTTGAGCAGCAACATCAATACACATACATCCATAAATACATATATTTCCCAGTCGACGTTCCTTCGAGCTAATTTCTGTAGTGTTTTTCATTCCCTCCTTTGGGTCGGCCAGCGAAAATGCTTGCAGCCATGCCACTGCCTCTTCTCCTGCCCACAAAAAAATTAACGATTTATGGAGCAGCCGCGTCCTGATTAGTTCGGTAATTCGAGACGTAACACATTCAGCACGTGACCAATCCAATCCCCTGGGTGCAATTTATTCTTTATATTCGCTATTTGTTAAATGTTGCTTCCTGTCAGCGGGTTCCTCTTGAAATAATCTGCAACAAGTTGTTGGCTTTATTTATTTGTTTATTTTATTGTTAATTGAATGCCCAATGCCCGACCACAGTTCTGGTTGACCAGTGACAGCCAGAACCCAGGTACCTACTCTTATGGCACTGGACATTTGATTAAATGGGAATTCCTGACCAATTGCAACCACAAAGTGGACTTCAAAAGGCTTGCGAATGCCCACCCAAAGCCACAACAATTTTCCATAAATTTCATTAAAATGACTGCAGCACAGGCAACATCTTTTTATATATGTAAATTCTGTTGTTTTCGTCATTAAATGGCATCTCAGAAATGTCTTGTCCATTGTGCTTGCAGAGGTAAGGGGCCAAACAAAGAGGTTCACAGAATATTCCCTCATCCTTAATGTTAATCATAAAGTAATAATATTTAAGCAAGAAATCAGAACTACAACAAGTTCCAGTGGGAGATGAATCAAAATCAGAAATCCACACGAATGGAAAATACCCTAGATCCGAAAGGAGTCCACCTTTGGTACATTCAAGAGCAACCTCAAGGGCCGAAGCTTTATCCGTTTATGGCCATGCTTCTAAACGCACTTGCCACTTACCAAGGCCCATTGCCGGGGCATAACAAAGTTGCGTCCGTAAGTCATTATCCTGATGGTCCAGCAGAGGCCTCTCCTCTCCCCGCACAGCTCTTAGCCCTCTGCCACACACCATCATTATGCATTAATGTAGTTGGCACCCGAGACCTCACCTGGGCCTGGGCCTGGGCCTGAGCCTGAGCCTGCGCTTACACCGCCTCCACTTACAGCTGTCTGACTGGTCCTCGGGGCGAGAACAATTTCACGGATCCATTGTTTTCAACAACATTTGCTTTTCATCACTTTGTTTGGTGTGCATTTTGTGGGTTTTCCTCGCCATCATTCCCCGCTTCCTTTCTCCCCACCGATGAGGATGATGATAATCTACGGCCCCTTCTGTGTGTTTATGACTTTTTCGCCTTGTGAGGATTGAAGCCAGCAACAAAAACATAAAGGCAAAGGCAAATATTTCTTTTGTTTTATAACTGAAGGCACCGCCGCCTCGTATGCAGCGGACTGAGGGGCAATGCTCCTTTGAGTGCTTCTCATGTTGTTTGCCTCGCCACTTCGATCCATTCATTGATTCACTTGCCTCAAGCTCCGCTTGCTGTAACCCAGGCCCACTGGGGGTCTGTTAATTAGCCCAGAGGCCATATTTAACGACCGCGATATGATGGATTCCAATGCGAAATTGCAACTAAAATTAAATAGATTTATTATTCAATAAATTGAACGCTTATATGCTTATGAATATATTTGTATGTCCATGTTCTTGTTGTTGTTGTTGTTGGTGTCTGCTACTTTCTGCTTGGCTCTGCAGTAGTTCGAAGATACTTTTATAAGCGGGCGGGTCTGCAGGGGGGAGTGTGTCTGTGTCTGTTTGTCTGTGTGTTTGGGCCAAGAGCGCAATTTAATTTTACGACAAATACATTTATACTTATTACTTGTTTAGGCTCTACATCTAAAATATGTCTATAATGATGCGTACTCAAATGTGGTCACAATGGATATGTTTGCTTGTGTGGTTGTGTGTGGGTGTGTATGTCTTGTGTATGAATGTGTTCTTATAATTATGTAAAGATATATATATTTTTATATTTATATATATATATAGATGTGTGTGTGTTTTTGTATACATACTACAATATTGATTGATATGTACAGGAAGAGCTTTCAAGCCTAACACAAATTAATGATTTCTTTAAGGTGATGAAATTTCATAATAAAAACAAACTGATTTCTGGGAAGCCTATGTATGGTATGCCTAGCCTATGTGTTTTTTTGTGTGTTTGTGTATGTGTATGCGTATGCGTATCTATGGGTTAATTCCTTTATCGATGCTGCACTTACATGTACAAATGTAAGCTGCTTATGTGTAAGATCTATCATTAAATACATACATATGCTCGCCAGCTTGTCTTTTATGCAAATGTGGAAATTGAACAGACATATACATACATACATATCTTATATACCCTATATATACTTCTTTCTGTATATGTATATATTATTTATATTTATATGATCTTCTATATGCTGCGGTTAGTCTTAGAGCGGGTTGCTGGTGTGGGTTATGGGTCATGGGTCATGGGGGTATGCTACACATACATAAAACGTTTGATTCGAATCATATTGATTCGATTCTGCCTCTTTCGAATGCTTTTCTCTTGTTCCGAGCGAACAATGGATGCATCGATGCATCTCATATTCCATCTAATATCTCACATCTCCATGTATCTTCTGTCCTGTCTCCTTTATGTGTTTGCGTATGCATATTTGTTTGTGTGTGAGTGTGTGTGTGTATATACATATATGTAGGTTCTGATGCATCTGTGTGCTTGTGTGAGTTTTACTTCTTTTGTATTTTTCTGAAAAATATGACTTTGGTATTCCTCTCTCGATACTTTTCCCGGCTGGCCTACGAACTGAGCACCGCATCCTTCAGCAGGGCGATACCCACACCGGCAGCACCCACGCCCACAGTCCCCCCACCACCATTCACAATGGCAGCAGCAGCACTGGTGTCCATATCCTGGTCTGTCTCCTCGCTGGCTTCTTCTTTGACTGGCGAACGTTGAGCCTCCTCCTCCACGGCATGCGAAGCCTCCTCTTCCTCCTCCTCCTCGTCGTCGTCGTTGTCACCCGCTGGCTCGGGGCATGGCGATCCCGTTCTGGTCTCCGCCTGGTCTCCGATGGGAGCATTCGCCATCAGGACACCCGAGTACTTGATGCCATTCAGCTCGAGGTTGACAATGAGCTGCTGCTCTCCGTTCTCGCCAGTTCCTGAAAGGGATAGGGATAGGGGATTGATTTACTTCCGCCTTAGAGTATCCAGACAGGCAGCAGGGCTACTCACCGTTCCTGGACACCTGGAACTGCAAGCCCGAGAGCAGGCTCAGCGTATCCAGGGGATTCATTTTGCCGGAGCTAGCGCCACACTTGTCCTCGGTCTGATCCTTGCCGCTGGCCTGGGCCGCCTTGCCACCGCTCTTCTTCTTGGTGGACACCGGCGAACTGTGACGATGCCCCACCGAGGCCGTGGTGGTGGATGTGCTGGGCGAGTTCTCGATGGCCGAGTCATCCGACTTGTCCAGCTGATGGCTCTGGTGATGGTGATGGTGGTGTCCGTTCATCTGTTGGGCCTCGCCGTCGTCGTGCATGGACGAGGAGTTGCCCGTGGTGTTGTGCTCAGCATGGCCGTACTCGTCCTCGGGCTCTCCCTCGGAGGCGGCGTCCTGCTGGTGCTGGTGTCCATGGCCACTGTTCGCCTGGTGATGGAAGCCCGCTGCCGCCGCCACGGCGGCCATGTTGTGTGGATTCAGATAGAAATTGGCGGGGAAGCCGGGCGGCAGGAGGCTGCTGCCCCCTCGCTTGGCCGGCGGTGGGTGGTGCGGTCCGTCGTCCTGCTCCACGGGCTCTGTCGTCGGCTCCCGCTCGCGCTCTCTTTTGATGTTTGTGAGATTTGGTGGCGAGTCGGAGAGGTTCAGGGCTTCGCTGTAATGCAGACCAAAATTGTTATATGTTATATGGGGTTGATGTCTTGGGTAAACAGTACTCAGCACGTCAAGTAGATGGCGCCAGTACAATGAGCTGCATTCAGTGTAGATGGCGCCACTCTACAGTCCGAAAAGTTGCTCGAATTTCGATCTTACCGTTGCTGGGGGGAGGTGTGTGCCGAGCCAGGTGGACTGTTGTTGTTGTGGTACATGTGCCACAGTGCCACCTGCGCGCTGAGCGCATCGTGCTTGCTGATGTCCGGACTCTGTGATCGCTGCCGCTGCTGCTGCTGCTGGAGGAGATGCTGCTGCTGTTGCTGCTGTGACGGCGGCTGCTGCTGCTGCTGGTGTGGGTGTTGGTGCTGCTGGTGGGGATGTGTGGCGCCCAGGACTGGCGGCATGCCCTGCTCCTTCTTGGCCTGAATCAGCTGCAGATACTCCATCATGCGGCTCTCGATCTCCTGCTTGACCAGATTGGGCATCTGTCCGAATCCTGGCGCACCCATCAGTCGATGATGTGCGGCCGCGGCGGCTGCTGCTGCCTGGGCCTGCTGATTGTTGGCCACCGCCGCATGGGTGACCAGGGCCAGCGGCGACATCTGCTGCATGCCGCCCGGCAGCGAGGGGCGCGAAATGGGCGTCTGTCCAATCAGTGGTGGAACATTAGCATCCGGCGGAGCTATGCCAAGAGGATGAGGAGTACTCACCAGGGGCATCTGGTTGTGCATGGCCTCGTACTGGCCGTAGCTGGAGCGGCGTCCTTCCCGCCGATTGCCATCGATGGCCGCCTGCAGCTCGGCCGGTGTGCTCAGGTTCTTCTTCTCGCACTCGTACGGGTACAGATACTTCATGTATCTGCAAGATGCATAAAATTATTAATAAGCCCGGCAAACATGGCCCAACAGCAAATAGCCAGAGGGAGCAAGGGGAGCAGGGAGCAGGGAGCAGTCGGCAGTCGCCAGAGAGAGGCATGGCATAGCAGGGATTGTGGATGGTAGATGGTGGCTGCAGAAGGGGGCACGGGGTACGGGGACACTCGAAACTTCAGGTTGATGTTGTCCTGTCGGGCATTTAAGTTGAATTATCGTGTAAATACGAAAGCGACAGGCAAACAAATCGCAATCCACCAGATGCGCGAGCGAGTGGGGAATACAAAGAGCATAGGGGAGAGCCCGAGAGAGGGAGAGAGCGAAACTGAGACTCGCTGATCGATTGCTGCTTGATCGGCTATCAAGTCGTGGACGTTGCACTGTTTGATTGTCCGTTTCTGTTTGCCTCCTCCTCTGTTTGTTTGTGTTTGTCTTGGGCATAGTTTCTGGCCAGGCCCAGACGGGTATTGGAGGGGTATGGGGTACGGGGTATGGGGTATGTGGTGATGCCACAAGGTGTCCACTTACTGTGTCCGCAGGGTGAACGCTGCACTGGTGATGCTCGACGGCAGATGCAGTCCCTTGATGATCTCCTGCCACAGCTTCTTGTTGATGACATCGACGAGGCCGCCGCGCGCAATCACCAGATTGTACAGCTCGTACAGGTCCAGCACGGACTTGGCCATAATGGGCAGCCGATTGATGGGCGTGCCTGAAAGAGCGAGAGCGGGACAGAGTGAGCTATAGAGATCCGTATTCAGATTCGGGATTCACATTCATGCGATTCCGATTTGTTTGTTTGCGCACTAAAACGTGTAACTTGTTCCTGCACTTGTAAATGTTTTCCAAAGCGCTCGTTAAATGCACCAATAAGCAAAACACGATTAAAATATCCATAAAACAGATTTATCTGCCCGATGGAGTAGATTCCCCTCCGCTAAACAGGCCCGCCATTCCCCATTCCCCACTCTCTACTCTCCCCTCTCCATTGCGCAGCGATCACGAAGCAATTAACACTTGTAGCCCCCGTAGCAGGCTCAAAAGTGCAGACCGAAGCCGATAAAAACAGAAATAAATCCTAATTGTTGCCCGATCCTAATCCCCATCCCAATCCCTGCCCATGCATACATCTTAGGTATATCTATGTATGTTTGTATGTATGAATGGATACACATGTTTGTACATTTGTTGATCTGTTTATGGCGGCTAATCATCATCATCCACATCCACATCCAATTTCGCTTCGATTTCGTATTGAAATCGTATTACGAGTATTCAAATTTCCACGTGCCCTTTCTCACCTTTTCTATTTATTGGCGTGCGCTACAGTGAAAAGTCCAAGGTGTTTTGGGTATGGCCAACATTTTCTACAAGGGTGAAGATAATTCTGAATTTTGTTGTCAATCAGCTCGAGTGCTCCGATGGACTGTTCGCTTGGGGTGTAGCGCACTTAACATATAAAAAACAAATCAACTTGCATAATTGCTGGCTCCGTACGTGAGTAATTTGAATTTGTATAAAGCGGGCCCTGCCTCCTCGCCTTTGTTTTTACGATCCCCCAAAACAATATCAACGAAACGAATGCTGCATGCGGCAGAGTGCCAGCGAGAGTGCCAGTGCCAGTGCTGCCCCAAACTAACATCCCAGAGGAATGGATCGATCGAGTTTAGTTTCTGGCCTTTTTTTTTTTTTTGCTGTTTTATGAGCCCGAGAGGAATCAATCAAACTCGTTGATGGACGTGTTGATTGAATGAAAATACGTTTTGTTTTTTATGCATATAAACAAATTGGGCGCGTGAGGAGGGTACGGAGATGCGATGCGATGCGATCGACTCGGATCAAAAAGGAATCCGAGCAATACACAAAATAAATGCAGAATGAAGAGCCGGCCGGCCGGCCAGCCGGCTAAGCAAAAAAGTGATTGGAATCGATCACACAGCACACGAGCCACAGCACAAACAAAACAACAAAAAAATCATCCACATAATCAATGGCAATTTAATGATTAACTCTGCTGCCGGCACTCGCCTCGAATCGAGCGATCATTAAACTCTCGGACTCTCATAGTCGATCGGTGGTCGCCTTGGGGGCTGGACTCGGACTTGGACTTGGACTCTTCTCTGGGATATTCCGATCCCGAGTCCCCATCCCGATCGAAACTACGACTCGCACTGACACGCACATGCCGCCTGCCAGCCGACTTATTATTATTTTTCTTGGCAACGTTTTTCTTAAAATGCTCCTTCCTCTTTGCTTTCGGTGGCATTCGGGCAAAACTCTTTTAGGGGCAGCATTTATTTATTTATCCGTGTGCATTTGTTTTCCTAGATGTCAGGCGGTTTTTAATGGAAATTAAAGGAAATTTGATCGAGTCTGAAATCATAACGCCACCGCATCCAGCTGGGGATCTATCTAGTGTCTGGGGGCCAGAGGCAGATAGGGCGAGGCGAGACAACTGATTCACTCGATCTGCCTCGGGCATGAGGATGTGTCTGAGGTCTGAGTCTGGGCTCCCAGCGATACACCAGAAATAGCGTCAGCGTTGATAAGTGATTGACGTCTTTTAATTAAGAATTGCGCCGCTCTTCGTTGCACAAACATCTCACGGCAGCCGATCCACCGATGCCCCCACTATCCGATCCATGCCACAGTTTCCGCTAGTTAGTTGTACAATTATACAATATCATTTGGTTATGTGTGTTATAGACATTGTACATACATTGTACAGACATTCTATAGCCTCCTCCGCGGAATACACTCTTTTTCTTTATTTTGTTGGCCCAGAAGTGAGTCGCATTTTCGGCGCTTCCTTCTCATGGCAGACGACACTTTAGACAGTCAGTCAGTCAGTTCGTAGTAGTGGCAGTACCAGTACCAGTGGCCCCAGGCTGTGCCAGCAGCTACCGCTCCCCTCCTGGTTCGCTCGCAGTGACCGCGTCGCTGGGGCATGCATATGTCAAAACTTGAACGCATGTGACAGATTAAAATCCATTAAGTTGTCAAGCACTAGAGATGCTCTACACACACACACACACACACGCACCACTGCACACTCATGGATAGATGGATATGTGTAGATATTTATGTATCTCTGCTTGAAATTAGATAAAATAAATAAATAATTGCATCTGGGGCCAAGTCAAGCTCAGGCAGGCATTCAAATAACAGAATTTCTTCCGCCGCAGATTCGCACATGTGTGCGAAACACACACACAGATACTCACATTCATATGTGGTCTCTGTGTATGCACTGGATTGGGTTATGGAACTTTTGTTAAGCATACAAACATTGACTGGGACACTCAAGAATCGACTGGGCGATACTCTTTGCCTCAGATCTCTTGCTAGTTCTCCTTGGGATCAGCTGGTGAAGCATTCTCCGAGTATATCCCCTAGTCTCAGCCACCAAATAAATACAAAGCTAAGCTGCGAATATGGAAACCCTTCTTGGCCCTATAAAGAGTATCGTCTGCGGATCGGGCCCTACACCTACATTCCTACGATATGCAAATACAAACAAATTTAATGCACTCTCAAGTCGCCAGTCAGGCGATTGCAACAAACACTCGACACACGAGGGCACACACACACCAGCACACACACACACACACCAGCACACACAATCACAAATCACGAGAATTGTGATTCCATTTTCGAGCGAAGAAGGACGCTCAAGGAACAGGAAATTGGATTTATAAACGCGAGTACAGTCACGGCAAGCTACCAAGTGCATACGTGTAGGTGTCTGAGTGTGTGGGTGTGCGTGTTATGCCACAGATTTCCGATGCATTTTTGGTTAATGCTCATAATTAATGACAAAAGTACAGGAAAGCGCATGCTTGCTCGGCTCCCTGGCCCGCTGGCTTATAAATAGGCATTTCATTTGCTCCGATTGCAGCGGCAAGTCGCCTTCGAAATTTAAGTACCAATATGCATGTGGGGTGCATACCCCTTTCCCTTGATGAGGTACTGGGTGTGTGTGTGTGTATGTGTGAGTTTGACAGTAATTTGAAGTGACAAAATGACAAAAAGTCAGCCGCATAACGATTTCTCTGCGGGCTGCTATTCCCCTCCTTTCCTCCTCGTTTGCCCCTCTTGCTCGTGATGGGTTTCTTTCTCTAGAATTTCTGCATATTTTAATGGCTCCCCTTTTGGCCGCAAGCTTCAAAATCAAACGTCAAAGTGCCGAGAAATTTATTCAATTAACATAATTTGAGTGAGCCCAAAAACACTTGGCAGGCTGAGTCAGCAAATCCGTCATCATTGCCATGCCATGCCAGGCCAGGCGAGGGCAACAAATGCAAATGTTGCCCCAACCCCAAATCACAATCTGAATACCCCCAACACCCCACCCCGTTAACTATTCCCTTGACTGTTGCCCCACTTTGGCTTGCAACTTACCGCGCTTTTGCATAAACGAGAACAAATCATCGAGGAACTCCTTGCGCTTGGGATCGTCATTGATTTCGTAGAGCTGAAAGTACACAGGAGGGAGGGGGGAAAAACGGAAAAGAAAATGAAAACGAGTGTTATAATAACCTTATAATATGGATACAATGGGCACAATGCAACAATGGGTGGCAACAACAAACAACTTGACTCTTTTGGCCAATGATTCCGCACAAAATGGCGTTTGGCCCGCTTTGCCCTTTTGCTTGGAATGAATGTTGGAACAACAATAGATAGATGCTGAATGTGTTGTTGTTGTTGTTGTTGTTGATGTGTGGGGATGTTGACAGGGGCGCGTGTTGCGCTTCTCGTTCGCTCTCGCTCACTCTCTTTCGGTGGTTTGTTCGCTGGGGGTTGGTTGGTTGGTTGGCTCGTTGGTCGCTCGTTAGAGAAACATTCCCCTAACCTCCATTTCTGGCCTCGTTTCGGGAATGGGTGAATGCTCGAGTGTGAGTGTGAGGCAGCACTCAATGAGCGTGAAGTACAATAGAAAAGGTCAGAGGGAAAAGGGAATAAGAGTACGAGAGCACGAGAGCACAATGGATAATTAGGTGATAAAGATAGGGCTAGAGATACATACGGCAAATAGACATAAATATGTAGATACATATGTACATACATATGTATGTATGTATGTAGATACAAATGTATCTGGCATCTATTCATTATTATTTATCATCTACGTTTGCAGCAACTAGAGACGTGCGGTACTGGGGCTCTCCCGAGGCTCATGCTTTGACCTTTGCCACCAGGAACCGACGGACTGGCTGACTGGCAGGCAGGCAACTTCTCGAAAGGAAAGCCTTAAACTAGCCAAAGCCCTGGCTTTGACTTTAGCTTTAGCTGCAGAGCTCCGGTAGTGTGGGTACTCGTACGAGTATGTTCAAAATTAATGACAACATCGGAGTGAACTCATCAAATTCGGAATTCATCATACTTTCCGCCTACTGCAGCATCAGGCATCAGGCAGCAGCAGCCACAGCAGCACACACCGCAGAGAGGGATACACAGAGACAGAAACAGAGACAGAAACCGAGAGACAGAGATCCAGAGACGTCCTATCCGTGGTGCACATTCTAAGTCAATGCGAATGATGAACTGCCTCCTTCGGCTCCTCCACCGCCTGTACCCGTACCTGTACCCTGCACTGCCCCCCTCTCGGTCCGCCTGCTTCCTTCACTTCGCACAAATGATTTAAAACCAAGTCAGCCCCAGAGCCCCGCTCTGTGTGCTCTGACGAGACGATACGAGACGAGGCTGCTGCCGCCTGCTTCCCAAAAAACTGGCCGGGGATATTTTTTATGATGCACGACGCCCACAAGAGGCTATAGGAGCACCACTGTATCCAACAGATACACACATACATACATATGCACATACATACATACATATATGTATGTGAATTTATATTTATTCCTTAATACTTCTTTGTGTGGAGCGTCGAGTCGGGCAACAGAAACAAAAAATAATTAAGCAACAGAAATAAATTGATTGAAGTTTCAGCCCGAAAGCTGTTCGTTAACCGATTTGCTATTTGCTCACAACTTCGTTCCGATCTGATTTCACTGGACTTAGAGTTCACTTCTCACTGGAGAGATCTCTGGAGAGCGGTGGGGTTTGTGGGGGGTGGGATATGTACCTCCTGTATTTGATCTTCCGAAATGAGCATTTTGATCGCACTTGCTGAGCGGTTGTCGATGGGTTATTATTCGCTTGGGCAGCAGCACGTTCTTTCACTTGTTTGTTTGTTTGATTCCAGGGATCAGTGCACGGATCTCGCTTTATGGACAGTTGCGATTATTTATTCCAGACGAGAGACATTGATCAACGCGACGATGCAACGCCATCAAAGGTCGTTTATCAACTAAAAATATGGCAGGAGTCTCGATTGAGATGCTGACGCTGCCGCTGTCGATGTCGATGTCGATGCTGTTGCTGCACTCACGCACACACACAGAGAGTCTTGTGTATCTGTGTGAGTGGCTGCCTGCCTGCCCTGCCCTGCCTGCGCCTGTGCCTGCCTGCTTGTCTGGGGTATTTGTATTAATAATCATAAAATGAAGTCCCGCTTTCCACATGCACACACAAGGGTTGCTGGAAAACCTGCCACTGGCGACGCATCGAACCGATCCGCTCCGATCCGATCCGATCCCTGGCTTGCATCACAGCAGCCAGCCGCAGAACCGTTAAGCTCGCTCGCATGTAACTCAGCGCACAAATCCGCAGGCAATAAAGCGGAAAATACATGAACTCTATCTATCCCCTAACCGGGAGTTTGTAGACCAATCATAATCGTTTTTATAACTATCGAAGAAGCCGCTGCCGCTGCTGCCACTGCTGCTGCTGCTTCTGCTGCTGCATGTCCTTCCAAAACAGACACGGACACGGGCACACATGTGCTGAGCACATACGGAGATCCTCTGGGTTTGGGTTATAAAAATAATCTCACTTATTTGTCGCCTGGACTTAGTACCTAACCGAACACAAATCCCTCGCCCAGCGACGACTGCTTGAAATTTGAAATTTGAATCCTTGATTCTGGGAATTCTTCAGATGCATTTTTCGCCAGCAGATCAATTTTGGGTGCCTGCCCTCTGCACTTATTTGTGCGTGCATGTGTGTGTGTGTGTGTGTGGGTGTAATTTATAACTATCAGATGGAGATGCAGATACAGGGAAAGGCAAAAGCAAAAGCATTAAAATTTATATTCGTATATTGGACACAGATCCCGTTGCAGGGTTCCTTCCCGTTTGCACTTCATAAGTGTTATCCTGCTGCATCGAGCGCATAATTTGTTCGCTGCCACTTACACACACACACACACACACAGATACCGATGCAGATGCAGATACAGACACCGATGTACAGATGTAAATGCATCTGCAGGTTGCTTGCATATTTATTCAAGAAGTTCACACTCATTATCGAAAATGTGTTCAACAGATTGTTCAGTTTTATGTTCTGCTTCATTGGTTGGCTCTTTTAATTGGCTGAGGCATGTGGCTCTTGCCCAGGCAAATAAGTATCCAAACTGTTTGATGCTTTCCATAATCAAATTAAAGTCAATCTTCATTCCAGAGAAAATATATTTAAATGCAAAACATTTGATGTATCTTTTCGACACTTTGAAGCTGATTGAAGTTCGTTAAAGTTTAATGATCCGCAGCGCATGTTTGAGAGTTTTGAGAGAATAAATGGAAAGAATTTTAGAAGTTCTAATCTCAAAGCATTCTACAGAATTCCATATCCATACGATACGTTTCTTGACTTCTTCAAATCCAAATCGAACTTTTAGAACGTTTAACTTGATCCCTCCACCGATGACTAAGAACCGCAACAAAGAACACAAAGAACACGCGCCAAAAAAGGTTCTGGCGGATTGAAAGGAAGTTCCAATCTCCAATCTCCCCAAATACAGAATAAATATAAAGAATATGAATTCTGCTATAGAGGTAGGAGGAGGCGGAGGCAGAGGCAGACATAAAATATTTGTTCAGAATTAAAGTACAAAGAAATAGAATAAAATAATATTGGAAAATGCTTTAGGGGTCTATAATTAAACATAATTATTCAGTACTATATGTACAGATAATTGACATTGATTAATGAGAGCAGAGCACCGCAGAGCGGAGCAGCGCCAAGCGAACGCCAAACGAAACTAAATAATATTCGTTAGTACAAGAAATGAGGAGCAAAATGTACCAAAAATAATATTTTTTGTTTTTATTTTTGTTTTTTTTTTAGTTGTTGTCTTCGTCTGCGGATGGATGGATGGATAGAAAGATAGATACGAGATAGATGGATGGATGGATGGATGGGACGGGATGGATAGATAGATGGCTGACTGACGGATGGCGCAAAGCACAGACCGACCACTGGGCGGAGCGGGGAGGGAGACCGGGAGGGAGCACACACACGGCTAAAATCAGAGCAGAATCTGACTTTGGGAAAGGCGATGCTGCTGCTGTGATGGCGAATGGCGGAGAATGTACGATACATACAGACACATAAAGAGTATATCTTTGTGTGTCTGGGTGTGCGTGTGTGTGTGTATCTGTGTGATTCTGTTTCAAAATGGCTCTTCATAGTTGGCCCTGCCTGGCCAATCTGTTCAATTAACATAATTAACGTTTCGCTTTATTTCATTCCGTGTTTTTTTTCACAATTAATGAAGGAATGAAGGCAGCCAGGCCATTTTGGATCAGCTTCAAGGGATTTTGCCCAACACCTCACCTATCGAGGCGGCTGGGGCCTGTACCCGCGGGGGTGAGGTCTGGCTGGCGGGCATAGCGAGGCAGCGGCTTTCAGCCGGTTTCAGCAAAAAAGAAAAACAGAAAGAAAAAGAAAGAAAAACATCATCATCATTCAAGGCTTAGCCCCACATCACACACGGTGTAAGCGAAGGTGTTAAGCGTGAAGCGTAGATACAGATACAGAGACAGATACAGATACAGCCACGGAGATACATAAGTATCTTTTGCAGTGCATTGCGAGGGTCAAAGTTTTTATAGTGCATAGAGAATGCGGGCTCCGTTTGATGGATAGCTCTCTCGCTATGGCTATGGCTATATGGCACTGCCTCTGCTTGTGGATCTGGAAAGGGCGTACGGACTGTGTGGTCATGTCTGTGTGTGTGTGTGTGTGTGTGTGCATTTAAAGTTAATCGAAATTTCGTTTTTATGGCCAACCCGAGCCCGAGCCCGAGCCAAAAGCTGTTGAGGTTCACACGGCGCAGCAGCAGCCGCAGCAGCAGCACACACATTTTTGGCAACCACAATTTAATGACCAAAATATTGTGCACTTCGCTCTGTTCCAGATCTCGACTCGCGCCGTCGTGGACTTACCCCAGATCAACAACGACCCCAAAAGCGAAGCGCACAAGATATCGGGCCTAATTGCTCATCTTGGTCAGCATCTGGACTGGACTGGACCGGACCGCACACGGCACAGCACAGCACGGGCGAGGGAACGAGACGTAAACGAAGGGTAAACTAGCTATTTTCTCACCAAATTAACGCCCTTAAGAGATGGGCTTCATTAATTGCTCAATTGCAAACCGGAACTATCGACTGGAACGCCTCAAGGCGGCACTAAGCAGCAAAAGCAGAGCAGAGCAGAGCAAAGCAGACTCGAAACGAGATCAAAACTGGACTCTCTCTGGGCTGCTTGCCTTTTAACTGGTTTACCCAGGAGATGACGGGAAGATGATGATGCTGCTGCTGCTGCTCTCCGGTTGGGATGGGATGCTCCTGCTTGGCTCACAGCTTGGCTCCTGCCTGCTGCCCCCCTGCTGCCCCCGTTGCGTTTGCTATTAGCCGTTAATTGATAGTTTTGCCTGCATCTTGTTTACAGAGAGTTTTGTCGAATTCAATTGACTGACAGGGAAGAGGCTGCGACTGGGTCTGGGTATGGGTCTGGGACTAACACTTGGGACGAGACTTAGACTTAGACTGGGGAGGAGGAGGGGCAGGGGGAGGGGTAGGACTAACCTGTCTGACTTGTTTGTACTGCTCTTCAAAGCTCCATCCATTATTCTGCTGCGATGAATTCGATGCCTCGCTGGACGTCGATGAGTTCGATGCGGAATTAGCTGCAAAGTGGCGGGCTGAGTGCAACAGTTAAACACAATGGAGTCCCTCGAGTGGCGATGCCACGATACCAACCTTCTTTGCCGCCGCCTGCCACTGCTGTGGGCGATGCAAACGAGAAGGGATGTCCTCCTCCTCCTGGTCCTCCTCCTCCGCTGCTACTGTTGTTGTTGTTGTTGTGGCTGCTGTTGGAAACGGAGTGGCTGCCTCCATTGGTGGCTGGATTGCTGGCCGAACTTGGTGTGGTGGTGGTGCCACCGCCTCCTGCTCCTCCTCCTACCATGACACCCCCATTGTAGCTTCCTCCATTGCTGGCTGTGGGCGCCGTTGCGACATGGCCAAAGGAGGCTGCTGCCGCTGCCGCGGCCACCGAATTGTGGGGCAGCGTAAAGCCCGAGCTAATCGTCGTGGGCAGCATGTTGGCCCCGAAGGCTGCCGCATGTGCAGCGGCCGCATAGTCCTGTTCCTGCAACAGGCAACGCGGCGGCGTTCGTTAGCCACTCAGCCATTCATTCAGGCACTCTCCGTCACTCACTCATCCACTCACCATTAGTCCCACCTTCATGTCGCGCACCTGCATCTTGAGCTTCTCCAGCACGTCGCTGTGCTGCAGATTTGGAATGCTGTGTAGTCCCCCGATGCCCATGAAGCTGCCCAGCGCGTTCAGCGGATGGTTTGGCGGCAGCTGGTGATGATGGCTGCAACGAGAGCGTTAGAGATTAGGAATCATCACGCCAGGGATCGTGGATCTACCCACCTTAGCGACAGTTCTGTCTGCTGGTCGGGACTGGCAAAGCTGTGGCCTCCGCCTCCGCCTCCGGCCGCTGTGTGACTGAGTCTGGCCGCAATCGCCGCCTTGGCGCTCAGCTGATGATGCTCTCCATCCACGGAGTCGCAGTCGCGCATCTCGTCGTCCGTTCGATCACCATGTGACTGTCGACAGAGAGAAGAGTGAAACGTTTGAGCCGATTCCGAATTGCGAATTGCGAATCGCGGATTGATGGCGGCGCTTATGTCAACAAGCCGCCACAATTGACCGCCCGCTGTTCGACGCTAATGGGCAGCGCTTTGTCCATCGATCGAAGGCGGCAGAAACATAATCAGAATCAGAATCGATATAAAGATCTCTTTCCTGTGACTGTGACTGTAGCGTGGGCAGCATTTAGCAAATGTTCATTGATTTGGCTTGGCTCTAGCTTTAGCTCTGGCTCTGACTCTGACTCGGAATCGGGTTTATGGTGTTGCTCTCCGCTTGCTCCCAGGCCCGTGCCACAGGGGGAACACATTAGCCAAGGCACGCCTGGCAAATTCAATTGAAAGCAACTGAAAGCCACTTCCTCCAGGCGGATAGGCGAATAGGCAGACAGGCGGAGAAGCAGACCAGGGGACAGATGGAGAGGGTGACAACAAAGGTAACCACTTAATAAATTAACAATGGCAGACCCACAAAACGGCAATCAGGCACCAAGAGACCACAGTCCAGAGCTCTGCTCTGTTCACACTCTCGGATAGACGCAGCTCCAGGGCCGCTCTGTGCTGGCCTCCCGCTAAAAAAGGGTACACAGCCGCGTCCACTCCTGCCCGACAGAGCCGTGGTCAGGGCGAACTGTGAATATTTTCAGCCGTGACTCTTTGCCAAGAAGTGCGCCACGCATGGCCGAGAGTGCAACTGCAACAGCAGCAGCAGCAGCAGCAGCAGCGACAGCGACAGCGACAGCGACAGCTCCATCTGCTGCATGGGGACCTGCAACTCTGGCACTGGCACTCCATCACGGCTTCTTGGTTTTTATGCATTTGGAGAGGTGCAAATTAAGCGCATCTGTGACTGTGTGCAAATCGGGAATTTTCAATTTAAACACAGCCAACAGTCAACGCAGCAGCAGCCACAGCAGCAGCAGCAGAGCAACGTTCCACAAAGTAAGCCAGACTGAGTCCAAGTCAGAGTCGGAGCCAGAGCCAGAGCCAGGGCACAGGTATGAGGAGTACTCCGTATGTAGATATGTGTACAACATTTATCGCCTTGCCCCATCGCCTTGTACATATGAGTGGTGGCAAGTGTTGTTGCTGTTGCTGGTGGTGTCGCTTGGGTGTAATCATAAACGCAACCAAAACCAAGGCATAGACAATGCCTCGACCATAGAGAAAGAGAGTTCTCGGAATTCTTTGAAGTTGGCGCAAAATGCAAGTCCCTCCCCGCCCTCCCCAGCGTCTGCTATAGCAAAAATGTTGCACACTCAGGCCCACAACGGAGGGGAAGATACTTGTATAAGCTCAAAGATACACGAGTGCACAAGTGCTCATACGAGCATGTCTGTGGCTGAGAGAAATGAGAGCGCGATGATCGCCTCTCGCACAGGCAATGGGATGTGGCCTCTTGACTTGGCCTGGCTCTTGGACGGGTTGCCATGTAGTTAGCCAAAGTCAGTGGTTACTCCACTGCAGAGTAGAGTACTCCGCTGTGTGTGTGTGTATATATATATCAAATTAATGTAAGTTATCGGAACCATGCGAAATACGCGTATGTATGTCCGCTCCACTCTCCACGGATGCCTCCTCTGTGGTCTTCTGGCTGCCTTTTCGTTGCGGTTTTCCGTTGCGACTCTGTGTGTTGACCAGGCCCAAACAATTATAATTGTGGTCTGGGCTGCCCAATGGAGGAGCAGACATGCACAGGCCATGCCAACTTGCACCTATAAAATGTCTAATTAATGCACAACGAATTTGTGCCGCTTTTTGTTGCTGCCTCTGACTCTGCCGCTGCAGTTGCAAATGGATGCGAAAATATAGATGGATGGATGGATGGCTGGGTGGATGGTTGGTTGGTTAGTTGTTTGGATGGAGAATGCACACACCCCAAAGAGCTTAAATTTGTAATTTATTTATTTTATGCATTAAAAATCGAACAAAGTTGTGCACTAAATGGGTGGGCAGGAAGAGTCTATAGAATTGAGTCTATTATTTTGAAT
This sequence comes from Drosophila ambigua, assembly GCA_018150905.1. Taxonomy (NCBI): domain Eukaryota; kingdom Metazoa; phylum Arthropoda; class Insecta; order Diptera; family Drosophilidae; genus Drosophila; species Drosophila ambigua. The sequence continues at coordinate 5,368,838 of JAECWS010000001.1, read as the reverse complement.
GCTTATTCTTCACAGTGCTGGCAAAATATTTTACATATTGTATAAATTTCCAATTCAATTTAAAGGTTTCCCACAAAAGGCTGGCTAAAAAACCGAAAAGAAAGGGCAAGGAGTCCATCAAAAGCAGCGCAACAATTCCTGGAAAAAGATATGGAATTTCATCTGAATATCGGAGGGAGCTTCTGGTGAACTATAATGCTTCTGGGGCTGGGGCCAGGGCTGGGGCTGTGGCTGTGGCTGTAATAGGCGTCGCATAAATCAGCATGAAGCGATAAGGTGTTCCACTTGGAAGGCATTAAGTCACATCCAATGGATGGATGGATGGATGGATGGATGGTGGGGAAAACACAGGCACACATACAGTGGCACCTCCGGCTAATGGAGGTACTACATATACATAGCTATGTATAGCAATATGTGTATATGGTGGTCTGGCGGGACACGTTAGTTCCATTAATTCTAGCATTGATAAAACGCTACTGTTATCGTCTCCACCGCTCGCAACTTCAACTGCAGGTGAAGCTCGACTTTCAGCAAAGACATTAAATCGCAATTAGACCTCTCTGCTGGCTGGCGTACAGGCAGCCCCAGCCGCAGCAGCACCCACACCACACCCTCCGCCGTACATATGTCAGATACGGATACACTCACAAAAACTCAAACAATACAAATGGATGTGGATGTGGATGTGGGCACCCAGAGAGGGCGATGGCGATGGCGATACCAGTGCAATTTACTTTAATAGCTTTCAATAGACCGCAGAGGCGACTCGGAGACGACTATCTATCTGAGTGCAACAATTGTGCCTTTGTATAGGTAAAATATTTAATTTATTTGCCGTTGACAGTTTTTCAAGCCCCCTTCCCCCACTCCGCTTCGGCGTACCACGCTTTTTATCACTAATTAGTTTACATTACGTTTTCGATAGAAGTAGCTGGAAAATAAACGTAATGTATCCCAATTTATTATCATTGCATTTCCAGCCGCACAAATGCAATTTAGTTAATTTCCATTCGCTGTATAACAATCGAATGGACAAATTTGTAGGAAGCGGACAGGACAGACGACAGACGTCGGACTACAGAGATACGAGTACGAGCGGAAGGGAGCCGCAGCGAACCCGTGCCGCATGTGCAACATGCCGTGCTAATTTTGAAACAAAAGGACGTGCCGCTGCGACCGCTCGGAAATCCATAATGTGACAATGCTGTCCGCGAATGGACCTCGAGAACTGCTCAGGACCTCAAGGCAAGCTGTGAAGGGCGCTGCCGGCAAACAGGATCAGCCGCTGGCTACCAACCACCAGCACTGCGGCACGGCACCCGTGCACACAAGGGGCGTTTATTGTGTGAAGGATTAAGATTATGGCATTGCCAGCCGAGCATGTGCATCTCTGTGTATCTGTATCTTTGGCTCTCGATGGCTGTGTCTGGCTCTGCTTGTTTTATTTTACAACTGCATTTCGTCTTTTTCCTTTTGGTTTTCCTTTCTTCTTTTTGTTTCTTTTTTAGCTTGAACTCTAAACGAACCAAAGGCCTAATGTCCTTATGACTCAAGTGGGTTCTCCCCGTCCTCTTCGCCTGTCTCTGCACAGAGACTCTCCTCGTTTGAGGATCAGCTCGGGGCGTGCTGGCGTCTTAAGTTTATTAGGATTATTGTCACATTGCGATGCAAAAACTGAGGAATAATTATGCATATTGTTCGAGTGAAGGCTGCATGAGATTCGTTCTGGAGAAGCTAACAAAAGAATATCTAATATATTTTTTTGGGATATTCAATCTACGGAATGGGATCTGCTTTAGCTCAACCGTCGGAAATTGCCTAACTTTACGGCAAAAAGAATTTATTTATGTATTATTTTAGATATTTAAGATATTCAGAAGTATTCAATTAAATCCTCCACTGTCGATCCAAGCCTTCGTGGCGCTGCCTTTCCCACACTGTTCCTCTCTCCCTGCCACATGTGTAGGTACATACATACATATATACGCGTATCTTGTAACCGAATAAATATGTATCTATATCTAAATATGTATGTATGCACATATGTGTATTTAAATAAAAATTGCTCATTTACGCATGTACCCCGTGGCGAATTATGTATTTCAACGCGCTGCAACGAGCCCACAGCCAGCGGCTGAAAGAGAGAATATAAAAGAAAAGATGTAGAAAAAAAAGGGACAAACACACCAAAAAAAAAAAAAAAAAAACCAAACATGTGCAACGTGGTCGATGCGGCAGGGACCGACCAGAGATCGTACTCCACTCTACCGCCGCCGTCGCCGCCTGGAGCCGCATGCAGCAGGCATTGGGGGCATGGAAATAAAATTAAAATGCAAAACGTATCTGACAGATACAGAGTCGGCGCACACACACACACACACACACTCAGAGATACACGAGTGATTGGCTGTGTGCGTGCGTACAAACGCGATTTCATTCGCTCGCGAGCGTCGGAGCGGAAAAAATAAAGCGAATAAAATATAAAAATGGAAACAACAAAACAGAAACAGCAAAATGAAACGGGCAACAAATGCACACACACACACACACACACAGGGGAAACGTAATGGCGCTGGGCTGGCGTCCGCGAAAACGTTTCTGTCAGATATACACATATGTATGTATGGATGCCGGCGTGCACACGTACACTCATATGTGCATACATACATATGTACATCTGTACGTATACGTACAGTGCTTACACGCACGCCCATGTAATGTGAGGCTACAGCCAGACGAAAAGTTTCGCGTAAACAATAAAAACACAAAAAATGAAACCGGTTAAAAGGCAGCAGGGGGGGAGGCAGAGAGGAGTGCAGAAGGTACAAGCAGGAGCAGCGGCAGCAGCAGGAGCAGGAGGAGAAGGATGAGGAAAAACGCAACGGTTAAACACAGCAAAATAGTTGGGCTCGTTCGGTTGAAACTTCTCTTCTGGCTCTCTCTCTCTCTCTAGCTATCTGTCCAGAGCCTCGACCACGTCTCCATTCGATGTCTGGGGTGGATTCACTGCGTCTAGCTTCGATTGCAGGCGGCAATAATTAAAAACTGCATTATTTTATTGCTTTGGCCAGCCCGCAAGTCCGCCTGTCTCTGGCCCTGCCCCTAAAACCGACGACTTGGACGAACGCTCGAACCAATGTCTGGATATGGCCCTCATTGGAAGCACTGGGCAGGGGGGGCGAAGGCAAATGGCTTGTCGTCGTCGTCTGCCAAAAATATATTTCTTTACTTTTATGTTTTTTTGGGTGTGGAGCCATCTGAAGAAAGTTCTCTACGACTTCACTTTCCACAAAACGATAATCAGTGGATTGGCTTGGCATTCAAAGGCGCCGTAGAGAAGGGTTTATACACCGCCAGAAGGCACACCCAATTCAGGAGGAAAAAGATAGATACAAAGGGCGGCAAAAAAGGAGTGAGATGGGTGCAAGAGCACTCCGAAATGAATCCTCGCTCAATCTATTATTATCCCTGCATATCCTTGATCAAGCAAGGTGCTTCAGGAGCACTGCCTTACGACAGCAGCTGCCGAAGTGTGGCAATGCCTCACCTTGTATGAATACACCTTGGTATTCGATTCACATTTTTGCATTCACACTTATTCGCTTGGCGGTTCGCGATTCGTATTTTTCGTTCGTTCGTTCGTTTGCTTTTTTTTCGTTGCCGCTTTTGCATTTTCGCATTGGCGCAAAAGTTTATCGCGCAATCGGCAGCTGTGCTGGAAAAATCCAATTAACAATTTTATTAGCTATGGTTGGGAATATAATTCATAAATTCATTAAAAACAATACGGCCACGGCAACAGAAACAACAACAACAGATGAAACAGCAGCAACAGCAGGAACAACAAACAAACAAAACCGTAATATTAGGTACCAATAATAATCATATTTTTTTATGAGCACTTTCTGCAGTTGATTTTGCGGCTGACATTTGTCACCATGCGCTTTTTGTTGTATTTGTAATTGCGAAAATTAAATTAAAAAACTATACTCATTCTGCCACCCAATGACGTGACGCGGCCCCACACACACCACACATGCCCCAGCCCCTGCCCCTGCCCCGCTGCAACAGCCGCCACCTTTTTGGGCATACGTTTTGGCAGTTTCAAGTTCGCGCCCCAAAAGATACTAAAAGCAAAACAAATTTCGTTTGTCATTGCGGTTGAAAGCGCCACCAAAGCGACGAATGTGTCCCGGGAGGGGGGAAGTGGAAGTGTCACCCCAGTGGCAGGGGCAGCCAGCTGAGCAGGGCAGGGCAGTCCTCCCCACTAGATACTTAATCAAATATTTTTCTTGCCCCACACACGCACTCTATGGGTTGTATGGTTATGCAACAACAACAGCAGCAGAGCAGCAGCAGCAAGAAGGAAAAGAAGAGGAGCACACAAAAAGAATTTAATAAAAATCGTTGCCTGTCAGCGTACAAGAAGCCAAACAAATTATAACAGGTGCCGTTGTTGGCGTTGCGCGTCCGACCCAAATGAGTTAGTGGAATGAATGGCCAAGAGACTGGGGGCAGGGAGATATATCCAGAGAGGGGTGTTGGACAGGGAGGAGTAAGTGGCCCACTCTGCATTATTTTCCATGCGACCAAGTGTGAAACAGTTAACGCATCAGAAGGAGAGTCGGGTCACCCCGAATTCGTAGACCCAATTTTAAGGCTTCATCAAAGGGTCCCAAGATCGCAAATTAAATATTTCCTATAAAAGATCTGCCATTAAAATATTTTCAAAATCTGCTGTGAATATTTTCAAAATTCATTTTCCATCGAGTGCCACTATTAATCCATTAAAACCGACCATAAATAAAACCGAAAACGTTCCAAAGTGTGAATCCGTGCACCACCAAACGAGCAGTTAACAGCCACTGAGATTTTCGGAGGAGACCCGCAACCCCAACACCAGCACCAGCACCAACACCAAACCCCTTCCCCCCCCTCACGAAGCCCATGATTTAATGTGGGAATTCTGGCCGGAGCACGTGCAGTGGTCAAAATGCAAGATACTCGTACAAGTGCAAAGCCAAGAAAACGAATCGATGGCAAAGCGGGATTGAAGTTCAATTGTCGGGGGAGAGTCATGTTCGGGACTTGATTTAATTTAAAAACGATTCAAAAATTAAAGACAGCAATTCGACAATAATTTTAAACTCTGCGTTTAACCCAAGTAATTAAAGCGATGCCCGAATGACGACGGCCAACAAGTAATGGGCATCGGACATCCAGCATCGGCCCATTGGGCACGACTCCGCGGAGTTGGTTTCATTTGAGAATTTATGACTTTTTGACAGCCCACATTATTGTTTAATCGTGACTTTCGAGTCGAAAATCTGAGAGTAGCCTTAGGATTTGATTTGAATAGAAACACTCGAACTGTACTGTACGGCATGGGGATCGGATGGATCGGATCAGCGAGGAGGGATCGGATGTGCGAATGACACCAGCATATGTATGTATAACGAGTTTTCAGTTCGATAAGTTAGCTCGGCACTCGGGGGGTTTGGGTTAATTAAATAACACCCACATGGGGTGTTGTGTTGGTGGTGTAAGTGATATTCAATTGTGAAACCCCGGTCATCCGCTCATCCTTGCCCTTCAATTAACACCCGCCGCAAAGAAGGGAATATCTCAAAGTGACGTGGATTGGTACTGAGCTCTGGGACAATGTTTGCACAGCTCAACAACCCGGCTATCAGAGGAGTCAGTCAGCCAGTGCCCAGTGCTGGATGGCCTGGCCAAAAGCGAGGCTATTAAAAATTATGTAAATGGCCGCGTCTCGTCTCCGAGTGAGTGTATACGTATAAAGTCTGGCTCATTGTTGATCGACCCGGCCAGCCAGCCACTGCCACTGCTACAGCGACTGCCTATTAACAATAATAAAACTGAAAGAAAAACAAAAGGCTGGAAAAAACTAACAAGAGTTTTATTGAATTGAAGAAGAGACAGCATCAGCATCATCGGATGCTGCACAGCCAACAGTCACAGTCACATTCACATTCACATCCAGTGGATACCTGAAAGACTGAAAACGAATGGAACGGCCGGACTGAAAGGCAATAAAACCCATTTAATATTCATTTAAGGTACTAACAAATAATGCAAATATTTGAACAATTTATTTACATATGAACGCCATCAAAGAGCTTGGATTGAAAGAGATCTTTCAATTGATGGTAGATGGAAATTGTGAACGAGATCCCACTGATGACGGGATGGGACGCGGCTCTGTCCTCTGTCTCTGCCTGCGCCTCTGTCTCTGGGTGCCGTGTCCGTCCCCCGAAACAGATGAATCTATTTGTATTTATGAGTATGTTATGCACTTAGGCCCAATCAATGTGTGAATGTGAGTGCGTGTGCGTGTGTGTGAGTATCTGAATGCTTGAGAAATGCGCTGTGTGGTACCATTTAGCATGTCACCTTTTAACGGCTCTCTAACAAATAGAAACGCCAAAAAATACGAGTATCTCTGCATCCCCTCTGTCCCCCAGCACCAATATCAACATTATCTTAACATTATAATTACGCTTTGAATCATCTGCAAACAATTTAACTTGATTTTGCTTGAATTCGTTTTCTGGTTAAGGCCAACCACACAAAAATAACGAACAATAACCAAACAAGAGATCATCATCGACGTGGAGGAGTAGGAAGAAATATGTACTGCCAGCCGACGGCAAATCAGCTTTTTCCCTCCCAAGATCGATTCGACACACCTGTTTGGATATACATATGTACATATCCCCTATACCTCTATCTGACATCCACTTAATCTCTGATATAATATTTTCAGAAATACTGAAATTGCTGCCCAAAATGATTATCAGGTTACCAAAGAGCGGGTAAGAAAAAAAACAATCAAATTCTCTATTTAATGGATAGATGAAAGGATGAATATTTCGTTAATTTGAATTTGACAAATTTCATCTGGTGAAATATATACCTTGGGACATTTTTTGTCAAGTAATTGAAGGAGATGTTCAGATGGAATCACGGGGACGCGAGTCTTTGGCATATTTTTGGCAACAGAGAGGTTCCAGATGCTTACTCATCGAGATTATGAGAGGGGGGCAAATATTGAAGCAATCTTTGATGTTATATCAAGAGTAATCAAGCAGGTAGAGTATGGTTCTTGAGAGGAGACGGAGACCATTAAAAGTATATACATACATACATATGTACATATCTAAATCTCTGTTAATATAACACTCTCTACAACCAACTCTCTTTTATGTGTAATGATTTATATTTATTCGCTTGTTACGTTTGCTCCTTATAATTCCCTTTCAAACGACAATTAATTTCTTTTCTTACCAGATCGTCTCCCAAATCGGAATCGCGTTCAATATTGCTATTTGAACGGCCGCTACAGTCCATAGTAGGGTGCACGCGAAGTTGCATTGAAGCCAGCGCGCTCCTTCTTTCCCTTTCACTCTCTGGTCCTCGAATATTCTGATTCTGATCGAGAGATCAGATATTTGTTGTTGTCTATTTCAGCGCACACTTTCTGTTGTGTTTCTTAGCTTCTTGCTGGCTTTTCTTTCGTCTGTCGTTTGCATTTGTTTCGTACGCGCGAACCGTTATGATCTGAGATGGAAGTCGTTGTCGTCTCCCACGCTTTGCTGCTGTTCTTGTTGTTTTCGCCTCTCTGGTTCAACGACAGGCGAAAAGAGAGTGCGTTGAAGAACCGTTCACTTTGCAGAGCAGCAGCCTTTTGCTTTTTTTCTTTTTGCGTTTTGCTTGCTCCTTCTTCTCGCTGTTTGTTTGGTTGCAAATATTTTTCGGCAATCTTTACCGTTGCTTAATGCAATTAACACAAATTATTCTTCTGCTCGAAGGCGGGGAACAAGGACAGGGGCGGGTCACAACACGAAGCACATAACACACACTGCACTGCTTTGGGGGGGCTGACACGGCCTACTATTAGTTAGCTTAGTTACTATTACTATTAGTTTAGTAACATTTAATTGTTATATGTTCATCTGTATAATCCGAGCAAACACACACCATCCGACCGCATGACCGACGCCAACGACCGAAAGATTCGAATTGGAACCGTGCCGTACGTTTGAAAAAGTTCGCTGCTTCTGCGCTGCCGCTCACATACACGTGAGTGCACCAATACTTCTTTTGCCTGTGCGTGAGTGTGTGCGTGCCCGACACTCAACCGGTTTTCAGTTGTATGGACATTTTTATACCCTTTTTCCGTTGAATTGGGAATGTACTCTTGTGTAGTGTTCCGATGCCGTTCGTTTCGCTCGCTCTCTTGCTGTATGTATGCATGTATGTATGCATGTGTGGCTATGTATTTTTGTATGTGTCGACAATAAACTGACTGACTGCTCATTCGCTCGTTTCGATACCAATACATACACAGTGTATTACACACCAACCAGACCAGGTGTGTGTTGCGTGAATACAATACACTAATGAGCAGGGTTGGGGATGGATTCGATTCGATTGGGAGTCCTACATACCTACGTACATATTATGGGTACAGACGGAATTCGAGAATAAAGCACTACTTCTCCACTACCTAACCCTGTTGTGCAGTGTTGGTGCCTATGTATTGTATATCTCTCGATCATGTTTTATACGCGATTCAATTGAGCAGCTACGCCCTTTTCATTTGTCGAATATTCGCTGTGTGTTTATTGAGTGGGGCGGGGCTTCTCATTCACATTTGTGGTTTGCCAAATACCGTTAATGTGCGGCGGTGGGGGTGGAGGAAAACAATCAGCAAGCTGGACGGGTGGGGCGGAGTGTGGGTGGGTGGGGAAACACAAACGGAAAGCTGATTAATGATTTGCGAGATAAATTGCACTTGTAATGGCCCAAACGGTAGATAGATGGATACATGGTGGACGAAACGTCCACCCACCCATCACCCATCCAGATAGTAAATAATTTCCGTTTCTCGATTTTCACTAATTTGAAATTGATGAAAGGCAGCGACGTCGACGTCAACAGCGGGAGCAGGAGCAGCAGCACCAGCAGCAGCAGCAGAAAGTATATCAATTTTCGCCTTCTTGTCTGTAGAACAAACAGCCGGCGGACGCTGTGGCATGTGCTCGTTTTGGGGAGGCGCAGGCGTGCAACCAGCCCCCATCCGCCAGCCACCCCCTCTGGAGGGAAACACACCAATGACGAGGCGGCGTCGTATTCGTAGTCGTCCGACCCACAGACTTGACTGATGATGAAGTGAGAAAGTAATTAAATACAATTTTAAATGTGACTAATGAGACGCCGTCAAATTCGTGGGGCACAGTGGATGGGGTGGAATGTGAATGGGTGTGATCTAGGGGAAGGCAGTTCGACTGCATTCATCACGAAAACACCCAAACATCCGATCCCAGTGCCAAAACTGTAACTCACAGATACATAAATATGCATATATGTATGTATGCATTTACGCACTACTCGCACCTTCCGACAGTTCCAACAAATTTGTCACTATTAACTTTCGTTTTTGGAAGAGCTCTAAAACTTGTATTTGATTTTCAAACAGCGTACAACGTACAAGTGTACAATAGAGCGATACTTACACGGATACGTGCACGGCTCTTCACAGGTGAAATTTGTGTTTAATTCGTGGGATACATATAGACATATAGACTCTCCGATACATAGATACATGCACGAATATTGGCAAATATTGGACAGGGGAACCTCGTTTATTTGTCAACACGTCCATTTCCTGCATTTTGTGTGTTAGCCGAAAAAGGGGGGAAACGGGAAACGAAACACACAAAAATAATGATATATGTACTCCTAACAATTTCAAAATAAATAAATGAGATATAGAGAAACCCCCCACACAAACCGAAAGAGATGCGGAGCAGCGGTAAAGGGGAACATGTAGATATGGATATTAGTTGAAGTTGTTATTGTCCAACACATCCGTCGCGTCGGCGGCCGAAGCTTTTAGGCCTCATTAGTTGATGAGTATTAAGTGATTTGGGAATTACACATTTGACATGCATATACATATTTCTCCGGCTTACTTTTCCCGTTTTATCTTATTTCTGGTGTGAGCTTCGGCGGAACCGCAATTTATATACATATTTTGGGAACTGGATATGCTGACACAGTGCTGCGGCAAAGATCAGTGGCTGGATGGCAAACTATATGGCCTATATAATAACAACAAAATATTCAAGGAATTGCGCCTTAATCGATTGAATATTGTTACCCGAATAAACCATCCTACGGTATACGTTACCCTGATAATGATACTAGTGTAGTGCAATGTAGAGCCTTACCTCCAATAGAACGAATCAAAAACTCTCCGAGGGTAAACAAAATGATCCCATTTCCCGCATCGGCAATACAAATGATATCCAAAATGTAAATATTGAATCGTACCTGTATGTAAATCACCCGAAAGAAAACCCTCAATGTAATTAATGACTTATTAATTAATTGCATAAATTAATTCCCTCTGGCCCAGCAGATCATTTAAATTGGACTGCTTGCCCCTGCGCCTCTGCTACCGCCCTGTAAATGTGGGATAAAAAATGCGAATATAATTATATATAATTTACCAACAGTTAACAGTTTCAACACAAGCAACGAGGGAGCGGTGGGGAAGGGGGGAAGGGAACAACATCAATTAATAAAATACCATTTAGGCGATCATTAATCCAGGAAATGCAATTTGTCAATCCACGAGTCCATCGATGTGTGAGAAAGCGATTTTGTGCTGTTGAGCGAACAATCTTTACCTGTCGGTGAGCGATGGGCAGGGGAGGAGGGGGGGCATGCGGTGTGGTTCCTCTAGCCCTAGGGCCAGAGTCAGAGCTATAGACAGGGACAGAGACAAAGTTAAAGCCAAATTGATTGACCAGATCGACATCAGTGATCGTCGTCGTCGTTTCTGTAGCTGTTGCTGTTGCTGGTGGAATATGAATGAGCCGACGAACATCGGCGATAATTGATGATATTTAGCTATGGCCAATGGATCGCATTGGATCCGATGGGATCGGATCGCAGCGTTGGATCGCTTCACACACTCTAGTGGAGCTTTTTTTTTAACTTTTTGTGGCTTGAGGGTGCACACTCCACGCGAGCATAGGTTTCATTAATAATTTTTGTTGCTTCGGTTGGGGCTTGGAGTAGCTCAGCAGATATTTCGGTTGTGTAAATCCACGAGACGGGCAGACAGTTAGAAGAAATCGGCAGAAATTCAAGACAAAGCAAAGCCCAAAATTCATTCACAAACTGCAGCCCCCCGACTGCAGCCCATGGCCCCCCGACTAACTGTCAAGAGCTTGTCAGTGATTACGGCGGAGAGTATCTCCATTATGTTTGTATCTCAGCGGCTCGGCGCGGCATCATTAACTCGTCCGCATTCATAAGTTTTATATTTATTTAGATTTTCTTACTATTTTGGGGAAATATTTTTAATGAAGTCGGAGTCGTAGTCGGAGTCTGGAGTCTGGGAGCTAGCGAGAGAAAACTCCTAAAATAGAATATCAATTTGGGCAAAAAGCATAACGGATGCCGCTGTCAATATTTTGACAGTTCTCAACACACACACACGCACGCAGCCCAACACACACGAGACACTCTGACGACCGACCGACCGCCCCACTCTCCATCAGCACTGTGTCCCCACCAGGGCAGTGGTTCGGTGCCCCACCGGTACGGTACGATACGGTACGGCTTGTGTGTTCATTCCGGGAATGGTTACACCGAAAACTTTAATTGAATTCCGCTCTGCTCTGGAGTGACTGCAACGCAACCCATCAAGAACTGTGGCGGGAAATGGTAACGAATAAATGGGATTTCTTTCGTATGGGCACCAAAGAAAAATGATTAATATGCGCTAATGTTTTATAACTCTGCCCTTTTAATATGTGCTCCGTATTCGTCCTGCCCCGTGCCCCATGCGCCGCAAGCACCAAGCCACAAGCGGGACAGGGGAAACAATAAACCAAGCCCAGCCAGCTCGCGTCGTCCCAGTCGATGACGATGACGATGCCTCCAACTCCAACTCCAACGCCAACCTCGACCTCCGCCTCAGACATCGCATTAAAAATGCCAAAAGCGATAAAAGAATGAACCGTATTGCCTTTTGTCTGCTGTACAAATATAATATATGGATATCGGTACGTCTGTCTGTGCATATAGGGACTCGAGCCTCGGCTTGCCTGTTGTCTGGTAGGACACATCTCCACAGCCACATCCACATCAAGAGTTTGACTGATCTCCATCTTAACTGCTAATGACTTTAATCGTTAATCTCTGACATAAAAGTTTTGATTGAAGCGGATCTCAGCAGAAATGCAATAAATTATATAAATACCACAAATACAAATACACAGATACATACAGTATATATGTATATCTGTATATGTGCATCAGTTTTGAGCATTCACTTCGGACTGTTCCAAATTGGATTATGGGCATTGATTTTGTTGCTTGGTTTCTTTTTTGTTTGGTTTTATTTTTGCAAATGATTCTCCCGCTTTTGATTCGTGTGAAATGCGGGAATTTTGAGAGCAAAGTAATTAAGGAAATTTGTTCATGGCCTTCCCCAGAATATATTCTTATTATTTTTGGGATTCTTTTGGCTTCGAATTCTATATATTTTCTGTTATTAGGTTGGTTATATAGCTATCTCACAGGAGTAGTTCGTGTTCCTCGGGAAGAGAGTCGATGGATCAACCAAATGTGATGGCAAAGTGGCAAACATCTGACGAGGAAGGAAGTCTGAAAGAAGTAGCGACCCACGAGCTGATGGCCTATCGGGTAACGGACGCAAATATACTCTCTGAGAACTCGAGCCACATCGGTATGTAGTGACAGAAGCGAGAGCAGCCCGCTGAATGGTTATAAAACCATAAAAATACAATACAAATACGTACAATAAGAGAATGACATCAATAATGACATTGAATTGTCACCGCCACCCATCCACGCCCCCTGCCGCATTCCTGGCTGCCCCGTGGTTGGCAGTGCCCGTGCCAGTGCCACAACTAAGTATGCATATTTATTGTCCGCTTTTATCGTGCTGGCTGCCCAGTGACAAATGACAATATAAATATAATAACAATAATAATACCCGGTGGGAGGGGTGGGGTGGGTTGTGGGGCCTTCAGTTGCGGGGCTTCTGTTCGCTGAATTCATAAACCAACATTGCGCATACGACACGTTGTTGGGCTATCGATTCGACGCGCCGACAGGAATTGCGTCCGCGGAATTGTCATGTGAGAAACTATTTCGATAGGGAAATGAAAATGGAAATTAAATCAAATCGAGGGAACATGTCCAGCTGTTGACGTCCATTGGCAAGACAAACAAACAAAAAGCGAACCGAAATAAATAAATTAGCCACCGAGAGTGCTGGGGGATTCATCCGAATCCGTAAGGCGGCCAAGATACGGATACGGGAGCACAAGATTGACGACAGCGACACACGTTGATTAATTCATCTGATGTGCGGCTGACACTCGCTGGCGCCCACACAAAAGGCTTTAGATATTTTGCACATTCTATACATATCTATCTATCTATCTATCTATCTGGTTGTTCTTATCCAAACAGCTACAGAATGCTGGAAGGCCCTGTGAGCCAACAGGAAGTTGACCACCAAACACTCTCCACACAGCCGCCCACACAAACACACCCACACTGCTACCACCCATCCAGCACTTCTCCAGCCGAATTAAGGCATTTTTCCTGCACTCCCTGCCCCGCTCCGGCTCTGGCTGTGGCCCCGTTGTTGGCTGTGTGCTGAAATCAAATCCCCATATAGCGTAACATCAAACAATCCATGCGGCAGTTGCTGCTGTCCGTTCCCTGCTCCACATTTAATTTTTAATTTCGGTGACTTTTATAAATCGCTACATATCGCACAATGTTTGGGTCTTCTTGTTTCGAATGGAATGGAACCAAATAGAACGGAGCAGCAGCAATCGTATAAAGCACAAACGGAAGAAATCTTGTTGGAGGAGCCAAAGCAATTTTCGATTTATCAAAATGATTCTTTTTCGTGGTTGCTATAGCTACCCATTCTTTAGAGGGGTATTCCAGGCACACTAGATGGGTACACTTAATAGATTTTATGCATATAGTAATTCTTACAGTGTCAGTAAAATATTTTCTGCTCTCCTAAAGCTTCCCTTTGGCACCTTTGTATGGTATCCACTGGTCGATTACTCCCTGCGCATCGTAGCTACTTGCTTTTGATATGAAAACAAGCAGCAGCGAAACTCTTGTGTTTATTTTTATAAACATCTTCATCTGTATCTGCATCTCCGGATCGTACGACCATCTCTGTCTCTGCTCATACGAGTATCTGAGCGTCCATAGCTGTGTCTATAGATTTTCTCCGCTAAGCGTCTTGCGTAATGAATAGCGATTAGCCCCAATGCCCCCTAATCCATTTCAAACAGCGAATTTGCCCAGAACTGATATTTTATTTGGGTTTTTTGGCCGCTGCCGCTGCTATGGCTATGGCTGATTGCTGTTGCTGTTGCTATTTCGTTCTGTTCGCATCTATATCTTGTCAGAGTTATATTCAAATTAACTTGTCTAACGCCTATTAGCGGCCTTTGACCTTTCGTGTCGTCGTCTGCCATCGCTCGGCCAGTAAGTCAGCCGCTTAATTAATGTACAAAGCAATTAATTGCAGCAACAATGCGCCGCAGCAACAACAGCCAAATGGGAAAACTCGAAGTCGTCTGCCCCTTTGCACGTATTGATATGTGTTTATGTGTTTATGGACAACGGGGCGTATTAAATTTACAACCGCATATTAAAATGTTGCAGTCGAAAATGGCCGCCAATGCCCGAAGTGGCCTCAGAGCTTCATCTCTAGTCCCAGCCTCTTCTCTCCATCGACAGCCAGCCTCCATCTTCGACTGCAAAGCAAAATAAAAGAGAAACAAAAACAACAACAAGAAAAAACAGGCAGAAAACGAAACAAAAAACCGAAAATCAAAAGCTTCAAAATGCGAATTATAATAAACGTCGTCGTTTCAACGGTAATAAATAATAGACAGCAACGAACTGCGAATAACTTTTTACATCCATCCATCCGTCCATCCATCCATCCAGCCAACCATCGAACCCCTTGATACGATACATTCAGCGTGTCCAAAGTTGAACAGAGACAGCAAGAGAGGGGGGCAGTGAGGCGTGGAGAGACAGACAGCTGGCAGAAGGCTGGAAAAGTCATGCACTAAATTATGTCCACAGTGGGACGGAATATGAAAAACCCAAGGAAACGAAATCCCATAAAAAAGGTAAAAGTTGGAAAATGTAAAAATTTGGAATTTAATTAAAAATTTCCGATTTAAATATGAACACAATGAAAGTATTGCATTCTTGAGTAATAAACCGTGAGCAATTCGATCACCTTAGCCATAATAGAATGTGGTATATGTAAAAATATCCCAAGCCATGCCAAGGGCCTTCCTTTCGTATCTTTTTGGAACAACTTACCCCCAGTACGCGCCCCACTGTACCCTCCACCGACGGACAATCGCTGTTGCTGTACTTTTTGTCAAATGGAAAATCATATTGCACTATGAATATGCATGATGTATTTGCAGTTGTTTTTCGTTCCTTTTTTTATGGTTTTATGCTTAAAAATGTAGCCAGAGAGCCGCTGCCCGACCCGGCCCGGCCCGTCCCGGCACATTCTCAGGTTACAATGTAACAAAAAAACAAAAACAAAAACAACAGGAACAACAGCAAAACAAAGCAAAGGAGTGAGTGCTTTTTGTTTCTTTCCTTTACCCCGTAATGAGCAGAGCGATATGACCGGAGAGACAGGACAGGACAGGACAGAATTACGGACTGGCTGGTGGTGAGTAGGTGAGCGGCGGGCCATAGCTCTTCCGCCTCATCCGCTGATCGATTGCAAATAGGTGCAGAGATCCCATTCCATGCCATCCTCCGCTGAGAGCTTTCGACTCTGTCTCGATCATCATTATGAGTGACGCTGCTGCCGCTGCCTGCTGCCTGCTGCTGCTGCTGTAAACGCTTTGCCCGCCGATCATCAGTTCGATAATTGATTGCCACATAATTTGTGTCATTTCATGTGCGTGCCGTTTGCGAAATATGAAATGCAGCGATGCGCAGCGAATCGGACTCCCAGTTGCAGTTGCAGTCGCCGTAGCCGTAGCCATAGCCGCAGCCGCAGCCACCGCTTCCAGCGTACGTACCCTGAGCTGCTGCAGTTAAAATTGTTGCTGTTAATAGGTTTCGTACTATTGTTATAATGCGTAGGCTCCACCTCCCCAGCCCAGAGAGCCCTAGCCCAGGCCCCAAAACGGCACAATGTTTGTCATGTTAATGAACTCCCCAGGCTCGGCTCCACACTCAAACTCAGACGCAGACGCAGACTCCAACTCCAACTCCGACGACGGCGGACTGTGAGGCTGCGATTGTGACTCCGACTTCGAGTCGAGCAACGAACCAAACTTTCATCATTAAAGAAAATTATAGCCAAGTGGCTGTAATGCGGACAAACTGGGAACCAGAAAGAGAGACAGAGAGGGCGAGAGCTGGCAGCAGAAGGAGGTCGAGGAGGAGGACAACAGCGATGACGACGTGGACCGTTCCACACAAAAAGTGTTTATGACCAGAAATCCGTCAACATATTAACACTAAATATTAAAACGTACGAGCGTGTTTATGCATACACCACACCACAGCACACACACACCGAATGCATGCCCCATGTGTGTGTGGTGATATTAGTGGGCTCTGTCTGAGGTTGGCCAAACCGCAACACTGCCGAACGCTTGCTCCGCCAACCGGCCAGAAGAGCAGCGAACCAAGGAGCAAGGAGCACAGAGTTCACTCTCATGGTAATTTGTGACTGGAAATCGACTTTTGATAGTCGTGGGCTTGGCCAATAGCTGGCCATCCCATGCAGCTCTCTGCACAGCTCAACAGAACTCAACTGGAAATTCCACAGTAATCCGAATCCGAATATAAATCGAGTTTACAGGCAAAACAAATCCG
The DNA here is from genome assembly GCA_018150905.1 of Drosophila ambigua. Classification (NCBI taxonomy): domain Eukaryota; kingdom Metazoa; phylum Arthropoda; class Insecta; order Diptera; family Drosophilidae; genus Drosophila; species Drosophila ambigua. Next base: position 5,351,861 of record JAECWS010000001.1, on the reverse strand, counting down.
CATAAAATCAACACTAACTCTTGATACTCTGCTGAAGGTAAATCTAGAGCAGGGAAAATATAAAACCGTAAAACGGTTCCCAAAACTCCCCCTCCAGTTTGCTACAATAAGCAGCTTGCCCCGAACAGCCTAATATCATTAATTTGAGCACATTTATACAATCATTAGATCAGAGTTCATCAGCGCTGGGCTGATCCTCGCTTACGCTGCGTGGAAGCTGTGGAATGGATGGGAGGGAGCGAAGAAGATCTGTGTGCGCCGAAGTAGAACACAGTAGAGTGGGTCAAGAGGGAAAATCAATTTATAACAGCGTTAATAACATGTATTTAGGCTGCTGCAGGGCACCACTCTCTCCCCGCTCTCTACCTTGCATGGCCCCATCGATCACTTGACACCCGCACAGGCCTGCCAGACGCATAGGCGTCGGCAAAGGGCGCACTGGGGTGGAGCAATGAAATGATTATGGAAAACAATGTTGTAGACGCGGCGACGACTCTTTCGCCTTCCCGCCCGAAAGGGGGGCTGCGTTGGAGCGGTGTATTGGTGGAGTGCGAGAGGGCGATGGGGGGATTGGGGTAGTTGTTTGCTTCCGCTGTGGCAGCGATGAAAGATGCCGAAATACTTAAACGATTTTTAATAATTTTACGAGTTTTCCGCGAACATGTACGCATAAAATACAACAAATGAAGAGCAAAAGAGCTACGTTATACGCCCCCCAATGATTTACACAGACGCACAGGGTCCAGACGACGGCCAGGAGTCTCAATGCTTCATGGTCCCTGCTCTCCTCTCCTGCTCCCTGCTCTCTGCTGCCTGATACTGGTTCTGCTTGTGGTTCGGTCTCTTGCTCTGGCTCTGGCTCCAAATGTATTCATTTTGATCTCTGTACGCCGCGTTGGTGCTCGTTCCCTTTTCAATATTTTTATATATAAATTCTCGTATTCTCGTGTGTGTGCGAATATTTTCTCATACATATATATACATATATCTTCTTTTTTTTTTGATCTGCAACAAGTTTACAGCTTGTTGCGCTTTGGCTGTGATTTTGCGCTGCACTTAAGAGACTCACTTCAAATGGCCATCCAAATGATTTCCCTGAATTGCTTTATTATTATGCTGCCCGACTGCCGCGCAACTCCAGCCAGTGCCCACGCATTCAGCTGCTGCGCCTGGGCCGTTGGTTTGCCCTGCCCCTGGGCTTTAATAAATTTTATAGTCACACAACACATGTGCTGGGTGGCTCGATCTATCCACCGATTGATTCCCGCCTGGAGGGAGGTATCCCATTCGTACCTTCGTACATCAAGCTCTTGTTTATTACTAATTGAATTTGCTGCCTCCGCTCGATGGCCCGTTCTCCCAGCGCTCTGCTGCTGTGCCCCCCTTCTTCTCTGGTGTCTGTGAGCGATTTCAATTCCGAATTCAAAGAGAAAAGGTGAAATCAATTGGCCCGCAAACAGGTGTGAAAACTGTTGCGCCTCGTCCCAACTGAGGCGACAGCGACAACTTCCACTTCGATTTGGGCATGAGTTTTCCATTCAGTTCTGGCGGCTTCCCACGCTCTTTAGGCTGCATTCCGAATGCCTCGATTGTTGGGCAATTAATTAGCACTGCGTGAAATTATTGGGTGTCCCCCCAAAATGCGCGGCTGCAGCTGAAGCTGAATGTGTATGCACACCAATTACTGGGGCCTGGGAAAATGTGAAAAGTTGCACGGCTAAAAATACAATATGTCCCAGCAGTTGGGATGCACAAACAAAAATATAATGAGCTCTTTTGAAATATTGTCAATTTTGAGCGCCAGTGTGACCAGCTGGCTAAAAGGTAGTAGCGTCTGAGTATGATATAATTTATACATATTTACTTGTGGGGCAGACATGTCACACTCCTTGCGTTTATTGGTACGAAAAGGAACTGTAAGCCATTTCTGTTCCAGGCAGTTCCCACCTATGGCTGACATCTGGTCACACTCTTCGGCAAATGATGTACAACCGGAGCGGAGCTCTTGTGCTGTCGGTGGCTGGGTGGGTGGGTGTCCAATCACAATTAAATGCAACCGACAATTACAGCTCACATTTTTATGCTCGCCAAAGCTGTGGCAGTTCCCACAGTGCGCCCGTGTGGGGGGGTGGACAGACGTTCGAGCCTGGTCAGCGGGCGTAAGAGCAGGGGGGGGTGGGCTGAGCATTTAATTAGCTAACTCAATTAAAAGAGCGTAAAATGAATTTGTGTAGTCCGAAGTCTGCGACGTTGGTCGTGGAATGCATCAGGTGCTGTGGCCATAAAATGATCAGCGAGCGTGAGCCCCAGCCCCTGGAAAACTGTTCGAACAGACCTCGGTAACTGGAGCTGTAAGGCTGAGGTGTGGTGCGAGTTATATACTCATTTTATTTCACCTGGCAATGAAACGGCCATCCCATCCGATTGGTTGCCTACGGAACAGATAAAATAATCAAAGAGCGAGCGGGACAGAGAGAGAAGCGCGCACACACACACACACACACACGCTCAAGCAGATAGACGACACACACACAAACAGATGCTCTCCGAGAGCGTGCGCATTGAATTGGATGTGGTGTCTGTGTGTGTGTGTGTGTGTGTGTTTGTAAGTGGAAATGTTGGAATCGAAACAAAACGAAATCATGTATATGTATATGTACAAGTGGTCAGAGAGAGCGAGTGAGCGAGAGAGGAAGGGTGGGGACTGTGGGCTGTGGGAAAAGTTAAATTATTTATACATAGAGATACATTTGTATCTGGTGGGGGGCTGAGTCATAATCGAATAGCTGTCAGCCAATCAGAAGCTTGTCTATCCATGTATCTGGCAGTTGCAGATTACTGTACTTACATTGGAGTCAGTTGTAGATGGATATACGTGACCATTGAGCGATGGACAATTTCATGGGGGCAACTAATTGTGTTTGTGTATCTTTTGGATGCAGCTACTCCGCTGAATGAAATCGAAATGTGTTAATAGATCCATCTGGCCGTGGAGCACACTCCCAAGCCGCTTAACTATCAATTACGTGACCAGCAACTCATCAAAGCAATCGCAATCGAAGGGAGCTAAGATTCGTCCAGAATGGATTCGAATCGAATGGAGTTTCTGCTCAAATTCGTGTGTAAATCGTACCGTAACAACATGTCAACACTTCAGACAACGGACCCTCCCCTCCCCTCACCCGACCCAACAACACTCTTTTCCCTGTCTCTCTCCCTTGCTGTTCCCCTCGCTATTTCTTAGTTAAGCCTATTAAATGCCCCAAACGCTTTGTTGTACCGTCTCGGTCTCTTTTGGGCCAAGTCGCCTGTCTCTGCCGTCTGTCCGTTTATTTGTTTGCCTTTTGTGTTTGTCTCTTTATTTGTAATAAATATGTTCGGCCAAAGAGTGAGGTGCGTGGGGATACGGCTTGGCTGCGGCAGCCGGAGGGAGCACTGGACGAAGGTTAGTTATTAATTTCACAAGTTTTGCCTCAGTTTTTCCACACTCCTCGGCGATTATCAGGTTACATAATTGTCGCATTGTATCCTCCCCCATTTTTATGGACTGTAATTATCGCGCACATCGAATGCCTTTCCTCGCTTCGATTTGTAGGGTTTCCCCTTGGCCTGTCCTATCATCAACAAGGATGAGTATAGCCGTAGAATGGCAAAAGCAATTCGAAAAGTCAACCCACGCCGAGGGTCGGTCGCTCGCCCGCTCGCTCGGCCTGTAATTGAGTAATTTCCACTTGAATTTCCCCTTTCAGTGTGTGTTTTCCTTTGCGACTTTGTGTGGGATTTCAACAGATTGAAACGAAGGACTTCCAGTCGGTATGTTGCACTAGGTATCTATTTCCCTTTCGCCAGTGCCTGTGCCAGTGCCTGTACTGTGCTGTGGTCTTGGTCGGCTTTAGGGATTTCTGTGGTGGCATTACATTTAATATAACAAGAATTTAGTTTCGTCTCCGCTTTGGGCTTCCACTGTGGTTAGCTTGGGTGTTGCCGGGGGGGGAAATATGCTAACAAGTTGAGCTCCAAGCTAGCCGGAACCCGCCCGCGCCACAGATCAAGCGTTTCTTGCACTTTCTGGCAGCGTGACGCGTGTGAATTTCAATTTCAATTCGAAATTTGGTAACAATGATGCGGCCCTTTCTGCGCTCAACTGTCATAGTGGGCCGCGGGGGCAGAGTGGAGCGGTGGTAAAACAAACAAATAAAAAAACTGACAAATAACTGAACAGTACCGAGGGCAATAATGATGCTGCAGTCATGAGATACGAGACGTGCCTCCAGCAGCCAGCAGCCAGCCTGCCTGCCTGCCTGCCTGCCCTGCCCGTACCTTGATAGAATTTCAATTTCAATTTTCGGTGCGCTGGCTGCAATAAAAAATCTATTAAATTTCCATCTAATCACAAAAGCAATTAATCATTGACTCTATTTAGGCGCTTTTTCCATGCTTATTAGATGGCAGGGGGGGGACGTACGACTGGGAGTGAGACTGGGACTGGGACGCGGACGCGGACAGAGACGGATAGAGAGCTTACAGCAATGGGTGCTGCTGCTTTGTTATGCTGATGCCATTGTTGCATATCCAGCAGATACAGATACAGATACTCGTACTCGTACTCAAATGAAGATACAAATGTGTGTAGAAGGCGACAGGCCACGTAATTACAATTCTTTTGGCATGTATAATAATAAGTTACCGCGGTCATCACCACAGCACACAACACACCACACAACAAAACACAACAAAACAACACAAAGATCGTGTGTATAAAAAGATATTGTATCTGCATCTCGGCTGTGGCATCCGTGCGCTGCCTGAGCGACATTGAATTATCACATTGCTCTCATCTCGTCTCCTCTCCCATCACAAACGCCTTATTCGGCAGGGTACGGCATGGATTGGTTGACAAACTGCAAAATAATAATGTGGCATTCATTGTCAGTCAGAGGCAGGGGTAGGTGGTAGGGGGGGCAGGGCAGCCAGTTATTGTCATGCAGAGACAAGATATTTACACAATTACTCGCCTCGACTCTCGGGATCAAACACATCGCACACGAATATGCGCGTAAAGATTTTCCATTTTGAATTTACGTACAAAGCTAATTTATCATTTGGTCGGCTCCGTGCCGACCCAACTGTAAAAAACTCCGTGATGTTTTGTCCCGCTGAATGGCTGCCAATATTTTTCAGTTCAGTTCAGTTGAGTTGAGTTGAGTTCGGCATTATAACCGCAAAATAAATAACAAACGATGACTGCCATGGCACCCCGAACAGGTCCAAAGCTGCGGCCGAACCCCTCGATTGAAGCTGTCAACGGGTACGCACAATAAAAACCTTTTGTCCGTCAACTGCGTGAGATACTTTCAGGCCGAAACTTTCTGGCTGGTCAACTGCAGTCGAGCAGGCGAAGGTGGAGATGCCCGGCAAGGGCAGAGAGGGGAGCGGAGTATGGACATGTGCAAGTGCCTAATTATGTGGCCAAGTCAATTTGTTCAGCGCCCGACCCATTGCGAGCGGGGTCTCCACTGGCCCCTCTCTCTCTCTCTTTGCTTTGTTTGACTTTTCTCGCTGCGGGCAAACAATAAATGTTTTGTAGTGATTAAAAAGTAGTGTGAAATCGATTATATATACTCACATTAACCAGCCAGACCAGACCCCTTTCAACCTCCTCCGCCGTCCCCTCGCTGGACCGGATATGCCCAATCCCAATCCCCGCCCCAGTCAGGCTCCGGCTAGTGTCAATATTGAAGCGACTTTAGCGATACATGTTAATTCCTGTTAATCGTTGCGTGTCGGGTATTTTTGATCTCTAGACTTGGTCCCGGCAATGTCCACAAGCCCCGACGCACGATATTGATTCATAGATCCAAGCGAGGGCTAACTAATATTTGATTTCTTTAGTATTTCTCATCTACGCCAGCAAACGTCTACTTCCGCGAATAGACCAGGGGAAGAACAGTTACTATAATTAGAGGCCAAAGATCTTCGGCTGTGGGAAGTTGATCACGAGCAAAAGAAGTTCTAAAGAGCAAAGAGAAAACTCCAAGCTACGTCCGGGATTCCCACCCTTCCCCTGGAACTGCATATACAGGACAATGCACAATGCGACAGCAGCTGCCACCATGAGGAAGTCCATGCAGGATGGCATTATGCTCATGTGCAGCGCCCACAGGCCGATGATTGTGTTTGTCTCCTCCAGGAAGCAGGCGCGGCTCACGACCATCGACATACAGACGCAAGCTGCCGAGCTTGCCTTGCCTTCCTTCATGCCGAGGAGATTACGGAATGACAGACAAGACCCTGAAGAATATCCTGGCTCGAGGTGTGCTATGATTCCGCTGCTTAATCCAATCAAAAAGTAACGATATCTTTAACTTTTCTCAGTGGCGCCAACACGGAGCTTTAGGTAAGTTCAAAGCTTTCACGATTTGCAGCACTTGGAGCAGCACTTGAAGCAACATTTCTGGCAACATCTTGACAACATTCGAAAAGTTGCGTGGCATTTAAAATTCAAACTCAGTTCAAAATTGTGCTTAAATTAATTAAGGCATGAACAAAGACTGTGCCTAGAGCTGGCCCTCCCCTGAACTAAATACTCAAATTATACTAATACTAAAAACTAAGCTAAACTAATACTAAAAACATTTCATTAAATAATTCAACGAAAATCGTTTGGTTATGCTCAAGATGAAAGCCTAAAAGTATGCCCCTAATTGTACACCCAACGATTTAATGGCCATTAAGAAAAGACCATGAACAAAGTTTGTAACGGTTCCGGTAGCTCAAACCAGTTAACGGGCTCGTATAATAACCAAATTCAGCCCAGCCGCAACAGCAGTATGTACAATGAACAATGTGTGAGTGCTGCCATTCGGCCCATATCTCGCGCACATTTATCCTCCAATAAATTCCCCCCCAATACAATGGCTGATAGAGAACGAGCCTCCACCTACCTACCCAATGCGGTCGTGGGTAAAATAGAATATCTATGGCACTACCCTAAAGCCCCCATGGCCCCCTCCCAGCCGTGCGCCGTCAAATACGAGTATTACGGATATTGATCTTTGCCTCAGGGTGGAGTTGACATTGGAGATCTGCCGCGTTTCATCGAAATATCTATATATGTATATATATGTATATATTCGTAGATAAATATCATTGAATGGCTCTGCAAACATGCACTGCGAGAAACGACAAAAGTTAATTGCTGAATGTGTTTTTGTGCCGTGTACGCGAACGAGTATCCAAATCAATTACGTGCCCAATTAGATGAGTTGCCCAAAATGTGGAAAGAACACAGCAATTCATCGTGTGGGGCAGGGGCGGCGAGGGGAATTCCCTTGGCGACTATCTCCGATACAGCGGGGGGCTTGGGGGAGGGTAAATCTGTATAATCAAAACAGAAAACGAAAAAACGCGACAGCCACAAGTGGCAGGCCTGTAGTTCAGACAGCGGCGGTACCCTACAACGAGTCGAAATGGCAAGGGGAAAAACCTAGGGGCACAAACTGACTCTGCATGGTATATACCCCTGGCTGATCGGCTCTTGTATAACCGCACATATTGTTTTCGTTGGCTTTTATGGCCTGCCTTGTGCCATTCGCGATATATTTGATGGGTATTGTGTTCCGTGGCTGGTTAAGCGGCGACAACGGTTACTCTCTGTCAGTCAGTCGGTCGCAACGGTTTAGCTGCTAGTTCGAAGGCGAAATACAAACACGACGCAGTGCAACGCATGCAGATACGATACGGAAACAGAAGCAGAAGCAGATACAGATACAGATACACCGTCCGCGAATCGAGAGTCGAGAGTCCGATACGCAGCGCGACACGCAGTGACCAGTGAAGTTTCGCACAGCACAGCACAGCGCAGAATTAAATTCAGGAAAATTAGCATAACGAGCGGGGAGTTGATTCAGTACAATACAGTACAATACAATACAATAAAAAGTGTCAAAGTGTAAAGAATGTCTGTGCAACAACAGCCGCAGCAGCTGCAGCAGCAGCAGCAGCAGCAGGCAGTGTCCACAATAGCTGCAAGTGCCAATCAACAGCAGAAGACGGCGGCCCCAGGAGCAGTACCGGGAGGAGCAGGAGCCATAACCATGCCATCCAGTGCCAAATCAAAGCCCAAAAGGTGCGAGCTACTGCAATTTGTATTGCCCAAAACCGATTTCTTTTATCATTTTATTTGACCCACATTCGCATGCGGTGCCACGTTGCGTATACGTCACGTGAATAAGCGCTGCGGCCAAAAATGGCCAAACTCAAGAGCCGCGAGAGCACAAAGAGCGCGACAATAAAGAAGTGTAATGCAGCTGAACGGACAAGTGTTGCCTTGCCCATTTGTTTATTCGCATTCAGTCCTCGGATTTTAGCCGCCAAGCCAACCAGTTTGACGCGTCGGGCCGGTTAGCCGAGCCGCGCCAGACGAAAATATACATACGTATGTATGTATGTATGTATGTATTGTGGCAATAAGTCATGTGGCCAAGTCTGGCCCGAGCTCCAACACGCAAATGCGAATGCGAATGCGCACCCGAAGTGATTGCGATTATGTGGCACAAAATAGACGTGGGGAGGTGGGGGGGTAGCTTTATGGATCACTTCTGCAAATCCATAAAAAGTTATCAATCCATTCAACATTGGATTCGCTTCGCTTCGCTGGGGCTGGCCCCAGCCGAGGATTTCATTGAGCTTATTTATTAATTGTCTGAGTTAAATTGCTTCTACCTCGATCGATGGCATCTTTTGTTGGCGTATAATTTATTGGCCAACTTCAAATAATTTGCCGAAAGATCGTCTATGCAAATCATTGAGTGCATGTCTCGTACGGTGCGCGTCATAAGCTTAAGCATGAACATTCGGTGTGCCGCGATAACAAAGTCAAGGCCCTCCTGACGGCGGAAGCGTCATGGAAATCCGCCTTCCGATAAACTTTACCCACCGCTCAACAGTGACGTGCCAGTGTGTCGTTAAGTGCTATCTGAAATGAGTTCAATCAAAATATTCCAGCACGCCCCCCCCAGGCCAACGCCATCGGAGCTTTCCGCTTGGGCGAGGTGTGGGCGAGGTTATGGAATCTTTGGGTAAGTTTTTCAATCAGAGCAGCCACAAAGGTAGGTATTAATCAACCCCTTGTACCTCTCCATCTCCTCCCTAATAGCTCTTATCAATAATAAAGGCTTGGCACTTGAATCGGATTAGTTTGCGGTTGGGAGGGTGTGTAAGGTGTGATTTTGATTGCTTTGATAATTAAGTTAAATGGCTGTTAAGTACACATCACTGTGTTGTTTCTCTTACACTTGGTCTGAAATCTTCATCCAAACAAAAACTAGCACCACGAGCAGGAGCACTGCTTGTTTACATTTTACTCCACTTCGCTCTGACTTTCGCTGTGACTTCCGCTCTGAGAGCCATGAAAGCCAGATTCAACGCTGAGAGTAGTACTATCGCTCTGAAAGCTCCCATCTCTAGCATCAACAACGAAATCTAAATCTGAAAGCTAAAAGCTGACGCTGACGACGACGCTGAAGCTGACGCTGACGCCAGCGCGGACGCGGACGCGAGCGCTGATAAGCGCACAACTTTTACCAACAGCGCTGCCTGTAGCAAGTATTCGCCTTGGTGTTCGCCGAAGCTGAAGCGAAGCCAGCGCAGACGCCGCCACTTGGCGTTCATTCACAGTCGATCGTGCCCGTAGAGCCGCAGGCCCTGGCGTTCAATAGCAAACAAACGATCGAATCGAATCGAACATAGCGCAGGTTAGTTCTACTCCCTGCGTGTGCTGTCTCCAGTGCGTGGTTTGGTTTAACTGCGACTGATTCTGCGTGAGTGTGTGTGTGTGAGTGTTAATTAATTAGCAAACTTGTCTTAAGTTTCGCTAATTTAAAATAAAATAGTAAGGAAAGCCAACGCTGTCGCGCAGGCAGCTGCGGACATTTTTTGATATAAAAAGGTTTGGCAGTGCATTGACAGCGACAAGTGTGTTTTTTTATAGCCTAACGCGTTTCGAAATTCGCGCTTTATTCCGGACTGCTTCCTGGGTAATAGACGGCGTTGAGTTCACTGTATTTTAAGCTCAACATTCAGTTGTAAAGGGAAACATTTGAAATTTTAATTCAAAGATAACGAAGAAGTGTGTTTCGTGCTGGTAGAAAGTGTACGTGTGTGTGTGTGTGCTTTAGATTAGAGATGTAAATATATTCAAATATCGCACAGACGTCTGGTCTATGTTTTGGCCTTTTCCCATTCTGGCCAACTTTCCACTACGAAGCTGGGGCACTTTTTGTGGATTCAGCGTGGGCTTGATCCGATAGCTCAGGGCTGAGTGCCTTGCATAGTGATCAAGCCATTGGAGAGCAATCGAAAACACCTGAGCACACATCGCTTGCACATTTATTCATATTGTTGTTTATCAACTACCGCATTATTGACTTGTAATTATGTGCATTATTTAGCATTTAAAGCCCACGGGGCACATGATTGGGGCGAGCCTGCAGCACGTGGAAAACACAGCGACAGCGATCCCACAATTACGCAAGCACCAGACACTGTAATTAGAGGGTGGTGGGGGGCAGAGCACAAGGAACTCGAGTCATCGAATAGCCATTAGCTTTATATTCTGGCCAAGACGGAGGCAGCGCATCACGAATTATTCTCATAATCTTTATATATTTCTTCCTCATTTGACATTCGTGAAACACAATTTCGAGACAATTCTTCGGATGCTCGCCTTGAGCAAAACCATCTCCCAACCGGAGAACGTTTATTTATAAAGAATTATGCCAAGTCTTTTTGGTGTTTGGAAAACTTTCCTACAACTGCCCCGGCCCCGTGCTGTGTAGGCTGTTGTTCTACTTTGCGGGGTATTTATACACGTTCATTTTTTTGTTCATATACTTTATACTCGTTCAGAGCGGAATGGAATGGGTACGGCTACGGGTGCTGCCCAAGAAAAACTGTTGTTTTTGTATACTAATTAGAGGGCGGCTTGTGTGAGGAAGTCTTATCAAAATTATCATTGAAAAATAGGCATGGAAACACTTGATTGCCGGGGTCACTTGATTCTATCAAAAATAAAATTGCCTGATAAGTAAACAGCAACACACAGACACACAACTCCCATCTACATTCATACATATGTATGTATGTATGTATGTTAGCATGTTGCCAACTTAGTTTCTGGGACTTGGATCAGGCGATTTTTGCATTTTCCCACTAATATTCTGCTGAGACTTTGAGCGCACATTTGCTGGGCAAACACTCGAAAATACTTCAATATCTGGCATATTCATTGTGTGAGTAATTTTCGCCCCCAAGCTTTATCTGTAGACTGACAAAAAAAAAACCCCCAAAAAAACGAAACCAAAAAACGAAACCAAACTCAAATCCAAAACGGAATTCTTGCGGTCTCTTGCCTCGGGCTCAAGGTCAGGGGTGGACCATATAAAGTGTTTCGTTTGAACGTGTTGGATCCGGCAGCAGAGATCTGATGCACAGCATCAGTGTGAATGAATGAATGGAAACATCAGAGAAATGGAATCTTGCATAAGCTGGACACATGCCTTTGATTATAGCAATCGCCCCATCAACGATCGCCCATCACTCAACAGATCTTTGGGGAATTCACTCACGGGGTGCCTGATAATCGCCGCTAATCAAATCTGACAAACCAATCCCATCAGTCCACAGCATCGCGTGTTGCCCTGCAGGAGTTAGTGACTCAATTAATCTGATTTGGCCATAAATATAGCGTCATCATATGATCGACGAACAGGTTTAACACGGAACACATTCGTTTCAGGGCTCAAATTGGGCCAGTCAGGTGTCGAATATGGTTCTGCCTGCCTGTCTATTAACTCTGTTTGGTTAAATCATAGAAGGTGATTTGCGTCTCATCCTCATCTCTGGGATATTTCACAGTCTGTTGATGTCATTCAATCCCACACCACACAATGCCATTGTTAAGATTCAATTTGTGCTTGGCAAACCGTAACAGAATCTTGCCTCAGAAGGGAGTGTAAATTGGTTTGGTTCGATGCTCAATTCTCGCCTCTGTGCGCTGATTATGAATGCTGCCAGTGATCATGGGTTATCAATCAGGTCTCAGCCGTCATTGATCAAAGTTTAGTCTCAATTTAATTCAAGTCGCTGCCGCTGCCGCTGCGATACGCTTGAAATTCTTTGCACACTTCTCGTTGCATAATTTATAAGCTTTACGAGTATTTGTGTCGGGTCTTATCGCCCCGCTCCACACTGCTGGACGGCTGTTGACAGCAAGTATCAGATGAGCTGCATTTATACGGCTCTGCCACGTATAAATAGAAATAGAATGGGCAAAACTAAGTCATATACTGAACTTCTTGATTAAGAACCGAATCGGACCATAAATTTCCACTGGTTGACAGGCCACCAAGAAAGCGATGGGTGGCCTAGGTCAATGTTGAATTTCGTTTCAAGGCTTGATAACACGAAGCTTGGGCAATGCACTGCACGGCCCGGCCCATTCATGCCACATTCAGCCAGCCAAGCGATGTAGTAATAGTGGCATTTTCTAGCCGCTTTCCTTTAATCTGTAAAATGAACTCAACAGTGGACACGCGCTGCCAGCCTTCAGACTTCTTGATAAGCCCACAGATTCCTCTGTCGTAAACTAATTTTAAACACATTAAATACATACATACATATGTATGCTGATGTATGTACATGTGTGTGTATGCAGAAACCTTCAGAAGTCAGCACATGACTGACTGACTTTGGGACCTAGAACTTGTTTTTTTTGTTTTGTTTGTTTTTTTGACAAAACGTCAGACGAGGTGTTTTTGGGCTGTAGACCCCACCACTTGGATGTCTTTCATTTTCGGGAACTCTTTTATCACGCCCATAAATTGCTTTTGGCCGAGCGTCTATTAACGCCAAGATAGCGCTTTGGGGCGGCCTGAATAGAATTGCGTAATAGAAGCAACAAAGAAGCGTAGCAAAAGAAACGTCAGCAGTTGCGATTCCACTGATAAGCCGCCACAGATAAGAGTCTTTAGTTTTAGGCGCTGTGTTCGAAGAGCAGGGCATGTGGGGGGAGGGGGGGTTCAAGATCAATGGAACTACTGGAGGGGGGGTGCGGGGGAATGCTGCCGCTCGTGCCCGCCTAGTATAATGAGCTTAATTATTTCCAAGACGAGAGACACCTGGAAACAGGCGGCAACAGGCGTAGTGCGATAGGCGGTATCTACATACGTACATATGTACATACGAGTATTTGTACAGATATGTATCATATGCAGGCTTCAATAAGTCGGAACCCAATCATTATCGGACTTTGCTGCACTCATAAAAGCGGAGCAATGTCAAAAGTCTGACGAGTAAATCCGATTTGGGCTCAATTATGGCCAAATTAAAATGTGTGTCAGCTAATTCGGTGTTCGAACAGACACACAGATAGGGCCAGAGGCCCATCCCAGCCACAGCGCGTTATCAGGCAATTTGGATATGTTGCCTGGCTCATGGCTAATGGCTGATGGCCCACAGGGGCGCTCATATTTATAGCCAACAAAGTTTAGTGCCCACGGCAAAAAAAATCACTTCTTAAGCAGTCGACAAATACGAGTGTATATCAGCCAACTATCGACGGGGCTTATCAGCCGCGATTTGATTAGTGCTTCTTCAGTTGAGCAGCGTTTTATGGCGAGAGCTTCTGGCTAAACTTCACTATGAGCTGATAGCCGGCAAAAGCTGCGATAAGGAAAGAACTAAAGCAAAGCTCACAAGCAAAATGATCAGCAAAGCTTCAGAACTTTGGGCAGGCTACAACAAAAAGCTGTTCCACGTTCCAGCGAAAGCTCAGCGCCAAAGCTATGCCACTCCATTCCAGTCGCACCTCTACGCTAATTATTGGAATCAACTTCCGCAGCAGAGCGATCGATTGATCGATCATCTTTTGGGTGCCCCCCTCGTGGCACGTTCCGTCACTTAGCTTAGTGTTTAGCTACATATATAATCTATAATAATAAATAATGCAAAATAATTCCACTGGCTCTGTGCCGAGATTATCATCAATTAGAGGCCCTGCGGCAAGCCGACACCCAAACCCAACCGAATCGTGACACATGAAGCGATCCCATGAAAGAGCCGTGATCCTTCTGGGCATGGGCATGAGGCATGGTCTAAGATTAACACGAAAACCGCAAGCTAAGCTAAGACAAATATATCTACATGCAAATTCAACGCGGGCGCTCAGGTGGTAATTAAATTATTAACATTCGATGCGGCGAAGCAGATCAAATCCGTGCTGATTTATTTATAAACTTTGCCACCATCGCGTGTTTACTGTTTTGTCTTTGCTCTCACTCTCTGCGCCTTTTGCCAAAACGTGTCGCTCTCCTGCCACACGCACCACACTTCATCCTGCGCGCCCCTGGGCCGTCTGTCAATGAGTGGGACAAACAAATGCTCTTGGCCACAGGCCAATAGTTTTTCACTGTTTTCTCCATGGGGGCGTGGACTCTGCAAAGGCAAATATTGAAAGGAAAGCAAAGAAGAGCAAAGGAAAGCAAAGGAATGGCGATAAGCGAGGCGACCCAATGTTGGGCGAGGTTAGTGAGGGTTCACTGCGGTTAATGGCCGTTCAGAGATGGAAAATACTATATATGCCGCGGGCCAGAGATCACCTGCGTTATCGTGACACGACACGCTTATGCAATAGATTTGTTTTCGACATATTTATTTATAATTGATTTTATTGCCACTTCAATTGCTGTTGAGACAGTTGAGAGTAAATTGCGTGCAATGTGATCGACAGGCGACTGAGATTCAGCCGTGATTTGTTTGGCCACATTGCGTAGCGATGTGTGGTGTGTGCCCTGCCACGCAATTTCAATTGCAATTTCAACAATTGTGCGTTGCAGGCCGCCGCAATTGATACGATGACAGGCCCCAAGCAGCAGCACCAGCTCCAGCCTCAGCCCCAGCCCCTGTCCCAGCCCCTGTCCCAGCCCCTGTCCCAACCATGGTAATTGATAGTCGGTCCACTCACCACCTTCTGCTCTTCACTCCAATCAGTTATCAAACTGCACAGTGCACAGATTCAATTGGAGATACACGAACTGGCATAGTACTCGCCCCACAACTTGATGGGTGACACACAGGCAGCGGGCTCCAGAGCTTCTAGAGAGAGACTAAGAGAGAGAGAGTGAGAGGCGAATGAGCATTTAAGATGCTCATAAATTCTGGATACTTGACTTTTTTAATGCTCCCCGAGTAGGATTTGTTGCTAATTTTCACACTGAACCTCATCCATGGCATGGCGCTGTGTGTGTGTGTGTGTTTGTGTGTGTTGTTTCGCTTCTCTTCTCTCGCGTAGCAGCGGCTAAAAATGGGCTTTTGATTTACGCAATATCATATAGATATAGATATAAATATTTGTCTATGGCTACTCCAACGCTTCAGATTGACATTGACAGTCCCACCGTCGCCTTGCACATTATCCGTCGCCTCGAAGCGGTCGTCGAACGGAAAGAAAGAAATTTCGGAAAATAAGTAGATACAAAAGAAAATATAAATACTTTTTGAAAAGTCAGACAAGTGCCCACAATGGCTCGCGAGTGCTGGGATCGGTAAATATCGGGGACAAAACAGTACGCCAAATGGCAGGCAAACTCTCTCTCAGAAATATTCCAATATCCTTTGCCGTGCGCCTCACAGTAGGTGGGAGAAATCTTCGTGAATTATTTGCGCACAGCTCATAGAAATCGCTTAATTACAATCGGATTTACAATCTCGGATCTCCACAAACTCCAGTCTACCTTTCGAGTGGCCGCCCATCACCCCCTGACCACTGCCCCTCTGATAACACTCACAAATAAATTTGTTATTGTCTTAATGTCTTTGTCATTGACACTCTTTGATTTCTTCACTTGGTTTATTTTTTGTGATAATTTATCTACGATTTTGGACAGCCGAATGGGCAATCAAAAAATGTCCGCTTAGCTCGTGGGTACTCCACGATTATCTTACTGCCAGCCATGTCAGTGTCAGTCCTCACCTTCAGTCTCTGTATGCCCACGACCAAGTGTACATCGTGTGTGTCTGCCCCCAAAGTCATTGCTTGAAAAATCGATGTCATGTCGTCGCACCGTGAACAGGAGCAGCCGCAGCCGCAGCTTCAGGGGGTGGTGGGAGGTCACCCCCCAGAGCTAGAGCCCGCGGAGGAACAAATGAAAAGGTCTCGATAAAAACTTCAATTCAATAGAACTACAATCGAACGCAGATAATGTGCGGGGCAGATTAACTTTAATTGAAAAGCTTCAATGGAACGATAGGATAGGATACAATGCCAAATGATTGATGGAGCGAAGAGGTTCGGCACATGCCAGAGGGAAGCAAAGGGAGAGAGTGAGCGAGAGAGTGAGCGAGTGATAGAGAGAGAGGGGTTGAAGTTCTAGCCACTCGGCTAACCGCTTCGTGTGCGCTGTTTTATGATGCATGATTTTTGCCAATTTTAGTTGCTTGAAAGTATTCAAAATGAAGGGATCTACGCTGGACAAAATCTGCTGCTTCCTGGCCGAGCTCATCGGCACAGGCATGCTCGTCTTTCTCGGCTGCATGGGCTGTGTGAAGACGGAGCTCTTCCCCAACAATCACCTGCAGATAATTCTCAACTTCGGTCTGGCCGTCATGATCTGCATCCAGTGCTTCGGCTGTGTCTCCGGCGCCCACCTCAATCCGGCCGTCACTGTGGCCGCCTACATCTACGAGCTGGTCACTCTGCCCATGGCCTTTGTCTACTGTGTGGCCCAGATGCTTGGCGCCTTCATTGGCTACGGCCTGCTGAAGGTGCTGCTGCCCGAGGATACCCTCGGTGGCGGTGCAGGACTGTGCGTGACGCTGCCCCACAGCAGCGTGAGCCATGCCCAGGCATTCGGCATTGAGTTCGTGATCACCGCCATTCTGGTGATTGTCTGCTGCGGCGTCTGGGATCCACGCAACTCCAAGTTCCATGACTCGGTTGCCATTCGCTTCGGCCTGGCCATCTCCTGCCTTGCCTGCGCTGCCGTAAGTTCCTGCTCATCCTCATCCTGCCAGTCCCCCCCGTCTAACATATTTCCCTCTTTTAGGGTCCCTTCACCGGCGCCAGCATGAACCCGGCCAGGTCCTTTGCGCCTGCCCTTTGGAACGCCCACTTCGACTCCAACTGGATCTACTGGCTGGCTCCACTCAGCGCTGCCGCTGTGACCGCCTACGCCTACAAGGCTGTCTTCCGGCGGGAGGTGGTCGAGGCGGAGATCACCAGCCACGAGAAGCTGCGCCAGCTGGAGGATGTGCAGCTCTCGTAGAGGAGGCGGCCGAGCATGCCAAAGACATTGCAACTACATTTAACTCTAAGCTAAGACAGCCGAATTTTATATTCATGCAATATAGAGCCTTCGACAATAAAGAACATCGAGATTTTTAACTACTTTAAAGAACCCGAAGAGCCAGCGTTTCTCCTTGTCCATTTAGCTTGAAGTGCTGATCGGTGAGGGAAGTTCAGAATCATTCCTACAGCTGAGACGTGGTTGAATGTGGCTTGTGTCCCCCTACCAAGCCTTTGGCTCCCTCTCCCTGCTTCGCAGATTATTCTTACACACAAAATCTGCTTAGCTGAGGTAACTCTAGCTCACTCAGAGCCAGTCAGCCCCCGTCTAAGCCACACAGCGTGTGTTGTCCAAGGTTCGGCGCCACATTCGCGCTCCGATTAAGATCTTAATGATTTGTGATAAGATTAAGGACAAATCGCGACAAATGCTGCTGGCCAATCGGAGGGTGGCACTACGCAGTGGGGCAGTCAGTGAGTGGGTTTATCAGGCCGATAATTACAGCAGCAAAGCCGCGCAAAAATGCTCTTTGATTAATTGACCCACCCGGAATGGGCAGGGGCAACGGACAGACAGAACAGGGCCAGACTGCTGTGTGGCATTCTAGCTACGCGCCTCTACTCGGAAATATCCATATGATAATTAGCATTAAGGTTTTATAATTGATTTTGATTGATTGCAGACAATTTAAAGTCACAGGCCCCTCGACAATATGCCCAGTCAGTGGGCCGGGAAAAGTCGAGGTGGCAGTGGCAGTGGCTGGGCCGGGCCGGGCCTGTGGCAGTCGAGTTTAGTCAGCATGTCGCAACAGAAGCAAGAACAACCAGCCAATTTGGACACACCCTCCGGCAGTCGATGGCGCCTGCAGCAGAGGCACAGGAATCGAGTGGCCGCCTTTTTTGGGGAGCTGGTGGGCACAGCCATGTTCGTCTTCATCGGCTGCATGGGCTGTGTCCATACGCCGCTGTTCGTCAACTCGTTCTTCCAGAGCGGCCTCACCTTCGGCCTGGCCATCCTCATAGCCGTCCAGTGCTACGGCTCTGTGTCCGGCGCGCACCTCAATCCAGCCATCACCTTGGCCGCCGCCCTCTACGGCGTGCTCCACTGGGGCATGGCCATTGCCTACTTTGTGGCCCAAGTGGCGGGCGCTTTCATCGGCTTCGGCCTGCTGGTGGCCGTCCTCCCTTATAACGCGATCAAGGGCGTGGACAACCCGGCTGGTGTTTGTGTCACAGTCCTCTCCAGCGACATCTCTGTGCTGCAGGGTGTGTTCATTGAGTTCCTGCTCACCTGTTGCCTGGTGATGGTTGCCTGCTCGGTGTGGGATCCCCGCAACACCGCGCTCCAGGACTCGGTGTCCATTCGCTTCGGCCTGACAGTCGCCTGCCTCATCATCACCGGGGTTAGTATATCTGGCAGCAGGCCGTAGAGCTGACCATCTGACTGGCATTTTCGGTTTCTCCCCCCTTCTCCCTTAGGGCCAGTTATCCGGCGCCAGCATGAATCCCACCAGGTCCCTGGGTCCGGCTGTGTGGACCGATTCGTGGCAGCACCACTGGATCTACTGGGTGGGTCCACTCGTGGCTGGCGCTGTCACCTCGCTCATCTACCGATTTGCCTTCAAGGGTGACGAGGTGATCGAGCTGCGCAACTCCAATGCCAAAATTCGGGTGATCGAGGAGGTGGCACTGGCCTAAGCTGTTGCCTTAGGTTGCCTGCCCCTAGCTCTAGTTTTAGTTTTAGAATAAATAAACGGAATTAGTCGTTTTCCATAGCATACATTTGGGTGGGCTGGCAGACAGAACTCTGCCGATTTTAGCTGGACTAAAATATTGATAACGCTGAAAAGCCCTGCCCAGAGATATGAGCAAGAGATGTCTCAATCGAAACACTAGCACTAATCGCAATATGGCAATTGAAAAACATATTCGAGTGTGCCACTCAGATAAGCAGAAGAGGCTTACCGCACAGCTGGAATTCTCCGGCTGCGAGCAGACTCTGCCATGGAATAATTCCACTGCCCTCGAGTTGAGTTCGGCAATGCTTTAAATGTATATTAATTAAGCGCCAGCGATTAGGAATCTTGATGGTTGATTGCTGTAGTATGCCGCAGATTAAGGCGCGCTGATAGAGTAAGCGATTAGGTCGTGTACCCATCGTATCTCACCTTCCCATTGAGTACTCGCGGCGCTAAGTCAGTCCGCGTCGAAGCTCGTTGCAGTTAAGGTGAAGCGCAGAACACTCGTAGCTCTCCAGACATGGCCAATACAAGCACGAGGTGCCCCATACAACATACATATACACGTAGCCATATACATCCATCATATATCCTGTGACTGACATTCCCTTTTTCTGTCTCTCTTGCAGTTGCTCGTCCTGTTGGCTGCTGCAGCCGCGGCAGCTGAACAGCATTTGCATCGTGTTCGCCGAACTGATTGCCACGGCCATGCTGATGTTCCTCGGCTGCATGGGCTGCATCCAGAACTCGTTCTTCTCCAATGGCCATTTCCAGTGCGCGCTCAACTTTGGCTTCGTTGTCCTGATCTGCATCCAGTGCTTTGGCTGCATCTGCGGCGCCCATCTCAATCCCGCCGTAACGCTGGCCAACTACATCTACAACATGATCTCGCTGCCCATGGCCGTGGCCTACTTTGTCGCCCAGATGGTGGGCGCCTTCATTGGCTACGGCCTGCTGAAGGCCATCATGCCGGAGAGCGCCATCTACAGCGCGGCAACGCCCAGTGGCGTCTGCGTGACCTCCGTCCACAGCAGTCTGACGGGGCTGCAGGGTGTGGTCATTGAGTTTCTGATCACCTGCGCCCTGATTGCCATTTGCTGTGGCGTCTGGGATCCGCGCAACGCCAAGTTCCAGGACTCGGTGCCAGTGCGCTTCGCTCTTGCCATCGCCTGCCTCTCCCTGACCGCGGTAAGTAGCTTTGCCGAGTGCTGGCGAGTCCCCGGACGGACAGGGACAGTCGATTAATGTATGTTGCTCGCGTCTGTTCGTTTTCAGGGCCAGTTCACGGGTGCCAGCATGAATCCGGCTCGCTCCTTTGCCCCGGCTTTGTGGAACGGAGCCTGGGAGAATCACTGGATCTACTGGGTGGGTCCCATGGCAGGCGCTCTCGTCTCGTCGCTCATCTACAAGCATGCCTTCCGACGCAGGCTGGAGGAACAGGAGGAGCAGGAATCCACCATGTCCACCAAGCGGACCTCCGAAGTGGAGTTCGCCTAGAGAGCAATAGATCCCCTAGCAGACAAAGTATCCTTTAAGTGCTTCAAAAGCGGCTTAGTTTTACACCCTACCTTACGAATAAATATTTACCACCTATTAAATCAACGGGCTACTGTGTGTGGGTGGCGCTTATCGTGGCCGAGATTAGCTTAGTACACCCGCAGAGCGCTTATCGTTTATAAGCATTCGGGAAACACTCACAACAACTGCTGCGAATTAGCCCAAAGATATGAGCCAAAGAGCCAGCTACCTGTTAAAACTTGTCGCCAATTGGAGCACTGCCATGGGAGCGGGGCGCCGAACATCTGACTTTTGTAAGATTTACGAACGGGATGTGACATACAAAAATCCCTTTCAGATTATGAGTAATTTAGTGCAGTTGCTTGTAGCTTCGAAAGTGGTTAGTTTATTGTGGAAGAAAGAGAGGCAGACACACACAACCCCAAAAGATGCTGCACACATTTAGCCCGAAATATTCTCCGCGCAGCCTGAAAGTATGCCATCATTTTCAAAGAAATCCTTAACAGAGTGCTGTAAGCAGGAACCTCTTCCCATAACATAATATGTTATGTTTTCGCTTTGTTATGTTATGCTGTAACATCAAATGTTAACATAATATGTTATGGTGTGGCCAGCCTTGCGCGATGACTTGGCGCGAAAATTGTATGAATTTTGAATTGTAAAGCGAATATAATATAAACATATACTACGTTATAAATAAATTACTAAAAAATATAAACAGTAATATGCGATATGCCAGCACCTTCCAGCGTTAAGGACAAATTTTAATTGGCAGATGAAACTCATTGAACGCCAGAAAGAATGGGCGCTGTTGTCCTGCCCTGAGCAGAGATGAAAACGGCACCAGATTAGAGGAGTTTTATTTATATATGTCACACACATTTTTGAGAAATTAATACATACATATATCACATATTTGGCTCCAATAAATTCCCTGTCTTAGCACCTCTAGAGCCCCCACAAATTCAGCACAATGAGTAAGATAATGAGCAAGATATGGAGCCAATTCAGGGGTGGCTGCATACTTCGGTAAGTAGTGATTGGATACCACGTAGTCCTCTAATCGGTTGAACCATTACACAGGGGAAATTTGATCAAATTCAACAACAATATCACCAGCCAAATTGAAACGGACCTGAAATTCGAAAACCTGATAACGGTAGGTAACCCCATGGATAATGATTGGTCTTTCCCAATATGTAGCACTATTCAATTTGTATAGGAACGGCAGAAACTGGTATCACTCACCCAAATGCTATCCAATAAGGTCAAAGGACTGGAGGTCATCGTCTGCGACTTGACGCGTGCCATTCGACGCATGGAGTTTGATAGGAACATGGATCTTGAAAAGAAAGCGAAAGCAAAAAAGGCACCAGCCGAGCAGCCAACTGAGGCCAGCCCCAGCTCGCCACCTGCTCCAGCAGACAAGAAAAAAATCACCCAGTGTCGGTGATTTCAGTTGGCTGCGAAAATCCCCCTCCGTGTGCTTCACAGTATCAGCGATTATCAATAGATCAGAGCGTCTCTCGGACCTATAAAAGCCCGCATCCCGAGACAGATTGTCATTCAGCAAGCAAAAGATTACAAACGATGAAGCTGTTCGCACTGTGTTGTCTGCTGTTCGCTCTACTGGGATGCCTGGTCGCTCCAAGCCAGGGCTCGCCATCTCGCAACAGCGCACCGGCTCCCGGAGGAGCTGGGAACCCTTTTAGGCAGCCGCCCGCACCACGTCCTTTCATCTATGACTCGCCGATACGAAGACCAGGTCAACCCAAGACTATGTACGCTTAGATCAACAAATGTGACTTAATAAATTGACTAAACATAAAGACAGAGTAACACCATCTTTTGTGTTCTTATTTGTTCGCCTTTAACTGCAGTACGAAACTGTTTTAAGCAGATAGGGGGATCTGTTGTAGCCCCTCATTGCGATTACACAATACACAATTATGGCTGAGATTAGATCACTCCACAAACAATCAATCAAATGGGGGATTTTTCTGCTTATCAGTGAATAAAATGTTTGAAAATTGCTTGCGTGAGTCATTGGTGTTCGAAATACCATAGAATTTATATTGGTTCTATATGTCAGCTTTACTTTAAATGTCATTTTAGCCCATTTTATTCCCAGAATCATGTTCATGTAAATTAATATTTTATTCAACTTCCAAATCATCCAAAATGTCTGAAATTCTGCAAATACTAAGCTTCCAGTTCGCTAAAAATTGTTGGCAGCCACTGAGAATCTTCAACCAATATCCAGAAGTCAAGTAGGTTAAGCAGACATTAAATTGCAGCTCCCCACACAAAAATTCATTCTCTTCTTTTCAACCAGTCGACTGTCCATCAAATTCTCTTACCTAGGCAGCGTTCGCTCCAATATCCCCTATATGCAAGTGGTTTGTCAGATCAGCCTTACCAAATCAAGCTCCGTCTTAAAACTCTTTCGTTTCAGAAGCAACGCGATCAGTTGGAGAATATACGCAAGAAAATCATAGAAGAACGGAAATTAATTAAAAATAAAATTGAACAAATTGAAAAGCATATCAAGAACTTGGAGAGAAATAGCGCCAAACCGGAAAAGAAGCCATAGAGAGAGAATCAATCCAGTCAGCCCTGAAAAACTGCTCTGCTGTTCAAATACTTTCGCTTCAAATTCTAAATTTTAAAGATCTTGTTTCAATTATGCTTGGAACAGTCTTCAGAGCCATAAGTCTGCTGAAAGCCAGAGATGTACTGGCCACAAGCAGACTCAGGTGCGTATGTTTTCCATTAATCAGCAGACGATCCTTCCGGGACAAGGGCATGGGAGAGGAGAAAAATCATTTTAAGAGAATTGTGAGTATTTCAAAACAACCAATCTTTAGGGTATACATGTACTGACATTATATGCACCCCAAAGGAAATGGAACAACTAAAGAAAATTAGGCAGAATAAGATTAAGCAAATGATGGAAGAGATCGAGGCCCTGAGGAACGAGATCAA
The DNA here is from genome assembly GCA_018150905.1 of Drosophila ambigua. NCBI lineage: Eukaryota > Metazoa > Arthropoda > Insecta > Diptera > Drosophilidae > Drosophila > Drosophila ambigua. Next base: position 5,328,278 of record JAECWS010000001.1, on the reverse strand, counting down.
AGCCGTTGAGCGGGGATTCTCCGAAAATGCAAAGTCCTTGAAAGAATCGCTGTTGAAACAAATTGAGCAGCTGGAAAACTCCATCGAGAAAATCAAAAAGTCGATGAGCGGCGACAATTGAATCAGCAGCTGAAGTAGAGTAGGCGAGAGAGAATCTTTTCAAAAAACATTCCAGTTTCAGTCTGCCCTTAGAATGCCTTCACTTAATACTAAATTTCCATTCAATTCCAAATTTTAATAAATAAATTTTAGTTTCGCATATTTTCCATACTTTTTACCGAAAGTTATCAGCCATGCTAAAAATTCTTTGCAACACGCTGCGACTTGCAGCTGCCCCCAAATGCTGGTTTACGCAGAGCTTCAAGTGAGTAGTCGATTCCCGAGAAAAAGTCTTGTACTACATTTGCATAATATTTATAGGAATGCTAGCAATTTCCTGTACGAAAGAGCCAGAGCCGGAGAGAATATCCACTTCCTAAAAATAGTACGTATTTCCGCTATAGTTGGGCATTGTTAAGACTTTTTCGATTTGTTCACCAGCAAAGGGAACAGCTGATGCAACTGCGTTCCAAACTCAAAAAGCAACAGAAGGAGGTCATGTCAGAGATCGGCAAAGTGGATGAGCAGATGGTAACAATCGCTGAACGATCTAGTCAAACCCGAAAACAATAGCACGGGCAAAGCAGGAAAGCAAGAAAAAAGCATGACGCAATTAATTACATTAACATTTAATCTAAAATAAATTGAAATCGCAATTTTTGTTCTTTCCTTTTTTTTATTTAAAATAATTTGTATTCTTCATTTACATAGAAGCCTTTCAGGTTCGAGCGATGCCTTCCTTCCTCCGAAAACCTGCCTGATATTGGGGAGCTTTCTTAAAAACATACGATATATGTGTATAGGGGTGGTTGTTTTTGTTTTTTTTTGTTTTGTTTTTATCATATATGGTAACAATTTGTTTTGCAGCGCAAATGGAAAATAAAATATTGAAATGAACTTTCATTTAATATGGCATTCAAATAAACATCAGGGCATACGGCTGGGTACACACATATCAACATAAAGTCTATACAAAGATAAAATAAATACAAGTTCAAATCAAAATCAAAAGACGACTGCTCTTTGTGGGGCTGCACATGCTAGTGCTCCTCCCACACATCGGATTAACTTAGGTATACAAAAAGAATCGCCTATGGATATACATATACATATATATGGTAGTATATATATATAAGCAGATCGTTAGTGGTGGTAGCAGAACGTAAAACTGATGTCAAGAACGTAAGTACAATACATTTGTGGTAGTTGAGCAACTTGGAGAATGATATTCCCGTACGAACTAAAACTACAAGCTAAAACTTGACTTGACTTGGTCAAGTGCTGGTGAGGCCAGAAGAGTGTGTGTGTGTGTGTTTGTGTCTGCGCATTTGTGTATTTGGATGTGTGGTGTGTGAGGTAGGCTTTATGGGCGAGCAAGAGAAATATGGCATACTTTCGAGCGCCTCCTGATCATCCTCCCTGTCCCTCATCTGTGGCTTGGTTGGGTTCTGTGTTCGGGGTTTCGCTTCTAGCTTTTCAAATACTGATCAACAATGCCAGGAATGTTGTGGAGCATGCAACTCGGTGTCTCCGTTTGTGACTGTGTGTGTGTGTGTTGGTGTGCGTGTGTGGTCGTGTGTGCTGTGGATAGATATGAATCCTGCTTCTAAACTTAGGTGTAAAACTCTATCGCTAACTCTGGTCGATCTCCAGCTACGCCCTCTGCCTGCTACGAACGGAGCCATGGAGTCGTGTGTTAAGGCTACAACTAACATAACATGAAACGCTGCTCGGCTGACGCACTGTGTCCTAACTGGGCAGCCGCTTGCTGGCCAGCTCCTGCAGCTTCTGCAGCGCCAGGGTCTTGTTGATCTCGATCAGGTCACGGCTGTGCTTGGCCGACTGCAGCTGCACCTCGAGGATCTTCATGCGCATCATGTGCTCCTTGCTCTGCATCTCCATGAACAGGCGCAGCTCGAAGTTGCTGCTGCTGGGGCTGGCAGTCGCGACGCCGACGCCAACGCCAACGCCCACGCCAATGCCAAGTCCGTTGCTGCTGCTGCTCGACCGCTCAAGGGCCTGGCAGTCCGTCGATGGCGGCATGGATGTGGTCAGAGACTGCGGCTGATCCTCGATGCCCAACACGCTGCCGCTGTTGGTGCGGCGACGCTTGGGCGAGGGCTTCAGCAGATCATCATCGTCCTCATTATTGTTGTTGTTGTTATTGTTGGTGCTCTTGTGCTGGTGCTGCAGGGCGACCACCTGAGCTTGTGCCTGTGCCTGAGCCTGATGCTGCTGGATGGCGGCGGCGGCCGCAGCTGCCGCACTGGGGAACTGGCCAGACCTCAAGGCATTGAGTGCCTCCAGCGTGGCGGATATGTTGTTCATGTTGAAGTTGGCCTGGAAGCCGGACATGTCGGGTCCGGCCGTCATAAAGCCGCCACCGCCGGCACTCGCATCGAGAGCAACGGCTGTCGAGACTGTGGCAGGACTCTCGGCCTCGTGGATCCCGTTGCGACTGTGATTGGGTGACACACTCAGACGCTCGCCCCCGCCTAGGATGTCGCTCTGGTTCAGATGGTGACTGTTGTATTTCTCATCAAAGGTCTCGTTGTGCTCCTTCTCCTTGATGTCCACATCGCACATCTCCTGGGGTGGGGTACGACTGCTGCTTGAATGGGGAATATCGTTAGTTATCCGTGCGCACAGAGCTCTGGCATTCAGTCACTTACTCGTCCATTTCGTGCTCATCCCCATTGAATTTGTAGTCCTCGCGGTACTCGAAACCCTCCTCCAGTGCCAGTGGAATCTTTGAATAGTCAATGCCATCCAAGGCCTCCGACTTGCAGGCCTTCTTCGCCTCCTGCATAAAGTCCCACACCTCGAAGGTGAACGGCGACGGCTTCTTGCGATCGGCCACCTCTGGTCCGAACCTGGCGAGACGATTGTTATAGTCGAGTATCTCATTCCGTGTGCAGGCTGATGGGAGAACACAAATCGAACGTTAATCTAGCAACAGAAATGATGGGAAAACCCTCTGACGTACCCTTCATGCGACGCCACTGCTCCTTGAGGCGATTGCAGGTGCGATCGGTGCCAAATTGATTGGAAAACTTCTGGTGTATGATCTTCCAGGCCTTGTTCTTGACGGCGGTGAGGCCGGCATCCAGTCGCTTGTTCTCAATGATCCGCATATCCTTCCGGCACAGATCCAGCAGATATTTCTTCTCCTGGTGATTCCAGTTCTGGGTGCGTTCCCGCTTCTTGTACATGTTCATCGATGGATTGTTCATGTACTGTGTCATCTCTGCGAAAAGGAAATTACGGTATTTTAATTGTCTGGTGATTGGTAGCATGGTTTTGGGGTAACTTACCCGTCTTTAAGTCGACGCCCTCCAGCAGACTGTGATTGGAATTCTGCCAGTTGGCGGCTATCTTCATAAAAGCCTCCAGATCGTTGGCCGTATACTGTTTGTTGACCTGCAACGAGTAACGAGAGAAGTGTGAAATGAGAAACGAGAATTCGCAGCGGGAGTGGGGGTTGGTAGCGAGAATCGAATCGCAACGCAACGCATCGCATCGCAGCGCATTGAATGTTCATTGATAAGTGCTCAAATTACCGGCAAATCTGAATTATAATTCGCCCCCCTTGGCTGTCAGGGCACTTTGGCATGCAAAACTTGTGCCACATTCCCCGCCATACGAAGCTCGCTTTGAGACGCACTTCAAGATTCAATGAACCTGATGATGAACCTGATGATGATTACGATGATGATGATCGTTTCGGCCAAACCCGAGACATAATGAAATATTTCGTGTGTCGGAGAGATACTCTGGGCACATCAATTAAACTTTTTGCTGGCCAAGCACAGTAGAGTCAATGAAAACAAAAGGATTTTGCAGGTCTGGAATTGTTCTCCTCCATCGCTCTCTCCCTCCCTCGCATTACTCCTCGCTGGATGAATTCAGCTGACTTTGACATGACTGCTGCGGCAGATATGGCCAGAATGGAGATGGCGAATGGCTGTGGAGATGCAGTCGCATTAATTGATTTTCAATTAGCGAACAGGAGACGGGCAGGGTAGGGTAGGGTAGGGTAGGGCAACAAATGTTTGCAGGCCGTAACGAAAATGGGCTAAGAAGAATATGAATATGAACATTGAATATGAACAATCGAATGACTTGAAAGACGAATAAGACAAAACACACAGAAAAGACAAATAAATAATGCCATGAAACGCGTTTTAATTTATAAATTAACAAAACTCACACACACAGACAGACACATATACCAGATGCGGACATTTTGCTCAACCCCAAGGGTGTGTGTGTGCGTGTGTGTGGGGTTCGATCAAACGTCGCACTGACAGCCAATTATACCAAGATCAAATACACTCGCAAGCATCTACAAATTCTTCAAGCATATACTATGTACATGTACCATATACATATATGTATAAATCAATACATCCATATGGCCGCACATTTTGAGCATATCCAATGTTAGCTACAGTGATGCCAGCCTACAATGGCTAGCGAGTTGACTTGAAACGATCTTTGGAATCTATGTACATATTATTCAACGGTTTATTCAGATTGGACTTCAGATTCGACTTCATTTCGTCTTCGTTTGGCTCTCCCCAAAGCTCTTCCATTGATCACCCTGCCCTGCCCTGCATACCCATACCCCACCCCACTTCCACCCCATCATACGATCGTCTCAATCTATAAGTACGTTTTATGGTGCTTTATTTTATTTCAATTTTGTACAGCGACCGATTCCGGTGTCTCCTCCGTCTCCGGACACCCACAAGTCTTTATGGGGGGGAGGGCTGTACAAACTGCGCCATGTGTTCAATATTTATGCCGTATCTGATTTACAATTTATATACATATGTATGTATGTGCATGTGAATGAATGTTGTGTGTAAGTACGTAGCTATGTGGATACATTTGTATTTATCGCATACGCTCGACATGTCTATGAGAGAGATCCAAAGGAAACTTAGTCATTGGCATCGACAACGACAACGACGACAGCGGCGCGTGCGCTTATTATTATATTCATTTGTACTCTTCCTATGTGTACCAGTATGTACTCATGCGAATACATACATGTATGTACATTCTACATATTTATTAACAAACAATTAATAATTATTGCCGACTATTATGGTAGTGTTTAAATTTTAGTCATGAGCTGCTGACTGGCTGGACTTTTGGTTGCCACTTTTATTTTTTTTTTGTTGGGCTTGTATTCACGCGGGGGCAGAATGCCCAGAATCGTTCATTGAAATTCGAGGCGAGTGCTGCTGCTCTGAGCTGAGTGTGTGTGTTCTGGCCAGGGTGGGGCTTGCTGCCGGCCAAGTTAGTCTAAAGATGAAGTTGAAAGCTGCGAGAAATGTGACATGGGCATACTGCAAATTCTGGCACCTCTCAAGTGCCTCTACCCCAAAATGCCGCAATTTATAATCAGGTCTTGTCCGGCAAAAGTCCAATTCCAATTGTTTCTAGGATCGTTTAATGGGCCACCCGACCAAAGTAATATTTATATTAGATTTAATACTTCCTGTGTTCCCATTTGGGACATTTGGTATTAGCTTTAAGGCAGTGCACAAAGTCTGGCACATACTTATGTAAATCGATCTAATCTTTTGCTTTGGCACTGTACGCTGAACACAATATACCCCAAAATAATCACTCACTTCAATCAATGTGACTTCAAAATTAAGCATTGAAATTAAATAAGCAAACTGGTTTAGATTGCCTGCGAGTGTGCAGGTGTGTGTGTGCCTTGGCTTTTTATCTATCTTTTTTTTGTGGGTTGTTAATATGAAAACGAAAAATAATTACTGTATCTACATGCCTTAACAATTGTGAACCTACACACACGGAGCAGAGCAGAGCAGAGCAGCGCATAGTAGAGCAACAAAAGTCAACCTTGTGCCTTAAAATAAAGCAAGGCATTGTTGCCCACTACCACCAGATATCAGATACAAATACCGGAGAGAGAGAGAGAGACCAGGCCCAAGACCATACTCGATATACAATATGTAAGTACGTATTCCGAAACGTAATCCAATGCCCGGACAGGCGTCCGTGCTGTCCGTTGTGTGGGTAATTACCGCAAATTAACAAACGAACCAACGAACGAACGAACAACTTTACTTATTGTATTCTGCGGCATGTCTTAGTACGGTGAACTATTTCTGTCAACAAAATGATAAAGCCGCGTTAGAGTTCAAACTAAATGGAAAATTAAAATTTAAATGGTAATTTGTAATGGGGAGTGGGGCATAAATGGAGCACACACACACACAGTCACACACACATTAATATATATGAAAAAGCTGGAAGTATTACCGAAAGTGAACGGTCGTGTTTTTGAATCCTCCAGTGAAAGTGCCAAGTTGCAGGCGATAAACCACCCTAAAAAAGGGAAAGAGTAAGAAGGAGGAGTCCAAAGGGAAGGGGTACGTACCGAGCCAGCCTACACGCCAGGGGAACATCTCCGAGCGCTTCTACCAGGCGGAAATCGGTGCTCCATCCCGGGAGGAGGGGCGGGGGGGACACTTAACACTGTTCCACGCTCTCTCCTGTGTTCTCCGAGCAACAACAAACAAATTTCCACGCGCAATTTTGTTTTTCTTTTCCTCGCCGACTCGCCAAACAGCTGACTGCGATCGATAGTGCTGGGTAGTTCACCTATCTACCAGCTGGCACTCATCGGCCACGACTCCACCGTAGCAGGCAGCAGCTGCCAGGGTGCAAGAAACTTGCAGATCACGCAAAAGCCTTGCATACCCCCAGGCTGAGCGCGAGGCAAACAAGGAAGTGCATACTTCGAGGCGTAACCAGGCAGCACAGGTGGCACGTGGGAAAAGGTCACGGACCCGACCAACCTCCGATCCCCCGCTCAGGCGGTGTCCCGGTCAACGGGACGTCGGGGACCGGGGAGGGGCGGTATATCCCCCATCGTGAAGCCAAGGGGAAATCTGTGGCCAGCGCGGGAGCCACCTTGTGCAGACCAGGAAGTAGAAGAGATGGAAGCAGCGAACCCGTTCGCGGGCAGCTCGCTCATCCGTTCGCCAGCATCCACGCCAACTCCATCAGCGGGACTGAGAACGGACCCGGACCCTAGGGAGACCCCTAAGAGGACGAGGGACCCCGCAAGCCCGGGGAGCTCGCAGAGATCGACGCCTCCAAAAAAGTGCAAGGCATCGCAGGAAGCTACAGATCAGCAGAACTTTGCAGAGCTGGGTAGACTTCTGGAGGAGATCACGTCTCGGATGCTGGACAAGAGCACGCGCCATATAAATGAGGCGACCAGAACCCTGTTCGTGCGCATAAAGGCGCTGCATTTGGCCATACAGGATGCAAACCAGGCAGCCGCAGCGGGCAGCAGCGACATTCAGGAGGGCGCAGCGGGCGTAGTCCGGTGCTCGAAATGCTCACAGAGCGTTCAGAGCGCGGACAAGGAGCAGCAGACAACGACCATCTGGAAGACGGATGCCGCATCGCAAACCGAGCCGTGGCGAAGGCTTAGCCAGCCTGTTGTGTCGGATGGCCCCGCTGGGGGGCAGGCTCCAACGCTTATGCGCCCAGCAAATCACAAAGGCGCACCCACGAAGAAACAGAAGAAGGCCCAGATAAAGCCACACGAGGAGAAGGCGACGCACAATGCCCCCAGCCAACAAGAGAGCCTCGGAAACCGCGAAAGCGGGTGGAGTTTAGTGGCCAAGAAGGCGAGGACAGCGCACCGCGCACGCCCTGACGCGGTCGTAGTGCATGCGGGCGGCAAGACGTATAGCGAGGTGCTGGCCATGGTGACCAGGAGGGAGGATAACCAGCTGTCGGACCTGGGAAGCTGCGTTTCCAGGGTACGCCGCACCATCAACGGCAACCTTTTGCTGGAGGTGGCAAAAGGCAGCTCAGAGAGCGCAGAGGCCATGAGAGAGAGCATCGCACGCGTTCTTGGCGACGCAGCGGCAGTGCGTGCACTGACAGAGGACTCGAAGGTGGTCGTCTTGGAGATCCGCGATCTCGACTCCCTCGCGACAGAGCGTGAGATTTGTACCGCCATCGAGAGCCAGTTCGGGATTGAGGAGGGACGAGTCAGGGTGCGAAGCCTGCGACGCGGCTACGCGGAGTCTCAAACGGCGGTGGTCAGCTTGCCTTTTTCCCTGGGCAAAGCGGTAATGCAGCGGGGACAGGTGCGGATCGGCTGGACCGTTTGCAGGATCCGCGAAAGAGGAGGACTCCCGAGGTGCTATAGATGCCTAGAACCGGGGCACATCGCGAGCAGCTGCAGGAGTGCAATAGACAGGAGCGGCTGCTGCATCAAATGCGGCGAGCAGGGGCACAAAGCCGTTGACTGCACAAAGGAGCCATTATGCTTCATTTGCTCGGCAGCGGGCAAGAAGGAGTCCAGGCACCAGGCCGGCAGCAAAAGCTGCCCGGCAGCGTTCAGCGGGGTCGGTCAACGCAGCAAGACATGCGGTTGATCCAGCTCAACCTGAACCACTGCAGGGCCGCGCAGGACCTCTTGCAACAGACGGTGCGTGAGCGGGGATCGGAGGTGGCAATCCTCAGCGAGCCCTATAGGGTTCCCAGCTGCAGCGACTGGGCCACAGATCGCTCGGGCAGAGCTGCGTTGTGGACTTGCGGAGTGGAGACGCCCCAGATCTGCGACATAAAGTCGGCCGATGGGTTCGTCCGAGGCAAAGTAGGCGGTAAGTGGGTCTACAGCTGCTACCTGGCGCCCAGCCTCCCGCTGGAGACCTTCAGCCGAATAATCGACGAGCTGATCGGAGACCTGCGAGGACGAAGCGACGTCGTAGTCGGGGGCGACTTCAATGCCTGGGCCCAGGAGTGGGGGTCCTCCCTAACCAACGCTAGAGGACGCACGGTGCTGGAGGCCTTCGCTACCTTGGACATGGTGTTGCTCAACGAAGGATCCCGACAAACGTTCAGCAGGGGAGGCACGGGGTCAGTCATCGACCTCACATACGCCAGCAGCGCGTTGGCCAGAAACTCCAGCTGGAGAATCAGCGACGCCTACACCGCTAGCGACCACGAGGCCATCGAGTGCGTGTTTGGCGGACCGGATCGGGTAAGAGCAGCTCCTACTCAGCAAAGGAAGGCGTATCGGCAGGCCACGCTGAGGACACAGGCGTTTACAAGCGCCCTCCGGACCTACACGGCATCAGAGTCGGACGGAGCCAACGAGCGGGCGACCCAGCTGGGGGAGGCAGTGGAAGCGGCCTGCGACCTGAGCATGCTCCAGCGAAGTGCGTTTGGGAAGCACCATGCCCCAGTCTTCTGGTGGAACGAGGGCATCGCCGAGCTCCGCAAAACCTGCCACGGCGCGAGAAGACAGCTCCAACGAGCCAGGGAACTTCGCGACTGGTAACCTGTTGCGAGGCATACAAAGTCGCGCGGAAGGAGTTGAAGACCGCCATTAGAGACAGCAAGAGAGAATGCTTCCTCAAGCTGTGCGACGCTGCCGAGGAGGACCCCTGGGGAGGCGCCTACAAGATGGTGGTCAAGAGCATCAACGCCGGAAGCAGAGCCCCAACGGACCCAGTAGTGTTGGATGGGATCGTTGGGACCTTGTTCCCGCAGGGGCGGCCCATAACCACATCCCCGAGCCCCGAGCACAGCCTGGACGACATCTGCGAGGTCACGGAGGAAGAGGTGCTGCAGGCAGGCAGAGACCTGAACCCCAAGAAGGCACCGGGGCCGGACGCGATCCCTAACCGTGCGACGAAGCTGGCACTAGCGCTGATCCCAAGCGAGGTCACGGGTCTGTTCAACAGATGCCTCCACGAGGGTACGTTCCCATCGAGGTGGAAGAGGCAACGGCTCTTTTTGCTGTCCAAGCCGGGGAAGCCGCCGGGCGAGGCGTCCTCCTACAGGCCCATCTGCCTCCTGGACACGATAGGGAAGGTGTTCGAGAAGGTGATTGCCACGAGGCTGAGTGCAGCCATCGAGGCAGCAGGCGGCCTCTCCCCGGAGCAATACGGGTTCAGGAAGGGGAAGTCGACGCTGGACGCCATCTCCAAGGTGGTTCAAACGGCAGAGGAAGCCTGCGCTGGTACCAGATGGAGAGGAGGGTCCAAATCCTACTGTCTCGTGGTGACCCTCGACATAAGGAATGCGTTCAACTCGGCCGATTGGAGCCGCACGCTAGAGGCCCTTCAGCGCTTCAGCATCCCTGGATACCTACAGAGGATTGCACGTAGCTACTTCAGCGACAGGGTGCTGACTTACGAGACCAGTCTGGGTTCCAGGGCATACAAAGTCTCAGCCGGAGTCCCTCAGGGCTCCGTTTTGGGACCCCTGCTCTGGAACGCCATGTACGACGGAGTCCTGAGACTTCCGTTGCCAGCCAACACCAGCATGGTGGGATTTGCGGACGACGTCGCCATAGTGGTGGTGGCCAAGCACCTCGCCGCAGTGGAGGAACTCGCCAACACGGCCGTCCGAGCCGTGGAGTCGTGGCTTACGGTCGCCGGATTGGACCTGGCAGCACAGAAGACCGAGGCGGTGCTTATATCGAGCCGGAAGGCTGTAGAAACAGCAAGTGTGCAGGTCGGTGGCACCACGATACGCTCGCAGAGGTCAATCAAGTACCTCGGGGTGCTCATCGACACACGCCTCTCCTTCAAGGAACACTTGGAGTACGTGCAGAGGAAGGCCAGCGGAACCGCGGGAGCGCTCTCGCGAATGCTTCTCAACACCAGAGGCCCGAAGCATGCAACGCGGAAACTCCTGACGAGCGTGGTGACGTCGCAGATCCTGTACGCTGCGCCCGTGTGGGCGAAAGCCGCTCAGGTGAAAACCTACATGCGAGGCGTGGAGGCGACGTACAGGCTGTGTGCCTTAAGGATCGCGTGCTCGTTCCGGACTGTGTCGGACGAAGCAGCGCTGGTCATAGCCGGGCAAGTCCCACTCAGGGAGCTGATAAGGGAGAGAAAGGAAGTCCATACGGCCACGCAGGGCGGAAGCGAGGCGACAAGAGCCGAGCTGAAGGCTACCGCAAGGGAGGAACAGCATCAGCAGATGGCAGACCCAGTGGGACAGCTCAACCAAGGGGCGCTGGACACATTCCCTCATCCCGAAGCTGCAACACTGGATCGAGAGGAAGCACGGCCAGGTAGATTTTTATCTCACCCAGGCGCTTAGTGGACACGGCTGCTTTCGCAGCTACCTCAAGCGCTTTGGCCATGAGACGGAGGACTGGTGCCCAGCGTGCGGCACCGGCATAGTGGAGGACGCACAGCACGTCCTCTTCGAATGCCACAGATTTGACCGCGAGCGTCTCCGACTGGAGGCGGTAGTAGGCGACAGGATCGCTACCGGGACCTTGGTGCCGATCATGCTGGCGGAGCCAAGTGCATGGGAAGCGGCCGCAGAGTTCGCCTCTAGCGTCATGCGAACTCTGAGAGTTTTGGAGAGAAGGCGTAAGCAGGAGACGGAGTAGGAGCCTTCAAGCGTGCGAAGCAATGCTTTGCGGCAGTACCGCGCGCGTTGGGCGCCCACTCCCAAACACGGCCTGCACTTAATTATACCCAATAGTAAGACTGTAGTATTAAAAGCAAGAAATTAGAGACACACATTAATATGGAGATGGAGTACAGCTATGGGCCTGCTTGCTGCCCTGCCTGATGGTCGTGCCCTGCCACTGATTCTGAACCTGGAGAGAATCGTTAAACTTTAGAGCACTTGAAATGATTTTACAAATTCTCTGTTATTTCTACTACTTCCCCACATTTTGCTGCTGCTGCTGCTGCTGCTCCTGCTGTTGTTGTTGTACCCCTGCGTTGTGTAGCATAAATTTATGTATTATAATAATTATACAGAGAAAACTAAAAACGAAATGTCATCGAACGTTCAAGTGGCCGAAAAGAGCTCCTCTCGTTCCCGTCGTTCTCCCTGCATTTTGGGTCTTTCGAGTGCTGTTGTATGTATGTATGTATGCATTGTATGTATGTATGTATGTATGTACACGTCTAGTGTAGTGGAGTGGCTGGCAGTTATGGCATTCATTGATTTGAATGCTTAAATCAAAGAAAAGAATTTGTTGTGCGCTGTTTATTGTTCTAAGGTTGATCGGAGCGCAGAGCCTTAAGTGGCAGCCGTTGGGAATGGCCCGATTGGGAGCTCCAGGTCGGCAGCTCCCCTCCACAATTCAAGATGCGAACATTTCTCGCTCTGCCGACTACTCGAACAATTTCTCATCGTGGGCGTACTCATACTCAAACTCAACAGAGAGAGAGAGAGCGAGAGAGAGAGCGCGACTATTACCAATAATAATGGAAGGAGTGTCAATATTTTTAGAATGATATTTAAAATTGAATTTCTTAATTGCTTCACCCGAAACATTCGATAAAACAGGAAATCGTAGTTTTTCAAGTGTTGTTCTTGAACTAGAGAGGGAATGCTGGCAGAATGATATTGCTTATGATTATTTTTAATTATATTCCCATGACAAATGGGCTTATCTTTCAGTTAAATATTATTTCGTTCTTATATTTTATCATTAAATTCTAGAAACGCTACGAACGCCATTTCTTAGCATATTCTGTTTCTATGATAATAGTCATAGCTTGCTGATAGATTACTCTCGTATAGATCTCAGTTTTTCGAGAGTCTGAAATTGATATAATGCCATAATGCTGCTGCTGCTGCTGCTACTCTTGCCGCAGCTGACGGAAATTGACTCATGGCTTTGGCTCTGGCTATGGCTCAGGGCGAATTATGCTCCAGGTGTGCATGGCATGACACGGGTGCCGAAACAACAAATTTATTAGAAATTTGTTGCACACAAACACACACACACACAGCACATACTGCGACAGCAACTGTGGCACATTTATGCAAACAAATAAACTAATTTCATGACGCACACGCGCGCCTGCGCAGTTGTCAGCAGCGCAAAAGTTTTGTGTGTCTGTGTATCAGTATCTGTGTGCTACTTACAATTGTAACTAGCTAGCTACAAAAAAAAACCTTAAAAAAATGTAAGATTTTTCTTTGTCAAGCATTTGCCTTTGTCTACTACGGGCCTGGCCTACACCCAAAAAAAAAAAAATAGAGAGAGAGAAAAAGCACTGGGTTCATCGACTTTTCTACTCCTCATCGAGCGACGACAAATTGCGCTTTGTGCTGCGACAATTGCCAGGCATCGAATGGGAAGTGTCTCTCTCTCCCTCTCTCACTCTCTGTCTGCTCTGCCCCTCTTCGCCAGCCTGGTAATGCTGTCTCAACGGCGCATGCGTAGGTCTAAACTTACTAAATTATTATTGTTGTATTTCATTAGTCAGCCCCAAACCCAAACCCAAGCCCAAAATCCAAGCCTCGCATACGAAATTGCGCAGCTGTGCATAGTTTTCAAATCAGACTGAGACTCCGAACGGAGGGTGGGGAATAGTGGCGACTGGGGGCGAGCAGGGAAATGGAACTGAAACTTCGACTTCGACTGTGGCTGCGACTGTGACTGTGTGACAGTCATAGATATCGTCAAGTCAAATGGATTACCTTTATCTTTGATTCACATAGTCCCCCCACCAAGCCCCGCAAAAACAGCAAACCAACCAAGGGAAACAATTGGAGCAGTCCACATTTGTACGGGTATACCTACATACATACATACATATGTATAGTGGGAGATAGGTATGTACCATGTACTAGAGCCGCTCAACTTTCTTGAGCACACCCTAAAAACATGGCTGACAAGTTCATTACTCTACTGCGTTCGACTTCAGAGCAGAGTCGACTCCTCCGCTCGACCCATCCACATCCACATTTGCCACAAACGTTGCTGCTGTTGCTGCTGCTGCTGCCAGCCCAGTCGCCTTATATGGCGGAGTCGGTCGCCCCATACCAATTGTTTTAGTGTGTCTTTAGTGCCATTCGAAAGACCAAATCGGTTTGTCACTCTGCTTGTTAAATGTCTGCGTACGTTGGAATAATTTAGAACGATTATAAAAGTGCCTTGTGGTCTGAAATAGAAGGGAATTTTCAATGAAATTACATTAGGCACTGCAGCTAACTGTACACTGTGCTTAAGATTGTTGGAAATTCCATTTTAAAGTTACATTTTGCTGATCATTTGATGCTCAATAGGATGCATAAATAATTGATGTATGCTCTATGTACCATTACCAGTACATTTGATATAAAAGGAATGGAATGTTGGACTGTTCCGTTAGCAGTTTAATTTAAATATACAAAATATACAAAAGTTCCATTAATGCCATAAATTAATTAAAACTTTTTATTGGTCAACTGTCAAACTAAGTCTGGCCCCAAACCCATTCTTTGGCCAAGTTTTGCCTTAACATTCCACCATCATTTGGGCCGAAAGACAATGCCAATGGCAAGTCAACAGTCAAATTTGAGATTTTAGATTCAAAAGTTTGAGCCGAAAGGGGTGCGGGTGGGGGGGATTTATTCTGCTTGATGTGGGTTCACGTTCACACTCGGCCCTGTTATCTTTACGCGTCTCTAGCAGTACGTACATATGTGATGGTTATTATTATTGCTTATAGCCCCCACCCCAACAACCAACCAAATCAAACTCAAAAGCCAGACCAGACCAGACCCGTCGTCCCGGCTGAAGCCCCAAAAAGTGCCAGCAGCAGCAGAAAGAAAAGAAAAGAAAACAATTCTAAGCACTCGTTCTTCGTTCAGTTTTGGGGCATACATCTCTTTTTTTTTTTATTATTATTTTTTGGTTTAGTCATTTTCCAAAAATTCATTTGAATATTGAAACTTTTTAAGTATCCACATGTGTGTCTGTGTGTGTGTGTATCTAATTTCTATTTGTATTGGGCATTAATGCCTACTGCCCCCTGCCCCATGCCCCCTGCTCACAGGCACAGACAGAGCGGAGCGGAGCAGAGCAGAGCTGAGCGAGTGCCCAGACCCAAACAAAAAACTTCTTTATAATCGCATCAAGTCATGATTGCGCTCCAACTTTGAATCAACTTTTTTCCATTCCATTCCTTTTAAATGTGTGTTTTTGTTGTTGTCGTTGTTGTTGTTGCTGTACGAAGCAGCCAGCACTTGAAGGCGTTCAAAAATAATTTCTGGTTCCATTTAAGTTGGTCTTAAAACGAAAACCGAACACCGAAAACCGAAACTCTTCAAGTAGACAACACAACTTGCCCACAAAAAAGAAAGCCCTTTTCCCCACTTCCCCAAAAAACTGTGGCATGGGCCCTGGCCCCCCTCCCCTATCACGTACACTCTCTCGCAGTACTCTCCGGATAAGTTGTTCGGGCTGGTTCGGTGTTTTTTCTTCTTTTTTTTTGGCATTAATTGTTCCCTGAACCGAATCTAAGATTGATTGAACGAGTTGAACGAACTGGTAGTTGGGGGTATGGAGCATTGAGTATGGGTCTCCGGCATGGGCACTGGGAGTCGTCTCTCAATGTAAATTATGGCACTGTGATTACCATTAGAGGCAGGAATGAGTCGACGCTCAAGTCGAACGCGACCGAGACAGCGAGCCACGAACCATTTAGAATGATTTGTGGTGATCGGATCTGCTCAGTCAGATCCGTACATACAGTAAGTATATATACATATGGCGTACACACACCGCGGCTTGTACCAGCCCAGCCAATGGCAAAAACATATGAGTGTAGCGCCAATATGGCCACGCCCCACTGCCAGCAAGTAGTAGCCGGACGCCCTGTCATGTCGCAGCAGTGCGGCGGCGCAATAATAATTACAAATGATCGGATGTCAATTTTTATGGCGATATTATATTTACAGGCTGGCTGTCTGCCTGCCTGCCAGCCCCAATCCAACACTCCAGTCCAGCAGTCCGCATCTTGCCCCCGGGCAGCTGCCCCTGGGGCCGCAAAGTCTTTTTAAACAAATGAAATTTATTGTTAACGGTTAGTGACCCGAATTACACGTATCGCTTATTTATATCTATCTATACTGAAAACCCTAGCAAAAGCGATCGGATCGAGTCTCCATCTGCGTGGTGCGTGGTGCGTGTGCGCGCGCGCCTCTCGCTGTGTGTGTGTGTGTGTGTGTCGGTGCTGTATGTGGCATGTATCTTTAAGTAGCAGCAACAACTCAGACTGAGACTCTGGGCTTTGACTCTGCCTTTGAGTTGGCCCCTTAAGCGTTTTAATTGCGCCAATGCTCGGCTCGGGACTGAATGACGACCGCCTACTACTACCACTGCAAACAGCACAAAGCTCAGCGCGCGGATAATGTATCTTTGTATCTGATCTTAATGTGCCCAGAACCCGATTCCGATTCCGAGCCCCAGCAACGAAGCAGCATCACATGAGCATTAATAAGTACTTGCTACAGCGAGCACCGAGAGATCTAAGATCAGAGCTCTGAACTGAACTGAACTGAAATGAAACTGAACACGTTCATTATACACATATAGAAATTGAATTGAAGAGGGGGCAGCCAGCCAGCCAGCCAGCATCTAATGGTTCCAGATATGCAAAGAATTCGATGTGGGGAGAAAGCTAATCACCAGCTGAAGCACCAAAAATGCGAAATTGGGTCAACTGGTAAAGCGCCTCAAAGGATCTATAACTAAAGATCACAACTAAAGATCTTTGGTGGCACAAAGTCAAGCCTGCAGCAGCATTCAGATCGGATTCCTGTACAAAACAAATGTTAATTCTCGCTTTGACAATTCCTTTCGAGATATACATTTTGCATTCGGCATTTGAGTTATGCCACGGCATTAATTCATTGCCTGAACATGAATGTTATTCATTCCGAATGAATGAAAAGTGGCCACGCACATTACTTGCCACGGCAGGCGGCTGCCGGGCTGTTGGCTGGCTGTCTGCTCTTGTTGTCAACCGTTTGTGTGTGCGCCTGTGTATATCTTGGATACAGCTGTAGCTGTAGCTGTATCTGCCCCATTCCTTGGACTCTTTTTGGTTGCCGTTCTTTATGATTTTGCACGTACAAACAGTTCTGTTTGAGTTTCGTTGCGACTCCTGGGAAAGGAAATCAGAGCAGAACAGCACCAAATGGCAGCTGCTGCTGGGCATTGTAATCTGCTTACCCCCACCACCAGCACCCCCACCCTTGCTTCTCGACTGTCACAATTAATATCTCATAAATATTGCATGTATCTTTGCCTGCACATAGCCTGCAAATGTATTTGTGCCTGTGTCTGTGTCTCTGCCTGGTGTCTTTGTTGTATCTTTTGCATTGCAATCGCAATTTAAATGTTTGTCTTCACTTATCAGGCGGCTAAGCCCAAAAGGAAGAAATTAAATTAATTGCGCACAGAGTATATACTACAAAAATTGTTTAATTATGCCAAACAGCCACAGCCCCAGCCATAGGCAACGGCAACAGCAACAGCAACAAAAATGTGTTAACTAATTCTTGGTAATTTAACCAAATGCTGATAAAAAACGGAACCCACTAACCCACCCAACGAAAGACAAAACCAAAGCTAAAAGCCAAAAGCAATCCAAATGGAACGCCTAGGAAAACGCTACCCCCCACCCATTTGGTGGCATTGCTCGACGCCTTCTTTGTATAGTTTATAACTTTTTATTTTTCAGTGTTGTATTTTTCCTCATTTTGTTCCTCTAATTTTCTACGTAATTTGCTTTGTTAAAGAGCGGGCGGGCGTGGTATGCCCTTTGTTTAGCGATGGGTGCGTGTGTGTGTGTGTGGAGGTGTAACCCACTGAAAACTAAAGATAAAACCTAAAAAAGAAACCAAGAAAATTGTCCCATTTCTGGTGCACAAATTCAAGTTGGCAAATTATTGAAAGGTGCAGCTGTAAAATATGTTTAAAGGAGTTTAAATATGCCTAACAATTAATTCGTAATATATGTATATAAATCATTGAAAACTTTTCGAAATGAAACAACTAATCTAACGATCAAATATTAATACCATCTATTGCTAAACACCCGACTAAAATCCCATCCCACTCCCATTACTATTCCCCTCACCGTGTTATTCCCACAATTCCCATTCAAATATCTGATTCGAGCATTCATTAGGCGGCACACACATTTACATTCACCCATATGAATGTTGCCCCGAGTACCAATGATTTGTTCAACAAATTTACTTAGGCATTTGATTACCACCCTCCCCTGCAGCTATGGCTATGGCCCACAATTGATAGTCAAACAAATACGCAGACATCCTATGTAGAGGATTTTTGGGTGCAGCGCCGCAGTCATGGGATATCCGAAAATGAAAACATTATACAGTAATTACCTTTGGGGCGGACTGCCTTATCGAACTAAATAAATATTAAATCGTAATTAAAGTCATGGGAATGGCCAAGTGCGTGTGTCTGAGTGTGTGTGTGTGTGTGTGTGTCTGTCAACAAAATGTTAATACTACACATAATTTAAAGCTCTTTTGTTTATCGATGTCACACACCTTGGGTGTAGGTATTTGTGTCTGTAATTGATAAATAAGTCGAGAGACTTTGCCTAGCATTAGGTCAACGGAAATTTAATTGCTAATTGCATCGTTTAGGGGGCTTACAAAATGTCCCAAAGACACTATCAGCAGTGAGCATGGGGCATGCGGCAGGGGGACATGGGGACATGGCACATGCGACACAGACACAAGTTTGACTAAACTAATCACATTTGATAGATAACCTTAATTAAGCTGTCGGGACAAATCGAATTCTTTGCATTTCTTTACAGTGACAATGGCGGCCCCAAAGGCGGACAACAGAAAACCACACAAACCAAAAAAAAACAAAAAAAAAACCAAAAATATGTAGAGGTAACCGCAAACAGAAAATTTGTTTGTCTTGCACACCTGGACGCAGTTGGGTACGCGCGCGCGAGTATCTAGATACTAGAATCTAGTCCCCACGGCAACAGCAAAATGCATTGATATCAAAAAACAACAAAAACAACAAAAAAAAAACTGCAGCTTGGAGTGGAAGTTGAAGCTGAAGCTGGAGTCGAAGTTTTTGGGGTCCAGTCTCTGCATCTGCGCCTGGGCTACCCTCTCCCACTCCCTCCCATATCCCGGCTCTACATCTCTCAATTATAATGCGCAAGTGTGACGCATGATTCATACCTATAACCCCCAAACCCCAACCCCCCACATAAACTCGTACATATTGCCATTTATTTGCTTACTGATTGCCGTTTGCTTTTGTCGCTGTTGTTGTTGCTCTTTTTGCTCCATTTGTTCGAAAAGTCATGCGCTTTAAATTTTAATAAATTAATTTTTGCCTTTGCTTTAGTCAACATCTATGGGTGACTACAACTACTACCGCATAGCGTATATATCTATGGCTGCATATGTACATATAGATTGATTCTGATTGCGACTGGTCAGACAATTTGTATGGCTGAAAGATACTGTGCTCAGTCCATTTGTTATGCACATTCCTTGGGCACACATCAATGCCACATTTCTGTGATTTTTAAATGTGATCTTGTGCCACTTATACAATCCCTTCGCCACTTTATCGATTATATGGGATGATGATTCAGGGGTGTAAGTTCTGTTCCTGCTCCCATTCAAAGCCCCCTCAAACGAACAATTCAATTAGCAGATACTTTTCCATTCGAATACACTCGAGTCTGCAGTTCGAATGTTGCTTAGTAGTTGCGGGCAAATCGAATACCCAAATCAACTGTCACGCGCCCCTTGCAAGGAGACTGCCCAGCGGGCAAGCAAAATCTGCTGTCCCGGGCCCGGGGTGTGTGTTTTATAATCGTAGTCGGAGGTTTTTTCCGCATAAAATCAATGCCAGAATGGATGAGAGGGAGAATCTTGAGCAACTTGAAATTCGGCATAAAAAATGCTGACGACATTTTTAATCCTAAAATTGAGACTAAAATCAGTCAGAGGCAGAAAGAGAGAGAGAGGGAGAGGAATCTCAAGGTGGGGGCGACGCTAAACCCACGACTTGGGGATTCGCGCGTACCTGCAAAGGGGACAGTCGACGGGTGCTGTTCGTGCGATCGCATCGAAGTCACATATTAAAATATATACCAATCCCCTTTTCTCTCTACATCTTTCGCATCACCCTCACTCCATTCATATCGAACTCTAACTGAAATACTGAAATTGTAGAATCAAGATTAGGTTTTAATAATTCAAAGTGAGTCGTCCCCATCCCATCCCATCCCGTCCCATCCCGTCTGACTTCTGCGTCGCTCTCACTTTGCCTCCTCACACTCTCGCACTCTTCCTTTGTGTCTGTCACTGGTTTCTGTCTCCGTCTTTATCGGTGGTACTACCAAAACGAGACATTTGAGGGATTAGCAGGCGAAACGAGTCGATTATATATATATGTCTGTGTGTGAGTGTGTGTGTGTGTGTCAAAGTGTATCTCGATTTACTTTAAGTAAAAACTGAAATCATGTTACTTTTGTTTTTTGGTGGCTTTTTCTCCTCTTTTTCTTCTGTTTGACAAATTCGAAAGAAATTAAACAAGCTAAGATATTGTTGGGTGCGGGAGGGGTATAGGGTGTGTGTGTGTGTGTTGGTGTGTGTGTGCGAGACGAAAGGAAGTGGCAGCGCAGTGCGCAAGCGTTTTGGGCTTCTCCTCGTTCGCATAGCAGCTCCATAGAGCTATTAAAATACAGAACACACCCAAAAAATATATTTTAACGACAAAAAACAAAAAAGAAAAGAAAAAAACAATCAAAACGAACAAAAAGAAGAAGTGAAAAGAGAGGGCTATAGAAAGAGAGAGACGGAGATTGAGCAAGAGCGAGGGACAACGACGACTCCCGATGGCGATGGCGATGATGATGATGATGACAAAAGGCAGATCGGGGTGACAGCGCGATTTATGCTGAAATGGTACGCGTTGATGCATAAGTTATGCCTCCTTCTCAAACGAGGGAGAACAAAAGTGTCTCACAGATACAAGAGAAGTTCAGCCAGAGATAGATAGAGAGAGAGAGAGAGGCAATTGGCAGGCTAATAATTGTCTCTGTGCATGGTTTAGGAATGGGCGCTTGAGGATACCAAAGCAGAGCTGGAGAAGTGGCACATTCCTTCGTCCAAAATAATCCAGACCTTGAAATCGAACGATTGGAATGCGCTTTATAGGCAATTTCTTTGTCTGGGATATGTCGTGGCTGTAGTATTTACAGATCACTCAGATAAAGACTCTTGTAAACTGTTCGATGAATAAACAAGAAGCCAAATTTACAAAATGCATGTGGCTAGAGGGAATTAGCTTTGAAGGACAAATGGCCTTCGGGCTGGAGTTTCTGTTTGAGTACTCGAGAGTCCACCATATCACACAGCTGTCATTATTCCAATAACTGGTTATACATACAGACAAGCTCGTACTACACAACTACAGCAGCGGCAGCAGCAGCAGCGGCAACGACTGTATGCCACATTAAGAAACGACAGGCAATGCGCAGTTGTTGAATTTTACAAAAGGAACCGGGGAACACACACAGCTACAGATACAAATACACATACAAATACAGACGCGCACAAAGTGAGACGGGAGACTCACTATAAAATGTTAATCCTATTTTATTAAGTGCACGCCATGCGAAATGCTGAATAACCCAACAACCACACAACGACAATGAAGATCATTATGACGCTGACGACGACGACGCTGTCGAGGATGATGCAACCAAACAACACCAACCAACCCCTTTTTTCAGTGTCTCCGCCACCAGCCCCCTCCCCAGGCATTGCTCTTTTTCTGCACCACTAAAATGGATGTATCTCTGCCGCACAACCCAAACCCATGCCCATATCCATATGCATAAAATACTTATCAAATTTTACTAATCTAGGTATAAGGAACGAATTCCTATTAATTTTGCCAAGCTTCAAATGTTTCCAAAGGGGCAGGCAGCAGTCGAGCCGGTAAGTAGGCCAAGTCCAAAATTCCTGGCATATGCGAATGGTTTTTGGGCTGTATCCAATGGATTTAGGGTTGAAATAGCCGCAAGTGATTATCTGTTAGATTCGAATTTAGTTCCACAAGCAGAGCGAGAGCGGGAGCGAGAGAACCTCCCCAAAGAGAATCTCCGCACAGAGAAATCTTCTAATGAAATGTCGCTCTTGTTGCATTCCTTGAGCAATATGATTAATTGATTATATTTAAGCTAAAAACACTCTGATTTGTCCGAGAAGAATTCAGCGGAGCTCTCAATCTTCACCACCACCGCGGCCCCACCTTCTATCGCTGGCGACGACAACTTTTTGGGGGCGTTTTCCCAGAGCTACCTGAGCGGATGATGATTTATCTGTGTGCCTTCTGCTGCTGCCGCTGCTGCTGCTGCTGCATGATCATAATTTATGAACAAAAGGAAACATTTCAAGGCAATCCTTGGGCTCCCGATGTGTGGCTCTCATCACGTATAGAATTCTTGATATTCTTTTGGGTAACAATAAGCAGAAAATGCGTTTCCATTTCACGATTACACATTTATTGTGACTAATTGCGTTTGATTGTCAATTGGTTTGCATGTTGCAGACAAATAAATGAATGGCCTGCGCCAGGGCACGGGACCCGCATTTGCGCATATGGAAAGGAAAACCGCTCCTAATAGTTTTGGAAAATGCAAGCCAGCCAGCCAGCCCACAGTTTGGGTGGCGTGAAAAGTTAACCCCCGAAAATTGGCCAGAAAAAGAGGGCGATTCGGTTGGGTTGGATTGGATTGGATGGGGTTGGGAGAGCGGGTTAAGCGGCGCAGCCAATTGTCATGTGGGGGGCGCCCTAAGCGCTAGCGGTGCCTGTGCCTGTGGGTACCATCATAAGTATTTATAAGTCGATTGCTATTAATTCGTTACTTAATTGCTGCTCTTATCGCCACGGCGGCCTCCGCAGCTGGGCCATGCCTTCCCTTCCTTCGCCTTGCTTGTATTTCATAGTCGCCCATTGAAAATAATTAAAATTAATTAAGACATTCGACTTTGTTCGTATGTACATACATATGTACATATGTATCTCCCTCTTGGTTGCATGGCCTAACTGTGTATCTGTACGACGAGTATCTTCTATAAATTTAAATCGCCTTTAATTGAACGACTTTCGGGTGACGCCTCAGAACCCCACCCCTCCCTCAGGCGATACTCGTATGTACGATATTTATTATTTTTCCACATGCGATGTGGCCAAATAACTAAGCTCCCTCGAGCAGCACTTTGGCTGACTGCCTGACTGATTTGTCAAAAATTCTCGTCAGCGGCAAATATCAAAAATATGAAACACGTGCATTGATTGATTGTCAGAGTGTATTGTGTGGGCACCCAGGGCTGATGGGGATTAAAATCAAAGACTCTCTGGAACACAACGCACACTCCTCGATGAGTGCGCCCCTGCGTGAGTGTGTTGCGATGGCGATGGCCGCGTGAGGCAGAGGCGCGTGCAGACAAAAGGATGAAGTCTCACAATAAGTTGTTCATTTTACCATAATGCAATAAAGTTAGGGGGCTTAAACAGAGCAATCAAAGTGTTGATGGGATTTTTTTCATTCACGAGGAATTTAAGGGAACGAAAGCAGGGGTTAAGTTTCGTTTCCATAAGCTCCACAAGCGTGACTCACGCTGTCATCTCTGGGGCAGCGGCGTCAAGGATGGCAATAGATGAAAGACGTGCCCCATACGGTGGTGACTTAACCTGAACCGGCTGTGGCTGATGCCTGACTTGAAGGAAACACTGACTGGACTGACTGACTGACTGACTGATGGACAGATGGACATGCATTGTTTGTGGCGGCCACTTTTTCCACACTTGCATTAATTTTCCTTTAGGGGAAACTCTCTGGGAAAAACTATGCGCGTTTTGAGTGATGGAACGAATTTGCATTCGACATCGACATCTCAGATGCCAGGACCGGGACCGGGAGGGGAAACATAAAACAAAATCTCATACGTTTGCCTTTCATCATGGGGCACTTTAAGGGACATACCATCTGCCCCCCCACACCCTCCTCTTTCAGATATCAAGTGTCAATAAATAAACTAATTGTTTATTTCATTTGATGCTTTTTAAATATTTATAAGCACTGAACCGATAAATAATCCAACTTATTTTCAACACCAAATGCGTTTCGACTGTTTTTGGACTTGCAAAGTGACGGCAAAGAGGGGCAAGTGGGTGAGAGGGATGTACACGGGAATGGGGAATGGAGAATGGAGAGACCTTTCAATTTGAATTCCAAATCGAAATTTTTATGGCACTTGGAAATTAAGTAGTCAACCGCACTGAGCAGACACATGGACACAGATCCAATCCCATTCCAGATGGTAGAAATTAGAGATTGTATATATACATATGGCGGGGGAGGGGCAGGGAAGTGTGCACACATATCTATTGGAACATTAAAAATAAATTCATATAATTTTCATTTCAATGGACAGCCAAGAGTAGGGAAGGGCTGCCAGGGGGAGGAGGCTCGTGTGGGTTAAATATTTCCCCATTTTATGGGAAGCCCTGTCAGGATTTAAGCGATTTGAATGCCAAGTTCCATCGATGGCACTATAAATGGCTGAACCCTTCAACCCTTCAACGACTGTCAACTGTTGATGGTAAAATTTGGTTTGGAACTTGAGCAGAAGTGCATTGATTTTCATCTATATTCATTTGGAATAGATTTCCCTTTATTAAAGGCTGAATACCCAGCAAAGAAATCATCGATTGCAACCTTAAACAGATCTCTCAATCATCTGTTACACATCCTATAATGCATATATGTACATACGAGAGTATGGAAGCCTCCTCTGACATTGCCCAGACATTCATTATATTTGGAATCGTTTTAATTTGGCAATTTCCTAGAGAAACATGCCTGAAATTTGTAAGCAAGTAATTTCGAATCGGCAATGCTCATTACAGACACTTTTTGGCCATTTATGATTGTTCCCCAATATACAATAATAATAATAATGTATGCCACGATTATCGGCTATGTGTGTTCGTGTTAGTATGTGTGTGTGTGTGTGTGTGTGTGGGTCGATTAATAAAGCAAATGTGGCCATTTCCCCCATCTACCCCATCGTGGGCTCCGCATCGCGTCGCGTCGCGCTGCTCCCTCTCCTCTCCGTAGCGAATCGAACGGAACCGAACATTTGAGTGGAAACATATCGTCCACATTCTCGCTTTGGTTTTTCAATGGAAAACGAAAAACCAAAGAAAATATCCGAAAGAACAGTTGCAAGAGGCGTGTGCCCTGAATGGGCAGGAGGTGGAGGCGCAGCAGCAGCAGCAACAGCAGCAGCAGCAGGAGGAATAGAAAGAGGTGGCAGGGAGTGGAGTGGATATACAATATTGGGGGGAATATGATTTGTGTAAAAGTTTCGACGCTCGGTTCGGGCCATGATTAAGCACTTGAAGTGTAATTCGTGTGTCCATGTGTGCGCGAGTGTGCTTAAAAATAGCTGCAATGGAAGCGCACACACGAAACTAAGACCATAACTAAAATCTATATGGATCTGGTGGATCGGTGCGATCTGGCGACGGCAGCTGCCTCAGTCTAAGCAGCAGCAGCGGTAGCAGGAGCGTTGCTCCGACGACGACGACGACTGCGACTACGGCTACGAATGCTTAAAGTCAATTTTTGAATAATTACGAATCGTTTTTCGCTTTCGTTGTTCTCTAATTATAACAACATCATCATCATAATCATAATCGCAATCATAATTTCATATTTGGCTGACTCTTCGCATTTTGCGGCGTTCTTAATGTGCCAAAAATTTATTTGTATCCCGCACACAGATACTCGCACCAAATGTATCTCACACATGCGATTTTCTATATTTCTCGAAACCAAAACTGTTCTTCATTATTTCTTTGGCCTGTCGGTATTTTGCATTTATGGCGATTAATAGGAAAACGAAATATAGAACAATTTTGCCAAGTGTGTGCCTGAAAAACTGTTGACAGAAGAGAGAACGAGTGTAAAAGGTTGAAGGATTTTTTTAAGGGTGATATAAGAGATCTTCCTAGGTATTCCAGGCCAAGCCACTGGGTGTTCAAAGATCATCTGATGGTATTAGAACTGTGTGAAACTGTGCAAACTGAACTCGATGATAATTATGTATATGGGTAGTAAATTAAGTAAGTTACTTAACTTATGATTTTTTGCTTCGACAAACTGCGCTAAAGGATGGTCATGGATTCCCTTAAAATCCCATCGATAATGGATTCCTCCGAATATCGAAAATAAGTTCAACTTTGGTTCCCTGCTTGCTTTTAGCATCTCCAGGGAGCAGCACTGTAGGATTCCGATGAGGCTAGTGCACATCCGTTCGGCGATAGCGCAGATCGTTCAAATACTTAATATTTTGCAATTGTTTGGGTTCTGGAGACGGGAAGTAGGACCGACGTCATTCGAAGTTTGTTCGCTTAAATGTACTACGTACTGGATGGTTATGGATTCTGTTCGAATCGCGAATCACAAATCGCAGTCGCCATTTATGGTGGGGCACAAGTTGAGGCCGGAAATTATAGAAATTAGCGATGCCAGTGATATTGAGCACAAATTAATATGCAGCCAAAGAGATAAAAGATGAATTTATATGTGCAAGACGTCGTCGTATCGCTTCGCTGCAGTGCGCTTCTAGTGCGTGCCATATAGAAAAGTATGCGGCGATTCTTTATCTGTATCTAAATCACCCAATGACAGAGATACAATACAAAGATATATGTAACTCTAGATACAAGCGGGGCACTTGCTGAGCGACTAATGACTAAGACTAAGGAGCGCCAGACACACACACATACACTCACACTCAAAACTTGGCTAATAAAATAGAAATTGGCCCGCTCTGGCTGATTCATATTTGGTTTTATATGGGAATATTCCAAAGTCGATATATGGCGGCAGATGAAGAACAAAGTAATTACCATTTTGCTGGTGTTTGTGGGGTATATCCTTGGACCGGTAGTCTCTCCTTTTATCCTGAGCGAAGCTATATCTGATTTCTCTGGTTTGTTTTTAATCCCAAGAAAGTGTAAGCTTGTGTGTGTTTATTTTTGTGATTTATTGTAATTGTAAGCTATTTATTAATGTGGCACATATTCAAATTGTTGCAACTAGAATTTGCTTTAGCGTTTTCTTTTTGTTTATTTGTTGTATAAGCACTCAAAAATTGTTTATCTGACGCGTGCCGATAACTCTCTATATATATCATCTGATGGATGGATATATCGGGGATATGTTTTGCGATTTAAGAAGAACAAAATACCGGATCGAAGAACGAACGTGAACGTTAGCGGTGACACCGAGACACGGAGACACTGGAACTTATGCCGCTTGCCGCGTTCGCACTGCTGCACGTTTAGTCAATGACTAAGGGCGGGCAATTCAAAATTTTTTTAAATTCATCAGCGCTGCCAGCGTCAGCGTCGACAGCAGCAAACACACAACAAAAACCCAAAACTAATAAAATCAATTACAAACACACTCACACACAGAAAGCCAACGGGCACCGAATACCGATGAGAGCGCACACACATAGAGAGACACAGAACGAACGAAAGCCGATGAGAGCGTTCGGCAGCACACACAGCGCTCGTTCGGCTCGTTTAATGCACAGCCGAAGTTTGGCTATGAGTTCGGCTATGAATTATGAGGCTGCTGCTGCTGCTTCTGCTCTTTGGCTGTGCTTCTCTTTCGTTCGCTCTCCTTCTCTATGGCTGTGTGTGTGTACGGGTGTGTGTGGTACCGCTTTGAATGTGGGCCAAAAGTAATGACAATAGCCGCAATTGTAATATAACGTATTTTGCGCTCCATTCCATGGCTTTGGGCTGGTTGCCAGCTCGATTCTCCTGCTTGGTTCTCTCATTCATTCGTTCTCTCTCTTCCAGTAGTCGCTGTGTGGGTGTATGGGTTCTACTGGTGTGCGTGTGCGGTGCTGCCAAATGAGCCAAGCAAAACAAAAAGGCAAAAATATGCCTCTCATTCACGGATTTCTCTCCCACACGCACACACTCGATTGCACTGCTTCCTTTAGCCGCCATATCCGCTCCCCACTGCACTTCCCCCACGAAATATTAAACTCTCATTCTCCCTGGATGCACTGCTTTCTCTGCTCACCCGCCGCCAGGATCAAAACGCAAGCAAACTATTTAACAAATTTGTGTTTACTTTTGATTTTCGATTTATGGGGGAGAGAAATTACAACTGCAGCTGCAGCTTCAGCTTCGTGGCAGCTTGTGAGTTCTCATGATCCGGCAGCACCCCTTACCATTTTAATTGCATATCTTATATAATCAGGACCCTTCAACAAATCGTCCTTGTATCCCTATTGCTCATATTTCAAAAAACATTAAGCAGCAAACGAACGAACGAACGAATGCAGGAAACCCTCATGTCAACGACCGTTATTACAGTTACTTATTATTCGCCGGGCAACCCATCCAATCCCACCCAGCCCAACAATCCATTCAGCCCATACCCATACCCCCTAACCCATCCATAATTACACACAAAAGTTCCATATCGCATGGAACATAAGCCGCAGCAGCGGCGCATAAATCGCAATTAATCAAGTGCAAGCCAATGCCTCTAAAACTCTCCAACTCTCTCATTCTCTCACTCTCTCTCTCTCTCTCTCTCTGTTTCTCCTTCTCCATCTGCCATTCCAGGTCCTTCATCTAGTAGCTCTAACCCTGAGAATTTGGGAATTGTTGAAACGACGCATTTGCCAGCCAGAACAGAAGAGCAACCCTCCCAAGCCAAAGCCCAAACCCAAGCCTAAGCACAAACCCAAACCCAATTTCAATTGCCATCCAAAAACCCAACAACAAGTTCAAAAACTCTACGATTTTCAGAACAACAATAACAAGGCATTTTCCAACTGGCTCTCTCTCACCACCAATTGTCCACTTGCCGTCCTGCTCGCTCCTTTGAAAAGCTACTACTAAAAATGTAATCATTATGCTTTATCGTAATAATCAGCAGCGACAGAGGCAGCGGCATCGGCATCGGCAGCGACAGCGACAGAAACTGAAGCAGCGGCACAGGCAGGCAGCGACATCGCAGCAGTCACAATCGCAGTTAGGAGCAAAGTTTTTATTCCCGTTATGAATAGGGTGTGAAAGGGTACATATGACGGCGTTGAAGCGGGGTCGGCTTAGGCAGGAATACTACAAGTCAGTCATTATGCGCATATCTATTGTAATTATGAAACGGAAGAGAATTCACATTTTTTTTTTTGATTTGAATAGGAGAAAAACATATAATGGAGCACTTTCAATGAATTGGCTATGCAGGGCAGTGTGTGCTCTGCCAATCCTCAACCATCTCGTGTGTGCTTTTGATGTTATCCCCGGGAATACAGGTCTACGGGAAATGTTGGAAGCCCAGTGAAGCTTTTACTCATTATGAATCTGTATGCTGGGTATCAAAATGCTTATTCAATTCCCACTATTTCACTTGTTTCCCAGGACACACACACACACAACTACAGCCACAGCTGGTACAACAATGGACAAACGTACAGTAATACTAGCCAGAGAAAGAGAGAAAAGGAAAGAGCACTAGGAGTATAAGTATGAGAAATGGAGAGAGACTAGCAAACAAACAAAACTAAATTACAACAATTCCAAAAATTTATAATTGCGCTCAAGCGAACGCACACACACACAAAACCCGATGGAGGAACAGAAAAGCACAAGTTAGAGCATCTCAAACCACCACCAATGCCACCCCCTCCCCACCCAGGTCGCTTTAGCCACCCCTTCCTCATTCTCACAGTCAAAATCGCAGTCCCTGCCACTGGCACTGCCAATGCCACCGCCACCCAACCATAATCATCATCATAGTCATCATCATCGGGGTTTGCCTTCTCGCCTTACAATTCGCTATGCAGGCGCGCGGGGGGGACGCAGGAGGACGAACTAACAAAAAACCCGAAAGGAGCAGAAGAAGCACAAACAACAACACACACACACACAAAAAAAACGCCGGCAGTTAAGTTAAAATGTACTTAGAGTTTAAGCGTAACCCCGAAATCCCAATCCCAACCGAACCCGAAACGAGATTGTGTGTTTTAAGCGTTTTAGTTGCCACCACACCCCCCAGACCACCCCTAGTCACAGCCCAAGCCCATCCAACCCATCCCTCACTCGCTTTCGCTCTCACTCCACTCCTCTCTCTCACAATTCCACTGTTCTCGGCTCTCAGTCGACGTCGACTTCGTCAGCCATCTTGTGCGGCGTTATTAAATTTTATACAAATACTAAAAATGAAATCAAAATTTTCTTATTACAATGACTATTTTGAGACCATCCCATCCCACCCCACCCCACCGCAGCCCAGCCATGCCGTTTCCTTTGGCCCGCTGTACCATCTGCTGTCCTTTTCTTTTCTATTATTCTTATTCTACGTTTGCGTCTTCCTCTTCGTCTGCTTCTCGTTCTGCCTTAACAGCTGTGCTTTGGGCTGGGCTTGGTAGCTGCTTCGGTCTCGCTCTTCAGTCTCATCGAATGGGGTGGCAGGGGAGGGCACATTTCATTATAGATACCCTCTTTAAAGGAGAGTATGGAACTTCTAGGAAGAACTACTACAACAGTTTCCAAGGATCGCAATCTCTCAATGAGCAGAGTTATTAGTCCAACATTAACCCCAAAGTAAATTGTGGAACTTGTGATATTTTGAGCTATCTATAATAGACTATCAACATGGTCGGCTTGTTTTTAGATTCTGAATCATTTCGTTTTTGGTTTCTCCTTTCTCGTATAAATATGTATGGATGTCTGTATATTTGTTTGTGCGTCTTTTTGTGGAATGAAATGGTACTTATGCCACTACTTATCGACTGCATTCATTGTTACGAGGAGGAAAACGTAAAAGTTTTTAGTTTTTGACTGTTGACCCCCACCCCAAGAGCTCAACCCTTTTAGTCTCACACCCGCACTAGAAAACTTTCTCTGGATGGAAGTCATGCAAAACGTCCAAAGATAAATTCATAAAATTCAATTATAAATTTCAGTTACAAATAAAAAGAAGTAAAGGCACAAAATTTTAACCAGTGAATGGTAAAAATGTTTTACGACTTCCTGTTGCAACTAAATCCATGAGTCTACCTACCAACAACCAAAAAATGAACAGGAATTTACCTGAAGATACTTAAAATTTAAATTAAACATTGGGAAAAAGGTTTTGCCTAAACAAATCTTCGTCTGATAAGCAGCGCAGAGCCGAAGAGAAAGAAATTCCAAAGATAGGATATACGACAACCCAAAGGACAAGTGATGAATAATACCAATCACGTACGACGGACAGCGACAGCTACACGGAATGGTTAGGGTGTGGAAGGGCCGGGCAGGGCAGTGGACGGGCAGGGGAGCGGAGCGGAGCCCACCTTCGTGGCCTAATCAAAAGAGCATTGTAAACTAAGCCAAGACAAGACAAGGCGAGAGACAAGCGAGGAATTCCAATGCTGAAAGGATCGTCAAATGCCGAGCCAAAGATCAGGCAAAGGTCTGGGCGAGAACGAGAACAAAAATGCGTAATCTCACAACAACAACAACAACAAAATATTCTGTGCTGCAGACAGAAACAACAAATTAAGTGCCAACAGAGAGAGAGGGAGAAAGAAAAGAACTACACCTACACCGCACCTTTATGGTTATGGCCAAGGTATATCTATCCAAGGTGTGCGCACAGCAAGAGAGCGCTCTTACGTTGGGAAGCTGGAGAGAGAAAAATCAGTGGGTGAGCCTCACCTCCGAGGTATGCCACACCTCTTGTGAATGTACCTTGGGACATATCTACATAAATCTACGAAATGAAAACATTTTTCATGCGCCTCAAAAGACTGTCAGAGACAGAGAGAGGGAGAGACAGAGAGAGAGGAAGAAAGAGAGAGAGGGATAGTGAGCCATTGGGAGACAATTAGTTGAGCCGAGAGACAGACAGGCTTCCATCTTCCAGCAATCTGCTCCTCACGCTTCGCTGTGGGTATGGCTATGCGCTTTGGGTATGCTACACACTCGCACGTCAAAAGGTCAAGCCGACTCTCTTTGATATTGGAAGCATTGATCTATTGTCTGTGTTCGGTTGTCCCGCTCGCACTCGTAACTGCATTTTATACGGTTCTCGTTCTTAGTGCGATTCCTTTTATTTCGTTGTTCTCCCTACTCCTCCTCCTGCTCCTCCTATCCTATGATTCTTTCTTTCGTTCTTTCGGTTTTAGTGAGTTGCTTCGTCAAAATGATTGATTTGTAGGTGATGAATTACAACAACTATACTCTAAGGTCGGGTTAGTTAGGAGCCCACCACCACCACCGAAATGCACCGAAACGCAGACAGACAGACAAATAGATGGGATGGATAGCCGGGGAACAGATAGATAGATAGATAGATGTGTGAGAAAGGTACGCGAGAGTATATGGGACATAGTGAGGATTAAATACGAAATTTTCCATTTAAAAATATCTCTCATTGTTCGCATTCGTTTTTTGTTTTGTTTTGTTACACTCTGCCCTGCCCCTCTCTCTCTCTTTCCATTTTTTTGGTTATGGTTTGCTCATTTTCTCTTTTTGGTTTTTTTTACGTTGGGGGGAGGGAGGTGCAGCTTAAAACGTTTTCCACAGATAAAACTGATATCGGGATTTGGGAAAATTAATTATTGCAGCCATAAGGAATGGACAATGACAACAATATAGGCGAGTCATCTGTGAGGGATGGTTGTCATTTAGTTGATGGACTCCATGTACAGCCAAGGACTTTCCCAGTGGCAGGGGGATCTCCGGCTAAGATAAAGAGAAATCCCATTAAGTCTGAACATTTCTTCATTTTTTTCAATCAATCGTCAAAGTGAGGGATTCAATAGAGTGTTGGTCTTAGATCAAGTAAAATAACTCTAAGTGAATTTTGGAGTTGAAAATGGCATAATAAACAAATCTGGAAATATTCGTATTTAATTATTTTTGAGTATGGAATTATTTTATTTCTTTTGAATCAGTCCTACATCATTTGTCTAGCAAACGCAACCTGAATCCAAATAAGTTGATTACATTTTTTAAGCTCTCATAGCTTTCATATCTCCAGTCCCAAATCATTCCATTTCAACAACTCTATTCAACAATTTTCGAACGCAATTCTCTACGCACCGCCTCTGGTCCACACCCCCGTGTGCTGCAGTTCCAATTGCCGCGACTGGTCGCAACTAATTTGCACATCTTTCAGCAGTTTAATGCATCATTGCTGGATTTCAGCGCTTATTTGCCTCCCCAGTTTCCATTTCGAATTCAAAAGTAGCAAAAGCAACAAGAGCAACCAACCAACCAACCCTGTTCGGTCGAGGGTGTACTTGGTGGTTCAATGGAAATGTTGTAACCCATAAGACAATGGCTTTGATTTCAATATAAATTTACAAACGCCTCACTGGGCAATATGTAAGAATGAGAGCAGGAGGAAGGGAGGAACGGAATGGCATGGGAGACGAGATGGGAGGAGACAAAGTTCGTTAATAAAAATCTATATTGTAGCTGGCAAAAGACTGAGAAAATTCAAATGGCTTCATGGCAATCAAAAATATTTAGCCCATTAATACAGTTACACAATGGCCAGGCCATAAATATACATACATATGTACAGCACTGTATACTCGCAGAGATATATAAATACGTAGATATTATGATGATTATTGCCTTGGCTATCCCTCACAAAAGTTACTTACCCCCTCCTCGTTGGCAACCCATTCTATTTCGTATCTTGGGGTAATATCTAAACACGGCTCGGCTCTCAGCCGCTGACTTTGTATCTGATTCGAGTATCTCTTTGTGTGAGTGTTTGTGTGTGTGCGTGCAACCCTGCAACAACAACCAACAACCGGAGTGGAGTGTCTCTGCTCTGTTGTTCCTTATTGCTAAATATGTAAATACATTTGCCTAACTTTAGAGCCGAGGTCTGGCCATGTGATTTGGAAATCTCTTCATCAGCGCACAAAAACACTCGACAAAAGGAAAATTGAAATACGCTTTCAGCGCCCGCTCGCTCGTATTTGAATTACAAATGTGGTACAGTTTTTACCTAGACATCTAGATGCAGATACGCAGATACTTTTCATAACTTTGTGCCGGCTTGTCCTTCAAAATCCACCCACTTTCCACTGACTCGAAATTGTGTGATTGTGATTGTCAGATATTTTAATTTGGTTTAATTACAGGCTGCCATCCCCCGGGAGGAGGAATGCCACACAGCCATAGCCCTGTCATACATATGAGGGATGGATGGTTGCACTACAGTTTCAAACTTTGATTGCATTATAACTTAGACGACAACAGAGACGCCCTGTTGGTCTTTGGTAATATTTGGGACACCTGTCCAAATGGAAATTTGATCTTCAAACGGAATACTGAACACACACACGCACTCCTAGTGCTATCAGGATCTATAGACTTATCTCTGTATAATCTTCAAACAAAAGACTAAGGGCCAAAGGCCAAAGGCAGCTGCGCAGTTTTGCCAAAAGCAAATCACGAGTCGATGGTAGGAGGAAAACTAGTTCCTAAAACTACGCATATAAGGCAGATGGAAGGGCACCACAGCACAGCCCAAGTAGGAAACAAAGACGCATTTAGTTTGGCTTTCAGGACACGCAGTTGCATCCCGTTTTCATTCGTTTTGTTTATGTTTTTCTATTTAGCCTAAGACGTGGATGAGGACTACGACGGAGAAGGGAAACACACACGCACAATATATGCATGTACGAACGGAGATGTACGGAGATCTCGAGGCATTAGGCGCTCTTATTATACGCACTCGTGCGCCCTCTGTTCCTGTTCCTATTCCTACGCAAAACAAGGAAACCATAAACCATTAACATGAAAAAAAGGATAACGTGTTCCTTTTGTTATCTCTCTCTCCCCTCCCAACCCTCTACCAGTCAGAGTCTCTGTCTCAGTTTTATTCTCTTTCTGTGTGTTTGCACAAGACGCAAAAAATTTTTACCAAGAACATGATGATGTACAACAGCAACAACAACGACCACGTGAAATAAAACAAATCCAAAGCAAACTCAGCCTCAAGGTACGAATTATATTGCTCAGGTAGTCAGAGATCAGAGATCTGTCTCTTGCTCTCTCTCTCTCCCTATCCGTCTCTGCGTTTTGGGGTGTTCAAATTTAGTTTCGGTCTCGGTTTTTGCGTGCGATTTTGTTGCCATTGGAATTTTATTCCTGGTGTGGATTTACCGGCAAGCGACGCATTTGAGTACAGTTGATCTTGGGATCGGAAATGTTATTCGATAGCGGGAATCTGCCTCCTTTTAGAGATTTGTGTATTCAGGTTTATTTTTTATTTTTATGTGAAACTGAATAACTAAGAACATTGTAGAAGAGATTTAAGGCCGCTTTGTCTTGGCATTCTAGTTTTGCAGTTGAAAAGATTTTAGATGGTAGAGGATTCGATGACTTTAATTGAAGGTCCTTTGTATTATTTCTATTGAGAACTGCTGAGAGACTGGACTGCGTTGAGGGATTCACATAATACAATTGAAGCGATTTAATTCGAGGGGGAAACTGGTATATCAAGTCCCTAGGCCACAGCTTGAATCGTAAAAGTAATTCACAGCTGCTTTGCTGTCAAGCAAGAGGTGGCTCGGTTGCACACCAAACACCCACATCCTTAGATTCCGTTTGCTGAGAGAGTGGTGGATTAGCCTCGTTAGAACTGACAGCTTTGTAGAAAGCTCAACAACTATGAAATAGCACCTCTCATATTCCCATGAGCAGACTATCTTCTCCTCCATGCTTCAAGTGGAGGATATCCTGCCGGTGTCAATCAAATTCCTGGCACTCTCGTTTCTCCATCAACTCTGCTTATCCCGTTGATACTACTGCACATTCTCCTTTCGTCTTCCCCTTTTGGTTGTTGTCCTGTCTCGAGGCTCAACATGTGTTCCCTGGCCGCCACCAACTGTTGACATTAAACTTGTGGTTGCCGCTGCTCCGCCACTGCTGTTATCAGGCCAGATACACTGGCAGCAGCATGTGCAGGAGCGAGAGTTGGGCAATTCTGTTGTGACATGTCGCCAGCAACACGTTTGTCGTTGAGTCACACACACACAAACACACGAGTCGCGCGGGACAGACACATGCCATCGGTTGTTGTTGCATATTTAGTGGCATTTAGCTGTGTCGTTTTTTTGTCCGTCCTCCGTCCCACATCCTCATCACGGGCCATAACCTGAACCTGACCTATGACATTAGCAACAGCCGAGCAGAGGCCAAGCCCTGCACATGTACAATACACATGCATGAGCACGAAGAGAAAAAGCCAAAACAAAACAAAAACAAAAACAAACGCAGAGACAGACCGACAGACAGACAGACAGGGAGAGAGAGAGTGAGAGAGAGCGTGCAGAAAGCTGAAAACGGAAGGACAGCTATCGCAGTCTGTAGCCTCACCTTTACCGTACGGTACAATAGAGAGAGGAGGGCGAGACGAAACGAAACGAAGCGAATTCTCGTGTGCTCTCAGCATGTGTTGCCTCCGCTGCTCTCTTCCTCGTTTTTGGCCATTTCACACAGCACAGCACGTGAGTAAAATGCTGCGGCGACTGCGGCTGTTGTTCCTCATGTTGTTGCTGTCCTTTTTGGCGGCGCGTGTCTGTGTGAGAGAGAGAGAGGCCTGCCGGTCTTTCTCCATGTGTGAGTGTCCTCAACAGGTGTTGCTGCCATTTGTTGTGACTGGCTGGGCTGACCTTCTGCTGCCGCTACTCTGCGGCCTGCACATTCACGAAAAATTCATTCAGAAAAGTGTTCTATCCTTTATCCATCTCCCCATCCCCCCAACACTGAACTGATAGCGATAACATTAAACACAAATTTTAGCTTTCAGTTATCTTGAAAAAAACAATAAAAAACACCGAAGCTTTTGATACCCTTCCAAGTACATTGGCGGCTAATTGGGAGAGCCATAAATAAATATTTCTATGATATTAAAGATTTTTTAGCTGGTTACAATTTTTTCAGAAAGAAGCTTTTTACTACAAGGACCTGGGCTATATGCAGTCATAATCTAACTACTGTATACCCTCTAACCTTTACCCAACAGACCCTCTACAATCATAACACACTCTTGGCTAGGGCATACATGTGAGATGAAATTTTAAATTCATTTTTTATCAAGCAACAAAAACAACTTCTATTCAAAACTCGAGTTCTGTTTCTTTTTGTTGTCTCTCTTTCTGATGAAAGCCAATGGAAAAGCAACAATAAAAATCAAAATGGGCGCAAGTATAATGGATAGAAGAAAAAAAGTTACTCACTCTGTCTGTCTCCCTCTCAGTCGCTCTTCGAGTCGGACGACTTTGAGTTAAGTACACAATACATTCCCACATACAGATCCCCATCTCAATATATGCATGCCTATGTATGTATGTATGTATGCGTGTGTGTGTATATTTAAAGTACCCAAAAATAACCAAAGCTGGAAGAACTGAGGCGAAAAGAGTGAAAGACAAATTGTTTTCAAACGTCGTAATCAAGAAATGATTTCCTAAAATATGCGCGTTGTCGACTTTTTGAATTTTGGATTATTTCCATGGCAGGGAAAGGGAGGGCAGACAGAAATAATTGTCGCACAACAGCGAAGTGTGGAATGCCCTACAATAATACAAGATATTTCCACGATAAAATATGTTACTTAGGACCAAGAAATTCTTTACTGTATTTAGATTTAGAAGTGCTTTGCATTTCTGATATTTCCTTTGAAGAAAAACATTAGAAAGATGGCCAACAATCTTCCATAAACTGTCATAATCCGACCAAATCCCTATCAAATCCTTAGCGAAAAGGAAGGTGTTCCCTTTGAACCGAAACCAAATTCAGATCCTGAGTGAGAGTATAGACAATGAGCGAAACAATCACGGACAGACCGGAAGAACTTCCCTGTCGCAAAAACTCAGCGACTGAGGTTAAGATTGAGGTTGAGGCAAGATGAGGGATGCGCCAAAGGGATGCAAAATGCTCAAAGATAGTTTGATAAATAAATCTCCGAGCGAAGGAGATGAGAATGGAAATGGAAATGAAAATGAAGATGAAAAGGAGTTCCGTTTGCAACCTCCGCAGATGGGTTTCCTTTATTTTTGGCCATGACAACACACTGTCGTTTCCAGTGACAAAGTACAGTTTTTTTTTCTTCTTTTTTTTTTTTGCTTTTTGTTCTTTGTTTGTTGTTGCAACGAGCCATAGATACTTGAACCAATTCAAAAGCGTCGCCTAGCAGGGTTGGATGATACTCCTCGTATCTGCGAGAACAAGACCCTAATGGAAATTAATAGAATGGCATAAGGAAAAACATTCCCATATCTATCCATTCGTATATATAAATTTATGATTTGATTACACCAGCTCAAGTGTCGCCGTCGCCGCCACCGCCGCCGCTGCCACTGCTGTGCTGTGTGCATCTTTCGGAAACATTTGCTAATGGCTTTTGTTTATTTGAATTTGACGAAAGGGCAGCTGGCTCCGGGCCGGGCCGGGCAGGGCCGGGGATTGATTGGTGTAATGTTGAGCATACACTCATGTGCGAGTGCCCCTGCTGTGTGGCAGTGATTCGGATTGCTCAAACTGTGCCCTGCCTGCCTGTCCCGGCACTTGAGAAGCAACAAATTGTCGCATTTCAATCGCTCCACTCAATGCTGCCCCAATTTGCTGGCCGAGGGTTCGACTGTGTTTCCAGCAGCCCCACTCCCCACCAGCTATTGTCACTCGTATCTGGGGCGTCGTCTCTGGTTTCATGCCTATGCAGCTAGAGCCGCGAAGTTCGTGTTAAGATCTTCTAATTTGTTTAACCAAATTGCTGAGACTTGCACAAACCTTTGGAGAATCACAAAACGAAGCTTTTACACATTATAAAGTTCTCGAAATATCAGACAACTTTAGTAGACTGTCTGAAGACTGACTTTCGAATGTTCTCAAAATTTAAGCTACAGGAGGAGGTTTTTGAATATCTGGGGGAGTAGCTCAGGGGTCTCAGGGCAGGACAACATTTGTTTAATGCGAGCAACAAGGATTCGTTGGATGTGCCTGCTGTTCGGGGGGCGTTCATTGTGGGCGTTTAATCACCCACAATCGCAACCACCCACTTGACACCCCACACCAATTGTTTCAAGAACTTTTCACAAGAGCTAAGGAAGAGGATGCTGATGATGGTAAGGGGAGCACATCTTTTTGCAGTGGGAGGAACTCTTAAATCGCCATCAAATAATTTCCAAGTTTGAGTTGAACAAATGCATAAATAACAGAAAAGAAAACCCAGACAGACACAGACACACGCACAGACCCAGAGACTAAGTAAATTATCCAAGTTTTAGGCTCCACCCAGATGGTTCTTTGTATGAGTGTGAGCACATATGCATGTACATAGATACATATGTATGTTTGTATGTATTGCTGAGTTATCGCTGTGGCCCCAACTGGTTTCGTGTTTAAAGTAAGCAACATTTAAATTAGCGAATAAAAATGTATTATTAATGCGAAAACATGTTTATAACAGCAACAAATACTCTCTCACAGACACACACACACACATACACAGCTATAGAGAGTAAGAACGAAAAGCAATAGAGAGTAAGACGGGGAGAGAGCGCTGCTCAGCGCTGTCTGAAGGTGCGAGCGAGGAGGCCTACACAATTGTTCAAAAAAACAAAAGCAAAATTCTCGCTTTGTGTAAAGTTTTTTGGGGCGGGGCCCCAGCACCCAAAGAACAACGAACCAAAGAAACCAAAAGCCAGCCCCATAAAGAAATTAAATGATATTAATAAATTAGACTCGGAATCGGAATCAGAATTGGCAGCAAAATGCGAAATTTGTAATGGCGAAATTTGGGCGGAGAGAGCCACGTCTCGTTAGCCATTATTTGCATACATATACATACATATGTACATTGTACATACTTATATACATATATGTATATTTGATTTGTATTCTAACTTATTATTTGCTTGTTTGAATGGCAATATAATCACGTAGCCGAAAGAGGTGCGAGGGTGTAATCAAATAATATATATCTTTAGAAATATTTGTATAAATATAGTCAGACTTCAGTTAATCTATTAATCAATTAGGAACTTTAGGAATGTATATGACTGGAATTTTAATGAGTAATAATGTCAATAAATTCGTTTATTCTTTTAAAGTTTTCCACACTTTCACAGAACAATAAAGTGGATATAAAAATTTGTATAAATTTGCCAAACTACTAACATGTAACTATTCCTAGCTAAACGGGGAATATCCCAAAGAATCAACATAAGAATCGACTCTTTTCAGACTCTGTCCCTGTGATAATTACAGCCAAGTTTAGTCCCAAACCTTCTAGAATCTGTAATTTGACCCCTTTGAACCCATTAAATGTAATCTAACGTAATCCCTTTCAAAACTCATTAGTTCACCCGCGCCTTTTCAGTTTCCCCTGCCCCTGTCACTCCACATGCTATACCCATGGCCCCCCAAGAACTAGTTTTGAGCCTTTATTTTTATTATTTTCTACTTTGGTTGTTGCTTTTTTTGCACAAACATTTTAATTTCAAGTGACGCAGAGAAGCTTGATTTTTGTACGTATTTTCTGTTGGACTGTGGCTCTCTGGGCACGTATTTACATACGAATGTATCTCACAGATACAGATAGCAAGCACACAGCGCGCACATACCTTTGCCGCATACTTAACGCACTCGAGTGACAATAATTGAATTCATTATTACCACAAAAATTTAAGAAAAAAAAAATGAACTGAACTGAAAAAACAGAAAACCGAAAATCAACTTTGGCTGGTAGAGGCCTTAAAGGGAGTGAAGTTCGGGGAAGCGAAGCGTACTACCGCTTGGCTAGGATTAACAATGGCGGGTAATTAACCTGATAGATCCACTGGCCTTGGGAACCGAAGCAGGCAAGACCCGCTCCGAGTCTGTCACCAATCCAAGCCACAAGCAGACCAGCATTC
The DNA here is from genome assembly GCA_018150905.1 of Drosophila ambigua. NCBI lineage: Eukaryota > Metazoa > Arthropoda > Insecta > Diptera > Drosophilidae > Drosophila > Drosophila ambigua. Next base: position 5,287,340 of record JAECWS010000001.1, on the reverse strand, counting down.
GATTCTGTTACCATTTTTATTTGGGCTACGTGCGGGTTTTACTTATTAGACCTCTAAGCCGAGCTGCGTGTGCCTATGGCCCGGTCCTAATTACCATATAGTCGGACCACATAGTCCGATAGGACCGGCTTCTTGGCCATAAAGTGTGTGTTCTACTCTTGAAGAGGGTATTCCACCATTTCTGGTACAACTGTCAGGATCTGTTGATATCTCTTATTACTTTAGAATAATACGCACAAGTTATTCACGCGGCCACGATGATGTGTACTGGATTAATTCGTTATTCAAGAGTGTACTGTACTGTGTCGATGGTTAGTTACTTTTGGGGCCGGTGCGGGGCGGCAGAGCTGCCCTGGTCAACTGCTCCTGCCTGTTGCTCCAACTCTCGCTGTCGCTCTCTCTGTCTGTCTACTTCCATCGTTGGTCGTTGTGTTCTGTTGTCTTGTTGTCTTTCGTTGGAATATTAATTAATTATGATCGTCCCTTGATGGACAATGGACAGACTTAGATCGAAAGACTATGGAATATAGACTATGGAATCCTACCACAAGAGAGATCCATCTGCAAGAGTATCTACACCTTCGACTCTAGAAGATGGGGCTTTCGTTCTGGTTTTATTGTTTACCATGCCTCATATTGACATGATCTTCGTGCCGCTTGGAGAATAAACTTTTTTGCAAAACTAAAGCAGAAAGAGAAACGGAAAAAATCTTTATCAGCGGAGGTCAACAAACTGCGGATAACGTCCACGTCCCTGTCCTCTGTCCCTGTCCCTAGCCACGGTAACATCCGTAGCTGTAGTATGTGGCTTTCTTTATCAGATAATTGAGTTAAAGGTAAGCAAAGTGCGCTAACATTACGTTTAACGTGAACAAAGTGTCTGTGTGTGACTCAAGAGCCATAAACTTGGCACTATGCTAACGGTAATTTGCGACCTCATAAAACCCAATGCTATTGCACCGCTTTGATTTCCATTTTTTTGTACTTTACCTATTCGATAAGATATACATATCATTTATAGTTACACAAAGCTTTAAACATAGCCAAGACTTACATAATTTTAGATATTTTGGAGAGAAAATCAGGGGACAGTCACGCACAAACGGTGACTGGTAGCAGGTGTCAGCCAATAGGAGATTTCACTGTATTTTCATGAAAAACTAATTGAAATATGAATATTCTGAGTATAGCTCACCACCATTCACAATTTTCCAAAGAACATGATCACATTTGATTAAATTTGACTTTAAACACGTATTTTATTAAAATTTTAGTCCAATAATCTATTTAAAGTTTAATCACGTTTTTTCTGTATGTGATTTGATTTGATTACGGCAATTTTTGTTTCATTCAAATGCGAAAGTGATGCGAGCATCAAACGAAAAATCAAAGACTAATTGTAGTACAATATCTTTCATTCGCGTTGCCGCAAATCACGCGATTCAAAGAACCACACAAATAAAGAGCTACAAAAAAAAAAGATGTACATATGAATAGCAAGAACTAAAAACCGCGCACTAGGACAGACAGAGGGAGAGAGATGTCAGCCAAACCGAAGGCGTCAGAAACTGCACTGAAATGCCGCCGACGGAATGGGAAATGCTGGAATCGAGGAATCGGCCAGAGCTTCGCATAAACAAACGTCGGCACATACGCAAACAAATGTGCATACATACGTGTGTATGTATTTGTAGTCTATGTTTTCTATGTATTTGTATGCGTTTTAAAGCATAAAAAGTTAAGCTTCTGTTATCTACCGACCGTTTTTGAGCAAAATCGACGGAAAACGGAAACATATGTATCTATCAATACATATGTACATATGTATGTACATAGTTTGGGAATGGTGAAATAAATTTGACTGAATGTTCCTGTGCACACCAATGTGAACGGCAAAATTTACCGACAGTGAAAAATGATCGTACTATAGTAGCGTAGCTTTCCCCAAGCCGACTTCTTCTTGCTCCCCTTCATCCCATTCTTGCTCTATTTCTATTCCACAGCTTTATCCTAAGCTTCTGCATATTCCTCTTCCTTGTTTTCAGTTTCTCCCACTGATTCTCTTTCCATTGCTTCATTCCACTTTGCTTCATCGTTAAATTCGCTGATGCTGCTTCTGCTTTTGTTGTTTTGTTCTCGCCTTTGAAGGAAATTTGCTGACAATTGCAATAGATGTTGTTTTATTTTCTTTCGCTTCTCGTTTCGTTCAACGGCTGGGGCAGAGAGGGCTAGGGAAAGAAGTGGGGAGGGACTGCAGAGTAAGGTAGTCTTATTTCAATTTACAACCAAGTGACGAAGTCTCACAATTCAATGTTTAAAGTTTTTATCACGTTGTGGACAACAACAACAACACAAACACACAGCGCCACACACACACACACTAACGCTTTAACACAAACAAACAAATGGAGCAAATGCAGGCAACAGATGCGGGTGCTCCACGAAGGAGGAGGTGGAGAGGGTGCTGATTGTGGGGCATGGACAGGCAATATGCAAAAGCCACCGTTTCGGTGGGTCCCAGGTCCCACAATATGGTTAATATGACGCGACAGTTCGCTTAGTCAGCCCGCTGCTCTCTCAAGGAGGGCAGCTGTGCGGGGCGGGAGGAGGCACTAAATGTTTAGTAACCAACTGAAATAGTAGCACTCGAGTTAGTATCGGTTCATGAAAAACGAACAACACCAACAACTGTGGCGACAGCAGTAGCAAAAATAAATTTAAAAAAAAAACAAACAACACCGAGGGAAGGCTACCCTTCGAATGTACCCAAAGCTTTGGATACCCCGCAGATCGATAGTTCCTAAGATCTGATTATGGATCTAGTATGAGTAATAAATATTACATACATATGCATATATTATGAGCTCTGAAATTCCATTTAGCGTTGCAAACATTCGCTGAAAATCATTATACCCTCGGCAAGGGTATAAGAAGCATTTCGGTTTACATAGAGTTTCGCATGTAGAAACACGACTTGCACTTGGATTTGGAATATGAATACATACATATGTACATATGTATGTATGCATGTATGTATGTATATGGTTAGTAATGTTAGCGGGAGGGGTAGCTATGGGGGGAAGTGGTAAGCAAACGACGTCAGCGTAAACTGATTACCCCGAAGATCTATTGAGCTGCACAAGCGGCACGTACATGACGTTTTTGGGCAGCAAAGCAAAGAGTAATGAAGAGGGGCGCGGAGCGAGGGGGAGGGAGGGGTAGTGTGACTATGGGAAACCTTCGTTTCGGGAGTTTGGTTCTCAACACTGTGGAGAAACAACAACAATAAACGCCCGATTACTTCAAAGTTCTAGTTAAAGCCGAGTGCATATAGGAAGTCAACGGCAGGTTTTAAATTACAGTTGCCCCAATACGATGATTATGAAATCAGTCTTGAGCTAGCACACGGTTCACAAGAACTACTTGCAATGGAAAGTAGGCGATAAACACTCAGAGAGAGAGAGAAAGAGAGAGAGAGCGATTATTAAATGTACACTGATAACAACCTCTGTTTTGTTTAAGGACTAGTTTTATTCTTCCCGCCCGCGCGGCTTATAAGTTTCCCGTCTTTGGCTATCTCGCTCTACCTGCTGCATCATCACTTACTCATCACTTACCGTTAATCTCAATCACTCAATCATCTGTGAGGGCGGCTTTATCGCTTCTCCGGAGTAGTCAGCGTTATTTTTTTATCGCCAGCCGGCAAAACTATTACTGTAATAGCACTCACATTCCATACACTTCGTACATATATGTGTACATATAACACCCACCACAAAACTGCACGTAGTGAAATTTAGCTGCCAACTAAACCAAACTTTTTCTGATCTACATAGAAACTGAATCTTCCAGAGGCACACTCACGCTCACGCTGCTTCAACACAGGCGCAATGCCAGCGTCAGCGCCACCGCCACACACCAACAAAAATGCGCACATAACTTCACTCCAACTTGGAATTCCAGCAGAATTTTGCACGAAAATGAACACGTGCTGCATTTGCCCCACGCAGGACATGGGCAGCGGGCGGGCGGGGAGAGAAATGGAAGAATGGGGCTTGGCCACAGCAGCAGACAATAACAAAAGCAAAGTTTGAGTGCAGTCTATTGTGGGTGACTCACTCACCGAGTCGCACTCACTCACACGCGCTCAGCTGCAATGTCCCAAGGTAGATTATATGCAAGGTAAGCAAAATAGAGAATGATTTTTCGATCTGTTCTTTTGCATATGTATCTACATAAAAAGAAAGCGAGAAACGAGAGTGCCGCAAAGTGCGACTGCCTCACCTTATTTATTTAACATACCTTGCTATGACCACTCTAAGGCCAGAGAGAGGGGACAAAGGGAAAGAGCCCCCGCGCGTCGTTTGGTTCCGATAAGAGCATTTACTACGCGCCCGATTTACAAATTAGTATGAGGCGGCTGTGCCAAGTTTTGCCATGTCTAACTTAGTTGGCCGCCGGGAGTAAGTGAGCGTGAGGGTGTAGTATATGTGAGTGGGAGTGGAGTTCAGTGCAGCTGGCCGAGAGCCATGGAAATGCGAATCTTTTGCGGTGCGTCCGCTTGAAACTTTAGTCGCCCCGGCTAACTTTTAGCAAAAACTTTTGATTTGAGTACCTGCCACTAACTAAGCAGGGGCACAGGCAAAAAGCCACAAGCACCCAGCATACACACACACACATGCTCCCAATGCCAATGGCATTGCTGGGGCCATAGCTGGCGGCTGGGTCCTATCGTCCGGGGGCACAAAACCACGCATTGAACTATGAAAATCAGAAAACTTTGCAGACGAAAATTTCCAGCCATGCATTTGAACAAAAATGAAAAGCAGATGACTTACCGCACCGCTCGCCATCGCCATCACCATTGAAGTTTTAGTTGGAGTTGAAGTTTTCCCAGGAGGAGCGAAGCCACAATTTCAGTTGCAAATTACAGAACCGGCACAATTACAACAACAGGCGAATGCTACGAATAATGCACACAGCATAGTTTTCAAAATACCGCAAGAACTGCGCGGTAACAAGAACAGGGCTGTTTTGCCCAAAAACAGCTGATTCGCCAGGGCTGCACCGTAAACGCCGTTGAAGATTTGAAATTATAATTTCTGGTAAATAGAACCGACATTAATTAATATGAATTCATTGCTGTGCCGATTCCACTACCTCGTTGGAATCGGAGGACGCATCCAGCGTCTTCTGGGATGGCTGAGTGCTCATCAGCATGTTGGCCGTGAGCAGGTGAAACCAACGGAAGCGATTCAGATAGTTTTCAGCGCCGATGCTGATGAAATAGAGTTTGAGTGGGCGCATGCTGCGCTGCGGGTGCCTCGGCCGTTTCATCACAGTCCCGTCCGGGCACTCCACAAACATGGCCGTGTGTGTCAGCAGCAGGTCCAAGGCAAAGGTGCAATGTAGATAGTAAACGGCAGTGGCGTACAGCGCCACCTTTGAATTGTCCCGACAGCACACATAGAAGCCGTGCCAGCTCTCCCCTCGAGCCTTCATGGACAGCAACTTTTGGCCGTGCAGCGCCAGGTACATGTGCACAAAGATGGTGACCAAATGCAGGGTGCCAAGGAGTCCGCTGAAGACGGACTCCAGTTTCATGGTCGGCTTCTCGGCATAGAACATGCCCACGATGGACAGCACGCAGATGATGGAGGAGCCGCCGTAGGAGGCGCACAGCAGGAAGATGTGCGGTATGCCCTCGTCCTGGAAGCACCGCCAGTGAATGTAGCAGCAGCAGAAGCTCAGCACCAGCTCCAGCACCTTGAAGAGCAGCCACACGGGCTTCTTAGAGCGCATCGCATCTCCTGGCCCCGTCCAAGCAGAATACTCAATAAAAGGATTTTATCGGGTAACAGAAGGATACATTCAAATACATTAGAATCGAGATCTACAGACCTACTGCGATCTACATTGGCTAGAGAATACTTAGGAATAACGATCGATATACATATATATATATAGTTGATATAGTGGCCTGCCTCCTCTCTACTTGCGCCAGTACTGGGTGAATCTGTGGATCTGCTCGACGAGTGCTGGCATTACGGCCGTTATGGATATGTCCAGCAAACTCTGGAGATGCTGTACGGCCTCCTCGTCGGTGAGGCCCAGCTGTAGGTTCTCCTCCACCTTCTTGACCGCCTTGTCCGGCTCTAGGGCAATATCCGGCACCGTGGCATCCACCATTAGCGAAAACAGATTGAGCATGACATTGGCATGCCTTCGCAGATGCAAATACGCCGTATAGCACTGCTTACGGAACTCGTGATGGTGGTCCGAACTGACGCCGCCCATGGCCTCGACCATTTCCTTGCTCAGCTTCATGGGCGGCGGCATGGGCTTGGGATCGCGGCCCAGAATGTAGCCGAAATCGATGTGGAACAGCTTGCCATTGGTCGTCAGCAGAAGATTGTCCAAGTGCCGATCGCCCACACCTTGCAGAGAGTTCGAAAGGGTGAGCTGAATGGAGCTTTATGGGAGATCTTGCATGCTTACCCAGCAAGTAGGTGATGACACAATAGCCGGCACAGCTCTTGATGTAGGTGTCCATGACCTCGGCGGATATGCCGTAGGGACCGTTGTCACAGGGATGATGTCGTCGAAAGAAGTTGTGGATGTTGCCCTCGCGGGCCAGAACCTCCGCCACGGTGCACGACTCGACGTACTGCAGGAAGCCGTGCTTGGAGCTGGTGGCCAGCACCTTGTACGGCGTGAGCTTAAGGTCCAGATTCTCGCGCCTTAGCAGCTTGTCCATTAGGGTGATCATCTGCAGAATGAGCTGATCCTGGCGCAGATCATCGCCGTGCTTGAAAATGGCCACATACTCGTGCTGGGCAATCGAAGTGACGAACGTAAGCCTGTCGCAGGAAACAAGATTACAAAAATTAGCCAGGGATTATCGAGGGGATCCAGTGGATGCTCTTACTTGGCCGGCATTAGGGCGCTCTTGAAGAGGGACGTGCGCATGGGCACAATCTTGGTGATGTAGATCTCGGGATCCAGGGGAAATGGTATCGGCTCAAAGTTGGTAAAGTTCATCTTGAACATGTCCTGCTCGGCGAGCAGCTTCTGGAATTTCTCCGTCTTCTTGTTGCGATTGCCGGGCTCCTTGGCCACCTGTTTGACCAGCTTCACCAGCTCATCGATGAAGCGACGCTGCTTGCGCAGATTATAGAAGATGCCCCTCAGGTTGAAGTTGCCTTCGAAGTGGGAAAAAATTCACAATTAGCGAAGTGTGAACTGCCCTGAACTGTTGCGCTGGACCACCCACCATTCTCCAGCACCTTGAGGAACATTTTTAGGACCATGGCGTACATGTCGTGGGCGCGCTCGTCCTGCTTCCGCACCGATTCCACCTCCTCGACCTCGATGGACAAGTACCAGTAGAAGTAGTTGGCCAGCGTGGAATTGCTGCAGGCGCGCTGGATGAGGAATGTGCAGAGATTGGTGGGCACGCTGCCAAAGCTGATGCCCTCGGCCAGCATCAGAGTGTTGGAATTTGAGTCGGAGACAAGCGAGGCGTTTGCATCGCCCCGCGCTGGCGTAACCGGTGTCGGAGTACTGGCCTTGCTGGGACTAGGCACAGGTCCCAGTGCCTGTACCGAGCTGCCAGACGGACCAGCGCCCGTGCCAGGACTGATTGACTTGTCGCCCTTGATGGCGGCCAGGGCGCTTGCAGCCCGCTGATTGGCGGGTATAACCGAAGAGTGGAGGGCACTGCCACTGCTGGTGCCACTGAGATCCGAGATGGTGCTCTGGTCCATCAGGGAGCCGTTCTCGTCTAGCATCGAGCGTGCCACGTCCCGCTCGGGGAAGATGCAGCTGTGCAAGTGGACAATGTTGCGCGGATCCTCGTACTTGAGGGCCTGCACCAGCTGGAGTAGGTACAGCAGCAGATCCTCGTCGGGGGCCTGGGCCAGACGGCTGATGGCGTATTTCCGCACCTGCGGATGCGTAAACGTGGGACTCAGCAGCTCGAGGGCATCCTCCACGTCCATGGGTGCCCAATTGGCCAGCATCCAGAGGGCCTGCATCACCTCGTCCTCCAGCTTCCAGTTGATGCACTTGAGGAACTTTGTCAGGGCCTTCTTGTGCGACGACAGATAGAAGCGAAACTTCCACAGCAGATCCTGTTCCTCGCTGGTCAGCACATAAGTGGGCGGACACCGATACACGATCGTGTGCAGTTGGTCGCGAATGCTGAGATTGAGACGAGAGAGATTGGATTACAATTTAAATACATGCGAGGATTGCTGTATGCACAACTAATCTACCTAGCTGTGGGCTTGGCATCCCGATCCGAGATGCCAGAACGCTCCGAGCGGGCCAAACGATGGTGCTTCCGTTCCACCAGATTTTCCTGAGCAAAAGAAAGGGCAAACGATAAGGGCAAGGCATCGTTTGGGTTACCTTCTCACCGACCATTTGAATTTCCGAGTCGGGAACGGAGACCAGCTTGGGTTTGGCGGGCAATTTATACTTCAAGTCGCCCTCCGGTTCAAAGTAAACCACGGAATACTGCAAGAAAAAAACGAAAATTCATATTTTAAAGGCTCAAACATATGGATTTTCCACTCACATTGTACATGTCGTCCACAATGACGGCGGGAAACTCAATCATGAGGAACATGTAGTCGGACATGCGCTTCTCTCGCTCATTGATCACCTCGATCTCCCGGAATGTGAGCCGATCCAGCCAGTCCACCTTCTGCACCTGCCCGTTGCGATGTTTTTTGGCCAATTTACCGAGGCGCTGCATCTGCGACTTGGAGGATTCCTTGCCCTTGCCGGGAGTCTTGCTGGGAAAACTGCCATCGCCCTCCACGCCCAGCCAGACGCGCAAATCGTACATGCCCTGTCGGAACATGCCATCCTTGCCGAACACCGAGATCGCTGTGCCGCCAATGATGGTGGTCTGGCCGGCCCCAGAGCAGTCCAGGATGGTCAGCACCAGCATCGCATTGCGCGGCAAGTCGGAGAACTGCAGGGGCAGCGACACCCACTCGTTCCAGCTCCAGCGCTTGCCGAACGCCTTGTAGGCGCTGTGCACGGGCAGACAATAGGGCCGTCCATTGTTGTAGACCTGCAGGCGCACCTGGAAGGAGGGATACTCTTCCGAGTACAGGCCCGAGAAGCGCAGAATGGGATCCTCCAGCAACTTCTCGTAATCTGGCTGCCGTTTCTTGCCCTCGAGCGTCCCACTGAAAGTTCATGAAATGATTTCTTGATTTTCTATCCACGACCAGACTCCCCCTTAGCTTACACTTTGATTTGCACGCGCTCGTGCAGCGCGCTGCTGTGTATATAGCGGAAATTCTCATCGGGTTTATCCATTTTCCAAATAAAATCGCATTTGTTGTGATTAAACTTAGTTAACTGACCTATCGATAACATATACCGAGATAAACCTTGTCGCTATCGAAATATACCGTAAATATACTGACTGACCCAATATTCCTCGATTTTGAGATTCGGTTTAATCTTACTAACTAGTTAGCCCTCTCAGTCCTAAACAAATAATTTTATCCGATAGATACATACATTTTCTACAAGAATTGCTAGTCTTCTGAAGTCCTTTTGATTACATTGTTTACATAAAAAGGTTCAAGCAAAAATATCGAAATATACCGTACTCACAACAGCTGATTCGAAGTGTGACCGCGTACAAAAATATACCGAAACAGCTGATTCGAAGTGGTTCCGAAATAAACTAATTGTGCCGCCGAACTGGTTCCGAAACTGGCTCTGCTGTGGCGCGCGTGTTTTTACGTTTATTTTGTTTAATTTTCAATTTTAAACGCGATCTGCGATGGCTACAAATGCAACAATTGAACTGGCGCTGGACCGCGTGAACTGGTGTGCCCTGGCCGAGCGGCAGGACGTCTTGCCACGCGTCTACACACCAGGAGAGGTGGTTATGCCGGAGGCAGGCTTTATGCGTGGCCACGGCACGTTTGTGGAGGATGAGAACATAAAGGCCTCGGTGGCCGGCGTGATTGAGAAGGTGAACAAACTGATCTCCGTGCGTCCGCTCAAGAGTCGCTATGTGGGCGAGATCGGCGACGTGGTGGTGGCGCGCGTGATTGAGGTGCAACAGAAGCGCTGGCGCGTGGACACAAATTCTCGTTTGGACTCCATACTGTTGCTGTCGTCGGTGAATCTGCCGGGCGGCGAGCTGAGACGACGCTCCGCAGAGGATGAGCAGATGATGCGACGCTACCTGGACGAGGGCGATCTCATCTCCGCTGAAGTTCAAGTAAGTTTCCTCTTTGATTTTTATTCCCATATTGATTTGAGTTTCTCTTCAGAACATCTTCGAGGAGGGCACCCTTTCGCTGTACACTCGCAGTTTGAAGTACGGCAAACTGTCCCAGGGCGTACTCGTCAAGGTCTTTCCCGCCCTGGTCAAGCGTCGCAAGATGCACTTCCACAATCTGCCCTGTGGGGCGTCTGTGATCTTGGGCAACAACGGCTACATCTGGATATCGCCGCCCAAAAGTCAGGAACAGGAGGGCGGCGAGGGTGGCTTTGCCCAGAATCTGGGTGAAGCAGTGCCGCGAAACGAGCGCGAGGTGATTGCCCGCCTGCGCAACTGCATCCTGGCCCTGGCCAAGTGCAAACTGATGCTGTACGACACCAGCATACAGTATGCCTACGACGAGTCGCTCAAGTACGAGCCCCACGAACTGCTGCAACAGAACGTCATATACGATATAGGTGAGCAGACGCAGGCTCGTCTGCGGAATGGGGATGAATAGCCCGGAATAAACAAAAAAAACTCAAAATCTTCCCCAACTCCGGTTTTTTTAAACCTTTTTTGGTCAAGGTGGCAGTGCCAGTGCCGGTCTGGCAGCCCACTGATGTGGCAGCTCTCCGGGGTTCGTGAAAAGAAAAGACGCCTGAAAATTGTTGTCACTGCTTAAACCGTGCAGCTAACTTTGTTTGTTTGCGGCTGTCTCTATTTAGTATTCAGAGTGTTTTTATCGTGAACTCAGCAGTTGTGAAGCACATGTCAGGATGGAAGCCATTGCCAGCGCCCGCGAGTCCGAGCTGGCCGATAAGAAGATCTGTCGCTTCTGTTTGACTGGGGACAAAATAGCCTCTCTTTTTGCCGAAAATCCTAACGTCAAGTCAACTGCATCGTTGCCCCTGCTGATAATGGCACTCACATCGACCGAGGTAAGCCTAGATCAAGTTATTTGAATTGGTTCAAAGTTGCACTAACAGCGAACCGAGAAAGAACTTGGCTAAGACAATGCTTGGGGTTTCTGAACAGACTGCGTGTGTTAGTGGGGTCTTGGCTAAAGGGCACGGCGGCCAGCCAGCGAAAGCCCTTTGATCATTCATCACGACAAACCAAAGCCGTGCCCTTTTTGGCATGCAAATTGGGTGAAATTTCAATATTCATTCAATATTGTGACAACTGTACGCATACAAACACAACACAGTCGGGTGCACACACTCACACACACACACGTTTGTGGCGCTGCCACACAGTACGTAGTAGACTTTGGCGCGTAGACACAAATTTTCAAACCAATTTATTTTGTTCAGAATTCATTTTTATTTCTATGTATACATACGAGTGTATATTCGTATAAATCTTCATTGTATATCATCTTGTATAATATTTGTGATTTATTTCTATGCTTATCAAATATATATGCGTGTGTATATTTGAATAAATCTTCATTGTATATCCGTCTTACATAATATTTGTGATTTCCCGATTGGCAAGAGATTATTATATGTGTATATATGAGAATGTGATAATTGGGATGAAAATTTAGTCAACAATAAAGCTAAAACCTAGAACTAAACTTGAAGTGGCATGGAATCCAAAGTGACCAATTTGTGGGGGAAGGAGGAGGTGGATCAGGTTGTGCGTTGAACGTATTAGGCGGGGCGGGTGTCAATGCGACAGTTCAGCCAGCCTTATTGCCGTTGGGTTTGTCGCCGAAGCGCAGTATGCGCGTCAGCATGGAGGTGAAGCACGGAATCTGCTTCTGGCGATCCATCATTGGGGTAGCCGGCACGTTCGACTCAAAGTCTATGGCGACGCGCTGACTGACGAAAGTGAGCAGCGTGAGCAGGTCGTATTTCTTGGCATTGCTATTCAGCTCCTGGATGAGCGACTGCATGTACCACGAGCCGTTGTTGATATTGCGCCAGGAAAAGTAGCCTGAAAAAGAATCGTACGATGTTCAGTAAATCAATAAGGAAATAAAGATAAGATAAGATATGCCAACCATACCGGGTATTGTTGAGTACGAGAAAAGGAAGTCTGCATGGACAGGTATTTTGTAGCCCATGGACGAGTCCCCATCCGTTTCAGTCACGCTCTTCTCGAGCATCACGCCGCCGTCCAGGCGATCGCCCTGGCAGGCCTGGATGAAGAACAACTTGGGCTTGCCCGCCAACGTGGGGCACATCTGGGCAGTGAAGTAGTGCCAGATCTGGTCCAGCTTGTACTGGACATCGTTGGCATAAATGCAGCCATGCTCGCCGTGCGACAAGATGGCAATGGCCAGGCAGTCGTTGTCCGTGTGATCCAGCGCGGCGGCCTTCTCAATGCTTTCGCGTATGTTCTGCCACTTGCAGTCCTTGTGCACCGACACATCGAAACCCAATCTCTTGAAGGTCTTGCGCAGCTCCTCCGCGTCCACATTGGTGCCCATGCGCGCCCTCAGCGTGGGTATCTCGAAGAACTCATGATTGAATATCATGGCCTTGCCGCGGTGCTTGTGATTCATGTTGTACTCACTCGCATAGCGCTCGACGGGCATTCGGGCCACATACTTGTTGATCGGGGGGGTAGGAATACTGCGGATAAGATCCAGAATATCAATAAACCAATCAATGGGCCATAATATCAGTCATAAGATTAGATAAAATCAGTGTCCGAAATTAGAAATGATTAATTCAGGCCATTTACTTAATTTGGGGACTTAACCGACAATTTGGTCAAAGAATGACTTGGCAATCGAAAGCCTTGGGGATTTGTTCCTCCTCCTCTACGTGGCATATATCTAGTCACAATCATAGTATCCTCCGTAAGGGTATAAAAGGAGCACACAGACGCGTGTACACAAATAACATGCATACTCATGTAAAGGGAACGACGGGAGAGTAATAGCAAGAGAAAGACAGACAGAGAGAGAGAGAGAGCACACACAATGCACATGCACATGGACCTTACCTCGCTGCAGCAGTTGCACCACCAACACCACCAATTCCGGCGTTACCCTCACAGCCTTTGGCATCGGTACTATCGCCAATGCTGCTGCGATTGCCGCCCGTTCCATTCGAGCCGAGAGCAATAAAGTTCCTAGTAATGCACTCGTCCGTCATTTTGCTTCTGAAATCTTTTTGCTCGGGGAGAGCGACTCGACTCTCGCGCGCCGTCTGATACTGCAATCAATTGTTTGTGTGTTCCGTTCTCCTTGTTGCCGTCTGCCTGCCTTGCCTTGCCTTTTGTTCGCAGCGTCCGTCCTCGTCTGACTGCCTTCAATTGTTGCGCCCTTCTTTCCGTACCGTACCCAAAAGAACGGAGCCCGTCAGTCAGGTTCTTTGATATTGTTTACTTAGTTAAATGCCACTATCGCGAAATCAACAGTTGTTTTTTCGCTTGTTTTATTTCTTTGATGCACTAACAATTGAATTTGTAATGGGAAATAGCCAAACATCCTTTTATGGCTTAGCCGCGTTTAATCAATTAATTAACGGAGGTTAAGCGTGCCCGCCGCCGCTCACGAATCCCGAGTTTGTGTTTGTGTATTTTTTTTTGTGTTTGTGTGTGTGTATGCACTTGCCGCCAAAGTCCGCTCTCAAATTGAGCAGACTAGAGGTGGAGAAACATCGATATTCGTGAACATCGATGTTTTTAGATGTTTACAAAAAAAACATCAATGAATCATCGATGTTTTAAAAAATAGAAATAAATTTTTTTTGCTGTACATTACATTTTTTTTTTTAATTAAATTTATTAATTGAAAAGATTTGGTTCATTTTATAACAAAATATCGATCCCGATACGGCAACACTATTTTCAGGGCAGTATTTCAGCAATCGAGTACAATCAATAGTTGGAACGATTTGGCGGGTATTTTTAAAAAAGCCCATGTTCTTAACACATATTAATATTTAACAGATTATTGAAATTGAACTCAATTCTGTTTATTTTGTTATAGGTGAGCGCCGATGATAAAATGCCCAGCTACATTTGCCTCGACTGCCACTTGCTGTTCGAGCACAGCTACCGCTTTATGCAGATGTGCAAGCGAGCTGAGACGGCGCTTCGGCAGTTTCCGCTAACAGGAACTCTGCCAGCACCGCTGGAAAAACCACGTCCTCCGACAAAGACGCAGACTCAGATTCCGACTCCTGCGGGCGCCAAGAAAGATGCCAAGGCCAACGACGGACAGCCCAGGAAATTGCTTAACATCCTGGCTAATTCAAAGACGGTGATCATTGAAGATGTGCAGGTCTTGGAGACCAGCCTGCTGGCCGCAGCACCAGCACCTACCCGCTCCAAGTCCTATCAGATGAAGGTGGAGAACAACCAGGAGCTGTCCATGGACGATGTGCAGAACATGATGGAGGACATGGCCAACGAACTGGACGAAGAAATATCGGCGGAACCAGAACCAGTTGCAGCTCCAACGCCACCAGTTCAGACGAAATTGCCCATGAAGCCGAAGGTTCTGAACAAGCCCTCCGTTCGGATATTGAATAAGGGCGCTGCAGTGGCAGTGGAGCCCGAACTGGCCACGACCCAGATCAAGCGTGGACGGGACGGCAATGTGGCAATTGTCACCGAAATTATTGGCCCAAATACGGTGCCCCCCAGTGAGGATGCCACCAAGGACGCCGCCCTCGTGGTCACCAATGTCTTTCCCTGTCCCGACTGCGAGCGATCCTTCCCCCTTTTGCAGCTGCTCGAAATCCATCGGCTGAACCATACACGCGCCCGCAGCTTCCAGTGCAGCGACTGCAGCAAGGCCTTCTTCTCCAAGTACGATCTGCAGAAGCACAGATTCATCCACACGGGCGAGAAGCCCTTCGCCTGTAGCGTCTGTGACAAGGCCTTCACGCGGCGAGCCCTGCTCCATCGGCACGAGAGCTCGCACACGGACCTCCCCAAATTCATTTGCGTGCACTGCGAGAAGCCGTTCCTATCGCGTGAGGACATGACGAAGCATGCCGAGCGCCACACAAAGTCGCGCCCCTTCCGGTGCACCATGTGCAGCAAGGCATTCGCCTTCAAGCAGGGCCTGGAGCGGCACGAGGTGAGTAGCCATAGACTGGGAGGCGCGAGCAACTTGAACTATAGCATTTCTGTTTCCCCTGCCCTGCCAGGTTGTGCACAGCTTGAATCTGCCCTTCCCCTGCGAGCACTGCCCACGGAGCTTTGTCACTTCGAGCAAGCTAGCCCGTCACCTGGTGGCCCATGCGGGAAAGCGAGCCTACCCCTGCAAGTACTGCTCCAAATCGTATATTCTCTCGCACCATCTGTCCCGGCACCTGCGCATGCACAAGCAGGATTCGGGCGCCTCGTTCGTCTGCAGCATCTGCAAGGAGTCGCACCAGAGCTACGACAGTCTCATCGAGCACTCGGTCCTCCACGCGAACATGTCCCTAAAGTGTCCGCTATGCAACGAAAAGATCAGCGACATCGCTGCGGTGGAGGGGCACATGACCACGCACAAGGAGGGCGAGCGATTTGCGTGCGAATTTTGCGACTTGATCTTCCTCAGCTCAGACCGCCTGCAGAAACACATTGAGGATGAGCATGTGCTGGACATGGACATGTATCAGAATGATGGGGACAGGGTTTCCAACGAGAGTGATGCCGAGGCAGAGTTCGAGGTAAATTCCGCTGATCTCGACGAGGCAGAGCAGAAATTCTTGCTGCAGGAACTGCTGCGCGATGAGCAGCCATCATCGCCGCCGCCACCAGTCAAGAAACGTAAAGTGGATGCTCCAAAGGCGGCCCCTCAAACCCTTCTGTTCCCCAAACGTACACGGCAGACACGGACTGCAGATCTGGCCCAAGCCGAGAGTTCGCAGAAAACCAGACAACAGGCAGCTGTGACGCGGAAGAGTACTGCAGCTGCGCCCAAAAAGGGACGTTCGCTGATCAAAAACGGCGATTCATCGACAAATTCCAAGCAATAATTGTAAATTAAACAATAGATATGCCTTAGCCATAACGTACTGATTAAACGAGATATTTTTGTTGTTATCTCCCGATCTATTGTCTTTGTCCTGCAGGGAGTGTTGCGTTCTTTATTCAATCAAGGATCCAACCGCAGTGTCTGTATTGGTAGCATGTTTGTGTTTGTGTGTGTGTATGTGTGTATTTCCGCCTTGAGTTCAGTTTAGATTAACATTAAATAAAAGTCTCTCCCCACAGCATCCCGAATGTGTTGTGTATGCGCCAGGCCAGCAATAACCCAAAGAAAACTCCATCCCCATCCTTCACCCCCGACGGAAATGCTACTAAGCGGCTGTCCACTTAGTGCTCATAGCCATCGGGCAGGGGGTTGACATGGGGGTTGTGGAACAGGCTCTTGTTGCCCTCGCCCCAGGGGAAACGCTTCTCGCGACGACGCAAGTAGTCGTACTTGACGAACTCCTGGCGGGGCTTGTCGTGGTCCTCCTGGTGCTTCAGATAGGCATTCAGCATGCACAGGCCAACGGCTGGGACGGCCACGAAGAAGGAGAGGCGCTTCCAGACCTTGTAGCCACCTGAAAGGAGTCGGGATATGTCAAAGGAGAGCCCTAATCGATGGTCTTGCCTAACAGCCAAATTACATAACCTTAACCCCACAAACATTGCAGAATTTGGCGTTTGGGACAATGCTAGGATATTTACCCGAGTGCTCGCCGGCCACGGCAGCAGTGCCAGACATGTTCCTGGCCGCAGTAGCGCCGAATTGGCGGCGAATTGCGTGGTTTAGAATAGCAGACATATTCTAGCGATTCCCAATTTCTCGAATGAAAATTTTGCTATTTTGACGTTTAAATAGAGATGACAAGTGACTACACACGACTGATATCGATGTCACCGATTCCGCCTACTATCGATATTTTATTCATTCAGCGCAAAAATGAGTCTTTTTTCTTCTTCTTCCTTCTTGCTTTTAGCAGTAAAATATCGATACTATCGATAGTGCCATCGATGGTTTGACACCTCTAATTTCCCCTATTGTTGATATAAAATTGTAAATACGTTGTTAACTTTTTTCTAAAGCAAAAGTGCAAAGCTTCCGTTAGTGACGCGACACCGCACGAGCAACATCAGCCAGCGCTGAGCAGCCGCCAAGGACATGCATATTGTAAATTGAATCGAAAGGCATGAGAAGACAGTGAAAAATATTTAATTAGCAGCAACCCGATGTACAAAAGGCCACTAAATATACGCGAATAGCCAAGTTTTTAAACAATTCTCATTAGACAATAAACCCAACCCACTTGGCACTTACGCCCCCTCCAAGTGTTAGAAAGTAAAACGAAGAGTATTACAACGAAACGAGACGCAATTTAATTAACAAATGGCTGCCAATAACTTGCGACAAATCCCGCTGACCTGCAGCGGACACACGCGTCCAGTGGTGCATTTGGACTTCAGCGGCATCTGCGACAGCGGATACTTTCTCATCTCCGCTTGCAAAGGTAAACGATGCGGCCGCACATACAAAAGTTCCCATGCGATAAACCGTCCTTGTGTTATTTATAGCCTGCTATCGACGAAAGATGCAGCATCAGCAAATTAACATTAACAAACATATGTGCGTATGGTACTGTACATACATGTGCTTAGACCTGATTGAGCTCTGTCTAGCCTGGCTGAAACCTTGACCCAAATGTTCAATCACTTAATGAGCGAAACCAGTTTTCTGCGAACCCTTTTCCCACACCATCTCGCATGCAATATATTTTGCATTCTTTGCCTTGAGATGTCTCTCTCTGCCTGTCTGGCCTGTCCTGTCGGTGTTGTTGTTTGTTTGTTTGTGTGCGTGAGTGCTTTCGATAAAAAGTTGCATTTATGCGGAAAAAGGCAAATCATTTCCATTCCAAGTTCAAGTTAATTTTTGTTTCGCTTTATCGCCATTTAACGTACAGGCTTCCCCGCTTGTTTAACAACTTTTCAAAAACTTTGCCCGTTTTGTGCGTACAGGAAGCACCTTGAAACTTCTATATTTACATTGTGTGCGCTGGCGCGATGCTGCCTGCTGTCGAGAGACTTGTCTCCGGAATATGTGGAATGCTGTATACCCTATAAAACGGGAAACGATTGATCCATTTCCTTGCAGTTTGCGTTATAAGATATGCGAATATTCTTGTGGGGAGACTCATTTCCTGCTGACATATATATGTACCATTAGCGCATACTTCTCCCCAAACCTATATACCCCGACACAACCGTTTCCAACATCATTAAATATACAATTAATTGATAACCGTTTACATTCTAAAATGAAATGTTGCTTTAATTGAACTAACGATCCGTGTGTCCCTGCCTGAAAACTGCAGGCGGCGGCGGTCCGGTGCATCGAGAACGAAGTGAACTTGGGAGCTGGCCGGCTGGCTGCCGCTGCTGGCTTGCATGATTCCGATTCCGTTTCGATTGCCGTCGCCGTGTCAGGTCGTTGGCATTGATGGTAGTCATTGAGTCAAGGTGGCTTCCGCCGCTAACACGATTTATTTATCAATTTTTATGTACATGTTTTGGCGCGAATGCAATTGAGAATTCTGGACGTTTATTGCAGATGGCAGCCCGATGCTGCGTCACGGCGACACCGGCGACTGGGTGGGCACCTTTGAGGGGCACAAGGGCGCCGTGTGGAATGCCACACTCAATCGAAATGCAACGCTGGCTGCCTCGGGAGCGGCCGACTTCACCGGCAAGGTGTGGAATGCGGTGAGCGGAGCCGAGATCCACAGTTTCCAGCACAAGCATATCGTGAAGAGTGTGGCCTTTGACGCCGATTCGGAGAACATTGTGACGGGCAGCAACGAGAAGCTGGTGCGAGTCTTTAACCTGGAGCAACCGGAGGCGAAGCCGGAGGAGTACAGTGGACACGCTGGGGCCATCAAGCGGGCACTCTTCTGCCGCGACGACAAGTGCATCGTCTCGGCGGCCGAGGACAAGACCGTCCGCCTGTGGGATCGCATGACGGGCATTGAGGTGCAACGCCTGCAGTTCAACAGCCATCCCAACAGCCTGGAGATCTCGCGCGACAACCACATACTGACCATTGCCCACGGCTCGTCGATCAGCTTCTGGGAGGTGGACACTCTCAAGAAGCTCAAGGAGGTGAAAGTGCCGACGAATGTCGCATCGGCCAGTTTGCATCCGGACAAGCACGTCTTTGTCTGCGGCGGCGAGGACTTCAAGATGTACAAATTCGACTACATTACAGGCAATGAAATAGGTATGATGATGCCGCAGTCCATCTGTTTGCAGTAATCCGCTTACTAATCTTTCCATTCTTTCGCAGAATCATTCAAAGGTCACTTTGGACCAGTGCATGCGGTCAAGTTCAGCCCCGATGGCGAGCTGTATGCAAGTGGATCCGAAGACGGCACCTTGAGACTGTGGCAGACCACGGTGGGCAAGACATACGGCTTGTGGAAGTGCACAGAGCCCAATGAGCTGAACAACTCCATGAGCTCGCCACGCGAGGTGCCTGCAAACTGATGTTGGAGAATTGCCAGTCGCTGCTATATGGCGCCGCCGCCGGCGCAGACGCTGCAACGGAGGGATACGAGCTATAGCTGAGATCATCGATTATCATTAAACCATTTTGTAATGGGCTACAATAACGATATTTTATATTCCAACGCTGAACTCTCATTGGCATTAAATGATAATCACACACAAAACAACATTGTGAAATGCAATAGAAATAAATAACTTAAGTTTCTCAATTGTGACTCGAGTGCGACTTGGCTGCTGCTACTTAGATGCCTAGATGTGTGTTCCCGTGGCCCAGCCATGCAGGTAGATGGTGGTGAAGTTGAGCAGAGGCTCGCCCTGATGGATGTCTGAACGGTTCTGCAGATGGTCGAACCACCTGGACAGATTTAGATAGGACTCCTTGTCCACGGGCGACAGCGATTTCTGCAAGACATCAGAGATGTAAACTGGAGGCATGCAACGAAAAGTCCAAGAAATACCCACCACAAGGTCATAGATGGCATAGTAGACAGCCAGGTCGGCCAGTGTTATGAAGTGGCCCACGAGATATGATTTGCTGGCAAACAGCTTATTAAAGTCCGCGAGCAACTGCTTGGCCACATTCCTGTCCCTGGAGCCAGGCGCCACGTAGAGCACAGAGAACTCTATCCACTGATACACCTGGGCCTCCACCTCCCGCGAGGCCTTGCTGTTTTGAGCCGTCTCCGACTTGGATTCGTTGGCCAGATTCTCCAGAATTGTGGCGAATCCCGCCACGCTCTTCTGGCCATTCGTGCGCGTTACGACCTTCGCAATAGAAAATAAATTGATGGCTGCCCCAACTATTGTGCTCTAAATAAAGTGTTTACCTGCTCCTCGTTCAGCTGCACCTTGCCGGGGGACACGCCGAGGCAATGGGCAATCTTTTGCACTTTTGCAACGTCGCACATGGTAATAAATTTTAATACAAATTAATTGGCGTGCAAAATATACAAGAAATCCAGTGTGACCGTGTAGAAAACTAACTTAACCCCCATAACCCCGCTTTATTGAAACAGTTGAAATAACTAAAACCGCGGAAGATAATGCTGTTCCCTTCCCTTCCCATAAGTTTGTATAATGCTGTTTGAATATGTTCCTTGTAGCTCCATTCCTTCCCTTTCCTTAAGTTACGTTACAAAAAGCGCTAAAATGATTCAAGTTTCATACATTTCGTGCGAATATTGAATACCCCCTGATCAACAATGGGTTAACGCTCTATTCTGTTGATCTTCCTCGATTTTAATATTCGGTTTAATATTTCTAGCTAGCTGGGACTCTCAGCAGTTCAAATATAACTTTATCCAATAGAATAATAAATTGTCTACGAAATTGGTTAATTTGAAGGACTCATTTTTATTGGGTTTAAGAACCAAACAAGTCAAAGCAGAACACATAAGATGCTGGTCAACCAGGTTTCTGCTATGAGTATGGACATTTCTATACCCTATTTCCTTTAATTAATGTAAATAGATTAAATACATTGTACCATTATATGCCGATATATCGTATATAAACTTTCAACGCAATTTCGAAAAGTGTGCGACTCTCGTTCTACGATTTTGTAAAATTTCCTTGCTTGGACAGGGCCTCGAAGGTGACATCGTACTGAAGAAGAAATATAAAAAAGTTTGTAGTTGCCACCAGCAGCTGTAATTCGGAATTTAAAGTCAAAGTTTTCACTGATTAAGATATAATCTCACAGTCGAAAGGTATTTGAGATCCAGGACAATGACGCCGCAGACAACATGCTGGCGTACATTTGTTTGCAATTGGAGGATAAAGTGGTGAAAGGTCTCCAGAAGATCGGGTCCCACAGATTGCACACCATTCAACAGGGCCAAGCATTTGGATTGCTGAAAGGAAAAGCAATTCTAAATGGGAGTTACGATTCCAGATTGGCTACTTACCTCCTGCTGCACTTTGTGGTTGAAGTAGAGAAGGCTGTGCATCTTGCCTATATGCATGGCCATCCACAGCACCATGTAGATCCACCTGTTCCAATCTGCCAGCTCCGGAACGTCAATGCCCTTGTACACAAGGAACAGAATCAGGTTGAAGCTGAAGAAGCAGCCAACCACCAGCAGGACAATGGAATATTGGAATGCTTTATTAACCAGCTTCGTGAAGTAGGTCAGTTCAGCATGCTGCAAGCGAAATCTTTGTACCTCCCAGCGTCGAGGGCTTGGCCAGTGTTGGAGCTCCTGTTGCAGGGACTCGGTGACTGCGGCCTGGCGCCAAGCTATGCCCTGCAGCAGGACATAGTACTGGATAAAGGAGATGCTGCTGATGATGTTGGGCATCACATAGCTGTTGATGCTGAGTATAGCCTTGTAGGCAACAAATCTCTGGCTAAAAATATCGATGGCAAAGGCTAAGCAGGCCAACACCAAGACCAGCGAGAGCTGCAGCCGCAGAAAGCGCTTGATCTGCCAGCATTTAATCGTATATCCCCGCTCCAGATCCGACTTTACTATGCTAGCAATTATGGCGGGTATCCTGTGTCTCCATTGGAATGTGAGCATCAAGATTGAGGCACTGTGCACCACGTAAATGGCCGATTCCATGGCATTCAAATAGCAATCGAGGGACACCCTGTTAAGGGTGATCAGCACAAACTCCCAGTAGGAGGCTAGGCAGTACCAGCCGTAGCAAACGGCCATCCAACAGAGATGAAGATGGCGGTAGACTCTGCCCTGGCGACCAGGCAGGACAGTAATGGGCGCGGTGTTGGCCAGAACTGAGATCCAGAATAGCCAACGCAAGCCTTTGTAGAGACGTTTGGATGTCACCTCAAATTCCTGATGAAACCTTGGATGACTGCAATGGTAGGGAACATCATTTCAAGTGAGTTCCAGTTTATGGATCTTCTCTTTACCCTTTCGGCATCCCATTCACCGCCTTTATACGCTTTCGTGGCACTTTCTTTGGCTTCCACATATCGAATGCTAATCACATTGAGGACTCTTCCACTCGCACTGCTTTGACCTGTCACAGGGACATTAATCAATTGAGCCAAATTATGTTTCTTCAGCTTCGCTTAAATCATTAACTAAAGGGCCGTGCAGATGAGCAGTTCAATTAGCAATCGCTGGGGAAATCACCTGCTGACCATCAGCCGCTGCCTGGCCGTGGCACCCAGTGCAAGGAGGGGACTTGCTCGATGGATTCACTGTCTTTGGTGCGTGCTTCTGCTGAGCTACGTGTGGACTGGCTGCATCTGGAAGTGCATTGTGTTTGACGCCGAATTGCCGACCATCGAGAAGCTGCTGTATCTGATGGAGTTCCCAGGCAACATTATGATCACTAGCCTCCTGGTGTACCACGCTGTACTCAATTGCCCGTACTCCAGGGACGTGGAGACGCAGATTCATCGGCTCATCAGCGAGCAGGATGTGGGAGTAGCGCGAAGACTTTACCGAAAGCACGGAAAGAGGACTCGTCTCCTGCTGGTGCAAACCATCGTATTCCATGGCGCCTGCGTTGTGGTGGACATTGTGAATTACGACTTCAACTGGTGGACTACGTGGATCAGCAATAGTGTGTACAACTTGCCCACTCTGATGATCAGCCTTGGTGTGCTGCAATACGCCCTCGCCGTGCACTTTCTCTGGCTGCTGCAGGCACATCTTTGCCACCGTCTGGCCGAGCTTCAAGTACGCCAGAGGCCACCACCCCAAGGTATCGTGAGGCTGGACGCGCGCTATGATCTGTTCTTTGCTTCACTGGTTGATGCTGGCGGATGCACTTCCCTGGTGCTGGATGAGCTGCGCTCAACGTATACTGCCATCGATCGTCTGCACAGGCAGCTGCTGGACAAGTTTGGCCTCTTCCTGCTGCTCAACTTTGGAAACTCCCTGTGCAGCTTCTGCGAGGAGTTCTACTTGGTCTTCAACTTCTTTGAGCGGCCGCAATGGGCCGCGAGTCTGTTGCTCTTCTACCGCATACTGTGGCTGGTCATGCACGGCTCACGCATCTGGGTCATCCTGGCCGTCAACGAGCAGCTGGTGGAGCAGGAATGCCACTTTTGCCTTCAGCTCAACCAGCTGGAGGTGTGTGGCAGCCATCTCGAGCGCACCATTAATCGTTTCCTGGTGCAGCTCCAGACGAGCATCGGCCAACCCTTGCTCGCGTGCGGCGTCATCGATTTGGACACGCTGGCAATGGGTGGGGTAAGCAGCCAGAACCAATTAACCCTTTAGTTGAAACAATTAAATGATATCTCTTTTCTCTTCTGTTCCTTGGCAGTTTGTCGGGGTGCTCATGGCCATTGTCATATTCCTAATTCAAATCGGCTTGGGGAATAAGTCGCTAATGGGAGTCGCCCTCAATCAATCAAGCTGGATATACGTTTGAATAAGCTGCCGCAACCATTTGCTTGTGTCATCATTTCGGTCCGCGGGGCAGCACCTCGAGATGTGACTACAGTGGATATTAGGGACGAGGAATACTCTTCCCCATTCTGTAGGTAAACATATTATTCCGTAATACTTTGAATTTGCGCACTGCTATTTATACTTGGTATCGTTTTGCAAAGTACTCGATTCTTGATGGTCTATCGATATCGGCCAGAGTTGTCTACGCTTTATAGGCGCGCGCTACATTCTGTTTTTGAATTTAAAAAAAGAAACGTTTTTTATTGAAATGTGTGCCAAGTGCAAAATTAATTGATTTTTGACATAATGGAAGCCACAATCTTTGATATGTGTTCATATGTTTTTCCTTTTCCCCATTTGTCGGCTAATACAATCACCTATCAGTTGGTTTTGATAAGCTTTTCTATTGTTTCCAATTGTACATCGTTTGATAAATGAATGCCATTATCTTGAAACGTTCGTACGAGCGCCACTTGTCATTTCTGCCATTTAAACAGATATAAATACATACCTACATACACTATAAGCTTGTCATATATTAATGATCGGGACGAATTTTCATTACGCCAAACAGCGATAGAGATATACATACATATGTACATATGTGTGTACGATTGAGTGAGTTTGCGGGTGACTTCCAATTAAATCGATCTGAGAAACAGACAAGACAAGGAAGAGATAAAGCTGAAAAGAAATTAATTTCAAGCATCGCTGGAGTCTCGTAAATTTCGCGTTATAAATGTCTGCAAATAAAGAATCTACTTCATATATGCCCCAAGAATTGTAAAATACTTTAGCTGAGTGGAGGGAGTGGGAGAGATGAAGCAATTAAATGAAACGAATGAAATACTGTTGTACGATATACGAGCCATACATATGCAACGTCAATTACCCGACATTGACTTTGAAAAGTGCGCCCTGAGATCTCGCTTCTCGGTTCTCGGTTCTCAGATCTCGACTCTTGTCTGGACTCGAGTCTCGGGCTTAAGTGGTGCCTCTTGGTGCATCAGACCAGCGGTAGAGAGCCGAGCCGGACCGGAAGCGTGTTGCCCGGCCCGGCCCCGTCATATCGCGGTGGCACATTATCCTACCTATACTACCTGTCGCTACCTGTCGTCGCCATCGATTCAAAACTAATTAGCCGGCAAGCGACGGATGGCATTTGCATCTGTATGGTATGCACAATCGCTGCGGAAAAAGAGAGAGATTTATGATACGGCCAGTTTGGCAGTGGGACAGACAGATGGTCGAGACGGTGGCAGTTGCAGATCAGCATTAGTTTAATGGTTTCCCCGGCTATAATTGGAATCCGCATTGGGGAATATTTCGTCAATCTGGTCACCGTTGTGGGTCGCCTTAGGCTAGCTGATAAGCCGATGCCGGATCGCTTCTAAGTAATAATAAATTTGATTTTAATGAAATGCTAAAAGTTCATTCAGCTTATCGGTTTCTGGGGCTCGAGCCCTGCTTCAAAATCCAATTAATTGCGTTCCGAAAATGTCACCAAGGAGAGAGAGAGAGAGAGACTTCCACACATATTCCCAGGGGAGTGGTGCATCTAAAGTTTAGCAACCCCCATAAACCGCCAACAACAACCTAGGGGGAGGTTTAAGTAAACACAGAAATCAATAAACAACAGAGGGAACAAAAACACAAAAAACTGCGCAAAAGTCAAAGAGGCTTTTATACTGTGGGCTGTTCTATCGATCGCCAGCCATATGGAATATTGCAACCCCCCGGTGCGATGCTTGCCAAAATAATTAATTTCGTGTAAGTAAATGGCGCATGCGCCCCTAAGTAAGCATCACATCCATCCTCACCCACCCAGGCGGAGAGAACGCAATAGCGCAGGCAAGGGAGAAAGAGAGAGAGCGCCGACTATGACTCGCTGTCCCCCTCTTTTCTTGCATGCTCAGACAGAAGCGATCATGTCTGTGTCTTGCCTTTGCCCACATCGTTCAGATTTCAGATTCATTCGACTCGTCGACAGAAACAGTCGCGTCAACCGGTAAACATAACGGAAAGAGCGCGTGCGTGCGTGAGTGTCTTGCCTGGTCTTGCCTGGTCTTGCCTGGTCACGTCTGGGATAGGAGTGAACCCTTTTTCGCGTTAGTTTACCAAAACTTTTGTTGTGGGCCACAACTCTGTGCCGTGCTGTGACCTGCTTAAAATAAGTGCAATCTGCTTAAATCAGAATTTAATTTGTCTCTGTTCTTTTATCAGACGAGAACTGATAAACACACACACATACATACGAGGAAGTGGAAAGAACAGAGCAGAACAGAGCACATTATCTCTAGTGTCTGGACGGGGAAAAACTTGTTTCGAGAAGCTCTTGTGCAAATTGCCGATCAATTTGTATGCAAAGAAGGAAAAAGGCAGCAGCAAACAACAACAAACAAAGAAAATAAACAAGTATCTGCATACATATGTACTAGTACGCTTCTAGGGAAAAGTCTCTAAGGGCATCGCATCCCAAGTGGTTTATCTTGATGTCAAAGCTTATCTCGCGTCGCCTCGAGAGCGCTCTGTGAGGGTGTAGGGTGTTCC
This sequence comes from Drosophila ambigua, assembly GCA_018150905.1. Taxonomy (NCBI): domain Eukaryota; kingdom Metazoa; phylum Arthropoda; class Insecta; order Diptera; family Drosophilidae; genus Drosophila; species Drosophila ambigua. The sequence goes on along the minus strand of JAECWS010000001.1, from coordinate 5,260,688 downwards.
GGTAGTGTGCTGTGTTCTGTGAGTGCGAGTGAGTCCAAAGCGCTAGCTAATACAGCTAGAGCCGAGTGGACCAGACAGACAGTCGCTCAGATCCAAGAGCGCGACATTGAGATCAGATCGTTCAAGTCGATTCCATCCGAGTACAGAGTCTTCCCCGGCCTGGCCTGGCTGCCTGTAGTTACGTTACTCTTCCGCTTGATTAATTGTGCGTAGCAGCGAATCGTGTACATTATGACAGCTGAGACACTCAAACCGTTTATAACACCAACCAGTGCCGCCGGCAGTTTTCCGGACAAGCAATCGAGCGCAGCAAAAGCCCAGCGCAAGACGCGACAGCTCATCCCAATTGTCTTGAGTGTCGTCGGTCTGGCCCTGGTCGTTGCCATCCTCAGCTTAACGGTAAGTGTTCGATTGGATCGATGATTGGTTGGATGTGCACAGGTGTGAGCCATCCGTACGTAATCAGTGAGAATTCCCCATTGATATGAGCATTTCGCAATTCATTTTTACTCCAAATTGATTAGTCTGCGTATCATAATTGTGTCCATTACGTTATATTGCCATTTGGAAGCACTTGATTATCAATTTGAAGGGAGAACCCAACATTTTCCGAGATACCGCATTGAACCACTCAAAACCGGATCCCACATTCCCACTCAATGCTAGAGAAATATTGTTTCAGTAGCTTGTCGGTATCTAATATAAAATAAATATATGTATATGCAAATTGGACTTTGACATACCATACATATATATATATTTATATGGACTCCCCCCCGAACCCAAAATCGTAATCTTAGAATGAATATTTAACCTCTGGCACGCTTCTGCCTCTAAAGATGTTTGCCATTAGGTCTTTGTTTATGCCAAATGAATATTCAAAATACTCGTAAAAGCAGAGTTTATAATGCGTGATCGTCACAGATATGACTCTATATAATTTGGCACCCGACTATATTTAGGTGCTTCGTTGTCGTTGTCTGATCCGTGTCATGTCGTCACCAACAAGTAAGTCTTTTGGGCAAAATCGCTTCCTAATGATCCGGCTAATCCAAACAAGCCGGCAGCAGCGGATGCAGATACACATGTACTCGTATCAGATACTTTTTTTTTGCTATTGTTGCAGCGGTTTCGTTGGGGGATGATTCTGCCTCTGTTCTGCATTTCCAGCTTGTTTTTCGCTCGATAAAATAAATATCTGTCATGACTTCATCTTCCATGTGGGGATGGTAGGGTCATGTTTTCTTCTTTATTTTTTTTGCTGATAGCTGGTTGCGGAACTGCTCTACAAAACTGAACAACAATAATTGCAATGCTGTGTTATACAACTCTGTCGGTACCCGCTGCAGTTTTTAGTCGTGTATGCACGTGGTGCCCCCCTGTGTACCTCCCCGGACTACTCCTCGGCACAATCAACCTCAACTTTTGGCTTAAGTGAACGGAAATCGTACAATTGTCAATTGACTTGTAGAAACGATTGGACTTTTGCCTTGGCTTCGGTTTGACGTGAGCCACAAACTATTGTTTTCTCCATAAATCTTTGTTAAGATTTTCCAATTGAATTTTCTGCCTGCCCCCTGCCCACATCCTGACCAGCGACAAGCGACCAGCGACTGACCCTCATCAGGGCCCCGTGAAAGTGACAAACTGCAGGCGCAACAATCGATCTGTAGATAAGCTCGTAATGGAAAGTGGTTCACTGGAATCAGCAGCTGCCCCCCGCCTCCGTCCACGAGCCAGCCACAAGCTTGACAGCGAAACAAGTTTCTTGGGCCCGATGTACTGTCCATAATTTATACAAGAATTCAGCACAAGTTTTATTTTCATTTTTATTTTTTTTTTACTGCCTTATTTGTGTAACGTGCACAGTGGCTCAAGTTGAGCCATTCTTTTCTTTCATTTCGGGTGTCGCAGTCGAAATATGAGAAATATATTTATTCGAGTATATACATACATATGTACAAGCATGTGTGAATGTACTCGAATGTATTCTTCTGTGGCTGCTGCTGCTGCTCGCCCCGAATGTTAATGATCCATTAAAAAGATTATGTGCCTGAGTGGCGATGTCGGTACCGTCGACGTTTCTTTATGAAATCTCTCTCTCTCTCTCTGACTGTCTGTCTGCCTGTCCATCAGTGATCATCCTCTGGCCCCATCTATCTGTTTGTTCGGTTATATTTTTTTTCGTTTGTTTTTGTGGGTGTCAAAAGTTCGGCTGTTGGGTGTTGCATGATGTGTTGGGCCTTAGCACCGTCTATCGGCCATAATTGAAGCGTATTAAATTAATTGCGAAAGTGCTCGAGATAACAGCAAAGTGTTTAATAGTTTTTTGGATTAGATCAGTACCGTCCCAGTCCCCCCCGATAATGTAAATATAACAAACAAAAATGTTCCTTTCAGATCTGGCAGTCGTCGCGTGTCACGCACTTGGACAAGGAGCTGCAGAGTCTTAAGCGGGTCGTCAGCAGTCTCCAGCAGCGTTTGGGCATACAATATCTGGACGAGCTTGACGATTTCCAAAAGGAGGTGAGTCAATATATGTACATACAATAACCATAATAACTTGGTTATTCAAGTAGCGATTGCCGCTGATTGAGAGAGAAGTCGTAGCATTTGTCTGTGGTAAATACGAATTACCAAGTCGAAAATATTGTGCGCCTCAAAGTGTTCACACAATACTGTTGTTTTTTATGTGTACCCCCGTGCCCCCGTGAGTGAAGAGCACACAGTCAGCCAGCAAATGATAATTCGCCATAGATTCTATATAGAAAGCCCGCCCGCAGAGGGTACAACTTTGTCGAGTGGGTTCACTCGACATTTGTTTCATCTGTTTCGAAAAACCATGCCTCGGATATATGTATGTGGAAATAGTGTGGCACACACATATTTATAGAAATGCCTGCTAAAATTAAAATATGTATGCTCAAGGAATTTCCATTGATTTTGTTGTTTTGTTCAGCTTTTAATTAATGTTCTACGCATGCAAAAACAAAAAGCCGCAACCAAATTGTGATAGATTATCATAATATGCATAATGAGAACAGAAAAGAACACTCAATACATTCGGTGACGATGAAGCGCCGCCAGCCGGTCACAGAACAATTTATGGCCCGCAAAGCCCCCCAGTGACATGGGGCAAAAGCCGCAATAATTCTCTATACATCTGGTGGCAGATATATGTAGATATACACTATATAATATAATATGTGGATGGATCCGTTCAAGGCAACATTTTGCCGTTGGTTTTATGCGCTTGCAGCCAAAAGTGACGATTGATCTGATCTCATCAAATGGCCTAATGGCCGGAGATCGTTTTAAGATTTATTTATTTATATTTTTTGTTTTGTCTGCGGAAATTGGGACTGGGGGCTGGGGCTGGGCATCTGTGCCAAGCAATTCTCTAGAGAGTTTTTTTTTTTTGCGTTGTTGTTGCGGAAGGCGCGAGGCGCCAGCAATTAGAAATGATGATGATGAAACAGCATTTGGCTGTGGGGCATGCGACGACGCGTCCATAAGTGAATTCCCCAAATGAATGTGAGATGTGGGCAGGACTCGCGGGCTAGCTGCAGTCACGTAATCGTACTTGGCCAAGTGCTCTGACCCCAAACGCTGACCCACTCCTCTTGCAGTACGAGAATGCGCTCATTGAATATCCCAACAAGCTGGACGGCATACCCGACGGTGACGACGACGACGACGATGAGGACATAGATGCGGATGCTGAGGATGCGGAGGATGGCTTCTTCATCGACCATGGGATTGACGAAGGAGACGGCAGCCTCTATGACGACTACGACGAACCGGATGAGACGGAGACCACGCCAGCGTCTAATGTGGAGGAACCGGATGGAAACAGCAGCGCCTCGTCTGCCTCGAACGATGACAATGTCTACGATGACTTTACCAACTACAACGATTCCAAAAAGAAGAAGCATAGGTAAGCAAAGACACAAAGACTTTGATTTTGAACCATTTTTATTGATCGGGTGTCCCCACAGGAGGAAGTCTCGCTCGATTGCTGATGCTGATGTGCGGAATGAGGTGCCGACAAGCCAAGCCAACCGAACGGAGAAGGCGGCCTCCAAGGAGAGGTGAGTGTCCAGCATCTAGAGATTGTCCACATTTAACCAGAGGCTTTTCCAGCTCTTCCGCGGTGCAGCAGCAACACCATCGCCGCAGGCTGCGGCCCCGCACCGGCCGGCAGCGGGTTCTGGTACGGAAAGGTGTGTAGCCGCAAAATCAATTGGCAGCGAACTAATTCCAAAAGGAAAACCAAAACTCTATTTGCGTCTCTGTTAACTTGCAGGTGAATCTCTTATTTCAGCCAAATCCACAACCGATTCCGGCTCCCGCACCCCCGCCGCTCACTTCCATTTGAATCGCAAGGTGCCGCACCACAATGCGCCCATTCAACTGAGTTGTAAGTTAGCCACAGGCACAGACACATTCCCTTAAAGATCTCTGATGATGATCTCTGCTTTTTTCCGTAGCGCACCAGGGTGACATGTACATTGGACATGCCACAGCTGGCAGCGACACCGCCTGGCAGGAGTACTTCAGCATCAGCAACGGAGTGCTGACGGCCCATCAGCCGGGCCTGTACTACGTGTATGCACAGATCTGCTACAACAACACGCACGATCAAAACGGATTCATTGTGTTCCACGGCCACAACGCCTTCCTGCAGTGCCTGAACACGGTGCCCACGAACATGCCCCAGAAGGTGCACACCTGCCACACCAGCGGCCTGATCCAGTTGCGCGAACAGGAGTCGATACACTTGCGCGACATTCACAGCGATCGCAATGTGTTGCTGAGGGACTCGAACAATCGCAGCTACTTTGGCATCATCAAAGTGTAGGCGGGCAGAAAACCCCAGCCCCAGCCACCCCGCCGCGTGGCCAGCTTAAGCTTTAGCAGTCCTGTCCCCTGCGCTGGACTGCTCGTGAATACGATCCATCGCCTGCATGGACATGGATCCGTTTAGTTTGTAGCCCCTCCCTAGCCCTAGTTACACTCATAATCTACACATAATCTCAAGCCGAATCCTGCGCAATGAGCGGAAAAAGAAGCAAGTGCTGAATGCGGAAGACTACATGAAAATTCATATTTATTTTGTATATATTGTATTCCTGTGCGTACAAACTCTACGCTGCCACGAAAGAAGTGAATAAAAATCGAGTTTAACTTATAGATTACACATTATTTTAATACGATCCATGCACTGCCTGTTTCTGTAGCCCTTTAACAATGTGATAGCTTTTTGCATTCTGATTGCTTGCTTTATTTGCTTGCCTGTAAAGATTATTTTGCCTATTGTTGCTTTAAATTTGCATCTCGGCTTTTGTGCAGAACGGAAGCCCCACGCATCAAGCAGTGTGGAGGTGGCTTTTGGCTGCAGCTCCTTCTGCCGCCGGGCAGCTTACCCATGGCATAACCATGGTAACGGCCCAGGTCCCTTGCACGCCCACCTTTTCTGCTATTTTTGGTCAGCAGCCCCTCCTGGCTGGCACTGGCACTGACATATACACGTATTGGGCATATCGTGAACAGAAATGGAAGGTACAGTTGGACAAGCAATGACAGCAATGCGACTTGACGTCAAACAGATTGCTGATGCGCTGCAGTGCCGCACGGAGCGGAGATTCATCTATGTACCAGCGCCATGCAGGCATAAGTACATAGCTGCTCACATATGTATGAGCACATACTACATATGTTGGTCGGGTACATTCAATAATTCCCGAAGCGATAATCGGGAATGATTGCCGAAACGAATGCACTCGCTGCCGACAGCGGCGCAGCGTCCGCGTCCGAGTCCGCGTCCATGTAACAGGTGGTGAAGGTGACGGCGGCAGCGGAACTTTGGCTGGAATTCGCGTGGGAGAGCAACAGTTCGCCACCCCATACATACATATGTATGCGTGCAGGCACATATTTACGTTCAACATGTAAACGTGTACATAATCGAAAACCCACGCTCCAATCAAATTGGACAGACATGCGCAGTGCACCCCATCGGCATCGGCTTGAAGCCCCGAAAAATCAGGCAGGAAGCTTTTTTCATCCTGCGGCTGACGGCTGCGATTTGGCAGCGATTGCATCAGGTTGTAGTTGCATTTCCCCCAGTGAGGTTGTCTTTTCGGAACCATTCAGTTCGGTGCAGTGCAGTGCAGTGCAGTTCAGTGTGCAGTGTTTGTGGTTCGGTCTGGCTGGAGAGCTTGCAGGCAGATTGGATGGATGGTAAGTGCTGCAGCTGCAGCTGCAGCTATTAATAGCATGCCTCGACCTTGATTTTAGGAGCTGCCCGGGCAACTCAACACCAACAGCAACAACAACAACAGGTGTCAGATATTGCAGCACACACTCACCGCTGCTGCTGAAGTGAGCAGCAAATGTGTGTATGTACACACACAAGAGTGGTGTGTATACCTCTTGTACCTTGAGGGCGAAAATCAGATACATTTGGAGAGAAAATACCCATTTACCGACAAGTTTTGCACAATTAATTAACCTTGAATTCAAATAGGAAAAAAAACATTAAAACACACAAATTAAAATTATTGCCCTTGAAACTGAAAACATAATTAAAAGCCTTAGAAATGCGTATCCTACGGACCGCATACTTACTCATTTCATTAACAATTAATCAATCTATAAAATAAAAATTATTTCATCAAAATCGGTAAGTTGCTGGATAAGATATAGCGGTTTGACTTTGGAAATTCGTCAAACCTATTAAGCTGAGTGGCACTGTATATATATATGTATAATACCTACAATATTTGATACTCTATCTGTCATGAAAAATGAAGAGCATCCAATCCCATTTTCTAGAGAATTCTGCATGATTATCTCCAACAGAATGAACTGTGGCAGCAGCGACAGCCTCATCTGTGTAGTTAATTTAATGAATTAATGTGCAGAGTTTTATAGCCATAGATATGATTAAAAATGGGTACTAATAAGCTAGATCATGCGATAATAAAATACTAAAAGAAGTAAGAGCTAGCGCGTAAATATATTTATAAATAAAGTCCACAAAGTCCCCATGACTTAACTGAGAATTGACAGGCACTGTGCTTACACCACACAAGAGTGGTATTTTTTTTTAATAAAATAATTTGCTACAAGTGCAAATCCCAACGAAAATATTGGGGAAGAATTCTCTAATCCTTTTTGCCGCCAGCGATCAGTCCTTGGATCTCGTTCAGAGTCTTGCCCTTCGTCTCGGGCACCAGGAACAGAACGAAAAGAATGGCAGCAAAGGAGACTGTGGCGAAGATCCAGAAGCAGGCAGCAGGCCCAGCTTCGTCCTTGATCAGCGGAAAGGCAAGGGTCACAATAAAGGCGCACATCCAGTTGGTTGTGCCCGCAATGGCTCCGGCCACGGGCTTGGCATCCTCGGCGAACAGTTCGGCCATCAGCAGCCAGGGCACGGGTCCAAATCCAAAGGAGAATCCACTGATGAAGATGCAAACAGCCAGCACGGGCAGCCAGCCGACATCCTTCAGAGTCAGCCATTGGAAGTAAATGGCCATGATGAGGGTAGTGATGAACATAAGGGCCGCCGAGACGAGCAGCAGGATCTTGCGCCCCACTTTGTCGATCAGCACAATGGAGATAATGGTGGCGATAACCATAACCAGCCCGATGATAATTGTGGAGGTTGAGGGCGAGAGTCCAGTGCCGGCCGCTGTGAATATCCCAGTGGAGTAAAAGATGATGGCATTGATGCCAGTGATCTGCTGAAACACCATCAGCATCATCGAGATTGCCAGACTCTTGAGAGTGGTCCTGCGACAGAGCGCCTGCATCGGCTTGACCTTCTCCTTTTGGCCTTCGCTCGCCATTTGGCTAGCCTCTGCACTAACGTCGGCGTCCTTGCCCCGAAGAAACTTCAGCGACCTCTCCGCTCTGTCGTTCTTGCCCTTCTGGGCCAGATAGACGGGCGACTCGGGCATCCAAATGAAGAACAGAAAGAAGATGATGGGCAGGATGCCGCAGAGTATGTTCATCAATTTAACTTTGGCGTAGGCACCCACGACGAAGCCGTAGAGTACGCCGTGAACGATCAGCAACTGGAAGAAGCAGCCCATGACGCCGCGCTTGCTCAGCTCGGCGATCTCCGTGTTGTACATGGGAGCCGTAATACAGAAGGCTCCGCCGCAGGCTCCCACAATGAAGCGTCCAATCATCAGCATGAAGGGCTTTTGCGCGAAGATGATCAGCAGCCAGCCGATGAGGAAGGGGGGCGCCAGGCCCAGCATCGTGATCTTGCGTCCGAATATGCCAATTAGAATGCCAGCGGGGATGCACGAGGCGGCAGCTCCCAATGTCAGCAGCGATGAGACCCAGCCCCATTCCATGGAGGTGGGCGCGAACTTGTATGCGATGCCCATTCGAACTTCTCTCTCCACAGGACCCGACCACCCGATGCTGGCGCCCAAGCAAAAGGCACCAAACGCGGCAGCCACACCCGCCAAGTACTGCTTCCAGCCGCCCATTTTGGAAAATTGTGGAAATTTCTATATATTTTTCTGTGATATAAATATATAGATTTTATATATGGCTCAATTTGGAATATCAAAGTGATACTGAGCAAAGCAGGAGCACAGCCAGCTATAGTTGCAATTTCTGGATTGATTTTTGTTCGGATTTCTGTTGGATTTCCGTCAATACGAAGTTTTATCTGTCAGAGGGAGGAAGGAACGGGAGGATCCTCATCTATGAATGAAGTCTTAATGCATTTCAAACTCAACATGTAACTTAATCTTAGTTTTAGATGCTAAAAATGAATGTAAAAAATATATATTTATTTTTTTAATTAATGAACTAAGATAATAAAATTCAATAAGAAATAAGGGCTACCGCGACCCTGGGCTCTAAGCTTTGATAATAAATCAAACCTTCAGTAGCTCCCAAACTATTTATTTATAACAAGTAACGACCCATAACCACCCCCAAAGCGCCCACCATGAGAATCGACAGCGATGTTCATACCTTATGGCACTTTTTTCTGTATTAACATAATTTAATACAACGGCAAATCACAACGAAAATATTGCGGATGAATTCTCTAATCCTTTTTGCCGCCAGCGATCAGTCCTTGGATCTCGTTCAGAGTCTTGCCCTTCGTCTCGGGCACGAAGAAGAGAACGAAAAGGATGGCCGCAAAGGAGACTGTGGCGAAGATCCAGAAGCAGGCAGCAGGACCAGCTTCGTCCTTGATGATCGGAAAGGCCAGAGTCACACAGAAGGCGAAAACCCAGTTGGTTGTGCCAGCAATGGCCCCGGCCACGGGCTTGGCATCCTCGGCAAACAGTTCGGCCATCAGCAGCCAGGGCACGGGTCCAAATCCAAAGGAGAATCCAATGATGAAGATGCAAACAGCCAGCACGGGCAGCCAGCCGACATCCTTCCTCGCCAGCCATTGGAAGTAAATGGCCATGATGAGGGTAGCGACGAACATTAGTGCCGCGGAGACGAGCAGCAGAATCTTGCGCCCCACCTTGTCGATCAGCACAATGGAGATAATGGTGGCGATAACTTGGACCACGCCCAGGATGATTGTGGAGGTTGAGGGCGAAAATCCAGTGCCAGCATCAATGAATATGCCAGTGGCGTAGAAGAGGATGGCATTGATGCCGGTGACCTGCTGGAAAAGCATCAGCATCATCGAGATGGCCAGACTCTTGAGAGTGTTGCGGCGGCAGAGGGCCTGCATCGGCTTGACCTTCTCCTTTTGGCCTTCGCTCGCCATTTGGCTAGCCTCTGCACTAACGTCGGCGTCCTTGCCCCGAAGAAACTTCAGCGACTTCTCCGCTTTGTCGTTCTTGCCCTTCTGGGCCAGATAGACGGGCGACTCCGGCATCCAAATGAAGAGCACAAAGAAGATGATCGGCCAGATGGCGCAGAGGATGTTCATCACCTTAACTCTGGCGTAGGCACCCACGATGAAGGCGTATAGGATGCCGTGGACGATCAGCAACTGGAAGAAGCAGCCCATGACGCCGCGCTTGCTCAGCTCGGCGATCTCCGTGTTGTACATGGGAGCCGTAATACAGAAGGCTCCGCCGCAGGCTCCCACAATGAAGCGCCCAATCATCAGCATGAAGGGCTTCTGGGCAAAGATGATCAGCAGCCAGCCGATCATGAAGGGCGGTGCCAGGCCCAGCATCGTGATCTTTCGTCCAAAGATCCCAATTAGAACTCCAACGGGGATGCACGAGGCGGCACCTCCCAATGTCATCAGCGAGGATATCCAGCCCCATTCCATGGAGGTGGGCGCGAACTTGTATGCGATCCCCATCCTAACTTCTCTCTCAACAGGTCCCGACCACCCGATGCAGCAGCCCAAGCAGAACGCACCCAAAGCGGCTATGATGCCGGCCAAGTACTGCTTCCAGCCGCCCATTTTTGAAAACCGTGGAAATTACTTAAAATGTTTCCTGTGCTACGGGTATATGGAGTTGATATGTTTCAATTTGGAATATCAAAGTGATACTGGGAAAAGTAGGAGCACAGACATACACACATGAAGGAGGCGGTACGAACGGCCCACTTCGTTCCCACAAAATTTGTACGCATTCAGAAACCTTTCCCTCTCGCTCTAGGGAGAGCGAGTGCATGGTGTGCTTATGGCTTGCGAGCGAAAGCTCCTGGAGCAACAGCTTAGCTCTCTGTCTCTCTCTCGAAACTTTTGCTGCGTTCGCTCGTGTGCCGTTCGGAGAGATGAGTTCGGTTTGTCGTTCGGTCGGTCGGTCGGTCGGTCCTCGTTGCCTGCTCGCTGTATAAAATACCGAGGCCTGTCCCAGTGGTATGCCACTCTTGTTTCCGTCTTGACTTAGGACTGAGGCAGGAACCGTATTCCGTATTTGCAGTGCTCTGGCGTAGGCGTGACGCCATGTTGTGAAAAGTGTCTGAGGAAAAGTTTATAGAAATATCCGAGGAAAAAGTGCAGTCCACAAAACACACCAAGTGAGTAGCAAATCATAGATACTCGCATGATGAAAACGAAATCGTTGGTCGGCTGAGAGCTGTGCCAACTCTGTGCATAATGTTCCCATTGATTTGTTTTTCGTTTGGCCACTTGCGTGGGTGGGCGTAACGCCAGGGCGGAGCAAATACGCCGCCACGAATATTGCGTAAAATTGATTCGCAGCACTCTCTCTCATTTCTCGTCTCTAATTAGATGTTGCAATTTGCTTGATTTCACAAATTGTCTGCTGAATAGATGTAAATTGCATACATCAAAAGATACACACACACACACACAGTCGGATGAGGGGGGCACTCTCATAACGAGCTTGACAAACAAGTCGGTCCTCCAGTCGTCGCGGAAGTTGGCCCCAGGACCCAAGCAGCGTTCAGTCCGAGTTGTTGTGTCCCCAACACGATTCCATTTAAATATTTTAGGCCAAAAAGCTTTTTCCCCAGCAGCCTAATTAGCCACTGGCACCGACACGAACTCTTCCGCTGGCAAAATGCATCCCGGACGCGACTCACTTAGCTGGGGACCACCGCCGGCGAATGCCCAATTCAATTTGTCGCAATTTGTTGCACGGAAAAACAGAGAAAATACATAATCCAGCGCATGGTATCCATGGTTTCAAAATTACTGCGACAAATTCAATTATTTCGCTAATATGAATTTCCTGCTGGGTCTGCCATCCCCTGCTCCTGCCACTCCTGCCACTGCCACTCCATTAAATGGACCCTAATTGTATGTAGAGAGGGACACAAAATGAATTTTCTGGGAAATCTTTGTATTGTGCAATTGAATGAAAGATTGGCACCAGCTGCGTAAGACAAAAGCCGAGGCTCCCATCAATCAATATTCAATCATACGCTTCGGCTGCAGCTGTAGGGGCAAATTAGATTTTTTGCCGCAGCGGAAAACGCCACAGAACCATTTGCAGCAACAGGCCAAACAGTCCAAAGAGCACGTAGCCCAACAACAAAACTTATGTAATTCAATGAGAGTGAAATCCGTTTTTCGCATTTGCGTTCTTGCATCCGCTACTAAACTACTCAACGCTGAGGCGGAATAAACGAGCAGACGAGATGGTGAGGAGACAAGAGCCAGCCATGCAGCAATAATATAATGATGGCAGCAGCTAAGCCAGGAATAATAAAGCCAACAGCTGTAGGCGAGACACAGAAGGTGCAAGGGAGCTGCTAACCTAAAGAAAGGCCAAAGAAAGGAATAAAACACGTCGACTGCCTTGACATTTACTGGGAAAAATGAAAAGCTAACGTTGCCACAGGTACGGGGGGCATGCAGACAGGCATGTGTAGGGGCGCTGTGGGTAGCTGGACATCCGCATATAATACATCCAAGGCGACCATTCAGTGCGATTCATTCGCGTTCTCTGCTGAAGCCAGGAATGTATAGCATACTTATGTGCGCCATCGTTAAGAAAAGGAATGAGGAATGGTATGAATGGATGGCATGGCATGGGTTGGGTTGGGATGGGTAGCTCGCACTCAATGGCATTTGGCATCCAACCAACCATTCAACTTTCGCATAATTGTCAACTCTGGCTTTTGTCAGCGGCCAAGAATTCTGCCCACGGAGCAGACGAAGACGAAGATGTGTACATGCTCTGAAGAGAGAGAAATTCTCACCCTCCAATGCTCCAAAGCTGATGAAAATATTCACGCACTTTGGAATTTTATTGATTTATAAGGGGAAGGCATTTTATGTGCGTGTGTGGGCGGTCCATCCTCTATGGATGCTCTTCATTATACGTATAGTCGGGAGCAAATGGGAAGATTATTCAAATACCTTTTGTCGGGCGGAATTTGGTTACCTGATGATGTTGATCTGCATAATTAAGTGAAGTAATATGGAATTTCACACGCCATAAAGTAGCGTCGCATCATGACACCGCCAAAGCACACACACACACACACACACACTTTATACATAAAAACCTTGCTCTAAAGCGAAAATGTAATTAAAAGTTTTTTAACCGTGCGCCGCGCCATGGAACGTGTTGAGCATAAAATCGTTTTTAATGCGGTTACGTTTCAGCCATTCAACCGCAGCGTATCCTTTTTGAACCCATCTCTTTCCCTTTTGCCTTTTTTCAGTTGTTAGAGTGAGCCAGCGACAGTAAGGATGGCCAAGCGATTTTTGAGCCTAGCGGTGCTACTGCTGCTGCAGTGCATCTGGGCCACACCACAGCGGACCGCCGCCTACTCGCTCCAGGCAGCCGTTGACGAACTGCATCGTCGCGAGGCAGCCAAATATCCGCTAAATGCTCCACCCCCGCGGGATGACTGGGAAGACGGTAAGTGACGTGCAAAAAGAAGAAAAGCGCCCCTAGAGCGCAGTTCCCTGCTTACGTAAACTGCCTCCACCCACACCCACACGCACACGCACAACCACAGGCACAGCCACACTTTAGCTGTCACGCACCCATCAGATGTCTGCTGCAGAAAATAAAAGTAACTTTGATTAAACCTTGAAGTGACCAAAACCGCGAAACTTGCGCGATGCTGGCAACCCACGCAGCGGCCTGTCAGCTGCAGCCGTAACTGATATCCGACAATAATGAAGAAGGCATTCCAATACATGCAGAGATCTGTGCAACGGGCCCGTGTCCGTGTCGGCCCCTAAATAGACAGCAGACACACAGGTGCCGTCCCGCTCTGACCCATTAGGCACATTACAGCACAGCGCACTTTGACAATCACATTTACCGTTTCCTTTTTTTTTCCCCTTTCTGTTTCTCTTTTCCTTTTGTCCTCTCTGCTCCGCTCCGCTCTCCTGTGGTCGGTCCCGTTCTTTTGTGTTCTCACGACTGCCCCAGATGCAGAGTTATTTGGAAAGAGTAAGAATCGTAATCGGCATCGAGTTAATAAAGTGCTCGCCAAGTACTTGGAGCGCGACTCGGACGACTTTGAGCCGGATCGCGCCCTGGGCCCACCGTTCAGTGGCTATGACTTTGGCCCCGCAGCTGGCGAGGATGTGGGCAACATTCGCAATAATCTCTTTGCCGATGAGAAGAGGAAACGCTTCTCCGCCTCAGCCGCCACCCCGTCCCTCTTCCGAGAACGTGACGAGCAGCTCGGTAAGTAAAAGCTCAAAGCAAAGCAAAGACACACGCACGCACACTCGAGAAGCTGGAAGCCGAAAATATATGGAGGATTGAGTGTGCTCATACATATAAGGAATAACAATGGCACCACCGACTAAAACCACTTAGCTCCGATTAACTTGTGAGTGGCATTAGTTGGGTGATATGTGGGTCGATGACGAGTGCAATCAGCTGGAAGCAGATCCTGCCTGCCTGCCTTCCTTCCTGTCATTTGATTTAATGGCTTTCGCAGGGCCAACAACTTGATGCATGTCCGTTTGGGTAAAAGATTTACGGCGCTGCCACTCGGGGCAACCTGTTTCAGATTTAATTTCAAGGTCACGGGGTTAGCTCATCGATGGTTTTCGCTTCTTTGGATTCTTGCAGATGCACCAGCTCCGTCTGTGTTCCGTGAACGTGAGATTCAACCACTGAGCGGAGAGCCCACACATAACGAGCTGGCGGATCAGTTTCTGCGCGAGATCGAGGAGGCCGGCGAGCAGGAGCGCAACGAGCGCTACAAGGATGCAGTGCGTCAGTGGTGGCATCAATTCGACCAGCGCCAGCAGCTGGGCAAAGATGTGCAGCCGCAGCAGCAGCAGCACCAGCAGCAACAGGATCTGGATCCCGAGCTGTTCGAGCAGAAGAAGCGGATGCGAGTGCCACCGTACTACCTGTTGATGCAGAAGAAGCGCTCCTATCCGGTCCTGCCCTGGCTGCCGTACAATGCCGACAAGAAGAAGCGCTTCCCAGTGGCCAAGCGAGCCATTGGCAGCAACCAGGAACAGATGCCGCTGGGCAAGACCGACGAACGAGTGGCCCAGGAGCTGAGCGAGCTTTTTGGCAATCCCGTCGACTCCCATCTAAAGCCGCAACAGGAGCAGCCGGACGAGAAAAAGAAGCGTTCGGCCGATGATCCCAATAGCACGACCACCGCCCATGTCCCACAGTTGCCAGCCGCCACGACCACGGCCTTGGGTGACATGCGATTGGAGATCAACTTCCAGCGCGTGAACGTGACCAAGGAGAAGCCTGCCGCACCCGCTCCCGCGCCCGCACCCGCTGGAGTTGGCGAGATGGTCCAGCATGGCGGACACACCGGTCACCATGGCAACCACGTACCCGGCATGGGCCCGGAGTACCGCCATCGCAAGCGCAGCGAGCACGTCCATCGCAGGGACAGCGATGAGCACGACATGGACGAGCACGACGATGAGGGTGAGGAGAGCTCCGATGAGGACGATCACGATGAGTTCGATGAGGATGAGGGCGATGCTGAGCCGGACACCGAGACGGAGGCCGAGGAGCGGCGACGCAAGAAGAAGCGCGCCGCAGCCGGCGGTGGTGGCGGCCACTCCAAGCAGCATCTGCGGGCTCCCACAGTGGGCCATCTGATGCTGAGGGCCAAGAAGTCGATCGACTGGTCCCAGTACTTTGGTCTGGACCTAGACCGCAAGAAGAAGTCGTCTGCCCAGAACACTGAGTGAGTTTTCGATGGTAGTTGGGATCTACTGGAGACTACGGCTGGAGTAACTCCCATTGTATCCCATTTTTGTATAGGCAAGCGAAGAAGCGCTTGGAAAATGACAGCACAAACAGCAATAGTAACAACAACAACGAAGAGGAGGAGCCGGACGTGGAGGACGAGAAGAAGAAGAAGCGGGACGTCGACACGGAGAAGCTGGAGAGCATGGACAGGAAGCTGCAGTCAATTGAGGACTTCATCATCGATGAGACCATCAAGTATACGGGTGCCCACGAGGGCGTCAACAACAGGGAGGACATACGCAAGATCAAGGACCACGTACTGTCCCGCCTGGCCACGGCCTACAGCCTGGAGAAGATGCGTCGTGCCCTGGACAAGCTGCGCCAGTCGGTGGACAACGACAACCACCTGATGCGCAATACCATCGAACCAGAGTCGGAGGAGAACACCCTGGAGTCCAACTACTGGACGGCCAAGAAGCGCTTCAGCGTCAAGAAGGAGCAGGCTGAGTAAGCCACATCCCCAGATCCCAGTTATTCCTCACTTAATGTTCTGCCCCACGACCACTCAGGGATGCCAAGCCGCCGCAGGATATGGAGAAGAGGAAGCGCAGCGGATACTTGCGTTATCCAGAGCAGCCCAACACCATGGAGGAGGCCCTCAGCGCTGGTAGTGCCCCCTACGAGACCCTCAACGATGCCTATCTGGGTAACAAGAACTACATAGTCGGCTCCAACCAGTGCCCCGTCATTGAGTCCATGGCGGAGCGCTGTCGGGGTATCGATTTGATTTCAGGGGACATCAACCAAGAGCTTCTTCCCCTTTGCGGTGTCCACCAGATCTGCTATCTCTGTGTAAGTACTGCCCCACAGTAGGTGGGTGAAGGCATGAAACTGATGAAAGTATTTTTTTCTGTTAATTTTGCAACAGGGAGCCTCGCAGGTGGCCTGCGACTATCAGTATTTGGCCGAGGCCGACAGCATCTGTGGCAGCAGTAACGATTGCCAGTCGGCGGCTCGCTCCATTCTGATGATACTGCGCGGCACGCCCGGCCGACAGCTGGGACCGCGCGAGTGCCTGAAGAATCCCTGTCTGTATAGGGCCATGCGTGAGATCGGGCTATAAACGTTTCCCCATCATTCCCAACTTCTTTGTGTGCGTTCAAAAGGAATAATCAAAAGCAAACAGGGGGCCCCATATACTATTAATCAAAAGAACACAAAATATGCTGAACTGGCAAAGATCAAACGTTTGATTCAAAACCAAAACCAAATATATAGAATATTTTGATGTGTGTATTTTCCTGTCTACCACTCCATAGGCGGTGGCAGAGGGCAACCTATAAAACTATTTATGCTAATTGCAACCAATACATGTATAATCACTTGAACCTGCAGCAGTTGACACCGAATATGATGGGCTTTTCATTGGAAATGCGAGAGTAACCAAAGTAACCCAAGCCCCATTGCCCATTGCCCATTGCCCAGTAGCACAAGCAGCTTGAAACCAGTGAAATAAGTACTACATATACCTCTGTATACGCAAATACAATAGAGAACCACAAGTCCATTTAAGCAGCGTCTTTGAGCCACACAACAACACAACACAACACAACCAATACTAAGTGAATGTTAAATGTCCAAATAGAAGAAGTTTGCTAAACATATTTAATGTTATATACGTGTTTTTGTGTACAAAACAGGTCGTAGTCAAAAGTGCTACATATATATCCACAGGACCTACATATATAATCAAAAGACAAAAACAGAAATAAAAAAACCCAAAAGGAAAATTATTGCGCATATATGTATGGTAGATTTACATTGTCAGTTTTACGTATCACAGTTTTATTTGCCTTTTGTGTATATTTATTTATATTCTCCTTGGGAGACTATTAGAGCGAATTACAAACAGGCAGCTAGCCACCAAAATCGAGAATCAAATGCTTAACCACAGCTTTGCATTCAGTTAGTTCAGACAGAAATAAACGTAATTAAATAATAAATACGAGTAGATTGTATTGTAGGAGAGAATGAGCCGATCAAAAGTATCTCCCAGCAAGGTCCCAAATTGTCCGCTAAAGGGTTGTCCACAACTATAACTATTCTATCAGAGATACAAAACTCTACATATATACACATATATATTATATATTTAAACTTATCTACGAATAAACATATATATACTTAAATGTGTTTCAGTGTGAAAACAATAAATGGACATAACTAAGACATATATTTTACGTTCTTAACAGATCTATAGATGTGATGTGATTATATAATATACAAAACTACAATGGAAAGGAGAAAGGAGAGGGGAAATGGAAACTTACTAAAACTAAGTCCCAAATGAGCCGCTGAACTGCAACAAAGATTGGTTAAAATATATTCATTATATTTAATCAAAATATTATAAATGTATTTACATATTTACCTACTATATTATATACGATATATACATACTTATATACATTTAAATTTGATGTAAATGCTACAGTTTGCGAAAACCCAAGACACACACTTGCAAATATTTATGCTATACCAGTTATCAACAATTTAAAATAAATAAATTTGGCTTCGGCCTCCAAAAACTCGAGTCTTAACTTTGCCCTTATCCATACCACCCCACCCATGTCCATAATGAATTCGTACCATTTTCGAATTTCACAAATGAAATTGGCGCAGAGCAGATTGGCGGGCAAAATTCAACTTCGATATGTCACAAACTATCAATGTCGAGTGACAGTCAACTGTGTAGTTGCCATGTAGTAAAAATAATTCAATTTTGTGGATATTTACAACTACGAATTGCACCAGTTTGGCAGCGCCAGCAACAAAAATGACGTCACATTCGTTTTATGCTTTGGCCGTTTTTGTTTGAACCTTTTTATGTAAGCAATGCAATTAAACCGACTTCTGAAAACTAGCCACCTTTGTAGAAAATTGATGTATCTATCGGATAAAATTATTTATTTGGGGCTGAGAGGGCCAACTAGTTTAAAATATTAAATCGAACATCAAATTTGGGGAATGTGTCAGGGAAACTCCATTTAGCCCACAAAAAATACAGAAATTGTTGCTCTCTTAATTCGTGGTGGGTTTTCAAAATTTGCTCTCTTTTCAGAGGTGAAGAAAGCGTTTGCGTGGTGACTTTCCCCTCATTTTCGTGGTGTGAGAAACATGTTCTTAACGGGAACGCGTATGGAATGACGCAACAATGAATCTTCATTCCATACGCGTTCCCGTATGATACATTTGATTTGTATGGGAAAAATTTCTGCAACATGGGGAAATGAATTAGCAACATTGTTGTGCAACTTTATCACGGAATGAGCAACAATCTGCATACCTTGGGAAAATGAATATTATGGACTTGAGATATTGTTGGAATTTTCCGGCTATGCAAAAACTATTCAGTCTCTGTTTTAAAGATATTAACAAAGTTTTGCAGCTCACGGTTTCCAATAATAGGTATCAGAACCGGGATAAATGTATATATAAAACACAAACATGTGCATTTATAGGTAAAAAACATGTCAATCTAGGATCAAATCATAAATAATGTTTCAATGGAGCTTGAAAAACCTTAAACAAGACATTTAACATCAATTAAAAGAAATAAGGTATACAAAAGTACATACGCTTAGATGAAACTTGGTTGACCAGCAACACTGACGTCACCTTTAGTCAACATTTACGTTTTATGCTTTGGCCGTTTTTGTTTGAACCCTATTATCTAAACAATCCAATGAAAACGAGTTCTGAAAACTAGTCAACTGAACAAAATTCATTGAGGAATTGGATAAAATTATCTTTTTAGGGTTGAGAGGGCCAACTAGCTAGTAATATTAAACCGAATATCAAAGTCATTTAATACGATTTCAATCAATAAAATAGAACGTTAGCCCATTGTCGGCCAGGGGGGTTTTTAATATTTCCACGATATATATATAACTTTAACATATTTTACGCATTACAGGTGAAAGATATCAGTGGTCATTTTTGTTTTGTAAGTAAAGAGGAGGAGGAGCTACAAGGAGCCATTGCAAACAGTATTTTTTCCCGCGGTTTAACAAAGGCTGCTCAACATTTTAAATAGAGGGGTGTTAAGTGGGTTAAGTCCGTCAGTCAAAAGCTGCGGTCACACTACAAAACACCACTTAAAGCGTAATTTCGCAAAAATATTTCTAAAAAAATCTAAATAAATTGCTGGAAATAATTTGGTGCTATTTCAAAATACGGCAATAAAACATCAAGTATACGGGGATAAAAGGCACAGCTGTGCAGATATAAATACGGAATAAACTCTACACACGGCACAGCACTTGTTTTGTTCTGGTGAGTAAGAAGAAGAGGAAATTATTTGTATGAGTCATCAAGTCGGAAACGAGTTATCAGAAACCTCTTGTTTATATTTCGTTTCATTGGAAGCAGACTGACGTCATCAGTTGTGCAAAGATGAAAACCCCCGTATCCGCCGCTTCCCTATCTAATGCGAATGCATCGAGCGCCAGTGCTGGATCGGGCGCCGCATCGATTGTGCCAAAAACAGAACCAGTAGGCAACGAAGAGAACTCGGCTATGTCGTTGGATTTTCAAACGCCTGGCCTCACCTCAACGCCCAACGCGAATAAACGTCCGGGCTTCTTGGACCTGAATAACAAAGGAGCGAAAAACAAACGCATTATAGCTCCGCTGGTGATTAACTCGCCAGATCTGCAAGCCAAGACCCTGAACACGCCAGACCTGGAAAAAATACTGCTCTCCAATAACCTGATGCAAACTCCGCAGCCAGGCAAAGTGTTTCCAACCAAGGTGGGACCGGTCACCTCCGAACAGGAAGCCTTCGGCAAGGGCTTCGAAGAGGCACTGCAGAACCTGCACACCAACTCGCAGGCCTTCCCGGCCAGCAATCCAACCGCCAACCCAACTGTCACTGGCACCACTATGACGGCAGTGAATAATGGCATCAGCGGTGGTACCTTCACCTATGGGAGCATGGGCGATGGCTTCTCTGTCATCAAGGATGAGCCCCAGAACCCAGCCGGCTCTCCAACGGTTAGTCCAATCGATATGGAAACCCAGGAGAAGATCAAGCTGGAGCGCAAGCGTCAACGGAATCGCGTTGCCGCATCCAAGTGCCGCAAGCGAAAGCTGGAACGCATCTCGAAGCTGGAAGACCGCGTTAAGATTCTGAAGGGCGAGAACGTTGATTTGGGCGGCATTGTGAAGAGTCTCAAGGATCATGTGGCGCAGCTGAAGCAGCAGGTCATCGAGCATATGGAGGCCGGATGCACTGTACCAACTATTTCGGCGCCAGCCTTGCTATCGGGCAAATAACATATGGATGCCACTGAGGAGCCGTTTGCGTTGCCTGCAGAGAGGGAGGAAGACGAGCAGATGGATTTGTTGACAGATTTGGGGCCCGACAGTATCGAGAATCAAACTACGCTTGCTGAGAATTCAAATCCCGAACTCTTGGAGCAGGGAATTCCCTTGGAACTCTTTCTCAGCGCAACAACAAGTGCACTGGAGCTAGATGCCTTATCGTCGCATGCCCCATCCCTGTCGGGAAACGATCTGCTGGGTGTCGTCAGTGTAGATAAATTCGAGGACGGAGACGGCGATGATCGGCCCCTGGTGCTGTTCATAGTGACGGACAATGGCTGCGAATCACCGGTTGCGAGTTGAGGATCCGGATGTGTTTGGGTTCCCTGGAGTGCCTTTGCTTATCTTTTATTTCTGTGCAACGTGAAATGGCTTTGACTTTGCTGCAATATTATACACAAATGCTTCTTAAGTGTTTTCGTTTACTTAGTTTTAGCTTAATGTTCGAGTAAAGTATTATCTGTGTTGATCGTAAGATAATATAATGTCAAATATACCTAAATATATATATATATATGAAACTACTTTCGAAGACCACCAAATATCTGATAAAAGTATGTGCATATATTTTTTTACTTCATATATACATAAACAATTAATTCTACACTTAAAACTAATTTATTCAGCTTCGTCCTCATCCTGCTCATCGTCATCGTCTTCCATTTCCTCTGCATCCTCTTCTACGGCGCTGTCGACTTGGGTCTCATCGTTTATACCGTCCTCAACGTGCAACTGGAAGCCATCGCTTTTTGTCCAGGAGCATCTCATCGTCATTCGGAATTTGGCCATTGGCTTGCCCACCAATTTGAGTATACGCGCCTGCTCGGGTGTTAGCACCTTTCCCTCTTCGCACACGGTATAATCACTGTAGATGGTTACGATGCCCTTTTCCAGCTTGGTGGGCATGCCCAACGAACGCAAATGCGGCTCCATGGAGTGGGCAAAGTCCTCGAGGGGACCGGCTGGCAATGTAACCGTCTCGGTTGCGATGAAACCACTTCGCGCATATTCCACCGCCCAGTAGTTTTCGGCCCACTCCAGGACCTCCTCTTTGGACTTTTCTGTGAACAGTAGACCCACCTGGCCGTTGAGGCGCTTGGCAAGCTACATTCAACATACAAAAAATTAGAAATGCTATATATATGAAGGGACAAGAACTTTTACCTTGTGCAGACCTGCTTCCATTTCTTCGCTCTTTGTGCGCCCCAGGCCGATTTGCATTACGCGGTTTTTTCCAAAAATGATGCGCGAGTTGTTTTTCCATTCCTGTCGCAGGTCCTTCAGTATGCTGTTGCGCATGTTTTGTACCTGGAACACGAATATGTTGGGGTACTTTCCTACGCAGAATCTGATATCATCGACGAATCGCTGTTTCCAAGCCAGACCTTTGCGGTCGGTCTTTGTTAACGAAACTGTAATGGACGGTTTGTGAGCTTAGAACTGCTAAAAATGTTTCAATGAATTGCTGCGGACATACCTTTCTTATCACGTTTGGAGCGCGGCATTTTTATGTGCAGGTAACGACTGGTTCTAATATAAAGTTGAAAACACCAAAATAATGCCTGCAGTAAACACGTGCAGAGCGTGAGAGTATCGATGAGAGCCTCGCTAGTATCGATAGGTGGTACTTGTATCGGAATGCATTCTTGGCAGGTTACACGTTGGAGATGGCAAGCAGCACTCAGATCTTTTGAATATACCATCACGAAAAAGTCAGAAAGTGCCACCAAATGAGATTTTCAGGAGCTTCTGCTTAAAAAACCTGCACTCGTTATTGAACATTTCGTCTGCGATGCCCAGATAGTTGCAATTTCACTCGTTGTAGCCCATGTCCTTGAAAATAACATTTTAAATATTGTTAATTTAAAAATAAAGCGCCGATGAGTTCGCCTTATCGCACAAAAATATCATATTTTTTGAGCATCGAATCAAAAGTTGCGGGTTTGTGATATTCAGACCTGAAACAACAGAAAAAAAGCGCCAATTTACTACAAGTTCAGAAAAGCAGTTCCGTTGGTAATGCATATTCGCAAAAATATACATATTAATATTCCCATCAGTCCCGAAAAATATCACCTGCAAATATATCATCAACCAAAAATACACATCGATACTTTGACGTATCAATATTTAGCATCCCTAAAACCGAGCGAGCGAGTGTCGAAAGAGGTGGGAGTTATTTTAATTAAATAAATAAGTTAAATGCCAGAGTAAAGAATAAGTTAATACATTCGTACATCGGGGCAAGTGTCTTTTGTAAATATTTGTAACAACGCGAAGGCGCAGTGAGTCATGCAACTTGTGAATCGTCCGTCGGCTTCTGACCGCCATATTGTCGGCGGCCCTAATTTTCCTTTATATAGCACATATGTACATATTTATTGATTTGATTGCCTAATTGGGAATCTATGGGAATGCAGTGGAGTGGTCCTGTCCCCAAGTGCTACGTGTGATTAATAACTATTGCCAAATGCCAGTTGAATTACCGCATATGTGTGTGAGAGAATAGGACGCCGATGACGTAATTTTTTTCCGTCTTGTTCTTTGTGAATTGCCGAGTAAAAAGTAAACAGCGTTGCCAGCAACAAAAACTTTAATTCAGTTACTCTTTAAAACATAAGTGGAGGTGATATCTCGCCTCGCCAGCCCATATGCTCATTGCAGAGCGGAAATTCAATGGTTTCCACATTAGAATTAAGCCAATTTGCTGCTTCTTATCAACAATATACATCTGCCGATTAGGTGCCTCCTTCAGGGCCATAAAGTTAAGATAAAAACGTAATCTGCCAGCAGATAACCGCCTCGCCTCAAAGTTTCAACAGGTAGTGGGGAATCGCGAAACTATCGTTCTCGAAAACTCTTCAACATCCCATAGAGGATGTGTAAGCACAGCACATGAATGTTAATTCATATTCGTAATTTCAACGCTCATAATGCACGTCTGTCTACGCCACGTTCAAATTATACCATTAAATGGCAATTGCGCACAATTGACGCGGCCAGTGACGGACTATGTTGCCTGCTTCTGTTAGTTCTAAACATTCCAGACGCGTTAATTGATGTATATATTTATTTTATTGAGCCCCAAGTCCATATACACATACAACACAGCCACAGCTATGTTGCTCAAAATTTGAATATTAACCATCGGTTGACGCAGAGCAGTGCACACCTGGCAACATTACTGCCAACCTGACGTTGGCAACCCTGAAATGCGCTCACTTGTGGCGGGCATGCGCCGCCTGTGTATGTGTGCCTCCGCCGCACACTTTCACAGAATCACATCATAGCAGCACAGATACAGCAGCAAACCCGTGCAACCTTTCATTCGGTCGTTGGTAGTGTTCGTCGTCGTTTCAAGTTAATCGAGAATGTAAGTAACATATTTGGATGGGCCGAAAAGTATGTGTGCACTACATACAATGGAATATTTGTGCGAATGTGTGCACGTATATGCTGAAATTATAAAACGGAAAATATGCCAGAACACGTGTAAAATCGGTTAAAACCAATACGAGAAATGATGGAAAATTTTCCAGAACGTACGTGCACATATACCGCACTGCGCAAATGTGGTTGTACCGAGCGTACTACCTTTTTACGCATCATTCCATAAGGGATCGATCAAAAAAAATCCTACGCAAAACGTAGAAACTGTGAATTTGTGCGAAAAAAAGAGTGTCCGAGTTGCCAGGGTATTGGTGTATGTATGTGATGCGGTGAGATTCGTGTCGGTTAAATTGTAGGCGGCGGGCATAGCCGACTTCTATATACACATATATATAGCAATATATATATACCCATACGTTTATATATATATAAACTTGGATGGGGACACGCGGTTAGGTGTGTTTTTTGAACTCAACACACTTTTGTCCGACTGTGGTAGATACATTTTCTCTCTCGCCGCCTATGCGGCTATCTGGCTGTGTGTGCGAGAGTATTTTTGTACGCGTCCGCTCTTCTCATTGCTCTCGGATATTTTTATAATTCTGTAGCGCCGCACTTGGAAACACGATTGCCCCAAGCACCCCACCGCCATCGTCAATGGCCTAACACTCGTACATTACCCACTAAAGTTAGTAACTTTTTCCCTCACACACACACAAATATGTGTAGCTGGGTGTCTACATGTAGAGGAATTTCTACGCTCTACGTTTCTATTCTTTTTTGCTACTGCGCATGCTGGGTCCAATTCACCGTTTCTTGGCTCAGCTCTTGGGCCGGCGCAAGAACACTCGTGCATATATATATATTATATAGTATGAGCGTGCTTAAAGTGCCGTCATCATCGTCTGCCCCATGCCGACCGACACTTTTGTAGACTTCGCTCGATGCGGCTCCCTCCGTCTCCGGCTGGTGTGTCACAGAACTCTTTGTAATGAATGCATGTGTGTGAGTGTGGAATGCATGGGGATGAGCAATGTTAGCGTCGATTCTTCCTCTTCTCGATGATGATGATCATCATCATCAGATATTTGTTTTTTGCGTGGTCGGGACAAGTTGTAAGCTATTTAATCAAATACAGGTCTCTCCACAGAAAACACATGTACTGGGAAGCGTAACGTTACGCCTCGCTTAATATTTTGGCCATTAGGGCGCCAGAGAAACACGTCATTGACCCAAAAACGAGTTGGGCGCAAAACCTCCTATCTGTCTCTGTCTCTCTCGCACTCACCCACCCACTCGTCTATTATGTGCTTGGATATATTGTTTGCATTGACACAAAGGGTCAATGTTTTTTGATTTGGCGGCCGATAAATGCCGGCGTAATCCGGAACTCAATGTAAATCCAATTTATGGATTGCTCGGTGGTGGTGGTGGTGGGGCGGTTGAACATCGAATGTGCTGACCGGGAGATTCCAGTCATTGCTGCTGCACTCTAGCTTGATTGTCGAGGCTTCCTCTGTCGTTCTCCGTCTCTTTTTCATTCGACGGAAAACAAAAAGTTTTGTCCAGAGTGGCGGCCGTTGTCTAAAAATACCAGCAACGCCCACATGCATTCGCCCCACACACACACACACACCATTTTTCCCTCCCTTCCACTCCCACTCCCACTCACTCCATCGTGCTGGATTGGAGCTTTCTCTAGGCAGAGAGCGGAAATTAATCGATTTCCTGTCAAACGGAACAGGAAAATTGATCCTACGATAAAATTTGATCCTATTGCTCTGCTCGAAACATTTTCTAAACGGATTACGTGAGTCAGATTAACGGAGAATTTGCCAGCCAGTACTGACACAATTTGTTTTGTTAATAACTGATTCGCAGTGAATCAATAGCCGGTTGCTTACTGTGCAAATAAAGGAGTGCGTCACTGCACGAATTGCAATCAAACGTACATATCGCACAAACATACATTTGTGTGAACGAACATAAATATCTATCTTTGGCACACTCAAATACATACACACGAACACACAGATAGTCACATAGGCAAGCCGCCTTTTGCTCTATTTTTTTCTCCGTCTCTCTTCCTCTCTCAGAATTCTTTTTTATTCATGATTTATTTTTATCTTTGTTGTCGAACTTGTGTTTTACTCGTCTTTTCTACTTTTCCATCCACTCCCCGTAGACAGACGATCAGATCAGATCAGATCCTCGTATTATTCGTTTTGTTAAACTGACTCTAAACTAAGCTTTAAATGGTTGACGCACGTGCGTACATGTTCCAATGCCTGTATTTTTGTTATTTGCCTTGTAAATTAGCCATTCAAGCAGCGATCGGCCTTCTGTGAGTCATCAAAAGTTTCAAACTTGACACTTTCGCTCAGCGGAAGCATGACAACAAACTAAATGTATGCGGCATACCCTGTAGTTGTTGCTGGGAGCAAAATCTGGGTGTATTGGGTATAAGAGTTTTGAATTTAATATCCGTATCTCCGGGAAATCTCTATCCGAATTCCTTTTCTTATCCCAAATATTTGTATGTTTATAGTATGAAATTTAATGAATTTGTTGTTGTTTACTTGAAATATCTTTTTGCAGAAAGCCAATAAAAACAACTTTGTGGCGTATTCCTGTTGCTTTAATTGATTTTTCCTCTGGGATCTATATATATACACACTTATATATATACACCGTGTGAACGACAGACACACCCCACATACATCCTTAGTTTTGTGAAGTAATTGAACAAAAAACAACAAACAAAATGTCGACAGTCGATAAGGAAGAACTGGTCCAGAAGGCTAAACTGGCCGAGCAATCAGAACGGTAAGCAATGACGAAACAACATGGAATGTGCAATCAAATATTTACTGAACTTGTCGTAATTTTTCATATAGCTACGATGACATGGCCCAGGCCATGAAGTCCGTCACAGAAACGGGCGTCGAACTCTCAAATGAGGAAAGAAATCTGCTCTCCGTTGCCTACAAAAATGTGGTCGGTGCTCGCAGGTAAGTCGTTCGAACCGTACTTGATTAATGTCTTTATACATACATCAATGGAATATTTACGCTGACATTTAACACTTTCTTTTTTTCCCACCATCAACCAACCCTCAAAACCAGGTCATCGTGGCGCGTCATCTCCTCCATTGAGCAGAAAACCGAAGCATCTGCTAGAAAACAACAGCTTGCCCGTGAGTACAGAGAGCGCGTGGAGAAGGAGCTGCGGGAAATCTGCTATGAAGTTTTGGTAAGTAACACACACTCGAAGGACTGCGCAAGTCCGTCCTTCCTGTCCGGTTCCGTCCCGTCTGCCTGTCAGTCCGTCATGTCGCTGTCCCTGTTTTATGGGGTGTAATTGGTCCATCTAATTATTTTTATCCACACATCACTCAGCCGTTACACACAATTTACGGTGTGCTGTTCATCTAAATTTATTGATGGCTAGGTCTCTAGGACAAAGCCTCGAACCTGTCAGCCGCTCCGCCGCATAGAATCGCCCCAAACGAGCTCAGCTGTGTGTCGGCCGGGCGTGTGGTGGATGGGGGCGTTGATGGCTGTTGTGTGCTGTGGTGGTTGGCGTGGAAAGCCCAGTTTTTTTGCTCTTCTTTCTTGCCCCTGTGCAATATCAAATTTGTTTCAATCAATAAATCTATTTTTAAAATGAACATTTTCCACTTTTCCCCCTGCACATACATTCTGCGAGTGGCTTTGGCCTGTACAATAGGTGGTAAACATATGTATACCCGCTTTCCACCATAAATACTTGGATCAAAAAATAGACCATGGACAGGGTTGAACTTGAGTTTTCCCTGGGCTTGGTACATAATTCCCCTTCTCCTCACTGGGGTTGATTGATATTGTTATGTAAGCCTTAATTCCACTCGCACCTGATGGAATTTTAAATGGAAAATTGTATGATAGGCTTATGATAATCTTGGGAGCTTTTATATCTAATTAAAAGTACATTTACTTGGCGGTGTGGTTGTACATCGATTCCGTATCTTAAATCAGTTATTAAATGTACGTTTTTTGATTTACAGGGACTTCTGGACAAATATCTTATTCCAAAAGCCAGCAATCCCGAGAGCAAGGTGTTCTATCTGAAAATGAAGGGCGATTATTACAGGTATTTGGCCGAGGTTGCCACAGGAGATGCACGCAATAGTAAGTATATCGATCAGTGCCCGCCACCCCCCCACTTATGTATATCCCCCTATACACAATTAATATACACATGATATATTTATATATATAAACAAATCAAAAATATTCTTGAAAATGCAGCTGTTGTTGATGACTCGCAAACCGCTTACCAGGATGCATTTGACATTAGCAAGGGTAAAATGCAGCCAACACATCCAATCCGTTTGGGTCTGGCCCTTAACTTCTCAGTCTTCTATTATGAGATCTTAAACTCTCCAGACAAAGCTTGCCAGCTGGCTAAACAGGTTAATAACTGAACGACAATGAATCAATGAACTTCATTGGAAATGTATGGCAAGCGAGCAAAGCAAACAAAAACACTCCACTACTTCCCCATCTATCTCTATCCATATACTATATGAACTTTTCAACTGTTTCAATATTTACCTAACTTGTTTTCATTTTTGTTTCTTTTATTATTGTAATTAAAAAAATCGTGTAAAATTGTTAAGCCGTCGTTGAGGACTCGAAAAAAGCCTATCAGGAGGCGTTCGATATTGCAAAAACCAAAATGCAGCCAACACATCCAATCAGATTAGGGCTCGCACTCAACTTTTCCGTCTTCTATTACGAAATTATCAATTCACCAGCGAGGGCTTGTCATTTAGCTAAACAGGTTCAGTTCAACTTATGCATATCTCTGTCTTAAGTATGCCCTAATCTAGCTTCCGGTTCTAATTCTAATTTCCCCACTACTAATCAAACACACACCCAACCGCACACACACACACACATAAGTTGTCGTTGTTTTGTGACTAAAACTGAGACGAGCATTTCCAGCTATTACTAAAACCACAATTTAAAAGAGCTTAAGCCCAAGCCAAGTTGAAGGATTTACTTATACGTATGTACGTACGCGAACAAAGCGTTTCAGGACAATGGCAAAAGGTTGTGACCAGACTTCAAATGATTACAAAAAGATTATAAGCAAATTGTGGGACTAAAACTGGTCTCAAAAAAAAAAAAATCGGCATTTGTGGGATGGGCCTGAAATGAAAGGCCGCGTACTTCCCCCTTTTTTCCCGAATCGCATGAGAAGTGCTTAAACAAAACTTTGCCTGTAATCTAACCACCGACCTACAGCCTTACTTACCTGCGGCCTTTGCTGGTGAACAATTTTTCGTTTATTTTTCTTCTTTTCTTACGTTAAGGACAAAATTCCTTTATTATTTTGGTTTATATATTCCGCTTTGAAGTTTAGTTTAGTAAAGTTGTTAAGTGAAGCGAATCGAAATTGTGAATGTTTGATGATTCTAACGCAACTTTGAAAATGCTTTTGTTTTTGCCTTGCCAAACATTTCCTCTAATGAAGAAGAAACACCCCAAAGAACGTTGTCTAATAATGAATTCTGTTTGATCCCGATCCAGGCGTTCGATGATGCGATAGCCGAGTTGGACACACTCAACGAGGACTCATACAAAGACTCGACACTCATCATGCAACTGTTGAGGGATAACCTGACTCTCTGGACCAGCGACACCCAGGGCGATGGCGATGAGCCACAGGAGGGCGGCGACAACTAACCAAACAACTAAGAAAATGTTTCCTTTTTGACTATGCAAATATTATTCAGTAATACAACAAAACAAAACAAAAACCAGAAACAACAAAGAGAAACAAATATAAATGCAAAACGCAAAGCAAAAAACACAAGCAACAAATTGAAATGAAACGATAATACCAGGCAGACAGCAACAGGAGACAGGCAGGAAGAGGAGGAAATGCAACATTTAATACAAATTACATGCAGAATGCTTTTCATTTGAGGCCGATCGTGGGTAGGACAGTATAGAGCCTATATATATTTACCTATACATAGCTGTATGTATATGCATGTATGCATGTAGGAAGCCCACTGATCCGAGTCAAATGGATCCACTGCAACTGCTTGAGCATATAAATACCACACATAGAAGGCAGCATCAATAGACAAACGCATGCTCGGTTTTTGTGCTCGGTTTAGGCTGCTCGTGTGAATTAGCTCATTCAAAAAACAACACCCAATAAATACTATTCCTAATTGTATACATAAAACAAAATTAAATCGATTATTTTCTGTTTTTATATATTTTTGCAAGAAACTAAATTAATTATTTAATTTTTGTCAGGCAGCAGAACAAGCAGAAACTAGAATCAACAACCAAGCGAACCAAATGAGAAAAACAAAAGTAAAACAGAAACTTATGTATTATTTGTAATTCTTTTTCTAAACAAATAAAACCAAAAAAAAAACCTAATTTCCCTTCTTATTTTGTGTATATTTTATTTGAAGTTTTCTTTAATTTGCCAAGTTTTTTCCCCATCCAAACACCCACACACACACAGACAGATTACAAAACAAACACATAGACACAGCAACAACACAGGGTTGCATTTATAATGCATGTGAGGAACTTGGTTTTGGGATGATCCCCCTTTCCACAGGGGGGCTTATCGAAACGGGAACCGTATCTGTTAAAGGAAAGTGAGAGATTGAGAGAAGTACAGAATAAAATATAGTTGTTCATTGCTATTTTTTATACATGTCTTACATATAAACAAAAGGTTAAAAAAAAATACAATTACAAATTTCCTTGTTGTCTTCTCTTGGTATTATACTATAATTGTGAAAAGCAGAACTCATATAATACATACACACATATAACCAACTGTCTATTGGAAAAACTTGCGAACTTGATTCGGCCAGCTAAGAAAACTAGAAAGCGAGGAAAGGAAGTCATTATTATTTTTGAACTGTGCAACATGGCTTTAGGCACGAGTTTTATTGTGCGCAATGGTTGCACAAGACTTATACTGGTTTTAATGCTTCTGCGGGATTCGCCCAATCTACTTTAACTTTTTCTTGTAAGAAAACGGCCATCAATTGTTCCTAATATCAAAGATTTCTTTCTCAATTTTCTGTTTTAATCAGTTTACAAACGATTTTCGACTTCCAAGCATTCGACAGATTACTTTTTTAACTTTTGGCGAATGCAGGCTACACATTAACAATGGAAATATTTGAATAAAATGAACTAAAACCCAAAATACAAATCAAAATACATAATTATTGTAAACGAAAACTATTCAAATTTTTAATTTCCATAAAAGAAAACTTTGCATGTGTATTAACAAAACAAAAAAATTAAAAAGCAAAAATATATATGCAATAAACTATATATAAATATATATATCTTATTGTCCACAACAACAAGAACGGTAAACATACTGAGCATTATACACTTGCGTGTATGTATATGAATATTTCCATATACATATGTGCAACTGCATATAAATGTGTGTATGATATAAGTAAATGTATATTTTCGCAATTGAATTTATCGCTATATTATGAATGTGAGGCATAAAAAATATATATATATTTAAATAAATGATAAAAAAACCAAACACTTTTTTGCCGCAACGCTAATAAGTCGAATACAAGAACATAATAATATAATGAAACTGCAATACATACATAAATGAAACAAACGACAAAACAGAGTAAAAGAGAGTACATGACAACAACCAGACGGAAAACCCTTGTGGGTGTAGACGTAAATTGTATGCATATAATAGAGGCAAAGATTGATGTATGAGTGGAAAATTTAAGTTTATTGAAATTACAGTTTCTTAATTACCAACAAAAAAACAAAACAAAAAAATTAAATAAATCGTAAAAAAAACCAACTACAATGACTCTTTTTTTAGCCCTTTTGGGATGTACAATTTAGTTTCTATCCTAGTGCTCTTTGACATAAAGGTTCAAGCAAATTCGTAGATTCAACAACATATTAAAACAAATAAAGAAGAAAAGTTTATAAAATGCGCCATATTCTAAGCATTATCTATGCACATAGATGTATGCTTGTGGAAAATTATAATCGTTAGCTGAATTGGCATGCATTTAAACAAATTTCGAGTATTAGCTAAATTCCAAAAAAGGTATGGATGCAAATCAATTCCCCTAACGCATTTCTATGCCAAAATACATATGTATATCCTGTTGCAGTATTTGTGGCTGCAATGAGCGGATACCAAAGTCTCCGGCTTACTATGTACAACTATCCCCGATTGCCCAGAATCGGATGGGCCAAGGATTTCACCAAAGGTATAAGGTGAGAAATTATAATACATGTGTACGTATGTAACTCCTTAGATTCACCCACTTTTTTATAATAAGATGATTCGTGTTGGTTATATTTTAGTTGAGCCAAGCAACATTCTACCATCGATGGATACATGGCTGTTGCAAAGAGGATGGCGATGGCATCCAGAAGGAATTGTCTGAAATTATGACATATTTGAGCAAGACGAAATGCTCGGAGAGGAAGTACGAGTTTTTGTTAGCTCTGCGGGAACACAATATAGAACTGTATTACCGATATTTTTGCCAAAACCCATCTCAAGTAGTATCGATCCTGAAAAATGCCAGGGGCTATGACTATGAGGCGATGCCAGTCAACGACCAATATAAGGAAACGAAAATGCCTCATACATCAGCATTAGCCCTACCTAAGCTTGTCGCGCAGCGACATATTCCTACTGAATCGAGTACCGATATGGTGGGTATTAAACGACAGAACTTAGGCGACGGAAAAACAAACGACCAAGGCGATGGCATCCACAAGGAATTGTCTGAAGTCAAGATATATTTGGACAAGACGAAATGCTTGGAGAGGAAGTACGAGTATTTGTTAGCTTTGCGGGAACACAATGTAGAACTGTATTACCGCTATTTTTGCCAAAACCCCTTTCAAGTGGTTGCCATCCTGAGAAATGCGAGGGGGTTGGACCATGAGGCGATGCCTCATACATCAGGACTAGAGCTAAGTAAACTTGGCGGGCAGCAAAATATTCCTACTGAACCGAGTATGGATATAGTGGGTTTTATGAATCCACAGAATTTAGTTGATGGCAAATTGACCGACAGCATCCTTGGAAAGACAACAAAGTTCGATTTTTTATCTGAGAACCGAGAGGCACGAATGTTTCACAAGCAAAAATGCAAGGAAGTTTACAAATACGGTCGACGAAACCGTAACCTCTACGTAAGTTTAATTATTCATTTCAACTTTTACATTCCGTTATGATTTGAAAAGAAATCAATAAGAGAGCTCGATAGACGCCTGCACACACCGCTGGCACCCGTCGACCATCTCTAGAAGAGAAAGCTCTGAGAAAGCTCAGAACAGCTGAGCAGCAACAGCTGTGCCTGTCATACACACACTTGTATGTGGGTTGAACGTAAACAAAACGAGTCCAGAGCGCTTAATCGCTCTTTTCCGTTCATTGTAACTCGAGAAAAAATCATTGAGGTGATCGCCCTATCGTCTGCAGAGATAAACCTTATCTCTGAGTCAGTGCCGTGTAAATCCAAGCAGTTTAACCATCCCACGCCCGCATTGCATCAGTACGCATATCAGTCGCGCTTACAGCGAAAGCATTTTGGCTGTACGAAAGCGTGTTAGTGTGTGTGTCTGTTTGCAGTGAGTGTTGTGTATGCGCCTGGCCCAAAGGTCACCTTGAAACGTCAAAACGAAACCTCTCAGTTGTACGCCAAATACCGCTCGTAGTAACTGAAAAACGCTCCGCTG
This sequence comes from Drosophila ambigua, assembly GCA_018150905.1. NCBI lineage: Eukaryota > Metazoa > Arthropoda > Insecta > Diptera > Drosophilidae > Drosophila > Drosophila ambigua. The sequence continues at coordinate 5,226,553 of JAECWS010000001.1, read as the reverse complement.
ATACAGAGCCACGGAACGGAACGAATCAAATAGTATTAATAACTATTTGGATATATATCGGGCTGACTTAATACACCGCTCCAGTGACAGTCCAGTCTTCTACTGCCTCTGGTCTGATTGTTAAAAAGGACTTTCGAGGGTGTATATAGCATAACAGTTGGTCGCTTCCAATCTCCCACCCAGTGGCTGTTTCGGGTCCAGTGTGTGTGTGTGCGTGCGTGTGTACGGGCTTACCGGTAGCAAAGAAAGACGTTAATATCGAATATTAAAACTTGATCAAAGAATAAAGAAATTCGCCATGAACTCTGAAATTAATCAACGTTTTCTGGCGCGCGGCTCGCAGAAGGACAAGGGCCTGGCCGTCTTCACCAGCGGTGGCGACTCCCAGGGCATGAATGCCGCAGTGCGTGCCTGTGTGCGTATGGCCATCTACTTGGGATGCAAGGTGAGTGGTGACCTCTGTCAAGTACTTTTACTACCAGCTCTTACAGCCAGCCACATCTCCGCCAACCAAGATCTATAATTTACGTTAAATACTTCGAGTTATAAATGTAAACCACTCTTATCGCAGGCATTGAACTTAGGCAAATTGATTAATAGTTAGATAATCTTTATCAGGCCAACGAAGAAATTCTTAAGCACAGCAATAGAGAGCGCCGACACACTACACTACACAGAAGCAGCCTGCCAGCCCCCGAGTGCTGTATGTAACACACTGGCGGTGTATGTCTGTGCGTATGTGTCTGTGCGCATTGACATTGAGTTTATTTTGGGTGTTTTTTCACATGCGATTTCTTCGGCTAATTTCTGTTTCAGTTTTTGTTGTTCTAATTTTCGGTTACTCTCTCCCAAAGCTCTCAAATCTTCGATCCAACTAATTGGTTCGTTTGAATTTGAAGTTTTCGCCAAGTTTTCTCCCCAAAATATGCAAACATATTTCCAATTGTGCGTAATTGAAATTGATTAGAATAAATTTTGATGGCCATTTTTTTATTTTACTAATTTTGGGTCAATGAAAGTGAAATTGATGGTCCGATTGCCTGGGTACGCTCTACGCATACGAACTGAAGTATCTCATAATTTTAGCAATGATAGGTTTTGAAAAGTAACGATTTCATAGGCACTTGCAACAGATACTTATCGATAACAGTTTAAGGCAACTAAAACTTGAACTTACCGTTTAATCCACAGGCGTACTTCATCCGCGAAGGCTACCAGGGCATGGTAGATGGCGGTGACAACATTCAGGAGGCCAACTGGGCCTCGGTGTCCTCCATCATCCATCGCGGCGGCACCATTATTGGCTCCGCCCGCTGTGCGGATTTCCGTGAACGCGCTGGTCGCCTCAAGGCCGCCAATAATCTGGTGCAGAAGGGAATCACCAACCTGGTGGTGATTGGCGGCGATGGTTCCCTCACCGGTGCCAATCTGTTCCGTCAGGAGTGGTCCAGCCTGTTGGATGAGCTGGTGAAGAATGGAACCATCACTGCCGCCCAGCAGGAAAAGAACAGTGTGTTGCACATTGTGGGATTGGTAAGGAAATTGAGCTCTGCATGCGAATGACTTGCTAACGATTCCATATGCTTTGCAGGTTGGCTCTATTGATAACGATTTCTGTGGCACGGACATGACCATTGGTACGGACTCTGCTCTGCATCGCATCATCGAAGCTATTGACGCCATCTCGAGCACGGCCTACTCACATCAACGTACCTTCATCATGGAGGTTATGGGTCGTCATTGCGGGTAAGAGAGGGTTCTTCAGCGGTTCTGGCAGACCTAGGGGCGGTGATTAATTGGGACAACGCGATGATACTTCTCTGCTAATGTCAATCCTTGAATATCTTTAGCTATTTACCAGTTGTGGCTGGCATTATTTCCGAGGCAGACTATGTCTTTCTCCCTGAATATCCTCCGCCAAACGATTGGCCCGCTAAACTTGTGCTTAAGTTGGAACAGGCAAGCCAGAACAGAGATCTGTTGAATGTTTTATTCATTTCGCACATTTCTGTCATCATTGAATGCCTTCCAAGATACTCGTATCAGTCGATCAGTCTCCTTGTGGATGCAACCCGTCAACCCGCCCTTCCCTTTATGATTAATAAGTATTCTAAATTATATATGTATATTTGCAGTTATTTAGCACTTGTTGCCGGATTGTCTAGTGAAGCTGATTTCATATTCATTCCGGAAATGCCACCGAAAGTCGATTGGCCAGATAGGCTGTGCATCCAATTGGCCCAGGCAAGAAGTTGAACTAAAATATATATTCCACTCGCTTTCTTTGATCTCCAGCCAATAATGCATACTCAATATTTAGTACATGAGTTCTAAAGACATCGAAGGAGTTCGCTCAACACATGACACATATCAGAGCTTCCTCTTATTTTACGCTAACTCCTGCACACAATTCGATTATTTCCATCCAGTATGATTCGATCTATGGGATGATTCTGATTTATGCACAATTAACGTATGCGTTTGTCCCGCCCCCTATCCTATGTATTCCCTGTATTCCCCGTATCACATTGTAAATAATCTTAAGTTATCTACCGCTCCTACTACCTCTCATCGATTCACAACGTTTGTCAACATTTTTCTTTTTGTTTGTGTTTAATCTTTTTGTTTTTAGTTACCTAGCCATATCCGCGGCTATAGCCACAGAGGCTGATTTTATATTTTTACCCGAAGAGCCAGCGGAAGTCACGTGGCAGGACGATATCTGTATCAAACTCCATCAGGTCAGGCTGATTGCCCTCCTCCTACTACCTTCATTCGTTCGTTTAGCGTTTACTCTAAATCAGTCTTAACTTGGAATCTCTCAACACTTTCTAACGCTTCGTTCTGGAATTTAATTCGATTCTAAATTTGAAGCCACAGCTTCCATAATCAATATTCAATTGTATTCGTTTTGGGTTCTTGGGTCTCCTGTCTCCTGTATTATTTTCATTGTTTCATTGTGTGTTTCTATTAACTTTCCCAGTGCCACTAACACTCCTCCTCATATCGATCTTTAAATCATTGTTTATTTATGGCTTTCGTCTACTTTTTACACTGGTTCCAATGGCTTATGCTTTTGCTTTTTATATACATGTACATAAAATACATATATGTGCATCTACTGTGCGTTTCATAACATCTTTTCATAAAATTCAAGTCTTAAAGTAGTACGAATTATGAAACATTTTCGCGCTGTATTCATTAGCTTGATGTCAAAAATTGTGTGTTTACGTAAACATATGTACATATCTGTGTACATACATTAGGCGCACAACTCGCCTCTTTATCTCTACGAACAGAATACTGATATATCTTATGATCGCTTGACAGGAACGATCGGCTGGCCAGCGTCTGAACATTGTCATCGTGGCTGAGGGAGCAATGGACCGCGAGGGCAATCCCATTACCGCTGAGGATGTGAAGAAGGTGATCGATGAACGCTTGAAGCACGATGCCCGCATCACTGTCCTGGGTCATGTGCAGCGCGGTGGCAATCCCAGCGCCTTCGATCGTATTTTGGTTCGTATCTGCCCGCTGGACTCCCGTTCTTGAGCATTCTCTAATCTGCTCTCGTTTTAGGCATGCCGCATGGGCGCCGAAGCGACTCTGGCTCTGATGGAGGCCACCAAGGTTTCGGTGCCGGTGGTCATCTCTTTGGACGGCAATCAGGCTGTGCGCGTGCCGCTGATGGAGTGCGTGGAGCGCACTCAGGCAGTGGCCCTGGCCATGAAGGAGAAACGCTGGGCGGATGCCGTCAAGTTGCGTGGCCGTTCTTTCGAGCGCAATCTGGAGACATACAAGATGTTGACCCGCTTGAAGCCGCCCAAGGAGTGCTTCGATGCCGATGGCAAGGGCATCGAGGGCTACAGGCTAGCGGTCATGCACATTGGTGCCCCCTCCTGTGGCATGAACGCGGCCGTGCGCAGCTTCGTGCGCAATGCCATCTATCGTGGTGACGTTGTCTACGGCATCCACGACGGTGTCGAGGGTCTCATTGCTGGCAATGTTCGCGAATTGGGCTGGTGAGTCTGCATGTGACACAGAATCGCGAGGAATGCATAACTAATGGAATAATCTTCCGCTTGCTCTTCAGGTCGGATGTGAGCGGATGGGTGGGACAGGGCGGCGCGTATCTGGGCACCAAACGCACCCTGCCCGAGGGAAAGTTCAAAGAGATCGCTGCCCGTTTGAAGGAGTTCAAGATCCAGGGCCTCCTCATCATCGGTGGATTCGAGAGTTACCATGCAGCCGGACAGATTGCCGATCAGCGCGATAACTATCCACAGTTCTGCATCCCGATCGTGGTCATACCCGCGACGATTTCCAACAATGTGCCCGGCACGGAGTTCTCCCTTGGCTGCGACACGGGCCTGAACGAGATCACGGAGATCTGCGACCGTATCCGTCAGTCGGCCCAGGGCACAAAGCGTCGTGTGTTCGTGATCGAGACAATGGGTGGCTATTGCGGCTATTTGGCCACGCTGGCTGGTCTGGCCGGTGGCGCGGATGCCGCGTACATTTACGAGGAGAAGTTCTCCATCAAGGACCTGCAGCAGGATGTCTACCACATGGCCAGCAAAATGGCCGAGGGCGTCTCACGCGGCCTGATTCTGCGCAACGAGAAGGCTTGCGAGAACTACAGCACAGACTTCATCTATCGGCTCTACTCGGAGGAGGGCAAGGGTCTGTTCACCTGCCGTATGAACATCCTCGGCCACATGCAGCAGGGAGGATCGCCCACACCCTTCGACCGCAACATGGGCACCAAGATGGCGGCCAAGTGCGTGGACTGGCTGGCCGAGCAGATCAAGGCGAACATCAATGCCAACGGCGAGGTCAACTGCAAGGCTCCCGACACCGCCACCTTGCTGGGCATTGTGTCGCGCCAGTACCGCTTCAGTCCGCTGGTCGATCTTATTGCCGAGACAAACTTTGAGTGAGTATCCAGCTTGCATCCGCTTAGCCCAAATGATGATCCCTGTTTTATGCATTCTATTTCCCCCACCAGTCAACGCATACCAAAGAAGCAATGGTGGCTGCGTCTGCGTCCGCTGCTGAGAATTCTTGCCAAGCACGACTCTGCCTACGAGGAGGAGGGTATGTACATCACCGTCGAGGAGGAATGCGCCACCGATGCCGTTGCCTAGACGCACTCACAATGATGAAGATGTCCATCCCTCTTTGATTTTTCATTGCCCAGTGTAACTTGCTACAGCACCATCTATTATTCTATCTTCTACCCATCGAATCTATCTCAATGAATGTTTTTTAGTTTACAAACGCAACAAGCTATGGCCTAAGTTTTAAATACATTTAAACTGTTTTTGTTGTTATCTCTGCTGGTCGACGATTTGAACTTCAGAGTGGTCCATGACACAGCGTGCACGCATGGCATACGAAAGTATTCATTATACACAAATACACAAATACATAATTTATTTTATATTTCATACGCATCTATGATTCGCTTCCTACACACGCCTGTTTTTATTAAGTCTGTCCAACCTGACATATTGTATGCAAATCATTTCATCAACAAAATTCAGAAAAGGATTTAAGTCCGCTAACGGTTGATTCTACATTTGCAGCTGCTCGCATCGGTCTACACAACACCGTCTATTAACGGACATCATCATTCGCATGTTATCGTAAATTGTTGGTTTATCTGCGCCCAGCTATATTAAATGTTAAACTATTTATACAACAATTTATCGTAGTGTATGGAAAAATTCTCCCAAAACTGTTACTCCACACCAAATGTTTTTCCGAGTATTGTTATGGAACCGAACAATGAAATATTTATATCAAAAATCCAAATATATGCATACATACTCAAAGACCTTTAGTCAAGTGTATAAAAACTGCCCAGAGACAAATTGGAATTTGTTTATTTTAAGAGCATATACTGTATTGTGTATAGAATTGCCGGAAATCATTCAGTCAGCTTTGATAGTGACATAGCAGCCACCTTTGGAAGCGCACACCTTTTGGGGTGTTATAGAAGCCAACTTTGAAAGTGTCCTAGCAGCTACCTCTTGGCAGTGTTATAGCAGCCATCGTTTAGCGAGCTTTGATAGATGAAATAGAGTCATAGCTGGCAGCATCAGCTCCTCGCTTGTTCTGCATGAGAGGGAGAAGAAAAGAGCACTCTGCATGAGACCCGCAATGGTATGCCATTGAACCATCTGTCTCCATAATGTAATCTGCAAATAGAGGTTATGAAATGCTCGACATCATCTCCACGCTCATCGTTGACGGTTTCCATTAAGTATCGTACATAATAATATTTAATAAGCCTAATAAATACGCGTAAATGTGTCGCTTATGTGGTTTGGATTGCACATATCCATTGCCTAATGCTACGGGCCATAAACTAATGAGATTTGTGTCATGCCACAGTGTCGCGAGTGGCTGCCCCGTGTGTGGCTACAATTCGTTGCGCGTCACCACATCCTGTATCCACCTCACAGTCTTCTGAACATTGTGATATATGCCTAAATCAGATCCATTAATTAATTGGTTTTCCCATCATGTCGTGCAAGTTATTGGGGATGGAACGTACCTGGCTGGTGATCGACGCCACAGCCGAAGCCGGCGCTGGTGATGCCGACGAGTACAAAGCGTCCGCGATCCTTGATCACCAGCGGGCCGCCGGAATCGCCTGTGAATGATAACCAATTTGGATATCTTACTTGTTCTGCTCGCCCCGCACTCACTCACCCAGGCAGGCATCCATGTGGCCATCCGAGTGTCCCGCACAGAACATTTCCGTCTTGATTTCCACATTTATTTGCTTGCTCTCGTGCCAGCGAATGCAGTCGAAGGTGGCTGTGGAACGACAGAGTGTGAGAGTAGGCAGCAAATCTGGAGATGTGGGGGGCTGGCTACTCACTAATGATGGGGACGCTGGCCACCTGCAGCATATTGGTGCCGGCGTGCCCCAAATGGGCCTCGGTCTTACCCCAGCCCGCGATGAGGCCCTTGCGTCCGATCAGCCGGATGGGATAATGGGGCAGGCAAATGGGCAGGATGTGCTCGCTGAAGGCCGTGGGATGGGCCAGCTTCAGCAGGGCCAGGTCGTAGCGGTCTGGCTGCGTCATGCGGAAGTTAAAGCGCGGATGGATGATCTTCTGCATTACGCTGTGCTTCTGCACTGGCAGCGGCTCGTGTATTTGGCCCAGATCCTGGGTGTCCAGCTCCCCCAGATAGACGGTGATGTCCGGCAGCTGCGCCTGCTGTATGCAATGGGCGGCAGTGGCCACCATGTTGGCCGAGATGAGCACCCCGCCGCACTGGTACTCGGCAATGCGGATGTGCGCCTGCCACGGATACTCGGCGAACTGTGCCGGACGACCGCCGATGATGCGCTTCTGGAGCGTGTTCTGCGCTGTTCGTGGCACCCCACATTCGGGCTGTAATGGATTGCAGATTGCAGACTCGCTCAATGGCTGCATTGTCAACCGCCACTCGACTTACCTGAACGTTGAGCAGCTCATTGTCGTCGCGACGCCGCAACATGATGCGCTTGGGCAGGCTTTGCAGACTTATCTTGAGTTGGCCATAATCAATGAGGTTCGCCAAAGACGACTGCGGATGCGGCAGCTGCGACTGCGCGAGATGCGGATGCTGCGGATCGGCGGCGGCGGCGATGCAGCAGCTGAAGAGCCACTTGTTGCTGCCACAGCCCTTGGCATGCTTGCCGCCCTGCAGCCAGCAGGAAAAGCTGAGCTTGCAGGGCCAGATGCCGCTCTGGTGCACACACTCTGCGGGCACGCCCAGCAACGCGTTGAGGATATCTGAACGAGATCAGGATCAGTATCAAGTTGGGGGGAACTCTTGCACTTACTCACTGGCCTGGCCGTGGCTGATGTGGCAGGCGAGCAGCAGCAGCACTAAGAGCCACAGCAGCAGATTCATTTTTACTCTTCCCAGTCACTAATCACTTGTCACTTGTCACTGTTCACTGTTCACTATCCACTTTTCGGAGCAGATGATTATTGGTGGGCGTTGGGGCATCTAGCACAATTTGTGGACTGATAATTCTCCATTGACGTGAGCTGCGATGGCTGCCAACGAAAGCATGACAGTTTCTTATTCACTTTTATGCGGCTGCGGCGGTGTCTTCTGCTCTTTCTTCTACTTAGATTTCTTATGACTGCCGCTGCCGCTGCCGCTGCTGCTCCACTTTTACTTGATGTCTGTCGTCGGCTCTGGCTATGGCCATGGGTATGGGCTTGTCTGGCGGATGACTCACGGCCGAGAGAGATGTGTGTCCTTGATACGCGAACGAGAACGAGAGACGAGTTATGGGGTCACCTGTCCGCTAAATGGGTCACCACCACCTGTCCGCACGGGCACGCACTGGCTAATGGATTTTGATAAAACAATCATCGCAATGGGAAGTGTGCCAATTCACTCGGCTCGATGGCACAGTTTTCTTTGTAGTTTTCCTTTTTGCCCGCACGGCTCACACATTACCCGCGCAATGGAGTTCTCGGCTCTCGGTTTAGATGATCCGCAGATGGGAGTGGAGGTGCCGTCGCCACAACCGCACGCGCCGCTGGCCAAACTCGAACTGGGCGCCGCAGCAACAGGTTGATCTTGGTTCTGGTTTGTGGATGCTACTCTGCTCCCAGCCACTGCTCCTCTGCTGCGGCTCTGCGTTCATCTTCTTCATCTCCACTGATTATTACGAAATGCCGTGCTGAGGCTGCCAGCGACGCAGGAAATGTGCTCCAGCTCTGTTATAATTATTTTATGCGACATAATTGCCACAACCGCTGGCAGCTCTCCGAATGGGAACGAGCACATCTCTCGGCTGAAGGTGCGTTCCAGCGTTTTTGGGTTAGGGGCCTCCGTCAGACAAAGGCGAACCACTGACCCAAGCGGAGCCATCATCCATTTATGAAGTAACTTTCTAATTCGAGATTAGCATAATAAAACACAAACTACGAATAGTTCTCCCAGCAGGCCTTTGCTGTTTCGGGTCTCGGCCTCTCTTGTCAGTTGGCCGGCAAAGGTTCCTCTCCATTCAGTTCATCGTAGCTTGTTCTATTGTAAACACATACAGCAGCAAACACCAACAGCAAAACTAACAAAACAAAACAACACAACTACACTGAACACAAAAACAGACACAATCGGGAACGTACCGCAGAATAATCTCGGGCGATAATCATGGGGCATCAGGCAAGTGTGGCATGCAGTGCCAGTGCCAGTGGCAGTGGCATCTCGTACGTGCAGTGCCAGAATCTCAAGTACAACGTCATCATTCTCGGCTGGCTGGGCGTGATCGTATCGTCCGTGACCCTGGGCAGCTCCATGCTGACCCTCCACATGCATCCGGATATCGGACTGCTGCTCAAGCAAGGGCTCTTCAGCTTGGCCGCGGACAACGAGCAGCAGTTTCTGATGAATCGTGAGTGGAACTGAGCCCTTCCCAGATCATGATCCTAGACCATGTCCATTTCCATTCCCATTTCCGGTTGCCCGCGTTGCAGTGTTGACCATCTTTAGCTCTGTCGCATATGGACTGTCGTTGATCAACGCGGCCGTCAGCTTACTGCTGCTAATTGGCGTGGCTCGGGTAAGAGGAAACAACAAAACAATCCATTGCCTATATCCGTTGCTGACTGTCTCCTCTAAGGACACGAGCTGGCTGATGTATCCCTGGCTGATATTCCATGGCGTGCTTTATGGGTTTGGCCTCTACCTGGGCGTCTTCTATGCCACCGTGGGCCTCTTCATTGATCTGTCCAGCTTCCTGATGTGCCTCTTGGTATTCACCCTTGTGCTGGGTAAGCTCATCTCGGAGAGAGTACCGAACTCAACTAATTGTGACATTCCCCAAGTGATCTTCTACAAGATCTATCACGAGGTCTTCACCCTATTCCGCGTGATGGGGGAGCAAGCGAAGCATGCCACCCTTGGCGGAGTCTGCTACAAGGATGCCGAGTATGGAGTTCCCTGCCACCAGGTCTACGTGCCCCTCAAACAGTAGCTGCACACACAAATTAAACTCCAAGGCAATAAATTTCGACTGAGCTTTCATTTTGTTGTAGGTATAATTTATTTACACACGAAATGTAGTAGTTCATAAATAGTATTAAAATTACATAACAGCGCATATGACTACGTAAATTAAGCATTAATTATAATTAGTTTGGGGCTCTGCAACATTGTCGCACGGGTGCGCACGGCTGTCTTGCAGATGCATCCAGTTCTATCTGCTAAATTGTACTGCGCTAATTTGTTCAATTACATTTAATGGTTTAATTCGTTTGTTGCGTACTCATAAATAGGGCTTTAGCATTGATCAGAATTCAGTAACCAGTATTCAGTATTCAGTATTCGGTAAGCAGAATGAAGTGAATTATGTACAAAGAAAGCAGGCACCGGGCAAGGTGCGATTGCGAATGCGATGAGAATAAATTAATAGTAGCTCAGATGTTCATCGTGAGGCCAACGACATAGGATACCCAGTCGACGGTCTTGCTCACGCTGTGGTAGATCCCTGGCTGGCCACGGGACGCGCACGAGTACCCAGCCGACACGACACCTGCAGGATGGAGATGGCAATTGAGTAAAGGGAGATGCAGGAAGCTTCCGTGCGGGCACACTCACCAATTAAGTACCAACGGCCGTTCTTGTCGTGCATCAGCGGTCCACCCGAGTCGCCCTGGCACGAGTCCTTGCCGCCGTTGCGGTAGCCCGCGCACAGCATCTCCTGATAGATGACCACATTGATGCCGTTCTGCCGGTGCCAGCGCTCGCAGATGCGGTTCTCGATCACCGGAACATCGACGGCCTGCAGCGTCTTGGGACGCAGGCGGGAGCCCGGATTCAGGGCACCCCAGCCGGCAGCCCAGCCGAATTTACCCAGAAAGTCCTCGTTCTTCTCGGGCAGGCAGATGGGGGCTGTAGGATGGGGTAGGTAGGATAGTTAGCACGCGGATGGAGTCTATGGCAGCGCAGCTCAATGCGGCACTTACCTATGTGTGGCATGAAGTGCACAGTCCTCTCCAGCGTCAGCACGGATATGTCAAAGCGATCCGCCTGCGGAGTGAACTTGAAGTACGGATGCACATCGATCCGCCGAACGCCGAAGGTGTAGGCCGGCAGTGGTTCCACGGCCGAGTTGATCACGTAGTCGCCCAGCGTGACGTGCACCTGACGGGGCGTGGCCCGAGCCACACAATGCCCGGCGGTGACCACATGACGCCGCGAGACCAGCGATCCGCCGCATCTGCAAAAAGGGGACGAGCATATTCCACTCAGTAATGAAGTCGTTGGTGAGTTGTTGGGGTGCCTACCTGGAGGATCCAATGCGTATGTAGGCCTGCCAGGGGAAGGAGCCGAAGCCCGCATCATCTCCACCCACAATGCGGCGCTGGGCGGTCTGCTTGGCCAGCGAGATGCCGCAACCTGGAATGGCAAGCACAAGCGGAAAAAGTGTTCAGTTTGCTGCAGATCTCGGAAGGACACTCGTGTATGGGGGGATTAGTGAAGCATTAAACAGGGTGACCACAAAGCAAGCAAGCAATTAGGCAAACA